>JAWRVZ010000010.1:0-2715000 GCA_037043235.1 Rhodeus uyekii | reverse complement strand
CCTTTGTTTACCCAAAAGTTCACCTCAAAAATGTCTGTAATTTCTGTCAAAGTCATTTGCTCAGCCTCGGAGCAAAATTTTAGTAGAATAATGACTTTTAATTCCTGTTATACACAAAAAGAATGATATTGTAGTACTTTTATGTCCTCTTCAAACCCTGTTCTCTATCCACTTTCACTTTACAGGACAAATCAGCTTGGCATACATTTAAACCATAAATTTACTGGTTTTATTCAAGTCATATATACAAATATATATTAAAAGAGTCAGAGGGGTTAGGGATGAGTTAGCACAATTGCTCTGGCAGTCTCCTTGGTGGCTCGGAGCCCAATTCCCCGGCCCTCATCAAGGTCTCCTAGCACGAAGGCCTGCAGCAGCCCCCGAGTGTGAAGGCATGCTGCAGCTTGACCAGCTGATACGTACCCTCTATCCACCAATAGTGATGTTGTCTTAAGTAGCTTGGTGGGTAATGTCTGGGCCTTCAGGGACAAATAGCTCTCTAATATCTCCTCAACTCTAGGCATCACACCATAGCCGTGCTCTTTGAGCCCCACTATCGATGTTTATTGCAAAGTGGTTGGTGGGAAAAAATGTAAGGCTCCAACAGGGGAGGCTGTGATCGGAGGTCAGGAAGCGTTTTCATAGAGTTCTCTCTCCGATGGTCAGTTCATATTTAACCTGGTGACATTGCGAGTCACAACCTCCACCAACTCCTCGTAGGATGGAGATTGAGGTGGTGAATCCTCATTTCCAGCCTTGGCGCTAGCAACATCACCGTTGTAGCACTGGTACCTCTCCCCTGGCCTGAGAAAAGGTACTGGATCTGCTAGGTGAGAGGTAGTGTGGAGCACATCTCAAACCCCTCCAACAAATCCATTTGTGAACCCCAGATTTTAAATCACTGCCGAGCCTCAGCTGGAGAGGGCACTCGAACCCAGGGGAAAGCGAGCCTGGGTGCTCTCCTCGAAGAGCGCCAGGTGGAGGCAGTGCATACTTAAAGGAAGCTTTTCATAATACACACAGTCAGCACCCTCGCACGCTGACTGTGCATGCTCCACTCCAAAACAAAAAACATTAAAACATGTGTATCCCTACTTGTGATTTAATGGGGGAAGGAATGAACACACGTCCTTCAACTCTCGTGATTCATCATATTTTTCACAGTTGTTAATGCTTTTTGACAAATGACAGTAAATATGAAAAATGATAACAGAGTGCAACTGAAGACACATAAGATGTTGACTGTTTGGCATGGTATAACTTTATAAATTCCTGGTTCATGATGTCACCCACCTCTGATGTCCTTTCACACGATTGGTTCAATTACACACATGCTTCATGATGCAATCACACAGATGCCATAGATCCCGTAGAGCTTGACGCAGCATGAGTTCCCGTTCAAGGGAAACCCTATGGGAACACTTTAGCAGGATTGTCTCATAAAACACAATAGAATCGAACAAGTGTGAATGCATGTCAAGGGATAAATACGTCATGAAACAGAAGAATAAAGATGTACCGGAAGCCATAAGTGGCAGGTTTAGTGTCTTCAGCAAGCGCTGTTAAGTTATTTATGTTGCTTGCAGTGTGTGTGTGTTTAAAAGATCCCCAGCTAGTTTAAAAAGAGCAGGACATCCCACACAATACAAGACAAAAATACTGTGGCAAGCGAAACAGTCTTTAGATACAGTCTTTGTGTTGTTTGTTTGTGAGCAGAGCATGCACGGTCAGAGTTGAAGAGCTGGATGTTGTTAGCATCAAGGCTGGAGAAGAAGATTCACTACTTCAGTCTCCAGCTTATGAGTCACGACTCAAGTATATCAGGGCATCCTTCTTTTTGTTCCTCACAATGAGGTTTTCAGGTCAAAATAATTTTAAAATAAATAAAGGGCACGGCTATGGGACACTGAACATGGAGGCTTTCTCAAGGCAATCTCGAGGCTTCATTCTGCAATCCCTGCCACCTTGTGCACATCAGGATGCAGCGATCCCGGTTGAGTCTCTCAGTTACCATCCAGGAATCCTGGTGTCACTGGGAAACTTGCCCCCCTCCGAGGAGTGTTTTAGAGCAGTCACTTCAGGCATTCTCTGCAGGACAGGGCCCTGGAGTGAACGCTCAAGAAAATACCTGAGGCCAGCTTCAACAGGCTGGTTCCCTAGAAAAATGTTTGGCACCGTTGTTACATTTGCCAAATATTTATCTATGGGTCCTGTGACCAGGCTCTGGTAATGGACAAATAAGTAAATCTCTTCTTCAATCTCTACTCCTTTTTACCAGTTGATTCTGGTCTGAAGCAGAGCACAAACGATCTGCTCATGGACACTCCACTCCAGCAGAGGCACTGGTACTATGGCTATCCAGTTCCGAGGAACCGGATGCTGTTAGCATTGACACTCACAAGAGACTTCATCTTCCAACTAAAACAAAAACTAGTCAAAATGTATATCCATCCTTCAACAATATAGAATTTTCTGAAGGTCACCTTCTGGGTTAAGGCTTATTATTTCAGTTTCTTCTACCCGGTCTAGCTTTATTACCCTGCATCCTCAGGGGTCACGTTCTGAACTACATCAATGTCTTGTTGATCTTACTTCAGTCACAGCAGTTAGAAGTTCGACATTGAGTTGTCGTTTTTGCTTTCATCTAGGAACCAGGGTAGGGCAGAACACTAGGAAGAGTGTTCTTTCTCTTTTACCAAGGATCACCTTAGGCACAGTTCCATCCTGTCATAAAGCTGGGCCAGTCACTCACTAAGCAGTTGAGACTGTTCGACCTCATGGCAACATCTTCCAGTCTAATTAATTTGGTCGTCTATACATGAGGCCACTTCATTAGTGGCTCAAAACCAGAGGGGCTACCCTCCTCTCACAATCAAGGTCACAAGGCTGTGCTTATGTGCCTTGGTTATGTGTACGAGCCCTTGTTTCTCTGCAAGGCAGCTCTATTCTGTAGAGAAATGGTCTGCACCTCAGTTCACAGTGCCCATGTCTCTTCGGTGCCGTTTTCAAACCACTGTCTGTGGGTCAGGTTGCGCTGGGGAGGTCAAAGGATGGAGGGTTGCATCCCATTTTCCACTTACAGGCCACCTTCTTAGGCATTGTGTGGGATTCTGTATCGATGTCAGCCCAGCTTTCCCTGTGCGTATCGACACCATCCCATCAACAGTCAACAGCCTAAAGCTAGGCCAGTCATGGTGCTCAGAATATGGGACAAGGGACAACACCTTACGCACTATCAAGGTCATGAGGCTATGCCTACGTACCTTAGCTATGTGGAAGAAACCCTGGGTTCTGTCCCAAGGACCTGTACTGAGAAGTCCCTGTCGCTGTGTAATTCTATAGCCAGAAGTCTCTCTCATGGGTTGGGGAGCGATCATCATAAGTTCTATGGAGGGGTGCCCTGTTGAGATAGGTGCTGAGGCCCGGGGAGTGGAGTCTAGGTTCTCCTTCATTCACCCAGTTCCTCTAAGACTGGTCACCATGGTTCAGGCATGGAGATGCCGAAACTTCCTCTCCAGCCTTGACACTTCACGTCCAACTCCTCAGAGCTGGATGATGCAGTGCCAGTGTGCCTTTGTCTGATCAGAAGAAACCACCCAAGAGTCTGCCTCCGGATCCAGGCATAGGAACAGATCTGCCAGGTAATGGCTGAGATAAGGCAAAGCCTGTCTCAAACCCTGCTGTCAGATACAAATGTTTTTATATCATGCGAACCCCGGAACAAAGATCGCTCCTGAGCGGTCGCAACAACGCGAACGCAAACCTGGTATTAGAAACTGCCTTTAAGTTTTTGTTTTGGGGGGGGGGAGTGGGAGCAGAGCAACGCAGCATGCAGCCAGTGCCCTCAAGCGCTGACCGTGTTGGCGCTCTGCTCTAAACAAGTCTACCATAAGAGGTGTGTAGCGCTGCCTGCTGTAGTGAGGGCAGGGGAAGCACACACTCTAAAGCTTGTTTGGTTCGCCATTAATATAACATGTGTAGAAGTCCCTTGTCTTTTTAAACTAGCTAGGGAAAGATATACAGTAGAACCCCGACTTACGAAACACTCTACGTACGAAAAGTTCAATGTACGATAAAAGATTTTGGGGTTTTTTTCGCCCGAATAATGACAAAGTGATCGAGATGCGAAAAACGAAATCTCGCTCGAGGCGACAATTTCAGAGTTTTGTTTTGAAATTCGCGCATCACTGACCCGGAAACTCGCACCAATCGTCCCGCTCTCCCATTGGCTGTCTCCCGGCCATTGTTGCCAGATTGCGTAGCGCGTTCCACTCCCATTTCATCTGTGCTACGCTAACGCTACAGTTTGTCCGCGCTTTCGCATTCAAGTTTTGTTTTCATCGTGCTGCATCGCCATTATTTTGTGCCCAGTGAACATAAACTTTTTTCTAATCACTAACCATGGATGTGAAGATTGTTGCTGAGAGCTTTGCAACAAAATGAAAGTGAAGAAGCAGATGCTCTCCATGGAGACGAAAAGGGAGATAATTGAGAAGTATGAAGCTGGGATGTGCTTGTCCGCCATAGCGAAATAATATGGGCGTAACCCTACAACCATAGGGACCATACTGAACGAGCATAGCTTTATTATAAAATTAAATGTGGTATTTTCGTAGGGCTTGGAACGGATTAGGCAATTTACATGTAAAAGCCTGACCGACTTACGAAAAGATCGACTTACGAAGCCAACCTCGGAACGGATTATTTTCGTAACTCAGGGTTCTACTGTACTTTTGTTTCGTACACACAGGTCAACCAGCTTCACACAAACACAAACGACACAGAGCTTTGCTGAAGACAATAAAATTAGGCGTTTCCGGCGCCCTTTTATGATCCTGGATCTTGACATCACTGACCCACGACAATCATTCCACAAACACATGATGGATTTCACAGGATAGATGGATTTCCCTAGCGTTTCAACACAGCTCAAGTACCCATGAAAGGAAACAGAAATTTGTCCTAAAGAAACTTAACTTAACCTTATATTTCAACATAGTTAATAAATTAACTTTCACTTTATTTCCCAGAATTGAAATTCATTGAAATCGTGTCATTCTGATATTCAATCCTGATTTCTCTCATTCCAATCTAACTTTATGTGGTGCATGTGGCCCTTTTTAGAGATCTTCATTAAGTTGTCCATGTGTAAGGTGACAGTGATGTGCAAAGTGTAACAGGTTTTTAGGTGAGGAGGCAGTGTGTTTGTGTGTGTCCTGCGATGTTTCCAGAAACAAATTACAGGTGAATACAGGTAATTTAGTGGTCTCAGGTTAAGCTAACAACTCAAAATCGTCACACAAATTAAAAATAAAGTCTTACGGTAACACACATACACTTGGATCCAATTAATTAAATCAGAATTAGAAAGAGCTTTATTGCACCCACAAGGACTTTACACTGGTATAATTGGCATAATATAAATGTGACCCTTATTTGAAAACATCCATCCAGTATTGTGTGTGTGTGTGTGTGTGTGTGTGTGTGTGTGTGTGTGTGTGTGTGTGTGTGTGTGTGTGTGTGTGTGTGTGTGTGTGTGTGTGTGTGTGTGTGTGTGTGTGTGTGTGTGTGTGTGTGTGTGTGTGTGTGTGTGTGTGCTGGACTGTTCCAAAAGGGGGTCTTTGGATAGATACATGCATAGATTTATGAAGTATTGGTAAGAGACATTCACACTTAAGACATCAGTAACAGACTTAAAATAAGGTAAAATTTTACAATAAGATCAACTTTTGAAGCTGAGAAAATTTTTACAAGATAAGGAAACAGATGTTTTCAGATGTTACTTAGGACAAGAAGTTTTCCTGTAAATAAATCACTAACCATGTGGTTAAGCATGTGAAGCACTGGGTAAAGCAGAGAGCAGGACTGCTAAAAGGTGTTGCATATAGCATAACAAAATGTCACCATTCTTGAAATATTCAGATAAGAACCAGTGGTGACAAGATGACAACATGGAAAGGTTAGATCCCAAAATTATTCATGTACCCTTCAGTCAGCTGAGTGAGTGTGCACACATCCCATTCTTTGGGAGTGTGTGTGGGCATTCCTGTGCGTAAGCATCTAAAAGTGCTGAGCAAGTTTAAAACTTCAGTCCTTCGACTCTCTGAAAGTAATTATTAAAATAATTAACATTCAGGATAAAAGACATAAAAATGTTAAAGAATGTCTCTTTCTCTTTTCCTCTTTCTCTTGGACATAACGCAAACGAAACCTATGATGACATTGTGTTTTTTCCACTAATTTAACTATATTCACTAAATAAATTATGAAATTTAGATAGCACCCAATAAAACTATGCTAAACAGTGCTATTTCAGTCTTTCAGGGTGATTTCAACTGTTAAGTTGTGTAGGAAGCAACCAGGATTTGCGAAAATAAATAAAAGAATCCCAGGAATTTGAACCGGAATGACAGGAAGAGGAAATTCCTAAATTTAATTTCAAAGCTGAAGTTCAGCACAGAAGAATTCTGGGAAATAAAGTGTTCTTCCACCTTAGTCTAGAAATGTTTATTATTAAATATGTATTTAATATGATTAAAACATCTTAAATATGATTCATGATTTGTAATTGAAAACAAATAGGTGTCATTTCAAACATCCTTCCATAATTATTTACATAGAAAAATAAAATGTATAGCATTCAAAAGTTTGGGTGTCAGTAAGATGAAAGAAGTCTCGGATGCACACCAAAGCTGTATATGTCACAGCACTGTTCATTCGGGACTCTTATTTTGCCTTTGTTTGTCACATGTTCTTCTTGTTCTAGACCAGGGGTCTCAAACATGCGGCCCGCGGGCCAATTGCGGCCCTCGAAACGATATTTTGTGGCCCGCGGAACCATATGAAAGTTTAATGTAAGTGTGGCCCGCGAGTTTTGAATGAATAGCGCTTTACCGCGTTGTGTGTGTGTGCGAAAGGTTCCTTTTTCATGCGAGCTGGAGCTGTACAAGCCAACCAATCACAGTGGAGTACATGACTCCCGGGGGCCAATCACAATGGAGTAAATGACTCCCGGGGGCCAATCACAGTGGAGTAAATGACTCCCGGGGGCGGGGCATCAGCCGGGCTTGAGGCAGACAGAGAAACATAGCTGCCCGTGTAACATCACATTTGTCAAAGCCGTCATAGAATTATTACTTCTTATTGTGTTTGAAATTGAGCATGTTTGACTTCGAGCTGGACGAAGTGAATGTTACTGTTATCGGCGTTGGATTTAGCGTCATGCGGATTGTATTTTGTTTTTCCATCATTTGAAATGGGCTGATTTGCGGGACATCGGTGTTATAATATAGAAAATAAAATCCAGTAAATAACTCCTCCGTGGCTGCATCCCATTGTTTGTATATAGTACATTTATTAATGCTGTCCCACAGTCCCAGCTGATATCAGCCCGGTAGCAGTCTCAGTATTTTCTACCATATACAAATGTTACGATGTTCATGTCATCAGGAAAGTATGGAAGCCCGTTTCCGCCACAGTTGAGAATTTTTTTTATTATTTAAGTCATAATAATGAGAGGGTTTCTCACAATAATGACTTAGAATCTGGACAAAATGAGAAAGTTTCATAATAATGACTTAATATCTCGAAATAATGAGAACGTTTCTTATAATATTTACTTATCTCAAAATAATGACAGTTTATCATAATAATGACTTAGTATCTCGAAAAAATTAGTAACTTTTTCCTCAACCTTGAACTTCAGTAAGTCCAAGTACAGGTCTACTTACTGACAATCATCTTCAAGCTATACAGAGAGTCTCAACTGTTTCCTCTCTCAAGCCAAATGTGGCTCAGCTGTGTGAGAGGAAGATCTGCAGGTCTCTGGCAGCAAGAAGTAGGCAAGACAAGTCATATTCAGAATAACCGTTCATGTTCTTCAATACTCTGTTTATGTTTAGGACAGTTCATACTCAGAAGAACCCATTGAAGTTAAAGAACTGTCAATAATGACGTTTGAGAACATTGTTTTTTTTGTGGAATTCTTGATGCGGCCCTGCCTTACCCAAACTCCGCCTCCTGCGGCCCCCGGGTAATTTGAGTTTGAGACCCCTGTTCTAGACCCTTCCGTCACTCATCAGTCACTGTTTGTTATTAGTTCATCACTGCTAGTAAATTTAGTTCTCCTTCTCCACTATTCAGTTGTCGTTGTTGTTTGTGTTTGAACCTCATGTTCGCGTAGGCTACATGTTTGTGCTAACCACACGTTGAGTTCACTGCTGTGACGCCACCCTTGCCTTTATTAAAAGTTCCTTTGGATCTGATCTCGTCTTCATCCTTTGCCTTCCTGTGGCAGTATTTATACGATTAAAATACAGAAAAACAATAAAAAAAAAACATTGTCTTTTAACATTTATAACAGCATTTAATTGAAATAATTTTCTGTAACATAAGTCTTTGCTATCCCTTTTGATCGATTTTATGGTGCTTGATGAATAAAAGTATTATCAGGCACATCCTATTTAAGATATTTCTAGATTGAGAACAGATGTGGCAATAATCAGGCCTGGGTGTGGCTAGATAAATTGAACTCAGGTGTGATAAACCACAGTTATGTTTTAATAAGGAGGGAAACACTTTTTCACACAGGGCCATGTGGCTTTGGATTTAGTTTGTCCTTAATAATAAAAACCTTCGTTTGTTATTATTGATAACAAAACTGCATTTTGTGTTTACTTGTGTTATCTTTCACTAATATTTAAATTTGTTGGATTATAAGAAATATTTAAGTGTGACAAACATGTAAAACATTTTTTTAAAGTGATCAGGAAGGGGGCAAACTCTTTTTCACACCACTCATACACACACATATACGTACGTACATGCGTGTGCATGTGTGTGTGTGTGTGGGGGGGTTATTTCAGAATCTTTCATTTTTAACTAATGGTGCTATTCCTTTTGTAATTATGTAGTTAGGTTGATTCAATTGTGTTTTTTGAATAAAGAAAAAAGTTGAAATTAGATGTTACCGCATGAAACACATTTTTGTTATCTGACAGGTTTTAGTGTAAAGCTGTAAAACCACATAATTTCTGAACCAGTAGGTGTGCCCGACTAACCACGCTATGGCATGCTCAATTATAACACCATTTACATAATTTGATCATGCTTTGATGAATAAATACTGTAATGACCAATAAAAATGCACACAAACAACTATATCAAATGAATGTCAGTTTACCATCTGCTTTGAGCAAATAGCATTGACTTTTCACGAGTTCACACAAACAATTAGAGTAAAAGAGTATGCATGTTTGCAGTGCTTTCCGGGGGAGGGCTTCGAGCTCAGAATGTGGCCGGAACCCAGAGTACGCCCCCTTATCCCTCGCTGGAATGAGAACTAGCCAAGAGTAAGGAGTTAGGGTGGCGGAAACATGCAGACAAGACAGTCAAGAAACGGAAGTCACAAATATTTATCCAGCTTACTCACAATACACAAAACACATTGGTGTGTTTTGTGTGGAGTGTATCAACCGTTATTTGTGCATTACACCAAACGTTATTTGTGCATTATCACACACACAGTATTAAGTCTTATCACACAGAGCCTCCAACAGATGTCCATCACTAACAGCATCTACACTGACTTTGTAGTGTTTTGTATAAATAAAAAAGCAGAGCAAAAAAGGGTAAAGTACTATTTTCTGAAATACTATTATACTATTAAGCTGTTCGTTCTGATAATTTATTCTGCATTAATGTCTAACAGTTTTATCAAATTCAATCATTTTCAAAAATGCAACAAATATTAATTCTATTTTTTCTTCTTCTGTAGAATTACTGTAGTGTAATAATTCTATATAATCCAGCATTCTCTAACCTGCGTGAGAGTTTTGCAGGAATCCTGAAAAATTAAATAAACAAAAATAAGCACATCAACATTGGACTTTAGACCCAGATTCAAATATTAACTTCATGAAAAACATTCAAATACTTTTTACTTGTGCTGAGAGTTTTTAAAAGCACATTAACCTAAGTGAAAGCCAGGCAGAGTTACATTTGATAATTTTTGCTCAAATCTGACCATTAATGGAACACAACAGATTTATAACCGAGCTCATAAATGTCAGGTTTTCTACCATTGACATTTGGATGTTCTTATTTGATTTGAATTTATTCCCCTCGCAAAGCCATTAAAAAAAAAAAACATTTCACAAAAAAAAAACATACACTTACTTACATATTACTGTTATATCCTTCTCCATTTTATAAAACAAAGCATTCTAACAGAAACAGAATACAAGTGATTGAATGTCACTGTCGTAGACAAATTTCAAATATCTTGCAGAGTATGTGCAACTGTCAATCAAACAGAGCAGGTTACACTTATTGTGATCAAAACTGCTGTTAAATAGCATATTTTGTTTGTGCTACGGTAACTTCGGTTAAAAAAGATATTAGCAAATTATGCCATTGAAGGACACACAATTCATAAGAAAGATTTTTGTTTTTTAAATGCAAATGGATATGTGTTGTCTAAGTAGATCTATACTTGGAAGTAGGGTTGTCAAAAATACTTGTATATTTTGATACCAAGTCTGTACTGAAATTCTGAAACTATGACGATACCAGTATTTCTGCAGTACCGGTAGTACAGAGTACCGGGTAAATTCAGTACTCACTGCTTTAAAATGCCCCTGTGTGTATCTGTGAAGAGCATTGAGCGAGTGAACGTCAATTGAATGAGTGAACTTAATGCCCACTCAGAGATCCCTAGTGAAAAATAAATATACTAAAATGTATCTGAAACACATTTACTTAATGCTAAGTATAGTACAAATACATTTACTTGTTTATGTACTTAATATAAATACCCTGCAATTGTACTTTAGATATACTAAATTGTTATACAAAGCTTTGTAAGCTTTCCTGCGGCTCAAACTGTAGAGCATGGTGCTTGCAACGCCAAGGTCATCGGTTTAGTTCCCAGGGAAAGCAAGAACTGATTATAATGTTAATGTGTATCTTGAATGCAATGTAAGTTGCTTTGGATAAAAACGTCTGCCAAATGCATATATGTATACTTAAAGTCTACTAAACTGGAACATCTGATGTTGTACTCAATGTACTTCAGTTATCCAGAAGCGATGCTGAGGTTAACTGATTTAAAGATTAACTTCAGTATATTTCATTGTGCTAAAATTGAACTATTGGATACTTTAGGTAAACGTTAAATACCTTGCATTTAATGACTGACATTATACAAAGATCATACTATCTATTCTGTTCAAACTATATCATACTAATAGTGATTTGAAACACATTTTAGGCATAATATTAAGAAATATGCATTGTAGAATAGGGAAACTCCAATATAAACTCCAAATAAAGTTTAATTGTAATAGTTGTACTAGTAAATCTCAAGCAATATGTCATATAATTTAAAAACACTTTGGAATAAAGTGAGAATCCACTAAAACACTCAATACAACAGAGTTTCATTCAACCCACACTTTAAAGTTCTGCACGCTCACAAATCTTTTCATCATTACCAATAAACTGTAAACACATTGTAAATGAGAAACTCAATGTTCATTGTAGTGCAGCAGACAAGGTTAAAGCCAAATGAAAGTCCTACGAGATACACACATGCATTCTCGATCAGTGCCACCTATTGTTCATGCGTTAATTAGCCATAGGTGATCAACAGTTTTGCTTTAATCTCTATATCGCATGCAGACGTTTCGTTACGTATAAACTGCATTAATTACTTGAAAAAGTATAGATATTATATATACAAATATACAGATATTCTGTAGGAATTTAAAAGTAATCTGTTACTTTACCAGTTACTTAAGAAAAGTAATCTGATTACACAGCTTGAGTTACTTTTAACACTGAACACTGATCATTGAACATATTTATAAAACTAAATCAAGCAACAATCTCTTAAACATTTTAATTTGTACTCATTTTTTAAATGTAAACAATCAGATTATTAGACAAACACATGGTGTTATGAAAAACTATTCCTTTGAAATTGGATCTTCATCAACTATAATCAGCTACTGATTGTTGATTATACTAAGTATATACAAACAATATTAATAATTAATATTAGTAGTGCATTGTAAAAAAAAATTTCACTTGATAAACTGTTAATAATAATACAAATAATAATAATAATAGCCTATTAAGAGCATAATTGAACACAATTTTTTAATAACTGCAATATTTGGACAGAAGACGAGTAAGAATTCAAAAGGTTCTACTCAAATAAACAAATGTAATTCCAAAACGATGACGGTAAACTAACAGCGTCCAAAATTTAAGGTCCAAAATTTAAGGATGAGTGCGTGAAACAGGTTTAAATGTGGTGAAACTGATGAGGGTAAATGATGAATGATGGAAAAATGGTGTGCAGGTGATGACCAGGGAGGATCATGGGAGTTGTTGTGATGAAGGTGATAGGTGAAATATGACAGTAATTACCTTTAAAACGATTATGAATACACATAGGGTAAGTGTATAATGTGTGTAAACCAGTGGTCTTCCAGTGTTTTTCTGGGCAAGGATAGAAACACAGGGCAGAGACCCCCAACACAAATTGTCAAACAGTTTAACAAATCTAATCTTTTGGCATATAAGAAGTCTTTGTTTCATTAATATGTCCTGCAAGTTAATATCTTAAAAAATACTTGTCATCAATAAAATAGTATTATTTATATTTAATCTATTATAATTGTAAAAAGCTTTGTCTGGATCTGAGGTGGCATGTGACGTCACAGTGATGGCATGTGATGATCTCAATGTCAGAGAAAAATAGATTATTTCACTTGTACGATATGGATCTGTCAGCACCCCCACAAACATGTTTATTCTAATGCCTGGTTTGCGATGTGTAATTGTTCAAGTTCAGACAGATTTTCTTTGTCCCAAAATCGTTCAATACTGTTTATGCATCAGTAAATAAAGCCAGTGACTAAATGCTAGACTTCACATTGTTTCTCTTAGTAACATGAAAATAATATTTTTTTAAAAATCTTGAATAAATTACATGCTGAAAGCGATCAAAGAACGCTCTCTTTACAATCACTGAAGCTGTCATTCGCATGCCGCAAGTTTAACTGGACACAGACACTGTTACACTGCACAAAAAAGCTCTTACTATAATTTCAGCATTCATGTCATCAACAGACTGTCTTGTCATCTGCTCAATGCTCATCACTGCAACCTTTTATGTGATGGGAATAGATCTAAATATAATGCTATAATCAACACTTTTTTTTTACAACTTGTTAATTTCGACAGCTGTAATAATAAAAACATAGTAAAAGTATTCGAGAGGGTTCCACGTGTAATAGCCTGCTTATTTCATATACAAATATCACAGCAGTGAGCATTTACACTGAAGTCTCACAGCAGACACACCCCTTAAAACAGAGCATTCAAATCAGAGGGATAAAACGAGTTAAAAATAGCCATATATTCATATTGACATTCTAAGTGCACCTCAGGAAACATAAAATAAATTTAAAAAACTTTAAACATATAGTCTTCAATATTAATAGAAAGTATTAAGATTAAGTTACGCGTTAAGACAGTTGATCAGTACAATGTACGTTATTGTCGTTGCACATGCACTGTCTGTATATAATTTGTCAATGTTAAAATGTTGATTTATGCGTCATAACATGTTGCAATAAAATTCTCAGTTCATTAGTTGTTTGCAGTTGTTCATCCATAGTCATACATTTTTATATTATTAATCAGAAGGATAATTAAACATTTACCTGAACTTGTAACAAGATTATTAAAACTTCACATTTTAATTATACTGTGAGATGGGCAATTATGGTAAGAACCAAATCATTGAATCTGAAATTAGTGAGGGTTCTCTAGTAAAGTGCAGATGTAAAGTGTAAGCAACGATTCTAGGATAAAAAATTTGATTAAAAAAAATTACTGGACTGTGTGATTTTTCAGAGTTATTAAGTTTTGACGAAAGATAACGAAAACCTCTTTTGTTATATCTAATAACACACTGATTCAGATCCAGAATATGTTCTCATTTCATACGGTGACAATATCATGAGATGTTTTATTTGCTCTCTCGAAAATGAAAATGTTTGATGCACCACACATATATTAAAGCACTCAAAATTCTCTCTTCTCTATAGTCCTCTCAGCCTATTTATTAATGCTGAGCTGGGGAAATCTCCAGGATTGTAACACAACCTATAGCTTTCCTCTAGCTCAAATAGTAGAGCATGGTGTTTGGGTTCAACTCCCAGGGAAAGCAAGTACCGATTATAATGTCAATTTGTATCTTGAATGCAATTCTTGTAAGTTGCATTGGGTAAAAGCGTCTGCTAAATGCAAATGAGCACTTAATATAACAGTGAACATTTACATATTATCGCTAATTCAGTGTTCAACAACTTTGCATGCAATTTTTCACCTCTGCATAGCCTTCTCAATGTGGCTATGTGTTACAGTGCATTCAAAAAAAGTTATGTCCTTTTAAAAATGGCAAGGGCAAGTTCAAGCAGACAAAAGCATGTAACACATTTTGATCAAAGCATGGGAGCAGCACTTTATATTAAAGGTCATAAGCATATGGTTTCATGTGGCAAGGTTGCCGTGTTATGTACTTCCAAAGAGCCTGTGTTGTTGATGGCAGAGGCAGCTGGTAGATAAGCACAAGTAAACGCCCACTAAACAGTGAAACTACTTTGCTAAGAATTGTGTTATAATATATACAAAATGGCAATATTCTAGAGACAAGTTTAAAAACCTACACGTTACAACAGAATACAACATGCTGCTACTCCAGACATCTCCAATTGAAGAGTGCACCGTGTTTGTCTGTATTTTTAATATCATTGCTGTCAGTCATGTACTGAACATCATTGTTTCAATAACTTGACGTTTGAGGGCCAAATCATCACATAAAGAAACTGGCCAAAAACTTTGGATTGAAAGCCTAAAGTCCAGTGAACAACCAGATGAATTTTCCAGAGCAAATAGCACACATTATGCTCACGCTGACTCCCACTGAAGTATGGCCAGGTGGCACCCAAAACAAAATTATGTTATTAATTAATAATCCTTTTGTCATTACACATACGTCAGTTGTGTCAAAAGTGCACTTTTTTTATCTTAATGCACATGTAAATGACACTTCAAGCTTCAGCTGGAAGTGGACGATCAGATTTTTTTTCTGTGATAACAATACTAATAATTCTACTACAGTTATACCTCGAGATACGAGCGTCCCTACATACGAGTATTCCAAGATACGAGCAAGCCTTCAGGCAGATTTTTGCTTCTAGATCCGAGTAGATATTTGAGATACGAGCACGCATACTGGCTTATGCCAGTTCACTTCACTTCACGCGTTCGCTGACTTCGGTACACATCGCCCACGAGTAGCTGATTTTCTCTCTATTTTGGGCATTATTCTTCGTAATAGCGATGCGTTCTAAGAAAGTGAGTGGTTAGGATAGAAGTGAGAAGAAGAAACGCATGATGACCATGGAAATAAAGCATGAAATTGTGGATAAATATGAGCGCGGTGCCCGCGTGAGTGATCTAGCATGCACGTATGATCGCAGTACATTCACAATATGTACCATCCTAAAGCTGAAGGATGCTATCAAGAATGTAAATCCTTCCAAGGGCGTGACGATTATATCGAAATTATGTTTGAATATAAATAATGAGGCTTCTGTTGTTATGGATAAAGGAGAAGCAGATGTCCTTCGATAGATATTTCGGTCTGCGCCAAGTGAAAGTGAGGGTAGTCAGGCAAAAAAAAGATAAGAAAAGTAATCAAAAGTAAAGAATCCAAAAAATCTAAACAATAATAGAAAAAAATAAAAGTTTGAAAAAACGTAAGCTCAGTTCAGTGATGCTTAGTTCCCTTTCAGGGAACTCGAGCTGTGTCGAAGCACTAGGGGAAATAGCCTTGCGTGAGTCACGTGAAGATCTATGCAACCAATGAGAAGCGAACGCGTGTGAATGCGTCACTGCCGGCCGCAGCCGGTGACGTCATGAGGAAGAGCATAAAGCGCGTCTGAAACCGGGGCGCGTCAGCTCTGAATGCCTTCAGCGTGCTGTGTCTGTGCGAGAGTGGTTTTTGAGACTTGATAGCTTAAAAAATCAAAGAATGAGTGTGAAAAGTGTGGCGAGAGATGAACAGAGTTTCAGACCGTGTGTTTATCCCTGTCCTCGTTTTATAACGGGCAGGGATACACATGTAATCTGTGTTATCTGTTTAGGAGTGGAACATGCACGGTCGGCTCTTGAGGGCGCCGGCTGTAAAGACTGTGAGCAGTTTTCTCTGCATGTTCTCCGCTCCCGCCTGGCGGTCTGTAACGAGGCCGCCCAGGCTAGTGTTCCCCGGGGTTCGGGACCTGCAGCGGCCGAGGCGTTGCGGCGCTCTCAGTCCTGGGGTTCACAAATGGATCTCGCTGAGGCTGCTGGGGTGGGTCCGTCCTTACCTCAGCCCTCACGAGACCAAACGGGTTCCAGTCACGGGCACTCCTCGGGAGATGTTCGTGCTGTGACTCCAACATTAGCTTTGTCGAGTTCCGATAGTGAGATGGACTTAGCTAGTGTTGACCCGGCAGAGGAGGCTTCGCCACTCTCCTCGCCGGCGTTTGAAGAGCTAGTTGAGGTTGTGGCGCGAGCTGTCTCTCGTCTGGATATTGAATGGCCGGCGGAGACCAGAAGCGCCCGTCCTAAAAGAAGTATGTTGGACGAGCGTTATCTGCCGGCTCGCGTCACTCCCCCGCGCCGAGCTATGCCTTTCCTTCCCGATTTGCATGCCGAGGTATCCAGATCGTGGGAAAAGCCAGCCTCTGAGAGAGTTCATACACGGAACAGTTCGATGTATACGAATCTCGCAGGGGCTCAAAGCTATTGCTATGGGGGGATGCAGAAGGTGGATGAGGCGCTTGCGAGCTACCTTGTGCCCCAATCTGCGTCCTCCATTAAAGCTCCGGCGCTCCCCTCCAAGCCGATGCGCGTCACGTCGTCTTTGGTGGGGAGAGCGTACTCAGCCTCTAGTCAAGCCGCAGCGTGCCTGCACACCACGGCTCTGCTGCAGGCTTATCAGGCTGAGTTGCTGGGGGACCTCAACGAGGGCGGCGGTATCGGTCCGGAGACAGTGGCAGAGCTGCGCCGGACCGTGGATCTGTCTCTCCGGGCCACTAGGGAGACGGCCTACTCTGTCGGTCGCTCCATGGCAGCTCTGGTGGCTACGGAGAGACATCTTTGGCTCAATTTGTCTTCCATCAAAGATAGGGACAAATTTGTTTTGCTGGACGCTCCTCTGTCCCCTTCGGGCTTGTTCGGCGACGCCGTAAAAAGCGTTGTCGACAAGTTTCAGGAGGCTGCACGACAGCAGGTGGCGTTCAGTAAAGTTATTCCCCGCCGCCCTCCACGTGAGACCGCCAGTCAAAGGGGGTCTCAGAGCTCTTCACACAGGGCCGCTCAAAAACGAAGTGTCGCCACCCGTCTTCCTCCGGCTAATCCCGGGGGGTCGGGGCGACAGGCTCAAGCCTCTGGCAAGAGGGGCGATCTGAGGGCTGTCCTGAGCGCTAAGAAGGCTAAGAGCAAGCGGCCCTGACGCCAAGCCGCAACAAGGTGGTGTATCCCTGGAGCAGCTGACCAGTCAGCCCGCCATGGGAAAACCACCCCCTCTGAGGAGGGTCCTAGAGCACTCCACCCGGGAATCCGGAAATCCCGGCCCAGTGGTGGACATGCCATCAGCACCAGAGGCCAGCCCCGGGAGGCTGGTTCCCCTAGTAGAATTCCGGGATGCGTGGTCACGGCTACCCGGTATCTCTCAGTGGGTCCTGCGCACGGTCACCTTAGGGTACGCCATTCAGTTCGGGGTCTCACCACCCCAGTTCTCGGGGGTCCTACAGTCTGCTGTAGGCCCTCAGCAGGCTCTGGTCATGGAACAAGAAGTAGACACTTTGCTGGCGAAAGGGGCCATCGAGTATGTACCCCTCGCAGAGAGCAAGTCCGGGTTCTACAGCCGGTACTTCATAGTTCCAAAGAAGGATGGAGGGTTGCGGCCCATTCTGGATTTACGTCTCTTGAATCGTGCGGTCAAGCGTCTAAAGTTCAAAATGCTAACGCTCAAACAGATCGTAGTGCAGATCAGATCCGAGGATTGGTTTGTCACAGTCGACCTCAAGGACGCTTATTTCCATGTCTCCATCCTTCCGCAACACAGGAAGTTCCTGAGGTTCGCCTTTGGGGGAAAGGCGTACCAGTATCGGGTGCTTCCTTTCGGCCTAGCGCTCTCACCCCGCACGTTTACGAAAGTCGTGGACGCTGCTCTAGCTCCCCTGCGGTCACGGGGCATCCGTGTCTTAAACTATATAGACGACTGGCTTATTCTGGCCCAGTCGCCGCAGTTGGCGGAGCAACATCGAGATGTAGTGCTCGCACACATAAAGGAGCTGGGGTTGAGGCTGAACGCCAAGAAGAGTGTCCTTTCTCCTGCTCAGAGAACCACCTTCTTGGGAGTCGTCTGGGACTCAGTAGCGATGTCGGCCCGGCTTTCCCCCGGGCGCATCCAAGTTATCTGTTCAGCCGTCAAGAGCATCAAGTTAGGCCAGCCACTCACTGTCAGACACTTCCAGAGGGTGTTAGGGCTCATGGCAGCGGCTTCCTGCGTCATCCCGTTGGGCCTGCTGCACATGAGACCCCTGCAGTGGTGGCTAAAGACCAAGGGGTTTTCCCCGAAAGGGAACCCGCTTCGCATTATCAAGGTCACGGGGCGATGCCTACGCGCCTTGAGTATGTGGAAGAATCCTTGGTTTCTGTCTCAAGGCCCAGTGCTAGGGGCTCTGGCTCGGAGAGTCTCTCTCTCGACAGATGCCTCCCTCTCGGGCTGGGGGGCGGTCTTGAGAGACCGCTCCTCACAAGGTCTATGGAACAGTCGGCACCAAACCTGGCACATAAACATGTTAGAGTTACTGGCGATCCGCAAAGCACTCCGTGCGTTCCTACCGGACCTTCGCGACCACCATGTCACTGTTTTCACCGACAGCATGACTGCGGTTGCGTATATCAATCACCAGGGGGGTCTGCGTTCGCGACCACTTTACAAGATGGCGCGACAGATCCTCCTCTGGGCCCAGGGAAAGCTGCTCTCCATCCGGGCGGCTTATATCCCGGGGGTCCAGAATGTGGGAGCAGACGCCCTGTCGAGACAGGGGGCGAGACCAGGGGAATGGCGACTCCACCCCGAGGTGGTGGAGCAAATTTGGGAAAGGTTCGGAAAGGCACAGGTCGACCTGTTTGCCTCGGTAGAAAACTCCCATTGCCCTCTGTGGTTTTCACTCACACATCCAGCGCCTCTGGGGCGGGATGCCGTGACGCAGGCATGGCCGAGGTTACGCCTGTATGCTTTTCCCCCGATCGCTCTGCTCCCGGGAGTTCTGGCCAAGGTTCGCCGGGACAAGGTCCGTCTCACGCTAGTGGCCCCCCACTGGCCGTCCAGAATATGGTTCGCGGACCTTGTGTCCCTCCTCGACGGGGTCCCCTGGGAGATCCCGATCAGGAGGGACCTTCTGTCCCAGGCGGAAGGTTGCATTCTTCACCCGCAACCAGGGCCGTTGAAACTGTGGGTCTGGCCCCTGAGGGGGCCCAGCTCATAGAGGCCGGTCTCTCAGCCGAGGTTGTTGAGACCATCCTGCAGTCCAGAGCTCCCTCCACGAGGAAACTCTACGCCTTGAAGTGGAAGCTCTTCACTTCTTGGTGTAGTGAAAGGCAGCTGAACCCAGTAACCTGCCAAATTGGCAAAGTACTGGAGTTCCTGCAAGAAAGATTTGTGGCAGGGCTGTCCCCCTCCACCTTGAAGGTCTACGTGGCTGCTATAGCGGCTTGCCACGTACCTCTGGGTGGGGTGTCCTTGGGCAGGGACCCCCTAGTCACTCGTTTCCTCCGTGGTACATTAAGGCTGAGACCTGCGGCACAGACCAGGGTGCCTGCCTGGGACTTGTCCATGGTACTCCTAGGCTTGTCCCAGCCACCCTTTGAACCTCTAGAGGGTATCTCTATCAAGTACCTCTCGCTAAAAACCCTTCTTTTGCTGGCTATCACTTCGCTTAAGAGGGTCGGGGACCTTCAGGCCCTCTCAGTGGCCCCATCATGTCTTGAGTTTGCGCCCGGGATGGCGAAAGCTTTCCTCCACCCGAGGCCGGGCTACGTCCCCAAGGTTCCCACTAATGTGGCTCGGTCTGTCACGCTGCAGGCCTTCTGCCCTCCCCCATTTGACGATCATGAGCAGGAGCACAAGAACAAGGTCTGTCCAGTGCGAGCACTGGACGCTTACGTTCACAAGACTGCCACGTGGCGTAAGTCGGACCAACTGTTCGTTTGCTTTGGGGCCCCCGAGGGTGCCCCAGCTTCCAAGCAAACTCTGAGCAGGTGGATAGTCGAGGCTATCTGTCTAGCTTATGAGTCGGCCGGACATGCTTCTCCTTTGAGGGTCCGAGCCCACTCCACTAGGAGCATGGCGGCATCCAAGGCTCTCCTCTCCGGAGTCTCCTTGCCTGACGTTTGTGCTGCGGCTGGCTGGTCCTCGCCGCACACATTCATGAGGTTCTACCAGCTAGACCTCGATGCCGCCCCGGGAACCAGGGTGCTCTCTCAGTGAGCTGGGACACACCCGGATGCTGACCTCGCTGAGGTGGCGTTGGCATAGCGTTCCCCTAGTGCTTCGACACAGCTCGAGTTCCCTGAAAGGGAACGTCTCGGGTTACTTATGTAACCCTGGTTCCCTGAGGGGAACGAGACGCTGTGTCTTGGCCTCAGCTCCGGGCGCATCCGGGCCCGCTTCAGGCATTCATGGCTGACGCGCCCCGGTTTCAGACGCGCTTTATGCTCTTCCTCATGACGTCACCGGCTGCGGCCGGCAGTGACGCATTCACACGCGTTCGCTTCTCATTGGTTGCATAGATCTTCACGTGACTCACGCAAGGCTATTTCCCCTAGTGCTTCGACACAGCGTCTCGTTCCCCTCAGGGAACCAGGGTTACATAAGTAACCCGAGACGTTCCTGCTATTCAAGAAAATTACAAAAAAAAAATTTACGTTTTATTAAACGAAAAAGGTACGAAAAGTTATCAAAACTAAAGAATACAAATAAAAAAAATCTAAACAATAATAAAAATAGAAAAGTTAAAACAAATATATAAGCTAAGTTATGTTAATTTAAGTTATGTAGTGTTAGTAACAGAATCAAGTGTCTCTGTACCAACCCTCTCCCGCCCTCCTCCGCACCTGCCACTACTGTCTGTAAAAACTTAAAACCACATTTTAAAAAAAAGTAAAAAAGTAAAACCACATTTTATTTGATATCACACATGTATCACACTGTATACATGTACTGTAATTGTGTGTGTCTGTGTGTGTGTGTGTGTGTGTGTGTGTGTGTGTGTGTGTGTGTGTGTGTGTGTGTGTGTGTGTGTGTGTGTGTGTGTGTGTGTGTGTGTGTGTGTGTGTGTGTGTGTGTGTGTGTGTGTGTGTGTGTGTGTGTGTGTGTGTGTGTGTGTGTGTGTGTGTGTGTGTGTGTGTGTGTGTGTGTGTGTGTATATATATATATATATATATATATATATATACCAATAAAAACATATTTTTTTCCATTGTTACAGGTTTGGAACGGATTAATTTTTTTTCTTTTATTTCTTATGGGAAAACATGATTCGAGATACAAACAATTCGAGTTACGAGCTCCGCCCTGAAACGGATTATGCTCATATCTAGAGGTATTACAGTATTAATATTGTGTTACATTTATTTAGCGCTTTTCTGGGTACTTCAAAGCACTTTACATATGGAAGGGGCAAATCTCCTCAACCACCACCAGTGTACAGCATCCACCTAGATCAGGGGTGTCTCCTGTTCCTGGAGATCTAGCTTCTTGCAAAGCTCAGCTCCAACCCTGAACAAACACACCTGTCTGTAATTATCAAGTGCTACTGAAGATCTTAATTATCTGGTTCAGTTGTGTTTGATTCGGGTTGGAGCTGAACTTTGCTGGAAGGTTGATCTCCAGGAACAGGATTGGGCACCCCTGACCTACATTTTATGCGACGGTAGCCATATTGCGTGATAACGCCCACCACACACCAGCTATTTCTCACACAAAGCTTTTTTGTTGTTGTTGTCATTTTTACTGTTTCACAGTTATGATTGGTCATTATCTTTGGACAAAAAAGAGCTTTATTAAGATTTTTCAAAAATATGTTTGTTTTCCACTGAAATAAACATCATAGGGTTTTGAAACATCATGAGGGTGCATAAATAATGATAAGCATGTTAATTTTTAATTTTAATTTCACCCTCATATAGTTCCAAACAGAAGAACAGAAGAATGTTAAAGTCTAGACAACACTGAACCCCACTGATTTCCATTGCATGGGCAAGCAAATCACATGTTTTAAAACACATTTTGTGTTCCAAGATGAAAGAAAGTCATAGAGGAACTATCCCTTTAAGCAATAATTTGTTCCGAGCACTGCCAGTGTCTTATTTGCCTTTAGCACTGTAGTTCGGCACATAAGACTGAAGAAACTTTAAATATGGCTGGTATAGCTACACCTAAAATAAAAGCCTTCAGTGCAAAGAAGTAATGTGATATTTTAACACAAAGTATGGTTCTACCACACATATATTTACTTATATTTGCTGAATGTACAATATTGACGTTGAACAACTTACATATGAACAACTTTCAGAGGTGCAAATGTGTACAAATCTATATTTATGAATAATAGTAAAATCATGACATTAATAATTTGATTCTATTGTAATCAATTGTCGTGTCAGTGAAGCCAACCGTTCAATGAAAGGTTTTACAGCAGTGATATCAAAGCTTGCCTGCTTCCACATTCTTTGTCCCAGATTACGACATGCCGTGTTTTCCGTAATGTGCGTTTGAATGAGAAATGCGCGCCTTCAAACAGTGGATCGGGATATGATTTTCAGTCATTAATAACTTAAATTGTGCTCTGTACATCATATAAAACTATTACTTACTGCCAGAGAAGACTGCGACTGCAACACATTGTCATTTGGTCTACTATTGGTAGCACTTTTGACATTTTTGTACTAAATTAATTATTTTGATTACATTTGTCTGTCTGTCTATTTTTCTTTATAATGTACATATTTTAAGAAATGGTTATGAGTAGGTTCAGAGGTAGGCGTGGGAATAATATTCTATACTGTTACTAAAATTAAAATAATATATAATATATCTATAAAATGGTAAACGGGCAACTATATAAATATTAAAACTCATAAATATTTAATGTTTTGTTAGCTGTAAATATGTATGCATCCATATTGTTAATTTCAGCATCCATTCAAACGTACAAAAATGCATGCTTTGTAACTGTAAATGTTACGTACTAATAAACAACGAGGCCAGGCTGAAATAAGAACTCTTCAACAACAGATGGTTCTCAGAACTCTAGTGCAATGGGGCTACAGTGAACTCTTTTAGGGTTCCTGGTACAAGCCCCATGTGATGTTCTACTAGAACGCTTTGTAAGGAACCTTTGCCTTATTTGTAATGCTGTTTAACCAGAGCTGAATTTGACCAAGGTGTACTTCAGATTATTACATAACAGATACATGCGTACACAACAGCTCTTTCATAACCCCACCAGACACCACCTCGTTGTCCCTTTCTGTCCCTGTTTCTTCCACTCATCAAGACAAATAAATACAAACAAATATGTAAAATATATACCACTAACGCTACTATCTTCAGTGGTCATTCAACCAATCAGTGTCGGACTATCCAATCGTTAAAAACTCACTGCCAATTAAAAAGTTCAATATTTAGAAAAGAAAACAATTGCCTTAAAATACAGTTAGCGGTCAACCATCACAAGCTATTATTACTGTAATTGTAAGTATGAACAATTTCTACTCCAATAAATACAGTGTACCCCTCAAACTTTATTGTGGTATTCACAGACCACTTTTTCCGCATAAATAAAGCTTCATGTTCTAAGATTTATGTTCAGAAGATTTATTATGTGTGATATCAGGTAAAAAATAAAGTACTCTGCTTTACTTAATGACTTTATCGGTGTAAAATCTCTCACACTATGTCTGTGCATGTTCTGGCTGGTATCTGAAACAGTTTTTTTTTTCTTCCACAAAGATCAAGCGGTGTTGCCTCCGATTCAAACCCCAAAGATTCAAAGGTTAAACACACAACTAAGCTCAAATTCCTTTCAGGAAAAAAACACTGAATACACTAAAACAGTCTCAGATTGAAGCACCAAACTCTCGCTTGCTCATTTGCAACTGCAAATGTTTTTTTATGTTCTCAGTACTCTGAGTTTAACGGTTTCATTTTAGCCTTCCATATATTCTTACAAAAATCCTGCTGTTGTTCATGACAACTTTTAGAATAGGTAAAACGTCAGCTTTCAGTCAAGTTAAAATAGATTTATTTATACTGTACTTAGAGAGCATGTTGTAAAAACACAAATGCTGCTAATTTGAGATATCAAAACAACCTAATATAGTAAACGTTAAAACTGCCTACACCGTCAGTTTAAGCAATTCAATCTGAATAAAAACTGTCCGTTGAAATGCGTAACCCGTGTGTCGGTGTACGGATCAAAATGTGCCGTTTCCGTTCCATGTACAGTTCTATTAAATGTTTGAATGACTCAGAAAAGAATGAGACTACAGCGAAGTTCAGTAGGAGCTTTGAGGCTCTTGGCATGGTGTCTTTCCAAACGTGTGGGGTTGCCTTGATGGCAGTATCCCTGGAACCCAGCGACCCTGAGGGAGGAGGCTGGCCTCTGTGTTAAAGACTGAGACTGTATTAATGTGCACAGCTGTCTCTGTGTACTGGTTTACTTGGCTGTAGACATAAAGAGAGGAACTTCAAACAAATTAACGTTTCCTTCAGGAATTATAAATTTAATTTTGAGCTAATAAAATGGTCCTGAGGGTACCTGATCCTGATCTTGATCCTGATCCATTAACAGCAATGTTAGAAATATTATAAAGAACATTTGTTTACAGAACTGAAATGCTCCAAGTGAATATACTACATGGGATGGAGAGGATTTTAAAACAAAGACTTTTCTTTGAAGTATTTCACAACATATCTAACTATATGAATGAATATTTAAACTAACAATCAGAAGAGCATAATAATATAATATTTTACAAATATTTTAATGAAAGTGATCATAAAATGGCTGTACAGGTTGGAAAATCACTGACTTAATACCTCTTAAAACTTTAAAACTCCAAAAGAGGTTTTCAAAATGTCCATACATCACGTGCGTTTCTTGATCATTTCAGTTGTGCATTCAACTTACAATAAATATAGAAATAATTATTTCTACAAACTCTTTAGTTGTCCTCCATACAGTCGCATGGCGGGCACAAAGACGCGCGAGTTATTTTTTATTTATTTGTCAAACGCCATTCAGTTTATTAACTCTTTCAACAAAGTTAATTGGTCATAGTTAAAGAAGAAAAAAAGCCACTCTTACCTGCCATCCGTGAGTGATGTTACATCCAGCCATTCTCCCACCTCATTTTTAACGCAGGGCATGTTAGGATACGGGGGACGGGTCAACATCCCGCCGCCCGGGTACCACTGTTCGGGCGGAGGCCGCTCCCGCGGAACCACAGACCCGTTTCGTCCGTACTCGTAGGGGTTACAGATAAACGGCGTTTCATGGCCAGTAGCATAATTCGTCCTCTGTTTCGGAGGCCCGTACTGACCGTTAGAGTCCTCTGCGTACCTATGCGGGTACACCCAGGTGTCGTTCAGTTCACGTGGCATCATCTCTGCCTTGATTTTGACGTTATAGTGATTCACGTAATCCTCCCCAGGCCCCGCGAACTCCCCGGACATCGCGGTGGGCTTCACGAAGCTGTGACTCGGTCCGTGTTCGTACTCCGGGTGGCCGAAATGGGTCATGCTCGCGGGCAACAGTTGTTCGAACTGGCACGAAGCTGCTTGCGCTGCATCCATATCTGATCCTGTGTTCGCTGCCGTACCTTCTGAACTCAGGTTGGCAATGTCCCCGGACAGGCTGGCGAACTCATGCACCTCTTGCACATCTGCGGTTAAGTGTGATCGAGACGCGTTGCTGCACTGCAAAGTCGTCACCTCACCTGCAAGATGAACCAGGTTGCCACTTTTAAACATCCCGAGCACTTTGTCCCTGTCTCGCAGCTCTATGCCCCTGTCTCGTCCCGTCGCGAGAGCATACTGCCTGTCTTTCGCTCCTGTCTCCAGCTCGCTCACTGAGCAGTCGAGCAAAGGCATTCCTAACAAATAAATTTCATCACTACTACTTTCATTTGTCAGGGGCGGTGGCGGCGGTGCACGGTGTGGTCCCACCTCGCCTAGTTCGCTGGACTCCATAGCTAAGCCCAAAGACACGGACACGGCTTTGCACAGTTCTCTCGCTGTCTCCGAAATGGTGCTGCTGCTGCATGCGCGACTACTGCTCGCCACACTTGCGTCACGGCCCGAGCCCAACTCGCGCTTGTGAACTTCAGCTGCACCGCAACCCTTCTGTCCGCTCTCAGTGCCCCGAAGGAAACCTGCGCGACTGCCGCTGCTTTCGGTGGCGTCTGCGCGGCCCGAGCTGCTAGATGACAGAGTCGAGTCGCTTTTGCTTCCTGTTGAACTCTTCAGAAAATTAATATGGTTTGCCGCCGCCTGTATCACTGAACTCGTGCTCTCGCACTCTTTTTCGGGGCAGCATATTATTCCTCTGCTGGATGACAGCTTGCTTAAACGCATTTCCCTCGACGCGCTCGCCTGCGGGCAGCCGCACTTATTGGAACAAGAAATGTCCAAATTGTCGGGGTTACTCGCACTCGAGACGCACACGCTATGAAAAACGCTTTGGTAAGGTCCATGAAAAAATCCGTCTGTGGACTCGCAAGCCTCCATCAGCTCGACCGGAACCTCAATAGTCGTACAACACAAGCCTTGGGAGTTTAAAGGGGACTCACCGCAACAAGTTCATCGACGAAATACTTGAAAAAGTTCCAGTCAAACAGACACGAAGGAGCTGCGCGGGTAGAGAGTGTGCAAGCAAAAAATAATCAAACGAACGCCCGTGTAATCTCATAGGCGGCTCCTAATAGACGTCAACGAGAAAAGTTTTCAGAAAATACACACGAGCAACCTTTTGGGTATCCGATCATCAGAGCGTTCGGTCAGATATGTTGTCTTCGCGTGTTAATCATAAATGAGCGGATGAAAGTGAACCAGACCGGGGGTGGGAACCGGAGTTGTTTTCCGTCTACCCTGAGAACACGAGATAAGATTTTGCGCTGTCTGTTTTCAATGATCAATCCGAGCCGAAGCGGCGGTTGCAACAGTAGGCTACACTGGGCGCATCATAACTAAATACACTTTCCTTTTTAAGTACAGTTACAGCCCTTTTCTCTCCTGTCGGGGATTCTCCTGGGCACATTCGTAGGTAATTCGGGGAGAGCTTGCAGTGTCACGATGTTTTGCCGGGGTCAGCAGTAATTTTACGGAGAGTTCGCTCGGGAAAGTCCTTGAGCGCTTTAACTGTCAGGACTAAATAACACAGCTACAGGAAAGGCGCCAGTTACACGGGTAAATAAAAGCTCACTAAAATAAGATCAAGAGATCACAACTCACTTTAACGAAGTATTAAATAAAACATTGATGATGTATAGCCTATAAGTAGCTATCCTAGGTTTTTTTTAAAAGAGAGAAGAAGAAAAATACAATATAACCTGTGAGCTCCACTGCTCTATAAACTATAAAAGTGCGCACTTTATATGGGGTCTGGGCCTTATTCTGTGGAAATGTTTCTCATAGAATTTATTACTGAGCACACACTAAACCCACAACGGGGCAGTTAAGTCTACAAAATAAGCCACTTGAAGAGCATAATGGGCTTTTGGCATTTTTATGTATATATTTTTTTAAGACAGAGGGCAATATTTAACCTTGCTGAAATAAATGTTCCTGTCTGGACATTTAATTTCACTTAAATTAGATATGAAAACACATACAATTATTTTGTTTGTAATTTAATAGACAATTTTCTTACATTTGCGATAAGATCAAATTAATGTAAGGCCAGTATTATGTACATTTCAAATGTCATCAGAGAGAATGTGAATTTTTCAGATGAGAAGTGAATTTAAAATGTGGGAAATGTGACTAACTCTATAGTAAAAGGGAATGAGACAGAGCTAGAATGTGTTGGATAAATAAACTCTGCACAAAATAAATCCACAAATTCACCATCTTTTTGCTTGGACAGTTCTTGCTTTGATAAAGGCTTGGCATTACTCTAATGTTTTCATTTAAGTTCCAGAAGATTAGAAAATAACACTCATACTTATATCATACCAACATTTATATCTTACTGAAGGGCAGTTACAGACAACTCACATCCACTCATGAGTTTGATCAAAAGGCCATTCTTATGAGTACTACTATACGTAATATTATTATTATACTATTACTCATTTGACTGTAAAGACAAGGACATTTTCTATTATCCCTTTTATTCACTGTAACTTACTGTGACCTTTATTATTTTCTTTTCCAGAGGGTTCAGGGAATATTAATGGTCCTTAATAAAATTAGGCTACTTACAATTCATTCCTGTTATAAGCTATCTCAAAATCAATCAAAGTGTAACATTGGTCTCAGTCATCTCAAATAAAACCCATAAAATGATTATGTTGCATAAACTAGCCATGTTAATGTGCAAGAGTTTAGAGAAGCAGCGAGTGTGCCACGTATACAGTCCAGAAAAAGGATATTGCAGTTGCAGCCCTGAATTGTCATGAGTGCTGTTTGATTTGGATTAGGAATGCTGCAGTGAAACGTTTGAGGTTATTGAGAATGAGAGGCTTATTCAGAATGAATTGGTTAGCATCTGTGGGAGGAGCTGAGACTGAGGGATGGAAATTGAGAGGGCTGGTCGTTTTTGTTTTGGTTGCCGAGATGAAGTGAAAGGGCTCAGTTGTGTTGTTTATTAGTTGAGGCTGATCTGGATTTGTTTATGTCTCGTCACATTTGTTGTTTATCATTAGGAATCGGTGTTCTACCAATCCCTTGCTTCTTTTTGCTCTTTCACATTCACTTGAGCTTGTTTGCGCATGTGTGTGTAGAACCTGTTGCTTAGTAACCAAAATTCCACATATACCTAGAGCATTACGGCAAAGTACATCCCATTTACTCTGATTTAAAATGAAAAATCTATTTATCTGAAATAGTTTTGAAGGTTATGGAGACCTGATAATATTATGTGAAAAGAATATTCAAGATTCAGTACAAGTCAAACCTAATCGACAGCACACGTGGCAGGTGATGATTATCACAAAAATGTACTTCAACTGGTCTTTTTTTTAAAGTAAAATTCTACAGGGTGTCACATAACATGGTTGTATAAACTTGCACAATGAGGAACAATCTCCCACGTCTGGTTTCAGGGAACTTTTATAGCAAAACTCAGGAGATAACCACTTATACAAACATATTCAGGCGAAGACAGACAACAAATAAAAAAATAATCATAAATAAAGTAGACAAATCAAACAAAGTGAGCTAATAAAATAATTAATGGATTACAGGTGAATTAGATGACTAATGACAACTCAGGAAAAACTAGGTCATAGGACTAAACCAAAAACACAATGAAACATAGGAGACAGATAGTACATGTAGCTGTTCACCCTCTCCCGGGAAGTTGTATCCTCACACCATAAATAGTCCACCTGAGAAGGAGCAGGGATTCTGGAGGTGGGCGTAGAACAAAAGGAAAAACATTATATGGGGAAGCAGGTGGTGGGAGGAGCAAGGAGCAGGAAAAGTGCAGAATCGAAGGAAGGAGGAGTCATGGTGTCAACTTGATAGAGGACCTGGGGACGACCAACATAGATGTAGCTGTCAATGCCAAAGACACTGGTGGGGATGACAGGCTAATGAGCCAACCCAAGGCCGATGGTACTGGAGAACAAGGTGGAGCTCCTACGACGAGCATCCGAGCTGGAACTGGTGAACAAGAGGACAGAGACGAAGCCAGTGGGAATAAAGATTAAGGTGGAGCCAGCGGAAGACACTAGGCAAATCCCAGAGTGTTTTGGAGATGGAGAGGGGCTGAAGGACACCAGCGGAGGCGGTGTCAAGGAACTTTCTGTTTGAGGAGGAAGAGAGAGGGTAAGCAGGCATTCTGGAGACACAAGGGAGCTGGAAGGATAGGGAGACTGGGAATAATTTCTCCAAAAAAGTCTCCTCCTGAAAAATCTGTGGAAATAAAGACCAAAAACATCTCATCAACAGTGGTGGGGTAATGGGCTGGGCTTTCTTCCTAGCCCTCGAGCTCCACAAACACAACCAAACTCATGTACCTGGTCAGACTCTAGCAGTGAAATGGGCTCAGTGATACGGGTTTGTCCATCATGGCAGGCCAGTCTCCACAGTCTGTGGTGGGCCCAGACAACTCCATCATGCCAGTCAGTAGTGAATGGATGGTCTCTGGCAGTGTGTTTGGAGTGTGGCTGGTGATGATCCTTTTGCTGGACCGATGGTGTAGGCTAAACCTCAGTTCACTAACACCCACACAACAAACTTGGTGAATGATTCTCGAGGGCCCACACTGGGTAGGTGAGCCTTTGTGCACTCATTCATGTTGGCCAAATAGAAAGCGTATGGTGAGCAGTCTGGATAGTGTGTGAGGCTCGCCAGATAGAGGAATCCACATGTTGGCCTCTGCTCCTGCTCCAAGCAAGAGAGCAGCAAAGTAGGTGAATCCATGCTGATCAGTCTAGATCTGCCTTTCTGTCACGTGACATGGTTGTATAAACTCACACGATGAGGAATAGTTCATCGAACAAACTTTAATAGTAAAACCCGAGAGATAACCACTTGTACAAACATACTCAAATGATATACAAACAGACAAAAAATGAAAGAAAAGGAGACAGACAATACATGTAACATAGCGAGGCCCCCTGAAGTGAAAGGAACCAATCGATAAAGGTTAAGTACTCATGCTTGTGTGGGTCAAAAATAAAATAATGGGAAAAACTTGCAGCTACATTTACACATTTGGCAGACGCTTTTATCCAAAGCGACTTACATTACACTCAAGGAACACATTGACATTCTAATCAGTTCTTAACAAATTTTTAAAATGAGAAAATGGTTATTTTAAGGTGACTGGAAAATGGTTCTTCTATGACATCAATTGGAAAGGTTACTCGTCCAAGTACTCGTCCATGTGAAACTGCGCAGACTAGTGTTGAAACACCTGCGACCCAGGAGTAGAACCAAAGTCAAGGTAGTAGCACCTGACTAATAAGTGTGATGAAGATCAGCCTGCAGCATCACAAACATCCTGGATAGACACTCCTAAAGATAAAGCTTTAGAAGGGGCCATATCCCTAGTGGAATGGGGACGAATAGCCAAGGAGGAGTGCTTGCTGGTCGACTCATAAGCAAGTGACCACCCACTTGCTCATCTGCCTAGATGCAGGGAGACCTTTCTTTGAAGATCCAAAACAACCAAACAGTTGTCCAGAATTTCTCCATGGGGCAGCTCTTTCTTACTGGGCAGAACAGATTTAGTTTCTCAGATTTATTTTCTCAGATTTTTTTAGTTTCTTAGTTTCTCAGATTTAGTTTAGTTTCAGACATCTGGAAGGGAGGTGGACGGAAGGCCTGCAACACGATGGGTCTTGCAATGTTAGTAAGAACCTTTGGAACGTTGCCCGGTCTAGAGTGAAAAAGGCCTTCACCATGCCAGGTGCAAATTTCAGACATGGTGGAGATACCCCAGAGTGCTTGAATGTCTCTAATTCTTTTCAGAGATGAAATAGCAAAGAGGAAAATGGTTTTAAATGGAGAGATATCTCAGGAACCTCCTCAATACGCTCAAAGGAAGTTAGAGAAAGGCCTTCCAACACTGTGGTTATAGGAATGACCCCTTTGCCTGAAACAGAAAGACTCTCCTGAGCGAAATCTCCTGTGGAGAACCGTCGAGGAGAGACACAAAGTTCAAAAACCATACTCAAGATGGCCAGAACAAGGCTACCAGCAAAAGACTGACCCCATCCCAACAAACTCTCTCTAGAATTACCGGGAGCAGAGAAATTGGTGGAAATGCATACACATGTAGCCTTGGCAATGTCTGCATCATGGCATCCAGTCCAAGTGGATCTAGAGGAGTTAGGGAGAACCAAAGTGAGTAATGAGTCAGTTCTAACAACGAAGAGCTACCTCTGCTCTGCCTCTGCTCTGCCAATTTTTTCCTGATCTATAAACCCCGGTTGTAGATTACTTTCAGTGAGAGGAATTTCTCTAGGGTAAAATGGGTGTGAGCATAGGCCTCCTTGGTGGTCCACGAATGTGTTGTCTGTAACAATGAGGTCCTTGGGTCTAGGAGGAAGTGTTTCAGTATCTGAAACATGGCCAGCATTTACAGGCAATTTACGATAGACGATGGTCCTGCCACAGACCTTGAGCCAAGTGATCACTCATGATTGCTCCTGAGCTAGAAAGGAATGCTTCCATCATGGGCGTGATATGAAAACAAGGAGCCCACAACATTGGTCCCTGGGAGATGCCACTAGAGCACAAAGAATGCCACTAGAGCATAAAGACACCACTGCATGACCCTGATCATGCAGAATGGGCTTCCCCTTGGAGACAACCCCTTGGTTTTGAGCCACCACGGCACAGGTTTCATATACAGCAGGACAAAAGGTATCTTTTTGGACGCAGCTGCCATCAGACCGAGCAGTTTCTGAAACTGCTTGACAGTGAACAACTGGTCTAGTTTTAACTCATAGTTAGTTGAACCCTAGTTCATGGCTGAGAGAATCAAGGTGATACGAGCAGGAGACAGATGTGCCTGCATTGTCCCTGAATTACTCCTAGAAAAGTGGTGCTCTGAGCAGGAGATCACTTATTGTAAGATTATTATAAGACTTATTATAAGATTCATTGGTCTTCTAAGACCACTTATTTTGATTGATGGTGGCTCCTGCTCCCGGCCATGAATCTATCATATAAAGCCAGACCACAATCGCCAAAAGTGTGGGAATACTTTCAGAAAGGACAATTAAAATGGTGCTTTGTTCACTCTGTAAAATCTCAAAATAATGAGCCAGCTGTAAGTATCACAGTTCGTTCTGAGTATTTCTGCGTGTGTTTCTGTCAAGAACTGAAGCTGAAGCTATCGGCTAATGTGCTTGACAATATTGCTAATATTAATCGTAAACAGTGCCGATGTAACTGTCCCATATGATTACAATAAACTGTATTTTTGTTTACTTCAGTCAATTAAGTAAATCATACTCCCAACTGCTAATCAATAACAGATTATAGTAAACACATTTCGTAATTGGGCCTACACTGTGTACATGTTACTTTTTATTATGAATAGTATAATTTGTTAAAAATAAAGTTTAAAATGCTTCCTGTGATCATATATTTCATAATGAAATGACAACACAACCCTTTCTGAAATATGATTAATAGTATTGTCATCATTCATAGATTTCATGTTAAAATGTTATTGAATTATTATTATTTTTTTATAAAAGGAAGAGGGAAAGCTGTGTGCAAGATTTCTTTAATTAAAACAATGTAACTGTTACCACGCCCAGCATGCATTTACCAAGTCAAGTCAAGTCAAGTCACCTTTACTTATATAGCGCTTTTTACAATACAGATTGTTTCAAAGCAGCTTTACAGTGGTCACATGAAAACATTATAAACAAAGTTTGTTTGGCTGAACGGCAGCCTTAAAAGAGCAGGCGAATTAATACAATTTATGAATATTAAGTGTTAAGTTTTGATTATTGATTGATTTGATTGATTGATAGTTTGATTATTATATTGATAATTCAAGTCTAATATTAATTAATAACATGCCACTTCTAATTAACCAATAGCATTATAAACATTATGGTCAAGGATATGAGAGGACGTGGCCCCTTTATACTACATGTTGCATTTCAGGGTTTTTTAAATGTTGCAAGGCAGTAGTTATGTTGGACTTTGCTTTCAAATTTTTTTTTTTTTTTTTTTTTTTGCATGGTGTTAGGCATAATTTATGTGGCATTAATGATACGTGATCCTCTAAAATGGTGTTTGTGTTTTAATTCTGGCACTTCTGAACTTCTAACTTCTGAACTTAGTTGAACCCTTTTTTTAGAAAATGATTTGATTAAAGTTTAAAATACAAATGGTAGAAATTGTACTCCTATAGAAAACCCCATGTGATTAAATGTTAAAATAATCGTAAGATAGTCAAGTTGAGGTTTGAAGTTTTACCCTCCAGCACTGAGGAGTTGAAGGAGTTGAGGAGTTGAAGCTTTACCCACCAGCACTGTAGCTCTCAGTGGCTTTTAGGGACGATTTAAAATCAGGGGAGAGATAACTCACAAGTATCTCTTCAACCCTGGGCATCGCCCCTGTATGGTTTGGGTGTGCTTTATAGTTCGTTGACGTCACCTTCCATGACGTCTGATTGGACTGATTTCACACATGCTTCACGATACAATCACGCAGAGGCATTCCCACAGCGTTTCAACGAAGTGGGAGTTCACCTTGAAAGGGAACAACTGTTTTTGAAACTTTATTTTTAAGAATGCATTTATATATGGACATTTACTTTCAAAAGATCATACTTTCACACTAATCAGATAGAGTAAAGAGTTTGCGTATTTGGCGTGCTGTCAGAGGGGAGGGCTTCAATCTCGGAATTTTGCCCAAACCCAGCGTACTCCCCCTGTATCTCTGACTGGGATAGTAACCAGCTGAGAGTGAGAGGTCAGGGTGGTGAAGGGATGGATAAAACTGTTGAGGAGGATAGGTGAGTCTGCTATGTATATATTGGCCTCCTCTCATACTGATTGGACAGATCATTTGAATTTGTTTCTCCCAAACTTCATTAATTGAGTATGTGTGCGAGCGAAAAAAAAATAAAGCAACTTTTCTCACAGCAAAAATAAGTAGTCGAATTCTCTATTTTCTGATTTTAGGTTACAAACAGATAGATCAAAGGGGAAGGTGTGATTCTTTCCCCATTTATGGCTCTGTTTCTAAGAACTGCATGTTTAAGACTTTTTAACAGAGAAAGGAGTGAAGAACAAAAGACACATAAACACAACAACATTCCGGTCTCTCTAAGTTTCTCCTTTTGTATGTTCGTAATGTCAATCCTTAATTTACAAGTCAACACTTACACATTCCAATCCAATCCAGTCACGGAGAGGAAGAGAAGGAGAGAGAATTAAGCAGACCGAGAGACAAATGAACATCTTAACAAGCTGCATAAAGCGCATCATTCTCTGTGGTGTCAATGCCATGCCAAAAACTATGAATTAACATCTGTCAGTGAAATGTGGTTTGCATTAATGACTGAGGCTGAGTATTTCATAACGTGCATGCCATGTGTGAGAGAATGGATATACGAGGCCTAAAAAATGAATGGCCTTCTACTTGTCTTTTAGCAAAATTATAATACTCCAGATAGGGAAGGTCTTCATTTCACTTGATTATATCATATCACTCATCCCTCTCTAAAGTCATCAGACATTCTCTACATTTCTCCCGAGTGCCAGAGTGTGATCACTACAACCTCTCTGATTTTGATTCATGATCATTTGGGAGAGCTGTTAGAGCAGGTGAGGTAAGTCACTGTTTATATTCTAGTTACTCTGTGGTCAGTGGAAGTTATTGGCCTAAGCTCTGCCCACACTTTCGTTTCATGCCATTTGTTGTTGCTTAGTTGGTGTAACTCCTCAGAGTAAATTTCTTCAAAGTAGTGATACAAGTGCAGTTTTTGTGTGTCTTTTGGCTTACACGAGCTGTTTTGAATCATCAAACCTCACATCACGGATGTATTCACTTTTTATTGTAGCTTTACAGTCATCAGGTTTTTTTTCTTTCTGTTGATCTCATGCTATTAAAATGTATGATGTGTTGGCCACAAGTGTCTTGTTTTGACAAGTCAAACATTTCAGTTAATGAAGCATCCAGTCAGGCTGAAGCTTTGGTTATATAAAACTGGTTAAAAGACAACAGGTCACGTGCAGAATGCTAGCACTGACCAACTGATAGGCTATAAACATTTTTACAGACTCATATTTATGTATTATGATTTTGATATGGACAGACCTCAAGGACAATATGGCATGTTTTCTACTTTCTCTGCTTTCTAAAAAATATCTGATTGACGTTTTTTTTTTCTGGGACAGACACTGAGCAAGACCAAGGTTTATTTGTTCATTCAGGTTTTTTTAATGTTTATATGACAGAAGGTTTTACATGAATGGATCAGCTTTTATGTTATTTTTTACTTCTATACCTTGATTTCATGTCAAGTGATCAGGTTCAAGTGAGTAGAACGACTAGAAAAGACACACGACTAGATAAGCCCTACAGATGAAATCTCTTGTGTGCTATGAAAATTGTGCCTATAATGATAAGCAACTAATCACTGCAATTACATGAATCAAGGCAACACAGTTTTAGTGGTGGGAATTCACACTCAATTCTTGCATCAATACTCAGTCACCCTCATGCTGTTCCAAACTTGTATACATTTTGTCAGTGTTCCAAAGAAGAAAGAAAGTCAGGATTGGAAGTCAGTTACTGCGAAAAAAGAATAGTAAAATGCTTAGTAAAAGTAAAAGTATTTTCCGGGAAGGTATCTTTTGTCCAATGTTGTTTTGCTAATTATTATCTATGCTGCTGGTCTGAGGCAAATCCCTCGAGGTGGACTCTAGTTCTGTGATTAAAGCTGATGCTTTTTGGGGCTCTTATGCCACTTTTCCTCTGTCAACAGCAGGTGTACGGAGACATCCCCATAGCTGTATCAACTACTATCATCAAGGATAAATTAGCTTTCATATTCATGCCACTTATATTTTAATATGCCCTTGTAACTGTACTAATAGTTAAGATTCATAACTTCATAACAGATGTCTTTCTATCTCCAGGTGGTTGAAGTTTTTTTTATCCAAACTTTTCCTGATTCTGGTTCTGCTCTATATAGTCTTCATATTTAAAACTCCCACTAACACACACATGTATTACATTATATTTAATCATTTAGCAAATCCAAAGCTACTTCCAAATGAGGAGAGCAAATAGAAGCAGTCAAACCAACAATAAGGTAACAAGTGCAAGTGCTTTGGCTAGTCCCAGTTAGTCAAGAAAGTTGTAATATGGTAAATGTTAGTGTTAATGAATTAATGTGTCAAGTGTTGACGAAAAAGATTTCTTTAAAAATTGCTAAAGACTCAGCAGCTCAGGTTGAGTTAGACAGGTCATTCCACAAGCTTGTAACAGCTAAACAATTTGGAAAGTAAGGTCTGTGAAAGTCTGAAGCAGTGAGTTTAGATATAGGAATACAGAGCCAGTGGTTGTTCTGTAGCCAACGTCAGTGCCTTGAATTTGATGCAAGCGGCAATTGGTGAAGATTTTATTATTTCAAAAATCATTTAAGTATAGTGTAACCATAGGTGTGAACATTATTATCTATCTAAAGATTTTCTGGGATCACTGCTCTGGGTGAAAATATCTAAAAATGTTGACACATATTTCACTCCTAATGATCTATTTGTAAATGCAGTCTACTACTATCCACACAGTGGCCGAAAACAAAATCAACATTCAATCTTTATCAGTTCAGTATTCCTTCAGATAGTACATTGGACAGTGTAATTGTAGTCTAGAAAGCAAAGAAATAAAAATTATAGAACATGGATTAGATAAGTGATTTATCTATATTATCCAGCGATAATAGGGTTAACAATTTAATGATCTACAGTAAAATAGAAAGATCTATGGTGATAAATAAGAAAATACTGAATTGCTACAATAATAATTTCTTGTTGGAAATAACATATCTTCCGATCCCGGTGTGTTCGCAGTGCAATGCCAGGGGATGGGGATCTGTTTCAAGAGCAAACATCGGCCCCTTTTGTTGTGAGACCCACTTCGAGTGAAGCAGATGAAACATGGCAAAGAACGTAACTGTGTCTGGGGCACCGTCAGAAAAACATCTGTCTTAGAATTAAGTATGAGGTTGGACGTCAATACACATTTTAGAGGTCAGAGCAAATCTACGCTTCTGATAAGAATGTGTGTGAAGTGGAAGAGGACAGGAACAGGCTGAGATAAGATTCAGGGATGAGGGGATTACACATCTTTGTCTGTGACAGGACTCACAACAACAATGACCAAACTTCTGTTCTCTTTTTGACCGGTTCTGTTAATATAATATCCCGTTGTTCTATTTGAGTTGCTTAAGATCGGTTAAAGGGACATAACAATCCATGCATAACACGGTCTCTGACCTGATACAGTTCAGACACAATAACTCCGACAAAGTATAAAACTACTCTGTCGTGCACTCTCTCCCACTTTCTTTATCTTTTTTTTTCTTCCTTTGGCAAAACCACTACAACTAAAATGCAAGGCTAAAGTGCCTTCATACTCCCTCACTCTCTCTCTCTCTCACACACAAACACCAGTTTGTGTAATTACTTTTTCATTATCACACACCACACAAAACGCCTCAGGTTACTTGACTGTAACCCTGTTCCCTGAAAAAACAGGAATGAAATGCTGTGCTGAGCGCTTTGGGAAAAACATTTTTGTTTGACCAGCTGTGAAATATGTGTCTAATACAGCAATGACACTGACAAAGAACTTTGTAACCTCAGACAGTGATGTCATTGATATGCATAATATAATTAGATGTGCCACAGGTGCATCTTCAGGTATAATGCTGTCTGAAGCGCAGTCCTAGGACATCCTCAGGTGTGGCATCTTGTTCCTGTTTTTCCAGGGAACAGGGTTACAGTCAACCCCCAAAGTAAAATGAGCCACAGGCAAGGCCAAAACTTGACCACATGCCTCGTAGGCAAGGGCTATAGCTTCCATCACCCAAAGTGAAACTGTTTATTTGGTGGCAACCACTCCCCTTTTTCGTCCCCCGTGACAAAAGAGTAGTTGCTCTGACTTTAAACAAATTCCAGCTGGTCCAAAATGCAGCAGCTCGAGTTCTTACTAGAACCAGGAAGTATGAGCATATTAGCCCAGTTCTGTCAAACCTGCACTGGCTTCCTATTAAACACCGAATACATTTTAAAATCTTGCTAATTACTTACAAAGCATTAAATGGTTTAGCTCCACAGTACTTGAGCGATCTCTTAACACATTATAGTCCTTCACGTCTATTGCGATCCCAAAATACTGACCAGCTTATAATACCTAGAATATCAAAGTCAACTGCTGGCGGGCGATCCTTTTCCTATTTAGCTCCTAAACTCTGGAACAGTCTTCCTATTACAGTTCGGGAAGCAGACACACTCTGTCAGTTTAAATGTAGACTAAAAACACATCTTTTCAACCTGGCATACACATAACACATTATACATACATTTTTAATCCAAATCATGTAAAATGATTGTTAGGCTGCATAATTTAGATAAGCTGGAACCGGGAACATTCCCATAACACCTGATGTACTCGATACATCAGAAGAAGAATGGCATCTACGCTGATATTGGTCTCTGTTTATTCCGAGGTTACCGTGGGCAGCTGGATCCGGGCCGTATCCAGATCAGATGAAGGACCTGGACACGAGCACAGCACTGCCCTGGGGTGTCTGCGGAGACCGTGACTCTACTGGACCCTCCCCTGTGACGATCATGAACCCATCTCTAACCGGACCAAATTGGACTTCATATTGGACTTGAATTGTTGTATAATAATCATGCACGGTTTGGCTGTTGGCCAGAGGAGAACTGGTCCCCCAACTGAGCCTGGTTTCTCCCAAGGTTTTTTCTCCATTCTATTCTTCATTCGTTACGTCACCTGCCGGAGTTTTGGTTCCTTGCCACTGTCGCCTATGGCTTGCTCAGTTGGGGAAACTTAACACTTAAAATTCATCAATTGTATTGATTCGCCTGCTCTTTTGGGGCTTCTGTTCAGCCAAACAAACTTTGTTTATATTGTTTTTCCTGTAAAGCTGCTTTGAAACAATCTACATTGTAAAAAGCGCTATATAAATAAAGGTGACTTGACTTGACTTACGGCACTGGTTAGTGTGGTGTACATAGACCTGAAGACCATGGACTGGGCACAGTCTGTGAAGTTTCTCCTGATCCAGAATTGTGAACCGCGGAGGACAGAAGGTCTCAATAGTGACCGGATGTATGATAGAGAAAGGAACCTTCGGCAAGTAGTCAGAATGATTATGTTACCACCCTAAGAGTGGTAAAATTGTAGGGGCTGGCTGACTCAGAGAGAAGTAGAAGGGACATTGCTCCGTCTGTTAGGAGGCAAAGAGGTCGCTCTGCTTCCTAAAACCAGATTTTCTTCCCTACCCAGTCAGTATTCTCTGTCTGTCTAGTGACTGTAGTAGCCAGATTCTCTCTCCTGGAGGGGAACATGTTCTATGGCCCTTTTCCCCAGTTTCACGGTAGTGGGGATCACACCATTGAAATGCACAGGACAGCAAGCAAACTGGATTCTGTAACCTTTTTCTACTGTCCTTAGGACCCAAGTTGAGATATCCAGCAGTAACGTCCACTCTGCCAAGTTCTCTAAAATAGGTGCCAATTTTTATTCTTCCTGTTGAGGGAGTGCTGAGTGTTCTGTGTCTTTGGCAAGAATAAGAAGCAACAGAACACCCAACACTTCACTGGAAAGTACTTACACCAGAATTGGTGGAGATGGTACTGTGGGGGGTTTTCTGGGTGCTGGGAAGGGACGGGCTGATGTATTTTTACACACCCGTCCCGTGGAGAGCTACCCCTGCGGAATTGGGCACAAGACCATCAGGACTTATTTTTGGAGATTATAGTCTTGAGGTCTTGCTTTTTTGGAGGTTACTGAGTCTTGACAAGGGGACAGCATGACTCACTATACTATATTTTTGTGCCTGACACTTGTAAGAAAGACCATGATGATGCTGGGAAGCTACTGAGTACCTGAGTACGGTGAGGAAAGAATTGCACAAATGTTTCCTTGTGTTTCTTCTCCACCTGAAACCTGCTGAGTTTATTGGCCAATATGTCAAATAGGCTGGAAGGTGAGATAGGGGCATCAAGCAAGAACCCTGTCCTTGATACCAATGAGGTTCTGAAACGACCGATGGTGCAGGCTGTTTGCTTAGTCGCACAGATGGACAAATCTGTGGCTCGACAAAGTTCAGAGAATCATCCTTGTTGATGGAAAATCTCGTTCTCAGGTCCTTCAGCAAGTCAGCCCGGTACACCTACAACACCACCATGCTGTGCAGGGCTGCACCTGCCTCAGCCACTGCTTAAAGCACTTTCCCCACCAGCATTGGGGTAGTTCTGCATGGCTTTGTGGGGAGAGTTTATTTCTTAAGGGATCATGCAGACCCAGGAGAGAGATAGCATACAAGGGTCTCTTCGACCTGTGGCATCATACCCTCATGCCTTTACAACCATGATAGTTGAATATGTTGACATCAGAGGCGCAAAGACACAAGAAGTGTAGGTTTTCCCCCCTTGAATGAGTTAATCCATCTGGGAGGTCCTCAAAGAAGAAGAGAGACTGTTGTTTGGGTCCCTCCCCCTGGCCCAGAGATGGGAAACTCTAATTCCATAGCGGATGCAAGAAATTCACTTCCATTTCCATAAACCAAAGAAGCATAGGGGCACACTTTTGGATCAAGCCGAAGGAGATCCGAATTTTGAAAGAGTCAGAGTGATAGGGACGGACCCATCTCTCGTCCCTCAGCCAGATCCATGCAAGAGCACCATGATGGTAGAGTGGATGCTGGCCATCTGAAGTAAGCAAGACTAGCACTTAGCACTTTAACCAAGAAGCTCTTGCAGTGCTTGCTCTTGCCCTGCTGTAACGTGAGGGCAGCATGCTCATCCCCCAAACAAACAAAGAAAAACTGGTGTGAATCTCATTCAGGCATGAGCCATGAACACGAAAACACACACTGCTTTCCTTGCACATCAATCATATGTTTTGCACTCTTTTCCTTTTCACTACCCCAACACCTCACATTTAATTGTTCCTATCAAAGTCAGGATACGGGGGGAGTGCTCCAGGTTCAGGGTAAATGCTAAGCTCGGAGCCCTCTCCTCGGACAGAACGCCAAATACACATACCATTTATAGCTCCTGAATCATTTGTAAGTGTGAACTTGTGAAAGAAACTAGAGGATACACTTGTGGCATATATATATATATATAGCCTCTGATGAGCATTTAATTCAATGATGTCAATGTTTGAGGCTACCAAGTTCAATGTCAATTTCATTGACGTGTTAAACAAATACTGCACAGGTGGTCAAACAAAGATTGAGAGTAACTTTGAAAGGGAACACTTTTCACTTGATCTAGCATTTTTTTAATAGTTTGTGTACGAACATTGTAGAGAAAATGTATACCTTTTATCATAGACAGTGATAGTGACAGTGAGGCTCGAGCACACACAAACACACAAATGTCTCAGCACCCATAGAAAAAAGCAAGATAGTCTCCATTAATTTTATCCAATCAAAAAAATCAATGGAGATTTGGAACCTCTCTGATAGGCGGATCTCACATCAGGTCCTGGTGGGTTGTAATACTCACAATTCTATTGTTGTATTTAACATTACAACACAACCTGACACAAATATTTGTGCTTTTTTTTTTTTTTTTGCATGATGATAATTTGGATTTTACGTTAGTAACTTAAAACTCGTATATCAGTGATAGAGAAACTCACAAGACTTTTGGAAAGAGTTTTTTTTTTTTGGTTGGTAATGTATTTGCAGTCCATGCATTTCTACTTGCGAAACACAAATAGAGTTTGTGTAATGAATTCATCAAGCGTACCATAGCACAGAGAGAAAGACAGTACTCTTGAAAAACTAACACCAAGTATAATTAATTGTTGAGTAATGAGCATGTTAAAATGTTTTAAGGGGCATTTGCTGCGTATGTGTCACCTTGCTTATTGCATTTTTCATTTCCTCATGAATAAATCAGCACCTATGCCTTGTATCTTCAATACAAATAAGGCAGGATAAACATGGCCTGCTGTGGTACTTGCCAACTGAATCACAATGTTCAATTTAAGGTAATGCAATCTAATAATGGAATGCAATAAATTACAATGTAATGTAACTTACTGCAATGTAATATAATATGAAGACCTACAACTGAATATGATGTACTGTCAATCTAAAACTAAATTAAATGTTATGCAATTTAAAGTCTTTTCCTCCCTATTGTGAACTACATCTGAGTGAAAGGACATCTTGAACAAGAAACATAAGGCCTGACTTGATTTTGAGGGAGGGGAAGCTATTTTGACAAAATATTACGGGGGGCACATGCTAATGTGAATTAAAAAAATAAATGAATGAATGAAAAATAATTGATCAAACACTGCAATATTCCATAAAATAAGAATAATAATTTTGATTTTTGTTGTTGTTGACAAATCTTATGGTCCCTTGACTCCACATTAAAGGTAAATATATAATTTCATCATCGCCACCTTGCGTTCATAAATGGTTACTGCAGCGAGAGAAAACATGAAATGATTAGTTATGGGTTATTAGTTATTAATTATGAGCTCTTTGAAAAATATATTGATTGTTCATCGATGCAAACAAACAGGTATCATGTTTTACTTGAGATTCAGTCCTATGTGAGAAATCATCTTGAATCTCAACTTTCTCTCGCGCGCCCCTACATCTTATGTCGCGGATTTCAGTAACAACAGTGCGAACATGTCGGGACATGCCTGTGTCCCCTCGCGCAGCGCACTATAACTCACCGGAGAAATGTGCCAGTCAACAACTTCAGCCACTAGCTAAACTGGACTGAATTTACCCCAAGCCGCAGGAGACGGTGACTTTAACGGGACAGAGAATTAAGTGACTGCTGCACGTTGTTGCCCCTGCTGCAATGTAAGTGTGGATGAAACTGTCCCTAATAAGTGACTTTACAGGAGACCATGATGCTGGTGCACTGCTCTCTACTTTTGAATTGTAGCTGTGCGCCTTTCTTAATTATGTTTGACCACCTTTCTCGTATTGTATGTCTCGGGAAAATGATTCCCGACAGGTGATTTTAAGGTGTTATTTTGTTTTGTTTCAAATAGCGCCTAAATGTGCGCTCTCACTTAAGCTGTTTCTATGTACTCTCATTTTCCAATTGGGCGTGAATGGACATCTGTTATTGACATAAATCTTTATTATTGAAATGAACGAAAATAGCTGACTATAGACTATTGCGTGAAATTAGAAATGGGGTTTCCTCTAAACTTTTAATCTAAAAGCTTACCTTCCCAAATAATAGCCTATGTGTAAATTTGGGTATACACACAACGCATCGTAAGTTTGAGCCAATCATTAACAATTTATATGCATTTATATAGCCAACAAATTACTGTTTATTTAAATACGGACTGTGAAATGATTTTTTCCTAATTAAAATTTTAACCCTAACCCTAACTCTAACCCTTCTTTTCGAGCAAATATCTACTGTATACATTTTTTTTACTTTTAATAATGTTAAATTAATTCTTGAATTAGAAATATTAAACTTAAAACGACCAGTTAATATTCTAGCTAAACAGTTATTTTAAATTTAACTTTTAGCCTACATTTATTATTATTAATAATACTAATAGATGTAAGATTTTATTCATAACTTGATCCATTTTAACATTGAGCTTACGATTTTAAATAATTTTAATTCAGTAATTATTTTATCCTCTTTGTAAAAAGGTGTTATTCAAAACATTTTAAACAATTGCAAACGTTTATACTACACTGTGAAAAACCTGGTAGCTGTGGTTGTAGGAAATTGAATTGACAATACTTTAGGGATTAAGTTATGGCATACTGTATAGGTGCATGTATATTTTAAAACTTTATAATATATTAAACCGTAATATTATAATATTTAATTATAATATTTTAAACCGTATTCCATTATATATTACAAGTGTGTAATATACCAATCTATTTGATATCAAAATCTTCTTTTACTGTAAATTGTACAGAGAACCACCAATGACGATAGAGGTTTTCCAATAGAAAGGCACACAATGAATCAGAGTTCACAAAGTTCAGAGCAACCTGTCCATGAAACATAGACAAAACTTGTGAGTAGATGGTGCATGGTCAGGGTAACATTCAACATTAATGTAAAATGTAACTCAAAACATTATTTACACTATAAATTACACAAATGTACTTTACTGTTAATAAAAAAATAAGTTATTAACATAGTTATTTAAGATATAATCATATGTGATGTGTCAAGCAGGGACTTCAGGAAAGTCCTTTTACTGTTTTCACTATCCATTATATGGTAATTAGTTTTTGCTTCCAAAAATGTATTATGCCAGTATTATTATAGACAGTTATATGTTAATGTAGTGAATAGCATTCAATGTATATGTTAAGGTAGCATTCCTTTGTCTTTTTATGTAAAAGAAAAAAAGAACAAAAATGTTTTACAAAGAAATTAACTGGCAGTGTCACAATTGTGTTTGGTGGTGGGTTTGGTTTCCATCTTTTTTTGGGTCATCATCTGTGTTGAGTTCATTCAGTTTCCCCATGTGCTTCTTTGTTGTCACATTCGTCATCTATGTCCTGCAGTTGCCCAGTTAGTCAAGTCAGCTGTGTATCGTCTCCCTATTAGTTTGATGTGTACTTTAGCCCTGTAATTAGTCCTGTCTAGCTGTCCGTCAATGTCACATTTACCCCGGTTGTTCTGCTCGTTTGTTTTATAGCTTTGTTTATATTTGTCTGGTAATTTTATCCAGAATAAAGAAGTTGCACTTAGATCCTGGTTCGCCTCTTCCTTGCCTTCTACCTTTTTGTGTGACAGGCAGTATATACGGTAGTTTACATTCAGGCGTCATAGTTTTGGAATTAAAATTGATGTGTATTGTTAGCACATGCTATACGTTTGATCTATTTCTCTCTTCTTTTAGATATGGAATGGAGTGCTCAATAGATGAGTATTATCACAACGGACAATGTCACAAGTGCCCACAATGTCCACCTGGCCAAGAACTGAAAGAGGTGAGAGAGTGTGCGTGAGTCTGAGAAATGCCCCAATCTGTATGTGAAATTACAATTAAAGAGAAGGAAAAAAAATCAATATTTGAGAAGCCCAGAGGCTGTTTGAAGAAAGTAACACCCATAATTAACAATCACTTATTTTTAAACACCTGTAAATGAACTGACACGTTTAAACCGCTGCACTCAACATCATGAATCACTTTTGACTTTGTGAATGTGTACATAAGGAGATATTGTTTTATTTATAACGTTTGATTGTGCAGTTCAAATATATCCGGTTGGGGAGCTGGGGGGGGGGGGGGGGGGTGTTATTTGGAATTTTCTTAAGTTAAACATTTAATGGTGTCTTTTTGTTATGTTTTACAGACACGTATATATGTAAAGACAAAATGTTAATAAAAGGTGCACCAATGTGAAGTAAATATAAATATGCTGTAATATCACATCCCTGCCACCAGAGGCTAACACATGACCTTAAATGACTTACAAACAAGGCTAAGTTACAAAAGCTGTGTCCTCAAAAAATGTTTGAAAGATCAAACTGATCCTGAGTACATTTGTTTGTCTGTGTCTGTGGGCTGTTAGGACTGTGGTTACGGAGTAGGTGTGTCGGCTATATGTCGTGTCTGCGACTTTCGATGGTTTAAAGAAGACTGGGGTTCTTACCCTTGCGCACTGTGCCAGAACTGCCGGAGGCTCAACAGACAACAAATCAAGCAATGCACATACTCAGGCAACACAGTCTGCGGAAACTGCCTCCCTGGGTGAGATTTCTCACACACACACACATTCTTGAATGTGGTTTACATGGACTCCATAGGCTTTTATACTGTACAAACTATATATTTTATCCCCCTACCCCTGATCCTACCCGTCACACAAAACATTTGGCTTTTTTTTTAATTGAAAAGTAAAAAAAAAAACACTGCTTAACATGTTTTTTTTTAAGCCATATGCTTATGTTGTAATACCTATTCCATACATTTATTGGTACGCACCAAATAACCTTAATGAAACATTGTGTTTATAGCTGATAATTTTCATTAGCTCTCACTCAACTTCACACCCAAATTTGTATAGGCACATGTTGTACTCATACAAATGACTTTTTTTCTAATTGAGTTTCTACAGCAAAATGCGACTGGATGGATTAGAAGATTTGGAATGCCTTCCATGTGGACCCGCTCCTTTCAGAAACACACAGTGTAACCGTGAGTACAATACTGAAAAGTACAACTTACATCAGCATGACTTTTCAGTCTGAGCTCTGTGTTAAGTTAAAGCACTGTGTTCTGGTCAGTTATGTTATGCATCATCCAACGTTTTTTTTTTTCTTATTTCATTGCCCCACAAGCAGAACTTTAGGGCTGGACTTTGTTTGATATGACTCTAAAGCTATTCAAACCAATTGCCTTAAAGGCATAGGTTACTGACAATGAACATTATGTTCCAAACATAGTTTCTTCTTCACATGACAAATGTAATGTACAGTAATACCTCGGTTTATGAGTTTAATTCGTTCCAAGAGCGAGCTCGTAACCCAAAATGCTCGTACACCAAAACAATTTTCCCCATAAGAATGCACTAAAAATCAATCAAAAATTAAACTTAACACTGATTGAACACATCAGATTAACTAGTTCCTTCAACATTTGTAACGATATTACAACGTAAAGAATTATTAATGCAACAACACGAGGTAAACCTGCTGAAAATCACTTATATGATCTGTACAGAGTTATAACTGTGTTATAAGTATGCTAATTTTTAAAAGTGTATGGCCCTTTAAGAATGTCATCACCCCATAGGTGCATTGCGTTGTACTGAGAACACAGGTGAGCCTCATTATTATGCAATGTGTCGTGTTGGTAACACATGCTTCGTTAATGAAGTTTCATTATATTCACATGTAACAGTCCTTGTGATGATTAACGGGGTGATAAAGTAGTTGGAACCGTGTGACAGTTTAATGAGAGGCTGTCATTAGGATATTTCCAGTAAAAATGCGCGCAACGATGCTGAGCGTCAGATCTTTTCCACAAAAAAATGCGCTTGTGTGAGGGAATATTTTTCTCGCACAACGATACAATGCTAGTACACCGAATTGACTTTCCATGCTCATACACCGATTTGGTCGTATACTAAGTCACTAAATACTAAATCCACATTACTTTTAACGTTCGAGTTGATGCGGCTGATTGACTTAAACTTGCAAGGCATCTGTGTCAGTCGCTTACATTTCTATATTAAACAGTCAATTTTGTATTTGTATGGATATTGTTTTATTTTATTATGGTAATCATGAACATTGCGCAAATTGATCTACTGTTTACTGCACTTTGTTTCCGAAGGCAGTCATGGTTTTACTAAAACACGGCACAGTAACAATTGGAACAAGCTGCAAACGGCATCACACTTTAGCCAAAAAACATCAGCTCCCGTAGCCTCCATGTTCAGCAAACGGGCCATTTCCAATTTGCATCAAATCACAGGCTTTCAAAATAAACAACCAATTATAATTTACTAACCGCAAAAACTTGGAAATCCCCTAAAGGTAACAGTATTCTTGTAATCTAAACAGCAAAGACACTTTCTTGATAAATAAACAAGACAGTTGCTCTGCTAGTTATTTACCCATAGTGGTTAATGAATTGGTTTTCACAGGAAATAGCTTATTTTTGCACTGAAAAGTAAGGTTGATCGTACAGTAAAATTATAGTAGCCATACTTGACTGTACGCCTGTCATACAAGTATGTGTGTAGCAGGCGTGCGATGCGGAGAGGACGCGGAGCACAGGATTCAACCAGAAAAACTTTAATTATAAAACAGAAAACAAAATAGCACATGGGAGTGCAAACAATGGAGGCATCCACACGTAGAGCAAGAACATAAATGATAACGTTACAGCAACTGACAACTGGGGAGTGAACATGGAGAACTTAAATACTGACAGTGATTCAACTGGAACACAAAACACCTGTGACTAATAAGTAATGAAGGGAACTGAGTGACGGTGAGATAAGGAACGGGGAACATGTGACAAAGACAAGGTAAACTAAGAGTCCAGAGTAATGTGAATCTAACATAAACGTGACAACGCCATCCAGTGCGTCACGCTGCAGCCCAGTAGATTGAAAAAATGTTTTGCTTTCCGGCGTTTAAATGACGAATCGGGTGAGAACGTGAAATTTTTCCACCTACTAGACTGATGGCATAGTGATGAAAGAGAAAGTATTTCAGAACTTTGAAACAATTACCCCAGTTGCTTCGCAAAATTATTTATTTATTTGGAATGTTCAAAACACCACATGCTGATGACACCTGCTGGTCAAAACACGTAGATGCGAAGTTAAAACAGCCAAAATTGGCAGTCACCTTTTATAATTTCTTTATGATAATAATCATAATTCATAATCATTAAACACTCTGTTTTTCTTTTCTTGTTGTTCTTTTAAAACTTTATAGTGTTTGTTCTGTGTGTTTGTAGACAGGACTTCGGTAAGTAAATTGGAAACAACTATCACTCTCCCTTTTTATATATTATTATTATACACCCATTCATTAAAACTTAGTAAATTCATTCAAACTAAACCTACTATCACCGTCTGTGGTGAAGACGATGATGACTGACATAAAGTACTTTAAGTCCACTCTCAGGAACATGCACGAAGACTACACATCCACAAATCAAACCCATAATTTGGATGAGACACAACCAGGATGAGTGAGTCAAGCAGGCTTAAATGTTTGGAAGCTGATTAGGGTGACGGATGGCTGGTGATGACCAGGGAGGATCATGGGAATTGTAGTGTAGTGACAGGGAACACTGTCACCTCAGCACTTGTGAAAAGTGTCACATCAGAACACTTTAAAATTATCAGCATGTACCGTATTTTTCGCCGCATAAGACACACCTTTTCTACCCCAAAACTGGGGGGGGGGAAAGATGGTGCGTTCTATCCGACGAATATAAAGAATCCGCGGAGCGCGGCCACGGCCGTAGCCGTGGTGATGACGAGTGGGGGGCAATGGTGGACTTTACAGTGATGACTGTGGCGAGTGGGGCGTGGTTCAGCGAGGTCTGCAGCGGGAGAGAGAGTCGGGAGACGAGCGCTGCGTAAGTAGATCAAGTGCAAATTGACAAACACCTGTGTCTCATTGAGCCAGGAAGTGAGAGATGGGGAAAGAGACCCGGACGAGACGCGAGTCACCATGGAAGCAGAGAACGCGAGGCTCACGAGTGCAACTGAGAGTGCAACTTCATCTATTATGAAGAATAATGCACAAAATAGAGAGAAAATCATCTATTTGCGGGTGACGCGTACAGAAGTCAGCGAACGCGTGAAGTGAACGAGTGTCGGCGTCGAGTGCTTGTATCTCGAATATTTACTCGTATCTAGAAGCAAAAATCTGTCCGAAGGCTTGCTCGTATCTTGGAATACTCGTATGTAGAGACGCTCGTATCTCGAGGTATAACTCTCAATGCTTGTGGTACTCTGTAACACAGCACATTCACACTCAATTCTAACTCTCCTGATCTTATCTGTGCTTCAGTGTCTTTACTCATTATTTTCTTACTGTATTATCTCTATTCTCTCAATGTGATTATGGGTGAAGAGGGCAAATTTTTTATCCAGCACGGATCAGTCAATGCCCTGTAAAAGTGCTCAGAATTGTCTGAGGGTCGATCCTCCCTGAACCCACTCCATCATACATTGACAGAGGTCTTTTAACATCCTGCTGATAAGATACCCTGCCAACAACAGGATATTTAGAACAGAATAAGGCAGCTGCGATTGTTGTCAATGGCATTTCTGTGAAAATCCCATTTCAGAATCTTTATTTTTATTCATTCTCATATCATTCCAAACCCATATGCTGTTGATGTACTGTGGGACACAAAAAAGTATATTTGAAGTATCAGAATAAATTATGACCATGTTTGGTATGGAATTCAGTGGAACTCACTGAATTATAACTTATCTCGAGCTCGGTTAACTCGCCAACCCTATTATGTTGACGTTTTTGAAGTGGAACCGCCACTCCCTATTTGTCTTAGCATTTTCTTATGTCGATTCTTTTATGTCGCCAAACCCTGATATCTCGAGCACAAAAGAATTTACATCAGTTATCTCAATCCCTGTGACTAATTATAGTACCAAGTTCACTGCGCATGCGCTGAGTTCGCGTTGCATGTGCGTCACGGTCTGTATGGTCACTCACTCCAATGGCGCTTCACTCACTCTTGTGGCACAGTGCCGTGCAGCTGCAGAAGAACTCACACAAAAAAATCAAGCCTTACAGAAGCTCTCTTGAAAGAGGCACAGGAGTTCGCCTTCACTGTCCAGGAATTCCCAGATTACATTGACATTGACATCAACATACATTGACTTCGATTACAAAGACGTCGTTACCGTTAAGCATTTTGCACTTTTCCAAGCAAAACGTTAAAGGCAAAAAGCAACAAAGCATTTTAGACTTTGTAAAGAAACCGTAGCAAGTATTAAAATTATAACCATTAAGATCTCATATAAATACTAATTAATAATTGACAATTAAACTATAAAAATACTTGACAATTTACTGTAATGCAACTCAGCTTTCAGCAGTGGAGGAGACGAGAGGAGGGAGGAGGGGGGAGCGGGGAAACCAAGGATTCAAGTGCAAATGAGTGAATTTATTATAATAGTGCAGAAAACAAACAAAGTGATAATCCAGAGGTGTATCACACAAGGGACGCGAACGAACGTGCGGGAGCTGCGGCCGCGAACGAACGCGCGGGGACTGCGAACGAAGGACTCGACAAGACAAGAGTGGAGAGAAGTGAACTGAATAGGCAGATGATATGAGAATCAGGTGTATCAGTGCTCTCTCTCACACACACACACAGGCAGAACTAGGAGACAATGGATTCATGAACCGTGACAGTTACTGCCTTGAACCGTGACAGTTATATTTCACTACGTGAACAATAGCGATAACAATTAATTAATGTTAACAACAGGAGGTAAAACCGCTGTAAATCACTTATAAAAGTATCACTGTGATGAATGATGCAGCCAAAACAAGCGAAGCTGTGAGAATGAATGAGTTAAGGTTTGATAAAGGGGTTGGAACTGCGCGACTGTATTTCCTGTAAAAATGCACGCGACAATGCTGAGCGTTAGGACTTTTCCACACAAAACATGCGCGTGGGTGATGGAAATTTTTCGCGTACACCGTTACAATGCTCGTACACCGATTTGACCCTCCATGCTCGTACACCGATTTGCTCGTACACCAAGTCGCTCATAAACCGAGGTATTACTGTACTTGTAAATCATGTAACGGCTGTCAGAGTGGTTGACGACTGCCCAGATGTTAAATAGAAAGTGTCTTTACTCATTATTTACTAATACCCCTTTTCTGCAGTTGGCTGTACATTTGCACATTTTCCACCAGATCGAACTAACTCGAAAACTGAATCTTTGAACAATTTGTTCTTTTGACTATCAAATATTTTCAAAACTGAATCTTTGAACAAATGGTTCATTTAACCATTAAATATTGTCAAAAAACGTATTATCTGACTCACAAATCAAACTGAACAATTCAAATAATCATTCCGATGAGCATTTTCTATGGTTGTAAAAGACCTGAAACAAACGACCTTCAAAATATTGAATTTGTTCCTCAAAGGATAGTATACATAAATAATGAATGAAGTTTGGTTGTCTTGGTCGTTTGTGTTCTAACTGATTCCTCTGTTTTAGGAGAAGGGATAAGCGTGGCAAAAGTCCAGACCTCAGCACCTCCTATCCAAAATGCTTCTTCCATAGTGGTCGCTTGTTCAGCAACAGCTGTGTTAACTACCGTCCTGTTTGCCATTGTGTGTGTCACCTACCAGACACGGTCTTCACTCAGGAAAACGTGCAAACGTATGAATATACATACTTTGATTTAATATTCATAAAGGGAACACTTAAATCACACAGTAGATCTCGATGAGTTAAATATTACATTTGAAAATCTTAATTTATATACATTCTATAATAAAACAGTCAATGGAAACCAAAATCATCAAGGGCTGAATTCCTCCCTGCTCCTGGAGGAGCAGAACTGTCCGCGCAACCTGCAGCGACAAGGACCTTAACAAAACACAAAACTAAAAACAAAATCAATAAGGAATAAAAAGGAGAGATCTTGCTATTGCCTCTCCAGTGCAGTCATTTGCGTCAAAGCAGGTGAAACTGATTCACAATTACTTATGCTTGCTAATAGGACAGATTGATATCCCTGAGTTTAATTTACTTGGTGTTGATTTAATACTGTGATGATTAAGTGTTCCCTTTTTTTGGCAGTGCATATTCAAAAATAATCTGCTAATCCGCTGTGTGTTTTAAAACATAGAATTAACTACCATTTCATTCAACACTATTCTCAGGTTGTTTATCACCGGTCAGCAACGGTCACCACGACACTGATGCAGCCTCGGTTCCCATGCCAATTCTACACACAGTAATGCAGAGCACAGAAGTGGAAAGATCAAGTGAGTGTGAATGACAGGTTGTGAAGAACATCTTTTTACAGACATAATATCATGTGACTACAAGCTGTGTAGTGCTGTCTGCAACTTCTTATTATACACCACTTGGCAAAACATCACCTTCAGGAAAAAGATCTAGGTTCTATTTAAAACAATCCTCTCAGCATGGTAAGATGGCGTTTCTAATAGGGGCCCAGTGCACATTCATTAGCAGTGTTGTATCAATATCAGTTATCATATTTTTGAATGAAACTATACCCTCTGTGTTTTTGTGTATTTAAATTGCAAGTTCATTGAATGTTAGGGTCAAAGTCAGTTAACAATGGAAGGTAATTTCCTAAATAAATAAAAAGGTGACTTGTTTCTTGTAACTGTGACTTAATATCTCACAATTGCAAATGTATTTATCTCAAAATGGCGCTTTTTTTCTTCATAGTTGTACATTTATTTATTGCAATTTTGATTTTATTACTTTTAGGCTTGTCACAATTATTTAATTAAATTTGAGTACTTGATAAAAAAAAATCCTCGATTACAATTGAGTAACCAGCAAAATACCGAAAGAGGCGCATTTCAGAATCCACAAACTACATTATTAGACCTAATTATTAGATATAAGGCTGATGATGTATTAAAACCATTTAAAAACCATTCTTTAGCACAGTGCTATTTTCAATTCACAAAGGCTACGATTCAATAAATAAAAAATCGGTGGGTTTAACATTTATTTACGTTTGTGTAGATAAGCCTCAGAGCAACTCAATTCTGCTCCACATGATCTGTTATTTACATGCATGGAGTGCATCTCAAGTTTGGGTTTCTTATAACATTCCTCTGGGAATGCAATGTGTAGCATGTCATTCGATTTGTAAGGTAAATCATTTATAAACCAATACATGAGAAGACATTAACATCTTTCGAAATATGTTAACTGATCATCACGATTTCAAAATAAAAGTGTATCTCGCTCTGAGTTATTTGCATGTTTTGAGATCCAAATATTCTTGTTCATTTCTATCTATATATAATGTATTTTTCTATAAAACCATATGATTACTTGCTTTTCAATACTTTATTAGAACCAAATATTATTGTCTCATTGTTATTATATAAGTATTTTAAGTCATTTTAAAGGCTATTGGTTGCTAGTGGCTTGGGTCTATTTTATAACCACACACAAAAAACAATCTGATTGCTCGATTATTAAAAAAAAATTACCAATTACTTGACTAACAAAATAATCATAACATAAACATCACAAAATTTTGATTCAATTAACTATTTTATAGTTTTATAGCTATTTTTTTTTTACTATTTTATAGCTGGCTAAAGTTTTTTTCTAGTCTACTAGTATTTGTTAATTTAATTAGTCGACTACTTAAATTTAAAGACTTATCCACTAAAAGTGCAGTTTATTTTAGTTTTAGTTTTAGTTTTGAAGGGAATGTGCCTAAATTTATGTCTTTGCCAATCATTTTACAACAGACTGCTTTGTGAATGAGAAACAGGCTCGTTTAAGACTTGTGTGGCTGACTTGTGTGGTCTGTATCTTCTAAGATCCTTGCCTGACATTGAAGGACCCCTGCATGTCTGATGACATCACCAGCACAATGACCTCCAATCTTGGCCTGCATGGGTGTGAGATTCTTCCTCTGGTGCAAAGCTTGCCCTGCACTGATCCTGCAAGAGGGGTCATCACGCAAGGAACAGAAACACCTGATGTTTCCTCTTCAGACTCTACCCTCGCCGGCCAGCATATCATTCTCACTCTGGAAGGAGGACAGTCTACAGTGAGGCCATGCTGTGCCGTAGAGCAGCCGACAGCCTGGGGGCTTCATGCTCCAGTAGAGTGTACTGAACTGGACCTTCAGCACCTCTCCATCCACACATTTAGAACTTCAGATATCACAGCCTGAAATATCCCACAATGTATGGGCACACTCTGCTCTCAAGTCGGATGCTGTAAGACCCGGAGTGAGAAGGCAGAAAAGGAGACTGTTCACATGAAGAGAGATCACAGCTGCAAATGTATGATCATGGTAATGCGACACTTGAATTGACTACATACACACTCAATTCAAACAATTTTGCCTGTGAATTTCATTAAATTAGTGTGTTAACCTGTCTCAAACAGTAGAGCATGGTGCTTGCTTCCCAGGCAGTGGTGGTTTCTGTGACAAGAACTGATTAGAATATCGGTGTGTATCTTGAATGCAATGTAAGTCGCTTGGATAACAGCTTGTGCTTTGACACAAAGGAACATTAGCAGGAGACATGAGGGTTAGTATATGATGAAAAATTTCATATCTGGATGAATTACTCTACCGTTCAAAAGTTGGGTCAGTAAGATTGTTTACTTTTTTTTTGAAAGAAATTAATACTTTTATTACAAATAAATTCAGTCTTGGTAAGCACAAGTTTAATGATCAAAAACATTCAAAAATCGTACTTGCCACAAACCTTTGAATGCTAGAGCGTTCCTTTACATTTTTTACTATAAAAAAATATCTCTGTTCAATATAAGCTCACTCCTGCTGTCTTCAGTAAAAGTCCAGGAAATGGATCATTACCTCGCAAAGCTAAAAACTACTAACAGCTGGCACCGCACCGCAATGATGCAGGTGATGCAGCTTAACATGTTAACCAAACCAGAGCTGCTATAAAAGTCTTCATAAACCCAAGACACTGAACCTTTTGCTAATCACTGGATTTATAACTTACTCTACAGTGTTACTGATGACAACTTGATGACAGTACCTGATGTACTGTTTATTTGCTAAAACATTTTCCAGTTTTGGACTAAAGGATGGTACACAGCTGATGTACTTAATGCCTAAACTGCGTCACAGAATTATGCCTTGGCACTGCATAACTGATTACGGAATTAACGTTGTGATACATTCTACTAATTTTATTCTGGTGACGTTGATGTGAATTTCAAACTCTGCAGTTTATTAGACCTAGTTCCTGAGTAGTTTCAGAGTTGGCATTTTAAGTTGCCAGGAATGAGGCATTGCGATGACCTCTTCAAAATGGACCGTACCCAAAAAGGTATTTAAAGCAATTTTCTTCTTTTTGCTCCTTTGATAAATATGGCTTTTCAGTTATGAAGCTAATTTAAAAGCTTTAACATTTTGGCATTAATATGTTTTTTTTTTGTACTGTAAAAGGGTGCTAGTTCTTTTTCTGTATTTTTGTGTCCAGAATATTTTATAAGTTTGACTGCATTTTGTTGTGCTAATCATTTAGTGATTCTTTTGTAAAAAAAAATGTAAATATAAAATATGTTTAACATGACATTAGGAATATTTTCTCACAACATATTAATTAGCTGCCTCATTTTCACCTCGTTTTCAAGCCACTTAATTCATTCCTTTATCTTGATTTTACTAAAACAAGGGAACAAATTATTACAACATGGCCGGCTTTACTTAAAACAAAAGACCAAATTAATAAAATATGCTGCTGAATTAGTAAGTCTTGGGAATGAATTGTTAATTTGTGGCGACGATATCCATATAGATAATAAAATGGATAATCTATATATCAATTTAATGTTTTACATTTTGTTTTTATTTCAAAGTCTCATGAGTGTTCAGTATGTAATACTGTGTTTTATTGTGACAGTATGAAAATGTATGTTTTTTTGTTTCGTTTTTTTTACAAATTTGATGAATTGAATGTAAAATGTTGTTGTTCAGTGAATCAGGAAGAGTATTTTACAAAATGCAAACGTTGTCAGTATTGTTTTTTTTGTATATTTCAAATAAACAGTTTTTCTACTTTAAATTGTTTTAATGTCACATTTGTTTGCACTACTAAACAGGAAGAAATGTGTCACTAATTGTTTTACTGTTGCATAAGCATTCATTAAAAACTTATTTGTGTGATGGCATATCCACATTTCTGAAATAAAAGGTTATTTCAAATATGTATCAAATTTTTATCATAATGTATTAATTTAAATGACAGAAAAACTCATGTCAAGTTGTGACTGCCATCTACTGTTTATTTGTGAACAGTCTATTTACATTTTAAAATAAAACTAAAGATAAGCAAAATCTAAATATGGGTACCAGGTCTTGGAAATATGATCCAGCAAAAAAGGATAATCCAGTATATGTTAATCCAATGGTTACGTGTGGTTTACCTGATGTAATTTACATATTTGGTGAACAGAATTGTTTACAGTGAATATTACATAAGTAGAATCAACAGTGCTAAGGTGTCTGTTCCAATTTGAAATCTATAAGGAGAAAAAACAGCAACACCCACACAGGAGAGGTGCAGATGAGCTACATTATATAAAACTGCAAAAACCATTGTTGACAAATGCTAGTTGAGGCGATAAAGAAGATGAGACTGGTGCGGAAAAACTATTTCCACGTTTTATTAAATGACACTCAGCTGTGCCATACAATTTTAGAAGAAAATGTTCTCAGCAAAAAAATAAATAAAAATCTGGTCTAAAGTTTGATAATAAGATGGATGTGGAAGTTAAGTCGTGTTTTTTCCATCTTCTTTGCCTGGCTAAAGTCAAATAGGTTTTATCACTAAACAAACTTTGAAAAGTAATCCACCTCCCACGTATTGCAATTCGCTCTCTAATGGGATTAATTGGTTGTCCATAGACCGACTGCAAATAGTCTAAAATTGAGCAACTAGGCTTCTGACTGACTCACGTAAATCACTTCCATCATGATTTCCTTGCAGTGGTTGAATGTCAAATTTTGAGTGTAATTCAAATTAACTTGAGTTTTTAAATTACATTACCATACTCTTGCACTAGTCAAAATCCACACAAACAATTGCAACCACTCAGATTGGTACATTTAAAGGGGTCCTTATACCCTTTTACAAAGTCTTGATTTTGTTTTTGTGGTTTCCCACTGTAATGGTGATCTGAGCCATATCCACAAGGGTTTAGCACAAAGGATGTGACGCATGAATCCATAAAAAAAAAGAAAATGATTCTTTGTCAAGTTACGTTTTTAGAGAAATCAAACTAATTTATACCTATTCACTTTCCAAAAACAAATAACTGCCTTTTCCATGGTCAAAAGATTGTGTAGCCCCAACCCATAAGTTTTGTTATCGCCCTTTCCAACTGACAAGTTTTTGTCTGAACACAAGCACATCTGGTGTGGTCCTAAGGATTCATCCCATAATCCGAGAATTTCCTGGGGCAGAATTATCCACAATGAGAACAATGCCTCCAGGTACCATGTTTCTTTTCCATTTCTGCCACTTTTGTCATTCCTGCAGTAGTGTCAGATATTCCTTAGTCCATCTAAACCAAAAGAGGTCTGCTATGTATTGAAGTTGCCTCCATCTACTACGTGAATGAGTCCTTTTTCACAAAAACTGATGCATGAATAGTTCTTTTTTCATCAGCAGACAATGATTCGGAGTCAGAGGCTCCAAGACATTTGGGTCATCTTATGCATTAGTTTCACACAAAACTGTGAAGCCCCTCATCGTATAATATCTGTTGATTCAATACAGAATACAAAATTTGTCTTTCCCACACTCTTCCGTGAGTGATGCTGCCGGAGTATTGAAGATCCATTTGATTACTTTTTGGACAAGAACTTCAGTTATTCAGTTATTTTAAGCTTGTTTTGTAGTTTTGCAAGTATTTGTTTTGCTACTATGGCCTGTGTTTTTATGTATATCCTTCAAAATCAAAGAAATGATATGCCGCTTTATCGAGAATTGTTGGATGCTTAGCATATTTTGCCACTGCGGACTGATTCAAACTGCCACCTAAGTATGCCATTTTGCATCAGTTGGTCCAGTTTGTACAGAGGAATACTTCTTTTGACAGTTACTGCACTGCAAAGACTTGAATTTGTCAGGGCATGTCTGTCTTTGATTGTAATTGTAATTGATTGTCCCACATTTCCAACAAAGTTTTTTTGGTCAGTGATTGTTTCAGCTTTGAAGTTTTTGCAATGAGCTTGATTGTTGTTTGGATTATTTTCAGTTTGAGTCGTGGTACCTTGAACTTCAGTAGATTTCCTGTAGCTCAACCAGTAGAGCGTTGGTGCTTACAATGCCAAGGTCATGGGTGCGATCCATTCGATCAAGAACTGATTCAATGTGTTCCTTGAATGCAATGTAAGTTGCAATAATTGTTGCTTTGGATAAAAGTGTCAAATGCGCAAATGTTTGATTGATAGGTGCTGGAGTATTTCTTTCTTCAATCTATTCTGAATAATACTCAATCAGTTTATCCAGAGATTTTGCTTTTCCAGTAGTACTGCTGTAATTTTTTCAACTCCACCTCTACTGCATCTGCTTGGTCTGGTTGCAAAGGTCATTCATGCTCATGTTTGCAAAGGAAATCTGGTCCTTTGATCCAATTTTCCTTTTTCCTTCCTTCCTACAAGACCAAGAGGATCATATATGGAGCTGCATTCCTCTTCTCCTCATAGGTTTCTCTTGTACATTTATGGAGAATCTGAATTTATCTGATTTTGTGCACCACCATACTCCAAGAGTTCTTTCAATTGGTAGATTGCTTTTGTTGAAGTCCCCAACCTCTTTGGACATTTCCTTTTCTGGAAATGATAACAGGACTTCTCTGCTATTGCTCACACATTTAAATGGAATCCACCTTTAGTGCACATAGATATTAGACTTTGTGATAGTTTGATTGCTGCATCTTCAGCTATCCGCGACAGATTTTATGCAATTGACTGTAAAGGTTTTGGAGAATAGTACTGGCCGTTTCAGCTATTTTGTCCCATGCGAAAAGAAGTGTGCTTGATTGTATTGAAAGTGTACTTTTTTGAAAGTATACTTTTTAGAAAGTGCACTGGCAGATAATATAAATAAAATTAAATTCTGCCTAAGTGTGGTTAAAGAGAATGCACTTTAATGACAATATTCTTAACATACTTAAGTGCCGTTTTAAAAAATGCTCTTTGTAATGTCTAATTAAGGTTTACTTAGACATTTTAAATAATTATTTTCTAGTGTTTTATGTAAGTACACATTGTAATGTATGTAAAATAATTCATTTTAATTTCAATTTACGTGTTTATCACAGTTTTAGTTTGTTGTCATTCAAGTTTTTCCATGTGTTTCATCCAGTTCATCCTCGTCACCTGTGTCCTATCAATCACCTTGTTAATTAGCTCATTAGTTGCCTTTGATTGGTCATGTATTTATACCCTGAGTTCTCCCTCTGTTCTTGTTTGTTTATAGATTTGTGGTTTTCCTGTTTGTTTTGGTGAAATTATGAATTATTATCCCTTGAATTCTCGTTTGTTGTGCGCCTACTTTCTACACCCAGACAGAGTTGTTATCTGACATTAAAGTATATCTTAGTTCATGTTAATTAACTACATTTTAAAGGTACTAGAAGCGATTATGAAAGTACATATAAAGATGTAAGTCCCACTTAAGCGGGTTTTCAAAAATCACTCAAAAGTTTAACTAATTGCATTTAATATGAACTTCGTGTATGATAAAGTTGAAATCACATATAATAAGCATTTAGTTAAATTCACACTTAAGTGTGTTCCTTTAAAGTATACGGTTACGTCGACGGCCTCGGGTTGCAATAACCAACAGCCAATATGACGATTTATTTGATGAAGCGATTGGCATACTATAAAAATGTACATGCACTGTATATGTTTGCTAACAGCAAAAGGCATATGTGCACCAACTAACAGCAGAGATTTACTAGTATACAATAAAAAACACCTTCGATTCTCAATACAAACCTATTATATTCTCCAACATTGCAAACAAAGTATGAGGCTTAGATAAATACACAGTGAACCAGGTACGCTCATGAGACACAAGATAACCGTGTGAAGTGGCGAATTTGTCCCTCTTTTGTGCTTGAGACATGAATGTTCGGCGACATTGAGGAATCGACATTACCGAAAAGAAAATGCTAAGACAAATAGGGAGTTTGGTGGTTCCACTTCAAAAATGTCGACATAATAGGATTGACGAGTTAACCGTGAGTCGAGATAAGTGAATTCCACTGTATATTATTTGTGTAATAAGTGCCCTTTTTTCAAAAGGGCTCTATTTTTCTATCCATTGCAGCCTTTTGCAAAGCAAAGTATGGAGAACTAGGAGACAAGGTTACCCCGAACACGTCATTCTGTATTCCTCTGTCTGCCATGATGCCAATTGGCTCTTGTGTGAAACAACTGTTGGTCAGGTCAGGTCCATGCAAGAGTTTATTATTCATTGAGAAGAGCAGTCCATTCAAAAACAACTCTGATTTAGTTATTTTTTCAGGTGATATATCTCATGGTGTAGAATATACCACTCTCTGTCTGTCATTTCATTTGTTCTAAAGGCACTTTTTAAGCATAGCCTTTGTCAATTGAGACTGATGGGTCTTTGATCTGCTATGCATCTGTTGTGAGGCAACAGGATTGTTCTTAAAAGGTAATCCAGTACAGTGATTACCATCTTTATACTGTACTGACTGCTTTCAGGTCTTCTTGTGGCATTTCAGCTTTGTCACTATAAGTACATTCAGGGATGTCTGCATTGAATTGCTCTACCAATAGTGTTTCAATATTCACAGCTGAAATTCTGTTCACATATCTGTTCCCAAAGGCCCACAAACTATCCATCCTAATATCACCCAGATAACATAAGGTCCGTTTCCTTTGCTGTTCATTATTTACCATTGTTCTGTTGCCTTGTGCACATCAGCACCAACCAGCTGACCTACATTTGCATTGAGACGAGGAAGGCTTGTCTCAGTGTGTGTGTTGTAAATCTGTGTGAAAGAAGCTCAAAAAGAAAATTGTGCAGGCCGATTGAGAAAGAACACTCCTCCGTGTTTTTCCCCTTGTTAAGTCAAACTATGCAAACATCAAAGGGTTGGAGGAAGATGCCTCAGGTGGAGGAATTGCTAACTTGTTACCTCTCATCTGGTGCAGCATCTTTATGGAAGGCTCCCATTTTGCCCTTTAAGTCCAACCAATTTAGATCTAAGTTTGTGGCTCATATGCAGCAGCGAGCCCTTTAAGCACCTCACAATCTGATCCCATTTCTTAGAGTCATGATCCGATTCCAAACCAATTCTTGATCTACTTTTGTTTTCTTATTAATTAGTTTACTGACTTGAAAATCTTTTATGTAATTGCTCAGGTAATTATAAGTACTTTTTACGGTAATTACCAATTTAAATAAAAATTATTGCATTTGTTTACAACATTACTTTCAGCCCCCTCCCCCCAAAAAAAATTATCTTGAGGAAAACCCACGGGAGTTCAAAGGGGAGATGCTTTAGGGGCTGGCTGAAGTCTTTCTGCTGTTATGTGTGCAAAATTGCAGATGCCCACCTCTCTGGTGTGCACTGTTTGTAGGCTCATTGGAGCAGAAGAGTGTCAATCTAGGCGCTAGCGGACATAGAGATGGTCTGGGTGCTAGCGGCCATAGGAACAGTCTAACAGTCTGTGCTCCCTTCCACTAGCGAGCAGTGAAAAGGTCTGGGCGTCAGCGAACGGAGGAACAGTCTGGGCTCTAGCAAGCGGTGGAAAGGTCTGGGTGCTAGCGAGCGGCTGGAAGGTCTGGGAGCAAGCGAACAGAGAAACAGTCTGGGTACTAGCAAGCGGTGGAAAGGTCTGGGTGCTAGCGAGCGGCTGGAAGGTCTGGGAGCAAGCGAACAGAGAAACAGTCTGGGTACTAGCGAGTGGTGGAACGGTTTGGGCGCTAGCGAATGGAGGAACAGTCTAGACGCTAGCAAGCAGTGGAAAGGTCTGGGTGCTAGCGAGCGGTGGGAAGGTCTGGGAGCTAACGAACAGAGAAACGGTCTGGGTACTAGCGAGTGGTGGAACGGTCTGGGTGCTAGTGAATGGAGGAACAGTCTAGACTCTAGTCTAGATGCTAGCAAGCGGTGGAAAGGTCTGGGCGTTAGCAAGCAGTGGAAAGGGCTGGGCACCAGCGAATGGAGGAACAGTCTGGGCCCTAGCAAGTGGTGGAAAGTTCTGGGAGCTAATGAACGGAGGAATGGTCTGTGCGCTCGCGAGCGATGGAACGGTCTGGGTACTAGCGAGCGATGGAAAGGTCTGGGTGCTAGCGAGCGGTTTAACGGTCTGGGTGCTAGCGAGCATCAGAAAGCAGCCCACCACTCACCTGATTGAGCTGGAGGACGCTTCGCTATGTTCTCAACTTCCCCGACAACGAAATTGGATCCATTTAAACAGAGGACATAGCTGACAAAGTCCATAACAGGTTCAAAAGTTCAAAGTAGTCACTAGGGTGCACAAACTGGGCGAGCTCGTCATCCAGTCCCAACCAGAAGCTGTTAGCTTTGTTTTCCTCGTTTTCATTAAAGTGTTTTCTGTTTGCAATCTACTTGTTCTCCGTGTTTCTCCGCATCACACAGCTCTTGATTGACAGTAACCTCCTTGAAGGTACAAAAGGAGGAATTGAGGAAATAGGATGCAGGTGACAAGACTATAGAATTTAATATTGTGCAAAATCTGGTGCCCACTGGAGCCTCATCATTAGCAGGCTATGTTCAAAGAATAAGTTGGCTACTACCATGAGTTGAGGTTGAGCTTCTCAATAGAGCAAGGATTTGAGAAGTATGAAGCTGGTATGTGCTTGTCATACCATACTGAACAAGCATAGCTTTATTATAAAATTAAATGTGGCGTTTTCGTAGGGCTTGGAACGGATTAGGCAATTTACATGTAAAAGCCTGACCAACTTACGAAAAGATCGACTTACGAAGCCAACCTCGGAACGGATTAATTTTGTAAGTCGGGGTTCTACTGTAATACATTATGCATATATAACATATATATAATACAATTAGCATAAAACAGAACAGGTGTAATAGAACTCATTGTTGGAGAGTAGCTAACATCCAAAAGTGTAACCTTTACTAGTCGATTCATGTGAAATCTCAACTATACGCCCTTTGCATAATCACCAGAGGGGCTCTTCTCAGTGAACTGTTAAGCTGTAACATGCTTGATGAAACAATAGATGGCGGTAAAGCAAAAATTTTGTGATTAATAAGACAACAACAAAAATTGGATTCTAGCTTTTGGTTGAGCAACATGGTTACTTGCTGGAAAACATAGTTAGCTACTAGAAAAGCTAAACTGTTAGCTACACAAGCTACACAAAGATGTAGCTAGTAGTGTCGCTACTTGTGGTAATTTATGCAAGTCAAAGTTTAAAACGCTTTCTGCGTCGAAGACTTCAAGCACAAACAGGTGAATAATAGGCATTCTAAATACAGTATATAAATTTTCCTGCTCTATTACATTGTCAGATGTCTGTTTTATGATATTATTTCTGTTAAAGGGGTTATGCTTATTTGTTGACATATTCCTAGCAGTTTTTAATACAGTAGTAATATTACTTCTAAATATAACTCTTCACATATTTCCAGTATGTCAGTGATAACTTTACACAAATTCATTTCATTTGCCTCAACCAGCAGATCATTAATTAATGTTGATTTTGCTGTTCCTAAGCAAATTCTAAGAACTCTACTGTATTCTATCCATTTGCTTTAATGATGTTATTGATGCGGCACCATATATTATACAGCCATAATCGAACACAGATCTAATCATTGCTTGATATATTACTGTATTAGCAATCCTATTCTTTCTTCTCCCCGCTCTTTGGCAGATATTACCCTCATCACATTTAATGATTTTATGCAGTTATTATCTATTTCACCTATATGTTTTTCCAAGTATATCTGCTTTCAAACCAGACACCTAGATATTTAAATAATTTCACTCGTTCTAAAGATTTATCATAATGTAATTATGACTAATTCATAATGGTCTGGGATTTCTCTTTTCCAAATATAGAACATACAACACAATTTACTGGCATTTTAAACCTCCAGTTTTTAGTTTATTGTTCCTTCTTTTGGCTGCCTGCGTGCACGAGATGACCTTTGACCCCTCTTTTACATGGTTCCATCATTGCATGTAATGTACACCCAATACCATGGCTTATTTTATTAATTATACATTAAAAAGAAGAGGACTAATTACACTACCCTGTGGTATACCATTTTCTGCATTAAATACAGATAACAGGCTTGAACCTAAAAATGTTCTTTCGAATAAATTTTTTAACAACCAATTATACATTCTACCTGTTATTCTTATTCTCTCAGCTTTTATTAGCAACCCTTCTCTCCATAATGTATCATGTGCCTTTTCAATATCAAAATATACCAAAACCATGATTTCTTTCATACACATACATTTTTCTATATCATTACTTATTTTTACTAAAGCATATATTGTTGATTTTCCACTCCTTAATCCACATTGATATTTACTTTTATTTTCCAAATCATACAACAAGCTATAATCTTTTCCATTAATTTACATAGGTTTGAGATCAATGCTTTTGGGCGATAACTTCCAGGTACAGTTGGATCTTTCCATGGCTTTACAATTAATATTACTACTTGGAAAATTCAGTCTGGCTGTTGATGGAAGATTCTGCCAAGATTTATGAAGATTCTGTACTACAAGTTGCGCAGTAGCGTCCCCCACTGTACAGCAGTGGATCAGTCAGTGGCTGCGTGGGAAAGGGTAAAGTAGATCTGAAGTAAATTATGTACACTACCAGTGGACTAGCCAACTCAAAAATTCAGATACTCAGAATTAAGAACATATCTGTTACTCATCTCTTTATAGTTCAATATTTTCAACCAATGTAAGGTTTTAAGACTATTTGTAAAACTATGTGAAAAAAGTATTTAATAGAAAATGAAGGTGTGCCATGACGCCTCGTCCAACTTCTTTCTATGGGCTCATATAAAAACACTGGTATTTTTCCTTTGACAAAATGCAGAATTCCACTTTCAGTAAAACTCAAGCTAAAACTTTGACAGGAATAAATCTACTCTGTGGTTTGATCTTTGGCTGTGGCACTACAATTCCAATTGAATTTACATGTCAAAATAGAGAACATGTATATAGGAATACATTAGTGGAATACATATATCAGGGACTTTTTGAAACTTCTGAAATGTATTAACAAGTTACCATTTAATAGACTTTTTTCATTACTGTAAATGTACGCTATAGGCTTGTGTTCCCTGAACAAGCAAAAATAGCTGATAGATGTTCCACAAAGGCTATACTCTTAATTAAAATTGTTAGTTTAAGGAGAAGGCTTGGGACCATGAAGGTGAATGATGCTGTGCATCCAGACTTGTTTCAGTATACAGATGTGATGTGTTCTTCACAAATATGGTTTAGCATGATTTAGTGAAGTCCTGTTTGAGATGTAGTTTCTCAAACCGCTAGGCAGTTTGGTGGCTGCTTTAGCTCTGCTGACTGAAATTGGTGTCCTTGGACAAAAAAACAACACGGTCAGCCAAAGATTTTAAGAGCAAATTACCACTGATCTGTCTCCAGCTTCAGTGGCATGGCCTACTTTACGTGTCGAGTCTAAAGCCAAGTTAAATCATTAAAGCAATTAAGCGTATGTTAGCTTGATGAGCATTTGACAAACTTTGAATAAGCTGTGCCTGTGATCAGTGCCCATTTTAGTACAGGGCCAGGGCCTGTGTCAACAAGATTGGCTCTCCCCTCTTCTCCCCATAAATTTGGAATTGTATTACACAAAATAATTTTCTGAAACTGGGTGCAGTTTTTGCTGTGGCAGTAGTGATGAAAATAATCATTTATGATCAACAAAATTCTGTAATCTTTAAGTCAGTTCATTAATTTCAGTGGATTTAAAATATACATTTTCAATAGATCATTTCTCTGAACCCATCCACAATTTTTCATCATATTCCAAATTAGGAAGTTATTAACCACTGTTAAGAATTATACTAAGACATATATATAAACAAACCGTTGACCGACTATCACTGTCAGTCAAAGAAAGTGTTTCAGAGATACCCGAGAAAGGCTACAGGTAAAAGAAAATAATTAATTTCAGTCATGTTCTATCAATCCAATTGTCCACTGTTGCTTTTAGTTTTTTGTTGATGTTTGTTTTTAAACAACATATGACACAACCATGACTATAGGTCATTGCTTATATATGCAAACTTTACAAACGACTATTGGAGAACAGATATATGTTACAAAAATAACATTTAATTTAATTTTTCTTTGATAAATTGAGCATGCATGATAATATTACAGATAAATTAATTTTACAAAGTAGATTTGTGTTAGGCAGAAAAGTGCCTATAGGTATTAAAAGTGTGTTATGACTTTACTGCTCATTATCACACTACAATACAAGATTACTTGTCAAATAAATAAATGTACTTAAAAATCATTTTAGTTCATGCACTGCAGTCATTTTAGAGTTACATACCCAGTAAAATACCATATATATTATTTGCAGTTAACTGTAATGTAATTTGCACTGCACTATGGTTATTTTTATGATTTTACAGTAAATTACCGAAAATAGGAATTTGCTGTACTTTAGTGTTTATGCAAAAAACAGTAGCACTACTTTAAGTGTAGAAGACTTCTTGATGTGTATATAATGCTGCCTGCATTTCTACAGTTTGTATATGGATGGGAATATACTTATTTAAGTTGTAATAATTGCTTTATAATTCACTGGGTGACTACATTTCTGTTAATTATAGGTAAATGCATAAGTATATGCATAGCCTATAGTGTGTTGGTAATAAATATTAGTTTACTTTTCAAAAATATCCTTTTTGGCATTAATTGTAATAATTCAATGAGATTTTTCTATGAACAAGGAGTCTGACAACAGCCGGTGCTCCACACGAAGATCTGACCTCACCATCATTGACTCTGATTGTGATTACATGAAGAAACAGAAAAAAACTGAGACAGGCTAAATCCAGAAGAACTGCAGCAGCATCTCCAAGATGCTTGAAGAAGCAACTTCCAAAGCTGCCTGAAAAACTTTGTGTACCGAGGACAAAAGCTGTTTTAAAGGCAAAGGGTGGTCACACCAAAAATTGATTTTATTTAGTTAGTAACGCCAGCAGCCATATCACCCTGTTGCCCAAGACTGGTTGCCCACTGAAGCTAAGCAGGGTTGAGCCTGGTAAGTACCTGGATGGGAGACCTCCTGGGAAGAAACTAGGTTGTTGCTGGAAGAAGTGTTAGAGAGGCCAGCAGGGGTGCTCACCCTGTGGTCTGTGTGGGTCCTAATGCCCCAGGATAGTCATGGGGACACTGTACTATAACAAGCACTGTCTTTCGGATGAGATGTTAAACTGAGGTCCTGACTCTCTGTGGTAATTAAAAATCCCAGGATGTTCTTCGCAAGAGTAGGGGTTTAACCCCGGCATCCTGGCCAAATTTGCCCATTGGCCTTGGCCTCCTAATCCCAATTTATTTATTTTTTTACAGCATTTAAACCTTTCTGTCAGTGTAAGGTTCTGGTGTGCGATGCGGAGACAGGACGAGGACTCATGGAGATGCAAAACAAAACACTTTATTCAAAACCAAAACCAAAACAGCACTTCTTTGTGCAAAACGAGGAGACATCCACACATGAAACACAACCACTACGTAACGTTAACAAGAGACAAAGACATGGAACACAGGAGGGCATTCATAGGAAAACAGAGGATTATGAACAGGTGTCGAGACTAATGATTAGTGATTAGACAAAAACAGGTGCAGGAAGGACAATGGAGATAGACAGAGGGGACCTGGATGTGAAAGACGCGACAAGACAGTGACAGTACGCCCCCACCCGCAAGGCGTGACCTCACGCCAAATGAGGAACACCTTGCGGAGGGGAGGGAGGGGGAACAGGAGGAGGACAAGACAGACAAGACATGGGCGACGGGGTGGGCAACCTGAAGATCGTATTACCAGAGTCACAGTCAGGGTGGTCTTCAGGGTGGTAGCGGGGCCATGGGGAACCAAGGAGGTGCAGGCGGGACCAGGGCCCAGGTCGGGGAGAGTGTCCAGGGTGGAGCCAGGGGAACCAGAGGCCAGGCAAGGGAAAGTGTCCAGGGAGGTGCTGGGGAAACCAGGGGCCAGGCAAGGGAGAGTGTCCAGGGAGGAGCCGGGGGTCTAGATTTCCCTGGAGGCTCCGCCTCCTTTGCCCCACCCACCCTCAAGGTAACACTACTACCCCCCCAAAAAATAAAATTCTTGAGGGGCCTCCCCAGGAAACCGTCGGGAGGCTTAGGTGGTCTTAGGGAAACAGTTCAGTGGGTGCCTGGGGGAAACAGTTCAGGGCGCACAGGAGGCACCGGCAGGGCGAGGTGCATGGGAGGCGCCGGACACCTAATGACGGCTTCCTGCCAGCTGAGCCCAGTGGTGTCTGGGAGGTCTCGTGGTTGGTGGTAGTTCGCCCCGACCCAGTAAATTGTCTTGAGCGCTGCGTCATCGAGCCCGGAGATAGCAGCGAGCACATAGAAATCCCGGGAGTAAAGTACTAGCTCCGCGTGTTGACGAGCAATGGCGATGAACTGGTTGGCTTACTCAATTCCAGCAAAACGTCAATGAAGGTGACAGTCTCTGGTCTCTTGTTCTGTCAGTGTAAGTTGCTGGTATGCGATGCGGAGACAGGACGAGGACTCACGGAGATGCAAAACAAAACACTTTATTCAAAACCAAAATGGCATTTCTTTGTGCAAAACGAGGAGACATCCACACACAAAAGACAACCACTACATAACGTTAACAAGAGACAAAGACATGGGAACACAGGAGAGCATTTATAGGAAAACAGGCGATTATGAATAGGTGTCGAGACTAATGATTAGTGATTAGACAAAGACAGTTGCAGGAAGGACAACAGAGATAGACAAGAAGGGACCCGGATTTGAAAGACGCGACAAGACTGTGACTCTTTCACAGTACTTGTAGCTTAACGGGAAGGTTTTCTAAAGGGTCTTGGAGATGTTGCAAGCAGTTCTTCTGGATTTAGTCCATCTCCGTTTTTCTGCTTTTTAATGTAGTAATAATAGACAGACTCGAAGATGATGAGATCAGATGTGTGGAGCACCGGCTGTTGTCAGATTCCTTGTCCATACAAAAATCTCACTGGATTATTACAAAATGAATGTTTGGAAATGTAAACTGATATTTCCTACTGACACACTACAGCAAAATATATCAGACTTTTGCACAGTACTATATATATATATATAAATAATGTGTGTGTGTGTGTGTGTGTGTGTGTGTGTGTGTGTGTGTGCCTGTGCCTGTGCGTGTGCGTGTGCGTGTGCGTGTGTGTGTGTGTGCGTGTGTGCGTGTGTGTGTGTGTGTGTGTAAACTATAGACACACTGGATGTTTAAGATTAAATAGAAAAACCTTGCGGGTGGGAGGATGTGGGAGACCAGAGTAAATTTGATACAAATACTTTCTCCAATAACGAAAAGAAAAAAAATCCACAATTGTGTTCACATACATTTTTCAATAGGCTAATAGGCAATAGTTTTGTTTAATTATTTATTGTTTGTAATGTCAGGGTAATAACAGCCCAAGTGTGTTTGTCATGAAGCAAAAGCCTCTGTGGTTCCTCCCACTCGCCACTTGAGGCCGTCCTCACGCAAATATTGACTTTCACTTCAAACAGCTTTTCCCATAAACCCCGTGCCTGACACTGACTGCCTTTACACCTGATCCCCAACTGTGGAATGTTTATTCAGCTCTCATCCTCTCATGCTTTGTGAACTCTTGTCCTGTCGACAATTCTGAGCAGTTTTCTAGTTACCTGTTTATTTTGTATTTGTCCCTGAAGTGTTTTCCCTGTTAAGACCCGTTGTTGCTTTGCCCTTGTGATTGTTTGCCCTTGCTTACCTGGTTTTCCCCTGTATTGTTTGCTGCCTGTCTCAACCCAGTGTCACACACACACACACACACACACACACACACATATATATATATATATATATATATATACACACATTTCACCTCACACAATTTTGATAGTAGAAGTAGCAAAGTAGGGGGCTACTAACAAAACAAACAAAAGGAGAAAAAAAGTAAATTTGTAAACTCCCACCTTTTTTTGTTCCAATACACACAAAGGGAATAAACATGTATAGCAAAATATGAGTTAATGCAATGCTTTTCTGTGAGCAATACTTGATTGTCTGGAAAATTTTCAGGAGTGCTAACAATTTTGACCATGAATGTGTTTGTGTATATATATATATATATATATATATATATATATATATATATATATATATATATATATATATATATAAAATCTTATTATTCATTTAATTAATTGATCAATGTTCAATTTAAATGTTCACAAAAAAAAAAACACTGTCACGGATTGATAAGGGCTCATGTGCAGGTGAAAAAAGGATATTTATTGTGATAAACAAATCAAAACACACAAAAGAAAAGAACCCACGAGGGGGAAAACATAACATAAACATGATCATGACCATAATACTAAACATCAGACAAACAAAACAAAACAAAACAAAACAAAACAAAACAAAACAAAACAAAACAAAACAAAACAAAACAAAACAAAACAAAACAAAACAAAAGGACCGGGGAGATCTGGAACAGGGACCAACCACACAGGAACAAACATAAAATGACAACAACACTACACACACCAGGATTAAATAGGGAACACATGAGGAAGGTAACGAGCAGAGACAGCTGGGATCAATAAAGGGAAACGAGGGAACAAGATGGACAGGGTTTCACAATCACAAGACACAAAGGGACAGTGTCAGAGCTCTGTCAAGCAACACACTAGAAACCCAAACTGAAGTGACAGAACCGTGACACACACATAAAGGCATTTGAAGCTAAAGTATTACCTGATACCATCATGGAAGCATTGATAACACTGATACTGTAAAAAGAATTTAACTGATCCAGCTAATTTTAGGCCAGAAGTCTTATCAATGTGGATTGTAAGGTATGGGCAGAAATGTTTGTTTCCCGTTAGAAATGGTTCTGCCAAGTATAATTTATAAGGACCAAGTGGGCTTCATTAAAGGGAGATCATCAGGCAATAATATGCGAAGGCTAATGTATCTGATGTGGTTAAAGTCCTCAGAAAACACTCAAATCGCAGCTATATCAGTAAATGACGAAAAGGCTTTTAACAGGGTGGAGTGGAGCTTTTTGACCACAGCCCTGTTGAATTTTGGGTTTGATCACAATTTTAGGTCCTGGGTTAGTTTACTATGTACAAATCCTAGAGCAGCAGTGATGACAAATAGCATAACTTCCCCATTTTTTACAATTTAAAGAGGCATTCGTCAAGTATGTCCGTTGTCTCCGTTATTATTCACAAAAGTTTTAGAGCCTCTTGCTGTTATGATCAGGGCAGACCCAAACATTATGGGTGTAAGGGGAGTAGAAGAGTGGATAAGTTAATGTTATATGCGGATGATATATTTTTATTATCTCAGGATCCTCACAAATCTCTACCTCCATTCATGAGCATTATTAAATCATATGCAAGGGTGTCAGGGTACAAAGTAAACTGGTAGAAATCTGAAGCTAAGCCAATATCCAGAACATGTCATTCCCATATGGTGACTCAATTTGGCTTTAAATGGATCCCAAAAGGTATGACGTATCTTGGGGTTAAACTTACGCAGGATTTGGATAATATAATGATGTTGAATTATGAACCATTGCTGTTAAAGATAAAAAAGTGGTCAAATGGGAACAGTTTCAAACTCGTTGTGGGACAAAGTATTGTCAAAATGGTTATTGCTCCGGAGTTCAACTATGTATTCGTGATGATACCTGTGAACAATCTAGGCCCTATCTTTAAAAGATAGAACAAAATGATCAAATACTTTTTATGGCAAGGAAAAAGGAGGAGGATTAAAATAAGCAAGCTGACCTCCCCAGTGGAGAAAGGGGGCCTTGGATTGCCTGCTGTGAGAATGTATAATATCTCTTTTCAAATGGCCAAAATGGCTAAACATTGGGGTGAGCCGCACTCGGAGTTGGACTGGATCAAGATGGAACAGAAACTGGCCTCACTATTTCATCCCATTAGCATTCTTTCACAATGCTCTGGAGCTGAATGGGACTAAAATCCAGTGTCAGTACACTCAAGACATGTCTGGAACAAAATTCATAAAATATGCAAGGTATAGGGGAGCGCAGGGCACAAAGTAACGCGAGGTAAATAGTAACGCAGACTTTTTAGATAGTCGCACAGGATTAAATATGACGCACTAACGGGCTTTTCACCACATCTTCTGGCCATCTTTCGAGAAATTTCAGCAAAGTTTGGATGCGAACCACAGGAGAAACTCTTTTGGCAGCATGTTTTTTTTGTTTTGTTATAGTAGTTGTTTTTCGATTTTCAAAGAATGTGTGAAAGTATGTTAGTCCAATCTTATATTGTTATGATTACCATCTTCTTGGCTAAAAGATGGCACCATTTTGAAAGATGTGAAAAACACATAGTGTTTGCAAGCCAGTCCTGAGATAAACAAGACACGGCGGGGTTAGTTGTAACATGGTGTTACAACTAAGCCGCACATTGCATAGCCTACACCAATAATCACATATTTTGCATTGTAATAACCTATTAAACATTTTTCATGTCATTACATTGTTCAAAGCGTAGAAAATTGAAAAAATAAAACAAAAATATATATTTCATTCATAAGTTATGCTTACGATCATCAAGACTAAACTTTTTTTAAGAAATAAAAATTCATGAATCAACATTGAATAACATGCGTTACAACTAACCCTCTATCTGTTACAACGAGCCCCGCTCACGGGGTAAGAAGTAACATTTCACTCCTGCCGCTTTTGGCAATACTGCACAGAAACGGTAGGTCTGACGAACACGAAAACAGTGCTCATTTATAGGAGAGGCTTGTATGTTGTTTGTATAAAAATATTGTTTGTCTAACCCTAATACTTTGTTCATTATTTGGCCAAAACCGAATGATGCCCCGCGCTCCCCTAGACACATTATAGACTGTGATATGCATCACTATGGCGTGATCCTGAAGTTTGTATAGGCAAAGCAGAGGTATTTTGGAAACAATGGCAGCTTAAAGGGGTAACTGTAATTGGTTGAATTCAGTTTATTGTTTATCTGCTTTATTTACTGGAATGTCCAATGAGGTCCCAAAGATGTAATCCCAGTGTCTGAAGTAGGGGGCAAAGTTCCCTTTAAAGTGCTGATGGTGGGCCTGGTGGTGTGGCGCCCCAACAAAAAATGGCATCAGCCGATGCAGTGCCCAAGGAAAGTCATATCCACAGTGGTCCTCCACTGCCAGCCATGTGTTAACCAGATGGAAAAGGGTTTCGCTAAAAGGGTGGCAGCCCACTAGCATGGCACTGGTAAAGGCAAGTGTTTGTAGAGACAGCAGTTCAGAAATACTGGAGTCTTGAGCTGCCAGAGCAAAAGTGTCCCTGTTCAGATGGTGAGTGTGGTGGATGTTCTGGTACAGCCAGGGAATTCTAGGAAAAATACATAAATTTGATTTAGTTTGTGTTATATTTTAATGTGAGGTATATATTGTGGAGTGGAGGAAATAAGTAGGGAGGTGTTTATCAGAGTGACATCACAGATTATAAAAGATGAATGAGTATTTTTTTTCTATATTAATTTAGCTGTGCACATGCGGTGTACATCTATATTTAATAAGTACAATTTTTAAAATTTAAAAAGTTGTCATCACAGTTCAATTTTTGGGGGGTTCAATTTATGCACAGTTTTTGTTTAATTATACAAGGCTCTGTAATAAATCTCTAGATGCCACAGGCTGAAACCCCCCACCCTCTCCAGCTCCACCTGTATAGATGTGCTACTAATGTGTGCAGTGCCCAGATAAAAATTTCTGGTTCCCAGAAAGTTCTGGGAATGTTAGTTTTTGGTTCCCAGAAAGTTTGGGATTTTCCCAAATCATGCATTTGTAATGTTTGGTTTTGGTTAGCCAGGAACGCTTTTGTTATGGAAATACTTTTTCTTTCTTTTTTCTTTTGCAGAACGTTCCACTGATGTTCTTTTAACATTCTATTAAACTTATTTCATCATATTTATTTTACATATTCTACCACATCATATGGTATAAGTGACATGAAGATGCATGAATGGACGAATGGATGAATGGACATCAATAATCAGAAGGCAACTATACACCATGTCTTGTTTTGAAGTATTGTTTAATCCATATCAATAATTCGAGCACATAAACCATCATATGAAGGATTAAATAAGATAGATTTATATCCATTATTTAAGATTTCATAACTTTTATAACTGTACCACAGTAACAGAATATACTTTAAGGTGCCAAATAACAATGTCTTCAAAACAATATGGTTTGTTTTAAAATATTAATTTTCATTCACAAACATTACAAAATTACTAACAATTATGTGGATAACTATAGGATAACATATATTATAATAATTCTATGGTAATACAAAATAAACATCCAGATAAAAAGAAGTTCAGACTTTTTAAAGTGACGTTTTTTATGTTGAATGTTCTTGTGTATTTATTTAATTTATTTATTTATTTGTGTATTTAGTTCTTGTGTATTTATTTAAATATTAAAACTATAATCTTAAAATTAGATTTGGGTGAACGTAAAACAGCAGCTGCCATACACAATCAAGCTAAAACTTTAGTAATGTATAGGTGTTGTGTTGAAGTTTTTTCTTTCTTTTTTTTAAAAACATTTCCGGGTCAAAATAGGAAAGGATTTAAAGCTGTACAACGTGGAATGCCAAAGGTTGAAGGCCATAATTGGTTCAGAGTTGCCCTGAAGACACGATGGCTGCATCTGATAGCACATACATCCCGGTGAAAAGGTGAAACAAAGGTGAAAAACAGTAAATAACAAAAGTAGTATATACAAATTCTACAAAATATAAAAACACCTTCTTTTTCCAACAAGATTCTGAAGGGTGCATTCACATTTAATTCATTTGTATATATATGTATCAATACATAGAGTTTTAAAGCAGCTTGACAAAAAATGCATGTGTCTACGTTATAATTTAGAGTGATCAGAGGTGACGGTTTCCAAGTTCTGTATTTCAGAAATGTACATAGCTGTGAACATAATGATTAAAATAAATTGGAAAGTTTAGCATTGGTGCATGTTGATTCATCAGAGTCAATAGACACTTTACTATCCCATGAGGCCATAGGAGAGGATTTGTGAATGGCAGTGATGTGATGCAACTGATGCTGATGATAAGGGCAACCAGAACATACTTTTTAGTGATCATGAAGTACAGTAATTCAAAATTAGAACATACTCAATAGAATAGACTATGCAATTTCAGATTCAGCCAATGTGGTTTTTTTTATTAAATTTGACCCATTTAATTAAGAAAAACAGAATATTAGCTTATCCCTTATGATAATTAATCATTAGAATGTCACAAAGTTGGTTCCATAACCAAAACATAGCCTATGATTGAATAAACCAATAAAATAACAGAATTGAAATCTTTGTCACTCTAAATGTGCAACGAGGAAGCTCCATCTAGAGAGATGAGTGGTGCTTACTTGTGAATGGTGTAATGAAACATGAAGAACAGCGTATCGAACATGAGCATGCATGAGAAGCATTCCCTGAATGCATGGAACGAGGACGGCGCTTTCTCCGGAAAATGCATGCGCCTAACCGACAAAAACAACGCGGTTAACGGTAAAACGCCAACCACGTATTTCCATAAAATTCGAGAAGCACATCGAAACCACTGATGCAAGCTGACGACTTCACGGCGTATCCTGTACATGTGAATCCACCCAAAGTGTGCACTGAACACATCCAGGAGCATGAAGGGAGCAGAGAAGATGAGATGAGCGCTGAAAGCTGCGCACACGCTCCAGTGGGGAGACATGAGGAGCATGTGACGTTCCATATACATGAAATCCCAAATCCACTGAAGTAATGCATCACCTCCAAAAATTAGTAAGACGAGAGCAATCATTCTTGTGAACTTCTGTTGTTTTTACATCATCGCAACATCGGCTTTAGAGCGCTGCTGTCTGAACCGGACTGTCCTGTATTCCGATTAAGCTGTGTGAAGCTGACTTTTATCCCGACAGTATTAGTGCGCTTCTGTCAGTGGAATGCGCGCGAGAGCCCTAGGGGGGAGACATGCTGCTCTCCTCCCACCGCCACAATTATACCAACGCAAATGACAGGATCACACGAACTCTTTGAACGCAAATTTGTAACTTTTCTAAAAATTAAAATGAACAAATTTACAAAACAAATGTACAAAAATCAACAAAACAAATTTTCCTGTAGCTCAATTTGTGGGGCATTGGCGCTTACAAACGCCAAGGTCACGGGTTCGACTCCAGCGAAAGCAAGAACTGATTCAATGTGTTCCTTGGATGCAATGTAAGTCGCTTTGTACAAAAGCGTCTGTCAAATGCATACATGATGTAGCTAAATAAGGTTCCTGTGCTGGAAGAACAGATCGCACTATATATATATAAAAAAAACTGTTGCATCCAATAAAAAAAAAAAGTGGTCTAAGTGTATTTGATTTAAATACTGCCGATGGATAAGGCATTACTGAAAATATACAATTTCATCCCTGAATTGGTTTTTGTAATGTTGGGTTTTAATTTTTTTAGATGTTATTTTGATGTAGGAAATAAGGTTTTGATAAAGCTTTTATGGATGCTATTTTATTTTTTTTTTTGCATAACTTGCAACAAGTGTAATGTGGAAAAACAACAACAAATGTATATTACATTTAAAAACAGTTTATTACGTTACATAAACTGATACGGTAATGGTATATTGGTGAGACAGATATTTAAGAATAAAGGGCATATAATTACGGTTAATTCCTCAATTATTATAAGATCTCTGTAACTGCTAAAGAGTTTGCAATTTGATGTCATATATGTCAGTGTTCTGTCACTTCAGTTTGGGTTTCTAGTGTGTTGGTTGACAGAGCTCTGACACTGCCCCTGTGTGTCTTGTGATTGTGAAACCCCGCCCATCTTGTTCCCTCGTTTCCCTTAATTCAGTGGTCCCCAACCGGTCCGTGGATCAAATGTTGTCGGCTCGCCCAAGGAAATTATATTATTTCAAATGTACGCAGCGGAGTTGAGCAGCTGCAAGCCCCAGTAACCATATATCTCTTTATTAACAGCATCAGTATGTTTTTTTTTCTGGAGTTCATACTGCATGTATGTAATTGAGACCTGTAGAATAATACTCTCTCCTTGCTTAGGTCTCCTGTTGGCAATGACAGATGACACATTTAAAGTCTCATGAAACTGAGATGTGTCTATGTTGGCCGTTTCTCCATGTCTGTAGTTCCTGCTCCCTGACTCTTTTCGTTCTGTTTGTTTGTTTTACACTGTTATGTCCAGTTCTCATGTTCAGTTATGGTTTTCCCCCTCAGGGTAGTATTGGTTTATGTTAGGGATGGCTGACGTGAAACTTGCATTTCGACACAGTGTCGAGATTCCGAAGCGTAAAACTGTAAAACTGTGATTCAAAACACCCATGTCACGTGACTATAGCTAAACAAAGCTTCTGCGCGTTTCACTTGTGTTTGGACAGGCGGTGCTTGCCGAGTCTGCGTTTGATTGACAAGAACAAAGCGTACAGGAGTTAATGCAACTTCACCTTGTGTGCCCGTTTCCGCCACAGTTGAGATTTTTTTTTTTTATTTAAGTCGAAATAATGACTTAGTATCTCGAAATAACGAGACAATTTCTCAAAATAATGACTTAACTTCTCGTGCTTCTCCGCTGGTCAAAGCGTGTACATGCGAGATCACAGCAAACATGACACGTTGTGTAAAACAGCTGTCTTTCACGAGTTCACACTTACAAATGATTCAGGAGCAATAAATGATAAGCATATTTGGCGTGCTGTCCGAGGAGAGGGCTCTGAGCTCGGTATTTAGCCCGAACCTAGAGCACTCCCCCCGTATCCTGACTTTGAAGGAACAATTAAGTGTGAGGAGTCGGTGTGGTGGAGGGATGCCGAAAAATGTCAGAGAGCTGTAGGTGAGTCAAACATGTCTATATATACGTACTTCCTCTCCTGCTGATAGGATGAGGTGTGATTGCTGATGACGTGTTGCTTGCGTTAATCCTTTGAACGTGCTCCTCCCGAACTTTGTTAATAAAACATCATTAGTTAAAGTCAGTGTGCTAATCAATAATATAATTTAAGAACATGAATGATAAATCATCAGTATATGAGGGATTCCATAGTATATAGTATTTTATTCATTTGTATTTTTCTGTATGAACAAGTTCAGTCCACGGATTTTAAACAGAGGAATTATAGATTGTTGTATTATAATATTGTATAGTGTTGTATTGTATTATAGTGACTCTTTATGATGAACCTGCACATCAAAGAGCATCCGCAAAATTCGAGTTAATATTAACACATGTACCCATGCATTTTATGAAGACGTTACACTTAAACTTAACGAATAAATCCAGCGTCAATCCGATAGCTTTGTAAACCGTGCAAGTTTTGCATTTTTTATGCAACAGTTTTCGCCGGCTCTATTAAAATAGAATTTCATAGGAGATAGATAGATTGATAGACAAATTCATAGATATATAGAGAGATTCATAGATATATACATTTATATATAGATATATAGCTTCGTATATAGATGCCTTACACAGCAGAGCAATTAATAGTTTTGAATAAAAATAAAAAATGAGACCATTGTGGATTGATTTATTTTATTAATTAAAATTTTTCATGACCAAAATAACCTAGTTGTTATTATTATATATTATAGCTATATAGAGGAGGATGTTAAAAGCTCACCACATTAACAAAAACACAACATTTTTATTTTTTAAATGGCTTGTTGCCAAGTTCAGATAACATGCAGTTGACCACTAGGTGTCACCGTGGAGACGGGTGTCGGTATAGAGTTTCGAAGCCTCGAAACAATACAGCACATTTGATTCAAGTGTTTCAGTGTTTCATGAAGCCTTCGCTTTGCCCATCACTAGTTTATGTTTTGTTTTATGTTCAGGGAGCAGGAAGAACAGACACAGCGAAACAGCCAACATAGACACAGGAAAGACAATGACGCGACAGAGGACAGCAAACATGCAGGGATTAAATAGGGAACACATGAGGAAGGTAACTAGCAGAAAACAGCTGAGAACAATTAAGGGAATCAAGGGAACAAGATGGCATACAATAACAATAACAAGACAAGACAAAGGGGCAGTGTCAGAGCTCTGTCAACCAAAACACTAAACCCAAATCGAAGTGACAGAACCCTGACATATCCTTGGAGGGTTGCATAGACAATTATTATTAAAGGAATAAGGATGCATAAAAATGTTTGGGTTTTTTTCCCCTGAATTTTTGTTTTATCACCCTGACCCTAGACCGGGTCGTGGCACTTTAGATTTTTGAGGAGTGCATTCGGCAGCCAATCAAGTTATTGCTCAGAAAAATGCAGAAACAACTTGTTGGTAAAATTTATGAGTGCTTTTAGTCTTTTCAGTGATGTGCAGCCTGTACATGTCTGTTCACATCTCAAACAAAGTGTTTCATGGGGTTTATTGACCCTATAAATAGCTTTCACATCATAGGTTCCTTTTTGCTGTAGAATGAGGCAAAGCTCTAAATAAGACTGCACTGCATTCACTTTTAATTTACTAAACATGCTGAGCACACATTAGCTTGTCTAATGTTTTTTTTATTACAATCAAATAATGCAGTCTTTCAAGTTTCAAGTTTAAGTTTATTTGTCACATACAAATCATACACAGTACAACATGCAGTAAAATGCTTTGATGCCTGACTGAAAGTTGTTTTAAGGTGGAGGAAGGGAGAGATTATACAGAGGGAGGGAGAAATATACAGGCTACATTATAATGCAAAAATATATACAGTACCGTAATACCTCAGTTTACGAGTTTAATTTGTTCCAAGAGCGAGCTCGTAACCCAAAATGCTCGTACACCAAAAACAACTGTCCCCATAAGAATGCACTAAAAATCAATTGATTCGTTCCACACGACCATAAATGCCCATCTAAAAAAATGTTTTTGATTTTACCCTATTAATTAGAGTTAAAATTATAACCATTAAGATCTCATTTAAATACTAATTAATAATTGACAATTAAACTCTAAAAATACTTGACAATTTACTGTAACACACTTCAGCTTTGAGCAGTGTGTGTGGAGGAGACGAGAGGAGGGAGGAGGGAGGAGGGAGGAGGGGGAGTTACTGTCAGCAAGGGAAAACACAAAAGAGAGACACGGGAGATCCAAAGACAGCGCGGACATAACAGAGACAACGACTCAACAGCACAGGAGTGGAGAGAAGTGAACTACATAGGCAGATGAGATGAGAATCAGCTGTGTCAGTGATCAGAGACCATGCCCCTACTCACACACAAATACACACACACACACACACAGGCAGAACTAGGAGACAATGAATTCATGAACCGTGACAGTTACTGCTTACAGGGAGGATTTCTTTCTATATGCTGTACTGTACGTATATATTTTACTACGTGAACAATAGCGATCACAATTAATTAATATTAACATCAAGAGGTAAAACCACTGTAAATCACTTATAAAAGTATCACTGTGGTGAATGATGCAACCAAACTGAGTGACGCTGTGAGAATGAACGAGTTAAGGAGTGATAAAGGGGTTGGAACCGTGTGACTGTTTTATGAGAGGCTGTGTTTCGGATATTTCCTGTAAAAATGCGCGCAAAGATGCTGAGCGTTAGGACTTTTCCACACAAAAATGCGTGTGGGTGAGGGAAAAAAAATTCTCGCACACCGATACAATGCTCGTACACCGATTTGACTTTCCATGCTCGTACACTGATTTGCTCGTATACAAAGTCACTCGTTAACCGAGGTATTACTGTATATATATATATATATATATATTTGTGAAGTAACTACAGTATATAGTACAGTAGATACAAATGTATCTACATTATACATTTATATACGGTTAATAAATAGTGAGGAGGAATGTATATAAATAAATACAGTATATGAATGTAGTGTACATTATACATTATATGTAAACGTGTACATATACGTACCATATCTCAGAGTATATACATTTATGTGCACAAAATTGTTTTTCAGTATTCCTGTGAAAATAAAATGAAGAATAGATCATTAATTATATGACTAAAAGTCTATCAGAGTGCGGCCAGGCAGTTTTTTCCTGACCAAATACCGTAGAGAATCATTTCTCAGGACAGAAATTCCAATTAATTCGTCATGTTGTCTAATATTTGATATATTTCTCAATATTTTACTCCAGGGATATCTATTTATAGGTTTGGCACTAATGTAGTATTCACTCTCTCAGATGGATGTGCAACTATTATGAAGACAATATTAGTCAGTATTAAGCTGTATTATCTTTCAAATATGCAGCGTGAGGTAAGTTTAAATGCTGACTTGGCAGACAAACTACTGTGAATGCAGGAAAGAAGAAGAGAACCGGGAATCGTGTCTGTTCCCTGCCAGCTCCTCTATAAATCAATATTCAACATAACAGTTTCTTCAAGCAAAAAAATAAAGCTTTAGAATACTTTTTCATTTTGTCTTTCTCATTAAACAGTCCACACACTTTCATTAATGCTTTCTCATTGATCAACACATTTAAATCTAGCATTAAATCAATTATATTATACACATTTGTGCATGTTTCACCTTTTAAAACTTAAGACATTTGTTTCACATTTAGTTCCTCATAACTTAAAAATATAAAGCAATTATTTTAATTTAATTTATTAAACCATTACCCGGTTCTTTGCATGGTGATAATGCAAAATTAGTTACAGATCCAATACCAATTAATTACAGGGTCAGTAACTCTTTTACCAATTATTTTTACCCTTAAAAGCATGCACTTGAACTTACATATACTTTTCTTTAGGTGAAAGCATGATTTATGTGTTGAATCCATCATTAATATGCAAAATCTGAATACATTTTTATGACCACTAAGAGAGTTTGTGATTTGTGGTCTCGATGCACCTGTAATTAGTCATGTATATTGTTACTATAGTAAACCCACTGTTCATTTTTGTAAAGGGCTGCCAGTGACATGCTGTTGTACCCCAAAAGGTAAAACATTTGAACATTTATTTTTAATTTATTCTTGAACGGGTCGTGAATTGACTTACATTTACATTTACATTTATTCACTTAGCAGACGTTTTTATCCAAAGCGACTTACAATTTGATGTATTATGTCCTCTCCCACATCAATTTAGTTTGGTGGCAACTTAAGAGTAAAGACCATCATGCACACTTGCCACACCGTTTTTTTAAGGCCCCCACCCTCCAACAAACAATCAAAATCCTATTTTCTGTAACATGTCTTTGTAACAGAGTTAAATGTTCAGGGAGGAAGGAGGCGGGAACCGGCAGACATTTAAAGACTTTAATAATCAAAATAAAACATTAATACAAAACGAAAGTAATGGCGGCAGCCCCTCGCAGTCGACCGCCGCCCACACAAAACATAACAAACTCCAGGCCTGGTCCTCTCTCCTCTTCACTGTCGTCGCTCCTCCTTTTAAGCCTCCGCTCCTCCGTGAGAATCGAGAGACCGATGGCTCGCAGGTGTCGCTCATTCTCAATCACTCCACCGGCTCTCGTGACGCTCTCACGGTCCCTCGACCCCGAAACAAAACAAAACAAACAAATGACTTAACCACTGTAAACTGTCAGGTTGTTGGTTTTGAGCCCTGTTTCGTCCGTTGACTGTACAACGACTGTTAAACGGTCCACCATGTGGTGAATTTCCCCAGTTGTTTCAGAACGATCCTTTCAACCGCTGTCAGTTCAAGATGCTGTGAAACTTGAACTTGAACATGTAACCTGAAACATTGGAGGCTGTGCTAATAATAATAATAATAACTTAGGATAACGGCAGCTATATGTCTCTTAGGCATCGTGTGGTGTCTCACCGTGTAGTTGTTTATCGTATATCATTCCATTTGTTTTAGCATTTGTGCACCCCCATGTCTATCACCCCAGTATTTTTCAAACCAAACTGATGCCTGTATAGCCTCCTCCATCAAGCTTTATGTCTGACACAATGCAGTCAGGCAGAACATTATCCAAACTCATCCATCAAATTGCCATAAACAGAAGGGGGCTTCATCAATTCACAGATATGTTTCCACTGCTCCAGAGTATTACACCACTCTACCTTACCCCAAAATATTTATGAAAGTACTATTAAACATCAGAAAATTATTAAAATACAAAATAGACATGTTGTATTGCATCTTTAGTAGAAGTGGTAGCATTGTTGGTGCTAGTATTAGATGGTCCAGTGGACCCAAACACCACATACTGTATGCAATATAAATTACAATCTACATCAACATGAGCCAAGGTTAACAAGTTATTCCATCTTCTTTCTTTCAGGAAGCATCAACAAAACATTTCCCATAGACCCAAACAAAACAATAGGATTAAATAGCTTATATTCAAGAAAGCCTGGCCCAAGGACTCGTCTGTCCTCCAGCTAACTGTTGTTACTTGGAATTGAATTAAAAAATGATTACCTCATGTTTACCAAATGTGATGTCATGCCTTCAAATAAGAAATCATTTATTGATGTTAGTCACGTCCCACAAATGTACAATCAGAAATGCTTGAGTCAGTGATTTTTTTCCCCACTTATGCCATATCTTGACTATATCATCTCTCTAACATTGTGAAGAGTCCATATTGCTGGGTTGCCAGGCATGGTCACTGCTTTTGGTCACCGGTCGGGGGTGTGAAATCACTATTACGAAGTGAAAATATTACAAAAAGATGAAGCTAGCATGTCTGTCATCACAATTCTTAAGTGCATTTTTCAGATCATGTAGTCACTATGCATACCTGCCAACACTGTGATTTTCGCAGAAATCTCCCACCATGTTCACAATTAATAATTTCTCCTGTATTTCTCATTATTTCATTCTGATTGTAAAATTAAATTTGATCTGTTTTTATTATGATTACTTTAAAATTAACATTTCACTTGACAATCAAACCAAGAGGCAAAGTCAAGCATGCACAAATCACTCTCCCTGGCTGACCTGCATCACTTGCACTCGTCACAGCTTGTCACTGCTCCTCTTTATTAACAAAAATGCAAGCCCCTGAGAAAAATATAAAAATAGGAGTTAGTGTGATTCCCTTTCTTAATGGCAAATTAACTATTATTAGACTTTTGGGTTTTCATGCATAATGTTATACAATACACGCAAAAATGTATATATGATAACATTTCCCTCAAGCATAAAGACAACACAGTTCCATAAATTGTGTGTGATATAGTCAAAACTCTTATGTCATATTCAACAAAAGAATATGTGCTTACTTCCTTCGTTGTTTTGTTTTGCGAGAGATTAACAAGCCCAACGTCTGTGTAGTTTCATTTTCAAGTCAAACTCATTTTTTTAGGTTTTGTGTTTAAAACATTTTGGTGTCTGTTTATTATTATTTTATAGGGGTAATTATTTTTTATACTTGTTTTGTTCTGAATATATGAGTGAGAGGGAAGTAATACGCCTACGTGTTTTATGTGTGTGTGTGTGTATGTTTCTCAAGTTTGATACACTCAGGTGTAGGGCTGCCCCCGGTATTCAACTAACATTTAGTCAACTGTGCCTAACTTTGTTGAGGTTTTTTGCAAAGTGGCTTGGTGAAGAGGCTTGGTCGACCAAAAATGTATTAGTTGGTTAGTCACAGAAAGAAAAAAAACTTAATAGGAAGCAGCAAAATCACAAAGGCTGTGACAGACAGTTTGTTAACTTCAGGAAATCTAAACATATGCCTATCATTCATTGATCTCAAATATGGCTTATCACTAGAAATATGTAAGTAGTAACTTTACAAGTCTGCTCACTCTAACATTCATTAACCTAGGTAAATGTGTGCTATTATTAGGCACATATTAAGTGTTAGTGCTGAGAAGTCCCTCTTTGCCATGAAAATGAGCATTTCCACTGCATTTCATCCCTGCCACAAAAGGACAAGCTGACATCATATCAGAGATTGTAGTGTTAACAGAGGTGAGAGTGTTGGACAAGGCTGGAGATCACTCTGTCATGCGATTGAGTTAGAACAACAGTCTGGAAGCTGTAAAAGGAGGGTGGTGCTTGAAATCATTGATCTTCCTTTGTTAACCATGGTTACCTGCAAGGAAACACATGTAGTCATCATTGATTTGCACAAAAAGGGATTTACCGCCAAGGATGCTGCTACAGATCACCAGAATCAACCACTTATCGAATCATCAGTTGCATTAGCATAAACTTCCTGTCACTTTGATTGATTTATAGTGACAGGTTGTTCATGTGATGGAAAAACTCATGATTGACAGGTTGTCATGTGTCAAATATGTTTTACTGGTGTGTCATCAGGGTCCTGTGACCCCTGACTGATATGATTGTAAACTAAAGGTGGTTGTAAACTAAAAGATCAAACAGATGTTAGATTTGACTTTGGATGACTGGTTTAATGATCTCACACCTCTCACTCTGCCAAGATGATTTCAATGGTTGATTCCTTCCAGGTTTGCTGTCCCCTTCCAGTCTGAAAGGCCAAACAAAATTGTAATGTCTGTGACCGTATTTTATTTTGATTGTGGGGCTTAAAAGCCAGCAAGCTCTGTTAATTGAGTCAAAGTACTTGAGTCAAGACCGCCAGGAAGCCCATTTACCCCACGCCACACTAGTTATACAATCTGATCTGACAAAATGACAAGCGGCCGGAAAGACCGGAAAGACCAAAAATGATCATGCATTGCACGTGGGCGCAGTGAACTAGGTATGATTATGAGCCACGAATTAACCATGAGAAGTGACAAATTTGTCCCTGTTTCGTGCTCGATATCCCAGAATGCGGCGACGTAAAGAATCGACGTAACCGTTGAGAAAATACCAAGACAAATAGGGAGTTTGGCGGTTCCACTTCAAAAACGTCGACATAATAGTATTGGCGAGTTAACCGTGACTCGAGATAAGTGGACTCCACTGTATATATATATTTTATATATATATATATATATATATATATATATCCTATATACTGTATATAGGCCAAGGTGTTTTTTAGCCACAGGGTACATAACCATATCATTACAGGATGCATGATGTAGATTACTGAACAACTTGTAAGGAATTTAGTAAATGAGTTTCTGCTATTATTTGCTATTTGTCAGTCCATCTAAGCTGCATGCATCAAAGAGGTGAGAGACCTCGCGCGATTGTTGACGGGGGGGGGGGGGGGGGTTATCTCCGCTATATCCGCTATCCCGGTAGTCCCCTCCCTCTCCCGCCAAGAGAGAGTGACATTAGTGCGATTTTTTTTTTTTTTTTCTCCGAAATTTTGGCGGCACCCTCAAAAGATCTCACGGCACCCCTTAGTGCCGCGGCACACCGGTTGGGAACCACTGTGCTAATAACATGTTTATCTGGTGAGAAGTGCAAACAATAGTCATCCTTATATGAAAAAATACAGAAAAGCAAATTAAAGGCTTTAACTGGATAGGTTACATAGGCGATAGACTAAAGTGTATTTAAATTTACACTTACACAACATACACTTTGTGTAAAGTGTAAATTTACACAATTTAAATTTAAAACTACCACGCTGGGTGGAAAAACAAATGAGTAGTGGATGTACAATGTTCAACAACACACACACACACACACAATAACCCTAAACCAGATTCTCTGACACTCTAACTACAAATTCGATAAAAATGTTGGTAAACCACGATACAATATTTTTAAATGCTTTTTCTTTTTAATATGCCACTTGTAAATAAAAATTCCCCCCCAAAAACTTATTCAAATGGTTAATCCAAATCCAAATGGTTAATCAGTTCATTGTGAAATACTTAAAGGGATTTACTAACCCTCATGTCATTCCTAACTTTTTCCCTTTTTTTTTTTTCCAGTACACAAAAAAGATTTTGAAGAATCTTGGTAGCCAAATAGTCTTGGTTCCCATTGATTTACTTTGTATTTTTGTCTATAAATGGAATGTCAATGTGAACCAAAAGTCTTCAAAATATATTTTATCTTCCTCCAAAGAAAATCAAACAGATTTTAATCTACATAAGGATGAGTAAATGATGACAGAATTTTCATTAACCCGTCCAACTGAAGACAGCACATCTTTTTATTATTATTATTAAATCATCTGAAAAGGCTGGCTGTGTCTGAAAGGACTATCAGGGAAAAAAGGGATTTGATAAGTGATTTAAAAAAAATGCAGGCTTTGTGCAGTTGCACAACAAAAACGTATATGGCGATATTGATGTAATACTCCAACCACTTCAGCATTAAATTGAACAGCTGTTCTCTATTATCATGATGCTGATGTTTATTACATCTTCAAACATCACCAGGAAATTGCACAAGAAGTATAAAACACATTTATTTTACAATTCATTTTCTCACTGCAAGTTCCCACAAATTGCACTCTAGGTATCTGGATAAAGAGGAAAAATGTATTGAAAAAAAGACCCTATAAAACAGGACACCAGCCAGTGTAATAATACATAAAATGGTCTTTCATGGTCGTCCAAGTGTTGAAAAAGGATTAGCTAAAAGTCAACGAACATTTCACAAAGTTTAGCAAAAGAGCAAATATGACAGCTGAAAGCTTTTAAATCTTGAGTTGCCTTTGTTCTTGATTTAATGTTTTTGCTCTTGATCGCTTTTCATTGGCATGTGTTTTTAAACCTCCTTAAAATACATAAATACACTTACTCTGTTCACCTTAATGTTGTTCTACTACAGGAACAACAATAATATTTAATAATAATAATTATTATTAATCACCCTTCCCATAGTATTAAAATGTTTATTAGAAATACTTAAATGTAAAACCTGCTTACTTGCATGCTGAGGATGTTATCTGAATATATTATTAAATCTGAACAAAAAGACTTGATAAGATTTTTTTTAATGTATAAACAATTACCCAACCAATACATAGTCCATTTTAAGTACTGTTAATGAGGTGATACTTTACAATAATGTTTCATTGGTTAACATGAACTAAAAATGAATACTTGTACAGCATTTATTAATCTTAATGTTATTCTCAACATACATTTATAGCCACTGTGAACTATCAGCTAACAATCACAGTATTTTTATTAATTAACATTAACAAAGATTAATAATGTTGCTCATCGTTAGTTCATGTTAGTTAATACAGTAATGTTAAGAAATTAGACCTTATTGTAAAGTGTTACCTTATTGTACAAATGTTGATGTGCACAAATGAAAGAAACTGTGAACTTGACAACACACTAAAAAGAGACAATTCAAACTCAATTTTCCAGCAAAACACAGACATAAACATTAAAGTTCTTTGGGAATTTCTCTGAAAGTCTCTGAGGTTTTGAACAAAGTATTACACAATCTGATACATTGTTTAAAACAAAAAGCAGTTCAACTGTGTTCAAATAGTCTCACTAAAGTTTTCACTAAATTAAAGCACTCCACCTTTCAAAGTCAGTAACACTAATGAGACTAATATATAAATTCATATTAACAAATATGAGGTATGCTGATCATTTTTAGGAACATTTATACGCATATCAGTGACAAGTTCTTTTACTTCCTTCAAGTTTCAGATATGTATGAATGTTAACATGTACATGCCTAACTTCAAATGGAAGCAAGCTATTGATCCACATGAGTTGATCCACTAAACTCGAGGTATAGAATAAGATATGCTGTAAATGATCTTCATATGCATTTTAAAGACTGAACAAAATTGTTTTAGTAAAACTTTAGTTTAGGGGAAATAGAAATCATTTATGGGACATATTCCAAATATAACTAAAAACACACAGCCCACATGCATGCTCATATTTTTAAAGGTCAATGACCAGACTGAATCAACACACAAATCCTGAAATGTGAAAGTGAAAGAAGAACTGGAAGGTTTATGAGATCACAGTCCAGCTCTGGGCTTCTCAGTGCTGCATGTGAGCTAGAAAAGGCACAAAACGCCTGCCGATTTAAAGAGGGACATCATTATATAGTGTACTCTAAATTGCTAAGGAAAGACTAATTCTTGCTGCATTCAAAATACACTCTCCACACAATTTAATAAATATATATGATGCAGTATTTCTATATTTTTACAAAAAATGCTTTATGCTACACACATGACCTTACAATGCTGCTGTTTTACACAACTATCACAAGAAAATCTGTCTGTCTTAAAAGATTTTCTTTCCAAATTAGCTCCATCAGTTGGGGGTTGTTGGCCGAGTAAGTGAAAATGTAAATCAATAGCAACAAACTTTAGAACATACTAAGTGTAATTCTGAGGGGGTTATAGAAAAAAAAAGTAATTTAATTTAAGAATCCCTGAGGTATAGGAGCCTTTAAGATGCTAAGATGTCTATTAAGTACATAAACCAATCCCTCAGTGTAGAAAAAAACATTAAATTCAATGACAAATTAATTCTATAAACTTGACACATCTTAAAACATGCAAAAATCCTGTGTGTACATTGTCACATTCAAATTTAACCTGCCACATTCCGTTCTATCGAAAAGTATAACACTCCAGTCACCACGGTATAGACGCAGGTATAGCGTTTCTGACCCACTGATAAAGCACCATGTTACTTTACAGAAGTGGTTTCGGCTGCACTGATTGTACCAATGCAGTCTACTGACTGGCCATTAGTCTCTTTCATAACCTCTTAATTTATTTTCAGTGCTACAACCCAGAGTTCTACCCCATCTCTCGTCATTCCAAGTCCAGCATCCCCTCTGAGAGGGCGTCTATGGCTTTGGAGGCAGCGGAGGAGGAGCTTCCTGGTCCTGAGTCCATAAACATGTGAGGGATCTCACTTCCAAAGTAAATCTTGCTATTAGCTGCTATTGCCTTAAATTTCATCAGCTGGAGATATTCCGGGGTCAGCTTGAGCTGTGAGAAGAGAAGAGAAGAATACATGCTCATAAAATAAGGAGCACAGTAATGATGGGGTGCATGTTTAAGGGGTTACCTTATTGGCCTCAGCTGCTCTCTGTGCTGAGTAGAAATCGGCATCTGCTTTTGTTTTTTGCCTAGCGAGGAAAGCGCTATCTATAAAATCAGCCAAGCAAATGAGAGAGCAAAATGAACGAAAGAAATCACAGTAACATTCAGTCAGAACTGTATGATGAAGGTGTCAATGCCATTTAAATTTATTCTAAGCATCCCATTTCACTTAGGATTATTAACATATTCAGGCGGTTTACCTAAACCTCAGAAAATGGGACATGACACTTTTTTAATAGTTGGAATCTCATAAATTACAGTAATACCGACATAGTGTGAAAGCATCTTAGTATCTCAACTTGTCGGCCGCCATGAGGAGACCAGCTTCAGTGTAAAATAAAGCAGACGACTATTAGACAACTGAAATAACTGTTTTTACTTTATTTTCAGAAGTAAAAATGTGGGAAAAAATGAATAAGACTGACTTTGTTGCACTCCTGCCAGATTTGTCACTAGTTATACAACCAGCATTCAAAACTCAGTTGAGAATTGCAAAAAACATTCTGGCCAGTTTCAGGACCCGCTGGAAGGATCAGTACAGCGGATATCCAAGTATTATGAGACAGTTTATACACAAGCCCTTTTATACTTGTTAACCAACCCTGTCAGAAATCAAGACATAATGAGGCCTTAGAGATAAAAACATATAAATATAAAAATCAGCTAGTTTTTATTACGATTGCCTCATTTGATCAACTTAAACTTTCCATCTAACTAGCTCTAGCAGATCGATCATTAAATATAACTTATTTAACATCATTTTGTTATAACCCATCTTATCTGTTGTGTTAGTGGTCATTGTCATCTTATTGATTATTTAATAGTTTATAAGTTTATCAAGTTACATAAAAACTGTTAAACAGTTGCAGTACATAACACACGCTATAATTTGCATAATCGCCATCTATAGCTTTAAAATGAATTGCAAGGACTCATCACGATGGGTCACATATCCTTTAACAGTAAAATTACTTCCGTAAACAGACCATAGCATGAACCTTTCTCTAACAAACTTGTAGAAGGGCTCTTTGTGAAAGGACTTAGGTCTTCACTTTCATTTCGAACACCCGTGCAAACAGTGTTCCATTCCCGAAGTTTAAAAGTTCTAAACAAATTCTGTTTAGAATTTGTCCAACTATTATATAAGTTCCAAAACATGTTCAAAACAAACAGTCTAAACCTCTAACAATCATTTGCCTCTGTGGATTTTAGCATGTGTGATTCATTCAATTGGCTCAGGAAAGTCCTTTTCCCAGCATACTGAAGGTAAATAAACCTAACCTTAAAAAAACATTCCAAAAACTACACACTGGAAATAACAAGAGTAGGCATACTGGCGAGTAAGCGGCCCATTTGAAAAGTACTGACTTACTGATATATATATACACACACACACACACACACACACACACACATATATAGTGTGGGTACAGAAAGTATTCAGACCCCCTTACATTTTTCACTCTTTGTTATATTGTAGCCATTTGCTAAAATCACTTTTTCTTCATTAATGTACACATAGCACCCCATACTGACAGAAAAACACAGAATTGTTGACATTTTGCAGATTTATTAAAAAATAAAAATGGACTATCACATGGTCCTAAGTATTTAGACCCTTTGCTGTGACACTCATATATTTAACTCAGGTGCTGTCCATTTCTTCTGATCATGAAATGGTTCTACACCGTCATTTGAGTCCAGCTGTGTTTGATTATACTGATTGGACTTGATTAGGAAAGCCACACACCTGTCTATATAAGACCTTACACCTCACAGTGCATGTCAGAACAAATGAGATTCATGAGGTCAAAGGAACTGCCTGAAGAGCTCCGCATATACTGTACATTATATAATACTGTATGTTATATATATATATATATATATAGATAGATAGAGAGAGAGAAAGAGAAAGAGAGAGAGATTATAACCACTATTAATTTTAAATTTGGATCAAATCAGGCCCAAATAGCCATATGGTTAATCTAATTTATTTTGTATTCTCCTACAGTGCAGTCCTCAACTTCTGAGGCCACATGAACACATTCACCCACCTTCAATTTGTGAAATCTTTTTCTCTGTTTCTTTTTCCATAACTTTCTGGCCATATTTGATTTCAGCCACCTGAGCCACCTTCTCTGCCTCTGCAGACATGGAAAAAGTAGAGCAACATTCTTTTACATTTAAATCAGCAATAAATTCAACATCAGTATTCAATCTACACAACTAAACTTGCTCATTAATAATAAGAATCTTTGTTCACCAATGACAGCCTTTTTCCTCTCTGTCTCTGCCTCCTTCTCTACCACCTTCTGTGTCTGAGCCGCAATCAGTAACTTTGTTCTCTCACTCTCCCTGAGAAGACACACAACGTAAAGAAAAAAAGAGATTCTGTTTCAATCAAGATCAATTGATAAGGACTAACACAATACTTTAGACCAAATAGTAGAATGACAAGATAAGTTGTAACCAGGGTCCAAAATTATGACTCACTGTGTGCCATGTAAGAGTACAAAGCCTCACTAATGGTAGTGATGAGAGTTACACAAAAATTATATATATATATATATATATATATATATATATATATATGTATATATAAAGAACAAAAGGAGAAAAGGAAAACAAATGGATAAAATGCATACTTGTGCACTTCTTTCTTCCAGAACTGTGAGTGGCTAATTTTGTGTATGACGCCGTCACAAATATGCAAGATTATTAATTATTAAAACAAATATAGAGAGAAGAATAATTCCTTTGTCAGCAATACAAATATTTTAATCACGGCCAGTAAGAAACAATTATTACCACTACATTCATTCACTGTATTTGTGTCAATTCATTTTTGGGTCCTGGTTGTAACACAGTCAGATCATACAGAAGTTTCTCATAAAACTCACATTAACTCATAATTCCTGCGTATACTTTCTGGAATGTTTGGTTTGGTAACACGGACAGCCTGCTTACAGGGGAGAAGAACAGAGGAGAGAGTAAAAAGGTGGGAAAAAAGTTAAAGACAGACAGATATTATTTTTGTTCATATTTGACTTCCTCTCACAAAGAGCGTAACCTTAATACTCAATTATTTATTTATCTTTTTTTCCATAGAAAAGGCCTAGGGAAAGGAGTCAGGACAAATGGATCTCGGAACAAATTAGTTGACATGATCAGTTACTTCTCATATGACTCTCAGCTCACACATTACCCACAAAAACTCCAATAGAAAATTCAGGCTACAAGGAAGCATGAATCAAACTATGTTCTCAGAGTTGAATCAATGAGCTGATGACTTGCACATTTTTAGTGCTGCCTAATAAGAGACAATAACAACGGAAATCTACTGCTTGAACAGTTGATTTCTGAGGGAAGCTGTTTTAAGGGCCTTTCCGTGAGTCTGAGAAAACTTGTTTCAGAACCAAAGAGATTTGATGAAGGAAATCTGAATTCTGCCAAACTAAAGCTAAAAAAAGAAAGACAAACACATGCATAAAAAAACCCAAAGACGTGAAATTCAGCATCTCATCTCTGGTCTGACAAAACAAAAACAGATTAAGTCTAATGTTTTGGTAATAAGGTCTGAAAAAACATGGTTATCTTTCCTGTTTCAAAGGATCTGTTTAACTAAGCACTAATGTTCACACATATTAAGAAGTACCAATAAAATGTTGACAAGAACAGAACTCTGTGGAATGGAACAGAAAACAGACTAAACTGTCCATCTATGATGAATCCCACCTGAATGATGAGTCCAGGTGCCATGCTGGTGAGATCCTCCTGAAGCGTGAGCTTTAGATTCTCATCTATTTGATCTGAGGCCGGAGAAGAAAACAACAGATCACTATATTAATGATACACAGAACTTATACACCCAACTCATTTCCTCATAACAACACATTTGCAAATATTTACTTTATGATTTAATGCCATATGAGCAGCAATGATCACAATATCATTTTAATACATTGTTTACAATAATTGTACAATTTTCACAAATAGAATTAAAAAGCACTTAAGAAGCTTCTCTACATCACCACTAGAGGGCTGTAATACACTCACACCATTGTGAAGTACATTTATTATAGGATCTAAAGCTACAATGAACTTCTCACACTGCAAAAGTTTCAAAATGCATTTCTACAGATAAAGAATATCCAAATGAATTACTGAGTTAATTTATTAAATTCCTAAACCTTCCTAGTCAATTATATTGACATTTTAACAGAGAAAAATATGCATAAAATCATTTAAATTCATCTGTTGGTTTAAAAATGGGTTCAATTTACAGAAATGCACTTCCAGTGAGAGTCTATAGGCAGTTCCTGTCAGCTGCAAGGAAGAGACTGTTGCATTGAAGTATAAATCTAAAAAGCAGCAAAATATTAATAAGCTTAATAGTCTAAAATCATCTAAAAAAGGTATAGCAACACAACACTTACCAAATAGACCTATGTAGACCTCCTGTAGCGAGTGCACACTACAGAACTGATTCAGCTCATGGTGAACCTTGTTGAAAATCAGGGCTTTGTCATAGTCGGCAGTGAAGTTTCTCACAATGCCATAAACTGCAGAAGAGCACACAATGATGTAAAGAAAGAGATGAATAGGGCACATAAAATAAATGACAGTAATAGTCTGAGTCGTAGCTTAAATTCATAGGGAGGGGGATAAAACATTTATGGGCAAGCAGGTTTTGTACTGGGCCCTCCCATGTTACAGGGACCAGGAAGACGTTCCCCACTAACGACAGCCATTTATGCAGTTCTACATTATAAATGACAAAACTAATTTTACCTGCTGAGGGAACAAGGAAGTTCACCACCTCGATGCGATCAAAGTAGATCATTACACCTCCACTGCAAAGCAAAACAAAATTTCGCCATTTATGAATTAGTGTGAAAATCTATTCCACAAAACAAAATAAATCTCATACAGGCTCTCCTTCACAACATGTGTCTGAGATGATCAGCGATACCGGACTGACAATCAAAACGAAACGTTTTGTGAACTTACATTCTGCCAGCTGCACTTTATTTATAATATTATACACTACTGTTACGGTCTTTAGTTTTTTAATGGGTAATTTATCCTTTTATTTAGCAAGTACCCATTAAATCAATCAAAAACAACAGTAAAACATTTATGATTATTATTAAATTAAAGTGCAGTCAGATTATTAAACACGCAAAGATTATTTTCAACCTGCAAGGACTAATTTTGTGTTGTTTTTAAAGTCTTTTCATTAAGATGTTTTACAGCCTGTAGTAAAATTACTCAGCCACTGTGGATCATCGGGTGTTTTACTATGAAGACCCGAATATTTAGAGCAATGATGCAAATGCCACTGTAAAATAGAGCTTTCGATATGTTCGATATGTACAATGAACAATTAACCTCACCTTGTGCCGCATGGAACATTCTTTACTTCATCTGTTTGCAGGGTTGTCTTTATGAAAAGAGATAGAATTCAGTAAGAGAAAGAAAACTTTAAGTTTTACTAGACATAAAATGTGTGTCTTTTACCTGTACAGATTTGAATGCGGTAATGAATGGCAGCATCAGATGAAATCCAGGGCCACTAGTGGCGGTCAGCAGAGCTCCACCTCTGAGAGAGAAACACACACACAGTCATACGAGCCATAGAGTGAGACTGACATCCTCTGCGTGGCTCTGGGAGTAAGTATCTGGAAGTCTTGAGCAACTGACCTGTAGTAAACACCCACATGTCCTTCCTCAATCTTATGTAGAGCAGAAAACATTGCTGCTCCTCCTATGGCGAGGATCACGGAGGCAATCACACCCAATGTCATTCTGTAAAAAAAAGAAGAAAAAGATGCACGGTAATAAAGTACATTTCCATGCAATATACAGTACACAACACTTGCAAATTTTAATGAGCACCATTTACACCCTCAATGACGAAATGTGTAGTATTGTAATCTTAGCAAACAAAGATGAAAACAGATCCCAAACCAATTTAATAATAATAATATTCCAATATTTAGTATATGTAAATGGCCAAACTGGTTTGTTGTGCATCAACTATTAAAACAATTATTTATTGTGTTTAAAGGGTGACAGCTAAACAACTTTACTGGTGTGAAATCCAGTGAAAACTACCGAGCTCATGACAGATTGAGAGAGCATGTGGAAGACTGACATTGCTGTGACTTTGTTGATAAGAGGATTGAGGAAACCAAGCACAAAGACCTGAACGCAACTGTCAGCTTTATTGACTGTATATTGTTCGAAAACACCACAGATGAAAACCTCAGTTTAACAAGCACTAAAGTAGAGTTCAAAGCGCGTGTTAAAAGCTTTTAGAGATTGGTTCACATACAGGAAGTATGAATTATTGTTCGTTAAATACATGATTTGAGTGTTCAGAAGTTGCCGCCGACAGCGGGGTTTTTCTTGGCGTCACAAACGAATCGATACAGTTCAACAAAATAGGTAGTGTTATTGTCAAAATTCACAAATATCCTCACGATGACAAACTGCAATCTAACCAATAGAAACATTGCTAGCTAGCTTTACAAGATGTGCCTGCAAACAAAATACTTGAGATATCCTGTCAACGCGAGATTACCCATGCAGAGAAATGACTTTGTGGATGAATACGAACTAAAAGAAGTGTTACCTAAGTACTGTAACTGCTTCGTGATGGACGGTAGAGACACCTGCGATCGATGAGGAAAATACAGCGACGCTATTTTACGTCTGACGTCACCACAGCGACTTTTCCGCTGTCGTTCGAGTATCGCACCGCTGGGTGGAGACAAATCCCTTCCCAAGAGAAGCGATGAAGACGAACCGATGATTTCTTCATTTGCCTCAGTGTTATTTTAGGATTATGTATATACTATAATAGTTTTATAGTTTTATAATAGTATAATATTATTATATGCTATTGTTTATTTGTAATATTGTATATTTATTTGTACTTCAAATTAAACTTATTTTATTATAGTTCAAGTCTACACACAGTTGATTTTGGTGATGTTACATGAAACATGAAACAACGAATCCTATCAGAGCTTTTGCACATTCAATGTAAAAAAAAATGAAAACCTCTAAACTTTTTTGACACATTTCAAATAAAAAAAGTAAATACATATATAATTGGAATAACTAACTGCAGTGGCCTAGCCACGAGGGGCCCCGTTAGATTTTCAATTGGTTAAAATGGCGACTTTCTGAAGTGAAAGCACACATCTCCCGTACTTCTGCCGGTGCGTCGCACAAGACGATTTAATTAGTTTTTCTATGGGAAAAACTTCACGCTTATCATTGACCTCTTATGGCTATTTTCAGCCCAAGCAAAATTGTTCAGGTGATGGCAGCAGCATGACTACAGCCTGCATGGCCAGGCTGAATGCTTTATTTAGTCCCAGAAACAGTCTTTGAAAGCCATAGAAGAAGAGAAAGTGCAAGAAAAGATTGCAAACTTTCTCTTGGCCTGTAGCTCAGCTCATGCAACCACAGGTCAGTCTCCAGTCACACTCTTATGGCTAAAAGTATTCGTTCACATCTAGACTTACTTAAACCTGACTTACTCCAGTATGTCCAAACCAAGCAGTGTAGTCCAAAGGGATCTGTACTCAGGACCTTGCAAGTTGGTCAAAATGTGCTTGCTTGTGCTAGAGACAGTCACCAAAAGTGTGAGCTAGGTATTGACTAAGACGGCACCCCTCAAACAGTACAAGTTGGTACCAACATGGTTTTTCGTAGACGCACAGGGTATTTCTTCTCAAAATGTTGTAAAGAGTTCAAAAACATCACAATGCTCGGACGAATTTCGAGTATGCCTTCATAACACCGGAGGCTCTCATGTGACTGGATCAGAAATGAACAAAAACCATCCAGCTCAGAATCTCTTTTTCAAAATGTAGTCTCAGATGAAACGTTATCTTAACGTTATACAAAAATAGTAGTCATTTGTGTGCTATAGTGTTGAAGGCAATAATTACAATTGTAAAGACGTGTTCAAGATGAGATCCTACTGCTGTGTAAGTGTAAAAACACTGATCATCAAATGATATTTAGTGCAGACACAGTGAAACAATGATCTGACTTTATTTTCAAGGTAAACAGAAATACTTAGGGCTTAAAATCAGTCACTCTACATTGTATGGCATCAGATTATATATATATATATATATATATATATATATATATATATATATATATATATAATCTCTTGTATTATTATAAAAAATATTATTATTATCATAATATATTAGTATTGTTTTTTCTTTATTCATTATTATATTATTATGATTAAACATAGGGTCCATAAAGTAAAACAATTAGACAGAACCAACATTTGTGAAAATGAAACTTCAAATGGAAACTTCTTGTCCCCTATTTAAACAGATAACAGATGCTTCATGTTTTGTCCTTAGGTTTCACTATTTGTTTTTAAGGTTCAGTGGGAGGATGATGGCTGTGGTACATTTCAAAAGATGCACATCTGGTCGCACCTCATTTGGCATGTTTCTTGTAGATGGAGATATACTCCTGCACATCATCGGGGGAGCCCAGCACTACAGGAGCCCTCTGGTGAATTGAGTCAGGTTTGATGTCAAGAACATTCATGGCTCCTGTTGTTGCCATACCTCCGGCCTGCTCTATGATGAAGGCCATGGGGTTGCACTCATACAACAGTCTCAGCTGGAGCCAGAAAGAAGCATAAAATAAGTTGCCTCAAAATGCGTTTTAATATGACATTGATCTTTTCAATGCGCTCTGATGTAGCTAGCATTTCAATGCATTCACTCTTTGACCATGTTTTTTCCTCACCTTGCCCTTGGGGCTGTTGACATTAGCAGGGTAGAGGAAAATTCCACCATAGACCAGCGTCCTGTGCACATCGGCTACCATGGAGCCTACATAGCGCCCTCCATAGGGTGAGCTGCCATCCTGCAGGTCAGAGTGAGAACATTATCTTCACAGTCAGTGGAAGAGGCTAATTATGCTGGCTAAAATATTCACTTTCTACATAATGTTCTATGTATACTGTGGATTTAAGAAGAGAAAAGGTAAATTTAGTTTTTAATTTTCCAAACACTAAAAATGTTTTCACATTTAACTTTAATGATCTTACTTATTCAGCAAAGATCCATTAAATGAATCAAAACTGATTGTATTAAGACATTTATAATATCAAAAAAGATTTTGAATAAATACTGTTTTGGAGTCCTGGTAATTCTTTTTTTAAGTATTATGGATTACACAAAATTACTAAGTAGAATAATGAATATATGAACTTGAATATTGATTCTTGGGAATCAAATCAACGTATCAATTCTTGCTGAAAGAAGATGTGACTCTGAATACTGTTAAAAATTTAAGCTTTGCCATCATTGTAATACATTTAATTTTAAAATATATATATATATATATATATTTTTTTTTTTACTGTTTTTACTATTGTTGTGATCAATAAATGCAGCCTTAGTGAGTATAAGACCTTTTCTTTCTTTCTCAAAAACAGTAAAAGTCTTACTGACCCCAACCATTTAAACAGCAGTAAGTTATCTTAAGTATCAATTTAAGACTTGACTCTACCATGATGTCAACTAAAATCATCACGGTACTAAACAGATTCTTGAATGTTTTTTCTCCCTTCAGTTAGATATATTCAGAACCTGGAAGCTCTTACCTCTGGGAATTTCTTCTTTTGCAGATATTCTGTGACATCTGGGTAAAAATACTTTGCATAGCCTTCATTTAGACTGTAGATCTTTCCCTTCTTCTTAATCCTGACGTTCTGGTCAACAAGTATGAACTCACCAATTGCCTAATGGTGGAGAAGGAAAGGATTCAGAAAGATTAGTCTTTTAAGAAGTAATGCATTTATATTTTAAAATATAAGGAATGTAACATAATGCTGACATACAGGATCAAGCATGAAGCAGTTGACTCCCTGGCCTGTCGAAAGAACCAGCATGGTAGCGCTGCCATAGAGAGCATATCCTGCTGCCACAATGTTTCTGCCACTCCGCAAGGCATCCTTCTCTGAGGGCTCATCATCAGTTTCCTGGAGATCATGTGCACACAAACAAACACATTTCATTAGATGAATGTAAAGATATCTGTTTGTGCTGCAGTGAATTTGAAAGCATGTACTGTACCTTTCTGTAGATTGCAAAAATTGTCCCAATAGAAGCTAAGCAATCAATATTTGAAGAGCCATCCAGGGGGTCAAAACAAACCACGTATTTACCCTGGGCGAACAAAAGGACACTGTCAAGCAGTTTATTGCCAGACACAGCTGCATCAAAGTAGCTAGTTAATACAGATGGATTTAATGAAGCAACAAACTAAATAATTTCACAGATCACAATACAGACCAAAATAAAAATTAAGATAATTCACAATATTACTTTGACAAAATGACTAAAATTATATTAACACAAAATGCATATTATCTGTTTTAGAAACCAGAAAGTCCTTAAGAAGAACATTAAGTTTGGGTTTCTAAATGGTTTGCTTAGATTTTTTTTACTTTTACTTTTAAACAACGACACACTTACCCTTTTCTCTGGTTCAATAATAATAGCCTTCTCATCTTCTTCAGACACCAAAACACAGGATGTGAAGGAGGATTTGATCATGTTTATAACAAGATCATTGGACAGGACGTCCAGCTTTTTCACCTGGTCACCTGTAACATTTGTGCTCCCCGCAATTCCATAGCTGATAAAAAAGAGATTTATAACAATGATTGATTCATGAATAATAATGTGGCCTGTATGTTTTTCCTCTTGCAATGCTGATAACTTCTCAGGAATGAGTTGACCTTTGTCCCCTATTTCAACAAGAGACAATGTCTAATCATTGCCTCAGTCTGCAGTGTTTGTTTGCAAAGTTGCTGAACTGACCAGCCACTACAACAGTGAATTGACATATAGTAAATATGTATTCAATTGTGCAAACATGATGCATGAGGAAAAGGTGTTCTGCGCAGATGAGAATTAAGGTTTAAACGATTAAAAAAGTGCCTAATCAATGGCACATTCAAACGCATTGTGCAGTTTATTCTGTGAAGTGAATACCATTCAACAGAGAAAAATTTCCTGTTACAAAAAATACTTTTTGTACTATAGGATGCAGTCCATTTAATGTTATTTAATATGGCTACACTTTATGTGAATGTCTAAATGTTTGCCTAGTGGCAAAGATTGCAACAGTACTCACAGATTGGCAATCCCAGCTTTTCTGACAGCGGTGGAAATGGCTTTGATGGCTGTGCACATAGAGTTGAGAAGGGTTGTAAGCTCTCCCGTTCCTTTGGCTTTTCTGCCCTCTTCTAAAACAAACCTAGTGAGGGTCACCACATTGGTATCAAATGCACCTCTGTCTGACATGTTGACTGACTGCTGGAGTGTGAAAACTCCTCTGAGTTCCTGCAGATTCCGGTTAGAAAGAATGTGTTAGAACTTGGTCTATTTGACTTGGAGTAAAGGGGGAGTGATAGTAGTTTAGCCAATTGCAGTTAGGATTAGAAGAGAGGAGTGTTTTTATGCACATATAGTGAATGGAGGTTGAGGGTCCAGCCAAAGTCCATAGGGTTTATCACAGATTTCTCCCGGACTGCAGGGGGACAGCCAGTCAGAAACAACGAAGCTGACTGTATCAGATTGACTGATTTGTGATTGACTGTTTAACCCTTTGCACTTCACATTTATGCAAATTGTATCTTGTATCTACAGTAGGTGCTTACAATGAAGTATTAAAAAGGATGGATGACGAAACCACTGAATATAGCTATTCTACTCTACAGACATTATTTTGCAACATTCATTCATCTGTTTCCCAAAAGATCCACATATGACATATTTATTGTGACTAATGATTGATCAGCAATTCAGAACTGTCAGCAAAGAGTTCATGCGCTCAGGGTTTCCGTGATCAACGTGCAATTCAAAGGTTAGTGTGCTTGATTCTGCTCTGAAGGTTAATTGGCTGCAAAAGAGTGGGGCAATGGGATTCTTACACAAGATTATAACAACAGCAAAAAATCTGGTTTCCTAATGTGTATACTTTGATCTTTGGAGATTTGAGTTCCACATTTATAGGTCAGTTTGAACAAAGGGCTAAAAATGATGGTAATCATGTATAATAATGAAAATAGTGATGATGATGATGATGATAATAATAATAATAATAATACAAATTAAAAGGTGATTAAAATAATGTTTCTATAAATATTTTTGGGGAAAAACAAAAGGTTCATCATGATTTTTTCAGTGATAAAAGAACAAATGGCTGTAATTTCATTTGCTTATCCACAAAATAATTGCTCATTATATTGCTATATTTATATTGTGTACACTTGTATTATGTACACACACACACAAACACAGTTTGGGGCCAGTAATGTTTTTTTTTTTTTTTTTGAAAGAAGTTAAAGAAAGTAATACTTGTATTATTATACTTTTAAGTAATTCAAGGATGCATTAAATAAATCAAAAGTGAAATATTTATTAAGAAGCAAATTACATCAGCATATTATACACTCAGGTTGTATGTTTTCTTGACTCATGAACAATAATCATGTTGTTTGCATTCACAGAGTCCCACTCGAAGCGGGAGCGAGACGCAAGAGGACAATGAATTAAACAACAAAAAAAAAAAGATTAATTCTCAGTTTAGAGTTTGATTTGATATTTGTATGGTCCAGACTCTAGCGTATGCCTGCGTCACAGTCCTTTTGTTTTTGCAGGTTTATCCATATTTGCAGTTTGATCCGTATTCCCACACGCCAAATCGACTGGACAGCGTCACACAGTGATACGGGTGAGGATCAATAAACTGATCACCAGCATCAGCGTAACAGTCAATAACCGGGACAAGAGAGGTCAAATGTGGGACAAATCAATTAGGCCAAATATGAGGAACGTCCCGGCAAATACGGGACAGTTGGCAACCCTAATACATAAGTGAACGAACGTGACTTGGTTGGTCGGCTTTAAAATGTCTCTTTTCCTTTAAGAGAGTTGTACAGTACTTCCGGGTTAGAGAGCGGAGTGGTCGACAAGTCCAAAACATTAGTGAGTAAAGCGTTGCTGCGACACAACCACAATCTGTCAAGTGATGCTGTCGTGAATTAAATGCTATTTATCAATAAGGTTCGGCTTTTTCGACCTCACACTTTAACGTACGTGTTCAGCCGCACGCGCAAACATTAACGTTTTTCAGAAAACCGACTGCGTAAAGAGCTTTAGTGTCCGCTGCTTTGTGTTTATGTCATGTGTGTTTGTGTTTACTTCAGCTACACACTGTGATTGGCTGTACATTTACAGGTTCAATGTGAGACGACAGTATATAGACATTTACAGCTGAATCAAGCCATTATTGATGCAAAGACAGGCATTTTAAAGTGCATCTATTCTAATGCATTTTACAGTCTTAGTGTGTTGATTGATTTTTAAAAGCAATTTCTGCTTGGTTTATTCTAACCACTTTAAATAAATGTAGATAAAAATGTTTAAAATCGTTTGACTATAAACTATCTTTTAGTTTTCAGTCAATTCTTTGATTTCAAAGGCAAATGTAGTTATACAAGGTAGTGTTCCTCATATTTGATATTTAGATGATTTATTTTGTCAGAGCCTTTGCGTGAAAAAAGCGGTGTAATAGTTTTTTAAATGCCCTTCTCATGTATTTAACTGAAACGTTTTTCTAAATTATACGTGTTTTGGTAACAGATAAATGTAAGAATGGTTTCTTGAAACCCGGTGGTTGTTCTGTTGATCGTTATTTAATGTAGTAGTCAGAGTTGTTAGTTTTATAGCAGCTGTTTTTTTTTTTTGTTGAAAATAATTATTTAATAAATGATTTTTTTTTTTTTCCAGGATGGCGTCCTTCAGCTGGAAGCGTAAGGTGGGGGAAAAGGTTTCCAAGACGACGGTCCAGCAGTTTCAGCAGGACTCAGAGCAGGTGGAGGATGCGGATAATCCTGAGAAGGAGGGAGTTGATTGGCTGCACGTGATCAAACGGCGGCGAGAGTTGTTGCTGGAGGATTGTGCTGCCAAGAGCAAGAGACTTAAGGATGAAGGAACGCTGCTCGCCGAGGAGGGCAGGTAGATGTTTGTTTTTGTGTGCTTATTAAATTCAAATGTCTAGTTCCAGCAGCCTTGTGGTTTTAAAGTCAGCATGAAGTGGAAGATACTATTGTCTTTTCTACCCTATTGTGAGATAACACAGTTCTTTGTTCAGGGAAAGAGGAGGCAGGAATGGGCAAACATTAAACAGACTTTGAGTATGAAAATAAAACAAACACAAAATAAAAGTACTGGCGGCAGTTCCTCGCGGACGACTGCCGCCCACACAAACACGCAACATAAGTCCAGGTCTAGTTCTCTCTCATCCTTCACTACCGTTGCTCCTCCTTTTATTCCTCCGTGAGACTCGAAACCGGTGGCTCGCAGGTGGCACTCATTACCAATCACGCCACCGGCTCTCGTGACACTCCCACAGTCCCTCAATCCCGCCTTGCTCGCCACATGTGATTTTATAGATATACGGGTGAATTGCCTTTGTGAACAAGAAAAAATATTGGGTGAGACTTGATTTTATCCATGGGGAGTTGATTGGATAGTTGGATAATTGTGGTTTGGTTTTTGCTGCGATTTCATGTGTGTGGCAGGTTGTCCCTCTCTCATACCAGTAAACGCATCATCAGAGAAGAGTAGGAAGTTATTTTGATTAAAGACAATGAGGGCATGTGAATTAAAAATGTTTGTGCATGGATAAATCACTAATAGTAAAATCTCCAATATTGCATAAAACATCAAATGCCAGTTTTAGCACTAAGATATTTCAGTCTCAGGGAATATCTTCCCTAAAAATAACCACTTTGCTCAGTCCCTCCTGGTTTAGACAGGGAACAATCTGTAAATATTTAATATTTAATTAATATTTAACATTTGTACATTGTTCTTATCTTTAAAAAAAACATGCATGTAATTACATATGTAATTAAGGTCGGTAAGGACATCTATAATTACACTGTTGACCCTTTCCTTTTAACCCATCCTTAAAACCTGCCTATAGTACCAAACCTTTCATGACTGTACCTAAATTCCACCTCAATAGCAGCAAAAGGGTTTTGCAATACAACATGGACACAATACACAATACACGTTGGCCATGGTGGGATTCTTTTTTCTTTTCTTTTTTTAAAGTAAATGCATAGTAGTTAAGGATACCTAATATAAAGTGTGACATATTAAGATACACATATGCCTATGAAAAACTTTTGTCTGTTTTTCCTCACTCTGGAGACAAGTGCCTGAAAAAACCCTTCCAGGAAAACAAACGGACACATTTACAGTTATTCTTCTGTTAGTTGTTATTTAAGCAGGTCAATGCATTAACCAGCAACATGACAAAGCTGTTATTGTCAATGATAAAAACAGAGTTCTTGAAGTCATTGGCCAATAATATAAGTGTTTGGTCTTATGTCAGGTTGGGAACCAAAAGGGGAAGGGAACCTTTTTTTCTTCTTTTTTTTTCCCATTGATGCTTTTTTTCAAAAGAGCTGATACTATTACTATTACACTATTACTATTTTTGTTTATTAATACAGTGGAATACGGGTATCTCGACAGGCTCGGGGTTTGCAAAAAAGTATCGAGATAACCGTTTGTCGAGATGCTATAAAAATGTACATACACTGTATATGTTTGCTAACAGCAAAAGGCATATGTGCACCAACTTACAGCAGAGATTTACCAGTATACAATAAAAAACACCTTTGATTCTCAATACAAACCTTTAATTATATTCTCCAACATTACAAACACAATTTTGCTCACAGCATAAACAGTCATAACATATTCGTGAGCAGGGGCGATTCTAGGATTTTGATTTTAGGGGGGCTCAGCCCCCAATAAGGGTATGATTAAAAAAATATTATTTGACTATTAGGGTAGGGTGGTATGCTACTAACCTTACTGCAATCCACTATTCCATTGTATTCCCTGTATTTCATATATGGGAGTAGGAGTACTGACTGAGCCATATACAACACTGTAATAAAAAAATAATTTTATTAATCAAATATATTTTTTAGGGGGGCTGGACAGAAGTTTAGGGGGGCTGAAGCCCTCCTAAAAAGGAATTTGTCCGAGATATTTGCTCGAGATACTAGTGTTTGGCGACATTAAGGAATTGACATTAAATAATCGAAAATGCTAAGACAAATAGGGAGTTTGGCGGTTCCACTTCAAAAACGTCGACATAATAGGATTGGTGAGTTAACCGTGAGTCGAGATAAGTGAACTCCACTGTATTTCAAAAACAATACCTTTATTTAGGTCCGTAGACAAAAATTCAACGAACGGTAGATAACGTTTCATCATGGAATTAATTGTTCTGGGTCTACACAATGTGGTTGTGTTTGAAGGAAAAACTTTCTCTCTCTCTGTCAGTGTAGTTTCTTCGAAATTGTCAATGCTTCTCTCAATACTTTCTTTTATCTAGACAGCTGCTTGCATCAGAGTGTCAGAGGTAATGTTCACACAGCAATAGAATACAAGTCCTGCATTTGACTCCATTTGGTTTAGTTGAGGGTGTATCACCGAACTCACGCCTGTAGATTTTCAGGACATATAATCCCTGCTGTGTGAACTGGATTGGACAACAGTGCGAAATGTGTTGTATGTGTGAGGTTTTGTTTTTCATTTCACTATCTACAGAGATATGAAATGTGTCTGCCATCTAAAGTTTTCTGATTCAGTCTCAATCTTCCATAGAAATCTGCAGCGTGACTCATACTTCCACTCAGATATAAGCTGCTGTCAGTTCATTTAGATTTGAGGAGCCACATGGTTTTGGTCAAAGAGCTATAGGCTCCCAACCACTGGTCTTAGGTTATCTATTATCGATTAACAGTACCACATTCATCCAGCTGATGGGGCGGTGGGTTCACTGTGGTCTTGCTGCATGTGGATGTCACTTGTTTGAATTGATTCAAGGAACAGTTCCCTAAAAAATGTGCAATTGTGTCAGAAACACAATGACAAAACATGTCAGAAAACTTGAAATATAGCAAAGAAGCTGTTTGGAGTATGATTATTTTTACGGTGCCATTTTTGGCATTTTGGAGCTTGACAGCCCAGATCCTCATTAAAATGAATGGAACTTTGTCAATAAATGTAGGGGTTTGCTGATCTTTTGAGATCATTTACTTTGGATCACTTATTTATATTATTAATCCTGAATGAAAACATAGACTGAGCTCAGATTAGCAAGGGTAAAGGTGTTTAATATGTCACTTTTATTACTTTTTAGATATCTAATATAGAAAAAATGATTACATTTGTGTACTTTTATTGACGTACATTGTCAATGACTTTGAATATAATTTATTGAACCTAACACCAGCTGAAGAGACCTAGATAAGAGTTCAGTGCAGTTCGTAGACGCTGAACATTTTAGCACTCAAATGGGACTTTCAGTTTTAGTTTGTCTGTGAAAAATTCAACCGTCAGTTACGAAGCATGACTGAGCTGAAACGGCATACACTCCAGCTTGCACATTTTTTCTTTAGTTATTTATTTTATTAGATAATAAGTAATTTTGTCATTGCTTAATAGGAACTCTCTGTTTCTGGAGGCAGTATTTCTTAGATTAATCAGTAATCAGTGTCCCTATAAGCATTAGGATAGTCCTTGTCTCTTTGTTGGGTGTTACGAAGGACGAGGCCGAGAGAAAAAAGGCTTCTTTCTCAAGTTTCTCATCTTTATACCACTTAACCGGAACAATAAATCAAAATAGGCCACTTATTTTCTCAGCATCCAAAGAAGGGCTATAAACGTCATAGCCAGCAAGAATTTGGAGAGGATAAAAGAATAGCTTAAATTGACTGGAAGATGGTTTAGAGACATGGATTAAAAACAAGCTGCCGTTATTGTGGCCTTACCCTGTTAAGCCTTAACAAGTCCATGAGAGGTCAGGGTAAAGTGTCACGCTTCAATTTTACAAACTTTTAGCTTCTCCTTTTCTTCTCCATAACTCTTTGTCTCTGTCCTGGTTTGGGTTCTTTTAAGACGGTAGTCTTCAAATAATTATGTTTCTAATGTTTAATGGCATGAATAAGCAGTACTTTGGTCCTAATTGTGTAATCGTTCCCTGTAGACCACTGCCGCTCCTAATAGTGTTACTGCTGCACTGTGCCAATATTTGTTGCACCTGTTTTTAAGAGGAATTAAAGGAAGTTCTAGTGTTTGCCTGAAGTGTAATGATGTCTGGAGAAGTGTTGATGGCAGCTGGTCTTTGGTAGGATGTTGAATTATTTATTGCCAGATCAAGTTGAGTAAATGACAGGGCCACAGGTTTTAGTGTATGTATAATTACCCCTGCGCCTCTTATTTGCTAAAGGGTAGTTTGTCCCTATAATGTTCTTTGGCTGCAGATTTGTTGTTTTACGTTTGATTAAGACAGTTTTACACTCGGACTCATGATATTGACTAAACACAGCAGGTAACCGTGAGGTGCTTTAGGTGCTGAGCAAAACAAGTGTTTTTTTGTGTGTTTAATAATTATAGATAACTGTGTGTGCTCACAGTGGTGATGTTATTGATGAAAATGAACATGGTTCAACTGTGCTGGATTTTGTACTCTTCGTCCCTTTTTATTGCTACTGGACATTATGACTGATTTATCATGCGTAGGAGGATCCTCAATTTAAAAAAAAGAAAGAAAAAAGATTTGAATTACATGTTTTTTGCTTTTTGTAAAGTGGCCCATTTAACTGTGAATGGCAAAAATAGCAGTCTGTTATAAAGGAGGACTTAAATAGAAGAGAGTGCTCTAGGCTCATCAGACTTTGACACAGTCATTTACACATCCTCATTCTATGAGAATATGTTAAGATAGACACTGAAGGTACGGGAGATCATGTAAAACTTGACAGTTAGATTGTGCTTACATAGTTTATGTTTTATGCATGCTATCTGAATAGGATATTAGAAATATATTAGTATTATTATATAATATATTAATATTGGAAGTTCATCTATCCCTCTGTGATTTAATTTTTTTTATTTTTTGTAAAAATGCATGGAATTCTTAAGTTTATATTTTGTCTTTTAGAAGAAACTTTTTATCCAAATGATTAACCATACATGCAAATATTTTGTAAAAGCCAATAATATTTGCAGTAGAGTAGTAGAGATACTAGATCAGGTAACTTGTCCTTCACATTAAAGCTGGTGGTCAGCAATGATACCCCCTTAAACAACGATCCTCCTGGCTAATGCTTTGCACCAGTAAGTGAAAACCCAGCAGCCCCTGAAGAGGCGTGTTGCCCCTAGCGACTCTTATAATCAAGTTTTTTGGCGAATAAGTGGATTGTGATGAGGAAATTACATGGAGCTTGAGGACAGTGGGTAGAGGTCAGCGTAATGCACTCACTGTGAGACTGCATTTAAAACTCACTTTGCTCCTTCACTTTTCTGCTGGTGTATATAGAGGTTGTATTGTTATCTAACAATATAGCCATGCTTTATACACCCACCTAAAGGATTATTAGGAACACCTGTTCAATTTCTCATTAATGAAATTATCTAATCAACCAATCACATAGCAGTTGATTCAATGCATTTAGGGGTGTTGGTCCTGGTCAAGAGAATCTCTTGAACTCCAAACTAAATATCAGAATGGAAAAGAAAGGTGATTTAAGCAATTTTGAGCGTGGCATGGTTGTTGGTTAAAGACGGGACTGAGCATTTCTGGAGTTAGTATTTACACGCACAACCATTTCTAGGGTTTACAAAGAATGGTGTGAAAAGGGAAAAATATCCAGTATGCTACAGTCCTGTGTGCGAAAATGCCTTTGTTAATGTCAGAGTTCAGAAGAGAATGGGCGGACTGATTCAAGCTGATAGTAGAGCAACTTTGACTGAAATAACCACTCATTACAACCGAGGTTTGCAGCAAAGCATTTGTGAAGCCACAACAAGCACAACCTTAAGGCAGAACAGCAGAAGACCCCACCGGTTACCACTCATCTCCACTACAAATAGGAAAAAGAGGCTACAATTTGCACAAGTTCATCAAAATTGGACAGTTGAAGACTGGAAAGATGTTGCCTGGTCTGATGAATCTCGATTTCTGTTGAGACATTCAGATGGTAGGGTCAGAATTTGGCGTTAACAGAATGAGAACATGGATCCATCATGCCTTGTTACCACTGTGCAGGCTGGTGGTGGTAGTGTAATGATGTGTGGGATGTTTTCTTGGCACACTTTAGGCCCCTTAGTGCCAATTGGGCATCGTTTAAGTGCCACGGCCTACCTGAGCATTGTTTCTGACCATGTCCATCCCTTTATGACCACCATGTACCCATCCTCAGATGGCTACTTCCAGCAGGATAATGCACCATGTCACAAAGCTCGAATCATGTCAAATTGGTTTCTTGAACATGACAATGAGTTCACTGCACTAAAATGGCCCCCACAGTCACCAGACCTCAACCCAATAGAGCATCTTTGGGATGTGGTGGAACGGGAGCTTCACGCCTTGGACGTGCATCCCACAAATCTCCATCAACTGCAAGATGCTATCCTATCAATATGGGCCAACATTTCTAAAGAATGCTTTCAGCACCTTGTTGAATCAATGCCATGTAGAATTAAGGCAGTTCTGAAGGTGAAAGGGGGTCAAACACTGTATTACTATGGTGTTCCTAATAATAATTTAGGTGAGTGTATTCATTATATTGACATATATAGCAAGTTCATTCTTGATATGCATGGGATATTTAGAAGTTGGCTTTTCTCAGCAATTTGTTTAATTTAACTCCGAGACCAATTAGTTATCCCAGTATTAACATGACTTTCATCTTGATTGTTTCTTTTACTTTTTGGTAGGATTTTTCTTTCCTATAAACATCCTCTGTTAGAAATCAAGGCTTATACCATAATTACTGAATATAAACTGTTGCATAGTGTAAGACTACAGTTCATTAAATTTTAATGTTTGAAAATAATTTGGCATCTGACTTTTTGCCATGTGACTTCAGTGTCAACAAATGGAATGTTTTAATGTCATAATTTGTTATAACTAGATGTTTGATTTACATTAGGTCTGAAATGTTGTGACTCTTGCATTGAACCATGTCAATAAAAGTTCAAATGTACATAAATTGCAAATTATTTAACTCTATACATAAATCAAAACATTCATTTTAGCAGAGTTGCCTTTTTTTGACCAGTGTGAGATTATGGGCCCACATTTAAAAAAAGGGGTATGTGGACACCCGCATAATTGATGCTCAGTCTCCAGTAAGAAAAGTGACAGGACAGATGGCTTGTGTCTCCTGTCACTAATGTTGACACATATTGGAGCTTTTCCGCTATTAGTGGGGCTGTTTCCTGGATGACATTCATTCCGAGTTAAACTTTCCTGCAGTTCTTCATTAAGTGGCATGAAATGAGGCCGTTTGTAAGTTTCCATTGCAGATGTGATTATAAATGTTTATACATCTGTAATTTAAGTTCCAAAAGTGCTAACAAGCCAGATTTTGCTGCCAAACAACAGAAAACACTATAGCAGTTGACCTGTTATTATCTAGTCTGCATATTCCTATTGCTGGATTGAACTTTAATATCCACGTCTTTCTGATGAATTTGTTCTTTGTTTTTGATTAGCATAATCAGTGATCTTAAGACTTAATCTCGAATGTTATTACATTCGTCAGTGGTCACATTTTTGTCTTTATTTTATCTGCCGTTTTAAATTAAAAACGATTAAGTTTGCAGGGGGTTCATGAAATATTGATGGCTCAGCAGGAAAATTCTAAGGCACAGTACAAATAGTACTTTGACACTGTAGTGTCATAGTGTCAGTAACAATAAGGATGATAGTTATAGTTAATAACATCTCTTAGCATCATGTGACAATGCTCAATATGGCTGTAAAGATGCACATACAAGCACATTGTTGATGTTGTAGATGTTTTGCTAGCTCAGTGCATCATTGGCAATGTTTATGTTAATCCTTGGACCCAAGTCTAATTTTCTGCTCATGTGTTTTTGCATAAACTTTAAATTGGGTCCATATCAGACATAAGGCTCAATAATTTAAAACAAGTTCCTGTGGTAATATGATGACCAATTTCCATTTAATCTGAAGTTTTTTACCCGGCTAGTCTAAGAAACCCCCAGAAGACAGTCCCCAAAAAACCCAAAACAAACTGTATCTGATATGGGCGATTTAATCTTTGAATCAAACAGTTCTCTATATATGCTCTCATGCCACTTTGCTTGGGTCCAACCGTTCAAGTGTGTTAGTTCACCATTGTGTTTGTGAGTCTGTGTTCCTACTTCCTGTTTCATATTTTCTCTGTTCTCAGTGGAAATGGCCAAAGATCTTGTTTAGTATTGTTATTTCTAACTTCTGTATAATACTTCTGTATGAAGACAACATAATGTTTACAGACCTAACAGAGACTCTGTATGTGTTCTTCCTTTTGAATTAGGTAGAGACATGAACCCAAGCACACTTTCAGGCAAACACAAACAGCAATACATGGTTTTTGTGTCAATTCTGACAAATTACTAAATGTTTTTGCAAACATTTGTCACAATCTTATTTTTGAGCTAATGACACACAATAATATCATGATAAAGCACATTTGTTATTTAAATCGTGGCTGACCTTTGTCTATGACATTGCTGAAGTGTTCCAAGATTATATGATACTGTTATTAATACAGAAAGTTCTATATATAGCATCAGTATGAATTTTTATGTAAATCTGTTTTGTTACTTTGGTATAAAAAGAGGACGGGATGTACGCCACTCCTCATACCGACATATCTTTTGCAGGTACAGTAACACAATGTACTTTTTGCCTTCCTGTACAGGTTTGTGACGTGTTTCACAATCACGTACCTGGAAAACATCAAGCAAATTCTTTGTAAATTACTTTAATGTTTTTTTTCCCCTTTGCCTGAGGATCATTTAATGAATTATAATAGGAAACCCTTATCTCATAATTTACCACAGGTCTTTGAAAAATACCCAGCACTTATGTTTAATCACTAACATTATTTGCATGTTAAAAACGAACATAGCTCATATTAAAGAAGTTGGAGCATTTTATATACTTTTATAAACAGCATATTCTATTTGCACAACTCATGTTTAACACTAGTTAAGTTTCCCATTGTGTAAATATAGGAGCTCCATTTGTGAAGAGCTGCCTGGTCAAGGGAATTATGGGAAGTTACAAGGATTTAAGGTGTCATGAAATACATTTTTTGAGTTGTGAACAGAAAAGTACAGGCTACACATCACTTAAAAACAACTAAAAGCACTCATGAATTGTTGTAGACCTCAGACTTCACCCCAGTCTTGCAGCCAGGTAGAAGCACACTGAACCAGAGGCTTGTTAGACAGCTGGACCAGTCTTGCTGCCAGGCAGTGGACGTCAGTGGCCAGGAAATCTCTGGGCGCAGCACAGAAACAGACATAAAACTCACAACAAACTAGACAAAACAACAAGTGAGATGAGATGATCAGACAACAAGAGAAGATCGGACGAGAGATGAAAATTAAACAGGATGCACATTAAACCGGATGAAAGCAATTGACGGCTAAGAAAACATAACTAGAAAAATAAGTATCTATGACCTTACAAAAAGAAAACAAAGCAAAATACAACTTTTCAGGCAGTAGAACTAGACACTGGGGAAGAAGATATAAAGTAGAAGTTATCTTCAAGCTCAAAAGAAAAAAATACTAGAACAAGGCTTTGAGAAAACATCAAAGAAACACTAGAACTAGAAGCTGGGTAATAGTCACAGAGCATAACAAGAGCATACCACAAAGTACACAAAATGAACCGGCAAGGACATGAGTGAAAGGAGCGCAATATAAGGGGGACAGCACATGAGGACCTGGTGAACACAATCAAGCAAACAAGGACTAAACCAGGGGCCGTGGTAACAAGAAAGGATGAGGTGGGACAAGAGGACCACATGGCAAACATGAACAAATCTAGAGCCATGTGCTCAAGCACAAGACAAACAAACAAACATTAAACCGAGACCAGACAGACAAGAATGTCAGGGTGGGTCCCTGACAGAATTATTCTGATGTACAGAAGACAATGATGTAAACCCACAATTCAAAGTACAATGGAGAAAAGAAATAATTATGACTTTATTCTTTCTGTGTTCAACTGACACACCTTTTTAATCTTCCGCGTTTCTCCCTTGTTTTGGGATATTGTTGTCTTTTAAGGGTTAGCTTTATGCATCAAGGTGCCATCAATTCAGTTTTTGTAATGAGGTCTGACCCTCAGTATAAGCATTTTCAGCAAGTGACGTACGTTATATGAAATTTGAACTTGACATTTAAATGTTTGTGACGTAGGTGTACATTCATGCGCACAATGCACCTGTAAATTTATTTTCAAATCAGGTGAGCTATCATTCAAGCTGTTCCTAATTGACCAGCAAAAAATATTTTAGTTTCTTTCACAGTTAATTCATTAACAAGAAGAAGGGGAAACAGGTTTTTATTACCCATAAAGTGATGAGATAAAACGCTTATTTTTTTACTCTTTTGACAGTTTGCTTTTTCTGCAATGAAAGAAAACAAGAGAAGACTTGCAGTTACATGTGTGAAACTCGTCAACACATATCCTGGTTTTTACCCCATACATACCTTACAGAGGGAATGTTGCTCAGTCTGCCAGAATTGTTGTGAAGGTCTGTGTGTCCATGTACAGCTGTCAAAATCATCTCAGTTTTTTAGTGTATTATATATTTTTTTCCTTTCGAACCAGAAAGTTATTGTGTTTAAGCTTAGAATCATGTGTTTGTCTTTCCTTTATATTCAAGATTAGTGAAAAGAATGAGCTTCAGGCTGAAAGAAATGCATATTCACACCTGTACAGTAGAGGGCGCAACTCAAACAAACCTTTCAGCTGTTCTGCTATTCACATAAGAACACAGAAGAAGAAAGTTCAACACTCTTTCTTAAGCAAAAAACAAACGTGTTGTTTATTTAAAGTCATTTTTGTTTATTAGCATGGCTGAATTAGTAAAGTGAGATTATATGCATATAAAGTATTTCATTGGAGGTTTGTGTAATAAGTTTATTCATTTTGAGAAAGAGCAAAGTTTCTAAAATCCAGCCCTAGAAACCACTGTCCTGCAGAGTTTAGTACTAACCATGATCAAAATTGCCTACCTAGATAAATTGCGTTAAAAAGTAACTGAAATATTTTGTTGTAAAAAAGTAATCTTATCAAGGGACTTTGCGTTACTTGTAATATGTTACATCCATTATAACTTTAAAAGCCACTCAAAATGCGTGCTTTGGTCATCCTGTTTCTGTTCTGTTTAATAAAATGTACTCTCTTTTTGTCTAATTACTAATTTTGATTAATTACTAAAATTTCTAATCCTTGCCAGTCTGAAAGATGTATTTGCATCATCTATTGTATCAGCTGAAATTTGTTTTCATGTAGCCCAATGATTGTTTGTTGTGCTCTTTGTATGAATAAGACCATTCATTGGCAATTGTTTTCATTTTTCCATTTGCATTTGGTCTTATTTCAAAATAATTTAATTTAAATTCCATTTGTCATATGTATCCACTTTGATTAAAAACAAGTTTTACGTTTGATGACAGTTTGATTACAATTGTAAAAATGATTAAGTAACCTGCTGCTTGCAGAAATGAGATTTATCAAGATAAAGGTCGGCAGTAGATGAGTTTGCATTCTTCTATGTGTATTTAAAAATACTGCAGTTGAATGTTTTCGTGCAGCTCAAACTGTAGTGTGTGGCGATTGCAACACCAAGGTCATGGGTTCGATTAGAATGATCAATGCATACCTTGAATGCAATGCAATGTAAGTTGCTTTGGATAAAAGTGTTTGGCAAATGCATAAATCTGTGCTTGATGCTTACAATGATTTTTTTATGTGTTTGCTCTAGGAACTGGGAGGCATTGAAGAGGTGGGATGACGCACTTCAGCTTACACCAGATGATGCTGTTCTATACGAGATGAAGTCACAGGTGAAAAAATGAAAAACCTATTATTTTTTTATACACTAAAATTGATGATAAGTCTGCAATAATGGAATATACCGCAGATGTAGAGACGCACAGCTGTTATGCTGACACACTGTTTTCCTCACTTCTCTCTTTCTCTCTTGCTGTTATTTTAATTTCCTCCTCCCCAAGTTTCACTCTTCAAATACACTCCCTATCTGTGACTTTATAACAGAACATTTTGACATCTAGGTTTTTTCCAGTATTCTCCTTTCTCTTCTCTCACAGTTATGTGCTGGTACCGCACAAACAAACTGTGTCTTACAGAGAGAACACTATGGACTGTACCTGTCCTTCACTCTGGATGGAATGAGAACTTTTTAGACACCGTTCATGCCAATACAGCCAACCTCAGTGTAAATAAATGCCCTTTAAGCCCCACTGTCTTTCTCAAGCCAAAGTTATTACAGTATGTCACAGTTCTTGAGTCACATTTACTTGAGATCGGACTTGGGATCCTTTATGTTAGTAAGCTAGATATGTAAATTTGTATACCATCTCTGTATTTGTGAAGAAATATGCTGAGCACAATGAATTGTTAAATCAAGTGATATTGAAGGAGTGCTTCATAGTTGTTGACTGCTTTTCTATTATTAACCTGTCTGACTAATAATTAAATGAAACGAATGAATAAATGTTATAAAACTGCTATTAAAAAATCAAAAATAAAATGTTGAAAGTTGCAGCTGTGCAATATAGATGTATTATTGATACAGTGGAGTTCACTTATCTCGACCTCGGTTAACTCGCCAACCCTATTATGTCGACGTTTTTGAAGTGGAACCGCCAAACTCCCTATTTGTCTTAGCATTTTCTTATTCGTTATGTCGATTATTTTATGTCGCCGAATCCTAATATCTCGAGCACAAAAGAGGGACAAATTCGCCACTTCACATGGTTATCTCGTGACTGATGGTACCAAGTTCACGTGGAATCGCGGTCCATGTGGTCGCTCTGTCAGTGACGCTTCACTCACAGAGCAGCTGCAGACAGTGTTGCCAACTTAGTGCATTTATCGCTATATTTAGCGAGTATTCAGACCACTCTAGCGACACATTTTCAAAAAAGCGACTAGCGAAAAATCTAACGACATTATCTGGAATTATTGGAGACTTTTGGAGACTCTCTGAAGTGAAAGCACATATCGTTCTTACTCTTCTCAACGAGCAGCGAACGCTGCCGTGGGCCCCACCCCCATCCCAAAGCACTCACAGGCGGTAACATTTGTGCTCTGCCTCATCCGCTTCTGTGTGCACATAAAGCCGCCTTCTCTGATTTGATTGGTTTTCTCAAATATTTTGACATTGACGAGCGGTTACCGACCAATGAGTATGAGGCTTAGATAAACACACACAAACACACCCCTGCTTCTGTTCTGACGTGAGCTCTGCTCAGCGCCGCGGCGGATTGAAGAACCCGGTTATTAAAAGATGGGACGAAGCCGAATTTGTTGACAGGCAGAATGCAAGAAAGTATGCAATGTTGGTTATCTCGATCATCGGTTATCTAGATTCTTTTTTGCAATCCCCGAGGCTGTCGAGATAACCGGATTGACCGGATAACACTGAATGAAGGTTGAAGTAACGCCATGATCCGAGTCATTGAGCTTGCTTCAGCTGACATTAGGCTTTTTCTGAAAAAGTTAAATTTTATAGGTCACAATGATCTGTCAGTAGCTCAACTTGTGGTGAACAGTAAACCTGTTTTACGATGATGATTGACAGCACTAAGACCGTATCATGTCCCGGGAAAAGAAAAAAATGCAGTTTGACAACCCTCCAGGCGAGCTGCTCTTTCAGCGTTAACAAGCTGGAGCAATGTCTTTGTTGAGAAGCGCCTGCTTTTGCTTTGCAAAACACATGGTATATATGAAAATAAATTGGATGGCACTTACAGATAATCACTGTTAATAGATAATGTTATTGGTGAGATGGCAGAGATAACAAATCTATGGCCCAATGGTTTCTGGCTATGATTAACCAAAGATGCCTATTAGTTTCAGCTCTGATTTGCCTTTTTTATCTCCTCCTCCTCTATTTTTTTTACCACATTCACTCATCTTACCTTTAATATCCTGTCTTTTGCACTCTCTCCTGTCCATTATCCACTCCCTTGATATCATCTCCGGTTTGGCTCTGACAGTCAAGATGAGTGCCTGCTGACAGGACATTATGGGATCTTGGATCTGGCACAGACAGAGACTTTTTTTGTTGGTAATTTTCATGCCTTTGACAACTGAATAAAGTTTAATCTTACTCTAAACAGAAGGTATAGTAATCATAATCAATTTTAATTTCTCCTTAACTCATTGTCTATTAGGTTAATGGTCACAAGGACATTTTTAAGCGATGAAAAAATTCTGTGAAAAACAGGAAGAGAATACATGATTTAATATATTTGCAATGTAAGCACTTCAAGAATTGTCTTGGATTGCATCATTTGGTTTTATTTTATTTTACTTCAGTAGTCTGTACAAAAATGTATTGTATGGACCTAAATGTAGATGTTTGCGTACTTGCTTAGTCACAGACACACACACTTTAGAAATACACATGCACCTGTTCATTGGCTCAGCTGCTCAATGAGTTAAGTACACATACAGAAACACACTTGTTTACTCTACAATATCACTAACAAAGGACAGACTGCATCCATGAGTAATCAATGGATCTTGTCACTTGGTATGTTCTGTCCATTTGTAACCCTGCTTTCTGTCTCTTTTTCCATGTAACTCTCCCTATATTATAGCTCACTTTTTTTTTAACTCCCCTTTCATCGCTCTTCATCTTATCTTTGGCATAGGTTTCTTGTCTTTCATGCCTCTGTAACCTTGTCTTTTGCATTGTTTTTCATGGCACAGATGAGTGTGCATGAAATGACCGGTTGGGCTCCTTGCTGCTTTCAACTGATTAATTTCCAGATTAAATTTCCTATCAAAGGAATAACAGTCACATATTCTCATCTAGTGATCTCATTCAGAGTGTGGTAAACTCTAGAATCTGGATAGAACCTAAATCAAAAAGTCTATACGAAATTGTATACTGGCTTTTCAATACAAATGGGTATCTATTATAGTTCTACCATAAACTCCATGTGCATATAAACACATTTATTTCCATAAGATATACTCGAGAAATCAATGCCATGAATTTGTTTATGACTTATTATAATAAATAATATCTATAAAAAATCACTGTATACAAAAGCGTTCCTTGTTGGTAATGAATCTTCACTATAGGTCAAAAATCTTTTGGTGCGTTGAAGTCATGTCAGAATGATTGCATTTACGAGTTGAGTGCATGTGAATGACGGAGTAAAGTCATTATTACCAAAAGAAAACTCTTTCAAAATGCTATTGATTGATTATTGATGCTATTTGTTTTGCTTGTTTTCCACTGAACACCTAATGTGCATTTTTATGTTTTTTGTTTTACTTCTTCCTTAAAAGCTTCCTGTCAATATGAAATTGTCCAGTCAGTCCATTTTAAGTCCCAACAAAATCTCTTGAATACACATCATGTCATAATGACTTCCAAACTTGTAATGGGAATTTCCCAGAAGCGCTTGAGCACAGCATAGGTCCGGATTTTGTTTCAGTGCTAATCACACAACTGTCCTTATTTTCCCTTTCTTGTAAATCAAAGTAGTGACCTTTTCCTGGCCGATCTCATGATCATGTGTGAGGAGTCACCTGAAAAGAATGAGAAGGTGATAATAATCTAAACGCATTGACGCATCTGGTCTTGCCCTGATTGATCTACAACGGTGATTGACATCAAGTTGAATTTGCATAAAGTTTATTTTTTATTTCCCTTCTCAATTTGTCCTCGCTTCTCTCCCACCACGTTCCATGCATCTGCTTATTGCACATCAGTTTAATGGTGACTCTTAGCTCAATATGTGAATCTAACGTTTTTCAGCCTGCCTGCAAATTGAGAACCAAACCTGCTGGAAACTAACACTATTTACAGCCCAGTTTTGTCCTTCAACTGCTGTTACCCTGGCAACACCCTGCATTGTATAAAGCTGGTATTTACTTTGATTATTGGTCTGACCTGAATTTAAAGGCTTTAAGTAAATAAAACTCCATAATGGAAACATCAGTGATGCAAGAGCATCCCTGTGTTGCCACGTAGTTTAGTGTTTGCTTACTCAGTCATTTATATTGTCACTCTCCTTCGACACAAGTGGGTGTTTTGCAAACTATATCAGCTTGTGAACTGATGTAACTGAGTAGATATGAATTGAGCTGCATAGTCCTGATATTAATTTGTAGGACAAACTTTAATTCAGTTGTGTCAAATTCTTAGATTTTTTTGTTCATTTATACAGTATAAATTACATCCATTTTAAAATGATTGAAAGCATATGTATAATTATTATAATAAAACCTTTATAATAATTTAAAAAAAACTCTCGCATTGAATACTGTAATTCTTTCTTAATTGGCTTACCACACAAATCTCGTCATAAACTCAAATTGATTCAAAATTCCATCTATACAACATATTACCCATATTACTATACAACTCATCACTTCAACAGCTATATTGGCTTCCTATTAAATTTCGGATTAATTTAAAATTCTTCTCCTCACTTACAAATCTCTTCATAACCTCTCTCTACCTTACTTTTCAGATCTCTTACAGCCCTATATTCCTTCTCGACCCCTTCGCTCTTCTTCTTTGGGTCTCCTCCATACACCTTCTGCTCGTCTAACCACCATGGGCCATAAGGCCTTTAGCCGTGCTTCTCCACGCCTTTCGAATTCTCTCCCATTTCAACATCTGTGATTCAGACTCATTATCTCAATTTAAAGTTAAACTTAAGACTCATTTATTTAGAATAGCTTATCTTTCATGATTATTGTGTCCTCAAGTCTAGCACTTTTGTTTTTGTTATTCTTACAGTGGTCATGTTTGTATTTGCTGTTTTATACTTGGTTATGATTTATTAGCATTGTTTTTACTCTTATTTATTATTTTAATATTGTTTATGTTGCTATTTCTTCTTGATGTATGGTGACCTTGGGTGATTTGAAAGGCACCTCAAATAAAATGTATTATTATTATTATAAATATTTCAATATATCTTTGTCAATACTGGAATACACTACACAACTTTTGCCCCCTAACCCCTCGATATTTTTTATTTTTTTGCCCTCCTTTGCAGTCTGGAGGACCCAATGCTAGTTGCTGACAGATAGCGCCAGTCTGAATATTTTGAGTTTCACTGAACATCAGATTGTTTTTTGCTTCAGACTAACATGTTTGATATTTTAGAACACATTGTTTTCATTTGTTGTGCATTTCCTAGCAGCAAGACACACGATTCCCTGGGTGTTTGATTTATGATGCCCATTTTGTTTTTCCAGTTACAAAGTTGGCCTAGTGTTGTAAATTCCGAGATTTTTCTGAGAATTTTTCTAGAGGTGAGTCTGTCTTCTAACATTTTAATGTGTATTCCTTAGGTGTTGATTACCCTTCAAGAGGTGTTCCTGGCTGTGCAGTCTGCAGAAATGGCCACCAAACTCCGCCCCCTCTGGTGGGAAGCCTGGCAAACTCTGGGACGCGCCCAGCTAAGTCTTGGCGAAGTGGAGCTAGTAAGTAGATTTTGCATACAACATCAAAATTAGTCATGTAGTCAGTTATCTAATCAGTCCTGTTTAAACTATAAGTATACTGTTAAATCAGCCCCAACAGGTCTTAACATGGAACCACTGCATCGTTTTATTTTCATCAAATTGTTTTTTCCCCCTCTTTTTAAGAGAACCCACTAAAATATAATCAAGTTGCACATAACTGTGTTTGAATGGAATACTTAGTCACCAGATTCATTTTAGATTCAATAAGCATAATTCTGTTCATTGATTGGAATCAATGAACGGAATCAATTGATTGTTCATTGATTCTGTTCATAATTCTGTTCATTACAGTTGGACTGATCTTTTTTTAATAGTGCAGTGTATCATAAATGTCTTGCATAAAAATATTAATACCGTGATATTGACAGACACAAACATTACTATTGTGATTACTATATTTTACTACATGGAAGTTCACTTAAAGTTAAGGTTGTCAATATTTTTTTGGCCAATTCAATGTTTAAAATGTTGCATTTCAGTTATGATGTAATGTTGAATGGCTGTTCGTGTTCTGGAATCAGTGTCTTTGTCGCACGCCCTGATTTTGGTTAGACGTGTTCTTGGGTCAACATATTTTCAACAACATTCCTGTCTGAAAATTGAATCTTAACTAAATCTCCACCCCTAAACCTAATCCAAACCCATAAATTATCCCTAAAACCAGACAGAAATGATAGACGAATAAAGCCTGGTTGTAACCCTAAACTTGTAAACTCGTGCCTCAAATCTGATTTGTTGATTGGAATGTTGTTCCAGGATCAACAAAGATGTTGACCCAGGAACATGTTGCACTTGGTGAAATCCGGTTCTATGTCTTTGTCAGTCAGAATGAGGTGAGTCCTTCTGCCACTTATCTATCAATCAGATCAAGTATCATTGTTATGAAGTGTGTAGTTCAGTACATCCAAGCCCAGCAGCATGGAAGATTACTTGAAGAGGAACACTGCCACACCTTACATGCCCCGACCTGTGTGTGATTGTGGGCATTAGACACACATACTTAATGAAAGAAATCCTTGCAGATCTAGAAGGTCTTTGGCTAGCAACCACCAGTTTGTGTATCTGTCTGTGTGTGTTGTAATCTAAATACTCATCACACACACTGAGCTTGACACGTTGGCAAGAGTTTGAATAAATACTTTACTATTTTAGGCTGAGCATGCCATGTCAAGTCATTCAACAAAGAGAAAAATAACCTGAGGATGGAAGAGGACTCAAGTGAAATGTTAGAACTAATGTTTACAATTTCTCTTAAAAACTCGTTTACTTTTTAAGAGTTTTCCACAAGATCATGGAACCAATTTTCTTAGAACTGCTGCTATGCTGGATTCTTCGTTAAGGCCCATCTAAAACCTTACTGACATTTTATTAGACAAAGTTTTGCTTTAATTATTTTTCTGTCCTGGTCAGCCTCAAGTCAAGTTTTATAGAAACTGTCCAAAACTATTGTAAATTTGTCGCACAAATTACACAATTGAAATATACATGAGCAAGAAATTAAGAAGCTGTTGATGAAGTGTTGTTTTTCTTTCTTATAACAACAATATATTTTCTTAAATTTGGCACGAGAAGGTGTTTTTCTTAGAAATTACTGTTAATTTACTTCCTGGACCATCTTTAACAGGAGAGGTGCAAGCTGTTATATTTAAAATTGCAGTGAAATGAAAAAAATGTATATTGTGATATAAATCGAGTGAAACAAATTAAAGAGACAAATGTACTTTGAGGCCGTTTTGAATGAGATTTTGCGGTCAATATGCGGTCAGTGTCCCCTGAGGGACAAGGTTTTAGAGTTCTAAATGATTGGAAAAGTCCAAAGTACATCATCAGAGAGGAAGTCTGTTTTTTCTCCAGAACATCGTTATGACATTTTTGATTAAAACTTATGAGGTGGAAAAAAAGAACCACATGCGTAGACAAATCATTCACAATAATATTTTTATCAAAGATTGGATGATTTTCAGTTTCTTGTTGACATTCATGAAATTGTTATAAACGCATAAAAATGTCAAATAACTTTTCTTTTTGTAGGATTCAGCACTATACAGTTTGATGTGTTAGTCACTCCTAATGGTGGGGTAAGATTGAATGAATCTGTGCCATGACTTCATCACAACTGTTGAAATCATCTCTGTTAAATCAATCAGAATCTTGGAGGAGAAAAGGTCTCCCAAAGCCATCAGATGGCTTTATTCCTCATTAAAGGTTTTCTTTTTGACAAGGGCTGGATTCTTGGCTCCAGTTCACACTGGCTCCTCTTTCGGCTGATATGTGATCTAGTGTTTCTTTTAAAATAGTCGATCGTTCCTTTGTAGATTGAGTCAAAAAAGCAATTATGAAGGTAGAATGCCCCACTAAATCCTATTTATGAATTCATTATTTTCTTATGGGATGAAGAGATAGCAAATGTCATTCTTTCTCTTTCTTTCATCCCCTCATCCCCTGGGTAACAGAACAGGGTGACTGATTCACAGCAGGAACTAGGCTTTAGACCTCATACAGAAGTAAATTAACATGTTATTACAATTCTCCATCGACTGAACAGCCCCTTCAGCACTCAACCAGCTGTAATGCTGCTTGCACATAAAAAGCCATCTTTATAACCTAAATATTTAGTTTTTTTGTCAGATTTTAATATCGTGGATACTAGATATTGTGTGGAATACACAGCTCGCTGCATATCGGACTGTAGTTCAGTGTGTGTAGTAAAAAATGTGATGTTGCATTCATAATAATGTGGTTTGCTAGTGCTGTTTGTATGCAAGCATGGATGATGTGATCTGTTAAGGCTTATTATTATCAGTCCTTACTTGGTTTTATTGCCCGGAAACCATGTCCCTGTTTCTTTTTAACTTCTATTATTTTAGGTGTATATTTGGTAAGAAATGTGAAATTACATTGTGTATTTTTTATTTTTTTATTCGTTCCAGAAGGCTGCAGACATTTATCTTGAGAACTAGTGAAAAGTCATGAATGCTTCGTTTTTAATGTGGAATAAACATCTGTTCGTGTTCATTTTGGAGTGCAAGCTATGTTCTCATTGAAGTGCAGTAATACCTCGTTTAGTGACTTTTTATATGAGCAAATCGGTTTACGAGTTTATTGGAGTGCAAGCAAATTTTTCCCTCGCCCACGCGCATTTTTTTGTGGAAAAGTCCTAACGCTCAGCATCTTCGCGCGCATTTTTACTGGAAATATCCCAACGACAGCCTCTCACAAAGCCTATTACCCCTTAACTTGTTCATTCTCTCAGCGTCGCTGGGTTTTTGAGTTTAATTTTGGGTTACGAGCTAGCTCTTGGAACAAATTAAACTCGTAAACCGAGGTATTACTGTATATGTGTGTGTATGTGTGTGTGTGTGTGTGTGTAATTTTATTATTTTAATTTTTTTGCAGTGTTAGCATTCAGTGTTATTGATTTCTGGTCATATCAGAAAAACGTTAAATAAGCTAAATTTATGTGCTACAATATAAAGCTTTTTTGAAATCTAAAGATTATTATATTAAAAAATACAACATTTATAATAATACTGTTTTGGTATGTACTGCATCACTTATATCTTTGTCATTCACACTACTGTTAAAAGGTTTGGGGTAAGAATTTTTTGAAGAAATTAATCCTTTAATTCAACAAGGATTAATCAAAAGTGACAGTAAAGATATAAACAATTCTGTTTATAATTCTATGTCAATACATATCAAGTAAATGTTGTTCTTTTGGACTTTCCATTTATCAAATCCTCCAAAAAAAATGCATCACAATTTCCACAAAAATATTTCCTGTGTGTGTCCCAGGCTGTACGGTCCTTCCAAGTGGCGGTACACCTGCATCCATCTGAGCGCCTTCTCTGGGAGGAAGACCTAGGCTGGGCCTTAAAGCTCCGGGAGAAGCAACAAGCTGTCCGTGAAAGGGTGACACAGGAAGAAGAAGCCCGAAGGCTCCTTGTGGAAGCTCCAGAGCTAAAGAGCGATTATGATTTTGAAAGCGATGAAGTAATTGAGGCTTGCACAGTCATGGCTGGCAGACAGAAAAAATATGAGGACTTAAAGAAAATGGCGGTTGTTGTGGACACATGCGGGGTGACCAAAGAGGTGGTCGTCGAGGATGACGACAAACCCACTTCATCCTCACAGAGCGTTTTAGTCAAGGCACGAGGATTATGAGGGAAATGGAGGCTGTTTTTGTGTATCTGTGTATGTTGTTTAGATTATTATGTATATGTTGTTGATTTGATAATACAAGGTTCTGATTGGCTATCCTCAGTGAATTTGTAATGTGAGCACCAGATTCCCAGAAGAATCTGAAATGCTTCTGGATCATAAATCCTTTACTTTTACTGAAGATTTCTGTGGTTATTTCATTGCCTTTAAGTTCTCGAAATAGCAGAGCAATCTCTTTTTAATGTGCACGCTTGATTAGGAATGCCATTACCAGTTGATTTTTATTTCAGTCCCATTTTAAATGAGATGTGAGTCCTCACTGGGGACCATAGTTCTGTTATAGCAGCAAGAAGAGCATGACACACACCCACAGCCACACATATTTGCTCCATAACCTTCTTGCAGACTGTTGGTGTTTTGTTAGTTCTAAATGAATTAGCAGTAATGTAGTCATTGGATAAACTCTGAGCTAAAGGTCATGCAGGGATTGATATGACCTGTTGACTAACATTAGTTGATGTGCTTTGCAATAATAATGTTATGTTTTGTTTTTTGGTGGGGGTGAAATTACAATTTAAACTTTACTTAACCTCTTCTTGTCTAAAGCCTAGGTTGTTCACACAGACCAGATTGCGTTTTGCATTCTAATGTGCTGCTTTTCCAGTGTTTTTTTATGTAAACATTTACATTTATGCATTTGACAGACACTTTTATCCAAAGCGACTTGCATTGCTTTTAAGATACACATTGACTGTCTAATCAGTTCTTGCTTTCCCTGGGAATCGAACCCATGACTTTTGGCATTGCAAGTGCCGCACATCTAGACATGCTAAAACATGCTGAGTTACATATAACATGGGTTTCTAAAAGTGCAGAACTGTATATGTAGCTGTATATGTTGGATTGTCTCTCGAAAGAAAGAATCAGCTGAACCTCCTAAACGAGCCACCAAGAATTCGAATCCCATGTCCGTGATGGCAACTCATCACTGGTAAAGCATTAGCCTAATGCCTGCCTATTGTCTGCCCGTGAACAGCTTGACCTAACCTCAAACCCTCTAGCTGGTTTGTGTTCTGTAAATGTCGAGCAGATGCTGTTTTCTGGTCTACAAAAGCACATTTTCTTTGTAGAGACTTCCAAAGTATGTGAAGATTTAGTGGTTAAAATTACCACAGTGTTACAACAGCAGTATAACCTACTGATTTACAACTACCAGTATAACCTGCTTTCTTCTTAAGACTTTGTGAAGTCTAAATGGGGATTTACAAAAACGCTTATCGATTAAAGATGGAACATTACCTACTTTATTTGTACCAACTTGCTCCTCAGAATCACAACTTGTAAATGTGATTTACAAGTTGATGTATTTATTTTCTACTGGGTCTTCAGAATATCTAGTTTTTATGTTGTATATGTCTCCGGCAAGGCTCTCTTTTAAGGCCACTATTTTCTAAAACTGTTAATTAATGCAGATTGTCTATTGTTAGAAGTATGAGTAATGATGAAGGATTGAGCAAGATTTATTTTATAAACTTCAGTGTTGCATCATTAGTGCTCTGTTAATATATGCACTGTTATTGATGGTTAATAATGCCGTTTCCAACAAATATGAAATATACCGTACACATTGGTTTGTTGTTAATTGTTAATGCTGAAGGTGAGGGATTACAGTTGCAGCATCTCATAATGTACGTCTAACTGAGTAGTGTACGTCCTGCTTAAGTCGTCCTTGTGATGAAGTTTCAGGATAAGTATCTAGTTCTTCCAGTGTTTTATCAATGGACTTGCGCTCAGATTGATATGGTAAAATCGACGCCATCGTTACTGTCTTTACAGTGTGTACATTCGTTGAGCTCTGGAGCTGAAGTTCTGTTATGTTAATGGACATCTAGTTTCTGACATTTGCTATAGGCTGTAGACCAATCACAACAGATTGAAACATCTGGCCAATCAGAGCAGAGAAGCTCTCATAAAGGGGATGTAGAGAAATATATTCATTGGACGAGTCGTTTGAGAATCATTAAAAAATGTGGTGCTTTTTGCAATGTATGCTATGAGAAAAGGCTTTGACCAAAACAAAATGAAGAATCTTTAGAATAGGATAATCATTTTCTGCCTCCGTCTCAGAAAAATGTGTTCTGTAAATGGCCTTAGGTTATTTTTTGATAATATAATGTGCCATAGGTTTTCATTCAGAAGGAGTAGTTCACATGGAACCATCCACCATTTTTTGGATGTTTCACTCAGACGCAACTTTTTTAAGTTGATGAGTTGAATAAAGTGTGTTAGAAGAGGGAGATAGTGGTGAGGGTCAAAAGGACAGGTTTGAGAAGTAGTCTAGTGCATGTTAACATAGAGATGATAGAAAAGCAGCGCAGTGGAATGTAAAAATTAAGTATGTACTGCTGTGTCACTCACAAGAAGCTGCAAAAGACACACACAATGGTCAAACTTGTCAGTCTAGCGCTAGTTTACATAGAAGTGCATTTTTGAATTTCCACTATGCTTATTTCTCTTATTTTTCTGTTGTCTTACATTTTTATACTGATGATTGGCTGTTACTGGCACTAACCCCATCATTCATAGGCATTCATATCTGTATTGATATTGTCCAGCTGTGTGCGTGGGCTACAAACCAGGGATTTATGTCTCTAATGCTTTTTATCCGGCACCTGTGGGACCTGGCGGAAGCTTCCAGCATCCTTCTGCCTCCTGCTAATCCTCTGCTAATTGATGCTTCATTCAGATAAATGAGGATACTAATGTTTTTGCTAATGATGATTTAGGGAGGTGCCTGTAAACGTCCACAGTGCTGTGGTAGCGCTGGAGTGAAAGATTGCTTTTGTCAGTTCTTATTTACGTATACGTAAGGTACCAGGGCAGGTGGAAGTTTGCACGTCATAGCAAGTGCACAAAAGCATGATTCATGTTGAAAATATTTGCAGTGGAAAGTTGAAATGATTTCCCTTAATGACCTAATGGAATTATGGAATATCTACAATCGGTGAAGGTCTCCAGATCACTCCTTATCCATTGGTCATTGTGTAAGAATCATGATGATACCCTAACGATTCACGGGACTGGTTTGGTTTGAACCACAAAGCTAAAGGAATGCCAGAGTTTATATATTTAAGGATGTGGATACAATATGAAGTATGACTATAGAATTTAGGAGAGCTAAGATGGCTAAGTCTGACCAGTCATTAATTATTTTTTTAAATATAACGAGCTCTCTGCATGGCCCCTTTAAACAAAGCAGAAACAATGATTGCTGACACACTGGAAACATTACATATTTTGGGTCATAATGGGTCATCTGTTTTTTTTCCTCATACAGATTCAGTGACTTGCAGTGCATGGTGAAAAGGAAGAGTATGCATGTCTGATGGTCTTGTTTTTAGTCTGGACTCATCTGTAATTATGAACAGGTCAATGTGTGTGTGTGTGTGTGTGTGTGTGTGTGTGTGTGTGTGTGTGTGTGTGTGTGTGTGTGTGTGTGTGTGTGTATAAATACATTCATTTGAAAGTCTTGGATCGTTCAATTATTTTAATGCTGCTATGCTTATGTCATTATTGCAGAGTACGACAACAAATACGTTACTGTTTTTGTTTGTTTAATTTGTCTATTTGTCTTCAACTCAAAGAGTTTATTTCAGTATAAAATATCTGGCCATGGCACATTCTGAAGGGTCACATAAGCAAAGACAAGGTTTGAAATTCATGTTTTTGAAAATGTGAAAAATGAAATGGTGAAAACATACAGAGTAATGTTGAATAATTTATATACATGCAGTAGATGATGGTGCTTAAGTAGTTGAATCATATTTTGTACTGTTTTGATACATAAACAAAATGGCAAATGAAACAAAAACCATATAACTGCTTCAACATGGGTAGAACGATGTCAAACCTGACCTTCTCACAGAGAAGAAATAACTACAGTCCAAAATAACTAAAATAAATAAGAGCATTACAAGATGCTGTTCACATTTTAACATCACAAATATGTACAGATGAACTTAACAGTTCCTCCTTGACGACCACTGACTGATCAAGATCTTAGTGATCGATTTTGACAGTATGAATTTTTTCAGTGGTTACAAGGATTTAAAAGTGCAAAACGTATGACCTCAAAAGACATTCAAAATCTTAATAGCTTTCACAATTTCACCTCCTAAACGTTCTTGACAATGATATGATGTGTATCATGTGCTCTTACATTGTAAAATGTGTTTTTGGTACCAATATATTTTGTGATGGTATTACTGTCATTAAACATGAAATTGCTTGGTTAATTCACAGAATATTGTACATATTATGGCAATTCCACAAATTGTACAGTTACGTTGAGCTACATCTTATATAGTTTGAAATGGTAACCAGTTTCTTTATGCATCAGTGAAAAAGAAGTGTTCTGGTCACGCTGACATATGGAAAAAGCCTTTTAAGCCACAAGTTTCAGCATGAGAAAAGGCACTCTGGTTACTTTAACTTGTGACCTAATGAAGAATGTCTGCAATAGGGAACTTGAAGCAGGGCAGCAGATCATATGTACAACCCAGAAGGTCATTCTTCAAATTTAATCAAGAGTCAGAATTTCAGAAGAAGAAAAATCCCCTCTGCTAGGGTCAATTCAGTCATTTGTAGTCACTGCTCAATGCAATTTTATCAAGTCAAAAAAACGAATAGCCTTTTTTACTGAAATTTACAGGAGCTTACAATATAGACGTTTATCAGAGCTCTGCCATTTGCCTCGCTGTCTAGAATATGCAGGATAATCGGTTGCTCAACAAAACGTTTCCTTGGATGCACTTTGAGTTACTGGAAAACTAAGCCAGTTTACCTCTCAATCTTCCTCTGCTCTTTCACCCTTTCCATCATGTACTAACATTCCTTTTTTCTATCTTCAGTAACTGCCTCTCTAGTAACCATTTCTCTTTTCACTTTTTTCTTTAATCCTCTGATTGGTGTTTTTTTAAATCAATATCCTATCATTTTAATCTCTGAACAGTTCTGATTCTGTTTGTTACACTCACATCAAACTCCTGAAATGTAGTCCCCATCCTGACATGCTGCTCTGCTGAATTGAGCGAGTTTTTCAGGCTCACGTTCAGCATGTTTCATATGATTCTCTCTTCTAAGCTCAAAGTCTCATCTGTAAAGGTGACTTGCAGCGGCTGGTCCTTGGAACACTGTGCTTTGTTTGTGTTGGAGTGTGTGCACGAATGTGATTTCACAAAGTCTGTGCTCATTTCTGTTACGTTTTCTCCGCTTCTGAGATCTGCCACTTGAGAGTCCTGCAGAAGGGTTTGTTCGGTGGAAGTTGAGCATGTCCTGCTCTCCACGCAGTCACCACAGCAGCCCATCCCCTGTCCTTCCGCCTCCAGGGGATACAAGTATGTCTGTGACGTGCTGATCACTGGCTGCTCAGGCAGAACCAGTGATGGTAAATCACGAGACACAAACGATGAGCTGTGGATACCATTACTGCAGTTGAACTCCGTAGGGCTCCTCCCGTGATTCCGCCCACCAATACGGCAAAAGAGGCACTTGATCTTTTCTAGAATCTTCTGCACGACCGTCTTTCTCAGCAGGATGTAGATCCAGGGGTCTAGAATGGGGTTGACAGAGGCAATTCGGATGGCATTAAGGTCTGGGTTCTGCATTGTTGCTGCTGGGGTGTGATGGTGCTGGTTCACAAACACCCGCACCTAGACAGGAAACAAGACATTATCTGCTGTTACTTCTTTATCTGTAATCATCCTACATTGATTTCCGACACCAAACACAATCATGATACGAGCACTGATATCAGATACTTCAGCAGATCTTTCCACTATGAGTCAAAACAAAGTCATCAAGGTACAGATCAAATAGATACAGATCCCATGCATCAACAGATAAAATCCAATAGATGGCTCATATGGCCCATTTAGAGTGTGTGTGACAACCTTTCTGGGCTTTTTATCCATTACAACTGTTCACTCAAAAAAAGAAACAGGGTTCTTTCAAACCATGGCTAGGTCAAATATGGAAAAACCAAGCGTTGGTTTAAATAGTTTGATTACATTTTTAAACACAATGGTTGAGCTAGTCCATATTTAACCCATCATCATTTGAAACAACCCAAACATGAATACATGAATACATATATATATATATATATATATATATATATATATATATATATATATATATATATAATAAAATCCATTGTTAAATAGCATTTGTCTGAATATATATTTTATAGATCCTGCTTGTGTTATCAATTTATATAATGTTAATATACCAGCCTTGTTGAGACATTACAACTTGTCTGATACTTTACAATGCACTGACAATAATGCAGATGTGCAATGCAACGCCAATAAGAAAATTCACAAAATAAGATTAGCTTTTAATATTTAAGAAATTACGGTTGTTTCGCACAGGAAATGGGTATCCCATTTATAAGGTGGGATGTGATAAGATTCTTTGTTCTCTAATCTCTAATCAATTTAGAAAAAAATATATTTTTTACTGTAAAACTATAGTCAACCGTAGTAAATCTAATATACTTTTTTTTCTGTAGATTATAATGTAAGTCTTACTTTTTGCTTGTAATTACAATTTCCACACGGCAATTTCAACTCATAGCATTGTAAAGTAGGTATCTTGTGAAATCGTGGACTTTTATCCTGGGAGACCAGTAAGACCAGCAAATCAAGCGAACTTTTGTTGTTGTTGATGTTTTCAGCCGAGAATCCCACGTCAACACAGTGCAACTTGCTCTAAATCAAAGCGCGCTGTCATTTGCCAAGGGCCACCAAATCCCACTTACCACTAAAGGAATGGAGCAGATGAGCACGACAATGGACGTGGCTATGAGAAGAATGACCATCTGGATCTCCGCACCAGCCAGACGCGCGAAACTCCGCCTGCGCCTGATCTCCGAGACTCGCGCCTGGTCCGTCCCGAGCGAGGTCCTGCGCACGAAGCGCTTGTGCATCATGATGAGAGCCGCGCACACCAACACGTTACAAATGACGGTGGCGAGGATGAGAACGGAGCTGAAGCCGGCGTACATGTAGGAGAAAGTTGCGTTCGTGCTGTCGTTGTTATGCCAGTCGATGAAACACCAGGTTCCTGGATGCTGGAGCACCACGGATCCCAGTCCCATGCTGGGAAGAGCACAGAAAAGAGCATTGGACACATAGATTCCCGCGAGCGCCAACCCTGCCAGCCTCTGGTCCACGTAGTGGTTATAAAAATACGCATGATTGATGGCGAGGTACCGCTCGACGGACATAACACAGATAATACCGAGACCTGCCAATGAGAAGAAGAGTAAAATGAACCCGGAATACTGACACAGTGGCATCCCACCGGGCCACTGGCCCTTCACATATGTGGCAATGGTGACTGGGCTCGCGAGCAGCGTGCCCAAAAGGTCAGTTACGGCAAGTCCACACACCAGGGTGTAAAAAGTGGTCTCCTTTTGCTCTTTCCGTGACTTCCGAAGTACTACGATTGCAATAACGTTCCCGACCACGCCAAATATAAACATAATGACCGGGATGGTAGGGTCCCTGTTTATCATCGTCGATTTGTTTCTCACATGCAGGTAGATGTTCAAATGAGATTGGTCACTTTACACGCGCTCAAGACGCATGGCTTGAAATGCTGACTTCCCAATCGATGTCAAAGATCCCACGATCATACTTTCCGCGTGTTTGCTTCACGCGCTTTTACGCGTATCCAACATCTCCCAAGCGCGTCTCGGATTTGGATACATTTTGACTCTCCGGAGCCCGGTACGCATACGATCTTCCACAAATTCAGTCCTGAGATTTTGTTCGTGAGAGGTGTGTAGTCCACAGTTGCCCTGCGTCTCAACTAAACCGACTCACAAGTTTTTCCCCGAGAGCATTCTGCCAACTCCGCCCCCGAGCTTTAGAGCGTAGTCTTGCACCCTCCTGTCACTGCAAGTTTACACATATATGTCTCCGCATAAAATACTTGCTAGGCTAATATTTCTACACCATTTACACCCATTGTCATTTCTTCGATTTGCCACAATTGTATCCGGTTATTCGAGGCAAAGATGACTTTGTGTCCCTCATGATTACACCATATATCATTTCACTGCTTATTGACTTTGGTCACAGAAGCATTGGAAATGCAATACAGCTATTTATGACAGTGTTGTCAGTGTTGAGGAAGAAATAATACAGCACATGGAAAATACGCAAAACTATATGTTTCTATCATTAACAAGATTTACATGCTGCCTTCAATGCTGAGTTCTGGCCCTGAGTTTAAGTAGCAGTACTGTATAATATATGTATAATTTTGGTGTGAGAGTTTGATATTTAGATCTCTTTTTCACCGGCATTTTCTTTGGACCTTTTTTTTAAGGATTTGACTCTCTTGCACTTATATGTGTATATATATATATATAAGCTTTTAATATTTTTTATACACCACATTTCGCAGGTGGGATGTGATAAGATTCATAGTATTTTTAGAAAGCTAAAAAAAGAAAGTATTTTACCGTGAAACAATAGTCAACCATAGTAAATCTAATATACATACACTTGCACCCCCCCCCCCCCACACACACACACACACACACACACACACACTCCTCTTGCAAGCAGTTCTGCAAGGTTTTCTGAAGAAAATGACTAACAGAATGCACAGCTTTTGAAATGTCATTCAACCAGATATTTCTGCATTTGTTTGCTTCCGTCTTGTGGTGTACCTTGTGCTCATTGACGTATGATGTCTGTTTACGCTGCAACAGATACAGTGTTATTGAAAGCCATGCATGCACGAGCTACATAATACATCAAAGTATTTATAAGAACAGAGGGCTTTGTGGTTTTCTGTGAGGTTCGCATTCGTGGGAAAAATGCCTTTTTGGCGTCACTGCTAGCTGAGCTGTGTAAAGGAAATGTGCATTAGGTGTTAGAAAGTTCACAGCAATGCCTTGAACTGGTGAACTTGTAAAATTGCAGATCTCTATCACTGGCTCAGATCAAGAAACATAAATCTAAAGGGTTAAACATCTCGCATTCAGTCTGAAAAAAGAGATGTTGATGCAGAATAACATTATTTGGGTTTTGATTCTTATGTACGATGCAAGTTAATTTTTCAAAACTGCACTTACAATATGAATGTCACATTGAATTAAGATATGAAGTCGCAACTCTTAGAAACTAAGGCTACAACTACGAGAAGTAGCTGCAATTGTGACAGTTCAAATTACAATTATGAGTCATGAAGTCACATTTGACATATAGCAAGAAATAAAGTCACATTTGTGAGATGTAAAGTTGCAAATGTAAGAAATACATTTCTGTGTGAGAGGTATTAAGTCACATTTGTGTGATTTAAAGGTACAGTCATGAAAAATAATGCCCCAGTTATCTTTTTTAGGCTTATCATAGGCAATAAAATGAAACAGTAGAACAAGCTTATCATAAGCAAAACTGGGCAAATTGGGATGACGTCAGATGGTCCATGAGCATCACTCTTATAGATTTTCTGTTCAGGTATTGAATCCAACTCGTACAGCAGCAGTATTTACAGAACATCAATTTTGTATTTACTTATTGTCTGAGATGATCGATGACCCTCCATCATGCATCATGTATTTAACCTTCTCAGTGAACTTCCTGCTCGGTCCATCGTATGACAGAGGTTTAATCTGCAGTTAATGAAACATAAAACCTCCTGAACTACAGCTTTTGTTGATTGAGCTGTCTGTGTTTGGAAGGGTGGTGCAGCTGACCAAGTGGCTGTATTACATTTTCAATACTTCTGTGACCAAAGTCAATAAGCAATAATTAAAAGTCATTCAAAGATGAGAGAATGATGGGTATTTTCTTTAGCATAGAACGTTCTTATGCTTTCTCTGGGAATGAGTCAGTGTGCAAAAAAAATATTTGAAAATTAAAGTTAGCACCTGTTTGACGACCTCTAAATTTTGGTTATTTACTTTCGGTAACGATTCATCTTTTCCCGGAACACATCATGTAGTTTGTCTCCAATGCGTCAAACCACTTAACCACTATTCCATCAGCACTCAATTGGTATTTCCACAAAAAATTTTTTTTAAATTGATTTTGCTCTCTCGTCCTCGGCTTTTGTCTTTCTCCCTTAAAAATGTTGTAGCTACCACATCAATGTGTTATGGTTATGTCATATTAAAGGTAGGGTAGGCAATTGTAGAGAGGCTAGCAATAGCAAGTTAGCTTTGTGAACTTAAGGTCCTATTCTCACTTCATAGAGCTCTCCGAATCCATCCCTCCTTCAAAAACACATGAACGTTTAAATTGTACATGTAAATTGTTCTATTCTTGATTGCTATCAGGATGTGAAGAGAGTTTCAACCAGTGTCTCTTATACGTTTAATCAAATAAGTTTCTCAATCCTCTAAGAAACCACTCAGCACAGCACTTTCCCCCCTTCCTTATAGTAGAGCTCCAAAAATTTGATGTGTCAGATTGTTGAGCCATCTAAAACAAAAGTATGGAGAAATATAAAGGAGTCCTGTAAGAATGACTTTTAGCAGAGTATCTATTTCTGCTAGCATTAGTTGTTTTATAATACTCCCATTTTGTCACACCACGTCTCTTCAAATACAGTGCACAAATGCGCAGTTGTCTTAATGTGAACTGTAACAATGTGAAATGCAACCTGCTTATTGATTTCTGATGCAAGGGAAGGGTGTGTAGAGAAATTCAGAAGAAAAACTATTTTGTAACAGAACTGAAGAGGAAGGAAGAACTAGGGAAACAAGCAAGTGTTTTGTGACTGTATTGTGTCTGTGTGGTGGATTTTAGTCTGTTTGTGATTTTTTTTAACATTATCTTTATGCTGCTTGACTGAATGATGCAATGGCTATGAATAAATTTCTGATCAACGTAATACATTTCCACTTAATGGTAATAGAAAAATTTGAAAATATAGTATGAATCATTTGATGTAGCAGTGATGTAATTAGAACACATAGGAATGGCCTAAGATGCAAAGATAAAATATATATGCGTTATGACCTACATCGCTGGAAAATCTTAGGTCACATCCTGTTTTACTGCCACAATGTGTGAGCTCTGAAGCGACCACTTCCTTTACATGTCACAGTCTATGTCTGTTGAAAAAGTTGTCTTTGTAAACATCCCTTCAGATATGCAATACAGTGAAAGGGTAGAAAAGGAACTGAAAAAAACTTTAACTGACACACACACATACACACACACATTGGTGCACCTGTCATTATGAGGACATTCTACAGGCATAATAGTTTTTATACAGCACAAACTGTATACTCTTTTCCATTTTTTTAATTTCAAATGTAATCCCACAATCTCTTTATGAGCCATATTAACTGTAATACACATCATTATACACATTTGTGTTATCATAAACCATCTATACAACCTCACAGCTCTGTGTCTCATCTTTTGAAATCTAGAATGCATGCACAAGAATGACAAACTCTGAGGGGTGGAATTTGTTACATCTGAATGATGATTTGTGTCCCTCTGGACAGCCCTCTTCAGAAGAAAAACCACAACCTGCCATAATTTTGCATTAACTGGAATCCCTCCTTCAAGTGAACATGATCTCTCTCATGATGTGTCATACACTACAGTGTGTTTTTTTAATGCATTTTAAGGAGCCATATCACTGATTGCTTATAATCTTTTTAAAGAAATGTAGATTAAAAAAATAAGTGTAGAATAGAAGACTATATGGTATTTCAGCCATATGGATTCACTTAAAATAAGAAAGCACAAGGCTGTTACTCAGCTCTTGACATCAGATAGGGATATCAGTGGAGAGATATTTATGAAGCGTGACCACCCTCGCTTTGCAAAGGAGACACATTTTGAAAAGGAGCCAAGACAAATGGCTTGTTCACCCTGGGGTAAATTTTCACTGAATATCTCAGATAAGACATCAGATTACTGGAATTGTCGGAAAACATGTTTTCTGTGTCATGGGATGTAGAACCAGTTTGTATTATCCAAGTATGGTGTTTAAAAAGAGGAAATGAAAAGATTTATGACACTAAAAACTCTAGAATGAGAATGCACATATAAATGATCTGATGCAGTTTACATGAGAGTTGGGATTTTTAATCTAATAGACTGATTGTATTTGTATTTTGTATTATGAAACACCAAGAAAGTCTCAAAAACTGTATAAATAATTGTGCAGAACAGTATCAATATCAGATCAATTGTGACTTTTGGGCAGAACAGTATCAATATTAGATCAATTGTGGCTTTTGGGCAGACTGTGTGCCTTCATGCAGGTGCATCTCGCAAAGTTTGTGTTTTTAGAAAGTCGTGGTTAATTGTGACAGCTTTAGTTTTGTTGTTCCCTTTGGCAGGTTGAGTTTGCTGCTGTGGTAAGACCTGTCAGAGGCCTTCTTTGTTCTTCCTCTGTGAAGGGGGGGTAATAGGTGTTTACAGGGCAAGCCTCAATCTGCCATCAGTCTACTATCATTCCATCGTCCAAATTAATTCACACACACACACACACACACACACACACACACACACACACACACACACACACACACACACACACACACACACACACACACACACACACACACACACACACACACACACACACACACACACACAAGGTAATGCTATCTTTTTAGGGAATCTTCATAGGTATAATGGCTTGTTTTACTCTACAAACCGTATTTTCTATCCCCCTACACTAATATAACCAAATCTAAACCTATCCATCACAGAAAACTTTCTTCTTCTTTTCAGGTAACCTTCATTTAGTATGTTGGTTAATCCATTTCCCTTGTGGGGATTGCTGAATGTTCCCCACAATGTAGGTGATTTCAGGTTTTACTATCCTTGTGGGGACATTTGGTCCTCACAATGTAGGTTGAACAAACACACACAGAGATCTCTTTCAAACACATAAAAAAGACATATATTGAAATATATTGTGTGCATTGTGTACACATTTTCACGTATTTTCACAATTCACACACCATTGTCATTTTGGACCGTGGTGATAGTAAATAGATATCACTAGCCTTCTTGATTTATCTGAGCCAGCTGGTTAGAACGGTACATGAAGTGAACTGATAAAAAATTGGTAGTAAATGTTTGTCTCATACTTAGATAAGAAGATCTTTACATATTGTACTGGGACATTTTCTATTGCTAATGAAAGCAACAACAGCCTGTATTTAGAAATGAGACTAAACTGATAATGCTATGACTGAAACAGGTTTGAGTGCAAATGTTTGGTTACTATTGTAACCCCCGTTCCATGAGGGAGGGAACGGAGATGTTACATCAGAACAACTGATGAATTGGGATGGGAGAGCAAAGTGCACAGGCCCAATGTGCAGACTGGACAGAGCAGAGGATGTACTGGGTCTGCCTCCTCCAGGGGCAGCGCTTGGAGATTCACCACCTGATCCCAGAAGGGCATGGACCGAAAATGGCTGCAGGTCCCCGACCCTCTTGATGGTAGCCAGTGCAGTTAGGAGTGCTGTCTTTAGTGACAGGAACTTGAGCTCGTCTGGCTGCATAGGTTTGTAGGGGGGTCCCTATAGGGCAGATAGCACAAGAGAGATATCCCAAGAGGGTACAAGGTGGGGGTGTGGGAGATTTAATCTCCTTGCACCCCTCAAGAACCTGATGACCAGGTTGTGCTTACACACAGACCTGATGTCAATTAGGTAATGATGTGTGACAATAGCGGCAACATACACCTTCAGGGTGGATGAACAAACAGTTTCTCCACAAACAGGTTCCACTTCAAGGCAGTGGAGAGCCTAGTAGACTAGTAGAGGGTGTGATGGTGTCAACTACTACTTGAGGTAGGTCACCTAGGACCCCAGCGTCCAGAGACCACGCGTGGAGGTTTCAGAGGTTTGTATGTGGGTGGCAAAGGGTGCCCTGTCTCTGAGAAAGTAAGCTGTGAGGCTGTGAGTAGGTTCAGAATGATGTGCCAGGAGGAGCTAAGAATGTGGATGTGCAGGCTTTCGTGAGGAGCATAAGTTCTGGGAATCAAGAGGGTAGTGCGCAACTAGCAAGATTTGCTTGGGAGGGCGCAGGGCAAACAATCATGTAGCTGAGTCTGATGGTCCGAATGAGCCAACAAGACTGTTGAGGGAGTGCAAGCCAGACCTAGACGAGCTCTAGACGTGCCCTAGATGAGGAGGATGCAGAGGTGCTGCAGCCGGAGGTGGAGTGGAGGAAGAAGTGGGCCACCGGGGCAAGATGTGCTTAATGGCCTCCATCTGCCTCTGTGCAGCTGAGAATTGCTGGGTGAAGTTCTCGACAGCATCGCTGAAGAGACCGGCCTGGAATGTGGGTGAGTCAAGAAACCTATTTTTGTCGGTCTCCCTCATATTGGCCAGGTTCAGCCAGAGATGGCGTCCGACCCAGGGGGCGCGCAGTGACTTTCATCATCCATAGGGTGAGGTCCGTAGCTGTGCAAAGTTCCTGCATGACCGTCACCTCTGGGTCCAACTCAAACAATGCAATGCAGCAGTCTTCAACCCCAGAGGACTCTAGGCCCCCCTCCAATGCAGTGATTGATATCCAGTCCTCCTCCAGAGCTCCGAATGAAACGCTGGGACCCACATGGGAGGGACCAGCAATCTCATCAGAAAACTCCACAGCTTGCGGTGCACAAGAGGAGTGAGGGGCACAGGAAGAATGACTCGGCAGGTGTGATCCCCTGCTTATTCACCAAAGTAGTTGGCCAGTAGAGGCTCTAGATCAGGGCATAGGAGAGGGGACTCCACTTTTCTTGAGGTATTGGAGTCTTGACGCAGCACCGAGATGGTCATCTTCCCGGAATGGGTACATGACTCATTTACGGATATCCCCTCAGCGTGTTTTAAGCCCAGACACATGAAGTAATGACCACATCCATAAACACACAGGTGGAATGTCATCTTTATAAAGATGCAGCGTCACAGCCATATTTTAGGGATTTACTCTTTTAAATGTGCTGAAGCACACAGGGGAAGTTACCACTATACCGAAAAATTTAGAGCAGGAAGTAGCAACCACAGCTGAAGTGCTGTAACGCACAGAACTGAAGAGGTCCCGAAGAGATCCATTCGTTGATGTGAGCATTTCAGTATGAACCACTCGGTTTGAACATGACTGACTTATAGGGAATCACATTTCTCTGTGTGAGGGATTGTTCATATGTGCATACTACATGTGTCATCTGTCAGATTTGAGTGCTGTGCAGTAAGCATATGTTCAATTACGCCTTTATGTGTCTTTTCTTATCAGTGTTCTACCTCTCCTCTGCTGCAACTTGTTGCTTCACATGCTTAACATGCTTCCCATGCAGTTAGAAGACTGAAGAGGTCACCAGGGAGCAATTTTAGAGTTAAAGGGTGCTGGGACTGTGGTCAGCCCACATTTAACTCATTGACCTGCACTGCAGACTGTACTTGGGTCACGAAATCCAAATCGAAGATACCAAATGAGAAAAATTCCTATAGGGAGTGTGTGGGTATGAGAGAGATTATTCTCAATGTTCTCAGCATGGAATGTGCTGATTCAAGCAATGATCAAAAATCCAAAAAAAAAATCCACTTTATACAAGTAAAAAAAAAATTAAGGAATATTTTTCTCCATTCAATGGTTGAAATTAAAGGAATAGTTTACCTAAAAATTTAATTAACCTAACCCTCAAGCTATCCTAGGTGTACGGTAATTTGCTTTCTTCTTTTAGCCAAACACAATTAGAATTAAATTATCCCTGAAATGCATAAATCATTTGCCAGTATCCGCCAATTTTTCACCAATCATTATTACATATTTGAGTCTACCTGTGCAATCTCAAACATATTCTCAAAACTTTAATTTTCAACAACTTCAAAATCAGCACTTTGATCGCTGGGTCCGATCCCAGGGAAAGCAAGAACTTATTCAATGTATTCCTTGAATGCAATGTAATTCGCTTTGGATAAAAGTGTCTGCCAAATGCATAAATGTAAATGATCGCTGACAGTTTCTTCATCAGATCCACTATCAAGTGACATTATTTGCTTGCATTCAATATTTGCTCTGTAGTAATTACTGCAAAACAAGCACATTGATGCATTTCAAACACATTAATCATTATCATTGTCACAGTCGTGTCATATGGTTCACTTCCGGTTACCTTCTGTGTATTTTCCATGTCTTGCCAGCACCTATCTTGTCAATCACTTCCCTCATTAGTCTCGTCAGGTGTCCCCTATCTCCTTGTGTATAAAACCTTCTTGTGTTTCCATGTCTTTGTCGATCATTGACTATGACTATATGATCTGGCGTGTTTACGTAGTGTGTGGATGTTCTCCGTGTTTCCCGAGTTTTGCACTAAGAGTGCCGTTTTGTTTTGTTTTGCTAAGTCTTTTGTTTTCATGTTTTGAATAAAGAAATTTGCATTGAATCCTGCAGCTTCTCCTCGTTCTTCTCCGCATTGCACTCGAGTCCCAATTTTTATCAATCATGTATTTTATGACCGTGTTGATATTAAATAAGATATTACAATTGCTCACATCTCCACACGTTAATTTTGTATTTATTACATAAATAGAAATTCTTTAAAATTTGTCATAGTTACTAGTTCTCAATGAGGCCCATCTCATTCAGTAATTATGTGTTACCTAAGGAACTATATCAGTCTTAAATTTGATATTACTTACTGATTAGTTAATCTTGTTTCCATATTAATTGATAGTAGTAGCTGAAGTGTTAATGTAGTACTACTAATTTGTCCTGCATTACGTCCTGCATAGTTAATGATGGGCCATTATTCTAAAATGTTACCCAGTTAATAAATACATTATTATATATTTTTTTAAAACAACTCTTTTTTTAAATACCAATAAAGATTCTTCACACAAATGTTTACCTCATTCAAGTTCAATACTTCACAAATTTCAAACCAAAATCTTTGAAAACCTAATGAGAAACATCCCTTCTTGGGAAACTGTTGAAAGGCACTTAGAGTTGAAAGCTGTTTGAGCATCGGTCATTTTAAAGAACTCTTAATGTGTTTTCTGTAGTGTTTATATACAGCATATTCTCTCAAACAAAGCTGCTGGGTCTCTGCAATTATGGTTCACTAAGAGGCAGAGGCTCCCATATTACTGCTGTATTCACAAATGCTCTCTGACGTCTTTATGAAAATAAACACCTGAGTCAGGAGTTAATGATTGCAGTACACTTTGTTTCGCAGGGTCATTTGATTTGAATTTCAAATGAGGGCTTTTAACACTTACAAAAACCATGACTGTTTTGAAATCAAATCCATGTTGTAGGATGAAAGATTATAAGATTATCAAGGTCATATGTATAAAATATTTATTAAAACAACAACAACAACAATAATAATAATAAAAAGTGATGTTAAGAATGTTAAAGGGATGTTAAAAATTATTCATGGGTGGTATTTTCTTTGTTTAGAAACTATTAATTATATAAAAAGAATTATATATAATTCTGGATTATTATTAATAATTCTGGTTATTAATATCATACTGTATATTTCTTTATATATCAGAGGCAGGTGGTTAGATCGCTATACAGTAGATCACCCATAACAACCCTTTGCAGGTAAAGGATTTGCAGCCCCAGAACTACAAATGAGGCAGAAAACCTAATGTGTCAAGCAAACAGGATCCTGCAACAGGTCCGTTAAGACACTGTACTATGACAGTTAGTGGCAAACAATAAAGTACTCACAATAATATACAAAACTATTCAGAGATCAAGCTGCACTATGGCAACCATTCTACATCATGTCATCAGAATGACAGCTATGTTGTTTTACAACAGTAAATAAAGACTGACAACATAATTACTCATTTTGACAATCTAGAGGAACACATTTATTTCAGACATCCGTAAAATGGCATACAAATCATCTGTGTGGATGGCTGAAAGAGAGTATTCTACAGGGAGAAGTTCATAGCTTGACCTCTCAAGCCAAAACCATGTGACTTCTAACATGTTTTCGTACAGGTCTGTTGGTTGTGTGTTATTTAAGAGTTCACAAAGAGTGTACGTTTATCTGTAGGTACAGATTGTGGACAGCAGTATTAAAAAGAAAAAAAATGTAAAGACATTAATCTAAATAAAGACATTTTAGCATGCATAATATGTGTACTGGTTTCCAGTGGACTGTTTAATATGTAGAATGACAAAATGGAAGAGAAGGGAAAAGTATGCTAAATATAATCAACAGGAGAAATGAGGGGACACATCATAAATTACCAGAATATGCTCCATACATTCCAGGATATTTACTTTAAAACCATGACTGTGTACAGTAATTTATCTCCTGGATATAATGATCATATCTGATGTGAGATGTATATTTTTTATGCAGTATAATGCAATGTCCTGTGCTGTATAAATATGAAGAACAGTATGTTTCTGAGACACTTCACTGATAAGGAGAGAGAGAGAGCGATTATGAGAATGCACATGAGAAGAAGAATGTTTAAGAGAGATAACACAAAACATACGGCACTCATAACTCCCTCATACTGTTGTGGGTGTATTTGAAAATGCAGAGATAAAGGTGTGTTGGGTGCAGAAGAAAAAAGTTTCCCAGGAGTAAATCTGCCCCTGTATTTTATTTTCAGTTTGTTGCTAATTTTAGCCAAACACTATTCTCCTATTTTCCCTTACGCATTTGTCTATTAAAACTGCCCTGTGTGATTATATTGTGTGCGTGTGTATGTGGAGAGAAAAAAACAAAGAAGGAGGGAGGTGTTGTAACGGAATGTTAACCCCCCCCCCTCTCTATCTCTCTCTCGCTCTCTCAAACAAAAAATCTTTTGCATTTTGCATAATTTTTGGAGCTTGATAAGATCCCAGGATTTCATAGTTTGTGCTTCTACACTCATAAAAGAAATTATGTCTGTCATCTGTGCTTTTTGTGTGCGCTTTTAACACAAGCTTTGGTAGAACAAGTCTTGACAGTTGCCAAGTATTCTCCCTTGGGCAAACCAAAAACAACACAGTAATCAGCAACTGTGCAATCCCAAGGAGAGAATGTGTGTATGTATATGTATTGAGCTGGCCATTATGTTTGTAATGCATGTGTGTTTGTCTGTGTGGAGAGTAGCAAAGGTGGTTGTTGAGGGACTGTAATTTTTAAAGACTTCAAAGACATTACTGGAAGCTAAAAGGACATCAACAAAAAAAGGCTGTCAAGCTAATATAACTTTGAACATCAAATACAGATGCCTTCCATTAGTAAAACATTTGAAGTGTGCATATGAGCAAACATTTATCATTAGCATTCATGCATTCAATGTAGAAAATATGCACATTTAAAGAGTGCAATTTCTTTCTGTTAAAATATTTCCTCCTGCAATTTAATATGTGCTGAAAAAATACCCAAAAGTTGTAAAATATTGAAATGTTATAATTTAAATCAATTTTATAAATACATAGAACTTCAGATTTATATTTGCATATAGTTTAACATTTCCACGTATATTTTTTGGAAACTTTAGAGAGTGCAAAAGAAGTTGTTGACATTTAACAGGACATTTAACAACTTCTATTGTGCAGATATAAATAATGTAATTTAACCATATGAACCTTCAGTTAACTCTCTCTGTACCTTTATAAAACTCTTTCGCTTAACTCATATATGCTCCCTTCAAACTGCCATATATAGGACTGACACTGGGCTGGAATGCTGGCAGGAATTGCGTTCTGGCTACTGTCTAAACTGCTATGATATCAGTACTGAGTGGATGAAATCACAAGACTACTTTACATTACTAGAACTGCTGTCATTAAATCACTTTAGGTTATTAGTTTATTCAAATCCATTCAATGGAAAAAAACAGTTTCATAAACTTGTGTAATCTCTGAACTGACTGCATGAACTGACTGTTTACCTTTTTAAGAAAGTTATTGTATCATGCTGTGCACAGTACAGCACGTGTCGACTTGTTACCACTTCACCCGCTGGCAACACACTCTTATCTAAATATATTGAAGAGAGCGCGACAAAGACATAAACTTTACTGATGAAGCAAACCACAGTCAGCATTCAACATACCATAAGTCTCTCTCTTCTCTCTTCTCTGTCTCTTTTCTTTCGTCTTACCCTCTCCAGCTCTGTTCTTTCTTTCTTCCTTTCTTTCTTAATTGAGAAGTTACCTACCGACTATGGCTTGATCATAAAATGCTGTCTGAAGTACATATTCAAAAAAAAAACTGCCATTCACATCTACTGGTCTGTGCATTTGAGTTAGACCCTCTGAAGAAAATTTTATTTAAATCAATGTGCTCTCACGTCATTAAGATAATGGTAGAATTTTTTTACATTGTCTATATAATTTTAATTTTAGTTTATTTCATACACAGTTACATACACATACATTATTTATTTATTTATTGTAATAACTGCCAAAATGGATCCATCTAAACATCTAAAAGCATTACAGCAACAACTTTTTCTTTTACTGCTTTTCGTATTAAAATGGTAAAAATTGTTGTTTGCCACTGTACTTGTGTGTGAATAGTATCCAGTAAATTTCCATTCTGTGAAACTGGAACCGTCCTAGTTACTGATCAAATTACTGCTTATGTAATGCGTGTGTGTTTGAGCATGTGTATGTGTATGTGAATATCTGTATGTCTGTGCATGTGTGTGTGTTTGAGGGAATTTATGAATCATAGTTGTAAAATAAGCCCAGGGAAATATTAATAGCTAATATTAAGAGCAGTCTTCATATGAAAAACACCACAATTATTTTTTTGAAACAGAATAAGATTTCATTAGTTAACATGAACTAATAATTACCTGCACTTCTACAGGATTTAGTAATCTTTGTTAATATGAATTCCAGCATTTAAGCGATTATTAAAATCAGACGTTGTAGTTGTTAACATTAGTTAATGCACTATGAAGTAACATGAACAAACAATAAACAACTGTATTTTTATTAACTAACAATAACAAAGATGAACAAATACTAACAAATCAATGTATTGATAATAGTTTTATAGATAACAGATAATAGTTTCCCAGGAAGAGCAAGAACTGATTAGAATGTTAATGTGTTTCTTGAATGCGTCTGGATTTTAGGATAAAAACGTCTACCAAATGCATAAATGTAAATATAAATTTAATAGTTAGTTCATGCATTAATGTTAACTAATTAACTAATGAAACCTATTGTAAAGTGTTACCTTAAAAAGTTTTTTTTAACTCTTTGATGAATTAATCCAGGAATGATTACTTTCTTTCTCCTAGAAAGAAACAATTCTTAAAGAGCAATTAATTTAACAGGATGAGGTCATATTTCCAAAAGCACATTATTAAAACGATTGTAAAAGTTGTAAAAACTACTTTATGCTCATATTCAACTGTAAATGACCTAACCTTCCCCTTTAAGTGGTAACCACAAGATAATGTGTGTCTGTGTGTGAGTGTCTATGGAATAGCAGGTCAGTTTATGCAACTGAATGTGAGGAAAAATGTGTTATTCTCCATCTGTCTGAACACGACCTAATATCCTGTTCAGCATAGGTGAGCTTCTCACTACTCTGATGTGTGCTAAAGCTCTTTTCCTGCTTGGACTCGTCATTTTCTTTGCATTATCTGCTTTATTCTCAATTCTCCTCGGACAAGCATTTCTGAGGAGAAAACTAGAAAAAGACCTGTAACTCTTTTCACTAACAGTGATAAAAATACATCTAAGGCGACAATCCTTACAAGCAGTCCAGCTTCCTCGTGTTGTAAAAAGCTGCCAACTTCTTAGTTGTTATCGACCTTGTTCTGAGAAGTGATGATTCAATAGGAGTTATGACATCAATAAAAAAATATTTAAAAAAATAAAAGGAATTGGGTTCCTCTGAGACTGGACACTTGAAAACACAAAACCCCAAATTTACTTTGGACTCCAAACATATTACTCACAGGGTGATTACTACATTACGCTGTTGCCACCGTTGTCATGAGAACAGTGTTGTTGTAGAGAGATATCATTTATTATTTCTTTCGAGGTATTTCTACTAAGAAGTTTGGCTTATGAACACTGAATTTTGGAGAGGAAACATAAAACTGAATTGTAAAGACATTTGAAGTGGTCTGAAAGGCTTATTAATCAGTCAAATCATGTTTCGCTGTAATAATCAAAAGGTTTTGGTTTGAGGCAGGGATTCCCAAACTTTTTTTTCTCAGATGAACCCCTTTAATGTCAAATGTTTTTTTAAGTATCCTTTTTAGTTATTTCAGTAATTTACCAACATTACTGGTTCATGATAATGTTTACATGACATGCTCATAACCAAATAAAATATAGATGTTTTTTGTATTTATCTAGTGTTTTATTTGGTTTTCATTTTAATATTTAAAAACCAATTGGATGGTAAATCCCCTGCAGTTCCATCGCAAACCCCATGGGGTTCTCCACCCAAAAGTAAAAATTCTATCACTATCATCAGCTCACCCAATCCTGGAGGTACCAGCAGTGCAGGGAACCAGAAAGACTTGGACTCTGTTCCCTTGACCAGGGACGTATAGCTGACACTGGACTGTGCTCAGGGACTGGAACCAATGTGTTTGTGACCCAGACATACATAGTAGCCACTAGTGAAAGAATCACCTGGTCAAGCGCCATAGAGCATGTTCTGAAACAGCTTGCTCTAGACCAGGCTTTGTCATTTCTTTGTAATTTCTCTCACTTGGCTAGTAGCTGGCTCACTGTAATTGTGTCAGAGTATGCAGTGAACAGAGGGCTCAAAAGCATTACATAACAAGTTACATTTTACATTTTGAGCAAAAACACCCCTCCAAAGTGAAGGGAAACACGTGAACTGATAATGAAGATTGTAGGAATTCCAGAGTTGTCCAAACAGCCAACAACAGACCGGCTGAAGAGACCCAGAAGATGGGAATGAGATGAGACAGAGGAGCAGCAAGAGAACGACTGTCTGTCATTCCTTATCTAAGTGTCCTGGGCACAGCAGAAAACACAGGTAATACACAGAACAAAAACATTAAACAGTAACAACAATGCAAGACAAAGCACATATGGTGATCAAATGACAACACTGGGTAGACACAGCTGGAAATATAAAGAGTAAGGGGAACGGGCAACAGATGTAGTAGATCAGCCTGTTATCATACACACAGTGCTACAAGTCAGCGCTGATAACTCAAATCATGGGGTGAAGAGAACGAAACGACTGCATATCTTTGCTCTGCACGAATGGTAAAAAGGATCCATTCTGGACAAGAATCTATTCCACAAAAATCCTGAAAGTTCCCCCAAGGCCTGCATGCTCTTTACTCTGTGTTGAGACCTGCCTGGAAAAATACACATAGGCTGGTATCATCATAATGGGTGAAAGGGACCAGATCCAAACACCTCTGTGTGGGCCTCAAGAGACAGATCCCCCTGGCAGAGGAAGAGAATCTGCAGCAAGATCCATTGTAGGTCTGTTAATCTGTCACAGTTGGTTGCAATAACGATGAATGCTTGATTTAAACTTAAAGCAGTTTAAGTTTTTATTTACTCAGAATAACCAAACCTGATGCAATGACAACAGACAAATGAACTGAACTAAACACAGGGCTTCAATACACAAGGATTATTGATTGAAGAACAGGTGACAGGAATAAATCAGACATACTGGTAAACTGGGTCAAATGAATGGGCACACATGAACTGAACTGAACACAATGAAAACAGAACCTAACTGTGACAGATGTTTCAGCAGCAACTGCCTGTCCTGTGTAGGAGTTTAGCTGACTAAGACAAACAACTTCCTGTTAACACAGCCTAATTCCTGTACGCAAGACAGGATGAAGTATTCAGCCAATGACAAACACAAAAATAACATTTATTTTAGTTCATCAAGGCTCTATTAGTGCTGCTAAGCTTAAGTAACAACAAGCAAGCTTTAGGCTATATTTCAGCGTCCAAGGGCATGAGAAAATGTAAGTTGACATGTACTGTTTTTTTACTGTAATATTGAAAATGTTACAAATTAAATATGCTCCAGAAAAGCCATAAATATTTTTTTGCATCAGGAATTAAGTTCTTCCTCTTTTGCGTCATCAGTTATCTAACCCTTCCTCCCTGTTCAGCAGTGATTTGTATTGTAAAAAAAGAGTGAATTCGGAATTTACTTTTTGTGTCTCCAGAAATGTCAAATGTACAATACAAACATTCTATTGTCAGATTATCAAGCCCTTTAAGTCATTTAATAATTAGTCATTAAGAGATTAAATGCTGGGCAGAGCGCAGGGAAAGAAAAACAATGCAGACGGATGTTATGGCTGACATTCTGTCCTTACCTATTCCCTCTCCCACTCCATACAAAAAATCCCAGCATGTGACCACATGTACTGTGTATGTTATGTATTGTTATTTGCTATGTAAACTCATGTTGTGTTGTATATGTGCACTGGAAGCTTCAACACCAAGACAAATTCCTTGTGTGTGCAAGCACACTTGGCAATAAAGCTCTTTCTGATTCTGATTCTGATTAAATGGTACGGTGGAACAAATAGAATACAGAAACAAATAGAAATGTGTGTTTATGCTAGTTGCCACACTTTAGCTGCAGTCTTTAAATTTATGTGATCATCAGTATCTGCAGTCTCACCAAGAGGTTAAATTTGAAAATTAGCTAGACATTTCATAGATTTCACAAAACAAAACAAAAACAAAAGAAACAGCAAGTAACAGATTTTAATCAAAGGTTTAGTTTAATCAAAAATGAAATTTCTGTCATTAATTACTCACCCTCATGTTGTTACAAACTTGTTAGACTTCGTTCATCTTCAGAACCCAAATGAAGATATTTTTATTGAAATCTGAGATTTTGTCAGGGTTCTGTGGTCTAATCTGGTTTTGTGACAGAGCCCTGACACTGCTGTATTGTCGTGTCTTTCTGTGAGCACACGGCTTTGAGTGTGCTCGAGTCACGTGCTCTCCTATCTGTGATGTGTCTTGTGTGCGGGGTGTGATGTTCGTATCCCGGCCTTCGGTCTTGTTCGGGGGGTTTTTGTGTCAAGATTCGGACAGTCATGCTCCATATGTTTGTCTTCTGTTGTGAGCGCACAAGATGAGTGTTCGCTCATGTGCTCTGTCTGGGTCTGTGAACGCGCGGATTTGAGTTCGCTCGGGCTGCATGCTCACTTTTCCGCATCAGTTATTGTGTGGCGGTTCATGTTTAAATCACCCGCGTGCTTTCATGTTATGTTTTGTCTTGTGCTGTGTACCGCGCAGCTTGTGTTTTTCACTGGCTGTGTGCTTTCATGTTGTTTTGTTTTGTGTAAACTTGCAGCTTATGAGTGTTGTCATTGGCAGCGTGTTCATGTCATGTTCGGTGTTAACATGTGCTCTCCTGTCATTGTGTAACCCCGCCCGTCTTGTTACCTTGTTATTGGTTTGATTTGCCCCACTTGTCCTCCCTCATTACCTACCCAGTTTGTTCCCTATTTATTCTCCCTGTGTTTGCTGTCCTGTGCTGGATTGTCATCGAATGTCGCCATATGTTTGTGTTGCATGTTGCATTGTGTTGTGTTAGAAGACAATACTTCTAAGGTTTTACATTTTGGAGCCTGACTACTCCTAGCACAAGTGTGGAAAAGCAGCATCAAAAGTCTGCTAAACTAAACTTTGTTAAAAAAAAAAAAGCTTTTGTTTTTTCCATTTTGTTTTTGAGTCAAGTAGTCTTTTAAACTGATTTTACTTTAAATAAACCTACTTTTTAAATACCTGATTAATTATTCGATTTGATGAGTAATAGTTTGATATAGTCATGGATATGCAAAAATTGTTCTTACCAGAGATGCTACACCGCACATTCAGCTCAGTGTTTGAACGGTGTGTTTTTTAGAAATATATTTTGCCATTAAAGTCCTGTTCAGCGTGCCTTACATATTTGATAATAGCAACAGGTGCTTATTAGTTTGATTCAGATGTTGTAAACGTTCAATACCTAATACTCATCTAAAATTATGGATATGTAAAATTTTGGAAATTTATAAAATATTATATTCCTGTGAAGGTAAATGGATCTTCAGTGAATAGAAACCGAGATTGAACAAGAATAAATTTGACTAACAATGTTACTCAGTCATGCCATGTTTTAAATGGTAACTATAATGAATAGAGAATGATTTACATAATGCTTCTTTATAGTGATGTTACCCATGTTTGGTGTGAAAGGAAATGTTTTACCAGTATGCTAACACTGTGTACCTCCAAAGCTGCAAAGGAAATATGCTTTTCCCCCCTTTTAATGAAAGCTAATGAAAGATATGGTCCATTATGGACTTAATACAAAGCCTGTTTCTTTCTGAGGCTCAGTACATGGCACAAACGGGTACACTTAATAGCCTTTCTCAGTGCATAAATATTAACAAGGATGTGCAGGCAATTAATGGGTGCGTATTCAGGAAACATCTTGATGGTTAAATATTAAACCTGCAATGTGTTCATTGCACTGAGAGAACTCTCTTGAATTTTCTTCTACTGACATACTGACAGAGAATTCACATAGAGATCAAGAAATTGTTGTTGAAATTCTTCTAAAAGTTCTTAAACAGAAACTGAAACTGCCCAAAATGTTTAACCAATGTATAGAATATAATACAATCAACATATAGAAGTCAACATTCTGTTTGCTTGATGCTGTGAAGCCTAAAAAAAATATAGTGGTCAAAGAATGTAGAGGAAAAGTTAAACCCACCCCATAATTTTTAGTAAAAGCTTTAAGATACTTTGCCTCAGCTTAATTTTTATGACACACATCAATTTTAGTTGCTTTTTCCGACATAGATCATTAATTGTGAATTTTATCAAGTATCTCAAAACCACTAATGTGATAAAGCATAATAATAACATTTGGAGGAAAACTTCAATTGTGAAACTCAATGACAGAACGATAGAATTATTTTAACTGTACTAAAAAATACAATGTTGTTGGAAACCATCACCCCCATTGTCATCACAGATGACTGTTTTGAGTAATTCACAGACTTTTATCTAGAGTTTTATCTTTTATCTTGATTAATTTATGCTTTGTCTGATTTTTCTTCCTCATAGGCAAAATCTTTTTAATCATTTAGTTCTGAACATGTCAGTAAGCAAAGGCACCAATATAAAATGATTTGCGAATCCTTTAAATGACGTGTAAGATTAATAGCACTTTGGACAGCAACACAAAGTATGTGTTCTGAGTTCATGGAAAATACAACAAACAATGAATTATAACAAAATGAGTGGAAAAACAAACAACATATTCAGTGGTTAGACTTCCTCTATTGAATGGCCTGTGTATGTTTACAGTGCATGTGTACCTGTGGGATTTTGTTGGTATGTGTCCCAGGCTAAGGGATTTTGAGAATTTACTTGTCATGTGCTTGGAAACTGCATTCACACTGCAGAAACCCTGGAGGTCTTTGATCCAAAGTGTGGGAGATGTCTTGGGTCACAAATTACATCATTTCCGTATGTTAGTGTGGTCTTTCTTTGAATGACTTTGTACTTATTTAATGCCTTAAAGAAGCTTGATATAATGCTTTGTTTGAAACAGGCAAACAGGCACATTCCTGACTGGCACTGCATTTTAAGCACTTGCATGTGATTACAATATATTACAGTAAATGTCAAAGTACTGCATTTGTTTTTTCTTTGTTGGCTTCTCGGAAAATCTTGGGACTAGAAAGGTAGCTCATTTGTACATTCTGTTCAACTATATCAGAACTAAGTTTGGACTAAATGGCAATTTTGATTGCAGTCCAATGCATTGGGGATACTCTGCCAGCCTTTGCCAGATGTCATATGGGAAAAAGCTTCAAAAGCTCTTTATCAACTACTGACATTTGGTCCAGGGAACAGATACTGAAAAACAACTCACTGATAAACTTAACTTTATGAAACATGCCAACAAGATTTATCTTCTAAAGACTCCATATTTTAGAGATTATGCTGACATAAATATTCTTTATTGTTGTTTAAGTTAAATTTGAGTTATTTTCTTAATGTCATTGTGTTTTAATTTATGATTTTATTAAATTTTACAATGATGACTGAGGCACATCTGCTTAAATGATCAGAGAGAGTGATGGAAAGAGAGGATGAAAAAGAAGAAAAAGTATGTGTCATCAGATGAAATATAAGTCGTGTACACTTCTGCCTGGTGCCACAAAGTTTAACTAGGGAAAAATGTGTGTGTGTTTTTGCTTTTACACAAGTATGAAATACACTACTGTTCAAAGTCTTTGGCATGCTACTATTTTCGCCCCAAAAAATGGTTTTAAGGCAGTTATTTATATATTTTGCTCTAGTGTGTCAGTAGGAAAAATCAGTTTACATTTCCAAACATTCATTTTGCCATTAATGGTAATTATCCACTGAGGTTTTTTTCTATGGTTAAGGACTTTGACAATAGCCGGTGCTTCACACAGAGATTAAATAAAAAAAAGAACTGTGGCAATGCCTCCAAGATACTTTAATAAACCCTCCTGCAAAGCTACAGTCCCGTGAAAAGTTTAGGCACATGTATAAAAATGCTATAAAGTGAGAATGCTTTCAAAAATAATGTCAAATAGATTTGATAAATTAACTTCTATTAACTAAATCAGTTCAATATAACCACCCTTTGCCTTTAAAACGGCTTTTGTCCTTGATACAAATACATAAATTATTTTCAGGCAGCTTTGGAGACTAAATCCACAGTTCTTCTGAATTTAGTCTATCTCAGTTTTTTCTGTTTCTTCATGTAATCACAGATAGACTCAATGATGGTGAGATCAGATCTCTTGTGTGGAGCACCGGCTGTTGTCAGACTCCTTGTGCATACAAAAATCTCATCGGATTATATCAAAAGAGATGGTTTGAAATGTAGGTCATATTTCCTACTGACACACTAACACACTACACCAAAAAACAGAAATAACTCGCTTAAAACCATTTTACTTTATGTTTATCGATGTGCACATTACATTTTACAGAATTTAATGTACAGTAATATACTGTGCAACAAATAAGGTCTTGGAAATCTAAATTCAGTCAAAAAATTTAGGCAAATACTACAACTGATTTACACAACTGTCATTTTTGGTTTGAATTCTTTTTTTTTTTTTTTTCAAAGAAGAAAATTCAAAGAATTTCCATTTCAAAGACGCTGTCAATCTAATGTAAAATTCTAATTTGATTCACTTCTAATTCAACTTGTGCATATGTGTGCATGAGATCGAGACTTTTCTAAAATACATTCTACTTTTTTTCTTTTCTTTTTTCTTTGTCCTGGATTAAGAGTGACAGGTTCTAGAAACAAAAAAGCTGTAAGCTACAGCTACAGTTACAACTGCGTATGTGCATATGTGTCCTATATGTGTGCATGAAACTGCATCCTCTGTTTATTCTATGTTCAGGAATTAACCTTAAATGCAGTTCAGAGCATCTGGGGATTCAATGCATTTATGATTATTTCAATGAATGACCAATATGAATGTGATTATAAAGTTCCTTCGAGTTCACAGTTACAAATTATTAAGAGTATGCATATTTGGTGTCCTGTCCGTTAGATGATGTTAATGATTTATTATGAAAGTTCAGGAGGAGCATGTTCATATGATCTCCCCAGTCAGCACATATATATATGATTTAGTATATGAATGGAGAGTACATTATACATTATGTGCAAACGTGTACATATACACATGTATTTTGTACCAGGAGATTATGCATGCACATGACCTCACCGTTTTCAGAGATTCGTTTTTTTATGTTAACATGGAGACGGTAAAGGTACCCATTTTCAAACCCTTTCACTAGAAAACCTGTTTTCAAAAGGTTGTGTGTTCAGGCCTCCAAAACAATGTTGTCCTGTAAATTAACGGCCATGAAAAGTTTTCCGTTTCCGTCGTGTAAACGTACCCTCAGAATCCCCCCTCGACTCACACCTGCACATACTCAATGATCACCCGCACTTGCAGCTCATTCCCTAACCAATCACCCTCTGTAAAAAGCACGCACCTCAGATACCCACATTGTCTGGTCTTGCTATGGACTCTTTACCTGTTCTCCCCAAGTTTCCAAAGTGTACCTATCTCCAGTGTTTCTCCATCATTTTCTAATTCCCCAGTGTCTCCAGAGACTTTTGTTCTGTACTCTTGCAAAACCGTTACTTACCTGTATCCAACGACAAGGTGTGTGCTCCATCATTCATCCATCCATGATCTCCAATCCACCTGCAAAACAAAAAAAGTCAGTATTATTCATTATTCATCCATGAACTGTGATATCTTTCTGCAAATACTCACCTGCACTACCGTATTGCATATCTATTAATAAACCAAAATCTCATCATTAATCCTTGTCTTGAGTCTATATTCATGTAACGGTTGTATTTTTGTGTATTAAGAGAAGGTACACCAACATCAAAAGTAACTTTGCTCCATCGAAAAGTGACTTGAATACACCTGACGTTGTAAAAACGAATATCCTGCTCGTGAATACGAACTTCCCTGGAGATTTTGAATGCAAAATTATGCTTCACTATTGCTAGCTTCTCAAACAATTGCCTGTCCCACCTTTAATACTCAGCATCTAGCAAATATTTAGCTGTGGCAGGATGTTTGTGATTATAAATATGAATAAATCTTAGAGTTATCCAATCTAACCCTAACATAACTACACTTTTATTTTATATTGAAAAAAATGCATCATGCATTTAAAATCATGCATGCTAATGTTTAGTTTATACAGGGTAATAGATGCATTCATAATTTTCACAATGTAACTTAAAACACTGAAGCTCTAAAACTGAAGCTTAGTAGATAGTGGTTCTCTCTCTCTCTCTCTCTCTCTCTGTGTGTGTGTGTGTGTGTTGCAACATAAACGTGGTTTATAAGGACATTTCCAAAGTCCTTGTAATTAAAATGGCTTAAAAAACACACTAAACAATACTTTATTAAATGTTTTCTGTTATGGGTAGGTTTAGTAAGGGTTAGGGTTCAGAGGGACATAATATACAGTTTGTACAGTGTATAAATAATTAATCCAATGGAATGTCCTCATAATGATAGGTGCACCAATGTGTTTGCGTGTGTGTTTGTGTGTGTGTGCAGTTCCCTCTGCCATCTGCAGTAGCTCACATCAGAGCAAATGCGTCAACAAGCATAAACATAGACAGTGTCACTAGTAAATCTAATTTACAAAGGCAAATAATTATGGCCATACATACTTTTATGGATGAAAGTGTGACAGAAACATTCAATACTGATATTGCAATCAGTCACAAATGAGAATATTGTTAGAAGCTAGAAATATTGGTCAGGATTGTTAAGACATTTCTTAACTTTGTTAAGGACATATCCAAACCATCCATACCCAAATACTGTATAAGGCTCCGAGGCAGTACTGCATTTTCCACCTCACATATTTAAGGCAGTAGTTCATGGAGTGAAGTCTAGCGTTCTGCCTTCACAGCTGTCATATATCAACTTCAATGTGTGTTACTGATGAGGCTTTACTGTTTACTTTTACTCATGAGATTAATGATTAACTCTAATCAAAGCAATCTGGAACAAACCAGTTTCAACCAACCAAGTGTGGAACCAACCACACTTAGATTAGGTTATTGACTATTATATTACTATTATGTACTTGAATCAAAAATAAGTACCGTTATTATGTTCATGTTATATTGAAAAACACTTTTCCTTTTTTGGGGGGGGGATACGGGTAAGTTTAGTACAGGTTTGGTAGTGTGGGTAGGTTTAAGGTTGAGCTAAAAGTTAAGGGAAGGATCAATAATGTAATAATATATGTTATTGCAGAAATCAATTACAACTGTACTTACATGGAGGTAAAATATAAGATAATTACAATTAAAAAACATGTAGACAATACAATTGTAACAGAAGGGACTCACAGGCAGAGATCCAATCGCTTTTGTCTTTATTGAGAGTAGTCGTACAGGCAGATGGTCAGGGCAAACAGAACAAACGTAGTCAGTAATCCAGGCAGGGGTCACAAAGGCAGGCAGACAGAATCAGGCAGAATAATCCAGGCAGAAAACAATCTCAAGCGTATATATCCAGGCACAGGTCAGGGCAGGCAGAACAGAATCAAAAACAGGCAAACAGGCAGGATCAGTAACAGGTAACAAAACAGGATATGAACGCTCAGAATGTTAACCGGGGCTAAACAAGACTTCGCCGTGAGTGTGTGGGTGAAGCAGTCTTTTATATTTCATGTGATGATAAACAGGTGGTGTGACAAACAATGATAATGGATTCCAGCTGTGTGTGTGTGTAATCAGTCCAGTGTGATGGTTGCTGGGAAATGTAGTGTGTAGTGAAGTGTCAGTATAAGTGAGTGAGCTCCTTCTGGTGGCCATGGAGGGGAGCGCAGAGCTCATAATCATAACAACAATACAATTGCATTGTATGATTGTTTTAAATGTTAGTACATCATAATTAAAGACACCTATGATAAAATGGGACTAAACTTTTAAATGTATAACATAAAATTATAATCTATATACCTTTTAGAGCCAACCCTTTTAAACTTTTAAACATTTAAACATTTAAAACCAACTCTAAATTATTAAAAGAACAGAAATGATACAAACACTTAGACATGTAGTTACAGCAGTTCTTTGTCGGGTTTTGTCGGGTCAATGTGTTACCTGCTTGGCATCTGTCTGTCAGAGCTTGTTTTCGCTGATTGAACAAGTTGATTTGACATTTGTCAGGACGTGGAACATCTGAGATAATAGTGACTGTGTTTAATCTATGGATTGTCTGTATTGGTTGATGCAATGTGAATTTGGCATATAGATTACATTTAATAGATTACACTTTCATGACAGCAGATGCAGTTGGTTTATACAAGTCATTCATGTCATTATACATTTAAGAGCTAATGGCCAGCAGTTAGCATGCGGTGTTTCGAGTGCTTCATTTCACAAACCATTGATTTAATTGATTTGGAGTTTCTAAAAGCTCAGGTTTATTTTAAAGCAGTCAAATAGTTTGTGGGCCAGTCTGTTTTTCACTGCGGCAGTGAATGTGTGGCAGGAAACTGAGAGGAACTTGAAGCATTTTCAAATGTTGCATCACACCAGAGTGGCAAAAGCTGTAGAAAGATAAGGGTATTTAATTGTTTGCCGAAAGTTCATACTTTTAATAAATGTGTCTTGAGACCGTGCCATCAACTCACAATACAGATTAATAAATTCAATAAATGTCATTAGAATTGCAGTGTTAATATTACTGCAGCATGGGAAAACACAAAATTAGAGTATGAAATATTTTACACAGAAAGACAAAGAGTCAAATTTAATTAGATGAAACATTCAACGAGAACAGAGAACAAATGGGGAAAATATTCAGTATTTCTGAGATACTACAGATTAGATATGGATGTTTGTCAAGAAATGAGATGCACCGAAATACACATGAGATACAATGAAAGAGTTAGGAACCCTACAGTGTGGTACTTTGACCCCCGAGACCCTTGGGAGTGTTCCCAAGCGTTCTTGGCAGAGTGACTGTATCTTGTTGGCCTTCTTATTGAAAAATACTGTCCAAAAATCCTGTGGTTTCAATGAGCATGCCAGTGAAATGGAACGGTCTTGGCATTTCCCCACGACAAACAGATGGACTCTTTCAAGGTGTTTAATAGCTAGGCACCAGTCTCAAATCCAAATAATTTATGAGACTCTAGCAAGCCACTTGTCATTGTTACAGACAGATACTCAGACAAGAGAGTCAGTGCAAGCAAATGTTTATTAAACAAATAATATTTAAAGCAAGATGTCGGAGTCTGGTATGTGTGAGCGTTCTTGGGATGAACAGGCTTACAAGATGACGGGCTGGTGGTGAATGATGACGGTGGAATGGGGGGTCCAGAGAGTGAAGCAGAGTGGCAGGTCGAAGATAGGTTCTTGGAGGTTCGTGGGAAGACGAGGCTGGGAATCACTGGAGTCTTTTAGGGATTCAAGGTGTCAAGGAGAATAGACCAGTGTATATTGTAGATCGGCTGGTTAACTGAGCTGAGGTGTATGCTTATGTAGTGAGGTGATGGGTGATGAGGTGCAGGTGTGTGCAATCAATACTCTGGGGAAGGTGATCATGGGGCGTGCAGAGGCCCCGACGTTGTGGCAGTCTACCTCTTATTCAGGGTGCTGGACGATTGGGGTGCAAAGGCTTCAAGCAGATTCAGATCTAGGATGTCATTTCTGGGAACTCAGAACCAGGTATTGACCAAGTACTCTTGACCAGGTATTCGAGGTGACCACCTCAGCGTCTGGAGTCTAGAATTTCATTAACGATGTGTGCTGAGCTTTCCTCGTGGATTAACGGAAGGGGGGATTGCTCTGTCGGACCAGGCTCTGTGGAAACAGTGAGTGAATCATGATAAGGCTTGAGAAGTGACACATGGAAGGTGGGATGAATGCGAAAATGTGATGGGAGTTGTAGTTGGAATGTGACCGGGTTGATTTGTTTCGTGATGATGAATTAGGGACTTTCCTTTTCTGATGGTAGGCGCATCCTGATGTCTCTAGTTGACAGCCAGACCTTCTGTCCCGGTTGATAAGAGGGGTTGTTGGATCGTCAACGCTTGGCTGTCAAGTGGTGCCTGCACACTGCCTGTTAGGTGTTCGCTCTCCCGGAACCGGTAGTCGAGAGAGGGTACATTCGATGGTTCCCTTGTCAAAGGGAACATGGAGGTGCTTGTAGCCGAGTAGGCATTGGAATGGAGTAAGTCCAGTGGTGGGTTGACGGAGAGAGTTTTGAGCTTATTCTGCTCAGCCCAGGAACTGTGTGATGGCCGCTGACGGGACCACACAGTAAGGGTATTTCAATCCTACATGCATGCATACATCGCTTTTGTTTAGTTGGTTTGTTACAGACTATATTATGTTTTATAATAACAACAGACACAGATTTGGTTTGTTTTCATTTATTGCATACAAGTGATTAGTTTGAAAGCATATTTAATTAGTTTGAAAAGCATGTTTACTCTTTATTTTGTAGTATGTTTAAGACTTATTTCTTTGAGTTTAAGTTACCTGTGACGAGAGTGGAGGTCTGCTGCTACCGGGACTTGCTGTTGCTGTTGGGAGATCCATCCCAATAAAGGACCGGCTGGCGACTTTTGCCGTGACTTTGTTCCACTGGGCTAATCCATTCAGGAAATAAGCCAGGGGTGTGTGTGTGAGAAATGGTCTTGTCCTTTGAGTATATAAGATGCCCAGGTGTAACAATTAGGAGGTCAGGTCATGTTTTATTTTTTGATTTAAATTTGGTTTTTTTGGTTATTTGTCTCTTTATTTTCATTTAGTTATGAAGTTATTTTCTTTGTAATTTTGATTGGTTATTTTGTATCAAATAAATATGATTTGGTTGTTTGGAAATCCTGTGTTCCTCGCCTTGGATTGCTTGGTCCCTCACATATGGTGTCAGAAGTGGGATCAATAGAGGACGCAGGTTTCCAATTGTTTTTTTCCTATTTCCCCTTTTTTTTTTTTTTTTTTTGTTTTTTTTTTTTTTTTGACTTCCGGGCATTGGGCTGAGCCATGAGTCGGACTGGGAGAAAAGGGACCCAAAGGACAGGCCAGGAAGAAAAGGTGGAAATAGTGGAGGATGGTGTGGAAGTTGCTGCAGAGGAGTTTGAAGGTCGGGAGCCCACACTTGCAGACCTGACAAATTTGTTTCGAGCACACATGACACAAATGGATGCTCGTGAGTCGGTGAGAGTCCAAGAGCAAAAGGAACAAGAACGACGATTCAAAACCCTGCAGCATCAGTTTGGCCTGCTTCAGATGGAGGTGCAAGCTCGCACAACCCCAAGTCCTGATCTACACTCAGTGAATGTATGTCCTGGGGAGATGCAGGAGAGGGACTCTGATTCTTGTCGAGCACTATCTAAAGAAAGTGAAGGAGGACTTAATCCAATGGACCACCATAGAGGTCAGTCCATGTTTAAAGAGCCGAAATTAGAAAAATTAAGTGACTCTGATGACATAGAACACTTCTTGATAACATTTGAAAGGATTGCTACAGTGTGTTGTTGGCCCAAGGCTGACTGGGGTTTCCATCTAATCCCGCTCCTGACTGGCAAAGCTCGGGCAGCCTATGTACTAATGGACATTGATGAGTCCCTTATTTATGATAATGTGAAGTCTGCTATTCTGTGCAAGTATGACATTAATCCAGAAACCTACCGACAAAGATTTCGTTCTCTGGAAGTTGACTCATCTGAGAGTCCCAAAGAGTTGTATGCTAGGCTGAAGGAGCTCTATGGGAAATGGATTCGACCTAAAGGTAAAACGGTTGAGGAAATTGGAGAAATAATTATTCTTGAACAGTATCTTCGAATGCTTTCTCCCGAGCTCCAGGTATGGATACGTGAGCGGGGCCCTGAAACTGCTTCCGAAGCTGCATCATTGGCAGACGTATTTGTGTCAGCTCGGGGAAGGAACCAGTCATGGAGTTGGCAGGGTGGTAGAGAGCCTCGTAGGCCTCAGGGGTTTCATCAGACCCAAAATAAATACTCTGGTAAGCCACTTACAGGAGGGGAACTTGAGCCTGTGACACAATTTAAACCCCCTAAGAGAGTGCCTATTTGTTATTTGTGTGGCCAAGAAGGTCATACCAAACCTGTTTGCCCAAAGAATGTTGTCAAGTTATCTCAAGTGTGTTATGTTCCCAGAATGAAGGCTGCTTCTGTTAAGTCGGGACCGTCTTTAAAGATCATCACCGTAGAGGTCAACGGCAAAGAGCTCCCTGCTTTAGTGGATACTGGCAGTGACCAGACTTTGGTACATAGACAGTTTATTTCTCCTGCATCAATCAATCTATCTGAAAAAAAACTGATATGCTGTGTTCATGGGGATGAGAAGCTGTTGCCTACCGCTGATCTGTATATCAAAGTACAGGGACAGACTTATCTCCTTGATGTTGGGGTAGCGGATAACTTGCCTTATCCTGTGGTTCTTGGACATGATTTACCAGTGCTTTTGGATTTACTGCAGTCTGGACAACTTTGTAATGTGGTGGTCACCAGGGCCAAAATGAGGCAAGTAGAGGAACCACTGCAGACACTGGGTACTTTGCCTTTCTTTGGTGTTGATATTGAAGCAGAACCATCAAAGTCTCGGAAATCACGCAGTGCAAGAAGGCAGGACAAATTTGCATATAATGTTTCTAAGATTCCTGGTGACCCTTTATGTGACTTGTCTAAAAATTTACAGGTGCCTACCAACATTATCCAGCTTCAGCAGGAGGACGTCAGCCTTGTACCATACTTTGAGAAGGCACACCAGGAAGCTTCGCCCAATGCAGAGAACACTAACCAGGCTGAACGGTATCTATTCCAAAAAGGTATTCTGTATCGCCAGTTTGAGTCTACAACCCAGCTTGTCGTGCCACAAAGTGTCCGGGAGATAATACTTAAGCTGAGCCATTCGGTTCCCTGGGCTGGCCACTTAGGAAAACATAAGACCTTAGCTCGAATTAAAAGACTTTTCTACTGGCCAGGATTAAGCAGGGAAGTGACACAATACTGCAAGAGTTGTCCTGAGTGTCAGAAAGTCTCCTTGAAAGGTCCTTACCGAGCTCCATTACAACCTCTACCTGTCATTGGTACACCCTTTGAGAGACTGGGTATGGATATTGTGGGCCCTGTAGAAAGGAGTCGAGCAGGAAATCGATTTATGCTTGTTATAACAGATTATGCGACCAGATATCCGGAGGTGTTTCCAATGAAGTCCATTAAAGCCAAGTATGTGGCGACCTGTTTGATACAACTTTTTTCAAGAGTTGGATTTCCCTGTCAGGTTCTTACGGATCAGGGTACTAACTTTATGTCTACTCTCTTAAAGCAGGTGTATAAGCTTCTCGGTATTGAAAGTTTGCGTACTACACCTTACCACCCGCAAACCGATGGCCTCACAGAACGTTTCAATCAAACATTCAAACAAATGCTTCGTAAGTTCATCGGTGAGTCAGGCAAGGATTGGGACCAGTGGTTACCCTACCTCTTGTTTGCCTATCGGGAAGTTCCCCAGGCTTCGACTGGGTTCTCTCCCTTTGAGTTGTTATATGGACATGAGGTGAGGGGCCCTTTGACCATGCTTCGAGAACTGTGGGAAGGAACTCGGGGTTGCGGGGACCCTGTGAATGTGGTCTCTTATGTAGTGCGGATGAGAGAACGGTTGGAGGCAATGACACAACTGGCACAAGCTCACATGGCTGAGGCACAAAGATATCAGAAGTCATGGTATGATCGGTCAACTAGGGAGCGGAGTTTTAACCCAGGCCAGAAGGTGTTGGTTATGCTACCAAGTCAAGAGAGCAAACTGTTGGCGAAGTGGCAGGGTCCATTTGAAATCAAGCGGCAGCTTGGACCCACCACTTATGAAATTTCCACACCAGGATTGGACCGGTCTAGTAAGAAACTACATATTAACTTGCTTAAAGAGTGGGTTCCTCGTCCTGAGAGAAAGTCCCCAGTCCTGATGATTCAGCAGGTGATTGAGGAGGAAGAACGGGAGGAGCAATATTTGCCTCAGCCGAACACTGAATGTGTGAAGTTGGAGCATCTGCCAAGAGATTGCCAGGCACAGGTGAGGGCTCTCTGCCACCCTGATCTTTTTAATGAGTACCCAGGAGTCACAAACTTGATTGAACATGAGATTGTGTTGAAAAACGACGCGATTGTGAAAAGGATGAGTTATCGAATACCTGAGCGATTGCAGGCCTCCTTGAGGAAAGAGCTTGATCTGATGTTGACACTGGGAATCATCGAGGCTTCGAAGAGTGAGTGGTGCCATCCAGTGGTTTTAGTCCCCAAAAAAGATGGTACCTTAAGATTTTGCATTGATTTTCGATACTTGAACTCCATCTCTAAGTTTGACTCCTATCCCACCCCACGAATAAGTGACCTTATTGACCGCCTGGGTCGAAGCAAGTATCTGACCACCATCGACCTCGCCAAAGGATACTGGCAAATTCCTCTTACTTTACAATCTAGAGAGTTGACTGCCTTTCGAACACCATGGGGGCTATTTCATTTCCGGGTCCTCCCCTTTGGCCTGCATGGAGCTCCAGCCACTTTTCAGAGACTGATGGATCAGGTGTTGCATGGTTTGTCTTTCACAGCTGCTTATTTGGATGACATTGTTATCTATAGTGACACTTGGGAACAGCACTTGCAACACCTTCAAGAAGTGCTGCAGAGACTTCAACGAGCGGGCCTCACTGTTAATCCCCTTAAATGTGCTGTGGCTCGAACCGAAGTTGAATATCTGGGCTACGTCATTGGTAACGGGGTGGTCAGACCCCAGGTGAAGAAAGTCGAAGTTATTCAGCAGTGTCCGTTACCTCAAACGCGTAAAGAATTAAGATCCTTCCTTGGTATGGCAGGCTTTTATAACCGATTCATTCTTAATTTCTCTGGCAGAGCAGCAGCCTTGACGGATATGGTGGGCTCAAGATGCCCTAACCAACTTCAGTGGTCTGAGGAAGCAAGGATGGCCTTCAAAGACATTCAGATGGCCCTGGGTGAGGACTCAGTGTTACATAATCCTGATTTTAATCAGATGTTTGTTGTGCAAACAGATGCTTCTGAACGAGGTATTGGAGCTGTGCTACTGCAAGGGCCACCTGACGGACGCCAACTTGTTGCATGTATTAGCCGGAAACTCTTCCCAAGAGAAGTGCGATATTCTACCATCGAAAAGGAGTGCTTAGCAGTGAAATGGGCTTTGGATTCCCTAAAATATTACCTGTTGGGGAGAGAGTTTATTGTGGAAACCGACCATAAGGCCCTACAATGGCTGGAAAGGATGAAGGACACGAATAGTAGAATTACCCGATGGTATTTGGCTATGCAGCCCTACAGATTCACTGTCCAGTATGTTCCCGGGAAACTCAATGTTACGGCGGACTTCCTCTCTCGATGTGTCAGTGAGGTTCCTGAAGGGGGGGGGGAGTGTGATGGCCGCTGACGGGACCACACAGTAAGGGTATTTCAATCCTACATGCATGCATACATCGCTTTTGTTTAGTTGGTTTGTTACAGACTATATTATGTTTTATAATAACAACAGACACAGATTTGGTTTGTTTTCATTTATTGCATACAAGTGATTAGTTTGAAAGCATATTTAATTAGTTTGAAAAGCATGTTTACTCTTTATTTTGTAGTATGTTTAAGACTTATTTCTTTGAGTTTAAGTTACCTGTGACGAGAGTGGAGGTCTGCTGCTACCGGGACTTGCTGTTGCTGTTGGGAGATCCATCCCAATAAAGGACCGGCTGGCGACTTTTGCCGTGACTTTGTTCCACTGGGCTAATCCATTCAGGAAATAAGCCAGGGGTGTGTGTGTGAGAAATGGTCTTGTCCTTTGAGTATATAAGATGCCCAGGTGTAACAATTAGGAGGTCAGGTCATGTTTTATTTTTTGATTTAAATTTGGTTTTTTTGGTTATTTGTCTCTTTATTTTCATTTAGTTATGAAGTTATTTTCTTTGTAATTTTGATTGGTTATTTTGTATCAAATAAATATGATTTGGTTGTTTGGAAATCCTGTGTTCCTCGCCTTGGATTGCTTGGTCCCTCACAAACTGGTTCCAGGTGTCCTGGTGGCAGAAGGTCCTTAGGAAATGCCCACTTTCCTGTATCTTCCTTTCTGTCTGCCCGTTCGTTTGTGGATGGTAGCCTGAGGAGAGACTGATGGTCACACCTAGGAATTTGAAGAACACTTTCCATACCTTCGATGTTAATTAGGGTCCTCGGTCCCAGACGAATACTTCTGATCTACCGAAGTACCTTATGACATGGTTGAACAGGAGTTCTTCGGATTCCATGGCTGTAGACAATCCTTTGAGAGGAAGGAGACAACAGGATTTAGAGAAGCAGTCAATTATCACAAATATGCAAGTGTTTGTGATGAAATCTACTGGTTGTGACCGGGTCAGTTGGGAACGGGCAGCAGAAAAAGTTTCATAGCTACTGATGCTTTTTACCATGTCAATATACTAGCTTTTAAAAATATTTTAATGATCTGGAAATCACTTGCATATCTTTTAATGGGATTGTGCAATGATACCATGCTTGTTTACCAGATTTTGAGATATTTGCTAGTTTAATTTGTGTATCATAAAGAGGTTTTTTGGGAAAATCAAGAAACCAGGATTTACTGATTGGCAGAACATTTTAATTGGTTATGTTTGTTGATTAAAACAATACTAAAAAAGTTGGGAAACAAATGGAGGCCTACCAGTAACACATGAGTACATGTAAAGAGTTTCTGAGAAATTAGAGTTATAAAAAAAATTCAAACTGGCTTTTCCCCAAACAAAGCACTGCCATAATCTTTATATTATCATTAATACATGTCAATGATCTCATTACAATTGTACTTGTTTTGTTTTTTTTAAACGATTCCCGCTCATCCACATATTTCTGAACACTGGAGGCCACCCACAACCAAATCCACATGTAATATCTCGGTTCACAGCTAACTTTTAAGGAATGTGCTCTTTTACAAATTAAAATTTTGTTCTCAGATGTTGGGATCGGTCAGTCTTGCCAGAATTTTTCGATCAAAAGCCGTTGATTGAGATGTGAGTTGAATGTGCAGATTGATGTATATCTGTACACATGGTTTATTTATCCAAGCAGGCCATGTGTTCTTTGGTGCCATAGTTTGTGACACAATAATAGACAATATCCTCAGTTCAAAACAAATTGTACAAAGCATTGTGCCAGCGTTAACAGGAGTTGACATGGTGTTATTAATTCAGCCATAATGCCCAATAAATCAATTATAGGTTGGAGCTTATTTCTAGGCAGTTTAACACAGTGCTATATGTCATAAGTGCTATATCTGGCTCAGAAATAAACAGAGTATTAGAGATGATAAACAGCAGATAATGTGAATAATTTACAGTTATGTGTTTTTTCTTCTTCCTGAGATGTCATAGTGGAAAATTGTTAGTAAGGGAGGTACATCTTGTATAGGCCACAGCTTGTATAGGCTTTTCAGTTTAGAGTAATTCTAACTCAGTCAGTAATTCAGCCAGTAATAAATAATAGCTCATTAAAAGACAAACATTACTGAGTTGAAAGGATGTTGTGACACATTTTAGAAAGTCTTGTTATGAGATTGTAGAGGAACGGCAACAAAAAAATGTTTAACTGTTGTTTTGATTTTACAAAATCACAAAGTCAAAGAAGACAATGTGCCAACAGTGAAATCTCCTTCACTGTTTGTGTGTGTGTGTGTGTGTGTGTGTGTGTGTGTGTGTGTGTGTGTGTGTGTGTGTGTGTGTGTGTGTGTGTGTGTGTGTGTGTGTGTGTGTGTGTGTGTGTGTGTCGTGTCCAGACCTGCCAATTCTCTGCCTATTGATAACAAATGGACGTATAGCGCATTGCTAATGCAGCAACACTTAAGATTTTTTTTACAAATTGCAGTACTAAGTTCAATTAGAGTAATTTTCCTGAAAAGAGGTGAAAAACCTTGTTTTGTATGGTTTTTAATGTCATAAAAGCATGCATTATTTTACTTTGACAAACCAGTAATAAGATTTGAAGTCCATTATGAATAAAGCCAGCAGAAAAACATTATACAGCCAGCGTCATGTTGCTTGTTTCTACTAATAACTCTCTTATGGATAGTCTGTTTTATGAAGTATGAGTCGCTAATTTATCACAATCATAATTATTCTCAATTTTTATAAAAAAATGTTTTAAATGTCTGTAAATGATTCTGAATGTCAGCCAAACGCAGGGTCAAAAACTGTTTTTAAACTTTGTAAATGTTTTGTATTAATTTCTCACACATCACCGTGATTTACAGCTTCATTGTTGATATTTAGCACAAGGGCTGCATCTCAAATTTCCTTTTTATGGCTAGTTGATTTTGTGAATTATGATCATGATTATGATGTAAACCTGTTCCAAAACAAATATTATATTGTACAGGCATGCCAAAATGACAGAAAGAGCATTAGCCAGAATGGATTACGGAACCCTGAAGTGTCTCTGCAACTCTTGATTGATGGATGTATTGTTCATTGCACAATAGTCATTTTCGGAATTGCACAATTGTTTTTTCTGATCAGAGGCATTGCATTAACTGAAAAAGGTCATATAAATTCTCTATTGTCTCCATTCAAGTGTCATTACTGAATAGAGACTGAATTTATTGAATATTCAAAATACTTGAATAACAGTTAATACTAAAACTATAATTCAAGTATAGTATTCTGAGATTTAGGCAACATGTCTGTGGTGGTATTTGCTGAGATCATATGTTTAAATGCTTGAGTTCCTCTATGACAGTCACCAGTCCTCCTTTCCTCAAACTACTTGTAAAGTGTTCAAAACAACCAAACCAACCAAAACAACAAAACAAACATAGTAATAAAAATGTAAGAATAAAATATTAAAAAATCTTAAAGTACGAAGACAGTTAAGTTTAGTTATAATGAACATTTACGAATGAGTTTACAAAGGTTACAATGGGATATTACACTTACAGGCATATTCCTCGGGAGGCATTTAGCCGTTTAAGAGGGAAATGGCCTGTGTTAAGAAGTTATTCCTGTGCCTAGATGTTCTAGTGCCCAGTGACTTGAATCGCTGTCCATACGGTCACAGTTCAAAAGTTCAAATATGTTGTCACCAGGGTGAGTGGAGTTTGTAATGATTTTACCTGCCCTCTTCCTCACTCTGGAACAGTCCAAGCCCTGGAGGGTGGGCAGGGGAGCACCAATAATCCTCTCAGCAGGCCAGACTGTCATTCATAGTTAACCAAACAGACAATACTAGCAGTGCATAGAACAGACTCAATGACAGCTGAGTAGAACTGTGTCAGCAGCTCCAATAGCAGGTTGAACTTCCTTAGCTGGCAAAGGAAGTACAGCCTCTGCTGGGCCTTTATCACAGTGGAGTCAATCTGAATGTCCCACTTTACATTTATGCATTTAGCAGACGCTTTTATCCAAAACAACTTACATTGCATTCAAGATACACATTGACACTCAGTTCTTGCTTTCCCTGGGAATCAAACCCATGACCTTGGCATTGTAAATGCCAATGCTCTACTGTTTGAGCTACAGGAAAGCTATCTTGTCCACTTCAGGTACTTAGAGATTGTGAGCCCAAGAACCTGAATGACTCCACTGCTGCCACAGTGTTGTTCATGACGGTGAGTGAGGGGAATGCTGGTGTGTTCCTCCTGAAGTTCACAATCATCTATACTGTTTTGAATGTGATGTCAATGTGATTTCACCAGAAGAGAATTTTGTTTCGTTCTTGTGGCCCTTTTCAAAGATGCTTTTCCACACAATCCACCCATTCCCTTTCAATGGATCTCGAATTGTGGATCTCCAGTGTGAATGCACGTTGTGGACTGAAAACATCATGAATCTGGAGGCTAAAGGTGTGCCAGAAACCAGAAGCGACAGCAACCTTTGGTGTCATCAGTAAGCGCTAACAGTGAAACGTGAGTGTTTACTATAGTTTAAAAGAACAGGGCATTCCACACCTTACTATGGCGGAACAAACTTTTATATTGTGTGTTACTCCCTATTCTCCTTACATCTTGGGCAGGGATACACACATTGTTTGTGTAGTTTGTTTCGAGCGGAGCATGCAGGGTCAGTGCTTGAGGGTGCTGGGTATCAACACTGCGAATGCTCCGCTCCCGGCGGTCTTCGAGGAAGCTGCCCAGGCTCGCAGTCCCTTGGGTTTGGGTCTCACTGCTGCTGAGGCACAGCGGAGATCCTTATCCTGGGGATTGCAAGTGAATCTGTTGGCGGGGTTAGAGACGGGCTCTGCCTTATATCTGCCCTTACCTGACAGATCTAATCTCCCCTGTCCGGACCTGGAAGCACGCCCTACAGTACTTCCGATCAGGCAAAGGCACCAGTAACGCAACTGTCCACTTCCGAAGAACTGGACCGAGCTCGTAACTCGAATTGCTCGTATCTCAAATCATTTTTCTCATAAGAAATAACAGAAAAAAATATAAATGTTCAAGCCCTCTAAAAACCTAAAAATTTGTGCTAATAACAATGGAAAAAAAAACATGTTTTTAATTGCTATACACAAAAATTCCTGTGATATACCGTATTTATTCGAGTATAACGCGCAAATTTTCTACCAAAAAAATGAATACTTTTAATAAAAGTTAGGGATGCGCGTTATGCACGAGGGCTGGGCTGGGGTGGGGTGGGGTTTGTTTTGACGGCCGGTTCGCGCTGCGCATTTTACAGGCTGTTTAAGTAGCAATATAGGCATAAAATAAAAGGCAGACTCGTGAGTGCAATTCAGCAACTGTATTCAAACATAAACCGCGGCAACAACCGCAACATAGCCCAAAGCAATCGATTGCCGATTGCATGATACATTACATCCCGTAACACAGGCTGCAGCCTCTCACTGTACGTGAGGGCGAAGAAAAAAAAACGTCCCCTCGCCGCTTCATTTCCTCACCCATTCAGACGCAGAAGAAAGCGAAGAAACCGGAGAAACAGATGTTCCTGCCAACTGAGACACTGATGAAAAATTAACTCTAGAAGAATGGGAGCAACTCTTTAGTGTCTCTGATGAGGAATCTGACGTCGAAGGATTTTAAATAAATATTTTTACCGGTAATTCTCTTTCGGTATTGTGTTCATTAGTTTATGTTGTCAATAAATATATGTTATATATTTTATATAAGTTATATAAGTATATGTTATACAATAAATAAATGTTTTTTTATCATGGCTGCACGTGTTCAACAAGGTTTTTTGTCAATTACAATGCTTGGTGTGAAACAAAATTTTATACCGATTTTTTATCGAAAATTAGGGGTGCGCGTTATACACGTGTGCGCGATATACTCGAATAAATACGGTAAAATAAAATGTGGTTGTAATTATGAGTTCTTACCTTCGAAACAAACAATACAATAGTGGCATGTGCGGAGGAGGGAGGGATTACGAAGATTATGTAAATTACATGGAGTTACAGAAGTGTAGTGTTTCTTCCCATATAGTGTATTGGATAGACTACATGCACAATAACGCATGCTTTAGAACCTCATATTTATTATTATTGAACACACATAACTCCTGCTGCATAACTCATGAATCACTCATCACCCCGATAACCACCGCTGTAAAACCAAAGTGGCCCTCTAGTGGAGATCATATGCAATTACCCCACAATGTATATAACACACCACAGGAAGTCACGCTAGAGATGCTTATGGAAGTCAACAAACACGTGAGGCACATGGGCTGCTTCATGTGCTCGACTTCCTAGTGTCTCTAAGCTGCTTGTATGTCAAATATTTACTTGTAATTCAAAGCAAAAAAATAGCTCGAAGGCTTGCTCGTATCTCGGAATACTCGTATGTCGGGACGCTCGTATCTCAAGGTATTTCTGTACATAATTAGACTAATAATGTTAACCGATTATGACTAATGATAAGTCCTTTCGGAAATATCGTTTAGCATAATCTTTTCAAATAAACACAATGCAGAAACTTTTCATCTCTAATAAGTTTTTGTTTTGAAAATAGCGTTGTAATTTTGAAACAAGTATTGAAATTAGTTTAAGGTAGTCGTAGCAGCTAGAATGAGGGATGGAGCATCACTAACTGGCTTAAACCATCATGACATCTCAGAGATGTCTGTTTCATGTGTTTACATCTGGAAGATGTATGTTTTAGAGTGTTTGCTCATCTGCAATACATCTCTAAGACTTTTTCGGTCAAATGTTAAATAGACAATTCGAAAATGTCGTAAAGATGTTTATGATTAAGATTGCATGTAAGACTGACATCTTAATGACATTTCTCAGATGTTTGTAGACCACAGATACTTTCCAGATGAAGCACACTTTAACAGACATCTTGCAGATGTATGTGCGCTGTCTGGGTTCATAAAACAATGCAACAATACTATAATAATGTGTTGATATAAAAAAGGAAATTTACTTTTGAAACTTAAGTACTTAAAACGTCTGTACTTTTGCTTAAGTAAAAATCCATCTTTTCAACTTTCAGTAATATTTGAACAGTAATACTTTTACTCAAGTAAAAAGAGTTGTATACTTTGTCCAACTCTGCTCTTTCATAAATCTAAAATACCAACAGATGAGGTGTGTCCTTATCCTTAGTGAAAAGCTCAAGAGCTATATATTATGACCGGACAAAACATGACTCATGATGACACCCTCTTTATACAAACACGGGACGTTTTCAGACATGTAGTTAGAGGCACTTACTACTGTCTAAGAGTATTGTAACTGTTTCAGTATTCGGATTTGAAGGCCTACCATAAATTACTATTAAATTACTATCTTTTTTTTAAATCAGAGTTTAAATAAGCTATCCCAAAGAGGAGAATGTGTAAAACAGTATGATAGCGACACCTAGTGGAGCATTAAGAAAATGCTCAGAGACTCATCGGTCAAGTGCGTTTTAAGACCAGGACGATATTACAGTTATGCCTGCCCTGTCAGCGTAATATTTTGCTGGCAATAGTAACATGTTGAATAAATAATAATAGGAGTAGGAGATAATCGTGCACCAATGTACATCTTAGAGAAATTGATGCATTTTAAAATAGATGTACCCTGAATGAAGTTAAACTGCCCAATAAATACTTTATTTTACTACATTTAAGTACCAGATTTTTAATTATATAGATGCTCTGAAAAGTAACTTGACCAACAAGCTTTTACATTGTACAATACTTCTTCAGAACACTAGGGGGAAGCGCATTACTGAAACATTCTGATCCTGAACAGATTACAGGCCCTGGATACTCTTGACTCTTGCTGGGGTTTGAAAAGAGCGTAATAGAAAACTGCTTTCTACTCTCTTCTACATTAGATCTAAATTAACTGGTTTTCTATCAATCCAAAATATTGCCTAATGTGACAGAATCAGCCAGACTACATTAGATTATGTATATGTATAAAACACATTTATTGACAGTTAAAATCGATCCTTAAGTAACTATGAACAGCACATCTTGCCCCTCGATCTGTCCAATGCCCTTGAAACAGTCCCTCATTCCTTCCTTCTGACTGGCTTTTGAGTTCTTTCAGGTATCTATAATAATAACAAATCTGGTAAAGCAAGATTCCAAGATTTGCAATTTTGCCCGACAACACTCAATTTCATTGCAGAATGACAACCATTAGAAGGACAGGTGAATCAGTGGCTTTGACTTCCACAGTGCTTAAATGCTGTGGGACTTTAGAGGAATGGCAAACTAGAATTGCCAATTACAAGTCTGGTGGAAGAATTCAAATGCTCCCCCATTGGCTTCATTATACTATCTCCTCTCCTCCATTAACTGGTGTGTGGTGAGCGTTCTGGCGCAATATGGCTGTCGTCGTACATTGGTGGATGCTGCACATTGGTGGAGGTTGAGGAGACCCCCCCCATATAAAGCACTTTGAGCGTCTGGAAAAGCGCTATATAAATGTAACAAATTATTATTCATTAAATACATCAAAGCAAGGTTGGTCATGAAAGACACTGACTCAGGTGGCAGCAGGGAGATGGACTCCATCTGAAGCTGTGGACAATGCAGAGCCAGCACTTCATTTCAGGGACATGGTTAGTCAGGTCCAACATGGGAGAGCAGGCCTTGGACTCATTCATAAGCTTTTCAATTTCATTGCAACCAATCCTACTCAGCCCACTTTGAGCGGGATTCAAACCATGGTCTTTGAAGTGTTAGTGCTCTAACAAGGAGGCTAAAAACCGCAGTCTGGCAGACGTGACATCTGGGAAATGAAGGGACCTCAGCTGACCACCTATGATCTCCTACCCACATCTCAGAACCTGAACCAGTGGTTAGGAAAAGATGCACTACAAGCTTTACCTAAGTACATTATACTTGGAGCCATAAGGAAGGTCAAGTTCATATTCATAAATTTTAGAACAGAGGTGAACCACCACAAATGTTTTACCACAAACATCATTAGGAATTTCACACATTTCTTTACCGGCAGGCCAACTTCCAGGACATCTCATGACAACAAAAGATGCAAGCATTTCGTGGCCTGCTCAAGACTAGAGGATGGATGTGGCTAGGAGAAAATTCTCATTTTACATTTATTCATTTGCAGACGCTTTTATCCAAAGTGACCTAGAATTTGATTAATACAATTTGAAACGATTCATCCTGAAGATGCAAAAGTACATAAGAGTGCTTACAATACAAAGTTTCAAACATTACACATAGTAGTAGAACAAGCCTGGAGAAGAGAGGAAGGTTTTTATTTTTGTGTGTCATGTTAGGTGCTCACGAAAAAGGTGAGTTTTTAGTAGTCTTTTGAATATTGCCAAGGATTCTGCAGGTAGGGAGGTCGTTCTCTCCAGATTTTGTCGCTCAAACACTCTCATCAGACACATAGCCCTTTGGTCCACAACAGCCAAGCTGGCATATGTTGCAGAGCTTACAGTACCATGGGAGGATGAAGTAGAGGAAGCATTGGAGAGAACATGTTTGAAGTACTCTAAACTGGCCATCAAAGTTGAGCAAAATAACATGGAAGTTGAGGATTTTTCTTGTGGAAGTGGAATACAGGGGTTTTGCCACCTGACTCATCACATCCACAATTAGTCTTCTGATAAAAATGGGGTTTAGGGGTCGCTCTCTCCATTAAAGCACGTGTCTGTTCATTGCAGCAGAAAGAAATGGCTGTGAATTAAAAGGAAGGACATAAACTGGGTGGTGAGATGTTAACAGGAGTGTATGGAGTTGAGGGGGTGTACCTGAAATGTCAGGAGTCCATGTTGTGCGTCCATGATGCCCACCTGATTCCCCAATTATATTTTTACTGTCCCTTCTACTACTCAAATCTCACTGCTGACATCGGGTATGCCAAATTTCCACAGGGACTGAAACATCAACTCCTATTTGCTCTATATTCTCCTTACCTTATTTGACCTTATTTACTGTTTGTTAAAGTGACAGGCAGACAGTGTGTACCACTGTGTAGATGGCAGACTCAGACAGAACAAGGCAGCCTGTGGAGACAGATCAGTGGGAGGTCCTTCTGACTCATCAAAACACCACACACTTATTCAGTCCAAAAACTGCCAAGCTGCTAGCGTTTTCCTGCTTGCCCTGCAGAAGAAAACAGATTTCCTGTAATTTTCTGTTTTTCACAGGCTGACGTAATGTCATGTTTATCACAATAATTACACTGACATCATTTTATTTTCAGGTGCATTTGCTCACAATGAGGCCACACGACTGCATAGATAAATTGGTGTGTGTTTTCCACAGAATTGGAGTGTAATGGGATTATGTCAGCATTAGCTTATGTGCTTATACACTCACACTGCATCCGAAATCAATTACTTCCCTACTATATAGTATGTGAAAAACAGTACGCCAATGGAGTAGTATGTCCGAAGACAAATTATTGTGGAGTCTCTCCACATTTTAAAACAAAATATCCCCAAATGACCTATTACTTCTGGGAAGATTCTGAAGTCCGCATTTGATAGACACTTTACTATCCCGTGAGGCCACGGGAAGGGATTTATGAGGTGAAGCAACGCAATTAACACTGGTAGGTCACGTGACCGTAACATCATGGTGGATACATCCAAATTTCATTCATACCACATCCTTAAGCTAACAATAATATTATGTGGCATGTTCAGAAAAATCTGGAATTATAAATACTGAAAATCAGAAATAACGATCAAAATATAAGACTGCACATGTTAAGCATGTCTATGTCTTTCTTAGTTAAAGAAAATATTATAAAAACTGATCAAATGTGACCGTAACAGATCTTGTTATGATTAGTTATTATTATTATTAGTATTTTCTTCCTATCTGTGACAAACAGTATATCTTGTTTTTATTAAAGATAAAATAATGATGTGCACTGATAAATAATTTATAGTATATACTGCTAGTATATTCCATTTAAAAAAAAGAAAGAAGAAGAATTGTCCATCTTGGTTCCAGGGTGACTTTAATCTGGTACCCCATGCAGTGATGGGCAGGCTGCAGTCCCAGTGGTGCAGCTACCATAGCAACAAATGTGGTTGTCATGACAGACAATGACGCAACATAATTGTTGCTAAAATAATTTATTCTCTTTCTTCGCTCTATTCTAATATAATTAATTTATTGATTCAATTCAATCTCCTAATTCTGGTTTAAATTTGAATGCTCTCTCAAATACAACCATATATACTGAAATACAAAATCACATACACACACTTTTAATATTAACAATTCCCACTTCTTGTAACATATTCAATTCTGTCACATTAAATCATACACGCCTCAGCACTTTAATATCACACTACATTTAACAAAAACACCTCTGATTGGCTCACATGTGATCTTATAATATATTTATAACAGGCTTCCACTTTTCCAGATGCATTGTACTGAATGTTTGATGTGCTGAATCATGACCTCCTTCCAATAGGCTCGTGCCCAATATTTCAGTGACTTACAAACTGACTTATTCTCATGAAATATTTACAGTTCTAGGTAACAGGACAATTTGAAACAGCTGCAGGAAGTGAAAAACAAAAATTCATAAAACTAGATAGGGATTAAACAGTAACGAAAATAACACAAAGTAAACCTAAGCTAAATATTTTTTTCTGTGAGATATTGAAGTTTGTGTTTGTGCTATAGTAATGATGCATATGAGTGCTGATAAATACACCTTAAATCTGCCACACGAGTCCAGGTGAACCCCAATGACACAGCTGTATAATACTGCATCCACCTTTAAAATGGGACAGAAAAATCTGCCATGACTCTGCCTAAAATGACATCATCAAGATGAGACAAAGAGGAACACCCTGTTCTCCATCAGTATAAGGGCCTCTGCATCAAAAAGAGCAAAGCAAAATATAAACAGAATTTATTAACATTTCTTAAAGGTCTTCCTAAATTCTTATGTCTTTCAGAAGCACATGAATATACAAAACAGAGCAGGAAATATATTACGGAACTGGTAATTTATGCTGTGAAAAGACCACTGATATTCAAAATACTCTATAAACAGGCTAGATTATATGGGAAAAGGAAAAAAGTAATACATAACACACACACAATATATATATATATATATATAATTTTAGGACCATTTGGTTTAGCATTGTGACATTATTTAGCACATTACATGATCATAGATCAAATACATAAATTATGCATAAATATTAAAATTAAAATTCATTTTTCCTAAATTCAGTTATGGATAATTATGGAGGATTTTCTCTAATGAATTTTTGACTAGGAGCAAAAACTGTTCTGGAATATATAGTTTCTCTTTTTGTATGTGTTTTTTTTTTTTTTTCCAGGTCAGATGTCACACGAGTTCTGTGAGATACAAACATAAATCAATGCAAAGAAAATGACAGCTGCAAACGGGAAATTATAAATACAACAATACCTTTTATTTTTTCACAATGTAATGTTATTAGCGATAGCTAGTACTCACTGGTTTCGGTTATGGCTTGTTTTAAATGATTAAGTTTCAAATAACTTTACAAGCATAACTCTTTTGTATGTGCAATGTAATCAACTGTAACAGAAACTGAAGTTAAAATAAATAAAACAAAATAAATATGCAATATATCTTTTAATAAAAAAGAACGTACAGCAATCCTGAACTTTTATGAATATTGATGCCCAATCCATATGTCAACAAGTTCATCCAATGTTAACGACAAATTCTGGAAATCCTTTAATTATGTAAGGCTTTTCAAGGTTCCAATTGGTCTGGCGCTGTTTCATGATTTGCTGCATGACATCAGCTGGATGAGAGGAGAGGAGAGGCACCGGCGGTTCCTCATCACTATGACACAGAATCTGAGGATATAAAAGCCCGGGCCACTCCTTCTGCTCCCGCTGCACGGCTTCAGATAGCAGCTCACTTCAGGTCGCGAACACAGAGTGAGTGAGTGTGAGAGAGAGAGAGAGAGTGTGTGAGTGTGAGAGAGAGTGTCTGAAAGAATGGCGACGCTAGTTGAACCTGTAGATACTCCAGCACCCTTCGGAGGTGTCAGCAGCACCAGGAAAACGGCATCGCCCACGGCCTCGACACATCACTTCGACGAGGGCAAATATTACCTGCTGGTGGTCATTGGGGAGCTGGTCACCGACGAGCATCTGAAGTGTGCCATTGCGGACATTGAGAAAGGTGACCAGAATAATGAACGAATGATGTGCTACGAATATATTTAGATGATGTTTGGACCTGTGTGTCTTAGGCAGTTGCCTTTTCAAGTTCAGTAGACTAACCTAGAACTCGCTTTGGGATTTAATGGGTGAATCTAGCCACTGATTTCTGCTGACTGCAAGAAACTTTCCATGCATTTTGTTATCGGATCTCTTTGTTGTGTGACTATGTAGACGGAAATTGTATCGCAGCCCCTCCCTGTTAGTAACTGTCTTATCAAAGCGATCGCATCGCGCCACCCAGTTTCCCAAAGACCATCATCAGCACCATCATCATCAGCAGCAGCACCGTGGCTGTTTTCGCAGGGCGTGGAGCTCAATCCGATCATCCAGATGTGTTGTTTTTGTCCATTAGACGAACTTCAGTGCCTGGCATGTGTTGTGGGATAGGATGATTCAGCATGTGTCTATCAATAAGACGAATCGCTTGTTTTGGCAGGGTGGAGCATCGATCGGCTCTGCAGTCAGGATGTGCACCATCACCTTGCGTCTCTGTGGATGTGATGTGGCGCGCCAGTTCTTTGTTTCCTAAGCTCGTGCTTTCTTACTATATTATTGTCCTGTTTTGTGACTCATGTGGGAATCAACCTAAATAACCATGCGCGCGAGAGAGGATTCATTCAGTTTAACACTAAATTAAATGCATTAGAAAAATAATCATATTGAATTGCTAGCTGCACTGTTTTGTATGATAAAGTCCTTAACCTCTCCCCACTTGACCAGATCTAGAGACATATTGCGCATCCTGATTTATTTCTATCCTCCTCCATTCCACTCATTCCTTTCTAATCACCGGCTTGTGGGCGTGGCTCGGTCCGCACTGCAGTCCCTACGGAAAGTCAGAAAGGCCCGAAGATCATGCCAAAAAGGGCGTTTCAGTAAGCAATGGGACCCGCGTATCTGTCCCTTTAATCTGTTCATTCAAGTTACAGATAGGGCTTTTCTTTGCGTCAATACGTAACTGCGTCGTCACGTGGGCCATCATCCAAATGTTCCAATAAAGCAAATTCTAGACATATATTGTTTGTTTTATAATGATAGTTTATTAATAAGCGTGTTTATTGTCATTGTACGTGTCCCTATCCCAGCTATCAACCCCTACATAAGTAGTTTAGATTCTAAATGGAATTTTCAACATTAACTATGAATTAATTAATTATTTCCATAGTAGAGTTCTCGTTTCAGTGAGTCATGTTGTTGACTGATTCAGAATCATTCAGACCGATTGGTTAACCGGTTCAATTGATTCAGTCTTGAGAAGACCGCGGTTCGCAAACCAAATATAGTCTTGCAATATAGACAAACCAATAGAAATAGATAATATAAACTACCAATAGATAGTTTGCTTTGGTTAGATCCCCGTGTGCGTGGAGGTGTGCGAGAAAAAAAAAAGAGAAGAGAGAATTACCTTTCTTTCCATTTGTTCTGTCGGGAGGCATTAGCATCCCTTTGACGAGGCATCTGCTTCAAAGCTGAAAAATGTCTGATTTCCTAGGGTTAGATGTTACTAGATTCCCTTTAATGGAGTTTCACTGCTATTTTTGTATTGTGATGAACAAAACACATTATTTTTTGAATTAACAACTTGGGTTATTGTGCTGTTGCTTTGTGGAACTTGTGAGTAAATGGCATCTTTGTTTGCCGTCTGCTAAATTCTAACCATTCTAACCACAAGTTCACCAGTAATAGCAGTGTATTAATACCATGCTTGCCTTGAAGGCATATGCGTTGCGGTTATGCATTTTGTGGCATAAGGGTAATACTTTTCTGTGATCCCATGAGGGGAAGAGGTATGCCATCATGAATACAAAACATGTTTGTCATGATCAGAGCGAACAGCCTTCTTAACCTTTTATCATTCAAAGGCAGATCATTCTGAAGCATATCTGATCTCGAGAAATGTTCTCTTCAAAACATAGTCTCTGTTCTGTCTAACCACTGACCGTGAAGGTTCATAGATATTTCCATACATTGATTTACTTTTGCATGTATTCCAACAGAGCCCAGCATTTAGTTACATGAATTGAAGAGATATTGCGCTTCAGTTCAATATGCAGGACAGATCTGAAACCTAATCTGATTATTTGATTACCTCCCTCTTTAGACTGATCCAATAAAAAGTTAAGTATTATTATTTTGCCCAGAATTAGTTTTAGATCTCTCCCTGGCATACGGCATACTCGAGATGATAAATAGACAAAGATTTTAATTGAAGAAATTTTGTTACAGTTTTGTTGTCAATGTGTAAAGATCTGTTTCCTACGTGACTGATAAAAAGTACAACACATTTCATATTTTCACCCTTTTCCCTCTGACTTGCAGGAATTCGTTCATGGGACACAAATCTGATCGATTGTAACTTGGACCAGGAGTTGAAGCTTTTTGTTTCTCGACACTCTGCCAGGTTTTCAGCAGATGTGAGAGGTAGGCTGAACACGATCTGCTCACTTCATATCTTTTATCCAGCTCAAAAGCTCTTATGTTGCAATTTATGATAACTTGATATTAGACATTTAAAACACTAGTGACAGCAGTTCAAGTATTGCATAGAAATGCCAAAACAACATTTGCTGAAAGTTGTTTTCATTAAAACTATCATTAATGTCATTATTAATATTTATTTATTTTTCCTTTTTCACCCATAGACCTCTATCAGTTATAGCAATGAAAGATGTAACATATCAGCGTTTCAGTGTTTATGTCTGTTACATTTCTTCTATCATGCTTTGCTCGGTCTCTGTGACTCTTCTAAACTTCCCCATGACAGCACCAATGTTACAAAACCTCATGTAAAATTGATTCTTATCAGTTTATCTTTACATCAGCACTTAGCATGCAAAAAAATTAGAGATCACCACAATGTTCAAAACTTTTGCTTCCTCGTTTCTTTTTGCTACATCTATAATTCTCTCCTTTATTTGGAGTATTTTTTTTCCAGTGAATTTTTATGCGAGTTCTTGATGGATTCTTTTGTTGGAGATAAAAGCGGTCTGCCTGGAGCTCTGTCTGGATCAAACCCTGTCCCTGGTGTCACCTCCTCTGTCCTCCCTGACTGTCTGCCTCTGTATCTTTTGTTTTCTCTATTTTTTTCCTTTCATGCTGAATTGCTGTAAGGGATGAAAAGCTAAATGTGAGATAATTAGCTGAAAAATTAATGATCTTGTCTGCTTTTGAACTAAAGGCTGCACACATAGTTATGCACATGGGCTTCAAATGCAGTCAGACCCCAACAGTAATATTGCCCCCCCCCCCCCCCACGAAAAGCAGGAAATTACAGGACTTTAACCATAATGGAAAATTGAAATATATCTTTCAGAGAGACAGTGAGTCTGCAAATGTAAGCAAATAATGAGCCACCACTGACCTTGAATGATTGAAATGTAATCTGTGTCAGCTTGAACACACACACACATAGAGAGAGCAAGCATAGTTTAATAGTATAATGACTTACACTCATAATTTTCTCCTTGATTTTATGCTAGTAGGAAGCATTTGAGACTGTTCCAGCTTTCTGTTTTCGTCAGGTACCAAAGCTTGTCACTTTGCTGAGATCATCAGATTTCATTCTGGAATTCTTATTTACTCTTCTGAATGACTGTCGGAAGAGGGCAAAACAAGAATATATAATTGGCTACTAATCACCCCCTTAAGGATAAACATGACACATGTAGGTGTAGGTTTATTTACATAATCAGATTTATTGCTCAATGGTTGGCTTTATATAAAGCCTTATAGAAAATTAAGAGACATATTTGCATTATTCTGCTTTTTCCCACTAAGCCTTTTAAATACAAAGCCATTAGCTGTCCACCACAGACAAATACCTTGGGGATGTCTTTGGATATGGATGTCTGGATTATTGCTTTATCGCCTAGCTACTACTTGTTACAAAGCATTTCAAATTAATTTAGTTTTTAATACTTTTCTGTGCAGAGTATAAGAGTTCTTTAGGGTAATTATCTGTCGAACTCTCCTAGAGGGGTTTTGTAGAAGGGTAAGACAGATAAATGGGGGCAGGGGAGGATGTGGGTTATTACTAGTCAGTAGGAGGAGGGTAAAATATAAATCATTTAATGTCTGGTGAGTACAGGGAGACTTGAGACTAAAATACACACATATATACATTTATTTAGCAGATGCCTTATATATAAAATTAGCGCATACATGAGGAATATAGTAAACACATGGTTGTTCATGTTTAATGAACGTTAAAATTGATATATATTAAAAGTTCATATATAAACTCCTTTGTACAAAATGCCAACCAAATGCCTTTGAAATATGTGGAACCCCTGCCATGAAATGAATCACAGTGTGAAACTCAGATAAGAGATTACAGTAACAAAAAAGAAGGAGAGAGCACTTGAAAGAATGCTTCAGAAAGTATTATGAGAGAGACAATATTGTGTGTGAGGCTCAGAAGATAAAAGGAGTGTGGAGGATCTCTTTGCTTCTGAGATTCTTCAGGACCGTCAGAGGATAAGCACATGGTACCTGACACTTTGACTTTTTCATTGCTTTGAGTCGAGACGGAAGCTTAAAAATGTGCCTGGAGGTTTAATATTAGATCAGCTATCATAGTCCAGCAGATTCGTGTAGCATCAGACAGTGCAGTAATCAATAGTAATGAATCAGCTTCTGGAAGGTAATCAATAAGCACTTAACAAATGATTGCATTGTCTACCATGCATTTACATGCTGCCTTATCATCTAGAATTATGATATTATTTATATTAAATGTATGACATATGAACTGACAATAGCATAATACCATATTATAATATGATACTACTTGATTAAAATAGTTTTCCTTCAAAAACTTGAAAATTTAAAGGAATAGTTCATCCAATAATCATATTTATATAATTTAATTCACCCTCATGTTGTTCCGGACATGTATAACTTCATTTATTTTGTGAAAAACAAATGTAAAAAACAAAATGTGGAATATCCAATTTCAATGCAGATTTACAGTACAGTCATGTTGGCTGATACTGTTGTGCTGGGCAAGTTTACAAATAATAATTTTTGTTTGTTCAATTACATACTATTATTATTAATATTCATTTAGCTTCTCCATAGTTTGCTTCTATTTTACACTTAAGGCCTTTGGCAAATAAAACAAATATTAAACACTCACAATAGTGATGAGAATCTTAAGCCATGATAGCCAAATATTTACCAGTAAATATTTATCCCACTTGGATATGAATATAAAAAGTTAGATCAAATGTTTTATCAGCTATTTTTATGTATTATTATTATTTACAAATAATAAATGTGTCTGGCACGTAGAAAGCCGGGTTATGCAGGGTTTACCTCTTCAGAAAAGAATGGGCCATTTTTATATTTTGCTCAAAGTAATAAACTTCTAAAAACAAATAACATACATAATCTAAAAAGAAAAACTCATGAGCACAAAATAAAGTTTACTGATAATTTCAGATTTTCTTGCCATCTCTAAATCATTTTCCAAATTCTAACATTGTTTGTTATGAAATGCTCTTAATATGCTGATTAATAATGCCAAAGATGAGGAAAAAATGGCGCAATTATGTCCCACGGTCTGCCATTTGAATACCACTAGTGTAGGTGTTTACTATGCATCTCATGACGCTTTTTGTGCAACGTGCCATTTTAGAGAATTTTGTTGCTTAGTCTTTGAGACTGAATATTTTAAGAGGATCTAGGTACAAACGTTATTTGTTTGAAATGGCTTTTCTGTGCCTTTTTCAAAATCTCATTTTGACATTGAAAGGACAGGGCAGAGTTGGAAAGAGACAAAGTAAGGGAGAAAGTCAGGTTCATGTTCATGGCATTGCATTTATATGGATGCTTGCTTTGTTTGTGTGTTGTGGTGAGTGTCATTAGATGAGGCTGCCCGCCCAAAGGATGTTCAGTCTGTATTAGGATCAAAGATTATGTGAGTTGAGATCAGGACAAGAGGGGTGAGGATGGGGTTGGGGTTGGGTGCTAGTGTAAGTTTAGCAATACTGCAGCTGGCACATCTGCACCAAAAATCAAACTAGAATGGAAATAGCCAAGCTTCTAGGTGACGATCAAATATGCCTGCTTTATCTTTATCCTAAGAGTTTGTAGTTATGTTAGATATCTACAATATAATATGGTTGCTGGTGCTGTTTACATTGCAATCCCCCCCCCCCCCCCCTCACAGAGATATATTTGATTCTTCATGACACCTTTTAGTGGCATCCGTAATGTGTGAAAATTGCTCCTGCTATTTGCTTACAACACCGTAACCATTGATTTAACACTGAATGAAAGGGCTAGTTAACCCCCCCCCCAAAAAAAATCATTAATTTACACATTACTGTTCTGAACTTGTACGGACTGCATGGACCGAAAAAATTGACCTTTTTTTTTATATTTTTTGCTAAAGAAAATTATATTAGCTTTAATTTAGTTAAATATTTCTTCAAAAGAAGAACAGACAGGACAGAGTTGGAGAGAGACCAACTGAGGAACAAGTAAAAAAGAAAATTCTAAAACCAGCACAATCTAATAAAATGTGTTTCAATGATAAAACGTTTTGACAGAAAGAAATATGTGTTACTTCTAGTATTAAAAACTTGTGTCAAGTAAGGTAAGGAATTCATCATAAAAGCCCCATTTTACTCACTCATGTGGACAATAGTCGATGGCAGCAGTTACGTTTTCCAAGGACAGAGGAAAACTGCTATCGACCGTAGTATAATTTGTCCGAACTTTAGTTCGCACCACTGATTCTAATCACATTTTTTCCCCCTTCATCTCTTTGGAGTTCCCGACAGCAGCTGTTTTTGTCACATAAATGGTCTTCCCCCCGGTGTGAGGTTGACCCTGTAATGATGCCACTTTTCTGCTTGCGTGAGTCTGGGTGTGTGCAGGGCACCAGGAATAGTATTCATGTCAGGTTACTGCCACATCAACTGTTAACGGACCTCCCCATGTTTAGGGGGAAAAGGATAAAAGTAACGAGGGTAGAGGAGAATCCACCATGCATTACCAATACACAGATGTCTATGTTGTAAAGAATATCTGCAGCTAAACTAGAACAGAGGGTACTGCAGTGAAATGACTGCAACACCTCAGAACACACCTGTAAGAAGAAATGAAGTTACAGCGTGTTCTAAATCAAGTACACTCCCCTTGCTATGCAGATGTCAGATGCATTCTATTTAATTCATTCTAGCATCCCTTAGCTCCTCCCTCTCTTAGATCCTCTTACTGATCTTGATAAAGCATGTTCTCCCACAGGAACTCCCTATTCCATTCCTAATGATCCTAAGAGAGAGTGGCACCATATTGGTATCTGGAGTCTCAGACATGCTGTATACTTTCTTAAAAAATGTTGTTTTCTTGGGGGCAGATCTAAAAACTTGTTTAGCACTACACTTAGGAAAAGTCTAACTCACACATTCAATGGTCGTTGCCCTTGATCTACATTAATATCTTGTAGTAGTATTAATCAAATGATTTTGAGAGCTGACGTCAGTCTATGTAATGCTTGTTAAAGGTTAAAGAAATGTTTTGTGGAAAATAGTAGCAAAAAATACAGGTGAAATAATAGAAGAAGAATATGTTTAGATGAGGGGATGTGGAAAGGAACAAATTCAGAGCGTTAATTATTATTCAGCAGGTGAGAAACATACTGTAATTACCTGCACTGCATGAGAGAGCCACCTGGATACACATGCTACAAATGTCCTAATGTGAACAGATTTGAGACCTAAATATACAAAGTTGATGACAGAAATGCAATAAAGATCTTTTATAGACCTATCCAAAGACATTGTGTCATATGTTAACGGACAATAATACATTTAGTATTCCATCCTCATTTTTATGGTTTAATTGAACTTGATCATTAAGAACAAATATCCCAGCCACACATCACTTTTGGCCATGACTGCAATCTGGATTATTCTAAATGAAATTAATAAAGATGATAATACATAATACAAATATGCGTGAATGCACTTTAGTGAATGAAACCCAATATATGCAATGTAAAATCTCTGCTGCATCAAATGTATGTAATTTATCTACAACATTTTTTACAGCTATTTTTGTCTGAGGTATGACCATACCAAGAGGTTGTGGTCTGTTGGAAGTGCAAATGGAAAAAATTGTGTGTGCCCTTTTGTGTTTTAAATTTAGACCTTGTAATTTTAGACAGCTAAGGACTTATTCTTCAAGCAATTTTCAGCACTTATGGAGCACATGGTCACTGAACCTGAACAAACAACCTCAGAGGGGGGATTATGAGACTATGAACAACAATTACTTCATGAGTGATAAAGCTGATGTTAGCTGATCTCTGCAGTAATAGCAAACACTCTACTACTGACAGTGACGGAGTTGACTGTTTCCTGCAATCTTACAGCCTCACCGCTTCTGGACAGCTTGATGAATTTATAATAAGATTGATTCACCCTGACGGAGACTAGACAATTCTCACTTGAATTTACAATGAGCCATTTGCACAGGGGATGGGGGGAAAAGCAAGATATTGAACAATCAGAGGGATATTATATTGTCAGTATAGTCACACTGTCAGAGGACATGTATGAACAGAATGTACAAAGAAAATGGTCGGACAAAAAAAAGAACACACTTATAACAGTGGAATACTAGAAGCATTTTTCGTGTTCCACCCAGGTTGATGGAAAGAGAAAGGATGACAAGTTGCTTGAGGAAGGGCAGAGGTTAATTAGATATCTGTACCAATAGAGCATATATAGAGAAATGAGGAGGAGAAGAGGAGAGTATGCTTGAGTACACACGAGTCAATTAAGTAACAGATGTCACATAAAAATAACCTTAAGTTTACCAAATGTAACTTAAAACTCAACAAGGCGTATATGCATGACAAAAGGGGCTGAAGGAATGGTAATGAAAAGTATGAATGGTCTTCAGCAAAATTACAGACCAAATAAAATCAACAAAGCTAGTTCTTGGCTTGTTTTTGTTTTTCCTTATATTCTACTGGAGTCCTGGTCTTGAGAGGCTATTTTCAGCAAAGATATAATATAAAATATACTGTATATAAAGTAAAAACAAAAAAAATGCTTATTTATAATTTCATTCACTCTATAACACAAACCAAAACATTTTTAAGATGCCCGTGTGCATGTGTACATCACAGTGAGTGTTAATAACATATTATTTTATTTTTAGGACAAAAGATTCTGCACCACAAAAGTAATGTGTTGGAGACAGTTGTGCTCATCAACCCTTCAGATGAAGCAGTTAGTACTGAGGTAAACACCTTATCTCTTTCTCTCTCTATTTCAATAAATACTGTATATCTATGTCTGCCAATAAAACATATTTTAAAACTGTTTTAGGTGTCTGGTATACATAGAGACATATGCCTTATTGCGGATAAGAGTAAACACAGAACTAGTATCCTATAGGTCCAGTCAAGAGCATCGTGGTTATACTGTTCGCAACAGAATAAACTGAAAAGCCAGTGACTGTATTGACACTATTTTTGGCCTTTGTCAAATATTTTAAATTACTAAAATGCCAAGACATCAAATAGTTCTGTATTTAATGGATGTGTTGCAGTTGCTGGCAAATTCATAAATGCACAACACGGTCATACCGTGGTCAAAGCCTTGCTTGCACTGTGACTGCAGTTTGACTCTGCAGTAATAATGTGGTAAAGCACTGCAGGTCTGACCTTGGCAGACTGCCCAGAACAGTCAATGGCAGCAAGCTGGAAAATGCTGGCCTGGACAGAGAACATGAAAGACAGAGTAAAGGACACAGACAGCCAACATAATAAAAACCGTATTTGTTGAAATTATGGCATTTTTCATATGAATTAATGACATTTTTCATTTACACAAAACTGCAGAAAGGTTTAGATGCAACATCTTATAGCAACAAGTTTACTTATGTTAGGTGGGTTCTTTACGGCATGATACAACATTTTAACGTGCAAACTCTCACTTTTTGCAGATATGGCATTTAAATAATTAAAGATAACCGTCACTTGCTATGTTGTTGCATCAAATGCAATGATCAATCCTAACCAGGTCCATGTTTAATGAGTTTTATAAACTTTGTTTATACCTAGGTACGTCTGATGGTCTCAGACACAGCCCACCATAAGTTGCTTGTCCTAGCAGGGCAGTGTTTTGAAAATACAGGCGAGCTAATTCTCCAATCAGGCTCCTTTTCTCTCTCTAATTTCATTGACATTTTTACAGATCAAGAGGTGAGTGATTGTTAGCTTTTTGCTTCTGTTTGCTATATGTTTTCTCAAATGCGTTTGAGCAAATGCTAAAATCCAGCATGCATATTACAGTTCAAGATTAAATTCAAGGATGCAGTCTTATTTAGTGAAGTGTTTTTAACTAATTTTACACACAGATCGGAGAACTTCTAAGCACCATACATCCAGCCAACAAAGCCAATTTAACCCTTTTCTGCCCTGAGCAAGGCGACTGGAAAAATTCAAACCTGGACAAACACAACTTGCAGGACTTCATCCATATGAAGCTAAATTCCCCAACCATCCTTCCAGAAATGGAAGGTCTTTCTGAATTTACAGAGTACTTGTCGGAATCTGTGGAAATCCCATCTCCATTTGACATGCTGGAACCCCCGACCTCAGGAGGGTTCCTGAAATTATCCAAACCATGCTGCTATATTTTCCCTGGTGGACGAGGTGATTCAGCACTCTTTGCTGTTAACGGCTTTAACATGCTGATTAATGGTGGATCTGATAGAAAGTCGTGTTTTTGGAAGCTAGTACGCCATCTGGACAGAGTGGATTCTGTTCTCCTTACACACATTGGAGATGACAACCTTCCTGGCATCAACAGCATGCTGCAGCGTAAAATAGCTGAACTCGAGGAGGAGCAGTCACAGGGATCCACCGCTAACAGTGACTGGACAAAAAATATGATCTCACCTGATATTGGTGTTATGTTTGTCAACATGCCCCAGAACTTGGAAAACCTTGAGCCCAACTACAAGATTAGAAGAAATGCTGAGGAGGCATCTCTCACACTGCAGTACCTAAATAAGCTGTCTTTAAAACCTGAACCACTGCATAGGAATATTGGGAATGCAGTGGAACCAATTATACTTTTCCAGAAAATGGGGGTCGGAAAACTTGAAATGTATGTTCTTAACCCTGCTAAGAACAGCAAGGAGTTGCAATACTTCTTGAAAGAATGGACCGGTAGTGATAAAGACAAAGCCCCCGTCTTGCTGCCAAATGGAAAAGAATCAGAGCTCCCAATCTCATATTTGTCTTCCATCTCATCACTGATTGTGTGGCATCCTGCTAACCCATCAGAAAAAATAATCCGTGTTCTATTTCCAGGCAATTCCACTCAGAATAATATTCTCGAAGGCCTAGAGAAACTTAAACACTTAGACTTCCTCAAACATCCTGTGATCACACAAAAAGAGCTTAATTCAAACTTAGCCCCTACATTGAAACAAGCAAAGCTGAAACATAAGACCGATAGTAAAGAGAGCCTAAAGTCCACATCAAAACCATCCCCAAGCAAAAATCTCCACAAAGAGTCCAAAGAAGAAGCCCCTGAAAAACTAAAAATCCTTAGTAAAACAGACTCTGTGGAAACTCAGGAGCCAACCCAAAAAACAGAGAAGAAAGAAAAAGCACTTGTGAAAAAAGTTAAAGCAGTAGACAAAGACATTAAAGGCAAGATTGAGCAAACATCCAAAATTGACACTCCAGAGAAAAAGAAAGCTGACATTAAACCAAAAACAATAAAGAAAGAAACAAAGAAACCAGTGGAAAAGAGTGAAGTTGATAAAAATACTGAAAAACCCCCACCCAAGAAAGAAGAGAAGGCCAAAAAAGAAGAGAAAGTGAAGAAAGAAGATGTGAAAAAGGACATTAAAAGACGAGACATTAGGAAAGATTCCATATTAAAGGAAAGCAGAAAGGATGAAAAGAAAGAAATGCAGAAAGATGAAAAAGAACCCAAGAAAGATCTGAGGAAAGCTGGTAGCTTGAAAAAGAATGCCCCTAGCACACCTGAGTTAAAAAAACCTGCACCTAAACCAAAGGTTGCAGCACGAGGAAAGGCTCCCGGTAGTCCTGCAAAATCCAAAGAGAAGGCTAAGGCTAAACCAACAAATAAAGATGCAGGAGCATTAGTGGCAGCACTTTCTGTCTCAAGTACTACTGCTGAAGAACCTGCTATTGAAGCCAGTGTAACGGATGTTTGTGAGGCAGAGAGATCATTGATGTCTTCACCAGAGGACCTCACTAAAGACTTTGAGGCTCTAAAAGCAGAGGAGATTGAAGATGACGAAATCCTTTGTCAGACCAAAATAGACAATTCTTGTCAAGGAGAGATGATGAAGCATGAAGAAATAACTCCATGCAAAGAGTCTCCAGAAGCAGCAGAGTCACTGGATGAAGGAATAGCAACCACAGAAGCTGAGGAGGAATGTGGTGGTACTCCAGGTGAGCTAGAAACCAATCTTAAAAGCAGTGGTACCAGTGAAAAATTCGAAGATGAGGGAACAGGGTTGGAAGAGTCATCTGAGATAGGGGACTATGAAGAAAAGGGAGATACAGAAGAAGTGGATGAGCAGGACAGAACACTATCTAGATTAAAGGATGATGGAAAGCAAGGAGAGCAAGAAACAAAGGAAGGGTCAGTTTATGGTGCAGAAGGACAACAATGTAGAAATGACAAAGAAATTGAGTTGCAGAGTTTTGATGTTACCACACCACCGAGGCTGTCTGCACCTGTATCTCCTTCTGCTTCTTTTCATGATGAAACCCTACCAGCAGGTTCAGAAAGTGAGGTTGCATCTGATGAAGAAAATCGAGATGAGCCTCCAGAAGAATACACAACATCAGGACACACTCAGTCTACAATTGAGATCTCAAGTGTTCCAACACCTATGGATGAAATGTCAACTCCAAGAGATGTACTGAGTGACGAGACAACTAATGATGAAAGTGAGTCTCCCTCCCAAGACTTTGTCAGATACAGTATGGCTACAGATTATGAACGAAAGAAACTCTCACCTCTCCAAGATCTTCCTGAATTAGATCACTCCAAGAGTGATGCCACTGAGGGGCATGACTATCATGCATCAGCTTCCACCATTTCACCTCCTTCTTCATTGGAGGAAGACAAATCTGCCAAGGAATTTTTAACTAAAGACACATTCTCTTTTGATTCAAACAGGCTCACTGCTATCACTGCAACTTTGCCTTTTGTCAGGTCACCTTCTGGTGACCAAAACATGAACATAGCCCATGTTCATACAGGTGTCTCTTCACCGATTGAACTGGGAACCACACTAGCAGGGATGTCAAAAGGAATGGAATCATACAGTCCAGATGAGAAAACCTTAGAGGATCCTTTGTCTCCTCAGTCCTCAGGTCACACACCTTACTACCAATCCCCAGTGGAGGAGAAAGCTGGAACACTACCATCTGAGAAAACATCTGACCCCCAGGGTCCTATTATTGTCGACATAACAAGTGACAAGGAATACTCTCCCAGAGAGGCTAGTCCAATTGATGAAGCAGTGCCTGTCTCACAAATGGGAAAGAAGCAATCACCAAGTTATGAAGCACATTTATCAAACAATTTTGAGCTTGACCACAAGACCCAAAGCCAGACTGGCAATAATGATAGAAAGTTAGCAACTGATGACAGCTCTTCATTTGCATCTGCTTCATCATTGCCGCCAGCTAAAGTAGAGAGCCAGTCTGATACAAATCCTTTCACAACATTTAAAGAGGACAGCAAAATGTCCATATCTGAGGGGACCACATCAGATAAGTCTGGCACACCAGTTGATGAGGTTGTTGCAGAAGACACATTTTCTCACATTGCCTCTGCCTCAACAGCATCACTCGCAACAAGTTCTTTACCAGAACCTACAACAGATGAGGTCTCCCCATCACTTCATGCTGAAGTGGGCTCCCCACATTCCACAGAAGTGGATGACTCTCTCTCTGTCTCTGTTGTTCAAACTCCAACCACAATGCAAGAAGCAGAAGTCTCCCCATCTAAGGACAGTCCTCGGCCTATGTCAATCTCCCCTGATGTTTCTCCAAAAACAGCCAAACTGAGAATGCCACAACAAGAACGGAAATCCTCTGAGCAGTCTTTCTCAGCTGAGTGTGGACAAGTATCCTCAGAACACTCGTTTGCATTGGATTTTAGCAAGCAGTCACCAGATCATCCATCTGTAGGAGGAATGCAGCATACAGTCACTGAAAATGGACCAACAGAAGTTGATTACAGCCCTTCGGATGGAGCTGGACTCATGGGAGAACAGCACAGACCTGGGAAGACTGTGGAGAAGGCAATGCTTTTCAAAGAGTCTGATAGTACACTGGTTACTTCTGCTTCCCCATCAGATGTCTCTCAGTCCACCCCAACAGTTACAACACCCTGCCAAATTGGGGAGCCTAGAGAAATGACCCCAAATTCGGGTCGTTTCTCAGAGTCTGTTACTCCAAAACAGTCACCCCACAATCAGTCCCCATTATCTCCTAACTCTTCCCTTGTTCTAGGCAGACCAAGTACTTTGTATGAAGGTACAGATAACGATAAACCTAGTCCCAGCTCATTTTACAAAGAGATTGGAATGGATAAAATAGAGCACACACAAAATCTGGAGAAGACTCCACCGAAGGCCCAGTCACTCTCATCTCCTACGGTGTCATCTTGTTTTTCTCAGAAGACAGAAGAACTTAAACTTGGCTTAGGGACGAATCCCTTCACAGACTTGAAATCCCCCACTAGCCCCAAAATGTCACCACCAGCCAAACTTTCTCCTTCTTCCAATCAGACAGACACTCAAGAGAAGTTTTCGAACAGCTCTACATCATATTCCTACAGCTGTCAATATGGAGAGTCTACAAAAATTTGTGATGGTGGGTCCATAGGGCCAGATACATCAAAAACAATATTTTCTCAGTCACGAGCAGATGTGGACTTGTGTTTGGTGACCTCCTGTGAATACAGACATCCAAAAACAGAGCTTTCTCCATCCTTTATTAACCCCAGTCCTCTTGAGTACTTCATGAATGAGGAACATCCTCTGGATGAGGAAAAGCCACTTGCTAAGTCTGGAGGAGGACCACCACCACCTGGAGGGAAACAGCAGAACAAACAGTGTGAAGAAACTCCACCGACCTCTGTAAGTGAATCAGCGCCCTCTCAAACTGACTCTGATGTTCCTCCCGGGACAGAAGAGTGCCCATCAATAACTGCAGATGCAAATATTGACTCTGAGGATGACTCAGAAACACTACCAACAGATAGGACTATTACTTATCGTCATGCAGACCCACCTCCAGTCCCACCAAGAGACCCTGCTCCTGCTCCTCCACATCCTGATGCGTGCATGGTGGATCCTGAGGTTCTTAAAGCTCAGGAGGCATCCCAAAAAGAAGAAAAAGGGAAGCCAAAAAAGAACATCAACACCAAGACCAAGTCATCTGCAACAAAGAGCTTGTCAAAAACAAGTGCCATCAAAGAGTCGAAAGTATCTTCTCCAAAAAAGGTTACAGAAGATAAAGATGCCAAAAATGCTACTAATACCTCTGCATCAAGGGGAGTGAAAAGCAGCACTTCAGGTAAAACTCTAGCTTCATACTAGAGTTTTCATACTTTCAATTAAAAAATATGACACCCTTCATAAAGCCCACTTATTTCTATAATCTATAAAGCGTTGTTTTGCTTTAAATATCAGACTTACTGTATATGTTTGTATATATGATTTATATATTTTTTATTGTTGTTAAGGAAGCACCAAGTCCAGCAGTGGAATGTCAGTACCTAACTGTCCTCCAATGTATATGGACCTAGTTTACATACCAAATCACTGCAATGCCAAGAATGTGGATGCTGAGTTCTTCAAACGGATCCGGTCCTCCTACTTTGTAGTCAGTGGCAATGATCCAACAGCACAGGAGCCCAGTAAGGCAGTTCTGGATGCTCTGTTGGAAGGAAAGAGCCAATGGGGAAATAATATGCAGGTACTATTATTATTCCAATGGTCTGTTTCATAACCTAATTTAAAAGTATGAATACTTTCCTTGGAATTAATTTTGCATATGATATTAATATGGATATTCTTACCCCTATAGGTCACACTGATTCCAACCCATGATACAGAAGTTATGAGGGAGTGGTACCAGGAAACCCATGAGAAGCAGCAAGACTTAAACATCATGGTTTTGGCAAGCAGCAGCACTGTGGTCATGCAAGATGAGTCTTTCCCTGCATGTAAGATTGAGCTGTGATTGTCATGACCATGATGTGGTACAGGTTGGATGTTGGAGTGCAAACAATTAGAAAACTCACTACACCTTCACAAAAGCAAATGTTTAGGATCTCTTACCATATACTCAATAGAGGAACCAGCAAAATGTTTCTCAATAGAATTATCTAGTACTTTTTGAGGTCTCAGGTTGTGAAAATATTTGCTTAGACATTGTTGACCACACAAAGAGCAGTTTTTAAACGCACACAAACACCCAGCAGAAGCTACTTAGAGCAAACTGACTAAATACATACAGTAGTTGGTGGATGAACACCGTGCTGAGCATCTCCAAGAAAACCGACAAAACACTGCAAATTTACTCATTTAAAAATGGATTAAAAATGGATCAATGGATTGCTGAAAAAAATCCATAAAAGATAAAGTTTACGCCAAAGGTTGAGGGATTGTTTAAATGCCTTAGAAAGTTAAACTGAATGTACAACAAAAATGATGCACTTAATATGAGGACAGTTAAATGGTATGTATGGATCACTATTACATATATATCATTGGATGCAAAAGCTACATTTAACATCATAATCCAGCTGCACTGAGTTGCATAAAATATGAATGTGAAGCTTGCTACTTTGTGATTAAATGCAAAATAGAATAAAGGTCTAACTCATTTAAAAGACTCCCTGAGAAATGCCTGAGAAACATGAAATACCATAAGTTGTACGTAAAACCTTAACATTATAAATAATACATCTCATACCTCTTCCTCCTGGACTAGCAAAGAATTAATTAATTATATTACCACCATTGTAATAGATATTACTTTTTACAGGTAGGAGATACTGTTTTAAAACTGCCCATCTTTAGCTTGAAATCACATAAATTTCACACCACCCTTTTTAATAGATTAAAATATTTAATGTTCAAACGTGTTTCTTTGTTTGCTTAGTATTTGCACACTTTATTTATGTTAATGTTTTTGTATCCTATTAATTGAGTAATAGATTTGCAATATTTATTTGCCTTATTTATTGCTTAAATAATTTATAACTTTGAAATTAGCTTTTTGGACATACCTATGAGGTTATTCATGAAAGGAGATCTCTAACGTGCAAAACTCTTGTTGATTCAGAGTTGTGTCAAAGTTCAACAATTGTTTTTGTTTTTCTTTGATAACTATTGTTTTCTTCTCTAACTCCAAATGGAGTTGATTATCCTTTTAAATGAACATTTCACTCAATGTTGAGAGCTCTTCTGTATGCATTGTTCATCCAAATCTTACCCATCTACAAGTTTTATTTTCTTAGCTTGCCAATGTTGCCAAGAAGAGCCATCAAGAATGTGGTACATTGAAAGTCGAGAAAGAGAAAACTTTCCTTTCCTTAGGAATCTTTTATAAAATTGCACTGTACTATAATTATATATAGCTTAGTGACTGAGTGAGCGGTCGGATGATATGTGCATGTGTAATATATTATCCTTGACATTTCTCTGTGCTTTCTTTCACTAAGAGGGGAAACTCACTCTTTACTGCCAACAATCACTGCAAGGATATGACTGAAATAATTCATGTTTGGAAAATCATGAACTTGGATCAGGTTTGTTGTACGTAAATGACACTTTTAATCAATAACCATACAGTCATGGAAGTTTAAACATCTCATTGAAGATTGTCAATGAGATTTAAATTCCAATCACCAATTACTATGACTGTATACAGATTTTACAGTTAAGTTCTACAAGTATTTAGATTGTGACGATACAGGATTATGCCACAGGTTGTTAAAATATGTCGAAGGCATAACTGCTTGAAACATGTTATACCAAAATATTTAGAGCCGACAACGTCAACAAAATATTACCAGGGAACTCGGTGCCGATATGGCCCAACCCTTTTCAACAGCTCAAGATAACAATAAACTTGATATGACGATCAACTCAAACCACACACTTCAGAACTGGCCACTTCTTAATTCCGTACTAACAGCAGTAATGTTGAAAAGACTCTTCTGCTTCAGCAAATGCATTGTTGTTATCTGCAAGACATCTATACCACACACACATCCTGTCTATCACTCCCCTCTTTACTCTGACCCACAGTAACACTTCACTTTCTCTCAAAACTTCACAATCCTTCTAGTTTTTCTCGCTGACCTTCGGGTGCTAGTAAGAATATGTCTGCAGTTGTGTATGAAATATATATATCTTGTGAACTTGCATCTTTCCTTTTTTTCATTCCTAATCCCATATCTAGAGGATAGTTTCAAGTTAAAGTATTACCTTGTGCTTTTTCCTAATGTTTGTGTGCGATATATCTTCTCATCTATGGGGTGTTTGATGTAAAGGGAACTACAATTAAAAAGAAGGTAAATCAGTCCACAATAAATGATTTTGTGGAATACAATAAATGATCTTGTGGTTTTTTTTCTGTAAGTTATACTAGCTCACATATTCTACAAAATGTGGTTATGTAGTCGGAATTGTGTTCTTGTGCTTGCTCAAAGGCCTTTCTGAGAGTTTAATTGGCTACGAAACAGGCCTACGCCACAGGGATCATATGTTTGATTCTGGTTAGGAATCTGGCTCTGACCAAATTTACACAGGATTTAGGCAAGTCATTTGTGCATTCACTTTTGGCCTCATAAAGACAAAGTAACATTGAGTAAAACTTCATATTGAACTTTTAATTTAAATAAAAGGAGAGCAATGTCTAGCATGCTTTTAGAAAACAAAAGACATAAAATAATGTACACTTGAAAATAAACTGTTATGACCAAATCAAGATTTGCATGCATCTATTTAATTGAGGGAAGACAGACTGGTCACTACCCTGGCAGTCGACCATGCCATCACTGCCCTTCTGTCACAGAGGACATTAACTAATGATGACTTGGGCACTGCAGGCTTTTTTAAAACACAGACAGAACCGTTGCGTTAAATCAAAATGGAAATGTCTAGCGGCAAAAGTACCAGAGAAATAACATTGGCTGAAGTTCAATGTGAGAAGTCTGGGTCAGAGCATGCTATTACTTTTATGTGGTGAGCATGATGTCAGCAGATCAATGCAGGTCTGTGGAGTCATGTAACCTAAAATGACTTTAGATAAACTCTGTTTGCTTTGAAGTTAAAGGAGTAAAGGAATTATACATATATATATTTATTTTTATATTTCTAAATTTTATTTTATTTATGTGCAGTGTTTTTAAAACTGATCCACTTTTTTCAACATGCAACTTGACAGCAGTTATTATTTCTCCCAAAGTGCACTAAAACCACATAAACACATAATGTAGCAAACATTCTCACCAGTAAAATGTAAAAGAGCAAAATTACATTAAATCACTGAATACTATAACATACTATACTATACTATAACATAACTTATCTATGACTTTTCAAGCACTAAATGTCAGTAATCACAAATTGAGTGTTGAGAAATTAACATCCAATTTATGTAAAAACAGTAATAGCAGTTTACAACAACTTTCTTTCTTGCTAAACAACAAATGAGATACACTGAGTAATGCTACTGCATACTCTCATGTAAAGGATTATTAGGAACACCTGTTCAATTTCTCATTAATGCAATTATCTAATCAACCAATCACATGGCAGTTGCTTCAATGCATTTAGGGATGTGGTCCTGGTCAAGACAATCTCATGAACTCCAAATTGAATGCCAGAATGGGAAAGAAAGGTGATTTAAGCAATTTTGAGCTTGGGATGGTTGTTGGTGCCAGATGGGTTGGTCTGAATATTTCACATCTGAGTATCTGACTCAGTTACTGGGATTTTCACGCACAACCATTTCTAGGGTTTACAAAGAATGGTGTGAAAAGGGAAAAACATCCAATCTGCGGCAGTCCTGTGGGCGAAAATGCCTTGTTGATGTCAGAGGTCAGAGGAGAATGAGCCGACTGATTCAAGTTGAGAGAAGAGCAACTTTGACTGAAATAGCCACTCGTTACAACCGAGGTATACAGCAAAGCATTTGAGAAGCCACAACATGCACAACCTTGAGGCGGATGGGCTACAACAGCAGAAGACCCCACCGGGTACCACTCATTTCCACTACAAATAGGAAAAAGAGGCTACAATTTGCACAAGTTCACCAAAATTGGACAGTTGAAGAGTGGAAAAATGTTGCCTGGTCTGATGAGTCTCGATTTCTGTTGAGGCATTCAGATGGTAGAGTCAGAATTTGGCGTAAACAGAATAGGAACATGGATCCATCATGCCTTGTTACCACTGTGCAGGCTGGTGGTGGTGGTGTAATAATGTGGGGGATGTTTTCTTGGCACACTTTAGGCCCCTTAGTGCCAATTGGGAATCGTTTAAGTGCCATGGCCTACCTGAGCATTGTTTCTGACCATGTCCATCCCTTTATGACCACCATGTACCCATCCTCGGATGCTACTTCCAGCAGGATAATGCACCATGTCACAAAGCTATCCAATCAATATGGGCCAACATTTCTAAAGAATGCTTTCAGCACCTTGTTGAATCAATGCCACGTAGAATTAAGGCAGTTCTGAAGGCGAAATGGGGTCAAACACAGTATTAGTATGGTGTTCCTAATAATCATTTAAGTGAGTTTATAAACCAGTAATTTGGCTATGCGCACAGTGCTCTTGTTTTAAACAAAACATACACAGTAAAAAGGATGAACAGGAAATACACTTGTAAAGCCTCAAGGCTATTTGTTTATAATGTGTTTAAATTTCTTTGATATAAATTAACACAAAAGTACACAATCTATGGCTGGAGAAATCCCAGAATTTATATTATTAGCCATGTTATGCTGCTCACAACATCATGCGAAAACATCCATCTTGGATCTCATCAATAATCCAGTACACTTGAGAGTCAGCCTCCAATTGGGCAAAAGACAGTCTCAGCTGAATGGGGTGAGGTGCTGTTGCTAAGGAAACGGACTGCCGAGTCCCACCAGGACCACAGACGGTGTCTAAGTATAATACAATTGTTTGTTCTGTTACTATCATTAACATGTTACATATACCACACACATTAAAAAAAATAGTACATTGGTTTCTATTATTTTATATAAAGCTCATTAAAAATACTACAAAATACTGAAATAAAATGTCCAAAGGCTAATTTAGCTCTCTTCTGGGGACAAAACTGTTCTTAAAGTATAGCTATACACTAACATGTGTACTTGCAAACCTTTCCCTCTTGAAAAAAATGGATTACCCATGTGTTTGCACTGTCAGCACTTCTTGCAGTTGAGGTGTGCATGGGTAATCAAATCTCAGCATCTTTCTAATATCTAATCGGCCCAAGTCTTTTGAAACATCACCTGATAAAATAATTATCTCCACATTCCCTGCATTTATGGTCATGCCATCCTGTCAGCTTTATATTCATACCTTAATGTTTTCCACCTACTATTTTTAATGTGGAAACTATTTCCACTTTACTATTATATCAGAAATCCAGAAAATATAAATATCCATTCATCACAATGAGAAATCATGCATGAACACTATTCACAGCAAAGATGCCCTTGGCTACAGCCTCAAATTCAATTTCTGACAATCCTGTACAGTCATCAATCACAGTTCACCGACCCCCCTTTAAAAATGTATGTCTAAGGATTCCATGTTGTACAAACATTAAAAAATCTATAGGGTCACACCAAATGCATCTGTGGACACTGAAAATATATTATTTATTCTACATTGCTTTCTTGCATTGTGTAGAAATTGTGTATTTCAACTCTTAACATTCTAGACATGCAAAATGTATATCAAACCTGCCTTGACAAAATTTCCCAATCACATTTTGTCACACAAATTATGTATTATTATGGCATATGCATTAGAATGACTCTCTCGCTAGGTCTCATAGCCATTAATAGTGACCTTTAAATTCAGAGAAAAAAATAACTGGGAAATTATCCAGCTGTTTATTGATTATCTGCATGCTGTGTGGTTAGAACAGATGAGCAAGGGAAGCAAAGGCACACATTTAGCGTTTTTCTCTCTCCACTAATAGCAGCTCTTAAAAAAATACAATACAGCATCACTACAGACAGAAAGACACTATAAATGTATCTAAGGAATCAATATGTATCTAAGGAATCTATATGTCTCTGTGTCTCAAACTAACGGCTTGTCACAACCTAGCAGAACTCATTTAAAGCAACCGTTGAAACCTCTTCAATCATGGATAGTCAAATTAGCTACTTGTCTGTCATTTCAAATTGCAACTGAACTGAGCAATAAATCAGTCTAAAAACTGCTGAAGAATGTTTAAACCAGCTTAGAATACTATTTTTAGCCAGTATGTTGGGTGGTTTTAGATGTGAACTTTTCAGGGAGACTTGCAAGGCTGTTTTTAGCAGGGAAGACACAAGATAGTGTATTTTTTTGATGAATATTTAATTAATAATTAGTTTTGTCTTTGCCAACTTGCTATATTGACTTAGTTTATTTAATTCGAAGACAGGAGTTCTGTATTCCTCCATTTAAATCTAATCATTATTGCGAAGGAGTGTTTAGTCTGTGATCAACAGCGTCATCTACTGGTTCAAACTATTAAACACATGGGGTAAATATGGCTTGCATATCTAGGTTTATGTAGCGTGTAGTTTACTAGCAAATGGAGAAAGCGGTTTAAAATAAATGCCTTCACAGTCACAATGGTAAATTTTTCTTAATTAATATTTGAATTACTATTTTATGAGAAATAATGTATAACTCAGATTGTGAACGTACCGGTTAACAAGAGAAAGCCACATTGGAATGTTCCATTTCAGCTTCAAAGGGGGTGTCCTGTTTAATAAAAGTTTTTTTAAACCATTTTTTTTCGCTAATAATAGATTATGTTCTTTATGTACTTTAAATATTTTATTCTAGTATGTGTTTTTCAAGAAAAACATCAAAATAATTGGACCTGCTGAAATATTCTTCGGCACAGCCATTGCAAAGTGTGACCGCGCGAGTGTTCAGGCAGACATGGCGCTGCTAGGACTGAACGCCTGTGCCCGTGTTTTACTGACCGGTGCGTCCAGAGCAGCAGTTGGAGCCCTGCAGTCAGACTGTTTAAAATGGCGACATGGAGGTAATATGGGTACAACGCTGCATTTATCCTATCTGTATACACTGAGAACATATCATGGATAGTGGAGCTAAAAGTCAAGGCCAATGTCATTAAGAGTAGCTATTCGAGTTTACACAATACACGGTTGTGCGCAAAATGATTCATACCCAGGCTAAAGTTTTAATTATGTTGAACTTTTATATAACAAATAAGCATCTTTTTTCAGGAAATGACAAAAAGGTGACAATTGTCTTTTAAAAGAAAGCGAGACATTGTGTCAGAGATATTAGTAAACCATTCCATGTCTACAATTATTCATACCCTTTCTCAATCAATGCCAAAGCCTTTATTTTTCATCACAGCTGTCATAATGTTTTTATAATTCGTGACGTTTTTTTGCACACTTCCGCTGGGATTTTGGACCTCTTCTCTTTTGCATAAATCTCCATGCAAAATTCGTGAGGATAAAAGGCTCGCGAGGATAAAAGGCTTCCTTGCCATCTGTCTGGTCTCTCTCCGCAATGTCTGTACTGGATTCAGGTCTGGACGTTGTTGTTGTTCTCTAACAATACTGTCTTAACCACTTTTGCTTTGTATTTTGGATTGCTGTCTTGAGAGAAGTACCACTACATCTCCAGGTCAAGTTTTTGTGCTGACTGTCTGATGTTTTAATCCAGATTCGTAATGTAGTATCTTTTTTTCATGATGCCATTTACTTTTACTTATTGCTTGTTCCCACCACCATGCTTGAGTGTGGAGATTGTGTTCTTGGGGTGGAATGCTGCTGCTTTTTTCTCCAAACAAAAACCACATCCCTATGTTCAAACAACTCAATTTTGCTTCATTAGACCACTGTGTCAATAACCAAAAGGCTAATTTGTCCTGGTGGACCTTTGCAAAGGCTAGACGAGCCTCTCTGTGTCTGTCTTGAAGAAGTGGAGTCATCTTTGGTCTGTGTCTATGCAGGCCAGTCTTGTGCAGCGGTTGGGGGAGTGCTTTGAAATGTTGGTACCAGCATTACTCAGATTTTTCAGGATGGCTTTGTTAGCTATTCTTCTTAGCTTCCTGCATTGCCATTCACTGGCAGCGCTGGGGTCACTTTTGGCTTCCTACTACATCCTTTCAGATTTTTTACAGTGTGAAACTCCTTGAACTTTCTAATAATGCTTTGCGCAGTAGCCACTGGTACTTTGTGGCCATCGTAGCCTTTCCCTTTCTTCTGAGCGTCCACATTGCACTCCTTGGTTTTAACCATGACCTGCTGTTTAGCAGAAGTTGACAAGCAAATGTGCATCAGCTGTTCTTAATTCTAGAATGTGCTAGGCCTTACGTTAACATCCTTAACTTACCAGGAGCATTTAGAATACATTTCCTGAGAATTTTGCGATAAGATATGGGATATTAATAATTTTGGGCAAGGAACATTTTGTCAAAATGTAAAAAATAATATTTTTAACTTGTAATACCTCTTACACATCTTACAGTCTTTGCCTACTTTGTTATTTCCAGTCAGGAGATGCTCATTAGACAAATACAAATAAATACATTTTAACTAAACATTTGCCCTGGGTTGAATAATTTTGAGCACAGCAATATTTACATGATTGTTACTACTGTTTTTCATGTTCATCTGGACTGTTTTTTTTTTAAACCATGTTCTAAAAATTCCCCTAAGATGGTTTGTTTACTCTCCAGACCGGGTGAAAAGTGCCCAAAACCCACTAAAAATATTATACCAGCTAGTTTAGTTTTGATCAGCAGGTTTTAAATGTGATGAAAGTGGTTAATTAATGGCAGTCATCCTGACACCGTTTAATATTTGGGCTTTCAGACAGTTAACGAGAAACTGACTGGTTTACAAACATTCTTTTCAGCCAAACGTCATCTCTTGTCTGAAGATGTGGTGAAGCTGCATGATTTTCAGCAGAAGAAACTTGCTGCTGTCCATCGAATCTCAGGATCAAAAGGCATGCATCATTTTAGTTTGATTGAAATAACTTTTCATAAACTTCAAAAGTGCATTCAGTCATATGTCTCATTAAAAAGTTCTACACGTAAAGAAATTAATAGAACTTGATTATAAAAAACAAAACCAATTACACCCACATGAGATTGCATGTCAGACTGCAGTCATGTATTATTATTTAACATGAAAATGGGTCACCTCATGGGGGGCCAACATGACTCTTGCATGACCAGCTGAGTACAACTATTTAAATTCTAACATGGGTCGATAACTGAAAATGATCTTAGAACAATATTACAATAATCATGCATCACATGTCCCCCAACTGTTGTTCTAGCCAACGCAACATAAACAAAAATCACTGAGTGCATCTTTAACAGTTGGAACTGAAATATTTTCTCCTTTATTCTGAACATCACTTGTTTTTTTTTTTACAGGTCATTATTTTGATACAATACATCAGAAAATAGAGAAAAATGAGTTAATTTTAAAGGAGGATTTGAAAATACTTCTGCATTTGTGCCAGTCTGCTGAAGATGTTATTATCGCAAGAAATGCCATTTACAGGTAAAATTGCCTTTTTTTGCGTAAGGAATAACCTTATATGGTTTCTATTGCAAGGATGCTTACATTACCGTGTTTTGGTCGGTAAGATGTTTTTGAAAGAAGTCTAATGCTCACTTAGGCTGCCTATATTTGATCATAAATACAGTAAAGCAATCACTTGGTAAAATATTATTGTCATCATTTAGTTTTGTTTTCTATTTTAATATAGATTAAAATGTAAATATTTTTTTGTCTGAATTTATGTGTGTTTCATCGGTGATTAATCCATTCTTCAGTGTCACATGGTCCTTTGGAAATCATTCTAATATTTTTATTGAATGCTCAAGAAACATTTCTAACAGTTATGCAGCTTTATTCCTTGCTAGAAGAGTATTGATTCCTTTGAAAAATAAAAATCTCACTGACTTAAATATTTTAATGTTATTGTATGATGATGACCCAAGATGATGACCCATAATACATAATGATTCAGTAAGATTCCTTATTATATTCATCTTAGTATTTTTCAGGGTTGACCAAAAAATGAAGATTGCCATCTTTTTTGTTCCAAGTCCGTTAGACTTTTGTTCATCTAAGGAACAAAAATTAACATCTTTTGTTTAAAACTTGAGTTTTCTGTCCCTACGTTTACACTGCTTTGATGCTTCAAAAAGTTCATAAAAAGATATTAAAACTAATCCATATGAATTGGGCGGTTTAGTCCAAATTTCCTGAGGAGACAATCACTTTATATGCTGTACAGATTTAATTTAGGCTTTTATTCACATATAAACATTCATCAACTTGCACATCAGTTTGAATGTGCTCAAGCATGGGTTTTTTTTTATGTGTGAGAACCAATGAGGTTCATTCTCGTGTTACTCATCACCTGTGATTTGCCTCTTTTGTTCTCCTCTGTCAAGCAGGTTCGGTTGAGTATTTTATTTAAATGTTCACTTATAAATGGTTGTATGTGAATAAAACCCTAAATTCAGTCTGTTCATCATGCAGAGTGATCATATCTCTTCAGAAAATTTGACCTAAACCGCTCAATTCATGAATAAATTACATAATATAATACATTTTTGGGTGAAATAACCCTTTCTCTTTTCATTTGTCTATTCCAGGTACCATAAAGAGAATCGTAACATGGCATTTGGAGAATTCAAGTTTGGCCCTCTTTTCATGAGGTTATGCTACGAGCTGGGTTTAGAAGAGCTGGCGTCCACAACTCTAACAGATCCCGTATGTAAAAATGAACACTCGTGCAAAAGCTGTATGGATTTTAGTGAGATTTGACATTTTTCTTTTTCTTGCATAGACTCTCAAAGGATTCTTTCCAGACTCTACATCCTTTAACATTGCCATTGACATGCTTTTCACTAAACAATGTTATGAAAGTAAGTTTCTTTAGCTTACCTCTCTATTCTTATGGAGAATGAAATCATTTTATAGGGTTCTGGTTACCTTTAAATGTGTTCGATGAAATAAAGAACTGAAATGTCTGGTATTAGAAAAGCCATTGAGGCGAATGTTTATCTGAGATTTTTGAGGGAATTAATCACCACAGACAAATCCTTTATCGGTGCAGCTTCCTATCTGCAAAAATGCAAAAACGTCTGCTGTTGCCATGGTTTCAGTGAATGTGATGTGGGTCACTGATCGTTTTCTCACAGGTGGTCTGGAGGTGGTGGGAGAAATGAAAAAACAAGGAGTGCTGTTCAACAAGGACACCTTCATGCTAGCCTTTGCTACTTGTTATAAACTGGTAAAGACAGTGCAAGTATTGTATGCATTGTATTAAAAACATTAAGAATCACCAATGGGTAACTGTAATCCCAGAAAAGACAAACAATATTTTCATAATATCAGATCTTGCCATCTGAACATTCAATGGCAACAATCTTGTGGCTTGTTTTTGGACAGTAGTTGTTCACTGTAATTTTTTGTTATTCAAGTACAACAGATTTTATAATATAATTTACTGTAATTTAATATATCTGTTTACATATCTGTTTTGTACCTTGGGATTGGCAGAACACCTCAAAGTCATACAATATCTGTTTGAGCCTGTTGGAAGAAGGCCAGACAAAAGGCGGTCTCATCCCTCGACGTGCCTATTGCTTTGCAACTGCTCTTGCTCTCAAACAGGTAAGATGATTAAAAGTCAATATCCAAATTAAAGGATAAATCTTTCTTGTGTGATATATAAATGTATTACTATGTAATGCCATATAGCTGTATTCTCAAATTTGAGTAGTTTAATGCATTTAGATGTTTTGAAATTGTAATGGAAGCACAGATAATGTTGCGTATTTTGATATTATTAACAGTAAGTATTTATTTTCATTGTACCTTATTTATGTATGTTGCAGAACGATATAGAGAGGGCTCAGACATTCTACTTGCAGATCATGAGCACGGACAGTCGGCTATGCCAGAACCTGAGAGTAAGTGTTTAAATCAGTCTTTGAAAGAGAGTTTGCGTATGTGTAACTGCTCTGATTTTCTAGGTTCTCATATTGGCTATGAAAGGGTCCATAAAAGAGGCAATCCCCGTTCTCACAACAGCCCAAGTATCAAAGACTTCAGTGTTTGTGAAGAAAACAGAGTTCTGCCAGGAAGTGGTGAGATATCAACTACACACCTACAATACTTATTATTTATTATTATTACTCATTCCTTCTCAATATTACATTTAAGAGTAAAAGTAAAGTCATCAAAACTATGAAACAAATGGAATAATGTAGTCACCAATTTTAATAATGTAAAACAAATCAGCTCAAAGTAGCTGCTAGCTCTATACAATTGTCATTCTGTTCAGAGGTGTATTTTTATTTACATTACGAGATTTCATAACTGGTGCTTGTTGAATTTGTTTTAATTTTGGTCCAATTAATTTATTTCACAATTCTTTAAAACAATAAACTAGATTAAATTGTATTATTTCTAATAAAAAAGAAAAATTAACGATCCCAAACTTTTGCTACAAAGCATATATAAAAATAGATTTAAGATCATGAGAAACATTCAAGTTTAGTAAAAGATGTACAAAAAAATGGACGGGTAATTTATATGAAAACAAACATGGAACCTCTGGGCCCGGTTACATGAAAAGCCTTAAGTAAGGGTATCCCTAAGGGGTAAAAATCCTTGAGGTAGGGGATTTGTTTAAGAGCGTTGCAACAAATTTCTTAACAGTCACCCAAGTGTTTATACAAAGCATTTTACAATAGTTTCTGGCCAAATACAGCAATGGAGAAGCATGTGCTAAATGCATGACATCTCCCATAAACAAAACATAGTGGACCACTGACTATTAAACATGTTTACTTTTACTACAGCTGTATAACCTGTTTATACCAATGCGTCTAGAATCAACTGTTTATCATTTTGCTCGTGTCAGCTTTCTGTTTGGCACCTGCTGAACCTCCAGTGAAAACAAGAGCGTTTAGCATTCAGACACAATATAAAAAACATTTTTTTTTCTTCTTTTTAATCTAATTTAATCTGTTAAGTTTCAATGCCACATGTCTAAAGCATAAATGTAATTTCTATTCGCATTCGTTTTTTGCTAATGATATTCTAATAACTGTTTGTTCAAATCAAATCTGTTATTTGGCATTCAATGATGGATAGTATTAATGTATACCAAAATGTATTAAATGTTTTCTATTTGAATATGTTTAAAAACATATTTTTTCCTCTGATGGCAATGCTCCATCACTCCAGTCTTCAGAGTCACATGTGCCAAGGTCAGAAATCATTCTAATATGCTGATTTGCTGCTCAAGAAATATTTCTGATTATTATTATTAGCTGATGTTTGTCATGTTTGTGCTGTAAACTGAAATGAATGTCGTGTTTTATGAACAGAAGTATTTAAATATGAAATGAGAAATAGAAATGTGCATTATTTGAAAGTATTTCTTTGAATGTTTATTAACATTGTGAAATAAACATTTAAAAAAAGATAGTAAACACATTCATATTTTACACGTTTACAATATATACTTGTATCACAAGGCATACCACATTTGTAACATCCAAAAAAAAAGCATGATTGAACTGGAATGGACATAATTTGACAGAGAAGCAGAGGTTTTATAATTTAGTTTTTTGAAGCATTTGAAAATAAAATATTCTCACAAAATCATGAAAGAATTAAGTCGGATTTACATTTCTTCCATTTACATGTCTAAATGTGATATTTTTCCAGCTACATTACCATGTTCATGAGGTTAAAAAACTGGATATTGTCTAAAATTAGGTATTATATGAGTGTTAGGAAATGAAAACATTTAGAACACCTCTGTAAAATTTTCACATTAGATATATCCTAAACAGGATTTTGTAAAAAGTGTTTTTAACCTTTGAGGCAGTAGGGCATTTTCAGAAACTCAACATTTCCAAAAGCCCTGAAAATCACCAAAAATGCTTAAAAGCTTTATACTTTATTAATTTATTACATTTGTCAAATCAATTTAAGGAATCTTTCCTGAATGAATGTTCTAAGAAAAATAAAAAAATAATTGTACTGAGCATAAACATTTTAATGGTAGTGTAAATATAAAAATAGGCCTAATTATAATAAACGACACCTCCGGGGGGTGCTGGCCCATAAAAAGGTTGAGAACCACTGCCATAACAGAACTTAAGGTAATGATGGTCTTGATGTACCCTTAAATGGACCCTTCACTAAGGGTACCCTTAACCTTATAAGGGTTTTCTTGACTTAACGGCTTTGCTGCAACTGAGCCCAGATGTTGTTAAACATGTTTTCATGTGTCTCCTTCTGTTCCTTTTTGCTCTCTTAGGTTAATGAATTGAGGAAGAAGAGTGCTGGTGGGCTGTGGGAGAGACGCGTGGAGCAGGTGGTGAGGCGGTTAGAGGAGGCTGGTCAGGTCACCAAACAGAGCCTTGATGAGATCCTGTGTCACACTGCCTCTAGGAAGATGAGGCCTCTGGGAATATTAGAGCAGGAAAGCAAGCTCAGCCGAAGGACTTCAAGACCTCTGCATTCTGCTCTACTGTTAGAGTGAATCCTATGAGAGTTCAAGACTCTTTAGTGTATTATATTACAAGAGTGAAGGTATATCCCACACATTCAAGCTCAGAATCTGGCATCATCTACCTCCTGCTGCTTCAAGCCAGATACTGTTTCCTTGAGTTATTTCGAAAAAAGTAAGGAATTGAGTCACTTTAGTAAAGTTATGTTCCTCTAATTTGGGATCTTGTGCATTGTTGTATTCCTTTTTTAAGGGAAATGGAAGATGTGTGAAAAGAGTAGCTGTCAGGTGATAACTCTGAACGCTCTTAATTTCATTAAGGGTTTTTGTCAACCCTATTAATCAGCAACATGCAACACTGTACAATTACAGTTAAGACCTGAGGACCAGATATGTTGAATGAAGACCAGGAGTGAGAAGTGCTGTCAATTGAGGACATTTTAGTGAAGAAAACTTTGCAGTTTCATCAGCTGAAGCCAGCTTCAAGTCTCAGATGGACTTCGTAGGCCGCCCCACTTACAATTACATTGTTACAGCAATTATACTCTAACAGAGGCTGCTAACTACATTATTACTGAAGGTTAAATTATTCTGATTAGTAAAGAAAGGTAAACAAAATTTGTAATTTTCCACACAAGAGCATATAGTCAGAAGCATATCTTCTTCAATCACATGGTTGACAACAAGGCCTCTAAGTGTTTTGAGGCGTGAGCTTGTCGAAAACAAGAAGTCGTTCCGTCTCCTGGTGCCAGTTGATTGCCTCACCAATACATAACATATTAACGCGCACACAGATAGACAGGACTCCAAGGCTGAAGTCGCCTCAGGCTCCAACTATCAACAAAGACTTCTCAAAACATGTTCTATCTGGTGAGAAGTGCAGACAATATTCATCCTTATATGGAAAAATACAGAAACCAAAGGAAAGGCTTTAACGGATGAGTTATATAGGCGATAGACTAAAGTGTATATAAATTTGGAATAAGTCATTCAAAAACATAAATTATAAATCACTCATTACAAGTCATTAGTAGAAAAAGAAAAGATCACATATATATATATATATATATGCGGCAATGGGTTTCCAAATTGTTCCTCTCAACAATTTAAAGTGTTAATGAACGCTATTAGAAAATGTGTTGCTGTATGTCTTCTAAACAACACAGAAAAGCAAAATGCTCTGTTGGAAGAGAAATTGATGGGTGGTTGATGTGTTTTGCATGTGGTGAGGGTGTATGAGGTGCATGAGATGTATTAAAACATTTTATTTTTAATAAAGACTGGAATTAGTTACTACTGGTTAGTACAGATTGAGGGTTTGATCACTATAACTGTCCATATCCTTGAGTTCATCCAAATGCTCATAAGTTGTGACTGTCTTAAAGGGATAGTTCACCCAAAAATTAAAATGGTCATATACTCACCCTCATGTTGTTCCAAATCTGAATCAGTTTATTTCTTCTGTTGAACACAGTAATTTTGTCCTACCATGGAAGTCAACTGTCTGGTTACCTACATTCTTTAAATTAATTAATTTTGTGTTCAGCAGAATAAATAAACTCCTACAAATTCGGAACAACATGAAGGTTGAATAAAAAAAAGTTTATTTTGGGGTGAACTATCCCTATAAATGTGTTTCCCCAGTTTAAAAATAAACAGAAATTTGCTTCTTTTTTAATTCTTTAAATTCGATTTTGAAATTTTGTTTATAATGAGGTGGGATTTGCTCAACTCTGGCAAGTCAAGAGCTAAGTTTTGCATTTTATTAATAGGCACTTTTTAGATCTTCATGGTCACTCTGTGCCATATTATGTGACATTATTAATAATCAGAACAATTCTTATATTACGGTCCCCCTTTGATAAATTGTTTTTGTATTCCTCATTTCTAAACCAAAAGGGATAAACTCTAAATAAAAAGGATAAAATGAAACCATGTATCATTCCAAAACTGTACAATCTTCTGTGGAAAACAAAATTAAATATTTTGAGGAATGCGGATGACCAAACAGTTTTGGTTTCTATTGACTTGCATTGTATGGACAAACCATACAAACATTTCTCAAAATATCTTTTATAAAGTTCCACAGAAGCAAGTCATCCTAGTTTTGAAGCAACATGAAGGTGATTAAATGAGAACAAAAAAAAAAAAAACCCATACAGATCTCTTTTTAATATATACTACCACCTTAATGTGTTTTGTCTGTGTAATTGCAATTAGTGTACACAGAACAATTACGCAAATGTACTACATAATATAATCAATTATTCACAACAACATAATGCTCTAACCCACGACCATTAAGAGGAGAAGGGAAAATGTTAAAACACCTTTCACACTTCTGTGTGATGTGATTTTTGGTAGATTATTTTATGAATAAATGTATATGTATAGAAAATTACCTTGTGAATTTCACGGGGCAAATCACTGAGGTGAATGACGCCTATTTGAGTCCCTCGTCGGTTAAAATAGGACAAAGAATGCTGTGTGTGAATGAAAATCAATCAGTTGTCACCAAGGTTAATTTCTTTCTGATCAGAATCGGATGTATCCCTGGAAACTGCAAAAAGGCAGAGCAAGCCGGGTTTACAACGGGGTAAATTTGGGGTCATTGTAGGGTTTCCCCCCGCCTGATCCTGTCCAGCGACCCGACGAGCGCTAGGACCCAGACAGTGCCGCACAGAGGCTTATCGCTGTCGATGTGCGGTGATCCGGACCAGACTGAGTCCATGTATGTAAGCTAGCCTAGCGCCACCAACAACCTAACGCCCGCCAAACGCGCTCATTTTCACAAGGGTCCAGCCACTGCAAACTCTCACAGAGGCGTTTTCCTCATCTTTCGCTCGATAACAGCCGGTCTTGAAGCTGAAGGTCAAGGTGGAGGCCGTTATTTGATGTGAAAGGGTGTAGATCTGTGCGCCTACACACACACATACACACACACAGAGAGAGAGAGACTCCAGACATACAAGATGGAGTGCCAGTGGAAACCCGACGAGCAGGGGCTTCAGCAGATCTTACAGCTGCTCAAGGAATCACAGTCCCCGGACACATCTACGCAACGATCCGTCCAACAAGTATCCTTTACCTCAGTGTGAAACAGCGCTGAAGGGCGGCGAACCAGCTGATGGCGGAGTTCAGGAGGAGTTGGCCTGTGATTAGCTCAAACGTTAGTGCTTGAGATGGGAAAGACGCGCTGTCATTTATGGGCTGCTTGTTTATATTGATCTGGATTAGGATGGTGATTGTATGCTGTCAGCAGGTGTATAGCTGTCAGTCGAGGAGTGTTTAAGTTAAAGAGCTAGTTCACCCGAAAACGAACATCTGTCATCAGACAAATTGTATCATATATAGAACATAATTTAAGATATTGAGAGAAATTTGTTGTTGTTGTTGTTTGTCCGTACAATGGAAGTCAATGTTCACCAAAACCGCTTGGTTGCTTAAACATATTTCCATTTACGTTCCGCAGGAGAAAGCCTCACAAAGGTTTAAAAAGACATGATACGCAAATGACTGAATTTTTATTTTTGGGTGAACTGTCCCTTTAAGATGTAGATCAGATAGCGTCTCCAGCTGTGACAAACACATCCTTGAGATTATTAATAATCCATCATTTGAGCTAATAAACGCTATGGTTTATGATAGACAGCATTTTGGGGCATCGCAGGCTCGTTTGAAACGCTTGAAACTGAAATGTTGTCAAGGCTGTTCAGATTAGACGGACCTCCGTCTGCAGAGGCGCGACTGTTTGTTTCCACGATCTTCTGTCACATAATCGGACGCGCGGCTCAGACAAAGACATCTTGACATTCGCGATGTTTCAGCCTTTATTCCACATGGGGAGAGAGTGAGGAAAGATGGGCGATCTAGCTAATGTGCATCGGCTTTTGTCCATCAGAATAATGGACAAAAATAAAAATGCTATACTAAAAAAAATTACGACATAGTAAGCTTTTAAATGTCAAAGACAATTTTATAATTGTATATAAATACTTCACCAAATAGCTACAAACAAAAAAAGAGACAAATAAAGTAGAGAAAAAAACTGCACAAAATATTTACAGTAAATACAGAAGAAAGAAAGTTCGGAAAACCCGTGAGGATTAGTAAATTATGACAGAATTTATATATTTTTTGGGAATTGTCCCTTTAAGCTTTTTCTTTAAATGGTAGCTGGGAGGTCAGGAGCTTCAGGTGAGATGTGCCAGTGGCTAATAAAAGTAATTATTGACATCACTAACATCCATACTCTAAACAGTAACCATTTTCCTGGCTCCTTTATGAAAAATTTGAATATTATACATCAACTTTACTTTTTTTTTTTGAAAGAGTCTTTGTACATTTATATTTTATTTGCAAGTAAATTGTTCACTTACTCATTGCACGTCTTGATGTGACGTCTCTCGTTTTTCGGGAAACCATATTTCTATGGCTCTGAGTTAGTTCTTCTATTCCACGCATCCAAACTCAATTCTGGAGGTCCATTGTCCTACAGAGATTAGCTCCAACTTGCTTCAACACACCTGCCTGGAAGTTTCTAGTACGCCGATAAGACCAGAGTTTATCTTATGATAAGGAGATGAGAGTGTCTATATCTCTTCCCATTGGGAAAAAGAATAATGACGGACTTGGATCATGTAATGGCAGTGCTGGCCACTCAAAGTTTTGTGATTGTCATTTACGCTAATCAGTTTCTTGTGGCATTGGTCTTGTGAATAAACGTTGTGTATTTGGTGTTATATCGCTAGTAAACGTACAGTAAGACTGCATTGTTTGTGGAACGTGCTTTACTGTGTGGAAAAAAGGAGAGCAAATATCTCTTATTAGCTGCAAATTACTAGTCACTGCATTGCGCATAAAACTACATTTAAGACCAAACTAAAACTTAAATATAATTTAATATAATTCACTAAAATGATATGTGTTTTACCTTCCTTCATTAAAAAGTGTTATATCATTAAGCATACAGCAGTAATTATTACAATACAAGTCTAACCTGGCAGCGATTGAAAGAACACTTCATTAAACAACACAATATTTATTATTAAACTGTTTATTTTCTCTTTATTCATTAAATGCATAATGTCATCTTCATATACATGCTGTATAATAGTCATTACAATTCAAGTCTTATAACTGGTAACATATTAGAGCCAAAGAAAGAAAATAAGTTTTGGGGTATTTTTTACATTCTTTAGAGTATGAGTATTCTTTACAGTATCACTCAATATTTTTACTATTAAATACTATGGTAATGCCATTAAATTAGTTATATTTGCTGTGACATTCCCTTCTCTGCCTACTCTTATAAAGTAAACTTTTTATCATAGTAAAATCTGCATATTGTTCCCAAAAGATGTTAGCAACCAGTCTGTTGATTCACTTAATGATAAGCTGTTTCCTCATGAAAGGAGTTTATTCAGCGCGGTGAAGCCTCTTCTCCATTGACATACATTCAAAAAGCAAAACAAAAACGGCCTCTGCTCTCCTTCCCTGCAAGCCAGCGTTAGCATTAGTCATTATGTTTTTGGGCTAAAGATCGCAAACTTGCCTTCCAGTGGCTTTTTGGTAAGACCTCGATTAGTTGGTTCAGGGGTGTTTAATTGGGGCGGTGGCCTTAAGGATTAGGATTGGATACCCCTGTTCTATGGTCTTTAGACACCAGCGATGGGCCACGTCAGTCCTGGACTGCTGCTGTCCTGCAGAGATTAGCTTCAGCCCTAATCAAACGCATCTGAACAAGCTAATCAATGTCTTCAGGATTACTGAGGCTATACAGGCAGGCGAGTTTTTTTAATCAGGGAGCTAAACTCTCCAGGACAACAGTGATTCTGGACACATTTTTCCAATCCCTGCTCTGCACAGTTGTCTCAGTTGACAGCAGATTTAACGAATTGTTTTGTATTATTTTCATTGTCATACATGGATGCTCAATAGTGATGTTTCTGTACATTAAAAAAACAACAACATTTAATTGCGTTTTGTTTCAAGTGTATTTTATTTAAAATCCCATAAAGCCGTTTTCACTGTTATATTCTATTCACATCATCATTTGCGTATTATACCATTATCTCATATGTTCATGGGTTCATTCATCGATGTAATCATCTATCTTCTGTAAACAGCATGTGGTTAGTCCTTAGAGTATGTGCACTGATGCACATTTCCCCCGCTGTTTGCATTATCCTCCGTCTCTGTGGTCTTGATGTCTTTTCTTAATGTTCACCACAGAAACTTGAGCAGCTCAATCAATACCCGGACTTCAACAACTACCTAATATTTGTGCTCACAAAGCTAAAGACGGAAGGTAAGATGTGCATGTTAACATTAACTTGTTGAATTACGTTTGATTTTTATCATTTTGATTTTGGATGTGATTTATTAGATTTCTTAATAAGGTACAATGGGTCTGACTGCACACTGGGGTAAAAAATGCATTTGACTTTATTCTCTTCTCAACCACTAAAGTACGGAGTTGAATTTTTGTGTTTTTTAACAGCTGCTTTTGATAATGCTCGTGGAAATTTGGCTGATCCTTAATGCAATTGTGGTCAGCAACGCCAAGTTGATTTTTGTGCTAATTTGTTCTAATATTTCATTTTTTTTTTATGTTGTAGATTTATGTAGCAAATGAGAATTGATAAAATTATCATCTATATTTTGAGACAAAGGTAATCTAATGTTTTTCAGTTTGGTTCAAGGTAATTAAAGCAACAGTAAAACAAAATAATAATTTCATAATTGGGGTACAAAAGAGAGATCCATCTAAAAAGGCCCTGTCCCTCAGTGTTTGGCCATCAGGTTTTATATTTGCAAAGCATTTTTTTAAACTGCAAGTGGCCCTGTTTCCGAAGATGCGCAAAAAAAAAAATCTCCACAGGAAGTGGTGAAGTCAAGCAGTCTGACACACAGATTGTTAAAGTAATTACAGTATGTCAGGCAGGAAATCCAAACATTCGCCTATCATCCATCGACCTTAATTTATGGCTTATCATTTGAAACATGTAAGTAGCAAATTTACACGCCGTTTGCTCTAACGTTAACCTAGATAAATGTGCGCTATTATTGGGCGTATATCCAAATGTTTGTGAGGAGAGGCATGACATGGAGGTATCGCACAATCACTTGCTTAACAATCACTTGCTTAACTTGCTTAAAATGCTCCATCATTTTTGGGCATACAGATAAGAGTAATGCGTTCCAAGCTGTAAATGGGTCTAGTTTTATTTGTGTAAATTCACAATAACAAGAGAACTTTGTACTTTAGTTAAAGAAAGAAAACAAACATGATTCGCTTTCTGATGTCTCGGTCTCCATGAACTGGAGCGCATCACAAAAATGAAATGAAACTCAGCTACTTACGTTACAGACATGAGAAATATATCAATAAATATTGAAATATGTATATTTATTGTTCAAAAATGAACTTTTATTTATCAGAATAAACCAAAAATAGTTAAACTTTCCTAAAGTGATTGTATCAATAATTTGTGCCTTTTGCCCGTTGCTGGTGAGCTTTTTGCCCTGTGTGTGGGGTAAAAAGCCTAACATCCCACCTCATACATTTTTTAACAAACAAGCAAACCACTTTTATGATTTATTTTAACGCACAATCAATACAATTTTCCATAAAAACATATCAATCATACACTAAGGGAATTGTGAAAAGCACATTTTTCTTAGGGTGTGCCTTTAGCCCTGTTGTACTCTATGATTGTGACTTTCTCAGTAGAGATACCTGAGCTGAGAGTCAAGCATGGATAGATATGGTTCATATTCATTTGAAAGCCTATAAGCTTTTTATTTTTACATAGACACATTGTGTGATGGGAGGCACTGCTAGAAGGTGCAGAAAATTAGCCTTTGCCGGTCTGTATTGAGGGTGTTGTAGTTTGAGGTTTGCCATGACAGTTTGTGTAGTGTATTAAGAAACGGTCTTAAATTGCTGTTTCTGGAAGTGCATTGAGTCAAGCAGAAGGAAGCTCAATTCGTAGTTTAGTTTCTGTAGTGGCCTCTGAAGCAATTGTCTTTATAGCTGGTGTGACTTCAGGTGAGTGGTAATCTGTCAAGTGGACTGGGAGCTTAGCTGCGCTGACCTTTTGAATCTGTGTTCTGTGTCAAGCCCCAGGTCACAGAATATGTTTAGAAATGACACAAGTTCATCTGCCAAGATTTCTCCCTCTTTTTTCCCCCCTGAATTAGCCCAAGGTCCATTTAAACACAGAAGGCTCTTTATTAAGCATCTACCAAACCAGTTCAGAGCTAAACAATAAGTATTTTTTGTGTGTGTGGGCTGTAGTTTGATATGTTTTAGATACAATTTATTACAAATAAATTAGATACAAATGAGTGTGCTGCTCGGAGACACGAGTTGAGGATCCAATTGCAGTAGTTTATTGAAAGGGTGATCCAAAAAACGTAATCAAGGCAAAAGATGATGTAGATAACCACTTCAGTGAAGTTGAAGACCACCACAGCAGATCTGGTGGAACTGGAGACCACCAGGTGACACAGAAGGATGTTCCAGGTTGGCCTCTGAGGTCATCTCCGGGCAGACAGGCAGTTTGGTAACTACCTCTGTGATTGTGACCTTGCGTCCATGTAGGGGCAACAGGCAGTTCAGTAACGACCTCCACGATCGTGTCAGGGCAGACAGGAGGTTCGAGGACGACATCCATGGTCGTATATACTCAAACAGAAAGCTGGGGGACGACTTTTGTAGTCATCTCAAGGTGTGTTAGGGGAAATGGGCAGTTCAGTAACGACATCGCGTCCATGTAGGGGCAGTTCAGTAACGACCTCCACGGTCGTGTCGGGGCAGACAAGCAGTTTAGTAACGACCTCGCGTCCAAGTAGGGGCAGACCGGCAGTTCAGTAACGACCTCTGCGGTCGTGTCGGGGCAGTCAGGAGATTCGGGGACGACCTCAGTGGCAGACGGGTAGCTCTGAGACTACCTCCGTGGTCACGTCAGGGCAGACTGGAAGCTCGAGGATTACTTCTTTTTTGCATTAGGGCATAATGGAAACACTGGGACTGGATGGGATTCTGGACTGGACTCAAAAGATAGCAGTATGCGGCCCAAACACTCCAAATGGTCATCATTGTAAAAGAGAGTGCAACTGCAAGTGGAACTACAAACTGACGTAAGTGGTGGGTCCGCCAAGTGGGATGCCAGGCTCGCTCACATATGGACCACTTTACTGGCTCCATGTGAAATATTCATGATGGCTGAAGACTCTTGCGTGACGGCCGTAGATTTTGGCGTTGTAGCCTTGTTGTGGATTGGCTCTGGCGTGGCGGTCGTGTTGTGGAAACGCTCTGGTGCGGAGATGACAGGAAGGTACTGAAAGTACAGGACTAGTGACCATTATAACTGGACATGTTGTTGACTGTGTTCGGCCAAGCTCCGTGGCCACCAGAGCTTGGTGTGGGAAGTTTTTAAAAAAAAATTTTTAGGGGAAGCATCTTCCTCAAACTCCTCGACAGTGAAGAAGGACCGACTCAACAGCAGGGCATAGTCCATAAATTGTTTTGGCTTGAGTGATCTTATTGATTCCTTAATCCTTTAACTTTTTTAATAAAAGTACTTAACTGCATCACTCCAGTTTTTACAGCTAGCATGAGCACAGAACTGAGCAATGTTATCCTCGATGCTACAGGTACCTTGATGGAGAAATAGAATTTCTTTTGCTGGATCTATGTGTGGCTAGGTCTTCTGTAAAGTACTGCTCGAGGGTTGAGGATCCAAATGCAATAGTTTATTGAAAGGGTAATCCAAAAACAGTCAAAACCAACCAAAAGGTTGTAAACACAGGGTAAACGGTCCAAGACAAAACACCAAGCAGGAATATTAGATGAAAAGTGAAAAATAGAAAGTGAAAAATAAAAGGAAACCAGAAAAGCACTCAGAATTACAGAACTAACAAGACTTAGCAATTAGTGACTGAGTTTACTGGGTTTATATAGACGGATTTAGATGAGCAAATAAGACACAGCTGTAGACAATCATGGATGAGACCGGGCAATGAGCTATGGGAAATGTAGTCCTTGATGGTGATAATAGTCTGAATTGGAGTGTCCTCTGGTGGTTATCAAGGGCACTCCAGCTGGTGACAGTAATACAATAATAATAATTAGTTACATTTATATAGTGCTTTTCCAGAGCTCAAAGCGCTTGCATAGAAAGGGGGGAATCTCCTCAACCACCACTAGTGTGTAGCATCCAGCTGAATGATGCGACGGCAGCCATATTGTGCCAGAACGCTCACCACAGACCAGCTTACTGGTGGAGAGGAGACAGAGCAATGAAGCCAATTAGAGTATGGGGGGGGATTAGGAGGCCATGATGGACCAAGGCCAATTGGCAGATTTGGCCTGGATGCTGGGGTTAAACCCCTACTTTTACGAAGGACATCTGGGGATTTTTAATGACCACAGAGAGTCAGGACCTCGGTTTAACATCTCATCCGAAGGATGGTGCTTGTTGCAGTACAGTGTCCCCATCACTACACTGGGGCATTAGGACCCACACAGACCGCACCGCACCCCCTGCTGGCCTCCTAACACCTCTTCCAGCAGCAACCTATTTTTTCCCAGTAGGTCTCCCATCCAGGTACTAACCAGGCTCAGCCCTGCTTAGCTTCAGTGGACAACTAATCTTTGGCTACAGGGTCTACAGGGCTACACGGCTGCTGACATTATTGATTCCTTTAACCCTGACTGGTAGAAATACCTTGATATGAGCATCCCTTTATATGAGTATTCCAAGATACGAGCAAGCCTTTGGGCAGATTTTTGCTTCTAGATACGAGTAAATATTCGAGATATGAGCACGCATACTGACGCGATGCTGACGCATGTTCACTTCACGTGTTTGCTGACTTTTGTACACATCGCCTGTGAGTAGCTGATTTTTCTCTCTATTTTGTGCATTATTCTTCATAATAGCGATGAGTGGTAAGGATGGTAGTGAGAAGAAGAAACGCATGATGACCATGGAAATGAAGTATGAAATTGTGGATAAATATGAGCGTGGTGCCCGCGTGAGTCATCTAGCACGCAGGAGCATCAGGAGGAACTGTCGACTAAGGAGTTAACAAGAGCTCAGCAGTAGTGAGGAGGAGGAGGAGGGTGAACCGGAGGAAAACATTTCTACAAGTAAAATTAAGGAAGTGATGGCTATGTTTTTTTTTCTTCTTATCTTTATGTATATTTCTCCCATTAATATTTGTACAGCACTTTGGTTGGCCTCGGCCGTTTTTAAATGTGCTTTAGAAATAAATGATCTTGAACTTGATGTGGCAGAATGTTTCTGATTTCATTTAAAAGAAACACCCTGAAAAATTGTCTACTGGTTGTGCTTTTATTTGATATCACACGAATCCTTATACTGTGTAAATGTACTATAATTGTGTGTGTGTTTGTGTGTGTCTATACCAATAAAAAACAAGTTTTTTTTCCATTGTTACGGATCTGGAAGGGATTCATTTTTCTATTATTTCTTATGGGAAAACATGATTCCAGATACGAGCAATTCGAGTTACGAGCTCTGCCCTGGAATAGATTATGCTCATATCTCGAGGTATTAAAGTATAATAAATAAAAAAACAGAGGGTCCTTAATTGAACATCCACCCAACCAGTGGAGCTCAACAGTAAGGATTTTTCAGTGTAGGCTGTAGTATTGTTTATTTTAAACAATTAAAAATATATAATTTATTTTTAAACAACATATTTATATTTGTTATTTAATAACAGAGGGTAATTCTTTATTAAACATCCTTGCAGAGAGTTTTATTTTTAAGCAACATGTGGTTGTTATTATTATGTTTTAAATTTGTAATAACACATGCATTCTTATAGTGTGGGAACAACTGTATAATAACTGTAGTTATTACAGTTTATCCCCTGAAGTTGTTTGTGTTTCTTTCCTTTAATTCTGATCATGGCCTTTGCTGAGGACTGTATTTCCTGTATTTGTAACCCAGACTGAAGTAATGTTTTCATCCTTTCTTTCTCATAGATGAGCCTACTCGCTCTCTCAGTGGTCTCATTTTGAAGAACAATGTTAAGGCCCATTACCAGAACTTCCCAAACGGCGTGTCTGACTTCATCAAAAATGAGTGTCTGCAGAACATTGGAGACTCTTCACCGCTCATTAGAGCCACAGTGGGTGAGTATGGACCGGCAGAGGATTTATTTACACCGCTCTGAGCCACAGCTTTTGCCATCATGATGTAAAAAAAACATTATGCCTTTGTTGTCTGTCGATGTCTTTGTGTTGTTACTCTTGATATAAGATTATTTATTTACTAAGTGAACACAATGTGTCTGAATTAGTGATTAGACTGTGGTGAGGTATATTTCTATACCCAGCATCTTGCAAAAAAACAACATAAAATATTATATTTTTGTTTATTTGGTCTGAAAATTGTCTTTAATGAATGTTCTCCCACACATTGAGTATACGGTAGTGATAAAAAGTGATCTACAAGGTCGATTAAACAATCAAGATATGAGGAAAATTCTATTTTTATATATATATAATTTTTTTATTTATTTTTTTTATTTGAGGGAAATACAAAAAACTAAACTTAGTGAAGGTATTATCTAGAAAAATTATTTGGCAAAAAAGGGAAAACTACAGCAACAGGTTTTATTTTACTTCACAATTTTGCATGTTTCATTGCGCTATAACAAATTTAAAGTACAAGTACAACATTTTTAAAAAGTCTTCAATAACAATACAATTTGAATAAAGGTTGAAAATGTCAATTTTCCAAGGCCACTTTTGGCTACAGCTCTATGTGAATTATTTGAATATAGTTTGACCAGATATATTGATATATTCTATCAATTTTGCTTAACAGCTTAATTTTTTATTCTAGACTGTTACTTCTGTCAGTTGGTTATGTGAACTGCTATATCTTTCTATCTATCTGTCTATATTACCATCTCAGTCGTATCCAACTCTTGGTGATTCTATGGCCAAGAGAGACTGTCCTTAAATTTCCGAACTGTTGTCTAAGCTTATTCTATTGAACATAGCATTATTGTGCTTATGTTTGTGCTCTTCAGGAATTCTGATTACAACTATAGCCTCTAAAGGGGAGTTACAGAATTGGCCAGAGCTTCTGCCTAAACTCTGTTTACTGCTGGACTCAGAGGACTATAACACTTGTGAAGTAAGATGCACACACTCTTTCTGAAACTGTCTGCAGTCCTTTCTCTCCTCATTCGTGTTTCTACTCATCCATCTCGCATTATCCTGTTTCTTTCGCCCTTTGTTCCTCTAAGTGGAGCTGTAGGATGATGGATGTTGCTGGCTTCTCGTTTAAAACTCTAGTGTAGCTCATTCCTTCGTGATCTAAACTCTCAGCAGTATATGTGAGGTTTGCTGATACACATGTACTGCAGCATATCTCAACAGGGAGGTTTCTCTGCTCAAAAACCTTTTGTTTTGTAAGGTAATTAAAAATAGGATCAAATTTGGACTCTTTATAAAATATGTAACTATTTTTACACAATAGCTGATGTGACGCATCAATATTTATCTATTTACTAAACAGCAGTCTACTATGTAACTTATCTACTATATGTTTGGGGTCAGTAAGATGTTTTTATTGAGTCTGTATCGACATCTATTAATGTTACTAACGTTTTCCATATAAATGCTGTTTCCACAAAAATATGAAGCAGTGCAACAGTTTTCAACCTTGATGATAATAATAAGAAATGTTTCTTCAGCGGCAAATCAGCATATTAAAAGGATTTCTGAAACTGTAGTTATGGCTGCTGAAAATTTAGCTTTGGCTTCACAGGAATAAATTCTGTTTTAAAATATTATTACCGGTAATAGAAAAGAGTTATTTTAAATTATAATAATATTACTGTATTTCTAAATAAATGCAGCCTTGGGTTTTTAAAAACAAACCCCAAACCGTTAACTAGGTAATGTACAAAATGTTTTTCATATATTTTGCCTGATATAACAGTGGAAAATCTGCTATGGGTACTGACCGGTGATATGGTCAACAGGTGCTTTATGTCTGCTACTATTGGTGTTCGTGTTCTGACTTGTAAGAAGAATTCCTATCCTTATAGAACTTGTAGTTACAAGTTAAAACCCTGGTTTGCTTGATTTGTCCTAGGTATTACAAGGTAATAATTTTGATAATTTGACATAATGTGAATGCATATATATGTATTTTGCACTGCTAGAGTGCAATATTGACAAGCCAAAAGGTAGAGCTGGATCAATCTGTTTTTATAAAATTGGAATAGCAAATAAAACATACTACTATTAATAATAATTAAATTCATGCATGCATACATTTAAAGACTAGTTTCAGACCCCACTGTCATTATCAATGCAATAACTTTAGCATACCTTTGGATGAATTTGTTTTACTGATACATACATGTAAGTCCTCAAGCTCTGAGTATCTGGACTCAAGGCTAATAAGCTGAAGTCTTGGCAGTAGGTCAGTACAGTGTATTTGTCATGTACCCATGCCCTCATAATCCTGTATCTGCTTGGATTTTACATAATTAAGTTTGCATATCGGAGGGTTGGCCTGTAATATAGGGAAATGCTTTGTAAGCATTGTAAGTCTTCTATATTCTAAATACAAACAACCAGAGCCATAAACCCTGGTGAACACACACTTGTCATCCTAAAATAGTACTTTTATGTACCTTTGTGCAGTAATCGAGTAAACTGTATGTCACACTCCTACACACATGAACAAAGAGACTCTGAATTCGCAGTACTTCCCTGTGCGACTGCGAGACTCTTCCTGAGCAGGCTTGTTAGCACAGATTGAGGTCAGTTATTTTCTACTGTGAAGATCAGATGTGATCACAACTGATCATAGACGCATTTGGACACTTTCAGACTCTCCTGTCCGACTCCTGCATGCACAGTGTTGTTCAACACTGATTGAATATCTTTAATTTAAACTCTAATTTAGGGTTTTTAAACGTTATGGCATAAATACAACACATTTACTGTATACTGTACAAAAGATTTTCTCATAAAGGGAGATGAATGAAATTCAAAGGTATTCTAAAATTATGATTTCACTTAAATTGTCTTGGTGATAGTAATATAATTAAATGATAATTAGATAAAAGTAAAACTTGTATGTTTGAGTGTGTGTGTGTGTGTGCGTGCGTGTAAAACGTGTTAATATTTTAAAAAAAGTTTATATATACAGTGTATATATAAATAAAAAATTGTTTTAAAGCTTGGATCAGTAAGATTTATTTTTAAGAATTACCAACCCTAACCCTAAATTGCACTAATGTTTAATATTTTCCTTTATTTTTGAGTACCGGTAGATAAATGCAGCCTTGGTTAGCATTAGAGACTTAAAGAATCTAGAGAAAATAATCTATACTGACCCCAAGTTTTTGAGCGAAAGTGTACATTTCATTAGACTATTTTACATAAACTCATCGCTGTGTTACAAATACTTTTTATTATTTTTTTGCTGTACCAAATTACAAATTACATGCACCAAATTACATGCACATTACATTGCTCTTGGTGTTTGTGGAATGTCACACCCTCTGACTGAAATGATTGGCAAAACCTGATGCAGCATGTGATCTAACTATGTAGATTATGCGTCTATAATTAGTGGTGTGCATGTGCCTGAAAGATGCAGTTACATCAAAGTTACTTGTGAGGAAACTCTCACATGCCAAGGCTATCTTCAAATGACATGCTGGGTAAGAGAATTCTAAGCCAGTCCTCCACAGCCATGCATGTGCTCCTCTAGCTCAACTGCTTGGAGTAAGTTGAGCACCAGGCCAGAGACATTATAAGGGGGAGGACACAGACCACTCATTGATAAATAAATGGGAGAAATATGAAGGCTTATTATAGTGGCATGCAGATTGAAAGTCCTGCCTTTTAATCGTTTATTTACTCCTGAATGTGCATTAACTTTATCCACCTGGAAAGTACATTATTTTAGCATGATTTAAGTAAAATGTATTATGCTGCTGTTATCAAAATATATTTCTTATTTAAAATAAATTGCTGATACACTCTTAAATAAACGCACTTTAAAATTTCAATCTTTATCTGTTCAAAAGGATGTTTGAATGCCAAATTAATTAGTAACTGACTTGACTTAAAGGAACTTTGATCAAGGTCATGGGTTTAATTCTTAGGAACCATAAGGGGTAAAATAAGCAGCAGGCAACTTAGCTATGCGTGTAAAAAGGAGAATGCATCTATCCACTGCTGTGATCTTCTTGTTTGGTTGTGGCATGTGGGTCCTCATGTTGCTTCATGAAGTCTGAAGCAGTTAAGAGACATTTCCAGAATGTCAGGGATGACTTTATTTAGCTTGGGCAGAGTGATTTTGCTCTCTGTAATGGGTTTAACTTCCAGACATGGCATATGTTATCTAGTTGGCATGGTTGAGATGTTGCTGACCTTTGAACCATAGTTTATTAGCCTAAAGAGACTACAGCCCTCACTGGCCGATATGCATTGAGTGCACTGGTTAGGAAATGCATATGAAGGTTGTGGTCATTTCTAATGTGTTCATTGTGCTACTGGTCCAACCAAAGGCCGATTGTTTGTTGTGAAAGTTTTTTTCTTCTAATATTAGTAGAATGTAGTGTGTCCAGCAGCTGCTTTAAAGACCGCCTGTGGTGGAAAGCACGTTTTTAATGTTTATGTGGTGTTTTTAATGTGCTTTAAGACAAACAGTGTGAAAATTCATAAGTTAACACCATTGTTGAGTATTTTCTCCTTAAAACAGCAGTGAAAAATGACAGTCTCAAAAACACGGTTTGAAATCACCGGTGTTTCTTAGGTCACGAACTGCCTTGTAATTAAGTACGTCAGTGTGCCAGCGGGTTTAGCATCTCATTAACTGTGACTGCTCTGAAGCAGAGGCGTCTCAAGAGAAGACAGGTTCTTCTAATGACAGATTATCCCAGTATATTTTTCGATTGATATGAAAATTAGCAATATGGCTGGTGAATTATGTATATTACCATGTTATGATGAACTATATCTCCACTGACATTCTTAGTTCAAAGCATTTCTGAGGATGCTTATTTTTAGTAGACAGCTGTCTGACTTTGAGATGGCGAATGGGAACATGATTTGTGTAATAACACATTATTATCTGTTTGTTAACATAGTCAAGCAAAAGGCTTATCATATTAATTGCAGTTATGTATTCAACGTTGTTGCGTTGCCATTCCGATACATCGACTTATGACTGAGTGGTGGTTAATTTGCATATTCATTGATCCGCGTATACTAAATCAAGCAAGGGTGAGTTGCATTCAAGCTATTTTTCATAGGAAAGAAGTTTAAAAATGTCATTTTGGTGATCAAAGATGAGTTTTAAGGGATAAAATTGACTACATGGGGACTTTAAGGACTGCAGTTCATCTCATCTTCCTGAACCACTAGTGAGGCGTTATTCCGCTCTTTCACCAAGGCTCTTGCAAGTTCTCTAACTAGTCTTTAGAGGACATATGGCTAGACATGGTTTGTCACTCCAAGGACGATCAGCTTGTCCTTTCTGTGTCTTTGTCCTCTTAATGTCCTCAAGCCTCCATCAGTGGGACTATGACTTATTCACAGAGTAATCAGGGACCGTGGCTATCTTTCTTCTGGTGTTTTTCCAGTCAGTAGAAAGGGCCTCTTTACTGTCCTATGTTATTGGAACTGTGACCTTAATTGTCTTGTTCCTGTAAACTGTTAGTGTCTTAAGGACTGTTCCACAGGTGCAAGTGCAATAATTGTTTATGATTGTTTTGAAAAAAACAAACAACCTTTAAACCCTTTCCAATAAAGCTTATTTGGTTTTTACATAATTGTCTTTAATGATATCCTTAAAATCCATTTGTAATAGTCTTCTTTGACCTTGAGAGACTGGAGACTTCCTCTCAGCTCAAAATGTGTTATCTCTCGAAAAAGTGCAAGCTGACAGTGGAGACAGTTGCCATAGCGACAGCTGAGCCAGACAGCTCGTTGCCACGGCGCCGTTTGTGCTCGTGACCTGATTAGATTCCTTACAGGTGGAATGTCTGTGAGATCCGGAGGAAGCTTGATGTGTTGGGTGGGTCCTTATGCTGCAAGGTCTGGCTTTGGCATCGTTCCCTATCAGATCCTTTTTCTGTGAGGTGTTGAGACTTGTTCAAGACTGAATTCAGCTGTTTAAAAAAAAAAAACTTATCAAGCTGCAATGGAGATGTGTTATAGTTGCAAAATGTATAGTTATTATTGCAAAAATATATATATATTTATTTTAATCCAACAAATAATAGCATAAATGCATATAATGATGATATTATTAATAATATTAGTAATGTCATAAATAACAAGAACAATGATGATGATAATAATACATTTACATTTACTCATTTAGCAAGGCAAGTTTATTTGTATAGCACATTTCATACACAATGGTAATTCAAAGTGCTTTACATAAAGAAGAATGATAAAAATAAAACATTAAAAATGATTAAAAGAATAAAAAGATAATACGTATAACATAAAATGCAAACAGTTCGGACATAGCACAGTGCTCAATCTGCAAATGCATAGGTAAAAAGATGTGTTTTGAGTCTTGATTTGAATGTGGCTACTGTTGGAGCACACCTGATCTCTTCTGGAAGCTGGTTCCAGCTGCGGCTGGCGTAACAGCTAAAAGCAGACTCTCCTTGCTTTGAGTGAACCCTGGGTATTACTAAGTGACTTGATCCTGATGATCTTAGTGATCTGTTAGGTTTATATTCTATGAGCATATCTGCAATGTATTGAGGTCCTAGGCCATTGAGTGATTTATAAACAAGTAACAGTACTTTAAAATCAATTCTAAATGTAACTGGAAGCCAGTGCAAGGACCTAAGGACTGGTGTGATGTGTTCATATTTTCTGGTTCTGCTCAGAATCCTGGCAGCAGCGTTCTGTACGAGCTGCAGCTGTCTTATGGTCTTTTTGGGAAGGCCAGTGAGGAGCCCATTACAATAATCCACCCTGCTGGTGATGAAAGTTTCTCTAAGTCTTGATTGGAGACAAAGCGTCTAATTCTTGCAATATTTTTGAGATGATAATATGCTGATTTAGTTATTGTTTTTACATGGCTACTGAAACTCAGGTCTGACTCCAAAATCACACCAAGATTCCTGACCTGACACTTTTATCCGAAGCGACTTACAATTTGAGGAGTATAGAAGCTATTTGTCCAAATGATACAAAAACACATAAGATCGCTTACAACATAAAGTTTCAAAGATTCTGAATACAAGTAGCACAAGCATGGGGAATAGAGAAAAGAAAGAGGATTTTTTTTTTTTTATAATAATAGTGAAGTATTATTATCATTGTCATTTTTCTTGTTATTTTTGACATTACTAATATTGTCATCATTGGGCCTATATACTGTAGAACAGTTAATATATAGACAATAATAGTTAATATGATAAGTACCGGTACTATATGATTGTTATTAGTCTTTATCATCACTCACTCACACTTTGCAACAAGCCTTTAAATTTGTCCAGGATCATAGCTAAGTCTGGAGTGCCTGCTGAACACATCACTGTCCAAGACTGCATTACTTCTGTGACGATTTCAATTATTACCCTGAGAAGATAGTTCCTGTCTGTATGGGTGACTTATATGTTGAATTGCATCCTCATGTATTGGTGTCATTGTTTTTTGTTGTTGTATGCTTTACTCTCCATTTGCATAAATATAATTGAAAGTGGTTATGCTCTCTCTGCTGCTACAGGTTCTCAAACTTTCCCTACAAATGTTGGCTGTTTGCATTGCATTAAATCTGAATGTCAGCTTCAGCGTAGACAGTCCATGAACCAGCAGTGAGCTTGAGGCAATGGCAAAAGTATTATATTTTATTCTCAGCAGCACTGGCTGCACATCATGCCAAAAATAGAAATGAAGTGTCTGTCAAATGAAGGCCTCTCTGTGTCACCGGCTGATGTTCATTGCTGGTTTGGGCAGTTTGATTGATTGTAATGGAAGCATTTTAGATTAAAAATGTGAGGTTGTTCAGTGTACAGGGAAAATGTATGGTTTGTCTCTCATTCCTGCTGTGTTTGTCCTTCAGGGGGCTTTTGGAGCTCTGCAAAAGATCTGCGAGGACTCTGCCGAGATCTTGGACAGTGACATGCTGGACCGCCCGCTCAACGTGATGATCCCTAAGTTCCTGCAGTTTTTCAAGCACAGTAGCCCCAAAATCAGGCAAGACAAGCATGTGTTCATTGATGGAGCACAGCTGTATGAAACCACATTAACTCAATAACAATATTATTGCGATATATCTATAGAACAAAACTCCCACACTGTCTTGCTTTTGTCTGTCATCTCCTCCAACAGGAGTGTCTAACGCCGCCCCGTCTTTTTTACGCAATCCAAAAAAGCTCCCACGCTGTGTCTTGCTTTTGTCTGTCATCTCCTCCAACATGATTTTGTGTTTAATAGATACACATTGGGCGCTTCTCCAATGGAAGGCTGCATCCTAGTGAGGCTGGGTGATAAAACGCTTGTCATTTTTACAGATAAGATTATAACAAAAGTTATGTGTTTGCACACTATGCAAATAATGCCATCTCAATCACGTGGCCAGTAAACGTGGTGTGAGGTCCAGTGAGAAGTGCTCGAGTTCTCCCATACAAATAAACCACAAATCAATTCCTTGTGATTTAAATTAGTTTAACATTAGATTAAATATTTCTTAGAGACAAAACATGTCATTTTTTTGTCTAGTAAGTGTGCATGGCTACGTCATAAGTGTTTCCACACTTACGGTCATGGCACTATAAAAATGTATTGTGAAGCAATACTTTATATTAAAAATCTTTATATTAACTGACAGTCTATTAATGCAATTCAGTGATTGACAATCACCTGTGGTCTCCCAGTGGTTTACATTACAGACATAGCATTATGTGTTTGATTCACACAAAACTAAAGGAAACATAACGCCTTCATCTCCGAAATCATGTTTTTGTCTTGCATTGCATAATGAAACTGTACGAGCTCAGTTCCGATTCAATTTTTGCTAATTCTCTTTGAATTATGAATCGTGAATTGGAATGTGTGCAAAGGATTGTGGGTGACCGAAGGACGCAAAGGATACAGATGATGATTCAAAATAAGCTGAATACAGGAAACAAAGGCTGCCTTCCATTGATCAATCAAATCGAGACGGCCTTTGGTGGAACTTGATGTTGCCGCTTAGATATGCCGCATTATTAGGACACAGCCTTCCAGTTGAGAAGCACTCACCGCGTCATCTTCTTTTTCCGTTTTATGATGGCTGACAATCAGCGTTAAGGTGCAGTACCACCACTTACCGTGTTGGAGTTTCAACCACATACACACTGGTCCTGAAATGTTTTTGATATTAATGTATGTGTGTGTGTGTGTATATATATATATATATATATATATATATATATAATTACAATTTGCTGAGCAGTTTTTCTGAGCAGACTTGTTTGATATATGTACTGTTGTTGTCTGTTGTAGGTCACATGCCATTGCCTGTGTCAACCAGTTCATCATCAGCAGAACACAGGCCCTAATGCTGCACATAGATCCTTTCATTGAGGTATCACCTCCAAATCTGTCACCGTAATAGGACATGTCAAAAATTTGAATTCTGTTATTATGTGCTTGGCCTAACTATATCCTAGTACAGTAAAACCTCGGTTTACGAGTTTAATTTGTTCCAAGAGCGAGCTCATAACTCAAAATTCTTGTACACCAAAACAATTTTCCCCATAAGAATGCACTAAAAATCACTCGATTCGTTCCACACGACCATAAATGCCCATTTTAAATATTTTGGGGGTTTTACCCTATTAATTACATTTAAAATTATAACCATTAAGATCTCATGTAAATACTAATTAATAATTGACAATTAAACTCTAAAAATACTTGACAATTTACTGTAACGTGCACTTTATCTTTTGAGTAGCGTCGCTGCTGGCGTGAAGGAGACGAGTGGAGGGGTTTCTGCTTACAGGGAGAATTTCATACCTTCTTTCTTACTCATCTTGGGGGCCATTGTCTATATGCTGTACTGTACGTATATATTTTACTACGTGAACAATAGCGATCATAATTAAGGTTAACAACACGAGGTAAAACAAAAAAATGCGCGTGGGCGAGGGAAACATTTTCTCGCACTCCGATACAATGCTCGTACACCGATTTGCTCGTATACAAAGTCACTTGTAAACCGAGGCATTACTGTATTATGATCCCAAAAATTTTATAATTGTTATAAAAAATATATATATTTCTGTGGTTCTGTGTCTTTTTGCCACAGAACCTGTTTGCTTTGGCAACTGATGAGGAGCCAGAAGTGAGGAAGAATGTGTGCAGAGCTTTAGTCATGCTTTTGGAAGTCCGACTAGACCGCCTCCTTCCTCACATGCACAACATCATTGAGGTGAGGTCACACCTCCTGTAATTCCTCATAAAAAAAAACAATATAACTCTATTACATGAGAGCTGAAAAAGAACTTTGACCGCTGCAGGAATTAGCTACTGTCTTAGATGGTCATCTATAATGGTTGTACGTTTTTTAGGGCTGCCCCCTTATAGTCGACTAAAAGTTAGTCAACTTGAAGAGGCATAGTTGACCATATTTAGTTGGTTAGTCGCAGAAAAAAACAAAAAAACAAGTCATGCAGTCTGTAAGGGACAGATTGTTAAAGTTGGGTCCTTGTGGTAATTACAGTATGTCGGGCAGGAAATCCGAACGTTCGCCTATAATCCATCAACCTTGATTTATTGGTTATCATTTAAAACATGTAAGTAGCAAATTTACATGGCCGTTTGCTCTAACGTTAACTTAGATAAATGTGCGCTATTATTGGGCGTATATCCAAATGTTTGTGAGGAGAGTGGAAGACTTGGCTGTTAATGGTCTAGGGATTTAGGAAGGGGAACATTTTGAACCAATTTACTGCATGACATGGAGGTGTCGCACGATCACTTGCATAATAACGGAAACAACTTAAAATGCGCCATCATTTTTGGGCATACAGATAAGAGTAATGCGTTCCAAACTGTAAATGGGTCTAGTTATGTGTGTAAATTCACAGTAACAAGAGAACTTTGTACTTTAGTTAAAGAAAGAAAACAAACATTATGCGCTTTCTGACGTTTCGGTCTCCGTGAACTGAAGCGCATCACGAAAATGAAACGAAACTCAGCGTATGCTACTTAGGTCAGACATGAGAAATACTTTTAAATTAACAAATTCAAAGCAAAAAGAAATGCTCTGCTAACAGTATTGGCTTCTGGCTATAAATTTAGGTAGGTTTCTGGGTCTTGGTGCTAGTTTATGTTAAAGTTCTTGTGTTGTTCAGCCTGAGGATGGCACTTTAAAGATGATTGACTTAGAATTTCCTTAATGTAGTATTTGTTTTCCGAATGTTGTTTTAGAATATTGCAAATTGTGTAGGAATTTCAGTGAAGAAAACAAAGTCATGTCTATTTCTCAGAACAACCATAAAGAACGAACATAAAGAGGCTATTCATATGAGCACGTTTAAACTAAAGGATTTACACTTATGTTATTTTGATACTCTACTCCACATAGGAAGTACAGACATGCCAACTACGGTAGTCACTGACTCTAAATTTGAATATTTCCTGCTCACTTTACGACTTAAAATAGAATAGAATAGAAAATCGGAAGAATATGTGTTGCAGAATGACTAACGTTTACAATGTGTTATTAATTCAGTGTATATAGAGGTCTATGTTTGGATGAATATTTTGGTGGGGCTCTGCTCCACCTGCCTTTACAGACTCCACAGAGGAATGTACCTTTCATACGGATCACATCATTTTAATTTTAATTGTGTAATCCTTATGAAAGGTGCATTTCTCTCTATAGTTGTGTTTACTCTACTGCAGAGATGTCAAGTCAGCATTGTGAACTTTGTGCTTTCAGCCAACATTGAAACTGTTGGAAAACAGTTGGTTATTAATACTAAATTAATACATTCATTTCTTTTTCTGGTGCTTTGCGGCAAGCTTTATGTGTGTTCTTGAGCGTGAAATAGACTATATTACACCCAAATTCTTTAAATACTCTTTGTAGTTTAGTATTCACCTCAATATACATTTATGTAATTAAATTGATACAAATGTGCGATTAGTCGACTAATGGCTTAAATGAACTACTGCTAGTCAACTAAAAAAATAAAAATCGGGGGCAACCCTAACATTTTTAATTATTAATTTGGCCTGAAAATCCCAGAGAGGCAAAATGAAGAGACAGCAGCCTCTTGTGGACGTTTTTTTAAACTAGACTTTTGTGGTTTGGTAAAAATGGAATTGATGAGCCTTATGTGAGCAAAATTTATTTCTGTATAGTGTGTATGTAAAACTATTGTTACAATGGGTGGGATATTTAAGGCCCAATGTCTTTTTGTTAGGCCCTCTAACCAACTCACAAACCCCTTTTCTATTTCTCAGTACATGTTGCAGAGGACACAGGATCAGGATGAAAATGTTGCTTTGGAGGCTTGTGAGTTTTGGCTCACACTTGCTGAGCAACCTGTGTGTAAGGAGGTTCTGTGTGGACACCTACACAAGTGAGCGAGCACACACACACACACACACACACACACACACACACACACACACACACACACACACACACACATACACGCACACAAGAACAAACAAACTTTATCAGGATGACCTATGTTTTTTTCATGCTTTGTCACAGATTGACACCAGTTCTTGTGAATGGAATGAAATACTCTGAAATTGACATAATCTTGCTGAAGGTCAGTTTTTCTTTCTCTTTGGTTCTAATGCTTTGAGTTTCAGCTGTGACATTTTTATATTCCACCCCAAACAGATGGAAACATAAACATCTGTGGATCAGACTGGGGCAAATAGATACAATTTGGTTATCATGCTGAACCACATTAAAATAACCCCACCTTGTTCTTTGGTTATTATTTGACTGTCATACAAATTACTAGCACTTTATTTTCCATATCTCAGTCTGTTTTTCATGTTCAAAGCATCTAGTTAGCTAAATAAATTAAATAATGATCAGAATTTTAAAAAATGGCAGAAAAAGCTAATTATATGTACAAATTCTGTTTTGTGCATCCATACACACCTTCTCAGTCTCGGACACACCACTGTGACAGGCGTAGGCTTGGATTCACAGACAGGGCTTAGATTAAGCCATTAGGCCTTAGTTCAAATAGGACATTTATGAAATTTATGGTGTGCATCTTGAGAAAAAACAATGGCACTGACCAATTTTAAGTGCAAGTTGAAACAGTTCAAACATGCATTTTAGTTCAAGACTAGCTTTAAGCCTAGTCTATGAACCCAGGGGAAAAGGTTTGTCAAAAAAGAAAAGCCTCTCAAGAAGTAAATAATTTTCAGGGTGATGTTGAGGAGGATGAAGCAATCCCAGACAATGAGCAGGACATTCGCCCAAGGTTCCATCGCTCACGCACCGTTGCCCAACAACACGATGGAGGAGACTCCATTGAGGATGAGGAGGATGATGAAGATGATTTGGATGACGATGAAACAATTTCAGACTGGAACTTGAGTAAGAAACAGTGTAGTTTAAAAATGACTGACTCAGCCAAGTCTTCTACATTTTGCTTGTGTCTTCATTGTTTTTTCTGATGTGTGTAGGGAAATGTTCTGCAGCTGCTCTGGATGTCTTGGCGAATGTTTTCAGAGATGATTTGCTGTTGCATATTCTTCCTCTACTGAAAGAACTACTGTTCCACCCGGAGTGGCTCATTAAAGAGTCGGGAATTCTTGTACTGGGAGCCATTGCTGAAGGTATTCAAAAATGACCCATAAATGCATAGGACAAGCATTAGCATTTAAAAAGAGAAAGTGAAGAAACATTACACCTACACTACTGAAATAGTTCTAAATGAATTTGAAAGAATTTATTACTATCATAAATACAGTAAAAACAGGATTATTGTGAAATATTGTTACAATTTCTACTTTAATACATTTCAAAATAAATGTTATTTATTCCTGTGATGGCACTAGTATTCCAGTCTTCAGAGTCACATGATCCTTGTGAAATCGTTCTGCTCACTAAACATTTCTTCTTGTTATTAATGTTGAATATTATCAAAATAGTTTTGCTGAAAGAAAGTGTGACCTCCATTTCTCTTTTTTTTCTTCTACTTTCCTTCTTTTCTTTAGGCTGTATGCAGGGGATGATCCCCTACTTGCCGGAGTTGATTCCTCATCTGGTACAGTGTCTGTCTGATAAGAAGGCGCTGGTTCGATCCATCACTTGCTGGACCCTGAGCCGCTATGCACACTGGGTTGTTAGCCAGCCCCCTGACACCTACCTCAAACCGCTTATGACTGAACTGCTCAAACGGATACTTGACAGCAACAAACGCGTCCAAGAGGCCGCCTGCAGGTGTGCATGTCACACAATATTGCGTCTTGTTTAAAGATGTTTTCGTTACCTGATGATGTAATCCTATCCTTCCTTCAACTCTTCTAATCTCTGACTCTCACTCTTCCTCTCACAGTGCCTTTGCTACCCTTGAAGAGGAGGCTTGCACTGAGCTGGTGCCGTACCTTGCTTTTATTTTAGACACGCTGGTGTTTGCTTTCAGTAAATATCAGCACAAGAACCTACTCATTCTCTATGATGCCATTGGGACTCTGGCGGACTCTGTGGGCCACCATCTCAACAAACCAGTAATTGCACGATCAAATACACACAGACACTTGTGTATCAGGCACATGTCTTTTTACCCCCCAAAACATATACAGTAGAGGTAGATTGTTACATGGAAACGAACAAAACCTCTGTATACTAATACTATTTGGTAAAAATAATACATTTTAATTACTATAAACTATTTGTACTCTAGGTATTTTCACAGTAATAATATAATTATAATCAACATTTCTCTTGCTTTGTCAGCCGTCTTTATTTTTCAGTAACTGCCTGTATATGTCTAATAAATACGCATATGACTTCTAAATGTGTGTGGTTGTTCACATGCACTATGCTCTATTTGCAGGAATATATTCAGATGCTGATGCCTCCATTAATACAAAAATGGAACCAGCTAAAAGATGAAGATAAAGACCTCTTTCCCTTACTGGAGGTAGTGATCTAACTTTTCATTTATATAAACTACTGTTCAAAAGTTTGGGAGTCTGTTTTGCTTTTTTTGCATTTATTTTAGGGATGAAGGATATTTCGTCCACCATATCAGTATTGGCCGATAAATGTTTTTGTTATCGATCCAGTAAGAAAATTATACCAATATATTAAAGCTGAAAAATAATGTATTATTTTCTTCAGCTGAGCCACTTCAAATGCTCACCGTTCAACATGATGGTTTTGAATGGCTTAATATGATTGGAATCAATGGTTTGATTAAATAATTTGCTTATTATCCATACTGATGCAATATATATTTTTTTTTTTACTTATTCGTAGCATATGCATTTTGTTTCTTTAAGTCCAATCATTTGTTTGCATTACTTGGGTTTTTGTTTTTTGTTCTGTAATATTTTTAATAAGGCCCACTTCCTGGAGTTTATATGAAGATTAATAAGGCAATAATTAATAAGGTAATACTTTTTTGGGTAATACTTTACAATAAGGTCTCATTTGTTAATGCATTAACTCATGAACTAACATGAACTAACAGAGAGCAACAACCTTTGTTAATGTAAAATATCGGTGTTCTTGTTGGCTCACAGCGCATTAACCAATGTTAACCGATACTTTGGAGTTTAAAAATGTCTTAGAAAATTAACATTAACTAAGATTAATACATACTTTAAAATGTTGTTTCATGATAACTAATGCTAACAAAATGAAATCTTATTGTAAAGTGTTACCATTTTTATAAAGAAAGTTGGCCATAGGAGTGATAAATTAATTTTAAAAGTTAAGGAATCATACACTGGTTCAAACTAGGCTACTGTATACTGTATGTTTATTTATGTTGAAGTGTTTGGGACATGGCTTTTAATGGTGAGCATTTTGTTTTTGGATTCAGGCTTTCAAAGTAAATCAATTTGAATTTAGATATATCGGACAATAAATTGGTTATCCTTTCGGACAGAATTTTCATATTGGTGCATTCCTATTGTATTTGATCAAAAATACAATAAAAATAGTAATATTTTAAAAAGTGTCTATTTCTAATATTTTTTTTAAATATAATTTACTCCTGTAGTGGCAAAGCTAATTTTTCAGCAGCTCTTGCTCTAGTCTTCAATGTTACATGATCCTTCAGAAATCATTCCAATATTCTAAGTTTCTTTTGAATAAAAAGTTCAAAAGAACAGCATTTTGAAATAGACATCTTTTTGTAACATTATAAATGACTTCACTGTCACTTTTCGTCAATTTAATGCATTATTTTTAAATAAAAGTACTAATGTCTAAAGTATGCAGAGAAAGAGGATGAAGTCAGAGGAAATCAAATGTTTCAAATTTTGCCTGATGATTGTGGTTCAGAAAAAGGATCTTTATCATTTCATGTTTATTTCTATTTTAGTGTCTCTCGTCTGTGGCCACTGCCCTTCAGAGTGGCTTTCTGCCATACTGTGAGCCTGTCTACCAACGCTGTGTCAACCTGGTCCAGAAAACATTAGCGCAGGCCGTGGTGAGAGACCACTCAAACATCAAACATTCTGCATCATCTCTCTGTAATACTGTCAGCTTAAAGAAAATACTGGAGAGTTTTTTAAAAACATTGTTTTATCCAACGTAGTGGATATCATATTAAATCATCTTTCTGTTACACAGCTCCACCAGACGCAGCCTGATTTTTATGAAGCTCCTGACAAAGATTTCATGATTGTGGCTCTGGATCTTCTCAGTGGATTAGCAGAGGGTCTTGGCGGCAACATTGAACAGCTTGTTGCCCGTAGCAACATTCTCACTCTCATGTACCAGTGCATGCAGGTAACTATACAGAATACCAGTGCTTTGTGGCAGTAAGGGATGATACTCTATGTTTAGCCTAATATAACTAACAGTTCTTAAACAATACCATTTAGTTACTTTGTCCAAACCCAAGTTAAATTCCTCTCTCATCAGTGTCCTTTCGAATGGAAACTCACACTTAGTCCTAGGACGCTATGGAGGTGTTCCACATAGCATCCTATGACGCAGTGTCTCGTTCCCTTTCTCAGTGAACCATGGTTACATTTGTAACCTTAGATGCTCTCTGTTCAAAAGTTTTGGGTCTGTAAGATGTTTTTGAAAGAAATCTCTTTTGCTCACCAACACTGCATTTACTACATAAAAAATACAGTAAAATTAGAAATACTATGAAATATTATTAAATCTATTTCTATTTTAAGTTATGATTTACTCCTGTGAATATATATATATATATATTTTCTTTCAAAAAACATTTTCTTCAGTGTAACGTGATCCTCAGAAATTTTTAAAATATTAAGAATTGGTGCTAAGGTAACATTTCTTATTATCATCAATGTAGAAATTGTTTCGGACACCATGATTTTTGTCTAGATTATTTCAGAATAACAGCATTTATTTTAATCGGAAATCATTGGTAATATTGTACAAATCTTTACTGTCATTTTTTATCAGGTTAGTGTTAATAAAAGTATTGATGTCTTTTAAAAAACAATTCTTGCTGAGCCAAAACTTATGAATGCTACCCTTTCGGTCTGAACAGTGTTGTGTTTGTGTCAACATGAACACCACAGTGAGTATTAGAAGCAGCTGTTTGCCACTGGATCTAGGTAACGACTGAGGAGGAGAAGCAAACAACTTTTCTGTACAAAGTATTCGTCCATCTAGATTTAACATCCAATCTTTACTTGTGCAGAATGACACTTTGTCTGCTGCAGATGCATAGCAAGAGTAATGCAAATAATATGAACTGTGCATTTTTTGTTTCGCAGTGCATGTTAACCAATGTATTCACACCGGGAGCGGGAGCAACGCGTGAACATAGCAGAAGTGAACGGGGGTTTCGGCGTAGATTCGATTTTCACTGTGCTGCACACACTCAATTAAATTGAAAGCACACTTTTAATGGACAACATACATATGATTTCCCACAAAAAGTGCTCAAAATACACAGGTTAAGCAGGTGCTTTTAACAAGAGTATATCAGAAAAGAAAAGGAAGAATCAAACATATGTTTAATATGTTCAAAAATAGGAAGTATGGTTTTTACTTATGGTTTTTACTTTCTTTTAGTTAATACACAGACACTCTTTATATGCCCATATACACTCTATCACTTCTCAAATCAAAACCGTTACATGCGAATGTTGTATTTTATGAGTTAACAAACTTTCAAGATTCTCAAGTTTATAAATAACCAACATTTAAAAACAAATATTTTGTGGTCTTTATAAAGAAATCCTCACTTTTGTAGCTCAAGCTCGTGGTGTAAAACAGCCGTAAGAAATGCTAACGTTATGAAATCAATTCAACACCATGTTACGAAGGATCAATTTTCAAACCAATTTTCAACCCCAGTCCACCTGTTTAAATTGAGTACAGAAAGCAGGCTTGCGAAAACTTTTAGCCTTGAAATGTTGCTAATATTTTGTTTTGAAATTTGACTTTTGATGATTGTATTTTCTCAGGATAAAATGCCCGAGGTTCGACAGAGTTCTTTTGCCCTTTTGGGAGATTTGACCAAAGCCTGTTTCCAGCATGTCAAACCTTGCATTGGTATGTGGTTGCACATATTCACTGACACTTTCTCAATTTCATTCATCTTGGTTTACCTTTTTTTGATTGTTTATTTGTGTTAATATCTCCTTTCTAGCTAACTTCATGCCTATCTTAGGCACAAACCTGAACCCTGAATTGATATCAGTCTGCAACAATGCAACATGGGCCATTGGAGAAATATCAATTCAAATGGGTGAGAGTTTCATTATCATCTTCGGCAATTCATTTGTTTCACTGATTTCATCGTACTTTCTAGGTTAACATGCTATCTATCTCTCTGCTCAGGTTCTGAGATGCAGCCGTATGTCCCGATGGTTTTACAGCAGCTTGTGGAGATCATAAACAGACCCAACACCCCCAAGACTCTGCTGGAGAATACAGGTACCATATGAGGGGTGCTAGACCAGGCTGACCCCTCACAAGAGGTTTCTGCCCTCTTCCTTTTCCAAACTCTCCCAATCCCCATTCCGCAGTGCTTATTAATCTTCATATAAACTCCAGGAAGTGGACCTTACAAGGTTTGATAAAGGTTTTAAAATCACTTGGTGTGAAATTTCAACTAACTGGGTAATGAATAAGAATAGCAGCACATTTATTGTTCAATTTTTGTTCTATAGATAAAGACAGTTCCCTCAGCATATCCTGTCGTATTACAGACCTTGTAACAGTCCAGCCGTGGTATTTACTGAAGTGGATTAATAAAACAGTGAATTCCATGTTAGCAAGTAGAGTTAATATCACTGTAATCAAGTTACAAGCATCAGTCAGTGAGATATTACAAACAAAGATAAATGTAAAACAATATTAAGACTTGCTATCTTTGTTTTTTTTACTTGTAAACCTTAAATAGTCCCCAACCCAGAGAAATTAAATTTAATTCAGAGAAAACATCTAAACTCAAGCTAAATCTGTTTTGTAGTGTTTAGATGAATGTATAGCACCTGTAACTCATAAAATATTTCCCAGTTACACTCCACTCTAATTGGACTGCTCAAATTAAAGCTCTAGTCTGAGCCGTATAGACATTGATGCCTTCTTTTAAAATGAGGGTGAAGTGTAATGCTCCTAACATACTCCCACAGAAACAAGGGTACTTGTAGATGTGTTCCTGTTTGTCGATTTATTTCTGTTGTTTTAGTTACTTTTCTTTTTCAATGTGAATGCATATCTGCCAATAGATGTTGAATGTTGTTTAGTCAAGGACGGCTAATGTTTGATGCAGGATTGCTGATGTCTTGATTATTAATGTCACAAAGACTAGGTCTTTTAAAAAAAGAAAAAGAAAGCATGTGGCGTAAGCAAATCCACACTGATTATTTTATAAGTCAGCTTTGAGTGTGAGTCTATTAACACACTGCCATTCAAAAGTTTGAGTAAGGTGAATAAATTAATACTTTTGTTGAGCAAGGATGCATTTAATTTGTTTACAAGTGACAGAAAAGGTTTTTATGTTGTAATAAAAACGAATTATGTTCTTTTGGATGTTCAATGCAAATGAAAACAAATCACTGTTTTGTTTCCACAAAAACACTAAGCTGCACAACTATTTTCACCATTGATAATAATAATAAATGTTTTTTTTTAAATAAAGAGTGATTTCTTAAGGTTCATGTGACACTAAAAACTGAAGTAATGATGCTGAAAAATCAGCTTTGCATCACTGGAATAAAATACATTTTAAAATATATTAAAATAGAAAATATTTGTATTGATATTTCACAATATTATTATTTTTAATGGAAAAAAACATCTTCCCAACCTCAAACTTTTCAGTGGTAGTGTATCTCTTCTTCATTGCGCAGGTTTTTTTTATATCATTAATATTGTGATGTTGAGTTGATCTCATTTGCGAGGATTTGATCATCTATTTATCTACCAATTAATACAATTATGGTGGACAGTGCTTTACTGTGTTCCAGATCCTTTCAATCAGCCCATCCTGCACTGAACTGCGTTCTCTAATGAGCCAATCATCTGCTTTCTGCATGTCTCATTGGACTGTTCATAAATGCCTGTCTTTAATGAGAATGTTGCATAGTTTTGTGTCTCTTAAACTTAGGTCTCCCTCCTCTGTGCCTCTTAAGATCCTGGTGGAATCTAGTCCTCTCCATGTAGTTCGCTTGGCGTAATATGCATTTCTTAAAGAAACAAAAGAGACAGAAAGAAAGACAAGACTTTTCTGTTCTATTGAAGAAATTTTTGTGAGTTTAAGGGAGAAAATCTTATAAAACAAGATCGTTTTCTGTAGTCTTCATCTTTAAAACAGAGATTTGGGAAAAGAGAAGATGCAATCTTGCAAGATGATGATGATGTGACGCTAAAAGTTTCTCCTGAAGCTTCTCTGAGCTGTAAAGAAGCCATGTTTTCTAAGACTCCTCCCTTAAACGAGATCTATGTTTTTTTTAGTGTCATATTTTACATTTGACCCTGTAGTCTGGGGCTGTGAAGAGCACTAGTGAAATCTTGTGTTTATTCTCATACACAGATTCTGTTGAGTTCTGTTTCTGAGTTGTCTGTTTGTTTGTTTGTTTGTTTGTTTCTTTTTGTTTTCTCCTCCCCCCCTCATTCGCTCATGTCTTGGTTGGCGTTTGGTGCTGTATAACCGTGATTGCGTTACCTTAGCAATAACAATTGGTCGTCTTGGTTACGTTTGTCCTCAAGAGGTGGCACCCATGCTACAGCAGTTTATAAGACCCTGGTGTGTATTATTCAATCTTTTATTTCATTCATTTCCTCTTTCTGTCTACTTTCTGGCTTTCCTCCCTATGGTTCTTTCTTTCTTTCTCTCACTTGCTCAGTCTCTCTTCTAACCTTGTCCCAGTGTTCTTGAAAAAGCTCCTGCTTTTCTTCATGTCTTGTCCTAGTATAGAAACTTCCAGAATTATGTAAAGAAAGCATACACTTTCGGCAGAATAATATCTATATCTTCTTGCGAGAGAGAAAAAAAAAAGCCATGCAAGAAGACATAGTAGGAGGCCTATTCAAGACATTTGAGAGAAGGCATCCCTCTCTTTCTCTCTACTTTTCTCTCTGTTCTGTATGATTCAGTCTAAATCATTGCCAACCATGTGACTAACCCTGTCCCTCTAGGTCTTGTTGTTTAATTTGCCTCAGTAGCACCTTCATGTATTCTCAATTGATTTATTTCAGTTTTCACTTCTGTTTTCGTCTTTTATTGTCGCTATCTAACTACTAATTGAGTGCATGGGGTAATATAAAATGCTTGCTGGTTTCAGGAAACAAAAGCGCTAGTTATCTATGCATAAAAAGAAAAGAACTGGAAAAGCTTCTTTTAAAAAGCATTTTTCCTCTCCATTAGATGTGGAGTCTTTTAGCTGCATGATTCTATCCCGGAATGCCTGCCCCAAAATTTGCACTAGTTTAACTCCATAAACTAGCAGCTGACAGAATACATGGTGCTATATAGACATTGTATTTGTTGTATTTGCTATTATAAAGACGGTAGTTGTTTCACCACAAAAGCTGCTGAAGAAGATCTTTATAAACATTAACATAATGACTAAAGAAGGTAGAGGCATATGATTAAGAACCAATAATATTAATGATAAAAATAAGATTTAAATTTTCTGTACAACTGTTGTGGGATTGTCAGGAAATATTGCAACAAGTTGAACTCTTCAGGTCAACCCATAAGCTACGTTTCAAATTCAACAAGAGAATGTTTTCATTACAAAGAAGATCCGAATTTTGGTTTCTCAATTGACCAATCTCTGTCATTTAAAACGTTTGCTCGTCCCAAGGTGCTCTGAGGTGATAGTCATGATATTGTGTTGATTATGTGTTATTCCACAAGCAAACTAACCGCACAGGCTTGTTATTTGAAAACTGGTTCTTCCCTTCACTAGGTGCACCTCTCTGCGCAATATAAGAGACAATGAAGAAAAAGACTCTGCGTTCAGAGGAATCTGCACCATGATCACGGTCAACCCTGGTGGTGTGGTGCAGGTATGACACGGTATTCTCAGTGATGTCTCTCTGAGTGCTCTGACGATCCAAAATGATCCTCTTTGTTTTCTTTACCAGGACTTTATATTTTTCTGTGATGCTGTAGCATCCTGGATGAACCCAAAAGACGATCTTCGAGAAATGTTCTATAAGGTAGAGCGCCGTGTAAATATTCTGTCTGTGAGTTGGGACAAACCTTCAAGACGACTGTGGACGCAGACTTCATACTTAAGTGTGTGTTCCCTGTTAGATCTTGCATGGGTTTAAGAACCAGGTTGGAGACGAGAATTGGAGACGTTTTTCTGACCAGTTTCCCCTTCCACTCAAAGAGAGACTTGCAGCCTTCTATGGGGTGTAGATGTTACCTGATCGAAGAGGTAAATTTCCTTAAGATTTCCTAAGCCATCTATTGAGGACTGTGTTGTCAAACCTTCTTCATAAGTCTATACCGCAAATTATTATTTATTTATTTAAAAGTCTTTTTCTCACCGAGACTGCATTTATTTGATCAAAAATACAGCAAAGTAATATTGGAAAATATCCTTTTAGTTGAAATAATTGTTTTCTATTTCAGTAGATTTTAAAAGATAATTTATTCCTGTGATATCAAAGCTTCACACGTGATCCTTCAGAAATCATTCTAATATGCTGATTTGCTGCTCAATCTACATTTTTTTAATTCCCAATGTAGAAATAATTTTGTGACTTTTGATCCATTTAATGGATCCTTACTGAATGATTACTGACCACACACTTTTGAACCATAGAGTATACATTGGTGTGAAAAGGAGTTTTTTTTTTTTTTGCATGTTTGTCACAATTAAATGTTTCAGATAATCAAACTAATTTAAATATCAGTTAAAGATAACGCAAGTAAACACAAAATGCAGCTTTAAAATGAAGGTTGTAGTTAAGGCAAAACAAAGTCCAAACCTACATGGCCCTGTGTGAAAAAGTAACAACATAATAACAACCTTCGTTTAAAAACTGCATTTTGTGTTTACTAATGTTTAAATTTGTTTGAATATCTGAAACATTTAATTGTGACAAACATGCAAAAAAAACTCTTTTTCACACCAATTATTTGAATTATTTGTTAATTATTACATTTTGCACATTTAAACTCACACATTATTGAATATTTTGTGAAACTTTATTAATCTTTTTAAAGAAAATTTGATCAAATTTAAGTCTATTCTACAGATTTTCTCCCAACGAACAGTAGACAAACCATTACCAAAGAATATTTAATAGTCATCATTGTAAAGTGCTAATAATATCTATTACTAAAAGTACTGTACATGTAACATGAATCTAATTGTATCTCTTTCTCTCTTGTTCTTCAGCTTATTCACTATAGGAGAGGATGGGAACCTCTGATACCCAGGGCATATGTTGCCCTTTACCTGGGGGGAAGGGTGGTCTAGCAGGGGAGGGAGTCATACGGCCCACTGGACCCCTGTAGATGGGGTGGGAGGGAAGTGTTAGCTAAGACACTAGTCGACGACACCTCGCCAAGCCAAACCAAAATAAGGAAGAAAGCTTTTTCATCATGTCATAACAATCAACCATGAGGGTGAAAAAATAAGTTGTTAGCGTTAATTCACCAGGGCACTTAATGTAATGGGACATCCAGGGGTTAAATAAAACAAAAAACAATGACACGAATATATGTGTAAGCTGTATTGTTGCACTCCTGACATAGGAAAGTGCCTGGAAGCAAGTCAAAAATTAAAAATTAAAAAAGAAAGAGAGAAAGGGAAAAAAACGGTTTTGTTTATTTTCTGGACTGTATCATTTTAGAGGGGTGGGCGTGCTGTAAATCTCAACTGGATGCTAAGCATAAGTCCCTATGCATGGGGTGTTGTAGGGTAAAGCTCGACTGCATGATAGTGTGCAGACCGAATTTTGTGTGCCTGCTATGCACAGCAGTAGACTGTAAGCGCTAAAAACGCACCATGTTTTAGACACGCCGTCTGAAAGGTATCACAATGTAACTAGAAATGTAAGTCCTCTCATAGTGAAAAGGTTTTCATCTTTGAACATTTTTAGTCCGGCAGTGATGCGACGATAAAGGAGTAAAATCGTAATAACTTTATTTATTATTTTCTAAATTTGTCTTGGTAAATTATGTTAGCATGCGCAAAGCAAGAGGGAAGATTCCATATTAACACCGTAAAGATGTATAAACAGTTCAAACATCTGATTCATTCTGTACGAGGCTTTAATATTCCAGAGTCTCACTTTCCAGTGTGGCTTGACATGGATCCAAATGAGTGAACCCTAAACACACATTCTGTTCATTTGAGACGTCTGCAATTTCTTTTTGCTTAGTTTGCTCAGAGCATGATTTTGAAGATGCTTGTATTATCTGTTTTGACTGATCAGGTTAATCTGGATGTTTAGTTGTTTGATTTGTGCATGATGGTGGCCCAATGAGCAGTCTGTTTTTCTAGCCCCCCCTCACCCATACAGTTTTAATAATGTTTTTCCCCTGCACATACGCGATAGGTGACGTGTTTTCCATCCACATATTGCTTTTGTAACTTTTATTAAGTTTTGTTACCTCGTGCATGAAGTTAAAAAAACGTCCCATGTTGTGTTGTGTGTTATCCTGGACAGTACAGTGCTTGTAGAAGCAGTATTTGTGTCCCTGATGTGAATAGTAGCAAGCCTTAACATGTCTGAATGTATCCCAGAGTGTGAGGATTTCGGTATTACGAACTTTGTGCTTAAAAGTTGCTGCCACTTTAGTCTCAGACTGACAAGACTGCTGTTCATACGCATCTGAAGGCCTGTGAAATGGTTCTTTCAGGTATCATTTAAGGTCTGGATTCAAACTGAACCAACGGATAGGCCAGAAGTAAGCAGATAAATGTTTTATCATTTTAGATCTGAACACCATGGGATACTGTCAGGTGTTTCCGAGTCTGTGTTGTGCTGGTGTATTTCTGCAAAGCGTTTTTATTTTCTTCAGTTTGTCTGTCACATTCCAGCTGTTTTACATTTGTAACCGATTAGAGAGGTTGGAGATTCTTCCAACTAAAAATATGAAAAGAACAAACAAGAAACAAGATGTAAGCAGATAATATGAATGTTAAGTGTGTTGTCTTACACTTATGAATGCTGCTATGTGTTGTAATTTTCTACTTGAATATTTTATGTTGTAGAGACCTCAGGAGGTATGTTTACTTTAATGTTTTTTTTTGTTTGTTTTTTGCTGTTTTTATTTTTTAAATGTATGCCTTTCTCTGCTGTTCAGTCTCCCATGTTTCATAATAATAATAATAATACAGCAATTCACTCTAATCCATTCTGCTGCTGGTGAATATCCTTTCTAACTGGCATATTTTTGTCACTGTCTCCTCGTAAAGGAATGTAACTTTTTTTTTTATTATTAGAGGAGATATAATATCAGTTAGTGGACACTCATAGCTTCATGTGGGGATAATATTGAAGAAACTTACCCTTATGTATGTGAACACTTGTTATTTAAATACAAATGCAGTATATACTGTAACGCCTTGAAGTATAAAAACGGCCATGAGACTTGGAGATTGCACAGTAATGAATCTAATAGTTTTACATTTTTTTCTCCTTTTCTTTTTGTGTACAAAAAGTACAAAATGAAATAATCTAAATGTTGTGTCCCCACCCTAGACTGCACCAACTGCTGTATAGTTAAATGTGTGGAAATTAAAAATATGTAATAATGAAGGAAACCTTTGCTCTAAAGCTCCCTTTTTCTGGTCCGAGAGCAATTTCATTTATAGTGATTTTTCAACTTTTGTTTTATAATCTGATTTTGAAGAAAGATTAAAATATAGAAAGTAATCATTTTTAGGGGCCACCAAATATTTTGGATCATGTAAAGAATATATATTGTACTGTAGAAATTTTGTAATGATATTTGTATGACATTGTTATGGACGTGAGTTTGTTTCACTGCTTGGATCTGTACATTGATAAGAATAAACCCTTTTCAAAAATCACTTATGTTATTAGTCCAATGAATTTAAAAGGTATTAAATATAAAGGTATATTGACAGGTTTGGAAATGCAGGTACTGATTCAAGTAACTTTGTGTCTATGTTCTGGCCGTATATATGTATGTGTGTGTGTGTGTGTATGTATGTATATGTATTATTTACACTTTTAAGTGCACAATAATTTCAGACCTTTTTAAATGAATCGTTCGGATTATCCTTAATACTAAGTGATATATAAATGCCAATATAAATATTCTAAATTAAGGACATTTGATTTAAAACTGGTGGCCAAGATCAGTAACTCGTTACACTTTGGCCTTTCAGTGATATCTCATGTAATGTAACCAGATTTTGTACAATTCATAGTGTGGAAAATGAAGTAAAATGTTCAAAATCTGAGAAGACTTATCTACTTTCTAGTGAGCCATGTAATAATTACCCCCGTCTCTAATCGTGTTTATCGGTTTACTGTCAAAGAGTGTGTACACTCAGGCTTTGAGTTTTGCAGAGGGACATGAAAATGACACGATTGCATCATGGGAACGCATTTCTTGAAACCGCCACCGGCGTCGCTGTTTCTTCATAATAATAATCTCAATGAAATACTGAATAAGTGGAGGGGTGAAACGCAAGTGAGGAGGTGGAGCCGTGTTCAGAGCAGAGAGGAAAACCCAGCAGAAGAGCAGGAAAAAAAGAGGAAAAACCACCAGACACAACAACATCGGGGGGAGGACGGTGGATTAACTGAGCCGACTGAGGCAATTCAAATTAAGAAAAGCGCCGCTGTGAAGAAGGGAGAACAGCAAGATGATAACGCCCTATTTCCTGGAAAATTTCTGGGTAGGTTGTTTATGCAGTGCTGTTATTTGGCTTTGCGGGTTAAAGACAACTCTTCAGCTCTACTCGACTGTCATTCTTTAAATTGGTACGATATGCTTGGTTTCTGGGGCTGTTCTTCGTGTTGTAATTCACACCGGCCATTGTTGAGATAATACGGTAAAACATGTTTGAGGCAAGCACGAGAGCACACTGGCCTGTTGCCCCTCACTTTTCTCGGAGAATGCCGTCCAGCTAGACCGGGGATTGGGCCTCATTACATCCATCTGACAGACAGCCAACGACGTCCCTCCTCTGTTCATTCTGATTGGCTGTTGACAACGTCTTGGAATGTTAATGATTCTATTCTGCAACACCATTGAGCGTTACGGCTGTCAATCACAATATTGTCCTGCTCTAGTTCTTCCGTAATTACGTTAGTCCGGAGGCCAGAATGTTTAATAAAGTTTTGTGTAGAGTTCTATAATTCATTCACTTGTGAGCCATGTAATAATTAGCCCCGTCTCTAATCGTGTTTATCGGTTTACTGTCAAGTTTCCTTATCAGACATTTTTGCTTCTTAAAGAGACACATCACCTACAAATTCTGACATCATTTACTCACCCCAAACTTGAGTTCAGTACAACGCAAAATGAGATGTTAGGCAGACTATAGTTCTGTCATCATTTTACCCACTTTCATGTCGTTCCAACCCAAATGGCTTTCTTTCTCCAATGGAACATAAAATAAATCTATTTTGTAAAATGTTTTACCAACATTCTTCGATATATCTACTTTTTGTGTTCTGCAGAAGGTTTGTAACGAATGAGATTGAGTAAATGACAGAATGCTATTTATATGTTAATGTTAACTATAACTTTAACAGTCTGCCTAACATCCAAGTTTGCGTTGCATTAGTCATACAGGTTTCGGAACAACAGGAGTGTGAGTAAATTATGATGGAATTCTAATTTTTGGGTCGATTGAGAGCTTCAGTCCTTATTCACTTTCATTGCATCTTTTTCTCTTAATAAAAGTTGAACATTTCCTTTAGTGTGCCACAGAAGAAAGAATGTTTCATATTTGAGTGCACTATCACTTTAAGAAGGTGTGCATTCAGGTTTGATCACGCACAGTCTCTCTTACATTCCACAGACATCAAGAATTTAGTTACGTTTTTTGTACAATAAAAGTAATTGAGGGTTTTTGTTATGATTACAGTCCATTCATTATCCCTTTTGTCACTTGGGCTAGGCCGAATGCAGTATGTGAGCATCCCAAAAGATTCCCCTGTTGTCATGTGCGGTATATGATCATGGTTTATCCATTAAACAGTATCTGACTTCCACAGGTTTTGAGCTGAGTAGGGTGAGAAAGTGTGTCGTTGGAAGCTGGGACTGTCAAAATAGAAGATGGGGGTGATGAAGAGAGATGAGGGTTCGTAGAGCTGTGGAGTCTCGTTCTCAATCAGGCCTTTGTGTTGAGTGCTCAGTGAAACAGGGACGCCTATGATCAGCTGTGTGCTTGTAATGCAGGGCACAGAGATGCACACATATATCCCACACGCAGAGCACTGCACCCCTTCACTCAAGCTATCAAGCTAATAATAATGCAGGGAAGGTGGAAGATTGTCAAAATAGTCTTGATATTTATCTGCCATGACATCATCTCTTGAAATCAATCTTCTTTGCCCTCCAGCGTCTGCCACTCACAGTTGTGACAACTTACCCTAAACCACCCACAACAAAGGGCTGTAGGAAGGAAAGCTCTTACTCTCGTTTCCTACAGATAAATGCATGTAACCACATATTTCCTCTCTTGCTAAAGAGCACGGTGTGATTTTTCTAGTGAGCTTTTGACCTTTGCTGATGCCTCATATTCACTGCTGTTAGTTTTATTGGTGGTTGTTCAAACTTGTTACAGTCAGAAGACACTTGTTTATGGAAATGTGTCTGGTTGAGTCATACTGCAGAAATCACCTTTTTAGTTTCTAGGTGTTTAGGTCTGCATGAGAACTCTTTATTTTTATTATGTATGGGTATGTTCGTCATTTGTAGAGCATGAATAATTGCAAATGTAGGTTGTGACATTTATTTTAATTAGAGGTTTACCGATAACTGGAGCTAGGTTGGAACACGCTGGCCGATAACAAGAGGTGTCAAACTCATTTCGGTCGGGGTGCCGCACACAGCTTAATCTGATGTCAAGGGGGCCGAGCACTAAACTCATAGCAAAATTACATAGAACTAACAATAAGTCTGCTTTTTTGTGGACTATTATATTAGTGCATTATATTATAAATTATATTAAATTATAAAAATCTTTAAATTAAATGAATTGTCCTTTTACAAAATGTTACAAACAACCTACATATAGTATGTGCAATTTCAAAAACACACTTTACTCAATTTAACATTTATAAGTACATTATGCATAAAAAAGTGTCTATTATTTTACAATGATGCAAAGCATTTAGTCACAGTTTTGTGGAACTTAAACACTGTCCTGCATGTTAACAAAAATCAAATATCAATTATTTAAAATTCATTTTCCAACTCTGGGAAGCAATTCTGAACACATGAATTGACTTCACACACTTAAAATCTTAAGTGGCAGCTGATTTAAAAAAAAGTTTTGTAAAATGTGCAAGTTTATACATAAGTATGTGTGTTTTTTTTTTATGTAAACAAATTAACTTTATCAATTTGCGAAAACTGCAATTTGCAATTAGAGTTCGCTAAAGACCTCTCATCAGGATGAACGCTTCTGCTCTCACTGCAGCATCACTGGCATCTCCGGGTGAAAACAGATCGCCGTTTCCTCAGACCCACCATCATTTCATTTACCTTCTGTGTTCTCAGTTGTCCGTGCAATCTGTTGTATTTCTCGCCATGCTGAGTTGTATGGTAATCATGCAGTTTAGGTGCCTATATTCAAACGGTCACAGATCGCGTAATTTCAGACGGCTGGCACAACTTCGTAGATCCGAACGACAGGGAGATCCACATGAACAACGTCGAGAATATATGGATGCGTGTTAAACGCAAACTTAAACACAGTTTGGCACGTCACGCAAACTATTTCCATCCTCACAAGTTTGTCTTCCGAAATCGATTTCGAAATTATGACGTTTGCAGCAGCATTATCTGATATAGCTGCCAATTATCCCGTGTAGATGTTGGGTTAAAACTGTTTTGTTGCTTTCTTTGACCATGTATGATTATCTTTAAGTCCCTATTACTTATTTAGTGTTTTTTGAATATACGCACCTAAACTCCATGCTTACCGGTTTTATAGTGGCGCCGAATATTATATTCCTTAAGCACTGAAACTTGCTGCAGCACACCAGCACACGGGTTTCCCATTCACCTCCGTGAACATATAGGAAGAGGTCCATTTTTCTTGATAAATCTGACACTTTGTGTTGATTTTTCTCTTTTTTGACGAAGATATTTCGATGATGAGGTTGCCAGGGCCAACAGGAAACCGCGTAAACTGACAGAACTAAACGCCACTCAGACCCTGAAGCTCAGTGCTGCCATCTGCTGTTAGCTTTGCCGAAAATTATTATTATTTTTTTTCATATTGCAGATTTATCTCCCGGGCCGGACTGAACCCCCTGGCGGGCCGGATTCGGCCCGCGGGCCGTATGTTTGACACCCCTGCTGTAGATAATGGTTTTGCAAAGTTATTAGCCACTCATTATTTTCTCTGGCCACAATTTTGACATCAATACCATGGGGAAAAACTGCCATATAGATATTTTTAATAATATCTCATAATTTGTCAGTAGGTAATACCTAATATATCTGCTTTAAGACCTGACCCACAGATCCATTATACTGTTACGCGTTTTTTTTTTCTCTCAACTGTTTACTTAAAACATAACTGACTGTGTGTTACAGGAATACTCGCCAAGGTTTGCTATCTTTGTGTGTATTTTACTGTTTAAGAGCAATAAACAGCGATAAAGAATGAAATTAAGTAGTGAGAGGCAGCTTTATGTGCGTGTACTTTGGGTGTGAGCACAGAATCTGCGGTAATGGGTATAATTACGCGCAATACATGCAATCCCATGCCGAAATTCAAGCCCTGTAACGCCAACAATGTTCATCTGGAACAAATGAAATGAGTGAAAGGAAGTGGGTTTGTGTGTATACTTGCTATTGGAGAAGTGAGAGGCCGAGAAAGTATAATAATAATCAGTATCGATATTGATACACATGAATATTGTATGTATACTCTCACACTTCATTTGCTTCTGTTTTAAGAACCCTTGATGATTATCTAACCAAAATAACAAAAGTAGGTACAGTAGTACCTCAAGATACGAAAGGCTCAACTTACAAAAAATCCAAGTTACGAAAGCAAAGACAAATTTTTTTACTGCTCTACATTCGAAAAGTTTTCAAGATACGAAAGGTTTCTGAAAGTCCGAGATTCGCCCCATAACAATTTTGAAACTCGCGCCGCCATCTTAGTAAACTCGCCGCCATTCTCCTGCTCTCCCATTGGTTCCTGATGCTAGCCAAGCCATGAGATCCTTTTCTCTAATTGGACAGCATCCTTCCCATCATGCATCTTCTATACGTACGTGCTGGCGTGCTTTAGCTCAGCCACTCCGCACCCGAAACTTTACTTTATCTGCCGTTTGTCCTCCTCCTCCTCTGCCGCCACTTTCGGAGATAGCCTCACTCGAAAGGTAAGCTTCGAGATTTTACGTTATTTCATTGTTTATAGGTCAATTTAGCTTTATTATGAAATTTAATGGGGTGTTTTTGGAGGGCTTGGAACGGATTAGCCATTTTACATAAAAAATGTGTTCCAAGATATGAAAAACTCATTATACGAAGGCCGCCTCGGAATGGATTAATTTCGTATCTCGAGGTACCACTGTACTGTGTTTGTAGGTCTTTTGACTTATTTAATGTGTTCTACAATGAATTGGAAATTATTGTATTTGGGGCGGCCTACGAACTCCTTGTGAGACTTGAAGCTGACTTCTGCTGATGAAACTGCAAACTAAACTTCACTAAAATGTCTTCTATTGACTGCACTTCTGACTCCTGGTAAATAAAAAGCCGTTTACTGATTTTGCTGCAGTTATCTGAGTAAACTTCCATGTACAAGGTCATTTTGAACAGGTGTAGTTGTGCAATGGATTTATGCTTGGCAAAATTGCATTTCTTCAGACTGATATTTGTTATATTGCTATTTTGTTCCAAATACTGGTGAAAAAGAACTTTAATATTCTATTAGTTTACATAAAGGTCATTTTCAATATTAGATAAAGGTCAAATCATTTCGAATGTATTATAATATGAAAAATGTTCAATTATTTAAGTCTCTGTTGGGAAAAAAGTAAGTCTTTGGTGCTGTGAGTGTGATTTTATTTCCTAGTCTTCATCTCTCAAGATACACATAATGCATACTAATGTAATCACAATTCAAATCTCTGTATTCTGTCGAACTGATTAAAACGAGACGCCGGAGAGTGTCAGCTATGCCAATTTTAGTGTCCTTTATAATGTTTAATGAAACCTTCATTGGTTAGGCTGAGCAGATGACTATGGACTAAACCTTGCATTAAACCAGGTAGTTAACTTATAATCTCATACATTACTTTGAAGCGAATGCGTTTTATAGCTAGTATGCAGAATACTGGGATGTAAGAGTAAAGCATGACCGATTACAGCACTCTGAAATTGTGTGTAAATTTGCAGTGTAAATTGTGGGTGGAAAGAATTGAGAATTTAGTTTTTTCATTGGCTAAATTTGCTACTTAGAAAAAATAAATTGTGCATGCAAGGCAAGTGCATTGGCACACGTTCAATCCTACATCACACATTTGTACCTTCGTGTCTTCGCTTGTGTGTTTTGGCTTTAAACAGGAATTCTGTTTGGTTTTACCTGAGCCAGATCCTGAGTTAAACACCCTCACAGAAACACAAACATACACAGAGGCACAACATTACAGTCAGCAAGCATTTTCCAATGCTCAGTTTAGCAACTTCCACCTGCATGTTTTGTTCCTCATCCACTGCACGTCTGGTGTTTACCAAACTTCTCTTTTTCTGACCTCAAGGATTTATAGCAGGTCACAGATATCTGGCATAGTTTTGTCAATGGCATTGTGTGTTATTGTGAGATTTGGTTTTCAGAAAATAAATGTGATAATTATGTGGTCTTATGTTTATACTTGATTAATAGATCACCATTTTGTGTGACTTTGATCCAGTTAATGATTGATTTTCTTTTGCTAAATATTTCACTGGCACATCATTGTTTTAAGATGGTTACGTTTCACATCAGAAGTGTAAGCTCGGCTTAAGCTCTTTAAAAAGAGCTTAACCCAAGGTAAGTGCAGTGTCCTCGTGTTAAGTCAATTGAAATGGATAGAATTGAACAAAACGAAGTGACAGTACAAAGCTGTAAGGACAATTTGTGACTGGACATGTATTTAAAGGTTAGGCACAAAAAAGGTGGGCTGTGTTGACCAATCACAGAACAAACTAGGATGCAAGGAGTAGAGACCCAGAGCAATTTCCTGAGTTTATTGCTATTTTTCTATTGTAATTTTTTTGTTTTTAAAGCATTGCTTGCTTTGGTCACTTCTGTAGCGCTCTGCTTTCCTGTTGCTGTTCTTTCAACACATACCGTACTCACACAATCGTACTTTCTTACACAGATCTCAGTTGTCTTGTGCTCTACAGGAAACACACACTGCATGGTATTTGCTGTGTCCTCAAAAACTGATGTGGAAGTTGCTCACAGTATAAACCTGTGAGGAGAGCTGTTTATTAATTATGTTGATGTCTTTTTGAATAGTTAGTAGTGATCATATCAATCTAACTTGCTTTTCTAGATTCTTCTCTGAAATACTTGCTTTTAAATGCTTTTAACTATAAAACTGGTGTGAATATTTTCCGTTTAGAAAGTGTGTGGTCAGTAAGAATATGTATAAAAATTTGTATATGTTTATTATCAATAAGTGATAGTGAATGTTTTTAATCAAATATTACAAAGGCTTTCTATTTCAAATAAATACCGTTCTTTTGAACGTTCTATTCATCAAAGAAATCTGGAGAAATACAGTTTCTACAAAGATATTTGGCAGTACAACTATTTTGAACGTTGGTCATTTATAAGAAATATTTCTTGAGCATCAATTCAGACCATTTTGGGATGATTTCTGAAGGATCATGTGACACTGACGACTATATCAACATTATTTTAAATTATAATAATGTTTCACAATATGACTCTGACAGCTTCTTTACTGAGCATAAGAGACTTCTCAAACATATTTAACTAAATCTTACTGACCTAAACCTTTTAAATGAAAGTGTGTAACTTTTTTTGGTTTCGAATAGATGTTTATTCTTCTCCTTCTTGGTTGAACTCTCGTGGTGTGCCAGATATCTGTGTTTTCACAGTTGGCTTTTGAGAAATGGTAATAAATTAGCTTACAGTTTATCTTGTTTTTGGTTGCTTCGTTAATCTGATGTATTAGAGGTTTTGGAGCATATGATTGATTATGTCTGTTGATGGATAACAGATGAATTTATAGTGAGTCAGAGCAGATATGCTGAACAAGTATGTACACACAATGTGTGTGTGTTTCTGTCATTACCAAATTAGAGGCAGGCATCAGCTTCACTTCAGATCTGAATTATGCATTGGTTTAGCGCTTGCATTTTTTAAATGCTGATATCGGACACTTGTAGCATTGTAACCATAGTTACTATGAAACCCTTTGCACAGTTCAGATCAACCTGACAGAGCTTTTTCTCTCTCAAACGGGCAAAACAAATACGGAAAATATGTTGCGGATGAACATGGTGGACCAGTCTGCTTTAAGGAGTCAGCTAGATGCCATTCAGAGAATGGCAGCAATGATTATTGAGAAACCTAAAGTGGTAAACCAATGCCTGCATCCATAATGACATGCAGTTTGGCTCTATATTATTAAGATTGCTTCTTCTTTTTGTATTGATGCTAATCAAAGGCAGTTTTAATTAATTTATATGTTCTTTGTGGCAGGGCGATAAAAACAATGGATTTGATGTACTGTACCACAACATGAAACATGGCCAGATATCCAGCAAGGAGCTATCAGACTTCATCAGAGAAAGGTAATACTGTTTGTTTGTTTGTTTGTTTGTTTGTTTGTTTGTTTGTTTGTTTGTTTGTTTATGAGGGGAGTTACCTCAAAGTGTAATGTTACGTTGTATTCATCATAACCTGTTCTAACAGACAGTTGCTCATAACATGAAATTTTACATAAAAAATGTCTCTCTTTTTTTTTGTTCATTTAAATAATTTAAATAAAATATTACATGATAATCCTAAGCTTAAAAAATTTAAACTGACATTAGAAATGTTGACTTGACAGCTAACAAAAATAAGTATTAAAATGATTAAATAGAAATATTACAAAAACAAAAGCTAAAAAAACACAGTATGTGAATTATGAAATCTCCTGACCACTCGTTCCAAATCTTTACAATCAAGTCATCTGTCATATCACTTCACACAAGGAAAAATGTATCTTTTTATTTTATTTCTTTACTTGTCCAACTCATTCTTTTCCATTTTTATTTTTGGAGATTAAACAGCAGAAGCCACATTAAACCTGATCAATAATCCAAACACTCATCGTTACTCAACTGTAAGACCAGTAGTCAGGTGTTTTTTTGTTGTTTTGTTTTTTTATTGTTTTAATACAGTACTGAATATTAGCTGTTAATACTTTCTTAGATCTTGTTCCAAAAACATTTTGTCAGATGGTTCACCTATGAAAGGGTTCAAGCACTGCTAGAAATCTTACTTGTCTTACACAAGCAAGACATGTGTCTAGGGAGTAAAGCTATTCAAGAGAGAACTATTTTAAAACCTTTCTCACAAATTCATCCAAATGGTTTTCAGGAATGCTGAAAGTCCTCCAAAAGCCTTAGTCGTGATCCGTCACACGCCTCACCTGCTTTAACAGTCAAACTAACGGAAAGAATTCATTCTTCTCACAAGCTCTGTTCTGACAGAGGAATTTTGCAGATTCATAATACAGTACAGTCAGTACTCATTATGCACAGTTTTTATTCTTGATTTAAGTTTTGACTAATGTATTGTGAGCATTTTTGGAGAGGAGTGGGGCTGCTGATAGATATTGGGAAAGGCTTCGGCACAAATGGAGCGTATCTGTCTCCCCCATCTGGACACAGTGTGACATAGTCTTTATCAGAATAAAACAGTACCATACACAGACTAACTTGCTATTACTGTATGCAACTTTCTCTCTTGACACAACAAAAGTAGACCATAGTGATAGACATTCAAAATCCTCATGGCAAATGTCTGTAGGGATACAGTACCAATTAAGTTTTTGGGCACAGTTACTGTTTTTCAGATTTTGGAATAATATTTACATTTATGCATTTGGCAGACACTTTTATCCAAAGCGAATTACATTATATTCAAGCAACACATTGACATTCTAATCCGTTCTTAAGTTTAAATATCCAAACTATGAAATTAAATTACACAAATGGAAGTATGGTGACCAAAAAACACTCCTCTCGCAAACTTCTCAAACAACATCCTGAGATGTTATTTAAAAAGTGCTGAATGAGTTCACTTGCTCTTTTGCTCTAGTTTTGTAAAATCCCTTTTGTATTTAAAATGTGTTTGTCTGCAAGACTAATTTCAAACATTTAAGCATAAGCTTTTGCTTCTAAAGGTTAAGATCATAAGATATTGTATATAAAAGCATCACACTTTCACACAAATGTATGTATTTAAATGTGTGCTTTGAATATACACTTCCCAGTAAGGCCTTTGTTTGCCTGTATGTTGGTGCATCAGTGTAATTTATGCAACGTGCATGTAGTAACTTGCGTGTAAAATTGTATTTTTCTTTTAACAAAGCACAATTAATTATGTTAGCTATTGTATGCAAGTATGTGTAAATGTTTGTGAGAGTGAAAGCCGAAAAGTATTGTTTAAAGGATGTTTTTCTAAATAATAATCAGTATTAGACAGATGGTCATTATTTGGATTAGAATGATTATTCACACATGGGTTTCTCCCCTCTTGTCTCAGAGCCACCATAGAAGAGGTGTATTCAAGATCAATGACCAAACTGGCCAAGACTGCCAGCAACTGCTCTCAGCTAGGGTAAGACTCTGGTGTGTGTGTGCGCGCGCGCGCCTGAGGGTTTACAAGACCAGTTCATTATGAACACCATTTTAATAATGTATTTATAATGAGTTGGAAAACCCACATCATTTCAATGTCTCTCAGGCTTTATTCATGAAAGCTCAAGTTCATTACATGCAAGGAAACAAATGTAATACCCACAGCTGTTCACTTACCTGTCTGGAACATTTCTGAATCTTTATTCTATATAAACTTTATTCTGGCAAACATACTGTACTTTCCCTGCTAATGGGAGACATATTGCCAGTCAAGCGAAACTTCATAAGCTACTTCAAAAAGATCTGCAGGAAGAAAGCAATTAACTCATTGTTATTTCTATTATGGTCCTGAAATAGCCAAAGTTTTTGTAATAGCTATTCACAAAATATGCTAGATTCAGTTGTGTGAAATCAAAGCTGGCTTTTTACTGGCATGCGGTGCTTTTTTTTTTCTTCACTGAATATGATTTTCGCACACCCCTCACATATCATATTGTCATTACAGACATTATATCGTCATTAAACCTTGCACAGAGCTGTTTCCATTAAAAACAACCAGGACCAGAGGAAAAATCTGATATCGAGAGAATAAACACACCTCGGTGTTAAATCACAAATCATGTTTAACACATTTTTGTGTTTTATTTGAACGAAGTGTGTTGAGTATTATGCATTGAGAGGAAAATGGAACGGCCGTTTGTTCCACAGGACGTTTGCGCCGGTGTGGGATGTGTTTAAACAGTCCACGGAGAAACTGGCAGCGTGTCACATGGAGCTGGTCCGCAAACTGCAAGAGCTCATCAAGGAAGTCCAGAAATATGTGGAGGAACAAGCCAAAAATCATAAGAAGGTAATGGAGCTGCCGTCATCTTTGGTGCCGTTTGATTAATATCCATGTACGGTAGGTTTGCTCATAACGTGCTGCATTGCATGAGTCTGTGGTACACATGTCATTCCTTACAAAAGGTCAGAGGTCTGGTATGAAAAATGTAAATGGTTTTTTCTGGTGAATCTCATTCTCATGTCCGACTCATCATTAAAACAAACTGGAATATAATTACATAATAATAATGATAATGGTCTCCTGTATGTTGCTCTATTAACTTCATATCTCTGAAATTAGGAAATGTTTGTTGATGTCTTCCTCATCCTGCCATGGAAAAAATGTGTCAACTATTATTATCATTATTGTTGTTATTATTATCTTTACAAAAACAACACAATTAAATGGTGTCTAGATTCATTCTTATTTATTATATTATTATTTATTATATTTCTATGAGTTTTTTGTTGTTGTTTTTTATGAAAGAAAACAAGTCTCTGAAGCGAACATATTTTTGTGCATGTGCAGAGAAACTGTGTTGATAGTTTATAGTTACGGTTTTTGAAAGAAAGAAAAAATAATTTACTATTTTTTTCCTACATGGGTTTCTCGTGTTGTTTTGTTTTGCTCTTTAAATGTCTCATTGAGTCTCATTGAGGTTTTAATAAAGGTCATGTCTAATGTAAATGAAATGAAGCCTGTTGTTGCATAGTAATTTTATGACACTTAAGCACATTTCCTTCGACAATCCCCAGACCCCACAACCAAATTCTTCATTGTTTTTTTTCCAGTGACGGTCCCTTTAAAAAAAAAAGTCTGCAAAAAATGTATAATTTATAATTATATTTTTATCATTTATATTAATTTATAATTTAAAATTAATGTATAATTTAATTTAGTTATTATATAAAATATAATATTGTATTTAATATAAATAAAATATTATTTATATTAAATAATAATAGTATGAATAATATTTATTTATATATATATATATAGGGCAGCATATATTAAGGGCAGCAAATAATACAACCATCGTTTATAAATAGTACTTGACCTTTTAAGTAATGTATATGTATACATTTAAGTGTGTTTGTGTGTGTACATAACAACTGAGACAGTCTAAGTCCAGAATAATTTTGCACACACACATACATATATACATGCATTCAGGGCCTGAATTTACAGAATAATACAGTTTCTGTGGTTTGTAGACAAAGGAGGAGGTGGCGTCCACTCTAGAGGCTGTGCAGAACATCCAGAGTGTATCTCAGGCCTTACAGAAGAGCAAAGAGAACTACGTCAGCAAGATGCTAGAGCAAGAACGTATGCGCAAAGAGGGGGCCACACAGAGAGATCTGGACAAGGTATATGCAAACACAGTGCATGCGTGAATGGTCGCCCAATAGTTTGTAATCTGGAAGGTGTTTGGAGGTTGTCTAAATGTATACCTTTCTCTCTGACTTTTTTGTGTTATTTGTTTGTAGGCTGGATTGAAGGTCAAGAAAGCCACCGAGTCCTACAAGTCATATGTGGAGAAGTATGCCGCTGCGAAAACAGAATTTGAGCAAAGAATGACAGAAACCGCACAAGTAAGATTGTGTGGAATGTGTGTGAGTGTTTGTTGGGGTTGTTTGAGCAGCTTTTATGCAGCTTGATCTAAATTGAACTACAATATTAAAATCAAACACACACATAATTATAATACTAGCTGCCTAGTGTAAAAAATTATGTTCATGGATGAATATTTTATAATCGATATTGCAATGTTCCATTTAAAAAATAAGAATGATCTTGTGGTTTCACTTTAAATTAGTAACATTTACTTTTAAGATTAAAATTCTTACTTTAATGTTTTATTTTATGGTTTTAAGGTTTTATTTCATGATTACATTTTTATTTTATATTTATATAAATTATTTTTATATTTATATTTAATATTTCATTTATAGTTTCATTTCTTTTCTCAAATGAAAAGATTTTAATTGTTGTCTTTGTATTATTTTGTGGTTATTATTATTATTGTTATTATTATTATTTTTTATCTCATCATACTGAAGACTGCAAGCTCCCGGCTTGGATATAATATAATGTCTTTTGCTTTAAATTCAGTAGCGCAGTACAGGAAACACTGTAGCGGCCCCTCACCCATCCCACATATACACACTTAATTTCCCAAATCAGAGCCACGGAGTCCTCAAACATACAAAGCTTAAGCTCTTTATTGATGTTTCCTTACATGATCCACACACACATGCACAAACACGTTTTTTTCCCCTGTGGTCACACATGCTCTGACTTATGCTGTCATTATCTTGTTTCCGCTCATTTCCTCGTCTTTTTCTCCTCTCCCCCTTAAATCTTCTAAAACCCTACTGTCAGTCTGAGAGGAGCATAAACATTAAATCAGGCATGCAGCCATCCTTGACACACACACACACATCCCACATACACGCATGCATATTCATTTTCACTGTGTTTGTGCGCGTTACATGATTCTTAGCCGCTCAGACCACCCAGATAGGCAATTCAAAGGAAATATTCTAGTCTGATTAAGTATCATTTCTAACATCTGCTTTCAGCTTCACATTGTGAGATTGACTAAAACTCCAGTACTGTATTATCCATTTTTCGCTTTTGCGCTATTTCAGAAAGATAAATTATTTAAAGGTTTTGTGTGTCTACAGAAATTCCAGGGCATTGAAGAGGAACATGTCATGCGAATGCAGGAGATCATCCATTCATACTCTCAGTCTGTTGAAGAGACGCACATACAGATAGGAGAGGTGAGCAGACAAACATGCACACACACATTATTGCTGTCGGCAATGTTGTTTCAAGATGTTGCCTGAACTCATTTACTTTGTTACCAGACACTTTCTTAATCTAGAAAATCATCCTTTTATTTAACTTACAAAAACGTGTATTTATTTATTTAAATCAAATATATTTTTATTGTTTATTTTTCTTACTAAAGATGTTAAGAACCTGCTGATAGGAGGGGATTTTTTCATCGTGGAAAATCCATATATTTAGTTCTGATCCGGTTTAAAATGCAATTTGACTGTCACCTTAAATGATTTTTACTAAATCTTAACCAGTAATCATGAAGGAACTGGAAAAATAATGATGTGGGAACGCTGGATCTGGCTGTTGTATCATCTTTTAGCACCAGGGGGCGTTAAAGACCTGTAGCTGTGCATAAATGAACTTCATAATGTGAGGCTGTCTGATCAATCCTTCCTTATCTATCCTCAATCCTATTGCCACTGATTCAGACTGATTTATAACATATGCACACCCTGTTATTCATTGAAATGCACTTTCATACTCTAGGCACATAATCTCATTCCTACAGACCCACACCAAAAAGATCTCTGTTAGACATTTTACTGGTTATTGACCACAGAACTATTGCATGCTCTGGTTTGGGCTTCTTCCTAACCACACACATTTTTTTTCTTTTTTTATGGTTATATTGTTTCTGTGTGCATAAATATGAGTTGAATCCGCTTTCAAATGCAGAATTCACTCATGCAACAGTTGGTGTCACTGTTTATCTGTACATGAGTTTTGAGAACTTAATGTAATAAGGGGATCTAGATGTTGAATGACAATGTGGAAAAAGTCATTTTTCTTTGAAAGAAGGGAATAAGGCCCAATTTTTTATGATATTGTGCATAAACCTTAAAAAAACACTGTTAAGACTAAAAACATTTCACAAGCTATGCGATATGAGATTAAAAAGTGTTTAATTGACAAAACCCTGGTGAAGAACTACATTCATTTCACCACCCATGGACCCAGCACTGTCTCACTACTTATATATTTGAATATTATCTGAATATTTTAAATGGTCTTATAAACATTTTAACACATTTTTTCGAATAAACAAATTATTTTTTATTTCCTGTTTTTATTTTGACCTAATGACCATATTTTGAGTTTTGTAATTTTTTATATTTTTATTTTAAATATGTCTATAAAGTTTGTATTCATTTTATTTCAGTTTTAGTTATTTTAATACACAAAATAAATTGATAAGGAAAATGTCTTGGTAATAACTTGGTAATTAACTTTTAATTCAGTTAACGTTTATTTAATTTTAATTAGCAAAAGTGTTTTTTATGTTTTTAGTTTGAATTTTTTGAAATTCCTTTGGGGGGAAATGAATGCAAAAAAAAACCCATACTTGAACCTATACCACTTACAGAGTCAGTGATGTGATTCTGCTTCACAGCGAGCATAATGAATAACAGTCAGGACCTCACTTTTCCTTCTCCTTTCCTTAAACGTATATGCACGACTACACATACTGTCAATCAGATCCTGTCGTCCACAAACAGGCAAGGAGACAGTTACTAAATCAAACTGACAAACATTTTTATGAAGTGCTGTATGTTTATGACGTGAACTAGAAAATCTGTGGAATATGTCCACTGTTAAAGGAAAGCATTGAGTCAGTGGTGGAGATGTGGGGAAGACATATTGCATTTGTCACCATCCCTCGAGGGCTATGAAAACAAAGTGGTCTCCTAGGGAAATAATGTCACATCCTCATTGCGTGCTCTAGCTTTCAACCTTATCCTCTTCCAAAACTTTGATCTTGCTTGCGTGAGATATGGCTCTAGCTCTGGTAATGTGATGAAGCGCTGCCTGAGAGTGAAGGCAGTTAAATTCCAGGTTTCTGATCATAAAATATTATGTAGTTTATGATTATAAGGCCTTACTGGATCCCATTGCACTGCTTTCTAGGCCCTTTTTGTTTCAGAGATTGGTAATTGTATTTTAATATTAAATTATTAGTATGTTGTCTCTTCTGTTGTCATTAAAATAACTGAAAAGAAATGATTTATTTCAACATTTATTATCAATGTGTTGTTTTTGTTAAATTGTAAGAAAAGGTGCCCACTACATGATTTAGAGAACAGTGTTTTGCAGTTTTATACACTGCTGTTTAAATAATATATTGTGACAATATTAGGTTCAGAGATGTTCACGTTAACTATTTTCATACTAGCTTGTATGTATGATTTGCAACATAAATACCTCGTTATTTAGCATTCACTTCATGGTATGATTATACTATCAAATGACATAGAGTCCGCTCTGAAGAATAAGCAGTCCATGACCTATTTTGCCTGGTCAAGTGACTTCAGAAGCAAATGCTGCCAATCCTGAACAAAGTCTTGGTACAGTCATTTAGTCTGATGTTAAAGTCACTGTCATTTTGTGTCTTTCTTGGCTTTTTAATTGTACACTTTGGTATAATTTGACAGCCCTTTCAGTCTTCCTATTGGCATCATGTCAATCTTTGTTTATATCAGACATAATGTGTGGCTACAATAAAGTTAAAAAAAATTTAAACATTGTTTAATCCAAATTCTAACCAAGTATTTTGGCACTATATATTAATCTAGGTTAATGTTAATTTGACATGTACAGTGGTGTGGAAAAGTGTTTGCCACTTCCTGATTGTTACACTTAAATGTTTCAGATCATCAACAAAAATTAAATGTCAATTATTAGTCAAAGATAACACAAGTAAACACAAAATGCAATTTTTTAAATGAAGGTGGTTGTTATTATTAAGGGAAAAGTAAATCCGAACCTGCATGGCCCTGTGTGAAAAATTGCTTGCCCCTCCTGTTAAAACATAACTGTGGTTCATCACACCTGAGTTCAGTTTCCACACCCAGCCACACCAAGAAATCACTTAAATAGGACCTGCCTGACAAAGTGAAGTAGGCCAAAAGATCTTTAAAAGCTAGACATGCCGAGATCCTAAGAAATTCTGGAACAAATAAGAAAGAAAGTAATTGAGATTCATAATTCTGGAAAAGGTTATAAAGCCATTTCTAAAGCTTTGGGACCCAATCAAACCATCGTGAGAGCCATTACCCACAAATGGCAAAAACATGGAACAGTGGTGAACCTTCCCAGGAGTGGCCGGCCAACCAAAATTACCCCAAGAGCACAGCAATGACTCATCCGAGTTAAGGTCAGTGTTTAAGAATCCACCATAAGAATGAGATTGGACAAAAATTTCCTGCATCGCAGGCTTCCAAGACGAAAACCATTGCTGAGAACAAAGCATCTTGATGATTCCCAAGACTTTTGCGAAAAGTCTTTTTGAGACAAAAATTGAACTTTTTGAAAGATGTGTGTGTGCCGTATATGGCATAAAACTAACACCGCATTTCAGAAAAGAACATATCAGCAGTAAAATATGGTGCTGGTAGTGTGATGGTCTGGGGCTGTTTTGCTGCTTCAGGACCTGGAAGACTTGCTGTGATAAATGGAACCATGAATCCTATACCAAATAATCCTAAAGGAGAATGTCCGGCCATCTGTTTGTTACCTCAAGCTAAAAGGAACTTGGGTTCAGGACATTGATCTAAAACACACCAGCAAGTCCTCCTTTGAGTGGCTAAAGAAAAACATAAAGATGACTTTGGAGTGGCCTAGTCTAAGTCCTGACCTGAATCTTATTGAGATGCTGTGTCATGACCTTTAAAATGCAGTTTATGCTCTAAAACCCTCCAATGTGGCTGAATTACAACAATTCTGCAAAGATGAGTGGGCCAAAGTTCCTTCACAGCCTCATTGCAAGTTATTGCAAATGCTTCATTCCAGTTGTTGCTACTAAGGGTGGCCCAATCAGTTATTAGGTTTAGGGGGCAATACATTTTTCACACAGGTCCATATAGATTTGGATTTTGTTTCCCCTTAATAATAACAACCTTCATTTGAAAACTTCATTTTGTGTTTATTTTACATTTGAGTGACAAACATGCAAAAAAAGAAAGAAAAAAAATAAATCCGGAAGGGGCACACTCTTGTAAAATATTAATATACAAATATTAACACGTTAATGTTTAATGAATGGATATGAACATAATTTTAAATTCAAGATGTGTTAGTTATTTTAAACTTAAAATAAAACTAATTCATAAAAAAATAGTTTTAGGAAACCATATGTTATAGATATTTGATGGTCATTTTGCTTTTATATCTACTGTGTCAACTAAACTTTTATTTAGGGTATGGTAATCAAATACATTTTGTTACATTTATATAAAAATATGCCTTTATTTGTCTCTGCTAATATGTTGCAGTGCAAGTAGTGAAGAAGGGCGTAGAATCTTATGCATCTGTTTTTGTTTTAATTGGAAAGGTGCAACAAGAGTTTGTGAACAACATGGAGAACACTTCCATCGAGAGCCTCATACAGAAACTGGCTGAAAGCAAAGGAACAGGCAAAGAGAGACCAGGTAACGCAGCTAAATCAAACACAGTATTAACCTCTGGCACCAAACTACTTTGCTCTTGATATTATTAACAAGACTGGTCAAAAGTTAATTTAGGATTTTTCTTCTTTTTTTTTTTTTTCTTTGTGGGTGAGGGATTAGAAATGAGCATTTTAGGCTGCACCGTAAACACATTAGGTGTATGTTTGACTTGATTGCTGTAGCTTGGTGCAGTTAACACTGGAGGATTTGTGGAGCTTTGACCCTTACAGGGGTTTTCAGACCAAGTATCAGCCACCGCTGGCTGTCACATGCTAACGCTAGCGTCACATGCTAAGTGGAATGTCAAGCTCACCCACCTTTACACAAGATTAAGCCACTTGAGATTGATAGAGCTTGACATGGCTACACTTCCCCCTGCGCTCTTGCTATTTTTCCTCACTTATCCCTCCGTGATCTTTCATTTGACCTCCTGCTTCTCCCTCCTTTCACAGGGTGGAAGTTTTTTCACATTTCACATAGAGAATATAATCTTGCTTAAAGCTAAAGGGGCGTGAAGTGTAATTACATCAGTTTAGCCAGCAATTATGTTAACAATATAAATGTTGTACATTAGATGCTGTATTTGCTTGACAACTTTTCCTCTCGCAGTGATGATGTGGGGTGTCAGTTGGGGGCGGGACTATATGTTTTATTCGTCCAGTTGCAGATACAAGGAGTGTTTGGAAAGTAATATTTTTTCTTGATTGAGGCGAGTGGCTCATGAGGCAAATGACTCGCTTCAGCTGTAACAACCTATTTTCTCACCAATTCTATATTATATTATATTATCAATGACCAAAATGAAATACAAATAATACATAAATTACAAATAATACAAATATTAACACACACGCTGCATTTAAAATTGAGGTTAGTATGTTTTTTTTGTTGGTTTTTTTTTTATTGTGAAATAATATTACAGTTTAAAATAACTGTTTTCTATTTTAATATATTTAAAAATGTAAAATTGTTATCAGTAGTGTTAATGATTGTTTTTATAGAAAGTGCTTATCATGCTTTTTTTTGCTTTTTTAAAAGCATTAATGCTATTATGCTATAGCAATCTTTTGTACCTTTATTAGTGTCTTCACTGTCACTTTTAACCAGTTTGAGTCTTTGCTAAATAAAGTATAAATAATATATATAAACAAAAAAAAACATACTGTCCCCAAACTACTCAAACTCAAAGTGTATATAATATGCTATAAACAGGTTGACCAATTAAACCATGTATGAATGTATAGTGACCCCAAGGGGTCTAGACTGAATGTTCAGGCTTTTGGTTGCCCTCCATTTGTTTTGACAGCAGAATTAATTGAGACTAAAAGCTGTTTTGGTCAACAAAACATTCCTTCCCCTGTATCAAGCTGTTCATTAGGGATTGCGCTGCTGTCAGGGCAATAACCTGTGCGGCACGCTGATGAAATCAGAGCAGCTCTAACCAATATATATAGAGAGAGAGAGGTTGAACAAACTTTGTACCACAGAAACAATCGCGAAGTGACACGCTGGGCTGTGGGGAGGTTGCAAGCGCAGTTCAGCTATATCCAGCTGGGCTGTGAACTGGCCGCCAGCCAGACACGCAAACTCTCCTTGCTGCACCAACCTCATGCTCAACATATGCAATTTAAAAAAAACATCCTCAGTTAATGCATGACTGCATGCGCCTCTCATACACAAACATGCATGCATATGCGCACTCAAAAAAGCACATATTTACCTAGCAATCCAAACAATAACGTACCTTAAACTTATTTTGTTGTTTATTTTTAAATAAACCTATTATAATCACTAAAGACACATCCTAAATGAACACCAGCTCTACTACATTTTTTGACTTTTAGAAAACTCTGATTTATTTTTTTTGAGAATGGTTTTGTTACATTTAGCTAACTTCTGTCAACATTTTTTAGCTGTGTTTCCCTCAAAGTATTGCTAGAAACCCTCACACACACACACATGCATTCATGTAAACGAAGCAGTCTGTCTGTTTACATGAATTTATACAAAACCTAATACCCTTTTTCCAGATTTAGATGGCATTATTGTGTCTAATGTTTGGATTTGTGTGCATAAATATTGTTAGATGGAGCCTGGAAGTGTTGTCATTTTCACCGTTCTTTGCCTGCTATCACTTAATTAGATGAAACCCAGGCCTGCAGCGGCATGGAAATCTTAGAAATCAATCTTCATTGTTCGATTTTCTAAAGTTGTTTTGACAAACTTGCTGATTGTTTTAATGAATAATACATAAATACAAACACATATAATAAAGGTTTGTGGGAGTGTTTTGTTTTTATTTTCATTTGTTTTTTTTTTGTTTTTTTTGCTTTTAAGTTTCTTTTTTTTGTAGTTGTTTTGCAGTTTCATAGTTGTTAATTTTATAATTGCTATAAATGTTTTTTCTTAGGGATGGGAATATTTTGGTTACTCGTTATTCGATTAAAAATCAATTCTTGATTTTGAATCATATTTCGATTTGATGTATCGATTTGATTCTAGTTTACCGTTTTGCTACCTTTCCTATTTGACTGTGTTAGAATATAATATAATAGAAAACAATATACAAATTAAATCAATTTGAAGTTTTTCAGGGTGTAGTAGCCTTTATTACATTTCTGTAGTATTAGTTGCTACATGTTAAATAAATCTAATCAAATGTATGAATTAATTATAAATTGATTCAACCATTAATGAATCAGACAGCAGCAGTTTATAAGGCCGCTGTTCCTTTAAGAATAATGGCAAGCATCTAATATACTGTTAAACATCCGATTTTCTTCTAACTGTTTACGTTTGTGTAGGACATAACAGACTGTGTGTGTGTGTGTGTGTGTGTGTGTGTGTGTGTGTGTGTGTGTGTGTGTGTGTGTGTGTGTGTGTGTGTGTGTGTGTGTGTGTGTGTGAGTGACCATGCAAGCGCAATAAACTGTGGAAGAGAACCGAATGCAGGATTGCATGCATCTGAGATGTGTGCGCCTCGGCTGTCACCGCATTGAGACCTTTTTTTACGGCTTAGTAAAAAACGTACGGCTCAGTACAAGATAGAATCGTGACGGTTAGAGTTTATTTGTCAGAATTATTATATTTGACATGCAAAAAGCAAAGTTCTGTGCTATGTCCTTAATAATAATAATAATAATACAGTTAGGTTAGCATGTGTCTGTGTGAATTATGTTCCAAGAGTTTCATACGATTTTAATTTAAGTGGGTCTTTCATTATTCATGTGCATGTTTGTGTACGGGTGAGACCTTTAGTTGTGGTTGTGTGATCAGACATGATCTTAAAGGAACAGTAACAGACATGAGATGAGAGCGTGTAGTGATCTGGTGCAGTAGAGTAGATCAGTCATACTGTATCTACATCTGTGTGACGTGGACCTGTCGTGACTGTGCACATGAGGTCCGCTCACGGACGCAGTTCTCCAGGGAAACTCTATTGAACCGCTTGAGTTAAATATCACACACTTTTGTTTTTTCAGGTCAAGACATTTTCTGTGCAATGAAAATAGCGCCCTGGGCTCTCTTGCTGAGGTCTGGTAGTAGTAAAATGCTTTCTTTCATTTTGTTGGACAAGCATTAGCTTTTACGCGCATTAACACAAAAGCAAACACACTCTAAAGAGCTCTTAAAGCACTGAGGGGCATCTCTCCTCTCTTTATGGCCAGTCACGAAAACAGAATTAATATTTATAATGCTGTTCAGGGTATTTATTGAAAATCTATTGCTGAGCTAATCTCAGATTAAACCTGAATACCGTTTTATTCCACGTTTTGACATTGCTAACACATTGTTAGGTCATGACTGTAACACCCAGAGCAGCAAAATACAATAAAATTGGCAGGGTTAGTTTGCGTAAATCCTTTCATCCGTGTTTCAGTGTGGAAATGGGTCACGTTGAAAGTGTAAAAGCTTGGAGGTAAATATGCAAAATTAATGAGCAAGAAATGAAGCGTGAAATTTGTTGTTTGTTTGCAGCCGTCTGTATATTTCACTGCTATATTAATTCATATTTACAGTGGAGACTAGTGTGCAGAATTTGACTAAGTGCTATATCAGTGCTGCAGATTGCATCCGACTTGTGTATTTGTTTGATTTCTGAGGTTAAGACAGAAGTGCTTCCAGGCATTTGTGTGCGTGTGAATCTATTAGTTTGTGTTGCATGCTGGCTGTGAACTACATGCTTTGCCTTAAAAGGGAAGTCCGATTGTGCTGATTGCCTCCAGACCCATTGATGACTGTACATTTGCTTACCAGAGAATGTGATCTACATGTGTGCCTCTTTTTTTTATTTTGAGGACTTAAGGGAAAGAGTTAGCAACACTTTATTTTACCGTGTTTTTGTTACATATGTTACATGATGTACTTACTGTAGTAATAGCAGTAAATTATGCATAATTACAGACAACTAAACCAAACTATCCCTTCTAAAATACGCAAGTTAATATTGCTCAGTACTTAAAATGTACATTTCTTTAATTAAAAAGTACTTTAATTACATAATAATTATTAAATTCAAGATACAGTCAGTAACACAACACATCCCTTTATTAATTAATTTTAAAAAATCGTTTTTCATTACAGGGCCCATCGAATTTGAGGAATGTAATGTCTCGATTGCTACAGAAGGTTTGTTTTTGAGTTTTTGTCTTTTCCTATTTTTTTCTTTTTTCTTTGTGAGATATATATATACGGTATAATAATTTTATTTTGGCAGCCTTTGCTTTTCATTTTAAAGGCTATATACATCAGTTTCAAATTCAACCATATTTGTCTAAATTTGTCACAATCATTGCTGTGTCTGTTTAGGTGCCAAACCCAGAAAAAGAAAAACCTTTGCCATACCAGGCCGACGGAGAGATAAAGACACAGATTCCACGTAAGTGTTGAGTATTACTTTACTGTTATCTCACTTTTAAAGAATTAAATTATCTTTGTAACCATTTTAACCCACCAGACAGGTTGATAATAGTTTTTTGCTATGAATAATTTTTGTAAGTTGGAGCAAGTGCTATGTTTGAGTAATTATAATAAGTTATGTTTGAATAGGATTTTTGGTAAAATGACGCATACTCTCATTTTTTTTTCTCTCTCTCTCTCGCTCCCTCCCTCTCTCTCTTTTTTTTCTCTCTCTCTTTCTCTCTCCCCCTCTCTCTCTTTTAAATCAGTGAATCAGCTGAAGTAGAAGCAGTTGTGAGTATATTTATATATAATTATTAAATTCAATTAATTTGCTTACTAATTTAATTATTGTTATTGGAGAAAATAATCCGTATTTTGAATATTTGGATTAATATTTATTTTGTTGTTAAATAATTGCTGTTTTTCTGTAATTTCATAATATGAAACTCATTTTCTTCTGATCAAAGTATGTTCTTTCTGGTTACTTTGGAGCAATTCCATTTGAGTTGCACCCACAAAGCTTCTTTTGTTCGTCCTTCATTCAGAACACTTCCAACGGAGCTCCCCCGGGTTTCTACGGTGCTATAGATCTTCATAACGCCGTGAGTGGTGACCTAATGTTGTTGAAGGATTGTCTATAATTCTTGTACAATGTTAAGTAAAGACAACACAGTGTAAATACTTCTTGTGATATTGCTAACAATAGTGTGCTTTACCTCAGTCGGACTCTGCTTATGTTGTGATGAGAATGAATAATAGGATTTTGTCTATTACGTGTTCTGTGTTTTTCTGCAGAATGTGCCTCAGCTGGACGATGAGGGCTTCTGTATCCGACCAGAAGTCAACGAGAATGATATCCTTATTCCAGATCCATCTCTTCCACTCTCCCCATCCCTCACCCACACTTTCACATTTTGCCTCTACTCAATGTATACTCGGAACGCTTTTTTTTTTTGGCTTTAGAACGTAGTGATATTTTTCTTTCTTGCACTTTTTTCTGAGTCGCTGCCAAGTAATTCCTTCCCATCAGATTTTCTTCGTTCTTCTGTTTGCTTTACGTCATGACTAAAATACATGATTTAAAAAAAAAACTCATCTTTTTATCCATCTAGCCCAAGATGATATAGATTAATTTTCATGCCTCCGTGACCATTTTTCTTAACGGTTCTGATCACATGCCAAAGAGAACTCCTTTTATTCATCCAGTGACTCAGAAGATGAGGATGAGCCAAGAAAATTCCACGTCCAGATCAAACCCGTTCAGACCAACAACGGTACACACCAACACAAAGCCACCATCGATGAGCTGAAGGCCTCTATTGGAAACATCACCCTCTCCCCAGCCCCTGCCGTAAGAGCACAAGAACACACACCATGTGTAAAGATCACATGACCACATTCAGTCATACACAGAATAATGCAGGCTAGTCTCCCTCTATAAAGGGTGATTGTAAAGAGTTATGATTGGTTGATATCATTTAGTCTTCTGTCTTCCCACAAAACCTCAAAATTTGAATAGCAGACGCTAGAGGGCACTGTTTGCTTATGATATTTACAGATTCTGTAACTGCTTTTACAAACAAACTAAAAATCCAATTCTTATTTGTGCACTTGAGCTCAATTGTATTTTGTGTGTGTTCGTTATTCACCTGTGGTCAATACAAGGATTTAACTGGCTTTTTGCAAAAAATATTGGGTAGACCTAATGGACGTTAAAAGATTTCCAGTGAAGGAATGAACATTTAATAACTCAGCGATCTGAGTTGGACGTCATGATATAATGGGTGATGTCACATATGTACTGGTTTGTGCGAAAGTGACCTACTATTTTGTTATTTAATGGTATAAATAAAGGGTGTGTGCATGTAGAGTTGTTTGGTCAAGCAGTTCTGTACAGACTCTGAGCTGTGTGTGTGTGTTAGGCCTGTGGACCATCTGTGTGAGTGTGTGTGTGCGCTCTGTTGGTAAACAAACCCATGTAACTTCCTGCCTGAAATCTCACCACAGGAAGCATGGAGAGAGACTGTTTCAAATGAGTAAGATCAACTAGGTAAACACACACACACACTCACTCACTCGGACACATGAAAGCAAGAGTTGTGCCTGTAACAAAAAGATGTTTACATAATAAAGGTGGCCAATGTCTTGATATGTTTATAGCCAGCTGTTTAGAAATAATAATGTAATTATTCTTATTAAAGGTTTGCAGCTTTTTTTTCTTTTCTTTTGAAAGAAATGAATAACTTTATTCAGCAAGGATGCATTAAATTGATTATTTGACTATTATGTAAGTTTTCTATTTCAAGTAAATGGGGTTCTTTTGAACTTTCTATTCAGCAAAGTATATTTTAGTTATTATATTTGTGTAGAAAAGTTATTTTAAATTTGTAATCATGTTTAACAATATTACTGTTTTTATTAATATTTTTGAACACACAAATGCAGCCTTGCTGAGCATAAGATTCTTTCGAAAGTAGTGGTAGTGTATATTCGTGTTTGTTTATGAGTTGATAAATATTAAGCATGTAATGTACAAAAACAAGTTGGTTAGGTTAGTTATCAGTAACGTCACTTGTCTAATATTTCATCTGTTCTGCTTCTCAGTATTGCCTTTTGTGTTTGTTTTACGTTCCCTTGCTCTTCATCCCTTTGTGATGCTTTGAAATGACAGAGTGATGCATTTCTGCAATAACACATCCTCACAAGTGCCAGCTTGTGTTTTCAGTGAGCACAGCCGGGGTGACGGTTTACTTTAGACACCTTCACTACTGCCTGTTTGAGATGGATTAGCACACATCTTTTAGGGAGACTCTTCATCAGTCATTTCACCCGTCCTCAGCTTTCTGTCTTCTTCCAAATGTGCTCAGTAATCACTCCGATTAACCTCTGAAATATGTACACATCTCAAAAACTACATTCACAGTGTTCATATTGAACATTTGTCTTTTTTTTTCTCACTTTCTCTTCTTTTATGGCCCTTTTTCATTTTTAGGCAGATATGTTTTATGATAGTTTTGGTCATCTAGGTGATGAAGAATGCCATGTCATCTGTTGTAGATTATTGGTATTATTGAGCTTTCCTTTTCCCCTAGTCTTCTGTTGTCTCTCTTTCCCCTTCATGTGCTCTCTCTGTTTCGTTGGCGGGTGTGTGTGGTCTGGGGGCTGTAATTGAACCCATTTGCCAGTCACTGCCTATGGGACTAAACAATGCCTTCGCTTTTCTTTAAGCATGCATGCGCTTTTGGTTGTGTGTTTGCACGTGCTTTTTAACTTCTCAATTTATCATTTTGTTTAATTTATGGTCTATATGTTGCTTTTCTGATGTGTTTCTTTTCATCGAACATCTACTTTGACCAAGTTTAATTCAGAGATCTTTCGTATGAGTCACTTTGAATAAACCCGATAAACCAAGCACATCTTTGGACATTTGTTGCAGTTTTGCTATCTGACTCTTGTTGACATTTCTCAGCCTCAAAACAATCCCGGTAGTGAATTGGGTTGAGTTATCTGCCACTCATTTCCTCATGTTTGGACTGCCTGCAGAATATTGTTACTAAACTGATGGTTTGAATGTGCAATCTCACTAGTGCGGTTCTCTGCTCGTTCTTGTGTGTGTGCTTTTCGTCCTGTGAGGCCAATATCCATTGAATGAATGTGGGGATGAAGCACTTCATGTCTTCTGCTGTTTTCATAACTCCTCTCACTCTCATTAATAAAAGCCTGTTTTCTTTTCCAGGTTCATATGAAGAAGAACCAATCCAGTGAGTATTCCTTTTTTCTTTTCTTTTTTTTTTGTCCTCCCTCCATCCCTATGTCACTCTGAAGGTTTGGCTCTGGAGAGCGCCTGCCATTTTGACTTCTCTTTTTCGTTTTTCTTGGCCATGGCATTTCTCGCCAAGCCTTCTTCATGTTGCTCTGGTGACCCCTCCAAAGCCAACTCATCCCATGAGAAAATAAACATCATCTCCCATTTTTTCCTCATCTGAGTAGCACAGCGTTGCCTCCTTAAGCCATGAGCAAGATTAACTGCTTAATTGTGTGTTTATGTTTTTCTATCCATCATAATTTTAAATTTTTCCAGTAAATTGTGGCTTAAACGAACACAGATGCATGTCAGAATGTAGTGTTTACACTGCGGCATGTTCTCACATCAAGAGCGACGAATATCAACCTCCCAGAAAAGTTTTACATACTTTAAATGCGTAAGCCATAGTAATTGAAATCACAGTAGAAATGTTTTGTTATTCTTGCGCTGAAACGCTAAACATTTCTTCAAAGAGAGCATTTACCACAACCTGCACGTACTGAAATTGATAAGATCTGACAGATAATAATCCAATACATGTGTTTTATTTCAAATCACACTAAGATGTCATTATAAGTACTGTTTTTTCCCGCATATAACCCGCGGGTTATACCAGATTTTACAAACCCCGCGGGGGTGCGAGTTATATCACGTTTTTTGCTCATACTAATATTTCAATATATTTGTTACGTCTCTAAGGACGTACATTTTTTTTCCGTATTTTCTTTCTGTTTTTCTTTCTTGCGAGGGTTGTCGTCTCTAGCACGTGTACTATCACTCTGCAAGAAGACGTGATTGGCTGTGCTGCCATGAGGGCGTGGTCTTCTCATCTCATCTGACGATCAACACCTGTAGAATACGCTTCTTAAGGGACGTGCTGCTGCACAGCGAGAGACACTGCTATTTCTTTTGATTCTGACTTGTGTTTGTTTTCTTATTGTTTGAATTTCGCGCACAAGCACTGAAAACTGAACAGTTATGGATAATTGACGTCATGCGAGCAACATTCAAAATTCGAAATGTGATCTTACACAAATTTCTTCAATCTATGGGTGTGGGTTATACCAACAATTTTTGACACAAAACCCGCAGGCTATATGAGGGTGCGGATTATCTTTGTCTGCGGGTTATATGCGGGAAAATACAGAATTCTTTCTCTGTATGTTACGGGAATCTTGTTTAAACCCAGTTTACAGTTTGATTTTGTGGTTAATATGTATTATGCTTATTGGCTTAGAATTTAATTTTCATGTCATGGCAAATAAGAGATACAAGGCTAATATTAAAATTCAATACTGTTTTGTCTAAATAAATTAAAAATAAAATGCTACAAGTAGGCAAATTGGGCATATAGCATAAAATGAAGAATATTCAGAACTGAATGTTTTGTAAATGTGGATCTCAAACATACTGTAGGAATGATACGACAACACACATTCCCTTCTATAAATCCAAAGACAGGTGAGTATTCCTCAGGAGTCTTAGTCGGTGTACTTGCTCTCTTTTGGTCCGCGGTTGCATTTGTGTTGGTGGGAATGAGGGATTCTTGTGGAGCTAGTAATAATGAAAAAAAGGTGCAAATTACAGAATTAATTATCTGTACAAAAATTTGCATTACTAATTTATTCTGTTGTCTTTTAACACTGTCATTTGTCCTTAGTGTATAAAATATAATGTATGTCTTTGGGATTCGGTCTCAAATACATACCATTTCAAATGTACTATGCTGATCATTTATAGCTTGCGATTTTTAAATATATGTATGTATTTGATATGATAAATGGGGTTGCATTGACATGTGTCTCATGTAGCAAAATCCACAACTGCCATGGCACTTAATGGTGAGAAACACTATCCTCGCTAAAGCAAGTGACTGTTGTAGTTGATTTTCTAGCTTCCATGTTGTTGTTTTTTTATATCTTACATGCAACAATGTCTTAACAGTCTAGTATTTCATTTATTAATATCATATTTACTTCATGAAACACATGAGCTGCATTTTAATCAGGACCTAATGAGTAGTCCCCAGTTACAAGAACCCCTTAAGGTAAGAAATTATAATTGTAAAGGGATTTATAGACCTAATTTAAGGGGTTTCTTGCAACGGGATCCAGGGGCCAGTTGCATAAACTTAACCACTATGTTAACCAACTATGATCAATCTTACTTTTCACTTTCAAATTAGACTGTTCTTACCTTTTCATGTATCTGACTTTAAAAAGTTAGAACTAGTCTTTAAGAAAAAAAATAAAGACTAACTTTCAAGACTTGTCTAAGCAGTTTATGCAGCCGGCCACAACAGTCGTCTCTAGAGAGCTTGCTCAGGCTTCTGTTGTCACGGAAACCCTCATATCCCACAGCAATTTCATATCTCACTCCTCTATCCTGTGCTTTAGAATTAAATCTTTTGTGACTGCCATGGGAAAAACGTCTTTTTTTGTTTGTTTGGGTTTTTTTGTCATTTTTGTTAAGGTTTATTTTATTTTATTTTTATTTTTTTACATTTGCTGTTATAAAATAGGCATTTTAAAAAATATATAGAAATTATTTGCTGATACTTAAATTTCTTGACTTCAGTATTAGAGGAATGTTTTTACTTTTTCTACAGAATTTCACACACCCTAAGTTTTATTTGTGAAACACAGAACAAATTAAATTTTTTGTAAATTGTTCATGCTGTAAATCCATTCATACATAAAATTTCCCATTGAATTTTATGTCAGTTTTACGTAAAAATGGGTTTTATGTAGGATTTACAAATGCTTTGTGCATAAGACCCCTGTGTGTATTCCGTGAGTACGGTCGGTGTTTCCTCACGCTCTACTCTCATCTCTCTCTCTCTCTCTCTCTCTCTCTCTCTCTCTGAAAGCTCTTGACCTTGGTTGTTGAAATGTTATTTTTACATCTGGGAATTAGGAGCTTTCATATCTTGGGCAAAAATACAGTTGACAGTATGCAGTTTTAACTGAATTTGTGTATGTAATATGTGCAAATTACATTTTTGTTGTTGTTTTGAATTATTTTATTGGAAATATTTTTTTAATTATTTACTATTAACATTATGTAATACTTTATTCTGGAAAAAATACAGTCTAGGTACATTTTAATATGTCAGCTAGGCATTGTTTGCAAACAAGTGAGAGCTTTTCTTTCTGATAAGCCACTCAATGCAGTCACTATAAAACGCGAACCTGTCATTCAAGCTCTGACCTTAGCCGCGAGGGCCAATCATAATCCACAGTTAATTGGCACCTTCAGAGGTCAGAGGGCGGAGTTTAGAGTCCCTGTGTCACAGACGTTGTCAAACATGATCTTGTTATGGTTCTGATCTGGCAATGGAACAAAAAGAGCAGTGAAGAGGATATTAGTAAGGTAGCGAGGTATTGCACTTATATGTCTTCCATGCCTTAATATGTTTTAACTGAGCCTCATTTACATCGATTTCTTTTCTTTTTGTCTCATACTTGCTTTTATTTTTGTTCAATGGATTTTCTCAGACCTGGCTTCTCTCTTCTTAACATCATTCCCTACATCTCCCCCACTGCAGTTAAATGATGAGGTTTTTGAAGACCCAGGTAATGCTTATGACCTGTGCCTGCAGTTTGATCATCAGAATAGAACTTTTCCCATAACAGACACTGACCCTAATGGCACAGAAATATGCAAAAATGTGAATGATGAGAGGAATGTTTTGCTTGAACTCACCCGCAGCTAAAGATCCTAATATTTCTAAGAGATGTTTCTGTGAAAATGAGTGTTTTTAACATTTTCTTCACACAAAAGATAACACTTTATTGTACCATTACCAGTATTGGGTAGTTCACTAAAAAGTGAAAAATGTTTGAAATAAAGTAATGCAGGTTTAATAGTGAGTAAAATTATGACATAATTTACACATTGACCCAGACCTTTAAACAATATTATGTAATTTTGAATCTTTGCCACTTGTTTAGGTCAGTAATTTATTCTATGTATTTATATTAGTAAAGATTAGGTAAAGAGTGCATGAAGGTTAGCTGATTGTTTGCTTAGGATTATACGGTTGCAGTATGTTTTAAAGGATATTTAAAAAAATACATATTTCAGTAGGATTCCACAATATTTTGAACCTTTTTTTTTCTATTATGTTTTTAATGTGTACTTATATTTTGCTTTTCTTTAGTTCTTTAAATGTTTTTAAAAAATAGTTTTGTTCATTTATTTTTTTATTATTTGTATTTTTATAATTGTATGCTTTTATATATTTTATCAAACTTTTTAATGTAAATTTGTATGATCATTTTACAACCTTATTTTTTTAAGCCTCCCCCCCCCCATTTTTTGTTTATTACTTATTTTCTGTTTGTGACAATGTAATTATGTCGAATATAGAGCTGTATTACACATTCAGATTAACAGAACAAAGCACCTCCTCTGTATAGACACAAATCAAGGTGCTGCTTTCATATTTTTTCATTTTCTCCATATAGTCTTGTCAGCTTGCCTGTCAGTATATGGTAAAAATGTTTTACAAGTGTGCATTACTCTTTTCTCTCTGATGACCCCTGTAACAGAAGTGGATTTACAGTCGGAGCCCACCTCTCCTTCAGCAATCAGTCTTGAGATTACCGAGCCTCCTGCTTGGCTCCTTCCCCCCAAACTCCCTCCTCCGGCCGGTCTCACCAAGCCGTGCACCCCGTCATTCCCTGTTCTGCCCTTTCCTCCCTCCACCCCTCTCCCTGATGAGGCTGTTGCCCCCCTTCACCCTGGCCCAACTCGAGCTCTGAGCGTGCCTCCGGCCCTACAGGCTGTTCCTAAGGACTACACTACCCACAATCCCCCTCTCAGTGCTCCCGCCGCTGGTCCAGACATGCTTTCGTCCTGGGCTCAGAGCCAATGGATTGCCTTCAATGATGCCTTTGTGCCATGTCGTGGACCATCCCATCAACCACCGAGACCTCGGTCAGTGCCTGTGTCTCAACAGCCCAAGCTTTTCATCAGAGAGATTGGTGACCCATTTGGCAGCTTTGGGAAAAAGGAGAGCACCTCCTCTCTGAAGGAAGCACCAGCACGATCCATTCAGGATGGTAATATTGCGGAATGAGAGTTTTTATAAGCATGTTCGAACACTGTCCCATGGCTACAGGACAGTGAGATGAATTTACTGAGATTTTAACAAACCTTATGTTTTTATGCAACTTTTTGTTGTAAACAGTTTGTTGTAATTGTTTGGTACATTTTTCCTTCAGTTAGAGTTTGATTTATTTATTTACTCTTGTTTGATTGATGAAAATTAATTTATTTTTGTGTTTTTGCATTGTTTATGATTTGAATAATACAAATGTAACCAAATAATCACATGTAAGCCATCATAGTCTTTATTTCTGTTTAGCTGGATACAGTAAGAAAATGACACAAGATTTGTTTTATACAGTATATATTTGATATAATTTTATTTATTTATTTTTGTCCAAAGAATTTTGGTTCAGCTACAGAAAGTAACTAAAATTACTCCAATTAATATGTGTAATAATTTCAAAACATAATGACTAAGATGGTTTAAAGTGTGCATGTTTCTTTTAGGCTCCTTACATGGTCTTATCATTTCTTTTTTTTCTTTTTTTCTTTTTTTGCATTTATATTGTGACATTGGCCCTTGCATGTGACTTTATATCAGGTAAAGTCTTTGGATTTGACTGTTAGTTTGTTTCCATTATGGCAACACTTTGAATGTTTTTCAGCATTGGTGATTTTAATCATGCTCGGAGGGTGCCGTCTCCGTGTTTTCCCCTTTTCTTGCATATCTTGTGGTTCTAACATTTTGTCATCTTTCCTTATGCACAGTACCACCTCCAAACAGGCCGACCACACCCCTGGGCACAGCAGCCATAGTCCCGCCTCCAAGACCATTATCACGGCCCAAACTGCCTGCAGGCAAGCTGACGGGCATCAATGAGGCTGTGAGTAAAGAACCTATTTTCTGATTCCCTCTGAATTAAGGTTTAACGCAGTGAATTATTAATCAGTCGGTTGTTTTCTGCAGGGCCGGCCATTCAGCCCTCCCAAAGTGTCCAACTCTAGCCCTCCTCCCTCTGCACCTGCACCTCTGGCTCGTGCCGAGAGCTCCTCCTCTCTCAGCTCCAACACCTCCCTAAGCACTAGCAACACACCTACTGTCGGTGAGTGTTGAGTCTTCAGTCTCACACACTCCTGTGAACACAAGCTGCAAACACACAATCTTGCTTCACATCTTCATGTATGAATTCTTCATTTTTGGTATTATTTATTATTTTTACTACTTTTTTATTATAACAATAAAATAATCATTCATATGCTGTGTTTATTAGGATACAGGATATCTTTTGAAATGTTTAGATATATATTATGTGAATATTTGTATGTGTGTGTGTTCAGTGGGTACGGAAAGTATTCAGACACTTAAATTAGGGTCTGAATACTTTGGACCATGTGATATTTCAGTTTTTCATTTTTAATAAATCTTCAAAAATGTCAACAATTCTGTGTTTTTTCTGTCAGTATGGGGTGCTGTGTGTACATTGAGGGGAAAAAATGAACTTAAATGATTTTAGCAAATAGCTGCAATATAACAGAGTGAAACATTTAAGAAGACTTTCCGTACTCACTGTATGTACGTATATATGTGTACATATGTCCATACACATTTTATTTCATCATATGGTCAACACATCACTCACCAGATCATTCCATCCTCAACCTTCACTGGTGAACTGTGTTCTCGCCCTTTTTTTTCTTTTCTTTTGTGGTTTCCTTCTTTAAGAGGACGATCTTTTTGTGGGGAAACTGCCCACATTTGAGAAGAGATGTGAAACTCCGGCAGGTAGAGTGGAAAGAACTCAGAAGAACATTTTTGTTCTAAATTACTAACTAACTCAAGAGAGCTCATCTCTCCTTGATTAACCAATTGCATTGCCCCATCTGCTAATCCACACCTACTGCCATTCTGTGACTCACCATGTGAATGATCTGTAATTGAGTGAAACTGACTATTGTGTGTCTGATGCATTGTGGCTGATGATGTCTTTTCATTTTTCCTGTTGACCTGTCAGTGTTTGTCGCTGCAAAGATATTATCTTAACTGAATCACATTCCTTTATTATTCATATTTGGATGTCTATTTTATATTGAGGGGTTATCTGTTTCTCTTTCTCCTTAAACTTTCTCTCATAGGGACATCTCGTGGGCCCAGTCCAGTGACGCTGGCTTCCCAGGATGCATTGCCCATTGCTGTAGCATTCACAGAGTCGGTTAATGCCTATTTCAAAGGAGCAGATCCCAGCAAGTGAGTTTCATGTCATCTGCCCTGCTAAGACCATTCAGATTTTACATACTATACACATGACAAAACCTTGAAATATCAGAGAATTGTGATCTAGAGAAAAGACTAGGAAAAAAGACTTCTTTTTTTTTTAACGTAATTAATTAGTTAATTATTGTAGATATGCTCACTCCTTTGACATATTTCATTTGTGAGTGTAAAATGATTTTTTTAAAATTCTAAAATGTAGGTGCATTGTGAAGATCACAGGAGACATGACCTTGTCCTTTCCGAGCGGCATCATCAAGATTTTCACCTCTAGTCCGTCTCCTGCTGTACTCGGCTTCAAACTCTCAAACACTAGCAGATTAGAGCAAATTATGCCCAACCAGCAACTACTGCACAGGTGAGTGTGTGCATTTACACTCAAGCATTTCTGCTATATATCTTTTATTTATATATATATATATATATATATATATATATATATATATATATATATTTATTTTCAAAGAAAGTAATACTTTAATTCAGCAAGGATGCGTTAAATTGATCAACAGTCAACAGTAGTTATTACAAGACATTTATAATGTTACAGAATGTTTATATTTCAAATAAATGCTGAAATAATTCATTAATAAATAATACCGTAATACATTATTTGAATATTCTATTTATCAAAGAATGCTGATAAAACATGCACCACAATTTCCACAAAAATATTAAGCAGTATTAATAGCACTATTTTTATACATTGCTAATGGAAAATGTTTTTTGAGTAGCAAATCGGCATAGAATGATTTCTGAAAGATCATGTGACATTGAAGACCGCTTTGCCATCACAGGAATAAATGGCATATTTTAGGATTTATTCAAACAGAAAACATTTTAATTTGTAGTAATATTACACAGAACTGCTGTTTTTACTGTATTTCTGATCAAATGTAGTCTTGGTGACCTTAATGGACTGCAACCCCACAAATTTGAACAGTAGTGTATGAGCAAGTGAAAATCAAAGTAGCTTTAAGCATTTTGTATGTTTGTAACATACAAACATTACTTTAATCGTGATTCCATAAAGTACCATCATGATCGCTAAAGTCCTCAGGCTAAACTCGCCCTCCTCTCACTCACCCACATTCTTTCTCTTGTTGTGTGAGTTTGAGCCAGCAGTTCCCAGGCATGACTAATCAAATCAGGAGGGATTTGTGATTTAATAGATGAGCTGCTGGATTAGGGTTAGTTGCTCCATGCTACTACAGTGACATTCAGCATTGAATTATTGAGCTCCTAATGTTTTCTCTTTTTGTGTGTGTGTGTGTGTGTGTGTGTGTGTGTGTGTGTGTGTGTGTGTGTGTGTGTGTGTGTGTGTGTGTGTGTGTGTGTGTGTGTGTGTGTGTGTGTGTGTGTGTGTGTGTGTGTGTGTGTGTGTGTGTGTGTGTGTGTGTGTGTGTGTGTGTGTGTGTGTGTGTGTGTGTGTGTGTGTGTGTGTGTGTGTGTGTGACTCCAGCGACTCCTCCCAGAGTGACACAAACACTAAGGACTTTTGGCTGAACATGTCTGCATTGACAGCGTACCTCAGGAAGAGCTCTGAGCAGAATCCTACTGCATCCTATTACAACGTGGACGTCCTAAAGTACCAGGTTCATAGCTTTCCATTCTGTTACCTTTGGGATAGTACTCTGTTAGTCCACAAACTTTTCAAGAAACACGTGAGTAAAGCTTGTTAGTACTAGCTTTACTAGTATGCTTGCACGATTTTGGATAAATTGAAAAGTAAGCAAAATAACATGTAATTTACTCGAGGTTCTGATAAAATGTTAATTGCTGCAGTCTAATTAAAACAATTTAATAATTTGTATTTTTTTGTGATTATTTATCACTCATAACGAGTCCACTTGGTTCATTACTGGATGAATCAGGGTGTTTGAATCAAGATTGCAATCTTTTTATAATAAATCCTGCAGCATTGTCTTTGGGTGGTGAGCAAAGATCTTTTTGCCCTCCTTTATCAGGTTTGTTCAAATGGGATTCAGTCGACACCTCTGAACCTTGTGGTGTACTGGAAATGTGCCCCTACCACTACAGACCTGCGAGTGGATTACCGATACAACCCGGAGGCCATGCAGCCCCCTGCTGCGCTCACCAATGTACAGGTGTTAGTGCCTGTCAGTGGCGGTGTTACCAACATGCAGTCCCTTCCCAACGCCATCTGGTGAGTCCAGCACATGAACATACAAGCACACAATATCTTGTGATATAAATAAACACTGAAGTATGGACCTAATCACTGTAATATTAAATTATATAAAAAATGTCAACTACCGTTCAAAAGTTTGGTTGGTCACATTTTTTTTGTTTCTCTTTTGCTAACGATGACTGCATTTTATTTGATTAAAAAAATACAATAAAAATCTATATTGTGAAATAATAATAATAATATTAATAATTTTCTAATGGTTTTCAATTTGAACATATTTTAAAATATCAATTATTCCTGTTACATTTTACATTTGTGCTGCTTAATATTTTTGTGGAGGATTTTTTTAAAATAATAATACAAAGTTCAAAAGAACGGCATTTATTTAAAACATTTTTAGAAACGTAAAAGTAATTATCACTTCTAATCAATTTAATGCATCCTTGCCGTTAAAATCGAAAAACTTTTACTGACCCAAAATTGTTGAATGGTACTATATGTGTCACGGTCTTGTCTCTTTTTTCACATCCGGGTACCTTCTATGTATCTTCCAGGTCCTTCACACACCTGTCCTTGTCTAATCACTACCTAAGTCGCGTCAGCTGGTTTCCAGCCCGTGTTTGTTATATAAGCCCTCTCGTATTCCCTTGTCTTTGTCGATTGTTAATGTTGTCGTTGCATGTTGTGTGGATGTCTCCCTGTGTTCCCCGTTTCCGAGTGTTCTCCAACTTCGCACCATGAGTGCCGTTTTTGTGTTTATCAGAATGAATAAGTGTTTTGTTTGGAACCTGTTCTCCTCGTATTCTCCGCATCGCACATCAGCGCTCTCAGTGACAGTATGCATAATCTAGGTTTAACTATTTGATTGTTACTGTGTTTAATTAGGAATGCAGAACAGAGTAAGTCATTATGGAAACTGAGTGACATCTCGGTCAAGTCTGAAAATGAAGGTAAGAACAATTTCACAAATTATGAAAAAAATAATTTATTCACTGCTGCATTCACTGTAGCATCTTTATGTATACATGTATACCCTATTAAAAAAGGGTCATTTACACTGATCATTTGAAATAAATGCCTGCTTTGAAGGTATAAAAGGGCTCAGTATTTGACAAGGCACATACAAAAGACCTGAACCGGAAGCAACATAACCTGTAGCAGACCCTTGACTTGTAATAAAGTGCATTTTCTCATAGCTGACTTTACATAAGAGTTTTGAAGACAAAATGAAAATGAACTGGAAAAATGTCCAAATCTATTTCTAGAAAGAAAAGTATCCAAGTATGTTATTTATTTGGCAAATACCACAATTTAATTTTCTATATTATGTTGTAAGATTACAAAGTCTTCTGGCACAAAGTACTTCAATGTTGACTGTGTATGTGTGTGTCAGGCTCTGGGTCTTTGAGGGCAAAGTTTGAGCTTTCTGATGGTCCATCCATCCCTGCCACCCTGGCTGTTCAGTTCTTCAGTGAGGGCAGCACTCTGTCTGGTGTAGATATGGAACTAGTTGGATCCGGTTACCGGCTGTCCCTCAATAAGAAGAGATTTGCCACTGGTAAGAAGGATTTTGAACTTCACCAGTGCACCACAGATATACTATAACCAGAAGATGTAACATCATAATGTTATACGTTCTCAACATACGCATAAGGTTTCAGTCCAGTGTCTTTTCAATGTAGTTTTGTCATTATTAACAGGAGATAAAATGTCAATATGCGTTTGTTTACATTCACAGGCCGCTATATGGCTGACTTCTGAGTTCTGAGCAGAGGCCTGTCTGCTCTCAAATGCAGGGAATCTGGAGGTTAATTTCTGTACGTTCATTAATTCTGTCACTGGTTCTCATGATATCTATGGAGGGGATGAAAAGAGAGGGGATGGCCTCTCATGCTTCTGTTTCCTCTCTGATCCAGTTCCAGTGAAGCACCTTTCTGGAGACTCGATTTTTCTACTACACTCTAACGTAGCACTGAGTATCAAACACTGTGTATAAAGAAAAATAAAAAAAAGAAAAGAAAGGAGGAGGAATGTCAGGATACTGGTGAATGAAATCATTAATCTTTGATACTTTTTGATCTATTCAGAGTCAGACTTTTATAAAGTCAGAATGGTAGTGTTTGTTATTTTGATATGTATAGTTAACAATTTGTAATATGAATTATATGTGTATACATGCAGCATATCTAAACGAAAATGGACAAAAAAAACTGCACTAACAATCTTTCTGGATATTTGTTGAGCATTCATTTCTTCGTTTCTATTCACAATGACAATGAGAAGAACTAAAGGAGGAAAAAAACAAGGAAAAAAGGAGAGACACGAGAAAAGGCCTCGGCAATAGGTAATTCCACGCTCATAAGAACGCCTTACTTTTGTCTAGAATGCCACGGTCTTTTTCATAGCTGAGCCTTGCACTAAAATCAGATTGTTTTCCCCTAATTTTTTTTATTTTCAGTTTTATTTTTTTCATTATGAATGTGCAATGAAGGTATAAGCTTTCAAAATTACATTTATGGATTGTTTTTGCAGTTAAGTGCCATTTTCACGTTAACTTTAAGAGAACCTACTGGTTAGTTGTGTCTTGTTTAACAGCAAAAGGAAACTTACACTGACCTCAGTGCCTCTTTTCGGTTACCTAAAATAATTGTACAGAAAAAAAATGGCATGTTTAAGTCTAAAAGAACCCATGTTTTCCCCATCCCTCCCTTCTTCCTTAACCTTTGAAGTGCCAGTTTAATTCTTTATGCTTCCTAGTTGGATATTGAAGGGAAAACAACACTGCCTAAACTTTAGCCTTTTGTCCTTCAGACAGTTCACTGCAAAGCATGCACTGTTCCTGTTATACACCTCATCCAAATGTTTTCTGTAAACTCAGGCCTTATAGATGGCATATGTGGAAATCTGTGCAGAAATTATACCAAAATACCCAGAGAAGAAAATCACTGTGAGATTATTCGAATTACAAACACTGACCTGAATATTTGGAGGGATCCTTGTTGATAAACAGACCAAAATGTTTCGAGACAAATAGTGAACATGCACACAAGACTACCAAATTTTTTAGGTAAATGAACTTTTTTAAGGGACACTGTTTATGTATGTTTTCACCAAATGTGCCGTCACGTCTGTTTTTGAGTGTTTTATGTTAATAATAACCCTGAGCGTTAGTTTCTTATAATTACGGCTCAAATGAGCTAATTGCTTTGAGCAAGTTTGCCAAATACAGATCAAAGCACAATGAGCCAATACGGGAAAGACTAAACGCTTGCAGGGTCCCAGAGTTTCCCACTGCCATGCATTGATTTGAATTCTTCGACTGTTAAAAATTTCATTAGTTTGGTTTACCATCATCTTAGTTTCGTCAAGAGTTTCCTTTATTTATACTATAGATTCTCAATTTGTGCTGGAAGCCAGTGCTTTAAGGGGGTCTTGTCCCCCATATGAGGGCTATTTGCCTTGTCCTCTGCGGAGGACCATGTCTCCAAGGGCTACCCCAATCCCAGCCATAGCCGACACCATTTGTACCTTAAAATGAAAAACACTAAATGCCAACAATGAAGGATCGTCACGAATCTGAAAACGACGACTTTCTTTAGAAATACGTCTTGATTTCACCAGGAACTTTTTATCTCTTTTGATAACAGCCTAACCGTTTTGTGAAGTAACAACACGTACAAATTTTATATTCAAAATCCTCAGTGTCTTATGTATACTTCTTTTAAATATTTGAGATTTTAAATCAGTTGTTTTAAGTATAAAATGTGGTGTTGCTGTCAGTAAAGAGGCAGAAATCAACTGGTGAGCTTCCGGGTCATTGTAGCATCCCAATACAGTACAATACAATATTAGAGCAGGGCTTCTTCAGGTGAATATGAACTAATTGTGTAGTTAGCGAGCTGGTTCTTGCTGCCTCTACAGCCATCACGTCAATTTTGAACATTTAAAACATTAAGTCTCTTCTTTTGTTTCTTTCTTTCTTTTTATGTCCACATTCAATGGCATGTTAAAACATTTGTGTGAATTTTTTTCTCACCTAATGTACATTTTTACAAATATTTCTGCCATGTTTCTCTGCTTTATGACGCTCTGTGTCAGTAATAAATGTGTAATATATAAATCTATACAAATATAAGAAATACTACAGAAAGCTAACTTGTCTGTCTTGTTTTTTTTCTTTTGTTTAGAAACATTTCAGTTCAATTCTCAACCAATAATACCTCCTTTTGTGATTATTACAGTGAACTAAATGAGTAGCACTAATTTATCCAGCTAATAAATGGCTGGTTTAAATGTTTGGAGATATATATATATATATACTTTTTTTTTTATTTAACTCATGGAAAATTTTACAATTTTATGTAGAATGTAGAATTTTATGTTTTATGTAGTTTTTGTGCAAAGTTTCTTTGCTTTAAATCCCATCCCTTTAAGTCCTTTGCTGAAAATCCCATAAATGGTGCTATTTTTTATTCAAAAAAGAACTTCCTGTAATCACATGCCCTATACAGTAATCCCATCTATCTCACTTCTTCTGATGCATCTCTAATCAATCTGCATCTCTAATCAATCTGATGTTACACAGTCATTGATGGTTTCCTTTCACTTCTTTCCCTGCCCTATGTTCAAAAATTGCAAATCTCTCTCTCACACACACACGCACACAGCACATAGTGAACATAGTGATGTTTCTCATCGATAAATCACTTGTATTAATTACCTTTGGCTATCCATATCGGAAATTGCAAACAAGTTCTGTAGAAACCATCTATTTAGAAATCTATTGGTGTACCAAATGATTCATTGATTAACCATTAACTTCAGTTGGATTAAATGATAGACAAATGTATTAAACTGAACGAGAAGAGAAGCAAATCAAAAGTTTGATAATAAGAGCTTCATGAACATCCGTTACTGTAAATGAAACATTTACATACTGTAGATGAAACACTTGCATACTGTAGATGAAACACTTATTTTGTGTAGTGAAAAGGATACTCTTTGTACTAACAAAAAATTAAATTAGCGGACATCTTTCTGTTGTGATAGTACTAAGAGTTTTGAAAATTTGCCAGTTGCTTGTAAAAAAAACTGTAACTGAACTTAATTGAAGCCTGAAGTTGAATTCCGAAACACTGTCACAATTTGAGCAACATTCCCAAAAAATAGCTTTACACACTGACTTTAAGTACTAAATACATTTTCATTTGTATCTATTCTTATAACCGAGTTCTACAAACACACGGATTGTAATACTGATTTGTAGACCGTTGCTTATAATTTTGGACTTGTTTGATGGTTGGTTTATAGTTTGGAAAGAGTATGGATAGATTTAACGATAAAGCAATTCAACATTCAGATGTTTACACAGTCATGCTTCTGAACACATCTGTTGCACTTCCAGTGCTCCTTGCAAAGTGAAATAAAACGTACCCACATATGCTAGCCATTCAGCTTTCTTACGCACCTCGTGTGTGTCTTTTATGTGTTTACATATGTGTCAGGGTTGGAGACCCCTTCATGAACCCTTTCGAAAAAGTCCTCTGCTCACTTCACAGTTTCATCTACATCAGACCTGCTTAATCCTGATTATACTACTTGATCTGACTTGAATGCTGTTTAGACACCTGTATACAATGCGTTTCTCCATTTGTCTGTATTTGTGCGAATCAGACAGCTTTTTTGTCAGTAGTTGTTCCTGGAGACTGCATCTTTGTCAATAGTTTGCATCAATGACTATCTTTGATCGAAATTATTCAGTCAATGTGTATCCGCTATGTTTTTAACAGAAGAACAGGCACGGTCATTTGTAATGTAAATACATCTACATCCACCTCCAGATATCTTAACTTAACACAAACAACCTCACCATGATATTGCAAACTATTTATTATCATATTTAATTTATTATCGTAGTCATAAACTCTCGTATGGAACACAAGTGTAAAGTAAATGCTCAAAGGTGAAAGTAATTCATGTCTATGTTGTTATCATTATATCTGCGTTATCGACCATATTCGTCTAGGGTTAAAACGTCCATGGTGGGAAAAGGCCTTAAATTAGAAGACTAAAGATGGTTAATTCAGCGACGGTTTCATGAGGATCTTTGTCAGTGGTGAAGCAAAAACAGACAACTGTCAATCATCTAAAATATGTGTTGCTCAAATTCTTGTTTATTAACTATCAGTCACTCAAAGTGATGCAGATTAAAGATATTATGCTCTACGTAGAAGGTTAAAGAGGAGAGGGCCTTTCGTCTCTTTAGCTAACTGATTTCAAATGTTCTTTGGATGTTGTCACAGGCTGTGTTTTTGCAGAGACTCTGTGGGGTAATAGAGTTGAGTTATTAAAGAGGGAGAGAGCAGGAGCAGCATCACTTACGTTTATGCTCCATTACAGAATGACATGGCCTTTTGATCCAACGCCCCCCTCTTCAGTATGAGCAAAACCATCTGAGCAAACACACTAGCTGGACCTTCATAACTTAAAAATGTGTTTGCTTTTCTCCTCCATCTCACACTGTTCCCCTCATTTACTCCTCTTTAATCCTTTGGCTTCTCTTTCTCTCTCTCTCCATCTTTCCACGTTTCCACCCGCTCCCATCTACTGGCTATATTCTGTTTATTTTCTTCTCTCCTCCATTGTGAGAACATCTATCCTCCTGTATCATCTCTTTTCTATCTTCCTCCTCTCTTAACCACACCTTATATCATTCTTGATCTCCGTCCACATCTGCCAGCTCCTCCCTCTCTTCAGCCTTTGGTAGGTCTCCCAAAACAACAGTGCACGAGGAGCTTGCTTCAAACCATCTGAAATCCTTCAAATTCTCCAGACGCTCATATTTCACCCTCTAGATTCCATATGAAGAAAGATGTTTTAATAGAAACCTTGTTTTAGTACCATGTCATCTGTTCAGTGACATCTCTGCAACTCCTAATCCTTTCACAACTAATTCTAGGCTCTGTTGACTCATTAGGGTGATTATTGAGGCCATGGAGCCTCACCAGTGCTGCGATGGCTAATTTTGATGAGGTTTGCGTGTGTATTGTCCTTAAATGTGAGCTAAACCTGCAATCACAGTAGACTCTCAGCATGTGAAATGACTTCAGGCTTCTCTCTGCAACATATAGAGCCTATCATGCTCACCAAAGATTTATGATTTGTTCCCATTTAAATAGCTGAGTAATGTTTGTTTTTGGGACAAATATGTACCAGAAGTGCCTCTATTATACTTTTTCAAATACAGTAATCCCTCGCCACTTCGCGGTTCAAGTTTCGCAGCCTCAGTGCATCGCAGATTTTTCTAAAATATTCATCGAAAAATAAAAGTTAGAAAATACCGCCATATCAGCAGCTGTATTTGGTTGTAACAACCAAAATTGTTGAGGGGGAGACCTACACGCGATTGTTGAGGGGAGGGGGTGTGCTTGTTTTAGTGGAATTTATATGCATTTGTAAGCTTATTTTAATGGAATTTATATGCATTTATATATGAAATTTGGGCGGGTTTGTCATGAAAAACAAGCCCACTTTTTATCGACCAGCCCAATACATTTTTTCCGGTCGGACGTGACCAAAAGGAGCCCAATTGGACAGGAACCCGCCCAATCTGGCAACACTGGATGCCAGACAAAGAGAGAAACCTTCTCAGAGGCTTTGTACACGCCCACGGGCACTCAGACAAGGCACGTGATTGGTTCCCGGCGCGAGATCGACGAATGAGAGCGAAAGTGGATGTATCCCGTGAGTTGATTGGCTGATCCTACTTCACGCATTTTCACCTATTGGAGGGGGTCCAGTCCACATTAACCACAATAAACGAGGGATTACTGTATTACCTTTCATGCAGAGTGTAATTTAGCAGTTTGTGAATTACCTTTTAAATTCACAAACTGCTAAATTACACACTGCATTACAAATAGTTCAGTGCACATCAAATAGTTATTGTCTCTTAAAAGAAAGAATCTATTCTGAAGTGATGAAACCAGTCATCAGCAATTCCAGTCTCACTTCCTGTGAGACCTACGTCGCTTTGTAAAACATTTGCATAACGCCAGCCTATGATTTTCATTGGCTGCCTACAAACAATGCTTACTTTGACCAGCCTTCAGTCACTGAAGTTGTAGCTGAGGTATGGAGAGTTTGCTTCGTGTTGTCGACATGTCGAGAAGACACTGTTTTTCTGAGCTTCCAAAGCCAATCCATTCCTCCAAAAGACGAGGATTCTGGCTATGCTACAGTAAAACCGATGCTATCGTTAATGTAATGTGTCTCAACTCGCTGATGAAGCTCCTCCAGAGCTGAGATACAGATATGGTCATGGGTGTTTCATTTCCGACATGCGTTGGAAGCAGTGGACCAATCACAACAGACTGGGCCATTAGTCCGGAGTGGGCTCTCGGTAAGGAGGGATTTAGGGAGACTGAATCCATTACAAGCTGTTTCAGACACTGTGACAAAATAGGTGATGCTGCAATGTATATTTTGAGAAAATTAAAGTTTTTTTGTGTTTTGTTTTTACCATAGATGCATAGTAAACCTAAAGAAAGTTAGGGATTTTTTAAATAGCATAATAGTGGGACTTTAAATCTGACAAAACCTTCTTTTGGGGTTGTCCAAATGGTAAAGATACTGTTTTCTGTCAGGGTTAACCCCTTTAGATTTAACATGTAAGTAAAGGCAAATTATAGTTTGACCTGTGCATGTTTGGATACTAAATTTCACTCACTTTGTTATAAAGGCTGACAGATACAATTGTCCATCTTCTGCCTGACTTTTTTACTGTGATCATTGTGATTGGTTCCCTTCAGTAACTCAGCAGCAGTAGCATTTATTACTTTCTCCCCACTCCTATTCTGTTTATCCCGCCATATGATGCACGTTGGTTTGAAATCAGATTGGTGAACGGGCACGTAAAACTGTTCCTCCATACTGAGCAAAAGAGAAACCGTACGTGAGAGCTGAGAGCAGTGAAAGGATGAAAGGCAGGTTGGAGGGAATGAGAGATGCGATAGAGAATAGGCTTCCGTGCCTGGCGAGCAGAGCCACGTCATGGGCAATTTGTCACGAGGCCGGGGGCCATGATGGAGGATAGCGACATCTTAACTCCCGTGGAGCAGCCCCCACAGTGTCCACAATACTATCTGCCAGCTAAAGATGAGGTAATATTGCTTGCATTAGATCACACCAAAAATATCAAGGCTTTAATTGCAGATAATCATATCTTATCACATAGCATGGCACTATATAACTGAATAACTGATTCCAAGTGAGAAATTGCAGAATTCAATGATATTTTTGTAATATTCACTGTCATCATGGCAACTTCGTATATCAGACTAACTGAAACTGGCAGCACTTTCACGTCACGCATATTACACCATGGACTCGTGTTCTCTCTCTCTCTCCTTTCTTTCTCTCTCTCTCTCTCTCTCTCTCTCTCGCACTATTTAACATCTTAGTTCTCGAGTATTGAGAATCACTTCAGAGCACTTCAGTGTTAATGTCACTGTAATATTATTGCAGTGTTCGTCTTTGCTGAGTATGCAATTTTTTGTCTTATCGGGATCTGTCAGATAAAATAAAACATTTAAAAATAGTTATATTTTAAGGGGTAAGTCACCCCAAAATTTAAATTCTATCATCATTTAATCAACCTTGTGTTGTTCCAATTCTTTATGGATTTCTTTCTTCTGTTGAACACAAAATATATTTTTTGAAGAATGTTGGTAAATAGATATTGACTTCCAAACAATGGAAGTTGATGGAAGCTTGTTACACAGCAATCTTGTGTGTGTGTGTGTGTGTGTGTGTGTGTGTGTGTGTGTGTGTGTGTGTGTGTGTGTGTGTGTGAGAGAGAGAGAGAGAGAGAGAGAGAATTTTTTCAAAAACATCTTACTTATTCCAAACCTTCAAAAACACTGTAAAAGAAAGAAAAAAGTTTGATAATTGAAAAGGTTTAAAGGCCAGACCAGATTCACATAAAAGTATAACTTTTGAATGAACAAATTAATGAATGAAGAGCAGAAAAAAACAATGCTGGTGAAAACAAATGGGTGGAGTAGCTCAGCTGAATGGCTGTGGAGGATGTACGTGACTATTGCATGAAGCAATAGGGGGGTGGGGGGGGGGGGGGGGGGGGTAGAGAAAGTGTGTGCAAGGGAAACTTATTAAGGCCCCTCTTGTGATTGTAGATTCCCTTTTCCCATTGGAGCACATGCAACCTAGCATGCGATCAGGATGTTGTGCTGCATGAACCAATGGAAGCAAGAGTGGAGACGAGGTAAATTAGGACGAGAGGAATCGAAAGTAAGCCACAATATTTAAATATTTAATTTGGTGGATAATCATTTAGAGCTGAATGAAGCAATGAGTTACCAAGGTTTGGTAATGTTTGTACAATAAAATGCAGTCTCTGCTAATAATTAATCCAGCACAGGTCATATGAAGGAATTCTACTTTTGTTTTGTCACTGCATCCAATGCAAATAACTAGCAGCTAGAGAAAATCAAAAGGGGACAAATCAAACAAAGACTTACCGGGAGGTTGTCCAAAGCATTCACACTGACAGTATTTGAACTTTGCGAATGCCCAGATATCATTTAAGCAGACCTATCCTATACACACCAGCACACACATTTGTTATTCACATGCATACTACACACACCGTGATCACAAAGAGAGAGACGGAGAGAAAGAGGAAATGTTCTCCTTATAAATATTTGGACTTGGCTTAATTGAAAGAGTGTGTCAGGCCCAAAATCTGGGCTGATTTTAAACATTCTTCTGCTGGAATCTATTCTCTTCCTAAATGTCTCTCAGGTGTCTCCTAGAGCATTGGGAAAAGAATTAAAACAAAGTCTTCCACATGGGATGGTTCTGACATACTGCTTGAAATGAGTTTACCACAATACTCACAATTCGTATTCTTAAAAAAACATTACTGAGGTGTAAATAGTTGAATTTGATACTCTGGAGGCTGAATTGTTTTGTCTCTATTCTGTTAAGTGAATTGCAATATGTGCAATATCACATTTTCTTTCAACATCTTCAATAGTGAGAAACATTGTTTTGTTAAACAAATCCTTTAAGACTCTGGATTGGCCTTTGAAAAAGTTAAAGTGATGCAGAATTATTTTGATATTGTCTAAAACAAAGCTTTTTTCTCTCTCTCTCTCTCTCTCTCTCTCTCTCTTGTTGTTCTAGTCCATTTAAGAAAGCTCCTGCTGCAGTGGTATTGCATGACTCCCTTTTGTTTGAAAAGGCTTTTGAAATGATTAAACTTTTATAGTTCATTTATGTGATAACAAGTGTGTCTTTTCCACTGGCCATAGACTTTGCTCTTTTGATTTTGGTGACGCATTAATGGAATATTTCACTCAAAAGTGAACATTCTGGGATCATTTACTTTCTTTCTTCTGTGGAACACAAAAGAAGATATTTTGAAATATGTCTGGGTTTTTTTCTTTCTCTCTTTTGTGTCCATACAATGTAAGTCAGGGTGTCCAGTGATTTGTTTCACAGCAGCTTTACACTACAGATCCAAGTTTGACTGATCTATTTATTCTATAGAAAAGGGCCGTTATTTTGGTTAAAAATAATAATAAGCAAGATTTGATAAAAAGACATTTTAGATTTAGTCTGTGGACCTGCAAATTTCCTTTGGCTTGTTGTGCAACGCAGAGATTTCACATTTGAGTGCTCACACACCAATATGATGACTGAGTGTTCAAATTTCAAGTATAACAATAATGGTTAACTAAGCTTCTGAGCCTATGTCCAGCATAGCTAAACAATGTTCTTAAAAGATCCTCGAGGCACAGATGAGTGAAGACAAGGGTCTACATCCTTCAGCCACCTTACAAAATCAGTGCAGTTCAGGCCAGATGAGACATTGCAGCGTTCTAGATCTTTTGAAGAACATCACGGAAAGTAGGAATCAAGGGACCAACCCTCTTGCTGGGCCAAGTGATGCAGTACCTGCTGGTGTTTGTAATTCCATCTCAAACCACAACCAGAGTGCAAGCGATGCCCCTGTGAACGTTTTGATACCCAGCCAGGCACCAACCTCTTCAGGCAGACAGGTGTCAGATGGAGACAAAGCTGGTGCTGCACTACTGTTCTCTGGAGTCTTCTTGGGCCTGGTTGGCATGACATTCACAGCACTGGGGTGGACACATTACAATGTCAACCTCAGCTATGAGTTGACACAGCTTCTGGGGCCCATTCTGTTGTCAGTAGGAGGTACGTTTGTGCTCATAAGCGTCTGCAAGTTCCGAATGTTCTCCTGCCTGAACTGCAACCAGGATGATGGGGAGAGAACACCTGAAACTGAACCACTGCCGCCCCTTTCAGGACCATCGTTTGTCTTCACTAGATTCAATCAGCCTATTACCTTCCACAGAGCCACAGTTGTCCAGTACATCCCACCTCCATACAGTTCTGTAGTACCGGACCAAAGTCTGGGCCCTGTTAATGGTTTGCATTCCGGTCACCAGCCATTAGCAGTCACAGTGAGCACACCGCCAAAGTATTACAGCGTGTATTCCGTGGAGAAAAGTTTTGTTTCTGGCGAATATGACAACGCCACAGCAGAGCAGAGGGAAAACAGGTAAGGTGATGAATACTGATGGTGGTGTACATTCATTTAGATGCCAGTATAACATGATTAGGAGCATGGAAACTGCATTAATATCAGCTTAAGATTATTTAAAAAAAAAAGAATAATCACTTTTCTAAAGTGATGGGTGAATTTAGGCATATTGTAAAAACACTAAACATTCGAGACTAAATCAAATCCCTTAATCACTGTAACTAATAGGCGAATGTACATCAGTCTTGGGATGTAATACTGTATCTGCATTTTAAGAAACTGGATGATTTGGAAATAACTTTGGGAGAACAGGAGTGTAATAACTTAAATTCTAAAGTTTAATCAACTAGAATCAAGCTGAAATCACACTCCAACATGAGTATGTAAAAATATAAGGATTAAGATCAAAAACCTATTCTGAGGTAAGAAAGTCTATAACATCACATCTAGTTCATAATTCGATTTAAGTTCAGTTAATTGACTCTTAATGACAAGGAATAGGAGTGGGTTTGAAAAGGATGACATCATTATTTGAAACAGTGACCACAAAAAGATGTTTGCACAAAACTTAGAATATCAGTGTTTTCTAATGGCGTTAGTCTCATACCCCGTGGTGTGTTGCACAATCATTTTTGTCACTCTCAGAAAAAAGGTAGAAAAGCTGTCACTACGGGTGAGACCCTTTCAAAAGGTACACTTCTGGCACAAATATGTACCTATAAAATATTAATATGCTTTAAGGTACTAGTTCTCGGTTTAAAATAAGCATATATTAGTAAAGTACTAAAGGTGTACCTTTTGAGAGGGTTCTGCGACAGCTTTTGTACCTTTTTGTCTGAGTGTAATTGAACTTGATTTACGCAAAAAAAAAACACTAAATGCTCTAAATTCTTATGGAACTCATATAGGCTGAAATAACCTAGACTTAGTAAAACAAAGCAGTTAGGCACCTTTACCATATTTTCTGCACAAAATACCAGAGGCTGACAAAGTGGATTGTTTGACATTGACTGGTTTCGTTGCAGGAATCACAGCGTCTCAGAGGAAGAGGAAGAGGGGAAATCGAGTGCAGCAGAGAGCGCCTCCTCTCCACCTGCTTACGAGGAGCTTTTTGACAATTAATTGTTCATTTTGTTGTGTGCAAAAAATAAATAAATCATCCCGGTGATTATTAATAATGTTTCATATTTTATAAATGTAAGAATAGTCACTGGGAGACTATATTAAAGTTTCCATATTTGTAAAAATGTGGGTTATTTTTTTATATTTATTTTTTACTTCAGTTTCAATGTGTAAAAAATATTTTATGCCCAGACAATGAGTGCTGTCTTACTATATTGAGCTCATGTCCTCTTGGGCTCCTGAGAACTTCATGGCACACGTGAGCGTCCGGTGAGGGCCACATGGGGGCAGAAAGAGTGAGGAAGTAAGATAAAGTTCCTATTTCACCAACAATGGGGAATGCAGTGCATTTTTCGCTTTTGCATTCGTTTTTAGAATTGAAAGTTGGACAAATAATTTTAATCACGTAATCCTCGTATGGTCCAACTGCTGCATAACCGCAAAACGTTGTCTCTGAAAGATAGTTGAAGTTTTTGCGTCAACGAGGCTGTCTGGAAAGGTTATTATAGTAAACTTGCGTCATATTGACTGGAGGTATATATACCTATATCTACTTCCAGTCATTATATATAGATATAGATATATAAACATACATTTATGTTTTTCCACCCCTATTGTTGTGGGTCGATGAGATATCGACTCAAAACAAAACTAAAGTGAAGAAGTAGATTTAAAATACAAAACCTCATCATATGCTACTTAAACAGTACCCTGCAAAATATTCTATAACTTTAGAGCCATTAAAATAATGTTTGATCAGTGTGATGTAAAAGAAAAACGTCTAAATGGTTCATGCTTGCATGATTCTTCTTTTACAGTTCATTGTGTTAATTAGTTATGAACTTTTGAGTAATATTCGTGAAACCTTTTATTCCGCCTGCATGCTTTGTAACTTGTATAATTTGGATCCAGTATTCTCTTATAATTGTTTGCTAAAAGTATGGTTATTTGAAAATCTACAACTTATCCATAAACGGTGTAATTTAATGCCAAATATACAAACAGTGTTGTATACCTGCATTCAAAATATTGCCATTTTAAATTATTCTAAAATTATTTATTCTAAATTATTTCAGTTATTTTTAATTGGGTGCCTTCATTTATTGTGGTTTAAAATATTTAATATGCCATCACCGTCTTTAATTTAATTTCATTCAATGAATTGCATTCACTTCGGAATGCAAAGCATATGGAGGGTAAATAGAAATACATAAAAACATAAGCAAAAATATTGCAGACTACGTGTGTGCGCGCTCGTCACAGTGTATTACAATTTATCATCTTGTGTAATCGGAAAGTGCAACTATAGAAACTAAATATTTACCTTTTTATTTGTTTTTTTGTATTTGTGTTTTTTTTAAAAGATGATGAATAGCTTATAGGAATTAATTAAACAAAACACCTGCTTATTCAGATGAATAACCTGCTTATTCGTATAAACATTTTAGTTTCTTTAATTTTATTCACATAATCTATATATACATAGTTTTTTTTTTTTTTTTTTTTTTTACTTTGGTACAAAATACAACTTTTGTTTAGTATTCGTATAGACTATACCCAAGATATTGGCATTTCAATTTAATAAATGTCTTTAAAGTTAGCAAATAATTGTATGTTATTTTAAACTAAACATTTTGAATCATGACGCTTCATAAAGTATCAAATGACATTTAAACGCAGGTCTTGAATGTTTTTTACATTGTACAAACAGCTAAATGAGTTCCACGACAACTACATTTGTTTCATAAAATATTCAAACTTAGAAGTATTGTTTGGATAATTTATTCAGTATGTACAAACGGCATAAGGCAAATACACAAATAAACTTTTTTTAAACAAGAATAACTGACGAGTTGCAACCGTTAATTTCCGCGTAGCTTAGCTTTTAACATTTGCCATCTCTGTCAGCGAGTGTAACAGCATCTGCTCAGCCATCCTTCCTTCATTGAATGCGTTTGAAGGGCCAATTGGGGGACTGCTCAATGTCCTGAACAGGTCATGGGCAATGTCTCAAACTAGGACTCAAGCGTCGCTATCAAATCTTTGGTAATTGCTATCAAATCTGGTAATTCCAAGTTAATTGAGACGCTTTTTTTTCCTTTTTCTTTTTTGCCGTTGACATAACTGTTGACCCAATTAACATTTTCTATCAAAATTAAGTACGGAACCTTTTTCTTTCCAACGATAGTAAATGACTACTTTGGTAAATTATGAGATTGCCTTTTATTAAAGGAAGAAATTAGTCCAACGGACACAATTTCCGTTCCAGTTTATGTTTGTACTGCTAAGTTGGGCTTCACTTTCAACCCGCCTTAGAAACACCTTTTCCGCCTTCAGTGACGTAGGAAGGCCCTTCATGCTGAATCGCTATCAATGTCCGATATTAACAGTTTAATATCGAAATTTTAATTTCATGATTGGAGCGCCAGCTAAATTAGGCAGCATGAAGAATTCTATTACATTTTTCTCTTCTCAATAGGTATGTTAACATTTATGCAATCACTATCGCAACTGTTTTCAAAGTTCTAACTTACTTAACGCACTCTGCATGTATCTTTTATGATTGGTTCAGTGTACCTACGTATAATCTATAAAATAGATGACTTTAAACAGATACAATTGTTCCCAAAAAACAAAAATAGTTTATATTCAATACTTTTTATTCGGTGTCCCAGATTTTGTGTAGTGCCTTTATGTCGACACCTCAGTGCAATGTGAATCTGATTCATTTCACAGCGCAGTAAATCGCGGGTGGCCGACAACGCTCATTATTGGAGAGCGCCGCTTTATTTATTACAGATTGAGTGCAACATCTAAACTTGACCAGATTAATGAGGAGGAGGAAAGTGAATGCACAACCATAACAGCATGTCTTCACATCTCATGCCAGATTTACACTGCAAAGGTGTCACAGATGTGCTTCTGAAGTGGCGTTGGGTGTCTTCACACATACTTTTTAATGCTGCTCAGAGGTGGCATTAATGATTCGATGGGGCTGAGGTGGGTATATATTTTGGTCTGGCTTTTCTGCAGCATGTCTTTACACAAATTTTGGCGCAGACACAGAGCAGCTTTAACTCTGCCCTGTAAAGAAGCCTTTACTCACTTCGCTTTGTATACATTTGCTAATTAAATTGCAGACCCAGACTTTACAAAGCCGATATAGTAAATAACATCTCTGAACCAAGAAGGTCTAACTACCTCGAGGAAACTATCTGATAGCATCCCTATTCACCGAGAGGCACTTGTTTGTTTGGTATGGCCCGAATGCAGTTTGAAAGCTCTAACTTATGCTTCAATGTAACTGATGATTATTTTGTTTACGCACTGTTCATAATGATATAAAATTATAATTCAATTTAGAATAAAACATAAACTTGGTGCTCAGTTCTGTTGCCAGGTGTGTTTGAGCCAATCAACTGAGTTAGTCCCTCACCCAGTTAGTCCCTATTTGGTGCCTCAAATAACTACATTATATATATATATATATACCCCCAAAATTCCCCCCAATACAATTCTTATTGTATGATGTTGCACCAGTGATGGGTTATGGGTTATTTTTGTATCTCTTAAAAGCAAAAACTGACTCAAATTTTAAAACACATTCTCATGTCAATTCGTGACTACATTCTAGGTTTTGGCAAATTGGTGACTAATTCGTATGAATTCGTACGATCTCATTCGTACGATTTAGGTTTAGGGTGGACCTTTATGATTAGCTTACTTTTTTCCCTCTAAAACTCGTACGAATTACACGGTAATGGTAATTGCCAGTAAAAATCTTAACAGGCATCAGACAGAGAAAAATCAAGTCCATTTCAATGTCATAGATGTTGTATGTTTCACACTGTATTCTGTTTCATTTTTATTGATTGTTTGTTTTATCCTGTTTAAATTCTTTATTGCCTCACTGTCATACATTCAATTAATATTTCAAACACATTTTTCTGATTGTTAGGAATGATAATAAGAATAACTTATTAAGAATAATACTATTATAGAAAATAAGTCAGTGTCACGCTTTTGAAAGCCCTTCAAATTATGCACTGGTAAAATAAATATTATCTAAATATATACTGCTTGTGACTTGGAAAAAAGACATTTAATTTGAATATTAGTTTTAAAAGGAAGTAAAATGATCTCTGCGGTTGGATGATGCAGTTCATTAATTCACCAGCAGGGTCAAATGGGGTTATGCCAATCTGCCAGACATTGTAAATTACATATTTGGATAAAGTTATTACAGAGTTGGTACATCCTTAACCTGACATGTGAATATCATTTATCCACACTAGAGAGAGCAGAACATGCATTTAATCCACTGCTTATATCCAAGTCAGTGGGGAGTGTGTTTTGCTAAATGGCAGTTTACTAGTGTTACAGTCTGTCACCATAACTGAGATGCCCATCGTGCTGGTGGTCTGTTCAACACGTGACGAGCTGCTCAGTAATGCTAAATAGCAAAGAGGGGAGAAGGGGACAAATGGATTCCATGTTTTCAGCCAAATACAGCGAAGCAAAACGAAGGGAGAGAGCTTTGTTGTTTATGAAAAACATGTGAAACCAATCAAATCCAAATTATCCTCCCGCTGTTCATGTTGCTAGCAGAGCCAGACGCCCCTCTTGACGTACTGCCACCCAGATAGAGAGAGCATCACTCAAACACTTTTTATTACTCCATACAGGTTAAAGTACTCATATGCTATGTTCTACATACGTATGCTTGAACTAATGACGTGCACGCTTACAGTTATACACATATGTAGTGCATGACCTGCTAGGATATGCACAAGAAATCATATGCATTATCTGAACGTTAAACACACACACACACAATTAGTTGTTTGGGGTGCATCTGACAGTAAAACCCCAGGATGATTAGATCAATATGGCAAACAGGAAATGATTCACAGACACTGCAGACTCTTACAGCTCATTTACATACAGCCTCAAACACACACTGTACACATATATAAACACATGCACACAAACGGATCTGCTGAACACATTGTACCAATGCTCATTTACATTACTGTTCTGAAACAGGAAGGCTGTTATTGAGACAAGTGTCCCCCAACACACACGTTATTGCATTTTTTTCCACTCCATTTTCCCAATGCAACTTTCAATGAGGGAAGAGTGCTGCCTTTTGAGAATCTCATCTATGATATAGCAAGTGCCAAAATGAATGTTTACTGTGTGCAGCCTATTTGATGTGTGTGATGGCCTTAAGTATCTCTGATGGCAAATCTATCAGCAGTCTCCAGGCCCTCATTCAAGTCTTATTCACTCTGGCCGCCAGTCGCTCTCCACAGCCTGAGAAAACCATTGACTTGTGTGTTACTGTGTCTTCTGGAGCCAATATGGGTCCTCCTCTCCACACGGTTTTAATACTGTTCACGTCTGGACTTTTATACTCTGGCCTCTGTTACCAAGCAGGTGTTCCACAGATTCAGATAAAGAACATGAGACAGTATAATGGCTATAGAAATATGAAATATAAAAATGGATTATTAACAGCTGGACTGTGGGGAAAGAGTGGTTAAGAGTGGAAAATTTTTAGCTGTTTAAAACTGATGAAAATGTCTTTCTTAAATCAATATCTTCTTTTCAGAAAACAATTAGTAATGAAAAGTCATTTGTGGTTGGGAATCGTAAAACTTTAACGTACGTTTAAAAGTTATGCCAAGGTTTCAAGATCCATTTCACTTATGGTCCTGGACAGAAGTCAGGACTGTCTTCAGATATGTCTTCATTGCAATGCAGGCTTCATTTTGGTCAGAAAAACTGCCCTCCAGAGTTTAATTCATTACCCCTCAATAAATGTCATAATGTAACGCACAATGCAATGAACCTCATGATCCATACATGATCACATGTATGTTCTGAAATGGGATATTGATTGCCATTTTTAGGCTGCGGTCCAGAGCTAATACTGTATCTAATGGAGAAATCATGTCCCTTTTTTTAATAAAACAGAGAGAAACCTAATGAGGCTCAGATGAAGGCCCAGATGATCTTTGCAGATGTTTGATTTCTGTCTGGAAAAAGAAACGCAGCCCCGTCCAGAGAGCATCAGTGGGATGGCTCTTTTTTCTTCTTGTTTTCTCTCACTTTTTCTTGGTGTGTAAACCGAACACAAATAAGCACTCATAAACCTTGGAGGACACATGTTCCTCACAGAAACTTTGTTGGTCCAGAGGATTTCACTGCAGGTTGTTTGAGGAACGTTAAAGTGCCAGTAAAGGTGTTGTACTGAATTACTTTAATAGATTTATGGGACTGGTGTTTTTAATGAATGGCATGTGTGAGACAGGGAGAAAGTGAATCAGAGTTGCTCTGTCATAGGGGGACGATACATCTGGGATGTCATGGACGTTAACTTGATCGAAGTTCCACAACATTTTCAAGAAATATTTCCCTATTTAAACAAAATGACCAGAGGTGGTATCTTGGCCTTGACCTCATCCTGCCTCTTCTTATAATATAATACTGCCTCATGCTCAAACTAGAATAGTTTGGCGAATAAACGTAAACAGAAGCAGCATTGACAGTGCAGATATTCTGAAACCATTTTCCTCTGTTTACATTACTATTTTTTATTTTTTTCAGGGAAAACTTCTGGCACTGTCAGTTTTGCAGGGCGATTAGCCAAAAATCCGTCAATGCCTCTCTAACATCACTGTAGCACTTCTATTTATGACTTAATTCAATTTGGATGCAGTATGTCTGCGGTGGGTCTGTCTGTGTGTGCCTACATAAGGTTAGAGGGGATGGAAAATACCGGGTTATTTTTGTTTCAAATGTGTATCTATTCACATATGGTCCTTGTTTTGGCCCATATACCCCAAGATCTCTCCGGTGACCTTTGACATTGCTCCCTCAGACTGACATGATTTTGGCTGCCTCATTCTGGGTTCAGTTTGACCCCCTTAGACCTCACAGTTCAGAGGTCACAGTTGCAAAGCAGCAAATTAACCCAATGCGTCAAACTTTGCGTGACACCATGTTTAAGTGAGATTTTTGGGTGAAACTATTTCACGCTTTTTGATTTTTCAAAATGTTTCAAATAATTCAAATTTTCATTACCTCTCATTCCATTTCTCTGTTTTGTTCGACCATACCTTTTTGTTTGGTCTACTTTCTCTCCTTTTGGATGCATTTGAAGTCCTGAAGAAATAACTATTTTTTGTTCTATCTCTTTTGTTTCAATAATTCACTTTCTTTCCACATTCCTCCATCATCTTCCCTCTTCTGCCCCGCAGTGTCTGACTCAAACCCCCCTTTTCTCCTTTTCCGTCTTGTTTAAAGACGTTTCAGTTCAGCTGTCACAAATTATGTTCGCCTGCCCAGCTGTCAAAACAGGGGTGTGTTTTTCTCTTTGCACCCGATATACTACCAAAAGAGAGAGACTTGGAGATGGAGATGGGGGGATGGGGGGATGGGGAGGGGGGCTTTAATGTTCATGTTTGGACACAAGCAATTATCTCTAATTATTGTTTTTCTTTTCAGTTTCCCTGTCCTGATGGAGGTCCCAGCCAGACCAACAAGCAGTAATCCGGCCTCGTTGAAGAGGCCCAGCGGGCCCCATGGTGCAGCTCGTCCGTGGGACTCTCGGGCTTTCATCTCAATGTGAGTCTGGTGTTGATTCAAACACAGAGCGATGGGTGAATTAACCCCAAAGCCCCGGCTTTCAATGGGCTCAGCTAAGAGATTATATGTGTTGATGGCAGGCCTTTTATATAAGAGATTATATGTGTTGATGGGAGACCTTTTATATTTTCTGGGCTTTAAAAGAAACTTCTGCTAGATACTTTTAGATAATAGTGTGGTTGTAGTGGTCATCCTCAACCTTTCATTTCTGCTCATCTCTTTTTCCTCTTCTCTTGTCAGCCCCCATTAATCTACTTGAAATATGATCGCTGTGTTCAGATGCACATTGTGGTTACAGCAAATATTCAAAAGTGGTATTTAAGACAGATTTCCACTCTCTGTTTACCTCGAAACATGTGTTGAACTAGAAGAGACTTACCTGTACTAATACCAAATTAAAAGTATGTCAACTGATCAAAATTCCATTACTGTTCAAAAAGTTGGAGTCAGTAAGATTTTTTTCATGTTTCTTATTTTTGTAATGCTCACCAAGGCTGTGGTTCTCTGATAATAAAAAAAATGCAATTAAACAGTAATATATCTTATTTATTTAAAATATATATATTTTTATTATTTTATTATAATTTCAAATGTAATTTATTATTGAAATGAGTAAAGCTAAATTTTCAGCAGCCATTACTATAGTCTTCAGTGTCACATGATTTTTTAGAAATAATTTTAATTCACCTAAAAATGAAAGTTCTTTCATTAATTATTCCCTCTCATGTTGTTCCAAACCCGTACGATTTTGGTTCATCTTTGGAAAACAAATGGTGAAATCTGAGAGCTTTCTGTAATCTCCATTAACAGCTATGCAACTACCAATCGGATGCTTCAAAAAGTTCATACAGAGATCTCCATGAAACTAATCCATATGAATTGGAGCGGTTTTGTCCAAAATTTCTGAAGAGACTCGATCATTTTATATGATGAACAGATTGAATTTAGGCTTTTATTCACATTTAAACACTGACCAGCAAACATAAACAGAAGTTCAACCAAACCTGCTTGACGTCTGAGCCATATATACAAACCTCATTGGTTCTTGCATGTAAAGCGAACATGCTTGAGCTTCCGTTGATCATAAACGGTGTGTGAGTTGATGAGTGTTTATTTGTTGATAAAAGCCTAAATTAAATCTGTTCATTATATAAAATGACCACGTCTCCATAGAAGATGTGTCTCTCATCATTGTCACCATGTGTGATAGAGACATTTTCAAAGTGCCATCAACTTTGTACATCTATACAACACCTGCTGCATTCATGAGTTCACAATACCGTCATCTACCTGACACAATCAAATACTAGGTTGCTCAATTTGTACTAGTTGGACTGCAGAGCTTATAAAGTAAATAAAACTAATAATTGGTTTCTTTATTAGTATACAACCTTTCAATTCAACCCCTTATAGCTGTTGCCTTGCAGTTCAAGATGAAGTTTGGAGGTCTCATCCAGGTCTTTAAGGACCAAGCTGTTTAAGTTGGTCCCACATTCAGGCGATTTTCATCCTCCTGTCCAAATGCTCACTAGTCTTCCTTGACCAGCCACAGCACTTTACACTCTGCATGACTATTCACAATCTGCATATCCAAAATATCCAGGAATATCCAAAACCAATTTTTATTAGATTTATCAATTCAGGCAATATCCTCCATGGTTTCAGAGGACGCTTTCCTCCATCTGGACATTTTCACTTCCTCAGTTCCTGCCTCCTTCCCCGAACTTCATTCTTTGTTACAAACACCAACTAGGAGATAAAGTGCAATTATTTCATTTAAGTGACAGCCATGCCTTCCAGCTCCTTATTCTACAAAAACCTTTCTAAAAGGCCTTTTCATTGGTCACAGAAAAACAGTCTCCTTAATTGTCCCAAGTTGTAGCTAGCAAGGTATTTAAACATTAAAAATACATTTACTGAAGAAAACTGTGGAAAGGAAGAGGAAATATGACAAAAAAGAGGTAAAAAATAACAGTGAAGAGTATATTCTTATTTAATCTTTCCATCTGCAACTAATGACCCACTGAAAGTTGTTAAATCACACTGACCCCAGCTTTTTTAGTCCCGTCTAAAGGTCACACTCGGATTTGATGTCTCTCTCTCTCTCTTTCTGTCAAACTTTCCATCTGTATATGTGTGGGTGTACAATATAACTTCATACACATCCTAAATATTTAACTAAGCAGTTTAGTGCATTGTTTTTTTTTGGCACAGATGTGTTTTAATCATCATCATGTCATCATCTCCCATCAAAAAAGTTTGTTGGAATGTTCTATCTGAGCCTTTTGTTCTCTCTATAGTGTGGAATGGCAGACATGCTGGGTGTGAGAGTGTGTCTTGTTAAGAGTAGATTTGAGAGTCTAGTATTAATGTTGTTGGAGGCAAAAGAGAGGGAGAGTATGTCTCAGTAAAGGCTCCAATAAAACAACTGACCTGGGCCTTAGCTGGAGCCCACGGCCCAGAGACAGAGACACGGCCACCTGCAATCTGGGCAAAAGATGCCACTGTGATTCTACACGCACATCCACACACAAACACAGGAGTGTGTGCTTAGTCTCTGGATTAAATTTGTTGTACTAAATTAATATCTCTCTATCAGACTTTCTTGATCAGGATCTATAGAGATTAGGGATGTTCTATGCATGTCTTCAGCCTTTCCAATCACTCCCAGCCATTAGTAGTACGACCCCTCACCTATGACCCATCACCCTTTTTCTGTCTGCATGAGCAGACAGTTTAGAGATTACAGCAGCTCTGTCCTGTGCTCTTTTGTTGCATGTATGAGTCTGTGGACGAATGCAGATAGAATGAGGCCTAGGCTTCTCTTGTGATTCTGTCATTGGCTCTTTAAACCAACAAGACCCTGTAATGGCCTCATGTTATTCTTTACAGCCTATCCTCTGGTCAATATCTAGCCATGGGTTGGTAGTTGTTTTAAAAACTTTAAGTAATACACACTACTTTCATACAGTTTAGAGTTGGTATTTTTTTTATGCTCTCCAAATACAGTAAAACAGTAATGTTGTTAAATATTACAATTTAAAGCTAGATGAGTAAAGTTCAATGACAAAGTTTTATGTTGCTTGATAAGCCTTATCTGAAAGTTGAAATAACTGAAAAGCTTTAGTTTAGTTTTGATCATCCGCTTAATGAAAATCAAAAGTATGATTAGTTAGAAAAGATTTAGCAGAGTCAGAACAGTCTGAAGATCGAAGCCAAGTTTGGTGGCTGTAGCTTGAAAACACTATTGAAGGGGTTGCCATTCAAACTTTTGTCTCAGAAGAAACAGCTTACATAGTTTATCAGTATGTTGGCTTTGTCAAGTGTTATAAAATAAAATAAAATTTTATCAAATAAATAAAAGCTGAATTTTCAAAAAACTTATCATATCAATGTTGAAACATCTACTCTTATAGAAACTTTTGTAGCATTATAACTAAGTATTAATTTATTTAAAAATAAAAAATAAAAAATAAAATCGTACTGACTCCAATCCTTTGATTGGAAGAGTACACAAACATGAACAATTATATATAAATGTATTATTATTATTTGGTATTATTTTAAGATTCAAACATTTCTTTAGATTTAATTTGCATTTAATTCTTTATCCCTTCAGTTTTTTAAACCTACCAACACTTGGGGGTGGAATCACATGTAAATAAGCTCTAATACCGTGTGCTCCATTGCACTGGTCCTAGTTAGAACTCTAGCAGCTGAATTTTGTACCAACTGTAATTTACTTAGGGTAGCTTTAGAAACTCCAGCCAGCAATGCATTACAATAATCAATGAGTAAAAAAACGAAGGCGTTGATTAACTTTTCAGCCACAGAGAAAGTCAACATGGCACGTAATTTGGCAATGTTTCTGAGATGGAAAAATTATGCTTTGACCGTGTTACGAACATAATTGTCAAATGTTAAATTATCATCAAATATCACCCCCAGATTTTTTTGTTTAGTTTGAAATTGTAAAGCAGAGCCCTCCACACTTAAAGTAATGGTGGACCCTGCTTTACACAACTGTTGAGATAAGCCAATAAGCATCACTTCAGTTTTGTCACTGTTAAGACTGTTTTTTAATCTCAGAAAAACTATGAGAAAGAAGAGACACAGGCATATTGACATCAGGTTTTGAATGTATATAGATGTATATAGAGAAGTGAAAGTTAACACCAATAGTTTTTTTTTAAAATAAATACTTAAAATATCCTGCATGACTACATTTTTTGGATACCTTATAGATCTTTTTCAGTCCAACCAACACATCATTTAAAAAAATTTTTTTGTATCTTTTAATATTTTTAAATACTATATTACGACTACCAGATATTTATACAGTATTGTAGAATTTCTCTCTCTGAAAAGTTCAAGTTCTTGATTAAAACTTTTGTGCGTTATAAATACTTATAAATATAATTCGTAATCTTTCAATGGGACAGATTAATGAGTATTGGGCATTTGTTGATGAGAAAAGCCCCCCTGTGAAGTCTATTTATCTACAAAATCTTTTTAGTTAAATTATTGACAAAATTTGTACAGATATAGTGAAAGCATTTCAAGATTAGACTTGGGAGTACCTTCCTCTAGCTGTCTATCTCTTGCACACACACACTCACTTACATAGACAGATAGGCTGATATTCCTGATGAGGTTAACGTCAGCGCAGAGTGATGAGTGTGTGGCTGCCGTCCACTCTAGCCCTTGCAGCAAAGCCCAGCGTGTTTTTGAAAGGAGTGAAGGAAAAACAGAGAGGTCTGGGTAATTTGGTGACATGGGAGGCCCCTGGCGTTCTGTTATCTGAAGACCACCCATCCGAGTCTTGCCTGGACAAACAGAAGAGCTGACGAGTGTAATACGTAGCAGATGGAGAAATCGAGAGAGTGAGCAGGAGTCACTGGGAGTGAGAGAGAGACATCAGAATGGATCCACTATGGTGGTGGTCATCTGGTCATCCTGGTCTCCCATTAGCCACCTGGGCTCAGAGTGTTTAGTCAGCCTACACTGCGGCTTGAGTTACATTTACATTGCTTTGAAAGAACGCGCCTGTTCTCTCTCACACATGCACACTTTCTCCTTCTCTTCCCTTCTATCTTTATGCATTTAAACAAGGGCTTGTATACAGACTAAGTGTGAATAGTGGTGCATCTGAGGTGGAATGGTGTGCAGTAGATGCACAGATCTTATGGGGGTAATCTGACATGTAGATGACGTCCACTGATTCTGGACTAGTGTTTGAGTCGTAATGTCAAGGGAATTGTAAGGGAGGAATTGAGCTGTCTGTGTGAGATTAGAAAGACACATTTAGGTACTTTTTAGGGAAAGGCTTCTGCTTTTTTAACCTACATACACAACCTTTCACAAGACTGGAATTGGGGGGGGGGGGTCGAAGTAAAGATTTTTTTAATGATCATTCAGAGATCATTATAATGCTTATTTGGTGCTCAAGAAACATTTCTCATTATGATCAACCTTGAAAACAGTACTCAACGATCATACGTCTATGCATGTCTCATATTAGTAAATAGAGAAAAGCTTATGGCATAGATTAGTTCTCAAAACGAGCAAGAAAGATTAACATGGAGCACACTAAAAAGTACGGTATTTTCCATATAAATGGCCATTTGTTCATTTGACAGAGTTCATTGTTAAAGCATTATCTATTGTGAAGAGTCATTTCATCATGGTTGTTGTAGCAAGGTGCTGGTATTTATTTTCACGGACGTTAACAGTCTGTGATTCAATGGGCAAGATTGAAAATATAATTTCTGTGTCAACCTGTGAGTTGTTTTAAGCAGTTTTTTTGTTGCACATTCTTAGCCTTATCTGCCTATTCCTACTGGTTAGCTTATCACTGAAGATCCAGGACCATTGCTTTAAAGTTATGGTGAGATCTCCACAGTGGGTGGAGTAATTAAGAGCTGGGTGACATCCACAAGCATATCCAAAGTATTTTTGTCTCTTGCAGATTATTTAACTGAGGAAAAAGATGTTTATTTGAACTCATCAGTCAGCAGGAACCGACTGGAAGTCCATCTGTAACAGTGATGTCACACACTGAGGTTGTAACAAACCAGAGCAAAACATACAAACTCTTTTGGTAGGTGAAATGACCGCAGTAAATTTTTTCAGCCAAGCCTCTGACAAATACACAATGCTGCAAAGAAATTGACAGGTTTTACACATGCTGGTGATTGTTGTAATTGTTAAGGGGAGCTTAGTAATTTTGGCCAGCAAAAAAAATGGCATCAATCTTGCTCTCAGTGTAAAAATTCACACGCCACAAGTTTTCAAAGATTCAACTTTTAAGTACTTCTTGTAAACCAATCTTATAATTTTTAAGGGAGAAAAGTAGGTTATACCTTCTTTTTTGTAGCCTAACTTTGCTCCCCTTCACCCCACCTCTCAGCTCTGTCTTTTTATTTCTCTGGGGATTTCCAGTTGTTCATAAAGGAACCCTGCTGATTTCCGTAATGGGAGAAGCTGGTCTTTGATGGTTTTGGCTTCACTCTAAACATTGGAGCTGGGGTTGCTCAAAGCATTTCCTCAGGTAAAATGCAGTTCAGTGCCCATCATAAAATTGTTTTAAAAGTAAAAGTCTAACTTGTATACTGTAAGACTATAAACAGTAACTGCTTCACAAACACACATAAGAAAAAAAGCAGTCACAAACAGCTATTGCCAGCCTTGGCAATCGAGGAGGTTTCAATGAAGAGTGGGGTGCAGTTTATTGGGCTGGTCAGCACCAATTTAGAACTTTACTGTATGGCATTGATTAATTTTGAGGATTGTCTAAAAAAGGGAGATTTTAAGACCAGATTTATGCATTTTTGGATAGCCTATACAATTTCTGTGACATAATAGGGCCTGATATCCTGGGACATCTGCCGTGATGACATCATGATGTCAGCACAGCTTTAGTGCTAGATTCTTTGGAAAATTATTTATAAAAGAAACAGATTAACGATCTGACTAGTGCTGACTGAAGAATTTATTTTAAAACTAATAATGTATGACTGTGAGAATGCTTTGGTGTTTCACACAATAAATCACAGCTTGGCAAAGCTGTGTTTGAGTTGTGGAAGCCGAATGTCCAGCAGCACTGAACCGATGCTCAGCACCTCGTAAATTGATGAAAGACTCATCTTCACTGAAACACAGGAGCAAATAAGCATGTGTCCTACACATTTTCCCATCCCTAACCAGATGTCTTTGCCTTAGCCTGTCAACATGTATAGTCTTTGCTTTTAATTACAAGTGTAAAGTGGTTTTAGCCCTGAAGAGCTCCTGAACACATTCCTCAAGATAAGCATGTGTAACTGTCATAGGCAAGTAAGAGCTGTGTGTGTAAACCTCACTCTCCTTGCCTCAAGAGGCGCTCTAGCAACTGACACTAGCGGTTGCGGTCTTAATCGATCTTGTAAGCATGCCCGCTTCCCACATCCCACAGTTGAGTAGTACCAGTTGCTTTTGGTGCCGTTGACCCAGATGGCAGATAAATATATTTATACAGATGACAATGTTACCACAATCAAAGATCTGATTCTGATTCTGATTATTCATGAAGACAGGAGTTGGCGATGTCACATTGCAAGAAAGACTACACGACTGTACACATATGCATTATTTTACAGGGCATGCAAGCCAAACGTGCCAGCCTATACACTAAACATATAATAGGCATGATATTATTTGAAAACGGTGAACTGGCCTCTTAAAGGGGTGAGTGTAACGAACATAGGCCTGTAAGAGCTGTGTGTGTAAACCTCACTCCCCTGACTTCAAGAGTTACGTTAGCAACTGTGATTTTTTGCGGCTGTCCTTGTTAGTGCACCCACCTCCAACACCGGAAATTCCGGTTCGAATCCTGATCTAAGCAGGTTGAGTAGGACCTGTTGTATTTGGTGCCGTGACCCAGATGGGAGTAAGGTATAGGGTGGTGAGTGTAACAGAGGTAGGTTAGAAAGAGCTGTGTGTGTAAACTTCACTCCCCTGATCTCAAGTGGTGTGCTGCAGTCTTTAGTGTCCTTAATAGCACGCGCCTCCCATGGCGGAGACACATTTTTGAGTTTCATTGCAATTCAGATGTTTTGGGGAATAATTAATTGGCCCAGTAAATACATATTTTTTATTCATTATTTTATATCTTATTAATGCTGCTACCTTCTTATTTGCTTCTTATTTTGGCTGATTTTATTCACTCAATCAGTCATATATATATATATACTATATATATATATATATAAAGTTAATTTAGGGAACCCTAAGAGGAGAGAATGAACCTTTTCTTCTGACTGACTGAAGGCTAAATTTTCCCTGACACCTGTGATGACCACGGCTTTTGTGCTTCAGGGTCCAAGGAAAATGGGGGTAATTTCTGCTATAGCTCATTATGAATGTGTGTTGGAAATGAGAGAGCCCCACTCCCACCTCCACTTTTTCATTCAAGGTCTTACAGATGTTGGACCACACCCAATGACCATATTATATGGCTTCCCTCTTCACAAGGTATGGAAACAAACACAGTGCTGATAAAACAAGGTTTGATACATGCATTTGGCTCAGTTGCCTAAGTCAGAGAATAATATCAAAAGTTTAATATACATGGTGGAGGTGCTGAAAATGATTTTGCAGGGCTGCCATCATGCAATTGACACTGCTATCATGCATGCAATGCAACCATATTCTCATCAACATTGCGGAACAAAGATGACAGGGACAATGTGGTCACAGATAAGACAGAGCAGGTTGTTTGATTTTTGTATACATCTGTTGGCAATATTTTGATATAAAAAAATTTGAGCTTTCAAAATGTTTAACTTTAATTAATAAATTCTCACAATAAATATGTTTTAGCAGTTCAAGCGAAGCGGGAGCGCACTATTAGTTACAGCACAACATAAGCATGAATGAACATCAGAAGGTATGTTGAAAGTGTCATGTTTTCATCGCTCTACCAATGTTTCATCCACAGTTAAACAGCTGGCATATCTTTACCTTAGAAAAACACTATTTACTCTAATACCATTAGATTTTATTATTCTAATGTTATTATTATACATAATGCCTTATTTGCAATTGCATATAGCCTACAAACAACAAGGATGTACTGTGCTTAATTTCTTAATTTGGAAAGATTTTTTCCTTGAGAAAAAGTAACATGCAGCCTAACTAATTATACTATTCATGTAGATTACATATCCAAATAAATCAATACCTAATCGAGATTGAAATCGGATTGTGAAATCTGTGCCAGTTGCAAATATAGCCGATTGTCCTATTTAGATCTTGTTCTAGTATTTTATATTTGACAGCCGCGTGACGCTTTCTAAACGGATAGCTGCATTCCATAAACCCTGACACCCCTTTCGGCAACATTCAAGGAGCCGATCCATGAAACCTAAAGCCAAAGTATTCAGATCTGAATGTTTTGGCAAGGTAACCAATAAACCAAATAGGGGTAAACCGTGCAAAACGGCCTCAATGAAATCCAGGCTAAGTAAACGAATCCGAGTTTACAATAATTATTTAATAAGTATGTATGTATGTGCTATAAAAAAAAATCCTGATTACAAACTTTGACCCTTTCGTCCATAACAAACAAGCCACTATTTGCATACTATTATCAGTTATCCCAAGAGAGGCGATTTATCCTCTTTTTATAAAGTCAAAAAGCCGTAGCTTTTTCCCTTGGAGCAAAGCCTTTCAACGTGAAGAGTGAACACACCGCTCGTGGATATGCTCCAGAGAAAACACCCAGCCTAAAAACAACAACGGGGCTCTTTTTAACTTCTTCAGACCACATCTCAATAAAAGCTGAACAAACACAACCTGCCACCGACGACCGCGCGGTGTCCCGTGCGCGGCAACTTAACGGATCGCGCGGGGATGGGGGAGATAGACACTAAAAATAAAAATCCGCCGCAGAATAGCAAATATTTAAAGAAAATGCACCTCACGGGAATAGCGTGATCCGTTTTCGGTGATGGTAATTTAACAAGCTCCTTGGTCATTCGTAGTTTGCTTATAAGCCTACCGAGAGACTAGAAAAACAGCCCAAGTGATTTTATCAGTGGAATTACCCGGGCTGCACCTATCTCACACTATTAAACGCAGATAAAACAGATCAAACCTTTTCCACGCGCTAGACAGGACAAATAAGACAGTGAGTACCTCAGGAGAAATTAAGCATCTAGGCCTAACTTTTATTGTAGTCTCCCCTCAAAGGAAAAGACAACGTGACCTGAACGTCGGCGTGATGGAAAGGGTCTGTGAATGGTTACTATTCAATTTGTATTTCGTTCCCCGCTGGTCACGGAGGCAAGATCAGAGGAGAAAGTGAAAACACATGGCTGAGGTCAGTCGGACCACCAGACTAGAGAGAGAGAGCGCGAGAGACAGAGAGAGAGAGCTTTTCACTCGTCCTGATGAACATATTCAGTCTGCGTTTGGACTCTATTTGCACAGTCGCATGGAGGCGAAGACGCTCCTTTCCAACCGTCTGGACTGCTTGTATTTGAACCGCTTCGCCGAGCAGCCGCTTCGTGGCGTCAGTTACTCACGCCAATCAAGGCGCTCGTGCCTTATACTCCGAGACAAGTTTTGAATTCCTGGAGCCTAATGTGTTTATTTTAAATATCCTAGGGAAATTATTGCATCAGCGGCAAACTATGTCCACGGAAACGGCCTCTTCTTTGAAGTTTTCAGCTGTGAAACATGATTTTAATTACATAATAACTTTTAAATAGTATTTGTAAAATAAACGATGAGGGTTAAGCTAGGAAGTATGTGAGGTAGGGCCGGGAAAGTCGTCCATACCTCCCCAAACTACTGGAGCAAGCAGTTAGAGAGAGAGAGAGAGAGAGAGAGAGTAGTAGTGGGTTGTGCAGATGCAACACATGCCTCAAAATGAATAATTAATCTGACGTTATTTCTCTTTCTCTCCCTTTTTATTTAGGCAGAGCTCGTTAGTGTTGGCCGCTGAATGGTCGCATGATAAATGACGGTGTGGCTCTCCGGCTCTCCTTCACTAATTAGCGCCCTGTGAACTCCGTCGCCTCCGCGCGAACACAAACCAAATCCTATGAGCTCAACGAGAGTGAAAACATTTCTCTTGGTCTGCCCTTAGAAGTCTGTTGGCAGATCCATATATTTCCAGTGAACCCAGGCTGCCTGTTTCCACTTCAACTCATTTCACCTCAAATGGTACTGTGAGATAGGTAATTTATTTGCTTCTGGACTTGGGGCCAAGTACTATATTGCACACCAAAAGACAAACGTGGATCTAAGTCATTATGTAATGTTAAGTGAATGGCACAAATCTGTTTAAAGTGAGAAATATATTGAGGCTGGGGTCTGGACTCACTAATAAGCCACTCCCCTCTTAAATATGTAGGCTATTCTTTTGTTAGGTGTAAAAAACATAGGCTATATTGGCTTTACTATTGTTTAAGTGAGTTCATATGCTATTATCATATTCTATTAAGTTGATATAATGTAGTGCATAATGTAAGGTAAGAATAGATTATGTACCAAGGTTAGTAAAGACACAATCGATCATTCTCCCCTCCACCGTTTTTAAAGTTTATGGCACGCCCAACTTTAAAACTCGAGTATCAAAAGATTCCCAGTTGTAAATACGACTTGAGGGTGTTTATGTACAATTTCCGTCTAGGAAACGTTTATTTACAATATTCCAATAGCATGTGAAGGCAGCCTTGATCTCCTGGAGTAACAGCCATGAACATTAATGGGAAAGCTAATGGACCACTTTCTGCAGGTAATACAGATCCTCTTGATGTATTGTACTACTATCTTTGACTTTCTATGAACTTTCATTTACCACTTTTGAGTCTGTGCCATTACGTACAACAAAATAAGTCATATTTTTGAGCTGTGAATATCTTCTGTAAGTTGAATGTTATAGGCTACTATGAAAAGACTGTGGTGTATGCTGTATATTGTGCAATAATGTCAAAAGAAACATCTTTCAGTTGACTTGCACACAAAACTCACTATGCCTTACTGAAAAATGCCTCTCCTACTCTGAAGCTCTCCAGGCACAACTTAGGATGATCACTTTCAACCCAGGCATATATTCTTGGTCCAGGCTAAAACCTCTTAAATGTGTATGGGGAAGACAAGCCCACAGCATCACATACTTCTTGGAGGGAGACTCTTGACAATAGAACTTTATAAGCTGCCATGCTCCTGGTAGAATGGGGCCCTCACAAGCAGAGACAAGGGCAAGTTACGTGTCTCTCAAGCTGTAGAGATAGCCTAGACAATCCTTTTTACTGAGAGTCTGCTTGGAAGCTTGGGAACCCCACCTGGGTGAACCGAAGCAAACCAGCAGCTGCTCAGTCTTACTCCACTGGGGAGTCCATTGAACGTAAGTCTGTTGGGCTCTAACCGGGCAAAGCAGATTGAGCTTTTATTGGTCCACCGACATGAAAGGCCAGCAAGATTGTAGAACATGCCATATACATACCTTAGGCACGTAACCCGGTCTATGGTGTAAGATGGCTTTGGCCCTACCCAGAGCAAATTCCAGGCAAGAGTAGGTAACTGAGAGGGACATAATAGCCAACCGAAATAACATTTTTAGAGTTATGATTTTCTCCAAAATTGAGTCCAGGGGCTCGAAGGATGCAAGGGACAACCCTTCTAGAACCATGGCCAAATCCCAGACTGGAACTCTCACATGACATGCAAGACGTAACCTCAAAGTACAAAGCTTCCACATCTCCGGCTGGAGGTGGTAAGCCTGCGACATAAGATCCCTCCTGGTGGGAATCTCCCAAGGAGAGCTGTCCAGGGGAGACATCAGGTCGGAAAACCACGCTCTGGTCGGCCAGAATGATCACGATTTAAAATTTTCTAAAACTGCTTATTCGCCATATCTAAGTTCATTTGGCCTACAAAATAAACAAATAATAAACAGGTTGGACATAAACAGAGTGCTAGTTGAAGACACAGAAGCTAATGTTTCATCGTTCCGGGTATCCTTTATAGCTTCTGTAGTACGTCATCATGCGTCATGGGGGGTTCCACACAAGCTTCAGACTCAGTCACGCTGAAGTGTTTCCCAATAGTATTGATGTCAGGCGCAGCGTGGAGTTCCCTAGAAAAGAAAACAACATTCAGTGCAACTAATACAATAGTGAGACCCATTGTTACACTTAGTCCTGTTTGTTGTGTCACCTGTGCACTTCCTGTGTGTAAGGTAATTTGTCACTTCCTGTCTGTCGTGTCAGTGTTTCACTTCCGGTGTTTAAGGTTAGTTGTTACTTCTTGTCAGGTGTGTCATGTTTCAGTTCCGGGTCCCTTTTGTGTATATTCCTATGCCCTTCCTGCACCTGTCTTGTCAATCACGTTCATCGTTAGTCTTCCCAGGTGTTTGCCATTCCCTTTTGTATAAAACCCTCTTGAGTTTCCCTTGTCTTCATCGGTTGTTGTAATAATGTTAATGTTCAAGTGTGGATGTCTTCTGTTCTCCTGTTGTGATTCTTGTTCTGAGTTATGTTTAGTTCTGTTTTTGCACAGGAGTGCTTCTTTTGTTTATATTTAAAGTATTTTGGTTTTGTTTAATAAAAGTGAGTTTGACTTAATATTGCTACTTCCTAGTTCCTCCTCGCACTGCATCGCACATGTTCTGCTCCTCATTCGTAACACAAATGGTGGAGTAAACCTTATTCTGTTCATCTGTCATTTACATTAACCCTCATAAATAACTCTTCTTGGACACTATTGGTCTGACTTTCTATCACTGTGGTCTTCTTTAGGTTGAGCATTTTTCCCTTTTCAAATAAAATAGTTATTGTCATTAAATTTTTTAATGTTATTTTTTGAGTGTTTTAAAAAGGTTATTTATCTTTTTCATTCATTATCTTTGTGTGAGCAAAAGCTGTTTTTGTTTGTGTGTTTACTGAGCGTGAGTCTGCCTTTCTATTTTTCTGTCGGTTTAGTGAAAGTGAGTGGGAGTGAGAGAATCTTTCTCATAAATCACACTTTGTGCTGTATGATTATAGGACTCCAAGAGTGGTCAGTACGGCAGTTTGTCGTCTCTGTGGTGACAGTGTGTGTGTGGTCCCCACAGTGTAGTTTAGCAGAGAGCCATATAGCCAACATCACTTCAAATACAGTTTCCAGTTCTTTGATTTATGATTAAAAGGGCAGTTTACCAAACACAAATATATGCAGACAAACACTTTATACAGTATATCTTTATGCTTCTCCTGCATCTTTAATATTCTCTGCATTATATAGAGACAAACTCATTCATGAAGATAGTGAACTTGTATTCAGAGAAGGTGCATGTTTTACTTCTGCAGAATGGATGTTCTGAGCTCATTTATCTGATGGACAGATGCATTTGGTGTATATGTCTGTGTAAGATAGATTCAGTCATGGTGTGTGTGTTTGTGTGTGTGTCTGTGTCTGTGTGCTTGGCTGGGTTATAACTGAAAATTGCCACAAATTATTTGAGCTGTCATATTTTTCCTCCCATTGACCAGACCACATGTGTTTTTCATAGACATCACATGGTGCTCGCCATAAAGGAAGTGTAACAAGGGCCCTCCGTCAGTGGTAGCCACTCCACCCCAACATACACTCCTCACTCTTCCAGCTATTACTGTGTCACCAAAGGACCACCAACGCTCACTGTTTCATAACGGTACGTGTTTGTGTACATGCTTGGTGATTATAGTTGCAGGATGCATTTCATCCACCACATCATTAATCATAACACCCCATCAGTTACTGGAGTTAAGTGATAAATATATGCACATGGCCTCGCGCACACATTCAATATACCCTTCTCATTTAAAAGATATGGATCTTTCCTTCCCAAACACACACACATAGAGTGTCACACCAGTCTTTTGAGCTATTTGGGAGGTTCCACTTCACCACCAACACAGAGAGGGTTGGAAACACCCAGACCCACCCACCTGCCATTTTCCCTTGGTCTTACATTACAGCATCTGTGAAGTTGCTCCCAATACTATGTCACCATTTTAAGTGGATATTGTGGTTATTACTGGCCTGTTGACTACAAACGTCTGGTTATTCACACTAAATTAAAGAGGATTTAATAATGAATTGTGTATTATCAGTCAAATTTTAAAAATGTATTTAAAAAATCTACAGGGAAGGAGAGAAGAAGCAGAATACTCCTGTACAAACTTGAATTTGATGTGATCAATTATTTGCATTTGTTGTGTGATTTGATTATGGGACCGTTTTTGTGAGGACTGGCAGACTTCTTCCCAACTAAACGCTCTGTCCTCACGTCTCCTTCCTAAACTAGGCCTACCCTGTTTTTTTGAGTGTGTGTTTTAAGTCTGGAGCCGATTAACTTGATCGTTTTTATGGCATTTTGCTGCATGTGTGGCAGCTATGAGAAATTTTTGGATAGGAACCGAACCCAGTTCTATTCCCCCTGGCCAAATCTCTGTGTGGCATTCATACATCTCAAAGCCAATAATAAGGACCTTAACACACATTTGTACCAGAACATTCTGCCTGATAATATGCTTAGGATACATTAGTGGTTCTCAAAGTGGGGTGCGTACCCCTGGGAGTACGTGAGATGAAATTACATCAATTACATTAATTCCACCCACCTTAAAATAACATTAAAATAGCAGGTAAATGTACCTTTGTAAAAGTGGGGATTTAGCACTTGCTAGTATGAAGAACAAATATAGACATTATTGAGCCTCTAAAGGGACATGATGATGGGAGGAAAACTTTTTTTTTCAAAACTTTTGCATTCTCTCGAGAAACTTTGTGCTTTCTCCAAACTTTGCAGAGGCTTTTAAACTTTGAGTTCCAACGAAAGCCACGGCAGACAGAATCTGTGGCTTTGAACGAATCCTTGATTCAATGACCCATTCACTTACAGCCACTTGTTTTGTTACTGAATGATTGCATTTCTCCATGACTCACTCATAAAGACAGTGACTCACTGCCACCAACTAAAGGTTTTAATTTAATATTTAAAAGTATCACTTCATTTTTAGCATCATTACTTTTTTTCTATTGATTTTTTTTTTTTGCTTTCTAGGGGCTTTTTCATCACTTTCTCGTAAAAATAAATATCTATATATACTTCAGTTTGTTTTAATGTTTTATTTTGCATTTTAGTTTCTAGTGTTTTTTGTGACTAAAGTCTCATATATCAGATTTTATATATCAGACATTAATTGGTTATCGGCCATAAATTTAAAACAATTATCAATATTGACCAGAATTGTAATATTGGTGCATCCTTGGATAAAAATAATTCACAAAGATGACTGTCTTAGCATGAGTTTTTATTTACACAAATGTCTGGTGCACATTCCTCATTGTGGGGTGTTGTGATGTTGTAGTAATTGTGTGAAAAGTAGATAGAGGCCTGAGCAGCGCAACAGGGCGACTTGAATGATCTGCCTATGGCGTTTTACCAAAACCAGAGAGGCTGAGGGCAACCCGAACCAACAGGGTTCCCAGAGACAATAGAAGTTTGCTCTTTCACACTGTCACCAAGGTTGTGTGAGGATGATTGACAGCAGTTAAATCTCCCTCTCACTTAATGCAGTCTTGTGTAATTAGCTGTGTAGTGTAGGAGCTGACCCAGGTGGAACGCATGACAGTCACATTGCTCTCATTATACACATTATACACATTCATGTTAGAGTGAATATGTTTATAACAGACTATAAGGCTTGTGGCTGACTTTACACTCTGCATTATATTGTTTAATGTGTAGAAAGGTTTATACTGGCTTATTGAATATTATTAGTATTTAATTTATTATAGGCTACATTCAATGTTCTTTTTAAAATACACTACTGTCCATTAGTCTTTTAAGCCCTGTGACGGTGAGATGCAGTAATTATACCGTCACCGGGTCCTGACAACAAGAGTGCATGAGTACAATGTATAGTTTTTCAGTAACGGTCACAGTCAAACATTAGAACAATTTTATGTTGCAAGAAGTTTAATGGTATGCATCATTCATTGGGTTGCTTTCTGTTTTGGAAATGAATATGCTGTTGTGTATGTTTGTTGATAGGTGCACATGTCATCAAATTTTACCACACTCTTCATTTATCAATTCCATTGTTAGTTTCATTTAAATAACCACAGTACACAGTTGAACTACTATACCGTTTATTTGAAAGTTGACAAATGCAAACACTCGCCTCTGCCGTCTACCGTGGCCTTGGTACTCGTGTTTACTTCCGGGTAGGATCTCTGGTTTCCTAAAGGGGCGAGGCCTACCAGGGTCACACATTTAAAGGACTGGAAGTAACCATTTGTGGGGTCTTTTTGTATGTTCACCTGTAATGTTTCTTTTACAAAGACGTTGTGTAAAAGTATTTCATGTGATCTGTTTACTAGTTGTATATTTTATGAATGTTTATTTTGTGTTGCTGTAGATGTCTAATTTCTTTGAGCTCAATGTTTTTGTGTGTTTTGTGTCACTAACTTGTTACATCAATGGTTTGTTCCAATCCCCATTTTGGCGGGAACTTAGAGTATTTAAATCAGACCTTTTCAGCCTTTGGAGAGAAAGGGGGTTCAGTGATTTATGTTAGTTGTTGCATGTGCTGCTTCAGCAAATTTTATTTGGTTCTTTGTAATATAGACCAAGTGTCTGCTGAGTCTAGCGGTTGTGTATTTATGTTTTTGTTTGTTTATTTTTTCTTCATTGTTGCTTTATTTGATTAGAAATATTTGTAGTGAGCACCCCTGGTCTTGAATTTTGTAAGGAATAAATTGCACTTTTGGACTATCCTGGTCTTCACTGGCATCTCTCTAGCACCTCCCTTGACCTCTTAAGGTCACGTTACGACAAGCCCCCTTAATAATAAAATATATTGTCATATTGTGGAATATTATTAGAATTTAAAATTAGTGTTTTTTTTTTTATTTCAAGTATTATTTTTATTCCTGAGATGGTAAAGCTGAATTTTAAGTAGCCAGTGTCACGTGATCCATCAAAAATCATTCTAATTCTGATTTGGTGTTCAAGAAACTTTTCTTTTTTATCTAAAAGCAGAAAACTGCTTTATACTGCTTATTATTTTTTGTGGAAACTGGGATATATTCTCCTTCCTCCATGCCTTCCAAGATTTTTCAATGAATTGGAAGGCCAAAAGAACAGCATTTATGTGAATGGAAATCATTTGTAAAATTTAAAATGTCTTTTCTTGTCTGATCAACTTAACATGTCTTTGCTGAATAAAAGCATTAATTAAAAAAATCGTGTATATGATATTTAATAACATGTGTTTAATGTTATGTAATATAAGTAAATATGAGTAGATTTAACCTGATCTTTGCAGCTCATTAGTGATATATGTATTTTCTCTTGTGTGGTTCAAATCTACAGTCCTATACCAGCCAAAGCTTTAAAACAAATATGCATATGTATGTTCACATTCCGAACCATACTATTAGAGATGCATAATTTTCCCTTAATTGTTCTTAACATAATGCGTGTGGCTTGTGTAAATGCAACCAGAGATACACATTTAGGGTTTCACAGGACTGATTCCCTGGGCAGTGATTATGAGGGTAGTAATGATTGTCTCTAAAAACCAGTCATGCAGTTGCATTTGCATGCAGGCCCTTAGATTTGTTAAAAGATATACCGTATTTTCAGTCCCCTGCGAATGCTATATTTAACATACAGACACCCACCATTTATCCCTGTCTATCTGTATGTCTCTCTCTGCGGCAAGGGTTCACTGAACGTCTGAGAAGACACACTCCGGTTCAGTGGCTCCAGACTAACAGTGAGTTGGTGGTCTGTTCTGTCTGATTACTGTGCTACACACAGATCTCAGGGTGCTGGTCGCTTGTTAGATGTTTTAGATTAAGCCTCATACCACAGATCTCAGGGCAGTGAAAAAGCATTGTTTATCATAAACTGATTACAACAGATTCAGGGTCACTGATCCCAGAACAGCGTTAAGCACCCCTTTGTGAATGCAGATAATGGTGTCAGTGAGCAAGGCCTGATCTCTGTACAGATTCAGCATGGTCACTGCACCTGCCACAAAGCCTGACCAGCTTCTGTCTCTGCGAGTGCAAGTGTTAATGAGGAAATCTGTTCGCGTAGTGAGTGAGAAAGCGAGCGAGCAAGAGAGAGCGAGAGCGAATGTGTGCGGGTTTGTGTGTGGGGGGTAAACCCTGAAACACTGAAAGGCACTGACTGTCTGTGAATAGAAGGATTATCTCATTGCTCTTTAAAGTGGTCGACAAAGGGTTTGTGGTAAAACATTCACATCTCTTGTCAACACTTATTCATCCATCAGGTTATACTCTTCGATTAAAGGATTAACCTTCCTCCGAGGGTTCATATTTAGAAGATAAAGCTCTTTATACAGCCACTGAGAGATTACAGTTAGAGTCAGTCACACACATAATTGAAGCATTTATCCCATTTTTAGTAATCAGATATTTTTTTCTGATTTAGTTGGGGAATGAAAAACGTGGTTCAAGTTAGAAATCATTGCCAAGAAAGCTCGACATTTCCTTCAACTTTCCCACATGGAGACGTCAATGCACATTTGGGTGGCAGCCGTACTTCTGTTCCTGTGTGTTCTCATCTTCTGACATGAATCGTGGCATCTTGTCGCACACACATGTTGGCGTTGCTAAGTGAGAACCACCCAAACAGAGCTTGTGCTGCATATAATCGGAGAGCCTATTGTTTGCAGCCCTGCTTCAGAAGGCATTCATCTGCCAAGACGTGGAGTGTGTCTGTGTGTTCTGGGGTGTATATGCCACAAAACGTGCACACAAGTGTAAAACTCATTTTTTATGAATTCGTAAAATCTCTGAAAAGGCTAATTAGCTCAAGCCGTTGTAATCGGTTATCAGTGCTAGTAAACACATGGGTGGTCAGTGATTGACAACTACAGTGCACGTAGTCATTTGTTAACTATTATTTACGTTTTACGTTTTAAAAAAAGACACAAAGTACAAAATTCTGATATAGAGATTGATATATGACATGACACTCATGAAACATAAAATTTAAATTTAAAATTAAACTTTATTTTTATATAAAGTAATTACTATAGGTAAATCTCTGTTAGCTCTAACTTTTTAAATTCTGTAACTGTCAGTGTTTTTACGAGTTGCTGTAAGCACACAAAACAGGAGATCCAGAGAAATAAACTGTCTTTAATAATAACTCCAAGGAGAAACTCATAACCCCGTTAAAACATAATAAAGGCCGAACAAAGCACTGAGATGAACTAAGGGCTTAAATACCAGGGAGAGCTAATAAGATGAACAGAAACAGGTGCAGTATTAATTGGAAACAACGGAAACTTAATGAACAGGAACGCAGGCAAAACGAGAATAGGGAAAATGAAACCAAAATGTTTTCCAAAAAACAATTTTTAGTGCATCGTTGTTGCACTAAAAAGCTAAAAAGAGACAGACATAATCCTGACAGCTGTTTGTGTGTTTTGTTACAGTGTAATCAGGTATGTAGCGGGTGGCTATCTGGTGTTCTGGACAATCTCTCTGTGCCCTCCTCAGTGGGGATTCATTGGGTCTTTGTATTCTTGTTTTCCCACAAAGGGACTTCGGCACAAATCCCTCTGGCACGGAGGGGCCATAGCAAAGTAAACAGAGATTTATGTCTTTAACCTTTGGACCCACCAAGTGTTTTTGAGTGGTAATCACACACGTTTATGAGTTATGGGTTGACGGGTTAAAAAATGCACAGCATTGTTGCTGTAGGACTAACCGGGAGCCTGTGATTGGATGATTGGTCTCCAATTACCCAGTGTGCCCTTGTGCTGTAGGAATACTGGCTGCAGGTTAATCCTTGCTTCCTATTTAATGGAAAGAGTGCGTTAAGAATATTTTCTTCATGAGCAATAGCAAGAGTAGCAATAGTACGGCCTGTGCTTTATTGCAGAAGTTACGTTGTTTTGTTTTGTATGGTGAGCAATGATTACTCTCTGTTTGACATTATCCAGAGAATCCTTTAACTCATTTGAAAAGAGGCAGAAGCGGAAAAAGCGAAAGAAAATGAAAACACAACAATTTCGAGACTACATCACTTCGGTCACAGAAGCCAGATTCTCTTTGAAGTTTTCATGGTGTGTGTGTCCCATTCAACAGACCCCCTCCTCACTTCCCTTTCCACCCTCCTTGTGTCAGGAAGGTTACAGCGCATACGCTTGTTTTGTGAGACGAATGCATTCATTCTCTATTGTAATATGAAACACTCCAGGCCCATCCCCTCCCTTGCTCCCGCTCTCCCTTTCCTTCTTCTCCTCTGAATGGAGAGACACAATTAAAAGCACATTAGATCTTTTCAAGTGCTTGTAATTTCATAAGTGAGGGTCCCCAGCTCTGCACAGAACTTAGACGAGGGAAAGCCGCGATATTTAGAGGGGCCCGGGGGAAAGATGGGAAAGAGATATTAACCTCACCAGGGACAGCTCTCAAAGAGGCCACTGCTAGCCGCACAGCAGCCCACCCACACCGACACCTGCAGCACACATAAAGACGCTCTCGCACATGTACACGTTCACACACATGTCTTGATTATCCAGTGTGTCAATGGAAGCCGGTTTCCTCACAATGAATCATTGAGATTTATGGTCATGTTAATGCTTAATGAAGGTTGATGAGTATTTGATTGATATATCTCAACAGTAATAAACCAAAGAATCAGCAGACCTGTTGCATCTGCTTAGTGCCTGACATAGAGCAGACAGCTTTCTGGAAAAACATGGGGATGAAAATAAATGGCAGTAGGCGATGATATATAGCTTTTATTTAACACAAGTGTTCTGAATGTCAGATTATTGTCTGGAATTCAATGTGATGCATGAATAAATTTTTTTTTTTTTATGAGATTTTGCCAGTGTTCTTGCCAGTCTTTTTTTTAATAAATATAAATGCCTTAACCAAGTTTAGTGTTTTGTTCTCCCCTCAAATTTAAAGATAAAATATGAATATTAAAAATATTACATAGTTATAAAATATACCATATTTTGATGGTTTAATCAAACTTCAAAAACAAAGATCCCCTCCACACATCACTTTTGTCCACTGCTGTATAAAGTTTCTGTAGAGTTATATTTTACAAAGTACTACAAATTTCTAATATTATTTATCTATTGACAGTTATAATGTGAAAGTACAGTATTTTAATATTGGTTCATCAGCATAGGGTAATGAATGATTAGTTACTTTTTTGTTTTTACTGTCTTATTTGTGTGTATGTGTTGAACAGAAGCAGAAAGAGCTTCCTCTCTTGATGTAATTTATTTCAGAAATTCCAACCATAACCCATCTGTGTGTGTGTCTCTGTAACGGAATGATATATTGGCTTAATCAAATAGGAAAATATGAGTAACCCAGGTCCTGACACAACGGCAGCTTGCTTTATTATTGTAGCTTAAGGTGCAGCATGGCCATGCCTTCTTTGATCGTGACTGCTTGAGTTTGTGAATATGTGTGTGTGTATGTGTGTGTTTATTTTTTTAAGTGAGGGTGGTACTCAGTGCTATTGGCTTTGATTACAAAAGGTTGAACCTTCTGAGGAACAGAGGAAAGATATTTAGACTGTTTTCGTTGAGAACATTAACCCTTTATGTGTTTCTCCGAAAAGGAATGCTTAAGTCTGTGTGTGTGAAATTAGAGACAAGGGAGCCCATTACCAAGATCATTATAAACGCAGTGTTTCTCGGGACACAGGGTTCAATAAGACATGGTCCTAGTCATCAATCCTGTGTGTGAGAGAAAGTGCTCAAGCAAAGGAGAGCTTACCTTGAGAGCAGCCCCAGGCACAAGCTATGTCATGGCTGCCATTTGCTACTGATGAAAAATGTAAAACATTTTAACTGGCCATTACTGAGATGCTTTGATGTACTTTGATGTCAGTTTGGCTGTCATGATTGTTTTGTTTATTAATAAACATGTACATATACTCTGAGGTCAAAAAATAGTTTTTATTTTATATATATATATATATATATATATATATAGAGAGAGAGAGAGAGATAGATAGATAGATAGATAGATAGATAGATAGATAGATAGATAGATAGATAGATAGATAGATAGATAGATAGATAGATAGATAGATAGATAGATAGATAGATAGATAGATAGATAGATAGATAGATAGATCTTAACAATATTTTGAGATGTGTAAGCGGAATAATTGATTTGTATAATTTATTCAATAAATAATGTACACCCGAGGTGTAACGCGTGTGTGTGTATGTATGTTTGTGTGTGTGTATATATAATACACATAAATAATTGTAATTACTTGCACTTGCACATAAAAAAGTCAAGACATGCACATATTTTACATTTTTTCCTTCATTTTGACAGCTCATACCCCCCTCTTTCCATTTAATGCTATTGTGTTTGCAACTTTCCTTAACATAGGCTGAGTGATATTTCTCATAGACATGATTATGGTGAAATTGTATGATATTACAACTTGGATCATATGAAAATGTATGACAGGTTTTTCTTCTGGTTAGGTTCAGGGGTTGGGTCATGGTTGATGTTTATGTTTGGGTTGTGCATTATTTAACTATTTGCCATTTTTGTACAAATAATTATGACTTCTTAGATCAGTCTGGATTGAGCAAATGATTTTCCATTGATTTAGAAATGACGCTCTAATCTCTCTTTGTATCCCTTATGTTTTGTTGTTGTATATATATTTGCTCCTATCTGTCACTAAACATTGCCTTTAGTGTACTTAATGATCATAAAAAAGCAAAACAAGACCCAGCTTCCGAAAGGAAGGCAGTAGATAAAGATGCTGATGTGGTCATTCCTTTCAGAGAGAGTATAAGAGAATATTCTTGGTGAACAAATTTAAGCATTTACATTTTCAGTGAGAGTGAATCCTCTACAGAACTTTGAACCTAATGTAATTTAATTTTCAAATTTACACTAGATTTACATTTACACTAGATTTACATGAGCCTGCGTATGTGGGGTTTGTGATGGTGTTAAAACTCTTTTTTTCTCTCTCTCTCTTGAAGAACCTTTTTACCCCTAAATTTGCTACACATTCACCCCTCTGTAAAAACATGATTATCACTGCAGCATGAAGCTGCCCACCATCATTCACCCAGTTTAGGTTTTCTGAAGTTAGCAAATCACCGAGAAAATTGGAGAGGTCTGCAAAGTGTTCAGCACTCATGATCCCATCCCAGATCTCTTAAGTGTGTGTGTGTGGTTGGGGGAACCCCACACCAGAGGGCTACGTTAGTTCTCCGACCGTAACATAAACCAATTTCCAAAAGCAGTTTTCTCCTTCATGGTGTAGCTAGGAACAATAATGCATGTTTAAGAAACAAGACATTTATCAAATTTTCTTGAAAAAGACACTTAAAAATGCTATCAAATAGATAAAAACACATTAAACACACAAAGAGAGAGCGAGAGAGAGAGAGAGAGAGAGAGAGAGAGAGAGAGAGAGACCACAGAGTGAGGAAATGTTTTGAAATCATTCCGAGAGTGTTTTGAATGCGTGTGGCCAACCAATTTTCTAAATTATATATTAAATATGTACACTCTATGCCCTGGAAGGGATGCAGACTTTTGAAGAGCATAAAAGAACCAGAGTGAAATATTTTTGGAAAGTTTTGGAAACACTTCTATCTGTCTGTCCTTGCAGTGGAATATCTAAACAGCATTTGCACAGACTGTTTATTACATTGATTTATTGAATTAAAATGAATGTAGAGCTGAAGAATCTTTTTCATGACAATGATTCATTTTAAGGCTGATCGGATGTAGAATTTAATTTACCCAGAAGCAAAGCAGCATCAGAGGGTTTGATAAGGTTTTATATGGCACTACATTAATTTGGAGCAGCACAAAGCAGCTTTAAATTACCTTTGAAAACATGCCTTAAAAAATGTATTTGAAAGGGAAAGAGTGAAAAATCAGCTTATGAAAAAAACTTTAAAAGAAAAGTTGCAAATAGAATGTTAAAGGCATGAAAGAAATATATTCAAAAAATTATAATAACGTGCAGGTCTACTGTTTTCAAAGTCCAGCCTATGAGGTTCCAGCACAGAGATACAATTTGGTTGCATTGTGTGTATTAGTTATTTGTGTTTTGTAATATTGTTATGAATGTGTATGATTTGGTTTCTTGACACATTTTCTTCCACTACACTTACTCAAAGCTAAAATAAATGGATATGTTGCTGTGTTTTTTTAAACTTTTTTTGTTAAAATATTCAAATATTTACCTAAAATATGCACTACTCCTGTTTAAGTTTTCTTTTCCTTACTGTAATTTTCCCTGAATTTTCTAAAAAATAAATAAATAAGGTAATCCCAACAATTTGGTTAGACCGAGTAAGCTCTGCCTTCTGAATATTATGTTTTATTAACAAAGTTTGGGAGGAGCACGTTCAAAGGATTAATGCAATCAACTCGTCATCAGCAATTACACCTCATCCTATCAGCATGAGAGGAAGCATGTGTATATAGACATGTTCGACTCACCTACACCTCTTGACAGTTTACGGCATCCCTCCACCACACCGACTCCTCACACTTATTGTTCCTATCAAAGTCGGGGGGATATGGGGGGGGGGGGGGTGCTCCAAGTTCAGGTTAAATACCGAGCTCGGAGCCCTCTCCTCGGACAGCACGGCAAATACGTATTCATATATATATATATATATATATATATATATATAAAAACACATTCATATATGTATATATATATATATATATGTGTGTGTGTGTTTGTGTTATTTTACTGTCACCTTCTGCCTGTTTTCTGTTTCTGTTGTCTTTTGTTTTTGTATGTTATGCATTGTGAGTTATGCATTGCCTTATATGCATACCCTTATAGGTCTTTTGATGTCCTCTTGAGAATGAGTCATTGTTTGAGTCTTCTCTTGTTGAGTCACATCCTCATGAACACTGATGGTGTGGGGGTGTTTGAGGCAGAAACATGGACATTCAAACAAATCAAGTATCAGGTTTTCTCCCGTGTGTTGAGGTTCCTCTGTCACTGTTTGTGCGAGTGGTTGAATTTTCTTGTGATTTGTGAAGTGTTTGCACGCTTCCAGTCTTGTGTAGAAACTCAAGCTCTTCAGCACATCAACAGTATCTCTCCTCAATTACTGCGAAGATTATTCACAGATTGGCATTAGTCCTGAATCACTTGAGGTCTCGCGTGAGAAGAGAACTGCCTGATGTTGTTGTTTATCTGCCTTTGTGCTGTATATGTGTTTGCTATGATGTAAACACACGCACACAAACACACATTAGACCACTGTATCCAGGATTCTTTCCAGTTTCTGTATAATAATTATAATCACTGTGGTTTTCCAGTAACACACAATATAGGCAATGAAAATGATTTACTGCAATGGCAGAGATTTTTACAAAATTGTATCAAGACTTTAGAAATCTTCACTGAAAACAAGAAACATATTATTTATAGTTCTCTATCTTTTTCTGTTGTGGTACCAGCTGTCTCAGAATGTGTATGTGCATATGATTATCATATCTGCTTTAGGTTTGTAATAACTGAGCACATTCTGTTCTCAAAACAACAGGTTAAATTCAGTTAATACAACTGAAATCAAAATATGCCATTTAAGGTCTTTTTATTTTTATATGCTTACCAGTGTTCAGAGAGATGCTTGTATGCAATGTAGGGGAATTACAGTTAAGACCCGAGGACCAGATATGATTAATAAAGACCAGGAGTCAGAAGTGCAGTCAATAGAAGACATTTTAGTAAAGTTTAGTTCGCAGTTTCATCAGCAGAAGCCAGCTTCAGGTCTCACAAGGAGTTTGTAGGCCGCCCCAAATACAATAACATTGTTACAGCAATTCTAACAGAGGCTAAAATGATTCTGATTGGCTAAAGAAAGTAAGATAAACAAAACTAGTCATTTTCCACACAAGAGCAGACAGTCTGAAGCATATCTCCGTTGATCACATGGTTGACAGGTTTGTGACATGTTTCCCCTCAGTATTGGTCAAAATTGGTTCAGAAGATGTGTTTTCTGTTGTTACAGTTACTGTGCAAATCTCTAGGTGCCATTGTTAAGAATCCAAGAAATGTAAAAACATATGCAGTTATTTAAAGCACAGGTGTGGTCTATTAGTCTGCAGGGAAATCAAGACTGTAATACAAAACATCTGCAGCCGTGACCGTTTACATATAACTCGTGCACCTTTCACACTAGTCACTGCATGCTCTCTCGCTCTCTCTCATTCCGTTTGTACATACAGCTGACGGTTCACATTGTCATTTTCAAAAGATAAATGAATAATGATTTAAGTAGCTCAGACATTTGGACCCCACTGTCTTAAATACAATATACTGTAAAACCACAGCAGGCCTAAAATATTGTGTGAGTAAACTCCAGTGTCCACAGGCTAAAGTTTAGTTCAGCACCTTTGGGCCTGACAGCTCCCATGAAGATGCGCTGTAAGTTCTAAGATTTATGTGCTGATATTGGAATCAGGCACTATTCCGTAGTAAAATACAGTACGACTTTAGTTAAGATGATTTTAGAAAACCTTTGTCTCTTCGCCCCTGAAGCTGTAGCCTACGTGGGCTGTAGATGCAGCATTGAAATGAAGCCTCTCCATTTACCTCTCAAGCATCCTCTCAGGGTCTTGCTTGAAGTGTTTTGGTTGAAGCCTCGTCAATAGAACCCATATGGCAAAAGAACGCTGGTTTGAGGGCGGCCTCTTGAATGTCCGGACGCCTGAAAAGTTTTGGAGTGGAAGGTTCCTCTGTCTCATTAACGGTGGCCTAGGTGTTAATTGGCGATGGGTTGGTATGAAAGAACGAGTATGTGGACATGAGTGCTTATTCGACAAGGAGAAAGCGAAGGAGGTGGAGGTGATATGATGACGGTTAGCTAATCAAAGTCCGGAGCTCGCCTTTTGAGAACGGGAGAGGTTAATTACGCATGTGGAGAAAGTCTGACATCACCTTTCCGAAAGCTTATTCGCTGACTAGAAGTTCAAGTGGCTGCATTTCCTTTGCTCCAGTTTGCCTCTTGAGGGCTAACTTATATAATATAATAATATTAATAATAATAATTATTATTATTATTATTATTTTTGTTTGTGTAGTTTGCGCCACCATAGACAGATATGTACAATTATTCAGTAGCTACTGAATGCAATTGCTTTCGTACGCTCACACGCAAAGCTCCTATTTGGAATAGATTATTGTAAGTGATTTTAATTGCGATTTGTAGGACAACGTTTCCGACTTTCTGTACAGCATTCGCGCTCGAAAAACACCCATCATTCAAATCACCACTCTGGGATTTCGCCACGCAAATAGTTTCGATCTGTGTGCTGCGAAAGCGCCTGGAAATCTGCAAGGAAAATATTATCATAACTCCATTGTGAGAAATATCGTTAAGAGGGGACCTGCTTTTGGTGGACGTTTGAAGAATTTTTCCGCTGGCAGGGTCGACTGGCCCGTCGGGTCAAACTCCTGCGCTTTATCCTTCAACTTAATCCTCAATAGTACATAAATAATACAGAGACCGTGTTTGCTGAGAAAACATGCCCCCGTCGGAAAGACTTCTATGGTATTTTAAGGGGACTGGCGGTATGTAATGTCATCCAAATTATCCTGAAAATCAAAGAAACAAAGATTCACAGTTTATTGAGGAAGCAGGAAAAAGGCATTTCAGTCAGCCACATGCCTTGGTCTACATGGACATATAGAAATATTACGTAGTTATTATTATTCTTAATGATATATTGGATTAGATTATTATGTTATACTTGCAGATTTGAACTGTAATATAGTATATATTTTTTTTAACTATGTTGTCAGGTAACCTAAAACATTTCATGTGGCATTACCATTTGTGTTCCTCTTTTTAAAACTCGGCTCAAATTTGAACCAGGACATTTTTAGTCTGAACAGAACTTTGGACCACACGCACTTTAAAAAGAACATTTCCAGTTTCATTTCCCCCCTAAAGATTTCGCTTGCACCGCGGTCTCCCAGCCAATGTATTCGTGGCCTATCATTTGGACCATTGTTCGGTTTTCCACGCCAAAGGTTTCAGTGAATACGCGCTGTGAAATATAGTTAATATATGGTATGTTGGCATCTGCTATTAACATTATCTAGTTACAGTTTACAACTACAATTAGACGACCTGAGATTTTATGGGAGTTATTTATGTCGTCGGATATAATTGGTTTCAGGAACTTATTTGCCATGTGCAGATCACATTTGCGCCGAAACATCTGCTGAGCAAAAAGTGAAAAATGAAAAGGAAGGGTTAATCAAACTTTTCAGGCTTGCAATTGCACTTGAATGATGGAGTGAGATAATTGTAACAGGGTGGGGGGAGGGGGGGTGCTTTGTGGAATTGAATACTGGAGGTTTTTTAGTCTAATGTTAATGAGAAGCACTGGAAGTGATGTCAGGTTTTGGGTCTGGTTCCGATGTTATATGCATCCGCAGTTTTTATGGCGTTCTCTGAGGCGTAAGTGGCTGGCATAGCTAAATCACTCGCGCCTTTCATGTTGTTGGGAATGTTTGCCAAACTCTTATATTTAGACTGCATAATAGCACAAGCTCACACCGGTGGACCAGATTTCTTTTTTCACCCAGTCTTCATAGCGATTAGCGACAGGTGGATTCCCTTAATAACGAGACGATCACTCACTGACCTTGCAGTTTTCATTTCAATTTTCATACAACGATTTGTATGATTTCCAGAGACACAGACACACTCGTTGGCACATCTAATCTGAAAAACTGAACCTCTGAATGGAATGTCTACAATAATTCTGTTCTGATTTGCATTGGAAGCTATAAGAAACCGACCGACATATTCTTATACAATTTATTTCATATTTTTGTGTAAAGAAAATACATAAGAGCATTATGGAATTGATTCGACGTTTGGGAAAATATTTAAACATTCGTAGCTGCTTGCTAAAATATTGTCGTTATTCATCATTATGTGTAGGCTATCATGCTCTTCAACAATATTAGTTTGCATAATACCACATTTCTGAATGATAATAACAGGTATTTATGTTTACGAATGTGAAAAAAAAACTAATGTTAATAGTAACTTTTTATATACAGTAGTTTATTATTTATAATAGTTTCTTGGTGAGAAATTCATGTATTCTCATGTAATAAAATTGTATTCACAATATTTTTAGATTGTTGAAGAACTTACAATAAGATATGTTGTAAAATGCGTTTTATAATTTAAATAAAGACGTGCATGACAGATTCAAGGACTGCAGGTGTTCTTTATTTAGTAAGCAATAGGCTATGTGTGAATCTGAGATGTTTTACAAATAAATGTTTTCATTTCAGCAGCTCATACTTTTATTATTATTTTTTAGCTATTATATATTTAGGTGTTAAGGGGTTGGGGGGCGGGGGACATATGGAGCCTTAAACTGAGTTTAATAGCAATTTCTGTTAATTAGTTAATTGTTTAATGAAAAATAGTTTAATACGGTATAACTGAAACCTATACCAGACAATAATTTCAGTGTTATGTGAAATGTTCCTTTTAATAAAAATGAAAAGTAACTACGCCACTGAAACCGTTAAAAGTTTTAGTTTGAGCACTATATGGGCTGTATATTTACATAGTACAAAATGTAGCCTAAACTTATCGGAAGTCTACATTAAAATACATTTATTATTATTATTATTCATTTATCTTAGTCAGAATTTTATATGGCCCCTCAAATATAAAATACTGTGTATAGTTTAATCCAAAATAAACTATATATTATGCGGTGAAACATGATTGGTTAGACAGTTCATCAGATTCGTGCATTTGGGGAGGAAATATATACTAATTTAATCTTAATACGTGTGTGGGGAAAACTGGGCTGGTAGCAGTTTCCTGAATCCTTATTGCAGAAATAATTCCCTCTGCAATCGGCTCGACTTTGCTGTCATATTCGGTGTTGCTCGCTCTCGAGTCTTGGGATGTAGTGTGAGCTCGAAACCAGATGTTAAATCATGTTTCTTTCTCTTTTTGATGCTCAGAGTTCAAGTGATTGGAGAGAAGTTTGCGACACGGGCATTCTTCTCATATTTCATCTAGCAGAAGAGGCTTATTATGATATCGATTATATGATCTCACCCTCACAGACGCAAAGTGTTACAATCAAAGCCGGGTCTGTAAGAGATTCGAAAGGCTCACTGAACACATGTGCACAAGCGATGGTGTGTGTGTGTGTGTGTGTGCGTGCGTGCGTGCGTGCGTGTGTGTGTGTGTGTGTGTGCAGCTCTCAGTGACGGACACCCGTGCATGTTGTGGAGTTAAAGGTCGCTTTCAAACCCCCTTTCGCAAGCGTCTGGTTGGGTTAATGGTCGCGACTCCGTAATCTTAAGTCTTGTCACAAGGCTGCTCGCTTTGTCTGGTCCGCGCAGACACGCATTAAACATTTCGATCCCTACCAGATCAACGAAAATAAACGAATGTTGAAATATAAATACAAAATATGACAATCGATTTTTCATGCATTTCTAACTAGATTGTATCTAAATGATCTGAAATGTTATGTATATAAAAACATTGGTATGATGAAATGGTTATTTGAAAAGTCATAATTTAGTCACTAATATTAGATCTAAATAAATATTTTCTGTTAATATATAATTTATCCTAGAATCTCCCTCTGGAGACATTTGTTCCTGGTCACTTGTTTGTAAAAGGTTCATATAGATGTGTTGAGTTGGCTGCGTATCCAAAATCCTGTGAAAATCCTGACAGCATCATCCTGAAATGGCAAAAACTAGAAGCGTTCATTCACGCTTTAACCCAGAGGCTGGAAGAAAGCAGAACATATTTCCTTGAGCTGTAGGCAAACTAGAATTTCCACAATTTCCCAGTTACAAACGCTCGCCTACTTTTGAACCCGAACAAACTTTTTCTTTTCTTTTTTTGCACTATATACGGCAAATAAAGCCATTATTTATTATTTAGCCTAATACTTTCCATGATGTCGACTGCCAAAAGTTTGGTTTTAGTCAAGTCACTTTACAATAGATTGTTTCAATAGTTGCAAAGCAGCTTTACAGAGATAATAGGAATATAATGCAACAAAGTTTATTTTGGCTGTACAGCAGCTCTAGAAGAGCAGCCAATCAATAAAATTTATGAATATTAAATGTTGCCGAATAAGCATGCCAGAGGCGACAGTGGCAACGAACCCAAACTTTATCAGGGGACAGAAGAAAAAAAGCTTGGGAGAAACCAGGCTCAGACTGGGGTCCAGTTCACCTACAAACAAACAGTGCATGATTGCGATATAGACAGCATTTCAGATCAGAAGTCAGACTGAGATCTGGACGTTCAAAATATTTTAGCTGTAAATCTGCTCTAGGCTCTTTCCAGTCAAATCCACTCAAAACATGACAGGAACTCAGTGGACAATTTAATCTACACACTGAAGATAACGACACCAACTATGCCGCATCTTCGGACTAAACATTGACAGTGCTCCCAAATAAGATATCTTTGTTAAATATTACACAATATATTATAAATCATAGTTTACGCATACATCTGCTCAAGATGACCAAAATACAGCGCACCCCCATCCCGTTAATCGCGTCCAGATGTGAAGACCGAGTAATTGATTTACCGCCATTCAGCGGCCCTAATGCGGACTGAGATGGATAATTGTGTATTTACTCATTTCTTCGGGGGAGTGGGGAGTCGGCCGGCCCATCTTGACACAGGAATATTTCTCTGGGTGAATTACAGGAACGTTTACCATGGTAACTTGTGTGCTCTCTCTCTCTCTCTCTCTCTCTCTCTCTCTCTCTCTCTCTCTCTCTCTCTCTCTCTCTCTCTCTCCCCCCCTCTCTCTCTCTCTCTCTCTCTCTCTCTCTCTCTCTCCCTCTCCCTCCCTCTCCCCAGGCTACCTGTTTCGAACATCTGAGCGCCACATGGTAGCCTCCCGATCCGTCTCCCTGTGCGAACAATCTCCCTCGCTTCCTTTCTCTTCCTAACAGATGCTGCATTCACTGACCCCATGCGCGTTCTTTCACACGTTGTCCACTCTATCTATCTATCTATCTATCTATCTATCTATCTATCTATCTATCTATCTATCTATCTATCTATCTATCTATCTATCTATCTATCTATCTATCTATCTATCTATCTATCTATCTATCTATCTATCTATCTATTTATTAATATTACAGGTGGCCTTATGTTTTTCTTTCTCTTTTATGTCACTTTATTTTGTCTCTCTCTCTTATGTCACTGTATTTTTTTTATCTCTCTTTTATGTCTCTGTATTTTTTTACTGATGCTTTGAAATTGAAATTTCAAAATGCACCGGAAGTGTAACATCTGCGCGCGCCTTTTAACGGAGTTCCCGCTTCTGTGCGGGATATATTGCACACGACCTTGACAAACCCACAGCAAGGCATGATAAACTGAGAGGAAATTCCAGACCGCTCCTCTGGGATATCATCGGGAGAGAGTATCCCAGTAATTCTCCTTTCGTATACAAAAGGGGAAAATTCCCTAGATTGCAATCGTCAAAATAGATCGCTATGCTGCTTTAGCTAACACAGATGGCAGTCCAGATATCAGATGGAGTTCAGTAATGGTGTATCTTTACGCTTTGCCAACAGATAAAGTTCCTGTTGGTGAAGTGTTTGCTTCTGTGTACAATCTGTTTTAATGACATCATGAAATTGTCGTGACACCTATAATGAATAGCCATTATAGTGCACAAAGCTTTTTCAATGGAGGGCCATAGTTCAAGGGAATACTTTGGTGTCACATTGCAATTCCTGCTCAAATAAACTAATTTTCCCTGCCGGACTGTAAACACTCGACTAGCCAGGGCGGCAGCATCAATAGAAGAAGTGCGCATGGTATATCACAAACATTTTCCCAAACTGCTGCAGACTTCCAGACCAATTAGGGGCATTTTGCTTTGCATGGTGGAGGAAATAGCTCTCCACGCTGCAAAATGTCACAGCAAAGTTCCCGGGGCTAAAGCCTTTTTTATCTAGAGCATGTGAGTGTAAGCGTCTCCCTGAAGTTCTGGTTTCCCATAAAACAGTGTCCATGTTCTCACTGCCTTTGCTTTGAACAGGTACAAGCTGGATATGAGGAATGAAGTTTGTCGAGATTATCTGCAAAAAACGCACAAAGGCACCTGATGGAAGTTATAATGAAGTTAATAGTTTTTATTTCAGGGAGATGTCAAACACAAATGGTAACTGGCAGTTCCTTGACCTTATCTCCAGCTCTTTTACTCTGCACTTTGAACTTGTGGATTTGTGCACAATTTGAAACCCATATTGGAACATCTGGAGACATTCCTGGCAATTTAACACCGTCACGGTTTATTTATTTTGACTTTATTTGTTATTTAAGTTTGTTTACGTGCATTTATCTACTTATGTAGCCCCATCTTGGCTGCTTGGCTGTGAGAGAATCCGTGAGAAAGTGCAAGATTAACCAGATGGGACGTCAGAAATGGTAATGCAGTGATATCTAATCTCTCTCATTCTTCATTAGAACAATTTAAAGAGTTACAGAAACTGTGCTGCATCTGTTTAGCGCAAGAAAACAAAACATTTGAGAAATTCAGTTATTCTGGGCCAGCGGCTGCAGCATGTGTGTGAATCCTGAGGAAAAAGTTTTCACTTTTTGCTGTCAGTCAAGTCTCATGAAAGGCTCTTGTCTTGTCGAATTTTCAAAGTAGTTAAAAGTTAGATTTAGCCACTCTTCTGCCACACACAACACACTTTTGTTATCATAACTTGTTTTATATTCTTCTAAATAAAGGTTCCATTTAGAACCAACATCATTATGATGTTATTGGAGAATTCTTTGTGTGTGCTGCAATTTTTGTTAATGTTGGTGTTGAAAAAAAAAACAGAAATCAAGACTGATCTCATCAGCCTGATCTCATCAAGATAATTATTGACCTGAGGAGAGAGTGCAGGAAATAACTATTAATTTTAATTATGGTGTATAGAAAACAATGCATGGTTCATTACAATGGTATAAATGTTTATAATAGTTCAAGAAAATGACATAATTATGTCTCATTTTAAAAGAAATAGGTTTAAATATCTGCATTAAACCCTTCTATAATTCCTCTATCATTTTTTAAATCACAAACAGTCTCTCAGATTATGTAATTTTAGCATTCTATGACAGGACATCTGTTTGATTTCTCATTAATTTGATGCTGTCTTCAGTAGGTTTTCCATATTGACTTTTTAAATCACATAAACAGCCATTGCATGAAGAACAAAATGACAAACTGAACATGCCAAAAGTAGTTGTTCTAAAATCTGTAAAAGTTGTAAAAAGATGTAAGCTGCTTTCATTAAGGACACAAACATGCTTGAAACGTGAACAAAGTAGCATTAGCATGGTCCTCCGTGACCTTTATGTTTATCTTGTCAAGATTGAGCTTTAAGATTGTAAACATATGACGAATATCCATTTGAAACAGATTCTTAGTCCAAGAATAGATCCGAGGGCTTAATTGTGACTCAAAAAACCCCAGCTGTTAAGATTTAGGATAACTGTGTGCCGGACCGAGCTGCCATTGCGCTATTGAAACAATTTGCCTGAGGTTAGCTGCTAACTCTGCCGGGGGCGGGGGTTCCATTCCTGACGCCCAGCCATTTAGTTAATGAACGCAGCATTAGGTTTTCTTGTGTTGTTTCTTTCAACATTAGAGCATCCGCTCACCTTTCTGTGCTGAGTTACGAGTCCTCCAAGGGGCTGCTGGTCAGATGTGTATTGATAATGTTGTGTGACTCACGCCAGCTTCAATGTGCACACATGAGCAGATCTTTTGTAAGGCTATTTCACTTCAAACGTCTGGCCCTACACTTTAAATGAACAGACCGAGTTTATCTGTGTGTTTGCAGGCAGAGAGAGAAAGAAAAAAGACTGTTATTATGAGTGATGAAAAGTGAAGTAAGCCTTTGATTGCACGTGTGATTTTATGTGTGTTATTTATAGCTAATGTGTGCACAGAAGGTCTCCAGTGTTTGCCCATATACAGCTGTGTTGTCGCCCCAACCCCGTACCCCTGCTGCTCACAGTCTTAGTGCTCCATGGAGAAGTTCATCAATATTTTGGGCGACCTTTGACATAACCTCTACAATTCAAACAATGGGATTTTGGGTACACTAAATGGCCATGTGGTTGGCAGGGTGGCGGGACTAATGAGGGAATGTCGTCTCGGTTTTACAGTTCAGGCCGAAAGCGGTCAAGTGGAAAAACGGCCCCGGACCGCCTCACGCAAACTTTCAAAGAAGGGGAGCACACAATCCCCACAAGGGCTTTTCTTTCAGTCCATCACTTCAGCAGCTCACTCTCTCTTCCCCACTCTCTGATCTCTCTGTGGTGTCCTATTCATTTTCATTTCTATCTACTCAGCCTATCGAGGTCTTTTTTTTCTGCTTCTCTCACGTCTCTCTCTCTCACTCATGATCACATTCTACTCCCCGCATTCTCTCTCTCTCCCTGGCTCTTTTATATTTGGCCAATTATCAGATTAAAGAACACCCAACTCAATCTTTTTTGATATAATGAGTGTTCACCCTCCCTTGTGAATCCATCATTAAAGAGACAGTTCACATTGATTCTGTCATCAGGCCTTCTTGCTGTCTGTGTTGTGACTGAAGCTAGCCAACAATAGTTTGGTTTGCTTTATGTTATTAAAAAGTTCTGAACAATGGCTCCACTTCTTTTTCAAATTAGGCTGTTAACATTTCTTGACATTTTCAAATTGTTTCAGTCAGTTCCTTTTTGCTCTCTTGCATTTATACTAGACACTAGCACACACACACACACTCACACAAATGACAAACAATTGTAGATCATCACTTACGACAATATTCAAACCCACATCCCAAATTCATTAATTTTATTGCAATCATTATCCAAGTCCAATGCATATCAATCACCGATGGATTTCTAAAACTTCACATTGAGAATTTTTGTTTAGGAAAGAGTATTTCAAATGATAGTTGTTACATCAGTGTATAATTGCAGATACATTTGATTTTGTAAATGTGGATATAGATAAATTGCATATGCAAAAGGTGTATCTTCATATTATCTTCATATTGAAGTTATCTGTGGACAACATAAATGTTCTGATTGAATGATTGTTTGCTTGATTATGCTTTCAGTTCTGAACATAACCAATGGCTTTGCACAAGGGGTGGTGCTGATGAAATGATTTACAATGCTTTGAAATTTTCTTTCACATTCAATCATTAAAATAAAGAGAGACCGCAAAGAGAGAGAGATCCTCTAAAACTGCCACTGGAGTTTTCTTGTCAAGGAAATCCTATAGGGAGGAGGTGATATTCCTCTCGCTCCAGTAAACCCTCACATGAGCATTGTGTGTCCGTTTGAGTGTGTGCTTTCCTTTTGAGGAAAATTAGATTTGGAAAGTGTCCTGTAGCCTGTCATTATATCTGTTCACAAGTATCCTTTTCCAGTTATCTGTTTGGCCTGGACTGATTTGGCGATCACAGCCTAATAATAGCGGATGCTTACAAATGCCAGGGCTTATGAACACAGCAGTTTTTTCAGTGTGGTCATGGCTCTCAGCTATAGTCACGCAACTTCTGTGCATGTGTGTATTAATTTGTGCTCTTGCACTTCAGCCTGCACTTTCTATTTCTTTTGTGTGTGGTCCTGGTAAACCATACATTGTGGTGAGAAATGTCTGATGCCCCCCACCCCCCAAATTTGTTTTGTCCCCATGAGGAAAACAGCTTATAAATCATATAAATTATGTTTTTTGAAAATGTAAAAATACAGAAAGTTTTCTGTGAATTATAGGTTTAGGGATAAGGTTAGGGATAAAGGAGAGACTATAGAGTTTATACAGTATTAAAAAAAAAACATTATTTCGACGGAATGTCCTCTTAAAACATGGAAATCCAACGTGTGTGTACTGCATTCGATCACAATGTATATATGGGCTTGACCCAAAGAAATTCTGATTCTATCTGAAATAGCTCATATCTGCTTGTCAACACTGCTAACAATTTGTGTTTGGGTAATTCTAAGTTCTTCAAAGCATGCATTCAAAAAAAAAACTCTTTTGACAAACATATGCAGTGGTCCTAATGTATTTGCATGTATTTCAAAATATCTCTATTTATTTGCAGCTCAATATACTGTTTTTTTCTTAATTTTGAACAGGATTTCTATTGCTTCATATTTTGAAACCTGGCCAATTTGTGAAATCTTATTTGAAAATAAATGCAATGTTTTGATATTGTTTTGATATGTATGCGTGTGTGTGTGTGTGTGTGTGTGATATTCATGTTGCGCAGAAAAACATTTCTGTGTTCATTTATATGTGGTGGCAGCCTTTGACAAATGCAAACATACATATACGTTTCAGAAAGAGGGAGGGTAGTCAGATATTGAGCTGCTTGTCCTCCCACTAGGTTAAACAGATGTGGAAAAGGACACACACACACACAATAATCCATCATTAATTAAAACACTCCAGTTCAGTGATATAAAACTGGGACTTAATTGACTTATGTCTGCAAGATGTCAATGTGGTATGTAAATTCAACATTTGAAGCTCTAGTCTTATTAGAAATACAATTTCCTGTTTGACTTCAGGATAGTGTCTGCTGTTGATTGAGCCCTGAGTTTGTGAATCATCATAACTCAGTATTTTGTTTCCAATATAAGAAAGAATTTATGCAAGCGTTGCAAGTTATTGACTTTAGGCAAACCTTCAAACCGACATCTGTGTGCATGGAGCAGAGTTATTAGCAGAGACTGTTTACCTCTTCATTTTATTAAAAACTGCACAAACCATCTCTGCTTGTTTCCGGGTCTTGCTACAGAAAATTTGTCGGTGCAGTGAAAGCTGCTGGGCTTTTTGTCTTCCTCTGTACCTTGGGGGGATATCAGAGGTGTAACTCATCCAGATGTTTGTGGAAGTTGGAGCACATTTAAGGAAGTCATACACCCTTCAGGCTCAACAGGTTAAATGTCACAGGACGCTCAGCAGCACCATTGGAAAAACTGACACACAATGTGTGTGCGCTCAATAAGAACGAGAGCCTTGGTCTCTGTTTTGGCGAAACCCTCCTTTTCACAGTGTGAGCTTTATTATACATGTGGCCGTTTACTTTGAATCTTTTCGGACAAACTGTGGTTGCGCAGAGTTAGTTTCTCTGAACTCAGTTTCACTACGTCCACTCTAAAGTTTTATGACCGTGTGCGAGGGAGAGCGTAAACGGGTCACGACCCGGCGCGGTACTTTTTCTTTCAGAGGAGAAGATGGAAGACTTTGAGGGTCACAGAAAGCGAATGATCTGCTCATGACTGTGGAGAATGTGCATGTAATCTGCCACTGTGGAGATGAGGCAGACACAGTCTCTCTCTCTAACACACTCCTTCTCTCACTCGTCCTTCTTTCTGCAGGTCCATAAAGCTGTGGTGGGATGTAATTCGTCCCAGTAGAGAATGCCTTGGAAAAACAAAGTATGAATGTCTCACATTGATTTGGGTCAGGAATGTGTGTGTGTGTGTGTGTGTTCTTCTGCCAGACACCGAAAGTCTGTTAGGTCATATTGGCAATATATCATAAAATCAGTATAGACAACATAGAAAACTATTTGACGTTCAGTTAATAAAACCTTCAGCATGTGAAAAAGGAAAAGAACAGGTTTTATTGAAATAACTGACATCAAAATCTGATAGGATGCCATAGGGTTAGATAATCAAATGATATCACCATATTGTGGGAGTGTGGGTCACATGGTGTGTGAATGAGATAATTCTAGTTTCCCCCTATGTTTCATCTATACAGGCACACACAGTTTAAAAAGACAGTTTATTTAAAAATGAAATAATTGCACCCTATTAACTTTCATTGTGTGGGAGAAAAAAAAATATATATACACATATTTTTGTTCAAATCAGGTCCTATACGCAATTACCACTGAAAAACTTTTGACCTGATGCTGCTCTGTGTGTGTTAGATATGCTTTTGTGTCCCTGTGTGCACATTTTGTTTTTTGGTAATTTATCCAGCACAAATAGATCAATCATACATCAATAACAGAGAAATGGAAGTGGAATTCCCCCAAACTGCAATTTAATGGCTTCAAAAAACGCCATGTTCTCTATGTTTCTTTTGGAACAACAGCAGAGTGTGTAAATGAGCATGGACTGACTGTGCATACATGTGTCTGCGTGTACAGCTCTGTGTCATGCCTATAGTGAAGGATTTTCTTGTGCTTTCTCAGCCTAGATGATTTCTTGGATAGAACAACAAACACTCTGGTAAAACAAAGCTGAGAATGTTGTCTTAGGCTCTGGTGTACTGAACTATTAGTGAGGGACAAGCATATGTTTTGTGGAACCTGTCAGAATCGCTGTGCAAATATTATTTCAATGCGAAGATGAATAGAGATGTGTGCACTGGCAAATAAAAGAGGTCCGAACCTCCTAATAAAGAATTATAGAGGAATTATCAAAAACAAACACAGGATAGAGGATATAATCTGCATACAAACAACTGTCTGAAAAGGAACAACATGCTCAGGGAAAGACACATTATGCGGCAGCCAAGAAACATGTTAAAAATTATATTTATTTAAGTGTTAAAAATTATGTATTATTTTTATTATATATATTTTCAGTTTGCAAGCTGATATTTTGCTGTCATTATTCATAATTACAAGCCATGATACAACTTGTGCTATTAAAGTTAAATGAAATAATGATCAGGTTGAAATAATGAAAATGAAATAATTAGCCAGATTAACCTTGTCTACAGCCCAATATATATGCAATAAACGCTTATTTTATTGGGGTGTGTAAATTAATCCAGGTAGGTTAAGTGAGCACAGACTGTTTTATGTGCACTCTTTAATAATGGCCTCTCTTCACACACTGTAAAAAGTGAAAGTATACTTTAAGGAGGTATTTATTCTTGACTCGTAACTTTTATGTGTAACCACATTAGGTATTTTTTGTGTTAAAATATAAAACATTCTCAAGTGCTTTATAATTATATATTATTATTATTACCCATTTCCAAGAGGACAAGCTGTGTTTTGTAGTTTAGAAAGCATGTTTTAATTCGGTTTCTCTATATATTTCAGAAACATGCAGACATAAGAAACCAAGTCATTTGTGAATGAAAATGTGTCGAAAAGAAATTATTTGTCATTAGAACAAATCACTTTTACAGATGTGGTAGATTCTGGTTAGCGATATTTCTGGACGTTTCAGGGATCGGGAGAGAAAGGGGAGGAATAAAAATGGCATGAAAATGTGAGTGTAGAGGTTTCAAAGAGAGCTGCGGGTTAAAGAGCAATGCATTACACCGGGCAGCCGGTGTAATTAATGCTCACCACCCACCCATAGAGCCCTCCAGCCAAAAAGCTGCAGAGAGTGGACTAAATCACAACCGTGTGTTTCTGTGTGCTTTATCTTATATGTGTGTGTCTGTACATGTTAATTTTTTCCCACTGAAGTGGCAGTTTCTTTACCTGTTGTTCTTTGTATTGTCACTTTTGCAGCTGAGACACTTGTTAATAAAAGTGGGTATATATGATGTTTTTGGTTAAATATTAGGTTGTAGACAGGGTTAAACCTAGTTTACCATTGCATTTAATAAAATTGATAATACAATTATTGAGAAATACAGTAATACCAATACTTGTGTAATTGCAATTGTGTGTGAGTGTGGTGGGGGAAAGGGGGTGGTGTTCAGGTACCTACGTGTGTGTGTGTGTGTGTGTGCGGTTCAGGTTTACCCTACATGTGGCAATATCTGTTCTTGTGGGGACATTTTTGGTCCCGTGAAGAAAGCAGCTTATAAATCACACTAAGTGAAGTTTCTTGCAAATGTAAAAAAGGAGAAAGGCTGGTTTAGGGTTAGGTAATTGAATATACAGTTTGTATAAAAATTATTATGTCAATGGAAAGTTTTCATAAAATGTATGTGTGTATTTTTTTAAATAAAAATGATGTTTCAGTCTGTGATAGTGTGACATAGAGGTAGATTGTGAGACATATGTAAGAGGTATATTGATGACTAAATGAATGTGTTAGTAGAGAGGAAGAAAGAGTGGTCTTCTGTAGCCAATATATAATTTAAGGGTTGAACTGTAGATCCTGCCGCTGTTTTTTGGGAAGAAAAATAGATTTACAGGACACTGAGAGAGAGCAGCAGTTAAGGAAATCTACAGGCCTTCAGCCACACAGCATCTCACATATATATCCAGTTACCCCCTCACAGACTCCACTCCAACCTCCTCCTGCGATCCATTCAAAATCGACACTCCTCAAGCATACATCCAAAGACAAGCACGCACACTCCGACCACCCCGAAGCACCAACCTTCAGTCGTCTTGCAGACCCCAAAGACCGGCTCAGCTCCAGCTATGTTGTGACAGGACACAGGAAGCATGTGCTGCCTTGGGAGGAAGTATCAAATCAAACGGCATCTTTTTCTACTTTAAGAGGAGATTCCGCTCCGGTCAGAGGTGCTTTACACAGACGTTTAAAACGGGCCCATTGGAAGAGGGGATAAGCAAAAACAAAAGCCTGCATTCATCTGGCCCACATCAGAAAACATAATGTTATTGCACAGGCTCACTTTTTACCTGAGGGACAGAGAGAGAGAGAGAGAGAGAGAGAGCACAAAAGTGAGAGAAATCTTTATTTAATAATTCCATTTCATTTATTATGTATAAAAAAAATTTATGAACAGAACTAGACACTGAAAACTGAAGAAAGATACTTTCAGAAGACTTGGGACCACAAGGTCACAAAACAAGAAAGGCAGGCAGATTTTGTTAGCTATGAAGCAACAATCCAAGCAGATGATAGTTCTCGCTTTTTCTGCAAAGATTATCCATAAATAAACTAATATGAGCCGCTCTTGCAGGTTCCCACGTCTGTTTTACATTCCATTGGAAAAAAATACAAGTTGTCTTAATGAATAGTGAATCGGTCCCTATTGTTTCAAACCTGTGTGACTTTCTCTTTTATTTCATTATGTTAAACATTTTCAAAACATCTAGTTTTGTGTTTAAAAAAATAAATTCATACAAATTTGAAACAACACAAGGATGTGTAAGTAATGGTAGATTTTTCATTTATATTTCCTTTATATCAAACACCACAAATGCAGATTTAAATGCAGGATTATGCCATGACGTAACAATAGTTTCCAGTCAAGGACAGCAGTGACTCCTGCTTGCTTTGGTGTTTGGCTACTGCTGAACATGTTTCAGTAGAACATTTAACCTTCAAGAAAGCTTTGCACACTTCTTCCCTATCTCATTCTCCATCGTACTACATAATCCACTTTGACACGGAGGTGCAGGCCTTTACCTCGAACCTCGTAATGCTTTTACTCGCTGTGTAGTTTTTGATCACTATCTTGCACATTATCAAAGGCCTATAGAACACCAATCTGTTTCAGGGCATGTAGGGATGTTTCAGTGCTGTTCAGAGAGGTTTCCCTTCTTAATAGCTGAATGGAATGAAATGTGGCACTGAAAGAGCTGCTGTTCTGTCAGATTGTGATGGTGTGAGTAGAGGAAGACTTTACATCTGTTCCTCTGTTATAGGGCGAGCCTTGTGTTAACCCACACACTGAAACTTTCACCACTGCCTGGAGAAAACCATCAATGACTGATGAAATTACAGCGTCATGCTCATTCCAGTAGTGGGAAGAGGAGAAAGGAGGGAGCGTTTTGAGAAACAGAGTGAGAGGCAGGCTGAAAGAGCATGTCTTCATAGGTGGTTCCCTCTGTTGTCTTTGGTTTAGTTGAATGACTGACAAGGGCGTCATGCAAATGCGAAGCTCGGAGAGCAAGCGGGAACTCTAAATGTCTGCTTTCAGTGGCCACACACGTGCACGTGCGCTTTCCCTCATACATACGCATTTTTGACAGACATCCTCAAAATGCTTATTTTACCAACAATGCTTATGATTGTTGAAATTCTTTCTTCTTAAAATAATAAAAATGATTGATAGCCCGTGAAACAGATATTGGACAACTTTAGCCTGCCTGTAAAAAAAATGGTCAGTTAACCTACAAATATACTTCATATGGTATATTTTTCAGTAAAAAAAATACAAAAATAGATTAGATTGCATCAATAATTTTAAGAGTCAGATCAAGTAGAATTAGCTCCTTAAACAAACAGATGCCCATATTAAGTTACAATGACTTTGTGACTCAATGTTTATCATGGGTCATTAAAGAGCAAAGCCTTTAGCTAGAGAGAGAGTAGTCGTGAGCCTCTGGTTAACGTCCAGTGTGGTGCACGGTATAGATTACCTATGGGTGTCACTGTGATGAATGGCCTGGCGTAGCGTGCTAAAATGTTTATGCTCCGGTGGCGTTATTGCGTGTAACTGGCGTCCACAATCAGGCTGTTTAGGGAAATACGATTGAGTTAGTCGTTACAGGAGACATGAAAGGTAGGGAAGTTTGTCTGTATAGCAAGATTTTTCATTTGAACCACACAAAAAAAACACACCAAAAACATACACATTCAGAAAGTGACTGTTTTATTGCATCTTATGCCATGTGTGTAATCATTTAAAAAGAAAAAAATGACTCTTTTAAACAATATAACAATTTTCTTAAGTAAGTATTTACACATATAAAGGAAAGACTGAGATGTGCCAAATCGAAGCTGATAATGTACTGTTCTTATGCAACATTGTAGCATTGAACTGTTTCCAGCTTGATCATGTGTGTGTAGTGACTGACTCTCTTCCTGGTGCTTAAAACCTATTATCTCTGACAAAATAATGTATTCCCTGGCTGTGGAAGTTTGTGAACACCTTCAATTAGACATGCATGTTTCAAATGAAAGGCTACTGTGTGAAGTCTAGCTTGAGGTGAGGATTTCATATTTTGTCAATTATATTTTTAAGCATCATCATTTGAAAAAAATATGTGCGCATTAAAACAGCATTGAGCAAAGCTACTGGATTTATTGTCGTAACCTCTCCGCAGAAATCCCTTCAATGCAATGATGATGGGATTGTGCAAATATTGTAACAGCCAGCATTTTAAAGTAAGTACAGAAAATAGAGAAAGGAGACAATGGTGAAACAGAAATAGAAGCAGAAAAGGGATAAAAAGAGATAAAGAAGAATTGACAAAAGATAGAAAAAAGAGAAGGAGAAAAGAGAAGGCATGAAAGGAAGAGAGAAGTAATTGACTGAAGTTGGGTGGCAGAGAGACTAGCGTGTTAGTGGGCTCTCTAACTCTCTCTAATTGGAGCTGTATTCAGACCTGCCTTTAGTTCTCAAACTTGCTAATGGAGCGTAAAACTCACACACACATGCACACAAATACACTGTTCGTCTCTATACAGCAACAGAGGATAAGTGTTGCTGGGCTACAATGTGAATAGATCAGAAAGGGATTCAACACCTCCCATGGAGGGCATTCACTGCCTTATTACATCTCTCCTCGTAATGCCTCTCTTGCTTATTCACACACACACACACACACACACAACGGATTCTAAAATGTTACATTAGTAGAGGATGTAATCAAAGTGGGACATGAGGAGAGAGAGAGAGAGAGAGAGAGAGAGAGAGTGTGTGCGTGTGTGTGTGCGTGCATATCAGAATGAATGCTTTTATTATGTAACAAACTTGTGAAACGTATTTGCAAAGCTTATTTTCTATAGATTTACTTTTGCCATATTTTAATTCTAGAGCATTTTTATGAAGTGCCTTTGATTATTGTTTACCATGGTTTGCCCTGCATGTGCTTATAAAATAAAACAGATTAAAATCAACTCTGTAAAAACTTTTAGATAAAATGTGCTTCATGTGGAAACAGTTAAATTAAAAAAAAATATTTATATGGCTCTGTCTAAGTGATAGCATTTTTTTTACACCAAAAGTTGTTGTTGAGGGTCAGATCATTGAGAAATATTTCCTAAAGGTAACTGCACAGTTTAACTGGTCAATTAGCCTTAAGATTGTTCGTATTTGCATCATGGGTATGATGTTGTATGATTCAATTGTGAATAAGTGCTGTTTCTGTACCAAAATGATTGCAAAATTATGATTTTTTTTTAAATTAAGTTTACTTATACTGTAGATATAAAGGTTAACATAGACTTGTGTCACTTACTTTAGAGTGTGCTTTACATGACGCTTTCTTAAAGCTCTTGCCCTGATCTCTTAAACCTTTCTTAACAATCTTCTGAGGATCTTAGGTCAATCTCAGAATTGCCACATGACCCTAAACACTTGAAAACAAAGGAGAACATTTCCAGGACTTTGATTGTTTCCAGTTTTGCTAAGTGCAGTTTGTTTAGGTTTTGTAAACTTCATCCTCTTGTTATGGTTTACTGGTCCTGCTCACTCACTTTTGTGTTCTTTATATTTAAATTGTGGATGTAACAACATAAATTATGACCACCAATGTTTGTGTATTGTTCTTTGGTCTGATGCTGGCCACAAAGACATTCACTCACTGTGTAGTCCACTCAATCTTCAACTTCCTACCTTTTTTTTCTTGTTATGCTTTGCCGCTTGTCGAAAGAACTGTAAAATTTGTTACAGTATTGAAACTCTTTTATCATTTTATATATTTGGACGATTTAAACACGTTGTCTTCATGTCTACTGTTTCTTTCTGTATCGGAATCAGTGCCTTCTTCAGTGATGCCTAATTTAAGTTCTGCACCGTTAAGCAATTATTATATTAGTCTTGAGCACATATGGCAAAACACGCAGATTTTCATAATTTCATGAGCGCGCAAACAACCGTAAAATATTTAAACCATATATATATATATATATATATATATATATATATATATATATATATATATATATATATATATATATATATATATACGGTTTATATATTTTACACACACACACACATATATATATATATATATATATATATATATATATATGTGTGTGTGTGTGTGTGTGTGTGTGTGTGTGTGTGTGTGTGTGTGTGTGTGTGTGTGTGTGTGTGTGTGTGTGTGTGTGTGTGTGTGTGTGTGTGTGTGTGTGTGTTTTGTTGTCATTGATATTATTTGTTATTTTACTCTAATTTGTGAATACAGTATAGCCTATTATTTAAACTGAGCAGAATTGATCTCCTGTTTTATATTATTTTATTTTGCAAAGCACAGTTTGCGTTTGAGACCATATTTGTTCAAAACGCACAGAAAGTTCAGCGGTTTTCGTTGATGTTCAATATATCAAATAGGCAGTGAAATCAATGCATTTATTAGATTATGAAAACAATACCAACTTTACTTTGGAAGAAAAACTTTAAATTTTTAAAAGATGAGCTACAGGCACCTTTAGAATAGCTTACATTGTAATTCGGAACGTGAAAACATAAATCAAACTTTAAAAAGCACTCATTGTGTTATGCACGAAAAGTTGTGTGATGATCATTGTTAACAGCCATTTAAATCAATTATTTACATAAATCTACATAATGATATGCTTGTAAATTGTGTTGTTTGTGTTATAGGTTTATTTAAAAAAAAAGATTGAAATATAGATTGTGGCCTGATTTCATACCTACTGAATGCATTAACGTACATTTCATATGCACATTAACGGCCCGTGCAGAATTTTTACCTGATCCTATTTGAAGATAATAATTTAAAGACAATATAATCTGCTACTGTATAGGCTACATGTTGTACAGTGTTCAGGTTAATGTAGCCAATTCCGTATAACCCGTCCTATAGACTCTTAATTTTAATTCTTTAAAAAAATCTTAATTTTTTGTGAATTTATCTGTGTTACGCGCATGAGTGTGTGATTACTGAATCTCTGTATCGTCGAGTAGAAACGAGAACAGGTGGGATTAAAAGAGAGCTAGGTGCCCTATATCTCACCCCCCTCCTTTGCTCAAGTCGGTGTGTAGGTTAATTATTATTATATGAAATATATATTTGACATCTAACTCTTGGAAAGTATTAGTTTATTTGAATGGGTGTCTTGAAGCCTGTTTTTTTCTCTCTCGGAATAGCATCCCTTTAGCTTGTCTGCTAACCCTCTGCCCACACACACAACACAAGGACGCTCGCATATACTCGTCTATAATTTATGAACCTTGCGAGATTAAAATACTATAGTAGAGTGTAGCACGCGAACAGTCCACGAGCAAAAGGATGGCATGATGCGCAACAGCAGCCTGTATTTTGTATGACCTCTTCAAAGTAGCCCAAAACGAAGTGTTCGTTTAATTAAACTGCATCTGTTTATGCGTGTATATTTTAATGTACTGTAATCTTTTTTTATTGTGGGATAGAATATGCCTTTTGAAGTATAAGCCTATTTCATCTTTGACTCACGTTTTCTGCTCGTAAAATTCATGAAATAAATAAATAAAGGGCGTATTTACCTCTGTCACGTTTATCCCCAGCCAATAGTAGCGTGGTTACATCATAGTGGCACTGCACTATTTGTGTGCACGTAAGCGTGCGAGCGTTTCCTGCTCCATTGGCCTACTGAACTAAATGTCTCTGTTTCCTCTGCGTACTCTCGATAGGCTACTCCAGATTTCCACTAGTTACAAAAAACACACACACAAATACAGTTGTCATTTAGTTTTATTTAATTTATGATCGTGGGTCATTTTAAACCGCGTCCGTGGTGCACTATGATTGCCTAAAATATTTTTTCAGCTGGGTTGGTCTCAAACATTTTCTATTGTGGTCTTAATTGTCTTCCCTTTGAAGAAGTTTATCTATAATTATAGACCATTATGCCGTAGTAAGCATCCCAACAGCACTTATTTATTATGGCTATGGCATTTAGCCTCGGCATCTCCACACGCACGCGCACGCACACACACGCTTTCTGTGAAACCGACCGATTTCTTTTACTATCGCAGACCCACTGTGAAACTTGAAATCTGGATCATAGATGACAGCACATGACAAAAAGAAAAAGTGTCAGAGCAGTATACTCCCATGGACAGGGCCAGCTGGATCAGATCACGCCGATTATCATCGACCCAAGGGCAGGGAAACACCACGTTTCTCACCCCAGTGACATTGTGCTGTCTCTGAGTAGCAATTACAGAGATAAATGTGGGAAACAGCATAGCGATATCACGACGAGGAACCAACTTCAATGCTTCTGTTGTCTGTTATAGTGAAAAGAATGGGATATAACAAGACCGGAAATACAAGATGAGAAAAATCACATCTTCGTAAAAAATAGGCCCTACATACACGCCTAATGTATCGTATTTATCGAGTAGAGATTCAGTTGATATTTAATACAATTTAATATTAATATTCAAACTAGTGTAAAAAAAACATCAGCTCATAGTTTGAATGGGGGGAAAAGTGAAACCCTCATAGTGTCATTTTAGGACGCATTATGAGCTCATAACGTGGCATCTTTTAATCAGCCACACCACTTGATTGACCTTTGAATCACATGTCAAATTTACTGTGTTTGATGGGCAACACCAACATTACAATTTCATTAGCAACAAAAATGCATTTGTGTCGGAGCACTGAAATCTCTCAGTTTGTATTCTGGGGGGGAAAGTGGCCACAACCATTCTGTCAGAGGCCTAAGTTGAGCTGGACAGTCAGACTATCTTATTCCAAAATGCACCCTGGAACTCTAATCCTGGAGTAAAGGTCTTCCTGACAATTTTATATAGCCATATGACAGAGACAAAATAGCCCTATCTTGATGTTGCTTGTCATTTCATAGATATCTAAGATAACCTTTACATTATATGGTCTACGCTTCCCTCTGTGTGTGTGTGTGTGTGTGTGTACGTTTTGCTTTTAGACAGTAGTTTTTCCTCAAGCAATGCATGACGCCATCAAATACTGCACCAGCCAAAAAATAAAAAATGCAGTCATTGACCTTTTTTATTGATATTATTAGTAGTAGAAACAATATTCTATAAATATTTATTAATAGTGGGATTTTTGTTTTTTAACGTATTCCTTAAATAAGTGTCTTTGAAAGTAAAGGTTGCAGGTTATTGTTAGTTAATTGTTACACGTGGCTTTGCATTTCAATCCAGTGCTTGTATTTAATTTCAGGATATTTAAAAGACAATGTGAACACCTGGTTTCAAAGGCAAGTGATCTATTAGCACAAATAAAGATGTTATCAATGAGGTGATTTCCACTCCAACTTATTTTGCAAAACAATATTTATTATTAATGAAAAACACCGTGTAAAAAATAGCACACTCCGAATATACAGTACCAAAGAATGTACATTGTTTATTAAGCTACTGAAAAGTACACGTTGTATAAAAATGCTCGATTTTCACCCTTGTGAATTTTCATTACAAAGTACAAATAATAAAATCAATTTGCCAAACTAGAAAACATCTGTGTTTTCACACAAAATATATCATTGTAGACATCTGACAATTTATTTTATAGCCTGTTCAAAATGTTGTCCTGAGACGCCCTATGCTGTGATTACCACAATCACACTGACAACGAAAAGTTCGTGGGGGCGAAAATTAGATTGAACTAAAATGTTAACATAAATATACATTGTATATTTCACAGCTTGAATATAGGCACGAACGTGTTAATGTTCACCATTCAGCTGCGTGAAACAAAACAATACAAAAATAATCCTACCTTAAGCACAGGAGTGTATCGCTTTAAAATGTGACGTTTAGTTAAAAAAAAAAAAAAAATTAACAGCCGCTAGTGCCACTCACAATCCGGTTCGCGTAGGTTTCGTGTAAAGACGTCGGTCCGTGCAAGACTCCCGATAGTTGGCTCGGGGAGTGCTGAGACGCGAGGCTCGGCGGCAGCACCGGGACCACCGGTGAAGTCCGTGAGGCACAATGCGAGTGCGTAGGGCTTAAAGAGCTCCCGATAATACTGTCTATGGAAAAGGGTGACCGGTGAACCGGGGACTTAGCCGCTGTCTGTAAAGGGGAAGAAAGCCCGGGACTGAGAGGAGGATAGAAGCGGGAACGGGCGAGCTCCGTTGTGGTGGGCATGAGGGAAGGCGCGGGGATGAGAGTTCCGGTGTGAGGATGCCGGGACGGGGGCGGCTGCTGCTGCTGCTGAAAGGCGAGGAGCGCGGAGTGTGCATGATAAGACTGAAGCTGCAGACCGTATCCACAACCGTAAGGTCCGTAGCCGTACGCAGCGGCCGCGGGGAGAAAGCCTCCGTGCTCGCGGAGAAGTTCAGGTGCCTGCTGACGCTTAAAGCGTTTCCGGCGGCGTAAAAAGCTCCCGTTGTCAAACATGTCGGCGGACTCTGGGTCCAGTGTCCAGTAGTTGCCTTTACCGGGGTTCCCAGGCTCCCGTGGTATCTTGACGAAGCAGTCGTTCAAGGACAGGTTGTGCCGGATGGAGTTTTGCCAAGCTGGAAACTTTTCCCGGTAGTAGGGAAATCGGTTGCTGATGAAGTCACAGATCTCGCTGAGCGTCAGGCGCTTCTTGGGACTCTGGAGGATTGCCATGGTGATGAGTGCGATGTAGGAGTATGGGGGCTTCACCAGGGTGTTTTTACTTGCTGGCTTATAGGGGTCCCGTGCGGCGGAGGCATCTGAGCAAGGCGGCGAACCGCTGAGAAGGATCTCGTCGTGCATCTGAGCCACCTCGTCCACGTAGGAGCGCGTGTGGCCTTCGCCATCGTCTCCCTCCCCGACCACATCGATGTCGGTCTCCTCCGAGAGCACAGACGCATCCGACATCTCGGAGCTCAAAGTCATGGCTCTCTCGGGTGCCTGATGGGCTACGGCGGATAAGCGCTGGGCGTGCTGAGCCTGCGTGTTACCTGCGCTCTCCAAGCGAGAGAACTCATAAGACGCGCCGAGCAGATGCAGAGAGGACGTGCCAGTGTGTCACCGGTGCCATAGGCTTTTAATGGATTACTGTGGGCACGGAATCAAGAGGTCGCCCAGATCCCCACATCCACGCGCTTATTCTGTCTGGGGAGACCCTCCTAAAGGCCAGACCAGGATTCCAAAGAGGGCGGACCTTTCCTTGCGCTTTATACCAGCTCGCTGATCACATGACGAAACGCGTCACCGCTGCAATTGAAGAGATAAAAACATATCAGTCTTTGAAAATAATCTAAAGAACGGTTCTCTCTGTCATCGCCGATGAATCCACTGGTTTGGTGGGATTTTCCTGGGTGAAATGCTACTGTCTTCTTTAATAGCCTAGAATGACTGAAAGATGTATGAAGCTCAGCGAACTAAGCACATCATTATGGTAGGACCCTCCCTGCTATTGTTATATTTCTCATAATAGCCTAAGATCAAACCCATAATTAATTTTTTACTATGTCTGTTCAGGTGCCGAGCGTGACGTTTAAAGTGGACATAACGGAATTGTAGATGATTTCAGATATGCTCCCAAACGTTCACTCGGTTCCGTGTCTGCCTGACTACGCATCGCAGTTTGCGTGACACGGGAGTGCACTAGATCATCCGCGAGCCATTGGTAATGGAAAAAAAAGTCAGCTGTTAACTCGCATCAGTCACGCGGATCACGAAAGAGCATTCTAGCTCGCGAAAAAACCAGGGCACATGCTCGTGTGCCATATCCCGGGAGGCCAACATTGTCATATTCATAATTAATTTTTAGCAATTGGTATCTGATCGGGCAAGAATCTCCCTATTAGTCAGGTTTTTATTTACCCTCTACTTTTTAAAATGTTAAAGAAGTGGGATATTTGTGAGTGTACGATGCAGGAATATTGGACGCTTCTGAAATGTCACGATTTTACACATTAAGAAAGTAAGAAAGAAAGAAAAAGGAAAGAAAGAAGCCCGGGTTTATCATTTAACTGTGACACAATGAAATGCGTCCTATGTAGAAATAGAGACTTAATAGAAATAAGACATTCATGACAATCATTAAAGCATTAAAATGCACATGAAAAGGTTAATGCTGCTCGAAAACACAAAATTATAAGTTGAGTGTCCACGGCTCACCATAATTTAATATAATGAGGATTAAAATACAATTATTAGCCTATATACGCTGAAGAAAATAATCCCTTTTTTATTTGAAAGAACATTCAGTTGTACAGTGTTTAAGTTATTTTTCCCTTTAAAGGAGGGTGTCTGTCTTTATGTTTTCTTTCATTTGTTTTTTCACAGTGAGTTTAAGGGCGAATCCTATTACTCTCGATAGCTGAATACTATAGGCCTATTAAATAAAGTCTATCAAGTGTGAAGCCTTTTTGTTGTGGTTAACAATGCACTTACAATCACTGCATTAACATATTCAAAAGGCGTATTATATTTGGCACTATTTTAATTCATTTGTTAATTATTTGTTTGAAGAAACAATTATAAAATATAATAAATGTATACATTCACATAATACCTTTACACCATTGAGATAATTGGTATTACGATTACTGCAATAGCAATAATAAAATCCTATTTTTAGTAATAATTTAGTTTACTAATAATTTAGTAGGCCTTAAAAAACAAAACAAAAAACAATACTCAGGCAAGAAACCCAGTCTGTCAATTTTAAAAGATTTGTTTTTCTTTTTTTAAAGAAAAGAAAGAAAGAGACAAGCAGAAAATTTGTATATAAAATTGGCTACTAAAACAACTTGTGGTTATAGGAGTGATGAAAACACTTGTCCAAAAGATACACAACGCTGACCCATAGAAACTCATGTACCCGACATAAAATAAAGGTCTTTTCAAACTCCTCAAAATGAATTATCTTTTCCTTCATTATTACAGTTTCATGTTGGTTCTGGAGGATGCAGTGGGTATAAGGGGTATTTTTGTATGATTGCAAAAACATCTGGTCCGGTTTGATGGCCGTTTTATGGTAACTCGTGTGGTCAGGCTTGTGAATTTAACATATATTTCCTTCAGCCAGCAGTTCTTCCAGGCTGTGAGAGTGCCATCTCGCGGCAGTTCACATCTCACTTTCGCCAAAAATCTGTTTTCCAGGTTGATTTCAAGTTTAGCTAAACCTATACGTTTCTATGTCGGTTCCAAGGGATTACTATTTTGCAAATACTAAAATTCGGCTATTTTGCAAGCAAGTCTGGATTGATGGAATGGAAATTAATTTAAGGTTAATTCGTTTCATACCCCAGTAATATTTGCACATTTAAAATGACCTATTCAATATTAAAATTAAAATTTAATAATCAAAGATTCCCGAACAAAAGCATGTCTTCAAGCAGTATTTATAAAATGGCTGGTCCATTTTTTACTGGCCTATTTCTTAAGTATTTGACTTGTGGGTGTAGGCTGTATGGATTGAAGTTTTATTCTAGAACGATGCTGCCATAATCTAATTCACACAGTTTTATATGCCTATAGACTAAAGACAAAAGTAAGTCGGTTTAGTGAAACCAAAACGATGGTGTATTGACTTTTAACTCTGATACAAAAAATATGTTGTTTCGCTACATCAGTGACAAAGGCTGTACATTAAATGTTGACTACCAGCTTCTTTACAGTTGCTTCATATTTTCTGCACGATTTAAAAGAAGAAATACAACTTACATTTTTAGGACAAATGTTTAAGAAAAATAGTTCTAGTTCTTTAAATATGGTATACATTAAAAAGTAAAACTTTATCATCGGCTGGATGGTTGGCCCATTTATTTGGGAAGACTACGCACAATCTGGACATCACAATAACTCGCGGTGATGTTCCTATTGGCTTTGGCTTAATTATTCTGCGTTATGAGAACCGGGGTTCCGTGAGCCGGGTCAGGGCTTGTATGTGTGGTTAAACCACATCTAAAGTGTTTCTAAAGTCCCAGAGGGGTGAGCGGGCGCTTTCCGTGCCACAGGGTACCATGAAAGCACTTCCCTGCCACGGCTGATCTGGGTGAAGTTCCATGAATATAATCAGAATTGTACCTATAACATCTGCAGAGATTCGCACGTGCTCTACAATTAATATCACATGCACGGCATAAAGTTATGACGTGAGGGCCTCTGTGCGTTTCGAAAGACACTGCTGCACGCCGAGTTTACAGTTCTGGGGCACAGCCTGTCAGCTGCACCATTTCACGTGAAGTCTCTCGAGTCGCCAAAAAGGGAGGACAATAATTTATTTTGAAATAGGATATTGCAAGGGCACTGTGGAGCGCTTAGTTACTTTTACCTTTATTATTTTCTGGAGAAAAAAAAATATTTTCAAGAAAAATGTTTTCTCTTTGGATTTCTGACAAGTGCAAATCCAGATTTTACAATTTCATACAATGTGATACAGTATTTATTCTGATGCAAGTTTACATTTTCGTAGCTACAACTCTTTTTCGTACATTTGTTTGTTTTTATTTATTGTTTACTATGCGATAAGCAGCAGAATGCACAATTTATCTAGGCTTACTAATTGTGTTGGCTAAATATTGTTCCATAAGCTCTAAATACAAAAGCCAATACGTTTTCCAGTCTTACGATTTTAAATTGGCTATACTACAAACACATGTTATTAATCGTCCTACAATGCATATTGATTTTACATGTCATATTGATCTGAGGCAAAGTCAACATAGACAGCTCAACAGTTACTAAACATATTTGAAGGCCGGATTTCAATAACGTGGTCACGTAAAGAGCGACATGATTTCTGGTGGACATTATGTCATTTAAACGTAGTTTTAACCTATAATATTCCAGCAGTATGGCACAAAACAGAGCTCAATTCTTGGCCCGGAGTGCAGGGCGGGCAGGCATGGTTTCTGGGTCCGGCCCACTGCGTCGCATTTCAGGCCTGTCGTCACTTCCGTCTTTCTCTCTCGCTTCCATCTTGCTCTCCGCGTGTGTTTGCTGCTAGCGTGCAGGTCAGTGAGGAGCTCTAAAATACTCTATTTCCTGCACAACCACTCCTGGTTCCGAGGCTCAAGGTAAATAAGTACCTTATTTACCTAAAGCGGCTGCTGTTTTGTAAGACTCACCCGCGGAGAGATGCCTGAAGTATTTCGAGTGAGCCTCGGCCCTGCCGGGACAGACACGGGCCTGAGAGCGCATGATAATAGCATTTCAAACAAGCTCCGCACGCGACACATTTATCCAAAGTATTTTACATATGAATTTACCGACAGAAACTAATATCGGGGTTTTCCCCTTACGACTTTTCCGCCATCGTTTCCTTCAAATAAACTGGGTTACTTTTTTTCTTTGTGGTCAAAAAACATTGCTTATTCAAAGTTTTGTGTTTAAAACGGTGAAGAGCTGCAGGGCAGTATCGGCTTGGATGTATCATTTTGTGGGTGTAACACATACCTGACTTTCCGTACTTTAGTCAAACGGTCGCTGTTGCTCAACAGGCCTGACAGACGCCTTCGATCTTTAGCTCTTTACTGGCCGCTGCTCCTCAAATAGTCGTTTTCTGATTTGTGCAATGTTTGAAAATTATCAATGTTATAATGGGACGTTTTAGTAAGGGCTGTGCATTTGTGCGTTTAGGTTTTATAGGTTAAAGAAGTTTTGTCGACTGAATGTGTCATTGTAGACCTCACCTCTAAAACTCAGTTGTTCTGTATCTTCTTCACTCAATGTCATTGACGTCCTTCTGTCTTCCAGATGAAAGAAACTATAATGAACCAAGAGAAATTAGCCAAGTTGCAGGCACAAGTCCGCATCGGCGGAAAGGTAATAGCTGATAAAAGAACCTAAAAAACCCCATTGAATCCTGGTTAATGTGTGTTTACTTACTAAAAATCAGGCCTTATGAGTGACATTTTTTCACTTATTTTTGCCTTTTTATAAATGTGTACATTTAGGGAACTGCTCGCAGAAAGAAGAAGGTGGTCCACAGAACGGCTACTGCCGATGACAAAAAGCTCCAGTTTTCCCTGAAGAAACTGGGAGTAAATAACATCTCTGGCATTGAGGAGGTATTCATTCGGCTGAATCCAAGTTTACATTTACGAATGAAGTTTGAAATCTCTTCTATGAACACATGCTTTGGTCCTTCAATGCTCATGTTGTTCCTTTGCAGGTCAACATGTTCACGAACCAGGGCACGGTGATCCACTTCAACAATCCCAAAGTGCAGGCCTCACTGGCAGCCAACACCTTCACCATCACAGGCCACGCCGAGACCAAGCAGCTGACAGAGATGCTGCCCTCTATCCTCAACCAGTTAGGCGCTGACAGCCTGACCAGTCTGCGCAGACTTGCAGAGGCCCTGCCCAAACAAGGTGTGTTCAGTTCTCGAAATGGGTCAGACTGCACGAGCCAGAGGCAGTGTCACATTTCATTGTTTTTCATTTTATGCAGCTATCAGCAGTTTGAACGACTAGCTAACCCCACAAAGTAGTGCATGTTGCTAACAGGTGATGGTGCATTTTTGGGGGAGGGTTGTTTTGGTGCTGCTGGTTCTTTTCCTTGAGTATACTTTAAAATACACTTTTATTTGGTTTATGCCTAGACTAAGTGTCTCAAGCAGGAATACCCAAACTTCTGTCAGTCGAATCCTTTTGACCTGATATATTTCTTTGAATTACACTCAAAGATTTTAAGCTAGCATTTAAATGACGTGCTCAAATAATTTCTTTGTTGGTTCACCCCAGAAAAATTGTCATTGTTTTCTCACCCTCATGTCGTTCCAAGCCAATAAGACTTTTGTTAATCTTTGAAGCACAAATGAAGATATTTTGATGAAATGGGAGAGCTTTCTGTATTCTCCATTGGCAGTATTTGAAGTACGACTACAATTTCGAAGTTTCAATGTATAGGCATCATAAAACGTATCCATATGAATCGTGCAGTTTAGTCAAATTTTTCTGAATACTTGATCACTTTCCATTATGAACCGATTTCATTTTTTTTTATGCTCATAAAAACGTTAATCAGCAAACAAACTCAACGTACTTGACGTGTGAGAACAAACCTCATTGGTTCTTACGGAAGCTCAAACGTGATGCGTAACATGAGATTGAATCTCACCGGTTCATGCAAACATGCTTAAGCTTCCGTTTATCATAACAGCGCTGATGTTTATATATGAATAAAAGCCTACATTTAATCCGTTAAACAATTTGAAGTGTCAGATTGGTAGTTGTGTGAACTGTCAATAAGTGTTTCAATCCAAAGATGTGCATTAACGTGTGTGTACAATACTAACAAATATTTTACACAATATTCGAAAAGCACTGTTTCTATCCAGTTAGTCGAAGAGAACAAATTGTCACTACCTGATAAGCTGGCAATAAATATCACTTAGAAAAATTAAACTTAATGCAGTGGAAGAACCAACTATATATTTTAATGTTTATATACTGTATAATGTATATTACTCCTCACATCATGCAGACTTAGTGTAATAAACATGGTCTTGTTAACTTGCTTACTGAGTCGGATGCCTGCTGTTTGGGAACGCGGTCATGTAAGACAGTTCTGGGAGGTAATTATACTGAACCACTTAGACAATTTGCTCAGGGACTTGAGAATGGCCAAAACATTCTGAGCTTTCATATTCCCGGTGGCGTGCAAAGAGATCGGTCCGCTGGGTTGTCCTGTTATGCCTTCCCATTGCAGAGCCACGTCTTTTTTTGTTGTGCATTGAGAAACTTTGATGGAAACAGATTTGCAGAAATTCATGTGCATGTTTTCTTATGGGATAAACGACTCAATTGAGTGCATACATTTTTAGAATTTGTGCATCGTGGTGTTTCTACCCAGTATTTTTTTTTTTATGCAAAGTCCCAAAATGTGCATTAAAAGTAGGTGGATGGAAGCATAGCTAATGTAGAGAGAGACAGATTTCAGTAAAATATCTTCATTTGTGTTTCGAACATGAACGAAAGTCTGAAGGTTTGGAATGACATGAGTAAGTGTTTTTTTTATTTTTTTGGTTGAACTAACCCTTTAATGGTCAAATCACATGCATGTAGAAATTGTCATCTTTTTATAGTAGTTTAAATTTAAATGAATTATTTTTTAATTAACTCTTGGTCTAAGCAATGCCTATAATGCTTATTCTAGTACATGCAAAAGTTGGTTTTTATTTTTTTTGCCTCTCCCTTAAATTTTTTTTTTTTTTATAAATATATAAAATAATTTTTAAAAAATTAAGTTTGGCCTAATGCAAGTCTGAAGGCTTTTAATTCTATTCATTATTATAAGTTCTTGTTGGGGGTTATGGTTAATCTGAGCTGTGCTATTAAGGAAAGAGATTTTTATTTTTTTTGTCTCTTTTCACAGTATTCTAATTGTTGACTTTAAATGCTCTAGCTTTCAATTAGTGTTTTGTTTAAAATGGTGAATGTTTAAACATTTTAAATTTTTCTCCTATTTGTTGTAGCTGGTGATGGAAAGGCACCGGTAGCTGGCGGAGAGGAAGAAGATGATGAAGTTCCAGGTCAGTATGCTGGAAAAAAATCCTTGTAGCTGTGTTTGCTAGAATAAAAGATACTGTAGTGTAAACGCTTACAGAAAAACCTGCACATTTTACAGTATGAAACTAATTTATAAACAAGAATTTAAATATAAACCAGTAATTCCGTCAATGAACACTGCTGCTAAAATCTATTTTATTGACAACCACCGTAATACAGGTGGTAAGAGGAAGCCACATGAAGAGTCATGAAGTTCTTCACTAGTAGCCTTTTCACAAGCTGAGTTCTGCTAGTATACAGAAGTTGCACACACAGAGTCATTAGTCTTTACTGGTAAGTTATCCGTAAGAGATCATATGCGAATAGAACCCTTTCAAAAATACCGTTAAATCAGTTCTGGGGGTTTACCAATAAGGGAAGTTCTAACAGTACCGGTATGATGCTGTGTGTGAATGCAGAATGAAGATTACTGGTACTATTCATGTACGACGGCAGAATGTGTTGATGCAAGTAGTCTGCAGTTTAATAGCTTTTCTGTGTAAATGCAGTAATCCCTCAGCTATTGCAGGTGTTGGGTTCCAGGCTCCTGAAAATCTGCGAAGTAGATATAGAAATCTATGGTATTTTTCATATTTCTTTTTTATCTTTATAAATTTAAGCTTTTTTTTTAAACCCTCCCAACAGTCTTATATAAAACCTTTATACACTCTTCAGCAATTTTTAAAACTAAAAATGACTTTGACATGCATTACGTAAAAATGAGGTAAAATGTACTGCACAGCAAAGAAGAGCATTACTCCAGCTCTTCTGAAAGCACTGCTTCATCAGGCGCTTCGTAAGGTGCTGCAATATCCTCATCCAGCGTCGTAACTTTCATTTCAACTTTTTTTCTTTTGTGTACGGATGTTCTTATACATTTGCATGGCACCATCGATTGCATTTCGGAGCTGCAACGAACAAATCATCTTATATAAGACGGATCTGCCCTCAGAAACCCGTGGTATAGATTTACATATATTCACAGGAGTAGTGCAGTATTGTCTAGTGTTTTTAAGAGAAAAATGTGTTTTGTTTGATAATCCCCTTTATGTCTGTCACTCAAATGTCAAATTGAAAAGATGGTTTAACTAAAGCGCTTCTCATGCGGTCATTCTGGTTCATTTTACTGGGATGAAAACTTTCTTGCTGTATGTAAGGAGCTATTGACACAAACTCAACATCAACACAACACTAAAATAATGCAATAAATATTCATTGAACACCAGAAGATGTAACATAAATGTGTACAACTGGTAACAGAAAACTAAAACTATTTAAACAAGATGCTTTCAAATATGAAGTGTCCCGCAGGGAATTTTGGGAATGCTAGTTTAGTTTTTCTACTTGTTTTGATTTACCCCCTTTTTTTCATCCTAAACTACATTTAACAGCATTTTAGTATAAAATTATATATTGTCCAGTTAGACCTAAAGTTTTTCGCTGTATTTTCCCAGGAACTCTTTACATTTTACACCTAAAATTATACACATTTTTCCAGTGACTACATCTTCAGTTGCAACCCGCATTATCCATAAGATTTAGATTACATTTTCTATTATTCCTTGTGTTTTAAATGCCTCCTAGCTTGAGCTTCACAATCATTACCATATGGGTTTCTGTGCATGTGGTAATGTAAGCATAGCACGCTTGCTTACGTTAGGGCAGCGTAGTTGCTTGTTGTGGAAATGTCCAAAAAAGGAAGGTTTCAGCAGGTTGTGTGGACTGCTACAGTGTCAACATATACAAGTGTTTAACATCTCTTCTATTGTTTGTGAGCACTGAAAGCTCAGTTTGCTTTTCTTTTTAAAGAGAGGGATTCGGACACATACGGTTGCCATTACAATTCCCTAGTTCTCCTTCCCGAGCAAACTCCAGTTAGTAACTCAAGTCTTGCGCACGTACAGTATGATTACATCTTCGACACTGCAAAGTTAGTTCACCCGTACGATGACAAAAAGGGTTAACGGCTTGTTCCTTTGCGCCCATTACAAAGATTCGACCCTTCTAAAAACAAAGTCCAGCCTTCTGTTAGTGATTCCCTCTCTGATGCCCTGGAGCAGTTGATATTCTGTTTATCAGATTTCATCTTCTAAAAGGCAACCTGCTTTGATCCTTTGCGGTTTCATTTTTACAGCTGTGTACTTTTCAGTCTCCCAGTGTTCGTTTATGTTCTCTATGGAAATCGCTTACTCACAACTGAGAGAAGAGCACAGAAAATGCTTTTTCAGATCATGTCTATAAACACAGTTTCATAAAGATGAGATTTAGGGTACATTTACACGACAATGACGTACCAAAAAACGGAAATGTTTCTCCTTTGCGTTTTTCACATACAGATGACAACGGGGTTGTCAAAACGGTCCTCGTTCACTCTGATCTGTGAAAACGATTAAAAACGCTGTATCATGCATGCCAGGCAGGCAGTTAGTGTGAGAACTTCAATTTGTAAAGAAAAACCATGTGCCTATTGACTCAACACGTAATACGCATGTCGCCCATTTTCACAAATTCACGTATTTGTATTAAACACCAGAGCGGTAGCGTCTTAAGAAATATGCTTTTTGAAACCTATTTTCAAAAGCCATTTTAAGGTCCCCAAAATGCTGTTGTGTAAATGAATATATATGTAGACTTGATATTGTTTCACTGAATCCACATTTTCTCTCTTTGCAGATCTTGTGGAGAATTTCGACGAGGCTTCAAAGAATGAGGCAAATTAACATCCTGGGAAGGAAAGGCGCTTAATCTCTGGTCTCAGCTGAGACTTGTGGGACTTTTTCCCCTTTTCTTTTATAAATGTATTGCATCCCTGAATCTCCTATATATTTTTCGTGCACTGCGGAGGCCCTCGTGTCCAAGCTGAGAGTGTGAGATTGATTGAACCACACAAGTTCTTGCACAGTTTTACGAGTATGTGCGTTTGCTCGTGCGGTCCAAGAGGCAACTTTGCCTCCACCTTCCCTGTTACTGAGGCTCACTCATTTGGAGCTTGTCTCAATCAACATCTGGAAATAAACATTTGCTATTGACAAAGCTTATTAAATGCTGTTGTTTTGTTGCATTTAATTGGGGATGAGGTCAGTCCATGATGTTAACAAACGATTGAATCTTTAGGGACTAGTACAAAAAAATATTACTAAGAGTTTTTCAAACCTCAATCAGAGACATTAATGTTCAAGTAAAGGTTTATTTACAGTTTTGTAGATCAGAATTTGCCTTAAAAAGCGGCAAACCAAAGAGTAAAAACCTGAACAAAATCTTGCTGGGTACGACAGCAAAACAAGTGTGACGGTTTAATTAATACTACTGTAAACCTATTTTGCACCATGTTCTTTTCCACTCCATTGATTCTAAAGTACCCGATTTAGAGAACCATTCATAAAACCAGTCAAGTTTAATGTGAAACAGCTTCATGGCGAGTTAAATAGCTATTGCAAAAAGGCATTGATTATTGATCTAAATCACATCGACTAAACAAAACCACACAAATATATTACTAAATTCAAAACTCCATTTGTTATGTCAGCAATTGTCATGCACTTGATCTGTAGTACATTTGCAAAAAGGACAATTCACTTCATCAGTTGACAAACTGAACGATTATAACACTCAAATATTCACTCCCAATTCTTGTATTTGCCATAGTTATTCTTTGATGCCTTGCAGAAGCTTGAGTAGATGAGCCTCCAAGACCTGTTGAACTGGGAAACAACAATGAGAAGAATTACAATTACATGAAAGTTATTCAAAACCAATACAGAATGGGTAGTTTAATGTTCTTAGCTTCATTAAAGTAAAAAGGTTTTATGGTATTAATAATTTTATACTGATGGTTTTCTCAGAGTTACCATTTCTATGGCCCATTGCCACAGCCATGTCCATAGCGTTGAACCCAGAGTCAGACTCCATGGTTGGGTCAGATCCACTCTCTGTTCAGTGATCAGAAGAAGTATTCAATGCACTACAGTGAACCAAACCTTTGAAGAAACACTAAACACTGGAATGCATTACAGTGAAAAGAAATGAATTCAAAGTAAGCCTTTTACCTAAGAGGATTTCCACACAGCGAACATGATTACCATGCACTGCATAGAGTAACGGAGCACCACCATTCTGGAAATGCATAAACATGGTTTTATTTTTCTTAAACATTGATTCTGGCAACTGCACCTCACAGTTCAAGTAGCAAAACGTACCTTGCTTAAAAGGTTTAAGCGAGCACTTAATCATCACAGTATAACACTAATTCAATTAAACTTAAGGAATACCAATCTGTCCAATTAGGGAGACTGTTATACAAGGAGAGCTGGACAGGGATGTAGAAGGGTAACAACCCTGCAGCAGGACCGGTATCTGCTTCTTTGGGGCGAGGAGCCCTAAAGAGAGACCTCCAGCATGCTACCGGTCTGCATGTTTCTGATCAAACTGTAAGAAACAGGTGACACTAGGGCCTGACGCTCTCTTGTGGGACCTGTGCTCACAGCTTGATTGGTGTTTGGCAGATAACACGAGAATTGGCAAATCCACTATTCTCTTCATGGATGAGTGCAGCTTTGCACTGACCAAGTGAAAGTCTGGAGATGCCAGGGGGGGATTTTACGCTGTCCAGCATGACTGGTTTGGCGATGGGTCAGTAATGATCTGGTGAGGAATATCCTTGGAGGGTCGCACAGACCTCACAGCCAATGATTTCCTTACTGCTGTTAGGTACTGGGATGAAATCCTCAGAACCATTGTCAAACAGTGGGCCCTGGGTTCCTCCTGGTGCATGATAATGCTCAGTCTCTTGTGGCTAGAGTGTCTAGGCAGTTTTTAGATGATGAAAGCATTGATACCATTGACTGACCCTCAAGTTCCCCGGTCTTAAATCCAATTGAGACATTATGTATCAGAGCAACTGAAGCTGCCAAGAATCCAGGTTTGGGAGGAGAAACCCCAAGACACCATCTGCCATCTCATCAGGTGAGTGCATGCAGGCAAATGGTGGCCATAGACATTACTAACTTAAATTATGTTACTGTCATGAACTTCAGCCTATAACTTATTTTATATTGATTTTTGGTATGATTTTGAATTCAGTCCTCAGTGTGTTGATGACTTTGGTTTCCATTGACTGTTGTCTCATAATTTTGTTCCTAACAAATTATAGAATGCATATAAATACATATTTTCTAATTGCATATTTCATTCATTAAGATTCAATCTGTGATTTAAGTGTTCCCTTAACTTTTTTCAGCAGTGTATTCACACCTTATTACAATACTAGGAAAAACTATTTGTCTCTTACTATTGGACCCCAACCAACAAGCCTAGCACATCCATTTGCATTGCTGTTAAACTGCCACCATATATATATAGAGTATATAGTCACTGATGCATGATTGTCATTTACAGAATTTATATTGACATGTTATTAGAAATCAACAATGTGACCACTTACCCAATCATACTCATTGACGTCAACTCCACAGTCGATAAGCATTCTGACAATATCTGTGTACCCTTTACTGCAGGCCAATGACAGTGCACTCTCTCTCCCTTTGGCTAAAAGATGAGGATCTGCACCCTGAAACCAAAGGATTGTGAGTATCTAGAGATTCAGCCATTAAATTTGACTTCTGCTTTGTCAGCCAGATGGCTCTGACCTACTGAGTCTTTCAGGTAAATGACAGCTTCCTGAGCAGTGAGGCCATGAAGCAATGCTAACTGATTGCTTTGTGCAGGTATATTTGGACTATTTGATCTCAGTAATCACCTAAAAATGACTGATGAACTGATGTAGTGAAAGCGTATAGTATATTTGCACTCACACTCTGTAACAGGAACTCCACCACAGCAATCTGTCCATGAGCTGCTGCCCACATCAGCGGGGTGAATCCTTCCTCATCTTGCAGGTTAATCACAGACTCTGATTTAAAGAAAAAAGTAGCCAGCACCTCATTTCTCACAACTTTAGGCATAGTTGACCTAATAATTACACTGCTTTTCAAAAGTTTGGGATCAGTATGTAAACAAATAAATAAAAAATAAAGACATTTGTAATGCTGCAAAAGATTTTTATTCCAAATGCTGAAAATTTAGTTTCCACAAAAATCTGTTTTCAACCTTTATAATAAGGATTTTTTCAGATTTTATAATGACACTGAATGCTAAAATTGCATCTTTGGTCACAGAAATAAATCACATGTTAAAATATATTAAAATAGAAACAATTATTTTTAACTGTAAAAATATTTCACAATATTTCTGCTTCACTATATTTCTGATCAAATAAACCACAATAAACGTTTACCACTCCAAACTTTTGAACAGTAGTCTATTTAAGACCAAATTTACAAACTTGCCTTGCTCTATTCGACTTGCTAAGAACACCATCTCTCCTTGTGCCGCCAACTGATGTATAGACAGTGCTAGAAAAGCATAAACATTTGGAAATTAAGTTATAGTTGTGGGTTTTGGTTTTAAGAGTAGGTCAGGGGTGTCCAATCTTGGTCCCGAAGGGCCAACATCCTGCAGAGTTATCTCCAACGTGACCCAATATACCAGACTGGACGATTCTAGTAATCCTGAAGACCTTGATTGCCTCGGTTCAGGCGTGTTTAAATAAAAGACAGGATCGGACACCACTGGATTAGATTGACAAATATTAGTGGACAGTTTTGAGAGAATGAGAAGACTTACAGTGAACAAGCAACGGTGTAGATGAGACCTCGTTTCCACGGTGTTTGTTGGTGAGAGTGGTGGACTGCTTTATCGGAGAGAAGTGTTTTGTGGTCGATGGCGTGTACACATGCCTAACCTGAATACCAGGTGAGGGAGATGTTTGGATATTACACTCAGCTGTAGAGAAAGAAAGAGAAACAAGACATGTTCCTGACAACTATATTCACCAAAAAGTTGGTCATTTTTCTCCATTTATTTGCTTTACCTTTAAATAGCACAGAGGCCACCTCCAGATCAGAGTTCACCTGGTCCTGGATGTTTTTACTGTCTTCCTCGTTCAGCGACTTCACGAAGCGTGAGCATACGTTCATGTCAAAGCGATTGGGTAATATAAACTTTATGCCCATGGCGTTCTGTGAGTTGGCATCCTCCACTGACCCAATGCCGACGGATGGCTCTACCTTGATGCCCGTCACCTCTGGTAATGGGCACAAACCTTCCATCTCCTCCGAAGCCATTGTCCACACAGGATCTGTTATGTTCCACAGAAGCTACAACTGATCTAGAGCTTGTTCCATAAATAGAATCAAACCCTTATGGAAGGGGAGGATGTTCGGCTCCCATGCAGAATAAAGCCTTTGTACCTGGCATATTTAAAGAGAGATTTACATTAATAGAACTATAAATCATATGGCCGTGTTGGTGACATTGGTGCTTCAGTTTGAGTCTATAACCTCACAAACATAACAACAATGCTATAAACTCACAGTTGATGAATCATCAAGATTATTATGATGGTATAATAACAGATTTCATGGTGGAAATTTAACAATGCACGTTTTAAAAGGTCATTTAATCCTGGCCAAATAGACATAATCCATGCCTGACATATGAACGTGGCAGTGGGAACAACACAAGGTTAGCAAACCAACTAACTACCGTAACAGATTATTAAGAGGAAGTGAAACCTTTACTGTACAAACACTTCTTCATTCTAACATGTGCTTTTCATCTATTTAAACATAGACGGAGACCGAGACCAACGTCAATCGTACACCGGGTAGCATAGCTTGATTTCTAATGCAGGATTAATGGGTTGAGGATACCCTTCTATTATTTCAGCGTTAAATACAACCGTTCTACGCGTTTATGGAACATTTAATCGCTAATACAAACCTTAGTTCACATTACATAATGTAATTATAAATACCTACCGAGTGTATTAATATAGCATGTTTCGAAATGACGGGTTGTTCTTGAGGTTGGTTGTAAATAAAGTTTTTTCGAACGCCGAGAGGGTGGAGCCAAGTGTGTTCGTCTACCGTGCAGAGAATATCCTAAATATGCATTGTAATTACGTTGTATCCTACGCATGGTAACCGTATTTTCCCCTCAAATATCGCTTTACAGTATTTCAGACAATAAATATTTAAATTGTTTATTTTTTATTCCACCCATAGTATTAAAATAGTTGCTCTTACTAATAGTATATAGTTGGGGAGAACGACGCGGGTCAGTTGTAAGTAACCACTGATCGAGGCTGTATAAATTTAAGAAAGTTTGACAAGTCACAAAAGTTCTGTACTGATGACACAATATCACACACTCCCATCACTTTTTCTAGATCCCAGGAGAAGATGCATGTGTCTCAGAAAGGAAAAGAAAAGGCGTCCGAACATGTATTAACACTTAATCTATAAATCTATAAACTTTTAAACTTATAAATCTCATATTCATACATTGTTAATCTTTTTATGACACTTGTTTTTTATTCCCAAACGCAAATTGTGGGGTAAGATCTCTATACTGTCAATTTTTACTGTTTTATCTTTGATGGGCATAAAAAAAATATATATATATATATATATTAAAAGACTAAGATTGTGTTTAGTGTTTAACCCTGTATAACTATATATATAACTATAACAAATATTTTATTTGTATTATTTTCTCGATATGTCTTGTTTTCTATTGTTCCTGTTGTTATATAGGTATATACTTGTTAAAAAAATTTTTTTTGCCATTAATAAGGAGAGAAAAAACGTTGTGTGACTGTGAGCAATGTACCAACCAAAAGTTTTTATGAAGATTATTTTTGACTAGCTATCATTGTATTGCAGATACAATTATTAGACTTGTCTATCCTAAAGTAACTGTTTTATATATAATCTTGGTCTATAGGTAAAAGGCATTTGAAAAGTAGAACAAAATAAAACATGAGGGGTGAAGGTTTGTGTGACCTTCATATATAAAAGTTCAGGAAAAACCTGCTGCTGTTGCTGTATCAAAATTGTCCTACTTCTAAAACGTAAAGGTTATTCGCTGTCATGACAAGAACAGATTCTATAGTTTACCCATGTTCTGTTTAAACAAATATTTTATTTATTTGGTTGGTTGGTTTACATGAGTGCTAACATATAGTGATGTGTTTGTTTGGAGTCTAAAGCAAATCTTGCATGACATCTTCATCTTCAATTTTTTTTAGTCGTTTGATAGTCGTTTGCTCTCATGAACTCTTGTCATTTGTTTGTTACAAACTATTTGTGTAATTTTGGAATTAGTGGTCACTGGATATGTAATCCTCAATCAAAGCCATTCTCAGAACCGAGTGGAGCAATGCATAAATATTTATGTAAAATCTGGTCCAAACAACTGAGTGAAAAGGAAACAAAGTAGACTAGAGTCTGGCTCACTGCAAACCACTGAATATCCAGATAATAACATTTCCATTCTCTGCTTGGGTGCATTTGAAATATTCAGAACCGACAGCTGTAGTTTTCACTGTAGTATAAGGAAACGTTTATTTTTTGTGATGCATGTTTTATTTTTCAGAACTGCTTATGCAGTGTTTTATTGACTCAGATTATTAAAGTCTCACTGCATCAAGAAAACATCTTAACTCCATTATTTTATCCTCATTATCCAGTGCTTTTGAAGTTTATGGCATTTTTCATGACTTCCTATTCTGCTATTGACCAGCTCTGCAATAGTGCATTTACAATGCTTGTAGGTTTTCCACTTGGTTGCACAATGCTAATCAGATTAGATAAGATATAGCCTACTCAATATTCCCACATAACCTGCCAAAGTTCTACTTTAATTCCCCTTTTACTTCTCTAGTGCACGGTTTGTACTGGCCCCTGTCTAAATGAAGGAAGGAATAGGGCAGTGGTTGAAACTATTACCACCCTTCAACAGTCTAAATCTTTTGCCATGCATGGCAAATAAAAACATGCTTTTGAAGTCTGATAATCTCTGTGTTCTTTGTGAAAGTAGCCTGCTTTATCGAAATCCAGGATTTTTTATTTATTTATTAATTTATTGAATAAAGTGCCTTTTCTATTTTCTGTCTTTTATCATACTGGGCTGGACTTCATGCTTAGTGTTTCTATTGTTAGACCATTGTGGACAACTTTAGTTCACATTTGAGAGAACAGTGCCCCTCTTTGGTAGAGGTACTATATGTAGTCACACACAGATCCTATACCTATCCCCTTAGAAATATCTGTAAAAACTGGAAGTGTTTGTGTTGTTGCTAGCCTGACTGTTTTATTGTTGTTGTTGTTGTTGTTTTTGATTCTACATTGAGCTTTAAGATAATACTCAAGTAAATCGATTTCAACGGCTGTGCTTGAACACTGTGCAGAGAGTTTTTCTGGAAAGGCTGATCTCTAATTCAGCTGCTTGTGGTTCTTGCTTGACTTTGACCCCTCGTGTTTCGTGGCTTTAACTCTTTGTTTGTTTTGAGTTGACTGTGAGACTAATTCACACACATGCCTCCAAAGCTCCAAAGTGGAGATTTCCTAACTCCGTGATTAGGGACTTTATGGGATGAGGCAGCATTTTAAGCTCTTGTTTAGGACTTAGCGAGCTTATGCTCCACTAATCTTATTTTTCTGGCACTAGAAGGCCTGCTTCAGTCAAACGTTTCATCCCAATCCTTATGCTGCATCATAGTTTTAATATTACCAATGAAATTCATAAAGGCCCTTTTCAGTTACTCAACCACACTCTTGCTTAGATCATACCTTAATTGTTGGATTACTTCCTTAAAAAAAGCCAAGGCTATATATGTTCTACAGCTTATAAAACAGTATTCCAGAGCATAATTATACACATTTGACCCGTTTCTGTAATTACCAAGAACAAATAATACTGATTGAGCCAATGGATTACAAATTCTTAGGTATTAATACCTTTGGACAAATACTAAAGAGTGAAGTTGCATTGTTTGGCTTAAATATTTAACAGAATAATCAAAACTTTGTTTTGTTTGCCAGGTGTGATTAGATGTGATTTGAAGAAATGGACTCGGTAAAAAATAAATAAATAAATAAACATCTTTAATCTGTTCCAACACAAACACACATCGTGCAGCATTCTTGTAAACCTTTCCTGAACCTTTAAGGAGATTAATAGTTTAAAATGGTTTAAGAAATATGCAAAAACTTTGCAGGTGAGCTGATAGACCAATAATAAGGTTAATAAAGTAAGGTGGGTGTCGGAACCAGGAAAAACTCAAAAATGTGTAATGTAAATACAAGCCACTTATATTTATTTAATAAATCATTAAATATAGCATGTGAACATGGCTTTAAGACAAAAGAATGACATCTTGACAGGAACTCCATCCACTATATGTGGTCACCTCAAATTTGTATGTAATTGTGTTTATCAGATTTATTTTAATTTTAATTACGTAATCAGACCTATGAAAGCCCATTTCTGCCATATAAGAAGATATTCTCTGCTTTGGTAAATAATTAAAAGGTAATCAATCATAATTATGATGTATAATAATGAGGTAAATAGTTGAAATTATGGCATATAAATTGCATTCTGACAACTGTGAAACGGATAAAGATGGATTGGCTATCTAATGGAACCACACGGTATACGGTAAGTCAAAAAATGGTCACAGAGGGATTACAGAGAAATATTGGCCCTGTTTCAGTAAACTAGTTTTGTTGTTGTTGTTTTTACATTTGGGACAACAAAGATGATAGCATCATGCTAAAATTGTTGTATAAATGCTTCAAATAATAATACAAAAAATAATGTGCAAAGGTGTGATATGTGAAAATGTTACATATTCAACAAGCAAAAGTGATTTCTTCAAACAGGACATTTCATGTGTCATGATAGAAAATGATCTCCTATTATCACTGATCCAGAGACTATTTTTGCAATTCTCCAGTGACTTCTGATGGATTTTGACCGTTGAAAAGTTTCACGGAGGTTTTGTGAAGGGTTTTAAATGTGCTCACTGCTGTGCCTGCGTAGCGAGAGATCGTTAGCTGACTGGAAGTCCACTGGGAGAGCAGTTGTGGTTACATGAGAGGGATCTTGTGTTCCCAGAGATGTTGTTTTTGCTTTGATGGACACCTGGGTCAGTTTTGGACACATAGAACTCTTTCAGACACCCCAGGATGACAGTACAGACTGTTGGTTTATTTTAACTTAACAATATAATTGTTTGGTTATAATTGGTTTGGCCTGAATTTTCTAAGTCTTAAAAAAATCTATATGTGTGTTTGTTTTTTTACCAAAGGAAGTAGTCATTTTGTCTTATATTGTCAATTGTAAATAAGAGGATAGTGCTATTTGAGAACTGATTGACGTTGGTCAGTTGGTTCCTTTGGTCATCTCTATGTATTCTGGGATGTGAGAGAGCGTGTGAGAGGCTGATGGGAGATTGAGGATCTGTCATTCAGGGCTGATGATGTGACTAAACCAAAGGGGGCAGCAGTGGGGGAGTTGCCTCATGAATAGGCCGATAACGTGAGACCCTACTGGATACCACTGCATGTTCTTCCGGTCAATGGGATTTCTCCTTTATTCAGAATTCGTGCTGGAGCTTTTGTGGCCAATCTTTTCTCGGGTCCCCTGCTGTTCTTCACAGCAAGGATGAGGACCATGACGTGATCTCACCTCTCTCGCAGAGTGAGGGAGTCAGACAGAAAGATATTGTGATGGAAGGGGGCAAGGACTGTTGATGTTTGTTTGTTTGTTTTTTGGTGATGTTTGTGCATTTGCTAATGAGAGAGATCAGAGGGTTAAAGGCACTTTTTGGGTCACGGCCCAGCTTCAATCCACAGGAAGGATGGTTGTTAGCTCTGTGGGAGATTTTCTCTCTTCCAACTCATGCAGTGACTGTCCGCTTACATTAATGTTGACTGTTAGTGTTCATGTGAGCCCAAAATTCTATCACCAATCAAACATGGCTTAGTTTCATTAATGTTTCCAAAATTAATGTTTACTTCCACTATTGGAATGTCAATTTGCACTGCCGACTGTTCATTACATTAACAACTGTTACATATGCATTTTGCGCCACACGTCTAACTGTAATATGCAATCACTTTCCACTGCACTTTTACACTTTTTCGGATTGCTTCTGTCCATACTTTATTGCACTACCTTAATTCTATTGCTATACTGCTCACCTTAGCCTAACATATAATTGTGTAATCTGTATGTTATACGTATTCATTATACATATTACCTGTAAATCCTTTTATAGTAATAACCATCTCGATATATATTTCCTGCACGTATGCAACCATTGTATATATCCTGCACTTGCTGCTATTGGACTGGTTAGACCTAAACTGCATTTTGTTGCCTTGTACCTGTACTTGTGTAATGGCAATAAAGTTGAATCTAATCTAATCTAAAAGTTTGGAAACATTATATTTCATTATTACATTACATTATATTATTTTTTAACTGTTTTTGAATTAAGTCTCCCATGGCTGTATTTATTTAATCAAAAATAAAGTAAAAACAGTAACATTGTGAAATATTATGACAAGCTGAATTTTCAGGATTTCCAATCTTCAGTGTCACATGATCCTTAAGAATTCATTCTAATATGATTGATATGATTTGATGCTCAATGAATATTTCTTCTTATTAACAATGTTGAAAACAATTGTGCTGTTTAATTTTTTGTGAAAATTCATGATAAAAATGTTCAACATACTATTCAAACATTTTTTGTAAGATTAAAAAGGATACATTTATTCATCAGGAATGTATTGAATCAAAAGTAACAGACAGTTAAGTCATTTATGATTTAAAAAATATATATCCCTGTGTTTCCAACAGTCTTTATCAGTTCTTGTTAATTGTGAGTCATGTGAATATTCTGTTCCTTAGTTTTTGATTATTTAAACCCCTTGTTTAATACGATTTCTAGCCACATTTCAGAGTGCCACAATTTGAGTTGTTCTGCTCGTGTTTGACTCTGCCTTGGATTAATTTGTAGAAATGTTTGCTGCTTGACTGTTGTGGTTTTCTCTCTTTGTAAAATAAACCTCTCAAAGAACAGAAACAACTTTTAATGCAATAATACAAGCAGCTCAGCAGAGACAACTCTCGACCATTGCTCCATTCACAAATGGTGAAGACCTTGGCTCCTGTCCACTTCTTTTTTTTAAAATATATAAATAAAGAAGGGCACAGGAGCCAAGTTCTTCACCATTTTTACATTTTACAGACACTTTTATCCAAAGCGACTTACATTGCATTCAAGGAACACAATGAATCAGTTCATGCTTTCCCTCGGATCGAACCCTTGACCTTGTGAATGATTTTTGACCAACTACAGGCCCCTTGGATTCACATTTCATTCTCCTGCAGTCCTCAGCACAATGTTAGACCAAATTCAGCACACAGAAATAATAGTGTACAATCAAATAGCTGTATTACAGTAAAATACTTATTTTATAAACAATAAAATCTCCGGCAGCTCTCACTTGTGTTTGCCTGGACTATTTCTCTTGCTGTTTGCTGCCCACCCTGATCGTCTGATATTGTTGTTGCCCTGGTTTTTCAAACCATGGATGTCTATACTCTGACCTTGCTTTATTTTAATAAACTGCACGTGGATTGTTCTCAGACTGAGTCTTAGTTACACTATTCATTTAACTTTCTGTTCATCAAAGAATCCTGAAAAAGTATCACCATTTTCACAAAATGTATATAGCAGCAAAACTATTTTCAACATTAATAATAAGAAGAAATGTTTCAGGATATTAGAATGATTTTTGAAGGATCATGTGAGCGGACAGTGAACCCTACAGCGGACAGTGAACACAGCTGCAAGAATCATCGGTGCCCCTCTCCCCTCCATCCTGGACCTTTTCCTTGCACGATGCTCCAGCAAAGCCAACAGCATTGTGAAGGACCCCACCCATCCCTCCCACAGTCTCTTCCAGCTTCTTCCATCAGGAAGACGGTTCAGGAGCATCAGAGCCCGCTCCGCCAGACTGCTCAACAGCTTCTTCCCCCAGGCTGTGAGAGCCCTGAACTCAAACCCCCCCTCCCCTCCCACACAGCACTCTACCTCCTGAATAATGGACCAAAAATTGTGCAATCTGAAGGTAGAAACCACCTGTAGAACACACCACTTTCACACACTGCTGTGTGTACACAACCCCACAGTCAGACTCAATTGCACTGTACCCAAGCCAGCTGTTAGACTCACAATGTTCTCTTTACATGTACATTTGTATAGTCTATGTATAATTTGTAATTTATTTTATTTTTTAGTCCGTATAGGTTAACTTTTTTATATATATATTTATAGTCATGTGTCAGTAGGTAAGTCATGTATAGGTTTATATTGTTTCATATTGTTTTTATATTGTTTCATGTCATGGTTGAATGTCTGTACCTATGTAGCACCGTGGTCCTGTGAGACACGACATTTCGTTCCACTGTATGTACCCACATGTAGCGGAATGACAATAAAGCTCAACTTGAACTTGAACAACTTGAACTTGAGACTAAAGACTGGAGTAAAGCTGGATATTTTCACATCACATCACTTTCACATCACAAAAATAAATACTTTACTTTTTTTTAAATAGATTCAAATATAAAACAAGTATTTTAAATTGTAATCATATTTCACACAATCACTGTTTTTACAAATACTGGTTGAGTAAACACTGGTTGAGCTACAGGAAAGCTAGAGCATTGGTATTTACAACGCCAAGGTCATGGGTTTGATTCCCAGGGAAAGCAAGAACTGATTAGAATGTCAATTCTAGAATGTCATGTTTTATGGGCAAAAGATTACAATGTCGTCTTCTGTCTCCAAGTGGTTCTGAAGCATTGTGCATTGATGGCCAGAAGGTGGAGATGTAAACTCACATTTTGTTCTGTGCCTGAAATCATAACCGGCGTTTTAAAATGTTAATGTTAATGTTTTAATGTTTTAAAATGAATCAAAACAATTTTCAGTACAGTGAAGAATAATTTTTGTTATTTTATTATTTTATATACCACTACATTAAATGAGAACCAAATCAACACTTTTGACCTCTTGACTATTTTATTTTTCAGGTTATGTCGGAAAGTGAAATCAACCAGGGGTTCACAGAGAAGCAGAAAAATTGAAACACACTAGACAGGCACATTTAAACAATTATCCTCCTTTTACTTTAATAATAATAATATTAAAAAAATTAGGGAGCACCACAGTGTCCACTTTTATTTTGACTTATTTTATGATAACAAAATAATGTTATTACCATTAGATTTGTTCTTACTATTTAATATCTCATTATTAGTGCATTATAGAGCAAATGAAATAATTAAAAAATGGATGATCTTTTTGACGGAACTGATTCAACACTCAACTGACTTCAGCTGAACAATGACACTACTTTCCTCTCATCACTGTACAGCTACTCTGAAAACATATGCATTGTATAAAGCACTAATATATAAATGAAGGAGACCAAACTTGAATTAAATCACGCAAATGAATGTTAACCTGTTTTATACTCAAATTTTCAGGAACATTTAACAGCTTTTCCCAGCTCGTCACTGATCAACCACTAGGCGGCGCTCTACTATATTACAGGCTTTAGTGCAGACTCTTAACCTCTGGTTGAGTTTTTTGTTAAAACTCTGTCTGTGATCCTTGGGCACAGTCCAGCCAGTTGAAGGACAGACAGGAAGGGTGGGCACACTGATTGACTTCCTCTCCATTTCCTGTTCAATTGCCAGGGGCACTTTGGGTAAACCAGTCCTCTGACTTTAGGAGTGACACTTCTTGACGTGTCTTTGTATCCAACGACCAAGCAGAATAGTTGTTAGGTGATTTAGGAATTGAGTGATGTGGTTGTATATCCTGTTTCACAAGCGTGTTAACAGGATTTTTTGTTATTTAACATGGATTATATCTGGTTTAGATATAACAGAGGTAACTGTGGTCTGCATCACTGGCTTGGTCCTTAGATAGTATTTAATAATAAAAACCATAATAACCTTTATGTTCTTTATTTGATTGTGATTTCTTCATTGTATGTAGTTGCTTCAGCAAAAATAACTACAAGTAAGGATTAAAAGGGTTCTAGGTAAGACAAGGGTTGGTCCCTAAACAAATTGGTGTCCTGTTGCAGCTTTATCACTTTCCTGTTTGAATGTTCGAGTCCTACTATGGCGAAGGTTCATCTCTTGAATATTAATTTAGTCATACTGACGTTGCTCGGTTACCTTTCACCAGGGTCCAATCGCTTATCCTACTTAATATTCATGAGCCTACCCCTCATCATAGTAGGATTGGTTAATACGCTCTTTTGGGGGGCGGGGCCATCATCACACACGGCGTTGGAGAGAGTGAGCACCGGTGGCGCATCCACAACCCCCCGTGTCCATTCAAAACATTCGGCATTGTACAAGTGCAAGTCACGCACGCGGATGTACACACGATACGTTTTAGAAACAGTTTGAAAGCGTTACGTTGAGAGTTGAAGAGAATACGCTCGTATGGAGTGAGGTAAGAGTTTTGTACAGGTGCGGACGCGCATTCATTAAAGTGCAGAGAAGTCGTTTTCCCGCGGCTTCTGAAACGATCTTCTTTTTGCCTTCGAATATTGTTGGGAATGTTGTGGGATTGCTGTGAGGTTGTGCCTAGGAAAAGGAAGCGCCAGTGAAAGCTGTCATTGTTTGCAGTCAGTTGACAGTCGCAGCTATGGGAACTGGGGCGCACTGTACAATTTATTTCATTATTATTAGTACAACGTCTTTGTTTACATCCATTTAAGTTGTGTGTGACACGCTTTTATTTGAAGTGGCTGGGGAAAAAAGTGTAATGAAGTTGTCACCACAGGTTGAAACTTTGGCACCACTTTAAGGTTTCAATTGGACTTGTTTTATAGTGTTATTTGTGTTTTAAATGTCTACTTTTGGGCAAACTTTTGGGTTTGCTATTCATATTAAGTGATTTAATGTTAATAGCCGTGTCAGTGACTGTGTTTACATGCTCAAAATGTTCTGGTGTTATATTATGATTATTGAAGCATTCTCTAAAGTGATCTGATTAAAATCTGGATTAGACAACTGGTCTGTATTATTTTCATGTTCGCAAAATATTGAGCTAACATGTTTTTGAAGCAAGGAGACAAAAAAAGTGGAAAAATGCTAACTCATACCAGTGGAAACTATTGGGAGATCAAGTAAATAGATGTTAACACTTGTTCTGCAAAACATCTTGTGAGATTTACATGCAATATTCATATCCTGTTTTTATTTGAAGCCCTGCAGTAATTCTAAACGAAACCAATATTAATATCTCTTGCTCTAACCTTTTGGCAGCAAATGTGAATTAATACATGGTCGGTAGAATTTACTTAACATAAATTGCGACTCTGAGTATTGTGGCTGTGTAGAAAAGTTTTAAGCACTTGTTTACAATGTTTGGTTTGCAGCCATGATTATGTTTACAGAAATCTACTTGAGGCTAGTGGATGTATCAGAGCCAACCTGGAGGACGCAGAGAGAAAAGGGGACAAGGGCATTGTGTCCTGGTAATCAGGAGGAGTGATTTTGACTTCCTCCTTCCCCTGTTGTATCCTGCATGAATGGCATGGCCCGAGAGAGTCCCAGCCCTTACTTTCAGAGCAGAGAAAGAGGAATAGGAGGGTCTGGCATGAAAGGCACTTTGAAGTGCGCTCCTCATCAGTCTTTGTCTCTCTTCTTTGCTCTGTTGAATACTGAGCAAACAGAGGCAACAAAAGAATGCTTCACAGGCCTACAGGGTAGCTAGCGAACATCCCACAAGACTAATGTTAGTCTAGTCACACTTTAGGCTGTTTAACAGAATATGGCATTTTACATTTTGTGTGGCATAATGTTGACTTCCATAATTCTGTAATTTTCTTAAAAAATGAAGTTATGGTATGGCATTATGAAAGTGAATTGAACTTCTTTGGATTTTGTAAACATTTGAAGTTTGCAGTTTTGTAAAAGCACGTACATTTGAAATGGCTTTTAATATTTTGATATGATATTTTACGTTTGAAATAGCTTTTTTCTATTTTATAATTATTGAAATATATTTACATTTTTTATAAGTTTTAGTATTATTTTTGATATGCTTTTTTTTCTTCCTTTATAGCTTTATTTCAGTTAACAAAAACAATTTTTAAGTTTTAGTTAAAGATAACTACACCGTTCTGAACTTGAAAAGTCAGATCCAAAATACACTCACTGATACGTTCATTGGAACTGGGAACCAAACTTCTAAAACTTTTTTTTTTTTTTTCACTCCGTCACCGACACCATCTTTTTTCATTTTCTGTTTTGCTATCAACCTGATAAAGTTTGTAACTGTGATGGATTCAAGGTTACACAGAGTGATCTAGAAGACATCTGGCATGTGTCAGTAGACTGCAGGTGGAATCTGAGTGCGTCTGGCTGAAGTCAGCTTGATTTCACCCAGAGAAACTGAAGCAGACACAGGTCACTCAGGGCACACCTCTCTCTCTCTCTCTCTCTCTCTCTCTCTCTCTCTCTCTCTCTTGTTCACTCACTCTGTTGTTTTTGTTTTGTCTTTCTTTTGCTCCATCTTGTTCATTTGGTTTGTCTGTCTTTTTTAGAGATAGTTTTGAGAAATCTATTTCTTTTGTGTGTGTCTGTGCTTCTTTTAAAAGCTGTCTATTCACTACTGTGGAGTCCACATTTAAGTCATACTAGGGTGTGGCAATTACACCATAAAAGCTTTAATAACACTCCAAACCCCTTTAATGCCTTGCAGGTAAAACTGAGTGAGAGAGAGAAAATGACATGTTATCATTGTTCTTCCTAAGAAAAAGATTTAAAAAAACATGCATATGATTTGAGCAACTAGTAAGTCTTAAAGACCTTCATTTGATTCCAGTGCACCTGTTGGATTATTGTGGTTTAGACCAAGAAAAGCAGTAGTGTTTAAGCCTAACTGTTTGGGATTGTGTAACAGAGGCTCAGTCTCTATCTTAAGGTTGATCAGAGTTGTTGAGCTTCAGGCGTAACCATTGGACAGCCATCTCTTTTTCTCTCTTGCCCTTATAATTTCCTTATTTGCTCATTCGTTCTTGAACAAATATACAACATAATGCATGAGTGTGATGCGTTCACCAGGGATGTTAGTCTCTGTCTAACTATGCAGTATTCATGGTTTCTGTCTCTGTGTATTTGTGTTATTGGATCTGTAGCCTGTATTGAGTTACAGGTGACGCCATCATCCCTTCAAAAGTCACCCACTACGCCAGCATTTGTGTGAAAACAACAAACAGGGATCTTGTTTTTAAATGTATCACACCAAATTAGCTGATGCAGAAAGAACTAATGTCTGAAACACAATATTGTGGCTTTGGCCAAACACCGTTAACTCGTAATATTGAAGACTACAGGTAAAAACTAGAAGATTTTTTCTCTTTTTTTGTAGTTCATTAGATCAACATCTGTGCATAGAAACCCAAAACCTGATTTCCAGATCTGTCTTTACAAAGTAACTGAGATTTTTGAACAAGGTTTTTTGTTAAATGCTTGACGTAAGGTCTGTTGTTAGTAATTGTTCAAATGTTTCACACTTTTGCATCGTTGTTCTCTTTATACTTGTGCTCTTGCAAACTAAACTAGATTTTTAAATGAAGACTGAATGAGTTGTTCAAAATGGTGATGTTGAAGTCATGTGATCAGGGTGTAGTTATAGCTACTAACTTTAGCTTTCAGGTTGGCATCACTTGCAGAACTCAAAATGCTCATCGGACCTAGCTATATTTAAAGAGATGGTTTACCCAAAAATAACCCTCATTGTTCATAGCTTACTCAATGGACAAAAGCATAATTTCACTAGTTTTAGATAAAGCATGTTCACATGTATGCTATCGCCTGTCAGGCTCGGCTCTCCCACCTGTTGACTGCAAGAGGAGAACATGGCAGCAATGCTTGGGCTGAGAGCGAGCTAGACTGAGAGAGAGAGAGGGCTGCGTTTTGATGGACGCTGTGTTCTGACATTTGGAGGATCAAAAGATTAAGCCTTCTGTTGTGTGCACAGTAATGTGAACATGTCCCAATTAAAAGGCAAAGTTTTTGTTCCCATCCCTCTCTGAGGATTTGGCCTAATTAAAAGAGAAGTCAGGTGACTCAGTGAGTCAGCGAAATAAAATCATTTTGATTGTCCTTTTTCATATTAGTTTGATTGTTTATGACTTGCCATAATGGACAGTGTAAGCGATGTCAAATACTCTTTCCCTTGACCTTTTTTGTCCCTTATGTACTATATTCTCTTTCTCTCTCTGTGCCAGTGTTCAATTAAATGTCATGTTTTGTTTTTGTGATGAATAGATGTTTGTTCTTTCAGGGTTTTGCAACTGGCCTCTTGTGAAGCACTCGCATGCAGTTCTGCTCATATGTGCTAGTGTGTGTGTGTGTCTTTGCTGTGGATTATACATGTGTTCTTTCTCTTTCCAGGTGCTGCTGCTATAATGGAGCTCAGCAGAGCAGAGGTGCCGCTTTATGTGAGTCGGACAGAACAATCTTCATTTTATTCCATTATATCTTTCTCTCACCACCTTGTTCTCAGGTTTTCCTGGTGTTCTGTTTCTTTCTTTTTAACTGAACTCTTTTTAACATTGATTTGACCATTTAAGAAAGCAGATAATCATGTATTGTATCAGTGTATTTGCTATGAAAGCCTTGTATGACCAATGAAAGCCTTGTCTCAAGCACAAAAGTAGAATAAAAAAAATAAAAAAATTGTCTAAGTGATTCCAATCATATTTCATGCCATCCAAACCCATCGAACAGAACTTATCTTAATTATATGCTTTAATATACAGAACAGATGTGAAATGAACACACATCGGCTGATACCTATATGGTGGCCGATATATTGTGCATCCCTACTTTCATTCATTATTTCCTTGTTCCTTCAAGATCTGTCCTTTTCCCTATCTGGGTGGCAAATGACAAAACTAATTTATTATATAATTTACTTTGACTGTTTGACTGCATGAGAGCGAAACTATTCTAGGCTTCCAGCTTCTGCATTGTATGGAAATTGGCACTCATAACCGAGTTTGTATCGCATTTTTAACATCAGAGAGAACAGGAACAGAAAGTTTTACAAATGATATGAGACCGTTTGTGTTTTCAGTTGTTTGTTACCTTAGTCTTGTGAATTTACCTGTCTTATCTGAAAATCGGTATAGCTGTTATCCCTTAAAGGGATAGTTCACCCAAAAATGAACATTCTGCATTCATTCTTTTTACTCAATCTCATGCCAATCCAAACTTGAATTACTTTCTTCGCTTTTGTGGAACATAAAAAACATATTTTGAAGAATTTTTTAGGCGTTGTTGTTCATACAATGAACAAATTCAATCTTTATTCACCCTGACCCCTTTAGGAAACAATGACAAAATGTTAATTTTTTTGGATGAACTGTCCCTTTAATTTACAACCTTTTGCCCAATTTAAATTTCTGGGTGTCTAGTAACCTTCACGGCTGTTTATTATTTCTAGTCAGTTTTTTCTAGTCACCCCTGTAAGCTTTCAGATTTACAATGAAAGCTTTTTTCTAACTGGCTGTTAATGTTTATTCCCTTCATTAACTTCCATTATTCCTAAGAAAACATTACTCTACTGTAACAGTCTATTTCCACAAATAATTTACAGCTCCCTCAGCCTGAATTTTCTGAGAAGTTGTTTCAATGACAAAGCCACTTACAGTGCAACCAAATTATACATTTTATCGGTATGTGTATGTTTGGGAATCAAACCTTGGCCCGTGAAACCTTACCGTAATCACTTTGGCCCATGAAACCATCTAGTTTCCTATTTACATGTTTTTTTCTTTTTACTACTAAATCGTTTTAGCAGACACATCCATCCAAACTGACAGGAGCAATGCTGCTGGACAAACCTGGATCACTTCTTGTGAGGTTTAGACTTCTAACCTTTTTATTACCAGCCCAAATCTTTAACCCCAAGACTACAAGAGTAGATATTTGAAAGCCTTTGTGAATTCAAAAGCTTTCCTCATCATTTGCTGGCTCAGCTGTATAATCACAGTGTGTGGGGTGCGAGAGAGTGCCGCACAATCCTTCTCTGTGACCTCATTATGAAAGAGGGGCACTATGTGTTAGTTGTGTAAGCTTTTTAAGGTGTGTGTGTGTGACTGCAATGGGGATAATGTGTTATTGTAAGGGGATATGTTGAAAGTTATAGCAGACTTGCTTGGTGTCTCTCAAACTCTCAAATGCCAGTACAGCACTGCACACAAACAGTCTCATTCACTAGGAGCTAAAAGCAATTAGTGTGTGTGTGTGTGTGTGTGTGTGTGTGTGTGTGTTTGTGTGTTAAATGCTTTCAGGTGTTTCTGGCCCCCTGTAGCTAAGTGGTACCTAGTGTGGTTTTTCACGTTCGAAGAAAAGCTCCTTGATCAGCTGGTTGTTCCGAACAAAGGGGTTATATGTGTTTCAGAAGAGCTGCATTGACTGTGAGGAGCAGTTTCCTGTAGTTGCTCAATGTATCCGTGAATTGCTTCAGTCAGAGGTTATCCAAACAGATATGGTGTAATGTGATTTTTATTTTCAACCACCAGTTGTATTTGATATTTGAACTGAAAGGAAAACGTTAGTATTTGAATTGCTGCTGTTGTGTTTTTATTAGGAGATCAGTTACAAAATCACTCATGTTGCACTAGCTATTGACGGTATAAGTGCACTACTGTTCAAAAGTTTTCAGTAAGAACCATTTAATTGATTGTAAAAGCAGTGTGATATATTGTTATATTAAAATTAACAATTTTAGGTTTCATTTGGTTTAATTTGAATACATATTAAAATGTAATTTATTTCTGTGATGGAAAGGTGAATTGTCAGATTCATAACTGACATAAGAACATAAGTCTTCAGTGTCACATGATCCTTCTGAAATCATTCTAATATGCAGATTTGATGCTCAAGAAACATTTCTTATAAAATTCTGTGCTGCTTAATATTTTTGTGGAAACAGTCATGTTTTTTTCAGTATTCTTTGATGAAAAACAACATTATTGAAATAAATATCTTTTGTATCATCACTTTTGTTTAAAAAAAATCTTACTGCTTTTGATTTTTGGAACATTTAGCTCTAAGTTAAGTAGGTGTATGACTGACTCCACAGTGATTTCTTAATCACTGAAACAAAAACAAAAAAAAGTTTGTTTTTTGTTCATGCTTTGGTCAAAGTAAAAAAACTTTTCAGATGGGCCGTGCTTCTCCTTCTGACTGCATATCACATACAACATTTTAATACTTTAGACTGTGATAGAATTCATAGAGATACATTTTCTTTTTAAAATCTTTTTGATCTTTCATGACTTTGTATTCAAAGTCTGTCATTCTAAAACCTGGAAGAAAATTTGCATTTTCAAGTCATGGGTTCATGGGATGAGCAACTAGTTTTTAGAATAAGGTCTATGATTAACAGTACTTCAAGGGTGTGAGTTTATGCTTGAGGAAACTGACAAACATTGTAGTCTATATGGTTTAACTTCACTGTTGCGATGAAGCGATTGGGTGTGGACTCCATTAACGGCAGTCAACAGTGTGTGCTTCTTCAATAAATCTAAGTGTGTGTGTGTGTGTGTGAGTTAGCATGGCCCTGTGTGCCAGGGTGTGTCTGGATATTGTCGGTCCGACCTGAGTCTCACCTGGTGTGTGGAGACATGAGAGGAATGTCTAACAAGTCGCAGTCAAGAAGAGCACATTTGAAAACAAAGAAGAGCACATTTGAAAACAAACCAGAGTGTTTTTGCGATGATATTAGAGCCGTAGCAGTGGGTGTGCGGTCGTATTAAAATGAGGATGCAAAGTCCTGCATATTTGTTTCTTGTATATCAAATGTAAATTTATGTTCCTGTTTCACTTAATTTTCCTGGTTAAATAAACATTACTTAAAAAAGAGAGACCAAATACATGATTATTTTTACATATGTAACCATTGTTCTATTCATTAAAACCAAGTTTAAATGTCAAGTCAGTGTTTTTACGCTTTTTTGCATTTTTGCCAAAATAATTAAATGCAGTAACAATTTAAACAATACATTTTATTTGTGAACATGATAGTCAAGTTATTTTCAGCAGTCATCAAGCAGTGGTCACAGATACGAAAATGTACCTTTTAATTTCCTCAAGCTGATTCCTCAGTAAACCCTCCATAGTGATAATTTCAAGTGAACAAGTTCCACATTTCAGGGATATCTAAGTGACTGAGTTGTTTAATTTTTATTTAGTCTTCCCATTAATACCACAATTGTATTGCTTCAGGGCGATTCGAGAATGCACACAAAATCAAGAGGCGGGATTGATCGCGTGAACCAATCTTAACTGTTGATAGTGGGACAGAGGCATTGTCTCCTTTCACGTGACTTTCTCCTATTCATTCTCAATTGCTCCCCAATAAACTCACTGAATGCTTCGGGGTCTGTTGAAAGTCAAATAACTCGGAAGAGGCAAGCATACTCCTGTAACTTCACCTGCGGGTGTTGTTGTTGTTAGACAGTAATATTTTATAAAAAGTTAACTTTTTTTGTCACATTTTGTAACATTTGCGTTGTTTTATTTTTGCGTTACTGATTATTTACTCATTCAGTTTTGTGAGGAGACACTGCCTCCCATCCTCCTCGTTAGAAAAACTTCACCCTCATGTTGTTTCAAAACCAAAATACAGTAATACCTTAAGATACGAGCATAATCTGTTCCAGGGCGGAGCTCGTAACTCGAATTGTTCGTATCTCGAATCATGCTTTCTCATAAGAAATAACAGAAAATGAATTAATCCGTTCCAAATCCGTAACAATGGAAAAAAACACACGCAACACAATTATACTACATTTATACAGGATAAGGATTCGTGTGATACCAAATTAAATGTGGTTTTAATTATACGTTTTTACAGACAAATCAGTAAATCATGTGTCGTCAAACTAAGCCGAAGCACAACCAGTAGACTATTTATCAGGCTTTTTTCAATTAAATCAGAAACCTTCTGCCACATAGCCATCACTTCCTTAATTTCACTTGTAGAAATGTTTTCCTCTGGTTCACCCTCCTCCTCCTCCTCCTCCTCCTCGCTACTGCTGAGTTCTTTCAGGAGGATTTACGTTCTTGATAGCATCCTTCTGCTTTAGGATGGTACAAATCGTGGATGTTCTGCGATCATACATGCGTGCTAGCTAGATCACTCGCGTGGGCACCACGCTCATATTTATTCACAATTTCATGCTTCATTTCCATGGTCATTATGCATTTCTTCTTCTCACTACCATTTTTACCACTCACTTTCTTAGAACTCATCACTATTATGAAGAATAATGCACAAAATAGAGAAAAAAAATATCTAGAAACAAAAATCTGCCGGAAGGCTTGCTCGTGTCTTGGAATATTCGGATATGGGGATGCTCGTATCTCAAGCTATTACTGTACTTTTGTTTCTCTTTGAAACGTTAATGGAGATATTGCTAATAAAACCTGAGAGATTTTGGTCCATTCATCCAAAATTTTGAAGTGTCAAAAAGTTCAAAAAGAGACTGTAAATGAAATCCAAATAAACCAATCGTTTACAGAGACATGATTGCTTTATAACGACAAGATTTAATTTAGACTTTTATTCACCTATAAATGCTAAGCACACATACATCGAGCACATCAAATACGGTAAACCCAGAATGTTTTTTTTCTTTTTTTATTAGAGCCATAGTAACTTTTTTTCATCTAGAATTTGTTTAAATGACCTTACTACAATAGACTACATACTACCTAAGTTAGCGTTTTCCTTTTAGTTGATATTTATTAAAATATACTATATAAAATATAAGTTCCACAAAGTACTTACAGATAAATGACTAGTTAATTACGTAAGTTTAAATGAAAAGTTTCATCTGTGAATATCATATTATGTCCTACTAGAACACACTCCATTGGTTTGTTTAAACTGTTAGAATGCAGAGGTTATGTAAACATGTCTTTTTAACTAGTTAAGAATGATAAGAAGTACTCATGCTGCGCACAGCAGAGATATGGGGACATGTTTGACATGTTTTGTTTCCAAAACATCATTACAGAGATAGTGAAGTGAGGAGAGCTCTGTTAATGTTTTACCGGAATAAACAGAATTGAGGAAAAGTCCTCTGTGTTTGTCTGTCAGTATTTTGCCTGATAACACTGAATAAACTACAGCTTGGAAACCACAGAGTGCTGACAGTATATTATCAAATAGAGGGAGTGAGTTTAGATTGACCATATTTAGTATAGGGCATTTCAAAACTCTTTGATGAGAAGTATAAAAAAATGAAATTAATACGTTTATTCAGCAAGGACACATTAAATTGATCAAGTGTCAGTAAAGACATTTATATTGTTACACAATATTTTATTTCCGTTCGTCAAACTTTTTGTAAAACTTCTAAATGGTATAGTGTGAAGACAATTATGTTCTGAACACTAGTTTATGCTGATTATGCTAGCAGTTTGTTCTCTAGATGTTCAGCCTTCTACTTCAGGTGTTAAGAGATGTGAGTTATGTTGTCTTCTGGCACAACTCCATCAGAGTCAATTATGTCATAAAGCATATAGAACTGTGATGCTTCAATCTTGGTTGTCATTTGAAAACTGCAATCTTGTGAGCCACGTGGACTCCTTGGGGGACCATTTGGACAATCTTCTCACGTGGTACTATGAGCTTGGAAAGATTCCTGTGTCCTTCCTATTCCTGTGTACTGCTTTGGATATCTTTTGGAATCTCATAGAAGGCATTTCCTCACTGGACACATGATACTCTGTTCTGGTTAAATACTTACCTACAAAAACATGGCTGTGAAAGTCAGCCAACATTGTGTATGCATTGAGCAAAACAGCTCAGAAATAAGCAGAATGATTTTGTGATAATGTTGACCTAAATAAACCTAACTGATTTTGGATGAACTGTGTCATGAAGTGATGAATGACACTTATTGATCAGCTATGTGCACTAGCGCCAGGACTTTAATTGACAGTTCTTTAATTTTTCGACACGTAATGATGGGTGTTTTCACACCTAGTTCGATTTGAGCTCTTCTAACGCTCTTGAAATGGTTTGGTGTGTATGCAAACATTGTGTATATGTGAAGTTTTTTTGTGATATGTAAAGGCAATGAGGTCCTGTTCCATTTTTGTTCGTTTTAACATGTGTAGCTTGATACAGTAATACCTCGGTTTACGAGCGACTTGGTATACGAGCAAATCGGTGTACGAGCATGGAGGGTCGAATCGGTGTACGAGCATTGTATCGTTGTTCGAGAAAAAAATTCCCTCACCCATGCACAGTTTTGCGTCGAAAAGATCCCTTTATCAACCCCTTCTCTCAGTGTCACTCAGTTTGGGTGCATCATTCACCACAGTGCATTATTTTATAAGTTGTTGTGAATATGATTACATGTGAATATGATGAAACTTTATTAATGGAGCATGTTACCAACACCACACATTGCATACTAATGAGACTCACGTGTGTTCACAGTCCAACGCACCCAATGACGTTCTTAAAGGGCCATACACTTTTAGAGAACAGCATACTATAACAGTTATAACTCTGTACAGATCATATACATAAGTGATTTACATTGGTTTTACCTCGTGTTGTTGCATTAATTGTGATTGCTATTCTTCACATTGTAATGTCGTTATAAATGTTGAAGGAACTAGTTAATCTAATGCAGAGGTTTTCAAAGTCTGAGACAGTGGGCCTCCCCTTTGACACAACCCACCCAATGCCCCCCCCCCCCCAAAAGAAAAAAACGAGTGTTGACCATATCATGCAGTTGATATGGGTTGATCAGAAATTGTTATATTTATTGCTGATTAGAAAACTATTTACATGACAACATCAGCATTGAGCTTCAGATCAATGGTTTTGATCACAAACTAACTATATAGAGAACAAGTTTTGCAACAATTAATCCAACTCATGCGGTTGCAATTATGAAGAAAACTGTAATGAACAAGTTTTCATTTAAACATAACTCTTTTTTTTTACTTTTAATTTTTTTATGATCAGTGTAATTTTTATTTATTTATTTCCACACGTGTGTGAGTGAGGGAGAGACAGAGAGAGAGAGAGAGAGAGAGAGAGAGAGAGAGAGGGGGGACTGTGTGTTTTACGGATCACATAGTCTGACGCTGTTTTTAAGATCTGCGAAGTTAAACAACTGAATAGAGCAGGAGACGGTTAAAAAAAAATCTCTGACAGGCAGGCGCAACGCTAGTCGCACTCTTATCTATCAAGCACCACGTCTGAACAAACCCCACGTTTACCAGAACTATACTGGTTAATAAGTACTACAAACAAACCGAAATAAAAAACAAACCTGAAGCTGAAGAAACCCTAAATGTTAATGGAAGACCCGCGAACCTGAGTGACTGAGAGGGAAAGACACCTGTTCTCGTTTCCGCGTTCTGAGCCGCGCGCGCGAGACGAATTAAATCTGCATGTGTAGGGGAGGCGCGCCTATCGCAGAACGCAGACACAGTCAGATACCCAATGAGGATTTTTATGTAATCCGAGCACATATAATTACTCGTATGATACTCGTACTCGGCAAAAGTGCATTATCCGTACCGGATTCTCGTTTCAGCCGAGTATCCGGCTCAACTCTAGTTATTAGACTATCATTTTTACATCTTTCCGCACCCCCTGGCATGCTCTGGCGCCCCCCAGGGGAGGCGCGTCCCACACTTTGAAAACCCCTGATCTAATGTATTCAATAAGTGTTAAGTTAACAGTCTTGTCACTTTAAGAGGGCGGGGTTTCAGTCGGCGCTAGAGAGAGTTGAGTTCTGAGGGATTAGAGAGAGAGAGAGAGAGAGAGAGAGAGAGAGCTCCGAAGCAGAGATAGTTTTGATTCTTCTGTTATGTACAGCGTGGGTTGAAGCCAGAACCGCAATCCGATAGTTCTCAATAAAATCTCAATTTTATTATTAAAAGAAGCAACGCTACAATGTAGTGAAATATATAAGCAGTAAGCTTTAATAACAAGCACTGTAAAATTTATACGGTGGTCTATGTTGATTTATTTGTTCATTCAATATATTTTATATTTGTTTACTCAATGCTGGTGTTAAATACACTATGCTGTGGCTGAAAAAATAAAGCTGTCATAATTAGTTTATTTTTCATGTTTAGTAGTTTTGCTTCCACATTGCTTGAAAGGTAAGGTATATTATAAATGATTTTCTATAACAGGAAAAACAATTGTCTGAATGCAGATGATCAATGTGTAAGATGATAATTTCTATCTGTCAGTTTGTCAGTCACACCCTTTGGAGCCTCATCAATAGGGTGCGCATGTGCTGAACACCTCTGAACTAAATGAACCCTTAAACAGAACCTGCTCCAGAGTAGGTCATGTTCAGAGAGTAAGTTTCCCTGGCTACTTGCATACCCTGAAAGTTATCCGCTTACTTACCCTTAAACATACCTGGATATGTCACATAACCTGCTTTCTGGAATACCCCCCAGGCCTGGACTTTATGTTTGGGTTGTGTGGATGGTAGTTGTCCGTGAGGGGCTGTTGACCTTACAATAATACCTTGAGATACGAGCGTCTTGACATACGAGTATTCTGAGATTCAAGCATTTTGCCTTGAGATATGAGCAAGAAGGACGCTAGGTGTTCCAGCACTCGGAGCTCATGCCGCCTCACTCTTTCACTTCACGTGTTTGTCCTCTTCCATATGCATCGCCCGCGAGTCTACCTGTGGTTTTTGTTATATACATAACAAATTGGATAATTGCATATGATATCCATATCCATATCCATATCCACTAGAGGGCCTCCTTGGATTTAACACCAGGGGTTACTGGTGACTCAGGAGTGTTAAGCTGGGAGCAGCACGAGTTGTGTGTTCAATAATAATAAATATGAGGTTCTGAGGCATACATGATTGTGCGTGTAGTCTATCCAATACACTACACGGGAAGAAACACTACACTTCCGTATTGTGTTTGCGTTATCTACGTAATTTACATAATCTACGATATCCCTCCCTCCTCCGCACAAGGCGCTACTGTATCGTCTGTCTCTAAGGTAAGAACTCAAACCACATTTTATTTTATTTCACAGGAATCCTTATGTACTATAAGTTTCTCTGTGTCTGTTTGTCTCTTTAGCAATTAAAAACATGTTTTTTCCATTGTTAGCACTAATAAAGGAGTTTTTAGAGGGCTGGAACGGATACATTTTTTTTTTCTGTTATTTCTTATGGGATTTGAGATATGAGCAACTCGAGTTACGAGTTCGGTCCTGAAATGGATTATGCTCGTATTTCAAGGTATTACTGTACTTTTATTTTGTTGTTGTTTATTTTTATAATTAAAGTGGTTGAATGTTTGCCGGTTCCCGCCTCCTCCTTGCCCAAACTTTATACTGCTTTACACAGTTTATTTAATTTATATATTATGTTGTGTATTTATAATGTGCATCTTTGTTCTTATTTTTAATAACGAACATAAAATAATGATATTGTCAGGGTTCTGTCAGGGTTCGGTCTTATTTCTAGTCTTTTGTGTGAGCGTACGGTTTTGAGCTTGCTTGAGGCGTGCACTTTCCTGACCACGTGATTTGTTTTGTGTGCGGGGCGTGGTGTTCAGATCCCGATTCCAGTCTTTTTCGGTTTCAGCTTTGTGTGTCGGGATTTGGACTTTCATGCTCTGTGTGTTTGGCTTTGTTGTGAGTGCACGAGTGGAGCGTTTGCTTGTGTGCTCTGTTGTGTTCTGTGCGCACTCTGCTTCGAGTTCGCTCGGGCTGTTGTTGTGTGGCACGCGGCTCATGTTTAAATCGTCTGCATCCTTTCATGTCTTGTGCTGTGTAGCATGCAGCTTGTGTTTTCAGTGGCTGTGTGCTTTCATCATCTTGTTTTGTGTGAACACGAGCCTCATTTGCTGTGTGTTCATGTCATGTTTTGTGAGCACATGGCTTGTCACGTGTGTTTCTTGAGCCATGGGCTCTCCTGTCTATTGATTTGATTTTCCCCACCTGTCCTCCCTCATTACCTGCTTTGTTTGTTCACTATTTATTCTCCCTGTGTTTGCTGTCCTGTGCTGGTACATCATTGAATTTTCCTGTCATATTCAAGTCAAGTCTGTTTTCCCCCACAGGTTTTGTTTTGAGGTTTAAAAAAAAGAAGTTTTAATAAATGCTTAATCCTTCTGCAATTGAGTCCTCGCAACTCCCTTCACCCCACATCTCTGACGGAAATAATATCATCCCACATGTAGACCCACAATGGCCTGCATGTCAGTCACTTGCAAAATAAAAAAAGCAATCAAAAAAGAATCTTGATAAAATCATAAATCATGTTTTTCCTGATGTTTTTTTAAATATATTTCTGCCCCATTGACCACAAGTCCACCAAGCTGGTTTATCCAAAAATATTCAGTTGAAACCTGAGATTTATCCTATTAATCTCACTATAATATAACAAATATTATTCAGGCATTTGGTTTACCTTATCAGATTATGTAATTCCATATTATTACATTTGTAAAATTCTTCTTACTATTTTTACCCTCCTTTGGATCCCACAAAGATATTCTAGATATCACATTCTTTGAAATTCCATTCCCGTTTTGTCTGGACAGGAACCCAATGATCAAAGAAAATCCAACAGGTGATTATCTCTAATAAAGAGGACATTTCTAGAAATACTATTTCAACTCCCTAAGAAGATTATGCCTTGCACAGACCTCATGTTTCATATCTAGTCAGTAAAGCTTGAGCCTTTTGGTCAGGTGGCTTGTCTTTTGAAAGTCAGCTATGGTGTGTGTGTATATTGGATGGTTGATGTCAATGACATCTGTATTTGAATAAATATATTTAATTATCTGAATATTTATGGTTAACAAGTAAAAGTTAAATCTTTTTTGATTTGTGAGTTGTGCAATCTTAAAATATTGTTCCATTTGGTACCTCGCATAACATCGATTCTGAGTGTTGTTATTATTTATTTATTTATTTAACTTTATCCAAATCACCAGCTTCTTCTGGAAAAAGCAAACAAACTGTCATTTTTTCCCTATCTGCAAATCTTAACAAAGAAAATGCTGAGACACACAAGTACTCACACAAGCATTCGCTTAGCTCACAACCCACCATACAAGAGTTAATGCGTCATAACAAGAGTTTGTTTGGATACTTTAAATTAGGATACTTTAATAAGTTTAGAATGTGAATGTAAATTGTTTAATGGATGTACATTTTATTATGATGTACAATAATAACAATAACCCTTCCCTGTGCTATGTAATTGATTAAACCACCAGTAAAGTGGTGACCATTAATATGTTATGTTCCTGGCTAACTCGACAGTTTTGATATAGGAATAATTAAAACAAAATTTCACTGACATTTTTCATGTTGTAAAGAGCGATGCCAGTGTGCAGTGTTAAAATTGGCGATGTTTCTGAGCTGGTGAGGCGAGTGAGTGGAGGCCGGGCTTATTTGCATGTTCATTTTGGTTTTCAAAGATGAGTTTAAAGAGATACAATTGACTACAGGGGGACTTGGAAAGGAGAAATGAAGTGGTGGATTAATTGTTTTAGTATGAAAATATTAATATGATTTAATTTGTTAGATTGCATAAATGTAGTGTATCAGACCAGATGATGCTGAATATGAAAAGCACAAAGAATCACCACTGAATAGCAGTTATCACCTGAACATGCATTTGAACATGAGAACCAATACACACCCTTCTCAGATTACAGCGGTTATGTCATTGGTAAGGGAGCAAACACCTGCCGTCCATAGAGACCAGCAGTGTGTTAGTGAGGTGTTTTTCTTCCAGGAACTAGTCTGTAAACAGGTGCTAGAAACAATAACATCTCCTCATCGATTCAAGGAGTAACTGCAGCAGTTCAGCTTCTACACTTTTCCTCATTTATAAACCACTATGACAACAAGACTAAACATAGGACGAAATGTGCACTGGCAATCTGCTCTGTTCCATCTGTTGTATACAATATTTGAAATATAATCGTGATTCATGAGATTCATGAGTAAATATTGTTGATGTGCATCATTTTCTAAATCGAGGATCAATTTCTAAATCAGGATTTTGCCTTGCCAGTAAAAAATATCTATATAAAAACATATCAAGCATTTTCTTGAAGCACAATTTGTGAGATGTGTGTGTGTGTGTGTGTGTGATTTTATTATTTTATTTATTTATTTTAGCTTTTTTTTCTTTCAGTTTTGCACTTATGCCAGACATTAATTTCTTATGAATATTTGATTTGACTAATTTAGTTTCCAAATAAAGCAATAAAATAATCATGTTCCTTTCTGTTCAGTATTTCATTTACTGTATTTTTCTTTTCTTTTTAAAAAGTGAAAATTATTCAAATACAAATTATTTGATATTTTAAGATTTTGGCCAGACTAATAATATATAATAATAATACATAATATTTGCACGTAATCTAAAACATGGGGCTGTTAGATTAAGTATTTAAGATTTTTACTGCTATGAAAAGACAGCAGGATTGTGTGGGGAGAGAGGAACGCTTTGAATCTATGCAGTTGCAGTTGCAGTTGCGAGGCCGAGTGAGAAAAATAAATAAAGCAGGAGCAGAAAGATGGAGGGAGAGAATCCCATGCTCATCATTCATCCCTCATATGATGTGCAGTGCCTGAGAAAATAGGAGAGACATTACCTTTCCTGCATTTCCACACCAAACCGGCTGTGTATCCCTCCTTTCTCCCTCCATCACTATTTCTGCAGGGCCCCTTAAATGACAGGAAGTGAGGGAGACGTCTGGTTAAGGAAGGCAAACAATCAAATGGGGGCTTTATGTAGAATAGAGGGGAAAAGAGAAAAGTGCCTTGTCACACACATGCCCCCGGCGAGACTGAATTTACTGTTCGCCTCCCTCTTTTACAGGGTGTTTCTTTGATCCAGGATCTGTTTAAAGAAATGGAAGCATGGAATTATGGGTACATTTGTATGAGCCGTGTGTGTGTGTTGATGCATTAATGATGGATGATTGTGCTTTTGGATTTGTTATTTTTCGCTTGCTTGTACAGTACATATACACAGTTGCTCTGTTTTCATTTAGGATACCTTTCCATTCCCCGCCTAGTATTATGTTTGAGATCTATTTGTATCTTTTTAGCACACTTGTTCTTTGTGTATTGTAACATTGATACCATTCTGTCTCAGTAGACAGTGTTGCATATAAATAAAGCTTATTTTAAAGTTTATTACAGCTTATTATAGTGTCCATTTAATCGTATTTGCAAATATTATGCATTGTCATGTACATTCGAATAGTTATAAATATCATGAATGTTCAATTCATTTTAATTTAGTCACACATGAACCATTGATATGTTAAACATTTGTCCTGTTTAATGTTTATTCTGAGACATCATGCTTTTGATAATGATACTGGCCTCTGATTGCTCGCCGTAATTACTTTGTCATCAGTTAAGACTCCCTATATGAAATAAACAAAAAAACTGTTTATTTATAGCCGCATGAACATTTCCCATATTTGAACTCTATTCTAAAATTCTTTAATTCACAAAAAGCAAATGTGTTTCATAACCAGGCTCAATAGCAGCATACTGGTTCATTTGTCTCTCATAGAATCAGTCTGACAGTACTGTTGATCTGCGACAGCTGCGTCTGAGAGAAAAACGAACCATTTATATAAACATTCAACCTCTGTGTAGACTTCAGCTATACTTTAAATGAAGAATTACTTATTCTCTCACTCACTCACTCACTCTCTCTCACACACACACACACACACACACACACACACACACACACACACACACACACACACACACACACACACACACACACACACACACACACACACACACACACACACACACACACACACGCGTATATGTGTGTGCTGGGTATTTATGTTTTATGGGGACTGTAGTCCTGACAATGGACAACTGAGGAGGCAAAGTTCTCAGTTTTTGTTTTAATAAATCAAATGTAAGTTCTTGTCCAAGTTACTCTAAAGTTGTCACATTTCCCTGGTTAAATAAAACTTTACATAACATACATTGTAACTTTACCTGATGGTTTTGCTGTTGGACAGTGTTCCTTTTGAAAAAACAAGTGATTTATACACCTTTTTTAATGTCACATTTTGGAATTATTTTCTCATCCAATGTTTTTGAGTAGACACTTCCTCCTTTACCTCCCTTGTTACAAATTGTATATTCTTTGACTTGCCCATCACAGAAAACATTCTTCATTTTTATATTTTCAAAAAAACAAAACTCAAAAACACTTTTAAAGCTGTTTTCCTCATGGGAACCTAAGAATTAGACAATGATTTCAGCTTTGCATTTATTGATTAACAGCTCTCTTTTTTCCTCTCTTGTTGAGAGGTGTTGTGTGTGTGCTGTGTAAAGATGATGGCTATTGTAGTTACAGACTAATGTAAGCATGCAGTTACTTGTCTCACTTTCTCAAAACAAATTCATGTATTTTTTTAGCAAGCCCGGCCCTGGTGAGAAAAATTAATTCAAAAGTAACACATTACCTTTCGTAAAAGGTAAAAGGTAACTCACACAATTTAAAAAAAAGTGTTAACTCAATATTGTAATGAATTACTTTTAAAAGTAACTTTTCCAAAGACTGTTCATAAGTGTTTTTTGAAAAAGTATAGTGTAAAAGTGTAGTGTAAAAACAAAAACAAAAACAAAAAAACAATTGTGTATGTATATGTATGTATGTATATACATACAAATTTTTATTTTTTTCCTCTTTGCATTCATATTTCACTATCCACACATGTTTGAGGGTTTAGGACAGAAGGCTTCAGTAAAATGCCCCAAAATTTGCATCATGATTTAGCTATGTCTTCTGCTGTGGTATAACAAAATTTCTATGCAAACTACTATGTAGTGGAGGAGCCCATTGCTCTGTGAACAAACTAAAATGGCTGGAGATAATGGAGAATGTTTCATGTCCCCCTTTCTCACCTAATGCTGCAAAATCAAAGAAATTGGAGGTGCCGATTGCCCTCATATGGTATAAATCTACGGTGTGCTGCACTAGACATCACATCATTAACAAGCTACTAACAAAAACACTAAGAATCTCCCTCTTGCTCAATGATCTTCTCTCAATCTTTTCCGTCTGTCATTATTTCTCTCTGTTTAGTTTAGTTTTGGGTAACATGATGATCTATTATGACATGCTGTATTAACAGAGATTTTAATGTGGATTTAATTGTCTCTCTCTCAGGGTCAGGTGGAAGTCTTTGTGAAGCTGCGAGTCTCTCCGTGTGTTCAGGAGGAAGCTGACTACTACGTGGTCCTTGTGGGCTCATCCCTTCACCATGTAACTACAGCTAACAGGGCTGAGGATCACGGCTTACTTAAATTCAGTGTGCCTGGTGAGAAACTAAATACATCACAGGGTGTCCTACATAAACTTTTTCTTTGAATGTGTAAAAACCTATTCACACCAACTGCAAAAAGTAAAAAGATAATTATGTGGTGGTTAAGACTATAAGGGGATTTCCTGTTGACATGGGAACCAGGATGTCACCGGGCTGCTTGTTTCTGTGTGGTGAGGTATTAAGAATTAGTTTTTTGTGGAATACATTTGTTTCTAAGGAACACATTGTTAGAAGACAACAGATACCTGAAAGAAACATAATGAAATAGAGATATGAGCTGATGGTTGGTTTTAAGTGTCATTGAAAGCCAATGAAAAGTGAGCCATTGGCAGATATCTCTCTATAATATATAGTTCCAGTGTTGATACTATCCTGTTTTTGTGTTTTGCTATGTGACCTGAAGCAAGACTGAATTAGTCAAGACTGAATTAGTCTTGATTAGTCCCCTGAAAAGACTTTCCTTTTTCAGTAGCCTTTACTATTTACTAAAATGCTCCTCCAGATAAACAAGTAGTTTACGAGATGTCTCACCTTTTCTCCATCAAGGTCACAATGTTCCAGAGAAAGTGTCTGTGGAGGTCTACTGCTTCACGAGGAACAGCGGAAGTCTCGGCAGCCCCCTCTGTCATTCAGGAGAGCTCTCTCTGGAATACATACAGGATGAGGCACAAGAGGTGGCGGAGCAGCTGATAAAATTTGAACCCTTGACATCCAGCTGCCATAAGGATATCCAAAGGAAATTCTGCCCAGAGAAAAGGTTTTCATCTGAGATTAATCATTTAGAACAGATTGGCCTGGATGAGGCATATGGGATTTGTGATCCAAAGGAAATATTTCCATTGGAAAGCCTAGCAGAGGCAGAACAAGGGCACAATGGTTGTGAGGAACGGCTTTTCATTCAGAGCAGAACATCAGAGTCTGATCCAGAGCACAGATGCACAGTGGAACAAAGCAGTGAGGCTGATGATGAAAAAATCACACAGGCCTTGGCTAACTTGCACTTTCTGGGATGGGACAGCCAAGCTGTACTGGAAAAGCAAGGTCAGTCACGGTGTGATTCTTATCACTATAAAAATAGCTGACCTTTATTTTATTCCCGTCTACACTAGATTTTTACCGTTATGTAAAAATAGATTTTGCAAAGTCTTCAAACAAATTAGTTTGATAAGCACCACAACCCAGACTATGATTCTATTCATGTGCTTTGTGTTTTGGAGACTGTCACCTTTCTGAAATATTTAGAGCAACTGTGATCTTTACAGAAGTGCTATTTATTGCCATTTACGATCATGCCTGAATTGGTTGCAATATCCATTTGTTATACATTTATCTATCTCTATATACATATACATATATGTATGTATGTATGTGTATGTCTCTCTCTCTCTCTAAATATATATATATATATATATATATATATATATATCTATCACTGACCTTCTCATCAGCATGTTTAATGATTAAACACAAATCATTTTTTTTGGTGCATTGGGGATTTCCAGTTTGAGGAAACTCTATTGCGTCAGAACAGTTTATCAGGAAGATGAGTTTTAGGAGCATGCTTCTCATGTGACAGACAGCCAATGCAAACAAACAGTGATATAAATGTAAATAATGAACAATGATATGACTAGTCTTTCTGGCCACATTTCAGAGCAGTTTTAGCATAGCCATTTTTGTTAAAGTAGATTATTTCATATACATGATCTGTTTTTGTATTTGTTTTTTAAGTTTTAGTAAGTGTTCAATTTGCATTGATTTTTTTTTTTATTCACTTTCTTTGTGTGTATTTACTTTCTGTTTGGCTTTAATTTGTACTTTGCTTTAAGTACAGTAGGATAATTGATCAGAGTTAGGAAAACTTCTGATTGATCCTCATATACATATTGATTAACTTTTCACTGCAAAAAAATCTGTAATGGAATAATAATTCCATATTATTGAACTGTACATTTGATACATGTAAATTATTGTATAATATATAAATACTTTTTTTGCAGTAAAGTTATTGTAATGGTCTGAAACTGTTGGAGTGAGAACGGATAATCTGCCCATTCCATCATGGAACATTAACTTATTTCTTGAACAGTGAGAAGGTTGAAAGATTTAAAGAATGTCAATTGTTTGCGGTAAATTGCACAGCTGAATTAGTGTTCATTTCATTGCTATGGTGTGTCAGCTTCAATTAAAGACAGACCTCTTTAGCAACATTTTTTATATTCTCAGGAAAAGTAACGGCATTTTCTCACAAGCATTACTATTGTTTTGACTTAATCAAACAACATGGGCATTTTCATATTGGATATGAATAATATGTGCATCTAATCTTTTAAATTGATAGCATTCCCTTAGGATTGTTGTTTTCAATTTACTGAGATAAATCGTTTTAGCAAGATTCAATTTATTGCCATCAAAGCAAATCAAACCACAGTAATCAATGTCTAACAAACAACTGGTCCGGTTTCTGCAACTTCTTTCAAAATATAAGTGATGTACTTTCAGAAATTGTAAACCAAAGACATTCTACTTTTTGCTGTGGAAATGTTGCTTCATCTGACTGACACTTCTCTTTGAAAAGTAGTTTGGTTACCACCGTCAATTTGAGAAAATAATTGTAGACATCTGTTCAATCAATCACGGTGTGTGTGTGTGTGTGTGCTGGGTTTTACAAACACACCAGTCCGGTTTAGAGTCCCCTCTTTAGTTTTTCTGTCAACACCCAGTAACTTATCCTCAGTTCCACTGAACCAGGACAAAGAAAATAATCCCACACCTACAAGAGGCTTTATGCATTTGATTCTCCTGATTTTCATTCAAAGGAAGATTGCTCATGGTAAATCAATGATGGAAATCATTCTAAATGTGTGTTTGTTGTGATAACCTGATGAGCAGGTTTTGACTTAGATCTTCAAATCTTACCCGTAATTATTTGTGGCACATACACATACTGTAGTTTGATGGCTGGTGTACTGACGAAACATGGTACCTATCAGATTATTTATGATTGTAATACAATTCTAGGTACAGTCCTAAATATCTTGACTGTTCTGCAGATTATTTTATCAGAGTTGCATGTGTTGTGAGTTATGTTAAAGGTGACTGAATCTGCTCTGACGAATGTCAGAGCTGCCCATGAACGTGTTGAATGGTTACAATTAGAAATCCTGTTGTGTGGGGAGAACCCGAGGACAAACGCATGTACGCTCTGGAGATTATCACATTAAATGAAAGAATACCCTATCGCATCACAGCACTCCTCAAACTAGAAGCACAAAACCTGTTAAATGTATGATTTCTTATCAAGTTTGTGATCTCTCAAAATTTGAAAATCTTTCAGTGTGGCACCAGTTTAAGATTAAATGACTGATTTAGTTTTTTTTCCCTTTAAATGATACTATACAGTGGACCAAATCTGAGGGTAGAATGAAAGAGAATTAGTCGTGCATCACTGAAAAGCATGAAATGCACTCTTTAAATTGCAGTATCATGCACACACTCATACTACAGCTTCTTTAATGATTTGCACCTTATAAATTGCTTATTTTTCAAATACGGGAAAGGTAGAGTTTTTCAATTGAGCTTGTCAGTAAAGTCACATAATTAGAAAAATAGCTTTTCTAAACAAAAGTTAGGACTAGGTTCACTCAAAAGAAGTCATCCAATCCATAAAGCCGTACATGATTTTATAAGTCTGATCACTTGTCGTTTCTTTCAGATCACCTTCCAAGGGAAACACCTCTACATGTGGCTGTACGCTTGGGGTTCCTCCACCTCAGTCACTTCCTCTTCCAGGAGTCTGAAGGTCAGAGAATGGTTTCCATAGTTGATGATGAAGGACAGAGTCCTCTCACACTGGCTCAGAAGCATGGAGACCAAGCGATCATCAGTGCTCTAACAAAGTGAGTCACTCCATCAAGCTTGACACAATACTCTATGATTAGATCACATCTTAAAAAAATCCATTAATCACTGATGTGTCACCTCAGCTTGAGCTTCCAGTGTACAGTGTGGGCTGAGTCTCATGTAATCTGTGACTGTGTTCTGATCAGTCCCTCAAGTAGCAGTGGATGGAGGCCAGTGTGGATGTGTCAGATATGGACTGACGGTTCTCACCAGCTCCGGATCTGTCCCGTTACCAAATCTATTAGCCTGACTGTCAAACATGGCACACAGATAGATGCACAAAACAGCATCCAGCTGTACAGGGAGAAAAGCAGAGAGCCGGAGACACTCGCACAGGTGAGTTTGCATTTCCATACATGCCTGCATGCCCATGTGGAAAATCTTTATTTGTTTCCTGTCTTTTTTTGTGGAGCTATCTAAAAAATGCGGAAAGTTCATGGTTATTGTCTGTAAAGGGAAGGATTTAGAAAAGACAGACGACACAAACAACAGACAGGAACAGATTAATATTTTAACTAATATTTGAGATTTATTTTCAGATTATAAAAACTGATAGGATGAGCCTAAACAGTCTGGTTTCGATTTGTTTTTCACTGTTAAATGTGCTCTGACATCCTTGATCATTTTTTATTTCTGTATAAAGAGACCGAAACTGGTTTTACATAAGTAAGCATTTAAGTACACATTTCTTTTGAAGAGTTTGTTACCAGTTAAAATTAATTAGTATTCTTTCTGCATTATATACTAGAATTGCAAAAAAATCCACAAACACTCCTTCATCTGCAAGTCATTCAGATCAAGGGGCCAAAGTTCAGCTGGCTAGCATAGATTTGTTAGCCCCTGCTTGTAGATGCTGTATCTGGACCATCTGGACCCCAATATCATCTTTCTCCATTGACAGTTATTCTTAAGAATTCAAAATTAGCTGTGTATTCTAGGATTAGTTATTTGTAGGTGCATGCCATGTGTAAGTATAGGGGCTTTCACACCAGGTAGTCCTAGGAATAACAGGTCGGTCCCCTGTGAACTAAACTCCATCTATCACTGTTTTCCATGTTGGTGTAGTAAGTATGTGTAAAGTAAACTGTGCGTTTACACGGCTTTTTAAAAACTGGTGTTTTGTGTTGCATGCGTTCAGCCAATCAACGCACATTTACATCAATAATAGTTCCTATTATGCTCGGTTAGACCCTTCTCTGAAGAAGTCCTAGTTTAGTCCCCCCAAAAGACGTTCCTAAAACTAAAATCGTTCCCAGTTCCTGTGATGCGAACATGTCAAAAAGCGGGGTACATCCACCAATAGGAAGTTATAGGAACTATAAAAACGTACCTCCGTTGGAAAAGGCCCTTATTTTAACATAGCAGGTAAAATAATCCCCAGTTAGAAATAAACCTCTCAGTTCTCACCCGCCTGTCTACCCTCCATTTTTCATCGGCTGTCTAGAAATATACCTCTTAGAGTAGGTTACAAGAGAATGATGTGTGAAACAGTTTTATGAGCCTATAAATGACTTAAGTCATAACTTTGGAAAAGTTTATTACAGTTTATAGTATCGTTTACATGGATTGCTTTGAACAGCAGACTGGTATTTCTCATATAACAATTGCTGGCAGGCAGAGCAAGATCACCAGAGAGATTACAAATGCTGTAAATCATGTACCTGTGCAGTTTCTATGTGTAATTGTACATAGTTTAAAAAGTAAATGTACAATACATTTCAAAAGCTTTTTGGTTTTGAAAGAATAAGCTGCATTTATTTAAACAAAAATATTAAAATAACTGTTTTCTGTCTTAATATACACTCGTCAGCTAAGAAAAGTCACTGTTTGGAAACAAATGCAGTCAGTGATTGGATCTTTATCGCAGTAATTATGTTTCTAGCATTTTATATGTTTAGCAACAGTTTTTCTAAGCTTAATTGAAGGAGTATGTAGCTTTTAATAAATTAAAAAAAACACGTAGGAAGGCGCATGATGGATGACATTTCAGGATGACAATGTCAAGATACAAGATACCAAACATTTATGCACCTTTTGATGGAAATTACATCACAATGTTTATTCCCATTAAGAGGTGCATACATTTTTGGTCAAGATTATGTATTGACAATGCAAGAGTCATACATTCGGTAAAGTGTCCTCCAGCACATCTCAAAGACTTTCAATGAATTTAAAGTCTGTGCAAATTCATGTGTGAAAATGATTATTCCTCCCAACCATTCTTTCACTATTTATGTCAGGGATTGGGATGAAGGGAGGAGGCAAGGACTCAATAATGCAGAAATTATGGGGTTTTTATGAATCAAAAAAGAAACCAAAAAAAAACTAAACGAAAACATGCCGACGATATGGTATAGGACGGCAAAAACAAAGAGAATAAATGGGGAGTATACAGGGTGACAAGGGAAGACAGCTAGGGAAAATTCATCAATAATCGGGTAACAAGATGGGCAGGGTTAGACAGCAGAGTACATGGCATAAGCAAACCTACATGACAACATGAAAACACGCAGGCAGTGAAAAACACAAACTGGGTGCTATGCTGCACAAAACATAACATGAAAGGACGCGGCCAATGTAAACAAAAATTGCATGCTACACAGAACACAACAATTCACGCGGACAGAAGTAACGTCAAGACTCTGTCACGAAACCAAGAATAAACTAGACCGAAGTGACAGAACCCTGACAATTTGAGCCTGATGCATCTTGACTGTCATCCTGGAATATGGTCATTGTGTTTTCCTACATGATTTTTAAAAGAAATTAAAAGTTACACACTCCATCATATATTGTTTTCCTGTAGCTCAACCAGTAGAGCATTGGTGTTTACAATGCCAAGGTCATGGGTCCGATCCCAGGGAAAGCAAGAACTGATTCAATGTATTCCTTGAATGCAATGTACGTCGCTTTGGATAAAAGTGTCTGCAAAATGCATAAATGTAAATGCAATTCCATCAATCAGGGTTAGAAGAACTGTTGCCAAACGTATAACATGCTAGAAACAATAGTGATCCAATCACTGACTCTTGTCAATGTCCCCCTGGTATTCAATAACTATCCATTAAGGACATTAATTCCTGTGAATTTTTTTGTCATTCTTGCCTTAAAATAGCTTGAATGCATATCTGCACCCTTGCTTCATTAAGTATACATGGACTATGTATTAGCCCTGTCTCCGCTCAGAGATTTACTCACTTAACTTTACTGTTGTCAATTCTCCACAATGGTATCGCAACATTGGGCACATAATGGTAATTAATATGATTAGTTGGTGAAGTAGCCGCTGACAGGCAAGCAGGAGAAAATGCAGAGTGATGCACCGTCTATTTTCCTTTTCAGGGAAACAAGGTTGCCAAGATGTTCCCTTTCAAGTGAACTTGTGCTGCGTTGATTGGTACTGTGGGAACCCAAATGCCCACTCTGCCATAGTGACAAGTGACTGTCCGGTTAGAAACACACTAGGACAGGGGTCTGCAACCTTCAAAATCAAAAGAGCCATTTTGGCCTCTTTACTACCGAATAAAATACACGGGAAATCCTATGTGATTTCAAATCCTATGTGATCCCTAAAATTAAAATAACACCGCATATGAAGGTTTATATACAGTTTGCAATACACAAAATAACTAAAGTGTGTAGCATTTATGAAATTAAAGAACTACAAAAATAAAACTAATGACATTTTATTGCTTTTTGTGACAATGGAAAACATCAAAATACTTTTTTATTTACATATTTAAATTATGTAACAAGATGAAATTTAAGAGGTATACCATTGAAAAAAATCAATTAATTAATAAAATAGCTTATTTATTGATTCCCATATATATTTTTCAAAGCTAGGGGAGGCTTTGCACAGGGATGAAAGAGCCGCAGGTTGCAAACCCCTGCACTAGGACAATAACCCCTGGTATAGAGTTCAAGTCTAAGTTATAGAACCTTTACGGTGTGCGGTGAGGACCAGTCTGCCGCATTACAGACGTCTTGAAGGGAGACCTCTGACAAGAGAGCTTTAGAAGCAGCCATACCAGCTGACTTGTAAGTGTGTAAAATAGCCTCGACTATACACTTTCTTATCCTCTGCTTAGATGCTGCGTACTCTTTGCTAGGGGCCACAAAGCATACAAACAATCGTTTGTATTTAGGCTACAGTCCAACTCTGGGGACATAAGCATCTAATACCCATCCTGGAAAAAGCAGATTATTATTTTCCTCGTCTGAATCCTCGAAAAGGAATACAATAGATCTAGCAAGTGGGGACCTTGGGAATGTAACCTGGCCTAGACTGGAGGAAAGCCATCACCAAACAGGTGTGAACTCTATGCATGAAGGGGCAACTGACAGGGCTTGACTTGACTTGAACCTCTTCAATTGACTCAAAGGTAGCTAGGGATAGACTTGGAGTACCAAGGCCAAATCACAGGCCGATACCCTCATGCGTATTCCAGGCCTCATAGTGCACAGAGAAAACGTTACCAGTTGGTCTCTTCCTAAAGACATTCCACCCAAAGGAATGTGGTAAGCAGTGATGGCCGCCACATCGACTTTTAGAGTGGACGGGGATAACCCTGCGGTGATTCGTTCATGCAGGATCTCCAGCACTGCACCAGCAGGGCAGTTAACCCTTTGGGGTCTGAGTGTGTTTTGGGACCCTGGAGAAGTTTGACATGCTCTGACGTTTGTAATTTTTTCAGTTGCTTATAAACATATTAATGGGAAAAGTGTAATTTCAGCGCAAATTCTTCTACAATAATATGTGAGCAACATGTATGTACATGTTTGTATTTTTGAGAGAATAATGTTTATGCGTGGTTATTGAATAAGCTAAAAATTTAAGTCACTGAAATAAGGCCACAAAATGCATACCGGTACTAAAGGTGTTACCTCAACACTCAGTTTTGTAGATAAGAGTTTTTGCTTCAAAAGCATGTGAAAATTATCATCCCCACTCCTACAAATAAGACCATATATAGATTTACATTTCGTAAGACGCATTTTGCTGACAAAGCCCATATGCGAGTAGGTGTGAATTATCTTAATGCTGTGACTTGAAAACTGTGAAAACAGTGACCTGCATAATAAGCTGCCTAATGACAAGAAAAGAACAAGAACAAACAGTTACAAGAAAGAATGTGAGGACAAAATAAAAATGAGTATATATTTTTATAGTTAATTTAGAATATAGTTAACCTTGTAAATGAGACAAAGGCACATTTTGAGTACATAGTTATACCTGGAATGAAATTCTGTTTCAAGATATAAGTGAACATCACATACCTTGCATTTCCAATGTGTTTGGTATTTCCATGCACTGGAGAAACATTTTTTCCTGCTTTGTCAGTGAGCTCTCATGCAAGAATATGCCCAATGTGGGCCAGCATCTGGTCAATACAATTCTCAAATCTGTGAGGATAACAGAACAAAATATCTGTCAGCATACTGATAACAGGATCACAACAACTATTGTATTAACATTTAATATAATGTCCACTCTTAGCAGAAAACATGACTTTGAGATATTATTATATTATGGCAGAACATGTGAACAAAATGTTCTATAGGCCTATTATATTATAAATTAAATACAGAACCGGTCAAAAGATTGGACATGTTACTATTTTTTATGTTTTTGAAAGATAATGATCAACAAGTCTGCATTTATTTGATCAAAAATACAGAAAAAAACAAAAACAATTTACAATTTAAAGTAATGGTTTTCTATTTCAATATGCTTATTAAAATGTATTTCTGTGATGGTAAAGCTGAATTTTCAGCATCATTACTCCTGTCTCATGGTCCTTCAGAAATCATTCTAGTATGATGATTTGTTATCATCATGCAAACTGTTGTACTGGTTAATATTTTTTTATATAAAGCCAATATGGCATGTTTATTAATATAAGTATGTGTAGTAAACAAAACCGTTCATTCACACAGAGACACGCAGAACATGCAGGACTCATATTTAAATTAATATAGTATAGATTCGTATAGTCTTTTTGCAGATTAATATTCACAGACTTTAGTCTGTATAGCAATTATAATAAAGAAACGCAGTTTTTAAACTGCATTTAAAAGAAGGCTTTCTAAAGACATATCTCACAAGTCTGTGTGGCAAGTATTCTCTGTAAGTAATGTCTGTACGGTCACTTTTGATCCTTTTTTACATCCTTTCTAAATACAAATATGAATTTTTTTACTTTACCACATCATAACTTCATATGTGTTTCAACTCTCATTAAATTGTGAATTTATGGCCAGACCTGAAGGACTACAGCTAATGCGTTGCCATTGAGTGCATTTACAATGCTTACATTTCAATCAGGAATCTGTTCTCTTCTTGATCCAAACCTTCATTCCACTGTCAAACACAAATGTGATTCTGTATCAACCCTGACACACGTGTTACAGGTGGTGCGACTGAGCGAGTCATCTGAGGGGAGTGTGCATACATCTGACGTATGTGATGCAGGTAAGCCAAAGCTAATTTCAATATATTTTACCCCAATTCACAGACTGTCTGTCTGTAAACATTTTTGCCCTTGTTAGCAATATTGAACTCAATCCAACTATTAAGCTAATATTTTTAGCTGCAGTCTAAGTTTTCAACTGATATTTGTGGGTTTCTGGAAATTAGATATAAGCCATGTGGTGAGAATTCAAACTCCACAGGAGCACAGCTGGCCATAATGTTCATATTATTATTTTTCACTTTATTTTACTCCTCCTGTCTTGGGTTTATTTTATGACTAGTTTCTATATTTTGCTCTTGCCAAGGTCTTATCACATTTCACCCTGCTGATGTGATAAATTTTCTTCTCTTCTGGCTCTCACTTACTCTCAGTCCTCCTCCTGTTATTCCACTTTTTCTTTTTCTGTTTTTCTCTCGTTCCTTTCCCTCTTCTTGACCCCAGCTCTCCCCACATCGACTCTGACTCCCTCCCTCTCTCTCTCTCTCTCTCTCTCTCTCTCTCTCTCTCTCTCTCTCTCTCTCTTACTGTCTGTCACTGTGAGTTAGGTCTGGCAGAGTACATTGGGTGAATTTGGCTCAGTCAGGAGGACATTGTGGTAGAATGTGGGATGAGGAGTACTAATACACACACACACTCACATACACACATACAGAGCAGTCTTTGTGAGGGACCTCCGGCTGGTTTCCCAAACATGTCCAGTATGAGGAGACACATTCCTCCTGGGTGGGCTGAGAGACAGAGACACTATATATTTGGGAGGGGTAAGACAGGATAAAATGAGAGAGATATTCTGCCTACAGTTGGACTAATGAAGAAGAATTGGCATAATGCAAATGCTATAAAGAGACACAGATAGAGATTGCCAACTTGTGTTGACAGCAGGAGCCTCTGTGACCCTTTGACCTTAATGTGCAGACTCTTCCTGTCACTGCTCAACATGTTGATATGTGTCTCAGGTTTTCAAAGTAAAGGCGTTTTCTTTTTCCTTCTCATTTTGCTTAGTTAAGAGAGTCTATTTGTGATTTGATCAAATTTGTCGATTTTGTATTTCTTGTTTCTGCTCCTCAGATCTGAACGATCAACTAAGAATTGAGGACCAAACCCTGGTGGATAGTGTGAGTGGAGTTATTTGTGTATTTTAGTGTGTGTAAATCAATTCCTTGAATCAGAACCACAATAATGGCTCACATAGTCTTGTGAGTGTTTTTTGTTTGCTAATGGACAGATGTTCATGCCCATGTTCTTATTTTGCTCTGTTTTCGTTCTTCTAATCCGTTGGTGTGTGAGTTTGTTTTTGTCATCTTGTTTGTCAGGTTTTTGAAGAACAGCTTGTTCTCTGCCTAGATGAAGAGGACGAAGATCTAAACCCATTTAACTCAGGTACACATGCATCCCTCAATTTACTGATTTTAATAACAAATAAATTATGTTCTTTTGAACTTTCTATTCTTCAAAGAATCCTGAAAAACCATGTATCATGGTTTCCACACAAATATTAAACCATTAAATATTTCTTGAGCATCAAATCACCATATTAGAATGATTTCTGAAGAATTGTCAAAGACTGAATAGTTGCTATTTGGAATAGTAGTTTTTCATTACAGGAATAAATAGCATATTTACAGAGCAAATCTATTTTAAATAGTAATAATAGTCAACTATGTTTTAATGCATTTTTTATGTGCAGCACTGGTGAGCATAAGAGACTTAAAAATTGTACTGAACTTGCCACTGAAACCTTGTAATGTTTTATTGCACAGAAAACAGCATTATTTAATATTCCATAACCATTTTGGGTCATGGAATCTCTAAGTGAACACTCTAGAGTAGCAGTAACTCAAATAGTGTTTTGCATTGAAGCTATTTAGCTAATGATGCTAAGCTAACAGTGTGATACTCTAATCAAAATAAATAAATCTAAACAAAAATATAACAAACACAGATTGTACACAAATGTTATTTATAATCAACATTTTTCCATCTCATAGTGCAGTCTTGGGTTTAATTTCTTACTGAACGTGTTGCAATGCATTATGGTGTAATAGAATCATGCCTTAGACTAAAAAAGTTATTATAGCAGGCAGCATAATAAAGTTGTAGTTCTATCAGTTCGGCTAAAGAAGTAGCAGAAAGAATGAACAGGAAAATTTTTAATTTAAGAGGATACTTTGAGGTTAGAGCAAAATCATGTTCATTTAAAACAGACGTCTTGTGTTTTCAATCATACTCTGTTTATTAGTAAGTATGATTACAAAGTAGCAGGCACTGGCAACGGAACAAACTAGTACCGGTACTCCTTTTCCATGTAAATGAAATATTGCAGGCCTTCTGTTCAGTGTTCATTGATTAGTTTGTCATTGTTGCTGAAGGGAAAAAGGGACTTCTGGATTTCAGTCACTGCTATTGCTCTTATAGATCTTCTCTCCTTGGTTTAAAATTGCAATTTAGTTTTTTCAGTCTTTTAGAGGAACAGAGGGAGATTTATAGCACAGCAAGGAGGACAGAAGATGGGGCTCTTTTCTTTTGAAACTGCATTGGCCCCTTCTGAACCACCCTCTCTCACACACATGCACATTCACAGTTTCAACTGTAAAGCAGAGGAAGGAATTTTAACAAGCTTCGATTTTTGAACTTGCACAAAAGCTGACATTTAAGATAATGCTTTAAAATTTAGCCCATCCCAGAGAACGTGTTCTTCATCCTAATAGAGATGCCCTCACTGATTACTCCCAGTTACCTTCATATAGCACAATGATTCCCAAACAGGGGTTACATTAGTAGGTAATAGGACTTTTTGGACAGATTTGAATTTAGTTTGTCTTAGAAAAAATAAGACTTGTGAATAATCTCATGTTCATGTGTATTTTGTATTTTTATATATATATAAAAATATATAAAATTATATAAAAAATATAAAATTATTATATATTATTAAATTATTATTTTTATTTATATATATATATTTTTTTACTTCAAACGTTTGTTGGGTATTACTCTAATGCTAATTATTCTAAGAATATTTATTAATTTTCTATGCACTCATACTCACATATGCAACCTACTTTTACCATTATTTTACTGAATTATTATTTGTTCATTTCTCATTTTAAACACAAACTCAGTCTCTCACACTGACAGTTAGCCACTAAAAAGTCTGGAGGCAGAGGGAGGAGAGAGTTGGGATTGGAGCCCAGATTTCATGAGAGACTAAAACAGTCACACTCCACAGAAAAGAGAAGGCCGACTGGAAGCAAACCGTTTTTGGGGGCTCTATTTAAACTGAATGGACAGTGCTGCTGTCATAGAAGTGAAGGAAGAAGAACAAAGACAAGAGGATAGAAGAACTAAGGAATTAAGTCTGACATTTTTATTTACTCACATTTACATATCTGGACATCTACCTTCTTAAAGTGGATTTTCTAAAGAGCTGCACACATGCTTGCTTACTGATTGAGTTGCAGCACAGTTATGGTATCTTGTAAAAATCCTAACTTTTTAAATGTAAGTCTTTGTTGGCTTTTGAGATGTTTGGTGGTCTGAATGAGTCTGCTGTTTGGATTACTGGAACACACATTACCGCTGAAGGACGGATACATACACACAAGGAGGGGTCTCTAGCAGAGACTAAATGTCCACCACATGCTGAGAGTAATACATCTTGACTCACACACACCTTGCTGTATTACTGCATTTTAAAAGTTCCTGGCTGGTGTTGGCATGGTCTTTAACGAGTAGACTTTGGCCTTAATGTGTGTTGAGTATTTTAGTGGAGTTGATTTTGTATATAGTGCTGCTGAGATATATTTGAATTCTTGGGATTTGTAGGATTGGATTTATAGGATTTGAGGTTGATTTTGGTTTTAATTTAAGTCTGTGGGTTTAGTTTATGATCAAGTTTTAGTTAGTTGTGGATCAGTTTAATTTCAATGTTATATAGATTAATATTTTGTATTATTCACAATTATAATTCTGTTTCTGTTTTAATATATTTAGTTATCAGTAGCAATCAGCTCAGCATTAGGGGTGTTGATTTTCCAGTTACAGAGAAAAATAGAGCTGATGTTACAGTACGGATATTCAGGCAAAATGTCAGATGAAAAATGAATTAAGAATTAAGTCTTTGACTTTTACAGCCATTAATAAATTTGAGAGCATATTCTGGATTATATTGTGGGCCACTACTCAGGGATTGCTATTGAAATTACCGTAATTGTGTGTTGCTAGTCAGTTCGGCTCACCCTTGTACTGTTTTTGAGGCGAAACATGAGTCATGTTTGCTTATGAGAAGTTGTATTAAAAATGATTTGTTAAACGATGAAATTGCAGTTTGCTATATTCTTTGTTTATAAAGAGTGAGGGGAGGTGTGTGTCTTTTTGCATCCCTGGACTTCATGGGGTTTTATTAGCATGTATGGTTAATGATTCCTAAACCTTGGCTGACCTTCCAGATTCCTACAGATACCTTAGTTTGAAAATCCCTCTGTCGTGCTCTTCCAGGTCCAGTTTGAGTCCTGACTCTGCCTCTAACAAAAAAAAAGTGGGAGTATAGAGTGTCAAGACTAAGCCCACCTTCCCCAACACCCATACAAACACATACAGACTCATCTCCTCAACGCTTATCTGTGGAATCTGCATTTTTTGGAAAGGTGTTCAAACTCCTTGGTGATTTTACTGTTATGCGTTTCACAAAACGGAGCAGTTGAGGAAAATTGAAAACATGGACTCTGACTCAGACTCTCCATTTAACTACTCATGGCCATCCTTCCCAAAGATGAGAATCCGGAGACGGACGTCGAAAACAGGTAACTAGAGAGTAGAGCGAGAACCGGTCCGTGCGAGTAATTTGTGCAAAAAAACTAAACAAAGACACGCATATACAATGCACAAAGAAAGCACACATAAACAGGCTGAAAGTCTTTGTCTCTCATGACTTTGAGTTTGTGTGTTTTTGATTCAATTGTTTTTGGTTTTTTGGTCCATGAGTCAGTGCTTAGCTTGTACTGTCGTACAATGTGATTTTTGAGCCAGACTTGCACTGAGATGTTTTTGATAGGATATTATGGTGGTCATTCCACTGGTCTTGGTTTTTCATTTCTCCCCTCAAAAATGTGTATGGTCATCCTGTGTTGTCAGAGGATTTATGCGAAAAGGGTAAAGGAAAAACTTCACAGTGTGTTACATGGCAAATTAAGTGAGTCATCAGCATTCATCATTTGAAAGCAAAACTGTATCATTCAGCTTTTCGAAAACAGGATTTTTATTTAATTTCATAGATACAGTGGCATTACATCTGCTTTTGAGTGGATGGGGATTTAGCACATATTAAAACGTTTAGTGTGTTTTCTACAGATGTATGATTCCCCAAGTGATCTGAATGAATAAAATCTGTGTGTGTGTGTGTTCGCACATGTGGAAGAATGAAACCGAGTTGACGTCAGTATCTGGTTATTCAGTTGTTGTTGGAATGCCTTCACATGCATCCTTCATGACGGGATGCCCCTGGAAGTTATTGGAATCTCACTTTTACTTAATCTTTACTTTGAAATGTAGTCTTAGTGTGTTTCTTTGACAATGTCGGTAGAAGATTTTGTCATTGAAATAGATATACTTCTGCAAGTTTGCACGTACTGTACCTGTAAAGATCATTATGAATGTGAGTAAAAATAGACTGAATGTCTGTTTCTTCTATTTTCTTCACACACTGCAGCACTTTGTCTGCATTGGGACCACAAATTATGTGTGTGTGCCCAGGAAATTATTTATTATTTATGTTTCTTATTCATAGTTATTTTAATGGAAATCTCAGTTATTGTTCATTATAGCAAATAGCTCACTTTGTTGTATTCCTCATTTGTAAGTCACTTTGGATAGAAGTTTCAGCTAAATGAATGAATGTACATATAGATGAGGCAGTGTGAGAAACCATATACAATATCATTAAAATTTTCTTGTCAATAAGATTTTTTTTAATGTTTCTGGAATGAAATCTCTTTATTATTTGATCAAAAATTCATTAAAAACTGTAGTTTTGTCAAATACTATAACAATTTTACAGTTGACTATTTTAATAGATTTTAAAATGTAATTTATTCATATGATGGCAAAGCTGAATTTTCAGCATCATAACTCCTGTCTTCAGTGTCGCATGATCTTTCAGAAATCATTCTAATATGCTGATTTGTTGCTTAAGAAACAGTTCTTTCTATTGTCAGTGTTGAAAATAGTTGTGCTTTTTGTATTATTATTTCGGGATCACTATGCATCAAATAATTTTGTAACATTTAAATGCCTTGACTTTTGGAAGCATCCTTGTATTTTTGGATCTTAAAGAAATATAAATGCACAGGGAAGTATAGAGTTAACTGTGCAAAAGGAAAGAATATGTCTACTTTAAAAACAGAACAAATTTTAACGGCCATAAAGAGACCATACTGTTGTGCTATTTTCTATTTTACTGGTTTCTTCTGCCATCTTGGCATTCACATATAGTCAAAACATATGCACTCTAGATTTTTCCAGAGAACAGAACAAAGGCAGAAGCATGTGAAGTGACAGCTGTTATTTACATTGGTTTTGTTAGCTAACTTTTCTAAATATCATTGACACTACATTTCCATCCAGTTGTATTGACACACATGCATCAATTTGACAGTTTTTTTTTGTTTCTCTTCAGAGAAGTTGTGTTCGTCTCCTGGTTCCTGCACTCCGTTTCCCCTTCACTCCTCAGGCGCTGCTGCCGTCGGGCTCACGGCCATGCTCAGAGGCTCCACTAAGGTCAGACGCCACACATATCGCTGCTCCTACAAATCAGCTCGTTCATTTTGCCAGATCTACAGACACTCAGCTGTTACATTTTGCATCCAAATCCCATCTCCTCCCTTCATTTAGTGCCTTCATTTTTTGATTGATCTCTGTGAAAGTCTTGGGGAAAGTCTTTATTTGATCTCACTATTGTAGCCTGAAGTTTAAGCCACAACTCTTTTACTGCCACAAGAGTCTTTAGTTGATTTATGAGACATTTGGCTTTGCGTTTAAAGTCTTAGACACAGTGATAAAAGAACCATGACTTTGGGATTGTCTATAGTAAAGATAGTTCCTAAAAATGAAAATTCTGTCATAATTTGATTACCTGTATGAGTAACAAAAAAAAGATACTTTGAAAAATGTTTTTTTGTGCATACAATGAAAAGTCATGTGATGCTTAGTCTGTTTTTGACTTTAGCTGTGTGGACAAAAAAGGCTTTTTACACAATTTACAGTGTAAATTATGAGATGTTTTTCCTTTTTGTGTGAAATATATTTCCATTGTTTTATTGCATTCAAATATCTTTGTTTTCTCTTCTGATTTAGGACAATGACCTCAATATGAAGTACACTGTTACAGGTGTAACAGAGGACAGTTCTAGGACAGATAGTGGTGTGTGGCGAATGTCAGATATAGGAGCCTTATCACCAGGGACGATAAATATGCCTTCAGCTATCAAAGATGATGAAGGGCAGAGAGGACAGCATCCCGGCTCTCGTTCGTTCTCTCCCACCTCTCCAGCGGGACTAATGCTGGATAGACTCATACGTTCAACACGACCTACTGAACTGACCTACAACAGCTCAAGCTCACCTACAGAGTCATGTGACTTAAGGTAAACGTACTTACATAGATGTTTTGGTATGTCTGTCAATTAATTCAGGAGGAGATTTAAAAATGTTACACTTTTTTACTTTATACACTAGCCTTTAAAACTTTTGGAGTTGATAAGATTTTTACCATATGCTTTTGAAAGAACACTTTTTTTATGTGTACCAAGGCAAAATTAATTTGATTAATAATACGGTAATACTTCAGTTTACAAGTTTAATTAATTTCCAAGAGCGAGCTCGTATCTCAAAATTCTCGTACACTAAAACAATTTTCCCCATAAGAATGCAGTAAAAATCACTCGATTCATTCCACATGACCGCTTAAAGCAGGGGTCGGGAACCTATGGCTCGCGAGCCATATATGGCTCTTTTGATGGCTGCATATGGCTCTTTTGACGCTGCCGCTGCCCGTCGACAGATCGATCGCTCCGCTACTTCCGCGTTTGGAGGACAGGCAGATCGCGCCATCGCAAACACCCCCCCCCCCGGTCGACAAATCGATCGCTCCGCTACTTCCGCGTTCGGAGGACAGGCAGATCGCGCTACCACATCATATTAATTACCACATCATCAAACTCGTACCTTCTTTCTTACTTATCATGGGGGCCATTGTCTATATGCTGTACTGTACATATATATTTCACTGTGTGAACAATAGCGATCACAATTAATATTAACAACACGAGGTAAAACTGCTGTATATCACTTATAAAAGTATCACTGTGGTGAATGATGCAACCAATCCGAGCAATGCTGAGAGAATGAACAAGTTAAGGGGTGATAGGCTTTGTGAGAGGCTGTCGTTAGGATATTTCCAGTACAAATGCGCGCGACAATGCTGAGCGTTAGGACTTTTCCACAAAAAAATGCGCGTGGGCGAGGGAAAATTTCTCGCACTCAGATACAATGCTCGTACACCGATCTGACTTTTCTGTGCTCGTACACCGATTTGCTCGTATACAATGTCACTTGTAAAACGAGGTATTACTGTACAGTAAAAACAGCATTATAAATGTATGTTCAAATTATTGCTGAATAAAAGGGTTACACTTTATTTTAAGGTGTCATTGTTCCAGTGTAATTATATATTTATGTACTGAGTAAAATTAATTATTACCCAAATTTACTTACTGTACAGTTAGGGTAGGATTAGGATTTGGCTGAGGGTTAGTTGCATGTAATTATGCATAATTTACTGTTATTATTATGGTAAGGACATATAACAAGGACACTTTCCTTTTAGAATAAAGATTGTACCAACTGCAAATGCAAATTAGAAATGGTTGTTTACATTCTAACTTTATGCTTCCTATTGACTTGAAGTAGCATAAACATAAATTTTACTGTATTGTCACTGCTTGCTTTTTAGAGCAAAACCTGCACGAACTTTGCAGGTACCCTGAGAACCCTGAGATATGAGAGTAGTTCAAGAATTTGTGTATGAGTTATTCACAATGTGTAAGTGATGCCAGTCTTAATCATAGTGGTTGTTGAGAATTTTTAGATGTTCAATTCTCTTTTTAAGCCCGAGTTTGGTGGCCTTGAAAATGGACAGCGAGGAGGATGATGACGACGACATTTTAATGAAGAAGCCCCTCCCTCAGCCACAGCCTGATGAGCAGATAATGTTTAGTCCCGCCCCTGTTCTTACCTGCACTCGTTCTCACTCCGCCTCCTCTGCCTGTAACCCCACTCCTGCAAAGGTACCATACCTATATTCCCTTACTTACACTGAGTCAGACTATACACATGATGATCATTACATTTTTGAGCACTGTGAGATCAAACTGAGTGAATATTCATGTCTTTCTCAGGATATTGAGCAGGGCATCCGCCTGCGTTCATATTCCTACACCTCCCCTAAAATCAGCCTGCTGCCTCCACGATTCAGTAGGGATGCCCACCCTCCACCCACCGACCTCAACCAGGGTCAGATCACCTTAATATCTCACCTTCCACTTCTTACATTACCTGCATTACCGTATTTTCCCGCATATAATCCGCAGACGCAGATAATCCGCACCCTCATATATCCCGCGGGTTTTGGGGGTTTGTGTAAAAAATTGTTGGTATAATCCGCACCCTCAGATATCCCGCACCCATGATGAATTTTTTTTTTGTGCAAGTTCACGATTCGAATTTCGAATGTTGCTCGCATGATGTCAATTATTATAACTGCTCAGGCTCGGTACACAGTGCTTGTGCGTGAAATTCACACAATAAGAAAACAAACAAGTCAAAATCAGAAGAAAAAGAAAGAGCAAAGTAGTCTCTCTCCAAAGCCCTCTCCCCAAAGTAGTCTCTCCCTCTCCCTCTCTGCGCTGCGCTCGTCCCTTTGCTCATCCCCCTGAAAGCGTGTTGATCGGATGAGAAGAGAACGCTATCATGGCAGCACAGCCAATCACGTCTTGCATGATTGACAGGTCAGAAAGCCTATCAGCGCCAGCTGTAAGACCTGTGAGTACAGAGGCCAGACAACCCGTGCATGAAAGAAAAACAGAAAGAAAATACCGCAATTTTTTTTATATTGAAATATTATTACGTGTAAAAAAATGGCGATATAGTCCGCACCCTTATATATCCCGCACCCCCCCTGCGGGGTTTGTAAAATCTGGTATAATCCGCGGGATATATGCGGGAAAATACGGTAGTTCCCAAATGACATGCATGTTTTTTTCCAAGGTTAGCATTTTTTAGGGACAGATGACACGAAGTCAAGTCAAATATAGAGAAAAATCAGGATCCATGGGAATATTTTTGGGATGCTTTTTGCTTTTACCTGAAGGATAGAAGATCATCACAGAGCATAAACGGACATATGATTATACTGAGATTATACTATCGCACAATCTGTTTCTTCTCATTTCTGGAAATGACGGAGCATAGAGGTCATAACATCTCTTGCATTTCCTGTCTAGTCTGTTTTAAGCATGATGAGCTTTTAAGGGATGATGGGATTTGTAACTTATTTAAAATATGACTTTTTTATAGCAAGATTGGAAACACTTCTTTATGACCTGTTCAATACTGGAAGTGTAAGCGGGGCAAATTTACCACAGATTAAAGCATTCACACTTCGATTTTTGGAGTAAATCAATATTCAGCTGATTTAAGTAGTTTATAGCTGCACTTCAGGGTTTGTGGTCTGTTCTGTGTAGAATAATTATTGTTTGGATGTAAATGGCATCAAAGTAAATTATATTTCATGATGATCAAATTTGTAATTTTTCGAATTACACACACCATTTTAGACCATTTTAGAATTGAGTTAAAAGCAATACTTAATGCATAAACCCAGAAATGACCTTATTTTCTTTATAGAGCCACATTATGCATAAAAAATACCAACCAACTAAATTACTAAAATCGGTTTATAACTTTATAATACAGAAACATTAAAAAAGTTCTGGGAATTTAAAACTGCAAACTTAACAGTATTATACTGTAAGATTGCATGAAATATTATGCAGAAGCACTATCTGTGTAAAAAACACAGTACTATTACAGTAGTGCTTTTACTTCGATTGTGCACTGCTTATATATGCAGTGTGGAACAAGCCTACTTTCTTAATGTGTATCACAGGAACTTGGTTATAATTAGAATAATTAGCTTATTATATAAATTGTTTTATCTCTTTAAAAGAGTGCAACTACAAAATACAGATTGTCTAATGCCCTCAGATGATCTGCATTCATTAACATCCACTGAGTCAGAGATTCTCCCAGTAATTACCAGTTTCTGTAGAAGATAATTCCCCTGAATGTCATTTGGTAGCATCATCAAGCCTGTTGTATTCCATTATTCTAAGCCAGTTTAGTAGATTATTGTTGTTCATAATTAATGTATGATTTTTTTTCTTTCTGAATATGGCTTTCTGATTATAAAATCACCATTGGACATCAAAATGTTAGCTGAAAGTACTGTCATAGCCTTTATATTGATCATGGGTTGCTAGATGCATGTCACTAACAAAACTGTAGTGGACAGGCGCACAATAAAAACAAATATCATCCCTGCTGGAAAAAAAAAACAATTTAAGACTGTAACTGTTTTTTTGTAGAACATGGTAGCTTGGTTCATAAGCTGGTACGCATCTTGGATCAGTAATCCATCTACTACCAGCTTCAGATGGTCTAAATGGTTTTTGGAATATTGTGGTTAGTCATCAGGCCAATGATGAGCTTGTAACAACTAGTAATCAACTAACAATTACCATGTTCTGAAACAATTAGCTGCCTTCTTAAGTTGGATTTTCTAGCAGGGATGGGCATGTTTGAACATTTGGTTTTGACACAGTCAAAATGCACTGCTGTTTGATATTAAAAACATGAACGGAGGATGAAATCACCTGTTTTTGGCCTTTTCCGCCATAACATGTCTTAAACCTTCCATTCAAGACCAGCACACTATGTATGTGTAGAATAGTGGCGGGCTGTAGTGAGTGTCATGTCCGCTGTGTCCTGTAGATGGCGCCCCCTCCAGCAGCAGTGGCAGCAGGTCACTCCTACACGCCCTGTCTCTGTCTAAATCTCTGTCTCTGCTAAACCCTGTTAGTAAGTACAGCCTCGCCTGCTCGCCTGTCAGTTACGCCTGCTTGCCACACGCACTAACACCATAGCACAACACGTCTGCTGCTGAAAGCGCTCTGTGTCTTTGTGTGGGCGTGAGTGAGTAACTGGGGAAAAAAAGTATGTGTAATGTGTCTGGGTGTGTCTTAGTGTTTATTTATTGTATAACGTATATGATAGTATTTATTCTTATTTTACATAAGAATAGCTTTAAAAAATAAATTATCTATCTATCTATCTATCTATATATATATATATATATATATATATATAAAAAGCGTTGAGATTACTGTTTAGCGAGATAACCAACACCCAATATATCTATGTATTCGATGAAGTGATCGGCATGCTATAAAAATGTACATACACTGTATATGTTTGCCAACAACAAAAGGCATATGTGCACCAACTAACATCAGAGATTTACCAGTATACAATAAAAAACACCTTCGATTCTCAATACAAACCTTTAATTATATTCTCCAACATTGCAAACACAATTTCGCTCACAGCGTAAACAAACATAACATATTCGTGAGGTCATCACGCTGTACTAGATTGCATACTTTCTTGCGTTCTGCCTTTCTAATGTGCTTTCTCAACATATTCGGCTTTGTCCCGTCTTTTAATAACTTTCAATCCGTTCTTCAATCCGCAGTGGTGCTGAGCAGAGCTCACATCACAACCAGAAGCAGGGATGTGTTTGTGTGTGTGTGCGCGCGCGCGCGTGTGCGTGCATGCACGTTGTGTGGCTGTACTAGATTGCATACTTTCTTGCGTTCTGTCTGTCTAACAAGTATGTATTATTGGAATTCAGGGTTTGATTCCCACTCCTTCCTATATTTTTGGGTGTACAGTTTTAACTGGGACATGATAAACAAGTGAGCTAGTTAGCTTTTGTCACAGACAGGCACACACACACAGTGAATGAGAGTACGTGACTGAGGCTGTGTGAGTCAAACAGATGCAGCGATTTATATTGGTGCAGTGATTTAATTATTTTTTAGACAAAAGAACATTTGACATCCTGTACTGCCATTGCGTAATCAGCCAACGGCGGCTTGCCGGACACGCGCGATTCATTTGCACGTGGAGGAGTGAATATCTGCTCTGCCTGCATCTGGGCGGATCTGCTGCGTGAGGACCGATCCACGTGCAATGCGAATTCCGCGCATGCGCAGTGAACTCTCAGTCACGAGATAACCATGTGAAGTGGCGTATTTGTCCCTAATTTTTGCTCGAGATACTAGGATTCGGCAACATAACAGAATTGACATAACCTACAAGAAAATAAGACAAATAGGGAGTTTGGCAGTTCCACTTCAAAAACGTCAACATAATACTATTGGTGAGTTAACCGTGACTCGAGATAAGTGAACTCAACTGTATATATAAATAAAATACAAATAAAAATCTTATAGTTTAAGAGTTAGAGTTTAAGTTAGAGTAAGAGTTTTAGTTTACAATGATAACACTTTTCCGGGTGCATGTCCAGTTTCCGTGAGCATTCCATGGCTTGGCTTTGCTTGCTGGTTGTGGAAAACTAATGGCAGTGCGTCTGTTTGCCTTCACCCTCAAGGGGTTCCATCATTATTTGATAAAATGTTGCTGGAAAGGAAGGATGATGTCATCAATGTGTTTATTGAATTAGAGGAGAGGTGGAGGTCTTTTTTTTAAGCTCTTAAATATGAAATGTAAATGATAGAAGCTATATATTTATATCAACATCCATATTTTCTTTTCCACAGAACATCGTGCTGGCAGCACATCAGAGCAGACTCAAGAGAAAAGGTAACGCAGACCTCTAACAACCTGTCATCTACCATGATTCCTCTCTTAAATGTTAATCACTAATCAGACAATAAAACGGTGTTGAACAGACCTCTCCAGTGTCCCTGGCTACAAGGTTGCTTCATCTTGATTTGAAGGTTGTTGCACGGGTTTCAGGTGTCAACCTTTTCAAAGTACATGGCTACTGTTAAGAGTTGTTGTTTTATGTAAATGAATACTAAAAAAGGTATGTAGTTGGTGAATGAGGTCAACTTTCTATGTTAAGAGCCCCTTGTCTGTGGTGTTTGATCTCATATATCAAGATCATCCATATCTGTCAGCTTATTTCAAAGTGGTGTTTTATATTCCCTATGTCCTTCTCACTATTCTTTTTTACAGCAAAGCACAATAGCGCCCTCCAGGGATAGTGTGTGTCTATGTACACATTAGAATGGAAATACATGTATCTGCAATGTGTATAAAGTGCTGTGCTGTACCTCTATAGGGAGTTAAGGTTTCGTAGGCGTGCTCAGTCAGCTGATGATGAGACCAATGCAGAGTTGGCCGACTCCCTCCAACACCTCACGCTCTCCGAATTCCTCAAAGAGTATGTCAATACAGAGTCCCTTTGCCCCAAAACAGCAAGTGCATGATCCTTTTAATAACCTAACCAGAAAGCACAATCACCCACTGGCATGAAATCACGTCTAATGCTTCTTAACTTTTGTGAGATAACTCCAAACGATGCTGCGACTGTGTTGACACTAAAATATGTAATAACACTCCTTGTTTGTGAACCTAACTGTGGTCGTCATCTCACAACTCACCTCACACCAAGAAAAGATTTCTAATCTGGAATGTGTGAAATTCAGAATGTCCGCACTGCTCAGGTGGTATGTCCTATTTTTGGCACAGAGGGTGATGACTAATTATTAATTTTCCTGTAGCCTTGAATAGCCTGAAACATTTGCATTAATGAAACTACCCAGCCGCTACATCATGGTCTGAAAAGTAAAATCTGTGTTGTCATTAGAACTCACTGAACAGGCATGTGTTTATGATTGTTATGCGCTTCATGTGATTAATGAACGTGGGCTTGTGTGTTCCAGGATTGAGGAAGAAGAATGGGACAAATATATCATCCCTTCCAAAACAGAGTCAGAAAAATACAAAGTCAGCCGCACTTTCAGCTTCATAAAGAGTCGAATGTATAGCACTCGCAACAAGAACAAGGTAAACATACATGCATGTTGTGTGTATGCATGTATATATGTATGTGTGTGTGTGTATATGCATACTTTTAAAGTACATATGCATACTTTTAAAGTACATATTAGAAACTTTGAAAGGGTATCTCAGTGACAGCTTTTGTGTATTTTGCACACTATGATTCCAAAAGTATGTGGTCAGTAAGATTTTAATGTGGTTTACAGAGAATTGTAATCAAGACTTTTTAAATGCTCAAATCTTAAACTTAAACTTCATACAGTGTTGTTTTACTAAAACATTTCTATTTCTACAACTTCAGCCTGTTTTTTGCACACTATGAAAAAGAGAAGGGGGTAAAGCCTTATTGTTTAGCCCAAAAACAACCAGAGGAGTCTCTTTTAATCATTAAACTTTCTTTTGGCTGTAACTGTTTTACCAGCGACAAACTCTCCCATGGCCTATTTTTTTTTTTTTTTTAAATCCACACAAGCACTTCACAAGCAGAAATGTTGTAGAGATTAGTTTTATGTGCAGTCCTGGCAGATGGTGATGAGGACTGTGAGTGATCTGATGGCTTTCCATTGGTTTTTTAAGGGGAAAGGAAAAGAGAGAGAGACTAAAGACAGACAGGTCAATGGACACCAGTTCACAACAGGATCTGTCCTGGGTTCAACACTTTGTGAAACCTGCGGCAAGTCAGCCTCTGGGAAAGAGGTCTTCCACTGCACATGTGAGTTCATTTAAGTAGAAGCAAATATTTTAAATAAACTGCCATTTTTAATAATCTTAAAAGATTACTGTGTTTCTGGCAACATGGTGGTTGAATCATTGAATCAGTTGTTTTTGTGTTTTGGAAATCTGCCAGTTGATTTAGTAGATGTGTGTATATGTGTGTATATATATATATATATATATGTATATGTATATGTATATGTGTATATATATATATATATATATATATATATATATATATATATATATATATATATATATATATATATATATATATATATATGTATATATATATATATATATGTGTATATGTATATGTGTATGTGTATATTTATTTGTTATTTTGCTTTTTTATCCTAGACTGTGCAGTGAGTGTCCATAAGGGCTGTAAGGACTCATCGACGCCATGCTTGAAGGTGGAATATACTTGTGTTTGCACATGTTGTTGTTTTTCTCTTGAACTACATCGATGTCTGTTAGATTGCCTAAGCTTAATATTTAAACCATGAGACACGTTTGCCTATGTTTGGTCAGACATAAAGTGCAGAGGATCTGTGATGAGCCCCATTATCACAATACAGAATACCTGGCAATCCGTGTAGCATAAGAGTAAGTAATGTTAAGTTAAAAAAAGTATAAGAATAATTGAATATAACTATATTAACTGTCTTTTACAGAAACCGCAAGATAAATATTCTGTGATGACAGTGAAAAGCAGGACAGCCTCCCTCCCTCAAAGTGAGTTTTACCAGCTTCAAAAAGTGAAAGCTTATAATATCACTCACACTGTCAACTTACTTTACTAAATAATTGCTTTTCACGTATTTACTTTTCTGTCTTGGTTTTCCTCTCTCCTTTTTTTGTCACATTTAGATTTTATAGTGCGTGAAAGTTCGTCCTCGTCGTCTCAGATACACACCTCTGCCTCTCTTCCTGTTATGACATCACGAGACACTTCTCCTCTTCCTTGCCCTCTGTCCAGAAGTGTGCCTGCAGTCACAGAAAGGTCTGAAATATTCAACCAAAACCTAGCTAGATAAGTACATTGAGCACATCATTAACGTTCACATTCTTAAATATACCAGGAAGTGATAGGATTTTTCATTTGGATGGGACATTTGTTCCTTTCTGAAATATTATTAAAGTATTAACAAGTCAAAGGTGCATTTTGTCAAAAAATAACTGCAACATCCTAATTTCAGACATATGGAAGAGTATATAATTGTATTATTCCATTCCATTCCCTCTGAAAATGGTGCATAATTGTTACTTCTTGACCTCAGCTGTTCCAATATTCCAATAGCGTTTGGATGAGCCAAGGCAGCATAATTGCCTAAAGTTTAAATTTGTCTGTAACTGAGTGTGTTTAAGGTTCCTTAGTGTTGTATAAAACATTCACAATTTTTTTTTTTACCTCAGGCTTAGTGAGAGCTCAGAAGCAGATAGTGGCTCCCCCCCGTGGCGGAACCACACCCAAGCAGAGGAGCTCCTCCAAACCATGGAGTCCTTAACATCCACTGATTCATCTCTCATTGAAGGTAAACAGCTGGACATTTGATGAAGCAACTGGTGAAATATTTAATGTTCCTACATATGGTGTTAAGAGAACAGTAAATATTTTGTGTCCCACCTCAGATACAGTAGATGGGCCCTTACAGAATGAGCTGGCGATGAATGCTGTAGATTTAGAGGCAGAGTCATGGAGCCTAGCAGTGGAGCCCCAGTTCTGTAAGATGCAAGAAAAACGTATCATCAAGAGACAGGATGTCATTTACGGTCAGCTGAAACAGTTTTCCTCATTAGAAACAGTTTGTAAAGTTGTGCTCTGTTCATCATGTGAATTATTATTATTATTTTTTTTTTTTTTTTTGTGCTCTTGGTCTTACTTAGAGTTCATGCAGACCGAGCTTCATCACGTACAGACACTCATGGTAATGGCAGAGGTCTTCAGGAGGGGAATGCGGGAGGAAGTTGGGCTGGATGCAGACACCATTGGTCGGATTTTCCCTTGCTTAGATGAGCTGCTCCTCCTCCACCGTGACTTTCTGTCAGCAATGAGGGAACGGCGGCAAAGCTGCGTCCAACCAAACAGCAACAAGAACTACCTCATCCACCGTGTGGGTGACATTTTTCTGCAACAGGTATGTCAATTATAGTAGTCTTCTATGTATTTCTGTGAGTACATAATTCAAATTCAAAATATCAGTTTAATTGGTAACACTCTACAATAAGGTCCCATTATTTAATTTTAAAATGTTAATGCATTAAATAACATTTACTAACAATGAGCAAATACATTTGTTACAGTGTTTATTCATTGTTGTTAACATTAGTTAATAAAAATATAACTGTTCATGTTAGTTCATGTTAGCTCTGATCCATTAAATAAAATGAACAGATACAACTTTTAATTTTAATAATGCATTATTAAATGTTAAAATTAATATTAACTAAGAATAATAAATGCATTAGAATGTTTTAGTTTTTTTTACTAATAGTACATGATAACTAATGTAGTAAACAAATGTTCACAAATTGAGCCTTTTTGTAAAGTATTACCATTTAATCCGTTGTTATGTCAGAACCTTGACCAAGCAGTTCACAGTTAGGGGTGGAGTTATACCTCCTTGATACGTTCATGAGAGAAGCAGCAGTGTAATTTTTATGAACGAATCCTTCTTTTGAGTCACACATTTTGAGTTGAGACAGTTCACACAATGGGTCTGGAGTGTGTTTGTACTTGCTTCTTAACTACTAGAATTCAAAACACTGTTGGATAAACTATCTTGCTAGATGCAAAAACCGTTTCCCATTCATGACTTCATGCAACTTCTTCTAATTCATTGTTTGAGACCAAATTAATGTTAGATTGTTGTATTACTTTCTTTCCAGATGTTTGATTCATTTGCAGTTTCCGTTTACATCATACTCTGGGTTCACCCAGGGTACTAGTGCATATTCTCGCATGTGCCATTTTTTATTTCTCTTGACAAACTAAAAGACATTGAAGGCAATTTGTATTTATATTGAAGGACAGATATAGATTGCACTGCATTTTGTTCAAGAACAAGTCAGTGTCACACTAACAAGAAGGTTACCATTGTATCCCCTGTACCCTGAAGGGAGGAAGGGAGACGTTACATCAGAAGTGAACTGACGAATTGGGATCTCACCTGAGAGCCCAGTCATCTTTGAGTGTCCTTCCCTCCTTCTGGGAACAAGTATTACAATAATAACCTAGATGTTCACTATCAGTCAGTCTCGATCAGCGTTACTCAGAAATGAACCAATGAATCGGGATACCAAACAAAGCGCCGCTATTGCCTGTTCCAATGCGTTGCGTAAGCCACCTGATCCCCCTGCATCATTGGAGCGGAGGATGGGACTGGGCTTAACGTAGGGTGAAGTCAATCACTCCTGTTCCTTGTGACCCACTTAGTGAGAATTTGGATAACACTGAGAAAGCGTATCCCATGAGGGTGTACCATGTGGAATTTACATGTATTGACTGGCCATCTGGGCAGTGCTACATTCAACCTAGTAAGGGTAGAGTCAATGCCATGCCGAGACAGCAGAGTTCAACCAGATAAAGACAGGGGAACCATACTGTTGAAGAATTCGCATATGGGATTGCTGTAGGATCACAGTATATGGGCACTTAGCCTAGTACAGGGGAAACCACTGGGGGTACCTTGGGGTACTAGGCTTAGCTACTTTTGCAGCTCTGAAGCATCTCCATCTGGAGTCTTTGTTTCCCCGAATGTAGAGATTGTCTTAAGAAATCGATGGTTGATTGAGCTTGCCCAGGATGTGAATGGCACAAAGACATCTCTGATGCTTCTGACTAGATAGGAGGAGATGGCCGGAGATGCAACATGCGACGGGAACGTAGGCTACCTTGATGATTGAAGTACGCAGTGGCTGCAGTGCTGTCCGTATGGACCAGTACGTGCTTGCCTAGTATTGGCATTGTGAAATGGGCTAGCAAAATGCATGCCAATGCAGACAAGGGCCCGGGCCTTCAAGCCTGATTCTCTTGGCGGCCAAGGAAAGCAGTTAGCTCTGGGTTGGACTCGAACAATGCTATTTCCCCCAATGTCCCCGAAGTGAAGGTGAGAAGAAAGTGAGAAGAACCAGCAATCTCATCCGGAAACTTCACAGTTTACAGTGTGCAAGAGGAGTGAGGGGCCCACAGAGATTGCCTTAGCATGTTTGTCCTCAGGTCACCCTGCCTAGTCACAGAAGTAGCACTCTGCTGGCCAACAGATGAACTAGATCGGACTATAGGAGAGGGGATTCCACCTCTTTGTAGGTATTGGAGTATTGACCGCAGCACCGAGATCGTCATCTTCCTGCAGTGGGTGCATGACTCATCCATAAATGCCACCTCAGCGTGCGTTAAGCCTAGACACGTGAGGCACTGATGGGGTAACGACAGCATCCATAAAGACATGGGTGGAATAGATGCAGTTTAAATAGATGCAGTTTCACACCCATGTTTGCTCTTTTTGGAAAAAGTGCTGAAGTACAGGACTGAACCTGTAGCTGTGTGTATCTGGACTGCTCTCTCTGCAGCAGAAAACCAGCAATCACCGCTGTAGCGCACTTGCAACACTTTTGGCTTCCCATGACTCGAAATACACTTTCGATGAAAGTCGATACTGTGGTTGTAACTACAATTCTAAAAGCTATAGTTCTAAGTACTATTTATGTTACTGTGGTATTCAGTACATATGAAGTACTACATCATGGGAAACTTCATAGGTGTGTGTTTGTGTTTTTCATAGTTCTCTCAGGAGAATGCAGAGAAGATGAAGCAGGTGTATGGGGATTTTTGCAGCCACCACACTGAGGCGGTCAGCTACTTCAAAGAGCTTCAGCAGCAGAACAAGAGATTTCAGCTCTTCATCAAAGTGAGAGCCAAATCACACTGACTAAGTCAGTCACATATTGATGTACTATGCATGCTTTTGGCAGCACTGAATTTCAGTTAATCTCAATATTTTTTTGTTTCCACAGCAACAGAGTAGCAACTCTTTGGTAAAGAGGCGAGAAATCCCAGAATGCATTTTGTTAGTGACGCAGCGAATTACAAAATACCCCGTCCTTCTGGAGAGAATACTGCAGTACACACAGGGTATTTTTCCTCACCTACACACACAAAATCACAACCAAGCATTTGTTTAGACTCAGCTTCTCTTGTTCTTCGTTTCAGAGCACACAGAAGAGCATGCTGACCTATCTCGTGCACTAGTCCTGATCCGAGAGCTGATCTCCGCTGTGGACCAGTGCGTGAGTCAGTACGAGCAGAACCAGAAGCTGAGTGAGGTCCTGGGCCGCATGGAAAACAAGTGCGCTACTAAATTGAAGAGCGGTTACACCTTCCGCAAGCAGGACATCACTAGCGGCAGGGCTCTTCTGCACCAGGGCCCGCTGCTCTGGAAGACGGCCACAGGAAGACTGAAAGGTTAGTCAAATAATAGTGCGATGAAATGGTTACAATACAGCAAAGTATATAAAGGATCTGATGACATTATGGTTTGATTTGATCATCCACAGATGTTCTGGCGTTTTTGCTGTCTGATTCGTTGGTGTTCCTTCAGGAGAAAGATCAGAAATACATCTTTGCTTCTGTGGTTGGTTTCAGAGATTACTATTACGATTTCATCTCCATAAAGCAAACACTACTGTTGAATAGTTGTGATTTGGGAGGATTTTAAAAATATTTTTGAAAGAAGTCTCATATGCTTAGTTGTGATGCTTAATATTTGTGTGGAAACCATGGTGTGTTTTTGATAAATAGAAAATGATTAATAGAAAGTTACACATTTAGAACAGTTATTTGAAATGGAAATCTTTTGTAACATTGTAAATATCTTTACTGTTGTTGTTTTTTTAATCTATTTAATGCATCCTTGCATAATAAAAGTAGTAATTTCTTTCATTTGAGCAGTAGTGTAACTATTTGTATTTATGGAATATTTTTGATTTAGTCTTATTTCTGTTAAGTGTGGATTGAATGATTGAATGTGGATTTTGTGTTAATCTGATGATATCTTATTCACTTCCACTGTTTCTCAGGACCAGAAGCCTCCAGTGATCTCCCTACAGAAGCTGATTGTGCGTGAGGTGGCCAACGAGGAGAGAGGCATGTTTCTGATCAGTGCGTCTTCAGCTGGGCCTGAAATGTATGAGGTTCATGCTGCTTCTAAAGATGAACGCAATGCCTGGATGAGACTCATCAGACAGGCTGTAGAGAGGTGTGTAGTGATGAGGAGTTAAATAATATATATAATATCTCATGATACTTGTGTATATAATTTGTTATTTATAAAGACAGCTGAAATTATTTTTGTTTTGCCAAGTTGCCCTGAAGAGGAGGATGAGACTACGAGTGAATCAGAAGAGGAAAAGAGAGTTACGGAAGCAAAGGTCCAAAAGATTCACAAGCTTCAAGGTGATGCAAGCAACCAGCTCTGCTGACGAATCCAAAGAGGGTTTATAATAGCTGAAATGTATAATTCATAATTCCTAGATATATCTATCCATTAGCATTCCCATTCATCTTCATTTTTCTCAAATTGCTCGACTGCCGCAGGCCATTACTCTGGATTTACAGGAAAATTACATTCTTACAAATGCAGATTGGCTGATGGTACCTCAAGAATAATAATAATAATTAATTATGTTTATATAGCGCTTTTCACAACACTCAAAGCGCTTTACATACACTCACTAACACCTCTTTCAACAGCAACCTAGTTTTCCCCAGATGTCTCCCATTCATGCACAAAATTCCTAATTCTCATTGGCTTATACTGTCGGTTTTACAGGACATGCATTTACATGTCCATTTCATGCTTTGAGCGTTATCCAAACGTAATCCGTTACTGGTAAAACATCTAATACTATAATGAAATACTGTATATGTAAATTTTGTTATCTGAATACAGTTTGTGTTTTTTTTTGGGGGGGCATAACCGACCATTCTCTTTCATAGAGTCTTTGTGCGGCCATGATCATCTCATCTGTGCCAATCTGGAGGAGAAGCTACATATTTATGCCGAACTGTCAGTCATGGCAGGACAACGTGAGTCGGGTCCAGATCCCAGGCTGCTGGTACGGCCCAGCATTGAAGACATCCCCCAGGCTGGAGTACTGCTCAGCGCTGCTCTTAAAGAGGGTAGGAGTCTGCTGAGACACACACACACACATCAATATATACATTACCTTTCAAAAAAAGAATGCATTAATTTGATCAAACATGACAGTAAAGACATAATTTCACAAAAGATTTCTATTTGATGCATTTTGAGCATCAACTCAGATATATTAGAATGATTTCTGAAGAATCATATGAAATTGAACACTGGAGTAATGATGCTGAAAATTCAGTTTTGCCATCATAGGAATAAATTATATTTATTATATAGTAAAATAGAAAATAGTCATATGTATAATATTCTAATATTTCAAAATATTAATGTTTTTACTTTATGTTTGATCAAATTAATGCCTTGGTGAGAACTTCTTTCAAACTTCTACAACTGCATGCAATGTAATCTTGATAGTTATTAATATTGTACTGTCGCTCTCTCTCTGTTCATTAGCGGAGAACCTGAGAGCAGCTCTGTCTTCTTACTGTTCTTCTGCTGCCATCCTGTCGGGTCCAGAAGAGCAGACTCAATCTGAGCCCTGCGCTCCCTCCTCGCCTCTGCCTCCTGAGAACCAGAGCCCACTGATGGACACCCACCAGAGTGAGGAGGAGGAGTGGAGTGGAGAGGAAGACTTAAAAACACAGGCCTTCAATCACAGCTTAGACGCTGATCAGAATACACACCTAAAGGTAAATGTGAACTGGATTCTGCACTTAAACACAATTAAACAGCCATTATTTACACAAGGGATTACTACAAGAATATGGATTGTGGTGGTATAATGTCACAGGATAATTACTAATAGAAGTAAGAAATACTTTCTAGTATTAGTGATTTAAATTGCAGCCTTACTCTAAAGGCTGTGTTCAGCATAAGAGGTACAGTCAACCTACATTAATAATTCACGTTCTTCTTCCACTATCACATCTCATTCTTTATGTTACTAAGTATTAATGAGCTTGAAATAAGAGGGGTCCATTTTACTGCCTCTAGGGTGCCGTTTCATTAAAAATAAAAGCAAAGAATTAGGCTTTCATTTTCTTGGATCTCTTTTCTGCTGTCGGTGCCGTCTTGCTGTGCACTGCACAGTATGTCATGCTGATAAGTTTTTTTTTGTGCTGCTGACATGGGCACAAGCTCATGAAAGGAGATTATCAATATTTAAAAGGAATTTACATTTTATTTTTTTAAACAAAAAACAAGGGATTCTTGTTTAACTGGATAATTATTTGTTTAAATTAAGTTAATTTGGATTCTAAGCTTCAGATTACCATTCATATTCAGTCAAATTTGTATTGACTTATCATAGATTTGTCTAAATATGTCTGGTTCCACATAAGCAATTCCTAGAACAGCAGCAAACAAAAGTATTGTTGTATATCCACCAGGTGGTGCTATAAACCTATTATTGACATACACCGGGCATTAATCTTACCTTAAGAGAGTGCACTTATTGCAACTCTCTTCAACATTTATACTTTCACAATATAGTCCTTTAACATCCAGATGTGCTCAAGTAATATTAATGTAATATAGATTTCAGCCCAACACAATTTTTAATGAAACAAAGAAACTACTACCGATCTTAATATAAGGGTAATGCAGGGGCATAACAACCATTTTAACTCTTATTTAAGGAATTTGTTCCTCCTCTCACTTTTTGGGATGTAATCAATACCAATGCCTAACCCCCCTTTACCTTGTTCATTCAAAAACCTACATGTGTTGGAGGCTGTTTTCTTTAACTCCGGTCACCACTGTGTGTTTGCTGTGCCGTCTGTTGACTGTAGATAAAGGTGTAGTGTTGTAGGTGTTGAAGTTTTTAAATCATCCTTAGAAACTTGAAGTAAACTCAACGTTTGCAGTTTCACTCCAGATGTCTGCCAAAAAATATAAATGAAATGTATTACACTGTTTGCAAAGAAATGAAACATATTGTTTACTTCACAGTGCATCTTACCAGGAAGAAGAGACCTTAGTTGCAGGAGACTCCATTCTTAACTTTGGTTTGGTTTAGAGTACTTTATTTTCTCTTGCTTATTGTTTGTTTGTTTATTGTCTTAATGCAGGTGAGTCAGAGTGTGCAGAGCTTGACTCAGTTGTTGTACAGTCTACAGGTGAGCTCTTGTCACACAACCACATACCAAATGAAAGAATAATTATAGTGGACAGGCCTTACGTCAGATGCACATAAACACGCGACTTGACTCACTTGTAATAGCTCTTTTAAGACTTAAGTTCGCCTGAACGTGTTTGACCAACTATGTGGCTTTATTTTTTTATATAATTCGTTTGGTTTGGATGTATAATAGCAGGTTGTAGCGCAGGTGATGCTGGATGTAGACATAGATGACACATCTGTGAAAGGCTTTTAAAAGAGCCCGGCCTTCTTTTGATAAAACATTGGCATATCCATTTGGAATGCATTTTTAGTTTTTAATTGTTTGTTTGTGAGTAGGCAAACATAATAGAGCTGCTCAGTTATAATGTCAGTTTGTAGGCCAACCTGGAAGGCTAATTCACAATGGGTTCCTCTGGAACATCTAATGGGATTTTAGAATAACTGTTTGATTCATGAGTGAAATAAAACTTTGACATTTTGTTCTACAACATAAAGTACACACATAGTCATACCTCATATGTGAATGTATTTGCTTTAAAAACAGTTGATAGCAAATTGCTATTCAAGGACTGCAGCTACTACTTTTTCAAATGTTTGGGGTCTGTGAGTTTTTTTTCTAGCAAAAGGGACAGTAAAGACAGTAAAAATATATATAAATGCTGTTCTTTGAACTTTCTATTCATCAAATAATGCTGAAAAAAAATTATGGTTTCTACAAAAAATTTGCCATCACAGGAATAGATTGTATTTTAAAATATATTAAAATCTTTCACAATATTACTGCTTTTACTGTATTTTTGATTAAATAAATGCAGCCTTGTTGACATGAGAGAGAGTCTGTTTTCTCTGATCATAAATCTGAACCTGAGCATAGTCTTACATTTTTAGCAACATGCATTTGAGTTATGACAGTAATTTGTGTTGTAGAACAAAACAAGGAAGCAATTATTCAACGTCTTCAAGTATTCTAAACCACAGACCTTATTTTACTCATGAATAGAAAACTGCACTTCTAAAACCCCATTAGATATACCAGAGGGAACCAGTGTCTCAAAAATGCAAATTTTCTTCAAATTTTAAAGACTAAAAACAGCTCTATTTAACGAGTCACTAGAGAGAACACAAGAAAAGAGTTCAAACACAAATCTCAGACGCAATTTGTGGATGGGGCTGGTGTAAGGTGATTCGTATACATTACCATTCAAAAGTTTGGGCATTGGGCAATGTAAGATTTAAAAGATTTAAATGTTTTTAAAAGTGTCTAATGCTAAATCATTTGATCAAACATACAGTAAAAACTGTATTTTGATATTTTGCTACAATTCTAAATAACTGTTTTCTATCTTAATTTATTTTAAAATGTAATTTTGTATTTTTTTATTTATTTTCCTCTTATGTAAAAGCTGTATTTTCTGTATATTACTCTGTGTCACATGATCCTTCAGAAATTATTTTATGCTAATTTGGTGCTTAAGAAACATTTCTTATCAATATTCAAAATAGTTGTGCTGCTTAATATGTTTGGGAAACAAGGATCATTTTTATTCTATTAATAATATTATTCTGATCATATTTTGCTCCTTAAAATAAATCTTACTAAACCCAAATATTTGAATGGTAGTGCACTTTTAGCTTAAGGAACCAAAAATAAGGACTTTATCTTTTGATGTTATAGGACTTGCGGGTACTTGCCTAGTGATGTTTAGCCAAGACACTGGCTTTAGCTAAATCTAGAGAATAAGAGCCATTGCAGTAATTAGCAGTAATAAAAAAAGGTTATCTCACCTTTGAACTCCTAAACACTCTCGCTTTTTGTCAATAGGCTGCAGTCACCATCCAAGACAGTTGCTATGAAGTCCAGAGGCTCCTCCTCCTGTTATCAAATCCCTCCTCTCACTCCCGCCCACTGCCCATCGTTCGCAGCAACCAGGCCCTACAGGAGCAAGAGCGACAGCGGGAGGCCGAGCGACGTCGGGAGGAGCTGGTGGACGTGGCCCGTCTACGGGGTACCTTGATACGAGAACGGCAGCAGTGGGAGCGAGAGTGCCAGGTGCGGCAGCTTCAGCAATCAGAGCTGGAGACGTTACTGGAGCAAAGGGAGCTGTTGTGCCACCTAGAGGAGCGGAGGCTGCAGAGCGAACGACAGGAACTCCATGAGCAGCTGCAGGAGTACCAGCAAAGTCTGGAGAGGCTGCGAGAAGGCCAGAGGACTGTAGAAAAGGAGAAAGAGAAGCTGGACACTCAGCGAAGTCTGCTGCAGAGTCTGAAGCATGACTACCAGCAGAACCTGCCAGCCGTGGTCATACCACTAGATGGACAGCAGACACAGGTAGGATCAGTGAGTGGATGGGAATGTGCTGCTCTGTGTGATTGTGTAAATTAAAGTCATTATGAAATCAAAACTGAAAATCCTTGCATTTTAATAGAATACTTTAGTTTTTATTATAAAGGATTTGTCTCTCATTATCTCATTTTTTTTTTTTTACGTGTTACTTCGTAATTCGCAAAAACATTGGTGAGTGGGTGGGACTGTAAGGTTGGTCAATGGCCAGACCAATTTTAGTCCTTCCCTTCCTGCAACCCATCAACCACATGAAACTATTTTGCAATTTCAACTCTTTCCCTGCCGTTGACTGAAATTTCCTTCATTTATGAGTCAATGCTTCCCCCGCCATTGATGGAATTTTCTGGCTTTCCATATTTTCACTGTAATACAGTAGGAAAGTCTCTTCTGAAGCTTCTGATCAAAAGACATGTGAAGAAGCAGAAACAAGCAATAGTGCAGTAATACCTCGGTTTATGAGTGACTTTGTATATGAGCAAATCGGTGTACGAGCATTGTATTGCGAGAATTTTTCCCTCAACCACGCGCATTTTTTTGTGGAAATGTCCTAATGCTCAGCATCTTCGCGCGCATTTTTACTGGATTTTCCTAAACAGCCTCTCACAAAGCCTATCACCCCTTAACTCGTTCATTCTCTCAGCGTCACTCGGTTTGGTTGCATCATTCACCACAGTGCATACTTTTATAAGTGATTTACAGCGGTTTTACCTCGTGTTGTTAATATTAATTGTGATCGCTATTGTTCACATAGTGAAATATATATGTACAGTACAGCATATAGAAAATGGCCCTCAAGAGGAGTAAGAAAGACTATAAGAAATTCTCCCTCTAAGCAGTAACCTCCTCCTCTCGTCTCCATCATGTTAGCAGCTACGCTACAGCGAGTTTAATTGTAAATTATTAATTAGTATTTATATGGGATCTTAATGGTTATAATTTTAACTGTAATTAATTTTGAGTTACGAGCTAGCTCTTGGAATGAAATAAACTTGTAAACTGAGGTACAGTGGAGTTTGGTTATGTCGACGGCCTCAGGGGTTGCAAAAAAGCGCAGAGATAACCGTTTAGCGTTTAGCAACACCCAATATATCTATGTATTAGAATAGATGAAGCAATCGGCATGCTATAAAAATGTACATACTCTGTATATGTTTGCTAACAACAAAAGGCATATGTGCACCAACTTCGATTCTCGATACAAACCTTTAATTATATTCTCCAACATTGCAAACAGAATTTCACTCACAGCGTAAACAATCATAACATATTTGTGAGGTCATCACGCTGTACTAGATTGCATACTTTCTTGCGTTCTGTCTGTCTAACAAGTATGCTCGTGTATTATCACCAATAAACGGCTTTAACCAGCCTTGGAATTCAGGGTTTGATTCCCACTCCTTCCTATATTTTTGGGTGTACAGTTTTAACTGGGACATGATAAACAAGTCAGCTAGTTAGCTTTTGTCACAGACAGGCACACACACACAGTGGACGAGAGTACGTGACTGAGGCTGTGTGAGTCAAACAAATGCAGCGATTTATATTTGTGCAGTGATTTAATTATTTTTTAGACAAAGAACATTTGACATCCTGTACTGCCATTGTGTAATCAGCCCGCGGCGGCTTGCTGGACATGCGCGATTCATTTGCACGTGGAGGAGTGAATATCTGCTCTGCCTGCATCTGGGAGGATCTGCCGCGTGCAACGCGAACTCTGTGTCACGAGATAACCATGTGAAGTGGCGTATATGTGCTCGTTTTTGCTCGAGATACTAGGATTCGGCAACATAACAGAATCAACATAACCCAGAAGAAAATACTGAGACAAATAGGGAGTTTGGGAGTTCCACTTCAAAAACGTCGACATAATACTATTGGTGAGTTAACCGTGAGTCGAGATAAGTGAACTCAACTGTATTACTGTATATGAAAGCTGAAGCACATGTAAAATAACATTAAACAGTACATTAAACTAAGACGAGCACTGTGAATCTTTGGGGGTATTGATGGATTGAATCCGATTTGGACGTAGCCTTTGACAAAATCTTTTTACTCAGAATGTTGCTTTTTTATTTTTTCTATGAAACTTGTGATGATAAAAAATATACATTAAGAATAAAAGTTTTTTTTTCTTTTTTCAAAGTAGATGCTCTGCTCTTTCCTTTAAAGAAGATTAGATTTTTGTCACTGCATTCAGATTGCACACTGAGGGGGAAGAAAAATTGTGCTTTCTGCGGCTTATTACAGCTTCAATTAATTGCACCGCCTGCATGAAATGGTCACTGCACTTTGCAAATGTCAATGATCCAATCAGTTCCCAATTTCTGTTTCATTCCGACTATAATATTAAAACCTGTTCACCTCGCAAAGTAACAATAAAAGATTGTAGGATGTTTTTTTTTTTTTTGATGATTGCCATCTGTGGTTAAAATATAAAATTGCACATTACCTGGTGTTTAGCATTTTTACTTCAGTAAATGAAGCTTATGGTTTGCATTTACTTCATTTACCTGTAAAAATGCAAGTTGGAATGACAAAAACTTGAGATTCCCCAGTAAATTTAACCTGACAGCTCTGAATATCAATTAATTTTTCAGGCCGTAGTGACTTGGTTTTAAACACAGATTTTAGTATGTACTGGCTGAATATTAGTATTTTTGTTTTCTAACTAAAAATAATCAAATATTCCTTAGTCTACTGGTAACACTGATCATTTTTTGCCATCTATAGGTGTAAGAAACTGCCTGTAATGAATGCAATTATTTATAATTGTAAATTGTAGTTCTTCTTTTGCTTTTTTACCCATAGTTTTGAAAAACGTTCTGATATTCTGATCTTGGTCAATTAACACATCAGAGAAGACTTGGATTTTGGATCTTGATTGGAATTTGCTTAGAATACCACATATCTTTATGCATTTAAGTTATGCACAGTAACTAATTGAAAATAGTTTCATTAGTTTATTTAGAGTAATTTGTGAGAAGACTGACGCTCTCTTGTTTCCTGTGATAGGCTGCCACCAGTGTCGCTAAGACTGCTTTTGTTTTGCTTTTGTAGTTTCTGCCTGTTTGTTTATATGCGTGTATATGCATCCTCTTCGCATCTGTTTGTGTGTGTTTGAAATATTCTCACAGCTCACAACTAGAGCTTTTAGGAATGTCATAAAAGCCTTTTTGCACAGTCTGGAGACACGGTTGTCTTCTAAACGCTGATATATCTCTTCTGCTCTTTCCTCAACCCTCCTTTACTCTGTTGCCAAAACACCCAGGTAGTGATGTCAGAGAATACAGCTCCCAAATCTTCTCTCATCTGACTTTGAAGATGGAACAAAACTGTCAATTATGAATGCGATTTGGGGCATAGAAGAAACTATATTTTCTGTTTCTTGATCCAATTTGCTTTCTTTTTTAGACATGTAATTCCCTTCTGTCTTATTCTCTTCTTCTGTTTCGTTCTGTTCCATACATTTTTCAACAGTTTTTTCAATCTTCCAACAGTAAATTACAGCTATATTTCTGTGGGCAAAACAAAGTAAAAACAGTAATATCTTGAAATATTTTTACAATTTAAAATAACTAATTCAAGATATGTAATTTTATTCCTCTGGGGTCTCATTTATAAAACTGTGCGTAGGATCACTACTAAAAGTTTACGTGCGCCCAAAAGCCAAAAATGCCATACGGCAAAAAATATTCAGATTTATAAAACCGTGTGTACGCACATCAGTCAGGAACATTCCCTTTATAAATCGCAGATGTCACGGGTCAAAGTTTGCTTAAATGTGCACACATTCTCCCGTCAAGTTGTTTTTTATAGATCACAACCTTTGCGTGGAAACTGGCGTACGTACCCGTTTTATGCGTACGCACGCTTTATAAATGAGACCCCTGATGTGTGCTGTCACATGAAATCGGAAATCAGTCTTCAGAAGTCATTCTTATATGGTGATTTGGTGCAAGAAACCTTTCTTATAGTTATCAATTTTGAAAATACTTGTGCTGCTTAATATTTTTGTGAAAACCATGATACAGTACATATTTTTCCATGAAACTTAAAAGATAAAAAAGTCTTCACTGTCATGTTTCATCAATTTAATGTATCCTTGCTGAATCAAATACTGCACTATACTCAAACTGACAACAAATGACATATACCTGTAACTACCTAACTGGGAACAATTTTAGTTTTCTACTAGCGGTGTGAATGCAACCAACAAAAAAATAAACAGAGGAGAACATTTAGTTCTCGGGGGACTGACCTATTGGCTAGTTCCTAGAACTGAGTTCCTAGAACTACCTAGTGCAAAAGCCCCTTATGTCTCTCTCTCTCTCTCTCTCTCTCTCTCTTCTTGTTTTTAAGATGAGCAATATTTCTCATGATTGGATTAAACCACTGACCAGTCCTCGATAAATAAATAAGACTACGGCAAAAACCAGAACACAACAGATTTTATAAGGTCCAAAGACAATGTTGCCTTTTCAGGCAGTCAAATCAGGTGTGGCAGTCCACTGAGGAAGATAACATTTCATTCCTCGACCTCTTATACACAAGGAGGATTCAGTTGTGGTCAAGCGTCTGTTTCTCACACACAGCTAAGCCTCTGAGTCATTACTTAGGATAATGAAAGCAATTCATGGCTCATCAGTCTTAGGCCGTGTGAGGTGGTCTAAGCTTCAACCTCTTGACTCTGTGCTAATAAACAAGCTATGATTAATTATAACTGAAAAACCCCTACCAAGCCAAAATAATTAAAAACAACTCTGTGTACTTAATTCTGAAGGTCAGGGAAGTGGTTTCATTTGATTGTGTGGTTTGTAAAGGACAGAAATTACAAGGGCGAGAGGACAACGGTGTCAGTCTGATGGCTAATTTATCTATAAATTTATAGATTTATCTTCACTTTATATGTAACGCTCCTCATCCGCCATTCATGCATTGTGTTTATTTCTGTAACACAAAATAATAATCCTCTGGAGACAGTGGGCAATTGACACACATCACTCTCTCCGTGAGATAAACTTTTTTCTGATCTGTTCTCAAACACTAAAGCGATGCAACGCAAATTTATTTTAATGGAACAATTTGGCAATAAACATTCCTGTAACACAAAAATATATATCCTCTTTAGACAGTGGACAATTGACACACATCTACAAAAACATACACTTGATACACCCATATTCAAACTAAAAAGACGTCGTCCATGCTACTGTGCACATGAAGACTAAATGTATAAACTTTATAAATTCGATCACATATAAACCAACTAAAATAGTTACCACAATCATTAAACACTCAATTTATTAATCTGGGCGAAATTAATCGTGTATTATTCCAAATATAGTGTATTTTTGCTGGAGCACATTTTACCTACCCCTCTCTCCGTTAGATAAACTTTTTTTCTGACGGAGAAAGGGCATGACGTCACACTTAAAGGTAAATTGCCAATCAATTACTGATTCTCCCCACCAGAGGTCTAATAAATCACATCTAACAAATTCATTTTGGTGAAAATCATAACACTTAACATTTTCCTTTTTAACCCTGTTACATATACAGTTGGGGAGTAAATAAAACTACTTGACTACATTGTTCAGTATGTGACTAATTCAGCTGTTTTCAAAACACTGTAGATTTTAATGCTTTTAACATGTTACTTTTTCAACAAGTTGCAGTGTAGTGCAACAAAATGCTACTTTGCTGTAATAGTTGCACAGCGGATAAAGTTTGAAGTATACAAAACAATATTTTTGGTTTATTCCACACTGACACAGTGTTTGACTCACTTATAGAAATTTCTTTTACGTTATAGTATCTGTTGTATTTACTGTAAGATCTCTATGCATCGATATTTGCATAGATACAATTTTGTTAGAAAATAAATTTATTTAAAACATTAATACAGAGCTGCTTTATACGATATGCTGCTTTTCTTTAATGACACCTTTATTAAAAAAGGATGCATTAAAATGATCAAATGTGACCATAAAGACATTTATAATGTTTACATTACATTTACATTTACGCATTTGGCAGATGCTTTTAACCAAAGCGACTTACATTGCATTCAAGGAACACATTGAATCAGTTCTTGCTTTCCCTGGGATCGAACCCTTGACCTTGGCGTTGTAAACACCAATGCTTAACTGATTGAGCTAGAGGAATGTTAAAAAATGTTAAAAAAAGATATCCATTTCAAATACTGTTGAAGTATCCATTCATCACAGAATCCTGGGGAAAAAAACATTGTTTCCATAAAAATATTAAGCAGCACATCCATTTTCAACATTGATGATAATAATGTGTATTAATGTATTAAAATAAAAAGGCATTATTTTCAATTAAATCAATGTTTCACAATATTACTGTTTTTAACTGTATTTTGTATGCGTTTCTGATCAAATAAATGCAGCCCTGGTGAACATGATTGACTACTATTAAAAACATAATAAAAAAAACCTTATCCTAAACTTTTGAACATCTATGTATGTCACTTTTGGAGGAAAAAAACCCTAAAACACTTGGGTAAACCAGGTAACTGTGCAGTGCTTTTGAATACAGCCAGAAAATGAGAGATACAATTTCTTCAAAGCCTCTTTTTATTACCGTATTGCTTTTGCATGAATTCTTCCTATGAATGAATTGTGACTTTAAATAGCTTGCTAGTGTGTATCCTCTACCATCTAAGCTTTGACCTTTTGCGGAATATATTTTTGTAAGACTCTTCTACACATATGAGCTCCACTTCAAGCCCAATTTATTTGTGGTATTGTTTGTGGGGGCTGATTGGCACAGTAAATGATTCAGTCTGGCCTATAATACATATGTAGTATACATTTGTAACTCGCTGAATGAATGAGGAAAAGCTCAGGAACAGAGGTGAAGAAATGGATATAATGGCTGATGGCAAAACATTAGCATACTGTAAGCTCTGAGTTCAGTTTTCTGAACTAAGTCAGCTATTTATAAATATGATGAAGTACACAAGAAAACTATGGGGAAAATGGGACAGATGATGTTATGTGTAGTTAATTTAAAAATAAAGTAGTTTGTGCTAATAAATGTAAGGGTTTCACTTTATTTTACAGTATGTGTACTGTGCACTTGCCTAAGAAAATACAGGCTAGACTACATGAGTTGAGGTTAAGTTTAGGGTTAGTACCAAGTTATTACCCAGTTATTGTAATAACTAGAAGTGCATTGTGTGTACATGGAGAACAGGACTGTAAAATAAATTACTACCAACCTAAGCTGGAAATTAAAACTTTTAATATCATGGCTGGCCTACTTCTTAAATCGTCTTTTTTTCTTTAATGTTCACCGTTTACACTATAATTTATGTTTAAAAAAAAGAAAAAGTGCCATATTCTGTAAAGATACGGTTTCTTGCAAGACTAATTCTCTTTGACATAATTTATCTTATATTGTTTTCCACACTCTTACTCTTAGAGTTAAACATCTAAAGTATGCTTATGACTTCTATATATTATATGTCATCATGACTTTAAAAGGTGTGGTTTTTACTTGCAAAACTTATCAGAAAATTCAAAACAAATTTTTTTTTTTTCTCCATTTGGGCATTTATTTTATTAAATAATTTTATTATTTGTTTCTGGATAAGTTGTATTGTGTAGATGGTACAATGATTTGTGATAGATGTGCATCTTTGTCTTTCAGGATGCTGGTCACCATCAGGATGAGCATGGATCCATTTTTGTGAACGAGGCAGCATTTATTTCTCCCTCTCTAAACAACAGGAACCACCTTCAACATCATCCACACCATCATCATCATCAGACTGTTCACCTGCACTCAGGATCTATAGGATTCTCCGATTCTCCCAGTGCTCAGAACAGTCTTAATTCACTCCTTGCACGATCCAACCACAGACAGAGCTCTGCTGGAGTGTCCGACTATTCTGCAGGGCTTGAGAGTTGGACTGGAGGAACAATGTATTCGGCCCCTTTGAGAAGTCTAACAGAGAGCCCAAATAATGGTAATGTTTTAATACAATCTCTTGTTACTTAGCTGTTTTGACAGTAATGGGTGGGCAGTATGATGAGTCTTATGTCACAGACTATTTTATAAATTGTTTTTGAAACATTCTCCACCCCCATATAAAAGTATATGCATTTCTTTATATCAAAAGTAAAAATATTAATGTTATGAAATATTATCACATTTTAAAGATTTTATTTTGTTTAAAAATATATATATTTTCAAATGTACTGGTAATTTATTCCTGTGACGGCAAAGCAGAATTTTCTGCATCATTACTCCAATATTCAGTGTCAAATGATCCTTCCGAAATCATTCTACTATACTGATTTGATGCTCAAAAAACATTTCTTATTATTATCAGTGTTGAAAACAGTTGCTATGCTTAATAGTTTTTTTCAGGATTCTTTGATAGAATAGAATAGAAATTTCAAGAATAGAATAGAATGGAATTTCAAAAGAACAGCATTTATTTGAAATATAAATATTTTGTAGCATAATAAACATATTTACTGTCATTTTTTAAATTCGATGTAATACATTCTGGTTTGATTTAAATTTAATACGTTTGCTGAATACAAGTAATAGTTTATTAGTATTATTATTATGTTTTTATCTCACTGCGTCATATTATGTAACCCTTAAAAACAAACTCAAAACAGAAATACATTTATAAATAATTGGATGACTAAGCAACCTACATTTCCATCATGTCTGCACCATTTTCATGGTGTGACGCATCAAACTCTCCACACAGGAAACACCCATCTGCGACTCACTTTGGAGTGTGTGCTAGTTTTTTTATTTAAAAACATGACACTGATTTGCCTCAATATGAATGGTATTGCAGAATATCTAACAATCAGCACATTTCTACTGTTCTATATCTGCCCATTCTGTTAGACAACATGGCATAAAGTCAAGCCAAACTTATTTTGTTTTGTTTGTGTTTTACTTACCGTTTTCGTTTAACTAAGATGCAGATGCAAAAGAAAGAATTGATTTCATCACATCCACCTGCAAATCATTATTTAAACTTGTGTTGCAGCAGCGGAGGTCGATTCGCTTTCTTTATGTTGTTAATCCGCGTTTAATAACAAAGATTAATCCTCACTCTCTGACACCCAGGTACAAGCACACAGAGATACACATCTGTCTCAGCGATCAATTTCACCTCTGTCTATTGACTGTCGGGATGACAGTGGTGTGTGAATCAAGGGCTGCCAGCTCCAGGAGACTGATTGGACCATTGATCTAAAAAATCTTTACCAAACTCATTACTGAGTGACCTGTCATCTTAGGGAAGAGGAGGGGAGAGGGACAGAAACTTATTCATCTGATATTTACGAATGAGCTGTCCGAGTTGTCTGTTTAACATTATGAATCATCCCTCTCTCACACATTTACACTTCATCTCTGTAATGTCTAAAGGTACTTGTTGAACATTTTAACTCTGGGATACAACAGTAAATAACACACCTTGTTATTTACTTGCTTTAAAGGTTGTATCCTGTGTCTGTATTGATTACCTCATTAACACTCTCTCATTGTTGACATAGTATTAACAAGAGTGCATGTTTAGCAAGATTACAGTCCCACTTCTTAGCCTTATCATTCGCTATAGTTATTTTCAACTTAAATGTCCATAATGTATATTTAGCCCACTTGTTTACTCAGAATCCCCTGCTTTCTACAAGCTGTATTGTTGTGTCCGTAATTGCCTACTGTTTGAATATGTACTACGTTTGAATTTGAACTTAATTCACGACCATTAAAGAGTATGTTCTATATAGTATGAATATGGGTACTGTGAATGAAGTTTGGTTGTACGACATCTGACGTTGTTACTGTCATATGACTTACTGTCGCCTCGCTTCAGTACTATACACACATCCTCTCCCGTGGCCTCATGGGATACTAAAGTGTCCATCCAATGTGTACTTTAGAATCTAGGCAGAAGTAATGGGTCATCCAGGAACTTTTCCGCTACTGTTTTTCAAATACTTTGTATTTGAATATACTTCTCTATTGGCATATTGTTTGTTGCATACTGTGTAGTAGGGAAACAGGTCTTGACAACATCTGACGATTGTTGCATTTAGGAGGTCAGTGTGGATGGTTAACATGACTCGCCCTGTACTAAAAGTAGCATTTTTCTCCATTCAATGGGCATTTATGGATACTTTTATTCAGCAAGGATACATGATTAAATCATTAATCGTTCCAAAGTGACAATGAAGTCATAGTTATAAAAGATTTATTTTTCAGTGCTTTTCTTTCGCAGTTTCTATTCCTCAAATAATCGTGATTTAAGCAGCCCTTTTCAACATTGATAATAATAAGAAATGTTTCTTAATCATCAAATCACAGATTCATTTCTAAGGGATCATGTGACACTGAATACTGGAGTAATGATGCTGAAAATGCAGCTTTACCATCACAGGAATACATTTAAAACATACCGGTAATCAAATAATTGTTATTTAAATTGTAATAATCGTAATGCAAAAATAATGCATGCTTGGTGAGCGAATTTCAACCATTAATAATTCCTATACTGGACCACTTTATGAACAAATGCTCATTACAAAAATCTCCTTACAGTCTACCTTCAAAATCGATTTGTATTTCATTTTTATTGATGCACTTACCTGTCCTTCACATTATCTGTCTATATATGAAGGCCTTGATTGAAGTGCTTGTTAAATCAATATGAAAATAGCTGCTTTTTTTAACTGTTTATCCAGAGGTCAAGGCCACAGTCTTGTGAACCTTCACCGTTCAAACAGTGCTCAGCTAACAACACTTCCTCACATTCACACACATATCCTAGAGTCTGTATGAAGGAAATGAAACTGGGTCATAATCCCTGTTGAGAAGCAGGTAATTAAATGTGAGGGGGATTCATCAGTTTTATTCACAACATCACATGAATGTAAATGATTGATCTAAAAAAATCAATCATGTAACAAGAGCTGTACCCCATGTGTGGGTTAGGTTTGATTTTTTTTATTTTTGTCTCTCTCTATTTTGAATGCAGCAACATGATCATACATACTAGTTTGTTCGAAAATGTCAAACTTGTCATCACTTCCAACCCCCTATTATTTTCCATGGTGAAACACAAAAGAAGCTTCTATGCTCCTTTAGAGTACAATGACAATAGATGGTCTCAAAATCTTACATCAATGCATTTGGCAGACGCTTTTATCCAGATTGCATTCAAAGAACACGTTGAAACAGCTCTTGCTTTCCCTGGGATCAAACCCATGACCTTGGCGTTGTAAACACCAATGCTCTACTCATTGAGCTACAGGAAAGCTGATATATTTCATACACATAGGAAGAAGTGAATAACAGTGAATAACAACTTAAATATTGATCTGTTCCACAAAGCTAGACTTTCAGTATTGCAGTGGTTCCCAACCAAACTGCTCTTTTTGCATGGCTCCTTTATCAGACACCTGATTGAACATCAGCTCAAGGCCAACTCCAGGAATGTGGAATATAGCACACAAAGCCACTTCTGTGAGACTTTTATACTCGTTTTGTCCTTTTTGGAGCTTTGTATTATGAAATGTCATTCACCATCCAAAATCCTGTTTTCTGCAAAACATTCTGTCTCAGATCTCCTTTTGTGTTAGGATATAATAGGCTAGAACGACACAAAGATATTGATGACAAATTTACCTATGGTGATAATTGATGTAACGACTAATAACATTCAATCATGTCTTCACAGATATGGGTCAGCTCAGCCATGACCAAGAATCTTGGTCAGCCGGAGGAACAGGGGTGGGGCTTCCTCAAGCCGATGTCCTGCTTGTCAGCCAGCCCTTTGTTACCATGGAGACAGAGAACCGAGATACTGATGGAGAGGAGAACATTGTGTATCTCTGAAATTAACAAAACAAGCTTTAGTTGGTTTCGAAACAAAACATTTGGATTTGCAATTTGAGATTTGGACCAGGATCTGGTCCCACTCTTTAGTTGTTGTTTTTTAAAGATTCTTTCATTAATCTTAGCACACTTTTGGCCTTCTGTGACATTCTCCAGACTCCATAGCACTTACTTTGGTCCGTGTGTGAGATGGGGCTTGTGTAGTGGCTGCATTTTGCTTTATAGCCTGGAGCCTGCAATGACTGAATCAGGTTAGGCAGTTTCAGCACACGTTTAGTCACACACATAAGTCCCCCAGCCGCAATGTCGTTTTCACCAACTGTCCATGTCAGCTTACATCAGAACACAAAAATACTGACTCTTTCATTCAGTAGATGTACAATGACCGGGTTTATAAAATGATTTTCTGTCTAGGTGTGTGTATAAGCTTTAGGAATTTACGATCACCTCTTTCAAATCCAATCTCTCACTGAAAACTGATTTCATATATATGGGTGTATGAAGGAGAATGTGCAAAATGTATCCTGCCATACTCTTCAAAAACAGATTCTTTAGCGCTCGAGAGACATTTCCCATAATGTCGCATATGCAGTGAACATCTGAAAAGTCACATCAGCATTCAGATTACACACTGGCATTCACATTTATCTCTTGATACTTTAGGACAGTATGTTGCCATATCAGCCTGAAGCCTTTGTTCATGCATTTTGCATGTTGTCAGTTGCATTATTCATTGTTTTATGTGGATCAACATTTTCATCACTTTTGGGTTATACATAGGCTATATTTTTGCAAATAGCATAAATTTAGGCCTGCTGTCAATCCCCCACACACACAAAATCCCTCTTTTAAATTCGAGCCAAGACTGCAGACCAGTACTAAGGGTTAAAATGTACTTGAGTTAAACTGACAAGAATTCAGTGTGCTTTTTTTCAGACTCATCACTGATTGAGAGGCGGATGTTTCGCTGTGCGTGAGAACACTTGCTATTCTTTGTGTTGTTTTTTTTCTGATGCATAGACCCTATTTATTGTTGATATTTTTAAGGAATACCTTTCATGTACATAGAGCATGTTTTGTATAATTGTTGTATGTAGACATGTATATCAGATGTTATAAGTAGTAAATGTTCATACATAAGCTTGTGTGTTTGATTTTTTTGATCGTTTTAGATAATTTTATGAATTTGAATATTTACACTGTTTGTGTACCCAACTGTTACAAATAGATATTTTAAATTCTTTGTAGGTACATGTGCTATCTATGCATTTTTGAATGCAGGTTAAATAAATACATTTTGATAGGCTTGACTTTAAAATATATAAATAATTGAATTGGAACTTCTCATTATGCTCAAGTTTCCCTTTTAAGTACGAATGCTCTGATGTGTTATATGTTTAGGGTGACAAAAGCAAAACCTTGATTCTTATTTTTGTCTGTCTAATTCCCTCCCCCTATTATTTAGGGTCCTCTAAAGGTTATTTGCACACACTAACAAAGTCAATATATAGCGCTGCTGAGTAATGCATCTGTGGATGGGGACAGTAACCAACCGAACAAAACACCTCCCCGTGGCACCGTAATGACTTTAGGAGCAGTTCCACTGTAAACTTGTCATCCCAGCAAATAAATAACAGTCATTAACTAGCATCCCACCTATGGCGCATTTAAAGAAGTACCCCCTTTCCTGTGCATACTCTACATATTACTCGGACGGGTGTGTTAATCAAGAGACACAAGAGGATATAAACACAATGAATTTAAAAAATGGCTCGAAGGCAGCCCAAATTGTGTCCTAGATATGGAACTAAACAATTATATATGTTACAAGACTTAGGTGGTGTATTTTTGCATTTACTGTTGTTCTTTTCTTTTGCATTGCTTTGTTTTTCTTTATAAACAGAAAAAAATCGTCAAAGATGCCTATCATAATATCTTTTGCAGTGTCTTGCTCATGAGTTCAGTATTGTTTGAACATCTTAGAACTAAAAAACACACCTCGAGACGTGTTTTTTCTTTTCACTGCTCTGCTTTTTGCATTTTAAAATGGCTCTTTAATTTGATTGTGGTGTGAAATTTAAGAGCAATGTGACTTCACTGTTTCCATCACTCCTCTATGTAGAAATCAGTGAGCAGAACACTTGTACGGTTTGTTTTAAAATATCTGTCTTTGATAACATGTATAAATACATGATAGAAGTTTTTTTTTTTTTTTGCATATTTGTTTGTGACACTTAACTATTTCAGATCATCAACATTTTTTAAATATTAGTAAAAGATACGTTTTTTTTAACATGTTTTCTAACTGGTTACGCCACTCTTAGCAGCAACAACCGCAATCAAGTGTTTGCGATAACTTTCAACAAGCCTTTTACTGTGCTTTTTGTTTCATCTTGTAATTCAGCCACATTGGAGGGTTTTTGAGCATGAGCTGTTTAAGGTAATGCAACACCACCTCAATAGGATTCAGGTCAGGATTTGGTCAGGCCACTCTAAAGTCTTCATTTTGTTTTTCTTCAGCCATTTAGAGCTGGACTTGCTGGTGAGTTTTGGATCATTGTCCTGCTGCAGAACCCAAGTTCGTTTCAGCTTTAAGCAGATGATCATGAACAGATGGCCGGACATTCTCCTTCAGAATTTATTAGTAGACAGCAGAATTCCTGGTTCCATTTATCACAGCCTTCCAGGTCCTGAAGCAGCAAAACAGCTCCAGTCCATCACACTACCACCACCATATTTTACTGTTAATATGTTCTTTTTCTAAAATGTGGTATTACTTTGATGGCAGATGTAATGGGACATTTCTGAATTTTTTTGGATCTCAGCATGATGTCTAGCTTTTGAAGATCTTTTGGTCTACACTTTGTCAGGCAGGTCCCATTTAAGTGATTTCTTGATTGAGAACAGGTGTGGCAGTAATCAGGCCTGGTTGTGGTGGGGCAAACAGGTGGGGCAAACACTTTTTCACACAGGGCCATGTGGGTTTGGATTTTGTTTTCCCTTAACAACAACCTTCATTTATAAACTGTTTACTTGTGTTATCTTTGACTAATATTTAAATTTGTTTGATGATCTGAAATATTTAACCGTGACAAACATGCAAAAAAAAAAAAAAATCAGAAAGGGGGCAAGCACTTTTTCACACCACTGTTCACTACATCTCTGGGACCCATCATACAAACACTTGGATTCTATATTAATAATATTAATATTAATATACATAATATTGCTATGCTGAAGACACACAGCTCTGCCTTTCATTTCAACCAGATTATCCCACAGTAGCTGCACAAATCTCAAGCTGTCTGATAGATATCTCAGCATGGATGAAAGAACATCATCTGCAGATCAAACTAGCAAAGACGAAGCTTCTCATTTTCCCTGCCAATCCAACTCTACAGCATGACTTCACTATCCAGCTAGATTTGTCAACGATTACTCCATCAAGGTTGGACAGAAATCTTGGAGCATTCTTTGAGGTTAACCAAACTTCAAAGACCACATTGCAAAGGCCGCTCAGTCATGCAGGTTTGCACTACACAGCACCAGGAAGATCAGGCCTTTCCTAAATGAGCAAGCAACACAACTTCTCATCCAGGCCATGGTCATTTCTAGATTGCAATGCTCTTCTGGCTGGACTTTCATCATATGCAATCAAACCTCTACAACTGATCCAGAACTCTGCAGCACGTCTTGTCTTCAACGAGCCCAAAAGGGCCCACGTCACACCTCTCTTTATCTCTACACTGGCTTCCATTTGCTGCTCACATCAAGTTCAAGGCATTGACGCTTACTTTTAGATCCAACAAAAGCTCATCATCCTCCTACTTCCATTCGCTTCTACAAGTCTACACTCCAACCAGAAACCTATGATCCCCAAATGAGCGATGGCTCGAAGTACAATCACAGAGAGGTTCAAAATCACTGTTCCTTGCTGATAAAACAATCTCCTCACCTTCATCCGGAATGCAGAATCCCTTACAATATTCAAAAGACAGCTGAAAACTCATCTCTTCCGTGAGTACTTAATCTCATAAAAGAAAAATAAATTCTATGCCTTCACTTTCCTTTAAAGCCCACCCTTTCTAGCTTATGCTACTCTAAGCAATGTCTGAAACTTAGCATTTTGAGCACTTGAGTTCATCTGCTTCTCCACGATGAATGTAAATGTATGCAGATACATATTCAAACAATATTGCTTGTGAGATATCAATTGTCACAGCAAAAAAATAAAGAAAACTATTTATGGGTGTCCTTTTTTGATGTGTTTTCCTCCAAAATCTTTAGGGTTTAAAAGGGGTTTGGAGAAATATAGATGTACAGTTTTTTTTCATTTAACTTTTGGTAACCTGTGTGGGTATCAGTGATTGCACACTGCCACACATCTGCACACAAAGCTCCCTTCAGCTACAAAGGAAAGCCGCATCCCTGTTTACTAAACACACAGTAATTACATACGCACATTACTGAGCTTTGATGATGGGCAGAGGCCCGCAGCCATCACGCACAATCAAGTGTTTAGTGCTCTCGCACTCTTTCATTTCTTCCTAATCCCTCCATTTCTCCATTCCCTCTTCCCTAGGGAGTGTCAATGCTGTCTTTCATCACTTGACAGAATAAAACTAGTACGTCCCAATTTGTCCTTGTTTAAGCCCTCACGAACACACATACACACAAGCACATATGTTATCACCTCATGCGCTCCAGTAATTAGACGATTCAGGTTTGACTAAAGTCCAGTAACTTTAGTCTGCGTGTGGCTGATAGAGCAACATTTTGAAGCCTTTTGTCCCATGTGAATCATAAAGTGTCTCTGTAATTTTACTGTGTATGCCAAAACTCATTATTGTGTCTTTGTAGCGGCGTGTGAGCAGTGTCATGCACAATAATAAAGTAAAGCTGTGAAAGGCGCTTGGGGAGTGGGTTTTAACATGGGTCAGTGGAGCACTTATCCACACACGCAGATCTTCATCTGTACGGCATGCTGAAGTAGGTATCTTCAAGAGTTTCATTTGCGTTAAATCCTCCAATCCCTAAAGCCTCTGAGTCAACAAGACACTTATTCACTGTATCAATTTAAAGACTTGTATCTGTCAAAACTGTAACAGTCCACAAATACATGCAGCCTTCAGTCAAAGAGAACCCTCTATTCTGAAGCTGTCAGCACAAATATACACACACTGAGGTATGTGTGTGTGTGTGTGTGTGCATATACTTCAAAAACATTTCATGTATTAATGTAATTCTGAGGGGATGTCAGAAAGAGATTAGAAAGAGAGAGAAATGGGGTAGTGTACCTGTCAGATAAGAACTTTTAAATTAGTCTTTAGTGTTGAAGGGTATGTGCAGCATTTTGAAGAATCTCTGAATTAGTCTTTCTCTGCCAGATTAAAATAGGGATACTCACAAAATTTTACTTTAACATATCAACAGAACATTTACTACACAAATGAAGAACTGGTACAGAAACAATAAATGTAATTTAAATTGTCATAAAGTGTCATAATTTGGTTTATTTGACTTCGTAAGTAAGGATTGAAACGTGCCTGTGTATATGATGTCCCTTACAAAAATAAGTATGCTTCAAGGTCATTTTAATTATGTAGATAGAGAGATCGGATTGCTGTGGTTGTAGTCCCTTCTTTAATTCTACGCCTCACAAAACCTGCTATGCATGCGCTGTCTGTAATTGATACCATTTGGCCTTTGCGGCTTGTGTGGGTGAATACACATATATTCAACCTTTCAATATGTCGCCACCGTGGACAATAACAAACACACGCACACCTGTCATCACTTTTTGTGTGTTACTAATGGCTCACTACACTCAGCTGTTCCTGAAAGCACAGAGTAATAATGGCTCTATATGAGAGTGTGTGTGATAATCTACAGGAGCAGTGTGACCTTAGTGAAGTCATACAGCGTTGAGAGTGTGATTGTGTGGGAGGGGGTCTTTCACAAAGTGAGTCTGTGTCAGAGGTAAATGTGTGTGTGTGTTAGAGAGAGCCTTGTTGAAAAGATGTTTTAATAATGTCTGTGGTGCGGGTTTGTGTGTGTGTGGATGGACCAGCAGGGCATCATTATGAAGTCTGCATGATAGAGGATGAAGGTTCATTCTGCAGTTCAGCTGACTACAGTTATTACCATCCCAGTCGACCCACCTGCTCTCTCAGCGGTGAGCTTCTAGAGGCGGCTTTGTTCCCTGAAATTACCCCACTGTTCATGTTTGTGTGTGTGTCTGAGTGTTGACACTCATCCTGTATCACGTCTATTGTGAACAAGTGTCTCATAAGGACGTGCATGCGACTTGTGCTTTGTCTGATAATAAAAGGTTCTTAGCTTATTCAGGAAGTCACAAGAGCAGCACCTATCCTGATTGGCCTGTCATCAGTCCCCATCCCAGCTTATTAGAAACCACACTCCTCCATCTGTCATCATTAGGACCAGCACCCCTCTCTGCCCTATGTCCTCATAAAGATATCTTCACGCATCCAGAGAAGTAATGATGCCACATTTCATACTTTACCACTGTGTCCTTGCTCTGCAGTGAATAGCTTTAGAGTTCTTGTGGATCAGCCTTAAAATAGTATTTCACACAATATTTAAACCAAGAAAAGACAAGTGAATGTTAACAAGTGAAACTTAATTTCCAAAGTATGTCTGAATCTCTGGCATGATTAGAATAGTTAAGTCACCTTTATTTATTTAGCGCTTTTTACCATAGAAATCATTTCAATTACTGAGATAGCAGGAAGATAATGCAACAAAGTTTGTTTTGGCTGTACAGCAGCTCTAGAAGAGCAGCCAATCAATAATATTGATGATATTAAATGCCCCAGACTAAGCAAGCCAGAGGCAACAGTGGCAAGGAACCCAAACTTTATCAGCGGACAGAGTGAAGAAAAAAAGCTTGCAAGAAACCAGGCTCAAACGGGGGTCCAGTTCTCCTCTGGCCAACAAACAAACAGTGCATGATTACAATATAGACACCATTCAGGTCAGAAGTTAGACTGAAGTTGGGACATTTAAAATATTTATCTTGTTGAAGATCGAAATCATTGTGTATGGAGATGGGTTTTGTTGAGGATCTCTGCCAATGGCTGTTTATGAGGCTTTCAAAGGGGAGGGTCTAGTACAGTCACGGTCTCTGCTGAGACTTCATGGCTCTGTTGTGATCATGTCCAAGTGCAGATCTTTTATCTGATCTGGATATGGCCTAGATACTGCTGACTACGGTCGACCTTGGGATAAACAGAAAGACTAATGCCAGCGTAGATGCCATTCTTCTCATGAACAATGTAACAAGTGCTTCAGGTGTTATGGGAAGTTTTCACAGTTCCGGCTGACCTAAATTACGCAGACTAACAATCATTTTACATGATTTGAATTATAAAAATGAGATGTTTTTAGTCTAGATTTAATCTGACAGAGTGTGTCTGCTTCCCGAACAATGCTAGGAAGACTGTTCAAGAATACAGACAAGATAAGAGTAGGAGTACACTGCAAAAATCTAAAGATTTAGTTTTTGTCTTCACAAATATATACTCGGCAGCCACTTTATTATTATTCTTTATTAGTTGCACCTTTCTCGAACCAGGTTGTACCCCCTTTTAGCTTCAGAACTGCCTAAATTCTTTATGCCAAAGACTCAACAATATGATGTAAACATTCCTCAGAGAATTTGGTCCATATTGACATAATAGCATCATGCTGTCGCTGCAGATCCAACTGCACATACAGTACATAAAGCAAATCTCTTGTTTCACCTCATCCCAAAGGTGCTCTATTGGATTGAGATCTGGTGACTGTGGAGGCCATTTGAGTGCAGTGAACTCATTGTTCAAAAAAACAGTTTGATTATTTGAGCTTGTCATATGGTGCATTATACTAGTGGAAGTAGGCATCAGAAAATGGGCACACTGTGGTCGTAAAGAGCTGGATGTGGTCAGAAACAATTCTCAGGTAGGCTGCTCAATTTGTGCTAAGGGGCCCAAAGTGTGGCAAGAAAATATTATCCACAACATTGCATCACCGGCAGAAGCCTGAGTCATTGAGATAAGGCAGAATGGATCCATGTTTTCATGTTTTTTAAGCCAAATTCTGAGCCTACCATCTGAATGTTGCAGCAGAAATCAATACTCATCAGACCAGGCATTGTTTTTTCATTTTCTGTTGTCCAATTTTGTGACGCCTCTGCTGGCGTTGTCCATCTGCTTCAAGGTTCAACATGTTGTGCATTCATAGATGTTCTTCTAGAGACCTTTGTTTGTAATGATTGGTTATTTGAGTTAGTGTTGCCTTTCTATCAGATCAAAAGTTGGGGTTTGGGGTTTTATTTATGTACTTGTTTTTATTACTTTTATTGAGCAACGATGGATTACATTTATCAAAAGTGACAGCAAATACATTTACAATATTACAAAAGATTTCCATTTCCAATAATCCCACCCCCCACACTATATGACATTACACTGTTTAAACAACAATAGGCTACTTGGATTAGATTGTGAACTTCATGACAAATGTGTGTCTTTGTGTGTGCAACTAAAGAGTAGAAATAACTTAAGATCATTAAGCATTAAAGGTGCTGTAGAATTCAGTGCTGTATTAACAAACATAAGTTGTAAATATCTTTGCAGCAATGTACTGTTAACTAAAATCTAGACTTTGTCCACACTGCTGAGAGGGGCAGATAAAAACACATAAAAACACATACACAAACCAAAAAGGAAAAATTGTAAGAAAACAGTAGTTAAGAAAGCATCTGATTATATTGATGCAATTCACTGGTATAATGTTAACAAGTGAGGTCATTTAAATTATACTTTTATAAAAGTTTGATTATAAAGTATATTTGAGATTGCACACTATAGTGATACACTCTGGCTGTGTGAGATTATAGTTTGAATGAATCCATTTCCTTTGCATGACACATTGACATTCCAGTACAAAATAGCTCTTTCGGCATTAACCTGAGCATTGTATAAGCATTCGTTTCAAGCTCTCAGGAGTGTGTGGAAATCTTTTGATTGTCCTGGCAAAAACATTCACATTCTACAAGCTTTCATAGCCAACCTAGGAAGATGGGAAGTTTCATTACAAGCTGTTCACACATTGACAATAAAAAAGCGATTAATGCATGGAAATTCTTGCATACAGCTCCTTTAACATAGTGGAAAATTACTTCATATCAGCCAATTTTGACTCTTGAACCATTAACTCCTCATAACTCATCAGTGGACAACCAGAGCTGGACAAAATGAACAAAGAGCACCTGCAGACCACTTTCCGCTGGAGAAAAAAAAAATCTCTCAAGAAGTCTCAAGAATAAAAAACAACAACTAAACAAAGAGCTAAAACAGGGCAGATTATGTATCATTTAGCTAAACAAACTCATCACTTTTGAACATGTCTTTGTGGATAGACACATTCTGTTATTATTGTCATGAGTCAGAGAGACTAGCAGCTTTTAAACGGTGTCAGTCATTAACACCCCGCTGTGTGTGACCTCCAAGCAAGTACTAATGTCTCACCAACTCAGTGATCCACAAAGATTGCAGCTGTTATAAAACATTACAGCTCCCCAGTTACCCCACACACCACATCACAGCAGTGTGTAATCCAGGAGCTGCAGTTGACTGTCAATACATTTTCAAAATGATAATTGTTGGGGTCAATTTTACATACATGTTACATAATACTGACAAAATCATTAGAACAGATACATCTTTACAGTAATCAAATGTTCCGTGCTATTTGTACAGCAGTGCACACACAACACTCTTTGGACTATTTCATTGGAAATCTCACTCAAAGTAGGATATTTACAACAATTCTTGACCTCAAATTTAATCGACTGTGCAGCATTGCAAGAATGCTTATAACCAACATCACTTCTAGTCCACCAGCACTCTGACTTTTCGATATTTTAATCATTCTGCTTGTTTGTGTGTGTTCCATATGTCAGCATATTATTGATGGGGATTTTTAGTGACTCTTTCTGCATGTTGCATTGGTTTTTTATGAGTGAGTCATTAAACCATTCAAACAATTCAAGTTTTGAAATGAATTTTATATGATATTTCATAAAAACACTAAAGTCAATACCAATATTTTTCCAAGTAAGAAAGAAAATCACAAGAACGCTGTTGGAAATTCCTGGTGTTCCTAACGTCACTAATTACGTCAACGAGGCGGTGGGCTTTAACTATGACCGCTCTGCAGCAGAGGAGTCTCAAGAGAAGACAGGCTATCTATATTTTTCTGTTGATAAGAAAAATCGGATACATTTAGCAATATAGCAGGTGAATTATCCATATGATGTATAAATTATGAATAAATGTGATGTTATGATGAACTATATGCCTTCCTCCACTTGACTGAAGTTAAAAGGGTATATAATTGACACTGATTCTTAGTAGGCAGCTGTCTGACTCTGAGCTGGAAGATGGAGAAAACTATTATTCTTTTTTATTTTAAATAAATCTTATGCATATTCTTGTGCCAGCATTTTGTGAATGGGTCTTCATTCTGCAAAATATGTGCAAAAAACAAATACAGAACCTTTGTTATTCCTTTAGCGATTTTGAGGGCGTAACAAAATCTGTTCAAACTGGATAAGTTCTGTCTCTGCACGTGCCAACTGAAATACTCTTCCAGCTTAAATAAATTCAAGCCCACTGTTGGTCAAAGCTAGTACAGAACGGATGATTACAAACCACTACAAGGGATGTGTACTTTAGATAACGAACTCAACATGATCAGATATGCAGCCTAGACTTAAATCAAGATCATGCTGAGCATAGCAGGTCTGGAGACTTCATAATGGAAGGTGGTAAATTAAGTCTCCCTGTAAGACACTGAACACACACACACACACAAGCATTGCGATCTAAGATTACATGCATACAAAATTATTTGTATGCTGAAACATCTCTCTGAATGTGAATCTCTTCACATATAATCTTCGATTTTAAAATGCCCCTGACAAATGAGCACACATACGCACTCGCAAATAGTTTGTAATGCATGATCTGTATTCTAAGGCTAATAGATTAATACCTAATCAATGCATGAAGGGCATGTAAAATAATTCACATTAATTCACATCAGGCCTTGACTAATGAACAACCCATGAGCTACCATAAATCAGCAAGGCAGATCAATAAACCTATGTTATAATACATCCATTTCTCTTTCTCTTAAGTTGAGTTCAGCATGATTCATTGGCATGGCAAATGATGGTACATTTGTATTGCTAAGGCAGTAGCCTGTTCAGCAAAATATGGAACTCTGTCTTTTTCTCTTCTATCTTTTTCTCCCACACACATAGGTAGGCGAGGAGAGTGTGAGTAAGAGATGCAGAATAGTAAATTCATTGATTTCTTCACAACAACCCAAAGCCCATCACATATCTGAAATATAAGTTCTAGCCAAATACGCCATTCATAACAATAACTTTATGAAAAAGCAATAAATAATTGGAATGGCACAGAGTTATTTAGCCATAATCAGCAGACATCTGTCTAATCAAATGTGTGAAATAGCATCCACACACTAAGCATAACCAAGACAGAGTCACAAACACAACGTCAACAACCGACAAAGTCAAGGGAAATGCAAGAGGGTTGAATACACAACGGAATGACAAACACCTGGGATAACTAACAAACTAAGTGATGATGAGACAGTTGCAGGAAGAGCACAAGAGGATACACAGAAGGGACCTGGAAGTGAAACCACACATGACACACCAGACAGGAAGTGAAAAAGAAGACCCGACAGACAGACAGGAAGTGAACAGATAAAACAACAGACAGGACAAACGGTAACGTGTTGTGTTGGGATTTTTATTGGGAAGTTATGTACAGTAATTAACTGTATTTTTTTTGTTTAAATGTATATGTTTTGGTTAGCATTTATGGACAAGGCCTATTTTACATGTTTGGGCTTTATTTTGAGTCCATGTATGTTTAACTACATAACAGAAAAAATTAGAAATCATTTTTATCTTTGTTTATGTGACGTATAGCTGTAGGTTTATTTCTACTTTAGATGATGATTTGTATGTGCGTCATTGTGTCATGACTTTACTCGAGGGGCACATCATACTTAACTCATTATGAAATAAAATCAAGTCATGTCAGAGAACTGTCAGTGTTTTCTTTAGGTTCATTCTGTTGCCCCATGTGCTCCTTTGTTGTCATCTTAGTCACCTGGTGTGTCATCAATCACCTTGTTAGTCCTGACAGGTGTGTCTTGTTTCTTTGATGTGTTCTCCCTCTTGGTCCATTCACCTCAGTGTAGCTAAAGTTCATGTTAAGTGGTGTTTGTGTATTGGCATCTTCCATTAAAAGATTGTCTTTATGCCCCTTGTCTTGTAGCATGACATCATGTCCTATTAATGCATTATTTTGTCATGAAATTACTTGAGGGGGCAAATTACAATTAATTCACCATTAACGCCTTACTAAGTTCAGCTCATAATTTATCATAAACGTACAATCAAATACACATTTACTAGTACAACTTTTATTCAGCCAGTTAAGCGTTGTTGTGTGGATGTACAGTATCATCATGGCACGCGACTGGATGCCTAGCAAACATTCCCCTAAACAAATGTGTTTGATGGGAAACAGAATAACACAAAACAGATTAAGACCTTTTAAGATCAGTCATTAGTGGATTTAGTATTTTCTACATTTGATAGGTATTAAGTAGAGTCAGTGAAAAAAAATGACAACCTAATTATGGGCCATTCAGGAATGTTTATGAAATAGCTTCCGATTTTAATAGTTTAAATTATGACAATACATTTTGTTAAAAAAAATATTTCAAAGTTAAATTATTTCTTATGGAGCCTAATTGACTTAGTAAGGCATTCATTAACATTTACGGTAAGCTATCAAACATGTACTAACATTTAATTAAGGCTACTATTATTCATACATGAATACATAGTTAAAGATTCATTTATTCACTATTCATGAGTTCATGTTGAAGGAAGTATTAGCTTAGGCATAAGTACATGATTATATATATATGCATAATAATATATGTATGCATTTGGTAACACTTTATTATAATATAATTATAATTTCTAATGACATTATATATGTAATTAGAAATTACATCTTGCAAATACAATCTGAAGAGTAGTTTTAAAAAAAGAGACCTAAAAGTCTATTTTGTATAATCTTAAATATTTCTAACTCATTTTATCAAAAGCTTCTTTAATTTAGTTCATTCAAGAGAAAAAAAAAAGTAAAAGAGAACAAGAACTCAAGAGATGCTTTGAACGATATAGGCTACATGCAAATCTCTGCCAACATGATGTTTTACAGCATTGCAGGGAGACAGAGCAACGAGAAAAGTAGCCTCGGGCTTCCCCGCTAGCATTTTGAAGTTGTACATTTGGGTAAACTGCTGAGATAAATGACTTGCTTCTAAACATCCCTGAGGAGTCACACATCGTGATCACAAACAACCACAACGCAAAACACTGGAGGAATGATAGACGGAACTAGTGCAGCAGCAACTGAAAATAAACACACTGATCCAAATACAGCATCTGGTCAATGTTGTTAACGAAGGACTGTTCTTTAATGTATAAATATCATCCTTTATGTCAGAGAAGAGTTAAAGTGTGTTCCAGTTGAAGTTACATAAGCACCCCAACACTTGCAACTACTTACAGTATGTAATATATATACAGTCATATGCTTTCACATGACTGCTTATTAATATATATGGAGTCATGTGAAAGCATCTGAAGAAAGCTTTAAATTATACAAGTTATAGTTATTAACTCACTCAAGCCAAGCTTATTTGACTGACTCAACATGCAACGAATGCTGTCATCACTTTCACAGATGTTATTTTTTAATTAGAACTATACAGCGCTACGTCACGTCAGCTAAATTTAAAACATGTCTGCGGGTGTGTGCCATTTTTAATATAGAAATATCACAGCTGTTTAAAGATCAAAATGAGGGAGGACAGAAACATTTATTTGATGTTTTTCATTTGTAGAAAAGAAAAGACTATTAATAGCCTCCTTCAGAGGACAAACAGAAGGAAAAATTGGAAATGTCAACATGAACTTTGTTAGCACTTGCCTTTTTTCATGCCTGCTCATCTGGTCTGATCCAGTGAGCTGAGCGTCAGATTCTGAATCCTAACGCCAACACTCAGAGTCTAGTGCAAGTATTAATTAAAGCAAGTGGCCACGAAACAGACGTCTTTGTCAAGTGCCTGCCATCTGTCATGTATGTGCGTGTGTTTTACTGTGGAAAGAGTTTCTTTATTGCATGAGTCATTGCTTGTGAAGCAAAAACACTTTAAGAGGGAAACTTTGGAAAACACTCTCCACAGTGTTATCTGCTGTGTAAACACTTTTTTTTTATCCTTGTTCTTGAGAGTTTCCTACACTTGGCTACCAAGGAGTTTTCCACCAGCATGGTGCCGAATCGTTTGGCAATGCATCTTGTTTTAAAGATCATTAAAATTTTAGTAGGAAATGCTGACAATGAATGCTGAGTGGATTTTATATAGTGATAAGCCATGCGTAGCATTTAGCTTGGTGATTTACATGCTGCGTTTGATCAGTAATGTGTTTTTGGCTTTATGATCATTGAAATGTTAGATTTTCAAATGCTGATTATTATTGGAATGACAGTTGTACCTAACAAAAAAAAAAAAAGAAAAAGAAAAAAAAAAAAGAGTATGAATAAATGAATTTGTGTTTGCAATTCCATAGTTTTGTGCAGATGTTTGCTATAAAACAATTGTGACCCGTGCTGGCAAAAGTGAAAAATCTGAGGTTTTCACAAAAGTTTGTTAACTGACCCCTCATCTAGCAAGCCCAATGCTTCAAATAGTACTTAAACATATACATTTATCTTAATTTGTAATAATCTTTGCTAATATTGCTTCTCGATGACTGGTGCTTCCACTCAGCACAAGTTTGGTAAAAAAAAAATCAACTTCGTGAATACTTGATGGCTTGAGTCTGAACCAATGAAAACGTTTGTCAAACTCATCCTGATGCAATTTAAAAGGATCTTTTTCGCACATATTGACACAAAGGCAACACTCAGACAACATATACAAATACACATCTTCAGTATTTCTTGGCGAGAATTCATCAAAAAATTATCTGTTGAAATTTTGGTCAACTATGATACAGTAGGTCTTAACACCTAATATTAATTATTAACACTTAGTAGTTAATAGGCTTTCTGTCGCAATGTTAAACAATTGTGGTATTGTGGAAAGAAAAGTTGAATACATATTTTTCCGACATGGGTTTTGACTTAGTGTGTGCCAAATTTTATGTTATTATCAGGGATTTTAAGGTTTTGGAACCTTCGGAAAACTTTAACTAGATTTTTCTCAAAATTAATTATTTTAGCCGATTTCAATTAGACGTAGATGTATGATTTTGTCAAATTTTAATGTATTTTAGAGGAGAAGGTCCTCATTTCATTCCAGCATGGGTCACAAATATCTTTTTTGTCAAATAAATGTTTTACCACAAATAGGGAAAGGCCAGAATTGTCAGCAAGCTGATTATCTAGATAGCGTAATGAATGTCATGGTTGTCAGTGAATGGGATGCATGATTCTTGCTCTTTCCGGCAGCAAAGGATTTGAATGCAACAAGCTCGTACTCATGACTTCAGAAGTGGGAGGTAGGGAATTTCCGAAAGCATGTAAAGTGCAGTATATTGTTTATTTAAAAATACATTGATATCCACTTCATGTAACCACACTACATGTTGGAATGTTGCCTACATCTCAAAAAATTACTGAAAATAATTCAGTATAATATTTATTATTAATTTCTAAATGAATATATTTGAACAAAACTATTTCACAGTTTAGTAATATGTGAAAAACCTTGGTTATCAAACTCAATGTCATGTACTGATACTTATATACACACACACACACACACACACACACACACACACATCTTATTTAATTCAATAAAATTATTTTTCTTTTTTTATCCTTTTTATTTTTATCCTTTTCTTTATTTTTGAGCTTGTAATTGACTCTTCAACCATTAAAGGTGTAATTGATGTATGTAGCATTATGAAATTATCTCATTTGTTATATTATATATTAGTATAACAATGGTCCTTTGCCTACCAATCACTACATGCAGCACCTCACACCTGTCTATTTTGGACCTTTTATCTCATGAAGAAAAGACAGAGAGAGATAAAGAGAGGGAGACAGTGTCCTCTGCAATTAGAGGGACCTGTGGAAGCCTTACAATCACCTACCCTCACACACAACAGCACTAATGAAGGAGCGCTCTTGTGTTTTGTTTTCCAAGGGCATTTTGAGTTCAGTACTCCATCAGCTTGATATGTCATTTGCACTTGAAAATGAACTATAAATTTAAGATGCAGACTTGTTCCTTTTTAAGGTTTTCCAAACTTCTTTCCTAAAACTTCTTGTCATTGACAAACATTTCTCTCTCCGTCTCCTCAGTCTCTCTCTTCGGGTACCAGGGGAAGCTGAGGGTCCTTTTATGACTCTATAAATCTCCAGGCGCCATGGGCCAGAGCAGCCCAGAGCAGTAGATCACCGTCAGCCTGTCACACACACGCGCTTAATGAGCGAATCTCAGCCTGCAGGGGAGCACAGGGTGGCACAGGGCCGTTTAGTCAGAGGACTGTCAATCACACATACACACACACAAACGGGATGGGGACAGTTATGAGTCTCCAAAGCGAGAACTCTGAAGGTTGGATTTAGGTGGACACACTGGTTTTGAATGGTAATGGATGGTGTATGCCGATTACTATGGTAATGTGTGGTCAAGACTGGAATTTTCCCAGACTTCTCCAAATTAAATTACTAAAATAATAATGTCTTCTAGCTGTTGTCCTGTCCTGAGGCCATTTAACATGTCATTTCTACTCTTTCACAGTGATTTCAACTTGATTTTATTAATAAAGAAATTAACTTTAAATTGGTCATTAAACTGCAATGCCAAATTTAAGGCAGCAATTAAAATTAATAAAAGTTAACTTCAAAGGTTCATAAAAAAGTGCCGTGCTGGCTCAGAAACTACCAGAAATATAGGATTTAAAATCTATTATCTTTGCGCATGACTTTTTGAGCTGTAAATGAATACGCTAATCTCTCTGAAGCTGCACACTTTTCATCAAGACGATGGATGATGGCACGACAAGAAAAGTCCCAACCCCTTGAGTAGCAGCCATCATGAGCTGTGGCATCAGGGAGGAAAATATTCTTGCTCTGGTACTATTATGAAATATTAGTGATATTTAAGCCTACTATATGCTACTTGCATAAATAAAATTAAAAATACGGCTAAATTTCAATGACCATTTTTGCTTTCTTAAAGCTAGACCCTCTTGATTGCAACATGCCAATCATGCCAATCACTGCCAAACCAGTTACTAAACTAGTTTCACATGTTCAAGAAACGTGACTCTCGACAGAAATGCTTGTTCATGATCCTGTGAAACTAAAACACATGCTCACACACAAAAACAGGACTAGATGTCTTCATTTGTATTCTCTCTGTCTTGTTCCCACTCAGGGAAAAGACTGACCTTTCCTTATTTATAACATCTGTCCCTCTCCTCCCCGCTTTTGTGTATTTTCATGACCATCTCCAATTCATGAGTTCATTCTCACATTGTGTTTTGTTGTGGCAGGATAATTCTATCAGTCTTATACAATATGTGCTCTGCCTTTACCTTCATGCTCCAGTGACTGTTCCATTAGTCAGGAAGGGTGTTGTCCCCTTTCTCTCTCTCTCTCTCTCTCTCTCTCTCTAAGTCTCTAAGGTTTCCTCACCTCCTTTTGTATTTAAGCTTATTTCGAACAGTATTCTCATCCGCATCACAGAAAGCTGCATATTTGTTTGTTTTTTTGGATTATCTTCAGTGGAAGATGCCTGCAGTCAGATGTGGGGAGAATACAGAAAGCAGAAGGATCGTCTTCATGACTTTACCAATTGGACAGCACATCATACAATGCACCAACATTCATTAAAGTATCAAATTGAAAAGACTACTTATTTCTGACACTAAACTTAATATTTTATGAGATGAAAAGCTGTTTGTTTTTTTATCTGATAGGCCTACACTTTTAGCATTCACTTTTACCTGTGCCTTTAGACATCCGGGATAAATATAATTCAGTCTAACAACAGAAATAGTTACTCTTTACACAATTGAGGAATACAATTCAAAAGATTGTAGTCAGAACGTTTAAAAAAAGAAGTCATACCATATATTTGATCTGCTATTGATATTGAATTTATTTGAAAAAAAAAAAAATACAGTAAAAGTAAAAAAAAAAAGTAATAATGTGTAATTTGAAATTGCTGTGTTCTATTTTAAAATGTAATTTCAGAATGATCTTTCAGAATTTTTTCTAATATTCTGATTTAGTGCTCAGGAAACATTTATTAGTGTAATCAATGTTGAAAACGGTTGTGCTGCTTATTTTTTTAAACCATAATTTTATAAAAATTTTTAGAATTCTTTGATGAATAGAAAGTTAAAAGGAACAGCGTTTATTTGGAAAATTACCCTTTTGTCACATGAACTGTCACTTTTGATTAATTTAATGCATCCTTGATAAATTAAAGTATTAATTTATTTCAAAAGATCATTTAGAATGCAGTGGAGTCCAAAAATTATTTTTTGTCTATTTTGCATTTTTCTGATATTATAATGTTTTTTTCAAACTATGTAAAAAGAGAAAAATAAATTCTATAAATCAATTTTTTTATATGAAAAGAGAAAATATTTAACATTTTATACTATCTAATATCCTTTTGAACCATTTTCATTTTAATGGAATACTTTTTTTAGTTGTTTAAATGTATATTTCATATTTAAAATAGACATTCAACCCTAGATCTTTTGACTTTTGTACCCCAAGATATATAAACTCAACTGAACAAAGACACTGTCAGCTCTCGTCTTTAGCACTTTCTGGTCAGAGGGATAAAAATCATAAATTCTTTCTTTATGAGATCACATTGACACAGCTGCATATCATACTTAAAGGTAGGGTAGACAATTTCAGGGAGGATGGCAAGCTAGTTTTGAAAGCACATAACTACCATATGAATGAACGTAAAAAAACCCCCAACAACATAGAATTGTAAAAGTGGCACTCAGTGACTGTCTGCATACTTTGCATAGTCTTGTGGAGTGCGCTGATGACGTGTAATATCTTCAACCAAATAGATCTAATTTTCCTTTAAGTACAATATATCACTGGCCTATGTGCTATATATATATATATATATATATATATATATATATATATATATATATATATATATATATATATATATATATATATATATATATATATATATATATATATATATATATATATATATATATATATATATATATATATATATATATATATATATATATAACATAAAAAGAGGATAACTGACATTTAATACTCTTCTAGAGTGTGTGTGCATGGGCGCGTGCATGTGTGCGTGTGTATAGTTTAGGTATTGCCTATGTCATGGAGCCCCATTTTGGTTCCCTTGAGGAAAACAGCTTTTAAATAATTTTAAATGATCACTTTTTAAAGTTTTCTGTGATGGGTAGGTGTAGGTTTAGGCGATAGAATAAACAGTTTATAGAGTATAAAAAAAATCATTGTCTTTGGAAAGTTGTCATAAAACATTAGAAACTCAATGTGTGTGTGTGTGTGTGTGTGTGTGTGTGTGTGTGTGTGTGTGTGTGTGTGTGTGTGTGTGTTAGGACGAGTGATGTGAGACAGACAGAAACATTTTTAAAGGATGAGTCAGCTGGGATATATACCTTAAGCCTCTGATTTTAAGATAAATCTTTTTTATTTGCTGGGCCCGTTTCTGCTTTTCATAAGCTTTATCGCACCTCTCCACTCACCCGCGTTTACACAGATTTCAGAAGAACCATATCAAAAGACGAGACACATCAGTATAAAATCTGATAGCTTTCTGCTTCCCTGTCCTTAGTCAACCTTGACTTTCAGCAGCTACATGTGTATGGGTTTCTTGTGTGAACCTTATCTTTCTGTTTTGTCCTATTTTAAAATTTGGTTTCCTGTTAAGTGAAAAATTATACTACTTTTCTTTTGTATGTCATCATGTGTGCAAAGGTGTGTATGTACAAGTAAAGAGCTCAATGTGTGTGCAATAAAACAAACAAAAAAACATATACAATATATATACTGAGATAGAGCTCAGTGTGTGCAACTCCAGTGAAAGGTCACACAGAAGCGAAGTTTACTTTTCCTGTAATAAGTATAACTTCTCAGTAGTTCATTATGACATTTGTCCTCTTCAGACAACATTGTAAGCTTAATGCATGCAATGAATGTTGATTATTTACTTCAATCTAAACGGAGTACTATTTGAGGTCAATCACTGCCCTGGCCTTTATTAAACCACCTGCAAACGCACTGGTCATTGTAGAGAGCATCCTGTCACCACACGTTCTATTAATAATAATAAGACTACCAGGCCCAACACTACCTTACACATATCTGTCATTGCTACTGTTATTACATGAGTAAATATATATATATATATATATATATATATATATATATATATATATATATATATATATATATATATATATATATATATATATATATATATATATATATATATATATATATATATATATATATATATATATATATATATATATATATATATATATATATATATATATATATGTGTGTGTGTGTGTGTGTGTGTGTGTGTGTGTGTGTGTGTGTGTGTGTGTGTGTGTGTTGACGACAGAACAACAATGATAAAAGATTTATTTTTTGTAACACTTTTGCTTGTTTGCATCAGATAATGTTTTAAATGACTTACTTATTACTAAATGTGGCAGGCAGGGCAAGGCAGAGAGACGTGAGAGAACAGAGCTACATAGGAGCTCACAAAGGAGCTACAGGAGCATGAAAGGAGGAGCGGTGACAGAGGACCAGGCCTTGACTATTTTACATTACGTTACGATTTGGTTTGGGTTGGTATGTTGTGTGCAGTAAGGGGCTGTTGCTTTTACTTTTGTTTGAACTGAACTGAATTTAATCAACACTGAACCGACTGAATAACAACTGTTGACTTTGTAGAGCTTTACAGCATAATTTGAATTTGTTTCATATCTTAAGTTTGAATCATTGATACAGTGAATCAATATTATTAAAGTGAAGCTGCTTTGAAAAAATCTGAAGGTGAAGAATTAAAGGTGACTTGACTTTTGATTCGCCTCAGGAAAAATAACACTTGATTTGCATACTAGGTTTTGCAAATAGGAAACACACTAGTTCTTTAGCCAAACATTCTAAGCTCTCTGCCTCACACACACACACACACACACACACACACACACACACACACACACACACACACACTATCAGGTTTGGGGTGAAGGGATGAGGCGAGGAACCAATGGTACAAAGAGAAGGGCTTTATTTACAATAAAAATAAAACAAAAACTCAAACTAAACTACCTCGAGGGGAAAAACAACACTTGACTGAGTTGACTTGACTAGAAACAACAAGACAGGAAGGATATGATAAAAATACGATGTTAACATAAGACAATTCATCGACGACAAACCAGCACAGGACAGCAAACACAGGGAGGATAAATAGGGGACACACAAGGCAGGTAATGAGGGAAGAAAAGTGGGGCAAATACCTTGTGATCTCATAACCGAAGACAAACACACGAAGCATGAATGTCCAAATCCCGACACAAAATAAAAAAAAATAAAATAAATGAAATGAAAAATAAATAAAAAAAGGCTGGGATTCGAACATCACGCCTGCACTCAAGACAGATCACAGACAGGAGAGCACACAGCTTCGAGTGTCCTCGAACAAAGACACGACAATGTGGCTGTATCAGGGCTCTATCACAAAACCCAGAAAAGACCAGACCAGAAGTAACAGAAAAAACACACACACACACATACACAGAGGAGATGTGTCTTCTCATTAGTATGTTGTGTTGTAATCGGTGTTCTTGTACTCAATCTAATTAACAGGTACGCAGAGTGAAAAGAGGTTGAAGGTCAAGATAATAGCGGCTAACAGGCTAACAAACACATTTGTTCTGTTCCTGATGTCCATACTTTTCAACGACTTCAACATGCACAAACTCTGGTTCACTATGTGCACCTGGTTTTATTTAATAAACGAAATGTGAGTAGCACTAAATGTCAAGAAACAAGCGTGTTTGTGGGTGTATCCTGATAGCCAGATTATTAGCAAATGTTTCAGTGAGTTAGCTCTACTTCAAGCTGTTAGCATGGTTAAATAAAAATTGCAGGGGAACGCTTGCCATTCATCCATACTGAAAACTCCACGGCTTACACAGCAACATATTAGTGTTTAAGGGAAAGACCTTGTTCTCATGGGAAGAAACACAAAACCAAGACTCTAATAAGATCCAAAATGGCCTCATAAAACACAAAGACACACACACTCGCACACTCTCTAATTCCAACCACTTTAATGTCTCGGGCCCTTCTACAGTGCCCTTGTGGTGTAGTAAAAACATTCTAGAGTTTCCTAAATGTAATGACCTGCTCTGAATCAGGAGCTCTATACAGATCTCCTGGCCAGCTCTGAAGTTAAGAAGCCAGAGGCGTTGAAAATGTCTGCAAGGCACATCATAGCTCCTGGCCTTTCTTGTTTTCATCTTTCACCTAAAAGAGAATGAGTATACGATATAGAGTTTTTGTGGAATCGTGGGTAGACTTATATCTTACATTGAAATCACAACAACACATTTGTGGAAAAACCCCCCCCCACAGAGAAGAAAAGATAACACATTATTGCTGCTCAAGTTCAATCCCAATTGTATTTCCTGCTGGTGCTAGCATGCTGACGGTTAGCTAACAGATGAAGTATGTGCCCTTTAGGCTATCTGGACCGGAATGCACCAGCAAGCTGTAACTAAATCACCCAAGAGCCATCCTTGTTTGGTGACATAAAAACTATGCACGCTATGAAGCCGTGAACAGACCAGCATTAGATAAAAGGATACCTGACTTTAAAGAATGCTAAGAACCATGCAGGATGCTATTTGCACTATTTTAGTTTTGACAGCTTTGATAGCAATAATTTATTCAATCCTTTACTGACAAAACAAGAAGGACACCTTTTTTTTCTCTTGCAGTAATATCTTTCACTAGCTTCATGGGAATAAGACTCTATGCTGAAAGTTCCTCATTCTTGTTTCATGGGAAATTATGTTTCAGACATTTCATTCATGCAAGTGCACTTTCAAGTCAGATCTGACAAGGAAATATAAAAGTACAGAAAACTGTGTAGTTTTGTCTCGACATTTAAATTGGGGTAAATTTATTCACCCATTTTATTTTGTTAACACGTTACAATAGGATTCAGTTTATCAACATTAGCTAATTTACTATTATCAACCAACAATTAACAATTTACAAGCATTTACAGCATTTGTTAAGCTGATTAAACTGATACTATTGTTAATCGATGTTGTTCATTTTAATAATTAAAAAAATATATAAATTCATAATTCATTAAATGTACATTTAGTGGTTTGGAGCTATTTAAAGTTGTAGACAAGTTGTACACATTAAAAAATAATGTGTTTTTTGTGAAGTTGTCTAAATGGTGTCCACCATTCAAACACCAAAAAGTGTTTTAATTATATCATGTATGGGTCACTCCTCTCGGTCTGTTTTGCCATGCTGAAAGGACATGACCCATTGTGTTTCACTCAACATTAGAGAGAATCTTCACGCTCATTGGCCTCCGCATTTGTAGATTCACTAGCAGCGTAGTGTAGTTTGAGAGAAAATTATCTAACGATATCCACTTATTATACTGCTTTACCAGCAGGAAAAGGGGAGAATAACCTGTATGGCTGAATAAGCACAAAAAAGGTCTGAATCCAAAACCTCAAAATAACAAAAGTGTTGGTTGATGAAGAAAGTCCTGTGTAGTGTTCTCAGTTGCTTCTATTTATTTGGACAGGTAAGATAATTAATTGTGTAGACTGCTCTTTAAATCTCAAAACTATCACTATAATTTACATAAAGTTGAGAGACATTGTTTATTATGTGTTCACTTTTACAACTTTAGTGTTACTGTTTGAGCATAAAAAAAATCTGCAAGGTTACAAAGCTCAATGCACTCCAAAGAGAGATATTTTATTAACAGAATCCACTTTCCAAGAACTACAATGAATGAGTCGTTTGGACTACAAGGCGTTTTTTTCTGGAGCTTATGAAATCACAATGTTAGCTAAATGATTATTTATTATAAAATGATTTATGTTATTTAAATAATCTACAGAATACACAAAAAAGGCCTGGTTGAGCTGCATTAGAGAAGACAGTGTTGTCATCATGTCAAAGAGCCTCTGTTTTGTTCACATTATAACCCCAATACTTTTCTTTGTGCTGCAGCTTCCAGAACCTAAGAGAGTACAATGTATAAGTGGCGAACAGGGTGAGGCCGAGGGCTGTGCTAACAGTGCGCCGCCAATGGTGTGATTGATAATGAATGTCACCTGTGCACCGCACAGAGCAGAAGTATAAGAGGAGGAGCAACAACAGTGAACAATGAGAGAGGACTAGGCCTGGACATTTTAGTTAAGGTTTGTGGGGTTGAGGGTGACAATTGTTCGTGAGGGGCTGCCTATATTACTTTAATTTGTTGTCATTTGTTTTATAATTAAAGTTGTTAGATGTTCACTGGTTCCTGCCTGTCACCAGACTCATTCACTCGATCCCAAGCCCCTGAATTCTGAACAACTGTCTTCAATCACCAGTACTATATAGTCTGCCCTCACTCTGCACTCATTGTCTGGTCTCTTCTAATGTGTCTAGACTGGTCCCTGTGATTCTCCATGCCAGAGACTTTCTACAGTTACCCCTTCCAAGTCTATCTGTTCCAAGTGTTTCTTCAAATGTCGTCTGAGTTTGTCTACAGTCAACCAGATAAGCCAACCAGTGATCATCAGCTATTGGTCTCATGCCTTAACACTTTATATATCTGTGTCCTGGATCACAACTTATAAGTAGTTATAGTTGTGTTTTCTATTAACAGTTCCAGTACTAACGGTCATATATTTGCCACAATGTAAACAAAATCTAGCAAGCATGTTAAAACATGTAAAACAAAAGATTAATATATGCTGCAAAAGTGCAGTAAGTTCATTATAATGCATTAGCCAATTGAAAAGTTATTGTAAATCATTATTTGACCGCTTAACTGAATGGCTTTTGTAAGTCCATCTGAATTTTATAGAATCACTTTATTATTGTCGTTTTGTCAAGCACGCAGGTCAAATTGCACCCAGATGCTGTTGCTATGGTTTCATATCTTCAATCTCTGGTTTATACTGTTTGTTTCTACTACTCATGCTGCTGAATGTTAAAAAGACAAAAGGTCCCCACTCAATGAGCACAGGCCCTGCTGTATATTCAAATGAGATGGGCCTTATATCAAACCACCCACACACAAACGTACCGTTTTAAACAAAGTTAGAATAATACGGTGCATGTGTGGGAGTTGAGCTCAGGGAATGAGAAGCGGAATGTCTGATGTATTATTCTACAAAGTACATGCACATGGACTCTATATGAAATATTAATGAAACACTGCAGATAATGATTTTTTTTTTTTTACAGGATACATTTTTTTTCCTTTCCTCCCCAAATTATTAATGTAATGGTTACAAGATCATGTCTGCGTGTGTTGATAACAGGCCTTTGAAACATTATCTCTTTTACTTAGTTGTATACAATAGCTAATACAAATACAATATTCAGCACAGCACATGCGATGGTTGCAGCATACATGTTCTCATCATCATGTGTTCAGATTATCTCATCTTGCATTAGGCACACATTATCTAAGTGTGATTTCAGGCACATTTTATCATCTGTTCAATGTCAACTGCTTCATGAGTGAAGCAATTTTATGTTGCCAGGTTTCATGTTGCTATAGCAACACATGACAGGAAACACACGATACCTGAAATAGAAAAGCTACTCTTCACAGAGATTCAGATATTCCTCTTCATTGAATATAGACTATGATGAGCCTCACTGTAGGTGTGTGATTGTTTACGGTACCTTGTAAATTTGATTTCCCACCAGGCATTATAAAAACACCCTTAACAACCAGCACAGCACAAGGCATCCCTCTGTAATGGGTTTTGGGATACAGTACTGTAACTTTTATCATGAATTGCATACTGCGTTCAAGACAATACAGCGGCATGTCCATTATTTTTCTCTCATTATCTTCAGATGGTACACTAAGTGTACTTTGTAAGCAGTGTTTAAGCAAAGCATACCTTTTTGCAATTAAAAATGCGAGATATGCTGCAGAAGAATGGAAAAGAACACAGGGTGTTTTAGCACATTTGTTCTTTTAACTTTATAAAGCCCAATTAACACTGAAATAATATTAAGGTTTTTTTTAACCATCAGACAAAATCTGTCAGCAAAAAACTTTTTTTATAACATTATAGCAGCATAGTATACTGTTATATAAAATGTTTATATGTGTATATATATATATATATATATATATATATATATATATAGATAGATAATTAATTATATTACAACATTATATTTCTAAAAACGTATGTATTGAAAAGTAAACTTCAGTCCAGTAACTATTCATCTTGATATATTACATTAGGCACATATTACCTAAGTGTGATTTCAGGCACATACAATAACAAAAATAAGTAAACATTTCACAGCAAAAACCCTCCCACATTTTTAGAATGATACTAAAAGGCCCTTGCTTATTTAAGTGCATGAATTATCAGTCAGAAGGCATGTAGAAAACTGTGTACAGGTTTTCAGCAGTTTTGTTCATGCTGATAATTTAGAGGGCTTATAATTTGCATATCAAATATGATAAAGCAGGCTTTTATGGGATTAAATAGACATGGCATTTTAAAAACATAGTGCTTCACAAACAAGCTGGAAAAATAGTGAGTTGTAATGCAAGTTAAAGAGTGTTTTAGTTTTCTGTAGATAACGTAGGCTACAACCAAGTACAGAATGCTTGCGGGAGACAGTGATGATCTGTTTTTCTGTGCATTATGAATTAACCTCCAGGAGACAGATATAATGATGGTATGATGGCATATTAAAAATGCATTCTTTTCACGTTTAGCAAGCGCACAACAAATAACATGACATGACAGCATCATAGAGGATTAGTTCAAATAATTCCTAGTCCACAGGTAAAGAGGATTCCAGTTTCTGTCAACACGTTTCTTTTATACATGAACTGTCAGCTGTCTTGTAAATCTTTTATGTCTAGCTTGATCTTCAGCATTTTGTTTGGTTTTAAAGCCAGTCAAAACAAGTTGATGACAGTTTCATTTAATATAAAACACATTTGCTGAAGTCAGTCTTCTATTATTACAACCTGTCAAGGGTTTGTTACTGTCACTGTCAGACGTCTGCTTTTCTACAATGTCATAAAAGGACAGGGCTAGAAAGAGAAACTTTAAAAGAAATCGCAAATGTCAGGCGTACTTCTCACACACACACACACGGTTTACACATCTTTGTGGGGACTCTCCATAGGTGTAATGACTTTTATACTGTACAAACTGTATGTTCTGTCTCGATACACTAACCCTATCCCTAAACCTATCCATCCATGAAAACTTCCAGCATCTTTACATTAAAAAAAAAATAAAAATGTTATGCTTAATTTTTTTTTTTTACTTTTAGAAATGATGATTTTTATACTTTATAAACTGTAAATTCTATCCCCTAGGCAACACCGGTCCTAAAGAGCCACTGTCCTATAGAGTTTAGCACCAACCCTGAAAAAATAAAATAAAATTGACTGTAGACTTTGACTAGCTTGTTCAGGCATGTTTGATTAGGGTTGGAGCTGAACCCCTGCCCTAAACCTACCCATCACAAAAAGATTTATGAGCTGTTTTTCTCATGTGGACCAGACAGAATGACAATGAAGATACTGGAAGATTTTGGATACTGGCATCTTTGGATGGACATTTTGTCCTCATAACCTAGGGTTACCTGGACCACAAACATGCACACACACACAATATTTTTAGGGTTTTGCTATCTTTGTGGGAACTCTTCATAGGCATTATGTTTTTACTGTCCAAAATGTATACTCTATCCCCCTACACTAACCTTTTTACATTTTCAAAACAACATAATGAAAAACATAATAATTAATAAAACATAATTTAGTATGTTTATTAATCAATTTAACCTCTGCCAGGTTCCAGTTGTGATCACATGTAGGTGATCTCAGGTTTTACTTTACATTTGGTCCCCACTATGTAATATAAACCTGTACACACACACACACACACCGCAAGTGCGCATGTTAACAGTAACAGATCAATTGTCACAGTTGTAATATGGCAGATATTCTCAATAAGCTGAACATCAACATACAAGACCTGGCAGACAGGGCCCTGAAATATCCAAGAAAATAAGGGAGGAGTTCAAGTAGTGTCATTTTGGCTTGCAGTCAAGCATTTTTTATAAACTGTAATTTCAGTCAAGTCACAAAGGTCATCCACATGGCATCATGAAAGAGAGAGAGAGAGAGAGAGAGACAGTGTGTGTGTGTGTTTCAGTTTTGCTCAGGTTGAGTTCAGTTACATCATTCAATCAGTGTTTTATTTCATTATCAGTGTTTTTATTGAATTTTACTTTGAAATCTATTAATACACTTTAACAATAATAATAAACATCATAATATCATGTGGTGTAATAATGCGGATAAATGTAAACCGTCAATCATATGTACACCTCCCTAAACCATAGGGATCATGAACTAACAATGAACAGCACAACCTCAAAAGTATAGGTCAGAAAAATATAAAAAAATTAAGGGAACACTTAAATCGCACACTGGATCTCAACGAATGAAATATTAAATTTGAAAATCTTTATTTATATACATTCTAGAACAGTCAATGGAAACTAAAATATTCAACACATTGAGGGCTGGATTCAAAATCATACCAAAAATGAATGTAAAAACTTGAAATTACAGGCTGATTCAACTTGCATGAAGTTCATCACAGTAACTCATAACTAAGTCAGTAGTGTGTATGCCCCCCACGTGCCTTTATGCCAGCGGTTCTCAAATGTTTTTGGTTGCAACTCCTTTTAAACAATTTAAAAAAATCTGTTATCAAAATATAACAGCTTTTGATAGTGCCTCGTGAGCTTAGCTTCTTGTACATCTCACCGGAACACGTGCAGCAAAGCGGTGCATTCAGAATAGCAGCTTGTGATTCCACGCGCTGAAGCAGCGCTTTTCCATGGTGAGCAACTTCTATGTTCGGCTTGTTCAGACAGTCAACTGTCTTAAGAAGAACAATTCAGTGAAGTTGGCATTCTGCTTCATCTGTGTTGTGATCATCCTTCGGAAATCCGATCAGGATGTAGTCTTCAACAAAAATGTTCTTTTCTCAGGTTTTTGTTAAAATTATTTTTTATGAAAATTAAAATGTTGATGAAAAAGGAAGCTAGAATAATTGGAATAATTGCATTTAAAACGGACAGTGTTAAAGTACACTTAAAGGTATATTTCAAGTATAATAAAACGTAAAACTTGTATACTAATGTCTAAACTAGTGTTTAAATGAGAGTACACTCAAAAATAGTCAAAGTGTACTTTTATAAACAAAAAAATTACTTTAAGTATTAAAATAGCAAATACTTCTAGTATACTTAGAAGTACAAATGAGAAACGTAGTTGTGAACTAGGTGTGCTCTTAAAGTTTAAAGTTAAAGTTTACTTATACTTGTTACACTTAAATGTATACTTTTATATACTAAAAAGTGGGCCAATTTAGTCCAATGCAATATTGAAATTGGACACATGCATGTTTACTAATATTACATTGATATTATTACACTTACTACATATGGTATCCTTAAAAATAGACTTAAACTTAAGTACACTTCATAAAATGAACTTGAAGTATATTTCTTTTTCATAAGGGGAGCCAGTGTCCTTTATTGTCCTTACCAGCGGCAGAATTTGTGATTCATGAGCTCGGCCACTGATTGAGACACACACTGCGTTTCTTAAACAATTATAAATGGTTAATGCTGTATTTAGTTTTGTCAAGCGATTTGTGGCAGTTTACTGGCTCCACACTCTTTGCTGTTGTTTTTGGGTTTAACAGGAGCTTTTAGTCTCCAATGAAATGTCAGAACTGGATTTGTAACTAGATGAATGTAATCAAAGATAATTAAACATTCATCAATCATAGTCATAACTGTAATCTAGACTAATTAACATTCCCCACTGAGCCGTGCTGTGTTTCCTCTCACTCCGTCTTTCTTTTTCCCTCTTTTGATCCTGTTGGCATTTCCAGCAGCGTTAAATGTCCACAGTAAGTTGAATCTAACTTGAGTCTTCATAACACCTTTATCAACACCCTGATGTTGTTTTCATGAGCGCTCATTATTAAAATCCTCCCTGACTTCATTCTCTTCAACCAATCACCTCGAGCAATTATGAACTCCAGCAGGTGGCATGTTTATTTACAATAGAATTTATTTCAGTACCATAACCAAACTATATCAGAGTTCCATGTTTTGCAGTCAGCATTCTCTACCTGAATACATTTCCTTTGTGTTTGAGTGCATGGGCATGTGTGTGTTGTTGTCGACACAGTTTCCTTTCAGATACTTTCAGGAATATCCTGGATGAAACAATTCAAAAATAAATGTTTAATGTCTAAAAAAATAAAATAAAGGTGTTCTTTTAGGTATGTATTTATAAGTAACATTGTATAAATAATTAGCTTCTTTAATAAGATTCATTAACATTAGATATCATGAACTAATAATAAATAAAAATTCACATCATATATTAATCCATGTTTAAAGTACTATTGTACTAGGAATATTGTTTTGTTTTAATGCGTACATGTTATATATTGTTGAAAAAACAAACAATAAAACCAACCTAAATGACTCTGACTTTAAGTTGTGTGTGTGTGTGTGTGTGCGCAACCATAGGTCAATGTGTGTGACTTACTTGATCTGCTTTGAACTCATTAACATACGTACATGATAAATGCATATGCACATCCTGCAAACACCCTTGGGATCACATCTGTTGTGGATAAACATGAGTGGATAAAACTTTAGGTGGATAAACAGCTCTACCTGTGTGAAGGACTGTTGTCAGGGGAATATCACTCTGAAAGTTGTCCCAAAACCTAAGACAGGCCCACTAAAGCCATACATAACAGAATTTATGATAAAACATACACATTGGGCTCATGAGAGAGGAGAGAGGCCACCCAACACTTTGTCCTGTGAATTTTTTTGTTAAATATCTCACATACAATGCATGTAATACATGTTTGTAATTGTAATACTTAAACGCATGTGTGCACAAACGTTTGTGTATATGCATTGTAGATATTTTCCTGTGAGCTTGTTCTTCCCAAGAATGCTAACATAATTAAAACAGTGTGAGCTGTGTTTTTTTAATTAGCACTTTAAATCATGAAAGGGTGTTAAATCTATCCATTAAAATAATCCACCCACTTTTACATGCACTCATTTGGTCTAAAACCGTCTCCAGCAACCTACCAAAACATGCGAGTAAACATGCCCTCGAACACACATACGCAATCTGCAAATCGCTTGAGGCGCCCCAGAACGCTGATACTGATCGTGCGCTGCACATCTGGATACTCTTTCATAAAGTTTTACACACTGGGGTTGTGAAGAGGTGACTCAGTAGCTCAGATAATAGCTATGGAGGATACAGTAGCAGCGAAAGACATTCACATGCTCCACCAGCTTTAATAACAATGGAATAATGGATTCATGTTCTGGTGGGTGTTGTTATGGGATCTAATTTTCAGTATTTGTTTCTTTTGTGCTACACATGTTTTCACAGTATCTGAATTGTCAATATACAACAAATGTTCTTACACTCTTTACAATATGTTTTGTCTTGTTGGCACAGAAACTCTTTAAACACAACTGTAGCTTCAGGGCTTTGATTTCTGGAAGAGGCTCGGCAGAATAACACACAGACATTTCTCATATACCCACCATATTTTCCAGGATAAAACTGGCTAGAATAAAAATGAATCTGCACTGAGACTCTGAATTTCACATGTCCATTTAAAAGGGTGGCGAGACCTTAAAGGGATTGCTCACCCATCAATATCCTTTCTCACCCTCATGTCCTTACAATGTACATTACATGTATGACCTTATTTTACACGTACAACGCAAAAAAGTCTTTGTGTGTTTTCTTTATTTATTTTTATGTCTGTTCAATGAAAGTCAACAAACCCAAATTGACTTCACTTTGTGGAGAAAACAGTTCTTCAAGCTCATTATATTCAATTATATTCTTCATATATAATTTTTGTGTTAAGTCTCCCTTTAATATATGTTTGTTTGCATTTACTCTCAGACCCACATGCTTAACACACACTGATATTTTTGATGACAGGCCACTTCAGTCCATGCACCCTCTGTCATTACACACACGTCATGCACGCACACAATCACAAATCTCCAAAGAACAGATATGACATTCACACTCCCCCGTAAAAACTAAGGCGTATCCCTGCGACTAAATTAACCCTATCATGCTGGTCCTGTGGGTCAGTGATATATTGCTATGGTCAGAGCAAAATGTACCACTCTGGCATTTGTTTGAACATCACTATAGCTACAGCATGGTTATTTGGGGCCATGTGCCATGTGTTACATTTCCTTCTCTGACCACAGCCTGTGCACCGTACCAGGCCTCAACATAATGACATTAGCCCCTCATTACCTTTCAAATAACAAATGTACTAAATACTGGTACCAATAGAGAAAATGTGTATTTATAGATTCACTTCATAAAATAGGCTTTGCGAAGTTAGCAACTGATATAAGCTATATACATCATACATATCAGTTAGGAGTGAAACTCCCATGCCCTCGACATCTGTTTTTTTTTTGTTGCCTCAGCAAGAAAAACCTTGGCGTTATCGAACAGCATACAGAAAGCTTTAAAGCATCCGTTTGTTTCTGTTACTCGCCATGGAGATTACGTTTTTATGAGCCAATCTGCTTCTCAGTAATACGATTCTTCCTTGCCGTCTCTGGAGAGGATAATTTACGGTTTACGGTGCCCTCAGAAGGGGAAAACATAACATAATAAATAACTTTATGTAGCTTAGATAACATTAAATTGCTTAAAGGCACTTCAGTGACATTGGAAGCTAGTGCAATTAAACACCAACTTGGCTAATAACACAAAGCTGTAGAAGAATCATTATGTACAGGTCAGTGTTTTTCAACCTTTTTTGAGCCAAGGTCCATTTTTTTCATTGAAAAAGAATCACAAGGCACACCACCAACCGAAAATGTTAACAAATGAAACTCTGTGGCCTATATTAACAATATACAGTCTTTCTTCTCAAAGTGTCTTGAATGGGAATTAAATAAACACAAAGAAGAAAGTCTTCTATGATTACAATAGTTTTCACAAAATTGTTTTATACAAATTATGTGAAATTGAATAATTTTCCATGGCACTAGTGTACCGCAGCACAGTGGTTGAAAAACACTGGTATGACTGATTTCCAGTCTGAGTTTGCAGTTTTGCACTGTTTTTGCTGAATTGCACTACCTTAAATTGTTACATTTGATTTTATTCTGACTTACTCTGAAATGATTTACTCAAGTAGATTATGCTGTATACATTGTTACCGCAAAGTTGCATCAGTTTAGTAATGGACTATTTTGAGTGGAGCAAAGGGCACACCAACTGAGATTTTAGAGTTCCAGCGAACACTTGACACTAGTTTAAGTCTACTTAAACTGTAAAGCCTAAAAAGGGAAATTTCCGTTTATATGGCTGAGATATGGAAGATAGGTGTGAAGACACTTAAAAAGGGCTATTCACACCTCTACATCACTACATAAGTATGACCTCCCAGTGTGGCTGTCTCCCAGTGAGGTTATTAGATTCCACCAATCTCCCAGACATGAACACAGAACACACACCTTCACCAATATACCATCACAGAATCATCACCTGGTATAGATCTAGACTATCCAGGCTGAACACTATATATCATAGAAGATAAATATGGCCTAAAGTGTTACTTCACTAAAGATCTATTGCCCATCTTCACAGTAAGATCCACATAGTTTCACATAAAGGACAGTAAAGCTAATCCCATAATGACTATGGGAAGATACATCTAAGAAAGATACATAACATGCTATTAACAACCCTCTACAAAACTCATGGGAAAGCACTGTAATATACATATGCATGGCAGACCTGCTATTAAAATGAAGTGTTTAAACTTACTGATTGTTATTGGGGTGGATGGAAAACCAGAGGGCCCCTGGTTTTTCAACATATCACCATTAACAAAAGTATTATCAAAGCTTTACAATTCCATCATACCATCGACTGTGACTTAGCCAGCATAACACACAGCACATCACACGCACACACACCAAACTTTTGGAAGGAATGCACAATCTCTATTCTTTTATGACTAAGCATTTTCCAAGTCACTTCTTAGAAACTGATTCTAGAAATCTAGGTGGATTGCATGGGAAGATTCCTCAACAAACTCAGTGATTATACACCTTCATAATTGTGATTGAGTTTAATGTAAATTATTATTATTATATGATTTATAGATGTATTATTTAAATATGTAAGTTATACTTTTTGCTACATTTCTTTTGAGTAATTCAGACCAATAATACTTACATTCCAAAATTATTGAACTCCATCACAGTGGTAGTGAAATGTGCTAAAATGTGAACACCTTACCATAGACAACCTTGAAAAACTCTTGAGACCAGATGTACTATTCGCACTTGCTTGCATGAACCCACTTCATGTTTTGTTTTGTTGCACTGTGTTCTTATGCAACTCCTGACGGCTTTGAGTTCATTAAGTTCAACAGTCTTCAGTCGTGAAATGGCCATAAAGATGCTTCAGGTGTCTCACACCAAAGCAGTGTGTAACAAAGGAGAGCCTCTTTACCAAATACCCCACCCTATTGGAGGTGATAGTATTGGTCAAGTAGGGTCAGATTATTGTCCAATTGAAGGTACCACAGATGCAGAAGTTTCTCTATGAATGAATGACACATTAAATGAACAAGAACAGAGTGATCGGGGAAGAACCTCGGCCACATCTGTACCAGGAAGAACCATAATGGACAATGTGTCATCTCTAGAAATGTGAACAGATCTACTTCTGCTCAGCCAAACTTGTCCCACAGGCGCTCCACCACCTCAGGACATAAGCGTGACACGAAGACAAGGAGTGTTTTTCTACACAACCTTGACCATGGGCAGCAGGTTTCCACACCAAACTTTTTCAAGGAATGCACAATCTCCATTCTTGTATGACTAAGCATTTTCCAAGTCACTTCTTAGAAATCAATTCAAGAAATCTAGGTGAATTGCATGGGAAGATGAACAAGACGATCAGGCCAAGCTTTAGCTCGTTCACGGCTGAGAGAATCAAAACGATACGAGCAGGAGACAGATATGCCTTCATTGTCACCCCCCCCCCCCCCCCCCCCCCCCCCCCCCATTCCATCCCTTCAAGTCACACCAAGAAAAGTGGTCCTCTGAACTGGAAAAAGCACACTCTTCTTGGCATTCGGCCTCAGCACCAACTTTCTCATGTGGGAAAGAATGACATCTTGATGTTGAACAGCCAGGTGCTCCGGCTGTGCTGAAAATCAGCCAATCGTCTATGTAATTTAGTATATACCAGCAGGGAACAACTACATTTCCGGGAGGTCATTGGCATATCTACACCCTGGGAACCGCTGTGCCCTGCAGAACACAAGGTAGCGGGTTTGACAGAGCAGCCGCCTGAAGGGAACCAAGGGGAGATGGGCACTGTATAGTGAGGTGGAAACCATCTCCGCGGAGGGGTCTGGCGTTGGAAGACTTCTTCACTGAAGCCCTCTTAGAAGTTATAACGGTCCTATAAAAAAGATAGTAATAAATACCCCCTTTGGTGACTTCAACTGTGAGCACTCTGTTTCTGATGTACCCAATGTGAGGAGTTCGAAGATGATCCCACCCAGCAGCACCCAAAACCTGACAGTGGTGAGGGAGGAAACTTTGGAACACTGCTGCATGTTTTTTTACCCCCTGGAACCTATCCGCGACTAAATTTACACTGTTGCTGAAAGGCCTGACGAGAAGAGCGGGGTGTCTAATAACTGATGATGACTGGGTGTCCAAATGATTTAATACTTCATGATGCGATCACACAGAGGCATCCCCAAAGCATTTTAACACAGTGCAAGTTCTCTTGAAAAGGCAGTTTCAGGGTTAATGGCATTTTCCACAGTCATTTTTGTGAGGTCATGCAGTAAGACTGATCGCACCTTTCAGTTATCTGAAAGAACAATATCTCTATACAATATCATTACTTCTGTGACTAATTAATGATTCCACATAAATAATAATAATATAACATTAACATAAAAATTTGATCAGTGTATTTAAATGATGGAATATCAACTCACATATCAAATCTACAGGCACAGCCTCAGATCATTGCATTAGTCCTATAAATGGTCATATTAAAAATATGGATTTAATTATGCAATCATAAAGATACTGTTAATTTGTGTCTGACACTTAATTTTACATAAAAAACATTAGATTCAAAATTAGACTATGGCTGTACTGAATCAATTAGAACAGTTCACATCTAGTTCAATGCAAAATATGTGTCAATTCTTTGGTAATTTTCCAATGATTGCATGAGCAGCTGTCACAAACAAAACTCATGGGATGTGTGCCACTTAGTGCTAACTTAATTAGCAAGGCGAAAGAAACTGATGACGGTTGATGTATAGCAGAATTCGTGTGTATGCAAAAACTGAAAATCATCTGGACAGAGAAACAATTTCTCATCTATCCTTCAAGACATTTGAACTCATAAATTTGAGTGTTCAAAACAAAGAGAATCTTCAAATGGGACCTATAACATGTTTTTTAGTTTCACATACAGAATAAAGAAGTCAGCGGAGTCAGGAGAGGTTTCGTCAGTAGAGCAGTTAGTTCATCTTAATGCATGTGTTTGTTTGAAAGGCCTTTGAAGCCATCCCTAATGTGTTTTTTTATATGTCAGGCATTATGGGTAATTACAGTATAGTTTGTTACTCGTTGAGAGAGAAAGAAAGAGGGAGGGATAGTGAGAGAAACAGAAAAAGAGAAACAGAGATTCCCAGAGGTGCATTATCCTGCTTTCATCGTCTAATTTTTACAAAATAGCACACACTTTTCTATCATTTGTTAGAACAAAGGAAACAGAGAGAGACAAAGAGAATATAAAATTTTTATTAAAATTAATAAGGGTGTGTATGGCCCAAAGCTCCTAAGATATTGGAACAATATAATTATGCATTATTAAACTTGCTGCATGAGAGAAATAAGCTACAAGAGTATTATCTCATGGACCTCAAAATTATTATTATTTTTATATCCATAAATTCAGTGCAACCATTTGTTCAGCATCATGAACAAACTGAGGATTATCATTTAGATCCATCTAGAATTACTGGGAATCCATCACGTAACATTTTCCCTCAAAATTCGCTCCAAAAACATAATTAAGGGTTTCAATCAGAAATTATTCTGAATTGTTAACAAATGTAGAAGCTGAAAAAGGTCATGATAAAAGTGCAATCTGTGACTGTTTCTTTCCATTTTCAGAGACTCCAGGGCTGTGTGGGGGATTCCAGTCTCTGTGAGGCTGAACATGTTTAATCTGTAGGATACAGTTCTCTCTTACTCATGCACTGCTGGGGGATTTCTTCAGAAACTTCTCTTCAAGCACACATTTTCCAGGAAGATGAAATGACAACATAAATACAGCAAATACTTTCCTTCCAGAGGATTCTTTCCTCATTTGTTCAGAGATGTTCTTCACTACATGAGCAGATAACCTGAACTTGACGTGAAATCAAGATAGTCCTTTACTGACAGCTCTGTCCTTTTCAACTATGTGCCAGTTTAAGTCAGAATGGATAATGACCAAATGCATCAGAATTCAGTGAAGGGATTCAGCTCCATTAATAGCAATTTGATATTGTGTTTTAATTAAATGACTGTGTGCACTTATCTTTCCCTATTCCATAGACTAATCTAATGATGTATGCTAATCTAATATGGCTAAATTTTACAGTATTTAATCTAAATATGAACATAACTCTACTGAAATTTTGAACAGCAATTAAATGACCAGTAAATCAACACATTATAGAAATTGTAGATATTTATTTCAACTAAATTCTATTTAATCTGCACTATCGATGTTTAGTGATTTTAATAAATTGTAACTTTGAATTGATGAAAACTTAATAAATCTATAAATAAGCATTACATAATGTTATATGTACTGTATATACACAAAACATATTAAACAAAAAGTAAAATATAACATTCTGTGATTACCCAAGAAGAATTTTAAGTTACAATGCTTTTAGGAAACAGTTGATAATTCTAAAAATTATTTATAGAATTATTTAGAATCTACTTGGAACAAAACCTAAAAGGAAGATTTTCAAAAAGCAGAGCTCTTGATTGCTCTTCTTTTCACCTTCGTCTTAAAGATTATCAGCAACCCTTCACACAGAATGAGACAGGAAAACCCCAGAACCTTCTGAGGATTCCTGCTTCCCTTTGTTCTTCTTTTGGATTCCAAAGCAAGAAGAAAGTGAGGATGTAATCCCTGAAACACGCTGGTGCTTGACATCAACAAACACACTGTCAGCTTTTCAAAGCCGGGTGTGTGCAGTCATGATTTGCTATGCATAGAGATGAGAGATAAGAGTGGAAATGTGGTAGATATGCAATAGAGTGCAAGCCAAACACACAAACAAACACATGAATTTTGACAATGACACTCTTTTTCACTTGCAGTCATGGCCTAGACGTGCTCATACACCAGTGAATGTCAGACTGCTTCAGTTGTGAAACACATACACACATTAAAAAAAATGCAGCCTGTATAACATCAACAGTCGAGATGTAGATCTCATCATGTTACTGCCTGCAACATCAGGTGCATTCCTCAATCATAACGTTGCCAGAAGTGCACATGAAAACACAATCAAACCACCCAAGAATTTAAATACCACACTGACTTGTGTGTGAGATCAATGGGGGATTTATTTGGTTGTTTAGATGAGTGGATCCCAACCAGGAGGCCCCAGCAAACTTCCAAAGTGGAATCAAGATTAGATTAAAAAAATATTTAAATAAAACATTTTAATTATTAAAATTCAAAAGGAAAAAGCACATAGAAATCAAGAACTGAAATCATGTTTATCAATTCCCTCAATAACCTATTGTGTTTATTGAAGGGCATGCAGTTCTTGAACCTTGCATATCCAGTTTAGGTTAATAAATATGAGTTTGAAAACAAGCAACTTCACCATAATTACAAATTTTAGGGTTTTTCAAGAAACTGTAGATGTCAGTAAAGACTTTGACTACTGTACAATAGAGGGACTTCCCAGTTAACAGGAAATATTCTATGAACTTTAGCTAATATCCTTATTCAGTTCTTTCAAAGTTATGAACAAACATTCTTCCAGTAACATTCATAGAATGTGTGTTCAAAGTTATCTGTTCTTCAATAATATTAAAACATTAGCTCAAAAGTGTTAATGCATCATTCATGGAATGTTTATCTTAAGTTTATATTTAAGTCAAGTTAAACGTTACCCTAATGTTTTTTAAACATTACTTGCTACTCACTGCTTTTTTCAGATGGTTCAGACATATTCAGAAGTAATATTTTCAATTATACTTGAAAAATGATTAAGAGAAAACATTCCCTATGTGTTTTTTAATGTTCATATAACCAATAGAGGAAAAATCATAGAACATTCAGAATTAATGTTTTCATAATTTAATCAGAACATATTTTTGTTGGCTGGGTTTGAGTCGCAGAGATTGAAGTACTGGTTTAGATGGTATATCAGGACCTTAGCCTAAGGGAGGTAGGGAAATCTGTTCAGGCTAACTTTAACTAAACTGATGAGTAACTAGTTGAGCTGGTTTTCTATGTTCCTTAATTACGTTGACCAAACAGTGACCTCCCAGTCAAGGATCACACAGTGTGACTTCAACTGCTGACTGATTAGCTCTCAATTTGTATCCTGCCTCTGTATTAGCATGCTATCAGATTCACTGATAGCACTTAGTATAAGTGTTCAAATGCAGCAAGTGCATGAGTAGCAAAACATACCCTTACTTAAACCTTTGCCAAAAGCTTATTTCCATAGTAGCTTACCTCTACTCAACAGAATACTAAACTTTTAAAGCAGCTGATGGAGGAACATTAATCAACCAGCATTCAATATGACAGTCATTGTAGAGGGCCTCAAGGTACAAACCCATTAGACTGGAGAAACAGCTCATTCAATGGATGCAAATGAACTCGCCATCCTCCGTAGACAGAAGCGCTTCTGTGGGACAGTATAATTGTCATAAAAATCCATCATCGGATTAGGGCAAGGCAACGTGCGTTTTGTCGCATGCAGAAGTGTGCGGGTGCATTTAGACGTGATTTATTCTGCGCAGGCCATGAAGAACGACCCTCTGCAGATGTTCATTTAAGAATTGTAAATTAATCTCCTTATCAGCACAGTTTTACTGCACTATCTCACGGCAGATGCTGACACCTTAACTGAAATGCTTTAACTAACGTTCATGGTTTGTTACCTTCCCTCAGCTTGCTTGTTAACCAACTCAACCCTGTTCCACATCCAATTTATTCAGAAGTCGAGGTCATAAGTGTTTGTTGTGGACTGCAGCAAATTTTCATTCACACCCATTAAGCTATTATGCAAAAGTAACATTTCTTATTGATGTGCATCATTTAGATTTTCAGATAAGTGCATGATGGATTGCTTGAACTTGATGTCTTGGTCAAAGGTCACAGTGTATGTATTTTCCGTCACATTTGCATGAGTCATCATATATATTTAGACAGAATAGAGATGTCCACAGGAAATGAATCTACGGCTTCAAGCTCACCTTTGACAAGCACTTGTAATCACAGAGTTGTCTGCGCTTACAACTAGAAGGAAAAATAGTTTGTATAGTTAAATACTATAGTATAGCTACCGTACTCAATATGGATATGTGTCACAGAACTGTCAGACCGGTCTTCGTGTTTGTTGTGCTTACTTCCATGTGCTCCTCTTTTGCCCTTGTTTTCACCTGTCTAGTCATCAATCATCTTGTTAGCCATGTCTTTGTGTCTCATCTCTGTAATGATCCCCTGTGTATTTGGTCCCAGTTTTTTTTCTTTCCCAGTATAGGTCTATTCTTATCAGTATTATGTTTGCATGTACCCCAAGTTTAGTTATTAAAGGACTATGTTGCTATTCCCATTGAGCGTTCATCCACCACTGCCCCGTAACAATATGGATGTGAAGTATTTAATATTCACTAAGCATTTTGTGATGCTCTGTAAGAAACTCTTTGTTTTCATGCAGGTGTCAGCATTTTGTGCATGAATGAATTTGTTTGCCATGTGATCTCACGTATGCATGAATGCACGTATGCATGTGCATGTATGTGAATGTAGCCCATCAGTCTTCATCAGGGCTCTTAAACACTGCTCTTATGTCTTTGCTCTGAATAGGTCATTTCTCTAAGATCCTGACAGCTGCTCTGGAAGGGAGGAGTAGGAACAAGAGACCCATCCTAAACTCACTCTTCTTGGGCAGACAGCTCAGGCCTACAACACTAGAGCCTTGTGCGCTACTCAACAACTCTGACGAATACTAACAAACTTCTTTACGGCACGATATATATATACTGTTGCGTGATATTTTAAAAAATATTTAAAATATCTGCATTAACCGGAGAATGCAGTTACTTAATTTGCATATGACCTCAATATGTGCACGGTTACATGGTAAGCAAAAATCATTCATTTGTGATTTTGGAAACCAATACCATCATTTTTAATCCAATTTTGTGTAAAATACAACTGATTAACTTTTGGTGGTTCGATAATGAGAAGCGGTTTTAATATTTAAAATTGTAGATGATATTACTTCCAGTTAACTTGTTGCAATCGAAGTTGAAGGTCAAGTCATTATAGAGTGCAATGCAGCCTGGTTGAATTTTGCTCATTGTGTCGTTTTCTTGCATAGAGAAAATATGCATAATTAGTAGTATGGGATTCTGAACATGTCTTGGCAGAGTTTCTATCTTTCTGTCCATTTTGTCTTTAAAATGAAGTTTGCATTAATTTTGGATTCTTTTAATGGGATAATATTGCTTGGTTTTGCAATGTTAATAGGAAATAAGACCGGATATGTCTGTCTATGTGTAAGTGTGTCTGTGAGCAGGAGGGTAAGTCACAACAGGAAGAATAAATTGGCTATTTCTGTAACCTGGTACAGATTAGAGTAGTCTGGTGTGAAATCCAGGATAAGTGTTAAAGAAAAGAAAATTCACCCAGAAAAAAAGCTTGGCCATTACCGAACACTCATCCATGCACTGGAACTGGAACAGTGCTCAGCAGGAACCCAGCACATGGACATTCATTCCCGGCACCCCTTTCTCTGAAATTCAGCCATCCAGCAGTTCATTTAACAATGAAAACAAGTTTCAGACAGAAAGGAAAAATAAATATCATGCACTAGAAATAATTTGTAATAATAATAACAAATGAATTACTAGCAGGAGTGTTAAATCAAAATAAATTTTCTAGCTTGTTACCAGTGAAGGTAAACAGGACAAAAATAAGGGATGCAAAGGTGGCTAACCCCTTCAAGTCAAAGAGATATTGTTAGTGAGAACATAAGTTTTTTTTTCATACACACACTTATACAAATTGTTTCAATAATGTCCAAGCATTCGTCTGACATTATAATAAAATAGTTTTCAAATATGTGGCAGAAAAACTGCCCCAAGCTGTACAATGTCCAGCATGCACTGAACAGATTACCTTTCACGTCAAACAGCTTGCACATTTTCCAAATATTAATAAAAGAGATATTCAATACATTTGCATTTGGACAACATTTACCTACGCAATCAACATAAAATTAAACATCATATGGTGGTTTAGCCAGCTGGTTAAAGATTTGAAATGGTAACTGACAGGCTGTAAGTTTGAGTCACAAGAAAGATCTTTGTCTGGGACACAATTTCATTTTGACTAAATGTGAAGTGTTCCTGTAGTCTGCCTAAAAAAATAATTTTCTTGCCTGCAGAAAATCTATCATTTGTATGTGTATGTGTATATGTATATGTTGTTATGAATATGAGCTCTGCGCTCCCCTCCATGGCCACCAGAGGGAGCTCACACTTACACTTCACTACACACTACATTTCCCAGCAACCATCACACTGGACTGATTACACACACACCAGCTGAACACAATGATGTCTGTTTGTCTCACCACCTGTTTTCCATCACATGAACTATAAAGGACTGCTTCATTCTTACAATCACCGTGAAGTCTTGTTTAGCCCCGGTTAACATTCTGAGCGTTCATATCCTGTTTTGTTACTGATCCTGCCTGTTTGCCTGTTTTTGATTCTGTTCTGCCTGCCCTGACCTGTGCCTGGATATAAGCTTGAGATTGTTTTCCGCCTGCCTTGACCACTCGCCTGGATTATTCTGCCTGATACTATCTGCCTGCCTTTGTGACCCCTGCATGGATTACTGATTATGTTTGTTCTCGGTTTGCCCTGACCTCCAGCCCGTACGACCATTCTTAATAAAGACACTAGCATTTGGATCTCTGCCTGTGAGTCCCTCTGTTACATATGTATATATGTATACATGTATGGAGTGAGGTAGATCGGTGGCATTGAAATGAGTGTTTTGGTACGCATTTTTGTTTGGAGACTACAAACGAGTTAACATGCGTCACAACCATGCCATGAGATCAAGAGAAGAATGAGGAATTTGTATACATTTTTATTTCACATTGTGGTGGTTGTTAATTATTCATTCCAACGTAAATCTGAACCGACTACTATGGCCATGGAATCTGTACTAAATAACACAAACACTTCATATAAATAATTTGATGGATCCAATTCTTTATGTTTTTGTGATAGGTAGTACATTTCTATTCACAAGATTGAGTTCAGTAAGATTTTTCTTTAAAGAAATTAATATAGCAAGAATTCATTACATAGATCAAAAGGGACAATTAAACTTGTTCCATTGTCAAAAACTTCTACATCAAATATCACAATTTCTATTCTTTCTAATAATCCTGCATTCAAAAATGTACCATGGTTTCCATAAAAATATTAATCATTATTAAAATTAAGTAGGACATTTTTCAACATTGATAATTCTATATATTTTTTTCCCCCTTCAGCATCAAAATCAACATCAGAATGATTTCAGAAAGATCATGTCACACTGAAGACTGGAGCAATGATGCTGAAAATTCAGCTTTACCATTACAGAAATTTGTTAAATATATATATTTAAATATATTTCAGTAATAAACCGTAATGTGATCAAATAAATGCAGCCTTTCTGAGCATAAGATACCTCTTTCAAAATAAAAATAAAAATTCTTACCAATTCAAAAAGTCTGAACACTAGAGTACATATTTTCTGCTCTAAATAACTTGAATGACCCACCTGCCATATAAAACACAAAATGGCTTCAACAAATGATAACTCAGGCATGCATGTCATCGCAGATAACTGTGCATACCTCAGTTTCTCCAGAAATAGGGCAGAAAACACAAACACAATACCAAACATTCAGTCCATTCCTCTCTGCAGCGCACTTCAACAAATACAAGCACATGATGAACATGTATGCATACAAATATTGCAAAATAACAATTCTGGTTATCCAGTGGCCCGGCAGAGTTCTCTCTCACACAGACACACATTCTTTATGTGCCACTCTGTGTTCCCCATTCCATTCCAAGGTGTAGTTCTGTTCCCACCAACAGTGCATCACAGAGCATTCATTTCCTTGACCAAGAAAACACTGATTTATTTTCATTTTTCTTTTGAACCAGCTGGATGTCACACCTGTTAGAGAGTAATGCAAATTGATGTTTGGTGTGTGCTTCCATCTAGCATGCAAATCAAACTAAAAATCACATGGCACAAGCTAACGATTATCTCAATTGATTTGATAAAATGCATACGGTACCTATGAGAAAACAGAAAGATCAGGGTAAAGTGTCATGGTTAAAAATAATGCTCAAAAAGAGAAAAGAAATGTTGTATTCCACAAATCACGTTTTTTGTGTGTGTATGTGTGTGGGTGTGAAAACTAGGTATGATCAATACACATTTATCCAACAACAAACCTATTGTGAATAGTAGCTCATTTTAAACATTTAAATGAGGATTTTGGTTTGTCCCACTTCAGATATCCTGACCTTCTTGACTATCCAACAATTAAATTTAGACAATTAGACTAAAAATATTATATTCAGCCAAACATTTAGCTATTATATTTTTATTTTTCCCCCCTGCAAACCACATTTAAAATTAAGAGAAAAAGTAATATAATAATATTAGACTTCTAATGGCTGACGATCAATCATTTTCTAAAGGTTAAGCATCTGCTTTTATTGACCATTTATTGCCATAAAAAGGTTTCAGGCCCTATAATGTGTATCCTATTCAAAGAAAATTCCAAAATAACTGGAGCCTAAAGCCAATTATAGACTTTTCCTCTAATGGAGGCACATTCAGGAATGTGGACAGAGACCTGTGTCCCTGTGTGCATTACAGCTCTTATAAATCATGAACTTGCACTACCCACTGTGCTACGGCTCCAACCAAGGCCATTATTTCTGACACCTATGAGAAGAAAAAGAGATAAGGAAAAACAAAGTGAGAAGATTGTAGGTTCGTTATACAAACAGAGAAAAACAAAGAAAAGCCACAAACAATTGAGATGAGAAATGACCATCATACATTTCTGCTCACAGCACATTTGAATGTGTGTGGGTGTGAGAAGAGAGACTCTGTCATGCCAGCCATCTAATTTAAATATCAACTGTGTGTGCAAATACTGCACACAAATGCATACTTATGAGCATCTGCTGCGTGTTTGTTCATTTAAAGCAGGTGGATACAAATTAATTCTTCCTGTTGACCCACTTCTAGGTAGGTCATAGAGTAAAAAGAAGCTAACCAGTTCGTTTAGACACCCATAATTAAAAACTGGATCAAAAACGAATTACCTGCCTATTTTTTGTTTGCATTTCCAAAGTAATGAACTAAAACCAGTACATACCCAAAAATTCCCCACATCCTGCCAACAAGTTGTCGCCCGCAGTGTTTATTTACGGCTAATAATGATAAAGTACACCTGCTGATGGATTTAAACCTGTTACAGCTGTATGTGTGAAAATGACTGATGCTCTCACTACCTGTGTACGCAGTATGCAGTTTAAAGTTGCACAGCTAATATTAAGACAGCTTTTCTTTTCCCAAAATTGTATATCTATACTGCATTGTTTAGCTAGAAAATATTTCATTTTAAATGACTGATGTGCTGCCGTGTAATATGATGCAGCAATTTAGTTGGCTTTAATCTTCGTCTAACTGCTTTATTTGATGTGCCAATATAGTTGATTTCTACTTAATCTAATATCTGTGAGCTAACAGGATGACTTTTGGTCCTTTGAGGGTACACAGACAGCACAGGAATGAAGGAGAATAAAAGACAAGAGAGGTCTGGGGTCTTTGCTCCGTTTCCTGTGGGGCAAAGTGGGGTAATGTCACTCCCAAGCCCCTTGATACACAACAAGAGGTCCATTGTGTTGAGAGAGAGAGAGAGAGGGATGGGGTTACTCAGCTGTTAAAGGAATAAATCTCTCTCTTCAAAACTCAATTATATGAACCTTTTTTCTGTCTCTTGCACCTTCAAGCCACTGAAGACAGTGCAAATGCATATTACATCATTAAATCCCAAACTGTGATTTTTGGAAGTGCGGTTTCTCCACACACATACAGTATGGCTGTTTTATAATAACAAATTAAGTTATACTAAAAATGTAAAGGCTGTCCAATTAATTTGCAGTATTAATAAAAACAAAATGCACAAAATTAAGTTAACATGTTATAACAAAGTGTGTATTTTTCTATGATATTAAGTTACAAAAAATGTTTTCCCTGAAAGGGAACAAAACACTGTGGGAGTGTCTCTGCATGATTGCATCGTGAAGCACATATAAAATCAGTCCAGTTCGTCAACAATGCATCATCCACCAATAAGCGAATGACGTCATCAACGAGACACCTTTAAAGCATAACAAACCAGACAGTGTTAGCTTCTGATAGACTGAAGCAAGTCGATCACAGGCATGCAGGGAGTATGGCAGGGTGACATAGCATCTTGATCCCTTTTCAGGGAACCATGGTTACAAAACATTCCCTTTCAAGGGCAATCACAATGCGCTGAAACTGTGGGAATACTATACCCACGCCACCATACGAGCAAGTACCCGTCTGTGTGAAATTGTATGTGCACACTAAAACGAGATCAACTATGACCCAGACCACATCAAGGTTGTAAAACCTAACAAAAGTGTGTGGTGAGCTTGCCGCATAACAGACATCTTGGAGGGAAACTCCTGATAGTAGAGCTTTAGAAGCGGCCATACTCCTGGTTGAGTGGGGCCGGACAGCCAAAGAATAAAGCTTTTTCCTGGTTGACCCAAAGCAAATAAACAGCTGCTCAGGCTTCCTCCACAGGGCAACTCTATAGACGTACGAATTTATCTATCTGGGCAGAGTAGATTTAATTTCTCTTGGCAAGACATCCAAATGAGAAGAGGACAGAAGGCCTGCAGTACAATAGGTCTTAAACTACTAGTAGGTGCTAGTAGGTACCTTGGGACTATAACTAGGGTGAAGTAAAGCTTTTCACCATACCAGGAGCAATTTCCAAACACAAGGGAGATACCAAGCGGCACATCTTTTAAGTCACCAATTATTTTGAGAGACTATATAGCAAGGAGAAACAACTTTTATGATTGAGACACTTCTCAGGAACCACTGAAATATAAATACTATGGCCAAATCCCATGTTGGACCTCTCATGCAGACATACAGGTCTAAGCCTCAAGGTGCCACGGAGAAACTACAGGGTGTCTTCCAAAAGACACACCACCCAAAAGGAGTGTGGTAGGCAGCTAAGGCCACTACATATACCTTAAAGGTGTAGGGAGATAGCCCTGTGGAGAACCACTCCTGCAGGTATTCCAGCACTGCACCCACAGGGCAGTTAACTGGATCCAACTGATGACTTCCGTACCATGAAGAGAATAATCTCCACTTCAGTGCATCAAGTTTTCTTGTGGTGGGAGCTCTGGATTGAAGGATGGTCTCAAAAACCTGAATTTATGAGCTGCCGAGAAATGATGGCCCCACTATAGACCTAGAGCCAAGTGACCACTCATGATCGCCCCCCCAAACCATGAGTGACTGGCCTAGCTTGAGCTCATTCACAGCTGAGAAAAAAAAAGGCATTCAGCTAGAGCAAACAACCTGATGCAGCTATGTTTCTGGGTGGATGTTGGAATATGCGCTCGCTGAGAACCGCTACTCCACAAAGTGGTGGGGTTGGCAGAACGACCCTCTAAGGACACAGGAGAGACACACACTGTATAGTGAGGTGGTCTCCCCCCAAAGCGATCTGGCCTCAGAAGCCTGACACTTGTGGCATCAGGACTTCTGAAGCCCTCTTAGAGACAAAACTGTCCTCAGGTCTGTTTTGCCCTATGAGTATTTTGACTGCGAGTATCTGCCCGATTCCCAGTCTTTCTGTGGGAGAGTATGGGTAGCACGGACAAAGCCAAATGAAAAGAGCGGGACATCCAATAAAAAGCTTTGGTCTTATTCCTTAATTCCAGAGAGATTTAACCACAGATTTCAGAGCTGACCTGCTTAGAGACCTGGATGAAGGTGAAGAGGTCAGCTCTGAAATCTGTGGTTATATCTGTTATGCTTGATAGATGGACATAGTATGTAGACATGCCACAGCTTGACCTGCAGCTGAATAGGCTTCACCCACCATTGCCGCTGTAGCTTGCTGGGTAATAAGATGTTACAATAGTTTGATGATTGAGGGATAAATACATATGACGCTGGTATTTTCCTCAACCTTTCCTCTGCTTTCAAGTTGGGAAAAAACAGTAAGCCCCAACGAGGAGGTTGTGCACAAGATGACAGAATGCGTTTGAGTAATTTGGCTACTGTGGGGAGGGATGAACACTTCTTGAATCGCAATAATCACTTTTACAATGGTGAAATAACTAACATCGCAAAGACGACTCGATCATGCAGGTTTGCACTGCACAACATCAGGAGGATCAGGCCATTCCTAACTGAGCAAGGTACACAACTTCTGGTGCAGGCTATGGTCATTTCCAGACTGGACTATTACAACGCTCTTTTGGTTGGACCTCATGTCACACCACTTCATCTCACTACACTGGCTCTCACTTGCAGCACGCATCAAATTCAAAGCACTGACTCTTGCACACAGAACTTACACAAATTCAGCATCTTCATACTTTCACTCACTGCTACAAATCTATACACCTACCAGAACCCTTCGATCGATCAACGAGCGATGACTCGTGGTTCCAGCACAGAAAGGAAAAAGATCAATCACAAGAACATTTTCATTCACCACCCCCGGCTGGTGGAATGACCTCCCTGCCCTCTTCCGGAATGGAGATTCCTTGTTTAAAAGACTACTGAAAACACACCGCTTCCATAAGTACCTAACATGACACACACACACACAAAACCTTTTCCCTATTCATTCCTCATGCTTGTACTACTGGTGTATAGAATGTTCAAAGCTTTGTATTGTAAGCACTCTTATGCATTTTTGTATCCTTCTATAGAAATCGCTTCTATACTTCTCAAACTGTAAGTTGCTCAGGATAAAAGCATCTGCTAATTGAATAAAATGTAAAAAAACTCAACACCAAGGGGACAAACAATTTCACAGAGAATGCTTGCTGAAGGCACAGAAGCTAACACTGTCTGGTTTGGGTATCCTTTATAGTTTCCTGGTCGATGACATTACCCACCTATGACGTTCTAACACACCAGTGGATTGATTTCATATGTGCTTCACGAGGTATTCCCACAGCTTTTCAATGCAGTGCGAGTTCCCTTGAATGGAAATTAGCATTAGCATATAACTGATATGGTATAATGACAATACCATTCAAGGTGTCTGTTCCTGAGTCAGTTTCTGTTGCTCCAATAGTAAAACAGAAGAAAAATTCCATAGCACAAATTTGTCTTGGATTGTTAATCATGAAAATACCTCAGGGCAAACATTTTCCATTCCAAGAACTATGCCATGTCTGCATTTGTGTGTGCGCGTGTATGTGCGCATGCATTCAATTACTTTGAAACATAGCACAGGGAAATTGAGTGTTTGTGTGTGTGGAAAAAATAAAGCACACAGGTGAAAGTAGACAGAACATACAGACAATATACAGTATATGCAAGTATGTGTATGGATGGCAGGGGTTGCAATCCGGTTGGGGGGAGGGGAGGGAGTCTGACAGGTAACTGGATAATCCAAAGATGCTGAGAGGACTACTTGTCTGAGATTAAAAGTTTTTAATCTGAGTGGTAATGAGAGGGCTAAAGGAGAATGAGAATATAAATTAAGTGTGAACTTAAAAAGCAAAACTAAAATCACTCCTTTTAAAGCATTCAGTGGTCAACACTCAAATTCTTTATTTTATCCTTTATTCAGGAATTTCTTATTTTAATTTAATTTGTCTAATAATGGAAATCATTGATATATATATATTCTCTTTTGGTGTGTTTATTGACACTTTAGCCATATTGTATTTATTACACAGCAATAAAGTGCTGAAACTAAAAATCAAACAATGAAAACGCAAGGAAAAAAAAAACCGCCAATACTAAAGAGGAGCATCAAAAATGTACAACTTAACAGGACACACAAAAAAAAAAGAAAAAAAGGAAGAACAAATAAGAGAAATTGAGGACAGTAAAAAAGTTAATTTATTAATTTAATAATTGCAGGTTAATTTTCAGGAGTTAAACTCTTGAGAAACAAAAAAAGATTTCTTGCATCCTCATAACTGTGGTCTAATCCAAGGCCAATGCTGAGTTCTGTACTCTGGAAATGATACTCAAAACGGACACAAACGCTCCGTTTGGTGTTTTAAGTGAATGATTCCAAATGAGACGTGAAACATCCTCCCTAGTAATAAACCTCCTGCTGCGATACACACACACACACTTTGATCTTCAAAGCTTTGCATCATTTCTGCAGAAAATGACGACAGCCGCATGAGCAGGGTTGTGTGGGTAATTGAATGTACTGCACTCAAAATACATTGACGGCTACAATCCTATTAACGAAATGCATTACTCTCTCTCTTTTTCTTCAACAGTTTCTCCACTTCTCAATAGCTTAAACAGAAACCATGGCCGTTTCATCTGGTTTCTAATTTGTATAGTATATTTTCACTCCCCAGCATTTGCCTCAAGCACAAAATGGTTTGCTGAAGATAAGTGTGCTGACTTGTCCAGACATTACACTAGAGAGTCAGCTGGTTAGCATCAACACTTTAGCTCCTGCTGCCAGAACCCAATGAAAAAACATATGGCTAACTTTTCAAGATCATAACCCTTCTGAAAAGTAAGTAAGCATTTAATACGAATAATTTTTTATAGAATTACTGAACTATAATAAAGAATATACTTAAGTGTAACCTGAATGCTTTCAGACGCTTAAAGGCACAGTAAGCAATTTCTAATGTGATATTTGAAATCATCAAAACAAACCCACCCTTACCCAAAAGGATCACACCCCTTATCTCGATACCTCCCATCCCCATATTTACTGACATGCTATGCCACACAGGAAATAACTACGGCAGAATCAAGGGTATGATGCCATTATATAAATATAACTAGCTTAAAGGCCCAGATATACTTCAAGTGACTCATGTGACGTAATTTCAAGAGTTTCAAAGAATTTCAGCTTAAGAGTGCTTTTTTACCCACTAAGGACACATACCGCATTTACTTCTATTGTCTTTGAAATAAGTTTAAAGTGTAAAGCCGAACGTACTGACAAACATTTTTGTTGACGAAAATATACTTTGTAATTTCTATATGTGAAGTACACACCCACAGCCATTCATTGGCATAAGATAACCATGATACTTCCTTAACAAAAAACGTTCATGCAAATAACCAGTCTTATTAAGAAGGATGGAACAGACAAACCTCGAGATATTTGAATTTATGACACTACACACTTCTTTGCGGAAAATGATTCCCATCTCAATATCCTGACAGAGCCGAAGGTCAGAGCTTAGGCTCAGCTGTAATGCAGTGCATCAAGAGGTTAAACACATTACAACAGAGGTGGGCTAAGCTGGATTGTATCAGCTGACATGTGCACCACTGGAGATCAAACCACTGATCAGATGGTGCTGAATCATCTCTCTAACTGCCAGACTAATGCTACATTAGCATGGAATGAGCCGGTCCATCTGCAGTCCACTGAAACCAGGCAGTTTCAGTTTATTGAAAACTCAAAAACAGTTTTCCCTGTTATTACACTGTCCAGTCACTTGTGCCAATAGTGCTAACTAATCCAGACACTCAGCCATGATTTTAGCGTGATATACTGTAAAATAACACACCAATGGAGCCTGTGGATCTTGGGATGCGTGCATAGATGCATTGTAATAAGCTTGTTATTCACCTTGCTGTCTTTGGCAATTTCAACATTCATTTGGAGAAGCCTTGTGCTACAGACTTCCTCTCTCCTCACCTCATTTGAGCTCAAACGAATTATCACCACAGGTACTCACAAATCGGACAACCACCTCGACTTGATCTACAACTGCGTCGCAGACAACACTCTGGTAAAACCTATGCATGTTTCTAACCATTTCATAATTACATTTGATACACAACGTAATACTTCTGCACCACCAAGACCTCTACCAGCCACTTTCAGAGAAAACCTGTACTCTTTCTCCTTCCATCTTTCCTCTGTTGTTTCATCCTCTCTTCCTTCACCCAAGCAATTCTGATCTCTGGATGTGAATACTGCAATAGACACTTTATGTTCCCCTCTAGCTTCATGTCTAGACAATATCTGTCCGCTCTCTTCTAGGCCAGCATGTGCTACTCCCTCTAACCCCCGGCTAACTGATGTTCTTTGTGAACACCGTACCAAACTAAAGGCAGCTGAAAGAAAATGGCACAAATCAAAAAACCCATCTGACCTAAGAGATTTACAATCTCTGCTCTCTACCTTTTCTACTGATGTCATTGTTAAATCTTTGCATTTCCACACAACAACGCTTCTAACCACCGCACACTTTTCATAGCATTCAACTCTCTCCTCTGTCCCCCTACACCACCTCTGTAACTGCAAATGATTTTGCCAATTTCTTTATTAACAAAACATCAACTATCAGCAGTCAGTTCTCAGCTCCACACACTCAGGAACTTAAACCGACCACTGATGCAACCAGAAACTTGTTTACAGAGCCAATACAGGCTTCACACCCTCATACTTCCAATCTACACACCTGCTAGAAACCTTTGATTGATCAATGAGCGACGACTTGCGGCACAGTCACAGTGAGGCAAAAAAATAACTCAAGAACATTTTCGTTCACAGTTCCTTGCTGGTGAAACGATCTTCCTGTCTTAAAGAATGCAGAATCCTTGTCAATATTCAAAAGATCACCCAACATGACACTTACGCACATAGCGACATCTATATTTAAAAAATGACCTCAACGACAAAAAAAAAAAAACAAAAAAAACCTTTTTAGTCCCTCCATTCTCCAGGCTTATTACTTGTATATGTAATGTTTGAAACTTTGTATTGTAAGCACTCTTGTATACTTTTACATCTTCAGGATGAATCACTTTCACAAATTTTAAGTTGCTTTGGATAAAAGTGTCTGCTAAATGAGTAAATATAAAAGTAAGCTTAGTTGGTTACATTCAGTGCAGAGCATTTGTGAACTCATCAACCCATTTGAGCATTTTCACATCATGTCTGAATTTCTGGCAAAAAAAACATTCATGACAATGTCTGAAAACTAAAAGCATCTCCTTCACACTGAGACTAAAATATCAAATTGCGATAATATTGTTTTTTTCATGGTTATATGAAGTTCCAATCAAGTTTACAAATGTTCGATAACCCTTTTTAGAAAGTGTAGTTTTAGAATAGTTTTGTAGTTGTAGTTTTTAGAAGTGTTGTGTATGTCGCAATTACAATGATATTTTTAAATGTGGCTTAAGTGTCCAAACACTTTGAGAGGCCATTTTGTATAAACAAACATGAATAACAACAACAACAATTTATAGCACCTTTAAAGCAGCTTCTCAAGGCAATTTACATACTGAAAAAACACACTGGAATGCAAACAAAATAGTTAACACCATCAAGTAAAAGCTAACCTAAAAAAATATTCTTAGATTCTTAGGAGCAAGGGATGAGAAAGCCCTGTTCCGTACAGATCACAATGTGTCTATGGAACAGCTAGTAAACCAATTTGAGAGGAGCGCAAATGACGCTAAGGAATTTATAAAGGTTAAGGTTAAACACATTCCAAGACGTAGTATGGGACTTGGTTTCACCTGTGCACGAAGCCATTCTGTTAGCGATAAAAAGAATAAAGATAGGCCAGTCACTCACTGTAAAACAGTTTCAGAAACTGTTGGGCTTCATGGCAGCAATTATCACATTCAGCATTCTGTCAGGGTGAGTGAAGGGAGGAAGAGAGGACTCAATTTGCAGGTGAGATGAGCCTTTATTTAGTAAAAAAAAGAAACAAAAACGCAAAAAGGATTTGACACAACTAGACATTCACTCTACTCCAATAAACGACGACGCAGCACTAGACTGCAAACAACAGGGGAATAAATAGAGAACATGAGGCAGGGTGAATGATGGAGAACAGGTGGGGCAAATAAAAAAAAAAACAAGGAAACAAGACAGGCAGGGTTACACAATTGACAGGACAAAACATGACACGAACACGCGGTCATCGAAAACACTCTTAAGCCTAAACAGACAGTATGCGATGTAAACAAACCGCATGCATCACAATACACGCGGACAAATCCTCACACAAAGTAGAGCATACGAGAACGAGCAAACACTCGCCCCGTGTGCTCATAACCGGGACAAGGACACAGGCCATGAATGTCCGAATCCTGACACAAAACCAAAACTGAACAAGACCAATGTGTCGGGATTGAACATCACGCCCCACTCACAAGATGCTTCACAGATAAGGGAGCATGCGACTCGAGACACTCAAAGCCAGGTGCTCACACAAAGACAGAAATCGGTCAACGAAACAAGAAAACGACCAAAGTGACAGAACCCTTACACATTCTGCATATGAGGCCTCTACAGTGATGGCTCAAATCCAGATGGGTTTCCCTCAAGGGGCAACCCATTTTGCATCAAAGTCATGTGGTGATGCCCATGTACCTTGGTCATGTGGAAGAAACTCCAGTTTCACATTGGTGGTCGTCTATATAAATCGTCAATAGGTTCAGCGCTCGCATCTACATAGAAAATTAGCTCACCACTTGTGGCCCCAGGGAAAGCTGCTAAACTCAGGGCAACCTTCATCCCCGGGGTTCAAAATGTAGGAGCAGACATCATGTTTGGGCAGGGGCCGAGGCCCGGAAATTGGCAGCCCCACCCAGAAGTCTCACTACAGGCTTCCTGTCCTCCCCCATTTAAAGATCATGAACAGGAGAAAAAAAAGCCTTCTCCTTTGGAAATCTCAGCCCATTGAACTAGGAGTGTGAATGCCTCCAAGGCTCTCTTATCAGGAGTTTTTTTCTGTCAGACATATGTGCTACAGCAGGCTTGTCTTCACCACACACTTTCATGAGGTTCTACAAGTTATACCTCATCACCGCTTCGGGAATCCTGGTGTTAATGTAACTCGACATTGCGGCGGTGTAGGTATTATCGGTCCCAAAACATCTGACGCAGCACAAGTTGAAAGTTCCCTTGAAAGTGAACATCTTTGTTACAACTATAAGTGTTCCCAAAATGTTTTTGACGCAGCATTACGTTCTCTCTTCAGGGATGTTAAAATGTTACAATCGTAACCGAGACTTTTTCCTCAAGATCTTGATTTAGAACTTTCCTGTAGCTCAATCAGTAGAGCATTGGTGCGTACAACGCCAAGGTAATGGGTTCGATTCTCAGGGAAAGCAAGAACTTATTAGAATATCAATATGTTCCTTGAATGCAATGCAAGTTTCTTTGGATAAAAAGGTCTGTCAAATGTTTTTTTGTTTTTCCTTTTATTTTATTTTCATGGTCTGTGTTTTTGTCCATACATCTAAGACATTTTTGCATCCAATGATTAGACCTTTCAAAATATGTTTTGCAGAAGAAAGTCATACAGGTTTTAGTAAGATTACATTTTTAGCTTTGTGTAGCGCTACATTTATGCTGGAAAATGCATTATTCGTCACCAAACTGTTATTGGATGGTTGGGAGAAGTTGCTTTTAGAGGATGTTTTTATTCATTATTCATGTCTGAGAAACAACCCCACATATGAATTTCTCATGGGTCTCAGAATGCTTTACTATTGACATGATACAGGACTGATGGTAGAACTCACCTTTTCTTCTCCAGACAAGTTTTTTTTCTGGATGTCCCAAACAATAGGAAAAGGGATTCATCAGAGCAAATTACTTTACCCAAGTCCTTCGCAGTCTGTACCTTTAGCAGAATATCTATTTTTCATTCTTTGCTGCACTTTTTGACTCTAGGTCAACTTCCAAAAGACATTGATGCACTCACACTCCCTGTTACAATTCCTGAGCAAGCTCTGCAGGGTGCCCCAATCCCGCAGCTGAATCAACTTTAAGAGATGTTCCTTGGGCACTCTGAAGCCTTCTTCACAACAATTGAACCCCTCTCCTTGAAGTTCTTGATGATCCGATAAACGCTTGATTACTTTCTTTTGAATCCCTTTTTGTGCAAAGCAATGATGACTGCACGTGTTTCCTTGCATGTAACCGTGGTTAACAGAGAAAGAACAATGATTTCAAGCACCACCCTCCTTTTAAAGCTATCAGTCTGTTATTCTAACTCAATCAGCATAACAGAGTGATCTCCAGCCTTGTTCTCATCAACACTCTCACCTGTGTTAGAGAATCACTGACATGATGTCAACTGGTCCTTTTGTGTAAGGGCTGAAATGCAGTGGAAATGTTTTTTTGTTGCAATTAAGTGAGGCAACAGACTTTGAGAATTAATATTAGTGTTATTCTCAAAACGTTTGGCAACGGCTATATGAACATGTATTGTTTTCTTAGCTAATTAGTCATATTGTGTGTATGTGTGTACTGCAGATGTTGTTCTCCGAGACCAATCCACAAAGTCCCTGATGTTTATTTTATCTGATGAGGTCAACCATCTTCCTGCTGTTCATGGGACAATGCTCTCTGTGTAAACGGTATTGTACTAGACATTGTGCGTCAGTGCATTTGTGTTTGGACAGTACATCACTGCTTTCACTGCATTTTCTATTTGTACAGCTAACTTGGCCATAATAGAGAGGAAAAACTGGCATAAAGAGCACATCTTTCTCTATGTATCTTTGCTCTCACTTCTTATCTCTCTGCTTTATTTAAGAGCCAAGGAACAGTCTTTTCATGTCCGTTCTTCTGCTTTAATGAAAATGTGCAGAGGACCTATTGACAAGAACTTGCACTCAGGTGATTTCACTTATTGTTAGCAGTCAAGCAGGTTTTCTAGATCATGTGAATCAGACTGAAGGTGTGTTGGTGTGAACTACAGAAGAGTCATTAAAATTCATTAAGTCTTTCACGCTTTTCTATGAATGCATCTTTTTACCTCCACAAAAGCAAATATAACTTCCCCTGAAACTCACACACAAATAGGTGAACAGGTGAGTCATTAACATTACACCTGTAAAAACATAAAAGCTAATTGTTTTGCTGTAAGCCTTGGGTTGTTCTTTAACACGTCAGTCAGACCAGTATGTGAAGAGAGTCCGGAGAAAAGGTCCACATACCAGATGACAGAGCTATATACAGAGAAGTCAATAGAACAGTAAAGCCAGGCATTCCACACATAGCAGCTTGATGACACTTGTCACATGCAGGTCCACTCATGTGAAGTAAATCTATTAATTAGCATTGGCATAAAGTTATAGCTTCACGCCTGGCAGAAGATCTTGTCGTATGAAAATGTAATTATGCCTTGCTTTTGAGCTGATTATACACCTTTAGATCCTTTTCTTGTTAGTTTTAAGATCATTACATTTTTTATGTGACTGATTAATACACTCTAAAAAAAATGGTGCTATATAGCACTAAAAGTGGTTATTTGGCTCGTAATCATGCTACAAAGAACCATTATGAGGTGTCATAGTACCTGGTGCTATATGGCACCTCATAATGGTTCTTTGTAGCACCATTTGGTGCTCTATAGCACTAAAAATGGTTCCCCTATGATTACGAGCCAAAGAACCACTTTTAGTGCTATACAGCACCATTTTTTTTTAGAGTGTATTGAATTACCATAGTGGAGGTTAGGAAGTGTTAGTCTGAAGTGGGCTGTGTCTGTGCATTTAAGAATATGAGTCACACAACAGTCGATCTAAACCGACACAACCAGGTCAAGAGGAACTGAGTTACACTGAGCTACCCGGCATCTTGGATGAATGTTAAAGCCAGGCTTTTTTCAGTATTAAACATTTCTTTCCATCTCGCAATCTTTCCTCATTTCTGTCTAGATGTCAACAAAAGATGTCACAAGAAAGCACTCACCATCTCTCTGGTTGGACGCAAATTATTGATTTGGCATCTGTCACATATTATTCAATCATGTAGACTGTCTAAAGGAATCTCTGGCACCAGAAACAGCTTGCTAACCATTAACAATCATGAAGTTATTTTAAACTTTTTTTTATTTCTTTGTTATATGTAAATAAAGCATGTTATCTGTAATAAATTAAAAATGATTAATAATGCTGTTGTTTGGTTACCACCTCAGTTGTATACAACCTCTACTTGGAGCAAAATTATATTTAAGCATATACATACTTTATAGTTTATATAAGTATTGTGATCAAGAAATCTGCAATCACAACAAAGAAAGGAAGGAATACTAATCTCTTGTGCTTCTGTTTATTTTTCTTCTTTTACTTTTTCCATACAGTCAATTTCTGTTACACATTGTGGGTGTTTATTGTAGTTTGTGTTAGAATAATAAAGTTTGAGCTTTGCAGTTTGGTTTTGGATGTTATTGTTGTTTACACATATAGCCAGGGAAGATTCAGTGACTGTAATGAATCTCTCATGGAAGTTGCATTTTATAGGCAACAAACACACTAAATGTTCTAAGGATGAGTTGACAAAGAAACGCACGAATGAGCACACACACACACACAGCAGATAAGAGTTTTATGCATCACACTGCCAAGGACTGCTCAAGATTGGGGCCATTAATCAAATGGACTCCCTTTACACACACACACACACACACCTTGCTACTGCGTCCTTGACATTAAATGGATTTTTTCTCTACCCTTCCCGGCAGTTTCTTCATTACTGAAGTTATGGCGCTATGATTTATGTAGCTATGGCCATCACCGCTGCACAATTTTCAGCCAAACAACTGCACATCCCATAAAAAAAAAAAAAAAAAAAAAAAAAAAAAAAAAAAAAAAAGAGGAAGATGTCCCTTTTTTATCTTCTCTCTCCTTAATTCTCTCTCTAGCTCGCTCTCCCATCCTCCCTTCGGTACAAACTGCTATGCAGGGGGTAATATAAATAGACAATATTATGTGCGCCTCTCTATTTGGGGAGATGATTTTGCACACGATTGCTGAACATAGAACTGTACATTTGAAAAGAAACATGCTGAAAGAAATCTCTCATGGTAAACTTCAAGATAACAAATAATTAATTTCCCAAAAGGAAAATATCAACACACCTTGAAATGGAAATAATGCTTTGAGTGATTTATTGTTTGTCAGTCTCTGCTCAAATGAAAAGGATCCAAATAACTCCTTGATCTCACACATCGTCTTTCAGCCTGGTGAGATTAAATAATTTGAGTAACCCATACTCACACAGAAATACAGCGAAACTTTAGCGCAAATCTCTCAGAAATGCCTCAGAGGTCAGAATTTTTTTCAGATTTTACAAGTGTTTATACATTGCTAGTGTTTTGAATTAACACTGGAGCTGAATAATGACACTATGGTCTTAAAGTTTAAATTAATTTATGAATTCTGCAACATTAATGCTGTAAATAAATGTGACTTGACACGTTTTTTGACCGTCAGGTGTGTTCAGTTTATGGTAGGAGTAATTAATCACAAATACTAAGAAAAATCCAAATTACAGTCCAGTAAATGCATTCTGTAAAGAATACAGAGTCAGACATAGGAAAATATTTATTTTTAAATACCACTTTTATTTTGACAGAGGGCCTAGTATCGGTAATATCTGACTTGGTGTTTGGCATTTTCTTAAATGTCAGCTGCACTTCAAAGGTTAAAGCAAAATACCAATTCTAATAAGCCAATATTATTTTACATCTGATATTACACTTCTATATTATGCTGTTTATTTATATATCTTTTTTATAAAATGGTCAGATACATAAGCTTTTAAAAACTATTTCATTCTGAAATTTACTAAAGATTACTAGTGGTTATTATATTATTGTATAAAATACTAATTTTTAGCACGTTAGATGATTGCAAATATATAAATATAAAATGTACAAACATAAATTAACATGTACAATTAAATATCCATTATCAAAAAAAAGAAGAAAAAAAGTAATATCATCTGAAAACTGATTCTGTAAACTTTTTTTTTGTTTTATGAGAATTTTTGTTTGAAATTTTCAGTATGCTTTCAGACATTTGCACCCAACAGTATGTCCCATACATAACTGAGGTGAACTCTGATATGTTGTATTTTTCTCTTAAACACACACACATCATATTTAGACACCAAATAGGAGCGCAAGAGCACATCTTGTAAAGCCTCCTGTGTGTGTGGAAAGTAGTCAGCGTGAGTCTGTCTGTAGATAGATCGTCAGTCTATATATGTAAGAGTTCGTTCATGTGCGTGTCTTCATTATGGATGTATTAAAAGACATTTGGTATGTGACAGTTTTACCTCATCGGATTAACATTTCCACCCTGACTCTGTCATATATATCTCCTCCTCTCACATCTTTTGACAGTCTTCCCTTTCTGTTTTTCCACAGAGAGCCTCAGATAGCCTCAGTGGAAAAATACATTTTGTTCTGCTTTTTAACAGAATTATGAGATATTCATCTCTGCAGCTGCACATTTGATTTTTGTGTGAATGTGTTAGGTGTAACTATCTGATCCAGGGTGTACAGAATGCCTACACATTTTGCTTGTTCTGATTATATTGTCATCATCATTCAATGAATATAAGAGAAAAGACAGAGGGAGTGAAAAGTTATTATGGACAAATCATTATTCATGAGTTTACATTCATAACCTTAATTCAAATGAAGTTTGATTTGGCTAGCTGTCCATGATGGAGGTCATGACTTATATTTAATAAATAATACATTTCCAAACTAACAGAATAAATCAGAGACGCATACAAATACAAAGGAATCCTCTCTCTCTCTGTCTGTCTCTTCCGGTACTATGCATTTATTATAGCTCTCTGGAATACCTTGTTCTGATTGGCCAAATATTTGTACTTTATACAAAATACATTTAAAGTATATGTAATTAAAATGACAGATAGCCTATGTAAAGCTACACTCACACACTCATCAACCAATAAAAGTACACCCTCATTGATGCAAATGTCTAATTAGCTAATGACATGGCAGTAACTCAATGCATTTAGACATGGCCAAAACGATCTGCTGTTCAAACTGAGCATCGGAATGAAGAAGAAAGGTGATTTAAATGACTTTGAACGTGGCATGGTTGTTGCTGCTAGTGAGACAGGCAGGTCTTACTATTTCAGAAACTGAAATTAGGATTGTCACGCACAACCATATCCAGAGAGCAGCAGTTCAATGGCCGATAATGCATGGTTGATACCAGAGGAGCTGATAGAAAGGCAACAGTAACTCAAATAATCACTCGTTACAACAAAGGTCTGCAGAAGAACATCATTGAACGCAAAACCTTGAAGCAGAAGGACTACAGCAGCAGAAGAACATATCGGCTGTCATTCCTGTCAGTTAAGACCAGATAACTGAAGTTACAATTCACACAGGCTCCACAAAATTGGACAAATGTTGCCTTGGTCTAATTAGAGGTGATTTCTCCTGTGACATTCAGATGGTAGAGTCAGAACATGAAAGCACGGATCCATCTTGCCTTGTCTCAATGGTTCAGACTGGTGGAGGTGCTGTATATGCTTGATTTGGGGAAATATCTTCTTGGTACACTTTAGGCCACTTAGTACCATTTAAAACCTGTCTGGGCTTAATTTGTGATAGTGCCTGACTAACTTTAAGTTATCCCTTATATGCACATATGAATTCATTTGGCATTCTGTATTTGGAGCTTTAAGTATTATGCATTTCTAAACAGATCCTCAAATGAACTTCTAATCTCAGGGCAGTATTTGATCAGTGATCTATAGAAGTAATTAAAGAATTAACAGATTAGATTAGTTTCTCTCCTCTGCTTCTCTTCTCATTCAACTTGTCTCTGAAACCCGTTCTTTCATTCTCATCCGCACGATTCATTTGCTTTTCTTGGCAATGTCTCATTACCAAGACTGAATGGATGAATAGCTAAATAATCCTCAAATCAACTTTCATTATTATTACAGAGCAAGTCAGAGATTTCGCTCACTCATAATAGCAACCATCTATAGCACTTCTCACCCTAAAGTGGTTTCCATGGAGTCACTGCAGACATAAAGAATATGAAAATGTGTAAAAATATGAATATGGAAATACGTGGAACATACAAATGACAGAGTGATGCTAAATTCAACCTCTTACATCCTCTATTATTTATTATGCGTTTGCCAAACTTAACCTTGGAGCTACATCATTAAGGTGATGTGTCTTTACATGTTCAGTTACTGTTTGAGAGTGCACAGAAGATTCAGTAACTGTATGGAATTTCTCATGGAAGTTGTATTTTATAGCTAACAAACACGCTAAATGTTTTAAGGAGGAGTTGACAAAGAGGAATGAACACACACACACACACAGAATTTCTCACTCCCTCAAACACACAGAAGTTTAGCAAATAAATCTTCTCATACATTTCCTCAATGTTGCTATAAAATAACAGCCTTAAGTCAGCCATGACACACGCCAAAAAGCATTCATGCCTTTTTTTCCAGGTTGTTCAATAAATCATTTCTCTCCTATGCGATGTTATGACAAAGCTGAGCTGATATGAAATATGTTACACTCACTAAGTTTGCAAACACTTACAAATAGACAAAGCCTCAGGGCCAATCATTCACCTGACGCGCATACAAAATCTCTGTTCTTTTGCCAGAACTCATTTCAGGTGTTCAATTTCTACAGCAGTGTCTGTCCAGTGTATTGCATAAGCTCTGATATCATCTTATATTCTGCTTTGGCTGGAGGTGTTATTGCATAAGTTTAGCAATATCACCTCCTCATTTCTGTTCTATAGAGACATGGGGATTGTGAACAGCAGTGCCTTTGAAAATGTCTATGTGCTTTACTTATTTATGCCTTGGTATGTGTATGTAAACTGTATGAATGTATAAAATAAAGTCACATTGAAAGGTTTGGGGACAATAATACATTTTCTCAAGAAATTAATACTTATATTCACCAAGCATCCTTTTAACTGTTCAGTAACAGCAAAGACATAATTTTATAAAAGTTTTCCATTTCAAATAAACTCTGTTCTTTTGAACTTTCTATTCAGCAAATTCTAGAACGATTACTGAAGGATCTTGTGACACTGAAGACTAAATAATGAACCCTTATAATGATCCCAATTGAAAAGCTACCTTATTAAAATGTAAAAGTTACTTTGAAAAGTAATGCATTACAATATTGCGTTACTTGCTTAAAAAGTACCTAAATCTGTTACTTTTTAAGAAAGTAATGTGTTACAGTGCTTTTGTGTTACTTTCTCTCATCTGCACTGGGCTTGTTTGTTTGTTTAATAAAAAATTAAAAAAAGTTTTAAAATAATAAGGCTGGAGGACATGCAAATCCATGCCAGTACAGAAGAGGGCGCTCAAACAAACCTTTCAGCTGCTGCCAATAAAAACAAACAATCTAAGATAATTTTTGCTAACGGTTTAACTGAATCATTGAAGCTTTATTGAACATTGGTCAATAAAGTGAGATTAAATGCATTCAAATAATGGTTTTATTTATTTTGAGGAATACCAAATATTTTTTGCGCAAGTGAGATTAGTAAATGCTCTAATGTAGAACTATAACATCATGTTCACACACAACGCCTCTGCAATTAAACCTGATTCTTCTCTACATGGGGACTGAAGAGCTGTCAGTCAACAGATGGGAAAACAAGGTAACTTGCATTATTTATTTGAAAAAGTAGCTCAGATATTTTGATGTAATTGTTAAAGTAATGTTACTTGAAAAAGGTAACTCGAGTTACATGTAATGCGTTACCTCCAACACTGGATATATACACAAAGTCCCAATGTGTGTGTTTTGGCTTCACAAACCTGGTTTAAATGCAGGACTGATCCTGTTACAGTCTCTCTCAATGTCAGACTGATGTGAGGTCAGTTTACATGTGAGTGGCTGTTACACTCTGCTGGAATCCTCACTGACCCTGAGAAAGCCTCATCTCAGGGACAGGATTTGATGCTGTTTTCACAAGTTTCAGGAGGGGGTTTACATGAACATAAAAGACAACTTCCAGACAAGTTCTCTTGAAGACACAATCATTTCATTTTAAACAGAGGACGTGCAGAATTACATGTACACAAATAGAAAGACAGTGCTAATGCTTGAAGAAAACATAAAAAAGCTTTGGTCAAAGCTTGGCCAATTTTTCTTTCTTGTCGATGTAAGAGAAAATCAACAGAAGAGGCTGTGACTGTCACTAATGGGTCCTTGACAAAGGAAGTTGATCACTGCTTGTGCAGTGTTGTCTGAGTACATTAGTGTCTGATAGATGAGACACATTACATTTGCTAAACGCTTTTCACAAATATACAGACTCATTATACACATGCACAGATGAACACAAACCCATATAAACAATGATCAAAAGAAATTATGATTCCAAATGCAATACATCTACATTGGTCCTAAATTGGTTACCCTTAACAATAAGATTTTAATTCCTTACCATTAGTTAACAACAACAACACTTATGACATTTATTAACCTTATTTAGTAACAATTTAAACTAATACATTGTTAAAAATCCAAATTGTATATTAGTTAATGCACATTTTTATTAACTAACATTAACAGTTTAATAAATGCTGTAGAATATGTTGCTTCTTGTCAGTTCATGTTAATTGATGCATTAACTAATGCTACTAAATGAGACCTTATTGTAAAGTGTTACCACAATAATAAATAAAAACAAAATAATGAGTACTGGTAAAATATATAAGCATCTTTAGATAAACAAATATATTAGATAAACTTGCTTAAGACGCTTTTTCCCCCCAGAGACTAGATCTTATGTATACTTTTTTGTAATATTTTATCTTAATTGATCGGTTTCAAATATATTAGTTAATTTATTAACTCATAGCCAAACAGTTTTTTATTTTTATTTTAAACATAGACCTAAAAATATCTAGTTAAACTTTTGTTCAATCTTACTGTGATGTTGAGACATTTTATTAAGACAATATTGTTACATGTCAGTTGTGTCTTTGTCTACTTCCTATTTCCTTTTGTGATTTTTTTTTTGCTAATGTATTTCCACTCACCTGTTGCATCAGTCACCTCGTTAGTCTTGTCAGCTGTGTCTAATTCCCTCATTCCTTCCTTCCTTGTGTATTTATTCCTGTTATGTTTCGAGGACAGGAGGTGTGCGATGCGGAGACAGGATGCAAGCAAGGCAGGTTTCCAGAACTCAAACGCACTTTAATAATGAACAAAAACAAAAGACTTCAAATACAAAACCAAACGAGCACTCATGTCCATTAATTAGACTTAAACAAGCCTCTGCAAAACTCAGGAAGCCAGACAGGACATCCACATAACATTAACAACCAACAAAGACAAGCGAAAACACAAGAGGGTTTTATCCAAAAGGGAATGACAAACACCTGGGAAGACTAACGATGAAAGTGATGATCAGACATGTGCAAGGAGGACACACAGAAGGGACCGGGAAGTGAAAAAGCACATGACACACCAGACAGGAAGTGACAATTGACCTCACCGACAGGAAGTGTAACATTGACCTCACAGGAAGTGTACAGATGACATGATAAACAGGATTAAGGGTAACAATACCTTGTGTTTTCCTTCAGTGTCGCCAAGTTATGGTAGTATTTTCTGTGTCCAAGTTATCCGTGGTCATGGTCCCATATTTCCACAAAGAAGTGCTGTTTTGTTGTTTCTGTTTAGTTTTTCAAATGCAGTGTTGTTTTGTTTTGTTATAATTAAAGTGATTTTGTTTATTAAAATAATATATCCTTGAATTCTTGTGTCTCCTTGTCTTCTCATCCTCCCCTGCTACCGTGACAAATATTGAGTGAGAAAATTATTTTATGCAGTGTGAAAAAAGAAAGAAAGAAACGTCTTGCTGTTAATTTTGATGACATGCTTGGGAAACATTGTATATTTACCATGGCAAAAAGGGTCTAAGCCCAGCAAACAATAAACAGAGCAGCTAATGCTCAAACTTAAACCAGAGAGGCAACCAAGGCTTACTAATGCTGTCTTTAGTATTTCACACTGACTGCTCCCTGACAAAAGGCTAAACACTCCTTTCTTTTAATTCTCCTCTCTCTCTCTTTCCATTCCTGCTCCTATCATTATTTGTCATTTTCAAACCTTTTCTTTTGGCAGCCATTTGGTCTGTGTTTTTAAATGGGAGAGACTGCAGTTTCCAGCTGTCCAGAAGAGTCAACACGCGCCTCAGAGGAATTTGACCTTGCCTTTTCTTTTCTTTTTTCTTCAGACATACTACAGTGAATGTTCAAACCTAACTCAGAACAGTGGGTTGTTCTTACAATAAGTAGACATGTGAAGGCCATTGTTGAACATCAAACTGGGTCTCTGCATACAGTCTTTTCACTTGATTAGCCCATTCATAACAAAACAGGATCTCACAAAATGGTAAATGTTCTCAGGAGTTTCTTCCCTGATGGTTCAATGTATGTGTTGTCATCTGGAAAATGTCATATTTAGAGCATTTGCTTATCTGGAAAACAACACTGAAGTAGTTGCTGCCTTAAAAAAAGTGATGTGATATTTTAAATCATAGTTATTTCTCGTAAATGCAACTACATGTCTCCTAACTGTAACTTATTTCAGAATTGTAACTTTAAATATTGCACATTGTTAGACTGTTTCAAAGACTTCTCATGGCGTTCTCACCTGGATGCTTTTGCATTTTTCTGCTCTTTTTAAGATATGATATTTGTAGACAAACAATGTTTTTAAATACAACAGTGTTTTCCAATGTGACTCTATGGTTGAGGGCTGTGAGATATTAGTTTGCTAAGGTATCAACGAATTAGTGTAATTCAGCTGTTACCTACTTATCCAACAAACTGTGTTTTGTGTGGAAAAATTGTGTTTTTCCTTTTCACCCTGGCCTCTCTTTTTATATTCCTGTTTTTTCCACTCAAGCCTATCACTCATGGTTATTGCTCTGTTTATTTTCCCTCTCACTTCTACTTGGCTAACACGGTTCTCATTGCGACTGGATAAATATGTTTTTGAAAGACCCTGAGAAATGTAATCTTATCATCTGTTAAAACAAGACCCCTAGCTTAGCAGGAACTCAGGAACTCAGACTGGACCGTGTCACATGAGGCGAGTGTTTTTGACACATTACATAGCGCTGAGCACTAAGCTTAGTGGACCCTGGTTTTATCCACTGACCACCATTTTTTGTGATGCCAAGATGAAGAGTAAGAAACTAAATGTGGTAAAAAGTGTAAGAGAGATTAGAGTTATTCTGGTTAATTTGCATGGCTGTTGAACAGGCTTAGAGTGCTTAAGAGAAACGTGCTGAGTTAAAGAAGCTGTATAGACCACCCACTACCGTTTGGTAGGTATTGTATCCCACGACACACTGACCTCAATGTTCATTCATCTCTCACACATTTGTGTGTGCATGTATGTATGTATGTATGTATGTATGTATATATATATATATACTCACAAATGCACACAAACACTCTTCCCTTTTAATTTATGGTTCAAATTGTACTCCTCCACACGTGAACATCGCTGGCGCACACACACACAATTCAATCTCACACAAAATCTTTTATTATCTGTAATTTTGATCTGTTATTTTTATGTTATATGGAAATCTAAACTTCATTTGCATGAATGTTGTGTCAGGCGGTGAAAATCTGCTGCACTTGATGTGGCTCGTAAAAACTAAAACCAGGAGATGCTAAACTTGCTTTAACAAAAATCTATGTGCTGTTTTTATTTTTTTTGGCATCACTGTTACATTTTCAAAAGTTAAGAGTCAAATTGGTGAGAAGCGAAAGAAAGAAGTGGGAGAAAATAGTACTCCTTACTATCCTTACTTACTAAAGATAATTTGTTTTGTAATTTGAGAAATGTGCGATGACACACTCATGTGTGGTTAGACTACATAACATGGAGGGTTTTACATCAAACATATCCCATCAGATTATTATGGGAGTCTGCATACATGAGTCTACATGCGTACACACAATCTTGTTTATATATCTTCATTTATACTGTGGGAAGTTCCCTGCCACATATATTACTGTGCTAATAGACTAACCACACTTGATGCAACTCAACAAGCTTCCAGTGACAAGTAATTTGACTGTACACATTTAACACTGAAATGGAAGAGATGCCTTTTATTGCGTCACATCATGTCTGATATGGTGTATTCACTTGAAAATACATATAAGACATAAATTGAGACATTATTAATCTATTTCTGTGTACATTATATATATGTATATATATATATATATATGTGTAAACATATATAGGAAGGAATATGATTATTTGATAGAAAGTTCAAAGGAACAGCATTTATATAAATCAATAAATAAAAAAATCTGATGCATTCTTGCTTGATATATATATTTATAGACATTTGTGTGTGTGTGTATACAAGTGTATTTTAAATAAAAGTATTATTTATTTTATAATTTAAAAATTTTACTCCGAATTTATTCATATACTGAGTTGGATTTGAACCCAGGTCCTTGTACACACTAATTAAAAACAGCACCAGTATAAGCTAATACATCTTGCACTTAAATAAATAAATAAACACCAAGTGTATTCTCATCATCTCACTTAGGCTACCAAATGAGCCAGAACCGCCACTAGTGCCCTCTCAAAAAAAGTGTTCTACTTTGTCTGTACCTTCTCTCAAGAAGTGAATTACATAATTAGACAGGTCAGTCAGAGTCTCGTACCAACACAAAGAGAACAAGAGACACATGAGTGACTCGGTCTACATATACCAAATGTTTATTCTCTTGCTGTTCTAAATAGGACATTTCCATTGAACACAAATTGGGAGCATAGCACAAATAAAACAAAACATGAAAAGGTACACAAACAGCACAGTGTACAAAATTATAATCTACAATGCTCAAAAAATTAAGGGAACACTTAATCATAACAGTATAACACCAAGTCAGTTAAACTTCAGGAATACCAGCAAGCATAAGTGACTGTGAATCAGTTTCATCTGCCTTGCTGCAAATTAAAGTAACAACAGATGCATAGGAGAGACAACGGCAAGACGACCCGGTATTGAACAGGAGGAGCACTGCCAGAGCCCTACAAAATGACTTCCAGCAGGGAGAAACAGACTTCATGAGGGTGGCATGAGGGCCTGACGTCCTCCAGTGGGACCTGTACTCTCAGCTCAGCATCGTGCAGCTCAACTGGGATTTGCCGGAGAACACCAGAACTGGCAAGTCTGCCATTAGTGCTCAGATGAGACCAGGTTTACACTGAGCAAGTGACAGACGTGAACATGTCTGGATATACTGTGGGGAACGTTATGGTGCATGCAACACCAACATCAGCTGGTAGGTCATAACCGGTGGGTCAGTAATGGTCTGGGAGAAATATTCTTTGAGGGAATATTCTCTGACTGTTGTCACAAAGTTTTGTTTTTAACAAATTATAGAACGTATATAAATAAAGATTTTCAAACTGAATACTTCATTAATTAAATTAATTTCATACATTTTTTGAGCAGTGTATTTAAAAAATCAAATAATATTCAATCAAATAATCATTCCAGAAATTGTCATTTATTTGGTGTAAAAGTACCATTTTTAATTAAATATTCAAATTTAAATAATAAAAAAATATATAAATATTACAATTAGTTGAATTAAAATAATAAAATGTAGTAAAAAGTGACATTCTTATTTTCAGTTTGTCCAAAGAAACATAATTATTAGCTTTATCTTGTTTATCAGGTCAAATAGTACATATTAATATAGTTACGTTCTAATGTGTTTTTCTCAAAAAGTATCGATGGAAACTTTAAAAACATTTTTTATTACATTTATCTTGAGTAAATGTAACAATAGACTGAACGTTAGGGAAAACCTTTGAGTATTTTTACCAAACAATGTATATCTGTTTGTTTCATGTGTGTGTGTCAGTATGAGAAAAAGTCTCTCAGTTGGATGCTAACGTGCCGATGACAGAGTGGATCAGCCAGCGGCTCCATCAGATAAAAAAAATGAGGGTTAAATGTGCCCTCTGACCTTTCCTATTAGTAGTATAATGGCAGAGGACGCTTGCCATTCATATCTACCTCTGCCTAAAAGGATAACTCCAACAGAGAGGCCTTCAGGCAGGCACCCCACTGAATCTAAGAATGACAATCACCGTCCCCACTCCTGCTCTGCCCAGCAATCCCTCCAAATCACTAAATGCCCCCTCTAGAGCCAAACCAATCACTTCAGACCCCTAGGCAACCTTCAAAACATCAACCTAAGTAACCTCAACCAACCTCAACCTCCAACAGTCAACTGATACTTCATAATTTATTAAAGTTTAAACAACAAAAAAAGCACACAGAGGATTTTATATATAGGCTATAGAGGCTTTTATATATATATATATATATATATATATATATATATATATCTTACTTCTGTATATATATATATATATATATATATATATATATATATATATATATATATATATATATATGGCAAAGCTGAATTTTGAGCAGCCATTACTCCAGTCTTCAGTATCACATGATAATTCAGAAAGCATTCTAATAAACCAATTTGGTGCTCAACACAAAACACCTTTCTTCTTATAATCAATGTCAGTTATGTCGTACTACTTACTGACACCAAACATTTGAAAATTCTAACCACATTTCACAGTAAATTATAAACTTTTTTTGCAGTGGCTGACTGACAACTGAGAAGGTAGGCTGTTTTAAAGGATGTTGAATGTTCAGATCACAATGGTCTTTGATTAAGCAAGGAGTAGGCCTTATAAATAAAATTAATGTAGCCTTATGATTTTGGTCATGATTTGGCTGAGACAAATTTGTGAATCCTAAAAGACTCATCTAATCCTAGACCAAAATTGTCAAGCAACAGTCGTAAAGATTTATTATAAACTGTAAAAAAAAACAAAAAAAAAAACATTACTGGTGTGCATCTAGAGACAAAACAATGTGTCAGTGCAAAAATCTTTCAATTAATAGAAGCTCATAGTGTAATAGTGTTTTGGACCCCCTTTACACCCTTATTTAGTGTTTTCCATTTAAAATGTGGATCTTAACATCAAGTGTAAATGGGCTCTTGTGGTCTGTGATCAATTTGGACAAAAGACTCTTGTTTGTGGGGAACTTACTCTATGGTTTGTCCACTAATCCACACCGGAGCAGTTTCCCGGATTCAATTTATACCCAGTCCGGAAATGTATGGTGATTGCTCACTGTGAGCTCCGTGTCCCTGAATTAAGATGATGGTGAGCACATGAAGCACCTGCAGAGCTCAGTCTGACCCAGCGTATGTCCAGTATCGTGATTCACAGAGTTCAAACACAATGTGGTCTGGAGGTCTTCTGTATGTGATTGTTGTCACATCAGAAGAACGCTGGAATTAAGGTTTCCATTCTGCGGTCGATGACTCTCTGAAGCTGGTTTGTCTGGCCTGAGGCTCTTTTCCAAAACACATGTTAGTGATTTAAAGAGGAAAAGATGGTTGTGAACGAATGGGTGGGTACATTTGCATTTTTGTGTGAACGCAAACACTTTGGCAGTTGATTCATTAAAAAAGGTGTTTAGAAAAAAAAGAAAAGATTTTATGTATACTATTTATTTATTAAAAAATCCTGTAACGTTTTGAATGAATACACATCCAATGTATTCACGTTCAAACAAACATACAAATTTATCCATCCATAATAGCAAATTTAAGTACAATTACTTCAAACACTTAATCAGATGAGATGCAATTAATCTCCATCCACAATTTCTTATTTCTTCATCACACTCACATCTATCAGCCTCTCAACCAGACAGACCTGGCTTAGGAAGGATCAAGTTATGACATAAAAAAAGAAAAAGGAAATTAAAAGAAAAAAGGTAGAGACAGACAGGCAAAACTAAGGTATAAGAGAGAAAGATATGGACAAAATTCAAACCTTTAATAAACACTGTTCTCAAAAGTATGTAAACTAAATCACTAGTTTGGTTGATTCATTGCCTTTTAATAGCACAAGGAAGGTGGGAATATAAACACTGTTGACTATAACCCTGCTGTTAAGTGGTAATTTGTTATTGTCAGATGGATGACAACACATTCCTACTACTGTTTCAGGTTAATAAATAATAAGTAACCCCTGTAAATGTACTACTACTATGCAACGTTTCAGCACGTCTCACTTGAAATGTAAAAACCAAAGAATCAAACCATTACTCTATCTCTATTAGATAAAAACCTAAGAATTTGTTTTGGTCATTTACATATTAGATTTGCTGGAATACAAAAACACAAACAAAATGTGGCATAATGAAATACAATTAGCAATTCAAAATCCATATGGTCACATGGAGAGGACACAAGATAGCAGCAGAGGTTATAAAGGCCCTTGTTTTAACCTCTGACTTTTGACCTCTGTACTGAGAGTACAAGTTAAACAAATGGACTGTTGTAGTAGAACAAGGACTGATACACACTAAAATTACAAGAGTCATGAGCACCAACACACATGATCCTCCTGCGGCTACAGGAAATGTGGAGATGAAGAGTTGCCCTTTGGATAACCTTCTTGATATTGGGCCAGAGAGACTAAACCTGAACTCCCAGTAGGAACATCTAAGAGGCAGAATGAGAGAGAGAAAATGAGTGAAAAAACAAAACTAGGACAGAAGGAGGGATAAACAAAGTGACGATGAGTCTCATTTGACTGTCTGAGGGAAATGAGTAATATGTGTGGCAGGGGAGAAGTTTCGGGCTAACAGATAAAGCAGCTTCCCCACAGTCATCAGACTAGACCTGATCAGGAGGAATTCCTCAGAGGAAGAACCTTATCTGAGAAAATAAATGGGCCTTGTGTTTAGTAATGGGCTAGGAAATTATAAAATATGTGTGTAGGGGGTCAAAGCAGCTTCAGTAATACGACTAAGTCAAGACAAGGTTTTATGCCAGTGTTTGTAACTGTCTGCCCTCATTCTTTATAAAAGCCAAGAGCACACACAAAACACACACAAAAAACACACAAATTTTTTTTTTTGACTCATTAAAACATACACTACAAAAAAAAAATCATGTCTATTTGAATATAAACTTCCACATCACAAAGATCCTTTTTTCCCCTTGTTGTTTGGGAAAGAAAAGAACGATATTTAAGATGCATTTTATTTTTATAGTGTTTGTCAAGTTGGATTTTCAACCAAGAAAGTCAAACAAAAAAATATAAGTGACAAAAAGGAAGCTTGTTCACAGGGTACTAATTAAAAAAAAATATATATATATATATATATTAGATGGTGGTGTGAAAAAGTGTTTGCCCCCTTCTTGATTTCTTTCACATGTTTGTCACACTTAAATGCATGCACAAAGGCAATGCAGAGAGAAAGGACAAGGAGAAACAGGTTCTTAAACTTGAAAACAAAACATTTTAAATATAAACCAAAAAACGGCACACTCATCGGTGCAAAACTAGAAACACTTGGAAAAACCAGGAGAAACACGGAGATAGCATCTACACACAAACCTTACAGCACAAGGAATACAGAACAAAGTCACGTTAACAGGATCAACAACTGACCAAGACCAGGACCAGGACAGGACACACAAGTGGGTACAAATAGACAGAGACATGGGACACACCTGGAGACACTGATGAGATAATTGACACAAGACAGGTGTGGAAGGTTCTAGAAAGGCCCGGAAGTGAACAGGAAGTGATATCACGATAGACAGGGAGTGACAACAGGAAGTGACCCAATGACCTCAGTGACAGGGAAGTGACAAAGACACAGAAAGACAGGACCAATGGTGACATAACCACAGTATTTAGTCAGCCACCAATTGTGCAAGTTCTCCCACTTAAAAAGATGACAGAGACCTGGGATTTTCATCATAGGTACACTTCAACTATGAGAGACAGAATGAGAAAAGAAAATCCAGAAAATCACATTGTCTGATTATTAAAGAATTTATTAGCAAATTATGGTGGAAAATAAGTATTTGGTCAATAACAAAAGTTCATCTCAATACTTTATTTTATAACCTTTGCTGGCAATAACAGTGTAACGTATATATATATATTTATATATATATATAATATATACATATTTATACACCAGAGAATGCAAGAAGCCTGCGATTACATGACAGATCAGGGTTTTCTCCAATCTGAATGGCAAAATGTAAACGGACATGCACACTGAATAAGCTGACAACAGCAGTCATGCTTGCATGCACACGGTGAAATTGGGATAATAGGTCAAAATTTAGATTTTGCGTAGACCATATAATCTTTACGAGATAAAAGAACATTTCAGGATGTCATGATGAGGTTCTTAATAGCTTTTTCAAATTATGGTTCTTTATGGAACATTATAAAAATATATTTTAAAAAGTGTTTTAGCATCAAAAAGGATTCTATTATTGTTATTAGCAAAAGAACCCTAATCTGGTACTGTTAAGAATAATTTTTCTTAAGAGTGTATTTATTTTATACAACATTAGTGTATATATAAACCATTAAGATAATATAAAAATATCTTAACAGCAGGTATGTGAACTGCAGTTCGAGAGAGGACAAAAGCTCCATTTAGGTCCACTGCTCCAGCTGTGATTGGACCATTTGAAAGAGTAAATGGATTTAATTGGCTGTGACATAAAACATAATTTTCCGTCTTGCTCTCTCTTATGCGTCCATCTCTCTTTCTCTCTAGCATGTTTAGTTTAATTAACTCAGTTCACTGTCTTTTTTTACCTACTTAGAACACTTTGGTTATAAATGTCAAAATCCATAAAATTTGTGTTCCAGAGGTTAGATGAAGCAAAAAATTACAAAAATAAAAATATCAGCACTGGAATAATAGATGTTCATGCCATTCACCTTTGGTTATTGGTTCCTTCAGGGACACAGATAAAAAAGTAAAGTGAGCAAGATAAAGAGAAAGAGATAGATTCTATTTTTATCTTTTTGATTCATTTATGTTTAAGTATTTTTTGAAGCATACATAATAGTGTAAGTATAAGTAAAACGTAGTAATGAATCCCACAAACTGCCATAGGTCACTTACACTGTTTCTATCAGTACACTTTATGATAAGACTCATATAAAAACAAAGAACTCTTTGTTCACACCTTTCATCATTTTTGAGATTACAAGTACAAAGCGGTTATTAAGACCAGTTAACAGATACAACTCATAAAACAGAGTGCAGCTGAAGAGTTAATGTTTACTCAGTAACATAGTATTGAAGCACACAGTGTTTGTGAGTGAGAGAGCGTGAATGGGAGGAAGTGAGGTGTGGGAGGACACTCACAGTGGCACTATCATCACTCAAACTAAACAATAATGTAGAATCATCACATCCATTTTAGACTTGAGTCATTTCTGTGATAGATTCACATCAGTCTGGAAAGTAAACAAACGTAATCAATTATATTATATCTGAGAAACTCCTCAATTATTATATCACTGCTTGAAAAAAAAAGAGAATCATAAACTGAAATCTGACAATGAGAGCTCACTAGCAATTTAAAAGGAATTAGTTTCAAAATGATAAGCTTTTAGGAAGTTGAAGTGTACTTTGGAGTAGAGTTTGAGAAAACACTCCCTAGTACTTCATATGATAAAGTATGATTCAATAAGTAAGATTTAATATTGAATATTTAATAATCATATTAAACCATATTCTCATTTTATCAGATTTAATCATAAAATTACATTGATGCTTTTGCTCCTATGAAGAGTATAGCCTCTTTTTTACATACAAACTAATTTATGTAAATATATGTTCATAAAAATATACACTCCAGTTCAGTATTTGGGGGTCAGATTAAAAAAAAAAAAAAAAAAAAAGTACTTTACTAAATTAACACTTTTTTCAGCAGGAATGCATAAAATTGAAAAGTGACAGTAAAGACTTTTACATTCAAATAAATGCTGTTCCTTTGAACTTTATATTCATCAACTGTTTTCAACATAATAGGAAATGTTTCTTGAGCACCAAATCAGCATAATAATATGATTTCTGAAGGATTCTGATCATTCATCTCTGTATAACAGTATTTTTATTATGTTCAAAGACTAGTCTTTCTAGTGTCTTTGTTTTTGCAGCTCGACGACAGAGATCAAATACTGATCTATCCATTTGATACTTAATGTAGATTCCAATGTCAAGATCACAGAAGGCATGTAACAGTACCTGTGAAAAGAAGAGGTTGAAGAGTATCGGAGCAAGTACATAGCCCTGTTTATCACCATTAGATATTGGGAATTTTTCAGAGGGTTCACCGTCTGAGAGAATCTTTCCAGTTATGTCAACGTTGAGGAGCCGAATGAGGTTGGTAAAGTTCTCGGGACAGCCAAGTTTTTTTGAGTACTACCCACAGTGTGTCTCTATTGACTGTCTCAAAAGCCTTTGTCAGGTCCACGTAGACAGTATACAGATTCATGTTCTGCTCAAGGCACTCTTGGACTTGTCTCCCTGCAAAGATCATTGAGAGAATTTCGGTCTGCTCCCACAAAGGGAGGTTATCTTCAGAGACTGCCACAATAAGCCTGTTCAGGATGATGCAAGAAAGTATTTTGCCAGCTATGTACAACAAGGAGATGCCTCTGTAGTTACTACTGCATTGGATGGCAATGACGTCTTCTGTGCCTTGCCATACCCTGCCCTCTCAACAGAACGTTTGCAGATTTGCCTTAGTGGCCGTTGGATCATTCAGTTGATCTCTTCTGCGGAAACTGGCTTAGCCTATGTGAATAGGCAGGCTCCTAAATCACCAAGGGTTTTTTGAGACTGTCGGCTACCCTCTTTCTGGTTTAGCCGGCCAATTGAAGCTGTTACCCGTGGTGCAACCGCTGCGCATGCTCACAGCTGCTTGGAGCCACAGGTGAGGGCTGAGTGCCTTGTGAGGACCAAAGCTCCTCCCGAAGGAGCCCATCCACCAGAGGTACTACCCAGATCACCAAATCATGTGTATATATATATATATATATATATATATATATATATATATATATATATATATATATATATATATATATATATATATATATGTATATTGTTATTTTACATTGTAATATTACTTCACAATATTACTATTTGACTTTATTTTGATCGAATAGATGCTGCCATGGTGAGAAGAGACTTAAAAAAATTACAATCTTACTGACCCAACATTTAGTATATCAATTCTCAGATTTCAGTTGTTCGTTTGTACACTATAATCAAATGTCAGTTATAAAGCTTCCCTTGTGTTTTCATCTGTTCAGTCAACAATTATATATGTGCAATTAAACAATTTTTGAGTGAAGGGAAAGAGCGTACAAACACACATGCACAAAATCTTTTTCCAGTTCCCTCCTCCTTTGTGTCCAAATATATTTCACATATGCGTCAAAAGTGTTGACCTACATCAGGCTGCTTGCTAAGCTAATATCAGAACACAAAGGGATTAGCCTAAGATTAGGATAAGACCATCTGTGGAGTAATTGTTATCTGCCAATTATAATCTAACACAAACACAATAACCTCAACAACTCAACCATACTACATAGATTCTTTCAATCAATTCATCCATAGACTGAGAAAACACATTCGCTTGGTTGCTAGTTGGTTCATTGTGTGTGGCAATGTTTTCAAAGAAGTGTGGCCTGTTTACATGGTGTCCTGACAGTCCAGACATAGTGTCAGATTGGAGCATGAGTACTGTCGGTACACTTTGCTTTTTGTCTCACTCAAATGATGTGACTCATCCAGCAGACATTTGTTTGTGTAAACATACATCATGGTTAACCCTGGTTAAATAACGTTGATGTTTACTAAACAAATAAGTCAGTGATGTCCATCCAGCAGCTGTCCACCTATTTGTCAAGTTGTGTTAGTAAACTTTGAGAGCTGCAGGTCCTTAAATGGAAAGTACTGTCAGTCCACAGGCTTCACCCAGACAGACACACACACACGCACACACACACACACACACACACACACACACACACACACACACACACACACACACACACACACACACACACACACACACACACACACACACACACACACACACACACACACACACACACACACACACACACACACACACACACACACACACACACACACACACACATGCACGCAACCCCCCAAAACAAACAAACAAACTGTATTTTCTGTTCTCTGACCCTAACCCTACTCCAAAACCTACCCATCACAGAAAACTTTCTGCATTTTTACATTTCAAAAAACATCACATAAAGTTGATTTATAAGTTTCATGGGGACTCAAAAATGTCACCACAAGGACAAGGATTTTGGACATCTTTGTGAGGACATTTTGTCCCCATAATGTAGGGTATTCCTGGACTACATACACTCATGTTTGTTTCACTATATCAGCAAGGACAGAATTGATAAAATAAACTTCCATCAATTTTATATAAATGTATTAATTATTTATATATATTTATTTATTAAAATTTCACCTCTCTACCTCTAAACTATCTGTCACAAAAATATGCTCAAAACATCTGTAGCCGTGGTTCCTGCTCTCATAGTGCTATGGAAAAACATCTTTGTTCGACCAGTTGCAAAGTATGTATGGTAAACAAATCAAGGATTTTGTCTTTTAAAAATCTCATTGGAACGCACGCTCATGAGAGGCTAGTGAGAGCCATAAATAGTTGTGAAATAGGTGCACCTTCAGGTATCACTTTGTCTGAAGAGATGTCTGGACACTCTCTCAATGTGGAAATGTAGCGCAGCATCTCATTCCTGCTTTTTCAGTGAACACGATTACAGTCAAGTAACCCGAGACATTTCCTTTCAAAAGCTACTCTCAATGTTGCTCTCATGGCTATTACTCTCAGCGCTATGGTAACGAGAATATTGAAGTTTCTGGACTCCTCAAGGTTGTGCTCACAAGTACAAAAAAGGTCTCAGACATGGGCTTGGGACGTCGACTCAAGGAGATGTAAGCTCGGAGTAGCATGAACATTAAAGCTATAAAATCTGATCACATCACATACTTGTTGTAAGGGCCTTACCAAAATGCCTCTTACCAAAGCTTTATAGAAAGCAACCACCCTGGTAGAATGAACACAAACACCTAGAGGAAAAGCTTGACCATGTAGGCTAAGGTGATAGGATCCCTCACCCAGTGTGACATTTGATTACTTGGAAATAGCCACCCCCGGTTACAAGCGGTGTAGCAAATGAAAAGTTACTCTTACTTACACCACTGGCTAGTTCAGTGGACATAGATCTGAAGAACAAGGACTGGACACAGTTTGTGAAGTTTCGCCTGTTATAAACTAATGCAGACATGGCTGTTTGAGAGCAAGCCAATTGTGTTTGACATTTGACTTTTGCAATATTTCTGCAGTATGTTTGTGTGGTTTCTATTTGTTCAGAATATATTTTTTCACGTATGCCTCTAAATTCCTCTATTTTACAACTTGCAAGGCACGTTTGTTCATTGAAAAAAACATTTTCTGGATCTTATTTAGCCACACACAGCAATACTAGGTAGGAAAGATGAAGTGAGAATAAAAAAGAAAGAGACATTGATACCTTGAAAGAGAGAGAAACTGAAAGAGAGAAGGCAAAAGGGAGACATCCAAAGAAACATTCATTGGAGAGTCTTGGCAGACTGTCTCGACAGCCTACAGTTAATAAGCCACTGTGGGAGATACAGAACTCATGCATTCACTCACACACACATACATGCTCGTGTACACGACAAGGAAGAGGACAAAACATAATAAAAAAGATCCCCAGCACTGTGGAAAGGAATAGAATGTGTGCTGTATAGAAAGGCTACAATATGAAGTGTCACAGAGAGGAATTTTTCCAAAAAGTTACAATTCCAAACAGCTATTGGATATGATACTTTACTAATTACATACTCTCCAGGTTCCTCCTCTCAGTCAAACATACGCTCGCACACACTCCATCTGCTCGCGTGCTGTCTAATTAGGGAGCAGCTCATTTAACTGATGAAAGAGAAGGCGGCCCCCAAACGTCAGACCGCAATCCCAGTGAAGAATCCAATGCCTCTGGTGTTTCACCCTATTAACAACACAAACTGGTGCCTCAGAGGCTGCCTTTTGGTATGTGTGTGCTTTTATGCAGCCTCGTTAATGGTGGCTATCCTAACTTCATACGTCATTGACTGATTTGACACCCTTGTGATTAAGGACTGTCTCTTATTAGTGGTGTTGAAAGAAACTGTTGATTTGGTCTCTTTCTCTGTTCATCTTACACATACTGCGCACACACACTGCACATGCTCTCTCTCTCTCACATGCACACACACTTAATGGTTGCATATTGCAAATGTTTCTTTGCACAAAAAGTGCAGTTTTTGTTTAAAAATGGTCTATGTTCTACATTTTGCACACCAAGTGCCTTTGGTTTACGCTCTCTATTAAAGTCTGTTTAACAAACCCCTGTGTCTCCTCGTCTCCTCATCCCCCCAGCTATTGTGACATAAATGTAATAAAGACATTTATAATGTTGCAAAAGATTTCTATTTCACATAAATGCTGTTCTTTTTAACTTTTTTTTTTTAGAGAATCCTGGATTTTCATCTTTTTGTTTTTCAGTTTTGCAATATCATTTCAGAATTTCTTTAGTACAAAAACTGATCAGAGCAAAAATTAAATGTTTTGATTAAAAAGTAGCTTTTGCCCATAGAAGTCATAAATTAACAGTTTTACCAGATTATGTCATGTAAATTACACACCACTTTTTAAACTAAGCTATATTAAAGTATTTAATGTTAAATTCATCAAAGCAACAGAGCAAACAGTCAATATATGTCCGGGTCAGGGCAGGCTGATATTGACAACATCCCTCACTCAGTAATTACTTTTCCAGTTCGTTAAGGACGAGTGTCTTTAACGAGAATGGCAGAGACTGATAAGAGTGAAGCCACTTGTGGCAGCTGAAGCAAGAGCATTCTGTCCTTTAATTAGAAGTCAAGAAAACTGATATATTTATCTTTTCTTTATTTCAGTTTGAGCCTAAGTAGAGATTTACTAGTCCATGCTGCTGCAGGATGTCCATCACTGATTCAGACTGATCAGTGAAGCAAACTCCACAAGTCTGTTGTTTTAAATGAGGTTTCCTGTTATGACAGCCCGTCTGTCTCAGAGTTTCTCCAGCATTTTCAACAGCTCTGGGATTAATGAGAGAAGACGGGTTTAGAGAGTCTGCACTCCCTCCCCCCACACAAAAAAATTAGAGATTAACAGCTTCTTTGGCACTAAAAAACAGCATCAAATCTGTGTGTGTCGCTGTGGTTTAGGGCCTGGCTGTGTTTATGTCAGCTGATGAATAGCAAACTGAACTCAAGTAGAAAATATTGACATTTAAACAACCTTTTACCACAGTTTATCACAATAAAAAAGCCCAGCCGACCTTTATCGTGCAGGTGCTGGAGTTAATGGAGAGGGTGATAGTGTGTTTTGATATGTAATGAGCTGTTTCTAGTTCATGATAGAGGTTAAAATGAAATGGCAATAACAACAGGGGGTAAAAAGAAAAGTGTGAACATACAAAGAGTTGAATTCCAGAAGCTAGGTAATTATCCAATGGTATTATATAATTAAAATGTAATTTGAATTAAATTGGATTGAAAATTTAAGTGCTAGCTACATCACTCAATAATGCAATAATTCATTATGGGGGGGGGGGGGGTCGTAATACTGATCCAAAGAGCTCTTTAGTTTAAGAGTACAGCCAGGAGGAGAAGAGGAGAGAGGAAACAGGCTTGGACGATTCAAGTCTTTTGTGTGTGGTCTCATTCACAAGCCCCTTGAGAGCCACCCCTCCTCTGCTGCCTTCTCTCTCTCCATTCATCGCTCTGTTTACATGGTCACTTTCTCTTTCCTCTCTTCCCCTTCTTGTTTAATGTGCTACAGGTGGGTCTGAGCACAAAACAGGCACTACTGAGGGCAGATAACCTTCTTGGAGGTCAACATAGGGGCCATTACTGCATGCATATTTTTGTGTGTGGTCTCAGAGTTTATGTTGGTTGTTTGGGAATATATTTAGCTTTTAACCCTATGACTGAAACCAAAAACATGATGGACATGATGTCACATAATATGAACTTTTATGATTTGACTTGAATATGGAACTGAAACTGACAGGATTAGTTCACCCAATTACAAACGTCACATAATTTTAAACTATTTTTATTTATTTGTATTTATTTTAAGTGTTGGGGAACCTTACTTTTAAAAGCAATGCATTACAATATTGTGTTACTCCCTAAAAAAAAAAAAAAATTAGCAAATGTAAAGGACCTTTCACAACCAAGAGTGAAATGAATAAGCCTCAAAAAAAAAAAAAACACTTTCAACCGTTCTGCCATTTAGATTGCAAAACAATAGGACGCAGAAGAAAGTTCAACACTTAAAAAAATACACTTATTAGTGTGGCTGAATTGGATAGGTCAGCAGCAAAGGCATTGGCTAATTGAATCAAGTAAATAAAAGTATATTTGTGTAATTTACCATATTTATTTGTGCGCACTCTTGTGTAGCATGCAGTTCATGTTTACGTCAGCCGTGTGCTGTTTTGTCTTGTGCTGTGTATTGTGCAGCTTCTGTTTTCACTGGCTGCATGCTTTCTTGTTGTCTTGTTTTGTATGGACACGTTGCTTATGAGTTCTCATTGGCTGCATGCTCATATCATATTGTGTGTGAGGCCGGAGAGAACATGGCACAAGGAACAACGTGGCCAGCCATATGCTCTCCTGCCTATTGTTTAATCCCCCCCCCCTGTTTCCTCATTATTGGTTTGATTTACCCCACCTGTCTTCCCTCATTATCTGCCCTGTTTGTTCCATATTTATTCTCCCTATTTCTGCTATCCTGTGCTGTTTCGTTGTTGAATTTTCCTGTCTAAATCAAGTCGCGTCAAGTCTGTTTTTCCCCATGGGGTAGTGTTGTTTGAGTTTTTGTTTTATTTTTTATTAACAAAAGCCTAATCCTTCCTGAAAATTGAGTCCTTGCATCTCCCATCATCCCCGAACCCTGACACCTGTGTCAATTTTAAAAAGTAACTTGGCTATTTTGTTGAAAATTTTAAAGAAACATGTTACTTTACCAGTTACTTGAAAAAATAAACATGTTGCTTTACTTTATTTTCATGCTCAAGAAACATGTCAAATTTGAGCACTGTAGCTAACACACATTATCAACCGTAAAATTACACTTACCGTAAACAAAGGTCTGTCACCACCGAACGCTCCCGAATCAATACCGAGCCAATCAGAACAGTTCTGTCACAACGCAATGCGGCAGAGTGAAACTGAAAACGTTTAGGCCTACCTTGTATCTTCATGCCTGCCCTGATTCTTCACTGCTCAATATGTTTTAAGAGATTACTCAAAAAAATCTGAAACTAAACTTCCAAAATCCACAATCTATCTCATCATCCTCGTCTGTGGTTCATATTCATATTCGTATTTTCTTAAGAAGCGGGAACCCTGTGCAGTTAGGTGTCGGAATGGGCGTGGCTATCTGTCGCGACTCCACGATGCTCTTATTATTAAATCGGTTTGCGATTGTCTTATCTTTCATATTGTGACGTATATCCGAGTGAAAATACTTTTCGAACAAGCAAAAATTTAGGGTGGGACTTTTGATTTTGTCCATAGGGAATTGCTGTGATCTCATGCGAGTACGACGTCATCAAGAAAAGTGGGATGGGAGGAAGTTATTTTAATAATAACTTATACATAATAACAATAACGTACACGGATAAATCATTCACAATAAATGCAGCAATATTTCATTATTAATTTTTAAAGGTCCATTTTGATTTCATTTTGACTAGGCAGCTGATCTAAGCATTTGGTTTGTTAGAAAATCTTTTATAGAGCTGCAGAAGAGCAACAAGTTAATGCAATTATGGAGGTGCTTTACGGGTTATAAAAATTATGGTTATGAATATATATATATAATCACTATTATTATTAAAGCTATGCCAGAGTATGTAAACATATTCCAGTATATGATTGCTTTTGTTTATAAAGTATGTAGCTTAAACCCCAGAGAATGATGAAGGATGTAATACGGCCAAGAGTGTTAGCAATTAGAGAAAGAGACACTTGTTTTGCCATTATTTTGCTATTTTTATTATAGCCATTGGCTGAAAATCAGGGTTCTCTGCACCTGATTGATGATTGGATCCAGTTTCATGCAGAGCAGCCAATTATTGGCCAAGAGACAGTGTGACATCTCAAGGAGGCTCTTACTATGGCAGAAAACACTGAGCATGTGCCAACTCACTGAATCTGACAGACATGTTGCCTGGCAACAGGAACTTGAGGGGCATCATATCACATGACAGTGTTTATTGTAGTGTGTATATGCAGATATATAATTAGGTTTTAAACTGTTGGAAGAAATCACCATGCCATTACATTAGTTGATGTGTTATTATCATAGAGATATATTGTAATCACTTGGGTTATATGAGCCAATTATATGGGTTATGTGAGAAGTATGAACTTCAAGGCTTTATAAGAGTGTGATTAAGCACATCCATATCATCTTGCCAGAGTGTGCTTAGGTACGTGTCAGGAGCCTGTAAAACTGGTCTTACTTTAACCTGCTGAAAGTCACTTTATCACAGGAATTTAAACACTCCTGTTCTCACGAATAGCAGGTTTGTAACATTGCATTTTAGTGTGTGGGTCGGTTTACTCATGGTAGACCTGCTAGTTACGCTAGGCAAGAATGCAGAATGTTTTGAAAGGTTAAAAATAGACTGTGGTTAGTTGATATTTATTACAGTTACAGGTAACAGGATGATTAAAAAGCGTAGGAGGAACTTCCACGAAAAATGGCAAGAGTACAGGAAAAGGAGGCCTGTGGTGGAGGAGGTCTTTTTAAATTTTCATGCTTCACATCAGCTGCCAGAGTGGAAGATAATGGTCAGGGTTGCCATGGCAACACTGGAATAAAAGGGAAAGTATCTTATGGGTCACATATGGCTGTTACTTCCTGTCTTGTAGACATGAGATGATTTCATCCTTTTCTGTACATTTCTAGGCGCCCTTAATAAACACCCCCACATTTAAGACGAAGTACAGACAAGTGCTGCCTGCCATTTAAAGCTGGCCCGATATGTAAGAAATGTTTAATAAGCTCCAAGTAAGCCATGCTAGAATTAAAGGCTTCTTTTATCTGCACAAAAGACAGGAAAACTTACTTCAGGTCTGTAAAAGCATGTACTGAAGTTATTTTTGGCAGTTCTGAAAACCTGAATAATGCAATACGCTTTTATATCCATCAAGAGGAAAAACTCTTATCTTTATTTAGCCATGAATTTCACATTGTGAAAAAATCACTTGTACAAAATAATGTTAACCGCAGTGGTTGAGATAAAATACAATTATATAACATGACATACAGAAATGTACAAATAAAATAAGAAATAAAAAGACCCACAAAAACAACAGTACAGGCCAACATTGACAATGTTTCAGCAATGCGTCTATTTGCGAAGGCATACAGCGTGTAAGAGTTCTCAACATTAGCACACAGGCTAATGAGTCACCTCTGAATCAATCGCTTGAGCAGGGGGAAGAAGGGAGGGCAAAGAGGTAAGAGGAAGAGAATAAAACAAAACACTTGATTTTAACCAGTTCAAATGGAGAGGGGAGGAACAGTTGTTGACCATTGGTTTGGCAACTGTGCTGTGTATGGGGGCAAAATAGGGTTTTCTGATTGGCTGGAGGTCAGAGTGTGCAGTGTTCTGTGAAAAGGTATTCTGGGAGGGGGGCGTGAGGACACTACAGGCCAAATGGAACTTAGAAAGCAAGAATTTCCTGGAGGAGATGAGAGGGTTTATGGCAGGAACATGAACCTCTTTGCTACCATTTTTCCTCTCTAAAGGCTTTCCTTCAACTTTGCAGTTGTGCAATTGAACAACATACAATTTTATATATTTTATAAGTATAAAGCTACGTAATTAGTTTGAAGCTGTAAAACAGTGTTGTCACAACAGCTATAGCATAGCAAACTGCCAGGGTTGTGATTCAACCCAAAAACGGTTCAAACTGTGTATCACTGCAGTGAATATTCAAACAGACAGAACATCTCTTCAGGCAGTGTGTTTAGCATTGTCATGAAAGCATTATGGTCTGTGCCTTTATGTAGATATCGCTTTTACTTATTTTGAGACCTTTGGGATCTAGCTTCATCATTCCACCATTGTAGTCATCATCATTAAATTTGGCTGATAAAATCATTGCTTTTTATGCCACAGACTATAGCAACTTAACATCCACTCTTAAAAATAAAATTATTTACTAAAAACTGGGAATTCATGACCATTTTAACGCCAATTGAAGAGTTCTTTTTTTTGTGAAACCAGGTTATTACGATTATTAACAATTATTATTATCGTTTTTCTCAATAACACTTTTGTGTTGTGTTTTTTGTCACAACAGCTTGAAGCTCTGATTGCGCCAAAGCGAAACTTCAGAATCCATTTGTACTGTTTTTGGAAGTAATGTCAGAAATAGAACAAGGCATCGGTTTACTGTCGGTGTTGTATCACATCTAGTGTAGACACACTCCCTTATTACAATACAATGGGTTCTATTTATGTTGAGTTGTGACACTCACATCCAGTGTAGACATGGTGTAAAAAAAGTTTTGTCGTTGAGAAAAGCCAAAACGTTTCTTCTAGGGTGTCAACTTTACTTTTAAGAGTGATCCAGTAAGGTGTCTGTGACATTCCTAATCAAATTGCAATGTTAACAACATGGCTGAGCTGTAAGGGAGTCAAAGTTACAACGTGCTGGTGACATTTCCAGCTGTTCTAAGAGCAGCTGCGCAAGTCACATTCCACAGATAGCTCTATACGTACCTTACAGCCCACAGAGACCCTGGGTCAGCCCGAGCTTCAGTACAGAGAGAGTGATGGTCGCAGAGCAGGGGAACAGAGGCTGTATACTGGACCGAGTTTGGCATGGGGTCACTGGCCATTGGTCGAAAGCATTTGCTAAACTATGCTGATATTCTAGTAGAGTTTCTAGTTGAAACTTAATGCTTTTAAATGGTGGTTTGAGTTCCAATTATACTGCATAAAACAGAAGTTGACACAGGTCACTGATCCATCACAACCAGGTGGATTTATCTGTTTTAAAGACAACTAATTAAATAATTTAAAGAATCTGGATCATTTGGTTAACGCTTAAAGTGATAGTTCGCCCAAAAATGTAAATTCTGATTGAATACATGAAAATTTTCAATCTTGGGTGAACTGCCAATCCAGTTTGAAGAATTTTCCTTACCGTCCCCTAATCTCTCAAAACCACTTGCCAACTCCCTCCCTTGCTGACCAGCCTACTTGCACACAGGATAATCTGAAGCTGTGACATCATTCAGCCCATTCTTATCCTGTCAAAGACCTTTGACCCCCAAGCAAGAGGCTCTAGAGTACGCTGACCACTACAAATTCCACCTGCTCAGTCAAAATTACCTTATGTACATGTGCAAAAAAGCAGCAGGAACACAGAGCATTTTGGGCCATGCGTGGTACAAAAACCTGTTAACTTCTATGCAAACATGTATGCAAGCAAAAAACAAAAACAATAAATAAATGCACAACTGAAAAAAAAAAAAAAAAAAAAAAAAAATATCATAAATTAAGACCATTATTAGACACTGAATTATTCTAAACCAGAGAGCCAGTCTGTTGAACTTTTCTCATTCTTGTCCTTTTTTTTTTTAATTTAGTTTAGTTGTTGTTGCCATAGAGACTGCATTCCCTCATAGGGTGACGAAACGACTCTCACCTCTATTCGCTCTCCTTCTGTCGCTCACGTTTACCGTGACTGTATGTGCTTAGAATAGTACAGCCAAAAACAGGAAAGCACAAGTGTCCCGAACAATTTGAGTTTTGTACAGGAGAATCTTGAAATTTGAGTTGGTCAGTGATCAGAAGCTGGAAGTGTTTGTTTGGCAGTTTTTCAGAGGGCATGCATAAGCTGTCTGTCAGGTGTTTATTTTGGAGAGGATGGGACAATGATTGGGTGTTGAGTGGGGTCAGATGGACTCTTGTTCAGACTAACATGCTGGGACATGCCTCTTCACATACGCACAGCTGGTGTGTGTACCTTGGGACACACTGTGCCAGTGTCCATCTTTACACCAAGCTGCTAAGGTTTGTTCAACAGCTACAGTTCAGCATCAGTCGGTACTCCTCGTACAGACGTGTGAAGGTCAAACATGTGAAAAAAGGCTCAAGTTTCTTTCTGTACTTTTTATGCTTGAAACCAGCAAAATATGGCATTTATAAGTCCATTAAGAACCCACCTCAGTTTTTTTTTTAACAAAGTCTATTTTTTTTAACAAGACCAAGGGAGAAGAAAAGGTAGATACATATCAGGATGTGAGGTACTTTCCCTGGAGTATCTTAACATCTCCAATCATGCGTTGAGACTCCTGCTGATCTCCCAATCAAAAGCTTCCAATTTTCCTTCATGCAGTATAGAAATTAAGACAGTCATATGGGTCTATTGTAGCTTGCATGGCATCAGCATTGTACGAAGAACAAATAAGAGTACACACACACACACACACAAGGGGGTGGATAATGCTGGTTGTGTCGCAGTTCTTTTGGTTTTCACTGGAAAGCCCAGGTTCTGATACTTCACAAAATGTAGGATATGACATCACAAAGTACTTGAAACTAAAAGATTTTGGCAAATTTGCAGCAGAAAATAAGCTTTGCGACTGAACTTCGTACACAATACTTAGCTCTTATGGGAGAAAGTTCCTTTAGTAAAATTGCACAGGAGGGTTATGGCGTTTCTTCACAGTTGGAATCCAGTAGACAAAGACAAGTGGACACAAGGAACCCTGTGGAACGATAAGATAAAACACATTAGGAACTTATATTTCAAATCAAGATCTTTTTTTTTCTCTCATTATGCTACTTTTGAAAGCTAGACTAAATATCACCCAGAACTTCACATTCACACAGATATCAGGAAAGAATAACATCTCACAAACATAATTCAGACACTAATCCTGACCATTTGATCTTGATCTTTTCTTTTACCCCCTCAAGAAAAAACAAGAGGAAAGGACAGGTCAGAACCTCACAGCAGCAGATACAAGCCAAAAGACGTTATACACACAGAAGTTAGAACATTGGTGGTATTAAGTTAAAGCGTTTACCTAGAACACCACTAAATGTAACAACAAAAGCTTCCTCTTATGTCCATTGTTGAACCAAATGCGACAGTGCATTTTCCTCTTTGGCTTTGACACTTCTATCGTTTTACAGCCTTAAGCTTCTGTAAAGGCCAATATCCATTCTGAAGTCATGTATTCTCTTTCTCTCTCAGGGCCTCTTGCTCAAAATAAGAGAAACATTAAGTAAGAGTGATCATTTGAACGCAGAAATCCCCCAGAGCATCCAAATCAAGTCGTTAGCACACATTCCCTCTCGCTCTCACACATTCTCTCTTTTCCTTCCCAACTCCCACTTTCTTCTTTTAAGTTGAGCATATAAACGACAAAGGGCAACAGAGCCCTGCAGTTACAGAAGAATCGCTTGACAATTAAAACCCACTCAAACAGAAGCCCAAAGAGCCTGAAAGGGGGCAAAATCCATCCCTCCATTGATCCTGGGGGCTGGCTGGGTGTAGACTCTACAGAGCAGTTTTTGAAGACAAAATGTTCAGTGAACCATGGCATTTCATCTAAGCAGCATGGAGCTGACGGTGGATGAACAGAGCTTAGACTAATGACCTTCCTCCAGTACCACACCCGCCAAACACAAGCCTGGCATAAACAAATACACGCGTGTGTGCAGATTGCACTGCTGTACATGCGCAGGACACGCAACCTTTGTTTTTTACCATGGTCAAGATTTTAAACTGATGTCAGTTTTTATACTGAGCTAATTATATTTTCTGTCTCGAAGATTGAAAGGATACAGACAGGTTACTTTCTTTACTGTCATTCAATCATTTTAATGAATTCTTTCAACCACAGCAAAGACATTTACAATGTTACAAAAGTTCATCTAAATGTTATATTAATAAAAAAATAAACATCACAGCCTACACAAAAATATTAAGCAGCACTACCTTTTGCAGCATTTATAAAAGGTTTATTGATCATCAAATCAACATAGAATGATTTCTGAAGGAAAAAATAACACTGAAGACTGGAGTAATGAAAATTCAGCTTTGCCATCACAGGAACAAATGACTTTAAAAAAAATATATGTTCAAACAGAAAAGTTATTTTAAACTGTAATGGCGTGTAAAATATTACAATTCTTACCAGATCTAATCAAACGTATGAAGAAGTCTCTCACATGTGTGTGTGTGTGTATGTATATATATATATATATATATATAAAGGCTGTGTTCTGACAGCCTTAGTCTTTTTTTTATTATGAATAAAATTTCAACGACAAATCACATATCCTGGATCCTTTATCCAAAGAGCTGAAGATTGAGGCAATTACTTGTTGGCTATATTGGTGGAAAAATAAACCCATACATGCATGTAGTTTGTTATTCCATCTGTTCTAACAAAGAAGTACATCTGCAAAGAACATCAGTGAACCTTTCCAGAGTTCAACAGCACATTTGTCCAAAAAAATTATTCATAGTGAGAGGGAAAAGATAAGAGAAAGAGAGCAGTGCGTCTATGCATGTAGGAAAGGGAGGATCTCTGTAACCAGATGCATTCCCATGGGAGAGAGATAGCAGGAGTTTGAGTGTGAGAGAAAACAGTCAGTTGAAGAGAAAGAAAGAGCAAGCCTAAAAATCTTTGTTTACCCTCCCTTATCCAGTCCTCCCCCTCTCTCCTTATCTCAGTCTTCTCTCTCCTCCCACTCCTCAGGCCAGCAGTAAGGCTCCTCATTGTTAGTTGGGAGGAAGCTTACTTAGAACACTTCATGGTCTTTTAAATGCATAGGAATGGCTCAGTGAACAAAGGATGGACCACCACTTTGAAATTAACTGCCCTGTCGTGGTGGGCAGCATTTCACAGGCACATAAAGTCACAGAGACTTTAGAATCAAAGCTAATGACCAGCACCAAAGGGTCAAGAATGGAATGAGTGCTGTTTTTCATTGAGGAGGAAGTTAAGTTGGTGTGTATCTTGTTTAGTCTACAGTCTTGAAGTTTGGTTGACTAAGTATTTAGGGGTTATTCTGTTCTCAATGGAACTTCCATGAAGGAAAGAAATTAATGTATAAAATATTCAATTCATTCTACCAGGTAGAGACACATCTTTCTATTATTAGGCACTTTCATTTTAAAAAATGTGCCAAAATCACCCTCTACTATCTTTGACAATCCTTGTTTTTTCTCTTCTTTTTTCCCCTCACAGAGTCTTTGGCTCTCATCAAAAAAAAAAAAAAAGACTGTTATCCCTTTCCAAAGAAATACTTAACATCAAACTCGCATCATCTGAAATGCAAGAATTTCAGCAGACTGTAAAACATGATGATTAACAGTACCAAAACCATTTATAAAACCCCCCAGCTATGAGTCATCTGATTTGCCTCATCTCGCTTGTATAGATTGTTTAAAATTCAGAGTATGCTTAAGTCAAGCCAAAAAGAATTCTGAATAAAAATAATTTGGAATCAACAGAATGGGTTTAAGCTGATCTTTGATCTTCCACTACAGTTAGGAATCCATTGAATTCAGTTTTGTTTTGACATACACTGTTTTATCAGTGAACACTAACTATATCCTTTTTTTCCACCAACTTTAGATTATAGAAATAATTTTACTTTTTTTTTTTTTAAGTCATTCAAACACTTTAGTCTGATTAAACTGTGCTAGTCATTTTTTTTCATTTTTTTCAAATTCACTAAAAGATAAAGATGACAACACCTTTAATCAGAAAGACTGGCAATACATCGTCCTTGACTTATATTTGTGGCATGTACACTCAGATAGACAGACTATAACTCAGTAACACAACAGTCCATTGTAAATGAAATACTTGGTTACTAAACTGTTAATCAGACTTCATGAAAGCATGCTCCATGTTGTCGTCAACACACTGCTCATCCAAACACACAATACCTTCTAAACATCACTTTCTCTGCCTTTTCTCAGAGCCCTCCCTCTTCTGTTTGCCCTACCTCTCTACCCTCCTTTCTCCACCCTTAGACAAATTTCCCCCTCAGGAACAATAAAATTCTTCTATTCTGCTTCAATTACCCTCGGTGCAACGCCCCTCACTGCACGCTCATAACTCATTCAGCCCTACCGCAAGCTGCCTCCTCACAACAGAGGTATGCAAACAGTTTAACTCTGGATCTAAATTTTACGTGTGAAGATTTGCATATGCCCACTTGCACATTACAATTAAATTAAGTTGTAGCCTAGTATCCATGTATGGTAGGTGCATGAAGCATGGATTTCCAGCTCAAAGACCAAAGCTCTTAATTCTCTCAAGCAAGAATCTCCATTTTTTTTTCTCCCTCACAGTCTGTAGACTGATCAGATACAGCAGCGCCTCAGTATCAGCCAGACCAGACAGAGCACACACATCCACTGCATCAATGGGCACATCACTGCTGAGAGGTGGATACTGGAAAGCCTGATGCCCTTTTCTGATGCAGCCCTGCTGTGACCGAAGTCTGTTTTTCTGGAGACTGAGCAAGGCCCAATGCTCAACAGCCAGTATTTTTATGGATTCTCAGGAGATGTGACATCTGTAGCAACCCATTACAAGACATCAATTAATATGAGTAGTAGTTAGTACAACCATTTATAACCGGGTAATCTCCTCACAGAAACAAAGGAAAACTGGAGAAAGACCATCAAACAAGAAATGAGAACGAATTCAGAGAGCACTGGGGAACTGATAGATAGAAAGAAATCCATCTGATTGCGCATTTGGGCAGAGTTGACCTGGTTGATATTCCTAGCATGCTGCCTTGCCATTCCTTTCCTTTCTGACTTATAACAATCTAATTGCTCTGTCAATACTCAATTTGTCACTGATTTTAGTAAGGTTCTTTGTCAAAGTATGCACAACGCAGATCACAAGGGATGAATGAAATCACTATATCCATATGAACAAAAAGAGAGCCATGTAACCTTGTACAAGCCATGTAACCTTATACTGACTTTTCAATGTGCCAGTATGCTTACAACGAAGGTAATATGCATGGCAACCACAACAGTGGGACTTAATAAAAAAAGGGGGGGAAAAAATAATTAATTAGGAAAATTAGCACGTTATTTTAAAATGTTAAATGAGATGCATCCAGCCCTTGGTAATTAAGGACATTAACACTTTGAAATTCCCTAGAGTTTCAAGAAAAACTCTTAAATGTATTTCAGTCCTTTTAAACTACTGTGACCATGCAAACATAAACTGAAAAGTGTTGAACTGACATATTAAAACTCCATACCATTTTACCAAAATATGTTATTTTAGTATTCTGTAAAATAAATAAATCATTTTAAACGAATTTAGGCATTATAACTATGTACAGTGTGAAACCTGGATTTTTACATTTGATATTGTATTTAACAGGGCGAGATTACTGATATGGTACTGCTCTGCTACATATCACTTCTCTTTTTATAAGTGGATAAAAAAACAAAACAAGTCTGATAATTCTGTTTTTAGGTTGCACAACCTACCTCATAAGAATAGTAGGGTCACACAAGGGAGTACAAGCATGCTTCATGCTGGGAGGTGTTTCCAGGTGCTGACGAAGGCAGTGGGGATTAAGGAATAAGGTACGGTAGTGATGCTGTTCCAGGCATCGAGCGTGGGGTCATAGCAGTCCAGGGTTTTACAGCGCTGTGTACCAAAGTAGCCACCCACCACATAAAGTTTGTTTCCAGAAGCCACCGCTTGGCAGCTCATTCGCTTCGCTGTAACATCTCCAACTTTAGTCCACTGATAAGTCTCACTGCTGAATTTGTAAGCAGAGCAAGCAGAGAATTCGGTGTCGCCCCCCATTACAAAGATCTGGTTGCCGAGAACAGCAGCTGCAGTGTAGCGCCACGGCTGCGGGCAGGACGCCGGGACTGTCCAGCGATTTTCTGAGGGATCATAGCACTGAACTTTAGGCAGCTTGTCATGGGCCACACTTGTCCCACCAAAGGCGAACAACTTAAGCTTCACACTGACGACAGCTGCATTACTAACTCCTTCTCGCAGTGGTGCCACCATGCTCCACTTGTTAGCAACTGGGTCAAACTGCTCTACCTGCTTCAAGGACACAGATGGTGATGCAGGCAGACAGCCAGTGGCAGCTGTGTGACCTCCAACAACATACAGGCAGTGGCGTAACTCTGCGGAACCGTGACCGAAACGTGCTATTAGCATCGGAGCCGCTTTGGACCATTCTTCATGTAACGTATCGTACACCCAAACGTCTTTAGAGACACCGTTCTCTGAGCCCCGGCCACCCGTCACGTACACTTTGCAGCCAATGGCACAGGCACTGAACTCCTTTCGTGGGCTGGGGATGTCTGCCTTTGGAATGATCTCTTTGGCCTTCTGGTCCACCAGGTAGAGCTTGTCGCACATAAATGTGGGGCCGCCTAGCAAGAAAAGGGCATGACTGGTCTTGCGGGGCCGGGCGCAAGGACTGTTGACGACGCCGTCGTTTTGCAAGATACGCAGTTTGCAGCGAATGGCTTCATCTACCAGCTCTTTGCTTTTAGCCTGTGCAATGATGAGCTCCTCCGTAGAGACATTCTCCATTAGGAAGATAGCAGGAAGAAGAGCCAGACGCACGGTACGGAGCAGTTCCGGAAGATGACAGTGCCTCCTCTCAAGGTCATAGTTCACCCAGTTAAGAGCCGACTCATAGACCAAACGCTCATCCTCGGTTTCGAGCTCTTCGTGTGCTAGCAGTTTGACCAGCATGTCCTTGGGCAGCTGGAGAAACTCCTCAGTCTTGCAGATAGCAGGAAAGTTACTGAGACACATGCTCCAGGACAGCTGGAACAGCTGGGTGCACTGGTGAGCATCTGAGAGCAGCAGCATGCCCAGGCAATTGGATGGGTGGAGGTTCTTCTCCAGGAACTCTGCACAAGCATCACGAATGTCCTGAAACTCCAGCATGTCACCGGCCTCAAGGAGAGACTCCGCATTCTCCTCATTTATTATTACTCTTGACGAGTAGGCATAGTCCAGAAGGAGCTCCAATACCTAGACAACGCAGAGTAAAAACATAGTTAACCTAAAAGTGATAACCGCTAATTTTTGCATTCGAATTGCAATTTAATTACTTATAAACCATGAAACTATTGCTTTGCAAAAGCAAGCCTGATGTTCAACCCCTGAGCTTCTCCAAGGTTTCACAACTCTCCAATCATTTAATCACACAATCATACTTTCGAACCTTCATAAAACATGCTTTTTTTAAAGTGTTTGAACAATTTAGTCCAAGATTGAAAGTCACCAGCGTCCAAAAACCGCTGGACCTCTCCGACTAAAAAACATTTTTTTCATTCGTGTTCCACAGAAGAAATTTGTACAGTATGCGAACCGCATGAGGTTGAGTAAATGACAGCATTTTTTGGTGAACTTCACTTCAACAACACTCATCAATTTAAACACTACAACAATACCTCTGGATGAATGGAGTCCCTGAAGTCCACTTCACTGTCCTGACTTTCTCTCAGACCTCCACTGAACATTGCTTCAAAGTAGCGGCTGCAGGCAGCCAGGACAGCCCTGTGGCATGGGAAAGAGCGGTTTCCTGCGTGGAGTAGAACATCAGTGAAGAGTCTCTGCTGACGAAGCGCATTTAGGTGCATTAGTACGCTGTCTGCGTACGAGGACTTGTGGAACAGGTAGATGTTCATAGAGCCCGTGCTGGCACGAGACTTGCGGTTCTCGTGGACACAGACAGACATTTTCATTGAATCCTGAAAAAAAAAGAAAAGAGAAATTGTTCCATTGACAAAACTGGCATACTATTGGGCTTTAAACTGTTGGTTTCAGAAGTTAACGGACATTGTTTTGAACAGATATGATCAATATCAGAAAAATACACAAAGAGCATGCCAAACCTCAATATGAAGGCAGAGAAAGATGATGTAATTCTGCAAACACAACATAAAAACCAACTGGAAGCCTCTCTGATGTCTAGCCGACTGGAATGTGAACAAATGCAGGGGAGTCTAATCATTACCAGGTGTTCAAAGGCGGACGGATAAGGAGAGGAAACTGAAAGGGGGGGGGGGACTTTCAGAAGTAAACACCACTGCCTGAAATTTAGCGAACACAGCGAACAAAGAGTTGAGCACCAGGCACAGAGTCAACACTAAGTGTGTCAATGTCACGACTGCCATCTGGTCGCCTATATGGTGCACATTCAAATCCAATCAGTCTGAATTTCCATGTAACCGATACACGCCCTCTGGTCCCTGCCGGCTGTCAACATCCCTCCGGGGAGAATTTAATTGTGTTTCCGGTAATGTTGTGCAGAGGCAAAATGTAGTTCTGAACTGAGCTAAATACATTAAGGACACAAAAGCAATGGTGATGTATCACACCTGATACAGACCAATAATCCTTTTAAATTGGCCACAGCTGTGAAATACAAGAGCCAGAAACCCTGTGCTGACATTGGCCATTAATTATTTTGAAACATGCCATTTGAATGACTTTATGCATAAACAATCAGTAAATAACTTACAATAAAATAAAGTCTTATAACATGTAGACTCAATGAAAACTGCTTTTTAAGCACCATTTATGTCTGTGCCAACAGAAATCCTTTTTGAATTATGACAGATCAACAATCTAATGACAATGATCACTCAGATCACTATCACTCACACATAATTTTATTTTTAATAATAGATTTTTTTTTAACTTAAACTATATTATAATAAGGAATATCTACAATAATCACTTGCTGGAAACAAATTATATTTAAAACATGCGAATATAAACAAACCCAAAACATAGCCTTAAAATATAACTTAGGATATGTTCAGTCACTAAATAATGCACGTGCATGTCCATTTATGAATACACAGAGCGCAAATATTACCTGTTCAGGAGCAATGAGGACTTCAGTTCCGTTTGCCTTGGCCCTCGAACATGCCACAACGCGACGCGAACAGTCACAATACAAGCGGCGCCGCACGGTAATAGCGTCCGATGTCGCGTCGATAAACCTCAAAATAAATCAAAGACGATTACTTTAATCCAGATGCTTTAATGTAAGAAACTAGCCTACAAGTATACTTTGGTATATTGTTGCGTTTACATACAAAACTAGTTCCTCAATTTCTGTGACTGCGGTGCAGAAACGATGCATCTGCTCGTATCGTCATACAGCAGCTCTCGCGCGCCCGTCTCAATAGTGAACAGCTGACGGGGTGTGAGCTTTTAGAGGAGGAAGAAACAGAGGCGGAGCGCCTCCGCTCTTCAAGAGAATGTGGGAGGAGATAAGACTGCTAAACCGGCAGAGATAAGGAGAATGTTGCTCATTAATAGAATAATTAAGGGATTTTATTAGGCTGCAAATCAGCATGGCTTTGTGCATGAAAGTATTAAAAATGATTGCATGATTAATGCTATACATTTCGCAATAAAAAGTCATTTAAACGTCGTGCTGCATAATTAAGGTAATAAATGAATAGCGAATGCTGTGTATTGAAGTGAAAGGCGTTATTGTTTAATCATCTAGTCAATAAGCTGCACTAGGAGTGCAGACTAAAGTTTGTTCCTCAGTAGTGTGAGATGCACTACCATGCACTCGCAGGTTAGATGTTTCAGAGATATTATTGCATTTCATTTACGGAACAATGTCGTCCCCTGCTGAGCAAATGGAGCATTTGCGTTGTTTGCATCGGATCTGTAAATGCCCCTCGACATGAGTAGTTGATTCAAATTGCTACATTTTGAGGGAAACTTTTCAAGATTGGTCTTAAGTCTTGCATGTTTCTTTCCTAAATTTACTCCTTGTGCATACAAAAATATAACTGGACTATTGCAAATCATGCCAAATGCAAAGACTGGAAATGTGTAAACTGATAGATGTAAAACGTTGCGGTTCGTAGCATTAATGATGAATAGAGCATTGGTGTTAATTGCAACGCCAAGGTCATGGGTTCGATTCCCAGGGAACGTAAGAACTGATTAGAATGGCAGTGTGTTTCTTAAATGCAATGTAAGTCGCTTTGGATAAAAGCATCTGTCAAATGCATACATATAAAATATAAATATCAAGGAGTTCACTTGTCTCGACTCACGGTTAACTCGCCAATCCTATTATGTTGACGTTTTTGAAGTGGAACCGCCAAACTCTCTATTTGTCTTAGCATTTTCTTGTGGGTTATGTCGATTGTGTACAGTGTTCCACTGTATACGGTAACAAAACAAAACAAAACACCCAAAAGCGCCACCTAGCGGACTCCACCCACTTGTTGCCAGCATCTCTTATAACCAGGTGACTGCGTTTCCCAAAAGCGTCCTGGGCCGACTCCACAGAAAAGCTTACAGTGCTATTGGGAAACCCAGTCAGTTCTGTTCTGAATGAAAACCCCAATGTTCTTCGAATGCCGAATGTTTTCTTTCTGTTTCTGAAACTGCACGTTTATAGCTAAAAAAAGTCCATGTCCAACTCAATTGTAACATTAGCAAAACGTTCTAAGAACATATGTTTGCATACACTATTTCTGCTGAAACGTTAAAAAAATCTTGAAACAGACATTTGATGTGTTAAGCTATTTTCTTTCCATCTTAAAATAGATTGCAGTCTATCGAAAAATGTTATTAGTTCACAAAAAACATGTTTAATGCTTTACAAAAAAAAGGATAATGGGACTGCAAATATTAAACTGGTATTATAATGACCTTCTACATTAATATTAAGTATTTGTGAAATATAGCTTTTGCTAACAGCCTTTCAATTGTAATGGTTTTATGACGTGAAGCGTTTTAATACAGTCTGATCCCCCTGTTATCATAAGATTTCCTGTTTTTCGGTCACGAGTTTTTTCTTCTTTTCAGTCTTGGTCCAAGTTTCCAAACTTTACATTAGCCAACAAATAAGTATAGACCCTTTTTCGCTCTGTACAAATGCTCAGATAAAATAAGTGAGGTTTGTTAATCTGCGCAGACCGAGGGAGGTGTGGCGAACGGCCGATTTGAGTTCGTTGACGCAAACGCCTCCCCCGAGCGCAATAACATCCACCGCTCAGTCGGGTTCATTCAGACTGAAAGCAGAAGTCAGCTGACAGCACAGCCATGTCCTGGCTACTCAAATTTGCGCCGCTATTGTTCGCGGTATCCGTCTGCCACGCATGGCTCTTCGACGACTTTTTAGAAAAACAGAAAGTATCGGAGGAAATCTCTCTCTGGCCGCTACCGCAGAAATTCCAGTCGTCCTCCGTCGCTTTTAAACTCAGCCCCGCCAGATTTCAGATTGTGCACGCGAAAGAGTCTTCCGCCGGACCGAGCTGCAGTCTACTTGAGAATGCGTTTCGCAGGTACTATAACATGTTTCATCTATATTTAGGCTAATGTTGTGTCATGGAAGACGCTAAATGTGTAGTTTTAACAGGAAGTACTACACTGTCACGTGAAAATATACAGTGAGAGGAGTCATGCTTTTATCGTTTGTTTTGCAGATATTTTGAATACGTGTTTGGTGAACTGAAGAAGTACGAGAAGAACCGAAAGAAAGTGTTTGATTCCGATATTGTGGAGCTTAAGGTGTGGATAACATCAGCTGATCCGGAGTGCGAAGGTTACCCGAGTCTGCAAACCGACGAGTCATGTGAGTTCTCCTCTCCTTTCCTTTCCTCTCTTCCGCCTCTGTGATCCACAACGCCGTAACCTCACTGATCTCCAATCCAATAGAACACCCGCAAATCCAATAATAGACATCTGCTTATCGGAGATGTAATCGGGTTAAAGTATTAACGTGACGAGCTCCTTTTAGATATAGTAACATTTGACCCATGAAAAGTATTTTGTAAACTTTTTTTCTTTCTATCATAGTCAATCACTCATTGTTTCTGCATTCAGATATGTTGTGATCAACCTGTGAGCCTGTAACTGTACGGTTTTCATCTCTTTGTGTAGATGAGCTGTCAGTTGATGAACCCTCCGCTGTGCTAAAAGCTGCTAATGTATGGGGAGCTTTGCGAGGTAAGCTTATGCTGTTCTTTTGATCAGTGAACCTGGCAAAATATTCCACAATGATATTGAGCTGCAGTTTTCAACATGGATAACAATCAGTTGTTTACTGAGCACCTAGTCAGCACATGATTTCAGGATCATGTGACACGGAAGACTGGAGCTGAAAATTTGCATTGCATCACAGGAATTTTACAACGTATTACAATAGAAAACCGTTAATTACAATGGCCATATTTCACAATATTATAGTTTGATCAAGTTAATGCAGTCTTGGTGAACATGAGACGACTTTCAAAAACAAAAAAGAAAGTCTTTTGATATTTTTAATGGTAGTGTAAGTTTCACAAACTCCTCTTTCAAGCAGACACGCTTTTAAAGCATTTTCTAGATGGGAAAAGTGTAATGTAGGTCACAGTTTATCATGTTTAACAACCTCATATACTTTATGTCAAGGTAATAGATTTTATTCTGTCCATATAAGATGTTTTACTGTCATGAATGGTTTCATCAATGTGTAACTACTACATATGTTTATTGATTTAAGGTCTGGAAACATTCAGCCAGCTGATCTATGAGGATGAATATGGAGTTGTAAGTTAAAAAACATAACCTTATTTAAATAACCTCTTCATGATACTTAAGGTTTTACATGTATATGAATAATTCACCTCGGTTGGTCTATCTTAAGCTTTTATCAAATCCTTTTTTTTTGTCTTCTCAACAGAACAACATCAATAAGTCAGTCATCTCAGATTTCCCACGGTTTAACCATCGAGGGATCCTCCTGGACTCGTCTCGCCACTTCCTTCCTCTCAAAGTCATTTTGGCCAACTTGGTGAGCTGAAATAATTTTATGATGACAGGCTTAACATAATTTTGAGTAATAATTATGTTTTATGTATATACCCATGTGTTATTAACATAATACATGGGTCTAGTGGAATATTTTTCTTTTTTTACTGGCAAAATTGCTCAAGGAAGTCGTTTTTAGATCAAGCAAATTCATTTCCAACATGCATGACCGTAATCACAAGACAAGATATGCTTATCACAAGGTTTATCTAGAAACATTTGTGGCCAGTGAACAGTGGTGAGAATTAGTGATGATGATTTTTTTTCTGTGGTTTGTAATTTTAATCTAGAATTAAATGTTCTATCAATGGACATATGTGCAATGACCTTCCCAGGTTTCGAAATGCTTCTTAATCCACAGTGTTCAGTAAAGAGAAATCTCATGTTCACAGGAAGCTATGGCGATGAACAAGTTTAACGTATTCCACTGGCACATTGTGGACGATCAGTCATTTCCTTACATGAGCCGTACCTTCCCTGAGTTAAGTCAGAAGGTGAGTGTGTGATTTTTCACAGACATTAGCTGTTTTTGTTATATATTGTGAACACAGTTGATACGGCAAAGTATAATTACAATGCAACGTTCCATATTTATTATAAGACTTTTATAAAGACTATTAAAAGATAAGACTAATTTAAAACAAATTTTGTAAATGGTTGTTCTCATATAGTTTTTATTTTTTATTTTGCTGCATTGAAAGCGAAAGGTAAAGCATACAAATTTATAGCAAAATGATGATGCTCCTGTACAGCGTGTCGTTTCCTTTAGTGTAGAAATGTCACCTTAATTGAAAAGCATTAGCTTTAGTTCACACGCTTTGGCCATAGAATCCAACTCCAACTGTAAAACCTGACCGGGGAAATGTTTATATTTGTGTATTGATCTAAATTTTCCTATCTGTTTTGTGACTGATAGGGAGCCTATCATCCATTCACACATGTGTACACTCCATCTGATGTGAAGATGGTCATCGAATTTGCCCGCATGAGGGGGATCCGGGTCATCCCTGAGTTTGACACCCCAGGACACACACAGTCATGGGGCAATGGTCAGTGAACATGATAAATGACAGTTTTTAGTCATATTTCAGCTACGATTAAAATAGCAATAACCATTTTCTCTTTCTGTCGCTGCTTCCCATAGGCATAAAGGATCTGCTAACACCCTGTTTCAGAGGCTCTACTCCTTCTGGAACATTTGGGCCGGTGAACCCCATCTTAAACTCCTCTTATGAGTTCATGACCCAGTTTTTCAAAGAGATCAGCACTGTCTTCCCTGATGCCTACGTTCACCTGGGGGGAGACGAGGTTGACTTCAGTTGTTGGTGCGAATAAGAAAGGAACTTTGTACACATCACTTTCCGGAAAATGAACCCAATGCTAATTATCATGCAATAAACTCTGGTTATGATTTAAGCCTGTGTTTGTATTCTTCTCATTGTTCCTGTAGGAAGTCCAATCCTGATATTCAGAAGTTTATGGAGCAGCAGGGCTTTGGCACAGACTACAGCAAACTGGAGTCCTTCTACATTCAAAGGTCAGCACTTCAGTACTGTCAGGAAGTCTATTGATTATTGTCTTGTAGTATAAATAACAAGATGGTTATGATGGTATGTTGATTTCCTACATTACCATGTAATTTGCTATGTAAAGTTTAATCCTGAGGAGAAAATTATCTTGGGGAATTGTAAACTTTTGTTAAAGTGTAATCTAACAAAGTTATTATTACATTATTCATCAATGACAAACAGGTTACTTGATATTGTGACTGCTACCAAGAAAGGTTACATTGTGTGGCAGGAAGTTTTCGATAACGGCGTGAAGGTAAGGTTCTTCTTATCTATGTAGTTGTGCTTGTGGTGTTAGAAACTAGTGTAGTCATATTCAGACTTTACAGTCTTATTGGGAACTGATTTGTTTTTGAAAAAGTAGTTGGATTAAGCTGTCAATTGGGAGATTATAATTAAAAGACAAATTCTAGTAGATCCACAATGCGTTGTAACTTCAAATCAAAGCCTAATCTACTTTTCCTTAACCTTCTTAATAACAAATAGCTTGACTTGAGTGCTTGCTTTCTCACAAGCCACTACTAGCATGCCAATAAATGGGTGTTTTTGATTGCTCTTACAAGTAGATGTATATGCTTGCCCAGAACAATTGCAAAGCCAAAAAGAAAAACAATAGGGCACTTAATGTGCTTTATGCATGTTCCAGCTGAATCAAAACACTGTTGTGGAGGTGTGGATGGGGAACAAGATGGAGGAGGAGCTACAGAATGTGACTCGGGCAGGATTTACAACCATTCTTTCTGCCCCTTGGTACCTGGACTACATTAGCTATGGACAGGACTGGAAAAACTACTACAAAGTTGAGCCTCTCAATTTCTCTGGTCAGTTTCTTCAGCCAAAGTCTCATTTTGTTTATTTTAGCACCATTAGTTTACTAATGTAGTGATTTTGAACACCATCATTTAGAAACTCAAGTTATTCAAATTGGTGTTTACGCATGATGACCATTACATTGAGCAGTTGTGTGTGATGGTTTTGATATGTCTTGATTGTAACTGAAAGATGGTACAGATTCAGGTTTAGGGTTTTAATCGGATATTGTTAGGGGATTTTTTTATTTTAGGTTTTCAAGAACTATACTTTTTGTTAAATGTTAACCTGGCTTTTACACTAAAAATAGCCATATAAGCTGGCCTAGTGTTAAATCACAAACAAGCTTGTGGGTTGAGGATGTTGTCTGGTTAGAAATGGTCCCTTGAAAAACACCAGATTTTTAATGGAGGACGTGTGTTCTTGTCATCAACCATATGTTGAATGCATAGAACTTCCTTTAATTTCTGCGCAATTTTTGTACTTTAATTGTGATTCTGTAAGTGTCTTTAAAGCTCCTGGTTTTGCTTGTCACTAGTATGTTGTCGTGTTTAGTTTTGTCTAAGTATGTAAGTGTGTTTGACCACCCCGATCAACTCTGAGCTCTTGCCACATCTTGAGTTCAGTTGTTAAAGACATCGTAATCCTATTCCCCCATACACTTTGGAAAGAAGTCACTCTAGATACACTACCGTTCAAAAAATTGGGGTTGGTAAGATCAAAGCAGTAATATTGTGAAATATTATTAAAACTTATCTATCATTTAAATGAACTTTTATCAATTTAACGTGTCCTTTCTGAATAAAAGTACATTCTGAAAATGAAATCTTACTGACCCCAAACTTTTGTATGGTATGCTTTGCCAAAGCTCCTCCTCCACCTTGCTTCAGCCTCGTTTACACCAATATCACTGCTAAAATCATGTGCTAAAATATTAATATGCTGCTGTATAAAAAAAAACAATTTAAAGGAATCGTTCACCCAAAAATTGTTCTTCCTCAAGTTGTTTCCAAACCTGTATGAACTTCTTTCTTCTGCTGAAAACACACACACACAAAAAGTATGGGTAACCCAACAGTTGATGGGGGCCCAGTTGACTTCAACACCATTGAGAAAACATACTGTGGAAGTCAATGGGGCCCATCAACTGTTTGGTTATCCTAATTCATAAAAATATATTCTTAAGTTTTATGGATGATTAGAAGTAAAGGAGAGAATTTACATTTTTGGGTGAACTATCCTTTGACTGTTGTCAGGCTCAAATGCTTGACAACAGTTAACTAATTATATATTGACAAAGCAAGCATGTTTATTCAGTCAAAACGAAGCATCAAACCTTCCAGGAGAATATGAAAAACTGGGTGTATTTCTGATGTAGTGCCAATTTTGATAAACCGTAATTGTTATAATTGATTTAATGCCAAATATTGTACAATTATATACGTTTTGCTTTAAAAGCAGCTATGTTTAGTTCTTTCAAAACTACTAGTGATTAGTTTTTCATTACTGTGTAGTTTCAGCTTGGTAACTTTGGTATTTCTTTCTTACGCAAAGTCTATCTAATATGAAGCATGAAGACCTTAAATGGAGTCCAGTAGAATTTGTCTACGTTGATGTGTGTCCCTTTGTATGTTATACGTGTATGTGTACACATGTAGCTGAAAGCCGATACACAGATCCATGTGTGGAAAGAGCGGCCGCAGTACCAAGATGAGATGGCGCAGGTAACAGCGGCTGGTTTCAGTGCTCTTCTCTCCACACCCTGGTACCTCAACCGCATCAGCTACGGCCAGGACTGGGTGAACGCTTACAAAGCCGACCCCCAAAACTTCACTGGTGTGTGTCACAGATAAAGATTGTGGATTTATTTGGGCCTCTGTTTCTGTTCGCCCTGTTCTGTCTTTGTTTTTATTTACTCCTAAACCTTGAGAAGATATGTACACAATACATGATTGTTAGCTATATTGGAGTTGACCTTTTTTTTCTATTTAAAGTTGAAGTCTGTTAATCTGGTGAATTTTCTTGTTTATCGCAACTGGTTGGTTTGAATGGTGAAGATGGCATGTGATTTGTAGAGAATTGTTTACACCAAATATTCTTAAATCCGTGAGTGTCAGTCAAAAGCTTTGTCATAGCAATGGAATTGTCAGTGATCTGTTTTCCTTTACAAACATGTTTGTCATGTCACCATGGCACTTTATACAGACTGAGAGTGACTTGTCTTTTCAGTCACACCCCAGTTTAAATGGTTTGTTTTGTCGGCAGGTATTTAGGTGTTTGACATATGGGTACAACAGATTTATGTAAAGTCTTACAGATTCAGATTCAAACAGGACCAACTGTTTTTGTCCTTTCAGTGTTGTAAACATTGCATTTGTTGCCTAGTCGGGAAGGGTCTTACAATAAAATGTAATGTATATCCTATTAATTATGATTTTTTTTTGGGGGGGGGGGGGATTTTGATGACAGGCACAGAAGCACAGAAGAAGCTGGTGATTGGAGGAGAGGCTTGTCTCTGGGGAGAGTATGTGGATGCTACCAACCTCACTCCTCGACTCTGGTGTGATTATTAACTTAACTAAGAAAAAATATGCTATATAACTGTACTAACAACACAAAGACAAACCATGTACATACAGCATATTAATACATTACAAGAGATTAATGTAATGCACGTTATGTAAAGCTTAAAAGCGAAAGCTAAATTATGGAGTTTGTACCAAATCTGAAATCAAAACTAATTTATTTGTATATTAAGAATAATGTAAATGTTTTTTTGGTGCTATTGCAGGCCAAGAGCCAGTGCTGTTGCTGAGAGATTATGGAGTGATAAGAGTGTGATAGATGTCGGTAATGCCTACACTCGTCTGGTCCAGCATCGCTGCCGCATGGTCAAGTGAGTTAAACTATGACAAGTTGCAAATTCATTCATGTAATCTCACCTTACTATGTAATTAACTAATACATATGGTTCCATTTGTTTTATTCTTGCATTATGCATAGATTTATTTGTTTTTGCTTTTTAGATTAATTTTATTTATCATTTATTAATTTATTCTAAGGTAATCTGCTTGGTTGAGGATCATTTATAAATGTATTATTGCGTATTAATTTAGTGCAGGTTTATTTCTTATTTACTAGCCATTTACACTAACATGCAACAAAAAGTAAATTCAAAAGTTTTTCACAAACATACCATATTTTTGTATATTTAACTGGTGATAGTGATTTTTTTTTTCTTCTTCTTTCTTTTTCCCAAACAGGAGAGGTATTCCTGCAGAACCTCTATTTGTTGGCCACTGCCGTCATGAGTACAAGGGCCTGTGAACTTTTAGTTCACACCAGACAATTAAAGGGAATAACAATTGACTTTATAAAACAAACCTTGCTAGCTATTCCAATACCATGAATTGCTTTTGTATGCAACTATACAGAACTTGATGTTTGTAATTATTAATATTAGGCTTAAATTGTGTGAAATGGTAATGAATATTGTTGTGAATAAATTGTATGGAATTTTTATGGTCTTTGAAATTCTTTAAAAAAATGATTTTCCAAGGTTAGGTATGTTATAAATGTCTTATAAATTAAATATAAAAAACAATAGTGTTTAAATTATAATATTTTACACACACATATATACAGTGTTGAGGGGAAAAGCATAACAAATAACGCGAGTGACAATCAGATTGCTTTAAGTAATTAACGTATTACTTAAGCTTGCAACAAAAGATGAGTACATTTTTTAGATAATGTTACTTCTAAATAAGTTACTTTTTCCCTTTTTTTAATGGCTCTCTATCTTTTGCTGTAGTGTTAGTAGGAAATATCAGTTTACATTTCTAAACATTAATTGTAATTTTCCAGTGAGCTTTTTGTATGCACAATCATCGTGCCTTGTCTGTGATTACATGAAGAAACAGAGAAAACTGCACACTACAGCAAAATATAAATAACTGGCTTAAAACCATTTTTGGGGGGTGAAAATACTAATGTGCCTAATTTACTCAACACTATACACTTTTTTTTAAATCTTGCAATGTTCTTTCCATCAAAGACAAATTATAAATAGGTCTCTGGATATGGGCTGAGCAGGGTATGTCCATCATGTAAATATGTAGTCTAGTCTTTGAGAGGGTTATCTTCTGGAGCATAATGAAGCAGCCATTCAGAGAGCAATCAAAACTTTTATCTGTATATATGGTCAGTTCAGCTGTCGAGAGTTAATAGTTCAGGCCAGCCATTTTGTTAAGCAGTGTGTTCTGGTCCTGAGTGTTCATGGGTTCATAGCTGGACAACTCCAGTGAAAAGGTGGCGTTCCCAGAGGTCAAAGTGCGCAGAACGGTTGAGTAGCCCTGGAGGCAAAAAAAGAAAATTTCGACAATGTTGGGAATACATATTATAGAGTATATAGTAATCATGCAATAAGAGTTAAATTTAAATGGCCTTACTATGCATATTGATTATATAAATGTAAGCATAACTGCAGTTAAATTGTACTATTACCAACACATTGTCATAGTAATATTTTTAGTGACAGACTGCACACTTACCATTATCTCTGCCAAAGGAACTGTAGCCATCAAAACCTTGTTATCATGTCGACTTTGGATATCGCACACAGTACCACGTCTCTGGGCGAGATCTCCAAGCACAGAACTCAGATGTTCCTCCCCTACCGTCACTTCCAGAGCCATCACCGGCTCCAAAACCTGCCCCCCAGCCAGCTTCAGAGCCTGCATGTATACAAACAGAAGGCAATATTTGAATACTCAAATTTGGCAATATTTGAAAAAGACTAACACAGGATAGTGTTTGAGTACCTTTAGCATGCAGCGGGACACACAGGCTGACACCATAGCTGCAGAAGTACCTGGTTCCAAACCTACATGCTGGATCACTGTCTTTACTCCCTGTACAGGAAAACCCAGCACAGGACCTGCAGAGAAAGAAAAGGGCGATGGGATACCAATAGCATATGGCTGACAGGTACATTAGACTTATAGACCGGACTGAGTGTACTGCAAAACTAGCTGAAAAGCTAAAAAAAAAGTTTGGGGTCTGTAGGATTGCAAGATTGACTAAGGTTGTATTTATTTGAACAAAAATACAGTAAAAACAGTATATTACAAAAATATTTTCTATTTTAAAACATATTTTCCTGTGATACCAAAACTAATTTTCAGCAGCCATTACTCCAGTGTTCATGTAGCCATGAGTATTTAAAAGGAACTGATGAAAATGGCCTCCTTCAAATTTTAAATTAGGTAATGACGTTCTTGAGACATTCATTTATAGTATGGGATTGCACTGTTATAAAGTATTTTTGTAATAACGGTTTTTGTCAGCAGGGGGCACCCAAGCTGAACAACAGAACAGAAACAGTGTCGGGACGTGTTGAGTTGCAGTGTACACACAACAGACAGCGTTGTTTTTGTCTTTTGACAGAAATAAATGTGTTTTCCCACGAACGGGGACCGTTTCCTTCTTATAAGTGTAACATTCAGCATCCTTCCTTATGAAATCCAGTGAATTTGGTGCTCAAGAAACATTTCCTATTCTTCTTCTTATAAGTTCAATGTTTAAAACAGGTGTGGTGTTAAATATTTGTGTAAACATGATAAATCTTTTAAGATTTAAATGACAAATACAACTTTTAATTACATTTATGTAACATTATACATGTTGTAGCTCTCGCAAGATAAGGTGTATTCTCTTTCTAAATATTTCAGTTATTTTGTGTTACAAATGTTATGTAAAATTATGTTCATTTTGGAAATTGTATTTAATTGTTTCAATAAGTTAGTAAAAGTGACACCTTCAGGTGAACAATATGCAATGTAATAAGTTGTCATGTGATCTAACAAGCTGTGTGAGTATCAGAACCAGGAGGTCATGCACACAAACTAAGAGGTGTTTGATACATGAAGACCATTTAACTGGAAAAATGCCTCTGTTAATGTCTCCTGGATTTCTGGTTTGTTTTGTATGTTAATTTGCAAGTCAATGCGTTTTGTTGAAACTGTTACAGACTTGGAAACTGTGGATAGAAAAAACACTAACACAATTTTATTTTGTTTCAGTTTTTCATGGTGTCATATTGTAAAGATGTTGGAAGAGGTTGAATAAGGGGTGTCGTGATGATGTCAACAGTGCCAATGATTGCCAACAGTGCGTGATTCTTTTAATCAGAAGAAAACCTCAGGAGCCGTTATACATGTCTTTACTGTCACATCAGGTCAAATTTAATGTGTGCTCAATAAAAGTATTACATTTCTTTAAAAAACAAAAAACCTTTGAATGGTAGCGTATATGGACGTAATGAATGATCCCGGCACAAAAGCTTTAAAGTAACTATTTTGGTTACCTTGGAGGTAGGCACTCTGGACTCCATTTTCCACAGCCTCTCTGACATCAGCCGGGAGTTGAGCTTTTACTTCCTCCTCAAAAATCATCTCACAGGAATTGCTAGAATCCTGCATCAGAGCATGGACAGCAAGCTCCACGCTAACAACATGCCTCTTGTCTCCAAGAGTACGATCCAGAAAGTCTGAAATGATAATACAAATCATATTGGAATTTACTTTATTTTACTTTTAAGACTTTTCTTCACTAGGTTAGGATTAGTAGATTAAGTTGACATTATTGTCCAGAAGTTTTCAACGCTAGTCCTCGAGGTCCATTTTCCTGCAGAGTTACAGAGCTCCAACCTTGACCAAACTCACCTTCCTATAACTTTCTAGTAACTGACATTGATTAGCTGCTTCAGGTCTGTTTGAACAAGTTTGGAGCAAAACTCTGAGTGGACCTCAAGGGTTATAGATTGTGTGTTAAAAATAAAAAGTGTTAGCAGTTATTTAGCAGAGAGTCGACTAATAATCTACTGGTAAAGTTACTTTTAGTTAGTAGAATGTCTAGTGGGCTATAAAAATAAAAACCTATCTAAAAGAGTGGATTACATTAATAAAGCTATATTGTGGTGAAATAAGCAAAAAAGAAAGGACAGATAAACACTGTTTAGGGTCGGTAAGATTTTCTTTTGTTTAGAAGAAAAATGTTTTAATCAAGGTATATTAAGCACAAATATTAAGCACTATAAACATTTTCAGAATTTATAGTATTAAGAAATATTTTTCAAGCAGCAAATCAGCATATTAGAATGATTTCTGAGGGATCATGGAAATTACATTTCAAAATACGTTAAAAAAGAAAACAGTTACGTAAACTTTAAATAATGTTTCACAACATTAATGTTTTTACTATATAAATATATATATAAAATAAATGCAGCCTTAGTGAACATAAGAGACTTCTTTTAAAAACAACTTACCGACCCCTAAGCTTTGAACGATAGTGTACACTTAACCCGGGCACAAGACTGGTCATACATGTTCTGTTGTTTTCATTTTCGGTTTTATGCCTAGTCTGTACCATGGATAAAATCTATCGTAAAGATAATTTATACTGAATCATAAAACAGTGAAGCAGACAAATAAAACTGATGAAATACCAACTGGGACATTGTTTTAATGATTCACAATAAGCAAAGTGATAACAGATGTAGACTAGAATTCAATGATGAGGAGGAGACAGTTTGCATTGGCCTTACCTGTGGCAGTTGCTGACTGGATGATGGTCTCTCTGTAGGCCACCTGCAAGGGTCCTAAATGTGTTTCAATGTTGTACTCTCTCTTTATACGGTCATGGATGATCTCAATGTGCAGTTCTCCCATGCCACACAGTACCGTCTGTGTGTATGTGGAAAAATAAGTAAACAAATAAGTTGTAGAACAGAAGAATGAGAATATTACCATGACATTCTGTGATATTGTCTCTATATATAGTATGATTTGGGTCTTTTCTTCAATGTAAATCTGTAAAAAAAAAAAAAGAAGTAAATTTCTGGTGCTGGATCACCTAGAAAATGAACAGCACTCTTTTCCTTGATTCACAAGATTCAATGTAATTAAGATCTATACCACAAATGATGCAGGATGAGTTATTTATCACTAAATCGACTTTGCATCCACTTCCAAAGAACGAGGACCTGTGCACAAATTGATGATGGTATAAAACCAATGCTATTGTTACTGTTCATATCACTGTGTATGAAGTGCTGATGAAGCCTCTGGAGCTGAAATACAGATATGGTAATGGGCGTTTTGTTTCCGACATGCATTGTAAGCAGTGGACCAATCACAATAGACTGGGCCATCTGACCAACCCGAGCAGAGTAGGCTCTCGGAAAGTTTGGATTTAGAGAGACTGGATTCTTTACAGAGCTGATTCAGACACTGAGAAAAGTATATGTATATGCAATATAAACCTTTAAAATAGCAGTTAGTGGTAAATAGTGGCAGTTAAATGTGATGTGAATATTTACATGTCTATGAAAGCACTAATAAACAGAAACTAAACTGTACCATCTAATAGAAAAAAACAACAACTTTAAAATACTGTGTGAATGACTCATTTACCTGTCCAGAATCGGGGTCTGTTCTGACTTTCAGACTGGGGTCTTCCCTCTGCAGGCAGTTGAGTGCATGCTCCAGATCTGTTTCACAAAACACACTGAGATATTAATCCTGGCACACAACAGCCCTATCATTTATGAAGGCCTGTGTTCTTACCTGCTTGTTTGGCCATAGTAGGAGGTTCAATGGAGCAGAAGAACACAGGTTCAGGGACCTCTACCCCTGCAAGAACCAGACTGCTGCTCTCCCTGTGCAAGCACTTCTTGCTTTCTGCTTCCTTCTGAGCTCGTCGAATCGCAGCTGCCGCAGAGGCTTTGGAGGAGACAATGGTGTCGCCTGTCACAGTCTTAGATCAAAATCAAAATCATGAGGTGTTATGCAATATTCTTAGCATTAGATCAGATACTAAAATTTAGATCAGATACAAAAACTTTATTATACATACAGTCATGGCCAAAATTGTTTCTCACAGAAAAGTATTGCATAAACACGTTTTGCTATACATGTTTATTCCCGTTGTGTGTATTGGAACAAAAAAGAAAAAAGAAAAAGAAAGAAGCTAATTTCACACAAAAATCCAAAGATGGGACGGACAAAATTATTGGCACCTTTTCAAAATTGTGGACAAATAAGATTGTTTCAAGCGAAAAATCACACCTGAAAACATTAAAAGGAGAGAAGTTGACTTAGTCTTTGCATTGTGTCTCTGTGTGTGCCACACGAAGCATGGACAAAAGAAAGAGGAGAAGAGAACTGGACTTGAGAACCAAAGGATTTTGATCATTTTTGTGAAAAAATATCAACAATCTCAAGGTTACAAGTCTATCTCAAGGGATCTGGAGGTTCCTTTGTCCACAGTGTACAATACTATCAAGAAGTTTACAACCCATGGTATTGTAGCTAATGTCCCTGGATGTGGATGAAAGAGAAAATTTGATGAAAGGTTGCAATGCAGGATAGTCCGGATGGTGGATAAGCAGCCCCAAACAACTTCCAAAGAAATTCAAGCTGTCCTGCAGGCTCAGGGTGCATCAGTGTCAGTGCGAATTATCCGTTGACATTTGAAAAAAATTAAACGCTATGGCAGGAGACCAAGGAGGACACAGAGACATTATAAAGCAAATCACAGTTTGCCAAAATGTACTTGAGTAAGCCAAACTCCTTCAGGGAAAACGTCTTGTGGACAGATGAGATCAAGATGGAGCTTTTTGGTAAAGAACATCATTCTACTTTCTACTGGGTGCTTTGACTGTGTAGAAGCCATCATGAAATCTGAGGATTACCAAAGGATTTTGTGTCACAATGTAGGGCCCAGTGTCAGAAAGCTGGGTTTGCATCTGAGATCGTGGGTCTTCCAGCAGGACAATGTTCCCAAAGATACTTCAAAGAGCACCCAGAAATGGATTGCAACAAAGTGCTGAAGAGTTCTGAAGTGGCCAGCAATGAGTCCTAATGAGTCCTAATCCCATTGAACACCTCTGGATAGATCTTAAAATTCATGTTGGCAAAAGGAACCCTTCCAATACGAGAGACCTGGAGCGGTTTGTAAACGAACAGAATTTCGGTCCAAAATTCTGGGTGAGAGGTGTAAGAAGCTTATTGATGGTTATAGGAAGCGATTGATTTCAGATATTTTTTCCAAAGGGTGTGCAGTTTTGTGTGAAATGATGTCAAATTAGCTTTTTTCCCCCTCTTTTTTAGTTTTGTTCCAATATATTCCATGTTATAAGGGAATAAACATGTAAGGTATATAGAAAAACATGTCAATGCAATACTTTTCTGTGAGCAATACTTGATTTTCTGGAAATATTTCAGGGGTGCCAACAATTTTGGCCATGACTGTAAGTGTTGTACACCAACTTATGTATGGTGGCCACTAATTATTATTATTTAATTTTTTACAACAGAGTAAAACATATTCATTATTTAACCTTATTTCAAGGGTGTTATATTATTCTTCTCCTCTCAACGCTTTTCAAACTATTTGAGTAAACATGCCAGTTTTCTTTTTCCCATGAAAGTTGAGTTTACCTGTTTGAGTCCTACTGTGAGTGCAATGTTTCCTGCAGGCAAAGAAGGAATTTCTATGTGTTGATCAGCAAAAGGCAAGAGAAGACGACTCATTCTCTCCCTGGAGCAACAAGAACACAAAAGATTTTTTTAGAGCTTAAATAAAATATATCTTGAACATATCATAAAATAGTCAAGAAATCAATCGTCAAGAAGTGAAGAAATCCCGGAATCTGTTAACACATTATTTTTTAAGTGAAAGTGTGTTATTTTCCAGCAACAAAACAACAACAACAACAGAAGAACAAGTGTTACCGGTAATTGCTGCAAAGTATTGATGTGAAAAAAAAAAATCTATTTTGAAAAATCTAATAATATTTCTTTATTTCTTTGGAGAATTATAGCATTGATTTGAACTCATTGGGTCTCATTCATTGATAATTGAAAAAAATATAATGTCCACTAAACTTTTGAAGTGATGGTCCTCAATGTAAAATTATTTAGTGCCAGTAATAATTCCTGTTTAACTTTTGTGCTGGCTATTCTATATAGGCCACCAGGGCACCATACAGACTTTATCAAAGAATTTGCTGATTTTCTCTCAGAATTAGTAATGTCCTCAGATAAAGTCATAATTGTCGGTGATTTTAATATCCATGTAAATAATGAAAAAGACGCATTGGGATTGGCATTTAGAGACATTTTAAACTCTATTGGAGTTACACAACATGTATCAGGACCCACTCATTCCCGTAATCATACTTTAGATCTAATATTGTCATATGGGATCAATGTTGATACTGTTCAAATTCTGCAGCAGAGCGATGACATCTCAGATCATTACTTAGTTGCGTGTAGATTACCTTTAGCCAAAGTCGAAAAACTAACTCCCTGTTATAAATATAGTAGAACTATCACTTCTAACACAAAAGATAGCTTTATAAATAATCTTCCTGATCAATTTCATCTACTTAACATCCCAGATAGCCTAGAAGAACTTGATGTTGCAACAGAAACTATAAACTCTCTCTTTTCCAGCACTTTAGACACTGTTGCTCCGTTACGCTTAAAGAAGATTAAAGAAAATAGTCCAACACCGTGGTACAACGAGCACATCCGGGCCCTCAAGAGAGCAGCCAGAAAAATGGAGCGCAGCTGGAAAAAAACTAAGCTAGAGGTTTTTCGCATTTCATGGAAAGACAGCTCTATTGCATTCAGAAAGGCCTTAAGATCAGCTAGATCTACTTACTTTTCTACCCTCTTAGAAGAAAACAAATACAACCCTAGGTATTTATTTGATACAGTGACTAAATTAACAAGAAATAAAGCCTCAACCCCAGATGCTTTAAATCAGCACAGCACTAATGACTTCATGGACTTCTTTACTTGCAAAATTCATAATATTAGAGAGAAAATTATAACCATGCAACCGTCTACTTCAATATCACAAAATACAGTAAATTTTAGTGTCCCTGAAGAAAAATTCCACTCCTTCATTGCTATTGGGGAGGAAGAATTGTCTAAACTCGTTAAATCATCAAAATCAACAACATGTATGCTAGACCCAATACCAACTAAGCTACTGAAAGAGATGCTTCCAGAAATCATAGATCCTATTCTTAATATAATTAATTCTTCTTTGTCATTTGGATACGTACCAAAAACCTTTAAGCTGGCTGTAATTAAACCGCTTATTAAAAAACCACAACTTGATCCTACAGAATTAGTTAATTACAGGCCGATATCGAATCTACCTTTCTTGTCAAAGATTCTAGAAAAGGCAATATCTTCACAACTATGTTCCTTTCTAGAGAGAAACAGCATCTACGAGGATTTCCAGTCACGATTTAGACCATATCATAGTACTGAGACTGCTCTCATTAGAGTTACAAATGATTTGCTCTTATCATCCGATCGTGGTTGTATCTCTCTGTTAGATACAATTGACCACAAAATCCTTCTGAATAGACTTGAAAATTATGTTGGCATTAGTGGAGTTGCATTAGCCTGGTTCAAGTCATACTTATCTGACCGTTATCAGTTTGTAGCAGTAAATGAGAAGATGTCATATCGGTCACGGGTTCAGTATGGAGTTCCTCAAGGTTCAGTACTAGGACCATTGCTTTTCACCCTGTACATGCTTCCTTTGGGTGCAGTTATTAGGAAGCATGGCATTAGCTTTCATTGTTACGCTGATGATACTCAGCTCTATATTTCTTCTCATCCTGATGAAACGAACAAATTCACTAAATTAACAGAATGCATAACTGATATAAAAAATTGGATGACTAATAACTTTCTACTGCTTAATTCTGAAAAAACAGAGATTCTAATTATTAGACCAAAAAGTTCAGCACATAATAATCTAGACTACTGCCTAACACTCGATGGCTGCTCTGTCAAGTCTTCGTCGTCAGTTAGAAACCTGGGTGTGCTCTTTGATACCAATCTTTCATTTGAAAGCCATGTTTCTAGCATCTGTAAAACGGCGTTCTTCCATCTTAAAAATATATCTAAATTGCGACATATGCTATCTAAGACAAATGCGGAAAAGTTAGTTCATGCGTTCATGAGTTCAAGGCTAGATTATTGTAATGCTTTACTAGGTGGTTGCCCTGCACGCTTAATAAACAAATTCCAGCTGGTCCAAAATGTAGCAGCTCGAGTTCTTACTAGAACCAGGAAGTATGAGCATATTAGCCCAGTTCTGTCAAACCTGCACTGGCTTCCTATTAAACACCGAATACATTTTAAAATCTTGCTAATTACTTACAAAGCATTAAATGGTTTAGCTCCACAGTACTTGAACAATCTCTTAACACATTATAGTCCTTCACGTCTATTGCGATCCCAAAATACTGACCAGCTTATAATACCTAGAATATCAAAGTCAACTGCTGGCGGTCGATCCTTTTCCTATTTAGCTCCTAAACTCTGGAACAGTCTTCCTATTACAGTTCGGGAAGCAGACACACTCTGTCAGTTTAAATGTAGACTAAAAACACATCTCTTCAACCTGGCATACACATAACACATTATACATACATTTTTAATTCAAATCATGTAAAATGATTGTTAGGCTGCATAATTTAGATAAGCCGGAACCGGGAACATTCCCATAACACCTGATGTACTCGATACATCAGAAGAAGAATGGCATCTACGCTGATATTGGTCTCTGTTTATTCCGAGGTTATCGTAGTCAGCTGGATCCGGGCCATATCCAGATCAGATGAAGGACCTGGACACGAGCACAGCACTGCCCTGAAGTGTCTGCGGAGATTGTGACTCTACTAGACCCTCCCCTGTGACGATCATGAACCCATCTCTAACCGGACCAAATTGGACTTCATATTGGACTTGAATTGATGTATAATAATTCTATTCTTCATTCGTTACGTCACCTGCCAGAGTTTTGGTTCCTTGCCGCTGTCGCCTATGGCTTGCTCAGTTGGGGAAACTTAACACTTAAAATTCATCAATTGTATTGATTCAGCTGCTCTTTTGGGGCTTCTGTTCAGCCAAACAAACTTTGTTTATATTGTTTTTCCTGTAAAGCTGCTTTGAAACAATCTACATTGTAAAAAGCGCTATATAAATAAAGGTGACTTGACTTGACTAAACCTACGTCCCGTTCCTGTTGATGTTGTACACTGCTGATTGAGCCTTCATGGTTCCTGAATAGATTCTAACAAACACAAGTGGGCCCCTCTGTTTGTCATGGACAACTTTGAAAGCCAACGCACACAGATCATCCTTATACCAGCGCCTGGAAAGACAGGAACACATATACATAATCATAACATGACTTATTGTCCATGAGCAGAATGAGTTGATGAGGGTGCTGAAAGATGGTGTACTCACACCAGTTCATGGTTCCTCTCGTTGGGAGCAGGGAGGTAAGCGGTGATGGCATCCAGCAAAGGTTGAACCCCTTTATTTTTCAGAGAGCTTCCACACAATACTGGCACCCCCTTGCGAGCTAATGTCACTCTCCTCACTGCCTCCTGCAACTAGACATTCAATTTCAATGGCGTTTTCTACATTGCCCAATGTATAGGAAGCAACGGAGAGAAACACGGAGCATGTACAGACAAACTGTATATTCTTACCTTCACTGCAGGCACTGCATCAAAGTTTTCGCTGTACTCTCCCAGCAGCAGCTCCGCAAACTCATCATCTAGATCCGCTACCTGTCCACAAAGCACGTATATATATATATATATATATATATATATATATATATAAGGACGTATATACATAAATGAGCAAATTATGACAGAACCATACTTTTTTGTTGTTGATAAAAAAGTATTTCTTCTGCTGTTTTGTATTTCACCTGTTCTATCAAAATGCCCCTAGCCTCGCTGACAGCCTGGAGCACATCTGTGTCATCTGACGGCTGGAGAGTGCTGGTCTCAAAAGCACGGCCATCATTTGTCAGTGAGCTCCCCTGCCAAGCCATTTTCTGCCTAGTGATCAAATCCACCAATCCGGTAAAGCTCTTTCCTGAGCCAATGGGAATCTGATGACAAATATCAAGATATCTTAATCTTTTCATTCATAACTATAGTTGATTACCATGTTTACAAAAGGTTACCTGAAGTAGAACAGGGTTGGCCTTTAGTTTAGTCTTTATGCTGTCTATTGAGTACCTGAGGCTAGGAGAAATGAGAATGAGATTAAACCTTAGTGAACGGCAATCAATCATTCAGATCAATAACACATACAACTTTTTAGCATACATGTTAACAGATGCTTTAAATGTAAGCGTGAGGTTCTAAGATTACCTAGCTGCAGGCTTGTCCATCTTGTTCAGGAAGCACACACAAGGAATTTGATGTTTTTCTGCCTGCCGCCACACAGTCATAGTTTGAGCCTGAAATTCATGTCAAAACCACCTTATGAATAAATTAATTTTTTTTTATTAACAAACCAGTTTATAATCAATTTATATAAAATAATTAATAAATGTAATGATTCATTACATTAATAAATATTTTCAGTCAAACCTCAACTCCGGCAGAAGCATCAAACACAGCGACTGCTCCATCCAACACTCGTAAAGCTCTCTCAACCTCCAGAGTAAAATCAACATGACCTAAGAAAAGAAAGATAATCCTTCATGATTGTGTACAGTTTGATAGTAAAGGCATTTACATAGTTACAAATAAATATTTCTAATAAATGCTGTTCTTTTGAACTTTCTGTAGACTTGAGTAATGGCTGCTGAAAATTCAGCTTTGCCATCACAGAAGAACAATTATATTTAAAATATTATCCAAATAAAAAAAAAACTTGTGTATTTTAATACATTTCACAATACTGCTTTTGTACTACATGTAGATTTTAAAAAAATGCAGCCTTGGTGAACATAAGAGACTAGAAAAAAAAAAAAAACATTAACGAAATTGTACCAACACCAAACTTTCGAATGACAGTGTATGAGTATCAAATGTGTGACACATATGTTAGTCTGTATTACATGTTAATAGCACATCCATATAATAATGTGCACATATCTAATTACAACTTTGGATGGGGTGTGTGTGTGTGTCACTTGCCCAGCTTAGAATAGAATGCTGTAGGTGTAAATGAGTGTGTGAACACATGTGATGAACCATGATGTGTACCTGGTGTGTCTATGAGGTTAATCCTATAATCTTTCCAGTTGAAGGTAACAGCAGCTGACTGGATGGTGATTCCTCTCTCCCTCTCCTGGGCCATGTAATCAGTAACAGTGTCCCCATCATCAACATCTAAACACAACATATGACCATGTACAAAAACATTTACTTCACAGAACATACATAAAAAAATATGTTAGATGTTCAGTTTTTATTTGAATGCTTTTGTAATTTGTATTAGTTTTTTAATATTTCTGTTTAGCTTTCATTTAGTTTTAGTAATTTTAGTACTTATTTTATTTCAGGTAGCTACCAAGACAACATTGTTCATTAAGTTGGCTGAGAAGCAGCCAACTTACTGTTGTTCGACTTAAACTTATTATTATTTTTATGACACTAAAATTTCTGACTGTAACTCGTCCTACAGCTTTAGTGCTACAGACCCCAAAATCAGAACAGGCCGCAGGTATATCTTGCTATATCTTTTCTAAGGGATCGGGGGTACGGTGTTCGCCCCAGGGGCGCTAAAAGAGCCGAAAAATCCCATTGACTTTGCATTGCGACAAACTTTGACGATTAATAACTCGGAGCGAGGATATTGTAGAAACATGTGAATCGCCACATTTGAAGAGGGTGACAGCCTCTGTAAAATCATACCACACAATGGGGTGAAAGTTGTACCCCTGGGGTGCTAGAGCTGCCCAAATTTGCCCCATAGAGCTGAATGGGGAAGGCCGTCCCATGAAACAGCATCTTCTATGGCAAATTGCATAGAGATTTTGAATTGAACATAGCTCTGCATCACAGCGTCACAGAGACAAGGGGGAGGGCTCATTTTACTCAGGCGACCAATGAGTGTCTCAGGATCACAGTGAAGCTATTAAGCCACGCCCTAGCAACCATTTAGAGCACCTTAGCAACCCATCCCATAGACTTCCATTCAAATTGATCGACTTCTGTCTCTGGATAGAAAAGTCATAGAAATTTGAGGACGGGCTCGTTTGACTCGGGGCAGCAAACTGCCAATCATCAATGTCTTCAACACTTCCTAGCCACGCCCTAGCAACCATTATCGAGCACCTTAGCAACCAAATGCAAAGCGAGATACCTTCAGTTCTGAATGTCGTAGAGGCGTAGTGGTTGGTTTATATCGTTCATACTCACAAGGAGCCTTTGGAGTAACATCACTGTAGCAGTGAAGCCACTCCTTAGCAACCAAACAGAAAACCCTAGCAACCATTTAGCCAGACCTATATCTCTGCTTCTGAGTGTCATCGAGACATGGGGGTTGGCTCTATTGACTCATGCTAGCAAACAGGACTTCCAACGTGTTACATATGCTAGCAGTGAATAGCTACATGCTAATAGTGGTTAGCTAAGTGTTAAATTGTGCTAGGAATGCCATAGTAACTACCCAGAAGACCTCACAACTACCTAGTAACATCCTAGCAACCACCCTGGATACCCTAGCAACTGCCTAGCAACACCCTAGCAACCGCCCCAGATACCCTAGCAACTGCCTAGCAACCACCCAAAATACCCTAGCAACTGCCTAGCAACGCCCTAGCAACCACCCTGTATACCCTAGCAACTGCCTAGCAACCACCCAAAATACCCTAGCAACTGCCTAGCAACCACTCAGGATACCCTAGCAACCACCCCAGTTACCCTAGCAACCACCTAGCAACACCCTAGCAACCGCCCCAGACACCCTAGCAACTGCCTAGCAACCAACCAAAATACCCTAGCAACTGCCTAGCAACGCCCTAGAAACCACCCTGTTTACCCTAGCAACCGCCTAGCAACCACCTAAAATACCCTAGAAACTGCCTAGCAACAAGTTAACTCAGGTTACCCTAGCAACCACCTAGCAACACGTTAACTCAGGTTACCCTAGCAACCACCTAGCAACACCCTAGCAACCACTCCAGTTACCCTAGCAACACCCTAGCAACCACTCTGGTTACCCTAGCAACCACTCCAGTTACACTAGCAACCACTCTGGTTACCCTAGCAACCACCTAGCAACACCTTAGCAACAACCCCGGATACCTAAGAAACTGCCTAGCAACACCCTAGGAACCACCCAGAAGACCTTAGCAACCTGTTAATTTCTGTTTTCGTAACGTACTTTGTATTTAATGTTAAATTGTGCTACCAACATGCAAAATTAACGTTTCCGGTGCGACGTTCTAAGCCAACTTCTAAAGTTTGTCTCGACGAACTTTATCCTCTCTAGTTACTATTGAAGTGTTTTTAGTTTTTCATGTAATATGTATATGTAATTTTATTTAAGTGTTATTTAAATTGATGATAACAACATTGAACATATCCTTCAGTTGTTTTCCTTCTAAATGTCACCTCACCTCCGAGAGCCCGTGTGTAGCCAGAGTAGTACAGCATTCTTTCTGTCGTGGTGGTCTTCCCTGCATCTATATGTGCCATGATGCCTATGTTACGAATTCTGATCAAGAATAAAACATAAACATTTGGTGTGAATAGACCACTATTATGCTCGATCAAAAACTGTAAAAACAAGCTCATGCTTAAAGATACCATAGTTTTCACTACAGCAACAATCACGGTAGTATCTGTGATATTTTGGTAATCTCTAAATGTATTTAGACTACAATGTTTCATAACAAATTTCAAAGTTACACTGGATTTAACCTTAAGGCATCAACTAAGTCTTACTATAAATACCACACCTAAATTATTACAATAGAAGAACAATTAAATGGTAGCAGTTTATAAAGGCTGCCATCATATCTTACTTTGAGATGTCAGGGCTAATTATGGCTCTGAGTGATTTCACCTCATCTGCAGAATTAAAAAAAAGCCGTGAGACACTAGTTTAAATCTACAAAAACTCTGTAATCACACATTACTGACCTTTATCTTGAAAAAAGCTATAATTTCTATTCATTGTTACTCTCCATCTGCATCTTTGTGAGGATCTGTTCATCAGGCGTCTGATGCTCTAAAAGGAATAAATGAAGCCACGCTGAGTTCTGTTCTATCATGTTACATGACAGACAAGTTAAATCCTTATAAAAATGTGCCATGGTAACCAGTTACAGTTAACACTGTAAAACAATAATACAAATACACTGCTCAAAAAATTAAGGGAACACTTAATCATCACAGTATAACACCAAGTCAATTAAACTTCGGGGATATCAATCTGTCTAATTAGGAAGCATAAGTGACTGTGAATCAGTTTCATCTGCCTTGGTGCAAATGAAAGTGACAACAGGTGCACTGGAGAGGCAACAGCAAGAAAACACCCAAAAAGGGAATGATTTTAAACAATTGGTCTCTCCTTATTCTTCCTTACTGATTTGTCTTTAGTTTTGTGTTTTGTTAGGGTCCTTGTCACTGTCACATGAGAGCAGGTTCACACTGAGCACGTGAGACAGACATGAAATTGAGAACCTGTGGGACATTATGTATTGGAGCATCCAAAGCCTAAGCTTGATCCAGGTCTGGGAGGAACTCCTCCTCCAGGAAACAATCTTCCATCTCATGAGGAGCATGCCCAGACGTTGTTGTGAGTGCACAAAGACACGTGGGGTTCATACACATTACTGACTTACATTATGAGTTACTGTGATGAACTTCATTGTAAGTTGGATCAGCCTATAACTTCAGATTTTACATTGATTTGTTTTAATGATTTTCAATCCAACCCTCAGTGTGTTGATGATTTTGGTTTCCATTGACTGTTGTCTCATAATTTTTTGGAGCAGTGTATATAAGATGTCTTTAAAAGAGTTTCTTAAAAAAAAGTATGATGTTTGTGGATAGTATTGTTATCATGGTAAATTACTTTAAATGACAAATGCCTTGACAACTAATGCATTCAAGACAGACAATCAACAGCACAAACTTACCCATCGGAGGATGGGCAACGTTACACTTAAGTGCATTTTGAGGAGGAATGTTTGATTGAAGAGTTACAGTTTCGGTTGTAGTGTATGACACATGACTGCTGTGCTTCTGTTCAAAGTCACGTTGAGATCGGACTGGACATGTAATTCATCGTAGCGACCTCACTGAGGACACGATAAAATTAAAAGACAAAAAAAAACAGAAACAAAATAGTATCGTTTATGTTTCCCACCGACAGAATGTATTAATGTTGACTCGTAGTTGTCAAAAGCTCTATACCAATACAGATTATTTCCAGTCGGTAACAGTTGCTGGACGCACATGTACTGGTGCATCTATAAAATAAATCCGTCAGAAACATGAATGAAAGGTAAGACGTTCCGGGGTTCCCGCTGAATAAACATTAAAGTTGCAGTAAAAGTTCTGAAATTACGTAAAAGATTAGGAATGATTATACACTGTGTATTTACGAGAAATACGAGTAATATTGAGAGGTGATTGCAACAACTAGTACAGATACGAACTTCAGGAGAAAGCTCAGAACAATATGATTGGATTCGTTTTTTCCTGTACCTGCTGTCTACGTTCAGTCATCTAATCAGGATATAGTATATACGTGTAAACAATAATAATAATAATAAGATTATATATATATATATATATATATATATATATATATATATATATATATATATATATATATATATAAATATATATATATATATATAAAAAGTTCTTAATGATCTTTAAATGAATTAAAACCTGAAACCTTTAAATGAAATCTCTGAATCGAGCCCCACCGATTGCTGTGCTGTTTCCTCCCAATAGGAGGCAGCACAGTCCATTATAATACTTTCAGATAAAATTACTAGTAATGTGGACCTTCTTGATCAGTTCGTAATTGATACTTCTGCCACAAGGCCAGATTACAAAATAAGTGTTACAAGATATTTGAGACAAATTTACTTTTAATTAATGTATGTGAACCTGCTGTTTAACTGTGTGGAGGAGGTAAAATGTTTTACTTCACATGGACAGCTATATGAAGAACTTGGTTGTAGGTAAGAACAAGGCTACTTCTGTCTAGATTTGTAAACAGAAGTTTAATGAGGAAGTGAGCTGTACCACTGAATTTACTTTAGTCAACAGATCCTCTTCAGTAACATTATTCTGGAAAGCCCCCCCAAATAACTACATTTAAAACAATAAAACAAGTGATGTAGTTTCGTTTTTTTTCTTCTTCCCAAAATTACGATAATACGTGTTCAAGTCCCTTTATTGTAGTTCTGTGATTTTAAAGGTTATTCATTTTCAAGCTTACTGTGTGTACATTCATTTTAAAAACTAACCTTCAAACACATACACACCACAAAGAATGGTGAAACAAACAAACTTTACAACCAAGATCTTCCTGTGACCATTACCATTCCCACAGTTACAACATAATTTTGAATATGGTTAAGAGCAAACATGTTAGTTTCACAGGCTACAGTTTAAACACACAAGATATTTATGCGTGCATGTGTTTGTGTGAATATATGTGGGTTATCATGGCTTCTGTCTAGTCATACATCCCAGTCAAGGGTGAGACAAATGCTGCAGGATAGTGGCCCTCCAGGAACAGGTTTGGACACCCCCTTAAAAATGTAACTATATTATTGTGACTACTGTAGCATTTGTGCTAGACTACATTATTACTGATACATATAATAGAGGAAAGCAAATTGTTTTGTATAATTTAGTCTAAAAAGCAACACAAACTACAGTTTGGGGTCAGTATTTTTTTATGTCTCAAACTTACCACTATTATCAGGTTTCCTACATTTTCCATTTAAAAATTGCATAACTTTCCAAATTCAATCATCCAAACATCTCTGGTTTGGAATTAAAATAATTAACATAAATGGTTCCTACAGTATTATTTTTAGCATTATATTTGGTATATCATAAAGTCATCTCAAAGTGTATATATATAATATTTATTAGTAATTCTCTAAGTGATAACGATTACATGATGAAAAAAAAAAAACTTAAACACGTTAAAACCTGTTTAGGTCCTATTCACAATTAAAGGAAATTAATCATAATTATTAGATTACATCTAACACACTTTAATCCTAAAAGAAAACTAGTAATTCCAGTATTATGAAAGAAGGCAAACCTTCTTTCATAATAAAAAGGAAAAAAAAAAAAAAATTCCTGAATGTCTACAATGAGAAATTGTCACATTTTGCACAATTTAGGAGGACTCCCCCCCCCCCCCCCCCCCCCCCCCCCCCCAGACAGAGATTGAGAAAATAACTCCACTATTAATTCAGGTGTAACAGTAGGATTTACTTCCTTTGGTGTTTGCAAAAAATAAAAATTTATCTAGAGATAACAAATGCCTCTGCTAATTAATATGCTGATAGAAAGCTATTAAGAACTAATTAAAATGCATTTCTAATAAACAGCAATACAGTTCAGCAATCAATTCACACTTCACTGACTTACAGAGGAAAATGAAAATGTCGTTAAAATAAGCTTGAACAGAGGCACAAGAAAAAAGTAATAATAAAATATGAAGAGACGGACAAATAAAAGTTGCTTTGTTTGCAGAAAAATCTGAAATGGAAGTGAAAGCCACACTTACTACTGCTGACTGATCTGTTGTCTTTAATTTTAATAACAAAAAATCCTCTTGACATCATTGTGCTTGCCTTACATAGCAAAACTTATACAAAGAAAACCTGACGAGGCCAGTGGCAAATAAAAATAGAGGACAAAAGCACTACAGGAATATTTGCATCAGAGCTGCAAAAAATGTTTTTCTTGGGTTAAAAACATGACAACATTTCCAAAGACTACAGACACATAACGACATTCTTGGAATGTCTCAAAAAACGACTCAACAGAATATAAACTCCAAGCACACACATGCACACAAATAAAATCCATTTCAAAGATGCTTCACTCAATCTTCACTCAAAACCTCTGCTACATCAAACTGAGTGAGGCACTTGGAAAGAGTGGTTTCAAACTAATAAGCTACAGTGACTAAAACCAACCCTCCTACAGACCTAAAAAGCTGCGATCAGTGACATCTCCGTCCTACAACATCGTTCCAAACTTAAGCAGGAGAATTTATAAAAGCTTGCGTAAAAGTTTGATTCAACGCACATCAGCACAATGTGCGTTCTTAACTGATAATGTGCTTATACAGTACAGTAATGTTACAGATTAAAGTCACTGGACGTACACAAACAGGATGACAAGAAACAGAGAGTTAGAAGACTGTGGGTGAGCAAACAAAGTCTTCCCTTTTTGCCTTATCCCTCACTCAAATTCCAAGGTTCTCACTCCCTGTGTCTTGGAAAGCAGTTTCATTGTTGAGCATTATCAATCTTAAAAGAGCCTCACGCACATCTACGATGTCACACCGTATAGGAGAAGGTGAGCAGCGATAACAAAATGCAGGTAAGACTAAACTGACAAAGTGAACATGCTGAAATGAAAACACAAGCACATTTTAGGGGAAAGTGAAAAATCTTATTTCTCAATCTTAATTCTTAAAACCTGTCTTGCAAGCTAAAATTGTCATCCCATATACACTATACTTAGTACACTTGCAGTGTTACACTAAACTCACTAGTACTTCACCCAAAGGATTTGTGCTTGTAAACACTATTCAAAACACTTTTTTCATATAAATATATACATTTGTTTACTTAAAAAAAGCTACTCTTCGCTTCGACTTCTTCACAGCAAATATATAGACATTTTTCACTTTTTCCCCCTTAAGATTATCCATCTATGAACTAAGATTTCCCTGGATCTTGGCAAAAATATTCTAGGTAAGGCTATAGAAACCTAGCACCTAATGGTAAATGGGCGGGATTTGCGAACGCAGGGACGACAATCAAATCCATCTTGACTGCTCTATGGTAGGCTGGTAATGTCACGTTTGGGTGGGGGTCCATCGGGTTTACAGCTGGTCCCGTTAGCTTTGTCTTCAAACATCATAACACTGTACAAGAGAAGAGAACATTTGTCATCAGTAAAATCAAGAAAAAGTCATTTGATTTCAACCATCAGATCTACAATATTTCAACAGGGATATAGATCTACATCCACACTTTGCATAATGATTACAAATAAAATAAATGAACTACTCTTGGAATCTAGAAGTAATCATAACCTTATTTAAAGAGTAAAATCTGCCTGTAAGTTAATATTAGAAACATTTAAGTATTTTAATGTACAAGTTTAATCTCCCCACCACTACACGGGAATGAGAGTGTGACCATTAACTTCTGATCCATTAGAAAAACCTAACAAGGTGCTTCTTAAAAATAACAAAATTAGCTTTAAACATCTGTATGAATTATCAATTAAATGTGCAAACAATAACTTTACACTATTAAAATCAATTGTAATGTACCGTAGATATCGTTGATCTACATCACACACAGGGAGTTAAAATGTGTTGTGTTTTCAGGACTGGGAATAAGCAATCAAATAGATTTGTAAAGAAAGTGCACTGCAAAAGAAAAGAAATTGGACCAGCTTGTGGAACCACAATGACTGGATAAGATAAAACCCTGGTGTTTTGGAGATTTGAGATAAAAGAGTGAACAGATGACGGTAAAGATTTGTCGATCTATTTAGACCATTGTGACTTTCTGTTTCAGGTAAACCTTGACAAATCTCTCATAAGCCTTAACAAACCCTATGTCATCTAAAAGCTAGTCACAAATCACTCGTACACAATGTGTAGAATATTGGACTTGAACACAACTTTAACAAGTAATTCATCCTATAGAGTTGTGGACAGAATCAAATTGTGCAATTTACCAACGAGAGAAGTGCAATCAATTTTCGCAATGGTCACACACACCAACTTCCGCCTGGTGCATCCGATCATACAAGACTCCTTTGTGTTTTGCCCGCATTCTCCATGTCTTCTCTCGCTACTGCAATCATTACAGTTTCATTTCACTCTGCAACGGGTATATACTTGTGACCCAACATACACCATTGTATGTTCTGTACTGTGATTCTCAAATCGGAGCACTTTGTGTGAGAGAGGCTTCAAAACTCCAGTTTGTATGTCCACTAAAAAGCTTCTAGTAGACAACTTAATTTTCTTTCACACACTTACAGCCATGGTTTCCACCAAAAAAGGAAGTTGAGACTGAGACTAGGGAGGTGTTTGCGGTACCTGTGTCAACTTGGACAACAGTCAGACTTGTGTAACTAACATAATTAGGGATCGTCGTATCTCTTAACCCACCCAACAAGATGTGTGTGAGTGCGTGTGCAAATGTTACTGTATATACTGTATATATTAATTTTAATTGGCGATGCACTTAATAGATTGGCTGGGCAGATCGGTATGAGCCAATAATCATATACTATGACTCGATTAGTAGTCACTAAATTTGTCCAATTGACATGACATGCTGCTTGGCTAACGCTAAAGGACTTCCAGGACATTTAAAAGTTCAACCAATGGAAACTGGATCTCGGGTTTGGTGAGTAAGGCCAATGTGTCAAGACCAATCAATGTTTTACAGCTTGAGTGCGCTTGGATTGGATTGATCGCTCAGATTGACTTACCATGCGCTGTAGAATAGGAGCACACAGCTGAAATATCAATCGCTCATCAACCAGGATCTTATGACTGGTTACTACTTATATGTAATTACACATATTTGTATGCTTAGTGCCGTTTACACGTGTACTTATGTTCAGTAAAACAGATCACTTGTTTGGAGAGGTTTTTGGACTTTTGATAAAAAGGCTACCACTGAAGTGCAAATACATTTTATAAAAAATTTCAGGAGGTTTTCTATTAAAGACCACATACCTTTTTCTCAAGTTATAAGCCATTACTTTCAAGTAGGCCTATGCCACTTTCACCCTGAATGTATTTAAATGATTTCACATCTAAAAGAACTAGATCAGACGATCATGACAAGAAATTGTTAGTTGTATCACAGCATCCCTAATTTTAAGCTTTCAAGGTTGTGTGCACCAAAGAAAAAAAGCAAACCCCCCCCCCCAAAAAAAAACAAGGACACCAGGTTAAAAAAAGTGCCCACCCCTCCCCCGAAAAAAAAAAAAGCATACCGTCACAAAATATCATAATTTTGTAAACTTAATGTAATGCCTGACCTAGACGACAATGTGTTGCACAGTTCAGGCATGTGACATGGAATTGTTTTTTGAAAACAAAAAGGTTTTTATTTATTGGCGGTCACTTTATTTATTGGCTTGGGTATTAATTTTGTACTGATACTGAATTACCAGAGGCTTGTACTGTACCAAAACAAATATCTAGTACTGATTCAACCCCTAGTATCTAGGAGTGCCGTCACCTGTCACCGCAGATCTCTCTCCTATTGAGAGATAATGGCACAGATATGCTGACCCTGCACTGGACGTGCTGACAAGATTAAACACACATGTCGACATATCTAAAAATAGCCAGACTCAGTCAAAGCAGGAGTTAGTTCAACAATTCTGCATAATGGCTTTTGCCAATACTAAAAACAAGATGAAGAGAGAACCTGCAAAAAGAATCACAGAAACATGTTTAAACACACACACACACACTCTTACAGTTTGAGAACAGCCGATCGCTTTCCAAGCATCATTTTCACAAAGTCCCTGTAGTTGATGGTGTCACTGCAACCCCCCGTCACCTCCGAGATCATTTTCTTCATCTCCAGATGAGTCTTTGGCACACCCAACTTCTCCATCATCCGTTTCATGCCCATCATGTCTGCAAAGGAAGCACATACAGCTATCAAACAAACATCATTATAACAACAGAGAACTACTACACGCAAACTCTCACAGCTTGACAGATAGAGCCCTAATAAAGATGGCATGGCTGACTAGTTTTGCATCAACGAACTAGTCAATTAATGAGGCCATTAGCCCACACACATGTTGAATATCTATCATTAACCTAGCCAGAGTTTATGTACACATGCAGATGGTTTGGCTGTGTGTATCAAGTTAAAAATAGTCTTATAAAAAAACTAAACAAATTGTGTCTATTGTGTCCAAAAATCTGTCTATTTATAAGTTTATGACACCCTAACACTCACAGAAATACATTTAAACTTCAGCAATCTAGATGAACACGTGTGTGATCTGTGGTGGGTGTATCAACTACAGAACTGAAACTACAAGACCAAACATGCTGCTATAGTAAGCAGAGATACATAGAACTGTCACTGTTCATATACCCACTTCATTTGCATTAGTGGAAAGAGTTCAAAGACTTATTTTATCCAAATCGTGTATTCAATTTTGTGTGTCCCACACTCTCTCCCGCTCTCATATAAACACAACTGCCATCACAAACCATACATTTGTGCAAGTATACCATGAATCATCTACTGAAGTGCTCTCATTTCTGTGAGACAAACTTTAGCTGTTTAGATTCACAGAATTATCAGGAATTATGGCCTATGCTACTTTCCTCCAACATCTGATGTGGCAAGCTTGTCATTTGCAGAATACTGCATTTCTCATTTCTGAATGAAAAGAAGCGGAAAATGGGATAGGATTTCAGTGTTGCATTGTCAAAAGTGAGCTTGAGCTATTTTATTAATTATTTATATATATCTCATAAATAAATATACAATATTAAATATAGTTTTAGTAATATTATTGATGCTATTTATTCCCACCTAAATTGTGGTTAAATCAGCCAAATTTGTATTAGTTGTTCATATCGCTGAAAAAGAAAAAAACAGTCACAGTGTGTTGAAACTGTTGCTCAATCAATATTACATGTTTTGAAAATGAAACTGAAACATGTTCTGCAATGCAAATTAAATTTTTCTTTTAAAGCAATGGTTCTCGGGATGATTCTAGGAACATCAAAATATAAATAAAAATAATTCAGCTCTTACAACTTTTGGAATCGTAAAATTTAAATGTACAGAAACAAAGTGTCCAAAGATTCAAATTGTAAGACTGAACTGAACTGCCAGTCAAAAATTTTAAGTAATGCTTTCATAAGGCGTTCCTTGACAGTGACTCTTAAGTTAGTTACAGGTGAGTTCTCAAGTTCCCCCATCTATCAAGCAAAGTATAGCTTACACACTGGGCATGACAAAAGAGACATTAACTACACACGATCGTACACACACACACAAACACTTACCAATCTCGCCCTGATCGTTCAGGTCAAACTCTGCATATTTATCTGTGAATTGGAAAAAATAAGCAACATTTTAATAGAACAATGCAAATGTGCAAAGCATAAACACACACACACACAAACATAAAACCAGCATCTAGAGGTCAGGCATGTGACAGCTGCGGTTCAGAGGGAAACAACAGAGAGGAAGGTTGGAAAGGCCAGCCATTTCTCAGCGATTTTAACTGAAATGAGGCCTATTTCAAAAAGGATGGCCAGCTATATCTGTAAATGAGGACAGCTAATACCAGATTTGAATCCTTGTCCTATTTGATCTGCTAGATTATTCTAGTTCCAGAATAGTTCCTCTCTATTCCCTGCTTCCATCTCATTCTTTGTTGTTTCAAATCTCACAATGTGGCTTCTGTTGGAGTGGACGCATTGAAAGTGTAACGGAGTCACCGTGAGAGGAGGCTGATGGGAAGGAGAGGGTTACAATGGCCCCCTATGAACACAAACACTGCCTGTTCAGCCTCGAGCTGAATGAGTGCGTGTGAAACGGAGCTGGCAAGAGAGGTCGTCCATCGAAATGCACTGACGCTGCCTAAATGTAACTCACAATTTTCACTGACTGAATCACTACCTCTCTAAATGGTTTTGTTTTTTTGGATAGTGTCCCCTCTTATTCTCAACTGTACTCTTTTTTTCTTCAAACTCTTTCTTTTCATTTTTGGATATAGGGCTGTGGCATACACACATACTGACATTAGTGGGTCAAACACTGCGGCAAGAGCTCAGGCTGTGTGTGTGTGTGTGTGAGAGAGAGAGAGCGAGCATGTGCCTTCATTTCAACAGTGTCAAGAGCAATCTCGAGGGTTAAGAACTACTCCTGTCCCTTGTGCCTTTGATTTCTGTCCTTTCCTTCCATATTTTTTTCTCACTCTGTTTAACAAGAAATCATTGTAACATTCAGAGCCACTTAACCCCTTTAACCTGATCACTCCCTCTTGATAATGACCCACAAACCCAAATGTACACACTGTGGACAGCTGGTAGTAAATATTTTAGAGTCCATCTAGTTTAAAGTCAACATGTAACGTGCTTGACAAATTGAAACCCATTTTATGAAGACATTGGTTAGAGGGGAGGGGTTGAAAAGTAAGAGGATTTCATGATGTCAGCCAAAAAAGAAATTTGCTTCAGATAAGGATCCATCAATAAAAAAAAAATTAAAATTGGTTTTAACCCTTTGACACGTTAGTTTAAAATATTCTCGCTGATCCACAGAGTGAGTTTTTTAGGAGACAGTTATTTTATAAAGTTTCCCCTTATTGTTTCCATGGCGACAAGTCATGCTTGTCACGTGACACCACAGCCACAAAAGCGTAGCGCATTAATTACGTTTTTCTTATTTGTTCAAAATATTCACAAACTTGTTGGTTGTAATCAACCCGATATTTCCGATTCTCAATTATGTGGAAGTGAATGCGTTTTGTCGATTAAAAGTTTTGTAATGATCATGTTAGCTGATCTATGATGCGCGACGGGCGCCGCCATATTAGTTTGTGTTGCAGTTCAGAGAATCTGACCTGTCGAATTTACAACACGTAAATTCAGTCACTTCTCCCGAAATACATGACAGTAAGTGTCCAGTGCGTAACTATAAATAAATGTATCGTTTTGCCAGAACGTATGAGTATTTAAATGTCTGAAATCTACAGTAAAGGTACGTGGTTGAAAACACTGAATAGCTGTGATAAATGACAAGCTCTGAGCGCGTCTGTCTCGAGCACAGCTCCAGCCAATGCCAATCCACGCGAACGTTATAATCGCACCGGTGTGATCATACGCATCAGAGGATTAATGTAAAATGAATACGTCATTTGAACTATAAATTCTTGTGTTTTTTTTTCTTTCTCATGTAGTACACTCGCACATCCCCATTTCAAACACTCCTGTGTGTATCTGTGTAAGTGATCTGTAAAGGGCTTCAAAGGATTTTATTTACAACGTGAATATGAAGCCAATCACAGACATGTCTGTTGACCATATGAATGCAATGGCCAATCAGAAGTGTTTAAGTTAGTCAGAATCCACTCAACACCACTCAAACCATATGAACACATATGAAAAGAAAAATGTATTTACTTCAAACCTCATGGGTCATCTTTTGAGAACAGTTAGCATAGAAAGAGCAGGAAGATATCTTCAGGATTCAGGTGGCTGAAGTTTGCATGAAGGTTTTCACAGAGAAAAGCAAAACCACATTTAAGCTTTGACCAAAAGGCTCAGAGGACTGTTCGTTTACATTCCAGTTGTCCTTTCCCACACACACACAAACCGTTATTTTCCTCTCCCACAAGAAGCACATGTCCAAAACCCTTAGCGCTAAAACAACAACGAGGGGGCAAGACCATCACATTCTTGCTATACCATATAGAGAAAGAAAGTCAATCACACATGCACAAACACCCACACAAGCTCTCTTAGCATTCATCAACCATCAAACGTCAACCATCCTTCTGTTTGCAACTCTTACTTTTAAAAGAATCCAACTTCTCTGGTAAATCCTCCTCATCCCGGTACTTCTGATCTTCCATAAACTCCTGCAAACAGAGAGAGTGAAAGAGAGAGCATGATCTCTAACTGGAACAGACTGGGTGGATGAATGATTATCAAATGATGACGGTTGCTCTTCATCATTTATCATGGTAGAACCCCAGAGAGTGAGCAGAATGCCGATTCTCCCCCATATAGTTTTATCCTCTACAACAGTGCTTTTAAAACTTTTGGATGGACACCCAAATATAATGATCCCCAACTTAAAACAAAGACAGCAATAATGACATATATAAGGACCCATTCAAGTCTGTGGCTAGATTGAAAATAACTGATTTCATTAGGGGCTTTCGCAGAAAAGAAACCTTTTCATATTGTTCCTTTAACAAATGACGGAAGTACTTCGCTTTTTGGTGTGTCACTGCAGGAACTATTTTAGATCTAAGAACGGGGCTGGATCTAGGCATGGACAGGGGTGGTCCGAGCCCACCCAAACATTTGTCTTGCCTTCTAACTTCTGTTTTCTCACCGCTGTCATTTTTGTTATTGTGAGTGTGCAGTGTTGTACAAACAGTACACAGCTGCACAGGTATATCAAACTTATTGCCATGAGCATATCAGGGTTAACTGTATAGCATAGTTTGCCCAAAATCATAAGAGAAATAGTGCGAGTCAGAGGACAAACATGCTTCATAAACGTAGGCAGCTAGCTAGTGTAAATCGGAATAACAAAACAAAAAGGACTTTTAAACTCCTGTTATCAGAAAACTTGACAGTGCAGAACAAAAAGACATCTTTATGACATGGTAATATGACTGAGACCCATAAATCAAAGATCCTCATGTGTGATAAGAGACTTCACTATCAAGGAAGCATTAGAGAGTGTGTATGTGTATACGGGCGATTACACAGTGTGTGTGGGTGCGTTTGTGAGAGGATTTGATTATGGGTTGTGAGAGACGCTGCTGACTAAGTGAAGACTTTAAAAGCAAACAGCATGTGAGTGGAACTATATGTGCCCAAGGAGCATCAAGCAACCTTGAACATTTAATTATGACTCATCAGCATGATAAAAACTATGCTGTGAGAATCAGCCCAAAAGAGTCACGCCAAGAGATGAAGAGCTTGAGAGCTGGCTTCTACCTCAGTCACGACTACACATAAATATTCCTTCACACCAAAACTCAAAACGGTTTGTTTTTCACTGGTCTACCACAGTCACAGTCAGAGATCTTATCAGATTATTGATCTAGGGCTGACGTGGTGAGGGAATTTCCCTAGCGGTGATTTGAGTAGCTCAATATCACAATATTCAAAATTATCACCATAGCACAAAGACTAGGTGTTCCATAAACAAAACAGGTTTCATTACTCATGATCCAAACACTCTGAATAAACATGCAAAAAAAATAAGGCAAACCCCACCAAACGAGAACAACTGAAAGATAGGCTTTTAAATACTGCGGTGGAACAAAGGAAACTAAACTAGACAGTCCACATGATAAAACATAAACAATAGATAATTCGGGATTTAGTTAATATTACTGATATTTTACCAGTATCAGCACTGCTTGTCTCTGTGCGTTCTTGACAGGCTGTCAGTGCAAGCTGGCCACTAGTTGCCTGGAAAGGACTGACTTTGTGAGTTATTAAACCGTTTATTTAACTGATAAGAATTTAAAAAAATTAAAAAGGTGGCTTCACTTCATAGACATCAACTGCTTTGATTCAAGCATTGACCAGAGGGACCTTGATCTGAGAAAGAAGGACAGACGCTGGTCCATCTCTCTCTCTCTTCCTGTCTATTAAGAGCCTCTGTATACTTTTACATTTATGCATTTGGCAGACGCTTTTATCCAAAAAGACTTACATTGCATTCAAGGTACACATACCTGATTTTCGAATCAGTTCTTGCTTTCACTGAGAAAATCACAATACACAAAATCCCAAAAATACATCACTGACAAACTGTATCTTATCCATCGTATATTCACATATATCGATATACCTAGTTGGAAGAGAAACTTAGAGAACTTACTTATTACCATTTTTAGCTTATTTAACATTTAATACACATGAGTGATGTGTAAAAGAAGAAGGACATAGCCTCATGGAAACAAACAAAAACGGTTGCTTGCCATTCTCTGCGGTCGGTTTGTTAGTGTTGTGGTGTTACAATATTGCGCTTATGACAGCAAAAAAAAAAAAAAAAACAGCCAAAATGACACTGCAGACACATTTCCCAATGCTTTTTGGTAATATTAAATATAAGTATTCTTGCTGTCAAGAACAGTCTATTTTACAGAACAAATTCAGCGCCTCCGTTAACGGGCGTCCGGGCGTAATTTACGTCCGAAAATCGCCAGCGTACGCCGAAATTTTAAGTTCAGGAAGTCCGCGGGACGTCCTGTTTAATGGTTTTACGCCAGATCACAGAGCGCTCGACGTACATGTGCATTGCAAAGTGACCAAATGCATTGTAAATCACCACATGCGCCGTAGGCGTGTATGCTAAGCAACTTGTAAGATTTGTATCAGATGTAGTATCAGAACTGAAAATACATGAATGGGTTTTTGTGTTAGATGTCAACATATGCATATGGACCATTAGGTGAACATGGGGATTGTAAGAACTTCCTTTTCTTCTTATTGTGATCAAGATTCAGCGTCTGTACAGCAATCAGTTTTACGAGATCCCTTACGAGATCCCGGGAGGCAGCAACTTAAGAAACCACACGAATTGAATCAAGTCTTGTTTATTCAGAATGCAGCTCTCAAATAACAAGCAGTTCGCGCAGATATTTGTGCGAGAATTGCTTCCCCCTTTAGGGTGGGGTGTAGCTGCCCAACAGAAAAACAACTCTATATTTGGTTCGGCCAACTATTGTTACGCCAGCTAAACAAAGAGTAGTGCGTACATAGAAGAATTGAGGCAGGGCGTGGTGGGTGTGGTTCCAGCACGCACATACCTGAAACCTGCAGGGCCCCAATGTATTCGTGGTAAAACTTGGACAACTGACCATATATAGACTTGGTTCTGCCATGTATAGAAATTCCTATATGATCTTATCATGTTTGAGATTCCTATATGATGTTATCTATATTCTCTCATTGGTTGACTCTGTTACTCCCCTAAGACATTTCTCTATATATATTCAAAAAGATAAAGAATAAAGTTGAGAGACAAATTATCTCCCTCAGCGCTGAGTACTTATTCATTCAACCGTTAATAAAAAGAGGACTGGAATGAGGCACGCCGGGAAACGAATCTAACACGACTCCATTGATAAGGACACAGCAGGTCACTTAATCTCTTTCGCCATACAACTCCTGTCAAGATGTACACTAGTGATGTAACTATGGTAATTCCCGCGAACTACTGAAACTCCGCCTACTGCGGGGATCGCGAAAGCCAACAGCGAGAGCTATGGCCATAAACTAATTGATAACTATGCACAAACGTGCGGGGATCGCGAAACTGTGAGAGATGTGTTATATTGACGGGTAAACTTTCCCGAAACTCCCCAAAATAGCCTGGTTATCTGTGCATGATACGGAATGCTCCGCCTCCGTGAAATTTGTGGATATGTTAATAATTATCTACCACTACGGATCCTTCATCTATGCATGTACATACTAGTTTATATGTAAATCACAGGTCTAACATATAGGGATATTTCATACTAGGGAAGGGAGATGTGTTTTACATTTGTGATTACCACCAACTTAAATTTATGTGAAATTGTATGACAGTGTGTTTTTCATGTATGTGTTGTTCCTGTTAAATAAATATTTCTGCACAAAACTCATAAGTATTTGTTAATTTAACCCTCTAGTATCTTTTCTAGTATATTTTATATGTAACAGGCATAAAATTATTGTGCTTTACGACGTAGTAGTACTGTAACAGGGACTTCCAAAAATAATACATGGGACTTCCAAAAATTAACATCTGGAAGTCTGGACTTCCAAAAAAAAAATCTTAGTGGAAGCGCTGCAAATTTGAATCTTATTTTAGCCTTGCAAACATTTTCTACATTATTTTCATAACAATTAAGCACATTCCCCTCGATTTCTTATTACCCTAAGGCAAGCAATAAGTTCACTTTCATTACTGTATGAATAAAAACCTTTAATATTAAGCACACAATATACTTTACCATAATTTATTAAAAATGATAGTCCTGACAGGATGATTTTAATTACTGTACTAAAATAAGAATAATGCATTACAGTAATAAGAATAATATGCAGGATTTGAATGGGAAATGTGTTTAAAGTCAATGTAACAGAAACAGTGAAAGATCTTTTCTCCTGTATTTTGACAATACAGGAGAAAGGATTATCAAAAATAAATAAATAATAGAGTGGCTAACTGGTTCAAGGCAGATCTGAATGTGAGCTTGATGAGTTTTGTAAGAAAAGGGAGGAGTTTAAGTAAACCATCCGACATACATCAAAGAGAAGTCTGTAGTTTCACCAAAAGATTGAGTTATGACACTTTGATAAAGAATTATAGCCACACAAACCCATAAGAAACATATGCATGAATGAATCAACAAGCTACAGTAAAAATCAATAAAAAACATTTAGAAAAATATGAATTTCCATTTCATGCTGACTTGCTGAACCATCATGAAAACAATGTCACAATAATAAAAAATTATAAAAACGTAACTGTGCTAAATTGGATTGAAATTCATTGATTAAAATGTAACATTTTATGGGAATTGCAGTACGCTCTTGACCCATTTCCAGAAATTCTCATCTACACTACGCACAGGTAAACGCTCCAGATGTCACTACTAGTAGGCCAGAACATGACCTAATTTTTAAATGTTCATGTGGCCAAACCAAGCTGTGACTCCCACCGGTCGCAGTCCGAGAGAGAGAGAGAGAGAGAACAGCCGCTGAGCCTGCAGCTCAAATGCCACTGCTGCCCACTCCTCCATCTCTCTCCCAAATAATAATGGGTCCATTCATGCTGGATCACAGACACCTGTTTCCCGTCTGAGAGCACAGAGACAGCCGGCTGCGGGGGGACACACTGCCTCTTATCACTTCAAAGAGGGCTGATTTTAAATATTAGCTTTAAAATAACATGGGTCAAGAAAATAAGCCTCTTGGGATTTCCGTAAAGGTCTGGGATTGTTTGAAACACCCATGACCAGGTCACCTCTTCTTTTTTTTTTTAAGTACAGTATGTCATTTTTCAAGTCAGCATGAAATAGAAGTTCGAGAGTTTTTCTTCTCTATACGACACGCATCCAAGTGAAAATGCTAAATTTTCCAAATTAAAATGTAGGGTGGGACTTGATTTTGTAAATTGGAATTTATAGGATAATTGGGGATTGCTATTGCTCCGATCTGATGTGAGTGACGGGTTGTCCTGCCCTCGAGCTGGTAAACACTTCATAAGAGGAGAGGGTGGATACGTTATTTTACAGAAAGTTTACAGAACACATGAACTAAAAAATAATAATTATGTAAATGGACAAATAATGTCTAATAGATAACATATTTCATTTAAAATAAAAGAATTGTCAATTTTGATTTCATGGTGACCAGTTTTGGGGAAAGTTACTTTGAAACGTAATGCATTACTTAGTTACTTTTTACAAAAAGTAATGCATTACGTAACTTTTTCTCTTATCTGGGCTGGGCTTGTTTGTTTGATTGTTTTTTAAATAACAAAATAGTTCTATTTTTTGGCAAATATAAAGACCCTTTTCTCAAGAACTTTCAGCTGCTGCAATTTTGGATCACAGGAAAAGAAAGTTGAACAAATACTTCAACAAAAAACCCCAAAATCTAAAATCATTCTCTCTTATGCTTTAACTGAATCAAAGTTCAGCAGAAAATATATTGGTCAATAAAGTGAGATTTGTTTATAAATCTAAAATATTTGTAACATTTAAATATTGAAAGCATATTTAATAACATTATTTATTTGAAAAGGTAACTCATATGTTGTTATAAATTTAAACATAATGCGTTACTTTAATAGTTACTTGTAATGCACAAAGTAAAATAGTGTACTTTAAAAATACTTTGAGTGTACATTTATAGTGCTTGTGTCTTGATTCCCCAAAAAACTGGTTTGAACACTTTGGCCCCGCCCAAAACCTGTTCAACCAATGGCGTGAGTTTTGGACTAGTTTATCTGTTCGTCCGACCAATGGCTGACGGCCAAACCTTGAGCCTTTACCGCTGCTGTGAGAGACTCATGCGGGTTGAACTGGACTGAATCTCAAATCATAATCAGTTGCCTTCAGAGATAGCGATTTTTTCCCCCAATCATTTTCACAGTCTCATGCAGGAACATAAGAAGAAAATCCTGTCTTCATGGGCAGCGGAATAGGTTTTGAGACAGCCTTGCTCTGGATTGTGAAATGATCTGCGGCTTAATGTGGTCGAGCTGTCTAACTAAATTAGGTCATGCTGCTACAAAATCGAGCTAAACAATTCCGCTGCAGTCCAAAATAACATTTAACAGAGACCACGGCTATTAAGGGAAGTTACATTAAAAACCCCACTCACATTTACAGACAAAGCGTTAGGGAACATAAGAAGCGTGAATGAAGTCGGTTCAAGGCCAATGAAATAAATTCACCTCCCAAATGAGACAAAAATAATCTATCAACGTTAGCTCATTTACCTTATTGATTTCTTCCAGCTTGTCCCTCTGCTGTGCTTTGAGCAACCCGAAGGCTTTCCCGCCTGAAAAACGAGACATAGCGACCGTTATACACCCGTCTGGATGTTTTATCCAGGTTGTCTGGTGGACTTGCAGGCAGGCTTGAGATAAGGACAGTCGGCCGCTAACGACGCACACACACGCGCACAGAACAAAAACAGGCTTCGTGCGTATAGCGGTGAATAAAGCACCGGCTTACTGAGAATAGATTGGCGACAAAGACATACCTTGTAAATTCTGGTTGGAAGGCATGCTGGTACGATGGAGAGAGGGAGACACTGGGGTTAGATGACCGCTCGTGTTGGTTATGAGGAGAGAGGGAATCTCACACTGGGTTAAAGTCGCAGCCGCGCAGGTCTCCCTGTGATGCGCTCACTGCCCGCAAGGAATGCAGCTACACGCGCCACCGTGTGGTGAAGAGAGGTAATGCAGGTGGATGGGAAGCGTTGGTATTCCCCCCCTCCCTCAGTCAGCATTATTTCATCACTTCATTATAAATACACAGTATATTTATATATTAAGTATATATACCAAGATTTTTTAATATTGTCGCTTCCAAAAGTGTGCCTTTGATACCCACAACATTTGGTTCAACAGCTGTTCTAAACATTAGATTTTGTTAAAAACACCTTGAATCTTTATAGAGTCTTTAACCGATCACTGATGATTGTTTCTACAGTTGTTATGAATGCAGGTTTAATCTTGTGATGCGATATGGATGTGCTATGGTGTGAACTCACTGTTCATTTTTTTAGACAAATGGTTCCCTTTGTATTGAAATGGAAAAAAAGCTAAATGTTTGTATTCTTTGTTTCAGTGAGGTTACAAACAGTTAGATGGTATAAGCTTAGTGAGTGAGTCAGAAAATAGATGAAAGGCTCAGCCTTCACAGGAAACAGCTAATACAATAAACCAAGATACATCAAAACCAAAAAGAAGCAAACAATAGACACGCTTACATTCATGTTGATTATATAATCAAGATAATGGGAAATTATAGCTGTCTTTTGTAACTATAATTTATGAACAGATGGATAACAAGCACAAAAATGAATATTTAATATGCCATGTTAGACATTAAATAAGTAATGTTGCATGTCAACTGGCTCACAAGTAAACACACTTATGTTCATTGTAAGATTGTACTAATGATTGTACTAAGACTGTACTAATTTAAAGATTTACTGACTTTAAAACCAAATAGTATTAGTTTTCAAACTTATGTGCGCACAACAATCAGATTCATTTGTGTATATGGCACCCCCAAGTGGTAAAAAAGGACCATAACATTACATGAATTCCCATTTGTTAAGGTTAATATATGGGTAAAATGCATATTACTTCAGTACATTGCATGCAAACTTCATGTGCATCATTCCTTAAAGTCTGCAAAACAAATATTCAAGCCTAATGTCAATGTTATTCTATAAAGAAACACAATAATGATCACTCTGACATAATGCTTAAATACTAGTGATTTTAATTCAAAGTGCTAGTAAATAAATCCAATCACCTGCATTTTTGACATCTTACAACTAGAGTAAATAAGTAAATAAAGCCACTCTGTCTTCACATCAAACTAATGTTTATAAACAATTTACATTTTTAATGTGTCATTTATATGTTCAGTATTGCTTTTCTAATAGAAACAGATGAAAGAGGAATGTAGAAGGGGATTTTAGAGGTTTGTTCCCCTTTTTTCTATAGCTCTCATTGAGTCAGATTTTCTGAGTTGACTAACAAGATTAGATAACTGATAGACTTCCTCTGCCACCAGCTCAATGCCCTTTTTGCGGGCATGTTTTGGGCAAGTTCTGGGCGATGTCTGTCAGACTGTCTCTTTCTTCTCGTATGTCCTGCAGGTTCTGTTCAAGAATTTGCAGCTGTTTCTCTTGATCGTGTGCGGCACTGCGAAGCCTCTGGATCTTTCCAGTGAGAGATGGACTCTCCACAGTACCCTGGAGAACACGAAGACGGGCTGTCGTCTCATTCAGGATACGGTCATAGTTCTCCAGCACCACATTCGTTTCTGCCAACATTAATGGAGTAGAGTATAATTGATATTCATTTATTGGAGGATTATCTTCATCTTTTTTAAATGAAAACTAAAGATATAACAAAATGTATAAATAAAAAGTTCACTGCAAATAAAATAAAGCAGAACAAAGTTAAAAAGAAAACAAAAAGCAGAACAAAACACACAAATTACATCCTCCAAACAGCTTGTCCCATGTAGGGTTGCAAGAATAAAAAATAAAATTGTGAATTTACCCAGTTGTTTAAGGAGCAGAGTTAGCGCGTTTGTAAAGGACTCTAGCTGACTCTTGGCTGTCTCCATGTTGTCTATCATACTGCTTGAAGAAAGCAGGCCCTGAGGAGAAATGGCATATCAACATCATGGGAATGCAAAACCAATCTCCTTGGTCACCTAATCTGGACATTGATGATCGATGCCACATTTAATACTTTTATGTTATAGTATTTCTCTGTACTGCAGTGTCTCAAACCTCCTAAACAGACTGGCGGTACTGAATGTCCTGCAGAAGTCCATGCTCTAATAAAAATAACATTGAGGTTCTAGCCAACTGGACAAACATTGACAATTGCACTATCAAGTTAATACCAAATTGTTCACCTCCTCTGCCTCCATGGCTTCCTGTTTCAGCACAGCTTGGCGTTCCAGCTCAGTCAACTTCTCCAGTGTGGTGTCCGTAGCTGAATGCAACTGTCCAGATACATGTTTTGCCCGTTTCCCTTGTGTGAGAGAGGCTTTGGCATCCTGTCATGAATAAAAGCATAACAGGTCTTTCAGCACACATCAGTTCTTGTTTCAGTCCAGGCACCTCGAGGCAATGCAGTGTTCATACCTAATCGTGTGGTTTAGGCACTTGATTTGATAAAATTGCCTTTCATAATACACATCTTCTATAACCACAATGTGATGAATGGAATGAACAATTGCATATAAATGTTACAAACTAATTCTGAATGACTTTCTTGTTTGTCTGTTGGACAGGAACCTTAGCTAAACATGACTGACAACTATAGTGCTTCAGCATTGCTTACTTTAGCCACTGCATCTGCTGACTCCTCGGCTTGTTTAGCTTTGCTGTTTGCTGCTGTAGAATTTTCTACTGCAGGTTTGATCATTCTCTCCATCTGCTTAACTCTTTTTTTCACATCCACCAGGGTCTTCTCTTTCAGCATTTTCTCTCTCTTCAGATACCCTTTGCTGAGAGTAGGCAGTTGAGGCCAGTCTTGTTCCATGTCTACAGTAGATAATATTATTACAACGTAGATTACATTATTATAAAATTTTCGCATGTTCTTTCTTGCATTGTACACTATCAAGTTAAAAGTTTGGTAAAAAATTTGAATGTAAAAAGAACTGTCAAGTCTCCTTGTTCTCCAAGGCTGCATTTATTTGATCACAAATACAGAAAAAAAGTGTATTATTATAACTTTTTTTTATTCTCTATTTTAATATATTTTGAATGTCATGTACCCCTGTTATGGCAATCATTACTACAGTCTTCAATGTCAAATTATACTTCATTGATGCTTAAGAAACATTTCTTATTATTATCAATGTTTTAATATTTTTGCAGCAACATTGATAAATAATTTTCTTTCAGGATTCTTTGATAAATATAAAGCTCAAAAGAACAGCATTTATTCGAAATATAAATCTTTTGTAACATTTTAAATACCTAATCTGTCACTCTTGATCAATGTCATGCTTTCAAGTCAGTCTTTTTAAAACAACTTACTGCACTTTTGAACTGTGGTGTATGGTTTCTACTGCTGTTTTTCTTAGTCTTCAACTTGGCCAAATTAGTCTTTATACAGCTACATTTCTCTAATTTGTTCATCATAAATGCTTAATTTCTCAAATAAATTATGCCTTATGTCAATGAACTCAATCAGCATCAACATTTATTGTTCATTTATGTTCTGTCAAGTGTCATACTTTGAAAAAAGGAGTCCCTGTATCAACAGCGACAATATGAAAGAAGTATAAAGCAGAAACGGTTACCTTCCAGACCCTTCTGTAGAGACAGGATCTCCGCCTCAACCTCTTTCCCTGTCACCACAGAGGAGACGGCTGACACTTTAAATCCCTCAGCCATAGCCGTCAACTTCAGATAAAAAGACAAAAGATGCATCTCATTACACAGTCTTTTGGCAGGAAACTGTCACATTTAAATTTGCTTTGAGCTGAGAACACATCTCTGTTGTTTTTTCTTTCATGCTTTAACATTTCCCACCAGGCTGACTGACAGAAGGTGCTAAAATTCACAGGATGAAAGAACTGCTAGACCTCTAATTACTAGGACATTTTTTAGACTTCTTTGATAGTGCAGTGAGGTTTTACCTCTTTGAATTCTTGAAGAGTTTTCAGGTGTTTTTCAGCACTGACCACATGAGGCTGAATTTCCTCTCTGGTCTTATTTACCATATGCTCTTTGGACTGAACCGAAACGTCCAACTCGGTTGTCCTATTCATCAGATTCTCGCTCTGAAATTGAATGAATTTGAATAAAATATTTGTATCATTTTTATTGTCATTAGCATCGTTAGCTTGTTTCATGGTAAAAATCAAAGTATTGTACAACAAAAGATACAATGTACAAAAACTGTTTCCATATAACCTATTTCCAAATAATGGTCATGAATGGTTCTTAACTATTGCCCTTTGTCGTGTTGTGGTGTCAAATTACAACAAAGTTCTAGTGTTGTCCTGTTTTTTCCATAAATCAACAATGCATGCATGTTGACCAACAATAACCCCCGGTTTCACATACAAGGCTTAAACTTAGTCACAGACTAAAATGCATGTTTGAGTTGTTTTAACTGAAAGCAACTTGCACTGATCTTAAAATATGTCAGATCCATTGTTTTGTCTCAAGATGCACACGAGTCATGTTTTTTTTCTTCCAAGGAACATTTATAATATTGAACTAAGGCCTAATCCTGGATTAATCTAAGCCCTGTCTGTGAAAATGGGCCTCTGTGTATTAAGCCAATCAGTATCACAATCTTCATTGAGACTACATAGACAAACCTCTGTGAGTTCAGGATCCTGGGTTGCTGTGACATTTGTTTGATTAAGCATCTGTGAGAAAGATGTTATATTGGACTCCTGCGCTGTGAGGGTGAAATTGCCATCTGTTCTGCGTAGTTCTGATAGGGAAACGGTGATGTTCTCTAAAATGGCGGCTATCTCAGTGTTGTGCCTCTGAAGTGACAGGTGTGTCACTAAAGTCTCATTAACCTCACGACTCAGATTCTCCTTCAACTGCTGCATCTCCTCTAGCCTTTCAGACAAAAAAAGATTGAGAGTGACATTTCAAATGAGATATTAGGAGCCAATACCCAAAGAACTGCAAAATGCACTTGATGAATACAGACACAACCATAATGCAACTCACTTCTCTGTGAGATCCTGTACGTGAGACTCTGTGGAGTTGTCCTCCAGTAGAGTTATCAGCTGTGAATAGGTTCTGTTAGCCATTTTAAAGGCATCTCCTGCTGTCTGTTCTATATGAGCAGCCATGTCTTTGTGACTGTTGAAAGAAAACATTATAAACCATGTTTGCAGAAGTCACATGTAAAACTTGAATTAAGATAGATATTTCTGCTAACCTTTTCACTAGGACCTCAGATTCGTTCACTATGGCATTCCATTTGTTTGGTTCTTTAGGGATTACAGAAGGGATGACCTGAGAATAAGATATTTGAAGAGACGCACAGAGACATAAAAGACCTCCATTAAGACTCTGGACAAATGGATCAGACACTCATTTCATTGATCTGTGCAGCCTCACCATGATGTTAAGGTCAAGAGTCATCTTCTGAAGCTGGTTCTGCATATTCAAAGCAGCTGATAAAGTGTCAACAAGCTCTTGACACTCATTTTCACCCCTTAGAGTCTTTCCTTTCTCTAATTCTTTTCCACTGTCTGTCAAATTGCAGTTTAGCGTCGTCGCAATGCTGCGCAGCTGCAGCTGTAAATTCTGGGCAGATGTTTCCAGCTGTGAGAACTGCTTAACGAAGGCCTCACGAGCCTCTGTGTCAAAGAAGGAACATCAATGTTGCATCAGCAGTTATTCCAACAAAACTATTGTCACTGGCAGAAGCAAGAAAGCTGAAACATGCTACAAATTTGCATGTGCATCCAACAATAAAATTTCACGTTGTTGAGAAATTGGTTTTAGATTTACAGTATCATTCAAACGTTTGGGGTCGGTAAGATTTTCAAAGTCTCTTATGTTATGTGATCAGAAATACAGTAAACACATTAATACTGTGAAATATTGTTACAATACAATAATATATTTTTATTTTATTTTTCTCTTCTATTCTTCAGTGTTGCATGATCCTCTTATTATGCATGACTTATTACTTATAACTTATTATCACTGGTAAAAAACAAAAAGGATTATTTGATACAAAGACAGTTCCAAAAAACAACATCTGGATCAATGTAAATATTTTATACAAATATTTAATCCATCTTTTCGGAATATAAAATGTAATTTCTTTTCTGACAAAAAAATCTTACTGACCCCTTTTGAATGGGACTGCATATTATAGTATAATAATAGATTAGTTCAACCCGCAGACACACAGAATTATGTCACACAAAAGAAGATATTTTGAAGACTATGGGTAACCAAACAGTTGTTGGACAGTTCGATAGTATGGAAAAAAATATGAAGGGGCCATCAAAAATTTGGAACATTCTTCAAAATATCATCTTTTGTTTTCAGCAGAAGAAAGAAATTTACACAGATTTGGAACAACTTAATAAATTATGACAGTATTTTCATTCTTAGGGTTTTGAATTGATTCAAGGAATGGCAAGAAAAAACGGAAATGAACAACGTGAGTGAAATGTCATCCTAAGCAAGTTCCATGGCAATGCGCTGGTATTAACTGTTGGATCGCAGGAGTTTTTCCTGAGGATACGTTACATGTAGGTTATATACAGCATGGTGTGTTTAGAAACCAGTGAAAATTGCAGGTTAGTGCAGAACTGCTACTATTCAGGTTTTCACATTTTAGTTTTTTTAAGTATTAAACACCTTGTTGTCAAAGTTAGTAATGTGCAATTAAGCAGAGACAGTCTCTAGAGTTACTGAACTATTTTGCTGACAGTTTGAGGATCCATTTGAGTTACAAGGTTTAGTCACAAGCTCTTAGTATTAAGTGCAAATAAAAGAAATAAAATTGTTATTAAAGAACAGAAAGATAATGTTCCAGAATATAGAAAAGTTAAAATTGATTCTGATTCTGACAAGATCCTATTGATTCTGCTCTGAGTGCACCGACTGATTTTTGTTTTCACTTTAAATCCTTGCTTTTGTCTTAAGGTTTTTTTCCACCTTGAATAGCAAGCAGGTCCTCCAAGGCATTGGGCAGATAGTCTTCAACCTGGTCCTTCTGTATGTGATTGTCTAGGCCATTATGTTGGTGCCTGTGCTGCTGGCGCCAACGATACTGCCGACTGTATCTATTGCAGTCATAATTGCTGAGCAGCGTCTCCAACTCTTGCAGTCTGGCTTTCAGTTTACTGGCCTGTACACACAAAGTAAAATAAAATTAACAAAACACATGGAATTAAGAGACCATTTTTTTAAAGTAGCCATATAAAAAGTGGAAAAACCAAAGCACTCAATTACAGCAGTAGATGTAGGTTTGATTATGAACCCCATGAGCTTTGCAGAACCATTTAAAAGGCAGAGCAAAAGTCAGCCTTGGCTTACCACACATTCATGCTTATTATGAACAACCAGGAAGATGTAGGTCAGGGAGTCTACTGTGTCTGAGTAAAGGAATTTACTAAATGGGTGAGATAAGTAATAGTGAGCCTTTTAATCTGTTGGGAGACCATTATATGAACAGGCAATTTATCATGCTTCATCATCTCTCTTTCTCACCCACCTGATCTCTGATGAGACTGTAGCAAACAGGGCACTCCTCACATTGGTGGGTCAGGTGGTTCTGGTAGTAGTTCAGTTCACACTTGTCACACTTATAACCGACAAACCCATAACGGCAAGAACACGTCCCATTGTCATGGCACTGCATTGAGGTTGAGCCCATGAGGTCACAATTACATGCTATAGGTGTGAGATTGACAAAGAGAAGCAATGACTTTCCAAAATTTAAATAGCTATTTGAAAGGTACAACAGACAAAATTATGTATGCAATATTATGTTAATTGTTTTTTTATATAAAATTATTTAGTTTTCCGAGCTGAATTTACTGAGGTAACATTGACAATTTACTACAAGACACTAGAAATTAAACCCAGTAAACCATTTTAATGACAAAATAGTGATAGAAAAATAAATATTTCAATTTTAATCAGTTTATCATATTTTATCATGTTAATTAAATAAAAAAAAAGTTCAATCTAAAAGTATTTTAAAACACAAATTAAGGGCAAATCAGACTTGAAAATGGTCCGTTTAATCACATTTAATACCTCTGCAACCTCTAGAGGAGAAACCGAAAAATCCCATTCGACAAGTGTCACATGACATCCCCTCTACACCTGTTCGACAAATGCACTGTCCTGTTACTGGATGACATGCTGAAGAGGAGGAGCCAATGGGATTACAGTTACACCTAAAGAAAAGAAAAAGAGAGTGCAGCATTTATGCAGTTTAGGCCACGTCCACACAAAGTCTCCCAAAACGCCGGATCCGTGTGGACGGAACGCCAATCCGATAAGAAATGTACTGTGTGGACGCGTATCACTTATGTTCTGTTTTCTCTCTTTTTTCCATTGTATGTCTTGTAGGTGGCAGGAGAGATGAGGAACACTGGATCAAAATTAGGACGTGTGCTAAGAAGAAGTGAGATCATCTCCAACCAGCCTCTTTGTTACCTCACATTAACTGGATCTATAATCTGTGGACATTTGATGGCTTTGGTCATTTTTGGTTTCACAAGCAGATTATTTTTATTCTCTCTATGGAACAATTTAAAAACATGTTGTCTGATAATGTGGCTGTTTTTATAACAGAGTGTAATGTTCAGAATTCAGAGGCTGCTACTGTCCTTGCAGATAAATAAGTGTTGACTCATTGAAAAAAAAGTATTTGGCATTGTTCTAATTGTTCTGTAGAAAGAGTAGAAAGTGTCACTGTGGAGACTAGTTCTTTTTCATCTGGTAATGTGAGAGTTGGGAAAAAGTTTGGTTGACAAAAGTAATAATGGACACTGGAAACAAGATTGTGCAGCTCTTAAAGCAAAAATCTGTTCCTGCTGCGTCTTTATTTATTGAAGAGTCTGATGTTCCTGGTGATGGTTTAAGTTGTGTTCAGGAAAGTTTGGGGTTAGGAATGAAGAAAAGTTGAGCTATGCTCCTTTCATTACCAACAGCTTGGTGTCTCTGTTCGGAAGTGATGGAAAAAGTCCCAGTTAAAATTCTCAGAGATACCGGAGCTTCAGAGACATTTATTTTGGAATCTGTTTTATACTTGTTTTAGAGTTCCAGTACTGGAAATGAAGTCTTAATAAAAGGGCATTGCTGTTATTCTGGGTAGTAATTTGGCTGGAGGTCGGGTTTGGAGGGCTGTGCCACTTCCTCCGATTGTAACAGATTTTCCTTCCTTACCAGAACAAACTGATGTTGATAAACAGTTTCCTGATGTGTTTGTGACTTGTGCTGTTACTCGTTAATGAGTAATAAAATACGTCAGAAATTCAGAGCATGGAGCCTAAATCTGATATCTGGTCTTTGGTTTCTTTCCCCCTCTCTTTCACAACAGGAGTTGGTGGTTCTGCAAGGATTCAAGCTTGAAGGAAATGTTTTCTGCCACATTGTCCCCCTGAAGAGGTAGTGAGTGTAGCAAGTGGCTGTTATATTGAGGATGAGGCCTGTTTTCAAGTGGTTGTGCCAATGTCTCTTCGAGATATTGTTTTACATACTGCACATGGAGACATTGCAGGTCAATTTTGGGCTGGATTATGGATTATTCTACTATCAAAATGGAGTCATGGCATTGATTTGTGCTTTGCAAGTTTTTGAAGTCTATTTATTGAGTGGTACTTTTCCAATTGTGTTATTGTCGGACCATAATCCACTCATCATTTTGCACTCTTTGCAGAGCCCAAATCAGCATCTTATTTGATGGTCTCTATTTTTTCAACCCTATGATTTGGAGATTTAACACATGAGGGGTGTGGAAAATGTACTGGCTTCCACATCTGAGAGACTTTGCAGATGATTCAGATGTTTTTACTCTCATTGTGACTGTGGCTTTTCCTATGCGCCGGGAGATGCTATATTAAAGTCATCGAGGGCGATCAGATTAAGAAGGCTGCAGACTGTTATCATGTTTTGGGTTAAATGGTGTTTTTTTTTTGTTTTTTTGTTGAATGATTAGGATTTAGTTGAATGATTAGGATTTATGTTTTTTTCTAGAATTTTGTTTGTTTGTTTTAGAGGTCATTTGCAAGGACATATGTTTGCAAGAACATACGAGTATGTTCTGTTTTCTTTCTTTAGTTGGCAGGAGTGATGAGGAACACCGGATTGAAATTAGGAGTTGGATATATAAGTGTTCCTGTTACATACATAGAGGGTGGGGGTGTGCTATGGAAAAGTGACATCATCTCCGACCGGCCTCTTTGTTACCTCACACTAACTGGATCTGTAGTCTGTAGACATTTTTGGTCTTGTCAAATAACAAGCGCATGTAATTTAATTGAGTGGTGAATGTACATGAGTGGTTGAATTGCACATTATATTCTGTGAAACCCTAAACTTAATTCCCTATATCAATATTTTGATTTAATTTTGCCCTTTATTGTTGTGGCTATGAGCTGTTCATAGTAGACTGAAAGGCAGACAGACAAGCAAACAGTCAGATAGGTATGCAGACAGAAAGATCCCAAAACTTACATTTCACAGCCCAAGCCTGGCTGCAGGTTGAAGTAGCCAGTTTCGCACTGGCCACAGTCTCTTCCTATCACATGACTCAGGCAAACACAATTTCCTGTATCTGGGTGGCAGTCATTCAGGGAACCAGATGTCCCAGCCATGTTACAGGCACAAGCTGAGAAACAGAAATCCACAACCTTACAATGCAAAATACCCCAAAAGTTATACCAACTATTTTTTTTATGAGTTTGCATGAATTTCAGAAAAAGCTTCTCACCCACATGATAAATGTTCTATAGCTCATGCACAAAATGTTTTTTTAATGTCTACATTCTAATGAGCCATGCAACAAAGTTCTTGAAGACTGATGCAATTCTTAATGTTGCTGAACATCTCAAAAATAATTTAAATCTCAGTTTTGAAGTCAGAGCACCACTGATTTTACAATGAGTTATATTGTTATACTGAGCTAATGATATTTTCTGTCTCCTACTCATTTGCATTTATTTTTTTACTTTTACACTATGCAATATATCTATTGAGCCATTTTTTTATTGTCTGGTTTCCACATTAGAGGTAATGCATAGATTACACTGTCTTTAAGGAGACAGTCTCGACAAAAGCTCTTGATACATATTAATTTTGATAGTGATTATTCACACCCAAAATCAACAATCAAATGTTTTCATTGTGTGCCACATTCATGTTTTAAATGACACTCACGTTTGCACTTTTGCTCTGGACTTTCATTGGCCAATGCGTTGCCGTAGTAACCTGATCTGCATTTTTCACAATGGTCCCCAGTCGTATGTCCCAGGCATTTCAGACAGCGTCCAGTCATGTGATCGCACACGCCCACAGCATTGGGATCCACATTCCCATTACACTCGCACATAACACACGTTTGCACTGTGCCACCCCAGCCCAGAGGGTTGCCATAGAAACCATCTTCACACAATTCACACCGTACACCTAGGAAACCATTAAAATCCATTAACATAATTTATTTACTGTTGCTCTTTGTGTTTTTTCTTAGTATCCGGTAAGCATCTGGTAAATGATTAAAATTGACATTTATTTATTTATAAAGAGTACACAATGTACTTCAACTTCTACTTATTAATGCCGAACTAAGTATTTGTGTATCAGAATTATGCAAATAGCAAATAAACTGACTGCAACTGACCCCTTTGGCCTGTCGGGCAGTTGACACAAACCACGTCCCCCGTCTCTGGCACCTGGGCGCAGGTGGTGCGATCTGGACAAGGACAAGGCAAGCAGTCGTCTGAGCTGCCAGTCAGTGCATTTCCATAGAAACCATCTTCACAATGCTCACAGTAACGGCCAGAGGTGAAGTCTGTGCAGTCACACACACCTGCATTAAAATACAAACAAAGAGAATATGATCCTCTTTTGATTAGAAGTGCATACATTCAATGATCAGATTCATGGAGGCTCACACACGAACACATGGAAACTCCATGAACACTATATGAGTTTCTACAAAAGCAAAAAAACTCAAATTGCTTTCTGGTTCACAGCAGAAACACCAGGCTGTGAGCATCACATTTTATCGGCTCAGGCAAGCACTTCAACGCTGTCAGTGTCAGCACGAAAACAAGCCAAAATATGCCATTGGGCAAAACGCTGGGCTCCATTTGGATTCTGCCCACATGCCCTGACAATTTCAGAGACATACAGTGGGAATTTACTAAACACAGATACTAAATAAAGAAGAATACACAGTATATGAATAATAAAAATGATAAAAATAAAAATAAATATGAAATATAATAACATTAACACAAAACAAAGCCAACAAATACAAGTATTTTACATATATCAAAAATTACAAACAATACATAAAATATACATACTTTTCTATAATAATTTATCATTAAAATAATGCTAAATATATAAAAAGTCCTCAAATTTATATAGGCTCTATACATCCCAACACAAAGGAAAAACAGTGCACTGCCCACCTTAAACAGCAGATGGCAATATACCATTACACAACATATAAAGTGTCTGTCTGTGTGTGTGTGTGTGTGTGTGTGTGTGTGTGTGTGTGTGTGTGTGTGTGTGTGTGTGTGTGTGTGTGTGAGAGAGAGAGAGAGAGAGAGAGAGAGAGAGAGAGAGTGTGAGTGTGTGATGTGACGAGAGCAGTCCAGTCATGTAACTATGCAGCTTTACTGCATATGCTCTAAAACCATGTTACTGAAGCTACTGAAGACTGTTCAGCAGTATCTGTCTTCAAAAGCTTATTGATTATTTATGATTCGGTGGCAAGAACTCAATTCAAATCATTTATTCTTTTTACCAATAAGAACAGAGTTATTATTGGGTACAGAATTACTGGGTAAAGATGCTATAGGATACTGACATTTGACTGTTCCATATACTGTACTGCATGAGTTTATTCATAGTAAAAAGAACCTGTGTTTGTATGAACTATGTAGAGCACACAAGATGAATAGTAAAGCAGCTTCAGGAAGGACAAGTATCCAAAAAATACAAAGAAAATAACACCATAACAGACTGTAACACTCTTAACGTGCATTCCAGGGAAAACCTATAAAACTACTGAACTGAATATCAGCCCTAAAGCTGGAATTTCCCATGGAGACAGTTCAGAAAAAGAAAAAGAAAAAATCATCAGCATAACAAAAAGCTAGCGTTAAAGAAGTTCTGTCTTTAAAGCAAACAATCTATGCAAAAGATGCCTTCAGAAATGATCTACTAAAATGATTTAAACATTCAGATGTTTTGAATAAAAACTAGAATCTCAGTCGATCTACCAGGGCAGTTGTGTGGAGATACTAGCACTGTGTGTGATAGCTAATTTACATCTATCAATCAGGCAGTCACATCATTAACATTTAAGGACAAAGAGTTCAGACTCCTGCTGTCCCTCAAAATCACCAAAATGTCACTGAAAGATTTTGCAAGGATAACACTAGATTGAATATGCGTTCACTTAGAGAGATATTGGATGCTTAGAGCAAAGAGAGAAAGAGGTAGAAATTAGAATATTGCGTTGGTCCTTTGAAAAGTAACTAATTCTTTTGTAGCTTTCCTGTAGCTCAACCAGTAGAGCATTGGTATTTACAACACCAAAGTCATGGGTTCGATCCAAGGGAAAGCAAGAACTGATTCAATGTATTCCTTGAGTGCAATGCAAGTTGCTTTGGATGAAAGTGTCTGCAAAATGCATAAATGTAATTCTTTTACTTTTTATATAGAGTAATGCGTTACATTACTTTTGTGTTACTTTTTCCTCACCTGGGCTGGGGTTTATTGTTTGTTCTTTAATATAAAAAATTAAAAGTTCTATTTTTTTTGGCAAATGTAAAGGCCCTTTTACACCAAAAGTAAAATGAATAAGCCTCAGTCTGAAGGAAATGCAAATTCACACCTGCAAACAAACCTTTCAGCTGTGCTGCCATTCTAGAATAGGATGCAGAAGCAAGTTCAACACTCTTACTTCAGCAAGGAAAACAACAATTACAAAATGACACAAAAATGTGATTCCCTTTCTGGGAACTCGAGCTGTGTCGAAGCACTAGGGGAAATAGCCTTGCGTGAGTCACGTGAAGATCTATGCAACCAATGAGAAACGAACGCGTGTGAATGCGTCACTGCCGGCCGCAGCCGGTGACGTCATGAGGCAGAGCATAAAGCGCATCTGAAACCGGGGCGCGTCAGCTCTGAATGCCTTCAGCGTGCTGTGTCTGTGTGAGAGTGATTTTGAGTTGAGATAGCTAAAAATCATCAGAATGAGTGTGAAAATGTGGCGAATGAACAGAGGTTCACACCGTGTGTTTATCCTTGCCCACGTTTCATAACGGGCAGGGATACACATGTTATGTGTGTAATCTGTTTGGGAGTGGAGCATGCACGGTCGGCACTTGAGAATGCCGGTTGTAAGGACTGCGAGAGGTTCTATCTGCATGCTCACTGTGGTACAGTGGATAGTGTGTTTGCCTATCATGCGGTAGACCGGGGTTCGGAGCCCCGGTGGGATGAACTTTTTCATTGCATGATCTCCGCTCCCGCCTGGCGGTCTGTAACGAGGCCGCCTAGGCTAGTGTTCCCCGCGATTCGGGACCTGCAGTAGCCGAGGCTTTGTGGCGCTCTCGGTCCTGGGGATCACAAATGGATCTCGCTGAGGCTGCTGGGGTGGGTCCGTCCTTACCTCAGCCTTCACGAGATCAAGCGGGTCCCAGTCACGAGCACTCTGAGTGAGATGCCCGTGCTGTGACTCCAACACTAGCTCTATCAAGTTCAGAGAGTGAGATCGATTTAGCTAGTGTTGACTCGGTCGAGGAGGATTCGCCACTCTCCTCGCCGGCGTTTGAGGAGCTTGTTGAGGTTGTGGCGCGAGCGGTCTCTCGTCTGGGGCTTGATTGGCCAGCAGAGACCAGAAGGGCTCGTCCTAAGTATGTTAGACGAGCGTTATCTTCTGACTCGCGTCATTTCCCCGCGCCGAGCAATGCCTTTCATACTTGATTTACATGCCGAGGTATCTAGATCTTGGGGAAGGCCAGCCTCCGAGAAAATTTATACACGTAATATTACGATGTATAATAATCTAGTGGGGCTCAAGATCATTGATATGGAGGGTTGAAGAAAGTGGATGAGGGCGAGTTACCTCGTCCCTCAGTCCGCGTCCTCCATTAAAATTCTGGCGCTCCCCTCCAAGCCGATGCGCGTCACATCGTCTTTGGTGGGGAAAGCATACTCCGCATCGAGTCATGCCACAGCGTGTCTGCACGGCACGACACTGCTGCAGGCATATCAGGCGGAGTTGCTTGGGGACCTCAACGAGGGCGGCGGTATCGGTCCGGAGGCAGTGGCAGAGCTGCGCCGGACCGTGGATCTGTCTCTTTGGGCCACTAGGGAGATGGCCTACTCTGTCGGCCGCTTCATGGCAGCTCTGGTGGCTACGGAGAGACACCTTTTTGGCTCAATTTGTCAGCTATGAAAGATAGGACAAATTTGTTTTGCTGGACGCTCCTCTGTCCCCTTCGGGCTTGCTCGGCGACGCCGTAAAAAGCGTTGTCGACAAGTTTCAGGAGGCTGCACGACAGCAGGTGTCGTTCAGTAAAGTTATTCCCCGCCGCCCTCCACGTGAGACCGCCAGTCAAGGGAGGTCTCAAAGCTCTTCACACAGGGCCGCTCAAAAACGAAGTGTCGCCACCCGTCTTCCTCCGGTTAATCCCGGGGGGTCGGGTCGACAGGCTCAAGCCTCTGGCAAGAGGGGCGATCTGAGGGTTGTCCTGAGCGCTAAGAAGGCTAAGAGCAAGCGGCCCTGACGCCAAGCCGCAACAAGGTGGTGTATCCCTGGAGCAGCTGACCAGTCAGCCCGCCATGGGAAAACCACCCCCTCCGAGGAGGGTCCTAGAGCACTCCACCCGGGAATCCGGAAATCCCGGCCCAGTGGTGGACATGCTATCAGCACCAGAGGCCAGCCCCGGGAGGCTGGTTCCCCTAGTAGAGTTCCGGGATGCGTGGTCACGGCTACCCGGTATCTCTCAGTGGGTCCTGCGCACGGTCACCTTAGGGTACACCATTCAGTTCGGGGTCTCACCACCCAGGTTCTCGGGGGTCCTACAGTCTGCTGTAGGCCCTCAGCAGGCTCTGGTCATGGAACAAGAAGTAGACACTCTGCTGGCGAAAGGGGCCATCGGGTATGGACCCCTCGTGAACAGCAAGTCCGGGCTTTTCAGCTGTTACTTCATAGTTCCGAAGGGAGGATGGAAGGTTGCGGCTCATTCTGGATTTTTGTCTCTTAAATTGATGCGAAGAGATGCGACGCTCAGGCGGATCGTAGTACAGATTAGGTCCTATAACGGGTCCGGCACGATCGACATCAGAGACATATAAATCCCTCATTCCCATCCTTCCACAACAGGAAGTTCCTGTGGTTCGCCTTCAGGGGGGAAGGCGTACCAGTATCAGTGCTTCCGTGTTTGGTCCGGCTGCTCTAAGCTCATCTGTACTTGCACGGGCAGCACAACATCGAGGTGTTGTGCCCGCACACAGAGGAGCTGGGGTTAGGACTAAGACCAGGGGTTCTCCCTGAGGGGTACCCGCTTCGCAATCAAGGTCACGGGGCGATGCCCACGCACCCTGAGCATGCGGAAGAACTCCTGGTTCTCGTCGATGCTTACGGCGGAACACCAAGAAGAGTGTACTTTCTCCCACTCAGAGAACCACTTTCTTGGGAGTCATTTGGGACTCAGTGGCCATGTCTGCTCGGTTCCTCCCCGAGAGCATCCAGGCCGTTCGTTGAGCTGTTAAGCGACGAGTGACACTCTTACGCTGAACACCAAGAAGAGTGTTATTTCTCCCACGTAGAGAACCACTTTCTTGGGAGTCTTTGGGACTCAGTGGCTATGTTGGCTCGGCTCTTCCCCGAGCGCATTCAAGCCTTCGTTCAGCCGTCAAGAGTATCGAGGGGCAGCCACTCACGTGAGACACTCTGAGGTGTTAGGGTCCATGCAGCGGCTCCAGCGATTATTCCATGGGGCCGACTGTGTGCGAGACCCCTGCAGTGGTGGCTGAAAACCAGGGGTTCTCCCCGAGGGCTGGAACCCTTGGTCCCCTTATTTGGAGCAGATTTGGGACAGATACGGCAGGCACAGGTCTCCTGTTTGCCTCCGTAAGAATTTCTCTGCCCTCTGTGGCTTTCGTTTAACATCCAGGGCCTCTGGGGTGGGTTGTTATGGTACAGGCGTGGCCGAGGCTACGCCTGTACGCTTTTTCCTCCCATCACTCTGCTCCCGGGAGTTCTGGGAAACTGTGGGTCTGGCCCCTGAGGGGGCCCAGCTCATAGAGGCCGGTCTCTCAGCCGAGGTTGTTGAGACCATCCTTCAGTCCAGAGCTCCCTCCACGAGGAGACTCTACGCCCTGAAGTGGAAGCTCTTCACTTCTTGGTGTAGTGAAAGGCAGGTGAACCCAGTAACCTGTCAAGTTGGCAAAGTACTGGAGTTCCTGCAAGAAAGATTTGTGGCAGGGCTGTCCCCCTCCACCTTGAAGGTCTACGTGGCTGCTATAGCGGCTTGCCACGTACCTCTGGGTGGGGTACCCTTGGGCAGGGACCCCCTAGTCACTCGTTTCCTCCGTGGTACACTAAGGCTGAGACCTGCGGCACAGACCAGGGTGCCGGCTTGGGACTTGTCCGTGGTACTCCTAGGCCTGTCCCAGCCGCCCCTTGAACCTTTAGAGGAATCTCTATTAAGTACCTCTCTCTTTAGACCCTTCTTTTGCTGGCAATCGCCTCGCTCAAGAGGGTCGGGGATCTTCAGGCCCTCTTAGTGGCCCCTTCATGTCTTCAGTTTGCGCCCGGGATGGGAAAGGCATTTCTCCACCCGAGGCCAGGCTATATCCCCAAGGTTCCCACTGAGGTGGCTCGGTCTATCATGCTGCAGGCCTTCTGCCCTCCCCCATTTGATGATCATGAGCAGGAGCAAGAACAAGGTCTGTCCAGTGCGAGCACTGGACGCTTACGTCAAAGACTGCCACTTGGCGTAGGTTGGACCAACTGTTCGTTTGCGTTGGCTTTAGGACCCCTAAGGGGGCTCCAGCTTCTAAGCAAACACCAAGCAGGTGGATAGTCGAGGCTATCTGTCTAGCTTACGAGTCGGCCGGACATGCTTCTCCTTTGAGGGTCTGAGCCCACTCCACTAGGAGCATGGCAGCATCCAAGGCTCTCCTCTCCGGAGTCGCCTTGTCTGATGTTTGTGCTGCGGCCGGCTGGTCCTCACCGCACACATTCATGAGGTTCTACCAGCTAGACCTCGATGCCGCCCCGGGAACCAGGGTGCTCTCTCAGTGAGCTGGGACACACCCGGATGCTGACGTCGCTGAGGTGGCGTTGGCATAGCGTTCCCCTAGTGCTTCGACACAGCTCGAGTTCCCAGAAAGGGAACGTCTCGGGTTACGTATGTAACCCTGGTTCCCTGAGGGGAACGAGACGCTGTGTCTTGGCCTCAGCTCCTGGCGCCTCCGGGCCCGCTTCAGGCATTCATGGCTGACGCGCCCCGGTTTCAGATGCGCTTTATGCTCTGCCTCATGACGTCACCGGCTGCGGCCGGCAGTGACGCATTCACACGCGTTCGTTTCTCATTGGTTGCATAGATCTTCACGTGACTCACGCAAGGCTATTTCCCCTAGTGCTTCGACACAGCGTCTCGTTCCCCTCAGGGAACCAGGGTTACATACGTAACCCGAGACGTTTTTGCTATTTGTTTGGTTGAATTGGATCATTGAAGGTCAGCAACAAAACAGTGGTTAAAGTAAGATTAAATATAGTATATTTGTGTTAAAGTATTGAATTATTGCAGGTTTGCATAATATTCAGTTTGTAATTTGAATTTCACTGCTTTTATCCATTCTGAGGAATAGCCTACTGAATCTGCTTTTGTACAGTTGAGATGAGTAAATGCATGTTCAGATTTATTTTAGAACTCCAACAATCATCATATACACAGCGCCTCTGCACCTTTACTAACAATTTATATCAACAGCTCTGCACCTTTACAAACGATTTCTATCATAAATATGAGTACAACATATTTGTAGGATATAAAAGTTCTCTGCATCAAAAGCAAAAGAACTCTGCAGGTTAAATGTTTCGAAATGTAAATTTGCAAAGCAAAACACCAGTTTAAAAAAAAGGATATGTTAATTTATATAGCCTACTTTTGCATTTTCAATGCGGTTCTAAAAATGGTTTTTACCTTTACTTTAAACAAGCTATTTAGCTTCTTCAATCCGAGTGCAGTAGCAATAGGTTTACCCACGCCTTTACAACTTGAATAGTATTATTAATAGTATTATCATAAACTTTTCATTAACTTCTGTAGGCTGTACAACAAAGGAATTGCAATTGGCTGATTTTTCTGCAGAGAGTGGATTTCTGCTGATGTGTCTAATTTTTTTTAATCGATAATTTGTTGGTAAAGGCGGAGAGACCTGGCGAGCCACAGGATTTTTGTCAAAGAGCCAGGTTTGGCTCCCGACCTCTGCACTAAAACTACCCATCACAGGAAACTGTCATTAAAGAAAAGAAAAAAAAGTATTTAGTCTGGTTTATGAGCTGTTTTCCTCATGGGAACCAAAAAATGTCCCCACACAGACAAGGATTTCAAATATTGCCATCTTTGCGGGGGGACATTTCGTCCTCATAATGCAGAGACCACCCCCCCACACACAAACTCCCAATCTCAATCATGGAACATATACAGCCTTATAAGCCAGTGTTCCATCACTTTGATGGAAGAGATTTTGATTGCCATTAATAGATCCAAATCAGAGACGAAGAAAGAAAGAGAAAAAAGCAAGAGGCAGAGAGGAATAGACAGATGGACTGAGAGATCAATAACTGGAAACAGTGTGATAACTTCAATGAAAAGTACTTTAGTTCATAAGGAAGCCTGGAGTCTTTAAAGAAAGAAGCTACGGGTTGTCAGGGTTTTTGTTCTTTGTCTGATTTTATAAGCAGCTGGCTTCGGCCGTGTTCCTCTTCCTCTGTTTATTTGTTCTGCTGAATTAGATTTAGGAGGCATTTTATTTTCAGTCTTTGGGAGGTCTGGGAACACAGTGTGTGTGCGCGCGTAAGCATATGTCTGTGTCGGTCTGACCCGGAGGAAACAAAATGAACTCTTACTAAAAGAACCACCGCCCCACATATCACTTTACTAAGACAAACCTAAAATCTCACGAAAATCAATACCACTTTCTTACGCAGCTAAACAGAGGACTCACAGCAACAACACAACACAATGCACAGAAAACATTTTTTGTACACTCTGCTATACCTTGGGCATAAAGCATCAAAACAAGATCTGGTCTTTTTATGATGTCAGAATACTTTTACTAATTTCTAAAACTTTTATGGTGGTTTAGCATCCTATTTTACTATTTGAAAGTTTCAGCCTCCATTTATTTTAATTGCATGGAAAATATTTTGTGGTTTTTATGGAAGAAAGAATGTGGGGGTGAGAAATGACCAATTTATTTTTTAGTGAACAAAATGTAAGATTTTCAAACACTAGATTCAAACTCATTAACTGAGACAACAGTACAGATTTTATTTTGTGTGTGTGACCAAATTCTAATTTCAGTTCATTGCCCTAGTCATGTTGCAATCCAAAGGCAACAGATTGATGGGAAAATTTGGATCAGATTCATTCAAATAATACCGGAGAGCTTGAGGATGACAGATGACATTCCTGTCAGTATTGCAACTGTGATGAGAATGTGTGCAATACAGCTGAAATGATTAATCACATGACGTTTTTCAGCACGATGAACCAGTTACACCTGGTCACAAAGGTATAAAGATAGAGACAGGAGAAAGAATGGGAAGGTGAGAGAGGTTACATTTAATTCTGTTTGAGTGTAAAAGAAATGCTGCCTACCATCTGTCTGTCGGCCTCGGTGGATGTTAAAGTTGCCCTTATGGTAATACGAGACAGATGTGGCAGCTATTGACTGGCAGATGCACACACACACGCACAGACACACACACAGAAACAACCACTTCCCTGTGCACAGATCAAAAGCTGCTGGCTTAGAAGTTGCATTCATTTGCATTTTGAAACAAAAGTCTCCTTATTCCCTCAAACTGCTTCATAACTGACAGTGACATCAGTGATATCAGTTTAACATTCTCTCACAGAGAGTCGGTATTTATTGGCTAATCAATCAAGATTAATCAAGTTAATATTACATGCTGTCCAACTAATGGTCACAAAAGAGAACGGGTTCATTGTATATTCAAATCAGAAATCTAAATATTCACAGACTCATCTGTGCTATGCAAAACCGAATGGCTAGAGGTCTGCTAGGATTATCATATCAATGTCTTTATTTGAAATCTTGCATCTCTTCAGGCAAGTTTATTCCCAGTACCTGACATTTGTACCTCTCTTCTTTTTGAATTATTCACTGCTTTAGGGTGGCTAAATGTCAGCACCTCCACATGGGCCCTTCCTGATTCTTTGAGGGGGTGAAAAAAATTAAAGTAATAATAAAGGCGTCCTTCTCTTTTCCAAAAACAAATCCTTTGGAAAAGGGGAGCTCTAGATCCCCGGTACTTCCATCAGTAATAACGCAGTCAAGCTCTTTAGAATATTCATTAAACATACATTAAAGAACCAATTAGACTGTAGAATTTTCATTTATAAGGCTCCAGATGGTTAGCCAGATACTTTTTTTTGTTGCTGCAATAGCATCAGATGGAATAAATCTTTTGGAAATATGCAAAAATATTTATTTAATAGTTTGGAAGTGTCTTTTTTATGCTTTGTTTTAGCATTTACTGTTTCATCTTAAGCAATCTTTCTCGGTACCATTAAAAAATGTGGGGTCAGAAAGGGTTTCTGTTTTAAACTCTTTTTAATTCATTCTTTTATTCAGCAAGGAAACAGTAAATTGATCAAATGTGCCAGTAAAGACATTAAGGTTACAAAAGATTCTATTTCAAGCAAATGCTGTTCATATAAGCTTTCCATTTAAAAAAATGGAAAATTCATTCATTCAATCTTTCACTTGAAAATGTGTGCTCACTATTCTGAAAAATACACTGCAGATGACAAAGACAGTTGTTTTTTCTCACTACAGAATATGTTCCAGTTATTTTCCCTTGTCCTTTCATTATCTTTTTTCACCTTTTTTATAAGGTCTGCTTCACTATAGGAACAATGATGACAGAAGGAACAGAGAAAGAAAAATTCTGAATAGAACACACAGACAAACAGCCTTTTAAATGTATGACTCACCCTTATAAAACACATTTTAAAACCCATTAGAACACTGGACATCATATAACAAGTGGATCTAACTATATCTTAAGTCTGAGGTGTACATTCAATTCTCTTTGTACAAAGACTTCTGTTTTTCTTCTTCATTTGTTGGTTTTAAGTTAATATTCAGACATACATCCTTTGCTGGAAAGTAGATGGATGTTATTTTTATACGTGTTTTATGCAGCATAAAGTAATTCATCGTTCTTGCCATATTTACTGATCTAAAATGCACATCTACTTTGCAAAGGATGTTGAGAGAATGAAAGTGAGAGCAAGAGAGAATAAAAAAAGACACAACGGACCAGGGTGAGATATGAATGCTATCACACTCTCTGTGATTTCCAGTTAATGTACACTTATATAAAAACCCTATTCTCAGAACCCTATTCCATATCTTTTTCTTCTGCTCTCTCTATTCTTTCCCTCATTCTTCCAAGACAAATACAAGCCCTCTCAGGCTAATTTTATGGATGGAATCCCTTAAATTAACACGCTCAGGAAAAGCACTCAAGAAAGAGACCAGAAAACACACACGCACACAAAATACATGTGCATCCGAAGGACATATGCTTGACTTCATCAGCCCTCCAGCACAACACTGTGCCACAGTTCCATTTTTCCGCCACAAATATTAACATTTTCCAATCTGTTGTATTGCTCGTAGGAAAATAGAAATGACACGAACGGGCAGACTTTAAATAAATCACAATTACGAAGCACCACTGCATTCAGCCTGAGGAGGCGAGCTTCCCTCCTCTCTTATCTCTGACCAAACAAACAACACCTGTGCTGAGTGACAAGACTAATAACCAATTAACAGCCAATTACAATCCTATTACATTACCGTGAGAAACACCCTCTCGCTTGGAAATAATAAATCAAAGGGGCGTGGTCTGTCAGCTCCGTAACCATTCCTGAAGCGGAAATGAGATTGAAGTAATGCTTATAAAAAGAATAACAAAACATAATTAGGCTGAAGAATGGGAAATTAGATTAAAACACACTGAGTTTTCGGTTAAAAGAAAAATGAAGAGTGACATATGCAAATGCTAATAAGCGTGCTGGTTTTCAACGGGAACCTTACGGGCCTCGTTCTATTTACAAACCTGGAAAATATTTAAGCAGTTAAATGGCAATGAACAACACCCGCTGTGACTTAGGCAAAATCTGCTTTGAAGTTAAACAGGTTCATAAATAAATAAAAGGAGTGGGCTCCTCCTTTTCTCCTGGGAGGTGGAGATTTCCTGTGCATACATTCTTTCGATCGTTTGCCCCCCTTGATCTCCTATTGCTCTGATTCCCTTGTTCATTCTTCCTTCCATTCCCTCCCTTTTTCTTGCAGACTTGCGAATCACTCCGGTTCATCCTTTTGCCTACCCTGAGTGGTAGATAATGTCATGTCTGACATTAATTTGTAATGTTAAAGACTTGTACTAAACTAATCACACATTACGCTCATAATAAGAACGATGGAGGTTTAATTTGCTGCATATTAAGAGAATGAAATTGCTCATCAGTGCGAAAGAGAGAGAGAGAGAGAGAGAGAGAGCGAGAGAAAGAAAGATGGGAGGACAAATGTTTAAATCCATGACAGGAGTCGGCGCTGAAATGAGACAGACACAAATAAACACCTTTGTTGTGCAATCGACATTACAATTAATTAGTCAGTGGCTGGCTAGCAGGTCTAAAAGAGAGAGTAGCGAACATGAACTCTATCTGCCCTGTACAGAAAGACAGCCTGCCATTCTAGCTGCTAATAGGGTCATGGAAAGAACAAGAGGAAGAATGAAAAAGTGAGAGAGGAACAAGGGGAAGCAGTAGAGAAAATGACAGGAACAAGAAGAGGATTGTGAGAGGAACACTTGAGTGATTGTACTGGAGGTATATAAATGTATCTGGAAGCCGATCGTCAGAGACAGACCACTTAAATGAACGGGAGAAATTGCAGTGGTCAATATGGTGGCTGTAGGAATAGAAGTTCTGTCTTTTAAATAAAAGAGCAAATCATATTTTTGATAGAGGGATTGCCTTTTCTATCTAAAAGAGATAAAAAGAGTTGTACTTGCACATTTATTACAGAACCATTCAAAAGTTATATGTTCAAAAGTCTGGGGTCAGTAACTTTTAGTTTTTTGTTTGTTTGAAAGAAAGGAAATTATACTTTTATTTATCAAGGCTGTATTAATCTGATCAAAAGGCATTTATAATGTTACAAAAGATTTAAATTTCAAATAAATAACTATATGGAGTGGAACCCGGTTATGTCGACAGCCTCGGGGGTTGCAAAAAAAACGTTGAGATAACCAACAGCCAATATGGCGATTTGTTTGATGAAGTGATCGGGATGCTATAAAAATTTACATACACTGTATATGTTTGTTAACAACAAAAGGCATATGTGCACCAACTAACAGCAGAGATTGTAACGGCTACTTTATGTTTATGTTGGAAATGTACCTTTAAGATGGCGTATGCTGTAGTGGGCGCACTGTTCTGGTCTACTGTTTCTTATTTAGCATAATCTACTATTTCTATTTTCCTTCTTTAATTTGTGATGTTTGTCAGAGTGTTTTCTTTTTCCTGGTTTGTACTTGCGCTCTTTACATGTTTGAGAAGAGTGTGAAACCCATCCATAAACCTCGTCATCTGGGCAGTCGTCAATCACTCTGACAGCCAGTGCAAGATTTACCAGTAAACGATAAAAACCACCTTCGATTCTCGATACAAACCTTTAATTATATTCTCCAACATTGCAAACACAGTTTCGCTCACAACACACATAAACACAGTCGCTCATAATACAGTCATTTCGCTCTGACACAGTTCTGAAAGTATTGTACACGCGGTTACTATAGATTCTTTACAAAGTCTAAATTGTTTTGTTGCTTTTTGCCTTTAACGGTCATCCGAAACTAACTCTTAGGATTCCACGTCTGGGAATTCCTGGACAGTGAAGGTGAACTTCTTTGCCTCCTCAATTTTTCCACGAGATCTTCTGCGGCTTCACGGCACTACGCCGCAAGAGTGAGTGAAGTGTCATTGGTGTGAACTACTGTATAGACCGTGATGCACGTGCAACACGAACTCAGCACATGCGCAGTGAACTCGGTGCTCTCATTAGTCACAGGGATTGCGATAACCAATGTTTAGTGGCAACTTTGTCCCTCTTTTGTGCTGGAGGTATCAGGGTTCGGCGACATAAAAGAATCGACATAATTGATAAGAAAATGCTAAGAAAAATAGGGGGTTTGGCTGTTCCACAAAAATGTCGACATAACAGGGTTGGCGAGTTAACCGAGGTCGAGATAAATGGGTTCCACTGTATATAAATAATTTTATATATAAAAAGCATTCTATGTGTGATACCAAAATAGCTGCCACTTGACTTGGCTTCAAGGAACATTGCTATGGTGGGGAAACAGTACCGGTATATGATGTATCATTGGATATACCATGAATGGTAAGACTGTATAAGCTGAGTACTGACTGCATAATATTAAAAAACAAACACACTCCCAACCTGTCTCAGGATGGCAGGTCCCATGTTGATTGCAGTTGCAAGGTATACATGGTGAGAAGGGTCCACTATTAGGGGTCTCCCTAGTGAATCCAGGAGCACAGAGTTCACAGAAAAGCCCTGTGAATCCTGTGGGACAAGTACACTCCTCCACCCATGGAGCATGTGGACCCACATCAGGATGGTAGGTTGTCTGGACTGCCGATTCAAGGGTTACCCTGGAGAGTTGAGAGGTGTCTGTAAACAAGAAAAAAATATGACCTACTTATAGATTAATAAATACACTACCATCCAAATGTTTGGCGTTAGAACGATTTTTGTAAAGAAAAGATTTTTGTCATTTATTCAACAAGGACTTAAACAGATTTTTTAAATTGCAAAAGAAAATTTAGATTAATAAATTTTGAACTTTACATTCATCAAATGTTTTTCAAAAAATATATCACAGTTTCTGCAAAAAATAAATAAAATATTCTGCAAAAAAAGACAAAAAATAAAATAAAATGATTCAAATCCAAATCTATATATTAAAATGATCTCTGAAAGATCATGTGACACTGAAGACTGGAGTAATTATTTGTCATCACAGGAATAAATTACATAATATAATATTTTAAATTACAAAAATGTATTTTAAATTGTAGTAATATTGTACAACATTACATTTTCAGTAATTTTGAAAATAATTAACTTGACTCAAATTGTTGAACAGTAGTTTAAATAATGTAAATAAATACTTATGCTTTTGTTTGTACGATACATCATGTGTATTAACTTTAATAACTGTTAAAAGTAAAGTACTCGTGGAGGACTTCTTTTTTTCTTCTTTCTGAAGGTAAAGAATGTTTTAGCCGATTTGATGGATTTGGAAAGAGCATTCCACCATGGAGCCACAGTGAATGTGAATCACAATGTCCCGTCCACTTGTAATTGCCCTCACGATGTAGCTTGCATAGCCTACCTGCTAAAGTGCCCCTCTGCCTCTCTCTCACCTTTGCTTACACACAGACAGACACCGGGACCATTGGGTGCAAGCAGATAGAATCTTTGATCATCATATGAATAAATGAACAAGGAATGAATTAATCAATAAGGACTGAGTGTGGAGAGGTGGAACATGGTGAAGGTGAGTGGGTCTTTGTTTCTCTCAGGGATCCATACTGCCTAATAAATAGTGATAGTGGGAGGCTGTATACAGATCAAGTTTCTCTCGCCTCAACTCTCTCTTTCTCCAGGGTCTCTGTGTCCTATCATCTCAACTTTAATATCAGGAAATGGCCAGGAAGACCAATGTTTATGTGTGCTTTTGAGAGATACAGGCATTTGCATGGGTGTTAAACAGACAAACTGATTATCATGTGTACAGAGTAGAAGAAAGGGAGAGCAGTTCAAACAGATGCATGTATTTCAGCACACCAGTTTCCAAGAATCAATAAGAGGTCCTGTCAGTGCAGGACGTGGTAGTGGAATAATTATGCTCTTTGGTAAGCTGTAATTTACTTCCTTTGATGAAGAAAACAGACGTGAGATAGACAGGGAGCGTGTTTGTTAGAGAAAATAAATTTCACAGTAGTGTTCCTCCGTAAAATCATACAAAATTCAACTGTTTGTCTCCAATTCAAATATTGCAGCTTGTCAGATATATGCAGTTTAGTTGCTTATAGTAATTTTCTCTCTCTCTCTCTCTTTTTTTTACAGCTGCTTTCTGATCTGCTCCTGTCTGAAAAACTTCAAAACATTTATTCAAATTATTTAAATGAGATGGAGTTGTATTGTGTCTGTTTTACTTTTTGACATGAACTTATTAAATATATAGAAGTAAAAAATTTAGCCACTATTTTGATATTTATAATTTAATAAACAACAACAACAACAATAATTATCATTTAAAATGTCTTGAGGCGCTAACTGTAGCGTTTTTGCTACAGTTTTGCCAATATTGCTCAAAATAAAGTGATTTATTTATTTTAAGAACATTATTGTTTTTATTAATATTCATAAGAGGAATACTGTGAATGTGAAATGGTCTTGGCAGCTCTCTTAACCCTTGAAAACTAACTAAAAATCTAAATCAAATAATAAATGCCAAATCACGGCTACACTGAAGCACAATCATTACACGGGAAAAATGTTAAATGCAATACACTCATGATATTGCTTTTTGTTAGCTTCGACCAAAGTTAAAGGCTCCTCTAGACTTCTAATCAATCACTGATTACATTACAGTCCATACTACCAAGATTAAAATGCAACTTCTTTTAGTCTGTAATTGACAGCATTCCAGTTAAATTTCAGAGCTCATCTTTTCCTTGTGTATTTGTATAAATCTGCATAAAAATTTATACAATGACTTACAGTTCTGGCCCCCTGTATTGCTGATGTGTAGAGCGGTGATGTTGTAAAGCATTCGGAGAAACTCAAATGGGGCAATAGATGGATTTACGTCTTTTTCTGTTAACCTGGAAACCAAAAAAGCAGAAATATAATGGTTACAAATGTGACTCTATCTGCTTTAATCATTATGATAGTGTTTTTCTAGAGAAAACATTGCTCCTTTACGTATAGTTGAGGCTCTTCATTAAGGCACACCAGGTCTAGTCAATTTAAGACAATGCAAAAAGGAATGACTGTGTATGAGTAAGTCATGGGAAAATATATCAATTTTCTTGCCACTCTGGTAGGAAAGTATCTTTAAAAACAATAAACGCAAAAGCAAAAACATGCCATAACCAAAAAACCTTATCTAACCTAGATTAGCGGGATACACTGCCAAGTGTCATACGCTGAAACACACAAACAATCTTATATACTCACAGACTGAAACTACAGTTGTTTTCTAATGTTTATTCACATTAACACAATTTGAAAAAAAGAAGAAGAAAATACTTCATTATAAGCCATGTGGTTTTACTGGACAAATGTTTCAGTCTGCCATGGAAACCGAAAACACAAAATAACTCCTATTTTACACAATTCAAAACATTGTTCCCCTGTAACATAGCCCTGATTCCAGCCATGGTATTAAGATGCTTTTTTTGGTGATAAATTCAAATGTTGTCAGTGTCAAACGTAAACGGTGGAAAATGTATTAGTAATTGCTGTAATGTCCAACTTTTAGCAGTGCTGCAAAAAATAAATCCTGTGATAAATCTGATTTTGTTTCATAATTTTGTGCCTAAAATGACTGATAAAACTCTCCTAATAGCCGGGCCAAATGTCAGTGAATAATGGAGAATGACACACACATATACACACACCTGAGAGTGAAGGTGTTGATGGGTATCTTCTCCAGTGAGGAATCAGGATCCTGTTTAGAGTACAAATCAGCAGAAACCAATATTCCAGAGCCCTCCAGCATCACAGTCACACTTCTGGGCAAGAGTTCCTCCAGCTCAGCCGTAAATGACAGGCTAAGGGACCGTCCGTAACTTAGCAACATGTTCCCCAGATATTTATCTGCAACATAGAGATAAAACATTTAACAATTCCCATGCATATTCCAATTTGTACCTGACCATAGTGTGATTAAGCAAACATGAGTGTAAGGTCTATCTGGTAGCAACAGCTGGGCTGTGAATTGTGTTAGGTGGGTTGCTCAAGGGCAGCAGAGAATTTTCTGGAATACAAACTCACAACCTGCAGATTACCAGCATATTACACCAGCTACTGAGCTGCAACAAACCGATTACCAAAGATAAACACTTGTACAATGAAGACTGTGCGACCGTGAAAGTATAAAATATAATAGGGGGACAGAATGTTCTGTTCACAGAATGAAAAATTGAGAAGGTTGGATCTCTCCGATCTCATTATGTCTGTACATCTCTATATGAAAGAAAGAGGAAGAGGATGATTGTAATTGCCACTCATATCCTCTCTTGCCTCATTAAAGAGCTTTAACAAGACTTCAAAAGAACCACATGCTGAGCTATATACATATATATATGTGTGTGTATATATATATGTATATATATATATATATGTATATGTATGTATATGTATGTGTATATATATATATATATATATATATATGTATATGTATATGTATATAGCTGTATATTTTATGTATATGTATGTATATGTATGTGTATATATATATATATATATATATATGTATATATATATATATATATATATATATATATATATGTGTGTGTGTGTATATATATATATATATATACACATACATATACATACATATACATAAAATATACAGCTATATACATATGCAGGCATCATATATATATATATATATATATATATATATATATATATATATATATATATATATATAAATATATTTAAAAGCAGAGAGAGAGTGGGAGAGAAATGACAGAATGTCTGCTTTTATTAACCTACTGTATGGCCTAAATCACTAAACTTTTGAAACTCAGTCATCTCCACTGAGTACGTATGCATTCTAAAAAAATGTCAGAGTGGATGTGAGGTACATGGCACATTTTAAATAGCAGCCGCAGATAAGCTTGCCATTAACTTTATAACACTGCTTTTTCTGCAGCAGTATTTACAATACCGGTGGAGAATGCAGCAGGATGTGTTATTGAATCTCATTTCTAACTTCAAAAGCATAGGGCTGGTGTTGTAATATGTTTATGTATAAATACTGATAACGTTTGTGCAAACTGTGTATTTATGTAAAAAAAATGCAAATCCTTTTGTTATTCAGTGCATGGCAAATTAATTTGGATGGCTTAATTAATTTTATTGGCCCTTATCAATCATGGCCACCTAATATTAATCCTTATGCTTCAGTTGGCTCTATCATTATCTCTCCTTTCCACCTAGCTGGTGAGTGCACTGGTGCCGTTACACTGTGTCCACTGCCGCATCATCCAAGATCCCTGATACAATTGTAAAGTGCTTTGGGTCTACACTAGTACATAGTAAAGCACTACATAAAATTGCTTAATTTGTTTGAGTACTGCAGGAGTTAGGTCATCCTATTCTATTATACCTGAACAAGATGCCTTGAAATATGTTAAAAGAGTAGGGTAAAAAGTAGTAAAACGGCTTACAGGTATTTGAAGTTACTCACAGTGTGTGATTTGTGAAGAAAGCGTGGGGGGGGGGGGGGGGGGGGGAGGGGTTATCAAAAACCACAGTGGGTATTTTGTGCAGTTGATATAGTTACATTTACAGAATAAATTTGAACGTTACTGAAACAATATCGATGCATTTTTTTAAAAGGAATATTTTAATACATTTTTCTTCATCAAGTACATATTTTCAATCTTAAGCCCCAGTCACACAGCGAAAACGTATGAAGAACGCACAAATTACGCACAGATTTTCGTTTCTGCGCGGCGTGTGCGTCATATGCGTAATTCGTCGGTGGAACGAACGGGGACCGTCAGTGATTGTAAGTGGATGTGCGTCGAAGGTGGTTTGTGCGTGATTTTGAGTTTTGAACGGTTCAAAAATTTTCTGACGCACAGATGTGCGTCGGCGTGCGTAGTTTATGCGTTGAGTATGCGTGACATGCGTAGGACACGCGTCGGCCGTCAGTGCTTATGCGTCAGAACTGGTTCGAAAGCGCGCACGTCCACTAACGCCCCACCTTCATATCACTCATGAACCACGCACCGCGGCGCGCGTATCACGTTCATTCCACTGACAATGTGGATTCTGAAAGTGCTTGTTCGTGGAACGTTCGCGAAGCATGCGTGTTTGGACGCGCTCCGGCAGTGATTCATGCGTCGGGTGTTCGTGGAATACTTTGGTCAATTTCTCGACGCACAAGCACGCACAAACCCAATCTATGCGTGATTTTTAAGGGCCAGTCACACAGCAGATCACGCACAAATCACTCACAAATCACGCACAGATTGGGTTTGTGTGTACTTGTGCGTCGAGAAATTGACCAAAGTATTCCACGAACATTTGATGCACGCCTGACGCATGAATCACTGACGGAGCGCGTCCAAACACGCACGCTTTGCGAACGTTGGATGTCAGTGGAATGAATGTGATACGTGCGCAGTTCATGCATGATATGAAGGTGGGGCGTCAGTGGACGGACGTGGACGTGCGCGGTTTCGAACCAGTTCCGACGCATAAGCACTGATGGCCGACGCATGTCCCGCGCATAGTCACGCATAAACTATACAACTTCGGAAAATTTTTTAACTGTTCAAAACTCAAAATCACGCACAAACCACCTTCGATGCACATCCACTTACAATCACTGACGGTCCACGTTCGTTCCACCGACGAATTACGCATACGACGCTTGCTCCGCAGAAACGAAAATCTGTGCGTAATTTGTGCGTGATTCATGCGTTTTCGCTGTGTGACTGGCCCTTTATACCTTGTCCTTTCCTCATTGGGAAGTACTCATACACATTATCTGAGCTTGAGATTCATATAGAGTAAATAATTTCGATTTGAATTGGTTCATTTAAATTTCACAATTCAAGCTTTCTATAGACATAATTCTTATTTTGACTGAGGCACGTCCGCACAAAGTTTCAGTTCATGTTTCATAGAAAGTAAATCACAAAACGCAATATGCTGTCAACATTAAAAAAAGACTATAATATCTCTATCATAGTGACTCCTGTAGTCCCATAATCAGTTGTAATATTTCTACGATTTGTGTGAGGGTCCTATTGTCAGGTGTGTGTAGGAGGGGGGGGGGGGGGGGGGGGGGGGTGCAGAAACGAAGAAAGTTTAATTAATAAAAACTTCAGGAATACAAGGAGTAATACCACACAATGAAGACAAGAACAGACACTGACTGAAAGAAGATGAAGATGAGAAGATGAGACACAGGTGTCAAGACTAACGAGGGGACTGATTGATGCAATAGGTGAAGGGAATGACACGAGGGCAAACAGGAATAGGGGAGACATCAAATACGTTGACATGCTGCTTTGAATCATATGAACTTTTTAATTGGGCTAATTAAAACTTAAACGTTGAAATTGACTAAAATGTAACTACTGTGCTTTATGTCATTATGAAAAGCTGTGTATGGATTAAGGCCAGTGCCACCATGATCAGAATTGAAACGTGTAGTGTCATCTCTCAGTAATGATAGACTGGCGCAACTGGTTGCACCAACAGAGAAAGTCAATTTCTGATTTTATAGTTTAAATGTGTGTGTTGGAGCATTTTAATTAGTTATATATTTTAAAGGGTCTGCCAGTGAAGTAGCATTGATCACTGTTGAGGGGGAATACATTTTAGGACCCCCTCCTCACCAACTGCAGAATGAAAATCCATCTTTAAAACATACAATAACATTTTTTTAAATCTTATTTAACTCTTAGGTGAAAACGGACTACCAAATTCTTGCAGTTTGTAAATTACCATACTGTTCATCCGTTTAAACAAAGCTTGCATGCCTATTCCTCACAATGTGCATCTATTTAATAATTTGGTTTTGATAAGGCAGCTCAAGAGGCTGGTATCCCAGGACCTCGCAGGACCATAATTCGTTCTTGGGGGCACTATATCTGTAGGCGGTAAGATTTCACTCCTCACAGAAGTTAATGCTTGCTTCAGAACATTTTCCAGAGATGAGTTACACTGAGGAGATAAAGTGAAAGTAATACCTGTGAAAAATGTGACAGAATAGGATGGAGAAGGGCGAGTTAAAGGAAAGACAGACTGTAAAAAAATTGTCCAGACACAGAATAGCCAGTGGTTACAGTAAAATTGTTTCATTCTATTGGGACTTAGAGAGGAATGCCTACAGCTGCTGGTGAGGATTAGATGCTGTGCTTAAGGATAGTTGTTGTGCTATGACAGTGGTTTAATGATCCCTTTCTTTGTCTCTCAACACGCTATAACTTATTTACATTTCACAGCAGTCCTTCTCTATTGTTCATCAATGTAAACATGTGCCAGGCACATGTGTTTAACCACCGCGCTTGCCTCTTGTGTATCACAAATAAGTTCAAACTCTAAAAATGCTTGTTTCTAAACATTCTTTTTTTTTCATTCCACTTCCCATCATGATTTTAAACTCAAGAATGCATTCATGTGAAATGCCCCCTTACACAGTTGACCATTTACGAGCTCATTTGATAATCAAAATATCAGGTCATGTGATTTAATGTGTAAATGTATAGCAAATATTAAAAGTTACAGCATTTTAAATGCAAACATTTAAAACATTAATCTAATTTTTTGCCTTTTGTGACCTAGTTGTAATGGAATATGTATTGCCTCAAAATCTTAGCATACTGTGGCAAGTCCACAATCAACAGGAAGGACTATAATTTGGATAAGACTTATCTAAAACATTGGCAACTCAGTTGATGAATCTTAAAATCTCTCATTTGACCATTATGTGGCACCCCAAATAGTTTCTTGTTCCCATCATCTCTTCACCATCGAACTGAGCCCTGCAATACATGCACAGCACCACATGCTTCACATGAAACAAAGAGTTGTAAAACATTCTAAGCCCTGACAACGTGAAAGCTAGTTAGATACTTAGCGGGAGTGTGTTTTCTTCTCCGGCGCCCTGGCGTTACACACGCAGAGACAAGTATGAGTCAACTTTAACAAAAGGAGGCTCACATGTTCTGTACCTGTTGGGTTCCTGTTGTTTTCAGTTTTGACAGCATTCTGAAACCTTCCCTATGAGAGCTTATTCATAAACTCCAGCACCCGTAGAGAAGCCAAGGCAAAGTTTAACTCGAAAAAAAAAAAACACACACACAAAAAACACTCAAATATCTACAGTGAGTTTTTTTTTTCTAACACCCAAAACAGACTATCTAGAGACGTTTGACAGTCTGTTTCTGGGGGAAGAATTGAAGCTACAAATAAGAAAGTATCGTCAATAGTTTTAGCAAAAGAATACAGCATCCCTTATAGGTTCCAGCACTACCTGTTTAACTTCTCTCTCTCCAAGATCAGACTTGATTAAATGGAGGTGTTCACCCTCTCTCAGACAAACAAATTAATGGTCACCACGACGACAAAGCCTGGTGACATTTAGCGAGCCACCATAAAATTTAACAATCAATCCAGGCTTTAACTTTTCCTTGACTCAATTAAACCAACTGAGCCTCAATTAAATTTCCTCCGCTTCACACAAACAATCCATCTGAGAGGATGGGTTGAGCATCTGGGTTGTTTTTATAGGGAGAGGGCTGCTGAAATGCATTTTTTACATCTTTCTGGGGTTTTGAGTTTGTACTTTAATGCTGCGATAAACCCCAGTCAGGGTAGACAGCATAGTTATTTTAAATGAATGAAAGCAAGACTGTGGCACACTATGACACACATACATCTTTTTTTCCCATATTTTTGGGGGAAAATAATGATTAATTAAAAAAAAATAGAAATAATGATTTGTATACTTTACAAACTATTTATTTAATCCCCTAAACCTACACATCACATGAAAACTTTCTGCATTTTTAAAAACATATCTACATATGTATAACATATTTTTTAAAAACATATGTATAACAATATGTATAATCTTAGCATTCTTCATAAGCTGTTTTCGTCATGGTGACCAATAATGTCATTTTGTCCCTATAACGTAGGGTTTACCAGGAAACATACACGCAACTCCAAAATCTACCAATCCAAAACAAAACAGGCATTTAACCATATAACTGCTTTTATGTTCCAAAGGGGGACATTTTTTATTTTTGTCATGTCAAAGTCATGTCCAATTGAATTTGTGTGTGTGTATTACTTTTATTTTATTGAGGTCTAATGCTACGATTGTGACCTAAAAAATAAACAGATGATAAAGAGATGTTCTGTATAAACATCTGCCAATGCAAAGTCTTGATCTGACTTTCCAAAAGCTTTATTAAATGGGGAGTTCTCCTAAAACTCTGTTATCTGTCATCAGATGTCATCTGTTTTTTTTTTTTTTTGGGGGGGGGGGCATAAAATACAAGTCACCAATATTTTTTCACAGATTGAAGAAAGTCATACAGGTTTGGAACGATGAATAAACACTTGTAATTTTCCTTTTTAGGAGAACTATCCCTGAAAAATCCTGTTCTGTTATAAAGAAGAGAGGCAGATCAGTAAATAAGGATTATAAATCAGGTATTTACCTCTGAGCTTCTCATTGCAACCACAGTGAGGTGTGCTTGCACTTTTTCCTGGTGTCATTCCCCGCCACCCGCAGTACTAAAAAATCCTGTAGCAGCATCAGTGCGGCATATATCTCACCTTTTTATAGAGGTGTCGGTTCATGAATGCAATTGGCCTTATTGCTGCAGTTCTATTGATATTTCTGCGTTTTACTATCAACACAGTCTTACATACGGGAGAAGTTGGGAGAGATATTATGATTAAACCCCGGCTTTAAACATCAATCTCAGTGATTAAAGGATTGAGCATAATTTGTGCCACTTGTCTCAGTTGATCACATCTGATGCGTCTCGCCAGGAGCCATGATTGCCGGAGAGATTTATTCCAGGCATATGGTTGGCTGTCAGGGTGCACTGGCCAAGTTGCTCATGGACACAATGTGGTACCTGGACGCGACTCTCTGAGGACGGGGACGTTTAGATCTCCCTCCAACCCCCATCCATATCAAACTCTAATCTCTCTGCGACCTCCGTTTCTCTCCATCTGTGTTTGTGACTCCGAGACAGCTTGCGACCAGCTTTTGGGAGGTGTGTATGTGTGTTTATGTGTGCATGTGTGCGTGTATGTGACATGTTGTTTTCTCCTCAAAGCTATGATAAATGTTCCACTCTGTCCTCTCGCCATGGAGCAGATGCACCTCTAGGGAGATCGCACAGCACAACACACACACACACAATTTGGCTCAGTCAGCCAGCTAAACTCTTGGCTTGCCTGCTTGGCTATGGTATCTTGTCACCCCTCTGTTGACATGGCAGCTTCGGTGGTGACAAAAGCCCAAAGCTGTGCCCAGCTAGATGAACCATTCAAGTGAGGAATCATTCGCACATGAAAACACACACTCATAGTATCTATGAAACTCCTTCCAATACTCAAGAGAGACTTAATCAGGGAAACATTCCATCTTTACAAAGAAATTTTCTGAGTTGGGTGATGACATTAAAGATCCAAATAAAAAGCACAGTGCAAATCAGTGAAAAGGATAATCTAAAAGGTCCTTGGGTGCCATTGGAATTGTCAAGGTGGCTTTACTCTAAATGCACATGGACGTGGAGATGCGAGTGAATGGGGAAACAGGGAGGGAAGGAAAGCAAATGAGATCGTTAAACACATCGAGGGAGCAATAGATCTTGGCATATTTTAGCCAAGCAGCCAGAACGGCACAAACAAGCTCTGTGTTGCGGTGATAAGAGAAACAGTACCAAGTGCTCCAAAGAGCAGCATAAAGGGCAACTCTGCAGCCAGTCAATGGTTTGAAAACAAATATAGATGAGACTAAACATGCACATTAAGGCATTGTGGATATACAAGAAACCTTTTACATATTAAATTTATGTATCACCAAAAAACGAGACACATTCATGCATTTCAAGGGTGTTTAGTCCCAAGACATTGTGTTGGTGTATATTTGTCTATTTGCAGCCCATTAAAAATGTGTGAGACATGAAGATGTGATATTAACAGGATTTCTACCAGTGTGAGGAGCCAAGTTGGTCAGGCTAAGTGTCTCCCATAGTGGTTAATTGCCGTGTAGACAAGAATAAAAACCCTAAAAAAAAGCCTGTACAATACATTCAGGCGAAATGGTCTAAAAGTAGCCTCTAGACTGGCCTGTACCTATACAGCTGATTTATCTTCAAAGGCTGCTCTATGAAATAGTATTTATGGTCAAACATGCAAATTTTAGCCCACGATTTATCATTTTGTTTTTGCAAAAAGAATGCTTATAATCACTACACACAAAGTCAAACTAAGCTACATTTCTGCTTTGTATAGATGTTAACATAAGAACAGACTTAAAAAAAGAAAATAAATTGGGTTGTTCTAGCTTGTAGATATTGTCCTAAATTAACTATATGGGAGCATAACTATATAAAAATGCAAACATCTTAACAGAGACAGTAATTCTGTTAATTAGTTTCAAGGTAGGCCAAGTCCTACCAACACATATTCTACGGGGAAATGAATAGCCTACTTGCTGTCCTACCAGGTGCTTTGTAGAAGCCATTCTCCTCTCTGTAGGGCAATAGATAGACTTCTCCCTCCTTCCAGATTAGGGATTGTTCATGCCCTTTGGAGAACACACCCTTCCAGCCATCTGGATCTGAACACAGAGTACACACAAGTCTGGGTATCCCTGGTGAAAATGCTTCCATTTCACATTTTTTTATTTAATACAAAAATACGACCAGCATACCAAATAATACAATGTATATTTCTGAACATTTTATAATGTGTAAGTGGGGTTTGTTTACTTTAATGGCAGCATTTGAGCTGCATGAACCAAAAATGTTTATGTAAAGCCTGATGGTCATTATTAAAAATGATTGAAGACCATCTGAATGACTGTTACATGATGTCACAGTCATGTCATCACTTTCCTCCTGTGTGATCCTTTTGTGTTCCCATTAAGTATCAGCCACTCCCCATTGTTGTTAGCGTCAGGTGTGTGTCATTATTCCCATGTGTATTTAAGCCCACATGTAATGTCTTGTCCTTGTCGATTGTTAACGGTCCCATGTCAGTGTTTCCTAGTTCCGTGTCCTTCCGAGTTTCTGTTGGTTTTCTGCACAAGTGTGCCGTTTCATTTGTATTTAAAGTGTTTTTCGTTTTTGTTATATTAAAGAGTTGAGTTGATCCCTGCCGTTCGTGTCTTCCGTGTTTGTCATCCACCATATCCGTTACACATGATTAATGTCACAAATTTGATTTGAACAATCTGAAATGGTTCTAATTAATCTGACATCACAAAAGAACCTTTGTTAAAATGGGATGTAATATATAATAGATATTTGTAGTTATCTTAATTGAAGAAAGATAAACATCTTGACTGTTACCTGATAAGTATGATGAAAAGTGTTTATAAAGTGAATTGTGTGTGACTGCAGTGGGAGGCGAGAATTGTGAACACTGATAAACAGTATGTAAATCATGTAAACTGTATTTGATAAAAAACTGTAATTGATAAATTACCTTGTAGGAAGTCTGAAGTAATATTAATAGCCATGTACTGATTGGAGGATGAACAGGCAAGGGAGTGTCCAAAGCAAAAACATTTCTTACAACCATCTGGGTTATCCAGCTGGAGGTTGAAGGAGCCTGGTTTACACCTATAATACACACAAAGACACAAAGTTCAGGTTTCTTCACATTTCTTCATTAATTTATGGTAACTTGAAGTATTTATGTATGATCTGTACATAATAGGATGCCTATTAAGCATGGAAATAAAATGTATTACTGCTAATAGAAAATACTACTGAATTCACATAAATGACAGATTTGTAGAGTATTTGGCAAATCACAACGTTTACTTGTCACGGATCAGCTCTGTGCTCAATATAATAACATCGAAGGTGTCATGCACTGAGAAATAAAATTTCCTTGTGCTTTTAACATTAACAGTAAGAGATAATCATACTATAAGAATATCCTATACATTTCATAACTGAAAACACCCTTGTTAGTCAAAAAACAATCCAGCAAACGACTTGTTGTGGAATGTGCCCATGTATGACGTACTAGACCGTATCTGCAGAAGAAAATCAACCCCTACTTCATCGCAACTTTGGTCCTGCTCACTGGCATATTAGTGAGCTGATGAGGAAAGAAGCTTGAAACAGGACAAAAAAATACCATTACCTTCCAAAGGACCCTAATGCCAAGAATGTGGTTGTTTTCTTTCAACAATGTGAATGTCTCCGTTTCGAAGCAGTCTTTGGAAACAGACTTTTATGATATGGACTCAACAGTAATGCAGTGCAACAGTTAATCCTAATGCCTGATCTGTGACCAGTGATTTCTGATATTTAATGATTCATGTAGCCACACTCAAGTGTTCTTTGTCTACATGTCATGTTTTTCTTAGTAGGATAAAAATAATCTGTTATTTAAACTATGATTAATTTACAGTATATAGAAAGAAAATCACTGGAGCTCTCACCAAAATTCTCAGATTTCCATATGTAATACTTATTTCATATGCAAAGATTTCAGCCAATCACAGCCGTGGGTGTTTACATTGACAGAAGGGGAAACAGAGGAATAGAAGGTCACCTGTTGCAGGACTGTCCCTCTACATTAGTCTTGCAAAAGCAGAGCCCATCTTCAGTTGAACACACTCCTACACTGCCCCTGTCATCACACTCGCACGGCCTGTTTGAACAGACATGCACAAACACAGACATAAACAGATGAATGAACAACCACTGATTTGCCTGTAGTGTGCAGGTTAGTTGGCTTAAAGCCTCAGGTCAGAGCTGCTCTTTTTGCTTTTTTGTCAAGGTTTTTTTCACCATTTTCTTTCATACAAATGGTATACAAATGGTGTAGCGTTTTCCGTAAAAAGGTTTCTGAAAAAGTGAAATCCTAATATTTCAATTGTGGTGCAACTTTAATTAAATCAAATTAGTTTTACAGTATTGTTCTGTTCCAAAGATTACTGTGATGGGGTAAAAATATGACCATGGACCTTCTGGTTTGTTTGTACCTTTATAACTAATGCATATTGGTTGAATTGTGCTCTGTGCAAGCTAATTAAGGGTTTCCAATGTGCTAGTTAGACCAAGAATCAAATCTTTTTCCTCATTTGATGAATTCATGGTAGAAATACTCTCATTCTCATTACCTGCATCCACCAGGGCCGAGAGAATGGAAGCCAGACTTGCAAATGTCACACTTCACACCAGACACACCTGGCCAGCACACACACACTCCCTCTGTATCACACTGCAAACTTGCAGAGCCTGGAGAGAGACGGAAAGAGAGAAGACTAGATTTGACAGACATTAATAACCTTTGGGTCTTTTAATGAGTACAGGGATTGATTCAGTTGCATTAAAGAATCATTTTTCAAAATAATTATTCCATTAAAGATAAATAAATGCCCTTTTATCATATCTTACACATTACACACGTTGCCACCTGAAGCAAAACCAGATATTTCAGAAATGAGCCGAACATGATTAATGTGTAATTAAACAGCGACAAATAATTTTAAAAGTGCCCAATTTTCCCCCTAGCATTCTGGGAATTTAATATCATTAATATTGCAATATTTTAATGCAAATTACTATTTAAAATATCAAACTAATAAACAGCACATCTAAATTTTTTTAAATAAGTAAAACTGTTCCCCCCATATCAGCTATTGTCTTGCAAATTAGCTATGATTCCATTTTCCATCTATTTTATGCTTTTGCTACCATTGTAAAAATAGATATTGTTAATACTATTGTTAGAAAATGTCTCAGGTTATGCATTTAACCATGGTTCCCTGAGCAGGCGACCGAGTCACTGTATCCTCAGTAGCAGTGGTAGCATCTTAAAATACAAGAGGGCTAAAGGTGCAATTGACGTCTGCTAAAGGAAATAAATGCAAATTCTCCTTTAAACCACTGGATCAACCACTAGCTCAGCTAGTGAGAAGGAAACCAAAACTGGAGCAAAATACAGATTCTCACCAGGGCCAGAGATGGGTTTATTTGTGAACAGAGGACTCGCACTGAAAAACCCTCTGTCCAGTACTCACACAAGACTGTGAACCCCAGAATAAACTATGCTAGAAAGAGTTAGGTGATAAAGTGATAATAGACCCCAAAAGATTGTGAGAAAGGGACTAACCTTGCTAGAGTCAATTAGAAAACTATTCCCAAAACGCAGTGCTAGAGTTTGGCTAATCTGGGGATCAAACTGCGCAATCTTGTGGGAGCAGAGGCCTGCTTACAGTCCCAAGGGGGAGGCCCAACTCATTACACATTAACAATCTCCAGTGCATGCAAGGAAACTGCACACTTAGGTAAACCCCAGTGGGGGAGTCTGTTTATATTTCACTGTTTTTACAAGTGAGCCTCCTACAACCCCAATAAGTATACTATATTTTGTATCCTTGGGAAACTACCTAAAATCCTACCCCTGTAGATAAATAATGGAGATTCCTGCTTAAGGAATGAATGGGGGAACCTTGAACTTAAAGCATGGAAGAGAAATGGCAGCAGCCTAGAAGTGGTCTCCTCTGATAGCAGCAAGGAAGTTACTCACCCAACATAAATTCCTGTGACAAGGACCTTGATTCCCAAATTGGAAAAGTGTACTAATTCTAACAGCTTTAAGGTGGGCTTGTGCAAATTGGGGAAAACCCACATCATGGTGATACCCAAGCGAGCGTCCTACTTACAAAAACCCAACACTAGGGGGAGGAGGCTACCACTTGTGATCTTAGGGAGCCTTCTACTTTATTGAACACCCTCAGGGGTGAGGATACTCCATTAAATGCCATTAACAGACTTCCAGTTAAATGGAAGGGAGGAAGTATACCTCATTAGCCATCAGCCATAGAATGCATTGTAATGATTCAGCGAAGGGACCGCCTGATTAATGGAAGGCAAACTCGGCTTCACAATGATGTAAGGAAACTACCTCCAGAAAGAGCCCCATAAGGGGCTCTTTGGTTGGTAGCTTCAACCAAAAAAACATAACAGTGGCACAGAAATCGTCAAGGAAAAGCCCAGTCAATCAGCGCAGTCACATTATCCTCTCCTCATGTTAAATAATGCTTACACTGTGACACAAACTTCCTGAAACACCACAGGAGGCAGACATACTTGCCTAAAAACACGTTTAAAACAAACAGTCTCCTGAACACAACTTTCATCGGCCGATTACATTGCCGTGTTTTGACTTCTTTCAGAAACCAGTGACTCTGAGGCATTTCCCAAAGTGTCCTCTAGAGGACGGAATGCAAGATTCCATTCGAAATGAAATCCCTGTTTGAATTTCTGTTTGGGAGACTCATTTTCCCCACTGTTTTTACTTCAGAGATGTGTATTTGTATGTATATATGTACATTTGCATGTGTATGAGATAGAATTTAAGTACAATTTCATGGTTTAATATGGGTTCTTTGTTGAGTGTGTGTGCGCGTGCTTGCATATGTAACTCACCCATTGCATTACAGTTGCAGTCTTGGCAGGACTGCTGTGGTAATGATCTAAAGAAGTTCTCTCTGCATCGCTCACAGTGAGGTCCAGCTGTGTTTTCCTTGCAGCCAACACAGCGCCCTCCACTTCCTGTGCTGCGGTACTGCTCAGCATCAAACACGCATTCATCAGTAAGACCACTGCAGTTACATTCTGAGAAGTAACAGAAAGAAGTGGAGGAACAGATGTTGATGAAACAGAAGAAAACAGGCAGAACACAAAGAATAAACTGATTAGAAATAACTGTGGACAATGATTTAAACCAGCTTATTAAGTTTTTAATAGGCTTTAGATCACAAACACACCAACTAATAAGCTTCCCCTACTACAGGCCCCTTCTCAACACATCACCCAACAAGAACGCACAAAGTCAGCTTTTTACGCACCCACCATCTAGGAGGGCATTGTAGGACATTACTTGTTTTATTACAGTTCTGTCAGTCTATTGACTCTGCAATAACCATCACATTATAGCTCTCTAATGGTACACAGTTTCTTGAGCTGTCATTGAAGAAATAATACCATTACACTAGAAGAAATTCAACAGACAGGGAGAAATGCTTAAAGGAAACATAAAATTTAGTTTTTTTATATTTAAAAGAAAAATGTGGACAGACAGCTATAAGTTAGTATTTTTTCCATTTCAATAAAATGTACATTATCATTCTAAATGTTATTTCAAATCAATTTCTATTTCAAATGCTTGATTTACTACTTTCTATTTATACTTTCTTACTTTGATCAAAGAATCTTGAAAAAAAAAATATTAAGGGAGCACCATTTTTCTTGAGCAAATCAACATATTAGAATGATTTATTGAAGCATCTGAAGACTGGAGTAAGCTGATGCTGAAAGTTCAGCTCTGCATTTACAAGATTAAATTACAATTTAAAATACATCCAAATTGATTATTTCAAATTATTATTAACGGTTATTTTAAAATGTAACCGTACTTCACAACTGTTTTTACTATAATTTCGGAGCAAATAAATGCTGCTTTGCTGACCATAAATGATTTATATCAATAAACATTAAAAATGTATCAAACCCAAACTTTTGAATGGTATGGCACAGGCACTATTGAAACACTTTTTGAAAACCTGGCCCAACACAGCAATATTAAGTGCGCTTACAACACATGACTTGATTGATATAATCAAATATTGATTCCAATTGAAATAAAAGAACAATTCGTTGTTTTTTTTGTTTTTGTTTTTTACATGTAAATGCTTTAGTATGACCGAAATCAAATTTTTGGGACTAACTAATTCTAATTGGACTATAATTGGCCTCTTATTTCAAAAGAAATATGACTTGCAATGTGTATTACATGCAAATGTGTATAAAATTACACATTGTGTCATCTATAGTCTTCATTCTTTTGTCTATACATCAACAACCCCAAAACCTGGACTACTTGTTTGTTGAATAATGAAAGACAGTAAGTGTTCAGGAAACCTGTTTGAAAATATTTTCACATTTAAGTAAAACATGCATTACTGTAAAACTTTTGTGTTCAATGACAGCAAAGCCCAGCCAAAACAAAAGAATTGTGAACAAACCTGGGAAAAATGTATATCCTCTGGTTAATTAAAAAAAATGTTTTTTTTTCAACATGCACTTCTGCACAAATACTGTATGCTTGTTTAAGATATGTGTTGATGTGATGAATATATAATTTTTGTTGAATGCAGTCATACAAGAAAGAATATTGCAATGCAACAAACCATTAATACTCGGATATGTAGAAAGCTGTGGTAACATACCATCAAAATGACTGAGAACAAACAAGGAATTTTTTTCTTATTTTGCTGTTTGCAAGCTAGATTTGTATCTTTTCTCTCATGGTTTCTCTTTACTTTCCCACTGGAGGGTAAAAAAGATGTCGTTAGTAATTAATGTATCTGTTTGCAGCAATTCGAGAGAGGTATACGGTGGCAGCTCTGAGACTACCATGCAAATGATAAATTTGGCACAGTCTGTGATAAAGAACTTTGTAAAGCGATCATGCATGGAATGCATCTGCAGTTGATTCCACCTCCTCACCAACATATAGTGCTGCTTTTGAAACAAAAAACTTGTTTATTCATTATAGCCACTTTGATGAGAAGGGACAACAATTACCAACAGAAACCCATCTGTTGACCACTGAAAGTTAATTAAAGGAACATGGAGCTTAGTGGAATACAGAATGAAAATAATTAACATGGCTTTTTTCGGCTTATGGGTTTGTCAGAATAGCCAATTACAACATCCCCCTAAAGTATTTAGCAGAGATGCATGACAGCACACAAATATACAACGCACTTCACAAATTAAACTTTCTTAGTTATTGTGCTGAAAAGCTAAATTATTAATTGTTTGATTGAATTACTGACTGGTGCAACCATCTACAACCCTATTTCATGTAAAATTTAATAAAATTAAGAATTTGTGATTTGTTCATTCTCTTGAACCTTTATTCAAGTGACAAAATACAAAGAAAAGCTTTCCAACATTTTCACTGACCAAATTAATTGTTTTGTAATTTTTTTAAGATTTTGATTGCTGCAACAGAGGCATGTATACCAACAGTCTGTGTCACATCAACTTTCCTTTTAATTCCACTTTTTACCTGTTTGGGAGTTGAGAATGGTAATTGTTGCAGTTTTCCAATTAGTATAATTTGCATAATCTGATACAAGACAGTTGCTCAACTGTCCTTTCTTATTGTGTAACAGAGTTTTGAGTTGCTCTTTTTGATGAAGCAGTAGGCACTCAAAGGTGACACGGTCACAGTCTTGTCATGTTTCACATCCCTTCTGTGTCTCTTCCCATGCCCTTCCTGCACATGTCTTGTCAAGCACTTACCTTGTTAGTCTCATTAGGTGGTCCCTATGTCCTCTTGTTATTTATACCCTCCTGTGTTCCCATTTCTTGGTCAATCGTTGGCGCTATGTTATGTGATTTTTCCGTGTGTGGATGCATACTCCATGTTCTCCTGGTTACGAGTTTTGCACAAGTGAGTGTGCCGCTTTTGTTTGTACTTTTTGTTAGTACAAGTTTTTGAATAAAGCATGTTTGTTTGGAATCGTTCTCCTTGCTCTGCATCGCACACCTCCATCATTAAGTGACAGAACGATCGACCAGGGGTGGTCACACTCATTGACTACTATTTTTCTGGGATGGATTTGGCTAACAGTTTTATCGCCTTTGCTCATCAGAACACGGACCTACCCAACTACTCACGGGACTTCTGCACGCTCGTCACTATCTTGTCAGTTGACAACGCGGCACTGAAGATGCTGTACTGGGACAAGGCGAACTACCACCACCCAAGGGATGAGAGAGTCTACCCCAGACCCAGTCAGCAATGCCAACCAGCCACTTCCACAGTATCTATAGCGAGTGTGCCTGAATCGTCGCCCGCTCCGGCGCCCATTGTCAGCACCTGTACTCATCGAGTTGCCGCTCGCCAGCTCTGAGGCCCCCAATTTCCCTGCTGGTCCTGTCCAGCCCAGAGCCTGTTGAACTCTGCCCAGAGCCCGACCCCGTTGGGAACTGTGTCCTAAGCCCATTTAATTATGACCCGGGCCCGAGCTCACTGAACTGTGTCCCAAGCCCGTTGAACTTTGTCTCGCAGGTGTGCCATCCAAGTCTGCTCCTGATGGCTTCCTGGGGAGGCCCCTCAATTTTCCTTTGGGGGGTTGAGACTGACACCTTGAGGGTGGGTGGGGCAAAGGAGGCTGAGCTTCCAGGATAATCCCATAGCCACCTTGGAAGTCCATGCTACCTTGGCCTCTTGATCCCCCGCCGTCACCCTGGAGGTCTGTGCCACCTGGGTCTTCCGTGCTGGAGACCACCATGACCATAGCTGGTCTTCAGTGTGCCCTTCCCACCGCCCACGTTAGTTCTGTCTAGTCTGATTAGTCCTCCTCCGGTTCCCCCTCCCTTCCCTCCACAAGGTATTCCTCATGTGGCGTGACGTCACGCCATGTGGGAGAATACTACTATTATCCTTCTTCTGCATCGTACACCACCATCATTAAGAGACAGACACATTCAACAAAGGTTTCCTGTTTCCTGCTTGTCTGAGATGTCTGTGGATTCCCTAAAACTTGCCAAAAAATTATATATCGTGGCTGATGAAAATCTTAAGTTTATTACAAGCTTGCAGTAATTGTTTTTAAATGACCGACAATTCTCTCTTGGTAGAAAGTACTGAGTCATGACCAATCTTTGCTTGCAAAAGTTAGGATGCTCCTTTTATACCTAAACACAATACCCTTACCCAATACCAGTTTACCTGCTCATTATGGACTTTTTCAAAACAGTTTAACTTAGATATTCTATAATCTTTTCACTTTTATTTTCCCTCAGCCCTGACTCTTTTTTTTTTTTTGCAATGCTTTGCAACTATCAAATTCAAAATGTGTTTATATATGCACATTACAATTAATTTGGTCAATGAAAATATTGGAAATAATTGATTTCCACTTTTTTCAATTTAATGAAGGTTCAAGAAAATTGATACATAACAGAATTTTGATTACATTTTGTGCATAGAAGTGGACTGCTATTTCTAGCGTATACATGGGTTTTAATGGCATAGTTGCACATCAACCACTACAGTGAACAATAGTGCATCATCCTGTACTCTACCTTCATCAAATCTGAATGTAGGATTTCAGTTCCATGGTGTATCTACTCCAAATAGACACTAAATCAGGCTGTACTCACTCACACACTGGTTGGCTGAATCAGCCGTGGCCCGAGCCCATGGCCGGTCCTGGTAGAAGGGAGCACAGTGCTGACAGTCAACCCCTGCCGTGTTGTGCTCACAAGCACATACCAAATGTCCCTCCTCATTGGTTATGCAGTCACTGGCATGGCCATTACATTTGCATCTGCAAGGCAGTTTAGAGCACATTATTAGCATACTTTCAAGGCTCATTGTTTTCGGTGGACAATTTGCCTAAAAAAATACAAATGAGCCATGTGGTTGAATTTAAAACCAAATGACAGCAAAACACAAAGCAAATTTTGATATGTTACATTTTAAGAGAAAATATTGATTGGAAGAATTGATTAATACAGAAAAAATACTTAGTAGAAGCATATTCTGACCAATATGCAGCTAACTATTGTGTATTTTCACCAATATGCCCTGATAGGAGTATGTTCATATTGCCTTGGAAGACCAATCACCTTCAGGTATTAAGAATGCCAAGCCACTCCCCCGTACATATGGGTATACAAGCTGGCCAGCAACTCACTCTGTTACAACAGTAACTGGGATGTTCCTTCTCATTCAGTCACACTCGACGTAACATCAATAATGTTGCATGGGGTCCCTATGGAAAATACCACAACCACTGACCCTTCCCAGTGTTAGGTGCCAATGTGTAGTGATTCCCATTAAGTATAACCCCATATGTGTATTCTTCCATGGTATGGATTCCCTATTGGTAATCCCATGTATTTCCCTTGACAGTGCCTGCTCTGTCATAGCTATGTGTTCCTAGTTCCATCCCTTTCCAGGCAGAAGCTAACACAATGGTCGATCCATGTCATGTGAAAACATTTTTTTGCTTTGTCAGTTGATTCAGTAAATTGGGTTGTAAACTTTTATAAACTAAAAGTTATAAGTTATAAATTAAAGTTACCATTTTAGCTAAACGTTTTCAAATGTTTTTGTAAAGTTTCAACATTTAACAATTTTTTACAACTATCCCTTTGTATCTTATACATTACAATTTTTTCAAACTCAAAATGAAATTATTTTTGCACAAAAATTAAGTCAATACTGCAGTGTATTTCTTAAATTCTACACAACAGTTAAATATACTTGAACAAATTAAGCAGATTCCAAACACGATGAAATTAAATAAACATTTCACCGACCAATGGTGCCTTTGGACTTAACCTTTACGTGAACATACAGGTGCGTACAGGTGCACTCAATCAATGACAATGATTGATCTGGTGATAATCATCCAGTTTACTGTTGCTGGTGCACTCTGGGAAGTGTAGCTCTTTGAAACCAATTTCTGAGATTTAGATCAACAATCCAAGTGTATTTTACATGTTACCTCCCTACAGGAAGGATGTGGCCTCCATAGTGCCCCTTTCCACCTGTACTTGGCACACTTCCCCAGTTTTATCCAACCAGTTGTGGCTGAATAAGGTAAAGGAGAAATGGGAAGCAGCTATCGACCTTCACCTTGGAATATTCAGAGGTTGGTATCTGCACAGTTTCAAGGGGGCAAGTACTGTGCCTGGCATCACACTCCTCCTGACTGCCAATGGCAATGAAATAACATCAAACAAATGTTTGCCAGCTGGGGAGCTCATCTGGAGAGGGAAAACCCCACCCAAAGGGAATGGCACTGCAAGCAATACACTGGGCCAGTTTTCTCGCCACCTACCTATTACACCATTAACACATGGGAAGAATTTGGCTCAACCCTGAGATTCTAAAAACTTCCAAAGGTTTTGGGTTTTCCCCAGCCCTCAGCTCTGCAGATGTCTGTTAAAGAGGCACCGTGAACTAAAGCCCAGAAGTAGAGCTAACACTACTAGGAGTGTAGTGTATCTCCAAAAGGGCTTGGCATGCCTTGAGGTTGGTATGCCAGAGCATTGTATTATGCTATCTAATGGACTAACCTCTGTTTGGAGACAGTCTTTCAATTCTGCTGTCCTCCAACGCAGACAAAGAGCTGTGAGAGTGGTTGAAAAATACGCAGGGGACCTGAACCGCTGCTGGCTCAAGAAGAGGAGATAGTGGGCAAGCTACAAGTATGTGCAGGGCTAGCAGTACTGACCACCAATTCAAGACCACCTTGACCCAGGAGCACAGCATCAAGCTCTCCATTCTACTATCTCCTTGAGCAGCCACTGGCAGTTTCCACATCTTCTTGCTACCCGAGCACCTCAGCACCTCAATTCCCCTCAGCTGGACGGCTTGCTAAGGACGGCTTGTTCCTTCTTTCTCCCGTGTTTTGGCACCAGAGTAAAGATTGAAAGATGAAAAGATGAAAAGAGGCAGTCATCTCTGTGGGGCTGTTCCTTTTACTTTCGAAAAAAGTAAAATGCAGGCCTGATCCTCTCACATCCTTCACTGTCGTCGCCTTTTATGCTTCTTTGTGAGATTATCATTATCAATCATGGCACCAGCCTGATGGCATTCTCTGATGGCCCTTTGCCTCGCCCTGCTTGCCACACATGCCATGTGCAGAGAAACCAATCATCCAACTGTGAGCAGTAAGGGCAGTTTGGAGAGTTCCACTCAAGCCTGATGCTCGCATAGGCCTAGGAAAGCAAGGAGCAAGAAGGGGGCAGCACTGTGGAGTCTTCATCCCCAGAGGACTCAAGCCCACCCTCAGATGCAGGGATCGACATCTGAACCTCCACAGGAGCTCTAAATGAGACGCTTGAGAAGGACCTGCACACTCATCTGGAGGTCCATGTGGACTGGCTCGTCGGGAGAACTCCAACAACAGATCACCCTGCTTATTAACCCAAAGCAGTTCTCTTTGAAATTGGGACAGGGAGTAATGGAGAACTCCACCTATCTGAATGCACTCAAGTTTAGATCTTAACATCGTGATGGTCATGTGCTGACGTGTTGACAGCATATACACGCGATGCACGATGTACGGCTTTCTGAGGGGGCCAGGAAACGACTGCATCTGTCTTTAACATGCAATATCACCCATGCTTTGCTCTTTTAGGGAAACTGTTCTTTTTTTGTTAAAGTGCACAGGGGTGGAATTGCTACATTTATCTGCACACTTCTTGCGGCGAAGCACAGCTGAATGTGCATTTTCTTCAACATACTAACGTATTTTCTTTATTATGAGGAAAATGGCAGAGTAAGCTAAAACAACCTCTCGAATCCGATACAAAAAGCTTATACTGTATACCTGTCGGTCTGGAGGAGTAGCTTTTCACATGCCATCTCACACGCCAATCTTCACTGGCCTGTTTTCTTACTGCCTGAAGGATATTCTGCTCCCAAACTGAGACCCCATACATCAGTATCGACGTAACATTAAACGTGACTGACTGAAAAGGGAACTGGCATTAAAATATTTGTGCACTTAATTGTGACGAGAAAGAAAAACAAATTCAGGCAAAAAGACACTTGATATACAGTTTGAGCTGAGGATGAAAAAACAGACATTCACAAACTCAGACACAGACAATGCAAACAATATACAGATTCTATATAAAGTCTCTTCCTCTTCCTGTATACACTACTAATTTAATCAAACAGCTGGCAAAACTCTCCCTCTTTTACTAAAGCACAGTTCCTCTTGATATTTAACGCTCTTTTTCTTTCTAATTGTCCCTCACTTGCCATTTTCCATTATTTGCTCTCTTTATCTTTTCACTTTGTCAGTATCCATCTGCCAAAGAAACATCAGTCACAGCTAAAACACATGCAAGATTTACATAGTTGTGTTTTTACCTCCCTCCTACAGAGAAATCCGATATGGCATAAAAATATGAGCGAAGCACTTTGGCATCTTTGAAGAACTCATCTCCAAAAGTGTTCAGTCTGGCCAGAGAGATGAGAATATCTGTAGCCGTCACCCAGTCCTACAGAAAGAAAGAGAGACAAAAGCAAAATATATAAAATAAAAGCAAAATACTCGCCTAAAGGATTATTAGGAACACCTGTTCAATTTCTCATTAATGCAATTATCTAATCAACCACTCACATGACATATTGCTCACATTGCTTCAATGCATTTAGGAGAGTGGTCCTAGGGCATTCTTCATACCTTGCTAACTTGCTTAGCTGGATTAGATTGTTGACGATTTCGCATGATCTTGGATTGTTTGGTTCTTCGACGCTCAACCGGGACTTGTTGTCATACTAACAGGTCCGATGAATTGAACCTGCTCGGGAGCAGCTTACTTCATGTTAGCAGGATTAGATCATGGCTTTAGAAGCAGAGGTGATATGGGAAGTTTGTCACAGCATATCCTGTGCGTTTTTATGAGAGCAACCTGTTGCTGAAGGTGCAATATAATATAATATAATAATAATTATAAAAAAAAAAAAATAAAAAAAAAAAAAAATATATATATATATATATATATATATTTTTTTTTTTTTAATTTTTTATAATTATTATTATTAGGAACTTTATTATATATATATATATATATATATATGTATATGTATATGTATATATATATATATATATATATATATATATATATATATATATATATATATATATATATATATATGTATATATATATGTATATGTATATGTATATGTATATATATATATATATATATATATATATAAACTAGTTTTTCACGTGGGGGTATAATGTATCTAGTTAATTTAGATACAATTAGTCATAGTCGGGCATTATCAACAGCTCAAACTGTGTATTGCCATATAAAAACAGTTTATTTTTTATTTTTTATCCATCTGGTCATTTCTTGCCTGTGGAATGAAATAAATAAATCATGCAAGGTCAATAATCGTACATAAGTGTTTATTAGTGTATTTTACTTACTTTGATGTTCCTTTTGAAGCAATTCAATCTCAAGTCTGAATTTTTGATTTATTAGTTCTTGCAATTCTATTTCATTAATTCTATTTCATTAATTCAATTCTATTTCATTAATCATTGGGGTCAAACACAGCATTAGTATGGTGTTCCTTATAATCCTTTAGGTGAGTGTACATCTAGTCTGTCTACAACACAAACTTTTTTTTTAAGTTTAGATTAATTCTTTCATTAATCAATGATACATTAAATAAAAAAAAGTGGTAAAGATAACCATTTTGTAGAATATTTTTGTATTTTACTTTTACTTGTTCCCAAGTTCTAGTGGGTCCTGTGATGGCTCCAATATGAAAGAGGATTATGAAATACAATTAATATAAATACAATATAATTACACACACGATCACTAGGCTACTCAAAAATTTAATTTGTCTGCAACTTTTTGCCAGCCCTCTCTCCTGGCTTTTGCAGCCTTTAAAGTGTTGCCTTGTGTTTTAATTAAACACTGAAATTCAGTGCCGTTGAGAAATACTGTGTGCACTCTTTTAGCATGCTCGCTGACCAATCAAATGTTGACCAATGTTGCTGATCAGTGTTTCTACTATCGACACATATCCCATTTTAAACCAGAACATGAACAATGCGCAATGATCTCAGATAACTCAATCCAGCTATACTAATTGCCAAGAACAGGTGCATTCAAAGAACCGAATTATCCAGATCATAGTTAGCGCGGTTGACTCATCTTGGATGTGTCATGTGATCTTGGATGTAGTAAGCGAGGTACGAAGAATATGCCCCTGGTCAAAACAAACTTCTGAACTACAAACTGAATGTCAGAATGGGAAAGAACATGGTTGTTGGTGCCAGACGGGCCGGTCTGAATATTTCACAATCTGCTCAGTTACTGGGATTTTCACACACAACCATTTCTAGGATTTACAAAGAATGGTGTGAAAAGGGAAAAACATCTAGTATGCGGCAGTCCTGTGGGCGAAAATGCCTTGTTGATGCTAGAGGTCAGAGGAGAATGGGCCAACTGATTCAAGCTGATAGAAGAGCAACTTTGACTGAAATAACCACTTGTTACAACCAAGGTATGCAGCAAAGCATTTGTGAAGCCACAACATGCACAACCTTGAAGCAGATGGGCTACAACAGCAGAAGACCCCACCGGGTACCACTCCACTACAAATAGGAAAAAGAGGCTAAAATTTTTACGAGCTCAACAAAATTGAACAGTTGAAGACTGGAAAAATGATGCCTCGTTTGATGTCTGTTGAGACATTCAGATGATAGAGTCAGAATTTGGCTTAAAGAGAATGAGAACATGGATCCATTGTGCCTTGTGCCACTGTGCAGGCTGGTGGTGGTAGTGTGATGGTGTGGGGGATGTTTTCTTGGCACACTCTAGACACCTTATTGCCAATTGGTCATCTTTTAAATGTCACGGCCTAATTGAGCATTGTTTCTGACCATGTCCATCCCTTTATGACCACCACGTAACCATCCTCTGGTGGCTACTTTCAAAATGGTTTCTTGAACATGACAATGAGTTCACTGTACTAAAATGGCCCCCACAGTCACCAGATCTCAACCCATTATAGCATCTTTGGAATGTGATGGAACGTGAGCTTCATGCCCTGGATGTGCATCCCAAAAATGTCCATCAACTGCAAGACGCTATGCAATCAATATGGGCTAATATTTCTAAAAAATGCTTTCAGTACCAATGCCATGTAGAATTAAGGCAGTTCTGAAGGCGAAAGGGGGTCAAACACAGCATTAGCATGGTGTTCCTTATAATCCTTTAGGTGAGTGTACATCTAGTCTGTCTACAACACAAACTTTTTTTTTTAAGTTTAGATTAATACTTTCATTAATCAATGATACATTAAATAAATAAAAAATACAGTAAAGAATATTTCATATAAATGTTATTCTTTTGAACTCTGTTCTTTAAAGAATATTGAAAAGTGTAGAATGTTAAAAAAAAATTCAAGCAACACAACTTTTTAATATTAATGATAAGAAATGTTTCTTGAGCAATTCACCTTCGCCACAGGAATAAATGATCTTTTATTGTAATAAAAACTATTTCTATTTACTGTATTTTGTGAGCACAAGACACTTTCAAAAACATAAAACTTTTGAAAGGTAGAGTAATTTCCCGTATAAATACCCAATTACATGGTGAGAAAAATGAAATGTGATTAAAAAATTTTTCTAAAATAATTGTTTAAAAGAATTATCTAAAAAATAATAATTTCATATTAGGGTACCACACTTATAAAATAATTATGATTTAGGTTAGACATTTTTAGAACAATCCATATATCATAAAATTAACACCTTAACATAAGTTCTTTAAATTTAAAAATTTATTAATTTATTAATTTCTTAAAAATTTTCACTAAATTTTACTGAAATTGTAATTTATTTTCCATAAGGTCAAGGGGCAGGAGTTGTAAATTTTGTAGCACAGTAAGTTACAGTGAGTTACATAACAATAGGAACATGCAGAATTTACATTATTTGCGCACTAAATAATTCATATTTTCAGAATGCACTTTATTAACAGTTTAGAACTACTTTAAGGTAAGAGGTTGTTCTGAGGTCATGGAAAATATAGAACACAATAAATATTGTTTCAAAATTCTTGTGTTGAAGTAAACCATGGAAAACAAAGCTAGCACCTCTGTGTATTCATGTGTATGTGATACAGAGAAAAAAGCTGAAAATAATGAGATAGAAAGAAACAGAGCCTTACTCATTTTTATCATGTGTATGTGTGCAGCTGTGTGCCTGGTCAAGTGTGTGTTTTGGTTTGATCAAGTGTTTGTGTATTAGTGAGAAAGCAATAGAGTTTGGTCATCCTTATCAGTGGCTGGCCTGTTGACCCCTGTTCTGTACGTGTTAATGGGTTTTGAGCCCAGTGCGACGGCCTATTGCGTGGAGTTGAGAGCACACATCTTTCATTCTGGGGGTATAAGATAAAAAAGGAGCGGAGCTGGCCTGCACATCACTGCAAGCACATCCAAGCCTCCTCTCTGAGGGATGGTAAAGTCCATTCCTATTCAGAGCAGTTGAGTAAACAAAAGAAAGATCCCTACATGTCTCTTTGTCCCTATAACTATGCTCTTCTTACTCAGCTTTTGTTTTTATTATACATGTCGCTCTGTTCCTCAGCTTCCACCTCTCAATGCACAATATTATTTATCTTCCTCAGCATGTCTCTTTCTCCACCATTCACAGCTTTGCTTTGTTTTTATGACTACATTCCTTTTTCAACACTCCTTCTCCTGTGCCTCTCTTGTTTTTTGCAGAACTTGTTTATCATGTAGAAATGGGCTTATTTTGGGGGCAAAACAATGTGCAATGAATCATAAACAATAACAGCTCCAATAGTACAGAGTGACACAGCTATAGAGAGAGAGATATAGAAGCTGTGTGCTACAATCTAATGAGTTGCCTCTGCAGACAGCATGTTAAGGCACATTAATGCTAGCCGAAGTAAAATCTATGCCAACAAGCAAGCAACTTAATTATGTTGCGTTTTAAGATATCTTTTAGAAAATTACTGGCAGCACTGCACTCATCTTTTTTACAGCGGTGACAATCCTATCATACACAACAACAACATATAACGTATAAAAAATAATAATATTAATAATATAAAAATATACAGTTATACTTACTTTAGGGTGTCTATGTTGTAGTGTAATTATACATTCAAGGACTAAGTCAGTTTTCAACCTTTTTTTTTTCATTGAAAAAACCCAATAACAATATACAGTCATTCTTATCAAAGTGTCTTGAAAGGGAATCAAATAAACCCAAAGAAAGTCTTTTATGATTAATTATTTTTCAAAAAATGTTTTTTAGACCAATTAGGTTTCCACGACACCCCTGACAGTCCCTCATGGCACACTAGTGTACCGAGCATACACTGCAATGACCCCTAGCTGACTGAGTGAAGCTCAGGAGAGCAGGGAGGGCCCACCATTAGGGTTTGCAGGGCCATATTCCAGCTGCTCACCCTATTGCTAGGGTCTAGCAGGCAGAATACAGGAAACAGCACGTCTGTATTCCAGGCCATTTGAAAGAGACCAAGCAAGGAGAATGAAGGCCAAGTGCAACGGCCTTTCTACGCTCGCGGCCCATAAAGGACGCCAGTCTTTTTTAGGGGACCTACACTTGGGAAGCTGCCCGAGCAGAGCTAATGAGCGCCTTCACCACGAGTGAAGGCCTCCGAATCTCCTCGGAGAGGAAGCCTGATGATGCTCTGGGAAGCATGCAGATGTAGCCTCGGCCACATCTGCTGCAGTGGCAACCAGGCCAAAGGGGGCGCTAGGTGCATGAGGGAGAATTAAGTGGCAGTAAGATGACAAGACCCTCGGTACGTCTGCAGAACCACAGGACTACTCTCTCTACGGGACCCCAAGGAGCAAAAGGTGCTCTTTACTTCTTAGTTTGTTAGCTCTCTCATGCAAGTAAACTCAGGGCCACAAGGAGCAAGGCCTCCAAAAGGAGATAACTCTAACAAAGGGAGGCCAAAGTAGTGCTCATCTGACTGCAGCATGACTGGCTCAGAGAGCAGAGGCTCTCAAAGCAAGAGGAGGCCGAGTGCTATGCCCTAGAGCAGGGGTGCTCACACTTTTTCAGCATGGGAGCTACTTTTGAAATGACCAAGTCAAAATGATCTACACATTATATTTATTGAGAAATATATATATATATATATATATATAGAGTCCGAAAATGCCGCTCCACATTTCCCTTCTTTGGTATTGCGACGGTACACTGGCAGACGAGACAAACGCACTTTGAAAATGTCATCGTGAAAAAAAGTCCATTCTGTATGAAAGTGATACATTTTTTTCTTCTTACTTGGTCCAGCTCCCCCACTCATTTTTATACCCTATCTTACGTTTAAGAGGAAAAAACCGAGCGAAAAATTAGGATGTAACTAACGACTAGCTTGTTAGCTTTGCAGCACTCAGGGGCGTTGTTTGAGCACGCACAGTGACATAATTGTACGGAAAAAAATCAGATGTCATCTGACTGGTTGTCCTGTGTATCAATCAAGTGATGGGATGGCTGATACGCTGACGTCTAGTTTTTATTCAAAACAACTCAACTTTATGTCTATAGCGTCAGTTCATGACAATGTCACCTCACCTTGTCATGCGATCTACCAATAGTACCTTGGAGATCGACTGGTAGATCGCGATCGACATATTGAGCACCTTCTAACGGACAAAGGCCGAACACCACTCACTGTCGCTAGGCAACCTCGGGTGGGTGGAGCTCGCTCAGCCCTGGGCTGCTTCTCAGTGCAACCCCCAGGTTTTCCTGCCTTCTCAACTGCCTACCACACAAGGGCGGAAGTACACAAGAGGTGGAACATGCCTTCCGGCCCATTTGCCAATCCTCGGACTGGGAGTAGCCAGACCCGTGCAGGGTGTGAGACCTGGGGCAAAGCAACGTGTAAGAATTCTTCCTGGAATCTTGAGACCACTTCCTCAACTGAGGTCTGAAAGCTTGCAGGGCGAGACTGGTGCATCAAGGAGGGACTCTCTCACTGCCCTTCCGATGTCAGCCAGGTTCAACCAGAGGTGTCTCTCAGTTACCACCATGGCCAAAAGAAAAGCTGTCAGCTTGGTGGCACAGCAAGCCAGGTCTGTGGTGCGGCGCGGCTCAGTGACTGCCTCAGGGGGGAGCCTCTGGCCCTGGTCCAGGCCTTTCACCAGGTCCGCCAGGTACACCTGTAGCACTGTCATGTTGTGCAAGGCTGCACTGGTTTGACCTGCTGCAGCGTATGCTTAGCCATTCCGGTGAGTTTTCTGACACAGCATTGGACATAGCATGTGACGAACACCTTCCACGCGAAAGGCCCCGCTCAGCTAGAGATAGCTGGCAAGCATATATTCCATGAAAGCATATATCCATACCGTGGACTGGCAAGCATATTTCCATGAAAGAACCCTGGGTTAGTATTAAACCACATGAAGTTCTAAGAGGTGAGTGTCAAAAGCGTTGATAATCCATCACTACTCATATGGCACCAGAATATGCCTACAAAAGTTAACTTTATAAAACCAAGAGGCAGATTAAAAAATAACTTCTCATAGAACAAGCATCCAAATTCCATTAAAATAGCTCAATTGGTTACTACTCTGACATAAATAATCTAGTAATCAGTGGCAGTGACATTCAAAGTGAACGCAGACTGCAATAGAAAAATTAAATTAAAAAAACTTCCATTTTTCATTATTAATGCCAGCTGAACTATGGCTAATTGTCTCAAGTGAGTTGCTCTTTTGAGATATTACTTACATGGCAGAAAGGAAGTAATCTTTGAAAGGTTAATTATTAGATCGTTTATTGGTGGTTCTTCGCACAAACGGCAGCAAGCACTTAATTAGTCTTCGTTTGCTTTGACTGGTTTGGCTGATGAGTTCATAAAAAATGCTGACTAAGGACAAAGCGGTTAACTGAAAAATGAGAAATGAGAAATAGTCTCTTGGTTTTCAATCTCCTGTCTGTTTTCTTTTTCTTCTTTGAAGAGTTTAGAGTCATACTTTTTTCTTTTTGTATAGCACTTCTGTACATTTTTCACCTCTGCCCATTCACCTCTCAATTGCATTTTCGGTTTTCGCATCATGCTCTTATATGTGGGTCGCAGCCAGGGGGGTCTTCGTGATTAGAATGCATCAGGAAGAGGCTTGTCCCTCATTTCAAACTGAATAACTATTTTTAATTTGATTGCTTAAGTTCACTGTGCTGCTCGCTTCATGTGCTCTATCGCTCATTCTCATTCAAAGCTGGTGTTCCAATTTAACACCCAGCTCTCAGTCTCAACCAGGGAAAGAGAGATACACAGAGAGAGAGAGAAAGAGAGAGAGAGAGAGAGAGAGAATGCATGGCGATTTAATGGATGACTGAACAAATTAAATTTCAATTCATAGGACAACTTTCATCTTCAGCATGGATTTTGTTGGTGGGGAAAAAAACATAAAACCTTTCAGAAAAAAAAACAAGACAAAAAACAAATATCCCCCTTTGATGTAATCCATTACTTTGCAGAACACCAGTTACAAGGTGTGTTTTTTATGCCAGCCCATTTGTTTAGTAATGATGAAAAAGGAAATCATACATTAATGGATCAACATCAGGCTCATACCCCAACCGGCTAAACAATGACTGACTGAATAAATGCAGAAATAGAACCCAAAAGTGTAATTTGCCACTGGTTCCTTTGAGATATTCCAATGGGGTTTTATAAGAGTTTTCAACTTAAAATAATGCCTGAGATTTTGTTCTACAGTGCAAACTACACACACCCCATACTGTCTTATCTAACTACTTTTTAGAAACATCCCAACATGACTGCTTAAAAATTCTTAATTTTAAGGAATGGTGAATGTACTTTACTACTTTGCATTGTAGAAAAATGTTCAGCATCATTACTCCAGTCTTGAGTGTCACATAATCCTTCAGAAATCATTCTAATATAGTTGGGTTTTGTACTCTAATATTTATTATTTTTTTATTATCAACAGTTTTGCTGCTTAATAGTCTTTTAGAAATCATAATATATAAATGTCAGGTTTTATTTGAATCTGTTTCAACAACGTAATAGTCTTTATTGACACATTTGATCAATTTAATACAGGCTTTTAAAATAAAAGTATTGATTTCTTTAAAAAAATCTTACATATCCCCACTTCTGAATAGCAGTTTATAAAAATAAACAAACAAAACTCCTTAAATTTAAATATTTTACACAACCTTCATAGAAAAGATATATAGTATAGTAAAGATACATACGTATGTATAGTATGTATAGAGCATACTGCAGTTGAGTTTTTTCTTTCTCTCAAATTATTCTGAGAAATGAAATACAACCCAGGGGTGTTCTTGTCTCTGTCATCTGAGTTAAAGTTCAAACTTCCTTCCTTTTCACTATTTTTTTTCTTCAGAGAGGTTTAAGAGTGGAAAAGTGTGTCTGATAAATTCTTTCATCATAAAGCACAGTAGGAGACACACTAGGATTAAATGCGAATATTAAAGGTATATTCAGTCTGGCTGGTGTAAAAGCTGATGAAATATGATTTTGCAGAGCAGATAGAAAGGGTCAACCATAACCCCTTTCACACAGGGATTCCAAAAAATACACTGATAATGTGTCTCAGGATCTTTTGATTTTGGTTCATTCACACTGCCAGTGATTTTCTGGAATCTGTGCCTGCGTTCACACATCCAGTAAAGATCCCGTAAATACACGTGGCATCATAATGTGATTTGTAATGTCCTTGCTGTGTCATAAGTTTGCTTATGATCTGCAATTTCTCTCTTGAAAAATCATACTTGTGCATTTTTTTCTAATTCGATCACAAGCTAGCACATCACATATCATTCCACAAAGCTAGCAAACTAGCAATTCTCACTTTTCAACATCTTCTCACTTTATTCATACTTTGTTTCAGGGCTGAGCAGTTGCAACTCGCCTGCCATCTCTTCCTCCAAAGTCAGCAGCGGCTCAAATCGCTGCCATTCATATTCCGAAAGCCCACATTTCCAGGAGAATTGGGACTCCATCCCCAGGTGGTTTAGCTGATCTCAAGTCGATTCGGGGGATGGACAGGTAGACCTGTTTGCCTCCCAGGAGTCCTCCCACTGCCAGTTGCTCTTTTCCCTGACAAAGGGGACCTGTGGCACGGATGCGCTAGCACACAGCTGGACTCGGGGCCTATACAAAAATCTGTTCCCCCCAGTAAGCCTTCACTCACAGACACTGCACAAGGTCAGGGAAGACAAGGAGCAGGTCATCAACTGGACCCATTTCCCAGAACTGATGCTCCTCTGAACTACCTTCAAAAACTTTCTTCATTGGACAGCAGAATAGTAGTGCTGTCTCCAAGCAAAGGTTGGCCTACTGAATGGTGGATACCATTGCCTTGAAATACCAGTCCCAATGCGAGCTGTGCCCCCTGGGGATGAGATCTGCAGAGCTGCGGGCTGAGCAACACTTAACATATTTGTGAGATGTTACAATCTCAGGGTGGGTAAATGTATGGGAAGGCCGGCTCTGTGCCTAACAGGGGAATAGGAGTACATACTTGCTCTTCAGGTTCAGTTACTGACTTGGTGAACCCTAAACAGAGTTCTTCCAGCATCCCTTAGCAGTCAGACGTGGTGGAGGCGTATGTTGCTGGACCCAGTACTCTTGTGCATGCCTTGTCGGTCAGCCTTTGTACTGGCATAGATGCCCATGCAATTAGATTCCTCCCTCTGTAATCCTATATGTGTATGGTCACAATAACTGTGTCAGTTCTGTTCTGCCCTGTCTCTGTATAGGTACTAACTCCTCCCTTGTTAGGTAGGACCTACAACAGAGATCTTTCATATGTAGTACTGCCCCTGAGGTCAGTCCATATGTGTAGCCATCACGTTACCTCCCCTATGGACAGGGTGTGGTGTCCGCAGCAGTGGCGTAGCCATTTACATGTGCGGCCCCCTCAGATTTTCAATTGTTTAAAATCGCGACTGTGAAAACTAAAGTGAAAACACATATCGCCCACCGTTCAAGACAACTGCAACGCACCATTGTTCCACAACTAGTCTTGGCTGAGAGGTTAAGGCGATGGACTAGAAATTCATTGGGGTTTCCCCGCGCAGGTTCGAATCCTGCTGACTACGTTATGCTTCGGCCCCCTCAAAAATAAAATTCTGGCTACGCCATGGGACGCTTCCCCAGTGTTAACAAGACTTGTCATGACTGAAAAGTAATGGGAATTGAGATCGAAGCACTTTTCACTGTGAAATGTCCCATTAAAGACACAGCAACTATTACCACCATCCTGCTTGGTATGGAAGAATACCCTTGGCTTACTTGGGGTACTGGGTAAGTTACAACTGTGTGAGAGCAGTTGCCAAAAGGGCACACTGTAGCTTGCCAGCATCTGTATCTCTAACATTCATAACACAGTTCAGTGGCTGTGGCACTTTCCATAGGGAGCCCATGATGTCAGTCCGACGAAAAATCAAACGTGACTGACTGAAAGTGAATATCTAGCTCCACGAAGGTATATCTAGCTCTGCCACTGCCCTGAACTACCTCTAAATGGCCAGGATCCTGTCTCGGCACCTTAGCAAAACATGAATGAAGTGAGTAATGCTGGTTGTATTTATACTTGTATGTCCAGGTAAGTGCCAGCTATCATGTCTCTGGACAATGGTCATTGACTTACCACTTGGAGGTGATCATTCTCTTAGTTGAGACCCCATGACAGGACTGATCCCAGCAATGTTACTGGGTCCCCATTTTGGGATTAATCCCTGAACATGTTGGCGTTCACACAGAAGGCAATTTTATGGCATCAAAGCTTTGTGTGAAAGGGGATCATTTTCCAAGGTACCCGTCTGTAATTAATCTTACAATATTATTATGTTAATACCCATAACGTTCCTTTTGCAATAACACAGTTAGTTAGCACAATAAATTAAGTTTCGAGTGATGGTTCTTTCATATGCCTGCCAGGCCTATAGCTTAGGATCAGTATAAAACATTTGGTATTGGTACAATTTCAGCCTTTGGTAAATTAAAATACAAAATCAATTCTGTATAGGGAAAATATAAACAACCTAAACCACTCCAAGCCAATTTAGTGTGTGTTCAAACTTTGTAGTTTGGTTCTCTTGATTTGGACCAAAAAATACAATTCTACATTTAATCCTGGTTTGCTTAGTAATCACATTATCTTATTTAGCAGTAAACCTAAAGAAACAAAAATCAAAAAGGATTTTTATGATTTTGCCACGGCACTTAAACATCCTGTACAATGCAGTGAATGGGTGTCCTTATGATGGTATTTTTATCAGCTGAGAACTCACAAAGAGTTCAGAAAACATGCAGTAGAGTCAGAACAGCGCCAGCAACTGTAATGAAAAACATTGCCACAATGAAAAGCAAAGACAAGTATGATTGATTATGTCCTTTAAAAGGTGACATCTTTAAAGGTGTCAAAGGCAGGGCAGTATATAGGGAATTCTGGATCCTTTGAAAAAACACAGACCTCATACTATGTACAAGAAATGTGCATGGAGGCTCATCTCCGGCATGCAACCTAATGGGAAACTCTTACAAAATAATAAAACAGACAAATGATTAAACACACACACTCACTCACACACACACACACACACACACACACACACACACACACACACACACACATACGGGTTTTTGTGGTTTACAAGGACACTGAGCCCCAAACCAGTCTGTTGGTGGTTTACGGGGACACCCCTTTCCGCTTGCTCTACAGAGATGAGACAACTATCAAAAATTTTCTTTTGAGCCCCACATCACAGATCTCACTTCAGAATTGCTATACACACAACACAACCTATAATATGACAACCTGACAATTTACCTACTAACGAGGACTCTAATAATTAGACGCACAAGCTCCGCCCATGACACAAAACTATATTATAAGGACTAACTGGAATTATGAGGACAGTTGCTGTACAATACACACAAGTGTCACAAACGTGTATTAGAGGGACACAAATGAATTAAGAGGACACGGTAAACACATACACAACTGAATACATTGTGTGTTATAAGGACACACCTGATTATGAGGACAGTTGCTATACAATACACACAAGTGTCACTAACGTGTATTAGAGGGACACGGTAAACACATACACAACTGAATACATTGTGTATTATAAGGACACACCTGATTTATGAGGACATATGATTAGAGTCACCTGTGGGATCATACTCACACAGACACAACCATTTAAAAAGATGATATTGTTAAAAATTGTGTATGATTATGTAAATATGCAACTGTATTTTATAGGACCTACTATTTGTGTTCTGATATGCACATATGAGCATTTAACAGACATGAGAACATATAACAGAGAACAAAGTGCAAAGTTTATTAATGTAGTTATTAATATTACAATTACATAAATCAAGTTACACATACATTTTTCTCAAACATTTTAAAAACATTTCATAAACAAATTATAATAAAAATAGCTGAAAACAAACAAAAGGGATAGTTCACCCAAAAATGAAAATTGTCAAATTTCCTCACCGTTATGTTGTTCCAAACCTGTATGATTCTCTTGCATCTGTTCAACACAAAAGATGATATTCTGAATAATATAAGTATCCAAACATTTGACAGTAGCCATTGACTTGCAGTGTGTGTGTAATATATATATATATATATATATATATGGGTGATTCTCATGAAAACATGTCAAACATGAAAATTTAAAAAATGCTTGAATTAACAAAAAATTATTTCAGACATTTGAACCAAAGTCTAAATTATTTGTGCACATTATTTTAAAAACATTCACTTACAGTTTAAGACATTTTTTAACATAATTTCCAAAACAAGTCCTAAAAATTCTCATTACTGCAACAGCCTGAAAACGTCAATGTTGTTAGAAAAGCTAATACATTTTAACATTTTTAAAATTGGATTATTAAGAATCATGCACAGTAATTTGAAATTCTGAAATGTTTATTTTTAAATTAACAGGATTTTTATTTTGAATGCTTTTTCGCATCACCACAACACCTTCCACAATTTACAACCTATTTTTTTAGAATATTTAAATGAAACCTGACCATTTTTTTAATTATGTGACAAATCTGAAGGAACATAATGTGTAGAGTCTGTAAAAGTGTTGAAAAGTAAACTACAATTTTTCTTTTAATTTAACATTTATAGAACTGTTTTGGTAATGATATATAGGTTTTGGAAATGAGGTTGATTATCTTGGTAATGATAATAAGTATCTAAGGTTTTGTTAAAATCATAAAAGTTAATGTAGAACATAGCCATGGATTCTAGTTTAAATACGTTTAATTTTGTAGTGCAAAAATACATAAAATATTACATATTTAAACATAAGCAGAAGTAATAAAAACAATAGAATAAAGATAAAATAAATAAAGAGTCCTTCATGTTTTTCAGGTAGATCTAACTGTAGTTTCAGGAAACGTGTTTATCATAGCAGGTTTATGCCAAAAGCAGGAGCAAACTAGACAGAAGATATAATAAACCTAAGGTTGTTTATTGTGATTAAGATGGAGTCATGGGTTGTGTAAGATGTCCTCATAATTACTCCTGGTGTCATATTGTGGGGGATGGGCAGAAGTTCAGTGTTAATCTTATACAGCAGTCAGATGGAGTCATGGGTTGTGTAAAATGTCCTCATAATTACTCCTGGTGTCATATTGTGGGGGATGGGCAGAAGTTCAGTGTTAATCTAATACAGCAGTCAGATGGAGTCATGGGTTGTGTAAAATGTCCTCATAATTACTCCTGGTGTCATATTGTGGGGGATTAGCAGGCGTTCAGTGTTAATCTAATACAGCAGTCAGATGGAGTCATGGGTTGTGTAAAATGTCCTCATAATTACTCCTGGTGTCATATTGTGGGGGATGGGCAGAAGTTCAGTGTTAATCTTATACAGCAGTCAGATGGAGTCATGGGTTGTGTAAAATGTCCTCATAATTACTCCTGGTGTCATATTGTGGGGGATGGGCAGAAGTTCAGTGTTAATCTAATACAGCAGTCAGATGGAGTCATGGGTTGTGTAAAATGTCCTCATAATTACTCCTGGTGTCATATTGTGGGGGATGGGCAGGCGTTCAGTGTTAATCTAATACAGCAGTCAGATGGAGTCATGGGTTGTGTAAAATGTCCTCATAATTACTCCTGGTGTCATATTGTGGGGGATGGGCAGAAGTTCAGTGTTAATCTTATACAGCAGTCAGATGGAGTCATGGGTTGTGTAAAATGTCCTCATAATTACTCCTGGTGTCATATTGTGGGGGATGGGCAGAAGTTCAGTGTTAATCTAATACAGCAGTCAGATGGAGTCATGGGTTGTGTAAAATGTCCTCATAATTACTCCTGGTGTCAAATTGTGGGGGATGGGCAGAAGTTCAGTGTTAATCTAATACAGCAGTCAGATGGAGTCATGGGTTGTGTAAAATGTCCTCATAATTACTCCTGGTGTCATATTGTGGGGGATGGGCAGAAGTTCAGTGTTAATCTTATACAGCAGTCAGATGGAGTCATGGGTTGTGTAAGATGTCCTCATAATTACTCCTGGTGTCATATTGTGGGGAATGGGCAGAAGTTCAGTGTTAATCTAATACAGCAGTCAGATGGAGTCATGGGTTGTGTAAAATGTCCTCATAATTACTCCTGGTGTCATATTGTGGGGGATGGGCAGGCGTTCAGTGTTAATCTAATACAGGACAGTCAGATGGAGTCATGGGTTGTGTAAGATGTCCTCATAATTACTCCTGGTGTCATATTGTGGGGGATGGGCAGAAGTTCAGTGATACTTAAATACAATAGTCAACACCCGTTATGCAAAAGTATTTATTTATAATATCTATCCCCTTAAGATTTCAACCAAGACTGGCCCTCAGCTGAGACTTGATGATAATGATCAACAGGTCATTAATTTACCTGTTACGTTTTGTCAAGATGATGCAGAATCTCCATGAGCTGCATATATTGTATTTTACAGAAAAGTAAAATTACTGTTCAATAAGTAAGCTTCTTTCTCTCTCTCTGACACTTTTTGAGAGCATTAAACAGGTCATTTATTTAGCTTTGGAAAAATTTGGCATGAGCGTTTATTTCTAATATGTTCTGTAATGGGCTCTCATGTTTCTCATACAGCAGTACATATGATCTATTGCCGATCTGTGCTATCTACACTGAATTTGCCTATCAATTTCTTTCTCCTTTTTTTCCTTTTATTCTCACATTCTTCTGCACTTTTTATTATTTTTCTTATATCTGTAAAAGATTTCTTAATTCTTTAAATGCTATTAAAGAAAAATCTAGTACTGTATTAGATTAGCACTGAATGTCAGCCACACAACTAAAAGTCTGTAGTATTGTAGTATTTTAAGTCTGATTGGATTTAAAAATTTGTCAATTAAACAACATATTAGAAATAAATGCTCAGGCCTATGCCAAAATTTTCCAAAGGTAAATACATTACCTGTTTAATGCTCTCATGAAGCGTCAACTGTTGATCAGTATTTGAGATCTTGCGGGAGAGAGAAAGGAGTTTACTTATTGAACATTCATTTTTTTAAACATACGCAAAACACAACTTTACATTTCTGTATATACATAAAAAAAGATTCTGCATCATCTTGGAAAAATGTAACGGTAAATAAATGAGCTGTTGAGTATTCTCATCAAGTCTCAGCTGAGGATCTCTTTCTGCACAGCTGACCAAACCGTTTTGTGTCAAATTGGATTCAAAATGAAGTACTTTAATTTCTCCGCAAAGATCACATACTCAACATTAAAATGTGTGATTAGATAAGTACAGTGAGGAAAATAAGTATTTGAACACCCTGATATTTTGCAAGTTCTCCCACAAATCATGAAGGGTTTTTTGAAATTGTCATTGTAGGTGCATGTCCATTGTGAGAGACATAATCTATAAAAAACCCATAAAACTCATTAACCCTAAACTGTTAGTTTGCCTTTAAAATGTCCACCTCCACTCCATGTATTATCCTATATTAGATGCACCTGTTTGAGGTCGTTAGCTGCATAAAGACACCTGTCCATCCCATACAATCAGTAAGAATCCAACTACTAACATGGCCAAGACCAAAGAGCTTTCCAAAGACACTTGAGAAAAAATTGTACACCTCCACATGGCTGAAAAGGGCTACGGGAAATTGCCAAGCAGCTTGGTGAAAAAAGATCCACTGTTGGAGCAATCATTAGAAAATAGAAGAAGCTAAACATGACTGTCAATCACCCTCAAACTGGGGCTCCATGCAAGATTTCACCTCGTGGGGTCTCAATGATCCTAAGAAAGGTGAAAAATCAACCCAGAGGAGCAGGAGCTGGTCAATGACCTGAAAAGAGCTGGGACCACCGTTTCCAAGGTTACTGTTGGTAATGCACCAAGACGTCATGGTTTGAACTCATGCATGGCGCGGAAGGTTCCTCTGCTTGCAGCACATGTCCAGGCCCGTCTTAAGTTTGCCAATGACCATTTGGATGATCCAGAATAGTCATGGGAGAAAGTCATGTGGTCAGATGAGACCAAAATATAACTTTTTGGTCATAATTCCACTAAACGTGTTTGGAGGAAGAAGAATGATGAGTACCATCCCAAGAACACATCCCTACTGTGAAGCATGGGGGTGGTTGCGTCATGCTTTGGGGTGTTTTTCTGCACATGGGACAGGGCGACTGCATTGTATTAAGGAGAGGATGACCATGGCCATGTATTGGGGAACAACCTCCTTCCCTCAGTTAGAGCATTGAAGATGGGTCAAGTCTGAGTCTTCCAACATGACAATGACCCGAAGCACACAGCCAGGATAACCCAGGAGTGGCTCTGTAAGAAGCATATCACGGTTCTGTCTCCAGACCTAAACCCAATAGAGAATCTTTGGATGGAGCTCAAACTCTGTGTTTCTCAGTGACAGGCCAGAAACCTGACTGATCTAGAGAAGATCTGTGTGCAGGAGTGGCCCAAAATCCCTCCTGCAGTGTGTGCAGACCTGATGAAAAACTACAGGAAACTTTTGACCTCCTGTAATTGCAAACAAAGGCTACTGTACCAAATATTAAGATAGATTTTCTCAGATTTTCAAATACTTATTTGCAGCTGTATCATACAAGTAAATAGTTAAAAAAAATAATACATTGTGATTTCTGAATTTTTCTTTTTAGATTATGTCTCTCACAGTGGACATGCACCTACGATGACAATTTCAGAACCCTTCATGATTTCTAAGAGGGAGAACTTGCATAATAGCAGGGTGTTCAAATACTTATTTTCCTCACTGTATAAATAGGTTACAGTATACAATGCAATTTATATGAGTTACAATAGGAATTGTCCAACTGTGAACAGATTAGCCAGGGAAAACATTAAAAAAAATACTTAAACACAGCTGTATGTTACTCACCTTTAAATGAATTTATGTATTTTACTTCAAATCCATCTTCATCTTTTGGATTTAGTTTGGTCCTCTGGGATCTTGTTGCTGTCATCATCCCCTGCAAATCCCAGTGTAGATTAATGTTTTAAATCACTTTTACAGATCACTGGCCTAATCAAATGCTTTACACATTTATTTGTTATAGAGGGTTAAAATATTTGGAACATTACTGATTATTTTAATTTACATAATAGGAAGTGAAACTGTAAAACAATATAGAGATTTTTTTCTCTCTTTCTCAAGCACACTGTGACTGTTTTATATGGACTTACATACACTTACATCAACATCACCAACTAAAAACAGCATTAAAAGTAATTATCTCAATTAAACAATGACGTAATCAGCCATTACTCAAAATAAGTGCACTACCAGCTATTATCTGTATTTGTATGACTTGTAGTGAGTAGCATCATACAGATATTACATTATTTACATTATAAATGAACAAATTAATTAATAATAAATTAATTCCTCACGCGTTGTTATGAGGAAATGTAATATACATGTAGTCTAGTGCTATTTAATTTCACAATCGTCAAATTAGCTGTAGAATAATTCGAACTACAAACTCTATAAACAGAAAACTTGACTTAATTACACATAAAACGGTTTATTTGTCATTATTCTTACCTGATCGCTCTTCATGTCGGTGATTTCTGCGCATGCGCAGTCAGTCTCAGCAACAGAGCACGTGCATCTCAGGTCGGAGGACAGGGTCATCAAAATATGGGTGATATTATCATTATTCCTTTTTGTTTTATTTAATTACTTAAGCCTTTTTAATGTTTTTGTTGTTATTTTGCAAGCAATGTCATTTTTTCCCCTTTACACCGGTTTGACAAAAACCGTAATTATGAGGACATCAGGCGATCAGCCAATCAAAAGCTGCGATTCATACACATTTGTGCATATGCATGAGACGGTGCATTACCGGGACCCGGCTACAGGGGCACTGTCTCATACACAAATTTTACACAAAATCAGGTTCCCTTTCAGGGAACTCGAGCTGTGTCGAAGCACTAGGGGAAATAGCCTTGCGTGAGTCACGTGAAGATCTATGCAACCAATGAGAAGCGAACGCGTGTGAATGCGTCACTGCCGGCCGCAGCCGGTGACGTCATGAGGAAGAGCATAAAGCGCGTCTGAAACCGGGGCGCGTCAGCTCTGAATGCCTTCAGCGTGCTGTGTCTGTGCGAGAGTGGTTTTTGAGACTTGATAGCTTAAAAAATCAAAGAATGAGTGTGAAAAGTGTGGCGAGAGATGAACAGAGTTTCAGACCGTGTGTTTATCCCTGTCCTCGTTTTATAACGGGCAGGGATACACATGTAATGTGTGTTATCTGTTTAGGAGTGGAACATGCACGGTCGGCTCTTGAGGGCGCCGGCTGTAAAGACTGTGAGCAGTTTTCTCTGCATGTTCTCCGCTCCCGCCTGGCGGTCTGTAACGAGGCCGCCCAGGCTAGTGTTCCCCGGGGTTCGGGACCTGCAGCGGCCGAGGCGTTGCGGCGCTCTCAGTCCTGGGGTTCACAAATGGATCTCGCTGAGGCTGCTGGGGTGGGTCCGTCCTTACCTCAGCCCTCACGAGACCAAACGGGTTCCAGTCACGGGCACTCCTCGGGAGATGTTCGTGCTGTGACTCCAACATTAGCTTTGTCGAGTTCCGATAGTGAGATGGACTTAGCTAGTGTTGACCCGGCAGAGGAGGCTTCGCCACTCTCCTCGCCGGCGTTTGAAGAGCTAGTTGAGGTTGTGGCGCGAGCTGTCTCTCGTCTGGATATTGAATGGCCGGCGGAGACCAGAAGCGCCCGTCCTAAAAGAAGTATGTTGGACGAGCGTTATCTGCCGGCTCGCGTCACTCCCCCGCGCCGAGCTATGCCTTTCCTTCCCGATTTGCATGCCGAGGTATCCAGATCGTGGGAAAAGCCAGCCTCTGAGAGAGTTCATACACGGAACAGTTCGATGTATACGAATCTCGCAGGGGCTCAAAGCTATTGCTATGGGGGGATGCAGAAGGTGGATGAGGCGCTTGCGAGCTACCTTGTGCCCCAATCTGCGTCCTCCATTAAAGCTCCGGCGCTCCCCTCCAAGCCGATGCGCGTCACGTCGTCTTTGGTGGGGAGAGCGTACTCAGCCTCTAGTCAAGCCGCAGCGTGCCTGCACACCACGGCTCTGCTGCAGGCTTATCAGGCTGAGTTGCTGGGGGACCTCAACGAGGGCGGCGGTATCGGTCCGGAGACAGTGGCAGAGCTGCGCCGGACCGTGGATCTGTCTCTCCGGGCCACTAGGGAGACGGCCTACTCTGTCGGTCGCTCCATGGCAGCTCTGGTGGCTACGGAGAGACATCTTTGGCTCAATTTGTCTTCCATCAAAGATAGGGACAAATTTGTTTTGCTGGACGCTCCTCTGTCCCCTTCGGGCTTGTTCGGCGACGCCGTAAAAAGCGTTGTCGACAAGTTTCAGGAGGCTGCACGACAGCAGGTGGCGTTCAGTAAAGTTATTCCCCGCCGCCCTCCACGTGAGACCGCCAGTCAAAGGGGGTCTCAGAGCTCTTCACACAGGGCCGCTCAAAAACGAAGTGTCGCCACCCGTCTTCCTCCGGCTAATCCCGGGGGGTCGGGGCGACAGGCTCAAGCCTCTGGCAAGAGGGGCGATCTGAGGGCTGTCCTGAGCGCTAAGAAGGCTAAGAGCAAGCGGCCCTGACGCCAAGCCGCAACAAGGTGGTGTATCCCTGGAGCAGCTGACCAGTCAGCCCGCCATGGGAAAACCACCCCCTCTGAGGAGGGTCCTAGAGCACTCCACCCGGGAATCCGGAAATCCCGGCCCAGTGGTGGACATGCCATCAGCACCAGAGGCCAGCCCCGGGAGGCTGGTTCCCCTAGTAGAATTCCGGGATGCGTGGTCACGGCTACCCGGTATCTCTCAGTGGGTCCTGCGCACGGTCACCTTAGGGTACGCCATTCAGTTCGGGGTCTCACCACCCCAGTTCTCGGGGGTCCTACAGTCTGCTGTAGGCCCTCAGCAGGCTCTGGTCATGGAACAAGAAGTAGACACTTTGCTGGCGAAAGGGGCCATCGAGTATGTACCCCTCGCAGAGAGCAAGTCCGGGTTCTACAGCCGGTACTTCATAGTTCCAAAGAAGGATGGAGGGTTGCGGCCCATTCTGGATTTACGTCTCTTGAATCGTGCGGTCAAGCGTCTAAAGTTCAAAATGCTAACGCTCAAACAGATCGTAGTGCAGATCAGATCCGAGGATTGGTTTGTCACAGTCGACCTCAAGGACGCTTATTTCCATGTCTCCATCCTTCCGCAACACAGGAAGTTCCTGAGGTTCGCCTTTGGGGGAAAGGCGTACCAGTATCGGGTGCTTCCTTTCGGCCTAGCGCTCTCACCCCGCACGTTTACGAAAGTCGTGGACGCTGCTCTAGCTCCCCTGCGGTCACGGGGCATCCGTGTCTTAAACTATATAGACGACTGGCTTATTCTGGCCCAGTCGCCGCAGTTGGCGGAGCAACATCGAGATGTAGTGCTCGCACACATAAAGGAGCTGGGGTTGAGGCTGAACGCCAAGAAGAGTGTCCTTTCTCCTGCTCAGAGAACCACCTTCTTGGGAGTCGTCTGGGACTCAGTAGCGATGTCGGCCCGGCTTTCCCCCGGGCGCATCCAAGTTATCTGTTCAGCCGTCAAGAGCATCAAGTTAGGCCAGCCACTCACTGTCAGACACTTCCAGAGGGTGTTAGGGCTCATGGCAGCGGCTTCCTGCGTCATCCCGTTGGGCCTGCTGCACATGAGACCCCTGCAGTGGTGGCTAAAGACCAAGGGGTTTTCCCCGAAAGGGAACCCGCTTCGCATTATCAAGGTCACGGGGCGATGCCTACGCGCCTTGAGTATGTGGAAGAATCCTTGGTTTCTGTCTCAAGGCCCAGTGCTAGGGGCTCTGGCTCGGAGAGTCTCTCTCTCGACAGATGCCTCCCTCTCGGGCTGGGGGGCGGTCTTGAGAGACCGCTCCTCACAAGGTCTATGGAACAGTCGGCACCAAACCTGGCACATAAACATGTTAGAGTTACTGGCGATCCGCAAAGCACTCCGTGCGTTCCTACCGGACCTTCGCGACCACCATGTCACTGTTTTCACCGACAGCATGACTGCGGTTGCGTATATCAATCACCAGGGGGGTCTGCGTTCGCGACCACTTTACAAGATGGCGCGACAGATCCTCCTCTGGGCCCAGGGAAAGCTGCTCTCCATCCGGGCGGCTTATATCCCGGGGGTCCAGAATGTGGGAGCAGACGCCCTGTCGAGACAGGGGGCGAGACCAGGGGAATGGCGACTCCACCCCGAGGTGGTGGAGCAAATTTGGGAAAGGTTCGGAAAGGCACAGGTCGACCTGTTTGCCTCGGTAGAAAACTCCCATTGCCCTCTGTGGTTTTCACTCACACATCCAGCGCCTCTGGGGCGGGATGCCGTGACGCAGGCATGGCCGAGGTTACGCCTGTATGCTTTTCCCCCGATCGCTCTGCTCCCGGGAGTTCTGGCCAAGGTTCGCCGGGACAAGGTCCGTCTCACGCTAGTGGCCCCCCACTGGCCGTCCAGAATATGGTTCGCGGACCTTGTGTCCCTCCTCGACGGGGTCCCCTGGGAGATCCCGATCAGGAGGGACCTTCTGTCCCAGGCGGAAGGTTGCATTCTTCACCCGCAACCAGGGCCGTTGAAACTGTGGGTCTGGCCCCTGAGGGGGCCCAGCTCATAGAGGCCGGTCTCTCAGCCGAGGTTGTTGAGACCATCCTGCAGTCCAGAGCTCCCTCCACGAGGAAACTCTACGCCTTGAAGTGGAAGCTCTTCACTTCTTGGTGTAGTGAAAGGCAGCTGAACCCAGTAACCTGCCAAATTGGCAAAGTACTGGAGTTCCTGCAAGAAAGATTTGTGGCAGGGCTGTCCCCCTCCACCTTGAAGGTCTACGTGGCTGCTATAGCGGCTTGCCACGTACCTCTGGGTGGGGTGTCCTTGGGCAGGGACCCCCTAGTCACTCGTTTCCTCCGTGGTACATTAAGGCTGAGACCTGCGGCACAGACCAGGGTGCCTGCCTGGGACTTGTCCATGGTACTCCTAGGCTTGTCCCAGCCACCCTTTGAACCTCTAGAGGGTATCTCTATCAAGTACCTCTCGCTAAAAACCCTTCTTTTGCTGGCTATCACTTCGCTTAAGAGGGTCGGGGACCTTCAGGCCCTCTCAGTGGCCCCATCATGTCTTGAGTTTGCGCCCGGGATGGCGAAAGCTTTCCTCCACCCGAGGCCGGGCTACGTCCCCAAGGTTCCCACTAATGTGGCTCGGTCTGTCACGCTGCAGGCCTTCTGCCCTCCCCCATTTGACGATCATGAGCAGGAGCACAAGAACAAGGTCTGTCCAGTGCGAGCACTGGACGCTTACGTTCACAAGACTGCCACGTGGCGTAAGTCGGACCAACTGTTCGTTTGCTTTGGGGCCCCCGAGGGTGCCCCAGCTTCCAAGCAAACTCTGAGCAGGTGGATAGTCGAGGCTATCTGTCTAGCTTATGAGTCGGCCGGACATGCTTCTCCTTTGAGGGTCCGAGCCCACTCCACTAGGAGCATGGCGGCATCCAAGGCTCTCCTCTCCGGAGTCTCCTTGCCTGACGTTTGTGCTGCGGCTGGCTGGTCCTCGCCGCACACATTCATGAGGTTCTACCAGCTAGACCTCGATGCCGCCCCGGGAACCAGGGTGCTCTCTCAGTGAGCTGGGACACACCCGGATGCTGACCTCGCTGAGGTGGCGTTGGCATAGCGTTCCCCTAGTGCTTCGACACAGCTCGAGTTCCCTGAAAGGGAACGTCTCGGGTTACTTATGTAACCCTGGTTCCCTGAGGGGAACGAGACGCTGTGTCTTGGCCTCAGCTCCGGGCGCATCCGGGCCCGCTTCAGGCATTCATGGCTGACGCGCCCCGGTTTCAGACGCGCTTTATGCTCTTCCTCATGACGTCACCGGCTGCGGCCGGCAGTGACGCATTCACACGCGTTCGCTTCTCATTGGTTGCATAGATCTTCACGTGACTCACGCAAGGCTATTTCCCCTAGTGCTTCGACACAGCGTCTCGTTCCCCTCAGGGAACCAGGGTTACATAAGTAACCCGAGACGTTTCTCAACCTCAATCCAGAGGGGGTCGCGAGAGTTTTACTGTGTTCCAGGGGAGTAGCCAGATTTTTTTTTTTTGAGGGGGCCCAGCTTAAAATGAGGGGCAAAACTGCACGCGATTGTTGACAGGGGTGGTGGGCGAGCATAACATAGTCGGCAGGATTCTAACCTGTGCTGGGAAAACCCAATGGATTTTTAGTCTAGCGCCTCAACCACTCTGCCAGGTGTGATGCACCGCGTAGCGCGCTAATGTTGACTTTGGGGGTGCATTGCGATCGTTTTGTGCAGCGGGCGATATGTGCTTTTAATTTCGTTTTCACAGTTGCGATTTTAAATCTGAGGGGGCCGAACATGTAAATGAGGGGGCCCAGGCCCACCCAGGCAAGCCGTTGGCAAGCCGTTCTAATGTTCATATATCGCGTCTACTTTCGAAATTTCCGGAAAATCCGCGATATATATCTTTTATAATATATACATATGTAATGACAAAAGTCCGCGAAGTCGTGAATCCGCGATGGTCGAACCGCGAAGTAGCGAGGCTCACTGTATATTAAATATGGATTTACTACGTCGGACGAAAAACCACAATGCGTTGAGTGTGGTGAGGTCTTAGCAAAGGAGTCCATGAAGCCATCAAAACTTGAACGTCACCTTCAGACTAAACATCCAACATGTGTCGGTAAACCTGTGGATTACTTTGTGCGAAAGCGCGATGTACTTAAAAGACAGCAAAGCAGTATTGTGTCACTCACGACAGCTTCGAACGCGCAGGTCGTGCAACGAAGTTTCTTCTGCCATTTAGCACTACCTATCTTTGCAAGTCGGGATTTTCGACGGTGACTGCAACGAAAACAAAAAGCAGGAATAGACTGACAACTTCTAGTTTGAGTGCGACACTACGAGTGGCCCATTCCCCAATTCCACCGCGTCTGGATATCATCGTTTCAGAGCGGCAGTCTCAAATGTCACATTAACGTGTGTGAGCGTGAGTGAAAATGAATAAATTAGTTTGTTTCATAGTCTGCCTAATTTTTGAAAAATTGTTTTGTGAAATTAATTATGAGCACACACAGTATAGGTCTAACAAATTATTTCATTATTTTTCATTACTTATTATTTACTATTTTTATTTATTTATTTCTAGCCTTAGTGGGTCGTAATAGGCAAAAGGTTGAGAAACCCTGCTATAGAGGTTAAAAGGTGACTGTCAATCTCTTTTTAATTTGATAAATTTCATCATTTCTGTCAGACCATGAACATGTCCATTTTTGATAGTCCTGTGGTGTGACTGATCTAGTTTGGAAAAAAAAAGAATATTCAGGTTTAAAACAATGAACTTATTCAGTTACTGTAATGTCCAAGCTCAGTCTTGTATAGCAATGACTCAAAATGGCTGCCAAAGTGAAAAAGTCCTGTGGTGTGACACCCTGTCCTGTAGTGTGACATAATTAAGTCAGATGTCTAAATAGATTTTCGTCTGTCATGCTTGCAATATTAAACATAAATATAAATATATATATATATATATATATATATATATATTAAACAAACGTTGTGAATATTATATATAATATACCTATATTATACATAGATTAAACAAATATATATCGGTCTTTATTATACATAATATATCTATATTATACATAAATTAAACATAAATATATATATCTGTCTTCATTTGTTTGTTGTATGTGTATGTTAACAGTCACTGATCATTGTTTTTAAAGTGATTTTTTTTGTTTAAAATGTTGGCTCTAACAGGTTGTCATGTGTCAGGTTTTAGGAGAGCGAGGACTCAATTTGCAAAAAGGATGAACTTTATTAACAAAATCAAACAAACCGTCACAGGGGGGAAAGAAACTAGAAACTAGACTAGGCAAGACAAGGCAAGGCAGGACATGAAACTGGAACGACATAGAATAACGACACGACTGATGGCTAGAAATGACAACGAAGCGACACAGCACAGCAAACATGAGGAGATTAAATACACACAGGAGGAAGAATAATTGATGAGAACCCAGCTGGGACAAATCAAAGTTAAGCAGGGAAACAAGGTGGGAGGTTTACACATAGACCAGACAGGAACACGCAGTCAATGCGAACGCGCATCGCCGCGTGTCCACATTAAACAAAGACGCAACATGAAAACATAACATGAAAGCATTACATGAGAAAAAAAATCTGCTAACCTCTAACAGTTTCAAAAACAACAATATTTTAACTTTACAAATGTATACAATTCTCAAGCAATTTAGAACTTTTTTGGAAAAAAAAAATGCTGTTTCACCCTTATTTGTCAACTGCCCAACTGTCCACAATGCAGCAGCAATAAATCAGAATTCATATTAGCAGTAACATTTGTTATCTATTTATCTATTTGTTATCATAATTTATCTGGGCACTGACTGGTTCTGTCACTTCAGTCTTGTTTTCTAATGTTCTGCCATGTCGTGTGACCAGGCGGCTTCGAGTGTTCTTGAGTCGCACAGTCTCCTGTTTGTGACGTGTCTCGTGTGCGGGGCATGGGGTTCGTATCTTTCTGTCTGCTGCATGCTTTCTTACCGTCTTGTTTTGTGTGGACACATTAGCTGTGTGATCATGTCATGTTTTGTCCTGTCATTGTGTAACTCCGCCTGTCTTGTTTCCTTGTTATTGGTTTGATTTGCCCCACCTGCTCTCCCTCTTTACCTTCCTTAAATTTCTCAATTTATTCTTCCTGTGTGTGCTGTCCTGTGCTATTTGGCTGTCTTTGAATGTGGCTCATATGTCGTTGTCGTCATTTTCGCTGTCAATGCCAGTCCTGTCCAATCCAGTAAAGGCTGGTTAAGTCGAAACAAAAAGTTTTTATTTGTATTTTTGTTTTATTTTCTTTATTAATAAAATGCCTTGTCCCGGCGATTGCGTCCTTGCCTCATCCCTGTCTCCCATCTAACACTGACAGTTATATTATGTGTAGTAACTTGTTGGAAAGTATCTGAGCTGGACTTAAATGTGTATATATGTTTTGCTGTATATCTGTGTTCAGATTCAGCCACCACCCAAGCTTTCATAACTTGTCTGAAGGTCTTGAGGCAGTTCTGCATTGAGATCGTTAAAAAGAATGATGTTCAGCACGCTTCCCATTTCCCTTCTCCATTGCTTTTTTTTAGTGATTGAAAGTTTTTAGCTTTCAAAACCTCTGTCAGATTTTTTAATAGCTGAGGTTTCCCTAATGGCCCAGTTGCCCATAGATTTCTTCTCAGCGAGAAGTATATCGACATGCTGATTATAAAAACCCCTTTGATCAATACCTACGCCAGTTTGAATGGAGGTGGTGACTAATCTTGGAGACAAAACAAAATCTTTTTATTTTTTTGTTTTCTTGTTTGTATCCACATGGAGCACTCTCATCTTTTTTTCTCGTAATCTCTCTTTCTTTGTATTTCTCCATCTTCACACGCTTCCTTATTTTAACTAGAAAATAAGTGCACATTCACTTCTAATCTGAATCAAACCCTTTCATTACGCCACACACGTCTCTTTCTCTCTCTCCCTCTCTCTTATTTCTCTCACTGACATATTGTTAAATTAAAATGTGAAAAAGGAAAATTACTCTTTTGACTGGCCATTTACTTTGCATATTTTTTTCTTCATCTTGAAGCAGCATGAAATTCCATGAGATGAGATGAATTCTGTGGATGTTATGAAGATGATCTGACCTTTTGTGTGGCAGACTTGACTTGTGAAGCATGTTCTCATTATGGTAACTTACCTTTTTCAGACTAGTCAGATACCGTTTTAAAAAACCCTTCAACTCCCCTCCTCAGCCCCAAAAAATCCCTACCACAGTGATCCTTAAATACACTTTCCACACAAATTGTAGAAAACGTCTCAGGTTACACACGTAACCCTGGTTCCCTGTCAAGGGAACTCAAGACTGCGTCGAAACGCATATGGGAACGCCTTAGCGTGATTGTCTCTTGAAGCGCAATTGAAACCAGGTGTGCGAGTGTACGTAGCCGAGGGTGACGTCATGAGCCAGGAGCATATCAGCACGCAGCACACTAGCAGCCGCAGCTTGACCAGTGTCTGAAACAGCCGGCGTGCGATGGAGCTGAGGCTACGAGACGCAGTGTCTCATTCCCTCTAAGGGAACTAGGGTTACGTAAGTAACCTGAGACGTTCCCTGTCAAGGGAATTCAACACTGCGTCGAAACGCATATGGGAACGAGAATACCCACGCCGCCTCGGCGAACGGAGTACGCCAAGCTAACGTAGCTCACTACGAAAGGGCTAAAGTTCCCAAAGCGGGGTTAAGGTCTAACTGGTAGAACCTAATAAATGTATGCGGTGAGGACCAGCCAGCCGCATCACAAATATCGGCAAGGGAAGCCCCTGCGCAGAAAGCTTTAGAGGTAGCCATGCTCCGAGTAGAATGGGCGCGGACATGCAGTGGACACTGCTGACCCGCTGCATTGTAGGCCAGTGAGATAGCCTCGACTATCCACCTGCTTAGAGTAGGTTTAGGTACTGGAGCACCCTTGGGAGCCCCGAAACATACGAAAAGTTGGTCCGACCTACGCCATGAAACCGCTCTGCGGACGTAGGTGCTCGCACTGGACAGACCTTGCTCTTGGACTCCTGGTCATGATCATCATAGGGGGGAGGACATAAGGCCTGTAGTACAATGTGACGAGCTGGGCTCGACAGAACCTTCGGAACGTACCCTGGTCTGGGAGAGAGAAAGGCTTTCGCCAGACCAGGGGCAAACTCCAAACAGGAGGGGGCCACTGACAGGGCCTGAAGGTCGCCAACCCTCTTAACGGAAGAGATGGCCAAGAGGAACACCGTCTTAAGAGTAAGGAACTTGTCCGAGATGTCCTCAAGTGGCTCGAAGGGTTCCAGGGACAAGGCTTGGAGAACCAAGGATAAGTCCCAGGGTGGAACCCGTGAGCGTACCACAGGCCTCAGCCGTAAGGTGCCACGGAGGAAAAACGAGCTACAGAGGGTCCCGACCCAAGAGGTACCCTCCAGGGGTACGTGGTAAGCCGCAATGGCAGCCACGTACACCTTAAGGGTGGAGGGGGACAGCCCGGCAGCGAATTTGTGTTGAAGGAACTCCAGGACGATACCGACATGGCAGGTCACAGGGTCTACATGCTTGTTGCTGCACCAGGAAGTGAAGATAGACCACTTCTTGGCGTAGAGTTTCCTCGTGGACGGGGCTCTAGAGTGGAGAATGGTCTCAACGACCTCAGTCGAGAGACTTGAGTCTATGAGTCGGGCCCCCTCAGAGGCCAGACTCACAGGTTCCAGTTCTGGGCGAGGATGAAGGATCCTGCCCTGAGCCTGAGACAGACGGTCCACTCTGACGGGAATCCTCCAAGGAGCGCCGTCTAGGAGGGACACTAAGTCCAAAAACCACACCCTGCCCGGCCACCGCGGGGCAACTAAGGTGAGACGGACCCTGTCCTGGCGAACTTTCTCTAGAACCCCTGGGAGCAGGGCTACCGGGGGAAATGCGTACAGGGGTAGCCTTGGCCACTCCTGTTGCATCGTGTCCAGCCCTAGGGGGGCTGGGGGAAAGAGGGAGTACCACAGAGGGCAGTGAGTCGCCTCGTGGGACGCAAAAAGGTCCACTTGAGCCCAACCAAATCTCTCCCATATTTGCTCCACCACCTCGGTGTGGAGCATCCATTCCCTGGGCCTCGGCCCCTGCCTCGACAGGAAGTCTGCTTCGGTGTGCTGGGATCCCGGAATATAAACAGCCCGAAGGGAGCAAAGTTTGTTCCGGGCCCAGAGGAGGATCCGCGCGGCCAGCTTGCAGAGCCGGAGAGAGCAGAGACCCCCCTGATGGTTTATATAGGAAACCACTGCCATGTTGTCTGACTGGACTAACACATGGTGGCCCCAAAGGTCTGGGAGAAAGGCCTGAAGTGCCTTCCAAACTGCTAACATCTCCAATGCATTGATGTGCAGGGATAGGCAGACCTCGTCCCAGAGACCTTGGGCTGAGCGGTCTCTCAAGACCGTCCCCCAACCCGAGCGGGAGGCGTCTGTAGACAGCATCACGCGGTGACAGATTGGTCCCAGTACGGGTCCTTGGGCAAGAAACCAGGGCCTCTTCCACTGATTCAAGGCTCGCAGGCAGCGCCTTGAAACCTTGATCAGGCGGGAAGGATTTCCCCTCGGGGAAAACCCCCTGGTCTTGAGCCACCACTGCAGACGTCTCATGTGGAGCAGACCTAGCGGTATCACGCAAGAGGCCGCCGCCATGAGACCCAGAAGTCTCTGGAAGTGTCTGACAGTGACCTGCTGGTCTAGCTTTATGTCGTTGACTGAAGATAGGATTGAGGTAATGCGCACGGGGGAGAGCCGCGCTGACATTGACACAGAATCCCAGACAACGCCTAGGAAAGTAGTGCTCTGCCTCGGCCAGAGCACACTCTTTTGGGCGTTTAGTCTCAGCCCGAGCTCCTTCATGTGTGCGAGAACAACATCTCGATGTTGAACCGCTAATTCTCGAGACTGGGCCAGAATCAGTCGTCGATGTAATTCAAGATCCGGATCCCTCGGGACCGGAGCGGAGCTAGAGCTGCATCCACGCATTTGGTAAAAGTGCGTGGAGACAGAGCTAGGCCAAACGGAAGAACCCGATACTGATAAGCCCTCCCCCCGAAGGCAAATCTGAGGAACTTCCGATGCTGGGGAAGGATGGAGACATGGAAATACGCATCCTTGAGATCTATCGAGACAAACCAGTCCTCGAACCTGATTTGTCCCACGATCTGTTTCAGTTAACATTCTGAATTTCAGTCGCCTGACAGACTCGTTCAGAGTGCGAAGATCTAAAATAGGGCATAAGCCTCCATCCTTTTTGGGAACTATGAAGTACCGGCTGTAGAAACCCGATTCTCTGGCTGAGAGAGGTACATACTCTATGGCCTCTTTCCTCAGCGGTGAGTCGACTTCTCGTTCCATGACCAGAGCCTGCTTGGGGTTCACCACTGTTGGCAATACTCCCGCAAAGCCGGGTGGACGAGCCAGGAACTGAATAGCGTATCCTTCTGATACGGTACGCAGGACCCACCGAGAAATACCTGGGAGGTGCTGCCACGCCGCCAGGAAATCTACTAGGGGTATCAGCCTCTTGAGGCCGACCTCTGGACATAAATATTTTGCCACCCCGGTGCCCCGGCCGAAACCAAAGAGCCGCTGGGGCGGATGCTCTAGGACCTTCCTCGGAGGGGGCAACTTGCCCAGCGCGGCCCGTGCTGAGCGCGACTGGACGAGACTGCCCGTGCTGAGCATGGCCCGAGTCCCTCGGGACCACGAGCCATCCACTGCGCTTGATGTGCACTGGTCCACCCCTCGAGGAGGACCCGTGCAGCGAGGCCGATCAGGGCCTCTTGCTCTTGGCCTTCTTGGCCTGGAGGACAGTCCTCAGATCTGTCCTCCTGCCAGAAGGCTGCGGCTGAGAGCGGCGACCTGTGCCACCACCCAGCTGGGGAGGTTGGCGTGAAGCCACACTCTGCCGCTGAGCAGCGCGGTGGGAGGAGCTTCTGCTGGGCTGCGCCTGGCTTGCAGACCCAGCGGGACGAGGGTGGTGGGGGAGGATCCTCCTGAACGCTACCTCATGTTTGGCAGCCTCCTGGAATCCCTCGACAGCCATTTTGACGGCATCGCCGAAGAGACCAGGAGGCGTAAGAGGAGAGTCAATCAGGATGTTTTTATCCTTCTCTCTGAGGGTTGTGAGGTTAAGCCACAGATGTCTTTCTGTAGCCACCAGGGCTGCCATAGAGCGGCCGATAGAACTGGCCGTTTCTCTGGCAGCCCGCAGGGAGAGATCGGTGGCCCTGCGCAGCTCGGCTACTGCCTCAGGGCCAATTCCTCCGCCCTCATCGAGGTCCGAGAGCAGCTCCGCCTGGTAGGCTTGCAGCAGTGATGAGGTGTGTAAACACGCTGCAGCCTGACCAGCCGCGGAGTATGCTCTGCCCACCATTGTGGATGTAACCCGGAGGGGTTTGGTGGGCAGCGTTGGGGTTTTTAGGGGCGGCGATGAGTGGGGGGGTGAGGTTGTTAGCCAGCGCCTCCTCCACCTCCATCGCCCCGTATCCGCGCTCTTTGGCTCCCACCAGGGTAGCATAGTTAGCGGAAACGCTGCTATGAACCCTGTGGGAGGCGTGCCGCTTCCATGACCTCGACACCTCAGTGTGGAGGTCTGGGAAAAACGGCAAACCCCGGCGCTGAGGCTGTACCCGGGCGGGCAGGTAACGCTCGTCCAGCCGACTCTTAGGACGAGCATCCCTGGGCTCGGCCAGCCACTCGAGGCCAAGCCTTGCCGTTGCCCGAGTGATCACCTCGAGCAGCTCCTCGAATGCGGGTGAAGCCGATGGCGGCTCGGCTTCCTCCACATCTACACTGACTACATCCACCTCCAGCTCCTCAGAACTGGAGAGGTTGAGCAGTGCGTCCTCACCCAGGTTGGAAGTAATCACCGCATGGTGCGCTTCCGAGTCCTGAGTGAGAGTGGACTCAGCAGGTAAAGGAGGAGAAAAGGCATCGCCCGTCTCCATCCCCGCTGCTAAATCTAGCTGCGATCCCCACGAGTGCAGCCGCCGCTGAGCCTCAGCTACAGCGGGACCGGACCCACGAGGACCGCGTGCTTGAGCTGCCTCCTCAAAGACAGCCAAGCATGAGCGGAGAGTGCGCAGCGGCAGCTGCAAACACTCTGCACACTCAGAGCCCTTGAGCGCTGAGCGTGCGTGTTCCTCGCCCAAACAATAAACACAGAGAGCGTGTGTATCCTTACCCGTGATAAAACAAGGAGGGGCAAGGAGGGACACAACGCTTGAAGGACTGTGTATCCGCCATTGAAATAAAGGTAAGTGGAAATCAATCGACTTACAGCCAGCAGAGCAACTCAAACACACGTTAGCTTCGAGCACTGTTGAAGACACTAAAGCTGCGGCTGCTAGTGTGCTGCGTGCTGATATGCTCCTGGCTCATGACGTCACCCTCGGCTACGTGCACTCGCACACCTGGTTTCAATTGCGCTTCAAGAGACAATCACGCTAAGGCGTTCCCATATGCGTTTCGACGCAGTGTTGAGTTCCCTTGACAGGGAACTATTTTTTTCTATCTCTTGCATTTAAATGGCTATGAACTTAAAAACACTGCTTAACAATATCCAATTACTTGTTTTATGTAATATTCCCCCATATTATCGTAAGGGCATTGTAATGATTGGTTTATGTATTACAAACACTTGTGCATTGAGTCATCATCTCATTTTGGATAAGAATTGAATGGAAGGTCATGCATTGAATTTCTTCTCATGGAATTTAAATCTAAATTTATTCACAATGGCCAATGAAAACCTCTCTGGGAACACATTTGGAAAAAAAAATAGCAGGAGATGAATTTACTGGTTCCCCTCATATTCTGCATATTCATCGCTCGTCCTTGGCAGGTTTTGATTTAATTGAACTCTGTAGTGATTGCTCTTGTTAGTGCAGTTCATTTGAATAAGTGTGAATGCTGTCTTCCGACCCTTGGTGTGCACAAACGGGATCAAATTCCCTGAAAAGGTAGGTTACAGACCACTTCCAAAAAAATTCAACTGAGATATGATGGCAACATGGACAAAAGACATCTGAACAAACTAAAAACAGGATGTAAGGATGTCACTTTTTTCCAGGACCGTCATTAGTGGTGTTGTGGGGTTGCCTATAACATCATGGAGAGGGAGGCCAGGAGAACCACTTAAATTTTTACTATCGTAATTTTTGACAAAGATACTATGCTACAGCATCATATTTTATTAAATAAAGCTAATAAATGTATCCATCAAGTACAGTGAGTTGCATTAAAAAATTTTTAATAGTATTGTTATCTTAAACATTTCACATTAGCAGCCGGCAGCCGGCAGGTCTTAACACTCATATAAAATTTTCTGTGTGTTCTGCAAACCAACAAACAACATAATAGCGCAAGAAGACTGTGACTTTGAGTGCGTAATTGTTGTAATGTATTTAATAATTGCTTGATGATTGTAAACAATGTATCATAAGTTATAAACCACTTAATACCATTGCATTGATGCAATATTTATCAAACTTTGTATCTAAATTTATATATATGTGTGTGTGTGTGTGTGTGTGTGTGTGTGTGTGTGTGTGTGTGTGTGTGTGTGTGTGTGTGTGTGTGTGTGTGTGTGTGTGTGTGTGTGTTGGTTTTTGTGGTTTATAAGGACATTTCATATGAATACACGCAACACTATGAGGACATTTTGAATTATGAGGACAGGGCCGGTGTCCTCATAATTCAGACAATGTAAACGTGTTTCTGAGCATTGGGAGAGCTGGAAAACAAAATTTCTGCTCAAGTCCTTATAGTACACAAAAACGTCTCGGGTTACTTATGTAACCCTGGTTCCCTGAGGGGAACGAGACGCTGTGTCGAAGCACTAGGGGAAATAGCCTTGCGTGAGTCACGTGAAGATCTATGCAACCAATGAGAAGCGAACGCGTGTGAATGCGTCACTGCCGGCCGCAGCCGGTGACGTCATGAGGAAGAGCATAAAGCGCGTCTGAAACCGGGGCGCGTCAGCCATGAATGCCTGAAGCGGGCCCGGATGCGCCCGGAGCTGAGGCCAAGACACAGCGTCTCGTTCCCCTCAGGACAGACCTTGTTCTTGTGCTCCTGCTCATGATCGTCAAATGGGGGAGGGCAGAAGGCCTGCAGCGTGACAGACCGAGCCACATTAGTGGGAACCTTGGGGACGTAGCCCGGCCTCGGGTGGAGGAAAGCTTTCGCCATCCCGGGCGCAAACTCAAGACATGATGGGGCCACTGAGAGGGCCTGAAGGTCCCCGACCCTCTTAAGCGAAGTGATAGCCAGCAAAAGAAGGGTTTTTAGCGAGAGGTACTTGATAGAGATACCCTCTAGAGGTTCAAAGGGTGGCTGGGACAAGCCTAGGAGTACCATGGACAAGTCCCAGGCAGGCACCCTGGTCTGTGCCGCAGGTCTCAGCCTTAATGTACCACGGAGGAAACGAGTGACTAGGGGGTCCCTGCCCAAGGACACCCCACCCAGAGGTACGTGGCAAGCCGCTATAGCAGCCACGTAGACCTTCAAGGTGGAGGGGGACAGCCCTGCCACAAATCTTTCTTGCAGGAACTCCAGTACTTTGCCAATTTGGCAGGTTACTGGGTTCAGCTGCCTTTCACTACACCAAGAAGTGAAGAGCTTCCACTTCAAGGCGTAGAGTTTCCTCGTGGAGGGAGCTCTGGACTGCAGGATGGTCTCAACAACCTCGGCTGAGAGACCGGCCTCTATGAGCTGGGCCCCCTCAGGGGCCAGACCCACAGTTTCAACGGCCCTGGTTGCGGGTGAAGAATGCAACCTTCCGCCTGGGACAGAAGGTCCCTCCTGATCGGGATCTCCCAGGGGACCCCGTCGAGGAGGGACACAAGGTCCGCGAACCATATTCTGGACGGCCAGTGGGGGGCCACTAGCGTGAGACGGACCTTGTCCCGGCGAACCTTGGCCAGAACTCCCGGGAGCAGAGCGATCGGGGGAAAAGCATACAGGCGTAACCTCGGCCATGCCTGCGTCACGGCATCCCGCCCCAGAGGCGCTGGATGTGTGAGTGAAAACCACAGAGGGCAATGGGAGTTTTCTACCGAGGCAAACAGGTCGACCTGTGCCTTTCCGAACCTTTCCCAAATTTGCTCCACCACCTCGGGGTGGAGTCGCCATTCCCCTGGTCTCGCCCCCTGTCTCGACAGGGCGTCTGCTCCCACATTCTGGACCCCCGGGATATAAGCCGCCCGGATGGAGAGCAGCTTTCCCTGGGCCCAGAGGAGGATCTGTCGCGCCATCTTGTAAAGTGGTCGCGAACGCAGACCCCCCTGGTGATTGATATACGCAACCGCAGTCATGCTGTCGGTGAAAACAGTGACATGGTGGTCGCGAAGGTCCGGTAGGAACGCACGGAGTGCTTTGCGGATCGCCAGTAACTCTAACATGTTTATGTGCCAGGTTTGGTGCCGACTGTTCCATAGACCTTGTGAGGAGCGGTCTCTCAAGACCGCCCCCCAGCCCGAGAGGGAGGCATCTGTCGAGAGAGAGACTCTCCGAGCCAGAGCCCCTAGCACTGGGCCTTGAGACAGAAACCAAGGATTCTTCCACATACTCAAGGCGCGTAGGCATCGCCCCGTGACCTTGATAATGCGAAGCGGGTTCCCTTTCGGGGAAAACCCCTTGGTCTTTAGCCACCACTGCAGGGGTCTCATGTGCAGCAGGCCCAACGGGATGACGCAGGAAGCCGCTGCCATGAGCCCTAACACCCTCTGGAAGTGTCTGACAGTGAGTGGCTGGCCTAACTTGATGCTCTTGACGGCTGAACAGATAACTTGGATGCGCCCGGGGGAAAGCCGGGCCGACATCGCTACTGAGTCCCAGACGACTCCCAAGAAGGTGGTTCTCTGAGCAGGAGAAAGGACACTCTTCTTGGCGTTCAGCCTCAACCCCAGCTCCTTTATGTGTGCGAGCACTACATCTCGATGTTGCTCCGCCAACTGCGGCGACTGGGCCAGAATAAGCCAGTCGTCTATATAGTTTAAGACACGGATGCCCCGTGACCGCAGGGGAGCTAGAGCAGCGTCCACGACTTTCGTAAACGTGCGGGGTGAGAGCGCTAGGCCGAAAGGAAGCACCCGATACTGGTACGCCTTTCCCCCAAAGGCGAACCTCAGGAACTTCCTGTGTTGCGGAAGGATGGAGACATGGAAATAAGCGTCCTTGAGGTCGACTGTGACAAACCAATCCTCGGATCTGATCTGCACTACGATCTGTTTGAGCGTTAGCATTTTGAACTTTAGACGCTTGACCGCACGATTCAAGAGACGTAAATCCAGAATGGGCCGCAACCCTCCATCCTTCTTTGGAACTATGAAGTACCGGCTGTAGAACCCGGACTTGCTCTCTGCGAGGGGTACATACTCGATGGCCCCTTTCGCCAGCAAAGTGTCTACTTCTTGTTCCATGACCAGAGCCTGCTGAGGGCCTACAGCAGACTGTAGGACCCCCGAGAACTGGGGTGGTGAGACCCCGAACTGAATGGCGTACCCTAAGGTGACCGTGCGCAGGACCCACTGAGAGATACCGGGTAGCCGTGACCACGCATCCCGGAATTCTACTAGGGGAACCAGCCTCCCGGGGCTGGCCTCTGGTGCTGATGGCATGTCCACCACTGGGCCGGGATTTCCGGATTCCCGGGTGGAGTGCTCTAGGACCCTCCTCAGAGGGGGTGGTTTTCCCATGGCGGGCTGACTGGTCAGCTGCTCCAGGGATACACCACCTTGTTGCGGCTTGGCGTCAGGGCCGCTTGCTCTTAGCCTTCTTAGCGCTCAGGACAGCCCTCAGATCGCCCCTCTTGCCAGAGGCTTGAGCCTGTCGCCCCGACCCCCCGGGATTAGCCGGAGGAAGACGGGTGGCGACACTTCGTTTTTGAGCGGCCCTGTGTGAAGAGCTCTGAGACCCCCTTTGACTGGCGGTCTCACGTGGAGGGCGGCGGGGAATAACTTTACTGAACGCCACCTGCTGTCGTGCAGCCTCCTGAAACTTGTCGACAACGCTTTTTACGGCGTCGCCGAACAAGCCCGAAGGGGACAGAGGAGCGTCCAGCAAAACAAATTTGTCCCTATCTTTGATGGAAGACAAATTGAGCCAAAGATGTCTCTCCGTAGCCACCAGAGCTGCCATGGAGCGACCGACAGAGTAGGCCGTCTCCCTAGTGGCCCGGAGAGACAGATCCACGGTCCGGCGCAGCTCTGCCACTGTCTCCGGACCGATACCGCCGCCCTCGTTGAGGTCCCCCAGCAACTCAGCCTGATAAGCCTGCAGCAGAGCCGTGGTGTGCAGGCACGCTGCGGCTTGACTAGAGGCTGAGTACGCTCTCCCCACCAAAGACGACGTGACGCGCATCGGCTTGGAGGGGAGCGCCGGAGCTTTAATGGAGGACGCAGATTGGGGCACAAGGTAGCTCGCAAGCGCCTCATCCACCTTCTGCATCCCCCCATAGCAATAGCTTTGAGCCCCTGCGAGATTCGTATACATCGAACTGTTCCGTGTATGAACTCTCTCAGAGGCTGGCTTTTCCCACGATCTGGATACCTCGGCATGCAAATCGGGAAGGAAAGGCATAGCTCGGCGCGGGGGAGTGACGCGAGCCGGCAGATAACGCTCGTCCAACATACTTCTTTTAGGACGGGCGCTTCTGGTCTCCGCCGGCCATTCAATATCCAGACGAGAGACAGCTCGCGCCACAACCTCAACTAGCTCTTCAAACGCCGGCGAGGAGAGTGGCGAAGCCTCCTCTGCCGGGTCAACACTAGCTAAGTCCATCTCACTATCGGAACTCGACAAAGCTAATGTTGGAGTCACAGCACGAACATCTCCCGAGGAGTGCCCGTGACTGGAACCCGTTTGGTCTCGTGAGGGCTGAGGTAAGGACGGACCCACCCCAGCAGCCTCAGCGAGATCCATTTGTGAACCCCAGGACTGAGAGCGCCGCAACGCCTCGGCCGCTGCAGGTCCCGAACCCCGGGGAACACTAGCCTGGGCGGCCTCGTTACAGACCGCCAGGCGGGAGCGGAGAACATGCAGAGAAAACTGCTCACAGTCTTTACAGCCGGCGCCCTCAAGAGCCGACCGTGCATGTTCCACTCCTAAACAGATAACACACATTACATGTGTATCCCTGCCCGTTATAAAACGAGGACAGGGATAAACACACGGTCTGAAACTCTGTTCATCTCTCGCCACACTTTTCACACTCATTCTTTGATTTTTTAAGCTATCAAGTCTCAAAAACCACTCTCGCACAGACACAGCACGCTGAAGGCATTCAGAGCTGACGCGCCCCGGTTTCAGACGCGCTTTATGCTCTTCCTCATGACGTCACCGGCTGCGGCCGGCAGTGACGCATTCACACGCGTTCGCTTCTCATTGGTTGCATAGATCTTCACGTGACTCACGCAAGGCTATTTCCCCTAGTGCTTCGACACAGCTCGAGTTCCCTGAAAGGGAACCGTGCTCTATAGCATACCCAAACATCTGGGGAATTTCCTGGTAGGGGGGTTCACTAAAAGACCCCTATGGCTGTCCATGTAACTGCCAGTACAAAAATCAAATATCCTATGTCACACTGGAGGACAGCATTTGTGTATCAAAACTAAATGTACTGTAAATACTATTTTAGTACTTTTTAGCATTTTGAAAACTTAAGTTAATTAAGCAAATACATAAAAAATAACGCCAAGGCATTTATTAGCTGCTCCAGACATATCTGCTGTATTTTATTAATATTTACATTTGAGGAGTCATCAATGTTACAGTCACACCGCAGGACATTTTGCTATTCATCTTGAAATATGAACACCACCAAATACATTTTACATCCCAAAATCATAATGTTGAAATAAAATGATGTTCTATGCCCCACTGGCATATGTTGTTTTAGTTGAGAAATGCAGTTCAGTAAACATTTACACTTAATTACAGAAAAAAACAGGCGTCACGTCATCTGCCCAGTTATATTCATATACTGTATGTTTATAACTAAAAACATACCAACATTCAAAAGGAATGCTATTCATATCCAGTTGAAGAGGTTAACAAAAATCAATAATTAAAAATGACAAAACAAAGCCAGCAAAGAAGCATCTAATGAAAGCAACTAGATTGCAACTGTCATAAATAACACTGCTGTAAAAGAAACCTGGTGGCAGTGGAAAGTTCAGGGATCCAGACAGAAAAGAGGTGAGGCAAGAAAATGAAAGACACTTGACTTCCCCTCTGTTTCATAGAGCGTCTAAATCACTGCTGCCACTCTAATTACAGAGAAAGAATTAGTAATTAAAGTAATGAGTGCAGAGGGAGATAAAAGGAGGCAGGAGTTCAAGTCTGTTTATGTGGGGCAGAGAAGAAACAGTATCATGTATGCTAAAAAAAATTATATTAGCATGTAAATCATGTCACAATCATGTCAAAACATTTTGCAGTTTTTGTAATTTTATCAATCATGATTATTTGTAATTTATATATGCTGAAATGAATGGTTATGTGTTTTGAATTGAACTAAAACTAAATTAGTGTGCAATACAGCCATTAAGAGGCCAAGAGTTTTAAGAACATTATAAGTAATTCTAACATGGCTGACAGCATCAGACCAATGGCAATAAGTAATATAGCTGCAAGTAGCCATTAAAGGGCCAAGCAGAAGGAACACATTAGAAGTCATGCTAACATGACTGGCAGCATCTGAGCAATGACAATTAGCAAATAAAATGAATTCAATGAATTTAAGTAACATGTTGAAAAAATCATTCATGGAATCACTAGTAATTCAATTAATTTTCCATCATTTTTGACCAATAGTTGGCGCTGTGTCCAAATTGATGTGATGTGGTCAGAGTGAGGAGACAATAACACATGCAAAGTTTGGTGTCAACTGGGCAAAGCATTGCTGACAAAGCATCATGTCAAATTTGTGTTCGCATAATACAAAAATGTTTTTGTCTATCGACACAAAATCCGTAACTACTTGTTAACACAGTCTGTAGATAAACGGTCTGATTTTTAAAGTAAAAACCTGGTTGATAGTAAGCTTGCAACAATACACAAATGCATTTGTTAAATACAGCATTTTATGAAAAAATTAACAATGGTCAATATGGGAAAATTTGGAATGATACCTAAAGATATGGTATGATAACTAAAGATAACAGCTTTATGATATTTGGCCAAAGCAAAAATGTAATTTTTTTCATACCCCTGACCACGAGGTGGCACTGTAGTAGCCTTAGGTAATGATTGGCACCATATATAGTTTTCATTTCAGCAGACACTTCCTTAAATTAGTTTGGGAGTTATTTCGAATGATTTGATGAATCAACTTGATTTAACTTGCTTTATTTAGCATGGTCTGAAGATTATATAGTTACATTTTCATGAAAATTGAAGCGCCAGCCTAGGAAGAGTTAGAAAAAGTAGGTTTATTGAAAATTCTAAAAGGCAGAAAAATATTCATGAACATAAGAATTTTGTTTCTGGGACTTACAGTTATATTAGCAAAAATGTGAGTGCAACTTTGGACAAGTGGCGGTGCTAGAGGGATTGAGTTAAAGTCTCCAAATTTGCTATGGTGAATGATTGGAGTGTCCTCTATCTGTGTGCCAAATTTCTTGTCTTTCCCGCAAGCGGTTCTATTGGCTTCCATAGACTTCCAGAGTGGAAGAAGTAATGGCAGAATGAAAACAATAATAGGAATGCCAACGGTTTTAATAGGTGCCTCCGCACCTTTGGTGCTTGGCCGCTAATTAAGGAAGTAGAATTAGGATAAACTGAAATTCAAAGATGTCATTTTTAACTACACTACTCAAAATATTTTTACACAAGAGGCTGTTACAAGAGTAGAGATGGACGGGGACATAGAAGGGCAACAACCCAACAGCAGGACTAGTATCTGCTCATTGGTGCGAGGAGGAACTGGTGGAGCACAGCCAGAGCCCTGCAAAAGGACCTCCATCAGGCAGCTACTGGTCAAAAACAAACCAAACTGTCAGAAAAAGACATCATGAGGGTGGCATGAGACCCTGCCATCCACTAGTGGGACCTGAGCTGAGAGCCCAGCACTGTGCAACTCGACTGGCATTTGCCGGAGAATACCAGAAATCAAGTCTGCCATTGACGCCACGTTCTCTTCACAGATGAACATTGACCACATGACAGAAGTGAAAGATAGATGCTGTGGGGAACGTTGTGCTGCATGCAACATCATTTAAGATGATGGCGGCATTGATGCCATTAACTGGGCCTCATGTTATCCAGACCAAATGAGAAACCAATTGAGAACCTCTGGGACATTATGTATCGGAGCATCCAAAGCCACCATGTAGCACCACGGACTGTCCAGGAGCTCACTGATGCCCTGATCGAGGTCTGGGAGTAGATAACGCAGGACAGCATTTGCCATCTCATCAGGAGCATGCACTGACATTGTCATTGTCACTTCAATAACTTGCATTATGAGTTGCTGTGATAAACTTCATGCAAGGTGGATCACTTTAGTTTTTTACATTGATTTTTGGTATGATTTTCAATTTAGCCCTCTGTGGTTTGATGATTTTGGTCTCCACTGACTGCTGTCACATAAGTCTATTTTTAGCAAATTATAGAATGTATATAAAGATTTTCAAATTGAATGTTTCATTCATTGAGATCCCATGTATGATTTAAGTGTTCTTTTTTGATCTGTGTAGAAAAGGTCTCACAGAATGCACATAGGCATAGATATATCTGTTTGAAATGTTTATTTATTACAAAATTTGTATGCACAAGACAAGTATAACATTTCTCAGAATGCACTGCCAGTTAAATGTCTTTGAATTGTAATTCCGTAAATCCAGACTAACTTAACTGATTCACTGAAAAGAAACCCATTCTCAACATCTGCATTTTGCATAACCCTTTCCACACCACAACTCTAACAATATTGGCACAGATATTGGTGGCCAATGCAAATCCATCTTATTTTGATATATGCGCAGAAATGACATTCACTGATCATAAATTAATTATGGACTGTAAAAATACTAAATATGTTAGTGTGGATGCATTCATTGTTTTATTTTTGTAAAATTGTTTCTATAGTACATACTACTTTACTGTTGAATGTACAAGGAATATGTTCTGCCTGATTTTTATGAAAACAGCAATTTAACATTCTCATATATCATTATTTTCAGGTCTCATCTAGTTCCATCTTTCTTGCTCTCTGCATAACCTCATGCTAATCACATACAATCAAGTAATTTAATTAAAATAAATAGGCCAGCAACAAGGTGACATTTGAGTAATTGGAGAATCTAAAATCTTCTGCTGTCTACACATGATTTCCACTTGCAGAGAGTTCATTATGAGGAGCGATGCAGATGTATGTGTGAAAAATACATTCAGAGACATTAGTCGTTACAAATTGGAAGATCAAAAACAAGCTTCACTAAATAAAGTGGTTATTGTTTTGCCTCGAGGATAGAGATAGACTGCAGGTTCATAGAGTGTGTGTGTGTGTGTGTGTGTGTTCACATGTGCTGATTACTGTGTACCCCTCAGCCCAACAGCTGGACTACATCAACTCAAGCACTCTCCTCCAGTTCCTTCTTTTCTTTATGTAACCACTAGAGTCCTCTTACATCTTCATTTAAAAAACCCATTCATCTCCCACAAGTGTGATAGTGCGATTCTATTTCACACTTTTGCCAAAAGCCTCAATGACAAGATGCCAAACTGTTATCTCTGCTCTTAAAAAAACCGACACTCCTTTTCTGTTGCTCCCTTTGTCATAGTCTTCTAGTGGATCTCATCTTTGTAAACAGATAGGTTGTTTTTCTTTGAAACTGTGAGAGAAAAGAAGAACGATGAAAAGATTGAAAATGAAAAAGCTTTTACCTAAAATTGGCCTTTTCACACCTCCACAAGAAACCTCAGTAGGTTCAAATATCTGTATGCCTGTTCAACCACTGCGTGATAAGGACTCCATTTACCCCATTAGCATTTATTTGTTTGTGATTGGATCAGCACCAAATATAGGTGCAAACAGGGCCTCAAACATTTTGTGATTGGATATTAGACAGCTGGTTATTAAGTTGGCTGAGAAGCAGCCAACTTACTGTTGTTCGACTTAAACTTATTATTATTATTCTTCTGTACAAAAATTTACACGCTATCTCCTTCAGCTTTAGTGCTACAGGCCCCAAAATCAGAACAGGCCGTAGTTAAACTTTGACGATTAATAACTCAGAGCGAGGAATTTGTAAAAAGATGAAACTCGCCACATTTGAAGAGGGTGACAGCCTCTGTAAAATCATACCACACAATGGGGTGAAAGTTGTACCCCTGGGGTGCTAGAGCTGCCCAAATTTGCCCCATAGAGATGAATGGGGAAGGCCGTCCCATGAAACACCAACTACTATAGCAAAATGCATAGGGATTTTGAATTGAACATAGCTCTGCATCACAGCGTCACAGAGACAAGGGGGAGGGCTCATTTTACTCATGCGACCAATGAGTGTCTCAGGATCACAGTGAAGCTATTAAGCCACGCCCTAGTAACCATTTAGAGCACCTTAGCAACCCATCCCATAGACTTCCATTCAAATTGATCGACTTCTGTCTCTGGATAGAAAAGTCATAGAAATTTGAGGGTGGGCTCGTATGACTCGGGGCAGCAAACTGCCAATCACCAACATCTTCAACACTTCCTAGCCACGCCCTAGCAACCATTATGGAGCACCTTAGCAACCAAATACAAAGTGAGATATCTTCAGTTCTGAATGTCGTAGAGGCATTCTGGTTGGTTTATATAGTTCATACTCACAAGGAGCCTTTGGAGTAACATCACTGTAGCTGTGAATCCACTCCTTAGCAACCAAACAGAGTACCTTAGCAACCATTTAGCCAGACCTATATCTCTGCTTCTGAGTGTCGTAGAGACATGGGGGTTGGGTCTATTGACTCATGCTAGCAAACAGGACTTCCAACATGCTACATATGCTAGCACTGAATAGCTACATGCTAATAGTGGTTAGCTAAGTGTTAAATTGTGCTAGGAATGCCATAGTAACTACCCAGAAGACCTCACAACTACCTAGTAACATCCTAGCAACCACCCTGGATACCCTAGCAACTGCATAGCAACCACCCAAAATACCCTAGCAACTGCCTAGTAACCACCCCGGTTACCCTAGCAACCGCCTAGCAACCACTCTGGTTACCCTAGCAACCGCCCCAGATACCCTAGCAACTGCCTAGCAACCACCCAAAATACCCTAGCAACTCCCAAGCAACACCCTAGCAACCACCTAGGTTACCCTAGCAACCACCTAGCAACGACTCTGTTTACCCTAGCAACTCCTTAGCAACACCCTAGCAACCACCCAGGTTACCCTAGCAACCACCTAGCAACACCCTAGCAACCACTCCAGTTACCCTAGCAACCACCCCGGTTACCATAGCAACACCCTAGCAACCACTCTGGTTACCCTAGCAACCACCTAGCAACACCTTAGCAACCACCCCGGATACCTAAGAAACTGCCTAGCAACGCCCTAGCAACCACCCAGAAGACCTTAGCAACCTGTTAATTTTTGATTTCGTAACGTACTTTGTATTTAATGTTTAATTGTGCTACCAACATGCGAAATTAACGTTTCCGGTGCAACGTTCTCAGCCAACTTCTAAAGTTTGTCTCGACGAACTTTATCCTCTCTAGTTAATATTAGTGCTTTTCCACCAAAATGGTTCATGTGTGGCACATTGAATTCTGTGACTGTAGCAGGTGCTGTTATCATCCTAAACCTAATTCCAACCCTAACTCTTACCATCACTACAGCATTCAATGTAAAACCAGCCCTGAAACCTTGCTAGATCAGCAGAGAGTACCAACAGTTACTATGAGAAAACTGAAAAACAAACATTAAGTGGCACACCTATTTATTTTTCTAAAAGCCCTCGGTCAACGCACCTGCCCTTCTTCTTTTCTGCTGTCTTGCAACATATTTATTTTAATCTTTCCTAGAAAATCATTCACAAAATTCACTTGCCTCACAAACCTGAGAGGGATGTGCACATCAATTCAAGTCACCTTTATTTATATAGCGCTTTTTACAATAGATATTGTTTCAAAGCAGCTTTACAGAGAAAAGGAAAACAATGCAATACAGTTCCTTTTGGCAGTACAGCAGCTCTACACAAGCAGGCCAATCAATAATATTTATTAATATTAAGTGTTAAGTGTCAAGCCAGAGGCAGAGGCCAGTGGCAAGGAACCAAAACTCCTGCTGGTGACAAAACTCCATCAGTGCAAATAGGTATTACCATTCTGTTCACTTTTTGTCACATCCATTCTCTTGTTCAAAAAATATATGTGGAGGCAGTGCCGGCCCGAAGGGTTGTGGGGCCCTAGGCGAGATAAACAAATTGAGCCCACTGGTGTAAAAACAGCGAGAAGAGAGCACAAAAAATACAATTTCAATATTTAAGTTGTATACATTTTTATTACCTGTAACAAACTCAACATGTAATACATGTGTAAAAATATTTAATCAGATTTAAATAAGTTTGCAAGTACTGCAAAGTATTGTAAAATATTGTAAATGAAAGTGCAAGTGTGTTTGAGAAACAAAAAAATTAATATAAATATTGTGGCTGAGAGGTTAAGGCGACGAACTACAGATCCATTGGGGTTTCTCCGCGCAGATTCGAATCCTGCCGATAGCAACAATTGTGCAATTTCATCTCCTGTTTTTGGAGGGCTTGGAACGGATTAAACATTTTACATGTAAAATGTGTTCCAAGATACGAAAAACTCTTTATACCAAGTCCGCCTCGGAACGTATTAATTTCGCATCTCGAGGTACCACTGTACGTCGATCAAAATAGCAACCAGACTTATGACGTTATATAACTTTAGACTTATTTAAGACACTTTCTCGAGTATATATATCGAAAGGAATTTACAGAGATATGTCGCTAAGTGGAATATGTGGAATCTGTACTAGGAATACGTTACGACATTCTAGTTCATCCAATAGCCTATTGCGGGAGGTGTTATGCTAAATAGAGTGTGGTGCTGCTGTGTATGTTTCTAATCTTTTTTCCGCTTTTATTTAGACAGTTTTTTTATTATTATTATTATCGGTTTCAGCTATTTGTCATGTATGAATTATTCAGAGATATTCTTTTAATAAAATATGATTTATATTTTGCTCACCGTCATTGTGAATTGTATCGTGTTTAATGGGGTCTGTGCATTACAAAAAGTGTCATAAATGACACATAACCATTCATACTATATGTGGACATTTGAAAAATAAAAATAACTAAAAATGCGTGACATCATGTTCGGGTCGCGGGGCCCCCAAATCAAAGAGGGGCCCCAGGCGACCGCCTGTATCGCCTGTTGGACAGGCCGGCTCTGTGTGGAGGGGTGAGCTCTCGTTCTACATGCTCTTTTTGGAGGTACTCATCATCTAGTTTTGCACACTTTGATGTTTCAGATAGAATGTTTGTATTAAAAATGGCAGATTTTTAAAAACATTTTATGAAGATCACAATTAAAACTGTCCGGCATTATAAACATTCCTTCCGAATCATTTGAAGTTTAAATGATTTTCCTATGCCTTCATGTAAGTATTTTATCGTTTTAACTAGACTACAAAAAATCATCAAAAAGGGTTGCAAATAAACCATTTCAAGATGTGTGAAAAAACAAGGTACAGGAATATACAAATGCTTTAGTCGCTCCAACTGTGCCTTAGCAGGGTAATGCAATATATCTTTTTGTTTGTACTTCTAATAAACATTTATGCACCCCTAGTGATAGAAATATACCTTTATGTCTTGGTAGTTCCTTTAGGTCCTGTAGGACATCATGGAAAATACCAGGATCTAGCTTTAAACCATACCAGGTAAATTTCTATCATTTGTGGTGCATACATGTTCTTCAAAAATATACCATTGTTCAGAAGTATATAGCTGTACCCTGATAAGGAACAGTTGGAGCATTTGTACTTTTTTTCTGTGTGAATCATGATTACCAAAATATGCAAAATTGTGAAAATGTTATTTTATTGTATGCATGTATGAATTGATGACAAAATGATAGCCATGAAATTATACTTTAAAAAACATAAATGAGTCATTATATTTCAAATATGTAAATAATGTAATTTCCAGAATAGAAAGCTAGTTACCATGATACATCTATTTTGGAAGTGCTCTTGCAATGGAAATGTTCACTGACTAATATGAAGGCCGATACAATGACTGATAAAAATAAAATAATTCTTCTGTCATATATGTACAGTGGAATATGGTTATGTCGACCTTGTCGGGGGTTGAAAAAAGCACTGAGATAACCGATGATCGAGATAACCAACAGCCAATATGACGATTTATTTGATGAAGCGATCGGCATGCTATAACAATGTACATACACTGTATGTGTTTGCTAACAACAAAAGGCATATGTGCACCAACTAACAACAGGGATTTACCAGTATACAATAAAAAACACCTTTGATTCTCGATACAAACCTTTAATTATATTCTCCAACTGCAAACACAATTTTGCTAACAGCATAAACAGTCATAACATATTTGCGTTCTGCCTGCCTAATGTGCTTTCTCAACAATTTCGGCTTCGTCCCGTCTTTTAATAACCGGGTTCTTCAATCCGCAGTGGCGCTGAGCAGAGCGCACTTCAGAACAGAAGCAGGCTTTGTGTGTGTGTTTATCTAAGCCTCATACTCATTGGTCGGTAACCGCTCGTTACCGACCAATGTCAAAATAATTGAGAAAACCAATCAAATCAGAGAAGGCGGCCTTCATGTGCACATTAGTTTGGCTGTTCCACTTCAAAACATCGCCATAATAGGATTGGCGAGTTAACCGTGAGTTCAGGTAAGTGAACTCCACTGTATAGGCAAATGGAAGTTGTTAGTGGGCAAATAAGTGTGAATCAAGTGTTCATTTTACTAGAGGACTAAAAATGTCGATTGCTGAAGAAACCCCCATATATGTGTTTATTCATTTATTATGTTAAACAGTTGGCAAGCTCTGGCAGGTTGTTTGTTACCTTTGATTTTCTGAACTTCATCTGATGGCTGTGACTGTATCTCTGTGTGGAAGAAGCTCACTAGAAATCTTTGGAAATTTTTTGCAGGCTGTATTTAGTAGCCTACTTATGTTTAGCCGAAGAATTCTGCTGTAAAAATTCTTAAAAAAATAAACAAATAAAGTACATTGAGTACAAGGGTACAAATGAGGTACATTTCCCTTAAAGCTTTCCACTGGATTAACATAGCACAATCATCTAGATATGTATAGGCCGAGGAGATGAGCCGCTAAATAAAAACACAAATTATTGACAACAAGCCTTGAAGGAGAATGTTTATGCATATACTTGGAGTACATTATAAATTGTTCATGTTTGGCATACTAAAGGATGTATCCAGATGGGCTAAATATAAAACAATATACTACAACGCACTACATGACAGCCAAACTCATATTGTAAAATAACATGACATACCTGTAACACAGGACTCTGGTCGAAGTTGTAGGCACTGGGTCGTCCTTCCAAGGTGGAGAAGGCCACATTTCCGCCAGTTAGTGGAGAGATGTCACTAAACTCATCTGTGCAGAGAGCTGTCCTTTCCTTCTCGCCTGGACGTATGAATCCCTTTCTGTCCCTTCCGTATGTCTTGAGACAGGAAGCACTGTAATATTGGTACGGCTGCCATGGTCCATTCGTTTCCGTACGCTTGTAGATGGCGAAGCTCTCTGGTCTGCTGGTGTAGAACTTCAAACGAACATATGTGATCTCAAAGGCCTTGCCTTGGAAAAAACAACAGCATTAAAGTTATTACACTTATTAGTGCAAATCTAATCCTTAGCCTGATAATTATAATCCAGGATATAAGTAAAGTGAGCTGTAAATGGAGTTAATGTAAGATTTGCAACAATACTGAAAAATGGTACTATTAACCAATTACTTTACCGATTACCGATTACTAATTACTACTAGCTGGGTTTTATCCACATACAAATATAATTTAATATAACTATTATGGAATAAATAAGGTAAATAAATTAGCTCTTTTCATGATATTTGCTGGTAATCTTTACCAAGTCCTTTATCTAAAATGGACCAAATCAAGAGTGCACAGGTGTTGGATCAAGTCAAAAGAATGAAAGAGGACAAAATATGATTGCACAAAACAGCTTTCCTGTTTTCTTGAGCTGTCCACAGCTAACAAATATCTGTATGAGGTCTAAATAAGCAATAATCACATGACTACTATACAGATGAACAGCCAGATTGCAGTTTGATATTGTACACAACTCAATAAACATGTTAATATTGAGTAACTTGCGTTTACAGTTTCTGTCTTGCAGACTCAAGTGAGTATCTGAGCACAGTGATGTCTGCATCAGCATTTTTTGAACTTTTGATTGAATGATTCAAAGATTCACTATATTGCAAATATATTGCATTCATCCTAAATAACATACTTCCGTACTATATAGTAGGTGAAAAAACAGTATGTGCCAAGAGTAGTGTAATGCGGTAGTTGCTCAGAATAACGCTCATGACACTAGAGAATATAATGCAGTATTTAATCCAAAACTCACGGAACAGGCAGAAAAAACTGAGGGAAAAAGATAAAACACCTCAACATTAACGAAGACAGGACAAAGAAAAGAACAGGGTCACAATGAAAACTAAATTAAACAAAACATAACTGTTTCCTTTCATGGGAACTTGAGCTGCGTCAAAACGCTAGGAAAATGCCTTGGCATGTAGTCTCATTGATTGTGGAATGATTGTCGAGGGTCAGTGATGTCATGATCTGTCTATGCCTGGATCTACGCCCCCAGAAACAATCGCGTATCGCGCTATCGCGTATCATGCCCACCCTGGCCCCTCTGTCAATTTTAAGAAACCAATGTGGCCCGCGAGACAAATAGTTTGCTCATCCCTGTTCTAGACTCTAGGACCCGTAACTGATGCTCCTTATCAGCGCATATGCTATCGACGGATGCACCCTTATGATTTGGGAGTGGTCCTGAGGGGTCACTCCTTCATAATACAGACTCGAGAGGCTGTTTCTCTTTGAAAAGTTTCTGGTCATATGGAATCACATGGGAGAATGATCTGCATTTGTCTCCCTGCAGTCAGCCAACCCCTCTCCCAAATCCACTTCAGCCTTCAAGGCAGCCAATAGAGCGAGCAAGGCCCGCAGGTCCCAGAACTTGCCTACAACAGTAACAACAGCTTTCTGCACAAGACAGGGCTGTTTTTGAGCATTCAGGTCATGGCCTAAGGCAAGTCTGGGACTGCTTAGCTACACACTGCAGTTCCCTGGTGCTGCGCCTCATATGGAAATGGCTGTCTCCCTTAATGCCAGCCTTACCCTTAACATGAGGATGCTTCCGGTAGTGGTATAGGCTCAAGCTCAAGTACAAGCTTTTGGCTCCTGTTGTCTCTAACCCTATCCCCTGGCTATGACCTGCAGCTCCAATAGCATACCCTAATGTGAGGCTGCCTCTGCTAGTGGTATTAGCCCAGATGTCACTCCCTTCTCATTCCACTGCCTCTAACCATTCACCTATCATTGGTCTCCAGCTCCAGCAGCAGACCCTAGCATGAGGCTGCCTTCACTAGTTATGCAGGCCCAGATGTCAAAGCTTTTCCATTGTGCTGTTTCTAATCCTCACTCTGTTAGGAGGCCTACAGCTGCAACAGCAGATCCTAGTTTGAGAATATCTCCACTAGCCTTCTACGCCAAGACATCTTATTTTTCTCCCTAGTTTTCCTCTTTTCATACCCGCCCTGATCCTCCCCATGTCCAAACAACCTTGGCCCTTCTTCTCCTAACCCTTGGTTATCCACAACACTAATGCCAGTCCCACCTAACTTATTGTTTCTTTCGGAGTGATAAATTGATTATACTTCTTTAAAGTCATATTTCTGTATTGCTGCAACATTATCTCTTCCTCTTGCTACTCCAGGAACCCTTTTGATTAAACCATATTGCTGCATCAATGACCTCTCCCTCTACTTGTTGTGGCTACCACCCTCTGGGTGAAAGAATGGGCCTCCAAAGCATCCTCATCCATTGTGTCAGTGCCAATGCAGTCTATTGCATCAACAAATACTTATAATTAAATCATAATTAAGGAGAACATATAAGCAAATAAGCATTTGCTCACCTACTTCCCTTGGTAATAGCAGGTGTTCCCACAGCTCATTCCATCAGTAAAGTACAGCAAGGTTTCCACCCAGCAAGGCATTTACTTCAGGCAACAACATATCACGTGCCCCCTCCTCCCTCTAATCAGTTTCCCACTGCCATAGCAGTGATTTCTCTAAGAACAGTTTAGGATGGTAAAGGATTGGTAATGGGTTTAGGATTTTCGGATTTAGCATCGTAATGGGTTAGACAATATTGGTATATTTGAACTTGGTGGAATAGATCTGCTACACTGCTGCTGCTGCAGAGCAAGTACGAGATGTGCTACTGTCAATACATACACGACACACTGCTGTTAGCAAATAAGACATGCTGCTGCAGCACAATATAGTGTACATGAATTACCCCCCCAAAAGAGCAGGTGAGATTTTAACAATACTAGACAAGTGTACTGTACATCATAAAAAATCTCTCATCATGCAAGAGGCAAAAGAGATTTCAATGAGCCATAGGATACCAAGTGTATGCTAGTGATGTGTGCCCTTTAGTTTTGTTTGAGTATAAGAAATGGGGCATATTTTTAGTCTTAGCTGAATACATTCCCCCAAGCAGATCTAGCTGTTAGACATGTGGGCTGCCATGAGGTAAAGATAAGGTCCATGAAGCAACTTGCAGTGCAGCTCTATTTGTACCAGTGTTATTTGTACAAGTGGTGTCCCTAGTGACTTACCAATGTGGTGTTAGATACACATCTGCCTACATACCAGTGCATCTATGCCACTAAACTTTTTTTGAGGGACCTTATGGCTTTACTCTAATGGGCTATGTGACTATATGTGCATGGGCCTGCTTTGCTGAGTGGCTTCGCTGTAATGTCGTATCTGATAAGAACACACATTATGTGTGGGTTTAACTATGATATCACATTGCAGGATAAAACGGATGAGATAAGAAACCCCTCACAGCCACCTGAGCTTCATGATTTAGTGTCATTTGATAATCTTTGCTATCAAAGCCTTTTATACTCCTAAAAGTCATTTGGAAAAATAGATAAAGAACAGAGCATGACTCAGCTATAGCTGATTTTACCCTGAGCGCACACATGTAAATGAAAACACCATTGGAACAGTTGTTGATGGAAGTTTTGAGCAAATAAGGTCAACCCTGGTTAAATGTGTAAACAATGGCATTGTGCTTTTCACTGAACAGTTTATTATGTCCACAAACTTAATCACAGTAACCCCACATAAATGGCTTGCTGCTGCTGTGTAAACAAATATGTGTAGTGATTTTATTTTAGCCCTTCCAAGGACAAGTAATATAGTGGTTGGTACTCCTGTTACTGCTGATGATGTGATTTTTGGATGACCACCTTCTCCCTCTCTTAGTATGGGGCACCAGTCAAGGTTTTTTACCTTGGCAGTATAAGAACACTCCCAACAGGAGGCTGTTCTATCATTTAGACTTAATGTAAAGTGGAGGGAGTTGGTCAGCTGATTTATCTGACAGATTTGTGAGATTGCAAACTTGTAGAGCCTCTTCTGTATTATTATCACAAGAAAGACACAAGTTTAATACAAATTAATTGTATTAACAAAAGATAAACAACTGTAACTAACACAACTGCTAAATTAATACCATGAATGATAAAAGTAAAAAAGTGTTCATACAAGTGATTGAGTATGGCTATGGAAGAGTTATGTTATCTTATGGAAAAAATAAACTGTTGTTTCAATGAAACTAATGAGGTCAAGAACCTTATTGTGCAGCAAACAAATAAACAAAATATTATTTATCAACTAGCATCAGCTATATTATCTTTAATGTAAATTAGAAATTCATACACTCATGATATTCAACACTTTTGGTCAATCCGCTTTTATCTCTCTGACATGAGTCTTGGCTTGAAATTTTGAAAACAAAAATAAAACAAAGAGTTGGTCTCCAGCTCTAATCTTAATGACAGGAACTGTCTGGAACAGGACAATTAATCACTCTGTGGGACTTGAATTTGAATATGCACATACTGTATTATAAGCTATGTCTTTGTCTCACACAAGTTTAATTTGTCCACAAAGTATGTTCATTCTGTATGTACCTTTACAGAAAACCACATTAATATAGTGATACAGCTGTTATTGTGGAAAAAAAAGTAGACAAAACTTCTCTGTGTGGGTGTGTTTGTGTCTGAACTCAACTGAACCAGACCAGACTCAATATTTATAAACTATGAAGAGCTGCATGTAATCATGTCTGTGAATGATAAACAGGATTTTTTTTTTAGCCTTTACATACCAACTGAAGACTTTAGTTCTGAACTTTATTTTGTTCATTGTCTACAAATGTGATATTTCTAAGTATTTGCACGTGGTCATTTAAATGGTAGGACTTTGCCATTTCATTTTGGCAATATAGTAAATCTTTATTCACTTTATTCAAATCAGTTTTTTTTTGCAGAAAACATCTGTATCTCATATTGTTACTTTGAAGATCTTTAAATGAAAACCAGATGTCGAAACATTCTTTAGAAGTCTGCATGTGTATGTTTATGTGTCTGTTTGGGAAAGACCTGACCTGTCCCTGGACCTCTGCTGCTTTCGGTGTTTGCCTTCTTGAGTTTTCTGTACCACCCCAATCACTCTCTCTGCTGTGTGTGTGTGTGTGTGTGTGTGTGTGTGTGTGTGTGTGTGTGTGTGTGTGTGTAGGACTCCCTTGGATGTATTCTGTTTAGTTTGGAAATGTGAGAAGGCCTTCACAGACACCTAACTGCAAGGAATCTTTGAATCAGAGTAAAAACAAAAACATCCACTTTCTGTTTTGTGCCTTGATTAGCCTATTTAAAATTCTTTTACTGCCATTTCTCTCTTTCATAAAATGTCTGCCAAAAAAATCATCAAATCATATCTACACTATTGATGTGCAGAAACTGAAATCTGATTAAGAACAGAATCAGAAAGATAGATGTCTATGCTGTGAAATTATGAATCAACTGTTTTGGTATTGACAGCCCTTCGAAATATCAAGAAAAAGGAGCAAAGACATGCTCAATACTGAAATGTAACTGTAGTGTAATCTTCACATTTCTGACTACAACCACCAGCCACTGAGACAGGATGAAATCATTTGTAGCCTATAACATGGACGAGTCCATCCACAGTTTGTGTTGTTTTTCACACTGATTATATAACTTCAATATCATGAACATATTTGCAGACATTTGTCCTCAAAGCTTTTTACCTTGCCTAGAGAGGGTATATAATTGATCAGTTTGTGCATTCCCTGTGATTTGAATGAATGATCTTTCGGTTACACCCTTTAATAACACCCTTGTTATAAAAAAAACAACAACTAGTTTACATTTTGTAGTAAACATTAATATCACAGTATATTATAAAAACAATATTGCTATTTTAACCACCTTGTTATAATAATAATAATAACTTTATCCATAACCAAATATCACCTGATAAGTTTTAGAAAAAAATTGGACAAAAATTGAAGGAGGAATGCAGCAAAGAAACAGAATAATGTACTTTTCAAAATGGACACTACTGTAATGGGCAGAGTCTTGATGTGGGATGTTGAATGTGACCGGCATGAGGAGAGGAATCAGGTGTACTAAGTTCCTTTTTTCTAGGAAAAACGATTCAAAAGTTAAAATCATTTGAAAAGTGATTTTTTTTTTTAACTAGTGGTGGCACCATAGATTAGATAGGTTAGATTAATAATCATTATCATCACTATAAGAGTCCCAGTTTTTTAATAATAAAATTAACAATTCCAGTAGGGGCTTATAATCTAATAATAAGAACAACAATAAGGAAGGGGATATGAGTGTTTTGCTCCAAAAGTGTTACAAACTGTGTAGAGTTGGCTGCCTAAATTTTGAGCAAACTGTGGCAGTTAATATGGCAGTAATCAAAGCTGGTGTTGTCTATTGAGTTTCAGCTACTGTTATGTGTAGTCTTTACCCATATTTAGTGAATGTTTGTTATTTCTAATTGATTTGTACAAATTCTGCAATTTTGCTGCACTGAGTCTCTGAGGGTTAAAGAAGAAAGAAAAGAGCAAAATTTCGCCTTGCAGAATACAAATTGCGAAATAGTTTCAAAATAGTCACATTCTTACAAACATATGGGAATGCTTTTGATTGAAATCGCTGTAGCATAAAATCTGCAGGGCAGTAATGTAATAGAACTAAACCAGCTGAGATATCAGAGTCATCTAATCTGATAGGCCACCAAAATGACATCAAGTTCACAGTTGGGAAACACATTATGACTAGCAGATTGTTCCTGACAATACATCCATCTTGCTGTTTAGTTAGTATACAGAGAATAGAATGCTGGGTTGAGTTTAACAAAAAAAAATGTTATACCTATTTATAAGCATAGTTGCATATAGTGTCTATATATACATATACAGTGGAGTTCACTTATCAAGTCATGGTTAACTCGCCAATCCTATCATGTCGACGTTTTTGAAGTGGATCCTCCAAACTTCCTATTTGTCTTAGTATTTTCTTGTGGGGTATGTTGATTCTCTTATGTCGCCGAAATCTAACATCTCGAGCACAAAAGAGGGACAAATTCGGCAATTCACATTGCTAGCTCGTGACTCGAGCGCACCTAGTTCACTGCGCTTGCGCTGAGTTTGCCTTTCACGTGGATCGCGGTCCGCTTACGGTTCACTTACTGTCGTTGATCTTGTCTGAGGGATAACATGCTGTAGCTATTCTGTTTTTTTTCTTCTAAAAATGTCTGGAGGTGTTAAGAAAAAAACTGTACAATCAATCAATAGAGAAAAAGTATGAAATCATACTGCAGCTAGAAAAAGGAAAAAAAATGGCAGAACTTAGTCGTCAGCATGGCATTACAGCAAACACCATTTCAAAACAGAAAAAGAAGGCCGATGTGATAAAGCAAATGTACAAGACGTCTGTCTTTGATCCAGAAAGACATATACATTTTACATTTCCCTTTTTTTGTTAGCAAGCTGTACACAGTACACTGTACACTGTACACAGTACAGTGTATGTACATTTTTTTTAGATGAATGCCGGTCGCTTCATCAAACAAATCGTGGCAACACTGTTGTGTACAAAGACACCAAAAACACGAGCATATGGTCATTTAATAACTCACATCATGTACATCAATAAATGTTCATTTTTCTTTCTTGTGAGGGTTGTTGTCTTTGGCGCTCTGACAGCTGACGTGCCGCGCTTGCACTATCACTCTGACAGCTGGCGCTGATAGGCTGTCTGACCTCTCAATCATGCAAAAAGACATGATTGGCTGTGCTGCCATGCTGTGTGGGCTCTTCTTATCTTATCCGACACGCTTCTTAAAGGGACGAGCTGCGGCACAGCGCAGCGGGAGAGACTGCTTTTTCTTCTGATTCTGCCTTGTGTTTGTGTTTTTGTTGTATGAATTACGTGCACAAGCATTGAGTACCGAGCCTGAACAGTTATGGATAATTGACGTCATGCGAACAACATTTGAAATTCGAAATGTGATCTTACACAAAAAAGTTCATCAATCTATGGCTGCGGGTTATGCCAATGATTTTTTACACAAAACCCGCTGGCTATATGAATGTGTGGATTATCTGTGTCTGCTGGTTATATGTGGGAAAATCGGTAATATATGTTATATGGGTTATCTCGGCCATCGTTTATCTCAATGCTTTTTGGAAACCCCGAGGCCGTTGACATAACCGAACCCCACTGTATATATATTAATTTGAGACAACCAAATGGATCCTTTACAAATATATATTAGGATCAATTTGGTTGTCTCAGAATGTTCAGAAACATTTTTACCTCTGCAATCTATTTTCTGCAATAGGAGAATAATTGCTCCTATTAAGGTGTTAATTACTAAGCTTGCATTTTACTGTCTCAAAAGTGTTGATGTACAATTGTATATAATAATATAATTACATATTAAAATGTAAAATAGTTTAGTCATTTTCACAAGTGCCATTTTATGTATATACTATTTATTAATATTTAGATTTAATATAATATTTATTAATATTTAATATTTAGCTTTTTATTTCTAGCTTTTTTTTTCAGTGTTCTTTCTAATTTAAGTTTGTCATTTTCTTGTAATTTTGTCGTTTGTAATAAGGGATTTTTTTATCTTCATATTTTATCTTTATTTTATATTGAATTTAACTTTATTCATTTTAATACTTCAACTTAAACGTATTCATTGCAACTGGCTTCCAGGTTTTTTTTTTTCCTCAATTTTTTTCAATGTAATATTCATATTTTATTTTAGGATTTATTTCAAGTACCACGTTTCATAAAGCATTTTAGTTTAGCTGTACAAATATCAATGTACATTTTGTAAATTTGCACATTCAATGGGAAGTCATTTCCCACCAGTTCATTGATGTTAAAGCACAATTGGTGACTCACCAAGATGCAGTGTGATGTTGACTGAATTAGGATACTGAACTCCATAGAACATGGACTGGCTCTGCCACCAGGTGGGATCTTCATCTGTGTGGAAGTCAGTCAGGTAAGTAGCGTTGCGATTCATTTCCAAGTCTGAGGCGTCACAGTGGTGACATGATCGTGTGGATCCTGTCTGCATGCAATAGTCCTCAGGTGGGATGCCGCACACATTTGAAACGATAACGGAACGGTTGAAGGCTGCATTTTCGAATTTAGGCAAACAGCGACTTGGAATACCTTCCTTGTCATAACAAGAGTCCATTCCAGCAAGAACATGGGAGAAGGTGGTGAAAAGCAGAAATAAAAAAGAGTGAAGTGCTAAGGAATCCATTCTTCTGCACAACGGCCTATAACAGAAACAACTTCAAAAGAGCAGAGAGCTCGAAAACAAGTCTAGCAAATAATCCAAATCAGAGCCACATGCTACAGGGAAAAACTTCAAGGGAAGTTCAGCAGTTCAGTGTTCAAAGGCAAGCATAATATAAATGTGGAATGGCAAACACACATGCAGATACTCACATTTTGTGTGATGCAGAAACAATTCTCTGAGTTTGCATGCAACAGTAAAGTTTTGTATGATATATAAGTTGCAGAAACACATACATTCAGTTATGAAGGAAAGGTAAAAAGAAACTGGAATATTCCTCCATCCTCAGTCTTTTTCCACAGTGCATTTTTCTTTCTATCAGCATGTGTTTCCACTCTAAGAAAGCATAGGACACAGACTCTCTCACAGACAGGCAGAGTAGAGAGAAGAGAAAGGGTTGGAGGGAAGTCGACTGGGGTTGACCAATAATTAGATAAATAGAGGGAGGGGCAACATGAGAGAACGGTTAAAAAAGTTTTGTAGAGAGGCGCCCTCTTTTGTAAGACGGGATCGGAACTGCTGTAAGCACATGTATTTCATTAAATAACTGAGGGGCAAGGTTTGGGTGGTTAGCATGACCCCAATAGCCCCTGCTGGTTGATGCCCATAACTACACACAGCACACAAAATAAAATATAATAAATACACACAAACTTGTACATCTTTTTACATTTTACATACAAAAAATCATTTTTAGTAGGGGAAGACCTTTCAAAATGAATCCTTTGAGTTAAAGGGGGTTCGCCTCAAAGTGTGGAATGAGTGTCTCTTCTTATAAAGATTGTGTTCTATAACAGAAATTTGGCAAATGTTTATTAATTTTTTTTTCTAATAATATATGGGATGATGTATTGGATCATCATCCTTTACATGCAAACATAGTGTCTGAGCATGTTACAATTGAGCAGTAAATGCACTATATGCACTATTGTTAAAAGGTACATCTTTTACTAATCACAAATTTGCCAGCTGAGAAAGTAGCATTGAGAGGGGAATTTTAACAGACAGTTTTCTCCAAGTATTTTAGATGTTCTTGAATAAAACAAAAAGGAATAAATGAACACATGCAAATTACCAGAAGTTTTATATGTAAACATAAATATTTGAAGCAATCACTTCCTTCAGCAAACAAACTGACAGTCTAACAGTGTTTGTGGTAAATGACATAGTAATTATTTATTTCACTTGAGTTGAATGAGATTTGATTGTGTGTACTCATTAAGTAAAGGTAATCTCAAGCAACAACAATCATTTGTTTGACAGGCACAGCGTGGAGTAAAAAGAATAGAGTGATTGATTTTCCGTTCACCACACAGAAATGCAGCCATTACAGAGGAACATGAGGAATAAATGCAACCCAGTCATGACTTTGCTTTCATTGACAGGACTGTGATTAGACAGTAATTCAATTTCATTGCCACAAAATTTCTACTCTGTTTAGGCTGCAATGCAAAAGACAGCATCATAGACTGCAATGCAAAGAACAGCATCATTCAGGCATATACAATGATGTGTCTCCTATTTAACTTGCCAAGTGTAAAGTGTCATGCTTGCAATATAGCTGGATAAGTGGAGATATTTCAAGGTGTGAATGTTTCTCATCTGAAAGGAATTCCTACGTTTTATTATTTAAAAAGCAAATCATATTCATGAAGAGATTTCTACATTTCAATGAAGAGATAAGTGGCTGTAAAAATAAAAATGAGATTTTTGCTTTTTATTGAAGCATATTATCAGGTTGCAATATGGAGGTTGCAAATGAAAACAGGAGCATGTTGAGTTTCACATTGTTTTTCTGTCATGACTGTATTTCATAAATTCTGTAATTATCTCCCATAGATGTACGCCAACATTTTAAACTGTGTTGATAAAATAAAATCTAATCTTCTTTGTATTTTATAGTATGCAGGGTGCAACTCCTCAGAGCCACAACTGCTGTAAAAAAGGCCCATTTCTTTTTTTTATGAAGATGAATTAGCCCACTTCACTCTGAAGACCTATTAAATATTTGGGGGAGATAAAAGTGCAAAGGGAACTGGATATTGATTTGTTCCTTTGCTACCACATTTTTTTTCTTATTACGAAGTATTTTAACATTCCACCTTAAATAAGTGAACCAAAACCTCACAAACTGTGGTTAGGGTCAGTCTTTATGGACATAAAGACCTATATTCACAATTTTTCATTGCACGGTGCTTTTATCTAAAATAACTAAATTATAATAAGGTCTGAGAAGAAAAGTGATTAGGAAAGAGAACTCAGGGGTCTGGGCTTGTGTGTGCTGTGAATGGATGGACAGACTACATTTCTGTTCCTGGTCTTTAAATGTAATTCTGTATAATTTAAGATTCTTTTTTTCCATGATATGATGTTATGACCTTGATAATTTGGAGTTATTATATTCTGATTATTATCCCTTTCATGAGATGCACGTTTAAATTAGACTGATGATATTGTTGACATCAATCAAAGGGTAACATAATGGAGACTCAGACAGAGGAAATCAGTGAAACAGATGTTTATTGAAAGCAAAAGAGATATGGAAAGTAAGACTTTCAGTGGGTAGATAAACTTTGATAATGATGGTACTGATTAAAAGTTTGTTACAAGAGATTAATTGTGAATAAGGCAGTGAGAAGATGGATGGATGGATGCACATACCTCTCTGGACATAAGTATGGTGGCAGTGGAGTCTGGGTTGGAGTAAGATGTTCAAAGAGAAGTAACTTGGAATCATTGGAGAACCATGACCAGAGAACCCTTCACATAAACAAGACCAGATAACAATCTGAAGTGAGGTGTATGCTTATCTGGCTTGCTTGATGAGAGTGCAGGTGTGTGTGATTAGTACTCAGGCGACTGTGTTGGTGGTGAGAGAAGCTGGGAAATCTGTGACAAAACTAGTGAAGGTTAATTGTACACTAACAAAGTATACACTATGTTATAGCTATATCCATCCATCCATTCTCTTAAATTGCTTTATCCTCTACAAGGGTTGTGGAAATGATGGAGCCTTATTTTTACCAAATAGTAATACAAATCTTTTGTTTATTATTTTAGTACATTATTTCTTTCGTTATACATTTGTTTGTTTTATTATCAAAGATACTATGTGGGTGAAGCCATTTAAATAAATAAATTAACTGCTGTATAATTTAAAAACTCATCTGCTTGTGCAGCTGTGCACACTGTATATTTCTTTTCTGTTCAAATGGGAATAGAAAAATGTCTCACCAGCTTTACCTTTCTATAATGCATAATTATCATATAATGCCCCAGAAATATGCTTCCTTTGTACATATGCACATTGAATACAGGTCAACACATAGAGTTGCCTGTGTATTAGAATTACAAGCCCAATAAAAGTAGAAGAAAATCTTTTCGAGTTGATTTGCTTTTAGATGAATGGCCAAACTAAATGTGTGTTTAAGAAAATGGGTTGATATTATTAGGAGGAAATGAGCCATGAGCACCTCAACATGGTGCTCAGTCAGTCACCAGCACACACAGAAAGTGAGAGCAAGTATATGATTTAATGAGGATTTTTTTTTCTGCCCATTTAAGAATTACAGAGGGTGAACAGAAAAGGAACTAATCTAGATAAAAGAGAGACAGAGACTGTATGTGTGCCCGTGTGTGACAGTCCAGGGGGTTTTAATTGTACACTGGATTGTCACATTATGGAAATAGGGGCTCAAACAAGGCCAAATAACTTTCTGGCAAATGAGACTGAGAAAGAGTGCAAAGACAATTTTGACATGAGAAAAGCAGAGTGTGAAGAGATGATGAGAATACGTCAGAAGACAATTAGGTGGTAGAAGAGGACAAGGTGGGTGGATACATAGAAGGTGAACTAATGTTACTTAAAGATGAAAAAAGACTGGAGGAATGGGGGCAGTGGAGTGGACTAGATGTAGAAAAGATGAGTCCACTCATCACGCTGTGCATCTGGACTCTTAAAAGAAACATTCCATACAGAAGCCTAATGAATCTTGAGTGTTTGGAGACTGACAACATAATGAAATAACAGTTATAGATCACACTCAGTTTTACCTACATTCTGCACCACTGCAAAAATCCACTTGTGCACCTCTATTAAAACCCAAAGATTTTATTCTCACCTGTGTTTTGATTATGTTTGAGCCCATTTCACACAGAGCAAATGAACCGTGGCCTTCACTCAGGTTCATTTGCAAAGAGAGCAAATTTACATAATGCCCAGCTTACAAATGGACGCACATTCAAATGCATTTACACAGCGATAAAGAAAAAAAAGTTTTGTGATTAAACAAATTACAATTACAATTAAATTAGATAAAATTAAGCTAATATTGTGTTAGTGGTTATTATCTCAACATTTAGCAAATTATAATTGGAGATCTTTGAAATTGAAAATTGCAAGGAGAGTAGAACATTTAAGCAGTAAATGGATACATACTGTCACACTTGGTCCTGTCTTTCTGTGTCTTTGTCACTTCCCTGTCACTGAGGTCATGGGGTCACTTCCTGTTGTCACTCCCTGTCTATCGTGATATCACTTCCTGTTCATTTCCGGGGCTTTCTAGAATCTTCCACACCTTTCTAGTTTCAATTACCTCGTCAGTGTCTCCAGGTGTTTCCCATGTCTGTCTCCATTTATACCCTCTTGTGTGTTCTGGTCTTTGTCAGTTGTTGAACCTGTAATGTGGACATTGATCGTGTCGTGTTCATGTCTCCTGGTGTGTGGATGCCGTTTTCCTAGTTATTCTAAGTATTCCAAGTCTCCTGGTTTTTGCACTAAAGTGCCGTTTTCTGTTCTTATTTAAAGTGGTTTTGTTTTTGCGTTTGTTTAATAAACAAGAGTTTCCGTTTGGAACCTGTTGCTCCTCGTCCTTCCTCTCCGCATCGCACACATTCCTGCTCTCCCGTGTTGTTACAGAACAACTGACCAGGTTTGTCACCTCAATAGACTACACTCAGATGGATTATGAGCAGGAGCTCTTGACCATCGCGCTTATGCGCAACCAGGACTTTGGCCGGTATGCCATGGAATTTCTTTACATGGCATGCCGCGCTCCGTTGCCGGACGACACCATCACCGCGCTGTTCTGGATCGGGGCGACCCACCATTTCGCCGGGAACCCCCCAGACACCACGGGCCTTACCTGGATAAAAACGATACAGCGATGTCTGGACCACCTCTATCCCCGATCCAGACAGCAGCAACCGGTAACCACGCCATCAATCCCGGTCTCAGCAACCGAGCCAACGATCCTGGTCACTACGCCCGAGTCACCGCGCCGCCGTCGCCGCCGTAAACGGGCAAGAGAGCCAAGTCCCGCGGCCGTTTCCGTGACTCACCAGCCAAAGGCCATGACTCACCAGCCAGAGCCAGAGGCCGTGATCAGCCAGCCAGAGCCAGTGGCCGTGATCAGCCAGCCAGAGCCAGAGGCCGTGATCAGTCAGCCAGAGCCAGAGGCCGTGATCAGTCAGCCAGAGCCAGAGGCCGTGATCAGTCAGCCAGAGCCAGAGGCCGTGATCAGTCAGCCAGAGCCAGAGGCCGTGATCAGCCAGCCAGAGCCAGAGGCCGTGATCAGCCAGCCAGAGCCAGAAGCCGTGATCCGTCTGCCAGAGTCAGAGCCCGTGATCCGTCTGCCAGAGTCAGAGCCCGTGATCCGTCTGCCAGAGTCAGAGCCCGTGATCCGTCTGCCAGAGTCAGAGCCCGAGATCCGTCTGCCAGAGTCAGAGCCCGAGATCCGTCTGCCAGAGTCAGAGCCCGAGATCCGTCTGCCAGAGTCAGAGCCCGAGATCCGTCTGCCAGAGTCAGAGCCCGAGATCCGTCTGCCAGAGTCAGAGCCCGAGATCCGTCTGCCAGAGTCAGAGCCCGAGATCCGTCTGCCAGAGTCAGAGCCCGAGATCCGTCTGCCAGAGTCAGAGCCCGAGATCCGTCTGCCAGAGTCAGAGCCCGAGATCCGTCTGCCAGAGTCAGAGCCCGAGATCCGTCTGCCAGAGTCAGAGCCCGAGATCCGTCTGCCAGAGTCAGAGCCCGAGATCCGTCTGCCAGAGTCAGAGCCCGAGATCCGTCTGCCAGAGTCAGAGCCCGAGATCCGTCTGCCAGAGTCAGAGCCCGAGATCCGTCTGCCAGAGTCAGAGCCCGAGATCCGTCTGCCAGAGTCAGAGCCCGAGATCCGTCTGCCAGAGTCAGAGCCCGAGATCCGTCTGCCAGAGTCAGAGCCCGAGATCCGTCTGCCAGAGTCAGAGCCCGAGATCCGTCTGCCAGAGTCAGAGCCCGAGATCCGTCTGCCAGAGTCAGAGCCCGAGATCCGTCTGCCAGAGTCAGAGCCCGAGATCCGTCTGCCAGAGTCAGAGCCCGAGATCCGTCTGCCAGAGTCAGAGCCCGAGATCCGTCTGCCAGAGTCAGAGCCCGAGATCCGTCTGCCAGAGTCAGAGCCCGAGATCCGTCTGCCAGAGTCAGAGCCCGAGATCCGTCTGCCAGAGCCAGAGCCAGAGCCCGAGATCCGCCAGCCAGAGCCAGAGCCCGAGATCCGCCAGCCAGAGCCAGAGCCCGAGATCCGCCAGCCAGAGCCAGAGCCCGAGATCCGCCAGCCAGAGCCAGAGCCCGAGATCCGCCAGCCAGAGCCAGAGCCCGAGATCCGCCAGCCAGAGCCAGAGCCCGAGATCCGACAGCCAGAGCCAGAGCCCGAGATCCGCCAGCCAGAGCCCGAGATCCGCCAGCCAGAGCCCGAGATCCGCCAGCCTGAGCCCGAGATCCGCCCGCCAGAGCCAGCGCCCGTGATCCGCCCGCCAGACCCAGCGACTGACCTGGGACTCCCGCCGTGGCCTGAATCGCTGGACCTGCCTGGGCCTCTGGATTGGCCAGATCTCCCGTGGCCCGAACCGCCTCCGCCGGTGCAGCCGGCCCTCCCAGAGCCTCCGCCGGTGCAGCCGGCCCTCCCAGAGCCGGTCCCTCCAGAGCCAGAGCCTGTCCCTCCAGAACCGGTCCCTCCAGAGCCAGAGCCTGTCCCTCCAGAGCCGGTCCCTCCAGAGCCGGTCCCTCCAGAGCCAGAGCCTGTCCCTCCAGAGCCGGTCCCTCCAGGGCCAGAGCCTGTCCCTCCAGAGCCAGAGCCTGTCCCTCCAGAGCCAGAGCCTGTCCCTCCAGAGCCAGAGCCGGTCCCTCCAGAGCCGGTCCCTCCAGAGCCGTTCCCTCCAGAGCCGTTCCCTCCAGAGCCGGTCCCTCCAGAGCCAGAGCCGGTCCCTCCAGAGCCAGAGCCGGTCCCTCCAGAGCATCCGGATCCGCCGTTCCAGTCGGCCCAGTCAGAGCATCCGAATCCAACGATCCAGCCAGAGCCTCCGCCGCCGGTCGTCGAGCCCGAGCATCCAGAACTCCCGCCGTGGCCTGAATCGCTGGACCTGCCTGGGCCTCTGGATTGGCCAGATCTCCCGTGGCCCGAACCGCCTCCGCCGGTGCAGCCGGCCCTCCCAGAGCCTCCGCCGGTGCAGCCGGCCCTCCCAGAGCCGGTCCCTCCAGAGCCAGAGCCTGTCCCTCCAGAACCGGTCCCTCCAGAGCCAGAGCCTGTCCCTCCAGAGCCGGTCCCTCCAGAGCCGGTCCCTCCAGAGCCAGAGCCTGTCCCTCCAGAGCCGGTCCCTCCAGGGCCAGAGCCTGTCCCTCCAGAGCCAGAGCCGGTCCCTCCAGAGCCAGAGCCGGTCCCTCCAGAGCCAGAGCCGGTCCCTCCAGAGCCAGAGCCGGTCCCTCCAGAGCCAGAGCCGGTCCCTCCAGAGCATCCGGATCCGCCGTTCCAGTCGGCCCAGTCAGAGCATCCGAATCCAACGATCCAGCCAGAGCCTCCGCCGCCGGTCGTCCAGCCAGAGCCTCCGCCGCCGGTCGTCCAGCCAGAGCCTCCGCCGCCGGTCGTCCAGCCAGAGCCTCCGCCGCCGGTCGTCCAGCCAGAGCCTCCGCCGCCGGTCGTCCAGCCAGAGCCTCCGCCGCCGGTCGTCCAGCCAGAGCCTCCGCCGCCGGTCGTCCAGCCAGAGCCTCCGCCGCCGGTCGTCCAGCCAGAACCTCCGCCGCCGGTCGTCCAGCCAGAGCCTCCGCCGCCCGAGCCCGAGCATCCAGAACTCTGCCCAGAGCCCGAGCATCCAGAACTCCGCCCAGAGCCCGAGCATGCAGAACTCCGCCCAGAGCCCAGTGACCTCTGCCCCAAGTCCCAGCGCGCCTCGCTCGGTTCAGAGCCATGGCCCCCGGAATTTCCAACTCCCCCTGGGCATCCTGTGTTTCCGGCACCGCCGTGAAGGGCTGCGCCACCTTGGCCCCCAGAACTCTCTGCTCCTCCCTGGGTCCCAGCTCTTCCGGCGCCACCGTGGAGGACTGCGCCACTCCGGGCCCCAGAACTCCCAGCACCACCCTGGGACTCTGTTCGTCTGATCTTGACCTGGAGGCCTCCTTGAACTTTTTCATGCATGTTTCTTAGGTTCCATGTAGTCAGTATTCCTTATTCTGTTTACCGTTGTTTCTTGCATGGTCCATGTGGTCAGTGTTGCTTGTTTTATGTCTCTCCCATGCTCTGGTGTTGGTGTGTCCTACTCTTGGTTTCATGTCTGTTTCCTTCCTTGTCTTGAACTGTCCCCCTCCGGGTCACCCGCCCACCCTCCGCAACTGTCTCTTCTTAGGCGCGAGGACGCGCCTGCCGGGAGGGGGGGGTAATGTCACACTTGGTCCTGTCTTTCTGTGTCTTTGTCACTTCCCTGTCACTGAGGTCATGGGGTCACTTCCTGTTGTCACTCCCTGTCTATCGTGATATCACTTCCTGTTCATTTCCGGGGCTTTCTAGAATCTTCCACACCTTTCTAGTTTCAATTACCTCGTCAGTGTCTCCAGGTGTTTCCCATGTCTGTCTCCATTTATACCCTCTTGTGTGTTCTGGTCTTTGTCAGTTGTTGAACCTGTAATGTGGACATTGATCGTGTCGTGTTCATGTCTCCTGGTGTGTGGATGCCGTTTTCCTAGTTATTCTAAGTATTCCAAGTCTCCTGGTTTTTGCACTAAAGTGCCGTTTTCTGTTCTTATTTAAAGTGGTTTTGTTTTTGCGTTTGTTTAATAAACAAGAGTTTCCGTTTGGAACCTGTTGCTCCTCGTCCTTCCTCTCCGCATCGCACACATTCCTGCTCTCCCGTGTTGTTACACATACATAAAGACAGATACATACTGACTGATTGACTGACAGATAAATTGTATCTTATTAAAAATCGCAAAATAAATAATTCTACAATATCAGTACTATATACTGCAATAACAATACCAATAAAACAGGATTGAATTTAATTGGTAAGACAAAAAGAAAAAAAGCAACAAAGAGACCGTATGTACAACAATCGTCATTCCAGTAAAGCTGAACAACAATGAATTGAAAAGGCAAAAGAAAGAGAGATTGAAAAATAGAGATGGATAGAAAGAGAGAAAAAATAAGAGAAATAGAAACAGCAGTAATGAAAGAGACTTGGAAAAAGGTAAGCAGGGCAGGTTGTGGTCAGTGATAAGCATTTGTAAAGGTCAAATTCAGAATACTGTTTGAAGTAAAAGGCATGGCTGCTTTGCCATTAGACCCAGAATTAATAAAACACAAAGTGCTGTTTGGGAGTTGTAGGAGTCACAGTCTTGTTGTGTCTCTTCACACTTCCCTTTTTCCTTCCTATGTCTTTTCCTTCACCTGTCATGTCAATCACTTCCCATGTTAGTATCGTCAGCTGTTCCCAATCTTCTCTTGTATAAAAGTCCTTATGTGTTCTCTTGCCTTTGTCAGTTGTTAGCAATGTTCAGGTCATGTGTCCACGAGTCTCCACGAGTCTCCACGAGTCTCCACGAGTCTCCACGAGTCTCCACGAGTCTCCACAAGTCTCCAAGTGAAGAGTTCTCTTCTTGTTCTTCATCCTGCATCGAACCGGTAACACCAGGTTTTCTATTTCAGTTAGTCCCTGCAAAGACTGAGGCAGGCCTATATTATCTCAAAAAGTATACTGATATTACTGTCATTCAAAGTATAATACAAATGAGATTGATTCATTCAAGGAAAGGAATTCATTTTATACCAAGTGCAAAAATAAATTCCTGCATTTCTTTAATTGATATCTGCATGCATTTATTATTAAGGACGATTAAGGAGTTTGAACAAAAAAAGGTTTCATTACTGATATTGATTTTGTAATTTCATTTGTGAAAAACTTTCAAATACAGTGATTCAACTCACAGTATATATGATCAATGCCAAAAGCAGAGAACCCATCATTTAGGTACGGTAAATGAAAAATGCACTTCTTTTAACCCAGTGAATATTCCGCTGAATATGTCTCATTTAGGCTCATGGTTTCCCTAGTAACATCATAGTCCTTTCCTTCTCATTGTCCTTAAAGACCAATTAAAGATCTGGGGGGAAAAAAACCCTGAGGCTTTTACTGACTTGTGGCATGAGCCTAAAGTTGCCATAATTCATCTAAAAGATTATTAATTTAGTTAAATAATGAACTTGTCCTAAAGTACCCTTATACATAATGGATCCTTAAGATAGATGCTCACACACTGGCACACATTTAACATTCTCACTAATTTCTGCTCTTTCGCCAAGGTGAGATCTCATAGCTGCATGGGTTTTCAGTTCAAAAAAGGCTTGCTGACTCTGCTCTCTGCTCTCAATAGGGAAGATGTTCATGTCTCTTTCAAAGACTAGTATTTGCATGAATGTCTGCATGTGTGTTGGATGTATTAGAATGAAAGTAATAATATTTAAGATGATCTATAATTGATTCTCAACTGATGGGTATATCATGTCATACCATGTCAAATTATATATGGGCATTATACTACATTTCACAGGTTGTAAAGTGTGCTTGTTTCTACTTTTTTAAAGTAGAAATCCACACTTTGTATTAGATTCAGGGTGTGTGTGACCTTTGCAACATCCAAAAGGTCATTATTGTTCATCTTGACCAGACTGTATATCTGGGGCACAAACTAAACTTTAAGGAAGTGGAGTAAGAGGTGGAGACCATCATCCCCCTAGTTCTCCCTTTTCTCTTCGCCTGTCTTCTCTCCATACAGGGCTATTTTTCAAACAAAGTAAAAGACCCAGCAAGAAGCCGAAGCATCAACCCTGTACCCAACAGATGAGAGAGAGAGAAAAAAAAACAGGGAGGGAGGAGGAGGAACAAGGAGGAAGAAAGGGGAAGCATGATAGACGGGGAAAAAAAACACAATGACAGATGTGAATGAATTACAGATTTAGACAAGAAAAAAATGTGTGGTTAAAAGAGAAAAATTGATAAAAGAGACTGACATGATTTTTGTAAATTACAAACATGCGCATCTCCAGTAGAATTTGGTCTATAGCTGCCACAGAGGCATTTTTCACATGCCTAAACCGACCACTGTGGATATCCACAACACATGCTAATAAAATTAAAATATTCAAATCACCATGACAACTTTGGTGGTCTTGTCTGTCGCCACCCATAAGAGTAAGTCCAATCCTTGCTTGAAAATGAGTCCACTGCAAAAGTCCCCCTTGAAGTGGAGACTTTTGAGGAAGCAGGACAATGGTAATTTCCTCATTATCTTTAATGCACTATCCATTCCCCATTAGGTGTTCTTAAAAGAGGAATTTCTTATTGCTTAAATCTTTTTTTTTTTTTTGCTAATAAATATACGTTTTATACTTATGTGTTTAAAACACTCTTTATATGTATGTGTTCTCAACTTTATAAAACTTGCTGTCTTTTCTTCAGACACTGTACCTCACACTGTCACTGTACATTTACCTAATGTACACACACACACAAAAAAATGGTGCTATATAGCACTAAACGTGGTTCTTTGGCTCGTAATCATAGGGGAACCATTTTTAGTGCTATATAGCACCAAATGGTGCTACAAAGAACCATTATGAGGTGCCATATAGTACCTGGTGCTATTTTTTTAGAGTGTATATATAATTAAACATATGTCCCATTAAACGTCATATGAAATGCATGATAAAAAAAATGTGTGTAACATAACAAAATAAAACAAAACAAACAGAATTATTCTGATTATACATTAGTTAGAATTGTTCAGTTTTGTTTTGAAAGCTTTTAAAAAATGGTGTCCCCTTCATGAAGTGCCCTTCATTGGTACAAAATGGCATTAACTATAAACAATGTTTATAATAATTGTCTAGTCAATTAATTTATTTGAAGTGAAAATGTGTCATGTGATGCGATGCGAGAGAACGACGCGGAAGCAGCTTCAAACTGAAATCGTGTTTATTAAACAAAACCAAAATGCTTTAAATAAACAAAGCGAAATGGCACACTTGCCGATAATTTTCAAAACCCTGGAGACACGGAACACTGAGAACATAACATCAACGACTGACCAAGACATGGGAACACAAGAGGGTTCTATACCAGAAGAGATAGGGAACACCTGAGAAGACTAACAAGATAAGTCATGAACATGACGGGTGTAAGAAGGGCACAGGGAAATACACAGAAAGGACACGGAAGTGAAACAACATGACAAGACTGTAACAAAATGAAGCTATTTTCTTGTGGGAAATGTGCTTTATCAGTAAATTTGTAGCCTACCTCTCTAATTGGGCATGAACCCAAATGTGTATTTATTTTTTTTGCCTGCTGGACGTTAACTGCAATTTGTAAGTGGCTTTGAAATATAAAGTGCAGCATATTTCATATGATAAAACTGTCCTAAAAATTGTATGCATCCACACAATTCAGATAACATGTTGTCAGAATGCATGCCACGCTTTCCTGTACACAATAATGAACACTGTGTGAGTAACAAATTACTCTTATGAATGAGTCAGTTAACAGGATTCCAACCTGCATGTCAATTAGTGGCTTGAATCAGCCTCACTCAGAGAGTGACGTTCAGTTTGCAAGTGACTTCTTCAAATAACCAAATGTCATTAAAAAGCCATTTGGCCAATAGTTCCCTAGCCATTTCTCCCTAGTCAGTAGTACTGACCTTCTTGTCTTCTGGGTTTGTTAATGTCTTCTAATGTGATATTAGGGACTTTATTATAAGTTTCTTTGGTCAGTAAGTGTCTGCTAGGAGCATAAATGTAAATTAGGTCTGCAGCAGGTTAATAATGACTCATTTTACAAAAGTCATACCTTCATCTTGGCTCAAATAATGCCATACAATTAACAACAACCTTCTAAGTGAATATTACATGCCCTGCTGCTAAAAACAGCTTTTGTCCGGCTCTCTGTGCTACTGCTGTGTTATTCTCAGTAAATTAATAACTGTGCTGTAATGACTGTACCATAACCAACCGCAATGGAAATTCCAGAGAAACAGGGACAGCTTGCTGTTATGCATTAGTGCATCGCAATTAAATGAATAATTAATAGCACTGCATTGTATTAACCCCGAAATTAATTTGCGGATGCTCATGCAGTGAAGAAAAAAAAAATCAATGTCATCAGCATAAAGTGACGAATTAGAGAGAACACAAATTACTTAGAAAAAGTGAAATTATTAAAGAATTATTCTTATTATGCAGTGCATTTTGAGGTATGAATATGAAAAACAAGTGTTTTTGTGTTCTAAGTTTAGTAACCCTAACCCTAAAGCCAGACATTCACAAATATGTGCTGTTACTTGATGGGGAAATAATATGAGAAATGTAACATCAAGATGGAAAAAAAAAAGAGTTGAATTCAAGTATCTACCCCTCTTTCTCCTTTAAACCTTCATTTTATGTATATGTGACTTTTTTCATATTTTTCAACCCAGTCTTGCAAAAGATGGCAAACCTGGTGACCGCCAACCTCTCATAATAATTTGTCTCTGAATCATAATACTTATTTGAGTCCATTTGGTCATCTCTATATCATATCTTTGAAATGATGGGTCTCCAAGCCCATAAATACTTGGACAGAATGATAGAGCAACATTTTGACAGCTCTTGAACATAATCATGAAGCTTAGACCAAAAGTGTCAGGGTTCTGCCACATTCGGTCTAGTAGTCATTTCTTTGTTGTGTGGCAGAGCTCTGACACTACCGTTATGTCTCGTGTTTGGTGTGTGTGCGCACGGCGTCGAGGATTCGAGCCGCGCGCGCGCTTGTCTGTGTAACGTCTTATGTGCGGGTTATGATGTCTGATCCCGAGACTGGTCTTGTCTAGTTTCGGTTTTGGATCGGGATTCGGGCATTCATAACCCGTTTGTTCGTCCTTGTCTTGAGCTCATGAGAACGGGTGTTTACACCTGGTCTTGCGAGCTCAACGTTATGTGAGTGGGCGCGGTTTCAAGCGTTGCGCGAGCCACGCCTCCTCTCGTCCGTGTATTTATGTTTGGCACGCGGTCAGTGGTTGTCAACAGCTGCGCGTCGTCTTTGGTTAATTGTCACGGTTAATTTTCATGGTCATTAGTTAGAATTTATTCCAGCTGTGTTTCTTTCTATTACCATCTCTCCTGTGTGCTTATATTCTCCCAGTGTCTGCTGTCTTGTGCTGTCTCGTCGTCATTTCATGGCTGTTCGTCCTGTGTAGTCAGTCCAGTGTTCAGTCATGCTCAAGTCCAGTCATAGTTATAGTCTTGCTCTAGTCCTGTTCCAGTCTTAGTTCTTGTTCTAGTTTTTTTCCCCCTCGGGGTGGTTTTTGTTCTGTTTTATTTCTTGTTTGTTAATAAACCCCATTTTCATCTGCACCATTGAGTCCTCATCTCATCTACCTTCACCAACCCTGACAGTACGAGACAGCCAACAGAGGACTCAGCAGAGGAATGGGCATCTTTCTATTTCCATCTCCCTCCCCCTCCGCTCAGCAGCATGTGGATCAACGTAGCAGGCTCCTTTCTCTTCGGCAAGGGGGAACCAGTGTGAAGGAGTTTGCTTGCCAGTGTCTCTTTGAAGCGGGGGGTCTTAACATCAGCGATGCCGGGCTCAAGGACATTTTTAACAACGGCCTCAATGAGCCCGTCCATGCCTGGGAGATGGGGATGCTGGGGATTTTGTCATTCTGGCAGTTTGTGGGGTACGTCTATAATCGTGGAGAGGAGGGTGGCCTTCCTCCTCTTGGCCCTCCCCCGGTTTTTCCCACTTACTGCCATGTCCCTAGTCCTCCGATGACACCGTTTGGAAGAGGAAGGAGGAAGAATGGGTCCGCCTCGCCCACCATCGACCCAGAGGTGGCCCAAGCTGCTGCAGCACCTCCAGAGCTGGCTCAAGATGCTGCAGCACCATCTCAAGCAGGAAGCCCCAAGCCACGTAAAAGGAAGAGGAGGAAGAAGGCTCCTGAAGCGGCTGTAGCGCCCCCAGAGGCTCCTGAAGCGGCTGTAGCGCCCCCAGAGGCTCCTGAAGCGGCCCTAGCGCCCCCAGAGACTCTTGAAGAGGCTGTAGCGCCCCTAATCAGCCCTGCCATTGCCAAGAAGGCGGTGGACTTGTTTTTTATTTTTGCGGCTGTCCATGCCTGGAGGAAGCACAGGGCTGTTGACGCTGATATGGCCAAGGAGGCCATCCCTGAGCAGCCCGCTGCTGCCCCAGAGCAGCTTCCCGCCGACCAAGAAGCCATCCCAGTAGCCCCCGTCAGCCCTGCCATGGCCAAGAGGGCTGTGGATCTGTTTTTTATTTTGGCTGCCCTGCTTGCCTGGAAGACGCACCGGGCTGCCTTCCCCGAGCACCCGTCGGCCGAGCCCTCACAGCCTGACCAAGAGCCTCCAGTCCTGCCGGACCCGCCGGCAGACCCAGAACCTCCAGTCCTGCCAGTCCCGCCTGTCTGTCCAGATCTCCCAGACCTTCTAGACCGTCCAGATCTCCCAGACCGTCCAGACCTCCCAGACCTGCTTGTCTGTCCTGATCCCACAGAGTCTCAGCTGGTCCTGCCTGACCCGACCAAGGTGTCGGTTTCTCCAGCACTGCCCTGGTCGTCTGCCAGGACTTCATACCTGTCAGAGTCTGCCTGGTCCGTGCCTCCAGCACCACCCTGGCTGTCTGCCAGGACTCCAGAACCACCGGAGCCAGCCTGGTTCTCCCCTCCGGCACCACCCTGGCCGTCTGCCAGGACCCTTGAACCCCTGGAGCCTGCCTGGCTCGTTCCCCCGGCTCCACCCTGGCTCTCTGCCGGGAACCTTGTACTGCCTGAGCCACCCTGGCTCATCCCTCCAGTTCCTCCCCCAGGACTCTGTGTTTGACTTTTTTCATGTGGTATGTTGGACTGTCTGAGTTATTTTTTCATGATACTTGAGGACTGGTTTTGAGTCAGTATTTTTTCATGACATTCTGATGACTGTGAGTAATGATGTTTCATGACCTTTTGAGGGTTTTTTTTTTCTGAGTATTATTTCTTCATGATGATGTTGGGAATAGCTTAGTTTTCTTGGTCTCAAGTTATTTTTACCTGTCTAATCTTCCCATATAGAGGTCTGTTTCATTTTGTTATGTTGGCTGACTTGTCTTCCCTCCCTCCCCCCCCTCCTCTTGTCCTTGTCTATTTTATTTTTCCTGCCTTGCCCTGGTGTTTTGCTTCTGTCTTGTGCTTTCTGTTGTCATGTCTGTCCTGTTCTAGTCTTGTAACTTGTAGGGACGCCAGGTGGTGTCCCTTTAGAGGGGGGGTAGTGTCAGGGTTCTGCCACATTCGGTCTAGTAGTCATTTCTTTGTTGTGTGGCAGAGCTCTGACACTACCGTTATGTCTCGTGTTTGGTGTGTGTGCGCACGGCGTCGAGGATTCGAGCCGCGCGCGCGCTTGTCTGTGTAACGTCTTATGTGCGGGTTATGATGTCTGATCCCGAGACTGGTATTGTCTAGTTTCGGTTTTGGATCGGGATTCGGGCATTCATAACCCGTTTGTTCGTCCTTGTCTTGAGCTCATGAGAACGGGTGTTTACACCTGGTCTTGCGAGCTCAACGTTATGTGAGTGGGCGCGGTTTCAAGCGTTGCGCGAGCCACGCCTCCTCTCGTCCGTGTATTTATGTTTGGCACGTGGTCAGTGGTTGTCAACAGCTGCGCGTCGTCTTTGGTTAATTGTCTGTGTGTTCATGTATTGTCTGTTACCCCGCCCGTCTTGTTTCATGGTCATTAGTTAGAATTTATTCCAGCTGTGTTTCTTTCTATTACCGTCTCTCCTGTGTGCTTATATTCTCCCAGTGTCTGCTGTCTTGTGCTGTCTCGTCGTCATTTCATGGCTGTTCGTTCTGTGTAGTCAGTCCAGTGTTCAGTCATGCTCAAGTCCAGTCATAGTTATAGTCTTGCTCTAGTCCTGTTCCAGTCTTAGTTCTTGTTCTAGTTTTTTCCCCCTCGGGGTGGTTTTTGTTCTGTTTTATTTCTTGTTTGTTAATAAACCCCATTTTCATCTGCACCATTGAGTCCTCATCTCATCTACCTTCACCAACCCTGACAAAAAGTCTTGTATGACATCAGGTCTCCACTGTTCTTCAGACTGAGCCAATAACTGTCCAATAACAGCGATTAAATATTTTTAAATTGAAGTTGTACTCCCAGATTCCTTGACATTACTTCAAGGAATTATTCTGATCTAATCTTTGTCACTAATTGAAAGATTCAAATCCTTGTTCCTGACCTTTTTTTAAATAGCAGAATGGAAACCCACTTCATCCATTAGCAATCAGTAAAATACTGGAGCTATATAATATTTAATCCCAAATGTAATGTACTGTAAATTATGGGGTCATACATATATAAGGTATGATAGGTTATTTAAAAATGCTTTGAAACCATACTATTTAGTCTTAAGTCTTTCTTGTTTTCTCCCTTTGTATCTTTTTGTTTGTAATATGTGTGTGTTTAAAAAAAAAAGAAAAGTGGCCTTCACAACAGGCATAACTTACGCCTCCCCCTTGTCTTACCTTAGGACAATCATTGCGTTTTTTTATTTGTTCACAGTGTGTGTGCTTGCATTTGTGTTTATCTTTCCTCAGACTTCTGTAATCCTTGTTTTAGTTCTGTGTCTTCCTCCTCAGGAGCTGTCAGAATTCATTCTCCTCACTTCTTTCCATCTACGCTTCTCCCACTCTCACTTTTTCTCTCTCTTTTTCGCTCCCTGAGGCAAGGTGCCTTGGGCAATGGTGCATTTATTCATCAGTTTGCTCTTTTGTGCCCTTTATATGTATTTTTCTGCCACACACAGACTGGTGTTCTGCCGTCTGAAACGGAGATTAGTCAGTCAATCAAAGAAAGAGTCCGTTCTCTATGATAAGACAGACTGAAGGAGCTGTTCTTCACACACTGGTCCATATATCTCTCCTGACAGTCTTTATTCCGTTCTCAGGTGTACATTTGCATCTCTTCAACTCTCTTACACAGTACCACATTCACACACTGCATTTTTTCAAACACTTTATAATGCTCAAGCTCACATTCTGCTTTACCTTCACATTATTAAAAGTTCTTATCTTTTTGAAATGTGAACATTTGTATCTTCAAAGTGTTTGCATCTGTTACGCTTATCTCTTGCTCTTAGTTTTGCTTTGAACTTGTCTTATCTGGGTTTGAATTAATTTGTTGCCATGGTGTTTAAATTGGTTTGATTGTGTTCAGATGTTCCTGTTTAGCTTCCTCATTTCCTGTCTGTATATAGTCTGCCTGATTTTGTTCATTCCTTTGATATTGTTGTTGTTACATGCACCTGAGTTCTACCATTAAACAGTTTTTTCTGTTCATCGTCTGTCTTCATCAGTTTCCTTCCGTGTTATCGTGACAGCATCTTAGTGCTGTGCAAAAAGTAACTATATTTCAGTAAAAATAAAATAACACAAATAGCTGCAACTTATCGAACAGAAAGAAGTATTCCAGAAATCCATGACATAAAATGGTTTAAAAAAAGAAGAAAAGAGGAATCAACAAATTTGTCTCTCCATCTAACAGATGCTAAAACTAATGAAAAAGCAAAAATATTAAAATTGCTTTTGGTAACTGAAATAAAGCTTAAAATTAAATTTATATAGTGGATGCTTTCCATGCTTTCATGTTGCTCAATCAGTAGAGCATTGGTGTTTGCAACACCAAGGTCATGTGTCTGATCCCAAGGAAAACTGATTTAATATGTTCGTTGAATGCAATGTAAGTCGCATTGGATATAAGCGTCTGCCAAATGAAAAAATTTTCCAAAAAAATTTGAAATGTTGGGAGAATTAAAACTGAAATAAAAATAAGTTAAACGATTATAAAAGGTCTAATGAAATGACGAAAGCACATAACAAAAATAATAAAACTTAAATGGTTACAATTTACAATAAGGTCTAATTTGTTAACATTATTATTGTATTAACTAACAATGAGCAATACATTTGTTACAGTATTTATTAATATTTTGTAATTCATATTTTTAATGCTAGTTAAAAAAAACATAAAAAAAAAATACAATTCCAATTGTCTAGTGAAGCACAATTGGATCGATCGCATGGATACATGTCGTGGGATGATGACATCATGAACCAAGAGGATAAAGGTTCGCTGCAAATAGGAAGTGGCAGCTTTAATATCTTCAGCAAGCACTGTGAAACGGTGAAATGTTGCTGTGTGTGTGTTTAAAAGACTTCCAGCTAGTTTAAAAAAGGCATTAAACATTCACTTCAGGTGTTCCCTGCAAGAAAGGTTCCTGGAGCGAAAGCTCAAGAAAATACCAGATTTCCTCTTTCTGGAACTGGAAGCACGGATGGCAATTACTTCAACTTCACGAAAATGCATGTATGCTCTTCCTGCTGCATGTCGATCTAGGTCACGGGGCAATGCCTACACACCTTAGATATGTGGAAGAAAACTGTTATATGTCCCAAGGGCCCATACTGGGAGCGCCCTGTTGACGGATACCTCCCTCCCTCAAGGTCTGTGGAGCGGACATTATCTCTCTAGCACATAAACCTTCTAGAAATTATGGCAGTCCATTTTTCTCTTCGATCGTTTCTCCCAGACCTCAGGAGACATCAGGTTGTTGTCCAGACAGATGACACATTGGTAGTCTCCTACATAAATCATCAGGGGGGTCTACATTAACTCTCACTTTACAAGTCGGCGTGACCGATCCTAATTTGATCTCAAGGGAAACCAAGCAACTTTCTTTGAGCAATTCACATCCCAAGGACCCAAAACCTGGGAGCAGACATCCTGTCAAGGCTCCGGGAAATGGAGACTTGAGGTGGCAGAGCAGATTTGGTTCAAATGTGGTTGAGACTACGTCTGCCCACTTTTACCATGATCACTTTTCTACCAGGAGTAATGGGGAGAGTTCGCCGGGACAAGGCTTTAAGGCCTTGTGTCCCACATCGATGGAAATCTGCAGAGATTCCAGTCAGGAGGGACCTCCTTCCCAGACAGGGTGCTTGATAGCCCATCCTCACCAAGAACTCTGGAGACTGTGGGCTTGGCCTCTGAGGCAGCCCAGCTTATAGATTCTGGTTTCTCAACCAATGTTGTTGAAACAATTTTCCTCTCCAGAGTTCTGTCTTCGAGGAAACTGTACAACCTGAAGTAAATAGAGTTCAAGTCAAAGTCAGCTTTATTGTCAATTCTGCCATACATACAGTACATACATAGAGAGAATTGAAATTCCATGACTCTCAGACCCAAGGTGCCTGACAACAACACAACAATAACAACAAATCAGGTATTCACAGATCAGGTACGTGGGGCAGTAGAGGGGAGAGTCAGCAGTTATAAATGTCCTGGAGGGGTGGGAGAGAGACACTATGCGCTGAAGTGCTTTGCGGCAAAATGCGTTGCAGGCGCCGTACCACACAGTGATGCAGCTGGTCAGAATGCTATCAATGGTACCTCTGTAGAAGGTGTGCATGATGGGGGCTGGAGATCCGGCTCTTCTCAGCTTACGGAGAAAGTAGAGTCGCTGCTGTGCTCTCTGCGCATTCTACTGAAGTCAACAACAATCTCCTTCGTCTTCTCCACGTTCAGAGAGAGATTGTTGTCGCCACACCATCTGGCCAGGCGGCTCACTTCGCTCCTGAAGTTTGTCTCATCATCGTTGCTAATTAGACCAACTACAGTCGTGTCATCCGCAAACTTGATGATTTGATTGCTGTTGTGTATCGGTGTGCAGTCATGTGTCAGCAGAGTGAAAAGGAGGGGGATCAGCCCACATCCCTGAGGGGCTCCAGTGTTCATAATGATGGAGCTGGATGATTTACTGCCGACCCGTACTGCCTGAGGTCTTCCCGTCAGGAAGTCCAGCAACCAGTTGCACATCGATGTGCTGAGTCCCAGCTGAAACAGTTTTCGAGTGAGCTGTTGAGGGATGATTGTATTAAATGCTGAACTAAAGTCTATGAACAGCATTCTGACATAAGTGTATTTATTTTCAGATTGGTTAGTTAAGGCTATCTCACTTGCCCATGAGTCGGTTGGACAACCACCCCTATGGTGGTCTGTGCTCACTCTACTAGGAGTGTGACTGCCTCTAAGGCTCACATTGCAGGAGTATCTCTTGCTGATGTTTGTGATGCGGCAGGCTAGTCCTCCTTGCATACTTTCATGAGGTTCTACCAGTTGGACCTCAACTCAACTCAGCTTATGTACTGAGCTACATTTCACTCAGCAGGCCATCGTTACTGTGGTGGTGTTGGTATACTCGTTTCCCTAGTGTTTCGACACAGCACAAGTTCCCTTTAACCATTTTGCATGTACGATCACACCGGTGTGATCAGTCTAGGCTGGGCCCTGGAGGGTACGATCACACCGGTGTGATTAGAACGTCCGTGCTTCACGTCATCAACTGCTAAATTTAAATGTGTTTTTGCGCGTCATCTGGCGCCGATTCAGAAAGGGACACGCTCAGAGCTTGTCAAATATCACAACTACTCAGTGTTTTCAACCACATAAGGTTTATTTTCGGTTTCAGACATTTAAATACTCAAAAGTATTCACAGAACAATAGATTTACAGTTTGAAAAATACACAGTGAAAGAAATAGCAATCGTTCAATTATAAATTGATCAGATAAATCAGATAAACATTGCATAAGTTACTATAACGTTCACTGTATTCTTCTGCCCCTCCCACCGGCCAATCACTGTAATTTTTTTCAGGAGAGGCGACTGAATTTGTGTTTTAAATCAGACCGATCAGATTCTCTGAACTGCGGTGCAAACAAACATGGTGTCGCCCTTCGCCCGTCATAGATCGGCTAACATCATTAGAATGTTTTTCAAACGAAAAACCCCATTTACTTCCACATATTTGAGAATCGGAATATCAGGTAATTGATAACATAGCCAACAAGTGTGTGAATATTTTGAATAAATAAGACATATTCTAAATAAATGCAATGTACCCGTCATGCAGCGCTTTTGAGTCTGTGGTGTGTCACGTGACAAGCTTAACGCATCGCCATGGGAACAATAAGGTAAACATTCTAAAATAACAGTCGCCTAAAAAAAATTAACGCTGGGGGGTCAGAGAGAATATTTAGAACTTACGTGCGAAAGGGTTAAAGGGAATGTCTCAGGTTACGTATGCAGTCCTAGTTCCTTGAAGAGGGAACGAGACGCTCCTTCGTGTCTGCTGGGCGCTATTCTTCAGAGACTGTTCTAACTTCCGCTTGAAAAATAAAAATGTGGCAGTGATGATAGTGTCTGGATTTCCTGTCTATAACTTTCAGAGATTGTTTATATAGGGAGAGTATTGGTTTGAGAGAAGTGTTGCTTGGATGTGACCAGGTTGTCAAACAAAAAGTGATGTGTGAGAATATAATTGAATAATTGAAGGAACATCTATGCAGCCATTGTCTCAAATTTGCTAAGTTGAACTTAATGCATTTGCAATGTTTCTTGATGTGTAATTTTAAAGGTGAGATTGTTATCAATGTATTCATCTAGTTATTTCAAATTTGAGACGACTTGTAGTCTCTCCCTCTCTATGACTACATTTGGCTCTGCCAGATACATCTGCAGAACTGTTCATTCATGATAAATAAAATAGTTAACTAATGTTAACCAATGAAACCTTGTTGTAAAGGCTTACCACTTCAACTATAGTTAAAATACCTAGTGCACATTTATAAAACATATTATTCCAAATAATAATACATATTATAGTAGTATATAATAAAATGTCAGGTTTTGCTCCTAAACGCACATACACATTTTGGGATGCAAAACACATAAAGTTGTGAATATGAATAAATTTGGCATTCAAGGTGTGAAAATTGTTTAATATGCTCATAAAAATGAGCTAGAATTAGACTTGGGCATAAACAATAACAAAAGCACATTTACATTTACAGAATAATTTACTACATTTCTCAAATAATGAAGCCATAAGACATTTTGGAAATTGTTTGGAAAAATAGTTTATTATGTTCATGCTGTCCATTCACAACTTTCTGCTTTCTGTGCTCAAAACATCACCCAAGCATCTATTAAACATGGATATGTTGTAGTCTGAATTCTAAAATATATTTAAAACAGTCTTCCATTATGCACACTAACCTTTATCCAAATAACCCAGTCCTCAATCCGATCACTGTTATTAAACATGCTCACTTGACAGAGGGTATTCAAAAGCCATATTGTGATTTATGGGGTGTGTACTACGATTAGACAACTTGTGCAGGAAGCATGCAGCGTGTCAATAAGGAATGAAAAAGCAAAGCTGTCACTGTCATCAGCTCTCCCTAAGCACTGAGTACTATTTAACATCACTCATGTGGAATTATGGTTTTTGTGTAGTAATCAGATTTCTGGCTAATTCCCCCCTGAGGAATATTAATTGTAGAATAATAAGTGGATACCACGTTCATGGCCTCATTGTACTTCTACTATTGTTTTTTAAACCCTATCTGTGTCTGTTTTTTATCATTTACACGTGTTAGAAGTTGGATATTGTGATTTTTGAGTGAAGTAGATGTATTTGCATTCTTTGCCTCCAGCACTCTTCTCTCAGGATGTAGCCATATATTAATTAAGTGCATTCATGTCTGACGTTCCTTTGCACTGGAAACGTCTGCACATTCAATGAGGGAGACCAGGCAGGAAGATTACAGCCTGAGGGCAGCCAAGACTCATTTCTCCCCCACACTTCACACTCTCACAAAAACTCCAGTATGAGTTCGAAAGGTTGTGTGCCATGTGCCCTATATTACCTCTGGCTATGAATCACAACTATATAGTTGGTGCTCTGGCTCTCTGCACTCTAAATTAGATGTATACCATTTCTGACTTTAAGTCAGAACTGGCATTAACCACACACCTTTGCTGACGTAATTTCCATATAGACGTCAATGCATACATGTTTTGTGATGCATTCAAACTTTTATCAAATGAGTGTACATACCCGTACTTCTGCACTCTTAAGGAAAATGTCATCATTGAATCCCCCCCCCCACACACACACACACACATCATATATTACCAGATATTATAAATACACATATTAAATTGGTTTATTATTTTTATTAGGATGGATTAATAGAAAAAAAAATTAATTGCAGGTCTTGAGTCCCCTGCTCTACTCTCTCTGCACACATGACTGTTTGTCCTCAAATTTGCTGATGATACTGTTGTCCTGGGCCTCATTTCCAACAACAACTGACATCATGGTGCCAGGACAACTGTCTCTCTCTCTCTGAATGTTAGCAAGACCAAATAACTGATTGTGGACTTCAAGAAGAGACAACAACGGTCACACTCCCCTCTCATGATCAGCGGGACACCAGTAAAAATACCTAGCGCACATTTATAAAACATATTATTCCAAATAATAATAAATATTATAGTAGTATATAATAAAATGTCAGGTTTTGCTCCTAAAAGCAAAGTAGGTTTTGCTCCTAAAAGCAGAGTAAGCCGCTTCAAGTACCAGGGTGTGAACATCTCCGAGGACCTGTCCTGTCCTGCACACATTCAAACACAGGTGAAAAAAGCCAGGCAAGACTGTACCACCTGCGCCAGCTGAGGAAATTCAGGGTTTCACCAGCTATCCTGAGAACTTTCTATTTAGGGATTTTCTATCTAAGATCCTGAGTTTTATCAACTGTCTTTCTGCATATTGTGTGTATCTTTCTCTTTCTCTGTGTGTGTGTAGCTATTGGTTACTCCCTTTGTTAATCACTTAAAGACTATGATTGGTCCAGCCGAACACCTGATCTGAATAAAAGTACCGCCCAAACATCCATCCTCTGCTACGTGCCATTTTGAGCTTCGTTTGCAATCTTTGATTAATTCGCCTGTGTTTGTGTCATTATTGTTGAGTAGAGTGTCGTGCCAGAGAGATTGTGTTTGTTTAGTGAAACTGTGAGAGTGATTGTTTATTTATTTGTTAGTTATCTTGAATCTGATAATTCTCTTTTCTGACCATTGCCTGTTTGACTACAATTTGATTGCCGATTCTGAACTGTTCGCTGATACTTGTGAATATATTTGTAAATACCTTTTTGGAATTAATTAATTTGTCTCAGAGTGGTAGGGGGTTTGACGCCATTTTATTTGTACTTCATTTTGCACTTGGTTTATGTTAAAGGGAGTTTGTTGTATTTGTTAGATGAGTTTGTTGCATCTTTGTTTTGCTTTATTTTGGAGGTACCGGTAATTTAGTTTCTATAAAATAGACAATTTACCCTTTATTGTGAATAAATATTTCATTTTTCACTCATCTCTCTGGTGTTGCATCACTTCTCTTTCCTGTTACGGCTGACCCCTAGCGGTCGTAACAAGGGGCGATAGAAAGTGTACTGCCCCAGTGAATCTTAGCATGGTATGGGAACAGCACCAATCACGACTGCAAAGCCCTACAAAGAGTTGTGCGCTTGTCCGAGCGCATCTCAGGGTCAGATCTTCCGTCTCTGCAGGAAGTCTACATCAAACGCTGCAGAGGTAGAGCAACTAAAATCATCATGGACACTAATCACCCTGCAAACCCTCACTTCACCATGCTGCCATCTGGTAAGCGCTTCCGAAGCCTGATGGCCAAAACTGAGAGACTTAGGAGGAGCTTCTTCCCCCAGGCCATCAGACTCCTGAACTCAGTCACTTAACATCACATGACTTCACTTGACTCCAGGATTAACATCCACATACTGACATTATACTGGCATTGCACTGCACTTTCTGTTCTCGCTGTTACTGTGTAAAAGCACTACATCAATGTAAAAAGCAGAAAAGAGGAAAAGCGCTATATAAATCTAACGTATTATTAACAACCTGTTATAAAGCTTGTTTGCACATAATTATTTTTTGTACATTTCTGTTAACCACGTATTTATAAGTCTAAAGTTTTTACTTACAGCACAGCTTATTTCAATTATTTTATTCCACTTCTTTTTTTTTTCTACTTGATTTACTTATAATTCTAGATATACATTGTGTTTTTTGTAAAAAAAAAAAAAAAAAAAAATATATATATATATATATATTTTTTTTTTTTACTGTTAATTTGCACTGTCCGTGTAGCGGACCTGTTTACATTTCTCTGCCGATTGTATATTCTGTATTCTAACTGTGTACATGACTTGAATCTTGAAGTATATGAAAAGAGAAAATATTTATTTTAAATTGTAATAATATTTTACAATATTCCTGTTTTTACTTTAAGAGACATGTAGATTTTATTATTATTAGTTGTCAGGGTGTGTAGGTGTAGAATATATGAAAATGTGCTTTATAATGGCATGATTTACTGTAATTCTTTAAGTATAGCTTAATAACACCCATGGGCAGATTAAGAACTCATGGCCATGAAACTGTTCAGTGAGGTCCAACGAGTGTGCCTATGGCTGTTTTACGATTATTATGTTCATAGAGCTGTCAAGAACCACCTACATTTATATATATATCATTCACCTTCAGGATTCATACAGAGAGAACAACATGTCCCGTTGACAGCGAAAGTAAATGAGTTACTGTCTAACTGCCAATTTTTAAATGACTGAAGAGTAAATCAGTTCTTAATGACTGCCTCTTTCAACCTAGACAACTGACCATGAATGAGTCTCGATATTTAGCTGCCATTAAGAAATAAAGAAGATAATGAGAACATTTCTCACAATTTCACTGAACCTGACAATGATGGGTCAGTAATTCACTCTGAAGTCCCTCAAGGTAAGTCTGTTCACTCAGCGGACATTTTCGTGATGCCCCAGGGCCGCTATTTCTAATCAGGCAAGTGCAGCTCCTAGTTGAATGTGAGATAAACTGTAATCTCAGTAAATGTCTGTCAAAATTATGTTTCAATAATATTTCAAATCAGAAATAGAATCAACAATGATATCAAACACAGTGCTTTATACACACTTTATATACTTAAAAAAAAAACTGCTAAAGCATATTCTACCACATTTAAAAAAAAAATGTTTTACCTTTATGTTGGGATTGAGGCTGCCATTGTCATGGTGTACTGAAGACACAGAGGTTAGTATGCGATACTGGTTTATTGAAATCAGACACAAAGCAGTGAATATCAAAGTCTCTTAGCTTGGAGAGATGAGCACTGAGAATATCCTAGAGAGTAGAGATCCTTGGGAGTATTCCACAGCAAACTCGAGCGGTAACAGAGAAGGGTAGCGAAGCAGTCTGAGTAACATGAAATGAGATCAGACAATGAGTGCATGGTGAAGACAGGTGATATAGGATTCCAGTGATGGGGAACAGGTGCAGGTGCTCAGTATTCCGGGGATTGGGAACGAGTGGGTGGAGCTTGGGAGTCTGGTGCAGGGGGCGTGGCTGAGTCTGTGACAGTACCCCCCCCCCTCACGGGCAGCTCCTGAGGACCGCGGCGGACGACGGCGAGGCCGGCCTCGGCCCCGAGGTGCTGGACGGTCTGGGTGTGCGGCGTGGAAGTCGGCCAGAAGAGAGGGGTCCAGAATATCATCCCGCACTACCCAAGAACGTTCCTCGGGGCCGAATCCCTCCCAGTCCACGAGATATTGCAGAACGCCGCCTCGCCGTCGGGAGTCGATGATGGTGGTGACTTGAAAGATGTTTTGATCCTCTGGGTCTACTGGAGGGGGAGGTGTCGCATCTGCACCAGACTCTGTGGAGGAAGGGAGAACAGGGTCAGTGTATGGTTTGAGGAGGGAAACGTGAAAAGAGGGTGCAATGCGGTACTGTGCCGGTAATTGTAACCTGTAGGTGACCTCGTTGATCTGCCTCAGAATTTTAAATGGACCTATATAGCGGGGACTCAGCTTGCGGCTGGGCAGCCGTAGGCGAATATCCCGGGTTGAGAGCCATACCAGCTGGCCGGGTTGATACTGGGGGGTTGGCCCTCGCCGACGGTCAGCTTGAGTCTTCTGCCTACGGACTGCCCGTTGCAGATGGACGTGTGCTGAGTCCCACACCCTCTCGCTCTCCTGAAACCAATGGTGGACAGCTGGAACGTCCGTGGGCTCTCCAGACCAGGGGAACAATGGGGGTTGGAAACCTAGAACACATTGAAACGGGGTGAGGTGAGTGGATTCTTGACGAAGTGAGTTTTGTGCGTACTCAGCCCACGGAAGGAACCGGTTCCAGCTGTCTTGGCGGCGACCACACTAGGCTCGGAGGTATCTCCCAATTTCCTGAATCTTTCGCTCAGTCTGGCCGTTAGATTGGGGGTGATATCCGGATGTGAGACTGACGGTGACTCCCAGAAGTGAAAAGAATGCCGTCCAAACCCGTGAGATGAACTGTGGGCCCCTATCAGAGACTATGTCCTCGGGGATACCGAAATGCCGAAAGACGTGGTGGAAGAGTGCCTCAGCTGTTTCCATGGCGGTGGGTAGTCCTGGCAGGGGTATGAGTTTACATCCTTTGGAGAATCGATCCACTGCCACAAGGATACATGTGTGTCCATCGGATGGGGGGAGGTCGGAGAGGAAATCAACGCCCAGATGAGACCAGGGACGGCGAGGAAGGGGTAACGGGACCAGCTTGCCTTCAGGTAGGTGACGGGGAGTGTTTGTGGTGGCACAGACTGAGCATCCTTGAACGAAGCGGGAGATGTCACGAGCCATACTGGGCCACCAATAACGTCCTTGTAAGAGCGAGAGGGTTCGCTGGCTGCCTGGGTGTCCAGAGCCCGGAGATGAATGAGCTTGATCCATGAGGGACGGCCGGAGACTAGCTGGGACATAAGACCGTCCCTCAGGACACCCCGGCGGAACTGGGTCATCGTGAGTTGCTTCGGCAATGCGCTGATCCAAGGCCCACTGGATGGGGCTGATGATAACGGCCGGAGGGAGTATGGGTTCTGTTTGTGCTGCAGCTTGATCTGGGAGAAACTGGCGAGACAGTGCGTCTGCTTTGATGTTCTTATTTCCCGGGCGGTAGGTCACAGTGAAGTTAAACCTGGTAAAAAACAGGGCCCATCTGGCCTGACGAGGGTTGAGTCTCTTGGCTTCTCTCAAGTACTCTAAGTTGCGGTGATCAGTGATGACTTGGAATGGGTGTCTAGCTCCCTCCAGCCAATGCCGCCATTCATCCAAAGCCAGTTTGATGGCAAGCAACTCACGATTCCCGATGTCGTAGTTGCGTTCCGCCGGGGATAGCTTCTTGGAGAAGTAGGCACATGGATGGAGTTGTGGAGGATTCCCCTGCCGCTGGGACAGCACGGCTCCTACCCCCACACTGGAGGCGTCCACTTCCACGACAAAGGGGGTCTGGGGATCGGGATGAACAAGGGCGGGAGCCGTGCTGAAGGCTTCCTTGAGATGAAGAAATGCTTGTTGGGCTTCTGGGGTCCAGGACAGGGACTTGGGGCCTCCTCGAAGTAGTGCGGAGAGGGGTGCAGCGATGGTACTGAACAGATGAATGAACCGGCGATAGAAGTTTGCGAAGCCCAAAAAGCGCTGGAGGTCTTTTACAGTTTTGGGCTGGGGCCAACTCCGCACTGCTCGAACCTTCCCCTGGTCCATCTTGACGCCGCTCTGGTCCACGATGTATCCGAGGAAATGGGTAGAGCTGCGGTGGAACTCGCACTTTTCGAGCTTCAGAAACAGGTGGTTCTCTCTGAGTCGTTGGAGGACCTGCGCAACGTGATGGTAGTGTTCAGACAGGTTGTGGGAATAAATCAGGATGTCGTCTATGTAGATGATGAGAAATTTATTGAGGAAGTCTCGGAAGATTTCATTCATGAACCCTTGAAATATTGCGGGGGCATTAGACAGTCCAAAGGGCATGACTTTGTACTCGTAGTGTCCTGCGGGGGTTATGAAAGCCGTTTTCCACTCATCCCCCTCTCGGATTCTGATAAGATTGTAGGCGCTGCGCAGGTCCAACTTGGTAAACCAGCGAGCTCCCCGCAGCTGCTCCAGAGCGGCGGGAACCAGGGGAAGTGGGTACCTGATTTTAATAGTTTGCTCGTTGAGTTTCCGGTAGTCAATGCACGGCCTCAAGCCCCCATCCTTTTTGCCCACGAAGAAAAAGCTGGAAGCGGCAGGGGAATTGGATGCTTGGATGAATCCTTGATTGAGTGCCTCCCTGATGTACTCCTCCATGGCCTGCTGTTCCGGGATGGACAGTGGGTAAATACGACCCTTGGGGAGTGTTGTCCCAGGCAGCAGGTCTATAGCACAGTCCCATGGCCGATGTGGTGGGAGTTCAGCAGCCCGTTGTTTGCTGAACACGTCCTGGAACGCCCGATACTCATCAGGGATGGTCGGCGTTGGAGCGGGCCCGGGTTCGTCCAGGGATGCAGTAGCCATGGGCAGAGAAGTGAGTTGCGGTAGTGGTGACTTGATTCTCGTGATGGGTGTTGTTTGTGTTGTTTGTGTTGTTTGCAGGTGTCGCTCCAACGCATGACCTCCCCGGTGGACCAGTTAACGGAAGGTGAGTGGGCGGCCAGCCACGGGCGTCCCAGGACTACATCGACGGTGGAACCCTCCAGCACCAGTAGGGAAAGTTGTTCCTGATGAAGACAGCCTATCTGTACAGTGATGGGATCGGTGACGTAGCGGATGCACCTCCTGCCCAGCGGTTTACCCAAAATAGAATGTGCTTGGTACGGGTTTGATAGAGGTGAGGTCTTGACATGTAATTTAACCAGGGTTTCAGCAGAAATGAAATTTCCCGCAGATCCGGAATCTACAAGGGCTTTCGCTGGAACAGAACCAGAGGGGGAGGTTAATATCAGATGGGTTTCTGGAAGGTTAAGTGTTATAGGGTCAGTGTGGATAGTACTCACCGCGGGCTGTGGGGGTCGAATAGGGCAGTTGGTTCGGTAATGACCCGACCCTCCGCAGTAAAGGCAAAGGTGCTGACGCATACGTCGTTCTCTTTCCGTGGTCGATAAACGGTGATGGTCCAGTTGTATGGGTTCTGGTGCTGGAGGGGTTGGCTCCCACGGTGGAGACGGGGAATGCAATGGACGGACGGGGTTAGTATTGGCAGAGAGATTTTGAGATATTAAGGTGGCCTGATTCATGAAGGTTTCGAGTCCAGAGTGGTTATCGTAGATAGCAAGAGAGAGTTGAAGTGGTGGGTTTAATCCAGCGCGGTACACAGCGAGTAAAGCAGGCTCATTCCAACCACTGGCAGCAGCAAGAGTGCGAAATTGGATGTTGTAATCATGAAGAGATTGGGTACCTTGACGAAGTTTAAGCAGTTGATCATGGGTTGTGGTGGCTCCAGAGGATTGGGTGAAGACCTCTCGGAAATGGCGAGTGAAAGCGTCGATAGACTGGGTGACCGATCCACCGGACTCCATAAGGGCTCTGGCCCATTGGAGCGCTCGTCCAGTGAGATGAGTGACGATGAAGGCGATCTTGGAGCGATCGGTGGGGAACTGATGAGCCTGCATCTCAAAATAGAGTGAACATTGCAAAAGAAACCCATTGCATTCCGCCGCCTCACCGGCATAGGGCGCTGGTCGGGCCACGGGACTGGCTGAGGCAGTCAACGAGGAAGATCCTAGCTGCAGGGCGTGGAGGAAGGCTTGAGTGATTTCGTTGAGTGGAAGCGGGGCTGGCGACGGGGGATCCTGAGCCACTGCTTCGGCCTGACGGTTGGTCTGATCTTCTGTCATGGTGTACTGAAGACACAGAGGTTAGTATGCGATACTGGTTTATTGAAATCAGACACAAAGCAGTGAATATCAAAGTCTCTTAGCTTGGAAAGATGAGCACTGAGAATATCCTAGAGAGTAGAGATCCTTGGGAGTATTCCACGGCAAACTCGAGCGGTAACAGAGAAGGGTAGCGAAGCAGTCTGAGTAACATGAAATGAGATCAGACAATGAGTGCATGGTGAAGACAGGTGATATAGGATTCCAGTGATGGGGAACAGGTGCAGGTGCTCAGTATTCCGGGGATTGGGAACGAGTGGGTGGAGCTTGGGAGTCTGGTGCAGGGGGCGTGGCTGAGTCTGTGACAGCCATACTGCGAATTATATTTTCATCCATTCATACATTTGCATTTGAACTGTGTTCTTTATTTAGGTTCTGATTCATTTTGTTATTTCTTCTAGCATTGTTAGTTCAGCAAGATGCGTAACTGTCAATAGTCAGATACTTCACATTAATAATGGTCTTCCTTGGTCTTTCTTGATATAGTAAGGTTTATCATCTAATAAGGCTGATTATCTAGCTTTTTTGTGTTTTCTGTCAGTTACACACAGTCAATATCAGTACATTTGTTGGTAACTTGTTATAAATCTAACTTAAAAGCATGTAAAATCTGTCAGTACAGCACAGATATAAAGACTACACTATACAGACTTAAAAAAAAACAAAGCCTTAACCCACTCTGCACTTTTTTTTCATAAAAGTAGAAATTGTTTACCAAATAATGTAAACTTGAGTGAAAACTTCATTTCCACTTTAAGACTAAAGATAAATTAAATAATTGATTGAAATCTGAGCAGTTTATGTCCCTCCACTGACAGTTTATGCAACTACCGATTTTAACACTTTTAGAGATTGTAAAACTGATCCACATCAATTGAGCAGTTTAGTAACAGACTAGATCATATTATATGCTTTTATTCACATATAAACTTTGATCAGTGAACATAAACAGAAGCTCAACGATACTGAAGCTCAGACGTGCTGCATAACACAAGAATGAACATCATTGGTTCTTAGACTTCAAGTGAACATGCTTCAAGTGAACAGGCAAGATTTAATTATCATAACATACGTCTGCATTGAAAAATATATATGTTCATCATATAAAATGATTGTTAGAAATTAAAACACTGTTAGAAATTCTTTAGCGTCTTTGTGTGCCTCAGTCTCTGCTCATCAAGGAGTTACTTCAGGATCCTGGGAGAGTGCAGCAACTCAAGAAACCACACGAATTGAATCAAGTCTGGTTTATTCAGAATGCAGCTCTCAAATAACAAGCAGTTCGCACAGATATTTATACGAGAATTACCTCCCCCTTTAGGGTGGGGTGTAACTACCCAAAACAAAAACAACTCTATATTTAGTTCAGCCAACTATTGTTACACCAGCTAAACAATGAAGAGTGCGTACATAGAAGATAACCTATGGCACATACATGGAAGATAACCTATGGCAGGGCGTGGTGGGTGCGGTTCCAGCATGCACATACCTGAATCCTGCAAAACCAGTTATGTGTGTTTCTGAGGATACGTCATCTTTTATAACATACATTATAACATACATTTTCCTTCAATCCCCTCTTTTAAGCTAAAAGCTTAACCATTAGCCACAGGTGTGTACCGTCTATCCCGGGTGACGGCATCAATCATTCCATACATTCGATTCATCAAACATTGCATTAGGCATGGTCCAAAGACACATATAGCCAACAGGATCAAACATACAGGAATCAGCATAGTAATCAGTGGTGTCACCCAACCAAACAAGTTGTGCATGAAGCCCCAACCCCAGTCTTTGTCTTTCGTTTCATCCTCATACAATTTCTTGGCAGTTTTCCTCATTTCTTCCACAGCATGACCCACAGCTCCTTCTGCTTCATCCTCGGCCGGAACAAAGGTGCAGCACTGATCCCCCACCATGGCACAGACACCTCCTTTGTCTGCGAGTAACATGTCTAGCGCCAGGCGGTTTTGTACGGTCATCAGGCGCAGGGCACCTAGTTCTTTTCTTACACCGTCCATTCCTTCAGTGGTGTCGTTGACAAATTTCGCACAGTCGATAATGCAACACCTCGAGGTGTTTCCACTGTTGCACAGTTCCCATGGAAGAGAACATGGAGGTCCACCACCTTGTCCAGTGAGTGGTCAGGCGATGCTCAGTGGGAACCTCATCCATTGATAAGTCTCTCTTGTGACGACGTGTGGGTCGATGCTGGTTGATCCGCTGAAATATCTGAACAGGGTAAGATAGTTGAATTGGGGCACAAAGGCCAGACCAGTTACCCGGAATGTCCTTGTATAACTGTTTAGGGCCACAATACCACCACCAATCAATATCTAAACTGAAAGTGCTAGCTACCAAACCACTGCCGGGTCGAACTCTAGTTGTCCAGAAATCTTTCAGATCGCTAACGTGCGCAGTGTCCCATATAATGCGAATTGTGGTGGTGTTTCGTTCGACCACCCGGAGGCACTGTCCCTTAGTTACCTTTCCATGTGGGTCGGATTCATTCAGGCTTTTTCCTCTATAACAGGCACTAAAATTAAATTTTGGTGGAAAAACGGGGTGTATTCGGATGTGTTCGTGCAAGAAGGGACGGGCAGGCTTGCTCGTATTGACCCTCCATTCCCCGCACCCGTCTGGAACATCCCGTCTCCACACCTTATCATTTCCTCCTGGCCATACATATCGCTTAACACAGCTTGTGTTCATGTGGTCCTGTGATAGTACAGACATTGATACGCTTACTACAGATGACATTACTTTCTGACAAACATAACATGATTCGTTGGTGTGCATTCGAGCAGTGAAGTTGGCATATTGCCAAAACAGATTATCAGTTGGTTTCACAGCGAGAGCTGGAGCAACGAACAACAATAAACAATACATATGCATTCTGAAATTAGACAATAATCAATGATAATGATAACAAATGATATCATGCAAAATGTCGACAAAGCAAAAAAATGATAAAGAATATGGCGCTGCCGAGTGTTATGTCATACAGCAGTGCTGCGTGTTCAGCTCCCGTCTACTGATGCAATAACAGAGGGTCAGCAAAATAAAAGTTGTGGGCCGATAGATCGTGGTCAGTCCCAGTCAGTCCAGTTTCGCGCAACACCCCAGCCTCTCCGTCCTCTGACGCGGCGGTGACCCTTCTTTGACAATTCCTACCCCAAGAGGCCTAAGCCCCTCCGTCCCTTGACGCAGTAGTGAACTCCCTTGGACAGGTCCCGCTCAAGTGGCCCCTGGTTTGTCCCCCCGTCCCTTGACGACAGTAGTGACCTTTACAGGACTACAAAGGAGATCTCAGGAAACAGATGTCTCTAACGATCCTAGAAAGACATGGTTAGTACAATTTCTATAGCCCAGACCCTCCCGGCGTGACACAAAGACCAGTTTCTTCAGTTGTGTCCCGGGGCTTTCCTTAAACGCGTTGCATGGATCCACTGTGGAAAAGATTCAGTTAATACTGCAGTTCGAGTTACTGCCACAATTTTAGTGGGGGCACTAAATTTTGGTGCTTCAATAGGATCCCCCATTTTTAAGAATTGTTTGACCATTACCTCATCTCCAACTTGAAAGGGATGGGTGGGGTCTAATGGGAGTGGTGCAGAACTCGAATGCATTTTTCTCCAGTTTTCATGGAGTACTTCACACAATAACCTAGAATATTCACCCAGGGGCACATCACATCCCACACCTCCCAACGTTCCGGCCCCTCTCCAGGGGGCTGGGAATGGTGTTCCCATTATCATTTCATATGGGGACAGCCCTTTTAACCCTTTGTGGGGGGCCATCCTCATTTCAGCCAATACAATAGGTAACAATGACGGCCAATTACTGTGGTCTGCGGAATGCATTGCTTTGCATAATTTATCTTTGATGGTTCTATTAACCCTTTCCACAATACCAGACGACTGTGGATGATAAGGAATGTGGTGTTGCCAATCAATTTGTAGTTGTTTTGTCACATCCATTAGGACTTTGGCCACGAAAGCAGGTCCTCTATCAGAGTCAATGGCTAACGGTATGCCATACCTGGGTATTATTTCGCATGTTAAATGTGTGACCACTGTTTTTGCATCCTCTTTCGAGCAAGGAAAAGCCTCCACCCATCTAGAAAATTTGTCTACAAAAACTAGTAGATACTTATACGGGTCCTTCTTGGGGAGGTGAGTGAAATCAACCTGCCATTGCTGTAGAGGGCTTTCAGGTAAAGGTAGAATCTGATGTTTTGATATTGGTTTCGAATTGTTACTCATTGCACACGTAACACAGCGGTCTAACGTGTCTTTCACTTTTGCTGCTAGGCCTTTTATACATAAAAATCGATCCATTTCCTCATATACCCCTCTTTGGCCGCGGTGTGTGACACCATGGAACTCCCAGATAAGGAAGTATGCACACGAGGCTGGCACACAAACGCGGCCAAGAGTGTCTACCATGACACCATTTGTGTTTGCTGTAGCGCCTAAATCTGTCCAATGGTGGCGGTCGTCGTCAGAGGCAGCCTGTTGGATGGCTACAAGATCAGTGTTAGGAATAATTCCACATGTCATAACGTGAGGTGTGTGCGAGGCAGCAGCAACATTCAACCAAGGGGGAAACCGGCCAGAATGTGCCCCCTCTTTGGCAGCTTTATCAGCTAATGCGTTACCTCTGACCTCACTGGTGTCTAGTGTTGAATGACCTTTAGTTTTAATTATTGATAAACGTTTAGGGAGTCGACATGCTTGTATTAAATCCATTACCAGGGAGCTATGTGCTATTGGTTTACCATCAGCTGCAACAAATCCTCTAGTAGCCCAAATTTGGCCAAAATCATGTGCTACACCAAAAGCATACCTGCTGTCTGTATATATGTTGACGTCCTGATCCTCGGCTAAGATGCAGGCACGAGTCAGGGCAACCAGCTCTGCTGCTTGAGCGGATGCAAAAGGCAGGGCTGCAGACTCAAGAACAGTGTTAGATATTTTTTAGCTGTTTGTCTAGTTCTTTCAACATATTCGCGGTGTCATCCCGCCATTTGAATGTAGTAATGGTTTTAGTTCGCCTCGTTTCCCTTTCCTCCTCATCAGCTCGCTCTTCCTTTACCTGATCAACTTTATCGTTCTCGGGGCCAAGCACCGGCACGGCTACTACCAGACTATCTTCGTTATATGCATCGCCGAGTTTGAATTGCAGGATAAACCTATAATCCGCTCCCGTTAACTGACAGTGTCGTGAAGCTTTGATGAGCATGTCAACGAACTGGACGGGTTTCGAAGGCGATGGCAGCATGTCTATTATGTCTTTCAGTGCGCTGACGGAGGGCGGTGTGACGTTAACTTTATTACCGCGCTGCGCCCAAACGGCAGCCACATTTAATTTCGGTGGGTCAATTTCGGATCCCGAGTCGGGACCTGCATCGTCATCATAGTCATTATCTGTATCATCATCGTCGTTACTCGGTTTCATAGATTTCCTTTTTTTGTCATAAGTTACGGGCGGCGCGTTCGGTGCGCTCGGTTCAGATTTAGAGATACAGGCGGTATTAATACTCGGTGGACCATACGGCGGTGGCGGACATTTCGTTGGCTTGAAAGCAGGATATTCAGTCAATGTGGTCGGTTTTTTTTCCTTCAAAGGTTTTGGTACAGTCTTTAACACTGCTTTAGGAACATAAGCGCCAGTTCTACTGCGCCAGATGTCAGCCATTTTGTACCATATATCATACCCCGCGCCGCATATATGTAAAATCCCACTTTGGATCGCCTTGGTTACCATATGTCAAATTGTATGCGGTCTGTAGGAAACCTGGATCAAACGTTCCCTCTCACGGGTAACTCCGCCACTGACTACCTTCTGTCCAACCAGCCAAATTATCTATATACGGATTAGTGTAATAACCCCAACCACAACATTCCATCCATGCTATTGGAGTTTCACTTGGGTCCGGTTTAGGATATGATTGCCCCATTATATTACCTCAATGGCCAGGCACTGACGCACACAGATTCAAAATTACGTTTACCGTACAAAACTGTAATTTTTCCCAATTCAGCGATCTATTCAGAACAGGCAGTGAATTTAAATAATCTCTTACCTGTCTGGATAGATCCCGGACGAGCCCCCAAAACACTGTTAGAAATTAAAACACTGTTAGAAATTCTTTAGCGTCTTTGTGTGCCTCAGTCTCTGCTCATCAAGGAGTTACTTCAGGATCCTGGGAGAGTGCAGCAACTCAAGAAACCACACGAATTGAATCAAGTCTGGTTTATTCAGAATGCAGCTCTCAAATAACAAGCAGTTCGCACAGATATTTATACGAGAATTACCTCCCCCTTTAGGGTGGGGTGTAACTACCCAAAACCAAAACAACTCTATATTTAGTTCAGCCAACTATTGTTACACCAGCTAAACAATGAAGAGTGCGTACATAGAAGATAACCTATGGCACATACATGGAAGATAACCTATGGCAGGGCGTGGTGGGTGCGGTTCCAGCATGCACATACCTGAATCCTGCAAAACCAGTTCCCTTTCAGGGAACTCGAGCTGTGTCGAAGCACTAGGGGAAATAGCCTTGCGTGAGTCACGTGAAGATCTATGCAACCAATGAGAAGCGAACGCGTGTGAATGCGTCACTGCCGGCCGCAGCCGGTGACGTCATGAGGAAGAGCATAAAGCGCGTCTGAAACCGGGGCGCGTCAGCTCTGAATGCCTTCAGCGTGCTGTGTCTGTGCGAGAGTGGTTTTTGAGACTTGATAGCTTAAAAAATCAAAGAATGAGTGTGAAAAGTGTGGCGAGAGATGAACAGAGTTTCAGACCGTGTGTTTATCCCTGTCCTCGTTTTATAACGGGCAGGGATACACATGTAATGTGTGTTATCTGTTTAGGAGTGGAACATGCACGGTCGGCTCTTGAGGGCGCCGGCTGTAAAGACTGTGAGCAGTTTTCTCTGCATGTTCTCCGCTCCCGCCTGGCGGTCTGTAACGAGGCCGCCCAGGCTAGTGTTCCCCGGGGTTCGGGACCTGCAGCGGCCGAGGCGTTGCGGCGCTCTCAGTCCTGGGGTTCACAAATGGATCTCGCTGAGGCTGCTGGGGTGGGTCCGTCCTTACCTCAGCCCTCACGAGACCAAACGGGTTCCAGTCACGGGCACTCCTCGGGAGATGTTCGTGCTGTGACTCCAACATTAGCTTTGTCGAGTTCCGATAGTGAGATGGACTTAGCTAGTGTTGACCCGGCAGAGGAGGCTTCGCCACTCTCCTCGCCGGCGTTTGAAGAGCTAGTTGAGGTTGTGGCGCGAGCTGTCTCTCGTCTGGATATTGAATGGCCGGCGGAGACCAGAAGCGCCCGTCCTAAAAGAAGTATGTTGGACGAGCGTTATCTGCCGGCTCGCGTCACTCCCCCGCGCCGAGCTATGCCTTTCCTTCCCGATTTGCATGCCGAGGTATCCAGATCGTGGGAAAAGCCAGCCTCTGAGAGAGTTCATACACGGAACAGTTCGATGTATACGAATCTCGCAGGGGCTCAAAGCTATTGCTATGGGGGGATGCAGAAGGTGGATGAGGCGCTTGCGAGCTACCTTGTGCCCCAATCTGCGTCCTCCATTAAAGCTCCGGCGCTCCCCTCCAAGCCGATGCGCGTCACGTCGTCTTTGGTGGGGAGAGCGTACTCAGCCTCTAGTCAAGCCGCAGCGTGCCTGCACACCACGGCTCTGCTGCAGGCTTATCAGGCTGAGTTGCTGGGGGACCTCAACGAGGGCGGCGGTATCGGTCCGGAGACAGTGGCAGAGCTGCGCCGGACCGTGGATCTGTCTCTCCGGGCCACTAGGGAGACGGCCTACTCTGTCGGTCGCTCCATGGCAGCTCTGGTGGCTACGGAGAGACATCTTTGGCTCAATTTGTCTTCCATCAAAGATAGGGACAAATTTGTTTTGCTGGACGCTCCTCTGTCCCCTTCGGGCTTGTTCGGCGACGCCGTAAAAAGCGTTGTCGACAAGTTTCAGGAGGCTGCACGACAGCAGGTGGCGTTCAGTAAAGTTATTCCCCGCCGCCCTCCACGTGAGACCGCCAGTCAAAGGGGGTCTCAGAGCTCTTCACACAGGGCCGCTTAAAAACGAAGTGTCGCCACCCGTCTTCCTCCGGCTAATCCCGGGGGGTCGGGGCGACAGGCTCAAGCCTCTGGCAAGAGGGGCGATCTGAGGGCTGTCCTGAGCGCTAAGAAGGCTAAGAGCAAGCGGCCCTGACGCCAAGCCGCAACAAGGTGGTGTATCCCTGGAGCAGCTGACCAGTCAGCCCGCCATGGGAAAACCACCCCCTCTGAGGAGGGTCCTAGAGCACTCCACCCGGGAATCCGGAAATCCCGGCCCAGTGGTGGACATGCCATCAGCACCAGAGGCCAGCCCCGGGAGGCTGGTTCCCCTAGTAGAATTCCGGGATGCGTGGTCACGGCTACCCGGTATCTCTCAGTGGGTCCTGCGCACGGTCACCTTAGGGTACGCCATTCAGTTCGGGGTCTCACCACCCCAGTTCTCGGGGGTCCTACAGTCTGCTGTAGGCCCTCAGCAGGCTCTGGTCATGGAACAAGAAGTAGACACTTTGCTGGCGAAAGGGGCCATCGAGTATGTACCCCTCGCAGAGAGCAAGTCCGGGTTCTACAGCCGGTACTTCATAGTTCCAAAGAAGGATGGAGGGTTGCGGCCCATTCTGGATTTACGTCTCTTGAATCGTGCGGTCAAGCGTCTAAAGTTCAAAATGCTAACGCTCAAACAGATCGTAGTGCAGATCAGATCCGAGGATTGGTTTGTCACAGTCGACCTCAAGGACGCTTATTTCCATGTCTCCATCCTTCCGCAACACAGGAAGTTCCTGAGGTTCGCCTTTGGGGGAAAGGCGTACCAGTATCGGGTGCTTCCTTTCGGCCTAGCGCTCTCACCCCGCACGTTTACGAAAGTCGTGGACGCTGCTCTAGCTCCCCTGCGGTCACGGGGCATCCGTGTCTTAAACTATATAGACGACTGGCTTATTCTGGCCCAGTCGCCGCAGTTGGCGGAGCAACATCGAGATGTAGTGCTCGCACACATAAAGGAGCTGGGGTTGAGGCTGAACGCCAAGAAGAGTGTCCTTTCTCCTGCTCAGAGAACCACCTTCTTGGGAGTCGTCTGGGACTCAGTAGCGATGTCGGCCCGGCTTTCCCCCGGGCGCATCCAAGTTATCTGTTCAGCCGTCAAGAGCATCAAGTTAGGCCAGCCACTCACTGTCAGACACTTCCAGAGGGTGTTAGGGCTCATGGCAGCGGCTTCCTGCGTCATCCCGTTGGGCCTGCTGCACATGAGACCCCTGCAGTGGTGGCTAAAGACCAAGGGGTTTTCCCCGAAAGGGAACCCGCTTCGCATTATCAAGGTCACGGGGCGATGCCTACGCGCCTTGAGTATGTGGAAGAATCCTTGGTTTCTGTCTCAAGGCCCAGTGCTAGGGGCTCTGGCTCGGAGAGTCTCTCTCTCGACAGATGCCTCCCTCTCGGGCTGGGGGGCGGTCTTGAGAGACCGCTCCTCACAAGGTCTATGGAACAGTCGGCACCAAACCTGGCACATAAACATGTTAGAGTTACTGGCGATCCGCAAAGCACTCCGTGCGTTCCTACCGGACCTTCGCGACCACCATGTCACTGTTTTCACCGACAGCATGACTGCGGTTGCGTATATCAATCACCAGGGGGGTCTGCGTTCGCGACCACTTTACAAGATGGCGCGACAGATCCTCCTCTGGGCCCAGGGAAAGCTGCTCTCCATCCGGGCGGCTTATATCCCGGGGGTCCAGAATGTGGGAGCAGACGCCCTGTCGAGACAGGGGGCGAGACCAGGGGAATGGCGACTCCACCCCGAGGTGGTGGAGCAAATTTGGGAAAGGTTCGGAAAGGCACAGGTCGACCTGTTTGCCTCGGTAGAAAACTCCCATTGCCCTCTGTGGTTTTCACTCACACATCCAGCGCCTCTGGGGCGGGATGCCGTGACGCAGGCATGGCCGAGGTTACGCCTGTATGCTTTTCCCCCGATCGCTCTGCTCCCGGGAGTTCTGGCCAAGGTTCGCCGGGACAAGGTCCGTCTCACGCTAGTGGCCCCCCACTGGCCGTCCAGAATATGGTTCGCGGACCTTGTGTCCCTCCTCGACGGGGTCCCCTGGGAGATCCCGATCAGGAGGGACCTTCTGTCCCAGGCGGAAGGTTGCATTCTTCACCCGCAACCAGGGCCGTTGAAACTATGGGTCTGGCCCCTGAGGGGGCCCAGCTCATAGAGGCCGGTCTCTCAGCCGAGGTTGTTGAGACCATCCTGCAGTCCAGAGCTCCCTCCACGAGGAAACTCTACGCCTTGAAGTGGAAGCTCTTCACTTCTTGGTGTAGTGAAAGGCAGCTGAACCCAGTAACCTGCCAAATTGGCAAAGTACTGGAGTTCCTGCAAGAAAGATTTGTGGCAGGGCTGTCCCCCTCCACCTTGAAGGTCTACGTGGCTGCTATAGCGGCTTGCCACGTACCTCTGGGTGGGGTGTCCTTGGGCAGGGACCCCCTAGTCACTCGTTTCCTCCGTGGTACATTAAGGCTGAGACCTGCGGCACAGACCAGGGTGCCTGCCTGGGACTTGTCCATGGTACTCCTAGGCTTGTCCCAGCCACCCTTTGAACCTCTAGAGGGTATCTCTATCAAGTACCTCTCGCTAAAAACCCTTCTTTTGCTGGCTATCACTTCGCTTAAGAGGGTCGGGGACCTTCAGGCCCTCTCAGTGGCCCCATCATGTCTTGAGTTTGCGCCCGGGATGGCGAAAGCTTTCCTCCACCCGAGGCCGGGCTACGTCCCCAAGGTTCCCACTAATGTGGCTCGGTCTGTCACGCTGCAGGCCTTCTGCCCTCCCCCATTTGACGATCATGAGCAGGAGCACAAGAACAAGGTCTGTCCAGTGCGAGCACTGGACGCTTACGTTCACAAGACTGCCACGTGGCGTAAGTCGGACCAGCTGTTCGTTTGCTTTGGGGCCCCCGAGGGTGCCCCAGCTTCCAAGCAAACTCTGAGCAGGTGGATAGTCGAGGCTATCTGTCTAGCTTATGAGTCGGCCGGACATGCTTCTCCTTTGAGGGTCCGAGCCCACTCCACTAGGAGCATGGCGGCATCCAAGGCTCTCCTCTCCGGAGTCTCCTTGCCTGACGTTTGTGCTGCGGCTGGCTGGTCCTCGCCGCACACATTCATGAGGTTCTACCAGCTAGACCTCGATGCCGCCCCGGGAATCAGGGTGCTCTCTCAGTGAGCTGGGACACACCCGGATGCTGACCTCGCTGAGGTGGCGTTGGCATAGCGTTCCCCTAGTGCTTCGACACAGCTCGAGTTCCCTGAAAGGGAACGTCTCGGGTTACTTATGTAACCCTGGTTCCCTGAGGGGAACGAGACGCTGTGTCTTGGCCTCAGCTCCGGGCGCATCCGGGCCCGCTTCAGGCATTCATGGCTGACGCGCCCCGGTTTCAGACGCGCTTTATGCTCTTCCTCATGACGTCACCGGCTGCGGCCGGCAGTGACGCATTCACACGCGTTCGCTTCTCATTGGTTGCATAGATCTTCACGTGACTCACGCAAGGCTATTTCCCCTAGTGCTTCGACACAGCGTCTCGTTCCCCTCAGGGAACCAGGGTTACATAAGTAACCCGAGACGTTATGTGTGTTTCTGAGGATACGTCATCTTTTATAACATACATTATAACATACATTTTCCTTCAATGATTGTGATAAATTCTTATGGATTAGATTTACAATCACTTTTTGAAGCATTAAAATGGTAGTTGTAGTGGTGTAATGGTGTAGCTGTCAATGGAGGGACAGAAATCTCTCGGATTTCATTAAAATACCTTCATTTTGTGTTATAAAGATGAATAAAAGTCTTACAGGTTTGGAATGACATAAGCGTGAGTAAATTATGACAGAATTTAAATCTTTTGGTGAACTAAACGTTTAGAAAAGCAGAAGGATTGAATCTTGCACACCACTGGCATATGACAACTCTCATTGAAAGTGAACCACTTTCCAACCAATCCAATCAAAATTAAAAATTTGTCACCATTTACTCACCTTCATGTCATGTCAAACCTGTGTGCATTTTGTTCTTCTGCAGAACACACAAAAAAATGGTATGAATAATCAAAACAGTTTAGACTGAAGTCAGTGGAAACAGAAACTGTTTGGTTACCAAATTTCTTCAAATATTGTCTTTTTTGTTCTGCAGAAGAAAGTCAAACAGGTTCAGAATGACACGTGTATGAGTAAATGATAACTTTTTGATGGACTGTCCCTTTTAACATACATTTTAATATATTTTCTCCTACAGCCTTGCTGAACACTCGGCAGCTCTTTCCATCAGCCTCTGATTCAAAAATGTCTCTCTCTTACCAGCCACCCTCTGAGATATATCATCCTGTATGTGGCTGTTTATCCAACTCACATTTGTGCTGAGACTGTTTAACTTAAAAAGCTTAACTGTTAAGCTTTGTCCACACTTTTAAAAAAAGAAATAAAAATGCTCATGGGCATTAAATACCTAATCTTATTTAACATTCATAATAATTTTACTCATCTCAGTATGGTGGAGGGTTCATGGGGTTCATGTTTCACTCTTAGAAGAAAGGTTTTAGAGAAATTTTATTGTACACCTGTAGATCTGACACAATATTCATGTTTCAGTGACTGCAATGGACAAGTAATAGAATTATTTTGCACAGTGGCATGTAGGAGTATAATGCTAACACTAACACAGCCAGAATTGGTTTGATGCTATTGTACTCAAGCAATTCTGCATGCTCAGCGGTGAAAATGGGACATGAGAAGAATCATAAAGGGAGAATAAAGTGAGATAGATGAAGTGAGAGACATAAAGACTTCTCTTCATGTCTCTCCACTCTCAAAGATGAAGCAAAATCATGAGAAGAAATGTTTAGTTCGCACATAGATACCTTCTGCTAGACTAAAAAATATATTTAAAAGGATGGTTCACTCAAAAATATAATTTTTGTCATCATTTACTTTTTTTCTGTGAAACATAAAATAAATATTAATAATAATAAATATTTTGTCCATTCAACTGAAGCCAATTGTGGCGAGCAGGGCGGGGTCGAGGGACCGTGAGAGCGTCACGAGAGCCGGTGGCGTGATTGATAATGAGCGTCACCTGCGGTCTCTCTCGTCTCACGGAGGAGCGAAGGCATAAAAGGAGGAGCGATGACAGTGAAGAACGAGAGAGGACCAGGTCTGGAGTTTATGGTGTGTTTTGTGTGGGCGGCAGTCGTCCGCGAGGGACTGCCGCCATTATGGTTATTTTGTATTTATGTTTTATTTGGTTATTAAAGTGTTTAAATGTCTGCTGGTTCCCGCCTCCTTCCTGCCTGAACATTGAACACTGTTACACCAATGATCATCAAAATGGTTTAGTTACCAACATTCCTTAATATATACAGTATATTCTGAATCAAATCCACAGTGGTATCATATATTGTGCTTCATCTGTGAAACTGCACTCATGCACACAAGAAAACTTTTCTTCAGGCAGCGAAAGAATGTTGTTCAGTAAACAAACAGGTGACTGTCTCTTTCATCTGTAATGTGGACCAAAGAAGGAAAATAAATAAAGACTGACATCTCTCAAAATATATTCCTCAAAATTCCACAGAAGAAAAAAAGTCATGAATTCACAAAGAGTAAATGATGACAGTTTTCATTTTTTAGATTAACTATCCCTTTAAGAGACTCCACAGTGAAGAAGGTAAAATAAACTTTAAAGAGTCCCTTTAATCTTTTACATAGTCTTTATTCAGGTCAACATCAAAAGAAAACTACAGCCCTGAGGTTGAAACTTCTTCACCAAAATGGAGAGAAGAAAATTGGCAGAAAAAAAAAAATTAATGAATAAGACGAGCAGCGCTGTTCATTCAGACAGTACTAAAATCAATCGGAAAATGACAGAACCTTTCAAAATGGGAGAAAAACGAAAAATCTTTGCATTGCCAAAATAATAGAAAAAACAAAAGAGGTGAAAACATTACAATAGAAAATATTTAATTAAATTATGGGCAACAAAAACAACATTCTATATTTAACTTATAGAGACAACTTGTACCTAAGAAGCTTACTATTAAGACATTCTATTTGAAGAGAGAGAGAAAAAAAAAAAAACTTCTGTGAGGCACAAAATCACTTTTTGGTAGTATAAAAAATATAATATTCATAATAAAATATTTTAAAAACTATTTTACTAATTAAATACAGTATTACATCTTTGAACTAGATCATACAAAATAAATAAATAAATAAATGAAATCCCTGAATTGCAGCTTTTCTCATGTTACTGTTTCCATAGGCTAAATCACTTGTCATATTCTTCTTTGTAAATTGTTTTTTTTTAAATGAATAAATGTAAAAATGAATGGATCAAGTTTCCCTCAGAGTAGCCAGGTCCTGTGCACCCTCTAGAGGACACACTTAAAGCTTCTTTGACATTAATATAAACTGAATGAGGATCGTGAAACACACAAACGCGCACACACACACATACACACAATAACTAATAATGACAATAATCATCTTCCAATAATTAGTCTGATATCAGTGGCCTTATCATATAATTAGCTAAAGGAACTTAGGAGACAATGAAGATAAACTGAATGGAGTGATCAAGATATATCAGTCGGTGACACTAAAAGCTATGCCACGGTGCCTTAAATCTCTAATCTTGTTCAAACCTCAATGGGGTTCATTATAAAATATTCACGCTATGCAGACTTTAACAACAGAGTTTTTCGGAAGGAGAGAGGACTTTGATAGATTAACTCCAATTAAACCTTTAAATAGTCATCACTGCTCAAGCTTTATCATGGTCACAATTATGGTGAAAGTGAGCTCTGTTTCATTATGTGGAGTGTCCGACATTAAAAAGTAGCTATGGTTGGTTAGTTTTGACACAGTAAAAAAAGGAGTCCAATCTTATTCCTAAATGGACATGGTCCTGTGGTTTAGCTTCAACCTGCTTCAACACCCCTGCCAACCCTTAAAGTCCTTTTAGACTCTGCAGGACATTGACCCTCCAGGAGCAAGATTGTACATACCTGTAAGTAAAACCACTGGTCTCGATGTGCAAAATAAAATAAATCTGAAAATAAAATTTGGTATCCTATTTGTGAAATAGATTTATTTTCTGATTTGTTTTGTGATTTTTATTTTATTTTTTATTTCAGGGCTACAAGTGTCAAGGGCTACAAATGTTTTTACAAGTGTCTTTGGAATTGGAATGGCTAATATTGTAATAGCTAAGGTGCTGTTGGTGGGCTTACTTTATATAAACCAACAAATTAAATGCAAAATATAGATGCATAATGTATTGGAACTGTACTGTATGCATTGGTAAGGTATTTGAATTGTGCAAAAATGTAGGTAGAGGCACATTTTTTCCCAATGAGCCTGTGTTGCAAGCACCATTAGGAACACAATGCAAGTATTTCACATCCTTTAAATGCCAAAGTTGTGAAATATAAAGCCCTAACATACACTATTACAAGTACAGTTCACTTTCATCAAAATGCCCAATCACATTCTTTGGGTCCATCATTTAACCTCAGATATTGATGCAGGCCTATGACTTTAAAATATGAATTAGAAAAAGAGCAGCACATAACTGAAGTGGAAGATCAGAAAACCAGTGCGTGTCTCGGTTATTACGAGGAGACAAATAAAGAATATTGCTTTTGATCAAGCTTTGACATGCATGCACGCACACATACACACGCATACGCACCGCTTTAAAAGCACTTTAAACACTTTGACCCATAAATATGGTTTCTTTCATCTGGGTGGCCATCCAGCACTGAAGCTTCTCTGACCTGTGTACAATTCAAACTGACATATCTTTCATGTGGGGTGATATCGAAACCTATTTTTCCTCTGAGAATTCAAAGAGAAGGCGCTTCACTTTTATCTGAGACTGACTTCAGTATTTAAACCCCTCTCACCTTCAAAACCTGCTCTTGCATGTTACTTTGATCTCAAATGAAGTTCCTCATATGCATCCAGTACATCCCGAGGCCTTTTGGAGAAGTGGACTTTTCATTCGTTTCTGGCTTGCCTAGTACTCTCTGGTTGAATAAGTAGAATAAGTAGAAGCAGATCAATTTGAATTGCTACTCATGTCCATCAAGAGCATGCTCTGTTGATTTTGCTGCATGTTTCTTGGCATTCAAATTTGTACTTTTACTAACATTTACATGTACCTGAAAAATAGAGGGATACCATAAATATAAAACGATATGATACCAGGCATTGTGTAAATTCAGTACCTGGCAAGTGATTGAAATGGTGGACAATGTGAAAGACATAACTTGCTGGACTTAAATCACTGAAAAACAGTGCTTTAAAAGTGAAACCTGCAAATACAGATGAATGTAAACAGAAAAAAAATATATAATGAACAAGTCTTAAAACTACACCATCCTTCGCTGTGCCTTCACTGGAGGGGAGAAAGGTAGTCACTATTCTCATGGCCGATGGTTTTGAGGTCATAACATTGTATTGTGCATGCTATAGTATAGGCAGCTATTGTGCCCCCTCACCCTCAGCGCATCACAAATGCAGTGCTGTACAAGATGAGCCACAAGTAAGTGATGCAGATGTAAAAACATAGTTTTAAAAAAAAACATTTAAAGTAATTTAATGTGAAATAAACCGCATTATAATGCATCTTTATCATTTGATAATCTGCCCCGTAATCATAATTTTTGTTAAAAGGAATAAAACTTGTTTGCGTTTTATGTCCACTAGTATTAATTGCAGCTGATAAATACAGTGAATTCCCAAATGAACCTAGCTATTTCAGGAAGTACTATTAATTTAGTAAAAATGCATAATTAATAATCCTTATTTTGTCTCACTGTTGACATACAGTTCTGAAAACAGATTAAAATAAAGACTAAGGGCCAAATAAATTTGATATTGACATGAGGTAGTTGTTTTAATTTCAGAAACTTCAACAGAAGGAGAAAAAGACTGACTCATTTTTATACAGCTTTCTCAAGGTTAATGAAAAATGTCTAAATGTGTGTTAACATACATATAGATGTTGACAGATTGCCTCTTGCCAAGCCTAATTCCTTATTTCAGCTGCTACATGTGAACACAAATAAAATTAAATCTTTAGCTTCTTCTCTCGAAGGGCCGAGAGACACTTCACAAGTCGCACATAAATCTCAAGCTGGAATGAAGCCCAGAATTTCCACTCCCGAAGAGAGCGAGTTTTAAATGATTTCTTAATGAATTTCCTCACATGCAGACTTGGTATCAGTACAACAATACAGTGCAAAGCAACACTGCAGCAATCTGAGCCATGTCAGCTTTTGTTTTAATGTTGTACATAAGCACGCATGAACACACAGACAGCCAACAAACACACCAATTTACATACAGGTATCCCTCTCTCACACACACACTCTCTCTCTTGCTCTCTCACACACACACACACAAAATAACATTGTGATCACATGCTTTCATATTTTTTTGGTCTCTCGCTTTCCAACAGCAGGTATCTTCAATAGGGGTTCTGAGGCAATACTGTGGGGGATACAACTATTATTGTTTGATCTTCAACTAATTTAACTAATTTAAAGAGAACAAAATATAATAAGTTTAGCATTTGTGTCACTGTCCCACATTAAAATAAAATAAAAATAAATAAAAAAAACACATATTTGAAATATGATAAAATTGATATTAAAATTCTGTACATTATAATGGTCAAAGTCCTTTTCAGACAAGTCATTTCTCTCAGCCGCCATCTTTGAAATACCTCTCAGACAACTATTTCAGTCATGCAAGTACACCTCCTAGAGGTTGTTCATGGATCTGTTGTCTCTTCTCGACAGAACTCCTGTGGCGCACATCAGAACAGCTGCTTGTCTGCATTGGGGCTCTTACGGGGGCGCTAGCTTCTAAAAATGAATTGGCAAGTGGATAATTTAGACCATGTCTCTTGTTTATGAGTTGGCTGGATTGCCTTCTCCTATGTCAAGCCAAGCCCATCCAGTAAGGAGTGTGGCTGCTTCTAAGGCACTTGTCAGGAATTCCTCTTTCAGAAGTTTGTGATGCGGTCAGGTTCTACCAGAGAGACCTCAATACTGCCCCGGGATCCAGAGTGTTAATGTAGTGCTCTGCATTTCACTCAGCAGTCCTGTGTGTCTGCCAGCCACTTACTTCAGCTACTTGTGGAATTTGGCATGTGGTTAGGTGTGGAAGTCCCTTGTCTTTTTAAACTAACTAGGGAAAGATATACTTTTGTTTCACACACACAGATCAACCAGCTTCACACAAACACAACCGACACAGAGTTTTGCTGAAGACACAAGTTGCCTCTTTCGGTTTCTAGCACCAACCCGCTACGTTCATCCCACGATCACGCGATCGATTTCATAGTGCTTAACGAGCCTACAGGCCAAGGCATACCTGTATTGTTTTTGATGCAGCTCGAGTTCCAATGAAAGGGAATTATACTTTAGCAACTACATATTTAAGTACTGAGTAATAATGACTTAGCGTATTTGGTTTAGGGTTAATTTCACGTTACTATGCAAAGTTTATAGTAATTACTTCAGTTGCTAAATTTAAAATGCAACAAGGACAAAAAAATTGTTGCATACACTTCTTTAAAAAACATTTTACATTAACATTAATGCATTTAAGTGGCTTACATTGCATTCAAGGTGCATATTGATATTCTCATCAGTTATTGGTTTCCTCTTGCAAGCCCCACACTCTACTGTTTGATATTCATAAAAAGTTGCACCTTGTGTCACAGTCTTGTCTCGTCACACCTGTCACATCCGGGTTCCTTATGTATCTCCCAGGTCCTGCACGCCCCCGTCTCTGTCTATTCATTGCCCATGTCGCGTCAGGTGTTCATATCCCATGTTTGTCTATTTATGCCTTCCTTTGTTCCCATGTCTTTGTCTATCGTTGATGTTGCATGTGTGTGGATGCCGTCCCCATGTCTTTCCATGTTTCTCAGAGTTTTGCTCTACAAAAGAGCTGGTTTTGTTTTGGTTTGGGTTTTGTAAATAAAGGTTCATTAGCAGTGAATCCAAGTCTCCTCGTGTTTCAGCATTGCACACCGCTAGTACCAGGCTGGAACCCCCTTTTGTCACGGTTCATGTATTCATTGACTCCTCAGTCTGCATGTGTTTGACTGTGTGATGATTGTGAGAGCCGTGGCTTCTGATCATTCACTCCACACTGATTCCACGCACCTGTTGATCATTACATCCTGCCTTTATCAAGCCTCCACTAACTCCCTGTGTTTGTCAGATGGTTGTTATGTGTGACCAGTTTGTTGGACCTTCTGTTCCTGTATCTGCATCTGCATTCCGCGTTCCTGGCTGTCCGTCATCTCTGTTCCTGTGTCCGTTTCACTCACTGGGATTCTGCACTCACCAATCTGTCCATTGGGTCCCTGCGTCATCCGTTCCTGCCAGTCTGCACATCATCACTGTCTGGACTCTGTGTCAACTCAATAAATCCACTTTTCACTTGCTATTGAATCCATCTCCTTATTCTGATCTGACACCTTTTTCCTTACAGATGGATACACTGGTCTTAAAGGGATGGATGTGGGCAGCAGGAATACTCAAGTAGGCTGTGGCATTTAAATAATGCTCAATTTGTACTAAGGTGCCCTAACTGTTCCAAGAAAATATTCCTCACACCTTTACACCAAGGGCAGAAGCGTGAGCCATTGAGACAAGGCAGGATTGATCCCTGTGTGTTCAACACTGACCCTCCCATCTGAATGTTGCAGCAGAAATTAACATTCACCAGACCAGGATAATTTTTTCAAATTTTCCATTGTCTCTTTTTGGTGAGCCAGTGCGAATTTTAACTTCAGTTTCCTGTTCTTAGCTGACAGGAATGGCAGCCGGTGTGTTCTTCCAATGCTGTAGCCCATCTGTTTCAAGGTTCAAAGTGTTGAGAGTGATGCTTTTCTGCATACCTCAGTTGTATTACTCAGTAGGTTATTTAAGTGACTGTTGCCTTTCTATCAGCTTGGCTAGTCTTTCCTCTGGCATCTCAAGGTTTTTTTTGTTTTGTTTTTTCCTCAAAGAACTGCCCACTGGATATTTTCTCACTCAACAAAAGATTAAGTGTCAGTTTGATCCTTTGTGCATATGTCTTAGATCCTTTGTGCATATGTCTTAGACCTCTTTGCTAGCACCTCTTTACTCTTTTTTTATATCTTCCCTCATACTTTCCCATACATCTCTTCTGCATAGAGCATGGTTATGAGGCGCAGCTTGTCACAGAACCTGTCATATATCTGTCTGCTAACACATTTTCTGTCTGCCTACATTAAACTCATGTGTCACTCATTTATGAGCTAAAAAACGTTCTTTTTTACAGATATGTTTGTCAAGACAGCAACTGTCAGGATCCTTCTTTATGCGTATCGTCTCATTAACTCTCTTATCCACTAATTGCCTGGAGTGCTACTATTGTCTGTCTTTTCAGCCAAAAAGCCTTTACAGTGGCTGCTAAATCTCAATTCTGAAAACAGCATAATATACTTTTCAATAAGTTTAAATATAGAGATTTGAAGTAAATGTAAGAGACAAGAATGTTTTACTATACACTGTACATTTCTGCTGTTTTCACAGTACTATTAGTGTTTTCTCAACAATTTCCTATTGTAGAAACTGAGTACAGTATGTTAAAGTAGATTTAATAGTTTTCATGCCATTATTAATGTATTCTTAACATTTTTGTATACGAAGTACTTTAACTCTTGAAACTTTTAGTTTGTATTCCACGGGCACAATGTGTTTCTGTGATTTTAATGTTATGGTTAAAATAGTATTTTGGTCATTGATGAAATCCGACAAACTGTTAATTTTACAATGTTGGCCTTATAGGTAAAACTTTGTTACATATTTGTCATGTCTCCATTTACTTCCTGTTTCCTGCCATGCTTTTTTTCCACTCTCCTGTCTCATCATCAGTCACCTCATTAGTCTTGTGTATATCAACCCTGTGTTGTCCTTCAGTCTTTGTCCAATCTTGTCTGAGTAATGTTGAGTTTCCGTCCTAGACTCATCCTGAGTTATGTTTTATTGCATGACATGTGCCAGACTCGTTTGTCGCTGCCAATGTCACGGTTCTGTCTCTGTTTCCAGTGTTATTAGTGTTCTAGTGGACAGAACCGTGGCACTGCTCTCTCTCCCATGTGTTTGTGTCTCGTTAGTGTCTGCCCCGCCTCCTTGTTGCCCGTAATCATTCCCAGCTGTGTCTCATCACTACCTTCCCTCATGTGTCCTATTTAATCCCAGTGTGTTTGCTGTCCTGTGTGGTGTCGTTGTCATTCATGGATGTTGTTCTTGTCTGGATGTTCCTTGCCCTGATTTCCTGGTTTGTTTTATGCTTAAGTTATGATCTTGGATATGTTATGTTTTCCCCCTCGTGGGTGTTTCTTTTGTGTGTTTATGTTTATTTGTTAATAAATAATCCTTATCCCTGCACGTGAGCCCTCCCTTTCTGATACGTGACAGCCAAAGTACTATAAAGAGCTGCTGCAATATGAGCTTCCATGAGGAGAAAGTGTGCTGAGGAACATCTTCACGCTTTGCCAGCGGGAACGTTCACTGGGTGAGTATATTGAGGAGTTCCTGTAGCTGACATAATTGGTGAGCTGGGCTATGCTTAACCAGTGCACCAGGCTAAGACTGGATAACGGTTTTTCAACGGTTTTCCCCATTCGAGTGTTTTGCGAGCCACTAGCAGACCTCTTCAATTTTGTCTTAAATTACTCTAATTTCATTGTCGTGGAAGTTGAGGACAGCCCCAGGTCTAACACCACCAGCCTCCCACACTCCTCCAGTGGACCCAGAGTGTGTGTCAGATGGACACGCACTCAGCTTGTCTCCAGTGCTCCCCAATCTCCAGTCATCTCCTGAGCTCTCTAAACTGCAATTGCCTCTAGTGCTCTCTAATCTCCAGTCACCTCCAGTGAGCCAATAAACTGAGTGCCCACAAGAGGGGTGGGTGACGGCCATCTTGGCCACCACGCTCTTGTGTGGGCTGTGCACACGATAGCCAAAAGACTCTAGCCAGCCCCAAAGCCCGCTCTAGAGCTCCATTTAATTCCTGAGCTCACTCCTCAGCTCCCTCTAGGGCTTGAGCCCTCTCCTGAGTGCCCTCACTCTCTCCTGAGCGCCTTCTAGTGCCCTCACCTGAACTCTCACCTGTCCCCAAGTCAGCTCCTGAACTCCATTGGCAAGCACCCTCTAGCCACCGAATTAAGCAGCAGCACCACCCTAGACCCATGAGTTAGAAAACAGGGCAGCGCCGGTGGTTCAAGGAGCCAGGGTGGCTAGGTTGCCGTGTTCAGCTTCAGCCCATTTGTCTGGTCTGGATGATTTCTTCAATGGCGAATGAAGGTAGAACTGCCAACTTCGCTGCCATGTCAGTGCTGTTTGAAACACTATTTCTGGCTTGAGGGAAGACAAATGGGATAAATGGGATGGTTACCAAGTAGAGCAATCCAGAGGCTTTGGTTGGCTCGGGTGAGTTGGAGTGCTCATGCACTTACGAAATAGGACTGGATGAGGGTTATTCTGGTCTATTAATTTTTTCAATTTTGAAGTCAGAGCCAGTTAGGCAGGGGATATAATTAATGGAATCGACTAAAGGTGAATCCCAATAACCAGGCGATAGGGCACGAATTACATCATCACCCAGTAATTTTTTTTTCATTTCAACTCCACATACCGCTCAAGAGGATGACCATCTTTTTGGAGGGAAAGAAGTTTGCTCTCAGCCATTCTTTTAGAGGTCTGTGCTTCTGTCACCGTATATGAGTGAAAGCAGCATGAAGACAAAGGAAGTTCAAAATTAATGCTTTTTAGTGGCAAAACTCAGGAGGCTCGGGAGATATTATTACAACAATTTTAAATGATAGAAAATGTCACTTTTACCACAAGTTCATCAAATATAATTGAGCCTTTAAAAAAAATAAGGGCAAACAGAGCAAATTTAGTGTGAGAGCACCAATCTGTGCGTGAGCTACTGATGATGTGCAAATTAATGAAAACAGATGCAGTGGAATAGTTTCCATAATGACCAATGCAATCTACCAAGAACAGTAAAAATTACCAGTGAATGTTCAACAGACAAAAATACAAAATGAAACTACTTGCAACAGCCCCTCATGGATGACTGTCGCCGACACAAACACAAGCACACAACATAAAATCCAGGCCTGGCCCTGTCTTGTCCTTCACCATCGTCGCTTCTCATTTAATGCATTCACTCCTCCGTGAGATACGAGACAGGTGGCTCATAGGTGCCGCTCAATACCAATCACATGACGCAGTAAATGATGGAGCAAATACTCATACATTGACTTGTGCAAACCTAAGCAAATCACCTTGCATGATTAATTTAAATACTCTCCTGCCATAAATTTAGCATCTGGATGGGAAACTCCAACAAATACATATAGAATAAGGTCAGTTGACAAAAAAAAAACAACCTAAACAAACGTTGTCCACACCTTTTCAAAGCTAATGACTATTTTTTCACTGATTGTGTCTAGATTTTTTTTTTATGCCAAAAGAGGGCTTGCACTGGTGCAAGCTATAAGTAAATCTGGCCCTAAATCTCACCAGTGCCAAACTTTAAAATGGTAATGTACACACAATTAATTATATTGAATAGGAGTTCAAAATAATGTATTCTGGTTTTGAAAAAGGTAAATTAAGAAAAGAAAATGGAGTTAATGGCCAGACTGAGAATTAAAAAGGGCCATGAACATTGAGAACTACAGAGATACAGAATGAGATGTTTATGGTCGTTGGATCTAGATCAAAGCTGAACCCCCGAATCACTGTCAGAACAGAACATATTGATGCAACACATATTGACGCAAACCTGTTACTGTTCTGTCATGGTGCAAAATATCAAGCTCTTATTACATCAACCTTTAGTCACTATGGCCCCAAGCTTTGGATCTCTCTCCCAGAAAACCTACAAGCTGTCACCTGCTTTCAAAAGGAATCTGTCACCACCACTTCTAGACTAAGAGAAGAGTCTAGTACCCCTTAAATAAATAAGAAGAGTTTGTGGTATAAACAAATTTCAAAATCATCCTCTGAAATTCACAAAATATTTATTTTTTCTGCAAATACCACAAAACAAATGTGTGCAACCATATTTTTGCACTTAGATTCTCCATGAACTCTGGGTTGCCTGGGAACTAAATCTAAGCACATCTAATGTGTTTTTTTGCAATGCCTGACCTCAAAATAGTACTGCTGAGATTCAGAACATCCTGAGAACTTGCATAAAAACAGTTTTTATGGTATTTTATAGGTTTTTACCATATCACCTATCTCTTCCTAAATTATAGTGGTTTACTTTTTATATGACAATGTTCATTTTTTTAAATTAGCATCTACATTTTTTTCACAGCAATGCTTAAATTACCTTTTCACAGTCTACCTCACATAGTAGCCTGTATCCACCTCAGAGCTAAAAAAAAATTATAATCAAAAGCGGGATGCTTTTCATGTGGAATTACATACTTGTGAGAAGTCCTTGCATGTCTTCATAATTACGTCTTCAGAGTTAAGTTGCTCTGACTACTTTGACGTGTCTGGTGTGGGAGTGAAAAAAAGTTAGCTGTCTGAATGAGAAAGAAAGATTGACATGGAGCAGCTAAATCTCAATACTATGAGAAATCACCTGTTTGAAAAAACCTAAAAACGCAGAACTGTTCATGAAAGATGTTACCGTTCTTTCATGTGTCTGTCATGTCTTTATTTACTTCCTGTTTTCTCTCATGATCTCCCAGTGTCATTCCATTCACCTGTCGCATCATCAATAACCTCATCAGTCTTGTCAGCTGTGTCTCATCACACCCTGTGTTTATTTACCCAGTATTACCCTCAGTCTTTGTACGTTGTTACACCTGTCTTGATTTGTTCGATATGTATCCAGTTGGACTTCCCTGTGGACTACCCTGTCCCCTTTTATTTTATATTTCTATAGTGTTTGTTTGAGTTTTACAATTAAAGAGATTTCAGTTCATTCCTCTCCGTGCCTTCCTCATCATCCAGCACAAATGCCTAACAAGGTGAATGTGAAAGGGCTCATAATTAAGTATGAATCAAGATTGACTTGGCTTTTTGGAGATGATGAGAACTGAATGATTTTAAATTTTGTAAAAGTGATGTGGAGATATTCTCTCCATCTAAACTGGTTATCTCTCTTAAGTCATAAGCAGTGAATGTTTTATGAATAGAAGGATAATATCCAATATTCCTCCACATAGTCACGCAGAGCAGAAGTACAACCAAGTCAATATTCTACCACAAAATGTATGTTGTTGGTTTTTTTTAACCGCTAGAGCAGTGGTTCTCAACCTATTTTAATCCAAGGCCCCCTTCCTCTCTGAATAAATCCTCTGTTAGTTTCTCTGTTGGGTTGAGTTTATGTGAAAAGAAGGCTCATGGATGGAGTTTGTTTAGATTACCCTGCTGCTGAGACAGCACCGCTCCTACCCTTGTAGCAGGAGGTGTCCCCCTCTACCAAGAATTGTTTGCAGGGATCAGGATGGGCAAGGAATGATCCATTGGTGAATGTCTAATTGAGGGTGTTGAAGGCCTCGATGGCCAAGGTTGTTGAGGACAGAGACTTGGGCTTGCTTTTCAAGGTTGTTGAGAGGGCTGGTAATAGAACTGTAGTCATGAATGAACTTGTATGTACTTCAGAACACAGTGACACCTATATGATTGGAGCATCTGATGGATTCCTGGATGAATTCCCCTGGTCCGTTGCAGTCATTGTATGCAGAAAGATGCAGGCACACTTGGAGATCTAGTTCATGCTGGTAAGCAGTGAGGAATGAGCGCTCGTTCCATCCACTGCCAGCAGTAAGAGCCCTAAAAATAAGAGCATATTATTGAATAAACTGGGAGCCTTGACGAAGATGATGAAGCTGCTCACCCACAGATGAATCCCCAACAGATCTACCAAAAACTTCATGGAAGTTATTAATGAAATAAAATTAAAAAAAATCTTCTTACTGGACATGCTTGGTACAATATAGTTTTGGCTCATTGGAGTGCTTGTGTAAAATTAAGACTGTTTTAACTTTGTTGGTGGGATAGAGATGTGGCTGCTTCTTCAGGACTAGTAAACATTGTAGTAGGAATCCATTGACCTCCCCTACCATACCAGAGAATTTCACCGGTTGGACCATGGAACTGGTTACCAATAGCGGAAAAGTGCTGGAAATGTTGACATATGAATCCGGAAGTATTGTTGTGTGAGTTTGCCTTTGGGAATCCATTATCTCCTATGAAGATTCAGGTATACTCATTTTTCTGTGTCCTTGTAGGTCCAGTCTTCTGTTATGAAACAGATACTCGGACAGAGGATTAAATGAAACAGAGTTGTTTTATTACAGCAAGTGATAATTTGTAGATAAGTTGAACATTCAACGGATGAGTAAACAGACCTGATGATGTTATTAATGGATGATTTCTCTAACGTGGAAGTCTGAATGGCTAGATCACACCTCCTAGATGAGGGTAAGAGGAGATGTAGATGTTGAAAATACGCTGGAGTGATTGATGGAAGTAGCTTGTAGCGAATGCTGGAGAGAAGATTCTTGACATGGAGAGTAGTCCTGTGTTAGTAGGACAACTGACTGGGGAGTGGAGTGTTTTTATGAAGCCTAGTGATGGGGGTGACAGCACAGGTGTGTGTAATTTGTACTCGGGAGAGGGTGTGCACTTCATGTGTATGTTTGAGCCTAGACAATCCGTGACAACCAGCTCTTTTTAACTTTTTATTCATCAATGAATCTTGAAACAAATATCACTGTTTCTGCAAAATTAAGCATTATAACTATTTTCTAACATTGATAATTATAAGAAATGTTTCTTCACATAATCAGCATATTAAAGTTATTTCTGAAGACTGGAGCACAGTATTGCTGATTTTACTGTATGTTTGATTAAATTAAATGCATATTTCTAGAATAAAAGAGACTTGTTTTAGAACTGAAAGACACGTTTGAATGGAAGTGTGTATTCAACATTTTGACATTACTCATAATTTTGACTATGTTTATAGTCACATTTGACATAACAATGTGTGTTCTCACAGTGTTAAAAATAAGTTTCATTTTTATTTTAAACTATTTCCCAATTACCTTTTTTTTCAAACTTTTAATCAGAAACTAAGGATTAATGTGATTCTATTGAGTAAATCTAGATCCCTCAGAGCTACCTCCTTCAAATCTAATATTCTCTAATGAGTGTAATTGAGTTGAGGGTAAAAGATAACACTTTGCAAAAAAAAAGCCCTATAGCTCTGCACATTTACAAAATTGTACGCTAGGGAAATGGTGTATATACAATATTTTACATCCCTGAAGCACGCCTGAGGCCACGTTTATACTCACATGTTGCTGGTCAGAGCTGGTGATGCTATTTAGAGTATTTAATTATCATAAACTTTTGCTGCGAGAGGGACCAAGGCATGTCACCAAGAGCAAGAGGGCTCTGACTAACTACCAAGAAATAAATTGAGATGAGTGAGCTGTGTTAGCATGTTTGAAAGATACTCTACAAAAATTAGAATTATTGAGTTTCAGCCTCTCGTAGAGAAATCTAGTGTACACACACACTTGCTTTAACACTAAATTCAATTCCTTCATCGATCTGTCAGCCATGTACGGACATTTGGAAAACATTCAAATACCACCACCTTCTCACTTTTACCTTCTATCAGTCTTTCTGTCATTCTTTCTCATAGTCCTCATCTTTCTTCTCGTTGTCACTTGTCATTACTGTCTGTAAATGCCAGCTGATAGAGCAGCTATAAATCCACTCCTGCCCTACGCACCTGTCAAATTCATCTTCTTTTTTCTCACACACAAAGAAAAGAGAATATCTTGAGCAATACATGACGGTCTTTTGAAATAATCATTTCAAATATGGATTAAAATAGGAGGATACCAGCTAGCATGCCTGTTTTAATTAGTCAAGCACTACTAACAGTAATTAGTGCAATGAGCATATGTTATTTTAGTTTAACATTAAAGGGAATCATCTAGTCTAGATGAATGTATTCCTTAAAAAGGAAGGTTCACCCAGAAATGTAAAATGATGATCATGATAATGTACTCACCCTTATGTCATTCCAAACCTGTATGATTTTGTTTCTTCTATGGATCATACAATATATTTTGAAAAATTGTTACTGTTGACCTCATTGACTTTTACTGAATGGACAAAGACAGTTCTTTGAAAAAAAATTCCTCAGAATATACAGATTTAGAATGACAGTAGTATTTTAATTTTGAGTGAAGTATCCCTTTAATCCTTTAGATAACTGCAAATCTGAGTACTCCCATAATCCCATAATAAGTGTTTAAATATGATTTCAATTCCACCTGTCTACTGAGCTCTGAGTGTAAAGTCACATTATTCCTCTTATCTTCTTGTACTGTGGTTTTGTGTTGCAGGATTTATGTGTGGTAAATATGCAAACATTAAATATAAACCAAACATATGCTCACCAGAAATTTTTTCATGTATAAATTGATTACTTCCATTATAAAAGACTGTAGACTAAAAGTGTAAAAGCTATCACAGGTATGCTTCTATGCATAATAAATTAACCAGTCTGTCATATTCTCCATTTCTCTTGTGGGTTTATACAATGTGCTGCCTTTCTGATGAAGTTAACAGACTAATTAAGACTAAGGAAAACTTGTTTCCCAAGGGCAGCCTCTCCAATCCGCTGCTAATTAAATCTATGGAGTGTGAGTGATACACAGCCAGATCGGATGTGATGGCACATTCTTGGATGAGGCTGAGACATTCTAAGACATAAAAAGAATGAGAAAGAGGCTTGATGGCAAGGGGGGCGTGGATATAAACAGCCTGGAAGGGTAAGACGGAGAGAGAGATCCGGGCGAGACGCGAGTTGAAAAACATTTATGAGTAATAGTATTTAGTCGAATGTGGTAGTTCACTATTAGCTAATCAATTGCTAAAAGTTTTTCATATCTCCAAGAGGACAGCTAAGAACTTCCACATGCAGTTTCATTATTAACATGAATAATGCATACTGTATAAAGAATTCTAAAGTGAAGGTCATAGTAACCCACTAGTAAACTAGTACGCAAGTGTTACCAAATCATTTGAAAGGATTTAATACTCATTTGGATCAGTATTCTAAAGTGAAAAACAGGATAACTCTCTAACTTTGACTTGCATCATTGTGAGCTTGTGATGGTTTTGTAAGGTTTTCTATAGTGTATGAAATATAAAAAAGGAGAATATGAAAAACTTTATGGGATTTGCAATATTGGAAACTGAGGAAATGCATCATCACAATCAAGTATTCATCATTGTCTTCATCAGTTACTTCTGTGACACACAATCACATTTCCACAAAATCCCTTTGTGTTCAAGGAATAATAGGGCAACCAAGTTGCCATTAATTTTGAAATTAATTGTCAGGGTTCTGTCACTTCATTTTGGGTTTCTAGTGTGCTGGTTGACAGAGCTCTGACACTGCCCCTTTGTGTTTTGTCATTGTAAACGTCTCGGGTTACTTATGTAACCCTGGTTCCCTGAGGGGAACGAGACGCTGTGTCGAAGCACTAGGGGAAATAGCCTTGCGTGAGTCACGTGAAGATCTATGCAACCAATGAGAAGCGAACGCGTGTGAATGCGTCACTGCCGGCCGCAGCCGGTGACGTCATGAGGAAGAGCATAAAGCACGTCTGAAACCGGGGCGCGTCAGCCATGAATGCCTGAAGCGGGCCCGGATGCGCCCGGAGCTGAGGCCAAGACACAGCGTCTCGTTCCCCTCAGGGAACCAGGGTTACATAAGTAACCCGAGACGTTCCCTTTCAGGGAACTCGAGCTGTGTCGAAGCACTAGGGGAACGCTATGCCAACGCCACCTCAGCGAGGTCAGCATCCGGGTGTGTCCCAGCTCACTGAGAGAGCACCCTGGTTCCCGGGGCGGCATCGAGGTCTAGCTGGTAGAACCTCATGAATGTGTGCGGCGAGGACCAGCCAGCCGCAGCACAAACGTCAGGCAAGGAGACTCCGGAGAGGAGAGCCTTGGATGCCGCCATGCTCCTAGTGGAGTGGGCTCGGACCCTCAAAGGAGAAGCATGTCCGGCCGACTCATAAGCTAGACAGATAGCCTCGACTATCCACCTGCTCAGAGTTTGCTTGGAAGCTGGGGCACCCTCGGGGGCCCCAAAGCAAACGAACAGCTGGTCCGACTTACGCCACGTGGCAGTCTTGTGAACGTAAGCGTCCAGTGCTCGCACTGGACAGACCTTGTTCTTGTGCTCCTGCTCATGATCGTCAAATGGGGGAGGGCAGAAGGCCTGCAGCGTGACAGACCGAGCCACATTAGTGGGAACCTTGGGGACGTAGCCCGGCCTCGGGTGGAGGAAAGCTTTCGCCATCCCGGGCGCAAACTCAAGACATGATGGGGCCACTGAGAGGGCCTGAAGGTCCCCGACCCTCTTAAGCGAAGTGATAGCCAGCAAAAGAAGGGTTTTTAGCGAGAGGTACTTGATAGAGATACCCTCTAGAGGTTCAAAGGGTGGCTGGGACAAGCCTAGGAGTACCATGGACAAGTCCCAGGCAGGCACCCTGGTCTGTGCCGCAGGTCTCAGCCTTAATGTACCACGGAGGAAACGAGTGACTAGGGGGTCCCTGCCCAAGGACACCCCACCCAGAGGTACGTGGCAAGCCGCTATAGCAGCCACGTAGACCTTCAAGGTGGAGGGGGACAGCCCTGCCACAAATCTTTCTTGCAGGAACTCCAGTACTTTGCCAATTTGGCAGGTTACTGGGTTCAGCTGCCTTTCACTACACCAAGAAGTGAAGAGCTTCCACTTCAAGGCGTAGAGTTTCCTCGTGGAGGGAGCTCTGGACTGCAGGATGGTCTCAACAACCTCGGCTGAGAGACCGGCCTCTATGAGCTGGGCCCCCTCAGGGGCCAGACCCACAGTTTCAACGGCCCTGGTTGCGGGTGAAGAATGCAACCTTCCGCCTGGGACAGAAGGTCCCTCCTGATCGGGATCTCCCAGGGGACCCCGTCGAGGAGGGACACAAGGTCCGCGAACCATATTCTGGACGGCCAGTGGGGGGCCACTAGCGTGAGACGGACCTTGTCCCGGCGAACCTTGGCCAGAACTCCCGGGAGCAGAGCGATCGGGGGAAAAGCATACAGGCGTAACCTCGGCCATGCCTGCGTCACGGCATCCCGCCCCAGAGGCGCTGGATGTGTGAGTGAAAACCACAGAGGGCAATGGGAGTTTTCTACCGAGGCAAACAGGTCGACCTGTGCCTTTCCGAACCTTTCCCAAATTTGCTCCACCACCTCGGGGTGGAGTCGCCATTCCCCTGGTCTCGCCCCCTGTCTCGACAGGGCGTCTGCTCCCACATTCTGGACCCCCGGGATGTAAGCCGCCCGGATGGAGAGCAGCTTTCCCTGGGCCCAGAGGAGGATCTGTCGCGCCATCTTGTAAAGTGGTCGCGAACGCAGACCCCCCTGGTGATTGATATACGCAACCGCAGTCATGCTGTCGGTGAAAACAGTGACATGGTGGTCGCGAAGGTCCGGTAGGAACGCACGGAGTGCTTTGCGGATCGCCAGTAACTCTAACATGTTTATGTGCCAGGTTTGGTGCCGACTGTTCCATAGACCTTGTGAGGAGCGGTCTCTCAAGACCGCCCCCCAGCCCGAGAGGGAGGCATCTGTCGAGAGAGAGACTCTCCGAGCCAGAGCCCCTAGCACTGGGCCTTGAGACAGAAACCAAGGATTCTTCCACATACTCAAGGCGCGTAGGCATCGCCCCGTGACCTTGATAATGCGAAGCGGGTTCCCTTTCGGGGAAAACCCCTTGGTCTTTAGCCACCACTGCAGGGGTCTCATGTGCAGCAGGCCCAACGGGATGACGCAGGAAGCCGCTGCCATGAGCCCTAACACCCTCTGGAAGTGTCTGACAGTGAGTGGCTGGCCTAACTTGATGCTCTTGACGGCTGAACAGATAACTTGGATGCGCCCGGGGGAAAGCCGGGCCGACATCGCTACTGAGTCCCAGACGACTCCCAAGAAGGTGGTTCTCTGAGCAGGAGAAAGGACACTCTTCTTGGCGTTCAGCCTCAACCCCAGCTCCTTTATGTGTGCGAGCACTACATCTCGATGTTGCTCCGCCAACTGCGGCGACTGGGCCAGAATAAGCCAGTCGTCTATATAGTTTAAGACACGGATGCCCCGTGACCGCAGGGGAGCTAGAGCAGCGTCCACGACTTTCGTAAACGTGCGGGGTGAGAGCGCTAGGCCGAAAGGAAGCACCCGATACTGGTACGCCTTTCCCCCAAAGGCGAACCTCAGGAACTTCCTGTGTTGCGGAAGGATGGAGACATGGAAATAAGCGTCCTTGAGGTCGACTGTGACAAACCAATCCTCGGATCTGATCTGCACTACGATCTGTTTGAGCGTTAGCATTTTGAACTTTAGACGCTTGACCGCACGATTCAAGAGACGTAAATCCAGAATGGGCCGCAACCCTCCATCCTTCTTTGGAACTATGAAGTACCGGCTGTAGAACCCGGACTTGCTCTCTGCGAGGGGTACATACTCGATGGCCCCTTTCGCCAGCAAAGTGTCTACTTCTTGTTCCATGACCAGAGCCTGCTGAGGGCCTACAGCAGACTGTAGGACCCCCGAGAACTGGGGTGGTGAGACCCCGAACTGAATGGCGTACCCTAAGGTGACCGTGCGCAGGACCCACTGAGAGATACCGGGTAGCCGTGACCACGCATCCCGGAATTCTACTAGGGGAACCAGCCTCCCGGGGCTGGCCTCTGGTGCTGATGGCATGTCCACCACTGGGCCGGGATTTCCGGATTCCCGGGTGGAGTGCTCTAGGACCCTCCTCAGAGGGGGTGGTTTTCCCATGGCGGGCTGACTGGTCAGCTGCTCCAGGGATACACCACCTTGTTGCGGCTTGGCGTCAGGGCCGCTTGCTCTTAGCCTTCTTAGCGCTCAGGACAGCCCTCAGATCGCCCCTCTTGCCAGAGGCTTGAGCCTGTCGCCCCGACCCCCCGGGATTAGCCGGAGGAAGACGGGTGGCGACACTTTGTTTCTGAGCGGCCCTGTGTGAAGAGCTCTGAGACCCCCTTTGACTGGCGGTCTCACGTGGAGGGCGGCGGGGAATAACTTTTCTGAACGCCACCTGCTGTCGTGCAGCCTCCTGAAACTTGTCGACAACGCTTTTTACGGCGTCGCCGAACAAGCCCGAAGGGGACAGAGGAGCGTCCAGCAAAACAAATTTGTCCCTATCTTTGATGGAAGACAAATTGAGCCAAAGATGTCTCTCCGTAGCCACCAGAGCTGCCATGGAGCGACCGACAGAGTAGGCCGTCTCCCTAGTGGCCCGGAGAGACAGATCCACGGTCCGGCGCAGCTCTGCCACTGTCTCCGGACCGATACCGCCGCCCTCGTTGAGGTCCCCCAGCAACTCAGCCTGATAAGCCTGCAGCAGAGCCGTGGTGTGCAGGCACGCTGCGGCTTGACTAGAGGCTGAGTACGCTCTCCCCACCAAAGACGACGTGACGCGCATCGGCTTGGAGGGGAGCGCCGGAGCTTTAATGGAGGACGCAGATTGGGGCACAAGGTAGCTCGCAAGCACCTCATCCACCTTCTGCATCCCCCCATAGCAATAGCTTTGAGCCCCTGCGAGATTCGTATACATCGAACTGTTCCGTGTATGAACTCTCTCAGAGGCTGGCTTTTCCCACGATCTGGATACCTCGGCATGCAAATCGGGAAGGAAAGGCATAGCTCGGCGCGGGGGAGTGACGCGAGCCGGCAGATAACGCTCGTCCAACATACTTCTTTTAGGACGGGCGCTTCTGGTCTCCGCCGGCCATTCAATATCCAGACGAGAGACAGCTCGCGCCACAACCTCAACTAGCTCTTCAAACGCCGGCGAGGAGAGTGGCGAAGCCTCCTCTGCCGGGTCAACACTAGCTAAGTCCATCTCACTATCGGAACTCGACAAAGCTAATGTTGGAGTCACAGCACGAACATCTCCCGAGGAGTGCCCGTGACTGGAACCCGTTTGGTCTCGTGAGGGCTGAGGTAAGGACGGACCCACCCCAGCAGCCTCAGCGAGATCCATTTGTGAACCCCAGGACTGAGAGCGCCGCAACGCCTCGGCCGCTGCAGGTCCCGAACCCCGGGGAACACTAGCCTGGGCGGCCTCGTTACAGACCGCCAGGCGGGAGCGGAGAACATGCAGAGAAAACTGCTCACAGTCTTTACAGCCGGCGCCCTCAAGAGCCGACCGTGCATGTTCCACTCCTAAACAGATAACACACATTACATGTGTATCCCTGCCCGTTATAAAACGAGGACAGGGATAAACACACGGTCTGAAACTCTGTTCATCTCTCGCCACACTTTTCACACTCATTCTTTGATTTTTTAAGCTATCAAGTCTCAAAAACCACTCTCGCACAGACACAGCACGCTGAAGGCATTCAGAGCTGACGCGCCCCGGTTTCAGACGCGCTTTATGCTCTTCCTCATGACGTCACCGGCTGCGGCCGGCAGTGACGCATTCACACGCGTTCGCTTCTCATTGGTTGCATAGATCTTCACGTGACTCACGCAAGGCTATTTCCCCTAGTGCTTCGACACAGCTCGAGTTCCCTGAAAGGGAACCCCGCCTATCTTGTTCCCTCGTTTCCCTTAATTTATCCCAGCTGTTTTGGTTTGTATTTTGTTTTATTTGTGTTCTAATAAATATTCCTTTTCCCCACATCCTTGAGTCCTCCTCATTCGATCCGTGACATTAATTCCCTCTTAAATAGTTTCAATTTTAGAATAGCAGTGTTTTGTGTAAAAAGAGCTGTAGTTAACATTACTTTAAACCACTTTTCTGAAAATTGCACCTTAACCATACTTCAGAGTGAATTTTATGTTATTTTTACATTTATTTCCTCATGTCTTGAATAGGTCTACATAACCCCAGAAGTATGATTGAATAGCAGCAATATTACTGCCAACGGTCTGTGTGCTCAGTGAATGATGTGTTGTTAATTGGACATTCACTCTGGGCTGTGTGTACTTTATTTTGTAGAAAAAAAAAATTTCTTCAAGTAATGTTAACCATAGACCTTAGTCGTAAATTCAAAACTGTTTTTCTAAAAACACATAGGAAATTCCTGAGGGAACCCTATTGCGACTGAATGAGGGACTGTAGACTGAACAGATCTACTGTAGACCGGCAAATTAACATTATGTCATGTGCACACGTTCTTGGGTACACAGTACAGCTGTTTTGCTGTGTGAACATAATACCCAAGTGCTTGAGTCTACTACAACAATTATATGGTTTTAACACTGTATAGTGGTGTCTAAGATGACATTTAAGTGTGTGCAGAGAGAATGTAAGATGTCTCCTGAGATGTTATGAGGTGGTATATTTTTAAACACAAAAATATAATTACTACTGACTAGAAGAATGCCCACGACTATGCTATGGACATGAATAGATTTGCATCTACTTCAAGACTCGTTGTAAAGTATCCTTCCAGAATCGTGTAACATCTAATGACTCATAATAGTTATAACATTCTGGCCATTTAATTCCAGCTGTAATAATTTATGTATACACAGCCATTGCAATTCAGTGTGGCACAGCTACTCGGGTATTAAAAACAAATTGTTGGTTTAAAAACTGTTTCATTTACTCGCCGTGAAAGGCGCATTATTGGCCTTATCATCAATCCTTCAATGAAGCAGCATCTTAGGCATATATTTAGTAGGAATACCAAATGGTCAAGAGAGGGTTATTTTAGCCAAATAGAACCACAAGTAGGCCAGGTATAACACAGTGTGCCTTTGAGCATGACTTAAACCAGGGGTCCAGTAGGACTGTCCCTGTAACAGATACAAGTAGCATTGGATAAAAAAAATGTTAAGTAACTGCTTGCTCTCAGTCAGTTTCAACACGAGCAGATCTATCAGCATAACAGATTAGAGCCTCCGACTGAACAAACATACATCTCTGGATGAGCTAAAAATCCAATATGAGGGTTCAAAATACCCCCTTTATCAAAGCTTCTTCACACACCTTGATCTATCAGCCCTGATATCAGTGACATTTAATTTACATAAAACATTCCATTCTGAATAAAAATAGTAGATAAATTCACATGGGAGGATGCATTTTTTAAATATTGGCAATATTATATCAGGCTACACTTAGAGATAACACAGACCCAAGTATGAGGAAATGTCAAGTCAAATAACAATAATAATAAAAAAAAAACAATCAATGTTTGGGTTTGATTTAAAATTAAAACTGAAAACATAGATTTAAGTGAAGAGAAAGATAGAGCCAGGTTTGAACCTTGCCTCCTGAGTCCAATTTAATTTCACAAAATTAATAACAAATCAATTTCATTCACACACTTTTTCTTTTAGAGCTGCCCCTAACTAAAGATTTGCTTTAGTCAATTGTTAGGTGCTCATTTAAGGGCAAGCTCACACTACAGGACCATAAGACTAGATGAATTTCTGTGGTGCTCACACCACACAACAAAGTCATATGTCGTTGTATTTTCACCACTCAGCAAAATGCTAATGAGGTGCACAAATTACAACACATTTGGTTGAGGTAGTCCTGATCAACAGTGAAAAAACAACAACTTTTAACATAAATTCATTCAAGAAATGTATGCAAGTGATGTCAGGGTTCTGTCACTTAAGTTTGGGTTTCTGGTGTGTTAGTTGACAGCGCTCTGACACTGCCCCTTTGTATCTTGTGAATGTAAACCCCTCCCATCTTGTTCTATTGTTTCCCTTAATTTATCCCAGCTGTCTCTGTCTCTTTCCTCATGTGTTCCCTATTTAATCCTGGTGTGTTTGCTGTCCTGTGTCGTTGTCATTCTATGTCTCTCCATGGCTGTGCTTGTCGTCTTCCTGGTTCCATGGCCCCTGTAAATCCGTTTCATCCGGTTGGTTTGTGTTTATTCTTACAGTGTCTTGTTATTGTTTCAGTTCCTAGTTTTCCCCATCGTGGGTGCTTTCTTTTGTATGTTTGTTTATTTACTTATTGTTATTCCAATTAAATCCAACTTTCCCTGCAACCTGAGTCCTCCCGTCATTTGATCCGTGACAAGTGATCACAAGATTTTTCTGTTTATACCATCTGCACTGCAATTGGCTGGAGAAGTTCCACCTTACAAGATCGTGTGGCAATAATATCAAACAGGTTTGAAAATATCAAAGCATCTGTGACAGCTAAAGAGAGGCACAGATCACGTCACTGACCTGCTCATACTTGTGTTCCAAGGAAAACCTGTCTGCAACAACAGAATCCATCCAAAAGTTGTGTAGCGTGAGCTTGCCTGTAGCGCACGTTTATATAGAACAATGGTTCCCAGACTTTTTAAAATGGTGTACCGTGCATACCCCCCAACTTCCACCTATTATAGTAGTCACACTTTTTCCATGAAAGGGACCGTTCAACCAAAACTGAAAATGCTGTCTTCATTTACTTACCCTGAAGTTGTTCCAAACATGTATGAATTTCTTTATTGTTCTGAACAAAGAAGAAAATATTGTGAAGAATATGGGTAACCAAACAGTCGATGGCCCCACTGACTTTCATAGTACAGAGAAGGGGACAAAATACTGTGGAAGTCATTTGGCAATGTTTTTCTGGGGTAGGTTGCCATTACATGGCTTGGAACTCACACACACATTCACACCTACAGCCAAGTTGGCATGTCGAATCCACTTAACCTGCATGTGTTTGAACTCTGGCGAAAAGGGAGAACCCAGAGGAAACCCATGCTGACATGGAGAGAATACGCAAACTTCACACAGTGGTGTGAGATATGTATATGTATAATACTACTCTATATGCCATGATGATTTTTAGAGATTTAGAAGACAGCTGTCTGATTTTGGTTTGCATAACATGATTTGTGTAACATTAGTAACACATTATTAGCTGATTGATAACGCAGTTAAGCAAAAGGGTAATCATATTAATTACTGTTATGTGCCTAACATTGCAGAGAGCAATACATAAAATGCATTACCATTCTGATACAATTTATTTTATAACTCACTCATCCACTTTTTCTGAAGCAGTTTCTGGTTCAAACATACAGTGGGTACAGATAGTATTCAGACCCCCTTAAATTTTCACTCTTTGTTATATTACAGCCATTTGCTAAAATCGTTTAAGTTAATTTTTTAAACCATGCCTGGTTTTCATCCAGGATATCCCTGTACTTGGCCACATTTATCTTTCCCTCAATTGCAACCTGTCGTCCTGCCCCTGCAGCTGAAAAACACCCCCACAGTATGATGCTGCCACCACCATGCTTCACTGTTGGGACTGAATTGGACAGGTGATGAGCAGTGCCTAGTTTTCTCCACGCATACCGCTTAGAATTAAGGCCAAAAAGTTCTTTCTTGGTTTCATCAGACCAGATTTATTTCTCACCATCTTGCAGTCCTGCAGGTGTTTTTTAGAAAACTAAATGTGGTTTTTCTTGTGTCTTACACTGAGGAGAGGCTTCCGTCGGGTCACTCTGCCCCAACTGGTGGAAGCCTGCAGTGATGGTTGACTTTGTACAACTTTCTCCACTGCATCTCTGGTGCTCAGCCACAGTGATCTTTGGGTTCTTCTTTGCTTCTCTCACCAAGGCTTTTCTCCCCCAATAGCTCAGTCTGGCCGGACGGCCAGTTCTAGGAAGTGCTTCTGGTCGTGCCAAACATATTTTATTTAAATATTATGGAGGCCACTGTGCTCTTAGGAACCTTAAGTGCAGCAGCATTTTTTTTGTAACCTTGGACCTGTCCCTTGCCACAATTCTCTGACACAGTCTCTGAGCTCTTCAGGCAGTTCCTTTGACCTCATTATTCTAATTTGCTCTGACATGCATTGTGAGCTGTAAGGTCATGCACTCACCTAAAGGATAATTAGGAACACCTGTTCAATTTCTCATTAATGAAATGATCTAATCCAGTGGTCCCCAACCCCCGGTCCGCGGCCCGGTACCGGTCCGTGGACGAAATGGTACCGTGCCGCGGAACGATTTCGCAGACCGGTTCATGGATCAAATGGTACCGGGCCGCGGATCGAATTTGCGGACCGGTCCGTGAGCGGCTGCAAGTGGCTGTTGCGCTGCAGCTTTGGCGGTGGGGAGGTGTGTTTAAACAATCTCGGGCGATGTAAGAAGAAGAATCTTACTCCAAAGTGAGTAGAAGTAGAAGAGAAGAATTGCTACGTAGAAGAATTGCTACGCTCAAAATTTAAGCAATTTTGAGCTTAGCATGGTTGTTGGTGCCAGACGGGCCGGTCTGAGTAATTCAAAATCTGCTGAGCATTTCACAATACTTCAAAGCAAAGCATTTGTAAAGCCACAACACCACAACATTGAGGCAGAGGGGCTACAACAGCAGAAGACCCCACCGGGTACCACTCGTTCAGATGTGGGGGAAGAAGGGAAGAAGTGAGGACTCAAATTAAACAAAACACAAACAAAAACTAGAAAAACATAACTAGACTGACTGAACAGAACAAGACACAACAAGACTAGATTTGACAGGACTGCAATACGGTAGAAACAAAATACCAAATAATGTCAAAGACGCAATACAGAACAGCAAACCCAAAGGGATTAAATAGCCACAGGAGGAAGGGTAATTGATGGGAAAACAGCTGGGACAAATCAAACTAATGACAAGGAATAAGGTGTGAGGGTTGCACAATGACCAGACAAGAACACGCAGTCAACGCGAACGCGCATCGCTACGTGTCCACATGAAACAAAGACATCGTACAGCTGGTGACGACCAAACCGTGCATGCGACACCAAAACACAACATCAAAGCACACGACTGATATAAACACGAACTGCGTGCTTACAACACTGCACACAGACCCGAGAGGAAAATTTTCTGAAATTGCGTGAGTGTCACGGTTTTGTCAGGTTCAGTTTCTTTTTCTGGTGTTCCTAGTTGACAGAGCCGTGGCACTGCTCTTCCTCTCGTGTTTCGTGTGAGGGCGCGTTACATCATGTGCGTGCTCTCGCGTCCTCATGTCTGTTTCTTGTCATGGTAGCGCAGTGGGTGTGTCCACCCATTGCGCTTGTCTTGTGTGCTTTGTAAACAGATTGCGATGCGCGTTGCATTCGCCACGTGTTCGTGTCTCGTTAGCGTCTGCAACCCTCTCGTTTCCTGCAATCATTCCCAGCTGTCTCTGATCACTCCTCCCCTCATGTGTCCTTATAGTTCCCTCTGTGTTTGCTGTCTGACGTGGCGTCATTGTCATTGCATGTTGGTTGTTCTTGCTTGTTTGGTTCCTCGTGTCTGACCGCCCGTGCAATCCGTTTGCTTTATGTTCTGTGTCTTAGCTGTACCCGTCGTGTTTTCCCCCTTGTGGGTTTTTCCTTTTTATTTTGTGTTCTTTTGTTATCATAATAAACCCTATTCTTTCCATGCAATTGAGTCCTCCCGTATCAGTTTGTGACAGTGAGAACGAGCAACCGCTCATCTCACTCGCTCACGATGAGGATGAACACATGAGTTATGAATGTCCGAATCCCGACCCAAAACTGAAACTGAACCAGACCAAAGTATCGAGACCGAACATCATAACCCGCACACAAGACATTACATAGACAAGCGCACGCACAGCTCGAACCATCGAATTCCCGTGCATGCACACCAAACACAAGACATTACGGTAGTGTCAGAGCTCTGCCACAACAACAAGAATTTACTTGACAGAATGTGTCAGAACCCTAGAATCTCTACTACAAATAGGAAGAAGGCTACAATTTACACGAGCTCAGCAAAATTGGACAGTTGAAGACTGGAAAAATGTTGCCTGGTCTGATGAGTTTTGATTTCTCTTGAGAAATTGAGATGGTAGAGTCAGAAATTGGCATAAACAGAATGATAACATGGATCCATCATGCTTTATTACCACTGTGCAGGCTGTTGGTGGTGGTGTAATGATGTGGGGGATGTTTTCTTGGTTTACTTTAGGCCCCTTAGTGCCAATTGGGCATCTTTTAAATGCCACAGCCTAATTGAGCATTGTTTCTGACGGGTGCCTTTATTTTTGTTTGCACTGCAGTTTGGAAAATCTGATATGTCTGATTTGTAATAGTTAAATAAATAAATTCAGTCACTTCTCGCGAAATAGTGACAGTAAGTGGCTGGTGAAGTGGGAGAAGAATAGAGTGAACTTCAAACTTTCAATGTGTTTCAAATTTTCAACACCTTGTCAATTAATAATTGAACGGATTATATAATTGAACAGATTAATTGCTATTTCTGCTTTTATTGATATCGGTGTATATTTTTCAAACTGCAAATTTATTGTTTTGCCAGTACTTATGAATGTTTAAATGTCTGAAACCTGAAATAAACCTTATGTGCTTAAACACTGAATAGTTGTGATACATGACAAACCATGAGAGCGTCCGTTTTGAGTTCAAAACACATCTGAATGTAGCGTTTGATCACGTGCGCTGAATGTTCTAATCACATGCGTACAATCACACACAATCAGTGTTATCAGTCTTGGCTGGTCCTTGGAGCGTATGATCACACACTGGTGTGATCGTACACATCAAAGGGTTAAGAGCTTTACTAGCTGCTTCAGAAGGCTTGTAAGTGTATAGAGTGAAATTTTCCTTTGTTTCTGTTCAACTAATTAGCAATCTTTTGAGATGCTGTTGGAACTTTCTCAGACTTTGAATGCAACAGACTGGCACGGACCAACAGACTGAAGGACAGCTTCATACCCCAAGCTGTCAGGGCATTGAACTCTCTCCCGACTCTGCCACCTCTCCCCTCTTCTGCACCAAGGACCTGATCTCTGAATCCCCCCCCCACCCCCTACCCACCATCAGTTATTCTCTTATTCATCCACCTCATTATGTTGTCCTTGCATTTCTCTCCTATTACATTTGCACTGCCTTAATTTGTAATTGCACTATTACTATTTACTATTGTTTGCACTATTTGCCATCGCCACTTTACCTCCATAACTCACTTTATCCATCTAGTTTAATTTTATTGTATTTTATCTTCATCTTCTGTTGTTGTTGTTGTTGTTGTTGTTGTTGTTACTGTTACTGTTAAATTATTGTTGTTGTTAACTGTATTCGCCTTGGGTCTGAAAGTAACGGAATTTCAATTCTCTATATGTATGCACTGTATATATTGCAGAATTGACAATAAAGCTGACTTTGACTTTGACTGACTTTGACTTTGAATGATAGCAACAATATAATACATTTCAGCATTACACAAAATGCATCATCAGTTTACAAATGCTGAGATGAGCGTTTAGAGACTAATCATTCTGGGGCAGAAAGACATATGTCTATTTTCACAATTCATAAGTCTCTCCTTCTCTGCCTTCTCCTTGTAGCATGGGTAGAGGGCTGGAGGAGAGGGGCCTTGTTTTAAGGCCACGTCCACACGAAGCCGGTGCATTCCCTATCCGATCATAAACAGGGCCTCGGCGCAAGAAATATCAGCGTCCACACGAGACCACTAACACCGACTGAACACAGTGTAGTATATATGCCAGACCAGTATGGGGCACTGTAATTCTGCCACAGATATACACTATACACAGAGAAGAAGACTTTGAGCATGCGCTTTGTTGTTGCTGTTCAGTGTTAACAGATTGCGTGGGTTACTGCCCAATTGGGCTCCTTTTAGTCACGTCTGACCGGGAAAAAATGCATTGTGCTGGTTGATAAAATTTGGGATGGTTTTTGATGAAAAAAAATCGCTCCGAATTTTTCAGTATTTGTAAGGGTATGCAGGTATTTTTTGAAATGGGCGGGTTTTAAGCTGTAGTTGGGCTGGAAATCTTCAGGGCTGGAAATCTTCAGTCCAATCTGGCAACACTGTTGCTGATACGTGTGACGCAGCCGACACGTGATTGGCCGTCCACACGTGACCGCAAGGGTATCGGATTCAGATCTATCCACTTTAGGACCCGGTTTCAAAAGAGCGGATTCAGTCTCCCAAAACGTCGGATCCGTGTGGACTGAACGCCAATCCAATAACAAATGTCTGGGGATACAGTGATACGCATCTCCGAGTGGACGGGGCCTTAGTTCAGGATAGTTCAGTCCTTTGTTTCAGGCTTAGTGGCATCACTGAGCCCCACTCAGGGTGGATGCCATGGTTCAGACGTGGTAATTTTCCCCTGATAGCTCTTCTCCCGGGAGTTCTGGAGAGAGTTCGCCAGGACGAGGTTCATCTTACACTTATTGCTCCACTGTGGCCGGGCAGAGTGTGGTTCGTGGGTCTAATGTCCCTCCTGTACGGAGTCCCCTGGGAGATTCCAGTCAGGGAAGACCTTCTGTCCCAGGCAGCGGGCTTGATACATCACCCCTGCCCAGAACTATGGAAAGTTTGGGCTTGGCCTCTGTGGGGGCCCAGCTCATAGATTATTTTCTCTCAACCGAGGTTGTTTACACTATCCTCCACTCCAGAGCTCCCTCCATGATGAAATTGTATGCCCTGAAGTGGAGACTCTTCACTTCTTGGTGTAGCGAAAAGCATGTGAACCCAGTTACCTGTCAGATTGGCAATGTGCTGGAGTTCCTGCAGGACAGATTTGCTCCAGGGCTGTCCCCTTCCACTCTGAAGGTTTACGTGGCTGCCATAGCTGGTTAACACGTACCGCTGGGTGGTATGTCTATTGACCCTCTAGTCAAACGCTTCCTTTGTGGTACTATAAGGCTGAGGCCTGCAGTACAGACCAAGGTTCCCACCTGGGACTTATCCCTGGTCCTTCAGGGTTTGTCCCAGGCACCATTCGAACCATTGATAGAGATTCCTCTTAAGTTCCTCTCTTCTAAGACACTTTTTCTATTAGCTATTACATCGCTAAAAAGAATTGGGGACAAAGTATTTCTGTAGCTCCCTCTTGTCTGGAGTTTGTGCCTGGGAAGGCAAAGCCTTCCTCCATCCCAGGCAAGGCTATATACTTAAGGTACCCACTCATGTGGCTCAGTCAATTGTGCCCCAGGCCTTCTGCCTTCCCCCTTCAATGACCAGGACCAGGCATTTAAAGACAAGGTCTGTCCAGTGTGAGCACTGTTCATTTACATCCACAGGTCTGCCTCTTGGCATAAATCAGACCAGCTGATTATTTGCTTCGGGACCCCTAATGGGGCCCCAGCATCCAAACCTACTTTAAGCAGATGGATAGTGGACAGAGCTATCACTCTGGATTATGAGTCAGCCGGATCTCCATCTCCACTCTACTAGGAGCGTGTCTGCCTCTAAGTCTCTTCTATCAGGGAGTCCTCCCCGCACACATCTTGAGGTTTTATCAGCTCAACCTCAACTCCGCTCTGGGAACACTCGTCAGCCTTTGTCATTGAGGTGGTGTTGGTATAGCATTCCCCAAAGCGTTTGGCACAGCGCAAGTTCCCTTAAAAGGGAACGTCTCGGGTTATGTATGTAGCCATAGTTCCCTGAAAAAGGAATAAGGCTCTGCGTCTTTAGCCTCAGCTCCTCGGGCGTTCCGGGTAAGCTGCCGTCACTGGTTTCTGGCGCATATTTATGACACTGGTTTGTGACATCACGGACTTGCAACCATCACTCACACTTGCTTCACGAGACTGTCGTTTAGGTCAATGTTTCCCAACCCTGTTCCTGGAGGCACAGCAACACTACAGGTTTTCTAACTCTTCCTAATTAAACCCACCTGATTCAATTCATCAGCTTGTTAGTAGAGACTACCAAGACCAGAAATATATGGGACAGATAAGGGAAACATGCAAAATGTGTAGTGTTGGTGTGCTTCCAGGAACAGGGTTGGAAAACACTGGTTTAGGTATTCCCCAAAGCGTTTGATGCAGTGTCTCGTTCCCTCTTCAGGGAACTATGTTTACATACGCAACCTGAGACGTTTTACCCTCTGGGGTAGTTTTTGTTTGAATTTCTGTTGTATTTTTGTTTAATAAAGAAAACTTTACGCCCTGCAAATTGAGTCCTCGCTCATCTCGCTCTCCAACCTGACACATATCATAGTTTTGTTCTAAAGTTTTAAATCTAGATCGGTAGCATTTAAGCTGGTCCTTTTGTTGCTTTTTTGTGTTAAATGAATAATGATATGAAGAAAGCATATCCTGGGGTCTAAAGGGCAAGGTCAAACTTGTTCCAGCTTCTTTTTTTCACATCCATTTTATGGCTTCAAAGACGGACAGTCTTTTATTAAGCAGTGCAAATTGACATGGTAATTCAGTGGTTGCTCAAGAGCATCATAGGAATAGCAATTAGAAATAGACAGAGAACAGTCTTTATGTGTGAATGTGTATATGTGTGTAAGGGAGTGAGAGGCGTGTTGGATTAATGTCTATGAATATTAATTGGTCAAGTTAGCTGTTGATGGAGCTAACAAAACGGTATTTGTTTAAGCCTATGGATAGTATGAATGTCTCACTCTCTCTTTCTGTTATGCACCTGCTCACAATAAAACTACCCAAAACGAAATCAGTAAAACAGAGTATAACTTCATTTAGCTGCTGCTTCTTGCAACCAAACAGAAATCTACACACAAAAACAGGATCAAAACACACAAAATTACAAGAATGATTTAAAAGAGATGCTTATGTATATAATGGTGAAAGAGAGAGAGAGAGAGAGAGAGAGAGAGAGAGAAAGAGTGAGTGTGTTTGTCCAGTCAGCACTCTCAAATTGCACATGAAGACTCTTTGTCATACTCAAAGACGTTTTAAGAGATCTCATTTAACTCCCTTTAGCGATACCCTCTTTGCTCTTAGACTGCATTATTGCTTCTCTCCATGGAACACTCTAGAACTCCATTCTACACTAAAGGGACAAGAGCTGGCACAAACCCAAAATATCTACTCAGCAATAATGCTCTAGATCCAAGCAAGATATACAAGCTATTTTTCCATGAAGTGATTTTAAATAGCAAGTAAATATTCATCACATTGCAAAAACTACAACAGACACTTATGTTGTTTTCGTAAAACTTAAAAAAATATCTAATATATGGACACACTGTCTCAGAGATACAGAGAGGGAGAATACACCTTCTTTTTCCATGCTTTTTAGAGTAATTTGGTGACATTTTTATCAGTGATCATCTGAGTGTGTGTGTGAATTGGGGACCAATCTTTTTCCAAATATATTTGCTACACTGTAAATGTCATATAACAATTTTATATCTATAATGAATTTAGGGTAATTATTAACTTTTCTTTTTTAAGCAAATTCAATAATATCTTCAGAATGAAGTACCTCATTCTATACTGTCTGACTTATCAAAGCCCAAAAGAACAATACAACCAAGAATGGAAAATGACATTATTTACTCACTTCTATACTGTTGTTGTAACCCCTTTCTATTTATTTTTCTTATCTGAAGCAGATGCATGCAGGGACGCCTGAAGCATAGCAAACGGATGCAGAGTCATGTTCCCTATTCCCAGAGGGATTCTATTCTCATGTTCCCTTTCGAAAGGGAACTCTTCACTGTGTCCTGTGGGTCGATATGGGGAATGGAATACCCACACCACCATGCTGAAGGAATGACAGGTTTAATGGCTGTATCCAGCCAATCAGACGACCCCACAGGAGGTCCTCATCCCTAATGACCAGCAATCACACAGAAAGCAGCTTCTAGACAATGGAGGACTCATGGTTCTGAATTGAAGCCTAGAAATGCTCAATATAGAGTCCAAGGGAGTTCAAGAGAACCTCCAGCCCGAAACTTGCATAGCCAAGCAGTGTGGAGGCCTTGACACTTTTTTTTTGTATGACAGTCCTACGACCCACTAAGGCTAGAAATAAATAAATAAAAATAGTAAATAATAAGTAATGAAAAATAATGAAATAATTTGTTAGACCTATACTGTGTGTGCTCATAATTAATTTCACAAAACACTTTTTCAAAAATTAGGCAGACTATGAAACGAACTGATTTATTTATTTCCACTCACGTTCACACACTTTAATGTGACATTTGAGACTGCCGCTCTGAAACGATGATATCCAGACGCGGTGGAATTGGGGAAAGGGCCACTCGTAGTGTCGCACTCAAACTAGAAGTTGTCAGTCTATTCCTGCCTTTTGTTTTCGTTGCAGTCACCGTCGAAAATCCCGACTCGCAAAGATAGGTAGTGCTAAATGGCAGAAGAAACTTCGTTGCACGATCTGCGCGTTCGAGCTGTCGTGAGCGACACAATACTGCTTTGCTGTCTTTTAAGTACATCGTGCTTTCGCACAAAGTAATCCACAGGTTTACCGACACATGTTGGATGTTTAGTCTGAAGGTGACGTTTTGATGGCTTCATGGACTCCTTTGCTAAGACCTCACCACACTCAACGCATTGTGGTTTTTCGTCCGACGTAGTAAATCCATATTTAATATACAGTGAGCCCTCGCTACTTTGCGGTTCGACCATCGCGGATTCACGACTTCGCGGACTTTTTTCATTACGTATGTATATATTATAAAAGAAATATATCGCTGATTTTCCAGAAATTTCGAAAATAGACGCGATATATGAACATTAGAACGGCTTGCCTGGGTGGGCCTGGGCCCCCTCATTTACATGTTCGGCCCCCTCAGATTTTCAATTGTTTAAAATCGCAACTGTGAAAACGGAATTAAAAGCACATATCGCCCTCTGCACAAAACGATCGCAACGCACCCCCAAAGTCAACATTGGCGCGCTGCGCATTGCATCACAACTAGTTCTGGCAGAGTGGTTAAGGCGCTAGACTAGAAATCCATTGGGGTTTCCCAGCACAGGTTCGAATCCTGCCTATGTTATGCTCGCCCATCACCCCTGTCAACAATCTCGCGCAGTTTTGCCCCTCATTTTAAGATGGGCCCCTTCAAAAAAAAAAATCTGGCTACTCCCCTGGAACACCGTAAAACTCTCGCGACCCCCTCTGTAATGTTCCGCGACCCCCTGGTTGAGAAACAGTGCGCTAAAGCATTCCCCTAGCTTTTTCACGCAGCACGAGTTTCCTTGAAAGAGAATGTAGTACATCCAGATTACATTCATACCACACACATTCATGGTATTTAGAACATACCTTTTAACGATCACAAAGTAATTACTTATTCAAAACACCACCTACTCAAGAGATTATGCAATTTTGGACGCAGCCAAAGAGCCGTTTGACTCCCAATACCTTCAAATGAGCGAGCGAATATGAGCATAGAGATGTCAATCGCATATATATAGATATAGATATATAATGTTCTCACTAACACATATTTTTAATGTAATAAAACATCAATAATAAAAATAACTATATTGGTTTGCTGATTAACTTAAGTCTATAGATTTGCTATCAGTTTACAATGCCGTTAACAATTTCTCCGACAAGCGGATACAATGAGACCAGTTTTCCTGTTTGTTTATATGAAGTTTGGAATAAGGCCTAAAGTACATTGCGATGAGATCTATGTTTGAGGGGAAGATTTTGTGATAATGATGGGTTCAATTTTAGCCTGTTCCACACCCTGAACATATGGCTTCAGATGGCTTGGATAAAGCACATGATAAATATGAATTTCTTTGACGATGGATACTTGAATATTCAATTTTATATAAATTTTATAATATCAAGATTAAAAAAATAAGCTAATGACCTGCTAGCTATAACAACTAAAACCAATAGGTGTGACCAATGTTATTTTTATTGTTATAAAAAATAATTTAGTAATAAAATACATATAAAAAATACACATAATATAAAGATCCTCTTTAGTTGAGAATAAAAAGCTTATTGAGTAAAATGCTTTGGTAATGAAAGAATAGTTCTGTTGATGTTGTTCATTTTGAGAATAAATAGTGAAATCTAAATCAGAGAACAGAATCAGCAAAAAGCTGCGGACAACCAAAAAGGCGTACATAAACTGACTAGTTATGCATTGCTGCAGAGCAAATTTATTTTATTAAATTGAATGAAATATATGATGCAAATCATCGAGATATTACTGTTCAGAAATATTTTACTCAGCATGAAACATCCAAACCAGCCTGATCCCATTACAATTGTAGGTGCTTTTTTTGTAAATATTAGGGTCTATCATGTTGTATGGTTAGACAGAAGGCAGCATCTAAAATGAAGACCTTTTGCATATGAACAATTGTAGGGATATGAAAATGTTTACAAATCTTTGGAAGTTCATAGAAAATTGAGGCCTAATCTATTTATAATAAATAAATAAATAATTGGGGGATGTGTCCAACTGTCCTTGACAAGTTTTATAACATTCAATTAAGGTGTGATATTTATGTAAACGTACACTACGACATCTTATGACGGAGACTGATGCCTGTACTTGTCCATATGCCTTTAGTCATGACAGATGTAAGCAGAAGATAAGCCTTAAAGGTTTTGATGTAGATAAACTTTTCAAGCTTTCAGTCTGTCTTTGCTTTGACAAGGCCTTTCTTTAATGGACACTGTTTCTGTTCAGCCACTTGATATTCAGTGCACTGACAGAGTAAGAGAGAGCTCTCAAGCTAATCAGCCTGCAGTTCTGTTTACGCTTCAGTTTTGTTTACTTGTCTTGTCATGCCCTCTGTTTCTGGAATGCTGACCACTTCTTTGTAGCCAACATAATCTAAGTAAACGATCAATTAACCCATTTACATTTAATAAAATAAATGTTTTATTTTGAGGTTATAAAGGACTGGGCGCAAACAATAGTTAAGTACAAATTAATTCCACATAGGAAAAAAAGGTTTAGTTTTAATTGAATTGGTAACTCTAGATGTGGTCTATTTTTGAAAGTGAGATTGTCAGGGTGAAGGGAAATGCAAGGACTCAATAATGCTTGGAGCAAAGGGCTTCATTAATAATGACGTAAAATAAAAACTAGCAGGAAGACATAACTTGAAAAAACAGGAGAAAAATATGACAACAAACCAACACAGGACAGCTAACATGTAATGGACATGTAATGAGGGAGGACAGGTGGGGAAAATCAAACTAATAACAAGGAAACACGACAGGAGAGCACATGGCACAAGCAATTATTTTATATGCACATGCAGCCAATGAGAACTCATAAGCCGTGTGTCCACACAAAACAAGATGACATGAAAGCATGCAATCAGTGAAAACCAGGTGACTTCCCTTTAGAGGAACTCAAAAAACAAGACAAGACCGATACACAAACAGCACAAGACTGACACAAAACAGACAACACAAGACAGGAACAAGACAAATGCACAAGACAGGCAAGTCAAAGCCAAGACATGAAATAGTTTTAGAAAAAAATTTCACGGCGGGGCAGGGTTGGGCCTGGGAGACTGGGTGGGTCTGGAGTCTTGGCTGAGGGCCAGGGTGGTGCCAGATGGACGGACCAGGTGGGTTCAGGTGGATCTGGAGTCCTGGCTCTGTGTTAGAGGGATAGACTAGGCCGGGTCCAATAGGTCTGCCGACCCTGCAGAGCGCAAGAACGGAGCCGATGTGTCTAGCAGCAAGGGCAGATCGAGAATGACCTCCGTGGCTGTATCTGGGGCGGCAACTGGCTGCTTGGGACAGCCTCGGTGGTCATATCTGGGACGGCAGCAGGCTGCTTGGGGACGGCCTCTGGTATGGCAGCAGGTTGCTCAGGGTTGGCCACTAGAATGGCCTCTGGGATGGCAGCTCCTCTCTGCATTCTCAATGCCGCAGGACGGCCAAAATATTTAAAAAAATGTCCACAGCCTTCTTGGCCAAGGCAACGGGCATGGTTGCCTCTGAGGGTACTGCAGCATCTTCGGCCACCTCTGGGGGTGCAGCATTGTCAGCAGATGAGGCGGATATGTTCTTCTTCCTCCTCTGTTTATGAATCATTGGAGGGCTGGGGCTCCCACTAACTGCAGGTGGAGAGGGGGGAATTATTTGTAAGGGTGAACTCATGAAACACAGGTGACAAGCCATGTGCTCAGACAAAACATGTCATCAACATGCAGCCAATGAGAACTCCTAAGCCACGTGTCTACACAAGATGACACGAGAGCACACAGCCAGTGAAAAACATAAGCTGTGTGCAACACAACACAAGACAAAACATGGCATGAAAGCATGTGGCCAATGTAAGCACGAACCACATGCTACACAACAACTGACACGGACAACAGAGCTCGCAGCCTGAGCAAACTCGAAACGTGCACACTCACATAACAGGAACAAACGCATGATTACAAGCGGACACTCATTTTGTGCGCTCAAATCAGAATACAAAGACAAAGATCATAAATGTCCAAATCTCGACACAAAACGAAACTGAATAAGAACAAAGTGCCGGGATATGATACCCTGCACACAAGAATTCAAGCACACTCAAAGCCGTGCACTTACAGAAAGAATACAGTACAATACAGTAGTGTCAGGGCTCTGTCACAAAACCACGAGAAAACTAAATCAAAGTGACTAAACCCTGACAGAGATCACAATTTACTCAGCAATATGTGATTTCCTTTTTACTAAAATGTACTATTCCCCTTTTTGTTGTGTCAATAGGAGAATTATTAAAATAAAAATCTAAAAACAAACTCAATTACAGGCCAATCCAACTTGCATGAAGTTAATCACAGCAACTCATAATGTAAGTTAGCCCAGCAGGCACACAACATCATATGACATTACTATTTGGTTTAATTAAGGTTGCAACGTTGGATAATAAAATTTTTATATCAGCTTGATGTCTAATGCCAACATTAATTTGACATCCAATACCAACGTCAACTGACGTTGATATTTAGTTTTTTTCAGGTTGTGGTATTTACTAACCAAAGCCCAATGTCACCTAAACGTCTTAATGATGACGTCCACACAACGTCAAATTCTAACATCATTAGTTGATATTTTCTTGGTGACCGAAACTCAACGTCTCTTAATGTTATAATGAGGTCGTCCACAACATAGAATTTTAATATCATTAGACATTGACCTTTTGTTTGTTTTAGGTTGTGGTATTAACCAATCAAAATCCAATCAATCCAACGTCAAATTTACGTAAAAAACTGAAACTTAGTCATGTGGTATGGTGAACAAAACCCAATGTCACCTTAACGTCATAATAATGACGTCCATGCAATGTAAAATTCTAACAAAATTAGACGTTGATCTCTTCTTGGTTATGTGAAAACACCATTTGATCAATTAAACGTTACGGACTGCAAATAAAAGTAAATATCCCCTTTTGCTATTTTTTTTTCTTTAGTAGCAACACTCTTCACTGTGTCTCTGAATTGCTTTTGAGCTGGTTAACTTGAACGTTACCCAGGAGTCTGGTGAAAGACATCTGTTTGCAGCTCCATCAGTCAGGTTTGAATATTTCTCCGCTTCGTGAGAGTGTGTGCCACTGCTTGGATGCTGATCTGCAGTTATGGGTTCTGATGTAACATGATTTTCATTTTGAACCAAAATATAATGTCTTTCTGATGTTGGATGTTGACATCAGTGTGACATTGGGTTCTGACGTCAACCTAATCAAGTCCAATCAGTATAATCAAACACAGCTGGACTCAAATGAAGGTGTAGAACCATCTCAAGGATGATCAGAAGAAATATACAGCACTTGAGTTAAATATATGAGTGTCACAGCAAAGGGTCTGAATACTTAGGAGCATGAGATATTTAAGTTTTTCTTTTTTTAATAAATCTGCAAAAATGTCAACAATTGTTTTTTTGTTTTTTTTGTCAATATGGGGTGCTGTGTGTACATTAATGAGGGAAAAAATGAACTTACTTGGATTTTAGCAAATGGCTGCGATATGAAATATAATCACATTCTAAAAAGTTCTTTCCTCTTAGCACGTGAAAGGCAGAGTGGCAGCACGCTGCACCACTAGGATGGTTAAGTGAAAGTGCTAAGCTCCATATATTTAATGGTGTGCACTTGTGTGTTTATGTGTTTGTGAGCATGGCTGTGAGGAGGCAGAAGTTAAATTTGTTACATTTAAAGTTACATTTTTAAAACACTCTCTTCTTTACACACACTAAATGATGTTGTCCTCTTCACACCTCAAACACAATTGTGAGTTAAGATACTAATCTCCACAGGCAGTATACCACAAATAGGATCAGAGAAGCATGAAATCCATACCTTGTAAACACATACACCTTCAGACAGAGGCGGAGACTGACAGAGTAGAAACATCATGTCCATACAAAAATGCTTCCTCACAAGAGGATTTAAAATGCAGCATCTAAAATAATTATTTGTCTCTGTTGATTAGCAGCAAAATGTGACTGGTGATTGCCGATTTCTTATTAGTTGCACCCACTGCTGAAGGAACCAGGAACCTGTTGGTCTTACAGGTTTTGGTTTGTGCAAATGATTAAAAAGATGGTTAATATTGTTCTGGGAATTTCTGCAGTCATTTCATTGGGAATCTTTGCGGAATCTTTGGGAACCAATTTTACAATGGTTTTATAATGATGTTGGTCAAACAAAGATGGTTTCTGTGTAGCTGTGCTACTATTGTATTGCTGCACTATTGACAGTAGACCTCTTTTGTTCGTGAAGACACCTATATACAAAGAATCATATTTTCTCTTGATCATGTCTTATCTTGCTTAGTAAGCCAAGACCACCACTGATCCCAGCTTTAAAAATGGATGCGTGACATAAACGACATGACATAAATGGGAATAACAACTACTATTTTGAACCAAAATCAGAACAAAACAAAGCTGAAGGATAACGTTCGTAATTAAAAGTGGTTTGCATTTTAAAAATCACTTCAGAAAATGATTCTGTCTTTTCACAGAAATACGTAGGTTTATTTATAAAATCTGTTGACTTTATCAATCTTTGTCTTTCCCCAAAATTGGGGAAAAGCACATTTTAGCCACACTGAAATCCCAGTATCTCTTGAAATGAATCATATTGGGTCTTAGAAATTAAGATACCATAAAATGCAAGAACCAGAATCTAAAAGGATATTAAGATATTTTTAACACTTCTTGAGTTACAGGCATCCAAACTTCGAGCAAGAAACAGGTGCTTGTTTTTATTTTTGAATTGTCACCATTGACTTGGAACAAAGATTGTTAAAGTGAACAGAATTTACTAACAGACCACAATATTTGTGTAAAAGTAAAATAATGATGCTTCCATCTTTCTAAAGTTATTTTTTACCCCCTTGTGATTTGGCTCCAAATCTCTGGTAAAATGGCCTCCTCTAAAAAAAACGTTGCATTACTCAGACAAAATATATTCATCCATGACATTTATTGTTTTGTATTTCCTATTTTTTCAGAATTGTTTTTAGCTGGGGACATTTGGTTGATTTGACATGGAACATATTAACATACTCTCCTCAATGCACATTTAAGTAATAGTACCTAGAATGTACCTTGGGATACTTTAATTTCTCCAAATTTAAGTTCACCATAATTCAGTTCAGTTTATAACCTGACAGTTACATGTCAAAACACACAAGTGGATAAATTGTATGTAGTTACTGAGGTGCCACTGTGCATGGCGGGTCTCAACAGTCTTCAATCATGTTGATGAATCTCTTACATCAGATACTCATAGCATACTGTGAGGATTAAGGGAACACTTTCCCACGTTGTATTCTCATGTATATCTTTAAAGGGATTTCTGAAATACATTGGCAGTAAAGAGTATTATATTATATTCGCTCAGCCCTACACTCCCGTTACTATTATCAGTATTCTTTCCTTCCATCATTTTTCCTTTCATCAGACAGCCACAAATTATGCAAAATTACATAAATCACAGTGCATAATCCTCTAACCAACACATTATAGAAACCATGCTGTTTCACAACAAATCCTGTAATATAATCACCTGTCACGGTGGGTTGAAATTCAGTTTTTACATTGTACATTGTACACTTTATTTTGTTGGTGCTTTATGCCCAGGTCATGTCTCACAGTGAAGGCACATTGACATAATAAGCTGCCTGAACGATGAGGTGGTCACAAAAATGCCACATTTAATCTGTACAATCAGCCTGATGGTGAAAAATAGTTAATTGTTTATTCAGCTCATTATTTTTAAGGATTATCCATGTTTCCCCATGTGGTTGCATTTTCTACAGACACTGTGGCTACAGTCAAACTGAATGCATGAAAGGTTCCGTTTATGTAAAATAATAAAATGATTTGCATGTGTTCTCATAGTCATACATAATTAAATACCATACAATCCACACTTATAATGTGTGTACTTTTATGTATTATATGTGAGTGCCTGGCATGAAACTCACAGCTTGCTTAGTCATTATCATGCAGGTTGGTTGTGATTTATCTCTGGTTATGTACACAGTCTCAGTGTAAAATTGCGATGTCAATCAATATATGAAATGTTTTCATCTTCTCTAGTATTACTAAATCGTGTGAACGTGTCAAGGCCAATGCTTTAGAGAGAATCCCACATGCTTAACTGAGCTGCCTTTGCATGAGCAATGAGAATCATTTGACACTCAACAAAACATTGGCATAACCATTTCTCAAAAAGCAAGCTCAAAATGGAGGCTTCTCCAGTCTGACATGAGCTTGCAACACTTGAGGTTTGATGACACAATGCGTGATGTCTTCAGTGCAATGATAATATTGACAAATTTTGTGAATGCTAAAAAGAACAGGAACGAATATTGTAACACGGGGTGAATAACGAGGACGAGGAAGGCAGGGATCAATGTAAAAGTCTTTAATTAAACAAAAACGAAAACACTTTAAAGACAAACTGATAACGGCACACTTTTGCATAAACAACGGAAACTTGGAATAACTAGGAAAATGGAGACAAACCAGGAACAGTGACATAGGATCGTTAACAATCGACAAAGACAAGGGAGCACAAGAGGGCTTATGTACACATTGGAATGATGGAAAACACCTGACATGACTAACAACGGGGAGTGGCTGACGTGACAGCTGACGGAACACAAAGGATCACACAGGAGGAAACAGGAAGTGAAGAGACATGACATGACTGTGTAAAAAGTAGAAAGTAAACAGACTTTAACAGTACATATAGTATATTGATATGCATTTATCATTAGTATTTTTATTTTTGATATATATAAGGGAAACAGTGTTTCTGCAAAAAATAGCAGAAACATCTTGTAATACAGTTTGATTGGGTAAAACTTTATTTTATTGTCCTTTTTCGATCTGATCTGGACACGCATGAAATTTGAAATCAGATATAATAAAATCTATTTACCCTGCAGTGTGAACAGAGTCATAATCTCTTAATTTGACAATCAATAATCATTAAATTTTAATGTTTTAATTTCTGTGAAATTTGAGCACCTGTTATGTGGTTCGTAGAACTGTAAATCAGTTCATGCTGCTTTGGAAAACAAAGTTATAATTCTCAGGCTGTATTCATAGCTGGCACATTTGTCTAATGAACAAACAACCCCTGCCTAAGGGTACAGATAACCAGCTTTCTGTAGTACAATTGAAACATGATGAGTATTGGTTTCTGTTTTGAATCCAATATTAGTTGCAGTACTATTTTCAGCTTTAATCTGTTATAAGCAATGTTTAGTTGATATGATAATGGATGGACTTGTGCAATCAAAGACAAATGAGAAAAGAAACTGGAGTGGACGGCATTGTGAATGCTAATGTTTATGACTTTTGGTTTTAAAAAACAAAGTGATGTTCTCAGTGATCCGGGTTTATTGAGCTCTTGATTTAACAGCAGGGGGTAATGTCTTCAACTCAGTCTTGTTTTCACACTTGCATACTTACGCACTCACACCCATATATTGTCAGCTATTGAGCACCTGCTCAGAATACAAACACACCAGGAGCTCACGTATCCTGGCAACAAACTGCACAGTTTCAGAAAGTTCTGCAGGTTGAGTATCCATGCTGAAATCCATCAGGAATAAAGTGTGTGTGTGTGATGATTTATCAATCAGAAGCCTTCCTGCCCCATTTTTGCTTTGACCTAAAACGCAATGAGTTAAAGAAATATAAAATATAAAAGTTTATATTTTCAGCAAGCTATATACATGCAATATACATCAGGATTTCCTATAGATTTCATATATAAAAGACAAATTAATCAATGAAAATGATGATGTTTTATATTGGTTGTTTTAAATGATGTTTTATTAACAAAGTTCGGGAGGAACACGTCCAAGGATGAAAGCAATCAACTCATCATCAGCAATTACACCTCATCCTATCAGCATGAGAGGAAGCGTGTATATGTAGCCATGTTCGACTCACCTACATCCCTCGACAGTTTACGGCATCCCTCCACCACCGCGGCTCCTCACACTTAATTGTTCCTTTCAAAGTCAGGAATACGGGGGGAGTGCTCCAGGTTCGGGCTAAATACAGAGCTCGGAGCCCTCTCCTCGGACAGCACGCCAAATACGCATACCTTTAATACTCCTGAGTCATTGGTAAGTGTGAACTCGTGAACTCAAAATTTGTGCAAAATGAGGATGAGTTACATAATTTAATTCCAGTTCAAACAAAGAAAGCTTGTATTAAAATCCTCTGGATTCATAAAGTGGTTCTCTTTCGAATGGGAAACATTTTCTAAAGGACACTTTGGGGAATGCCTCAGCATGACTGGTGTGTGAAACGTCAAAACACAAAAATGTAATTGGCCGACTGTACCATTTAGCTGACTAATAGTCTACACACGCGCATCCTTTATATATACATATTTACAGTAATTTACCTGCTCCTTAGAATTATAAGGTTCTATCTACATTCTGAGTGTTTTTTTTAAATATGGAGCTTCCAAGTTTTCACATTCCATTTGACTTTGTAGATATAAATAAAAGGTGCCAACATATAAACACCAGTACATAATGTAAATGCATTTTCACAGAATATGTAAATAACGATAAAGATTTTAAAATATCTAGCTCCCTTTCTGGGAACTCGAGCTGTGTCGAAGCACTAGGGGAAATAGCCTTGCGTGAGTCACGTGAAGATCTGTGCAACCAATGAGAAACGAACGCATGTGAATGCGTCACTGCCGGCGGCAGCCGGTGACGTCATGAGGAAGAGCATAAAGGCGCGTCTGAAACCAGGGCGCGTCAGCTCTGAATGCCTTCAGCGTGCTGTGTCTGTGTGAGAGTGATTTTGAGTTGAGATAGCTAAAAATCATCAGAATGAGTGTGAAGGTTCTATCTGCATGCTCACTGTGGTACAGTGGATATTGTGTTTGCCTATCATGCGCGAGACTGGGGTTCGGAGCCCCGGTGGGATGAACTTTTTCACTGCATGATCTCCGCTCCCGCCTGGCGGTCTGTAACGAGGCCGCCCAGGCTAGTGTTCCCCGCAATTCGGGACCTGCAGTAGCTGAGGCTTTGTGGCGCTCTCGGTCCTGGGGATCATCAATGGATCTCGCTGAGGCTGCTGGGGTGGGTCCGTCCTTACCTCAGCCTTCACGAGATCAAGCGGGTCCCAGTCACGAGCACCCTGAGTGAGATGCTCGTGCTGTGACTCCAACACTAGCTCTATCAAGTTCAGAGAGTGAGATCGATTTAGCTAGTGTTGACCCGGTCGAGGAGGATTCGCCACTCTCCTCGCCGGCGTTTGAGGAGCTTGTTGAGGTTGTGGCGTGAGCGGTCTCTCGTCTGGGGCTTGATTGGCCAGCAGAGACCAGAAGCACTCGTCCTAAGTATGTTAGACGAGCGTTATCTTCTGACTCGCGTCATTTCCCCGCGCCGAGCAATGCCTTTCATACCTGATTTACATGCCGAGGTATCTAGATTTTGGGGAAGGCCAGCCTCTGAGAAAATGTATACACGTAATATTACGATGTATAATAATCTAGTAGGGGCTCAGATCATTGATATGGAGGGTTGAAGAAAGTGGATGAGGGCGAGTTACCTCGTCCCTCAGTCTGCGTCCTCCATTAAAGCTCTGGCGCTCCCCTCCAAGCCGATGCGCGTCACATCGTCTTTGGTGGGGAAAGCATACTCGGCATCGAGTCATGCCGCAGCGTGTCTGCACGGCACAACACTGCTGCAGGCATATCAGGCGGAGTTGCTTGGGGACCTCAACGAGGGCGGCGGTATCGGTCCGGAGGCAGTGGCAGAGCTGCGCCGGACCGTGGATCTGTCTCTTCGGGCCACTAGGGAGATGGCCGACTCTGTCGGCCGCTCCATGGCAGCTCTGGTGGCTACGGAGAGACACCTTTTGGCTCAATTTGTCAGCTATGAAAGATAGGACAAAATTGTTTTGCTGGACGCTCCTCTGTCCCCTTCGGGCTTGTTCGGCGATGCCGTGAAAAGCGTCGTCGACGAGTTTCAGGAGGCTGCTCGACAGCAGGTGGCGTTTAGCGAAGTTCTTCCCCGCCGCCTCCAAGTGAGACCGCCAGTCAAGCACGGTCTCAAAGCTCCTCGCACAGGGCCGCTCAGAAACAAAGTGTCGCCACCCGTCTTCCTCCGGTAATCCCCGGGGGGGTCGGGCCGACAAGTTCAAGTTCATGCCGCTGGTAGAAGGGGTGATTTGAGGGTTATCCTGAACGCCAAGTAGGCTAAGACTAAGCGGCCCTGATAACTAGCCGCAACAAGGTGGTGTCTCCCAGGAGCAGCTCTAGAGTCAGCCCGCCATGGGAAAACCACCCCCTCTGAGGAGGGTCTTGGAGCAATCCACCCGGGTTTCCGGTATCAGCCCCGGCTCAGTGGTGGATATGTTCTTAGTACCAGAGACCAGCCCGCAGAGGCTGGTTCCCTTAGTAGAATTCCGGGCTGCGTGGTTACGGCTACCCGGTATCTCTCAGTGGGTCCTGCGCACGGTAAAAATAACCCAGCAGGCTCTGGTCATGGAGCAAGAAGTGGACACTCTGCTGGCGAAAGGGGCCATCGGGTATGGACCCCTCGTGAACAGCAAGTCCGGGCTTTTCAGCTGTTACTTCATAGTTCCGAAGGGAGGATGGAAGGTTGCGGCTCATTCTGGATTTTTGTCTCTTAAATTGATGCGAAGAGATGCGACGCTCAGGCGGATCGTAGTACAGATTAGGTCCTATAACGGGTCCGGCACGATCGACATCAGAGACCTATAAATCCTTCATTCCCATCCTTCCACAATAGGAAGTTCCTGTGGTTCGCCTTCAGGGGGGAAGGCGTACCAGTATCAGTGCTTCCGTGTTTGGTCCGGCTGCTCTAAGCTCCTCTGTACTTGCAAGGTACTATCGTGTCCTGAACTGTCGACAACTTGGCTTACCCTGGCCAAGTCGCCGCAGTTAGCAGCACAACATCGAGGTGCTGTGCCCGCACACAGAGGAGCTGGGGTTAAGACTAAGACCAGGGGTTCTCCCTGAGGGGTACCCGCTTCGCAATCAAGGTCACAGGGCGATGCCCACGCACCCTGAGCATGCGGAAGAACTCTTGGTTCTCGTCTCACGATGCTTACGGCTGAACACCAAGAAGAGTGTACTTTCTCCTACTCAGAGAACCACTTTCTTGGGGGTCATTTGGGACTCAGTGGCCGTGTCTGCTCGGCTCTCCCCCGAGCGCATTAAGGCCGTTCGTCTAGCCTTTAGGAGCATTAAGCTGGGCCAGCCACTCATGGTGGTGGCTAAAGACCAGGGGTTCTCCCTGAGGGGTAACCCGCTTCGCGATCAAGGTCACGGGGCGATGCCCACGCACCCTGAGCATGCGGAAGAACTCCTGGTTCTCGTCGATGCTTACGGCGGAACACCAAGAAGAGTGTACTTTCTCCCACTCAGAGAACCACTTTCTTGGGAGTCATTTGGGACTCAGTGGCCACGTCTGCTCGGTTCCTCCCCGAGAGCATCCAGGCTGTTCGTTGAGCTGTTAAGCGACGAGTGACACTCTTACGTTGAACACCAAGAAGAGTGTTCTTTCTCCCACGTAGAGAACCACTTTCTTGGGAGTCTTTGGGACTCAGTGGCTATGTGGCTCGGCTCTTCCCCGAGTGCATTCAAGCCTTCGTTCAGCCGTCAAGAGTATCGAGGGGCAGCCACTCACGTGAGACACTCTGAGGTGTTAGGGTCCATGCAGCGGCTCCAGCGATTATTCCATGGGGCCGACTGTGTGCGAGACCCCTGCAGTGGTGGCTGAAAACCAGGGTTCTCCCCGAGGGCTGGAACCCTTGGTCCCCTTCTTATTTGGAGCAGATTTGGGACAGATACGGCAGGCACAGGTCTCCTGTTTGCCTCCGTAAGAATTTCTCTGCCCTCTGTGGCATGGTACAGGCGTAGCCGAGGCTACGCCTGTACGCTTTTTCCTCCCATCACTCTGCTCCCGGGAGTTCTGGCCAAGGCGGAGGGTTGCTGACCCCGCCCAGAGCTAATGTGTCTGGCGCCTTAGGGGGTCCAGCTCATAGAATCCGGTCTCTCAGCTGAGGTTGTAGAGACCATCTTTCAGTCCAGAGCTCCCTCCACGAGGAAACTACACCTTGATCCTCATGTCTTGGTGTAGCGAAAAGCAGATGAACCAAGTAACCTGTCAAGTCGGCAAAGTACTGGAGTTCCTGCAAGAAAGATTTGCGGCAGGGCTGTCCCCCTCCACCTTGAAGGTCTACGTGGCTGCCATAGCGGCTTGCCACGTACCTCTGGGTGGGGTATCCTTGGGCAGGGACCCCCTAGTCACTCGTTTCCTCCGTGGTACACTAAGGTTGAGACCTGCGGCACAGACCAGGGTGCCGGCTTGGGACTTGTCCGTGGTACTCCTAGGCCTGTCCCAGCCACCCCTTGAACTTTTAGAGGAATCTCTATTAAGTACCTCTCTCTTTAGACCCTTCTTTTGCTGGCAATCGCCTCGCTCAAGAGGGTCGGGGATCTTCAGGCCCTCTTAGTGGCCCCTTCATGTCTTCAGTTTACGCCCGGGATGGGAAAGGCATTTCTCCACCCAAGGCCAGGCTATATCCCAAGGTTCCCACTGAGGTGGCTCGGTCTATCACGCGGCAGGCCTTCTGTCCTCCCCCATTTGATGATCATGAGCAGGAGCAAGAACAAGGTCTGTCCAGTGCGAGCACTGGACGCTTACGTTCCAAGACTGCCACTTGGCGTAGGTTGGACCAACTGTTCGTTTGCGTTGGCTTTAGGACCCCTAAGGGGGCTCCAGCTTCTAAGCAAACACTAAGCAGGTGGATAGTCGAGGCTATCGGTCTAGCTCACGAGTCGGCCGGACATGCTTCTCCTTTGAGGGTCTGAGCCCACTCCACTAGGAGCATGGCGGCATCCAAGGCTCTCCTCTCCGGAGTCTCCTTGTCTGATGTTTGTGTTGCGGCTGGCTGGTCCTCACCGCACACATTCATGAGGTTCTACCAGCTAGACCTCGATGCCGCCCCAGGAACCAGGGTGCTCTCTCAGTGAGCTGGGACACACCCGGATGCTAACGTCGCTGAGGTGGCATTGGCATAGCGTTCCCCTAGTGCTTCGACACAGCTCGAGTTCCCAGAAAGGGAACGTCTCGGGTTACGTATGTAACCCTGGTTCCCTGAGGGGAACGATACGCTGTGTCTTTGCCTCAGCTCCTGGCGCCTCCGGGCCCGCTTCAGGCATTCATGGCTGACGCGCCCCGGTTTCAGACGCGCCTTTATGCTCTTCCTCATGACGTCACCGGCTACCGCCGGCAGTGACGCATTCACACGCGTTCGTTTATCATTGGTTGCACAGATCTTCACGTGACTCACGCAAGGCTATTTCCCCTAGTGCTTCGACACAGCGTCTCGTTCCCCTCAGGGAACCAGGGTTACATACGTAACCCGAGACGATATTTCTGATTGTAGTCTATAGTATAAATGACCAGTTACATCAGTTTGCTGCTGTTTGTTTCATTTATATTTATTCAAATATTAATGCCTTAATGAACCCATTGGTTTGTCTTGTCATAATTAGTGCTGTTTGCTAAGGCTGTATATATTCAGAAACATATTTTATGACTCTTTATGGGACATTAGCTCCATTAGCGTTGAATGTGTATTTTCCTCTCGCTGTGTCTTTGGGGTATCACACATCCTTTATACCCCATTATTTTGTACAATAATAGGCCTGTCAAGGCCATAGAAAGGATGTCAAGCACATATTTCCTTTTTTTTTAAGAGTGGAAAGAGTCAGCCATCATGTCATGCTGTCCTTTCTCAAATAACTCTATGTGATTGACCAGGGCCTTAATGAGCTGGGAAACCTTTCCGGTTGGTCCATTGGAGGTCTTGCTGGGAATAACTCTAATGAGGGGAGACCCTTCGAAATAGGACACCAACCAAAACCATTCAATGGAGAGAGATCCAATACCCAGGTGAGTCAATCCATTATGTTGCAGAGTGCAATAGGCCTTGGCTGGTTAACTACATGTCCAAAGAGTGGACTGATGGAGGGAGAGACAGAGGGAGAAGCAAAGAGAAAAGAATAGATGGAGACAGACCAATGGAGGGAATGAATGAATGAGGGGGACTCAGAGGTGGAAGTAGAGAAGAAGCAGAGACAAAGTAATAGAGTGTATATGAAGATGGAGAGAGGTGAACAGATAAATAGGGAGAGGTGAATGAAGTTAATTTGAAGAGGAAAGATTGGGATGGATGACACAAAAAAAGGGTATTGAGTAACTATATTTCTCCTGAAATCTTTGTAAAAAGGGTTTGATTATCACATACGTTTGTGATTGGTCCTGCTAACATTATAATAACAAGACGAAAATTATCATGAAACCTATATCAGTACAAATATGTAGAAATATTTTACCAAAAATTCCAAAATTTATGCTGAGATTGTCAACGAAGTAGAATTTACTCCAGTAAGATAAACTGTTACTATAAACCAGCCTTTCAGTAGTATTTTTACATGATTTACATGAACATTATTTACATGAACATTTTTGTATGATTTCCAATAATCTGAAATTATTTACATGTGAACATCTTTTAAGACAGAAATGTAATTAAAAAAACATAAATAGTTCTTATACTACTATGAAGATATAAAAAATCTATATATTGAAATACTATTAAATGTACAATCAGGTAATTAATATATATATTTTTTTAAGTCTCAAGTAACTCTGCATGACCGTTTCCAATTTTTAAAGATTTAAAATTGAACATTCCTATGTTATTTTCATTTTGTGATATTCACCCACCTAGTTTAATGAGTTTAATATAAACCTAAAATTATTTGTAAAGAATTACTAATGAGATCACATTGCGTAAACATTAAGTTGTTTTAGAAGAAAGGCCTCCATTAAACACCAAGTAATTCAACATGTCAAACTAGTCATTACATGCCGAAGAACAGTGATAAGATAATGGAAAAGAGAGAGATAAGGAGGAGGAGGAGGCTGGAAAATCTGAGATGGTAGAATGAAAGAAAATGGAGGTGAAAATAAATAGCTGTTTTCTCGAGAGCATCTGTTCTTGCAGTCTCATCTGCTGACATCTGTCCTCAACAGCTATCAGACAGCTGCTCTTGTACTTCAACCACCCCATGCTCCTTTCTTTTCCACTCACTTGCTGTCTTTAACGTTGCCTCTAACTATATTGCTAGTTTCACGGCTGCCATCCAGGCTTTTCTCCTTCTGTCCTCTATTCCAGTTCAATTTACATATTGTTCCAAAGGAACTTTATTGAGAGTAGTCCCATACAAACTCCCAAGTGAGCAAACTAAATGTCACTGTAACAAGGACAAACTATCAGATGTTTAAGGGGATGAGAAACCGAGTACAAACCAATAATCAACAGAGGAAACAGAGGCTCTTAGCATGTTTTTTTTATTTGAACAAATTTAATCCAGCCATATTATATTGACAATTAATTTGTTGTGCAGTTAAGTATAATGATTATAATGATTTTAGCAAACAATATATGATATATACATAGTACAAACATAAATCTTCATATGCATTACATAATCAGAGTTTTTTTTTCAATCTGGTTATTAAAAAAAGAAGACATTTCATGCTTTCTTATAGATAACTTTCTTATGTATGTGAGGCAAGTAGCCCATATATGTCTGGAAACAGGCAGATTCAGTAGCAAGTTTAGACAAGAGCTTATTTCTCATAATAATAGTGCAAACAATGACAGTAAGCATAAAACAGTTATCCGGGTGGCGTAAGGGCACAACGGGCAGCCAGATGTGTGGGATGAGCAAGGTGGTGAAATCTTCAGGACAGGAACAAAATAACCGGAATAGAGGAACACCAGAGGGACTGGAAGGCAAACAGGACCGAACCATGGAAAACACAACAACGATCTGACTAATACAAGGTGGTAGCAAGACGATATAAAGGCCGGGCAATGAAGTGCAGCAGGTGGTGATGATGAATGATGAACTGGTAATCAGTAGCCACGCCACATACACAGAGAATGAACCAGTGAATTCATGAACAGTGACAATGTCAGAAAATGCTTCCTGTTTTTTTTCTTTATTTTACAAAAGTGCAACGTTTGTTATTATTGTGAGATTACACAAATACAAGTAGACCCTTTACTGTTTCAAATGAAATATTACTCTTATCTGTGCTTTAAGTTGCTTCTGCTGTTTTCAGGAAAAAATGTAAATGATCATTTCAGAGGCTATGTATCTTCCATACTCCATACAAACATGGTTAATATTAACGCATGTTTATCTAGGTTAATGTTAGAGTGAACAGCTATGTAAAGTTGCTACTACTTACATGTTTCAAATGATAAGTCGATATTTGAGATCGATGGATGATAGGTGAATTGGATTTGCTGCCTGGCATACTGTAATCATAAGGACCCACCTTGCACATTAATGATCTGATTCCAGCATTCCAGTTAGTGAACAACATGGAATCTGGCCTGAGAGCAAAAGATGGAGGTGGACTGAGTGTATTTGATAATTAATAAAGTAATTGTAGCAGGTATAAAATGTATCTCTTTCTCTCTCTCATTCTGTTAATTTGGGATGGGTCAGGTGGTACTAGGTCTGAGGAGTCACCAGTACCACGCAATGACATGCACTGATGAGTTCTAGCAGTAATTTCCTGCCTCTTAAATTGGCTGTTTGGTATGTGTGGTTGCACGTGTGTGTGGTTGCACGTGTGTGTGTGTGTGTGTGTGTGTGGGTATGGCTGCATTGGCTGAGAAATTAGCCTCTTCTCTCTACCGAGACACTTGAAATGATGAAATTATGAACTTGGACACATAAGAACAATAATTACAAAGATAGATAAATATTTTTGAGCCGATTGCAGTTATGCAGTAACTAAATGTGAATCACAATGTGGAATAAGTCAGAAATAGAGAATTTTATTTAGTATTCACTGAAATTTAATTAGTTTACTATTATTATATAAATTTTTATATAGTAGTTCCCTGAATGAGCTAATTGTCATAACCGTTATGCATTACATATGTTTCTCATAACAGTTACACATAACATATGTTTATATGTTATCTGTAGCAGATTCACCCACTCTTTTTTAATCTACTGCAGGGGTGCTCAATACGTCGATCGCGATCTACCAGTCGATCGCCAAGGTACTATTGGTAGATCGCATGACAAGGTGAGGTGACATTGTCATGAACTGACGCTATACAAATAAAGTTGAGTTGTTTTGAATAAAATCTAGACGTCAGCGTACCAGCCATCCTGTCACTTGATTGATACACAGGACAACCAGTCAGATGACATCTGATTTTTTTCCGTACAATTAGGTCACTTGTGTGCTCAAACAACGCCCCTGAGCGCTACAAAGCTAACAAGCTAGTCGTTAGTTACATCCTAATTTGTCGCTCGGTTTTTTCCTCTTAAACGTAAGATAGGGTATAAAAATGAGTGAGGGAGCTGGACCAAGTAAGAAGAAAAAACAAATCACTTTCATACGGAATGGGAGGAGGACTTTTTTTCACGATGACATTTTCAAAGGTGCGTTTGTCTCGTCTGCCAGTCTACCGTTGCAATACCAAAGAAGGGAAATGTGGAGCGGCATTTTCTGACTCTTCATGGAAAATACAACACTGTATTCCCACCGAAAAGCGAGCTGAGAAAGACAAAGGTGAAGGAGCTAAAACCACAGTTGATGGGATGTACAAAAAATGTACATAATTATGTTGTGTTGTGCAACATATGTGGTTATACATCAACATAAGTTGTGAGAATCCTCAATATATTTCTCAATATATATAATGAGTAGATCATTTTGACTTGGTCATTTTAAAAGTAGCTCCCATGCTGAAAAAGTGTGAGCACCCCTAATCTATTGTAACCAAGATGCTGCGCTGAGTTTGCGCTTTTGGGACACCTTGTGTGTGACTGGATGTGAAGCATGTGTGAAACAGGTGCACCTTTCATTTCAATTAATTGTTTCTGCTTTTTTTTAATGGTGCCATAAGTTAACGCTTTGAGGACACCACTGCACTGGAAGCGTCTGGATCCATCACTGTTGTATAATCTGTGTTCAGGAGCATTTTGTTTTGTGTTGGGGCGGGAGGCTACATCAAATGTGAGAACCCGATATTGGTAAGCTTCACCCCAAAAGTGAACTTCCTGTGTTTGGGCTGGAATTCTAAGAGAAAGTATGTGTGCTTGAGATCAATTGTGATTAATTAATTGTGATGTTGGATGTGTGACATGTGAGTCATCTTGATAGTTAGCATCTTCATCTTAAGAGTTCTGATGGAAGATTTAAATTTGAACACAACCCTCCAACCCTTTCTTGTGAAAGTACCAACTGTAGTAGCCAGACTCTTTCTCTGGGAGGGGAACATTTTTTGTGGCCCTTTTGCCTAGAAGAGACTGCAGTCCTTATGAAAGCAAATGCACCTGCTCTGGTTCAAAAGTAGTGGAGCAGCATTGAAACCATTGACCATCTGGCAACACCATTGAAACGTGGAGGGCAATGCGATTAAGTATAAGTGTCCCCAAATAATCAAGCCAGAAGCACTTGTGTGGATATTGTTCTGCACTGCTTGGTGGGGAACATTGACTTTTTAAGTGACAATAAGCTCCTTGGGAAGAGATAGATTGCAAGTGTCTCTTCTGACTGGGGTATCATTATATTACCATGTGCCATTGAACCAAAATAAGTCAACGGCGAAGGCACACAAAGTACAAGGTTTCCCTCATGAATGAGTTAAAGACATGGAGGTCCTTAAGAAAGAGCAGTCAAGTTGCAATCTGACTATTGCACCAGTTACCACCTTGAGTAACTTCATATGCTTTATTATTGTGGGAGTAATGTTCTGAGGTGTTCCTCTCAAAGTCCATTTTTCCCCAATTGTAATTTTGACTAAAATGGCTCTTGATGCACTCCCAGGGCAGACATAGTCTGCAAGCATCTCTCTGACATGAGAATGGGTTGAGGTCAAGGGCACAAACACACATAACATAGACAGGTTTTTGTTGTCATCTGTGTGCACTGTGTACACTGTAGACAATATGGCCTCCAAGGTGGTGCTGGAGGATCAGGGAGGCAGGGCGGCACAGCATTCCATTGTGGCGCTGGAGGATTAGGGAACCTGGGCAGTGCAGCCTTCCCTGGTGGTGCTGGAGGAACAGGGAACCAGGGCAGCGCCGGAGGATTAGGGAATCCGGGCGGCGCAGCCTTCCATGGTTGGAAGTCTCTCACAGAATGCTCTGCCTCCTTTGTCCCACCCACCCTTGAGTTGACACTATAAATGAATTTAATATGTACAATATAATATGTAACAATACATTTTACGGTGGCTTCATAAATTAATTAAAAATTAATTAACACACCTGAAGTACATTCCTTGCTCTTCTTTTTTCTTGAAATAGAGCTTAAGAACCTTGATGAATTTTTAAGAAGAATGTACACTGTCATCTTAGTCTGATGAAATTGAATTAAACACACCTTCTCAGTATGAACTTCCCATGAGGACTTGAACGCACCATTACACATGATCTTTTTGCTGTCATTAAGTGACATGGTTTAAATAGGTCCACAGTGAATTTAAAGAATAAGTCTTGCCATTCTTTAAATTAAAATAGAACTGCCTGAAACACAAAATGCTAAATTTAGTTGTTTCCACAACAATAAATAAGCCTAAATGTATTATTGTTAAACATTTAATAATCTAATTTATTATAAATCCAATACCAACCTATTCAGTATTCTAAGATCCTCGAAGGAATTGTAAACATTTATATGTCTGTAAAGTCATTTAAATCTGAAGAGTTTTGCATTTTATTTGCTGTCAGTTCCTTCACATTGTATATTGTTTCATGATATTGTGTGTATTAGAACCACACTTTACGAACGAATACCTATGAATACTAATGTGATCATCTGCTCATACATTACATTTTATCAATTGCTCTTTGAGAATCTTCTCATTTCCAGGCCAGACAGCCACATGTGGCTCAAATAAGGGACAGATAGAAGTGATTGTAATGTGGTAGCTGAGGTGATTATAATTAGCCTCATCACGCCTCATCTCCCTCGTTGTCAGACGTCAGGTCACCTATAATGTTGCACAAAAGCGGTAGACGCTCAATTTGGTTCCTTTTTTATCAAACAGCTCATACAACTGCCATACCACAGGCCCACCAATCAGGACAATTAGACAACAGGGCAAACACCTGGTCATGCATGTGCTTTTATTCCTGTTCTGTGATGAGAGTATAATGGTGGACTTCTGTCTGTTCTGTATCGTCATTTTTTATAAGATGTTCTGTCTGTCTGTAATTCACTTTTGATTTTGTTCAAGTTAATTTTTCTCTCAGTAGAGATCACACAGAGTGAAAAATTTGACATCTTCGCATACTTTGATTAGGACTCAGACTTTGTTCTTATGATAATCATTATCATACATTTCTATGAACTGCACACGTTTCTATATCATGTTTTCTGTTGTCTGTGACACTAGGCAAATCCAAACAAAATGCATCTCTTCTTATAATCAGTGATTGAGGCACTAGTAATAATTGTACATTATTTTAGGTTAGCTACAACGTATTTTAGGTTAGTAGAATCTTCCATAAATCGTTTCTTGTAAATTTTCAGCTCACTCTCTTTTGAACATCTACAGCTCATTTCACACTAAAAACTCAAGTTGACTTCATGAACTCAAATTGCTCAACTCTAAGGAGGAAAGGGAGACAGAAGAAAGTCCTAGAATGGTATGATAATTACTAACAGAGCATTTTCAGTTTGAAAATGTTAGCATGCTAGATCAGTCAGTGAATCTATGTGAAAAACCATGGACCTCAGAGTCAATTTCATATATCAATTTTAATAATGTACTGTCATTTGTGTGAGTAGTACTCAATGACTGTAATGAGGACTTAGGCTTAATGGCATCCAAATGCAGTTTACTAAAATAAAAAGCAAGTTCAGAGTACAGACAGGTGTGGGTCAAAACATAAGGGCAAATAATAATGTCAGAGGCAAGGCAGTAAATGTGATCATAACAGGCAGAGGATTGGAGCAGTCAGAAAACACCAAGATAATTAGTCCAGGCAAACAAAAGATTCATAAAAGGCAATCCACCGTAGAGTCAGCCATGAGCAAAAAAAAAAAAAAAAGAAGAAAACCCACACAAACAGTAATAGGCAAAATAATTGATGACACACAAGGGATTTAAATAGTCTGAATGATAAGCAACAGGTGAAGAATAATCAGTTCAGGTGTGTGGGCTCACAGGAAGTGTAGTCCAATATGAAATGCTTGAACTCAGGTGAGTGAGTCCTCTAGTGGCCGATTAAGGATTATTTACCGCCATTCGTGGAAACGACATTCAAGCTGGAAATATATCCTTGGACGTTTATTTATTTACATCTACAGTAATGTATCTCTAATCTTGTAATCATTTACATTCAGCAATGTAATGATGCGTGTGTGTTAGACATTACTTTACACAGTATTCTGTTCTAATTTAAAGTATTATAAATACATTCAAGAATTGCAATTATGCAGATTTTTTTTTTTTTTTTACTAGATACTGTTTTTTTAAACTTACATTTTATTTGTTACTAAATTTTAAGCGTTACTGTAACTTCAAGTTCAAATGATAGCATTATTTATATATTTCCTACTTGGGTCATTCTGTGTCAACTAGGTCCCCCTCTTTGCCAACGACGATCGTTCAAAAAGCGTTCAAAAATTCCAGAGATAGACAAGAAGTGCTTTTTCCCATTTTTTACTGTCACCGCTGGGATATAATGCGACAAATATTGTTACAGTCAACAGATTTTACTAATAGACCTTCCAATCTCTGTGTTAAAATAAAACAATTACGCTTGTTCTTTCTGAAGTCATTTTTACCCCACAATAATTTGGCTTCAAATCTCAGAAATTAATATTTTGACCTCTACAAAATAGTACATTAGTCAGTAATTATACATGATATTTAATATTGTGTTTTTAATCACTCTTTATATTTTTATTTCTTCAAAAATATCAACAAAATTAAACATTTAAGAAATTGCTTTGCTTTAACAGGTAATGATCCACGTATAAAATGATTGTTATTGTATATTGGTACACCTGTTTTGTTGCGTAATAGGATAAAATGAAAAACTTTTTTTAAAGTAAAACTTTGCATTAAAAATACATAAGCGTTTAGATTATTGCTAGTAAAACATTTAGAGAAATGCCATCTTAAACTGAAAGGCTCATGATACTCTATTATTCTTTACAGGAGAAAAAATGGTGTTCATGTGGCTAAAACACATTTAAAAGATTTATGTTATAATGACACAACTACCTTGAGTAAAAAGCAAAAACATAATTAGAGCACAATAACAAAGCACACATGCTTTTATTCCCATTAACCTTTTATTACAAATTTTGTTATGATTGTGATAAAAGGCATTAAATTATAAACCAAAATACATAACATTAAGCCTAAACACTTTTTTGGTTGAAGCTGAAATAATTTTGTGTTTTTGAGGTCCTTCAGTGGTTGTTTGCTTCATTGTTGCAATGGCCTCATTATCTGCGAAAACAGTCATGTAGAAGCATGCAGTATTTCTTTATTTGTGCCAGGGTTTATTTTGGTCTAGTTTATACTTGGTTTTGTGACAGAGCCTATATTGTCTTGTCTATTCTGTCCATGTGAGTTCTATTTTGTGGGTGGCAAATTGTTCGGATCCCAGCACTTCAGTCTAGTTTGGTTTTGGTTCTGTGTCGGGATTGGGACATCCATGCTCCATGTGTTTGTATTCTGTTCTGAATGCACAAGATGAATATTCCCTCATTCTCGTGTGCTCCGTCTTGTTTTGTGAATGTGCAGCTTCGAGTTCACTTGGGCTGTATGCTCTCTTTATTACGTTCAATGTAGCGTGTTTCGTGTTTACATAGTTTGTGTGCTTTCATGTCAAGTTTTGTCTTGTGCAGCATAGCACGCATTTATGTTTTTGCTGGCTGCTTGTCATGTTTTGTTTTAACGCATGACTTATGAGTGTTCTCATTAGCTGCATGTTCATGTCTTGTTTTGTTTGAGCACATGACTTGTGATTGTGTTCGCTGGCCATGTACTCTTGTTTGGTATGAGCACATGGCTTGTAATGTCCGTTTCCTGGTGCATTGTGCTCTCTTGTCTATTGTCTTGAACCCGCCCATCTTGTTATCTGATTATTGATTCTTAGCTGCCCTCCTCCTTCACCTTCACTCTTGTCTGCTCCCTATTTATTGTCCTTGTGTTTGCTGTCCTGTGCCTGATTGTTGTTCAACATGCACCGATGTCATTGGACCATCATGTTAAGGCATGCATAGTTTCCCCAATTTTTTTATTTTTTTTAATTATTACTTAAAGCCCACTTGTTTTCTGGATATTGATACCTCGCCTCCTCTTTTCACCCCAAAATGCTTGAACTCAGGTGAGTGAGTCCTCTAGTGGCCGATTAAGGATTATTTACCGCCATTCGTGGAAACGACATTCAAGCTGGAAATATATCCTTGGATGTTTATTTACATCTACAGTAATGTATCTCTAATCTTGTAATCATTGCTTTGTAATTCAGCAATGTAATGATGCGTGTGTGGGGAGTGTTGTTAGACATTACTTTACACAGTATTCTGTTCTAATTTAAAGTATTATAAATACATTCAAGAATTGAATTATCTGGTCTGCATGTGTGAATGCATATTTCATGTGTGAAGCTGTAGGAAACCAGCCATTAAAGCCTTTCAGGTTGTTTCAGTTACTTTTACAAGCGTTATAACCTTGAAGAAAAAAAATGGGACCAACAAAATTTGTTAAAATGCTGAATGCAGTTTAATATATTTGCAATCACTTTGTCTCCCACATTTGTTATTTACCTCCATTATATATAAATAGGATCATTGCAGGTTAAATTCAAACTGGGATGCAAAGAATTTCAATTTGTGCTGGCATATCTGTGACAAAAAGACTAAGAACTAAAGGAAGAAAAAGCTAATGAAATATTTAATAATTTGTTCCTTTTATGCCATTATGACTGCATTTACCTAATCTAAACCACATTATTAGGATCTGCTGCCAACCTTGAATCCTCCCTGAACCTTGATTTGTTTTTGCAGTCTGTCTTCATTTGGTCTCAGAAGTCCAGTTTAATTCTACTGAATAATGTGCAGTCAAACTCTCCGTTCTGAAGATTAATTTTTTGGAATTAAAATCAGCATATAAGCAAGGGTCAGGCTGCCCCAGAAACTCTTTTTTTTTTTCAAGTGAAAGTGCTGCTGCTAAAATGATAATGAAGAAAATGGCTAAAACTAAGACGTTATCAAGTTATTCACTCTCCTTCTCTCTGTACAGCAGCCATCCAGAATACATTCTGTTGAACTGAAATTATTCAGCAAGAACACATTAATTTTTTTAAATGTTACAAAAGATTTCTATTTATGATAAATAAATGATGCTCTTTTTTTCTTTCTATTCATGAGAGAATTTGGCACAACATTAAGAAATCAGCACAACTGTGTGATGATATTAATAATAATCATAATAATAATGTAATGATAATAATAAAAAAGGTTTCCTGAGCCACAAGTAAACATATTGGAATAATTTCTGAAGGATTAAAATATATTCAAATGTAAGACAGCACTTTTTAATCATAATATTTCACAATATTACTGTATTTTTGTTCAAATAAGCTCAGCCTTGTTGAGAGTAAGAGAGACAGTTTGCGTTAACCTAGACAATCAGATCGAAGCTGATGGTTTCATTAAGAGCTTACCATTTTTGTGTGAAGGAATGTATCAGATTGTTTGTGAACATGATTGCAGGGTGTCTGTATACATGACATGTGAGGCTGAGATTAGGCTTAAGCAAGCACAACTGACATGTCATGATTAGCCTGAACAGTGCTGCTGTCATTTCTAAACTCATATATTTGTTTCAGGATAACTTGACTGCCTTATACTCCATGCTAAGCCATGTTGAATGTACATTAAGTTGTTATTGTGAAAGAAAGTGAAATAACTCCTTAAATGTTAACAGAACAATGTGTTACCTTGACTGTTCGATGTCATAATAGATTTAGCATGATAGTACTGTACTGTTAAAACCTACAGTATAATACCACATTGTACATTACAGTGACATTCTGTCATTTACATTGCGTATGGAAAGTATTCAGACCCCCTTACATTTTTCACTGTTATATTGCAGCCATTTGCTAAAATCATTTACGCTATTTTTTTTCTCAATATACACACAGCACCCTATATTGACAGAAAAACACAGTTTGAAAAAAATTCTAACTGTGTTTCAAACACAAAGAGTGAACAATGTAAGGGGGGTCTGTATACTTTCCATATCCACTGTATATTGTATTCTGGTCATGTCAATTGAGCAGGAATACTTTAGTTTTGCTGTAACCTTGTGTAACAGGTATAAAAATTACACTCTTAAATGTATAATTATGCAGAATTCACACACAGATATACAGTATCTCATATTCCCGATTGAAATAAGTGCTTTCCCCCTTAATTGTTGTGATGTTATGAGCCAACATAATTTGCTGTTCTGTCTCAATATTAATAGAATAATATTTAATATGTGGTGTTGCTTCATTATGCTTCATTAACCACTCTTTACTCATGATACCCTGACCCATGTGATACCGTGATTCTGTTGTGTCTTGTCGCGTGTATTTCTGTAAAGTGCATAAGTTTATCTGCATACTACTTTGTGATTTTAGGGCTTTTATTTCCTTTATCTTCTGCTGTTATTAACCCTTCATTTTGTGTTTTTCACGCTGAGTTATATTTATTCATTCTGAGCCATTTCATTTTAGTCCTATGCAACAGCAAAATGTTTGAAGTTTCACCTCAATGTTTTGTTGGATGGGGCGAGGGACTTTAATGTAATAACTGGACATGTACATGTGTCTGATTCAGCTATTAGTACCACTGTGAGCCCAGTTGCTTGTGTTACCCCTTTTACAGGACCAAACACAGATCATGTAATTGCTCTTTAGTTAGTATTATTAATTGTATCATTAAAATTGTTGAACGTTTCAGGCAGTCTTAGTATAACTCAACAGCCCATCCAAGTGCACTCAAAGTTAAATCTGCAGAATTATAGTGATTGATTTGATTGATGCTTCCAATTTGAAAGTCATTTTCCAACATGTTACACCACCACCATTCTTTAGGGGTGAGAAAAGGGATTTATTTACTGTGCATGAATGGGAATATATGATGTATAGTTATTTGAACAGTAAGAAATGCACTGATGAAACTGAGGCTTCTGCCTTCATTTGGGCAGAGGGATCTAGTCATAGTCCTCTAGTCCTTGTTCAACTTCCCAGGGCTGACAGCTGCAGTATTCCCAAACACAGTGTTTGACAAACTGAAGCACAATTTCAGTGAGCTGACATATTCGAACATGTTAATGGATGACTTTTTTAAACACCTTCCCTAAGGCAGACGAGAGCTCAATGGACTACTGCATATGGTTGAATAAGCCAATTGATCTAGCAGATGGGTGCTTGCATAGTGTGTTGAGAACCCTGCAGTTCAAGCTTTTCTGATGCTTTTCTCACACTGTCCTGGTCTTTACCATCTGGGTAATCATCTAGATAATCTTTTAGTAACCTGAAACTGAAAAGTAACAGTAACCTGAAAAGAGTTTCACGTTTGTTGCCTTTGTCTGCGTGACATCAGAACACTGTTATGGTCTGTGATAATCCCATACCCAATTCTCCCAAATAGTCTGAACTCTCGTCAGGTCAGTCACAGTGCTCTGGTAATATGCTCACAATGGTTTGTTAAACAGTACCAGGGCTGATGCCCCCCTCCCCACCAAACCATTGTGAAATACATCATCTCTGGTGCACACAGATTATATGGCAGCAGGTAGGGCTAGGTGTTTGCCCTGCATGCTTAATAAAAAAATTCCAGCTGGTCCAAAATAGCAGCTTGAGGTCTTACTAGAACCAAGAAGTATGAGCACATTACCCCAGTTTTGTCAACACTGCATTAGTCTGTCTCCCTATTAAACACTGAATACATTTTCAAATCTTGCTAATTACTTACAGAGCATTAAATAGGTTTGCTTTTCTCACCGATCTCTTAACACATTATAGTCCTTCGCGTCTATTACGATCCCAAAAGGGCCAGTTGATAATACCTAGAATATCAAAGTCAACTGCTGGCAGTCAATCCTTTTCCTATTTAGCACCTAAACTCTGGAACTGTTTTCCAAATATAGTTTAGGAAGCAGACACACTCTGTCAGTTTAAATATAGACTAAATGTACATCTCTTCAACATAACACATCTGAGGTGTCTGCAGATACCGTGACTCTACTAGACCCTCCCCTATGAAGGCCTCATAAACTCCAACCAGACGGAACTGGATTGATGGTTTTACCTGAAATGTTGTCAATAAAATAATAATGTACTGTTTGTCTATTGGCTAGAGGAGAACTGGTCCCCTTGACTGAGTCTGGTTTCTCCGAAGGATTTGTCCTCCATTCTGTTCTTCATTCTTCATTCATTCACCTGCTGGAGTTTTGGCTCCTTGCGACTGTCGCCTGTGGCATGCTTAGTTTGGGACACTTAACACTTAATATTCATCAATATTATTGATTGGCCTGCTCTTCTGATATATAACCAAAACAAATATTATTTTTATTGTTTTCCTGTGACCCCTGTAAAGCTGCTTTGAAACGGTCTATTGTTAAAAAAAGGAAAAAAATGCACTATATAAATAAAGGTGACTTGACTATCCCTTTCATAGTAGTAGATCAGATTCAAGGACTATTTTGTCACAATAGATCTAAGGGACGCATACTTCCATATCTCCATCATTCCCTGTTACAGGAAATTCCTGAGGATCGCTTTTGGGGATGAAGCATTCTAGTACGTACCATGTTCCTCCACTTGGGCTAGCTCTCTCTCCTTGCACGTTCAGGCCAGAAAAATGCCAGTTTGGCATTGAGATGTCATCCTTGCCCAGATAAAGTGCCTGGGGTTGAGACTCAACACAAAGAAAGAGTGTGTTGGCACCAGCGCAGAGAACTACATCCCTGGGTGTGGTATGGGACTTTGTTAAGATGCGGGCATTTTGGTCTACTGCACGTATCTAATCCATCCTGACCATGGTTTCCAGGGTAAAGCTAGGCCAAGCCATCACTATAAATCACATGTATAGGGTGCTAGAGATCATGATGGCTGCATCCAATTCCTTTGGGCCTACTGCACAGGAGACCCCTAAAGTAGTGTCTCAGAATCAAGGGGTTCCCCCCAAGAGGAAATACATTCTGTACAAACAGGGCTATGCGCAGATGCCTTTGTTTTCTTGGTGATATGGAAAAGCCTTGGTTCTAGCCCCAGGGCCTGTTGTTGGGAGCATTGTGTTGCAAGAGGAGCATAACATAAAGTAAAGGGTTGTGAAGACTCAGGGAAGCCTAAAATAAAACACAAAAACTGTTTGCTAAATAATTTAGGGGAGGGGCTCTAACTTACCTAAAGAGGGGGGGCAAACAAATAAACAACACAAACGTAACGCAACTCCCTCACAATATGTATAATCAAATATAAATTAAGAAATGGCACAATACCCTGCTGCTTAACCTTTCATAGCAGGAGGAAGCACAATTAACACTCCTTGCTGACACAGGTCACTGCTGAGTTCTATTGGCTAATGCACAATCTTAGAAGGTCAAAAGAAAACATTACAATTCAGATTTCAGTCTGCAGCAGGGGAGAAGCGTTTCTCCCAGCATCAAACACTGGACTGCCCCATTATTCTCTTTGTCTCAGGCATACACGCACAAACGAGTTACAGGTGGTGGTGATTTGCTCTGAAAGGGAGTAGAGAGAGAGAGAAAGAGAGAGAGAGACAGACAGCAGGCAAAAACACTAACGCAAGGCACACGACCATGTCCACCCCTTAGTAAATAGAAGTAAAGTAAATAATAATAATACGTTATTGGAAAATACGGTACAATTACAGTTAATCAAAGTACAGCAACTTGCTAACAACCAAGGTACTGACAGTAACGTATTGTATAAATTGTTAACTGTGCAGCAGCACATATAAGGTCCATCCTGATGGTAACTGAATATAATTTATTTCAATCTTAAATGCTTCAAAGTCATTTTAAATTTGAGAAAGTGATATTTTATCTAGCTATTTAATGTGTCAAACTAACTCTTACATTTATTTTTCAACTCAGTGTGTCTCCTATTCACTTTTTTTTCTTTTGTCCAGATTTGGCAAGAGCTTATATTGTGAAATTCAGCTCTCACCTTTGTAATATGATGTGATCCACATTTTAGTCTGTAGTTTTGCACAGTCAGACAAGCTTGACAGACATTTATGTAGGGCAGTTTCTGGACATGGAAGAGCCAAGAGAAATATCTTCCATCCGACCATGATAGAGACCCACTAGGGAAGCTTAGCTTGCCTTCATCTTTGATAACTGTCTGGGGTAAAAGGTAGCAAACAAGATAGAGAAAAAGAGAAAAAGAAAAAGTGAGAGCTGGAGGGAGGGAGGGAGATATAAGAAAGAGTGAGAGCAGAAAGACACTGGGTTATCACAGTATGACCATTTGCTCTTTGGTCAATAAGGCAGCCTGCTACCAGGCACTGAAATGTCACAGAAGTCAAGCTGACATGATGTACATACCAGAGTTCAAATTTCAACAGCTCAAACAATGAGGATTAATCTGATGGTGTGAAGAAACCGCAACTGAACAGCCTGTTTGAAGGAGAATGCTGATCACTTCCTGATCGTTGTGTCTAACTGAATCAAGATGTATGTAGTGTGTAGATTATTTTGCATTTAAATGTAAATATGCCCCCACTTTTTACATAATACGACAATTCATTTTGTGAATGGTATCTGTGGCTACTTCTGATGTCTTTTTTTAAATATGTGGCCTTTATCACAGGAAAAAATACAGTAAAATAATCCCTTTTTTATATATAAACAGATTTTATATAAACAGCAAAAAGACATAGCTACTAAACAGATCACTGCCCTGCGTCGAACGCTTTGGGGAATACCTTGACAAATTATTGAACGATCGACTGAATGTGAGTGACAGCTGCAAGTTGGTGACGTCACGAACCAGGGTGATAAAGGTGCACCGGAATCCGGAGACGGTAGCTTTAAGTGTCTTCAGCAAACATTTTGTGAGAGTGTGTGTTTTCTTCGACTGAACTATTCCCTAGACTAGTTTAAAAGAAAGGGGCTCTCCAATTTTAAAAAATGGCGAATCAAACATTTGTGCAGTGCGCGTCTCCCTGCCCTCACTACATTTCGAGTGGGGATGCCCACTCACTGTGTGTTTGTTGGGAGCAGAGTATGCTCACTTGAGAGCGCTGACCGCAATCACTGCAGCCAGCCTCCGCGGTCTTTGATACTGAGTTCACCCAGGCTCGCGACCCCGCTGTAGTCAAGGTTCTGTTACGATCTAGGTCCTGGGGTTCGCAAGTGGATCTGATGGCGGGGTGTGAGACGGTCACTGCCTTATCTTAGCCCTTACCTGGCAAATCCAGTGCCAGTGCACGCCCGAGGGGGGTACATCTGATCAAGCAGAGGCACAGGCCCTGCAAAGATCTATCTCTGAGGTCTCTATTGTCAAAATCCAATGCTGAGAGAAGATTCGCCACTTTTCTCTCCAGCATACGAGTTAATCAAGGTAGTGACTTGCGCGATATGTTAAAAAAGGAGCATTCGAGTCCATCACCCGCATCTGGATTTTTTTCCTGGATCTCCACACTGAGGTGTCGAGATCTTGGAGAAAGCCAACCACCCACAGTGTTTCCCCCCGCAAATAATATGTATGCGGCTCTAGTGGGTGCACGTGACTTCAGTACAAAGTACAGTAATACCTCAAGATAAGAGCATAATCCTTTCCAGTGCGGAAATCATAACTCGAATTGCTCGCATCTAGAATCATGTTTTACCATAAGAAATAATAGAAAACAAATGAATCCATTCCAGATCAGTAACAATGGGGGGGGAAAAAACATGTTTTTTATTGGTATAGACCAGGGGTCGGCAACCTTAAATGTTTAAAGAGCCATATTTAACAAAAATAAATAAATCAAATATGTCCGGAGCCGCAATCTAAGGTTTATATATGAAGCGACCTACAACTTCTTTTCAGAAGGTCGTACCTGTGCATTTACTTTTAATAAATCCTAGAAAACCTGTATGAAGTATAGTTTGGTCTTAAATAACTCGACTGGGACACGTGAAATTACAATAAAACAATATTAATACAATTTAATCGACAGAAAAACCATAATATGCAATGTGACTGAATCCTATATTTGCCTCAGCTCTAGATTGACAATCACAGGCGTTTTGCGCTCGTATATTAAAGGCACGGATTTACCGCCATATGGGCGGAGCGACAGCGGACCGAGCGCGGATAGGACCGATGCTACAAGTTAGGTGCTGGGGATGAAAGAGCCGCAGCACAGGGGTGAAAGAGCCACATGCGGCTCCGGAGCCGCGGGTTGCCGACCCCTGGTATAGACATACACAGACGCACACACAGTTATGGTACATGTATACAGTATAAGGATTTGTGTGATATTAAATAAAACATGTTTTTAATTCTAAGCTTTTACAGATAGTACCGGCAGGTGCGGAGGAGGGAGGAAGGGGATTGGTACGCAGGCACTTGATTCCGTATCGTAACTTACAAGAAACACTGCGTAACTTACATAAACTTAAATTAACATAACTGAACTAGCTACCAAGCATTTCTATTTTATATAATTGTTTTGAATATTTTTTTTTTCCTCTTACTTTAAGTTATTCTCACTTTCACTTGGCACAGACCTTTTAACGGAATACCTATCAAGGGAGATTTGTTTCTTTCTCCCTTTATAAATAAATATTTCTTCTTCTCACTACCATCCTTACCACTCACTTTCCTAGAACTTATCGCTATAATGAAGAAAAATGCACAAAATAATTGATGCAGCCTGATATGCAAGGAATTATAATTTGAGGTGAAATGTAATATTTATATTGTAATATGTGCTACTAGTAGAAACCAGGCAGGTTCCTTCTTGTTCAGAGTCTTTATTTGAGAACGTCTCAGGTTACGTACGTAACCATAGTTCCCTAAGAGGGAACGAGACACTGCGTCGAGACGCGATTGGGAACCTTTCAGTTTATATGTCTCTTGAAGCACAATCAAACTCAGGTGCGGGAGTGTACGTCGCCGTGATGACGTCATCACGTCATGACCCGGGAGTATAAAGGCACGTCACGACCCGGAAGCGGGTTAGCTTGAACAGTGTCTGAACAGGCCGGCATGCCTAGGAGCTGAGGCTGCAAGACGCAGTGTCTCGTTCCCTCTTAGGGAACTATGGTTACGTACGTAACCTGAGACGTTCCCTGTCAAGGGAACTCGCACTGCGTCGAGACGCGATTGGGAACGAGGAATACCCACGCCGCCTCAGCGTACGGGGTATGCCAAGCGAAACGTAGCTCACTACGATAACGCCAATGATCCCAAGGCGGGGTTTAGGTCTAACTGGTAGAACCTAATAAAGGTATGCGGTGAGGACCAGCCAGCCGCATCACAAATGTCCGCGAGGGAAGCCCCTGCGAAAAAGGTTTTCGAGGCAGCCATGCTCCGAGTAGAATGAGCTCGGACAGACAGTGGACACTGCTGTCCTGCCAGCTCATAAGCTAGAGAAATAGACTCTGAAATCCATCTGCTCATAGTAGGCTTAGAAGCAGGGGAACCTCTGGGGGCCCCAAAACAGACAAAGATTTGGTCTGACCTACGCCACGTAGCAGTTCTGTGGACGTAGGCGTCCAGTGCTCGCACTGGACAAACCCTGTTCTTTAACTCCTGGTCATGATCAGTAAATGGAGGAGGACAGAGAGCCTGTAGCACTATGTGGCGCATAGGACTAGACAGCACTTTAGGTACATAACCCGGCTTGGGATAGAGGAAAGCTTTAGCCAAGCCGGGCGCAAACTCTAAACATGAAGGGGCCACGGAGAGGGCCTGCATGTCACCAATCCTCTTGAGGGAAGAAATGGCGAGAAGAAAGAGAGTTTTAAGAGTAAGGTGCTTGTCTGAAATCTCGTCCAGCGGTTCGAAGGGAACCTGGGACAAGGCCTGGAGCACCAGGGACAGGTCCCAAGGAGGCACCCTTGAACGTACTACAGGCCTCAGCCTCTGAGTGCCACGTAGGAAACGAACTATGAGGGGGTCCCTGCCCAAAGAGGCACCACTCAAAGGTACGTGGTAAGCAGCTATGGCTATGGCGTAAACCTTTAGTGTGGAGGGGGACAGCCCTGCTGCGAACCTTCCTTGCAGGAACTCCAGCACGGTGCCAACCTGGCAGGTAACTGGGTTCAGCTGCTTTTCGCAACACCAAGAAGTGAAAATCTTCCACTTCTGAGCGTACAGTTTCCTCGTGGACGGGGCTCTGGAGTGGAGAATGGTCTCTACAACCTCGGCTGAGAGACCAGACTCTATGAGCTGGGCCCCCTCAGGGGCCAGACCCACAGTTTCCACAGTTCTGGGTGAGGATGGAAAATCCTCCCCTGAGCCTGGGACAGGAGGTCCCTCCTGACCGGAATCTCCCACGGAGTGCCGTCTAGGAGGGACACCAGGTCCGAAAACCACACCCTGCCCGGCCAGCGCGGGGCAACTAGAGTGAGACGGACCTTCTCCCGGCGAACCTTCTCCAGAACCCCTGGGAGCAGAGCTACGGGGGGAAAGGCATACAGGGGTAGATTTGGCCACCCTTGCCTCATGGCGTCCAGGCCGAGAGGCGCTGGAAGATAAAGGGAGAACCAGAGTGGGCAGTTAGACGTCTCTCGAGACGCAAACAGATCCACTTGAGCCTGGCCGAATCTCTCCCAAATCTGCTCCACCACCTGAGTGTGGAGTCGCCATTCCCCGGGCCTCGGCCCCTGTCTCGACAGGAAGTCTGCCCCCAGGTTCTGGGCCCCCGGGATATATACCGCTCGAAGAGAGAGCAGTTCCCTCTGGGCCCAGAGGAGGATCCTGATCGCCAACTTGGAAAGTCGACGAGACCTCCCTGGTGATTTATGTAGGAGACCACCGACGTATTGTCGGTCCGGACTACTACATGATGGCCTCTGAGGTCGGGGAGAAACGCCCGTAGCGCCATCCGGACAGCCATCATCTCCAAGGCGTTGATATGCCAGGAGAGGTGGTGCCCGTCCCATAGACCCCTGGCCGAGCGGTCCCTCAGGACCGCCCCCCAGCCCGCGCGGGACGCATCTGTCGACAGCATGACGCGGTGACAGATAGCTCCCAGTGCGAGCTTCTGGGACAAAAACCAGTTCTGCTTCCACGGATGCAAGGCTCGAAGGCAGCGCCTTGACACCTTGATCAGACGGAAGGGGTTGCCCCTCGGGGAAAACCCTCTGGTCTTCAGCCACCACTGCAGGGGTCTCATGTGGAGCAGGCCGAGTGGGATAACACTGGACGCTGCCGCCATGAGCCCCAGCACTCTCTGGAAGTGCTTGACAGTGAGCAGCTGGCCTAGCTTGATATCCTGGACTAAGGACAGAACGGCGGCAATGCGCACGGGGGATAGCCGTGCAGACATTGACGCCGAGTCCCAAACAACGCCTAGGAAGGTTGTCCTCTGCACAGGAGAGAGGATACTCTTCTTGGCATTGAGTCTCAGCCCCAGCTCCTTCATATGCGCGAGTACGACATCTCGATGCCGGACCGCTAATTCTTGTGTCTGAGCCAAAATCAACCAATCGTCGATGTAGTTCAGTACACGGATACCAGTGGACCGCAGCGGGGCGAGCGCTGCGTCCATGCATTTGGTGAAGGTGCGAGGGGATAGCGCTAGGCCGAATGGAAGTACTCGATATTGGTAAGCCTTGCCCCCGAAGGCGAACCTGAGAAACTTCCGATGTTGAGGAAGGATGGAGATATGGAAATATGCGTCTTTGAGATCTATCGTCACAAACCAATCCTCGGACTTGATTTGGGATACGATCTGTTTCAAAGTCAACATTCTGAACTTCAGGCGCCTGACAGTCTTGTTCAACAGGCGAAGGTCTAGAATAGGACGCATACCTCCATCCTTCTTCGGAACTATGAAGTAGCGGCTGTAAAAGCCCGAATCTGTGGCTGAGAGAGGTACATACTCTATGGCCTCTTTCCTCAGCAATGATTCGACTTCTTGTTCCAAAACCCGAGCCTGCCCAGGGTCTACCTCTGTCCGAAGAACCCCCGCGAACTTGGGAGGGTTCGACCGAAACTGGATAGTGTAACCCACATGAATAGTGCGCAGGACCCACTGAGAAATGCCTGGCAGACGTGTCCACGCCGCCAGGAACTCCACTAGGGGTACCAGTCTCTCGAGACCAGTCTCTGTTCGGGTTTCCACTCCAGGCCGCTGGACCTGGAGTGGATGCTCTAGGACCCTCCTTAGAGGGGGCAATCTGCCCAGTGCACCCTGCCGGGGTGACAACTGGGGTAGACCACCTGGTCCCTGATCGGACTGGCTCTCTCGAGAAACCAGATCCACAGGGGCCACCGCAGGGCGTTGGCAGGCTGGTGGACCAACGGGGGGCTCCCTGCGAGGCCTGACACCATGATTGTCAGGGCCTCTTACTTTTAGCCTTCTTGCCCTGCAGAACGACCCTCAGGTCGGTCTGCCGGCCAGAAGGCTGAGGCTGAGGTTGCTGACCTGAAGCCCTCCCCTTCTTTTTCGGGGGGGGCTGACGAGTCGCAACACTCAGCTTCTGCCCAGCGCGGTATGAGGAGGTACTGGGCTGAGGATGGAACGCTGCTCTTGCTTGCGAACCTTGAGGGCGGCGTGGAAGGATCTTTTTGAACGCCGCCTCCTGCTTAGCAGCCTCCTGAAACCTCTCGACCGCTAGCTTAACCGCGTCGCCGAAGAGGCCAGGAGGCGTCAGAGGGGCGTCCAGGAGGATGTTCTTATCCTTTTGGCTGAGGGTTGTCAAATTCAGCCATAAATGTCTCTCCGTAGCTACTAGGGCTGCCATAGATCGGCCAATAGAGGCGGCCGTCTCCCTAGCAGCCCGGAGAGAAAGATCCGTCGCCCTCCGCAGTTCTGCGACTGCTTCTGGCCCAATACCTCCCTCCTCGTCAAGATCTGCGAGGAGTTCCGCCTGGTAGGCCTGCAGCATGGAAGAGGTGTGGAGGCATGCTGCAGCCTGACCAGCCGATGAGTATGCACGCCCCACCAACGATGACGTAACCCTGAGAGGTTTGGTGGGGAGCACCGGTGCCTTTAGGGGCTGCGGTGAGTGAGGAGCCAAATGATTAGCCAAGGACTCCTCTACTCTAGGCATCGCCCCGTATCCGCGATCTTTAGCTCCCACTAGGGAGGCATAAACAGCGGTCTCGCTGTTATGCACCCTGTGGGAGGCGGGCCTATTCCAGGACCTCGACACCTCAGTGTGGAGGTCGGGGAAGAAAGGCAGACACCGGCGCTGAGGTGGTGCTCTGGACGGCAAAAAGCGCTCGTCCAGCCTGCTCTTTGGACGAGCATGCGTCCGCTCAGCCGGCCACTCGAGGCCCAGCCTAGCGGTGGCGCGAGTCACCACCTCCAGCAACTCATCTGACGCTGGTGAGGGGGCTGGCGGAACCTCCTCATCAGCGTCGATACTAACAACGTCCAGTTCCTCGGAACTGGATAGCTGCAGTATCGCCTCGTCAGGGTCGGAAGAAACCGCCACAGGGCGTGCTTCCGGCTCCCTAACGGGGCTAGATCTGCCAGGTAAAGGCGGAGAAAAGGCAAAGCCCGTCTCCGACCCCTCTGATAGATCCATCTGCGACCCCCATGATCGCAGCCGCCGCTGGGCCTCAGCCGCAGCGGGACCGGAACCACGAGGGCCGCTAGCCCGGGCAGTTTCCTCGAAAACTGCCAGGCGGGATCGGAGTGTTCGCAAACTCATTTGCAAACAGTCTGCACAATCAGTGCCCTCGAGCGCTGATCGTGCATGCTCCTCTCCCATGCAAGCTACACATAAGGCGTGTGTATCCCTTCCCGAAAGAAACCGGGGACAAGGGGTAACACAGCGCCGAAAAACTTGCTCCGCCATTCAAACACTCCAACAGACACACGGTGAAATCCCTTTTCTTTTAAACTAGACTTGGGCTGAATCACACACACGTCTGCAATACACACACGTTGAGCTTAGAGCGCTGTGAAGACACTGAAAGCTAACCCGCTTCCGGGTCGTGACGTGCCTTTATACTCCCGGGTCATGACGTGATGACGTCATCACGGCGACGTACACTCCCGCACCTGAGTTTGATTGTGCTTCAAGAGACATATAAACTGAAAGGTTCCCAATCGCGTCTCGACGCAGTGCGAGTTCCCTTGACAGGGAACTGATGGGTTGCTGTTACGGCCGCGACTCATAGCATACAAAACACTAGAACCAAATCTATTTCGCTGCTCCCGACCCCTCTCAACTCAACTCTCCCACAACACTCAACTTTCAAACTCTAGCCCCTTGAAAGTCTGCCTCCTTAAAATGAACAAGAGATTAACAGCTAGAAGCACTTCTTGTTAAATTCTTATGTTAACACTTATTGGTCACATCAGATTAGTTTCTTCAACATTTTCTAACAACATAATAATTTATAATTTATATTTTCCTAACCCTCACGCTCGAAATGAGAGGAGGAGATCTTGTTAAAAAATGTTTAAGAGGATTTTTGGTAATTTAGATGAAGCATTTTTCAAGTACTTGTTTTTCTGCGCCTGTTAGCATTTTCTGAATAATACCATTTTGCAAATGTATATTAATCCGGCATATGGGTGTGAAGTTATTTTCTACAGAACTGCTCAGACATTTTAATTGTGTAGGCTGTTATTGTTCACACTTCTTCTGAGAGAGCTTCTGTCTTTTTGATTTCACCTCATTTCAGCCCACAGGATCCTTTGTACTACTTCTGTCTCATTCCCTCCCTCCCTTTTGTTCTCTTCTCAGTCTCTGTCTCCTGGTTGGAGAATAAGCTTTTAAGTTCTTTTGTTGTTGGTGTGTTTGTAGAGGGAGCTGTGTGCAAACTCGGACAAGAACAGAACAAACGGCAATTGCTTCATCTCCCCTGGCTGAACTTGACCCCACTGTACTCTGTAACCGCACACACAAACAAGGAGTCTGTGCATCTCACAATGCCTCCCACAATCAATCAGCCACTGCACAATTACACAACCAAACCTCATCAAGTTGACAGTGATCAACCACTCAACATAGACCTGTGAAAATCCAATTATCAATCACTCTCCCCAAGAGTCCTCATCTCCTCTTTTACAAAGTCTTGTTATCATCTTTGTGTTGTGTTTTATTTGCTTGCAAAATTAGCAATATAGCTATAATCCTTCCTGTCACTTCATGCATGTTATGTAGCATAAATGGTCTCCGTTGTGTCTTCTGAAATGCTGAAATAAACATGGACAGTAGTTTCATTAAGTTGTAAATTAAAATCCCATTTCCCCTGAGGATGTTTCATTGAATAAACTGCATGGTGGCAATCTGGGATCAATGGCTTTCAATCAATTTCCGACAGCTTTTTATTGTTTGTTTATAAATCCCCTACTAAATGACAGATTAGGACTATAAAAACTAAACAAAGCCTGTCAGAAGCTAATATGTTGCATGTTTTTATCCAATAAGCAAATTAGATTTTTAACAGAGAGGGGAAAGTGTGAGAGATTTTCAACTAACTTATGTTCTCTAAATCTCTTTCAATAACCAATAGCTTTGAAAAGTATTTCAAAAACATGACAAATGAACAGTGACTACATTATAATTGATCTTCCTCAAATATAATTGAGTATAAGTATGAAAAGAAAAGCAATTTCAGAAAAGAAATTCTAACAATGATTATGAAAAGTTCTGTTTTACAGTTTCGATTTTATTTTATTCTGCTTCATTGTTCAAAGTAATGTTCAGACTGTGGAATGCAAATGTGTATTTTTTTCATGTGCACTTCACTGGGTAATTGATTTGCACTGTGTATGATGTTTCCATAAAGGATTACTTCTCTGAGCTTTCAGCTACACCTCTTTTAGTATATCTATTTATTAGATTTTAAAAAATCTACTCTTATGCCGAAAGTCTGCTTGTTCTTCAGCCCTTGGATCAAATTGCATGCAAAGTAGCAATGACTGAAATTAATATTACATGATGACTAAATTTTATGTATATATTCATAAACAGACACAAACTATGTAAACATTTACATTACAGTAAGTGAAAAATAAAGTCTGAAGTTGCACCACTGGGGTATACATAGCAGACCGATAGGAGTGCCACATGCCAGTACATTATCGTTCTAAAGTTTTCCAACAGCCTTTTTTCTCCAGAGATGGTATCATTATTGGGAGAAACAAGGGTCTATGGCTCTACCATTAGATAATGTTTAATTAAACGAACCTGGATCATATGTGAATCATACCCATTGTGCAATTGTCTGTGACTTCTCTTATAACAGCAGTTTTTTTTTTTGCTGTAAACTCCAAAAACAGATCAATCCAAAATCAATATTTAAGAGCAAACATGTTGAAGATTAACCAATGGTCTGAATGTAATTAAATGGCTATTTCCTTACAAAATGGTTTATTCAGTGTAGTGAAGCTTATTCTCTTTTGACATAAAAAAGACCTCTGTCTCCCCTTCGTATCTTCAAGCGTCTTTGTTTTCTGTTTTTGTCTTTCATGTAGAACCGATTTCTTTTTTTTTTCATCTTTTATTGAACACCCATTTTGCCAGTGGCAAAGTACCCCTTTTAATCATATGTAGACTATAGATTGCATTTAGGTTATGTATAACTTTCATATGCAGAAAATTATACAAATGCACAATTTTTTTGAATGCTGATACATGTCTAAATAATTTTATTTCAAATATTTGGTGTATTTGTGCATGTTGTTTTTAAACAAATTCTATTGTGGTTCAATAAACACATACCAGTTTTTATTTTAACTGAAATTAATTAGTCTTAGATGATAAGATGAGTTTACATCATAAGCAGCCTATGCAAAATTTATATTGGAAAGCATGCATCTAAATGTCATACCCACGTGAAAGCGCAGGTATGCTGGCATGTTTGCAGCACTTGAGCCTTCACCGCAATCTATTGCCACCCCTCTCTGTGTTCACACCACAGGTGCTCTGGGAATGTTTGCATTAAAAGGTTGAATGAGGCTCGTGCTGAGCATTCATTAGTTGGATTATTACGAGTTGGAATTACGAGATGGGGCGGCAATGAACTCTAGCCACCCATTTTCACATATATGGTGCTCTGATAGGTGCTCTATCACAGATGTCCTATTATCTTTGATAAATGATTTGAAAATCCAATTTAGACCTCAAAATATTGAATGTTATTAGGAAAATAGGCTGAGAAAATAGACCCCCTCTCGTCTCTTCTGCATTTAGTGTATGCTAACGTTAACGAAAGGTTATTTGAAGGTGGTTGACGGCTGGGCACAGCTCTCACTCTCTGCCTGCTGTAGTTGATTGGGCTGTTGATTTTACTGCTCTTGCCAGTTTATCAATAGACTCGCTATGTGTGCACCATTTCGGTTTTATTTCCCATCAGGCAGTAAACTAGCCATGGTAAACAATCAATAGGAATTGACCTTTTGCATTTCCACCTCGTCACATGGCACACTGGACATGTTTAACACAATGGAAATACCAATACTCCTGTGGTCACATGACACAAATTACAAAACAGTGGTGATACTTAGAGGAATGCTAATGCCTTCCACACAAGGCTTATGTGGGAATTCAATGAAATGAAAGTGATGGACAATTCTTCAGTTAGCAAACCTTTACTTAACCAGGCAAGTCACTTAAAAACAAGTTCTTGTTTTCAACAACAGCCTGGAAGGAGAAATAAAATCTCCTGAAAGACATTTAAACATACATTGCAATACACACACATATAATGACAGTGCAGCAACACTTGAAGATATGTGTGTAACCAACCTAACAAAATAAATAAATATGTACCTGTGTAATAACTGTCTAATATTTAGTCCAAGTCCAATTTAAAAAGTAATACAACATCATTATATGATGATCCTATAGAGTGAAGAACCGTATAATCTGTGTAGAGGTGAATATAGATATATATAATAGATCAACAATATCTTAATTCTTAAGTGTAATTCCCACCTGTCCTCGCTCTCCCTGTCTTGTTTGATCCCCATTTATGTTCCTTGTGTATGCTGTCCTATGCAAGATCATTGTCATCGTGTTCATCGTGTCAAGTCTTCCCCCACAAGGTGGTTTTGTTTGAGTTTTTGTTTTATTTTTTATTATAAATAAAGCCATATTTTCTCTCTCTCTCTCTCTCTCTCTCTCTCTCTCACTCACTTATCTATATATATATATAATTTTAAATGAGTTGTAAATTATACTCAACCTGATTTCACTCTACCAGACATTCTTCCAGTGTCAACAGGAACTCTTTATTTGCTAATATCTATTTTAGCCAACTACCTTGGTGATATATATAGGTCAGCACAATTTAACAGCAATGTTCAGTATATCACAGAAATGTTTACATTTACAAGGCCAGTTTATCAGAAGTGCAAGTGACAGTTCTGTGCAAGTGAACTGGCCTGAAACTCTCATACTGGCCTCAGACCATTGATCATCCTTGTTGTTGAGCCATGTATCTGTTAGTACTTAGATTGTTCAAATTCTCACAATTATATTCTTTCTCGTGCCCACATACACTCAATTTTCATACTATGGGGAAAGCCTGCAGCTGCACTCTAGTACTGAGTAATCATGCAAATTTTCATACCCCCAGAAAGCATCAAAAATCAACTCCCACTCTCTTTCTCTCATTTTATCCATTGTTTTTATGAAGCCATTTGCCATTATGATTCAGCTGCCAAGTGTTAAGCCATTTTCTTATTATATAAAATAATATATTGCTATGCAAGAACATTGATACAAGCATTGAAATCTCAGATAAATGCAGCTAAATTCTGTATAAATGAAAAGGATTTTTGACAGTCTGAGGTTATGGCAGAAATAAGAAAACAGAACCGAGAAACACATGACCAAAACAATCAAACAGAACATGACACATTAGATTGAGGCTTCCTTGTGACATGATCACCTGAGGGCAAAGGAAATACGACAAAACCAGTTACCTTACAAAACGAAAGAAGAAATGGACTGAACTAAAAGACGTGAAAACATAAACATGATACAAAACTAAAAACTAAACATGACATTAGCATGCTAATCAGTCTTTACACATTCTAGATTAGGAGTATTTATATGTCAGTTTTAATGGACACTAAATCAAGTACTCTGACTTGATGTTAAGTAAATTTTACTGTTTAATAGTGACATGGATTTTATAGTGATATGGGATGCAGTCTCTTGTTTTTGTGTTGCAAGACTCCTTCAGGACTCATGTATTCCATTTTGAGAGCAGAACGTATTTAATGTAGTAATTATCCCTAAATTTTCTCTCTACTTGGTCCTTTCAATTTTAATGTTTGATACTGCATGCTTCTTGTTGGTTGTCTAATTTCTCTATCAATTTCACAAGGCCACAGAGAGAAAATTACAGCTGAGAAACAGCACAGTCAATGACCTCTTGTATAAGTGTCCATAATAAATCATTCCTTTACCATTGCCTTGATAAAAAAATAATAAAAAAAATAATTTATTGTTATCTCAAGGCTTAAGGCAATCATTCTTCAAGACCCACCATTTTAACATCCACCTTGATTAATTTTATTTTACAAATGCTATCAGAAATACCTTAATTCTGAGGTCAAATGAGGGATTTAGACTTACATAATTCACATCTGTAAAAAAACAACACATTTTAACATCAGATTTAAAAGTAATGTAGGGTAATTTGGAGATATACAGTGAGTTACATAAAAAAGTGTCACCTGTCACGTCATTAATTTCCTCGTTAGTCTTTTCAGCTGTATCTCGTTTCTTTGATTAGCCCCTATGTACTTATACCCTGTGTTCACCTTCATTCTTTGTCTGTTGTCATCTATTTAAACTCAGTGTATCATATAAGTAATGTCATGTTAAGTGATGTGATTGCTGATATTTTCTTAATTCTCCTGAGTTGTACCATTAAATGACTATTGTCTTCCATCATTTCCCCATACTGCACCATGACAGAAGAATGGATGTGAATTGAAGATGGATCTGGCAGAGAGGAGAAAGTGAGCAGAGGATCATCTCTCTCTCTCTCTGCCATAAACGCTGTCCGCTGGAACATTTAGTTGAATAATTTCTGGAGCTGGACCATCTGGTGAGTTGGAGCAACACTACACTCAACTCATGCTTTGCGATGGGATGGCTATTTCGACTCCTGTCTCTTGTTGATTGCATACCCATAGCTGATTTTATTAATCATGTCCTCATGCTAAATGTTCTGATTTCATTGTTGGGGAAGAAGAGGCAAGTAATTTCATGTCGTCATCCCTTTCCATCTGTAAAAAAGTTTGGCACTCCAGCTAAGCTTCCAACCAGTCTGATACAAGTCCCCAAATACTGTCCAGTGAGGGTTATCCCAGAGCCCTACACGGACAGTGTAACACTAACAATTCCGGCAGTGGCCCTTGCATGTGTGTGGGCACAGAGATTGGCACTAGGGTCTGCTCCAGATCTCCTGTTCCCTTGTCACAGCCAAAGAGGACGTCTTGATTTCCAGTTCCCTCGTCACGGCTGCAGACGCTGATTCTACATGGTCCACCGTGTTGCCGGCTCTCCCCTGGCTCCCTGAGCTGCCAGCACCACTCTGGAGGCTCTAGCCTACAAGTACAGCCCTACTCCCCTGTCTTTAACCTGCTGGACCCAGTGTGTCATCTAAGTAACATTGTGTTAAGTTGTGGGGTTGCCAGTATCTTCCTAATCACCTGAGTTGGAGTGTTATCTTCATCTTCCATCGTCTTCGTGCTATTTCACCACACTGCACCATGACACATGGACTGAAAAAAAATTTCAGGAGCTTGACACAAAGAGTCACACAAACTTGGATTCACTCTCTATAATTAATATCTTCAAGCCATTGATAAAGTGCCAGAATTTTAATTATCTTCAGCAAAAAAAACAAAAAAAACCTAAAATACAATCATTAAATCAATAAAAATATATACAATTATGAGCTAAAGCTGTTTATCTGAGCTCATGAAGCCCTGATTTAACAAAATTTTATGTTCATTCTGAACACACAAACACACTCTCTCATGCTTAAACATTCACAAGATGTAAACAAGCTGACAGAACAACTTCTGTGAGGCAGCGGCTTCAATTCACAAAAGTGCGTTCTCTTATGTTCACAGAGATTCATATTTGTTTGTCATTCATAATTGCTGCAAAAGAGGGTAAACAAGGTCCGTTTCTTTCAAAACACAGGGAAAGATGTTAATTTGATTATGAGTGTGTGACAGTTGTGAATGTATTATAGACTACAGTTTGTTTGCGTGAAGGTTTACTTGTATAAAACGTCTTTCAATTCAGCAGATTATAACACCGTTCTCTGTATATAGGTTGGAATCAACTCTCTGTAAAATATGAATACTTGCAGTTTCACATCTTCAGATTGTAGGTTTTATCACATCAGATAAGACTAAAGAAAAGTTGTAATAATTTGCTAGCCAACCTTAGGCTAGAATGTGTATAATCTAATCTAAATGTATCATTAGTACATTCTGTTAAAATCTATTATAAATATATAAGATACAACTGAAGCTCAATATGAAAGTTTGTGAGCATAAAGGTGAGTTCTTCACTAAAAAACATTTTTATTTGGCGGAGCTTAGATACTGTACAAGTGCTCCAAGAGACGGAAACAAGGGAAGCATGCTGGTCCTCTCGTGAAATTCCAACAGAGCAGATTCAGGATTCTGCTAGCAAGCTTTCATCTGGAGAATCTCCATTCCCTATCAAATAAAACAGACAAAATCCTCACCAGCATTAATTCAACAGTCAGCTGTTCTTTGCTTCACACAAACATGGCTGAATGGAGCCATTCCGAACCGTGAGTAACATCTAACCGATCGTCCAGCTGTTTAGAATGTATTGCATTGCTGAGTTAAACAGGAAAATGAGTGGCAGTGGATTGTTTGTATATCAACAAAGGCAGGTGTACAGATGTTACAGTGTTAAAGATATGCTGCTCTAATTTGGAAGCTGTATTCATAAAATGTAAGCCTTTTTATTTGCTGTGGAAATTTTCCTAATTTATTCTGACAAGTGAGTACATCCCTCCTAATGCAATTGTGTGCGTAGACTCTTTTATAATCATTCTCAATTATTTTAATAAAGCTAATCTCACCCATAAACTGCATAAATACAGACAGCACATCAAATCCCCAACCAGGGATAGTAACATCCTGAACCACTGCAACACTGTAAAGCATGTTTAAATGAAAATAATTTTTTTTTTATTATAGCATAATATTTAGGAGTGGTTTGACTGCACTGATTGGACTTTTTTTGGGGTCACAGCCACTGATTTGGATGAGCTCACTGACATGTGACATCCTACATCAGCTTCTGTAAAGACATGTGTTCTCACCAGGACTTCTTTAACATATGACAATGATAATGGTTCACTACAAAATTCAAACAACTTTGGCAGGCCAAAGAGGATGCCTAAAGGATTGGGGACGAAGCCTTGTACAAAAAGGCCAAAAGCACACTGAATAAGGAGATAAGAGTAGCCAAGAGAAGGTGAAAGGTTTTTTGCCACCTCATTTTCCATTTTATAAGGAGTTGGTGGAGATTGTCACTTGTGCTGTTGCCAGGTTAAACATTGATTGGCCAGAAGAGAGGCAGGACGTTCAACCTAAAAGTAAATTGGATGAGACCTCATGAGCGCAACATCCTCGTCGGGTCTCCCATTTTTACCCAATCTCCACACCGACGTTTCGAGATTGTGGAAGAGGCCGGTCTCTTTTTGAGTTCATAGTGCTACCCCATCACACTATGCTTTGGGTTGAGGAACCACTAGTGGCCTATCTGTCTCCTCAGTTGACATTATCCCTCAAAGCACTGTTTCTCAACCAGGGGGTCGCGACCCCCTAGTGGGTCGCGAGAGTTTTACTGTGTTCCAGGGGAGTAGCCAGATTTTTTTTTTTGAAGGGGCCCATCTTAAAATGAGGGGCAAAACTGCGCGAGATTGTTGACAGGGGTGGTGGGCGAACATAACATAGTCGGCAGGATTCAAACCTGTGCTGGGAAACCCCAATGGATTTCTAGTCTAGCGCCTTAACCACTCTGCCAGAACTAGTTATGATGCAACGCGCAGCGCGCCAATGTTGACTTTGGGGGTGCGTTGCGATCGTTTTGTGCAGCGGGCGATATGTGCTTTTAATTCCGTTTTCACAGTTGCGATTTTAAACAATTGAAAATCTGAGGGGGCCGAACATGTAAATGAGGGGGCCCAGGCCCACCCAGGCAAGCTGATTTTAATGTTCATATATCGCATCTATTTTCGAAATTTCCGGAAAACCAGCGATATATTTCTTTTATAATATATACATACGTAATGAAAAAGTCCGCGAAGTCGTGAATCCGCGATGGTCGAACCGCGAAGTAGCGAGGGCTCACTGTATATTAAATATGGATTTACTACGTCGGACGAAAAACCACAATGCGTTGAGTGTGGTGAGGTCTTAGCAAAGGAGTCCATGAAGCCATCAAAACGTCACCTTCAGACTAAACATCCAACATGTGTCGGTAAACCTGTGGATTACTTTGTGCGAAAGCACGATGTACTTAAAAGACAGCAAAGCAGTATTGTGTCGCTCACGACAGCTTCGAACGCGCAAGTCGTGCAACAAAGTTTCTTCTGCCATTTAGCACTACCCATCTTTGCGAGTCGGGATTTTTGACGGGGACTGCAACGAAAACAAAAGGCAGGAATAGACTGACAACTTCTAGTTTGAGTGCGACACTACGAGTGGCCCTTTCCCCAATTTCACCGCGTCTGGATATCATCGTTTCAGAGCGGCAGTCTCAAATGTCACATTAACGTGTGTGAACGTGAGTGAAAATAAATAAATCAGTTCGTTTCATAGTCTGCCTAATTTTTGAAAAAGTGTTTTGTGAATTTAATTATGAGCACACACAGTATAGGTCTAACAAATTATTTCATTATTTTTCATTATTATTATTTACTATTTTTATTTATTTATTTCTAGCCTTAGTTAGTGGGTCGTAGGACTGTCATACAAAAAAAAAGTGGGTCGCAATAGGCAAAAGGTTGAGAAACCCTGCCTTAAAGGCTCTGTACTACCCACCAAGCTAATAAAAACAACATTGGCTCTGGTTGGTAGAGCATACGTCTTGTATGGTCAGGCTGTACCGTGCTTACACACTATGGCACTACTGCAGGCCTACCATGCAGACCTGATAGGACACCTGGATGAGGGCATGAAATTGGCCCCAATGTAGTCTCAGAGCTGTGTCGGGCAACCAATCTCACTCTCCGGGCCACTGATGAAACAGCCAGAGCAGCTGATCTTTCTATGGAAGTCTTGGCCATGGAGAGGATCTTATGGCACAATCTCAGCAAGGTAAAGGAGAAAGATAAATGTTCCTGGTAGATGCCCCGCCTGCGCCCCCTTATCTCTTCGGTAACACAGCCACTACAGCATAGGTGTCAAACTCAAGGCCCGCGGGCCACATCCGGCCCGGCGTGTAATTATGTCCGGCCCGCGAGAGCATTTTATTAATGGCCCGCGAGATGTCCCGCGCAGCTGACTCGCCGAACACTTCCTGTATTAAACAGGAAGTGGCTAATGATGCTTCGCGCTCGCGCTAGTACCGCGCGATTGTTATTGTCAATTATCCATAACTGTTCAGGCTCGGTACACAGTGCTTGTGCGCGAAATTCAGGTGTTGATCATCGGATGAGAAGAGCCCGTCCTCATGGCAGAACGTCTTCTTGCATGATTGACAGGTCAGACAGCATATCAGCGCCAGCTGTCAGAGTGATAGTAAAAGCGCCAGAAAGAAAATACAGCGCAAAAAAAAAACATTACGTCCTTAGGGACGTAACAAATATATTGAAATATTATTAAGTGTAAAAAAAATTGTGATATAGTTTGTAAAATCTGCTATAACCCATGGGTAATATGCGGGAAAATACGGTATATGTTTACTGACATACTGCCGGTTACCCGTGTGTCTCATTTGCGGAGCTAATGTAGCAGTAATTAAATAATTTAATAAGACGGCACTATAAGACAAATGACATAAGAGCAAATTCAACTGAATGATTTGATTTGTTATTGCTGAAAAGCAAAATTTTTATTTAGAATTTTTTATTTTGTTATGCAGCATGTCCATATTTTGAATTTGTATAATTTTGACAGGATATATTTTTATGGAGAGCAAAATCTTTTATATATAAATCTTTTTAAGTTTTATATAAAATGACATAAGAGTAAAGAAATTTGAATGTTTGTTATTTTAACTTTTACTTACTTTTACTTTACGTGTTTACTTTATTTCTAACTTGTATAATTTAGACAGGATATATTTTAATTTGTTTTAAAGTTTTTTTTAAATATTTTTATATTTTTAAGTTATTTAAGGTATAAGTTGATTTATTCCAGAATAATATTTCTGTCTGTTTTTATTCACATCTAATTTAAAAAAGGTAAGTTTTAAAAGTTTAGTTTTAGTGTTTTCAATAAATGTTTATCCTGTTCGGCCCGCGACCTAAAGTTTTTTTGGGATTTTGGCCCCCTGTGCAATTGAGTTTGACACCCCTGCACTACAGTCATCGAGAGGTTCCGGGAGGCTACAAAACAAGTGGGAGTGTTCCAGTAGCTCCTCCCCTGTTGCTCTCAGGTCTCAGGGGTTCCTGAGCGGGAGCAGCCCCAAAAAATAAGAGCATTGTTGAATTAAGAACTGACAGAAACTGAGAGGTTAAATGCACAGGTAAACAATGGAGTGAATGGTATAATCAGGGTTGGGTAGGTTACTTTTAAAATGTATTTCACTACAGATTACAAACTACTTGCTTTAAAAAGTAATCTGTAACGTATTTCGTTACATTACTCAAGTTTAGTAACGTAATCTAAATACTTTGGAATACTTTGAAATACTTAACACAAAAGACCATATTAACTTGATGTCCTGTTATCATCTTTATAGCAGAGGCACATCTAATAGAGGCACATTTGGAAAAAAAATTATGACAAATATAAGTAAGATATAAATAAGATAAATATGATTTAAAATTTGTGTCATTTTAACTATCCCTAGTATAAATATGTTTCTATTGCCGCAAGCATCAGTCAAGTGTGGTCTTAACAATAAATGAAAGCAAGAAAAAAACAGCTGGTACAATTCTCCAAGTAACACAACAAATTTAGGTAATGAATGGAGAAAACTTTGAGTGATTCTTTCACTCATTATCCTCTCTATGGAAAGACTACCGCCACAACAGAATCAAGAGAGTCAACAGTCAAACTTAGTCAGGATGCGTTTCGCAAATCAAATATGGACGCAATGAAGTTCAGTTGAATTTATGACTATTTATCTAGCGATGCTTTTGGGAAACACACCCCAGATCTATTAAATTCGTGAATGACTATGAAAATTTTGTAACTGACTAGTCGACTAGTCTAAAAGTAATGCCGCTAGAAATAAGGTCACTTTTCTGCGGCGCGCTTTTCCTTCTGTACTGTAGTCTCAAAACTGCAGCTTTATGTAGCGAGAGGCGTGTGTGTCGGTTTCCATGGTGAAACCCATGACAATGAGTTCAATAAACAGGTAAAGAATAAAAGAGTATATATCTATATATTTCTTTCAGCTGAACGTAATCACAGTGGTGGACAGTTGTAGTAAATGACGTGATGATTTGGCTGTTTCGGTTTATCTCTCCAATCATTTCCGTGTCTGTGATTAATATGGCTATGCTCGGATCCAGTGGAATCATTATATGTCAGTTTATAAAACACTTTTCTGTCTCCTCCTACTTTAAAATACTCCCACACCTCGCTCGTCTCTCAATGGTCATTATTAAACACGCCGCGACTGATATAAACAAAACGCATGGGAGATTTGGGGTAAAGATTTAGTTTCTGCTTGTTGTTTCCATGGCGACGCGTCATGCTTGTCACCTGACACACCGCAGCCGCAAAAGCACTATGACAGATGTATCGCATTTATTTAGTTTTACTTATTTATTCACAATATTTACACACTTGTTGGCTTTTTTATCAATAACCTGATATTCCAATTCTCAAATATGCGGAAGTGAATAAGTTTCGTCTTAAAAGCCTTTATAACGATCACGTCAGCTGATCTATAATGTAAGACGGGCGCCGCAGTTCAGAGAATCTAATCTATCGGATTTACAGCACGTAAATTCAGTCACTTCTCTCGAAATACATGACAGTAAGTGTCCAGTGAAGCGAGAGAAGAATATGAAGTTTATATTAACCTATGCAATGTGTGTCTGATTTGAATAAAACACCTTGTCAGTTTATAATTTAATGGATTGTTATTTCCGCTTTTATAGACATCTGTGTGTATTTTTCAAACTATAAATGTATTTTTTGCCAGTACTTAGTATTTAAACGTCTGAAACCTAAAATAAAGGTACGTGGTTGAAAACTGAATAGCTGTGATATATGACAAACACTGAGCGTCGCGACCGCAGCCCCAGCCAACGCGTGAAAACACGTTTGAATTTAGCAATTGATCACAAGACGCATGGGTCGTTCTAATCCCACGTGCGATCGCGCGCCTCAGAGGGTTACATGTAAGATTAAAATGTCATTTGAACAATAAAATCTTGTGGGTTTTTTTTTCCTCGTGACTAGTGTTTTTGGTGTCGACTAGTGGCACCCTGTACCGTGTAGTCGACTACACTCACACATCCCCTAATGTTGTATAAGACCAAATTCTTATAAATATTAAACATAGGCTAATGATGATAACCATAAAAGGCTCAACGTATGAGTAAATGGGAAAATAAGGAATATTGCATGTCCAGTGGCAAGACAAATGGGAGAGCATCATAGACAGTTAAGGTAGAAGCTGTACACATTGAAATCTATGAGTGAATGTGATTTTATCTGGAATTCAAATAGCAATGAAGTTAGTTGGAAGGTGATTGAGGGGAAGAGCAAAATGATGACCCGTACGAGGACAGAACCCGGGACCTTGACGCTTGACCTTGACTCTAACCAACTGAGCTATCCGGCCTCATATGAACAATTTGCAATTTGTGTCAAAGAATGGGCTCGTCCGGGATTTGAACCCGGGGCCTTTCACACCCTAAGCGAGAATCATACGAATCATATAAATAAAGAAAATAATTTTCAAAGACCAAGAACAACTTACTTCAAGATGCTTTTTCAGATTAGATGTTGAATCCTTTGAAGCCGATAGAAGTTTTGTTGCAGGTAGACATAGCTTGCATCGCACTGTGATGTTACTTCCTTTTTCTTGTTTATAAGTAAAATTGTCTTTGAATTTCCACGAAAGAAATGCATTGCGCGCTGTTTTCCCGTCCATTTTTGTATGCGATTGCAGCTTGCTAACTGAACAGGCTGCGCGCGCTTTTTTTAAAGAGACAGAGTCGGAGAATCATCAGACAGCTTACGTTAATATTAATTAATAAATGACATTAAAATTAAAAGTAATCACTTTGGTAATCTAAAATACTTCTTGAATGTAACTGTAATCTGATTACCATCAATTTAAAATGTAACTGTAACGAAATACAGTTACTCAAATTTTGTATTTTAAATACGTAACGTCGTTACAAGTATTTCGTTACTCCCCAACCCTGGGTATAATTAACATGACACAGGTCTATGAGATGAATCAAATTAAACACTGGGCCAAAGGAAAATAGTGACTGAACACAAAGAAAATGAAGACAAGACACAATATATTACCCTGACATTTGCCCTCCCTCCTAGAAGGCACAAACACATCTAAAAAAAAGATTCAAAACTGTGAGGAAGGGGTAGGGGGATCTGGAGCCATGGCCGGTGATAGACAGTTGACCAGGGTGATAAGGGCAGGCTATGAAGCCTCGAGGATGGTGGGTGGTGCCGCAATTCAAGGAGTAAGGGAGGCGCTGACAGTTCGGAGAGCCAGGGGATGCCGGTAGTGCAGGTGACCAGGAAGATTCGGCCTCTTTGGCTTTGGGAGTTAGACTCTGTCACTATGGTCAGGGGTGTATACCAAGGGGTCTTGATGGTAAGGTCTGTGGAGAGCTTGGACACAGGCTCAGAGTTATCTAGAGCTAGTGCTCAAACTTTTTCCAATAGGATTGGAAGATCATGGGAAATGTCCTCATTACCTTCATAAGCAAATAAATGGGGGAGGGGGGATTATGAAAGCAGGTCATGTAACATAACCAGTTATGTTTAAGGGTAATTGAGCAGAAAAACTTAAACTTAAAGCTTCTAAAAATGGAGGTAACTTTCAATGAGTCTAAGTTGCCATAACAATTTACTCTCTGAAATTAATCTGCTCCAAGTTAGTCTACTTCAGAGGTGTTCTGACCATACGAGCCCTATTGAGGCTCCAGTGAGCATGACAGATAGCACATAAGAAATCTTATCATCTCACACATCATTGATCTAATATTGAACTTCAATATTAGTCATGCCTAATGCCTCTTTGTCATGCCTGTCTTCATCAGCCTGTCTGTCCCTTGCTAACAAATGGTGTGATTTTTGATAGCGTTTGTTTTCACGGAGACTTGTTAATGTGTTGCTCTGTTGAGAATGTCAGGGGAATATTTTTCATACGTTGCTAACTCACTACGATGGATTAGATTGTTGGCAATTTCGCATGATCTTGGATTGTTCGGTTCTTCGATGCTCATCCAGGACATGTTGTCATAGTAGCAAGTCCGTTAGCTTAAAACCTGCTCGGGAGCAGGCTTACTTCATGTTAGCAGGATTAGATCACGGCTTTATAAGTGGAGGTGACATAGTAAGTTTGTCGCAGCCATGTCCTGTTTTTTGAGAGCCATCTGCTGCTGAAGGTGCAAGGATAATTCGGAGAGCTTTCAGGATTAAGCGCATATTGTGCTTGTAAGATTTGTATCAGATGTAGTATCAGAACTGAAAATACATGAATGGGTTTTTGTGTTAGATGTGAACATATGCATATGGACCATTAGGTGAACATGGGCGCAGATATTTGTGCGAGAATTACTTCCCCCTTTAGGGTGGGGTGTAGCTGCCCAACAGAAAAACAACTCTATATTTGGTTCGGCCAACTATTGTTACGCCAGCTAAATTGAGAATTGAGGCAGGGCGTGGTGGGTGCGGTTCAAGCACGCACATACCTGAAACCTGCAGGGCCCCAATGTATTCGTGGTAAAACTTGGACAACTGACCATATATAGACTTGGTTCTGCCATGTATAGAAATTCCTATATGATCTTATCATGTTTGAGATTCCTATATGATGTTATCTATATTCTCTCATTGGTTGACTCTGTTACTCCCCTAAGACATTTCTCTATATATATTCAAAAAGATAAAGAATAAAGTTGAGAGACAACTTATCTCCCTCAGCGCTGAGTACTTATTCATTCAACCGTTAATAAAAAGAGGACTGGAATGAGGCACACCGGGAAACGAATCTAACAGTGCTTATATATAAATGTATAAATTAATTATTATCATTATTATTATTATTGCTGGATAGACAGGGTCCATTAACAGAATGGAACAGTATTTTGTTGGAAAGATAATGTTTTTCACAAGAGGGTATTATTTATCTAGTTAATTTGTTGGATCCTTATGTAAAAAGTTTGACTCATCGTAGTCGGCGTTAACAACAACTCAAATTGTGTGTATTCCCTTACACTGTTGGAGATGCGGAGAACATTGTGAAAAGTGCTGTCTGGCATGCCAGTCGCAAAGTTTTTGTTTTTTTTGTGCTTTTTCCATTTCACTTAAGACCCCAGGTTGTTAAAGAGAGCTTTATCTCTCTATTGCAGGTACATTATAATTGAACATAGAGATTATGAATGATGAATTATGAATCATGGCCATGCCAGTAAATATGACAAAATTGTCCCCAGGCTTTCCTAATTGGTGCCATAGAATGCACACACATTGCCACCATCAAAAAGGAAAGGACCTGTGGTGGAAATACAGCTGATGATGACCTCCAGCCAGTGCACTTGGACCAGCCTACTGGCAGAGCTGCACGGGACATTTTTTCAATTACAATTTTTCAGCATCATTTTTGAAAAGAGGGAACTCTGCACACAGTTTAGTTTACAGTTTATTTTATTTCACGAGTTCACACTTACGAATGATTCAGGAGCAATGGATGGTAAGCGTATTTGGCGAGCTGTCCGAGGAGAGGGCTCCGAGCTCGGTATTAGCCCGAACCTGGAGCACTCCCCCCGTATCCTGACTTTTGATAGGAACAATTAAGTGTGAGGAGTTGGGGTGGTGGAGGGATGCCGAAAAATGTCAAAGAGCTGTAGGTGAGTCAACGTGTCTATATATACGTACTTCCTCTCCTGCTGATAGGATGAGGAGTAATTGCTGATGACGTGTTGATTGTATTAATCATTTGAACGTGCTCCTCCCGAACTTTGTTAATAAAACATCATTTTGAAAAATCCACCTTGTCATCTGTTGCATGTGGAATTAAATAAATAAATCATGCAAGGTCATCAATAATACAGTGTTTATTAATGTATTTTATTTAACTTTGAAGTTCCTTTTGAAGCAATTCAATCTTAAATCCTGTGTAATTTGCAGAAAGATAAAAAACCATAAGCAAAATAGAAAAGGCCTATTAAAGGCCTTCTTCGTGGTTGCTGTTGGAAATAGCAAAACAAATTAAAACCATTCTTTTTAAGAGACAACAGCAGAACGGTGCAAGTGGTTAAGATTACCATTTTGTAGCATATTGTATTTTACTTTTACTTGTTCTCAAGTTCTAGTGGGTCCTGTGGTGGCTCTTTTAAATTAGAGGATTATGAAATAATCAATTAATATAAGACAATATAATTACACACACCATCACTAGGCAACTGTTTTAATTAAATTTGTCGGCAACTTTTTGCCAACCCTCTCTCCTGGCTTTTGCAGCCTTTGAAGTGTTTCCTTGTGTTTTAATTAAACACTGAAATTCAGCGAAGACGTCGAGCAAGAGTTATTACTCTGCCGCAGAGAAACACTGTGCGTGCTCTTTTGCCGTGCTCACTGACCAATCAAAATATTGCTGATCAATGTTTCTACTATTGATACATAACCCTTTTTAAGACAATCCACAAATGCACAAAATATCAGATAACTCAATCTAGCTATACGAATCATCAACAACAGGTGCGTTCGAAGAACCAAATCATCAATATCATAGTTAGTGTGATTATTTCATCTCAGATATAGTAGGCCTAAGTGAGGTACGAAGAAAATGCCACAGGTCTTTGAAACCGTGAACAGAGGTCTGTTCTTCATACCTTGATTACTAAGGAAGTCTGGGGGCAGTTGTGTTATATTTACTGGCATGGTCATGATTTCATAATCTCTATGATCAATTATAATGTACCTGCAATAGCGAAAAAGCTCTATTTAACAACTCAGGGTCTTGTGGCTTGGAAAAACCACAAAACACCAAAAAACTGCTTGAGTGCCAGGAAAACTTTGCGAATGACACAACAGACAGCACTTTTCACAATGTTCTCTACTTCTCCAACAGTGTAAAAGGAATGTGCCACTGTTATTGGTAATGCACGACTGCGACGAGTCAAGCTTTTTACATAAGGATTCAATAAATTAGCCAGATAAAGAATACAGTCACGTGAAAAACGATATCTTTCCAACAAAATACTGTTCTGCTCTGCAAACAGATCCAGCTGTTATCCCGCAATATGCGATTACCGTATTTTTCGCCATATAAGACGCTCCGGAACATAGGACGCACCCAATTTTAAAGGAGGAAAATCTAGAAAAAAAGATTCTGAACCAAGTCCTGTAGTAAAATATTTTATATAAACTGTATAAAGTTAACACCAGTTTAAGAACAATTTTATGCCAACCATGTAATATATTAAGAACTATCTTTACTCTCATTAACAGTCAGTAAAGTCAGTAAACAGTGTGTATGGTGTGTCTAATAGTTTGTTGCTTATGTCTTATGTCTTGTGTTTGTTAAATGTATTATTATTTACCGTTCCTTTTCTCTTTGTGTGTAAATCGGGAAGTGGGGAATAGATGACTGTGGCGAGGGGGGCGTGGTTCAGCGAGGTATATTATAAAATATGGATCAGATTCCGGTCAGAGAATCAGGAATGGAGAAGTGATTCTTGGTGATGAGACATTTATTTATATCCAGTATATGTAGGTATGCAGCTGTAATATTATAAGGTTGTGCGTGTGCGTGGTAGGTAGTGCATGAACGCACACATGGCACAGAACATAGTCAGCAACATGAACAAAGATGGACAGTCATCGAACACTGGTGTGCGTCACTAATAACGGGACACCAGCAACAACAACAAAATATTAGTTCCTAGGACAGGCTTTCTGACAGTTTGGTTTTTGTTCAAGTCTGAGGAAATAAAAGAGCCCATGATTCTCAGCACGCTGAGGAGGCAGGGTCCGCGTGCTGAGAATCACGGGCTCTTTTATTTCCTTAGACTTGAAAAAAAAACTAAATAACAACCAAAACATGCGCGTTCGGCGCTGACGCTTCACTCTCAGTGAGTCACGCGTCTCTCTCTAGGTTTCGTTTCACTTCTCTCTTACGTTTCCTGACTCTCTCCCACTGCAGACCTCGGTGAACCACGCCCCCCTCACCACAGTCGTCACTGTAAAGTCCACCATTTACCCCCACTCGTCATCTCCACGGCTACGGCCTTCGCGCGCTCCGCGGATTCTTTATATTTGTCGGATAGGACGCACCAACTTTTCCGTCCCAGTTTTGAGGAAGAAAAAGTGCGTCTTATGCGGCAAAAAATACGGTAATCCTGAAAGCTCTCCGAATTATCCTTGCACCTTCAGCAGCAGATGGCTCTCGTAAAAAATGGACGAACATGGCTGCGGCAAACTTCCCATATCACCTCCACTTATAAAGCTGTGATGTAATTCTGCAAATATGAAATAAGCCTGCTCCCGAGCAGGTTTAAGCTAACGGACCTGTTACTATGACAAAAAGTCCCGGATGAGCGCCGAAGAATTAAATACAGTAGATCCCCGACTTACGAAACACTCTACGTACTAAAAGTTCAACGTACGATAAAAGATTTTGGGGGTTTTTTTTTGCCCGAGAAACGGCAAAATGATCGAGATGCGAAAAACGAAATCTTTCAGCGACGAGGCGACGATTTCCGAGTTTTGTTTTGAAATTTGCGCGCCACTGACCCGGAAACTCGCAACAATTGTCCCGCTCTCCCATTGGCTGTCTCCCGGCCAGTGTTACCAGATTGGACTGAAGATTTCCATCCCAACTACAGCTTAAAACCCATCGGGAACTCACCCAATCTGGCAACACTGCTCCCGGCTCTGACACTAGCTTTCGCTGCAACATCCTGCTCTCTTATTGGTCAGCATCACTCTCACCAGCCTCTGCGTAGCGGCGTTCTTCTCCCATTTCATTTCACGATGAAAGTGAAAGTGAAAGAGAAGAAGAAGATGCTCTCAATGGAGACGAAAAGGGAGTTGTATTGAGAAGTTGAATTGAGAAGTATGAAGCTGGGATGTGCTTGTCATACCATACTGAACAAGCATAGATTTATTATAAAATTAATTGTGGTGTTTTTGTAGGGCTTGGAACGGATTAGGCAATTTACATGTAAAAGCCTGACCGACTTACGAAAAAGACTGACTTACGAAGCCAACCTCGGAACGGATTAATTTCGTAAGTCGGGGTTCTACTGTAATCCAAGATCATGCAAAATCTTCAACAATCAAATCCAGAATCCAAAATGAAAATCCATCAAATCCAAAATGTTACCGTCACTTTTAATAAATTGTTCAATAAAAAACAAACAACATTTTGTGTACTTTTTATTTATTTTTGTTCCTTATCATTTTCCTTCTCTGTGGAGAATACTTGTAATATTGCCTTCAACGTTGGCCCAAACCAGCAGTGGTATAATTAAATTGCCTACCTTTTAGAACAGCCATTGCTATGAAAGCACACCTATGATGCCTTAAATGTTGCCTCAGTAGGCAGCTCATTAATGTCTGGAACAGAGCATCTGTCTGCTGTCTGGTGTTTCCCTGTGTTAATTTTCATCTATAGCTCCCATCATCCCTCCCTTCCTTGCTGACTTATTAATTTATGTTCTCTGTTGCTGCTTTGCTTTCCGCTGCACCATAATCCTTCTCTTCTCCTTACCTAACTCCCCCTCTCTCTCAGTTGGATGGTGGTAACATTAGCAGCAGCTGTTAGTTTCTGTAATCCAGCCAGATTTAGAGGGAAGCTGTGCATCTGCTCCATCACGTAGAGATGGAAAGGGGATGAAAGTGGAGGAAAATGGAGTGATTAATAAATGTGAGTGAGGAGATGGAAAGGGCTAAAGAAGGATGACAGGAGCAGCAGAGAGGGACACATGTCCACATTAAGTGATGGAAGAGTGATGAGGATCGGTAAACAACCCAAAAGAGAGGGAGTAAAGCAGGTCGCAGGAAGATGGGAAGTAATGATGGTTGGAGACTGCGGACACAGAGGGAGGCTAATAGCAAGATGGAGGCAACACAATGAACAGAAAAAGAAGAGAAGAGAAAGTGAAATGCAGGAAGATGGTGGCTGTAAACAGTCTGTGTTTAGTCCCTTACGGGTTGTTTAATTCTTGTGTTTGTACTAATTTCCCAAATGACTAACCATGTGACACTGAGACTGAACTGAATATGCAGAAGCATTGGATTGTTTTAGGAGAAAAAAAATCTGTTATAAAACCCATTGGGAATGCATTCTTTATTTAATTTCAGGGGGAGTTCACTAAGAATGAATTGTGCCTGCTGATAGCACTGTTTATTTGTCTCCATTGTTTTAGTGTCCGATTCAGTACAAGAATTATGCAAATTGCACAAAATCTAGCTACAAAATCTGCACGAAGCGCAATTTCCATGGTGCAATTCCCAACTCTGCGGGTTGGCGTTGTGGAGGATGCAGCAGACTATCAGGATTTTGCCTAGGTTGGTGGGTGTGTGCAACATCACTCCATAACTACTGCAGTCTAAATACTTGAATCCAATAAACTGGTGCATGTTTTGATAAATACCTTGTCACAGTTTCTTTTAATTTAATTCTTTTGACCTGCTTTCTGTGAGGAAAATAATGCAGCGTTAACTGTGGTACGCAGGAGTTTTTCTGAATATGACAAATTCAATGAGGAGCCTAATTTGCATTGAAATCAAGCATTTTTTATAAATGTCTTTATACACTACTGTGCAAAGGTTTGGGGTGAGGAGTTACTATTATTATTTTTTAAAGAAGTTTTCATTCACAACAATTGCATTGCACTGAATTGATCAAAAGTGACAGCAAAGACATTTAAAATGTATTTCAGAAAATATGGTGTTCATTTGAACTTTCAAATTATCAACGTATCGGTTATTGGTTTAATTCTTGAGCAGCAAATCAGCATATTAGAATGATTTCTGAAGTGACACTGACTGCAGTAATGGCTGCTGACAAATTCTGCTTTGCTATCAGAGGAAACAATTTGCAATACATTAAATATATTACAAAATGCACTGCTCAAAATAAATTAAGGGAACACTTAATTACACATTAGATCTCAATCAATGAAGTATTCAATTTGAAAATCTTTATTTATATACATTATTAATATTATATACATCACAAAATTGTGACAACAGTCAATATGGAAACCAAAATCATCAACACACTGAGGGCTGAATTCAAAATCATACCAAATATCAATGGAAAAAACGTTAAAGTATGATCCAACTTTCATGAAGTTCATCACAGTAATTCATAATGGAAGTCAATACTGTGTATTGCACATGCATCTATGCACTCACAACAACGTCTGGGCGTGCTCCTGGTGAGATGGTAGATGGAGTCCCGGATATTTACTCTCAGACCTGGATCAGAGCATCAGTGAGCTCCTGGACAGTCTGTGATGCTACTTGGCAGCTTTGGATGCTCCAAAACTTAATGTGCCAGAGGTTCACAATTGGATTCAGGACTGGAGAACATGAGGGCTAGTCAATGGCATCAATGCCTTCATAATCTACAAAAAGTAATCAAAAACTGCCACATGAGACCGGACATTATCATGAACCCGGAAGAACCCAGGGCCCACCGCCCAAGCATAAGGTCTGACAATTGCTCTGAAGATTTCATCCCGTTACCTAACAGCTGTCAGGGAACCATTGGTCTGCATATGGAGGTCTGTGTTACTCTCCAAGGATACTCCTCACCAGTCCATTACAGACTCTCCCCTAAAACTGACTCTCCACTTTATGTCCAGCTCTACTCGTGTAACTGCCTGTACTGCAGTATCCCTTCTATGCTCTGTGTGGCGGTGAGTATGGATATGCCATCCTTGAGGAACAGGACTGTCTGTGCAACCTGATGGGCTACAGGTACTGCCTCATGCTACAGACAGTGACAAGGCCCCTAACAAAATGCAAAACTAAAAATAAATCAGTCAAGAAGAAGGAGAGAGCAATTCTCTATGACCACTACTTGCAAAAATCATTCCCTTTATGAAGGTTATCTTGCTGTTGCCTCTCCAGTCATCTGTTGTCACTTTCATTTGCACCAAAGCAGGTGAAACTGATTCACAGTCACTTCTGCTTTCAAATTAGACATATTGATCTCCATATCTCCTGACTTGGTATTATACTGTGATGATTAAGTGTTCCCTTATTTTTTTGAGGACTGTATAGTAAGATACAAAATTATTTCAAAATTAAAATAATATATTACAGTATTAATGTTTTCTGTATAGCAGTGATGTCAATCAAGATAGTATGAGGTTTCAATCAGTTACATTTCCTGTGAAGAATATATAATCTGTCTGGAATCTCTCTCTCTCTCTCTCTCTCTCTCTCTCACACACACACACACACACACACACTTTGTTGTTATGGCTTGACTAGCAGGAATATCTTGAAGGCTTCCTCCCTAGAGTCGACTAATCACAGCTCTGGGCTCTGTGAGTTGGAGAACTGGGAATGCAAATGAGAAACTGCAGTATTAGTGTATGCTTTAGTGTGTGTGAAGAATGGTGTAAAGAGATGGCAGATTTTGTTTAACAGGCTAATTAAGCACTAAACTATTTCATATCTGGCTAAGAAAAAGTGAGGGGTGAAACGAGAGAAGAGAGAAACATAATATTATTTCAAATATTATTGTTTTAATCCTGCTTAGAGTTCTTATAGTCCAGAATGCGTCACTGACCTCTCTCTTTCTCTGTTTCCACTTTCTAGAGGAATCAATATGTCTGATATATCTTTTGGCCAATAGCCCATGCAAAATATTAGACATATAAACAGACTATACAATGTGTAAAAGATCTGTGCTGTTACAGACGTTTCACATTCACATTCTCTGCTCATCCCTCTCATTGAAAGTGAAATGTGACCTTGCTTTTTCCAAGGAGTCCCTTGTGCTTCTGGCCTCTCTCGCTTTGGCCAATATCTCTCTGCTCTTTACCTGCTAAAGTCCAAAAATATAAGAGGGATGATAATAGCACCATGCAGTTCAGGTGAAGATTATGAAGAAAAAAAATTCACAGAAATATGATTCTTTAGATTTGAACTTGAGATCTTTCTCAATGATTGGAAATGTATACACTACATTTAACTCTTATGATAATAAATAACTAAAATTAAAGATTCTAAACATATAAATCTATGTATAGTTAGGAATTAAGAAACACACACACACACACACACACACACACATATATATATATATATATATACACATGTGTGTTTACATGTGTATTAGTAAACTAATGTTTATCAGCCCTTCATGTTTGTGCTCCACTAAAGTTCTTGATGTTGTTGTATGAGAGTCCAGTTAACTTACATGAGTGTAAAACAAAACGTCTCAGGTTACGTTATGTGTAGCAGTCCGAATGGGATGACGCTGAAAGCTTCTGCCATGAGACCCAGTACTTATTGGAAGTTTCTTTACAGTGAGTGACTGGCCTAGTTTGATTTTCTTGATGGTTGATAGAATCAAATCGATCTGCACGGAGGAGAGCCGTGCTGTCATTGAAACGGAATCCCATACAACGCCTAGGAAGGTGGTTCTCTGAAGAGGAGAAAGCACACTCTTCTTTGCGTTCAGTCTCAACCCCTACACATTCATGAGTGAGAGAACATACTTACTTAACCCTAGTTCCCTAGGAACGAGACGCTGCGTCGACAACGCATTTGGGAACGCCTTAGCATGATTGTCTCTTGAAACACAATGAAATTCACGTGTGCGAATGCACATCACCGAGGTGACGTCATGAGCCAGGAGTATAAAGGGCGCGCATGGAGTATGCCAAGCTAACGTAGCTAACTATGATAGGGCCACTGTTCCCAAAGTGGGGTTGATGTCTAGTTGGTAGAACATAATAAAGGTATGCGGTGAAGAACAGCCAGCCGCATCACAAATGTCAGCAAGGGGAGCCCCTGCGAAGAAAGCCATGCTCCTGGTAAATGGGGGCGGACATACAGAGGACACTGCAGTCCCACCAAATCATAAGCTAGGGAGATAGTCTCGACCATCCACCTGCTCAGAGTTGGTTTCGAAGCCGGAGCTCCTTTAGGAACCCAGAAGCAAACAAAGAGTTGGTCTGACTCATGTCACAGGGCAGCTCTCCTAGCGTAGGACAGAGCTTGTTCTTGGACTCCTGGTCATGATCAAGGAAAGGGGGAGGACATAAACCCTGCAGTACAATATGACGAGCTGGGCTCGACAGAACCTTAGGCACATAGCCAGGCTTGGGGTAGAGAAAAACTTTTGCCAGGCCAGGTGCACAACATTCACATTCACAACACACTGGGCTATTTGACAAATCAGAGCACATTACACTGATGGAAAGGAGGGGTTTACAGAGACTAAGGGTGGGGGGGGGGGGGGGTGTATGTTCAAACTGCTTTAAACTAATCATTTGAGAATCTCTGAGAAATTGGGGGATATTAAATGGATACAAATATGATAAAGTTTTTTTTTTATGTATGCAAACCTGTTGTCGGTGAACAAAATTGGGAACCTTTGTGAGTATGTGTGTGTGTGTGTGTGCTGAAGTGACAAAGTTAACATTCAATTTTTGTAAGTCTTTTAGGAAGAATCATGACTTACAGTGTAGAAACTGGATCACTTACCTGAAGCCTGAAAGTGAAATATATGTACCCCAAGTTGCTTCCAATTTACAGCAGTTTTGTGTTGAAAATCAGGCCCATTCTGAGACATTTTCATTCTTTAGAGTTCTCAATAAGACAAGATAACTGGGAGAAAATTGGCCTAGTTTTGCAGGGCCTCACCAGCCCTGAAAATGATTCTCAATGCAATAAAATGAAGAATTTAAACTTGAGCTTTGAGACTTGTTAGTTGTTAACTTTGAGAGCTTTCCATGAGAGAAATTCAGTCATTCGACACATTACACCTGCTGTTAGCTCTCAGCAGAATCATAAAAATTAGTCATTCTGAGCAGTATAGATTCTTGGTTACCTGCTGTGCTGTTTTGTTTTGTGTAACAGCCAACATTTGCTGATATACATCATCTTTACCCATGATGTGATAAGTCTTAATATGTGTTTATGCCATCCAAACAAACTGAAACTAGAATTTAATTAATTCAAATTTATTTTTAAATTAAACAATACAAAGTTTCAAACATTACACATACTAATAGTGCAAGTCTGGAGAATAGAGGAAGGATTTTTCTAAAATAAAGTTGAGGTGGTGTGTTCATGTGTGTCATGTTAGGTGTTCATTAAATTTTTTAGTAGTCGTTTGAATATTGCCAAGGATTCTGCATTCCAGATGAATGCAGGGAGGTCGTTCCACCAGCAAGGAACAGTGAATGAAAATGTTCTTCAGAGTCATTTTTTTGCCTCTCTGTGAGGGTACCACAAGTCGTCGCTCATTGATTGATCGAAAGTTTCTGGTAGGTGTGTAGATTTGAAGTAGTGTCTAGAAGGATGCTGAACCTGTGTTAGTTATGTAAGTGTAACAATGTTCAACGTTAAGGGAGGAAGGAGGCGAGAACTGGCAGACATTAAACAGACTTTTAATGATAAATAAAACAAACTCCAAAATAAACATAATGGCGGCAGTCCCTCACGGACAACTGCCGCCCACACAAACACAAAACATAACATAAGTCCCAGGCCTGGTCCTCTCTCGTCTTCCACTGCTGTCAGTCCTCCTTTTATGTCTCCGCTCCTCCGTGAGACTCGAGACACCGGTGGCTTCACAGGTGACGCTCATTCCCAATCACGTCACCGGCTTTTGTGACACTCTCACGGTCCCTCGACCCCGCCCTGCTCGCCACAGTAAGCAAGTTTCAGTGCTTTGAATTTGATGCAAGCTGCAAGTGAGAGCGAGTGCAAAGAGGTGAAGAGTGGAGTAACATGGGCCCTTTTGGGTTCGTTGAAGACCAGACGAGATTTGTTCCAGATCATTTGCAGGGATTTGATTGCACTAGAAGGAAGTCCAGCCAGAAGGGCGTTGCAATAATCCAGTCTGGAAATGACCATGGCCAGAAGTTGTGTCGCTTGCTCTGTTAGGAATGGCCTGATCCTCCTGATGTTATGCAAAGCTGCACGATCTAGCCGCCTTTGCGATGTGATCTTTTGAAGGTCAGCTGGTCTCAACGAACACTACAAGATTTCTGGCAGACCTTGATGGGCTGATTGTCGAGGAGCCGATCTGGACGGTGAAGTCATATTGTAGAGTAAGATAGGCAGGAAAGACGAGAAGCTCCGTCTTTGCCAAGTTGAGCTGCAGATGATGCTCTTTCATCCATGTTGAGAAGTCTGCTAGGCAGCTTGTGATTCGCGCTATAGGACCACATGACTGCCCACTGCACATTTTGTGTTCATCATTGTCGTGGAAGGGAGGTGGTTGGTAACTTTTTGGGTCAAGGTACAGGTCGAGAAAACTGGGCTCTTTGTCTTTCTGTTGGAGGGAGGGCAGTGAGCCGAATTGCACATGTACTCGTCCAGCATGTGTTTGTCCATTCGCACAAAACAATCATAATATGAAAAGACAGAATAACAAGTGTGTCTAACTCATTCTTAGGTTTTAACTCATGCATTGCTTACTCAGTTTTTCCATTCCTATCTTCATCTGATTCTAAAGGGGCAATTGCTTTACATATCTTTTTTGTCCCGTAGTTGCCTCAGCCGACCATATGCCAATTATCTTTGGTATGGGTTTCCCCCCTTTATACAAGACCCCTGACCCTTTTTTGGATCCTGTGTAGTCACCACGCCATGCCTTTATTCATCGATAAAGGTATTTTCTTTGGGACCAAGTCCCCTGTCCCTTTTGGATTATGATTCATTTGTGTGTTTTTTTTTTTTTAGTTAAGATAAAATCTCTCACCATCTTTTGACCAATCTTGGTGAGTAATTTTCTGGCATTGCGTCCACCTAGGCCATTGTGAGGATACAGACAATCCTCCTTCCCTTAATAATGGGGGTTAGAGCCACAGATATTGTCTTGGGATGGCCAGTCGATTGTCCTCCTCATGGCAGTCATTGGCTTTATAATCTCATCTCGTCGCCAGATTGTCGTGGAAATTCTTTTCCTAATGTTTATCAATGAAGAAAAAGTGAGATTCTCGAAAGGTTTAAACAGTCTTAAGCTTTATTTTTAGCAAGAAATGGCTTTTTCACACACAGACAGCATCTAAGTATGAGAAGGCAGCTTAGTGCCTCTCTTTGTTAGTTTATATACAGTTTCTAAACCCTCACCTTTGTTTGTTCTTAGATCAGCTTGTCACGCTTCGTGACTAAACGCAATATGTATTCTTTGTGTGCTTGTTACTGTTAGACCTGTGCTTGCTAGCAACACAAACAAAAACAGAACGTCCAGTTATATTTGATAAGCTTGCCTACATCTAAGGATAAGGATTAATAAAGTACAAAATAAATACAATTTCTATCACAGCTCATAACACCGTCATTTCCTGATCTCTCAGTATCCCAAGTCAGGTTCAGACCTGTATTCACCCATAGGCCACATAGTTCACACTGCTCTCTCAACCACAAGCCTTCCCTCCATGGTCTTCATTTCTCCTCCTAACCACTTTTTAACTTATGTAAATAATGCTACAGACACTCTGTTCTCCACACTGCTGTCCTCCAGGCCTCCTGACTCTTTCATGTTCTTCACAAACAAGATCAGCAGTACTCCAAACACCTGGAGACTGTTAAAAAAAAAAATCAGCGCTCTCACACCAACTCAATAACAGATGATGCCTTTGTTAGTTCTCAGGGATGGGCTCATCAGGGAACATGGGATTTTTCTGTCAAATCCAAATTAATATACACACTAAGAACAAAAAGGTAGATAAGGTATAACAATGTTTCTACAAGGGTACTGTTTCAGTGAGAGTGATCTGTTGTACCCTTCCAGGTACATATTTTGCAGGTACATCAATTTCCAGGTACATACATTTTTCTGTCAGAGTACAACGTAAATATATTAAGATTTTTTTAACTCACAATCAAATTAATTTTTTTTAATGAAATTTTACCTGAGAATCCCTTTCTGTTCTGTTCGTACCTTCAATTTGTTTCTAAGAAAATGCATCTGGATAAGTAGTTATCAGGAAATTTGTTTAGACCTTAATGGACAAGAAGGCGGGAGAGCGCCTGGTCTTCAATGGAGCCAGGAGAGCCCACGTTACAGCTCTTTTTGTCTTGACCTATTTGCTGCCAGTTTCTACCCACATCAAGTTCAAGGCTCTGAGGCTTGACTATAGAAAAAGACTGGATGTTCCCGTTGGAATTCTGTAGTTCTGTAGTCTGTAGTTTATGATTCTGTAGTCATCATAAAAAACAATTTTTTATGATGTTTCTACAAAAATAAAAGTTTTTTTTTCACCTTCGGTGTACTTTAAATGGCATAGTAAGAGGCCATTCACACAAAATATCAACAAAATAAATACATTCAAAGTTGTAAATTAAACAATGATTATTTGTGTACAATAAAACACAATTTTTTCAAAATGTTATGTTCAGTTCAATGTTATTTGACATTCATTTATAACAATTTGTGAATTTTAGCAGCAATTTCAAGGTAATTGCATGCTATGTTCTAACCACTGCATTATGACAGTTGGTTTCTATTTAAGCATCATCGCTCTGATTACTCCCACCCACACTGAAAACGTATTAGATCCAAATTCATCCCCACACCGATTATTAAACATTAGACATTTATAAGGTGAGGTTGATTTTAGAAGTTGAGAATAATTTGACTTATACGACCTGGTTAAGTCATGGTGTTATACAGTAAGTGCTCTTCCTTCCAGCTGAAACCCTTCCTTCACTTTCTTTTGTTCTGTCTCCTTTGCTAATTTTACCTAATACTATCTTGTAGCATCATTAGCATATAGCAAATGATTTGAAAAGTTTTGATTAGTATTTACAGTCCTGGAATTATAAAGAGATATACACTCCCTCATTTAGCGTAGAGGTTAAGGAGCCATGAAATGAGCTGTAAAATCCACTATGTTGTCTACTCTGCAGCTTAGCCTGCAGGGTAAATAAAACAGTACCATAAACCAGCTAAAGGAGTCTGATTAATCATGACGACTATCATTTTTGCTCAGAACATTTAGTGTGACCTAGTTTGTACTCAAAACAACCTGTGTTATAAACTGTGACCGGTCATTCATGACAACTTTAATAATATTCGCCATTATTTTGCTGGGCATAGAGTGAATAGTTCAAGTTCAAAGTGTTTATTGTCATATGTACAGACAGAAAGCTGTCAGGTTTATTGAGGAGAGGACTCAATTTGCAGGAAGGACAGGGTTTTATTCAAAAAATAAACCAAAACTCAAACATAAACCTCCCAGAGTGGGGGAAAACATAACATGACCGACCAGAAATATAACATGACTCGACTGACTAGAAGCACATGACATAACTTGACTCGACTAGACTGACAGGTAGTGATGACAAAATAATGACAACGAACCGACACCGTACACCAGACATGAGGAGCCTAAATAAACAGGAGGAAATGCAATTGAGGAGAAACACAGCTGGAATAAAGTCAAACTAATTACAATGAAACAAGACGGGCGGGGTAACCAACAAGACGTGAACATGAAGCCAATTACACAAAGACGACGCGCAGGTGGTGTCAACCAAACTGCGCGTGACAAAACACAAGCACACGGCCGATGGGACGCGAACCGCGTGCCAAACATAAACACACGGACGAGAGGAGGCGCGGCTCGCGCAACGCTTGAAACCGCGCCCACTCACAAGACGTAGAGCTCGCAAGAACAAGTGTAAACACCTGTTCTCATGAGCTCACGACAAGGACGAACAAAACGAGTTATGAATGCCCGAATCCCGATCCAAAACCGAAACTAGACAAGACCAGTCTCGGGATCAGACATCATAACCCGCACATAAGACGTTACACAGACAAGCGCGCGCACGGCTCGAATACTCGAAGCCATACGCACACACATCAGACACGAGACAATACGGTAGTGTCAGAGCTCTGCCACAAAACCAAGAAATGACTAGACTGAATGTGGCAGAACCCTGACAGAAAGCATGTTTTCCTGCACAATGAAATTCTTACTTTGCCGTTTAAAATAAATGTAATTCAGTAAGTAAGTAATAAATAAATAAATAAATAAAGAGCAATAAAGGCAATGAAGTTCTAAGATCTAAGATGGCGGCACGAGTACATCGCGAGGCTCGGGGTCTCTCCAGTTTCTGCAATTTTGCAGTATTACTCTTGCTTATCTCGGGTCTGTTTGTGCAGAACAGTTGTGCCTTTACATCGTACACCCGAAGTGAGCTTTTGGATATTGGTTTGCAAATTTCCGACGGTTTTATGGACAACCTTCGACTCCTTCCTGAGATCGCCAGGACGCCCGAGGCAGCACATTCTTCCCGGCCGGGCGGAAGTGCTCGCAGGCGGCGTCGAGATCGTAAACAAAGGCGAGACAAGCGTGGAGGACTTAGTGCTCGGTTAAAGCTAACACCATACCGGCTCTCTCTACCCAGTATCTTCCTTGCCAATGTCCGATCGCTAGTGAACAAAATGGATGAGATTCGACTCAACATGACACACAGCAAAAGACTTCTGAACTGTAACGTCCTTATCTTCACGGAGACGTGGTTAAATAGCGGAATACCAGACTCCACTATTGAGCTCACGGGACATCACTCGCTCCGCGCGGACAGAACAATAGATGGATCCGGTAAGACAAGGGGAGGCGGTTTGTGCATTTATATTAACAAAGCTTGGTGCACAAACTCTGCTGTTGTTGGGAGCCATTGTTCAGCTAACCTAGAGTTTCTCATGGTTAAATGTAGACCGTTCTATCTGCCACGGGAGTTCACTTCCACCATTATAACTGCAGCTTATATTCCCCCGGATGCTGATGCCAAGCTTGCTATGAAAGAACTTTATGCAGCCATCAGTAAACAACAGACTCTTCACCCGGAAGCGGCGTTTATTGTTGCGGGTGATTTTAATCACTCTAACTTAAAGACTGTGCTGCCCAAATTTCATCAGAATGTTTCCTGTCACACCAGAGGAAACAAAACCTTAGACCATGTCTACACAAACATGGCTGGGGCCTACAGGGCGACACCCCTCCCCCACCTGGGACAATCAGACCACATCTCTTTGTTCCTCACTCCCAAATATTCACCCCTCATCAACCGTGTGAAGCCATCAGTGAAGACCATCAAGGTGTGGCCTGCGGGGGTAGATTTCACACTCCAGGAAAGGTTTCTACACACAGACTGGAGTATGTTTGCTTCCCAAGCCACCAGTGGTGCTCACACAGACATTGACTGCTACACCTCCTCTGTATTGGATTATATTAATACCACCATTGACAGTGTTACAACCCAGAAACAGATTACCACATACCCAAATCAGAAGCCATGGATGAACAAGGAAGTGCGACTCCTGTTGAAGACACGCAATACTGCCTTCAGATCAGGAGATACACAAGCCTACAGCACATCCAGAGCGAATCTGAAGAGGGGCATCAAAAAGGCCAAGCACTGCTACAAGCTGAAGATAGAGGGACACTTTTCCAACTCTGACCCTCGACGCATGTGGCAGGGCATCCAGGCCATCAGTGACTACAAACCCACCCACTCCACCCCTGCAGCCACTGATGTCAACTTCCTGAATGAGCTAAATGACTTTTATGCTCGCTTTGAAAGAGACAACAGAGAAACTGCAACCAAGCTCAAACCCTCAGCTGATCACCCTCCAATCACCCTCTCATCCACTGACGTCTGCAAGGCACTGAGCCGGATCAGCACGCACAAGGCTGCTGGACCAGACAACATCCCTGGACGTGTCCTCAGGGCATGTGCGGAGCAGCTCGCTGGGGTCTTTACAGACATTTTCAACCTGTCTCTTGCCCAAGCAGCTGTACCAACACGCTTCAAATGCACCTCCATTGTGCCAGTGCCAAAACACTCTAGTCCGAGGTGCCCTAACGACTACCGCCCTGTAGCACTCACACCCATCATCATGAAGTGCTTTGAGCGGCTGCTCCTGGAACACCTAAAAGACTCTATACCACCCACATTGGACTCACATCAGTTTGCTTACCGCAGCAATAGGAGCACAGAGGATGCTGTTGCCATGGCACTGCACTCTGTACTCACACACCTGGACAATAAGAATTCTTTGCACGGATGCTGTCACTATCACTATCATCCCGACCAAGTTAATAGCCAAACTTGAAGACCTGGGCATCAATACCTCACTCTGCAACTGGATTCTGGACTTCCTGACCAACAGACCCCAGAATGTCCGATCTGGATCCACCTGCTCCACATCCATCACACTTAACACTGGTGTACCACAGGGCTGTGTGCTAAGCCCGTTTCTCTACTCCCTCTTCACCTCCGACTGCAAGCCTGTGTTTGGATCTAATGCCATCATCAAGTTCGCAGACGACACTACGGTGATCGGTCTCATCAGCAACAACGATGAGACTGCCTACAGGGAAGAGATCCAGCACCTGTCCACATGGTGCAACGACAATAACCTGCTCCTCAACACCACCAAAACGAAGGAGCTCATCGTGGACTTCAGGAAAGAGTCAAGAGGCACACACGACACCATCCACATCAATGGAATGGCCGTTGAGCGTGTCTCCAGCTTCAAGTTCCTGGGGATCCACATCTCGGCTGACATGACCTGGACAACCAACACCTCCAGCCTGGTCAAGAAGGCTCACCAGCGCCTCTTCTTCCTGAGGACACTGAGGAAGAATCAGCTCTCCTCGGCTATCCTGGTGAACTTCTACCGCTGCGCAATAGAAAGCATCCTGACGAACTGTGTCACAGTGTGGTATGGGTGCTGTTCTGTCGCGGAGCGCAAGGCACTGCAGCGGGTGGTGAAAACTGCGTGAAAACGCATCACAGGGACTCCACTTCCTGCCATCGAGCACGTCCAGAGGAAACGCTGTCTGCGTCGAGCTCGCAGCATCCTCAAGGACTCCTCTCACCCAGCCCACAGACTGTTCTCCCTCCTTCCCTCCGGCAGGCGTTTCAGGTGCCTCCGGACCAGAACCAGCAGACTAAAGAACAGTTTCTTCCCCAGAGCTGTCTCTTTACTGAACTCTAACCCTTGCTGACCCCACTCCTCTCTCACCCCCACCTCCACCCCAACCATCCCACTCCCCTCACAGACTCCTCTCCCCCCCCAACATCCCACTCCCCTCACAGACTCTCCTCTCACCCCCACCCCCACCATCCCACTCCCCTCACAGACTCCCCTCTTACCCCCCCCAACATCCCACTCCCCTCACAGACTCTCCTCTTACCCCCCCCCCCCAACATCCCACTCCCCTCATAGACTACTCTCCCCCCACCATCCCACTCCCCTCACTGACTCCTCTCCCCCCCACCTCAATCCCACTCCCCTCACAGACTCTCCTCTTACCCCCACCACCATCCCACTCCCATCCAGACTCTCCTCTCACCCCCTACCATCCCACTCCCCTCATAGACTCCTCTCACCCCCCTGCCCCCCACCACCATCCCACTCCCCTCACAGACTCTCCCCTCTCCCCCTAAACCATCATCCTACCACCCTCATAGACTCCTCTTACCCCCCCCCACCAGCCCACTCCCCTCACAGACTCCCCTCTAACCCCCCCACCAGCCCACTCCCCTCATAGACTCCTCTCCCCCCCACCATCCAACTCCCCTCATAGACTCCTCTCACCCCCTGCCCCCCACCACCATCCCACTCCCCTCAGACTCTCCTCTCTCCCCCACCACCATCCCACTCCCCTCATAGACTCCTCACCCCCCCCACCACCATCCCACTCCCCTCACAGACTCTCCTCTTACCCACCCACCACCATCCCACTCCCCTCAGACTCTCCTCTTACCCCCCCACCACCATCCCACTCCCCTCAGACTCTCCTCTTACCCCCCCACCACCATCCCACTCCCCTCAGACTCTCCTCTTACCCCCCCCACCACCATCCCACTCCCCTCAGACTCTCCTCTTACCCCCACCACCATCCCACTCCCCTCAGACTCTCCTCTTACCCCCCCACCACCATCCCACTCCCCTCAGACTCTCCTCTCTCCCCCACCACCATCCCACTCCCATCACAGACTCTCCTCTTACCACCATCCCACTCCCCTCTCCCTCACCACCATTCCACTACCCTCATAGACTATCCTCTTACCCCCCCACCATCCCACTCCCCTCACAGACTCTCCTCTTACCACCATCCCACTCTCCTCATAGACTCCTTCCCCCCCATCCCACTCCCCTCATAGACTCATCTCTCCCCCACCACCATCCCACTCCCCTCACAGACTCTCCTCTTACCACCTTCCCACTCTCCTCATAGACTCCTTCCCCCCCATCCCACTCCCCTCATAGACTCATCTCTCCCCCACCACCATCCCACTCCCCTCACAGACTCTCCTCTTACCACCATCCCACTCCCCTCACAGACTCTCCTCTTACCACCATCCCACTCTCCTCATAGACTCCTTCCCCCCCATCCCACTCCCCTCATAGACTATCCTCTTACCCCTCCACCATCCCACTCCCCTCACAGACTCTCCTCTTACCACCATCCCACTCCCCTCACAGACTCTCCTCTTACTACCATCCCACTCCCCTCACAGACTCTCCTCTTACCACCATCCCACTCTCCTCATAGACTCCTTCCCCCCCATCCCACTCCCCTCATAGACTATCCTCTTACCCCTCCACCATCCCACTCCCCTCACAGACTCTCCTCTTACCACCATCCCACTCTCCTCATAGACTCCTTCCCCCCCATCCCACTCCCCTCATAGACTCATCTCTCCCCCACCACCATCCCACTCCCCTCACAGACTCTCCTCTTACCACCATCCCACTCTCCTCATAGACTCCTTCCCCCCATCCCACTCCCCTCATAGACTCATCTCTCCTGCACCACCATCCCACTCCACTCATAGACTCTCCTCTTACCCCCACCACCATCCCACTCCCCTCACAGACTCTTCTCTTACCCCCCCACCACCATCCCACTCCCCTCACAGACTCTCCTCTTACCCCCCCACAATCCCACTCCCCTCATAGACTCCTCTCTCCCCCCCCACCACCATCCCACTCCCCTCACAGACTCTCCTCACCCCCCACCACCCCACTCCCCTCACAGACTCCCCCACCACACCAGACTCCTTCACTGCCCCCCCCCACTACTACCCTTATAGACTCTTCGCTCACTCTGTACTTATTTGTGCCATTTGCACTGCTGACTGTTCATTACAGTAACAACTGTTTACAACAACTGTTTACTGCTTACAGTAACAACTGTTTACACTTGCACTACTGTACTTTAGCTGGAACATGCTCATTTGCACTACCAACTGTTCATACAGTACCAACTGTTTACATTTCGCATCTCACTTATTTGCACTGTCCATGCTCATTGCACTACCTTAAATTTAATGCTCACCTTAAGCTAACAATTGTATACATCTACCTGTAAAATTCTGTTTATAGTTAGAGACATCTGTATATACATTTACATTTATAGCACATATTCACCTGTAAATGCTGTTTATAGACACCTGTAATTATATTTATAGCACACACTCACCTGTCATAGTAATAACCATCTGTATATTTATATTCATTGTACATATTACCTGTAAATCCTGTACATCTCCATATCCTGCACTTATGCAACCATTGTATATATCCTGCACTTGCTGCTATTGCACTTCTGGTTAGACCTAAACTGCATTTCGTTGCCTTGTACCTGTACTTGTGTAATGACAATAAAGTTGAATCTAATCTAAGTGAGATAGTGAAGTTCTGAATAAAGGCAGTAAAAAGTGAGGTAGTGCAGTTCTAGAAGTGCAGTAGTGAATGTGCAAAAGCACATGTATAATGTAAATCAATGTAAACAGTTATGTCTATGATTGTAAACTCCTAGCTGTGTTAGGGTAAAAAAAAGAAGAGTTCTTCAGTCTTAAAGTCCTGCATTTCACACTTTTGTACCTCCATCCTGAGGGTAGAAGTGTGGACAGTCCGTGCTGGGGGTGGGAAGGGTCTTTGAGGATGGAAATATCTCTCCTGTGGACTCTGTGATTGTATATGCTCTGCAGAGAGGGCAGTGGACTCCTGGTGATCTTCTGCGCAGTCTTCACCACTCTCTGCAGGCGTTCGCGGTCCATGACAATAGTGCTGCTGTACCACACAGTGATGCAGTTGCTCAGGACACTCTTGATGGCGCAGCTATAAAAGTTGCTGAGGATCTTAGGCAAAATGCCAAAATTCCTTAGCCTCCTCAGAAAATACAGCTGCTGTTGAGCCTTCTTGACCAGCTGTGTGATGTGAGGTGTCCAGGTGAGGTCCTCACTGAAGTGGACACCAAGGTTTAAATTTAAGTTGCTCACCCTCTCCACTTCAAGCTCCAGGATGAACAGTGGCTAAAGCGTTCTCCTCTCATTTCTCATGTCCACAATTATCTCCTTTGTCTTGTCCGTGTTGAGGGTGAAGTTGTTGTCTTCACACCATGACAACAAACTGGCCACCTCCTTCCTGTAAGCTGCCTCATCACTGCCAACGATGTGTCCTATCACTGCGATGTCATCCGCAAACTTCAGGATAATGTTGTCCTTGTGGGAGGCGGCACAGTTGTAGGTGATCAGGGTGTAGAGGATGGGCCTGAGTACATAGCCGTGTGGAGTGCCAATGTTTGTGATTATGCTGGCTGAAGTCCTATTATCAATCCTGAAAGACTGAGGCCTACCAGTCAGAAAATCTAGGAGCCAGTCAAAGAGGGTGGAGTGCAGACCAAGTGTGGACAGTTTGTGGATGCGTTTGTGGGGGCTGACTGTGTTGAAGGCAGAGCTGTGGTTTATTAAGAGTATCCTCAGTTATGAGTCCTTATTTTCCAGATGGTAGGGGGAATAGTGGATGGCAGCAGCGATGGCATCCAAGATGGACCTATTGGACCGGTAGGCATACTGCAGGGGGTTGATGGTGTCTGGTATGCTGCTCTGAATATGGGGCAGCACCACTCTCTCTAAACACTTCATGATAATTGGGGTGAGTGCCACTGGCCTGTAGTCATTCAGGCAGGTGGGTGGGCTCTTCTTAGGCAGGGAGACGATGGTCGTGGTCTTAAAGCACAATGGTACAATTACCAACCATGCTGGCTGAGAGAGAGGTTGAAGATGGAGGTGAGAACATCAGCCAGCTCAATGGCGCTTGCTCTGAGGGCCTGCCCAGGAATGTTGTCTGGTCCTACTGCTTTGTGAAGGTTGATCTTCCTCAAGGCTTTTTGCAACTGGGTTGTTGAGACGGTTGGTGGAGGGGAGGGGGGTTGGGTGGTCCAGGTGTGTGTGAGCTCCCTCTCTGCAGTGGCCTGAAAGCGGGTGTAGAATGTGTTGAGGTTGTCCAGCAAGCTGTCTGTTGAGATGATGTTGTTGGTGGTGGTGGTTCTGTTGTCTGTGATGTGCTGCAGGCCTTACCACATCCGCCCGGAATCAGCAGTAGAATAGACGCTGTCCAGCTTCTCTTTGTCCTGCCTTTTGGCCACTGTGATGGCTTTTCTCAGTCCATACTTCAAAGCTTTGTACTCTCATTGCCTGATTTAAATGCAAGAGAGTGGGCATGCAGCATGTGACATACCTGACTGTTTATCCAGGGCTTCTGGATGGGAAAATTCTTGATTTGGATGGTGGGGACGATGTTATCAACACAAGTGCTGATGTACCTAGTCACATACTCACATACAAAGAGTCCTCCAGAGTGGTTACAGCTTTAAACACGTGCCAATCTGTCAGAGCAAAACAGTTCTGCAGGGTGTTCTCAGTATCTGGAGTCCAGAGTTTAATCTGTTTGGTGACAGGGTGTGCTGGTTTCAGTTTTTGACTGTAAGCAGTGTACAGGAACAAAGAGATGTGGTCTCTGTGTCCGAAGTGGGGGCAGAGTGCAGACCTTTATGCACCACGTATGTTACTATAAACATAATGAAGAGTGTTCTTATAATGGGTTGGAATGTCCACATGCTGGTGGTATTTGGGGAATACAGTCTGTAAACTACACTGGTTGAAGTCGCCAGCAACAATAAAAATAGCATCAAGATGAGTCGTTTTTAACACGCTGATGATGTCATGGAGTTTAATGAGTGCTGCTGAGTTAGCTCTTGGGGGGATGTGGCACTGCATTTGTACACTGCAGAAAAAGCACACAAAAAAGAAAAAAAAATCTGATATTTGAGTGGAGCGAGCAAACATGTCTGCCTCGGGGAGCACCTTGTTTATGTCAGGGTTCTGCCACATTCGGTCTAGTAGTCATTTCTTGGTTTTGTGGCAGAGCTCTGACACTACCGTTATGTCTCATGTTTGGTGTGTGTGCGCGCGGTGTCGAGGATTCGAGCCGCGCGCACGCGTGTCTGTGACGTCTTTTGTACGAGTTATGATGTCCGGTCCCGATACTTGGGTCTGGTCCAGTTTCGGTTTTGGATCGGGATTCGGGCATTCATAACTCGTGTGTCTTCGTCCTTGTCGTGAGCTCGTGAGAACTCGTTCTTGCGAGCTCTACGTTATGTGAGTGGGCGCGGTTTCAAGCCTTGCGCGAGCCGCGCCTCCTCTCGTCCGTGTGTTTATGTTTGGCACGCGGTTCGCAGTCCATCGGCCGCGTGCTTGTGTTTTGTCACGCGCAGTGGTTGTCAACAGCTGCGCGTCGTCCTTGGTTAATTGTCTGCATGTTCATGTATTGTCTGTTACCCCGCCCGTCTTGTTTCTTTGTCATTAAGTTGATTTTTCCCAGCTGTTTTTCCTTGTTAATTTCCCCATGTCCTCCCTATATATTCCGTCTTTGTCTGCTGTTCTATGTCGCGTCGTTGTCTTACCTGTCCTGTTGCCGCCAGTCTGTTCCTGTCCTGTCCTGCCCTGCCCTGCCTTGCCTTGCCTTGCCTGTTCAACCTGCTCTTGTAGTTTAGTTTAGTTCTTCAGTCTGTTTTTAGTTCCTTAGTCAGTCTAGTGTTTTCCCCCACGGGGTAGTTTTGTTTGCATTTTATTTATGTTCAATAAAAGCCCTTTCCACCTGCATAATTGAGTCCTCGCTCATCCCTTCATCCCCAATACCTGACAGAACGATGCGACCACTATGAGGACTCAGCGGGGAAAGGGCTCCCATCCTCCACCAGCCTCAGCACACTCCAGCCCCCTGTTCCAGCGGATGCTGCAGCTCAAGGCTTTGAGCTCCCTCCAACAATGTGGGGCAGATTTGAAGACCTTCGCCGGGGAGTTTAGCCATGCTGCAGCGGGGCTGGAATTCAATGATGCGGCCTTGAAAGACTTGTTTAATTACGCTCTTGATGAGCCGCTCAGCGTTTGGAGGATGAGGGGGCTGGAACACTTGAACTTTTGGGGGTTTGTGGAGTTTCTCTCTACCCCCTCCGTTGTTCCGTCCCCAGAGGAAGTTTTGGCAGCTGCAGTGCCCCCAGAGCTGCCCGAGGACACATCTGCGCCAAACCCTCGCACACTTAGGAGGAGGAGACAGAGGGCCGCCTCCTCTTCAATCGGCCAGCTGCTGGTCGCCCCAGTGCCAGCTGCCGGACAGGAGGCCGTCGCCCCAGTGCCAGCTGCCGGACAGGAGGCCGTCGCCCCAGAGCCCGCCATTGAATCTGTGCCGCCTTGTCGCCCTCGTAAGCGGCGGAGGAAGAAGAGGGTTTCCTCCAGTCCGCAAACCCCAGAGGCCATCCTCGCCCCGCCGGCGCCGCCCAAGCGCCTCTGCCTGCCGGCGCCGCTCAAGCGCCTCTGCCTGCCGGCGCCCCCGGAACGCCTCTGCCTGCCGGCGCCCCCGGAACGCCTCTGCCTGCCGGCGCCCCCGGAACGCCTCTGCCTGCCGGCGCCCCCGGAGCCCCTCTGCCTGCCGGCGCCCCCAGAGCCCCTCTGCCTGCCGGCGCCCCCAGAGCGCCTCCCAGACCTTGACCTGCCGACCCACACAGACCCACCTGTCTGTCCAGACCCGCCTGTCCGCCTAGACCTTTCAATCCTGCCAGACCAGCCTGTCCTGCCTGTTCTCCCTGACTCAACCAAGCTGCCTGTCCATCTGGCACGGCCTTGGCCATCTGCCACGACTCCCTACCTGCCGGAGTCTGCCTGGTCTGTCCCTACAGCACCTCCCTGGTCATCTGCCAGGACTCCTGAACCACCGGAGCCAGCCTGGTTCACCCCTCCGGTGCCGCCTGACCCGCTGGCCTTGCTTGAGCCCGCATGGCTAACCCCTCCAGCACCGCCTGACCCATTGTCCTTGTTTGAGCCTCCCTGGCTCATTCCCCCGGCTCCACCCTGGCCATCAGCTAAGAACCCTGTACTGTCTGAGCCACCCTGGCTCATTCCTCCAGTTCCCCCTCCCTGGACTCTGTTTATTTTCATATTAGACTGTTGAGTGATTCCCTTTAAGATACTCGGACTGTCTTTTGAGTTAATATTTTTCTTGATGCTGGTTTGAGGTCTGTTTTAGTTTTATCACGTTTCATGAAATTTTGAACTGTTTTCCTATATATTCGATGTATTTCCTATGGATTCGATGTTCTTCTTAGCACATTCAGTCAATCTTAACACACTTCAAAGCATAATACATTTTGCTAATTAATCCATAGAACCATCAAGATAATTAAAACTTTACCTAGGATTGTTGGAAGTGAAGAAATCTGTCCAAAATCACCCTGAATATGTTGTAGTGTGTGTTGGGCTTTAGGTTGCATTGTTTCTGCTCCATGCCAGAATTACAATGTACATTTAAATTGGGGTGGGGTAGCTCAACACAGTGATTAACAGAGAATATAAAAAATGGCAGCACATGACAAAAAGGTTTTATACATTACAGGCAGCATGACACAACAGTTTCCACTCTCATACACCACATCCTTAAAATTCTCTATTGTGCTGAGATCTGGTGACTGTGGGGGCCACTTTAGTACAGTGAACTCATTGTCATGTTTAATATAATATTTTGAAATGATTCAAGTTTGTGACATGGTGCATTATCCTGCTGGAAGTAGCCATCAGAGGATGAGTACATGGGGGTCATAAAGGGATGGACATGGTTAGAAACAATGCTCAGGTAGGCCGTGGCATTTAAACGATGCCCATTTGGCACAAAGGGGCCTAAAGTGTGCCGAGAAAACATCCCCCACATCATTACACCACCTCCACCAGCCTGCACAGTGTTAATGAGACATGATGGATCCATGTTCTAATTCTGTTTACGCCAAATTCTGACTCTACCATTTGAATGTCTCAACATAAATCAAGACTCATCAGACCAGTCAACATTTTTCCAGTCTTCAACTTCAACTTTTTTGGTGAGCTTGTGCAGATGTTTGTAGTGGAGATGTTTGGTACCCGGTGGGGTCTTCTGCTGTTGTAGCCCATCCGCCTCAAGGTTGTGCATGTTTTGGCTTCACAAATGCTTTGATGCATACCTCGGTTGTAATGAGTAGTTATTTCAGTCAAAGTTGCTCTTCTATCAGCTTGAATCAGTCAGCCCATTCTCCTCTGACCTCTAGCATCAACACGGCATTTTTGCCCACAGGACTGCCGCATACTGGATATGTTTCCCTTTTCACACCATTCTTTGTAAACCCTATTAATGGTTGTGCGTGAAAATCCCAGTAACTGAGCAGATTGTTGAATACTCAGACCGGCCTGTCTATAGGGATGGCTGACGTTTTGGCACGGTGTCGAGATCCCGAAGTGTAGATGTTCATAGGAGATAGATAGATATATAGATAGATAGATAGATAGATAGATAGATAGATAGATAGATAGATAGATAGATAGATAGATAGATAGATAGATAGATACAAATAAAGATCCATTACACAGCAGAGCAATTCATATTTTTTGAATATAAATCTGTAAAAAAAAAGAGACCATTGTGGATTGATTTGTTTTATTCATTTTTCACTTTTTATGACTAAAATAACCTAGCTATTATGATTATATATTATATATTATCCCACTCTGACATTCAGTTTGAAGTTCAGAAGATTGTCTTGACAAGGAACACACCCCTAAATGCATTGAATCAACTGCCATGTGATTGGTTGATTAGATAATTGCACTAAGGAGAAATTTAACAGGTGTTCCTAATAATGCTTTTGGTGAGTGTGTATATGTATAGCTTGTGGTGGAACTGACTGTTATTTGCATCATGCTTTCAGGCGGTGACCAATATAAAATAAGTAGCATTGCTGAAAATATTACAGAGTAAAGCGATGCTTAAACAAATAGACAATTTAGTCACTTTCTTTCTCCTTGGTCAAGCTTAAGTGTAACGAGTCAGTCTGAGGGGAAATTTATATTCATCTAGAGGATTTAGTCTTATCTACAAAGGCGACCATGAGGCTCATCCACTATGTGTTCATACACATGGGGAACCATTTGATGGGAGGGGGTAAAGGAGGGATTTAAGGATAGAGAACAAGTAAACCCTTTCATCCTTGTAAAAGGGCAATGAATGTAAGAAATTGCATTAATTGTTCACTTGAAAATGGATGGTAAAAGAGTTACATTACTTTTCCCAAGTGACTGAATTTGTATTACTCTGCAAGAAACTCTTTTTTTTATACTGAGCGTACAGAATTCTGTGAGGATAGACTTGCATGTTTGGTCAATGACATTGTTCAATGCATCCAGCAAGATTTATATTTATTTCATTTTATGTTGCCCTCACTGATGGAGCTTATCACTAGGACAACAAACAGTATTTATCTGACAGTTTTGAAATCATTACAACTAAGGGAATTGATTGAATATGTGCACACGGGACACACAGAGGTCAGAAATATTTGCTTTGGACATTTAAAGCAGCCATTTTGAAGAAATTTTGTGAGACAACACATTTGTGGACTGCTATCTAAACCCAGAACAAAGGGTTGTGTGGTGTAGGGAGGTCTCCAAAGAGAGTTGTTTTTATTTATTCACAGTTTTTTTTTGTGTGTGTGTGTGTGTGTGTGTATTCAATATGTTTATCCTGTTCGGCCCTCGACCTAAAGTGTGTTTTGGATTTTGGCCAGCTGTGCAATTGACCCCTGTTGTGGCACATTATTTAGCTTATGAAAGTACACTTTGTGTATACCATCATTAAACTACTTTTTAGTTTTCATTTACTATTTTAGTTAAAATACTATTATTATTTTATACTGTGTGTGTGTGTGTGTGTGTATATATATATATATATATATATATATATATATATATATTTTTTTTTTTTTTTTTTTTTCTTAAGTGAACATAACATCATACTTAGTTTACTATTTCAATATAATTTTTTACAATTATAGTATTATGTTCCTATATGTATATTTTATTGTGATTTAAGTATCCCTTTAACTGTACTTTAACTCGTTCGATTTTAAAAACGTTTTATGTCACATCAATACTTGAATGTGGGTACGTTTAAAAAATAAAGGAACAATCTGAACAAAAAGCTGGAAAAAAAAACTATATAAGGGAGACTATAGAAAGGATTTAGAATGATGATCAATTTCACAATCACCCGCAAAGCTTCACAGTTTGTCTTCATGGGTTCGCTATTTCATTCAGTAACGTTAGCCAGTTTTAAATTGTTTAATGTTTGAGGATCATGCTATTTTACATTTGCATACACAATCTTTCTTCTCTTGTTGCTGCTTGTTTTTCACCTGTGTTTTGATCTAAATTTTCTGTTCTATTTCAGAAGATGTAATAGCCTACCATAAAACATTATTTGTGAAAACATGGATAGCTGTCAAGTATACAAAAGTATACAAGTATACAAAACAAAATTGATTACAAGTATAGGCTAAATATAATTAGACCTTTTTGTTAGTAAGTCAAGTATACTTTAGTATATTTCTGAGAAGTACACAAAAAGCATACTAGAAGTATGCTTTCTTATTTTATAGTTTAAAGAAATGTACTCATAGAACAAGGATCACCACTGTTGGGAAATTTGTAGTGCCATCGAGTAGTGTTGTGGTAAAGAGCACACCAGATTGTGTTGAGACCAAGACAAGACCAAGACATTGTGAGGCTGAGACCAAGTCAAGACTACTCAAAAATTGAGAAATACAGTTATAATAATAAGGTATATAGAGCAGATACCAGTCAGATCACAACAATAAAATTCATCATAGTGTTGCATACATAGCACAGAAGTTTTGGAATTGGTACAATTACACCTGCATAAATAATGATGGGCTATGAGGGTATATGTGATGAGCAGGGATGGGCCGAGAATATTAAGTATGGAGCTAGCCTAACTGAGAGCAACATTGGTCTAAAGTCCTATAGAGGATTCTCTGGAAGAATAAGAAGTAGTAACGCATTTTTGTGGTTTTATTTTATGCGGCAGTCATCTGTGAGAAACTGTTGCTTTACTTTCATTTTGTTGTTTATGTTTATAGCAAGTTCAAGACAAGGACGGATAAAGACTGTGTTGGCTTTAACTGAGCTTAATGCCTTATTTTTCTCTTTTCACGTTAAAATCACACTCACTGCATTCAAACAAACTCTTTCTCAAACATTGATAAAGCGATCATAAATATGCAACTCATCTGGTCTCTCTCTCCCGCTTCCTGTTTCCCAGTAGCTTTTATCCGGTCTCTCCACGTAAATTACTGCAACAAGACACAGGTGTTTATCATTTTGCACTTGACCCACTTACTCACTGCTCATCTCCTGTCTCTACCTCTCCCACTGCAAACGTTGCTGAACCCCTTGCCACAATGTTTATTTATTATTAAAGTTCCCTTGCCAGCATCCAGCCATCCTATCCATTATGGTACAAGATTATCAAGATCAGAAACAAGTTTACTTTTCACTTCCAAGATGATGTAAATATGGTCTGCCCTAAAAATACACGACTACCCCTCTACAATGAGAGAAAGCAAACGTTACATCAACATTACAAAAACAGTTCTTGTGAGCAGAGCCAGGCTTGGCTTTTTATTTGAAACTAATAGTGGCCTGAGGCTGTTTGCAAAACTAGAACAAGCAAATATAGAAAATGCAGGAAAAAGAGAAACTTGTTAAGTTCCTTCAATCTGTAGTCTGGTAGTAAGGGATGATTGGTGAGGCAAGGAGAAGATTATAGAAAGCATGCCAACAAAGTTTAAAGTTTATTTTCACTCTGAAAATGGAAATAAATATTGAAGGAGAAGAAAAACCATCAATGGGTCTTCAAATAAGTCTGTGAACATTTTTAAATTACACCTGTATAATTTTACAGATAAAGTTTGCTTAAAATTCTGTTGTTATGGATGATTACTTATCACTCACATGAGATCACAGCAATAGCAAACCATAATGATCCAGTCGATTTCAGAGAAATACAACCAAATTCTGCCTAAAAAATTCTTATTTGAGAAGCTGTTTCACTCAGCAACGGGTACCCATCAGCCTTTGTTCTCTTTTCATTAGCATGACAATCAAAAAAAGTACATACAGAAGGAACTAAAGTAATGTCAGGTCTATACATGTAATTTGCAGTCTAAATTACTGGGGGAAAAAATCAGATTAAAAAGCCAAAGAACTTTGGAATGAGTAGAGCTTGTCACTTTGCTTTTTGGAAAGAGTAGGGCAAAAGAGTTCTTACTTTCGAATTCATGTATAGAGTTGTGTTTTGTGTAAGAAAAAGTATCCATTGTTTATCCATTTATCCATGTATAAATCCAGGATTTTTTGCCATGACTTTGACAGAAAGAAACCGAAGGGGGAAAAAGCCTCTCGCACCACTATCCCCATCTCCTGAGTCACAGAGGACACATACATAAGTGAGAAAATTAGTGATTAAATAATCCTATAACTGGCAAGGATGAAGAGAGGGAAAAAATAGAGTTGGTGAATGTGTGGAGAGAAGGATGAAGAGAATCGATTAGCTGGGATTGCAGAAGGAAGGAGGCTAAGACATCAGCTGCTTGCTTCAGATAACAGCAGAGCCATGTAACCCTCCGCTCACTAATGCACCCACTGATCATCACTTGGCGAGTGAGTGTGTGATGATGCTGTCAGAGTTCTGCTCATTAAGTAGCTGAGTGCTGCCAGCACTCTGTTGTACTGCCAGGATCTTACTAGAAGGCCAGAAGAAAAAACAAGAACACTCTAAATCCTCATGTTCATTATGAACCTCAGGACCAGGTCGATGAGATGATGAACCTAACACCTAAAGTGAGCAGCCCCTCATCATTTTTCACATCAATACTAATAGTGACAGTGTGTGCTTCTCTGACTTTGTATATGTATAGATGTTGGCATCTGCAAATTTGAATAACTATACTGTAAAAAATATAATGGTCTATAAATTTGAGAGTATGAGCAAGAAGGAACATTAACATATTTGTTCAGTGTACAGAATCTTGCATCACACGCGAAGAGAGTTCAGTGAGGAAAAACCCCAGATGTTTGCTCCTAAAGTGAATGATTTGGAAGAATATGCAGAATAAACCTGTCCTTTTTTCGTATTGGAGGTTCAAAGCTCTGTGACAGACTTACAAGCTTGTTGTCAGATAATCTGTTTTTGATGTTGTACACCAGTTCTATTAACAAGCTAATACTTAAATTCCTGATAAAATTATCCGTTCTAACTGTGTTGTATTCATTGTGTATTACATTTTTGAAGCACATTTTAGATCTGCCTGTATTGAAACATCTTGCAGGAACAGTTCACACACAAACATACACATATATTCAGTTTTGCTATATCTGTGGGAACTCTCTATAGGCATAATGTTTTATATTCTGAACAAACTGTATTTTCTATCCCTTTACTCGACCCCTACCCCTAAACCTACTCATCACACAAAACATTCTGAATGTTTACATTAAAAAAAAACAATTTAGTATGTTTAATAATCCATTTCCCTATTGGGGATTGGTAGCTGGTCCCCACACTGAAGTCGATCTCGGGTTTATAGGAGCATAAAAGGAGAAACAACGACAGTGAAGGACCAGAGAGGACCAGGCCTGGACATTTAAATTGTTTTATTTTATTTGTGTGTATTTTACTTTCATTTTGTATTTATTAATTTAAGTGTTTGTCTGTTCCTGCCACCTTCTTCTCTTTACAACATACTTTGTTACATCCTTTAACAAGAAAGAACGATCTCTGGTCTTGCAATACCTTTTTATTAGGCATGATCTAATCTGGATATAATTAGCAGATGCATTTAGATATTGATAGTAAATAATACATAGAGAATGTTAAAGCCCCTCTTATGTTATTTTAAAGTTTCCTAATGTTGTTTTGGAGGTCTCCCTAAATAGATTTACACACATGAACTTTGTTTTTCACATAATATACATTGCACACCACCTAATTTCTCAAAGAGTCTGAAAATGGTTTGTTCGAAAATTTAGTCTCTCTTTAGTCCCTCTGCTTTGCTTGGTCCGATGGCATTGGGATTGTTAAGATCTACCACTTACAGCATGTGTTGGAAACAAAACACACCATTAACCAATATCTGAATATCAGCTCCGGAGGCCTCCTCAGTACTTGTATACACAGTGATATGAACAGTAACTGCATGAAAGCTCATATTTGAAAAATGATTATGGGGACACTTTAAGTAATATATAGAATATAGATGTTAAATGTGCTGAGCATCTAACAACAAACTACAATAGTGTCTGACATCACACAGAGAGCTGTTTAAAATGACACCCTGCAATATCCGCTTTCTCTGTCCTTCACATTTGACTTATTACAGCTTGCCCAACTCCATTGATGATATTCTTCACCATTTTAAGAAGGCCACTGTCAAGGAAATCATTTCAACTGGGGTCATGGTTAAGTGAGACAGGAAGCCATTTTTCGACACAATGTTATGCAGTCCTGCACATGCCACCAGTAAACTCCTTCATCGGGCTGGTGCATTGTGTTATTTGCTCAACCTCTTTAAACACTCGAAAGACCTGTACTATAGTCTCTAACATTATACAGTTTATCTTGCTAGGATATCTTGAACATTACTCAGTCAAGTGAATGTCACAGAAAGTGAAAATGTTTTCTTCTTTGAATATGAGTTTTGCAATTCTGAATACGATTCCAAGAACATGGCCTTCAGGAATCAAAATGAGCCATGAATACTCGCTCTTATTCAAGCAATTAGAACGCCATGGCAATAGAATGACAAAAATTGAAAGCCATTATATACTTTCTTTATAATGGCTTGTATTTTAAGCAATTATACTTAATTACATAACATACATGTAAAGCAATTATGATGATTACTTCAGATGTCAACATTTAATTTTTTATACTTCATTTTCGGTCTGAAATCAAATACTGTACCATATAGTTCTTTTGATTTTTATAACAATTGAGTGGCACATACACTTTCCTATATTTATTTTTCATAATAGAATATTTAAACAGTAAAGATTTCCACTTCATGCTCCCTCAGGTATAAAGTCTCAGATTTGTGTTTCTATCAGCAGGACTTTATAATCCACTTATTTTTATTGTGTTCAATGTAAATTTGCAGGACTGGGGTGATCTTTCAAAATATCTGTTTTTATGATTTCTTAACTGTTAGTCATCCCTCCAAGGATAGCTGTGGCGTGTGGACTGTACTTTGCTGTTTGATGATCATGTAACATAAAACCATTATTACAGTATCAAATTGATGAGTCATTGGTGAATAAAAGGTTCTAAAATATTTTAGGTTTATTTTCATCATGTAAGCACATGTTATCAGTAAAAGAAAACCAATGAAAAAATGCAGAGAAAATAAAATATTTACAGATTAATGATATTTTGTTCTTGAAGAAGTCCAAAAATTATTATTGCAATGGCTCTGGTAGAACTGTTTTGTTCAGTATAAATTCAGGAGAATAAATAATCATGAAATTATTGCTTTAAGCATCAGCTGCTTCTGATCATCAGAAGAAGAGAAAAGTATTTACAGTGGGTTATTTTATGGGCATCTGCATAATGCATAATGGATTTGTTGTGGAGTAAGCAATCAAGAAACTTAATATCTTTTTAAATATGAAAATAATCTTTTAAAGATTTCTAAGGAACATTTACTTATTCATCCAAGGATAGCTGTGAAATTTAGGAGGCAGATATAGACTGAAGACATTAATAAATTATTCTGAATTGGTAAAGCAGTTTTCAGAATTGTTAAAACTTTCATTTTTTTTCAATACTATGCAGCGCTGGCATATAAAAAACGAGCGAAAAATTAGGACGTAACTAACGACTAGCTTGTTAGCTTTGCAGCGCTCAGGGGCGTTGTTTGTTTGAGCACAGTGATCTAATTGTACGGAAAAAAATCAGATGTCATCTGACTGGTTGTCCTGCGTATCAATCAAGTGATGGGATGGCTGATACGCTGACGTCTAGTTTTTATTCAAAACAACTCAACTTTATTTGTATAGCGTGGATCTCTTCCGCTGTGGATCATGGATCTCTTCCGCCGTGTTCCTATGCGCACAGTTTGCTGAAAAACTCTGTGTTCTCGCCGCTGAGTTTAGCCGTCGATTTGCTGACTATGATGCCCAGAAATGAAAGTTTGAACTGCTTAGTAATCCCTTCGCAGTTGATGTGGAAAATGCACCAACCAACATCCAAATGAGAACGACACGCTGAAGTCAAAGTACGATGCTGTGGGCACCGCACAGTTTCCACGGTTCATCCCTGACACAATGCCTCAGCTCCGCAACCAAGCTGTTTAACCATGCCCGCTCTAGCGAGGGCAGGGGAAGCACACACTCTAAAACTTGTTGGTTCGCCATTAATATAGAAGGTGTATAAGTCCCTTGTCTTTTTAAACTAGCTAGGCTTTTGTTTCAAACGCACAGATCAACCAACTTCACACAACACAACCGACACAGAGCTTTGCTTAAGACACTCAAAGCTGCCGTTTCCAGTTTCCAGCTACCTTTATGACCCTGGATCATGACGTCATTGACCTATGATGATCATTCCACAATCGCTCTAACAAATTCACATTGCTTCACAAGACTACAAGCCAAGGCATTCCTTTGCTGTTTCAATGCAGCTTGAGTTTCCATGAAAGAGAACAGTAATTTACAAGCAACAAAAAAAGCAACAAAAGACAAATAATAATAATAATAATAATAATGATGATAATAACAATAACAATAAATATAGCTGCAAGCAGCCATGACAGGGCCAATCACAAGGAGGGCATTAAATGTAATGCCGAATGCCATTTAAAGACATTTCAATGTGACTTCAGTCTAAATGGCTGAAAAAGCATCAATACGGTCTTTAGTAATTCGATTGTATGGTTTATCACGTTCGACCAACAGGCAGCGCTGTAACCAAATTGATTTGTCAGATTATGTGGTGTGTACAGAGTGAGGTGACAATGACACATGCAAAGTTTGGTGTCAATTGAGTATAGCATTAAAGTATTGTGCTTGTGAAACATAGCATTTCATGAGAAAATTCTAAATTGCCGACAATCAGAAAGGCCGATATGGAAAAATGTTGTATTGCACGACTCGGCATGATACACTGAGACAAGTTTCATGACTTTTGGCCAAAGCGTTCAGGAGTTAAGAGCAAAAGCGTCACTTTTTTTTAATATCTTCAGACCACTAGCGGACGCTGTGTCAAAACTCAGCAGGTAGCTTCAGATCATGAAGCCATGAATGCCATAACACACACCTAGTTTGGTTAGAGGACGCTAATGTGTTGCAGAGATATAGCCTCGATTTCATTTTGTCAAATTCTTTATTCAAAATTTCCTAAGCGAAACAACTTGATTTTAAAAACTTTTTGTCAGCATGGTCGGAAGATGATTAAATTTCGGTGAAAATCGAATGAACAGTCTGGGAGGAGTTCGAAAAAGTAGGTTTTTAAAGCAAAACAATATGGCAGAAAGGACGTTTAGCCAACTATGACAAATTTAGTGTCTGTGTTCTTGGCTTGAACCAAGGAACATATTAAGACCATTTGTTTTGCCATAGGTTAACGTAATCAAAAGTTATTAGCAAATTTGTACATTTGGTTATAACTTTTGACCATAAGGTGGCACTGCGCCGAAACTTGTTGTGTTGTATCAGGTCAAGGATCGAAGACATATACCGAGTTTTGTGACGATACGCCAATGTGCTTGTTAAATATAGCATTTTATGACATTTCAAAATGGCCAATGCTCAAAACAGCCAATATGAGAAAATTAGGTATCGCACAACTCGGCATGATGCACTGAATCTAAAAAGACCAGTTCTATGAGCTTTGGCCAAAGCATTGAGAAGTTATAGGCAAGAATGTCATTTTTTCATATCTCCTGACCACTAGGGGGCACTGAAAAAAACTCTGCTGGTAGCCTCAGATCATGACTGACGTCCCACACACCAAGTTTGGTCAGAATACACTAATGCATTGCAGAGATAAAGCCTCACTTTCATTTATGTTGCCCTTTCGTTAAATTATTTCGTGAGTTATTTGAAAACAGTTTGACAAATCAAATTTCTTTTAATAATTTTTGTCAGCATGGTCTGGAGATGATGTGGTTCAATTTCTGTGAAAATCAGACAAAAGGCCCAGGAGGAGTTCGAAAAAGTAGATTTTTTTGTCATTCAAAATGGCGGATAAAGATTATGTCATAAGGGATCGAATGACCTTGAGCCAAGGATTCAGTGGGGGAATTTTTTTTTTTCTAGAACATACAGTTCAAAAGATATTAACATAAACGTGAGTGCAACTTTGGACAGGTGGTGGCACTAAAGAGATTTAGTTAGAGACTTCAAACTTGCTATGGTCAATGACTAGACTTTCTGTTATGAGTGTGCCAAATTTCATCATTTTCTCGCAAACGGTTCTATGGCCTGCCATAGACGTCCATGGCAGAAGAAAAAGAACTGGAACAAAAACAATAGGTGCCTTTGCACCTTCAGTGCTTGGCCCCTAATAAAAAACTACACATTTACAGTATCATTGGTATGTCAGGCTAAAGAAGTGCATTTTCAAACAGGATTTAAAAATAGGGAGAGTCACTGTTATGAATGTCTTGAGGAAGCATGTTCCACAACAGTGGAGCAGCAGAGCTAAAATCTCGAAATCCCATGGAAACAAGACGTATGCGAGGAGGAACTAAAGGGAGTACAGATGAGGATCTAAGGGTTTGAGAGGGAGTATGTGTTGAATGCAGATCAGCTAGATATGATGGAGCCAGGTTATGCAAAGTCTTGTAAAAGAGAAGCAGGATTTTAACCTTTTCACGCGTACGATCACACGGGTGTGATCAGTCTTGGCTGGGCCCTGGAGGGTACGATCACACCAGTGTGATTAGAACGTTCGTGCTTCACGTCATCAACTGCTAAATTGAAACGTGTTTTCGCGCGTCATCTGGAGCCGATCCAGAGATGGACGCACTCAGAGCTTGTCATATATCACAACTACTCAGTGTTTTCAACCACATAAGGTTTATTTTCGGTTTCAGACATTTAAATACTCATAAGTACTCACAAAACAATACATCTATAGTTTGAAAAATACACACTGACGTCCATAAAAGCAGAAATGGCAATTGTTCAATTATAAATTGATCAGATAAATCAGATACACATTGCATAGGTGACTATAAAGTTCACTATATTCTTCTCTCACTTCACCGGTCACTTACTGTCATGGTTTTCAGGAGAAGCGACTGAATTTGCGTTATAAATTAGACCGATAAGATTCTCCAAACTGTGGTGCAAACAAACATGGCTGCATCCTTCACGCATCATAGATCAGCTAACATGACCATTATAATGGTTTTCTAACGACAAAACACATTCACTTCCACAAATTTGAGAATCGAAATATCAGGTAGTTGATAACATAGCCAACAAGTGTGTGAATATTTTGAATAAATAAGACATACACTAAATAAATGCGATGCACATGTCATACAGCGCTTTTGAGTGGCAAGCACAACGCCTCGCCATGTAAACAATAAGGTAAACATTCTAAAATAACGGTTGCCTAAAAAAACTCACACTGGGGGGTCAGAGAGAATTTTTATGAACTTACGTGCGAAAGGGTTAAGCAGTTGTTGGAGTTGTTGGAGAACAGGAGATATGTGTTCCAGTATAGCTGTTCTAGTAATTAGCAGTGCAGCTGAGTTCTGGACTAACTGTAGCTTGTGTAGAAGTTTATTCAGATGAGCATAAAAGAGAGCATTGCAATAATCAATAGAGACTCGAGCTTGCTGCTCAACGAGCCTTATCATTTCTCAATGGCAGGAATGATTAAAATGGGCCGAAGTAGAGATGCTCAATGCAGATGTTACGCTCATGGTGGCGAGAACAAGCCTCGCGTCTCACTGTGCGTTTGCTAGTTTGTTGCTCGGAATCCGTTCGTTTGGTCTGGCACCCGTGTTATAATGCCGAGGGTGATCAAACAGTATGGTGTTAGGCGGATGAGAATCGCTCCTAAACATTGCTTAAAGGTGTGCACATGCACTGTAAAATTTTAGTAGGGATCCTATGTTTTATAAATGAGGCCCCAGGTTTTTAATGGTGCATGAGTATCAAGAAATGACTGAATCACATCATTATAATGGGATACCAGTTCATCTGGACTTGTTAGATGGTACAACATTGATTGTACTTAATATGAGCAAACTTTAAAAGATACCAAGAGATGATCAGAAAAGATCAGCTCAGATGTCATGCAGTTGTGTGAAGTGATACCAGAGCAACAGATAAAATGGAGTGTGTGGCCTTTCAGATGAGTAGACGAATGTACATATTGTTGGATGCCAAAGCAATCAAGGCAAATAGTATTGTTTTGTAGTATATGTTGTAGTTTTGTTGTTGACATGTATATTAAAATCTCCAGACACAATCAAATTAAGAGACAGAGAACTGATGAATACTGTTGGCTTGCTGTGGTTGACAGACTGTGGTTGGAGTTTCTTATGGGATGAGATTTTGTAGACCAGAATGGTCTTTGGTGTTTGAATCATGGATGCAGTTACTCCGTCGAGAGCCCTGGTGGACATATTTACGGCGAGGAATATAGATGATATCCTTTTTGGAAAACATCACTGATGGCTGCTTGAAATGATGAGTTTGGAGTTGTAGAAGTTCCATCACAGTGTATCGCAGTGTCAAGGCTATAGGGTGACCGATTGACGAAAGGATAATCCAAGTGTAGCCAATACCTATAACTCAGTAATCCTTATATTTCCAACTCAGGTTGAGTCAAGTCGATAGTTAATCTTTTATCTTCAATCTTGGAAAAACATCTTACTGCCCCGTAACCTCAGCCGTGTTTTAAAATCCGCATCAGCCAGCACACCGAACAACCAAGCCACTTCACAGAGCAAGTATATGGAAAAGGCAGCCCTTTCTCTGTTTTTATTTGGCCGAGGCCCTTTCTCAGACCTCTGTAAAAAACAAGCTTGTGAACCAACAACCGATAATCCGAAAGAAAATATTATCTTACGGAAGACCAGCCTGTTTCATGGTGACAAAAGCCTGTGTTTGGCAGCTAATATGGATGACTAAAGGGATTTTCCAGCTCTGTCTGTAGATCGTTTTGTTAGAACAAAACAAGAGAAAAAATGAAGAAATTAAATTATACAAAATAAACTGGAAGAAAAGAAAGTATCTACTCCGGAAAACAGCGGCAGTGAAACACGTCAGCGTTCGCTCAACTGGAAGTCACCTATCACCTCAGAGTATCAGTCAGTAGATAAGCAATGGACTTGGCCAATGTAGTTTAATGGTAAGGCATAATAAGTTAGGAGGAACAGGAAACAGACATGTATTCACAGTTTTCTTGAAAAACATTATTAAGTATAATTCCAGCAGGCTATTCTTTAGCAGGGCATCTTTTCAAAGTCCTAATGTCCTGGGGGAGCTGTTCTGTTAAGAATAGTGTAATCGCTGTCACAAAAACAAGCTGTGCAAGAAGGGACTTGTTCAACAACGTCTGAATATTAAGAAGCAACATTTTTAAAGGAGGATTTGTAGATTCATTTTCTGAACATGGCCTACTTTGGAGAGGATGCTTGGGATAGTGGGACAGATTGGTTGATGATTCTGTGGAGTTTTCACTAGGCTTAAATAGGCCTTTTAGATGCTGGCACTAAGGTTTAGTAAGGTGTTTAAAGATAAGATAAGATGTAAACTTCTCGACCAGTACTTTTTATATATTTATTTTGCCAGCATTTTTGATAATTTCACAAAACTTTCATGGCTCCCAGAATATTTGGTTGTATTAATATCTGAATAACGAATATATATATATATATATATCTATCTCTGTTAAAAAACGAAAATGCTTTACTCTTGCTTCATGTATTATTTTATCATCACTTGAATGCAAATACATTTTACATGTTTGATCTGGAGATTCTGTACTTATTCAGAATATGTGTAACAGGATCCACACAACAGTGAAAACAGATAAAGCCAGAAAAATCTGTAAATGGTGATAAAAGAGCTAACATATTTAGTGGAAGAGAAGGGTTCTGCCACATTCTGTCTAGTCATTTCTTGCATTTTTGGCACAGCTCTGCCACTACCGTAATGTCTCATGTTTTGTGGGTGACTTTGAATGTTTAGTTGCGAGCTCTCTTGACTGTGTAGCATCTTATGTGCAGGATATGATGTCTGATCCCAAAACTGGTCCTGTTTAGTTTCGGTTTTGTGTTAAGACATTCATGACCCATGAGTTATTCCTTGTTGTGAGCATAGTAGATGGGTGGTTGCTCGCTCTCATGCATTGTTGGAGCATGCGGTTTGTGTTTACATCAGCAGGGTGCTTTCATGTTGTGTCGTGTCGTGTGCAGTTGGTGTTTTCACCAGCTGCAAGCTGTCTCTTGTTTCTTGTGAACACGCAGAGGTGCGGGTTCGTATTAGCTGTGTGTTTGTTTCTTATATTTGTGTCATCTTGCCTGTCTTGTTCCCCTGTTACACTTTGATTTGTCCCAGCTGTTCTCGTTCAATTAGCCTTCCTCCTGTGTCTATTTAATCCCTTCGTGTTTGCTGTCCTCTGTCGCGTCATCGTCATTCATCTGCATTGTCTCTGCCTGTGCCACCTATATTTCATGTCTTGTCCAGTTCAGCCTAGCCTTGTTGGTCCAGTTAAGTTTTCCCCCCTCGGGGGGTGTATGTTTAATTTTGTTTAATAAAACCCTTACTGCAAAGTGAGTCCTCGCTTCCTGAAACCTGACAAGTAAGCACTCAGTTTAGAGACTTTTTAAAGAAATAAAATAAAATCCCCCATTTTTATTTTATTTTACTATGAATATGTTAGCCTTACGGTTATCTACAAATCAGTGTGCTCCAAAACAATTCAAAACTTGCAGTCTCTCATTTCTGCCAATCTGGATCAATGTTTTTGATGACAGCACTCTGCACTTCAGCTTCAGATTTTCTGTCCAATCAAATGTACTCTGGAATCGAAAGCGGAATCAGACATGTATTCACAATCGAATCGAAACCTAAATTATAAATAAACACTGAAGCTGCCGTTAAAATCAGTCAATTGTTCACACATTTACTATTGTCTACATGGTGAATGGCACATAGTGCACTAAATAGGGGATAAGAAATGATTCAGACAATTGTAAATATGCTTTCCGTTGGGCCAAATTAAGTCTGGCAAACCATAACAGTTGACTCTTGCACAGTCTGCTCTGGTTGAGAGATATGATAACACAGAGAGGATCATATATGCGACTTTACGCATACCGTAAAAATGTATTGACCCAATTGAATTCTGCACCGAATTATATATTTTAAAGTGAAAGGGGGAAACTGCTGCTTTAGCTATCTCAACAGCTCTGGCCGAGTTGTGATATAAACAAAACAACACTGGGTTTAAAAAAAAGGAGGAGGAGGAGCTTTTCAACATGTTCAACTCTTGTCTTCCTTTCTTATGGAAATTATGTCCCTTTATAGAATATTGCTGCACGTTTCAAGGCACTTCGGTGGGCCTTTGAAGAGCATTAATTGTTGGATACACATGGCATCCAAGTATATTCTTTAACCATTTTATTAGGTCATGTTGATATTGTCTTACAATCAGCTGTGTAAATAATAAACAATATTCCTGAACCACACCTTCATCATAGTAATATTGTCTAAGGTCTTACTTCATAGTATCTGCCTTTCACCAAATCAGTATTACATGACATAAGTCAAGAATTCAATGTACGTAGTGTCCACTCACAGGAACAACAGAAAATAAAAGAAAGTGTTGTGCATCAGGAATTGTTAGATTTCACAGAAACAGCAAAAATACAAATTTAGCGATATAACATTTTTGACAAGTTCAAGGAGATATTCATATGTAAGCAAAGTGAAAGACAGATCTTAGATATATTTTTCTGGTAATAATCAAGAAATCTTCGTTGTCTTTTTACAAAATGCTGACCTCAGCGTTCAAACTGATGAAAAGGCATTTTGAGAAAGGGAGCAAGGGAGCATCAATAACTCATTGACACACACTTGTTGCAGTATTTCAACATCAGGGACCTGTTTTCTGGCTCCAATCTGGGAGAAGAGAGATCATCTTCTGTTTGTTCGTTTTGGTCTTGTGTTCGTTAGATGGGCAAAAGGAAGAAACCTTTATTTAATAATTCATACATTCAAAGGAAAAAAAAATCACAAGTAAAGCAAGAAAGAAATACACCGTATTGTGCCTTTCTCTAATAAAGACCAGGTCATCTTGCCAACAGAGGGTCTCAAAGTAAATGGACTAACACACCCAATTTGACAGAAAGGAATGAAGTAGAAATTGTTTAAGGGTTCAATAACAAATGTTTGACTGATTACGTGATTATGATTTAAAGCGCATGTGAAATCAGTTCAATGGTGTGACGGAACGTCAATGGGAGGGTAACGTCATCAACTAGGAAACAATATAGCAAACCTGAAACCACAGAGTGCTAGCTTAAGATAAGCTGAAGCAAGATGCTGAAAACCATGGGAAATATGGCATGCTGGGAAATAAGGTTACAGACAACAAAGAAAATATAGAGTGTGGTGAGGACTGCATCACAGATGTCCTTGAGAGAGACTTCTAGTGGGCCTGGACTGCCACAGGAGAGGGCTGTCCGGCTGACTCGTAAGCAAGTGAGATAGCCTCAACCACCCACTTGCTCCTTAATCTTAGTCCTTCCTGGTCCAACATCCATAATGGAGAAGGACAAAAGGCCTCAGACTGCCACAAAGAAAACAAGTAAATAGCGGGTGTCAACCCCAGAGAAACCCCACCCATAGGAGTGTGGTAAGCTGCTAAGGCTGCCATGTACACCTTCAGAGTGCTGGGGTATAAACATCCTGAGAATCATTCTTACATGAACTCCAGCATTGTACCCACTGGGCAGTTAACTGGGCCCAGCTGACAAATACTGCACTGAGAACGAAAGTATCTCCACTTCCTTGAGGAGTGAGCTCTGTAATGAAGGATGGTCTCAATAACCTCAATTGAGATACCCAAATATGGGCTAGGCTCCCACATAGGCCAAGCCCACAGTTTCCATAGTGGGAGTGGAGTATCAACCCCTCAATCCCCTGAGATAGAAAGTCCCTCCCAAGTGGAATCTCTATGGGAGAGCCTCGGCCCCTGTCTGCTCCCCAATTTTGATAGCCTGGGATGTACACAGCTCTTAGCGAGAGTAACTTACCTAGGTCCCACAGGAGGATCCGGTGTACCAACTTTCACAATAAGAAGAAATGCACTCCTCCAGGTATTCAGACTCCATACCAACTTTCTTGAGAATTAAATTACGATGTCAAATAACCACATGCTCCAACTGAGCTAGAATCAACTCATCATCAATATAATTGAGTATGTGGATGCCCTAGAGTCGCAACGATACCAGAGCTTCATCCACACACTTGAAAGTGCGGGGTGATTAAACCAGGGCAAAAGGAAAGGACCTGATATTGGTATGCTTTGCCCCCAATACCAAACCGAACTGAGGAACTTTCTGTGTTGATGAAGGATGAGGTCCTTGAGATCTATCAAAACAGGCCATACCTCAGACATGATTTGTGGCACAATCTGCTTCAGCGTGAGAATGTTGAATTTGTTGCTACTGAGCGATTTAGTTGGTACATATCAGGTGCAACACCCCATACTTCTTGGGAACAAAAAAGTACTGACTGTACAACCCACCCCTGCTGGATGGAGGAACGTGTTCTATGGCCCCCTTGCCCAGTATGGTCTTTACTACTTCCTCTTCACCTATCACTATGTGCAGGACCCTAATGAAGGATTGGCAGAATGGCCCCCTGAGGGCACTGCACCCCCCAGAGGTGGAAACTGCATACATCCCCCCCCCCCCCCCCTTCTGAGATATGGGCATGCTTGAGACCACACAAGCTCACAAGGTGGCAAAATTAGCAGAATGGGGTGCAAGGGGAGTCAGGCGCTGTAAAAAAAAATTGGAAAACATTCCCTTCAAGGGAGAGTCTGCCCCATAAACCTGGCGCCACAGGCATTTGGACTTCTTGAGAATTAATGTAATAAGCCCTTTTATATCTAAAGGGCTGACTGAGCCTGCTGTGCTCACAAACAAACAACCCAAAGTGCTTTTGTATCCCCACTTGTGATGTAGGATGAACAAACTTTTTAAATGCTGTCTAACAGAGATTCTGAGACAGAAAACACATTAGGACAGACCAAATAATTTGTCCTAATGTGTTTTCTGTAACACACATTTCTGTAAACGCATTAGGTCACATGATTTTACACAAAGCACTTGAAGTGATTTTAATTTTTTTTAGTAATTGGTTTAATCCTAGGTGTGATAAGTCTTGGCTGATCACGCCAGTGTGATTAGAACCTTCAGTGCATCACATAATCAAATGTTAAACCTAATGTGTTTTTTGTGCATTTTCTGGTGCTGATCCTGACATGCTCAGAGCTTGTCATATCACATCAAAATTCAGTGTTTTAAATCATATAAGGTTTATTTTAGGTTTCAAACACTTAAATATTCATAAGTACTGGCAGAACAAAACATTTGTTTTTGGAAAAATACTCACTGTCAATTTTAGAATTGAACAGCTTTTTTAGAAATCAGTGTTTTATTCATGTTAGATACATTTTGTATTGGTAACTAAAGTTCACTCTGTTCTTTTACTTCACTAGCCACTTATTGTATTTCAGGAGATATGATTGAATTTACATGTTGTAAATCAGACAGATCAGATTCTCCGATCATGGTGGCGCCCGATGCGCATAATAGATCAGCTAATATGATCATTATAATGGTTTTTAAACGACAAACCGCATTCTGATTCTCAAATATTTAGAAGTGAATATCAGGTAGTTGGTGAATATTTTGAAAAAAAAATGCAATACATTTGTCATACAGCACTTTTAGTGGCTGTGGTGTGTCACGTGACAAGCATGACGCATTGCTATGGAAACAATAAGGGGAAAAGTTCCAGGTGGATTCAGTTCCAGAAACGTTTGTGTCGGTAGCGTCCAACGATTTGTACAGCTTTTGGCCTGCTGTACATGAGACCTCTACAGGGGTGGCTCAAGACCAGGTTGTTTTCCCATTAAGGACAACCCATCTCACATGATCAATGTCATTCGGCAATGCCTTCGTGCCTTAGAAATGTGGAAGAAACCATGGTTTCTGTCCCAAGGTCCCATGTCGGGAGTTCCTTGTCGTCACCAAGTGCTAACAATGGATGCCTCCCTCACCAGATGGGGAGCAATCCTGGACAGTTTGTGGAGGAGGCACCATCTCTCCTGGCACATCATTTGTCTGGTAATGATGGCTGTCTATATGACTCACACCATATCCTCCTGTGGTCCCAAGGTCAGTTCCTGTCACTAAGGGCAGTTCACATCCCTGGGACACAATCCGGGAGCAGACATCCTGTCAAGGCAGGGGTGGTGGAACAGATAAAGGAGATATTCGGCCAGGCACAAAGTAGGTCTGTTCGTGTCTTGAGAGACCTCTCACTTTCCACTCTGGTTCACCCTGTCTCGTTCAGCTCCTCACAGACTGGATGCTATGTCTCAGTGGTGGCAGATGCTAGCTCTGCTCCCAAGAGTTCTGGGGGTTCACCGGGATGAGGTAGAGATAAGAATGCACTTTCTGGCCCCAGCAGGTGGGCTAATACTGTACCCCTGTCCAGAACAGTGTAAACCCTGGGCTTGGTCTCCGAGGGGGCCCAGCTTATAAGGTCCGGTCTCTCAACTGAGGTTACTGAGACCATTCTCCACTCCAGAGCTCCTACCAGTCAGGGAGCAGACATTCTGTTGAGGCAGGGGCCAAGGCCCGGGGAATAGCACTCCACCCCAGGTGGATAAACATTGTTTTCAGGCAGGTGGATTCGTCTCAAGAGACATCTGTCTGTCCACTCTGTCTCTGTCTCATCCAGCTCCTCTGGATTGGATGCTTGGGCTCAGACTTGGCCGATGCTTCATCTGTACTTCATACGAATTCGACAATCTCGCTGCTCCCAGGTGACTTGGCCTCTGAGGGGGCCCAGCTCATAACTTTGATCCTTCAACTGAGGTTGTTGAGAACATTATCTTCTCCAGAGGTCATGCCATGAGGAGACTATCCCCTGAAGTAAGCTTCTTTATGTGCTGGTCTGCTGCGGGACCCAGTTAACTGCTCAGATGGTACAGTGCTGAAGATCTTGCCGGCTCACTAGTGGGTTACCACTTCAGTAGTGAACGCCGGCTCACTACTGGGTTATCTCCATCCATCTTAAAGGTGTATATGGCAGTATTCATTGCTTTCCATATCCCTTTGGGTGGACAGTTTGGGGATAAACCCACTGGTATCCTGTCTCCTCTGTGGCACACAGCTGCGCAGAAACAATTATGCTTGCCCTTTGGGCATTGGATGCTTGTACAAAAATTTGAACATCTGTTCGTATGTTTAGGCCCCCTAACAAAAAAGGGGGTCCCTGGTATGGGTATGAGTATGTCACTAGGGGTATGTCCAGCATTCAGGCCTTTCTGTCAGCAGTTTCTTATGTTTGTCATGCGGCAGGCTGTTTCTCTCTGCATACTTCTTTAGGCTCTACAGCTTAGACCTAGACTTCTCTCCTGGGGCCCAGGTTTCTTCATCTGAGGGTGATCGCATCTGACATGCACTTGTCCTACGGCAGTGTTGGCATTCCTACAGCGCTTTGACACAATGTGAGTTCCCTTGAAAGTGAACTGATTCATCCTATAGTGACCTTTGAATGTCTTTAAAAATAACACCTTTGATTTTTCATTTCACACTCTTTGTGGGCAGAAGGCAAATTAATAAAAAACATAAGTTATAAAAATCAATAGACAAAATAATTCCCCATCTAGACTTTTCAAAGACTGCCATCTCCTTATGATGTTTTATTAACAAAGTTCGGGAGGAGCACGTTCAAATGATTAACACAATCAACACGTCATCAGCAATTACTCCTCATCCTATCAGCAGGAGAGGAAGTACGTATATATAGACATGTTTGACTCACCTACAGCTCTGATATTTTTTGGCATCCCTCCACCACCCCAACTCCTCACACTTAATCGTTCCTATCAAGTCAGGATACGGGGGGAGTGCTCCAGGTTCGGGCTGAATACCGAGCTCGGAGCCCTCTCCTCGGACAGCACGCCAAATATGCTTACCATTTATTGCTCCTGAATCATTCGTAAGTGTGAACTCGTGAATTTGCCTTTGGTATTTCTTGGAGTTTGGAGCTTTCCTGTAGCTCAATCAGTAGAGCATTGGCATTTACAACGGGTTCGATCCCAGAGAAAACAAGAACTGATTCAATGTGTTTCTTGAATGCAATGTAAGAAAATGTAAAGGTTTCTCAGTTTACTTTCAGAATAGTTTCAGTGGAGCAAGATTCTCTTGACAGTGCAGCAGAAGCTTCTTGAATAAGATATTGGGTATAAACACATACATGGATAGAAACATAAATAGAACTATAGCACATCCAGACAGAAACATATTTTCCATGGTATTCTGCATATAGAAGGTATGGGGATATTATTTTTATAAAGCTTTGCTGTGAGACATTTAAAATTTCCCCTGAAGTTCAGTGAAGATTCCAAACACACAAACTCTCTCATTCACCCAGATGGCAGTTTCTTAGCAACAAAGTGTTTTCAAACAAATCTCTTTCGAAGAGTAACTTGTTTTTTTCTGCTGCATTTAATTTGATGGTAAAGTGTCATGCATCATTAAGCCAGAATAAAGGAAACTGTAGTGAAAACAATTGGTTAAGCTAAAGAGATGCTTTTGTGAAATACAAAAAGTGTTTATTGTGATAGTGTTACTTGCACTTTTTGTCACATGAGCAATGACAATATGATGAAAATATAATTTTATCAATGTATCATACCATACTTTGTTATGTGGTGACTTTACAAAGTGATTTGGTACATTGCACTAAAAAATAAACTTTTATGGACACTGTTGTAAAAAAGTGTGCAATAAAATGTAATGTGTCATGGATTTAGATGGCTAAGACGATAGTGAAGAAGATAGCTTGGAAGTAAGTGGAAATACTTTTAACATCACAAAAGGTAGTTTTTCAATGAGATCGGCAATAGAACAGTGTGCACATTAACACCAACAACACCAGAAAAAGAACTGAGCACATCTAAAATAAAAGACAAAAATACTGACTAGTGTGCACTAATTAATCATATAATGAAAAAAACAAGTTACCGATAATAAACAGGAACGACGAAACGGGTAGCAAAGATAAACACACTAGAAAATAAAACCATAGCACATCAAATCCATAGCACATCAAATCCATAAAACCATAGCACATCGAATAACTGTGACAATGTGTGTGTGCTTCAAATATTACATTTTATATAACCCTGTATGTGAAATCAATTAGGATGTCAAGATGTCGTTTCATATATTTTACTAGAGTATTGTGATTTTATTTTATTGTTTCATCTTTTTTTTTCTAAAGGTTTTTCTGAAGGTTATCATGGGTCATTTCATGCCCTAACTGATATTAAGCAAAAACAAGCAAAATAAAGGGGGAGTTCAAATTAAAGCCTCCTAATGTATGTGAATTCTAAATCTTGAATGGTGAGAGGTTTCATCAATAAACTTTGTATTCTGTTAGTAAGGAAACATATTCATAACCTGTAGGACAGCCAGTTGTGTAAAATAATTAAATATTACAAAAGAAAGGTTGTAATAGGTAGAGAACACTGGTATTGAGCCCCAGTTAAAAGAACAGAGAGAGAGATGAATATGACTTCAGCAGGTATTTACTCTTTTAGATGTAATTTTAAATAGCCTTGTGTCTTGTTTTTACTGTACTAGTCTAGAAAAAATAATTATATTTGTTATTTTTGTACGTCACAGTCATGTCATGCTCCTCCTGTGTGTCCCTCCTGTGTTGCCATAGCCACCCATGTTACCAATGCAGCCATGTCTTGTTATCCCTGCCTACTTATACTGTCATGTTTCCCATTGTCTTTGTTTATTGTTGACGGTTCTTGTCGTTAGTGTGTGGATGTTCTGTTCCCGGGTTTTGCACCATCGTGTGCCTTTTGTTTCAATGATTAAAGTATTTTCAGTTTATTCTCTGAGTCATCTCCGTTTTTCTCCGCATCGCACACCAGCTTCAGTGGTAACAGTACCAAGGCAAGAACTTAATTTAAAACATTGTTCCTGGTCCCATTCCATTACTTTTGAATTAGACTATATTTTTAACTAATTTTAATTTAGTTAAACAAGTGTAATACTCTATGATCACTTTTACAATTTTTTTGACAATTTTGTGCAGGTTTAACTGGGATTGAACATTCTCATGGAATCCACACAATTTTCCCCATGCAGATTTAGGTTCAGATGGTCATGCAAATTCATCATGTTGCCCAGCAGCAATTGTTTGGTTTGGAAGTGACTTCTGTGTGAACTGTGCTTCATAAATTGCTACACCATTGACAATAGATGCAGCCAGCTCCATAACTTATGTAGTCCAATGCAAAATTGGCATCGGTATAAAGAACATTGAAGTGGACTAGAATTAGACAAGAATCTTGACATTTGAGAATCATCCTGACAGTAGTTCCAATTTAAGATTTGGGATCAGAATGACCTCTTCCTACAATGTGTTTTTTTAAAGATCAAAACTGAACTATCAGAACAACCATTGAGATTTTAGTTTATAGTCTTAGTATAAGTAATAGCTTGGTCTTTTGAGGCTAGTTAAATTGTAGTATTATAAGTAAAAAATGTTTGAGATGTTTTAGCTTGTGTTTTAGATGTTTCAGTGTACATTACCTTCTAGCCAACTGAAACTGAGGAAGCACTTTATCAAATCCTATATCATTATCCTTCTTTCAGATGTGTTGGAGATTCAGTTGCCTCCCATTAACGCTGGAGTGGATGTCATGATCTGAACTTGTCCAGACAGCATCTGCTCTTTAAATATCAAATAGTGCTTTTCAACATACATATTTGCTGGTTCTCAGTACCTGCAATTTGAACAAGATGTTTTTGAGAATAGTGGTTAGTTCTGCTCCTGTGATGATATGTGTAGAAAAGTATGAGGTCTCCTGTCAAATACAAATTGACCTCAAAAAGCAAGACTGATAGAAAGAAACTGAGCAAGATAGCCTGTGTAGATTTTTTTTCAGCAGGAGTTGGGGTGGGATTAATGAAATTAAAAAAATAAAAAGAACTTCTAAATCTCCACTTTTTTCCATCCTCAATCATTTTTTTCTCTGAAGCAATGAAAATAAAACCTGTTACCCTGCAGCTCTCAAAATGAGGAGGTTGTGGAATGAGAGAAATGCCATGAATTTAAAATATAGATGTTATGCTTTCAAAAGGTCAGCTTGTTACGTTTGAGTTACAACCAGAGACGGCTGAGTTGAAAAGTGATATGAAAAGTGGGCTGAGAGGGTGAAAGGCTGACATGAGAATTCAAATGTTACGATTCATTATGGCCAAATGTGTCCCTCCAAACTGATGACATCTTGGCTGTGTGAACTGTACATCCTTTCACACCTATGAGACACTGAGAGAGTGAGCTAAATTCATGAGAATGAAGATTAATGGTGGACATAACAGTAAAATGCATGTATGAAAACACAGAACAAGCCAGTTTAGATACTACAAGAAGGTCATTCTCAATCCCTTATGGCTTGAAGGTGGGTAACATATCCTGATTCAGCCTGAGAGGACGAGCATGTGTGTTATTTACAGTGACTTCCAGTCTGGTTCTATTCCTCTTTTCCCTCCGGCCTTTTGTGAATGCCAGACATGGAGAACAGAACCGGAACACCAGGAAGTTCCAGAGCAGAGCTCAAGGGAGCTCCACAGATAATTAAAAACCTCTCACTGATGCCCTGTACTGACAGACAGATAAGAATGAAAGAATCACAGAGGCAGAAACCATCGAGCTGAGAGACTGAGTAGTTGGAATGATGCAGAACTGAATCTGTCTGAGCTCATTCAAACTGTTCAACCTTTCCTGCTGATCACATTTAATTTTTAAAGACCTGCTCTTCTACTTTTAACTTTAGACAAAGAAAATTAGGCTAAGGTCAAATTCACATATTTATTAAAAAAAAAACGTAATTACATGAAAACTCAAAGACTCTGACACCTTAAATGGATATTTCACTGAAAAAGAAATTTAATTGTCATCATTCCTCCTGCTGTTCCAAACCTGTTTGTATGTCTTTCTACTGGCTAACACACATATTGGGTTCCTTTTCAAGGGAACTCATGCTGCATAGATTGACACTGTGGGAACACTCTGTGTGATTTTGTCACAAAGCACATGTGAACCATGAAATTATTAAAGAAACGGAATTTTTTTTAGCACCCTCTAGCCTCTCAGAAGTGATTCTTAGGGCAGGTACTTGGGTTTGAATGTTGCAGTCTCTTGATTAATAAATAAGGACCTCTCGTACTATATGCAATTTCCTCTGTTAACTGTAAATGTCTCTTTTTCGGAAATGTATTACACCTGTTAAATGCACTTAAAGAAAATTATTACAGTTTTAAAGGAAATAAATGTGAAAATAAACTAAAAATAACAGTTGTGGAGATGGACATGAAGCTGTCCTCATTCCCTGAGGATGGCACTCCACTTGTTGCCTTTGGTGATTTCAACATTCATTTGGAGAAGCCTTGCACTACAGACTTCGTCTCTCTCCTACCCTCATTTGATCTTAAAAGACTCATCACAAATCTGGCAACCAACTTGACTTAATCTACACATGCAACTGCATCGCAGACAACATTATGGTAAAACCTGTGCATGTTTCTGACTATTTCTTCATTACATTTCATATACAACTTATTACTTCTACACCATCAACCCCCGTTCAGATCAATCAGTAACGTTCAGAAGAAATCTATACTCTCTTTCTCCTTCTCATCTTTCCTCTGTTGTATCATCCTCTCTGCAGCTAACCAAGCAATTCTCATCTCTGGATGTGAATATTGCAACATTCACTTTATGTTCCACTCTAACTTTATGTTCTGTCTAGACAATATCTGTCATCTCTCTTCCAGGCCAGCAAGTGCTACACTTTCTAACTCCTGGTTAATTGATGTTCTTTGTGAACACCGGTCCAAACTAAGAGCAGCTGAGAGAAAATAGACCTTAAAATGAGAATGTATCAATCTCTGCTCTCAACCTTTTCCAAAGAGGTCTATGCTGCTAAATCTTTGCATTTCCACATCAAGATCAACAGCGTTTCTAACCCACACACACCCTTCAAAACATTCAAATCTTTCCTGTCCGCTCCACCAACACCATCCATCTCATCAACTTCCAATGATTTTGCCAATTTCTTCATTAAGAAAACAGCAACTATCAGTAGTCAGTTCTAAGCTCCACACACACAGGAACTTAAACCGACCACTGATGCAACCAGAAACATTCTCTCCTCCTCCTCTCCACTCACAGAGGCAGATGTATACAAACATCTCCTCTCTCTAACTACCTATCCTTTCTATCCCACCCCCTCACAAGCCGTCTCTCCTACAAGTTTAACAGCGCTTACATCACTCACATCATCAATACATCTCTCTGCACGGGAATCTTCCACCGCATTCAAGCTGGCTTGGGTAACCCCACTGCTGAAAAAAACTCACATTAAACACATCACTTGTAGATAATTACAGACCTGTCTCTCTCTTACCATTAATAGCAAAAGCTCTTGAACGTGTTATTTTCAACCAGGTATCATCTTTTATCTCTCACAGAATAACCTGATGGACATCAACCAGTCTGGCTTCAAGAAGGACCATTCAACTGAGACTGCATTACTATGAGTCACTGAAGCTCTAAGGATTGCAAAATCTGATTCCAAATCATCAGTTCTCATTCTTTTGGATCACTGAAGTTCCTCAGGGTTCAGTTCTTGGACCCCATCTCCATGTACACCACCTCACTTAGTCCCATCATACAGGCACATGTTTTCTCCTATCTCTGCTATGCCAATGACACACAGCTCTACCCATCATTTCAACCAGATGATCTCACAGTAGCTGCACGAATCACAAGCTGTCTAGTGGACATCTTGATATGAATGAAAGAGCATCAGCAGCTCGCATCAAATTCAAAGCACTGACACTTGTTTATAGAGCTAACATAGACTCAGCACCCTCATATTTCCACTCGCTACTACCAATCTATACACATACCAGAAACCTTCGATCGATCAATGAATGCCACCTTGTGGTACCATCACAGAGAGGCAAAACCTCACTCTCAAGAACTTTTTCATTCTCCATTCCTTGCTGGTGGAATGCACAAACACAAAGACACAATCCCGCTCACCCCTCGGTGCATGCTTGTATTGTTTCTTGTGTGTATTGTGGCCACAAAAAATTAACAAATAATTGTCTGCTTCACTCCAAAGAACCAAACAAAACTTTACACAGGGTACCATAACTCCCTAACAATGAGTTGTCCCAGATTAGGAAATATTTGTTGCCAGGGGAAATCCTGAACCCCTTATTAATCCATGCCTCCACCTGTATGTCCCTTCAAGCAGTTTCTTTTATCAGTGTTATTCATGTTGATTTACAATGTTTACTACTTCTGAAAAGTCACTATTTCAGCAATAGTTACCACTAACTTGTCTGGAACTCACATGAGTGTAGACTGAACTGAACAGCATGCACAATCAGTACTCGAGGATGTCGGCTGTGAACAATGAGGAGATGGATGTTAGTGGCTCCTTGGCTGAAAATAAAGCTTTGATCTGTAACAGAGCATACATGCACATACATATACACAGAATATACAACTTCTTCAAGGTTGAAGTTGGTCGAGCTCTGGTTCGATAACGTTCTCTCTCTCAATGAGAGTTTCAGACAATAAACTTTTTTCTCTAATGTTTGAACAGAAATGCAAAGTAGATGCTTTAACTAATAATTGGTAACATAGGCAACAGATTGAAGTGTATATACATTTGAAGAAGTCATTCAAAAACTTGACTGGTGATCATAAATTACTCATCACAAATCAATCAAAAGTATATATATTTAAAGCGGCACTGGATTCCCGAAATCAATCCCTTCCTTAGACTCTACACCAGGGCAAAATGTTTTATTGTTTTAGTATGATTTCACACCAGAGAGTCACTTGTCACTGTGGCACCATGGAGATTAGCATTCCCACAGCATCAGTCGACGCAGTGCGAGTTCCCTTGAAAGAGAACGTCTCAGTTATGACTTCAGCCATTTAGAAGCTTCCACTGCTTTAACATGCCTATATAGTTTCCTGGTTCATGACATCACCTACCTCTGACATCCCTTCACACTATTGGCTTAATTTCACACAATTCATCATGTAATCATGCAGAGTGTTCCCATAGAGTCAATCGACTCAGCATCGTGTTCCCTCTTCAGGGACCCAAGGTTACAGCCGTAGGCAAGATGTTTTCATGTTTTATGGGTTCTTTCCATGGACAATCATTTTTATACTTTACAAACTATATTATATCCCCTAACCCTAGCCATCAGAGAAAACATTCTGCATTTGTACATAAAAAAAAAACATAACTTTGCATGATTAAAACCTGTTTTCCTCATGTGGACCAAAAATTACCCCCACAAGGACAAGGATTTTGAGTATTGCCATTTTGTTCCCATAACGTAGGGTATACCAGGACAAACACACACACACACATGCACAAAAACATATGCAAAAGATATTTTGAAAACATATTTTTTTCTTTTGTTGCACTTCTTTTTCCAGACAATGAAAGTTAATGATCCAAAAGTTAATAGTCCAGTGTTATTTGGACCCCAGTGACTTTAAAAATATCTTCTTTTGTGTTTGTATTTTACATATATTTTCCTTACTATTATTTTCTTTAGTTTGTCCAATTTAATAAACCCTTTTCACATGACGTCACGCAACTTCCGTTTTAACTCATAGCAGGGTATAGTTACTTCCGCCGGCCATCATAGTGAATGCGATAAAGTTTACACAGTCCCTTCTACATCTGCCAGACATGCTTCTATGATGTACAGCGACTTTCAGATACATTTTTGCTTAAAACACGTTCTGAACATGGTAAAGGATACAAACCAGTACCAAAGAAGTCCAAGAATCGTGCCTATACCGTTGTGAAATGTACACTGTACAATGCATATGGCAGTAAGAGTGACTTTTCAGGATCCAGCAGAGTATCATGGCAAAGGCTGTGAATATTTTTGTACATGTGAGTTGTTTTATTAATAAATTGGCAAAGGTTTCAAACTAACTTCTTTGATGTTGTCATTTTTTGTAGAATTTTGACAACAGGAAACATGGAAACAGGAAATGCAATTCAACATTACATAAAAATATTTAGGGCAACAGATTATCACAAATATATGATGTTTATTGAACACAATATACAGTCATTGACTGAACATATTTGGGCTCGGTGTAAACATTGCAATCATATAACAACATTGTGCAGATCAAACACATTATAAACATTCCAATATGGAGCATTACCATAAGGCCATGAAGGCCTATGGTTATAAAAGTAATTTACTGCCACATTTATTTTTAATTTTTATTGAACAACAAGGAACACTGCAATAGCATCGACAAGACTGTACCATGCTTAATGGGTGGGAAACAGAGGGTTTGACAGTTAGATTTGATTGATTAAGAGGGGGTCATTCTAAACAATCGTGCTGGAATAAATAATATATAAGTAGTATAATAAGTTAAAACTTATTAGTAAACTTCAGGCAACACAGGCTGAGAGCGATGCATATTTTTCCTGTTGTTACAAACTAGCCTACTTTACGATCCAGTTCACACACATGTTAAAGAATTGTAAACTGGAAATAATCATTAACATTATCAAACAAACTAAAATACAGAAACCTGTAAATATGTAAACATTATTATTATAATTATTATTATTACTATAATCTTTACCTTTCGTGTTGTTAGTTTGCCTGAACACGCATACGGCTAAACGGAAGTGAAGATACCCAGCTTTGAGGAAAGGCAGAAGTTTTCTTACGTCATTGTGAAAAGGCTTTATTGATAGAAAAAAAACTGCATTGATTTGAAAAAAAAATCGTTTGTAACATATTATAAATGTCTTTATTGTTTTTGATGTAAACTTTTGATCGGTGTAATGCATCCTTGCCCAAAAAAAGTATTTTCTTAAAGTAATAAAATGAAAATTGTATTTACTTTTGAGTAAATATAAGTGTATTTATTGATACTGTTCATTAATTAAGAACAGCTACACATTTATCCGCTTTTATTCATCACTTGTTCACTAGGATAGGCAGAAGTGTATGACTTTTAAAAACAAAACCTTAACCTTCTATTTGATGTTCAGTGGACCAACTGCTCCATTCAGTTAATTGTAAGAATAATCAGTGGGATTAATAATGGTTCAACTATTTTCACATCATCATTAGCATGTACATCATCATCACAACATCATCAGCATCACTGACCACATGTGATTCGCTAGGCACTAATTACTCCATCAGTGAATGTCACCTTTTATATGCCAAGCTCTCTTGCTTGTATGTGTGTAACAAGAGAGAGATGCTGAATTGCAGACAAGGGGAGAGCATGTGATGTGAGAGTGAATCAATAAAAGGATTCTTTCCTTTTCTCTCCACTTTTCTCGTTTTCTCTTTACTGCTGCAGACATAGCTTCGTTCCCAAACAATCCTTGGAAGCAGGGGGAGGGTAGAATTACTGCTCATCTTTCTCTGCTCCACTCTCTTCAATTCCACAATATCTTGTGGTTATCAAGAATATACAAAGCTCATCTTACTCTCTTCTCACACCCCAAGCCTCCCACCCCCTCTCAGTTTCTTCCTCACACAATCATTATATATTAATAGGACTGCTTACTTTGTCCACCTGGACCTTTATTGATTTTTGAACCACACTGTTTGAAGGCAATTGTGGCACAATCTGGTTTAATTACATTTTCAGTTTCTTTACATTTATCTCTTTGTGTGTGTGGATGACTTTTTCATGTCTAATAGTGAAAAACATATACTATAATTTTATGTGTTGATTATAACACAACATGGAATGTTGAGCTGAAGGTTTCAACAGAAATTCTCTTTATTAGAAACAGAAAACAAAAGACTTAAAACCAGAAAACAAAAACTGCACACTTGTGCAAAACACTCAGAAATGCACGGAACATGGAGACGGCATTTACACACAGCTAAGCAATGTCAACAATCGACCAAGACAAGAGAAAACATGAGGGTTACATGCACAGGATAATGGAGAATAGCGAACAGCCCGAGCAAAATCGAAACCGTGTGTACTCACAGCAGACAAACACACGGAACATGAATGTCCAAATCCCAACACAAAACTGAAACCGAACTAGACCAAAAGCCGGAATCTGAACACCACGCCCAGTACATGCCCAGAGCATACCCGAAGCTGCACTCTCACAGGAAGACACAAAATACGGCATTGTCAGGGCTGTGTCACAAAACTAAGAGTAGACCAGATTGAAGTGAAAGAACCCTGACATCTTCCATGATAGCGTGGTTTCGATTTAGATTAATTTGGATATTTTGGGTTGGCAAAGGTCTTTTAATTGCCACTTTGAAATGTAGAAAGTAGAAAAAGAAAGTAGTTTAATCAAATCTGCTTTAATATTTGTTAATATTTGTTGTATTAGGAAAACGTCTGCCAAATCACAATTAGATGTTTCATAAACAAAGAAAAAAACAAAGAAAAATCTTTTTCTCCTTCTCCTTCTCCTTCTCCTTCTCCCTAACCCCTCAAATGTTTTACAGTATTTGACTATGGCATTTGAAGAAGAGAATGCATGTCAGTGCCTCTTCACAGATTTCTGCTTCTGTCCTCATACTCGACCGTCTGTGAAAAAAAACTTCACAGATACATGTAGTATGTAGGAGAAATACGGTGTTGGGGTGGCAGATTGAGATGATAAGTGACTTTGTTGATTTGCCGCTGTATGGTGAGAGGCCCAATATAACGGGGACTCAGCTTGATGCGCAATATAACGGGGACTCAGCTTGATGCGCATGACACATGACCCCGGTAGACAGCCAAACCTTCTCTCCAGGGAGGTAGGTAGGATTGGCTGATCTCTTTGTGTCATCCTGGATCTTATGCCCCTTACTGCTCTCTGAGGGTGGGTGTGTGCTGCAAACCTTCTTGCTTACCTCGAACCAATGGTTAACCGCTAGGACTTCCGAAGGTTCCCCTGATCAAGGAAACAAGGGCCGTTTGAAACAAAGCAAACACTGGAAGGGTGTTAGGTCTACAGTCGGTTGAGGAAGGGATTTCTGAGCATACTCTGCCCATGGGAGATATTGGGTCCAGTTGTGCTATTGGTTGTGGCAGTATGCCCTTGGGGTAATGGCTGATTTCTTGGATCTTTTCTTTCACCATTGGTTTTGGGGATGATATTCTGAGGGGAGGTTGACTGAGACTTCTAATAACTTGAAGAACGCTTTCCAGATTCAAGAGATAAACTGAGGTCCATGATCGGAGATGATATCCTCAGTAATTCCAAAGTTTCTGAAGACGATATGAAATAGAGCTTGAGCGGTTTCCATGGCGTATGGTTGACTCTTATGGATTAGAGGAATTAGAAGGCAGGAGAATCTATCAACGACAATCAGTATGCATGTCTGGGGGTCTGATGGTGGGAGGTCAGTCAAGTAGAGACCAGGATTCTTTGGGGATCGGCAAAGGGACCAATTTGCCCTCAGGTAAGTGACGGGGTGTCTTGGCAATGGTGCAAGTGGAGCAACCTCTGACAAACCGAGCAACATTCTGGGTCATACCAGACCACCAGTATCATTGACGGAAGAGGGAAATGGTTTGATGGTTACACTGTTGACCAGAGTCCAGAGACGAGTGAACGGAATTCATGAGGGGAATGTGTAGGGCCCTTGGTATGTAAGATCTCCCTTCAGGGACTCCCGACAGAACTGATTCTGACTGCAGAGCATCATGGATTTGATCATCTAGAGACCACTGAATAGGCTTGGCAAATATGGTTGGTGAGAGTATACGTTCCGGAGAGGAAAGACATGCCTCTGGTGTGTGATAATGGTGTTAATATTTAAGAGTTGCCAGTAAGGGATCTTCTGGAGGTGGTGGCATTTGAGGCACTGGTCGGAAATGAAGTTCCCCGATAAGCCAGAGTCGATGAGGGCCTCTGCTGAAACAGAGGGAAGAGGGGGTACTTAGAGTAATCGGGGTATGGCTCAGGTGAGAAATGGCTGGAGATATAGTTATGGTACTCACTGCTGGGTAGCGTGGGCTCACAGGGCACTCTGAGAGTAGATGGTTGTTAGCTCCAAAATAAAAGCAAAGATGTTGTGTAATGTGCCGTTCTGAGCTAAAGAGACAGTAAGCATCTACTTGCATGGGTTCAGGGCCCTCATTTATAAAACTGTGTGTAGGATCCCTACTAAAAGTTTACATGCGCCCAAAAGCCAAAAATGGCGTACAGCAAAAAAAATATTCAGATTTATAAAACCGTGCAGAAGCACATCTGTAAGAGATGTTTCCTTTATAAATAACAGATCACCTGCAGATGTGCATATCTGAACCAGCCTCATATCCCGCCCTGAACACACTCATTTTTAACCATAAATAGTCAATCTTCTTGTTTTAGTTAGGTACATGTAGGGGTGCGCAATATCACTTTTTTCTTGTAGACAATTAAAATGGTCTGGTTTTGAAGAAATATTGTAGTTGTTACGGCGGCGATAGAAAGAACAACAGGATCCAGATGCGAGTGAAAAGGTGATTTATTGAGATAACGGAGAGTGAACAGGGAAGTGTCCGGATGAAGTGCAGTCTGGAAGTCCGACGGGGAGGCAGGAGAAGCGCCGCGGGCAGGAGTGAGTGACGCAGGGATGCAGTGGGCAGACACGGCAGAGGGTCCAGTAAACATGGAAGACAGGACAGAAGTCCACACCCGGAGGGAAGCCTGTAACGATCTGACAGAGGAGTGGTGAGAGAGAGGTGAATAAATAGTCAGATGTGATGAGTTGCAGGTGGATGGGGAGATAATGAGTAATCAGTCACCACGCCTCCAACACAACGAGGAATCAATGAACCCATGAACCGTGACAGTACCCCCCCTCCTAGGAGCGCCTCTTGGCGTTCTTGACTTACCTGTCGGTTGAATTCATCGATAAGGGAGTGATCCAGTATGTCTCTGGCAGGTACCCAACTTCTCTCCTCCGGACCGTAACCTTCCCAGTCCACCAAGTACTGAAAAACGCGTCCCCTTCGTCTAGAGTCCAGAATGCGATTTACCGAATAGGTGGGTTCCCCATCAACGAGTCGCGGCGGGGGGGGGGGGGGGGGGTGGGGGGGAACTGGAGCTGGCGGATTAATGCGAGAACGAAAAACGGGCTTTATTTTGGACACATGGAACGAAAGATGGATCCTCCCGTACGCTGGAGGCAGTTTGAGGTGGACCGTCACCGGACTAATGATCTTGGTGACGGGAAACGGGCCAATAAATTTGGGGGCAAGTTTATTACAGACGGAACGGAGAGGAATGTTTCTGGATGAAAGCCACACCTTTTGACCAACGACGTAAACGGGAGGCTTAGACCGGTGGCGATCGGCTTGGGCCTTGGTGCGAGCCCCCACTCGTAGCAAAGTCTCACGGGCTTTGTTCCAAGTGAGACGACACCTCTGGACAAAGGCGTGGGCAGAGGGGACCGCGACTTTGGATTCCAGACTGGGAAAAATGGGTGGCTGGTAACCTATGCTACACTCAAAAGGCAAGAGGCCCGTGGCCGACACTGGTAATGAGTTATGTGCATACTCAAACCAAGAGAGTTTCTGGGTCCAGGAGGAAGGATTGCTGGAAACCAGACATCGTAACATTCTTTCAAGATCCTGGTTAGCCTGCTCTGTCTGGCCATTGCTCTGGGGGTGGAAACCCAAAGACAGACTTACAGTCGCTCCCAGTAATCTACAAAACTCCCTCCAAAATTTGGATATAAATTGGGGACCCCTGTCGGAAACCACGTCTATCGGGAGACCATGAATGCGAAAGACGTGATCTACGACAGCCACCGCTGTCTCCTTAGCAGAAGGTAATTTAGGCAAGGGAATGAAATGAGCCGCCTTCGAGAACCGGTCCACAACAGTCAAAACATCTGTCTTACCCTGGGAGGGTGGGAGGGCGGTGAGAAATCTAGCGCGATGTGGGACCAGGGTCTCGAAGGGACAGACAGCGGTTGGAGCAACCCATCTGGAGAGCGGTTGGACGTCTTACCCATGGCACAAACCGAACAAGCTAAAACAAATTCCCGAATGTCACGAGTCATGCTGGGCCACCAGAATCGTTGTCTGACCAGAAAGCTGGTCCTATTTGCCCCTGGATGACAAGCCACGTTGGAGCAATGACCCCATCAAACCACGTCTGAACGTAACCCCTCTGGCACGAATAATCGACTCGGTGGGCCACCGGGCGGAGGCGTTACCCCTTCTAGGGCTTATCTAACCCTCGATTCGATCTCCCATGTGAGTGTGGAGACAATGAGACTCTCCGGAAAAATGCACTCGGGAGTGGACGGGCGTTCGGAGTGGTCAAAAATGCAAGATAAAGAATCAGGCTTGATGTTCTTAGAGCCCGGGCGGAGCGAGATAGAAAAATCAAAACGTCCGAAAAAAAAGAGCCCACCGCGCCTGCCTAGAATTGAGTCTTTTAGCTGATCTAATGTATTCCAGATTCTTGTGATCAGTCCAAACGATAAAAGGTACTCCCGACCCTTCTAGCCAATGACGCCATTCCTCCAACGCTAACTTGACTGCCAACAACTCTCTGTTACAATGTCGTAGTTGCGTTCGGCTGGTGACAATCGATGAGAAAAAAAACGCGCAGGGGTGCATCTTGTCATCCGAGAGAGCGCGCTGGGAGAGAACCGCTCCTACCCCCACCTCTGATGCGTCAACCTCCACCACAAACTGACGTGATGGGTCAGGGGCCACGAGAATGGGAGCCGAAACAAAGCGGCTCTTGATCTTGGTGAACGCTGCTTCGGCTGCGTTCGACCACCTGAATGCAGTTCGGGTAGAGGTCAGCACTGTCAGAGGAGCGGCTAGTTGGCCGAAACCACGAATAAAACGTCGGTAGAAATTGGCGAAACCCAGGAACCTCTGTAGGGCCTTACGGGAATCTGGGCTTGGCCAATCCACCACGGCCTTGATCTTGTCGGGATCCATGCACATTCCCTCGGACGAGACGATGTACCCTAGGAATTAGATTAGATTAGATTCAACTTTATTGTCATCACACAAGTACAGGTACAAGGCAACGAAATGCAGTTTAGGTCTAACCAGAAGTGCAATAGCAGCAAGCGCTTGATATATACAAAGGTTGCATAAGTGCAGGATATGGAGATGTACAGGATTTACTGTAATATGTACAATGAATATAAATATACAGATGGTTATTACTATAACAGGTGAGTGTGTGCTATAAATATAACTACAGGTGTCTATAAACAGCATTTACAGGTGAATATGTGCTATAAATGTAAATGTATATACAGATGTCTCTAACTATAAACAGAATTTTACAGGAAGATGTATACAATTGTTAGCTTAAGGTAAGCAGTAGATTTAAGGTAGTGCAATGAGCATGGACAGTGCAAATAAGTGAGATGCGAAATGTAAACAGTTGGTACTGTATGAACAGTTGGTAGTGCAAATGAGCATGTTCCAGCTAAAGTACAGTAGTGCAAGGTGCAAGTGTAAACAGTTGTTACTGTAATGAACAGTCGGCAGTGCAAATGGCACAAAAAAGTAACAATGAGCGAAGAGTCCATAAGGGTAGTAGTGGGGGGGCAGTGAAGGAGTCTATGGGATGGTGGGGGGTGAGAGGAGAGTCTGTGAGGGGAGTGGGATGGTGGTGGGAGGGAGAGAGGAGTCTATGAGTGGAGTGGGATGGTGGGGGGTAAGAGGAGAGTCTGTGAGAGGGGAGTGGGATGGTGGTGGGAGGGAGAGAGGAGTCTATGAGGGGAGTGGGATGGTGGGGTAAGAGGAGAGTCTGTGAGGGGAGTGGAAGGGTGGTGAGGGAGAGAGGAGTCTATGAGGTAGAGTGGGATGGTGGTGGGGGTAAGAGGAGAGTGTGATGGTGGTGGGGGAGAGAGGAGTCTATGAGGGGAGTGGGATGGTGTGGGGGGGGGGGGGGGGGGGTAAGAGGAGAGTGTGATGGTGGTGGGGGAGAGAGAAGTCTATGAGGGGAGTGGGATGGTGTGGGGGGGGTAAGAGGAGAGTGTGATGGTGGTGGGGGAGAGAGAAGTCTATGAGGGGAGTGGGATGGTGGGGGGGGAGAGAGGAGTCTATGAGGGGAGTGGGATGGTGGTGGGGGAGAGAGGAGTCTATGAGGGGAGTGGGATGATGGGGGGGTAAGAGGAGAGTCTGTGAGGGGAGTGGGATGGTGGGGGGGGTAAGAGGGGAGTGGGATGGTGGGGGGGGTAAGAGGAGAGTGTGATGGTGGTGGGGGAGAGAGGAGTCTATGATGGGAGTGGGATGGTGGGGGGGGGGGTAAGAGGAGAGTGTGATGGTGGTGGGGGAGAGAGAAGTCTATGAGGGGAGTGGGATGGTGGGGGGGGAGAGAGAGGAGTCTATGAGGGGAGTGGGATGGGGGGTAAGAGGAGAGTCTGTGAGGCGAGTGGGATGGTGGTGGGGGGGAGAGGAGTCTATGAGGGGAGTGGGATGGTGGGGGGGAGAGTAGTCTATGAGGGGAGTGGGATGTTGGGGGGGGGTAAGAGGAGAGTCTGTGAGGGGAGTGGGATGGTGGTGGGGGGGTAAGAGGAGAGTCTGTGAGGGGAGTGGGATGGTGGTGGGGGGGAGAGTAGTCTATGAGGGGAGTGGGATGTTGGGGGGGGGGAGAGGAGAGTCTGTGAGGGGAGTGGGATGGTGGGGGTGGGGGTGAGAGACGAGTGGGGTCAGCAAGGGTTAGAGTTCAGTAAAGAGACAGCTCTGGGGAATAAACTGTTTTTTAGTCTGCTGGTTCTGGTCCGGAGGCACCTGAAACGCCTGCCGGAGGGAAGGAGGGAGAACAGTCTGTGGGCTGGGTGAGAGGAGTCCTTGAGGATGCTGCGAGCTCGACGCAGACAGCGTTTCCTCTGGACGTGCTCGATGGCAGGAAGTGGAGTCCCTGTGATGCGTTGGGCAGTTTTCACCACCCGCTGCAGTGCCTTGCGCTCCGCGACAGAACAGCACCCATACCACACTGTGACACAGTTCGTCAGGATGCTTTCTATTGCGCAGCGGTAGAAGTTCACCAGGATGTGTCCTCAGGAAGAAGAGGCGCTGGTGAGCCTTCTTGACCAGGCTGGAGGTGTTGGTTGTCCAGGTCATGTCAGCCGAGATGTGGATCCCCAGGAACTTGAAGCTGGAGACACGCTCAACGGCCATTCCATTGATGTGGATGGTGTCGTGTGTGCCTCTTGACTCTTTCCTGAAGTCCACGATGAGCTCCTTTGTTTTGGTGGTGTTGAGGAGCAGGTTATTTTAATTGCACCATGTGGACAGGTGCTGGATCTCTTCCCTGTAGGACCAAATACCAAATACTCAAAATGTCCCCTGGGAGTATTAAACGCAGTCTTCCATTCATCCCCCTTCCTGATGCGGACCAAATGATAAGCATTACGCAAATCCAATTTCGAGAACACCGACGCTCCCTGCAAACTCTCGAAGGCTGAAGACATCAACGGCAAAGGATAGGTATTCTTTACCGTGATGTTGTTCAGACCTCGGTAGTCAATGCAAGGTCGCATCGAGCCATCCTTCTTGCCCACGAAAAAGAACCCCACCCCCGCTGGAGAAGAGGAAGGGCGGATGAACCCAGAAGCTAGCGAATCAGAAATGTATTTCTCCATGGCCTCCCTTTCTGGAGCAGAAAGCGAGTATAACTTGCCTTTGGGCGGAGACGTACCTGGCTGTAACTCTATAGCACAGTCGTGGGGACGGTGAGGAGGCAGAGAAGCAGCCCGGGACTTACTGAACACCTCCTTCAGGTCGAGGTACTCTGGTGTCACGTTAGACAGGTTCAGCGACTCCTCCTGTAACATAGAACTAGACCAGGGGTGGACAAACTATTTGTCTCGCGGGCCACATTGGTTTCTTAAAATTGACAGAGGGGCCGGGATTGTTGACGGGGGGGGGGGGGGGGGGGGGGGGGGGGTTACTGTGTTTTGTTCTTCTGAGCCCTGATGAAGGAACACTAAATACATACGGTTTTATTGAATGAAAGATAAAATATGACAACAGAAGCATGAAAATAACTGAGGGAAATATATATAGGGACATGACCAGAGCAAAGGCAGGATATACTTCCCTCAATTTAAAATATGTAATGACTTCAAAACTGGTGTATGAGCTCTAAGTGTCATGTACATTTTATTCTAATGTACATTATATTTCCTCTACCTATATTTCCCTATTTTTCCTCTTGTATTTGCAGGTCATGTTCTTGAATGCAGCAAATAACAACACAACGTTGACAGCATACAACTTCTTTTGAGAAGGTCGCACCTGTGCATTTCCTTATAATAAATCCTAGAAAACCTGTATAAAGTATAGTTTGGTCTTAAATCACTCGACTGGGACACGTGAAATTACAAAAAAAAACAATTAATACAATTTAATCGACAAAAAAAAACATAATATGCAATGTGACTGAATCGTATATTTGCCTCAGTTCTAGATTGACAATCACAGGCGTCCAATCACAACTGACCTCTGGAAAAAAGGGAACTAACCAATGACGTTTGATGTTACTATTACAAGAGCAAGCCCCGCTCCACGACTGACAAAAATAAAAATGCTCGCGCAAGCAAAAACAGCAATTGAGAGCGGGCGAATGTTCGCGTGCGCGCAGATTAGATGTCAAGCGCGCGCGAGTGATTAAAATGATCTTGCGGGTACCCGTTAGGGATGGGCATATCGATACTGCAGTATCGATATTTCGATACTCACAAGCTAATCACTTGGTATCGATATCTCCACAAAAATATCGATACTAAAATTAAATTAATAATTTCTGCATCAATTTTTGCAAAAAGTGTTTTCGGTACTTCTGTTTAATGTTTGTGCTACAACTGAAATCCCCCTCTGATATTTAGCTCACCCATGTCACGTGATGACTGTGCGAAACACGAATGGCAGAAAGAAAGCGTAGCGTGGTGTGGTGCTATTTTTCAGTGGCAGAAAAAAAGGTGATAAAAAATACCTTGGAATTGTCGCAACCTCTGTTCCAGCAGAGAGGTTGTTCTCCAAGGCAGGAGAGACAATTAGTCAGAGGCGAAATCGTCTTAAATAAAAATCTGAAGCTTAAAAATTAGGAAATCTTTATTAACAATTCAAAATGAAAAGACACTGAAATATCTTTCTGAACATTGCTAAATTGGAAAAATATGTACAAAGTTGAAAATAAAGAAATAAATGGCCTGTTTAAAAATAAGAAATATTTCATACAGTGCAAATATGCACAATTTTTGTTGTTAGTATTTTTTATTATATTAATCTTTATGTTATGATGTATTTTATTTAATCCATTTTTTTTGTAAAATACTGTATTATTTTAAACATTTTTATTTATTTGTTGTCAATTTTACTTTTGTAATAATTTTTTTAATAGCCAATATGTCTTATATATATGTATAACTTTAATGTATAATATGTATAACTTTAACTTTATATGTGTAACTTTTTTTTTTTTAAATATCACATACACATTTAAGAAATAAGCGGTATCGGTATCGGTAAAATTATACCCAAAAGTATCGATATCGTATCGAATCTAAAAAGTCTGGTATCGCCCATCCCTAGTACCCGTATTTACGCGTGTAGCTCTGTTTTCCACTCGCGGAAGGGGGTGGGGGTCTAGAGGGGTTTGCGACACACGCATACTCTCCACCACACTTTCAGCGCCACTGCCGCTTGCAGCCGCGACAGAGTGACATTACACGGAAATGTAAAATGAAGGAGGTTTAATACAGGTTCGGCAAGTTCGGCGGGCCGGATTAAAAAGCCCAACGGGCCGGATATGGCCCGCGGGCCGTAGTTTGCCCACCCCTGAACTAGACAGAGACGTACAGGCAGACACAAGACAGGAGGCATAGCACTGATTACTCCAGGCTGAGATAGAACTGGATCCCCAGTCGACACTGGGATTGTGTTTCACTAGCCAAGGATGACCGAGCACCACTGGGACAAGGGGGGAGTCAGTGAGTAAAAAGGTTATTCTTTCGGTGTGGTTACCGGAGACCACCAAGGTCAGTGTATCAGTGGCATGGGTAATGGCGGGTAGATGCTGTCCATTGAGGGCGTGAGCAGTGATGGGGTGGTGAAGGGGAACAATGGGAATCTGGAGAGAAGTAGCTAGGGAATAGTCCAAGAAGTTACCTTCTGCTCCCGAATCCACCAGGGCCTGGCAATCATGCGTCCCGTTGGCCCACTGCAGTCTTCCCGAGAGGAGGGTAGATGATGAGGATTTAGTGAACCCAAGCCTGCCCGACAGTAACCCCTGTCCTACTGCCGGGCGGGGTCTTTTACCGGGCAGTTGTTGATGTAGTGTCCCGAACCCCCACAGTAAAGGCAGAGTCCTCTCGAACGACAATGATTCCTCTCCTCTCGGGAAAGCCGAGCTCGGCCCACCTGCATGGGCTCATAATCGTCCCGGGGGCTGACCGTGCTCTGCTGGGTGAACTCCTGAAAGCCCTGCGGTGAACTAGGGCGTGCACGTGCACGCTCCTCGTGCATTTGGAGTCTGGCATCCACTCGCAGGGCTGGATCCATAAGTCCATTAAGGGTCCGGGGAAGTTCAAGGGCGTAAATCTCTCTGTGAACACGGTCAGCCAGCCCATGCAGGAACATGTCCCACTGCGCCTCCTCGTTCCAGTTGCACTCAGCGGCCAGAGTGCGGAAGTCAATCATGTAGTCTGAAACTGACCGGTTGCCTTGATGCAGATCGGCGAGTCTGCGAGCCGCCTCGCGGCCCGTGGCCGCGCGATCAAAATCCCGAGTCATCTCCTGTGACAGTGCCTGGAACGAGGAGCAACACGGGTGGTTCTTGGCCCACACTGCCGTTCCCCAGCGAGCCGCGCGTCCCGACAGCAGCGTCAGAACCAGCGCGACCTGCGACTCCTCGGTGGAAAATGTGATGGGCTGAAGTGAGAAAAACACGGAGCATCTCGTCAGGAAGGATCTGCATAGATCGGGCTCACCTGAATATCTCTCAGGAGTCGGAATGCGAGGCTCTTGACTGCTGGTAATCGCCGGAGAGATGGGGGGAACGGTCGGTGGTGTTGGCGCAGTGGGTAATGTCAGCTGTTGGATCCGCGCGCCGAGCTCGGACACCTGCGTCACTAGCGATTGAACGGCCTGCGCGGTACTCACCGCCTGTTCCTCCTGTCTTTCCATCCGCTGATCGTTAGTAGATAAAATCCTCTGAAGCTCCTGAAGGCTCGCTGGATCCATATCTGGTCAGATCGTTCTGTTACGGCGGCGATAGAAAGAACAACAGGATCCAGATGCGAGTGAAAAGGTGATTTATTGAGATAACGGAGAGTGAACAGGGAAGTGTCCGGATGAAGTGCAGTCTGGAAGTCCGACGGGGAGGCAGGAGAAGCGCCGCGGGCAGGAGTGAGTGACGCAGGGATGCAGTGGGCAGACACGGCAGAGGGTCCAGTACAGGTAATCCAGTAAACATGGAAGACAGGACAGAAGTCCACACCCGGAGGGAAGCCTGTAACGATCTGACAGAGGAGTGGTGAGAGAGAGGTGAATAAATAGTCAGATGTGATGAGTTGCAGGTGGATGGGGAGATAATGAGTAATCAGTCACCACGCCTCCAACACAACCGCACAACACAAGGAGGAATCAATGAACCCATGAACCGTGACAGTAGTATTAGGCTAAAACCCACATTCTATATTCTCCAGTTCTTGTGCCTTTGTACCAAAACTGTTCAACTTGACAAACATCCTAATCACATATTCTCAAGTCTTCACCATGAGACTCACGCATTTCAAGCAATTCACATGCTCACGCGCCACACCTTGTATTTATCATGCTGAGAAGTGAGTGATAATTGAGATCATGAGAGTGAGGTTTGCACACATAGCTCTGCGACATTTACACAACCAAGTGTGTTCACATAGAAGCCAGTGTGAATAAATCTGCAAATAGATAAATCTATTGTAAAATGGTTAAATTTAAATTCAGAGAGACAATATAGTCTATGAGTGATTTATTTTTTCATTCTTATCCAAAATGAGGCGATATGAACATTGTGACGCTCTTGTGTTTTGTGTGTTTCATTTATACTCAAAGCCCGAGGGTGCTTTCTCAGAGAAAAAACAAAAAAGGATTAATAAAGTAATAATTCATTATGTTTTACAAAATTCCTTATATGGACAAAGGTGTTCTATTCTCTGTAATAAAAAGCAGAGATGTCAAGTCAAAGTCAAAGTCAAAGTCAAAGTGGAGTTTATTGTCATTTCAGCCATATACTAGTACATAGTGAAACGAAACAACGTTTCCCAGGAAACAAGGTGCTATAAACAAAAAAGACCTATATACATAAAGTGCACAAGGTGCAAACAGACAGCACAAGACAGTGACACATACAACAGTACACAGAATAAGTACAAAAGAATTAAGTGAAAAAGTAAACATAAACTTCTATATATACATAAAGTGCACAGAGTGCAAACAGACAGCACAAGACAGTAACGCAGACCAGTACAAGTGATTATGCAAGTGACAGTGCAATATTTAAAAAGATAAATAATAGAGATGAATGATAGTAAAAACAGTCTGTTGGAAACAGTCCAAAGTAGTGCAGTTTGTGTGGGTTATATAGAGTTGAGCAGCCTGATGGCATGGGGGAAAAAACTGTTACAAAGTCTGGTTGTGAGAGAACGAATACTACGATACCGTTTTCCAGACGGCAGGAGGGTGAAAAGTGTGTGTGAGGGGTGTGTGGGGTCGTCCACAATGCTGGTGGCTTTGCGGATGCAACGAGATGTGTAAATGTCTGTGACAGAGGGAAGAGAGACCCCGATGATCTTTTCAGCAGTTCTGACTATCCGCTGCAGGGTCCTGCGGTCCGAGACCGTGCAGTTCCCAAACCAGGCAGTGATGCAGCTGCTCAAGAGACTCTCAATTGTCCCTCTGTAGAACACTGTGAGGATGGAGGGTGGGAGGTGTGCTTTCCTCAGCCTTCTCAGAAAGTACAGGCGCTGCTGGGCTTTCTTTGCTGTGTGACTGGTGTTGAGCGACCAGGCGAGGTTCTCCGTCAGGTGAACGCCAAGAAACTTGGTGCTCTGTACGATCTCCACAGGGGAGCCGCCGATGTTCAACGGAGAGTGGACTCTCTGTGCTCTTCTGAAGTCAACAACCATTTCTTTGGCCGATGAAACATGAAGACAATAAACACAAGATTGTGACAATGTATGTTTGATGTGTGTTTTTCAAGCCATCTCAAGGTATTTATTGACAAAGTATACAAATAATGAAATAATCCTAATTGACAGCATTTATGTTTTAGAAAGAGGTCTCTCCTGCTCATTAACTCTTTTTAACTTCTCTATGGGGGTTTTGAACAAAAAAACTAGGAGCAAGTTGTGTGTATATATTAAAGGCTTGCCGGATAAAAATTTCATTTGCTGTTCTGTCTTATGCTTTTTCTGAGTGCATACACCCGAAGCACACTAAAAGCCTGTCAAACACCACTCAATTACAGGAATGTAACCTCTGACTGCTCTAATATTATCAAATACACACAAGGTTTACAGTTAGTTGAGTCTAAAATTAGAGTACACAGTTGAGAGAAATCTGGATGCGTGTTCTGTATGTTAGCAGGTCTTCTGTGAGTTTAAGAGCAGCCTAGTTAAAGGGATAATTCACCCAAAAAAGATTGACATTATATACACTCACTCCCATGTTGTTCCAACCCCGTATGAATTTATTTCTTGTTGAACACAATACGTCACTTTAAAAAAAAAAGTGGGAAACCAAACCAATGCTGGTCTCCATTGACTTTACATTGAAATGGTCATTGACAGAAAAAAATAAATAATAATAATTTAATTGAAGTCACTACTGGGGACCAGCAGCTGTTTGGTTACCCACATTCTTCAATATATATATTTGTTTTATTTTCAACAAGAAATGCATTCAGTTTTAAAACAACTTTAGAGTTCCACCTGAGTAACACAGGGTCTGAAGCAGTGGGATCCATTTGCAGCTTTAATTAAGAATAATCAGTCAAACAAGCAGGGGTAAGTCACCAGCAGAAAAATAGCAGAGACGTAATCGATAAGGCAGGCAGCGATGGGTCGTAACAAGATAGACAGTCCAAGTTAACACACAGGGATCAGAATAAACACGGGAAACCCGCTCAGACTGTTAGCTAGGGCTGAACAAGACTTCGCACAGAGGAGGTGGGAATGTTAGAATTTATAGTCCACAAGAGTCTTCAGGTGTAAGGGTAATCAGAGCAAGGCAGGAGAATCATGGGAAAGTAAGTCCTGGGGATCTAAAATTCAGGAGAGGGAGTCCTCTGGTGGTGATCAACCACAGAGACTGTATTCGTAACAGAGCCCCCTCCCTGCGAGTGGCTCCTGAAGTGAGGATGTGGTCGACGCCGGGGTCTACCACATGGACAAGGGGCTGGTCTCTCAGGGTAAGTTTGGTGAAAGTCATTGATGAGATTCGGGTCTAGGATATCTTCTGTATTGACCCATGATCATACTTCTGGACCATACGCCTCCCAGTCCACCAAATATTGTAGCAATCTACCCCGGCGTCCAGGAGTTCATATACTCAGTAAGTCTCCTCACCTTCGATGATCAGGGGAGAAGGTCTATGGTCACCAGTCTTGTCCTGGTTCTCCACTCGAACCACCTGCAGGCTAAAGCAAAGACACATAGAAAGTGGGTGAGATACGGTAACTAGAAGGAAGGGCCAAACGATACAATACAGGGGATATCTGCCTGGTATGAAAGGGCCCACATACCTAGGGCTGAGTTTTTTGCAGGGAAGACGAAGTCGGAGATCTTGGGTTGATAGCCAGACCCATTGACCCGGTTGGTAATCCAGATGAGGGTGACGAGCGATCTGAGTTGACACCATGGTCCAAGACTGTCTTCTGGAAGACCATAAAACCGGAATACCCAATTACATTAACATTCAGCTGTCTCCAAGGCTGTGGGCAACTTGGGTAGTGGAATGAAGCGACAGGCTTTTGAAAACCAGTCAACCACGGTGAGTATCGTGGTATTACCTTTGGAATTGGGAAGATCTGTGACGAAGTCCATGGCGATGTGTGAGCATGGTCGTTGAGATATGGGGAGTGGCTGAAGTAGACTAGCAGGAACTTGACGAGAGGCTTTGGATGTTTGACAGATAGCACAGGTATGTATGGTGGTGATGTCGGTGAGCGTCGAAAGCCACCAAAATCTGTTGCTGACAAGTTGGTTAGTTGCGGCGATTCCAGGATGGCCTGAGCTTGGAACTTCATGAACCAGTTGAATTATTCTCTTAAGCAAGATTGTAAGTACATGTGTGCGATCAGGAGGACACTCAGGTGGAGAAGGTTCAGAATTCTGAGCATTTGAGATTTCTGTCATTATGTCCCATTGTATGGGAGCTAAGATGAGTGTCGACGAGAGAATGGATTCGTTAGTGAGCAGTGATTGAGGGGATTCATGTTGGTGAGAGAGCATCAGCCTTGACATTCTTGGAGGCGGGTCGATAGGAAACGGTGAACTGAAATCTTGTAAAGAAGAGTGCCCATCAAGGATTGAGTCTTCTGGCAGACCGTAGATATTCCAGATTTCGATGTGTCAGTGAGAACCAGAAATGGTTGTCAACTTCCAGGTACAACGCCTCCTAAAGGCAATTTTTTTTTCCTTGTCACAGCCTGAATCTGAAGCCATGAAAAGTTATATAAAGAGGAACAAGCCAAGGGATTTATCCGACCATCTACCTCTCCAGCTTCCGCAGGATTCTTCTTTGTAAAGAAGGATGGCAGTCTACGTCCCTGCATAGACTACCGGGATCTGAACAAGATCACTGTGAAATTCCGGTACCACCTGCCTCTAGTACCATCAGCTCTGGAACAGTTATAGTCTGCAAAATACTTCACCAAATTGGACCCAAGAAGTGCTTACAATCTTATTTGTATTTGGGAGGGGGACGAGTGGAAGACGGCCTTCTCCACCACTACCGGGCACTATGAATACAGAGCCATGCCGTTTGGATGGGCCAATAGTCCATCAGTCTTTCAAGCCTGTCAACAACATCTTCCGTGATCTGCTCAATAACAGGAGTCATTGTATACATAAACAATATTCTTGTTTACTACACAACCCTGGAAGAAGAAACCACCCATTTTCGTACTGTCCTGAAGAGACTTGTAGATCACCAGTTCTACGCTAGGGCAGAAAGGTGTGAGTTCCATCAAACATCCATATCATTCTTGGGCTACATCATCAGCTCTGAAGGGGTTGTCGCATATCTGAGAATTTTCCTCATGCTGCTTCCACAGTAAGGAGGACTAGAAGTTATTGACATATTGGAACTTCAGTCCTAGTCTTCAGGAGACAATAAAGTTATCAAAAAACAAGCAGTTTCAAATCTTAACGGATGTAAATTGCCATGGAGACAACGGATATATCACTGAATCTTACTTTCACCATTGAGAACAACTATTGGCACTCCACCAAGGTAAACAAACCGCTAACCACTCTCTCTTTCCGCACTCTCGTAGCCCAAACTGTGTGGGTGGCTTAAATTACGGTTTCGAAAGGGATTGAACATTGAATTGCCATCTGAGTTAGCTTGCTGCAATGACGGAAAAGATTTGGAACAATTCATTGAACTTGCCATTCGTGTCAACAATTTGATTAGCTTAAGACGGCCGAACCGAAACATCCGCGCTCCATTCCCCGCAGCCCCAATGTCCTCAGAACCTGAGCTCATGCACATTGGATGTACTATCCACAGAGGAGAGGGAGTGACGAATTCAACAAGGACTATGTTTGTATTGTGGAAAACCCAGTCATATAAGAGTAACCTGTCCTACATGACCCACGTCTAAAGATCCCTCTGTGGCGAAGTCTTCTGTAACACATGGTCAGACGCAGTGGGATCCATTTGCAGCTTTTATTAAGAATGATCGTAGTCAGACAGGCAGGGGTAAATCACCAGCAGAACAATAGCAGAGACTTAGAATTTGTAGTCCACAAGACTCTCTTCAGGTGTAAGGGTAATCAGAGCAAGGCAGGGAATTATGGGAAATGGAGTCCTGGGGATCTAATATTCGGGAGAGAGAGCCCTCTGGTGGTGATCGGAGGGGACCACAGAGATCGTATTCCTGACAATCTGATCTTGTATGCCATTTTTAAGTACTATATTTAATTTAATATTGTCCACTTTGTACATTTACGTGTTTTTTTTTTAATATATAAAAAGAAGATTATTTTAAGTCATTTTATTTGTAGTAGGTTGTTCTGCACTTTGTACATTGCTATTTCTTTAACCAAAAGCAATTAAAGTAATTAAATTTGTTTAAAATTGTCTGCTGGTTTATTTAGCTACTTTTCAGAACACCACATTAAGTATCCCACTGTACTGTAAGACTTTGAATAGTAAAATGCAAATTAACACCAGACCCCTCTTGTGGCTTTGCTACTGTTACAATTAAAAATCGTAGAAGGGTAAAATCATGTCAGACAGACATTGGTACAACACAGCTACAACTAACAAAACTGATAATGGTGTGATCTCTGTTAGTTCTAACTCAAAGCGACGTGGGACTATCTTGAACCAAAGCGTTTGGAGAAGTCATGTTAGTGTCGACTGTGCATGGGAGTGCAGAGATTGAGCGCGCATCGGGGGCGCGCTAAATGGACAGCTTCTGACGCTACAGGAGAGCGAGGAGCATATCTCACGAGTAGGAGCCCCGTTAATCTGCGCAATTCTCGTCAAAAAGAGACACCCTTCGCCCTCTGTCCGGTAAACTAGGACAGCATGTGAAACGGATTGAATTTCCTTACAGCTAAGTAGATCCCGCATCGAACCACCCGCGCGCGCTGCGCTTGAAGAATATTGACTGCTATATTCTATCCATCCAGCCGCTAACGGCTCAGGAATACAAAGTTCTATCACTTTCAATCGACTGAACACATTATTAGTTTACTGAAAGAATCATCTGGAGTTTTTCACCTTTTGAGTGGCATTGGTTTGGATATACACATGCGCGACTTGATTTTGCGCCGTTTCTTTCTTAGCCTTGTTACTTCGTGTGGAATATCTGAGGACTTTATTCAGCGCTAACAGAGGAAAGAAAAATATCTCGCAAAACAACTGTATGGACATTTGAGGAGTTTTAAATATTATTATTATTAGTAGTAGTGTTAGTGTTTTTTAGCATGTATGGTATTACGACGTGTGGTGCGAGAGTCTTCGCCGCCCCTTTTAGACCAGAATTAGTCAGTGTGGTCCCGGAGTAGAGGCTAGATCAGTGTCTTCTCGATCTCGCACACTCTCCTTCTTATTCTTTTCCTCTTTCACCAAAGGTTATTTGTCTATATCCATGGAATAACTGATCAGGAAAACGACTGAACGACAAGGTGTCTTGTTTATTTTTTTCCACCGCCTGTAACTGACAGGCGGTTTAGTGTTTGCTCTTCTCCGGAGAATGCTCAATGATCGATGGGGAATCATGAACAGCTCACCGGAACTCGAAGACGGACAGCGGGGCAAAAAACAGGTGTGTCCTTCGCTCGCTTACACTTTGTATAATATACTGAATGTAGTTTTAGAATGAGACACACTAGATACTCATCTATCCGTGTGTGTGTGTGAGTACAGAGAGAACTGTGAGCACAATGAGTCGAGTGCGGCTTGTTCCTGTCACTCCGCATAAGCGCGCTCGTAGATCATATGTGCAGAAGAAAGTGGCTATTTTGTTTCACGTTTATGCGGGTAGCGGAGGAAAAGGACACCAGTCATGCGAAATGCAGCAGCTATGTGAATTTACAGTAATTACTGTGGTGGTATAGTGGGGAAAGAGCAAGGGGGAACTTTTAATATTGGATTAATAGAAGAAATATCAGATATATTTTTATGCCATTTATGTTTGTCTGTTGGGAATGATAAAAACATTACATATGTGTAAATATATATATGACTGGCTAAAGTCACAGATATTTTATTACATGTCTTATGGTGAATTCCTCTTTAATGGACAGTAGTGATTTATAATCTAATATCAGTTTTGACTAAGTCTATGTATTTGCCAGTGACGTTACTGGAACAAGAGAAATAGAGAATAAGAGAAGCCTTAAAGCGTACACAAACATTATAAAAAAATAATGAAAAATAACAACATAGCTATCAAAAGCAATATCAAAACCAACACATATCCCAATAAATACTCAAGGCTTGAGTACACACCCACACATTACACAATGAACTACACAGACTGTAGAGGGAGAGAGAGTAGACAGTGCAGTTAGTGTTCAACCTGCCCCCCCCCCCCCCCCTTTTATTCTCTGTCTCCATTCATTTCCTTGTTTATCCATACTTTGTGTAGTATTCAAAGGTTATTTAAAGGTTAAACCAAGAATTTTAAGCGACTGTATCACAGTCTATTTATAGTTGAGAAATTAAAGGGGGACATCAAATAAGATTTGTTGTTCTTCTACTGTTGTATCTTATCTGATCTTGTCTGATGTCTTTAAATTATCGTCAATTATTGAATTTAGCATCACATAATTTTTAGTTTGTAAAGGTACCTGCATTATCTGCTGATAAAAGGGGGCTAGGTCAGTTCACATAATTTTAGTTACAGTTGTCTGTTTATCCTGTTGGTGAGTTAAGATTAAATGTTGTGCAGAAGTAACAGAATGCATCTAGAATTTTTATGAAATTCAAGGGAAACAAATATGGGATCTATGTTTAGGCTTTTGATGTGTGAGTTGCCATTTTTAATCAATAAAGAAGTTCCCAGGATTTTCTCAGACACGCACACACACACAACTGCAGTGCTGGACTGCAATTGATTGAAACCATTTTTGCTGACAACAAACCATGCTGGGCTCCATACATGCATTTTAAATGATTTACTGTAAGTGACTGTTTCTTTTGAAATTAGTGAGTATTTTGTGTTTGTTTTAGCTGAGGTCAGTTATGAGAATAATGTTACAGAGACATTTTTTGATCAATGTCCTTGATGTCTCTGTTGTACATTCATGCTGTCCTGAATTGTAAAGATAGGGTGTACTTAAATTTTTCTTAAGCCAAAATGCTAAAAAAGTGAGATCTCCTAACTGGCTACTCAAACATACTAACAAATTTACTTTATCTAAATGCCTGTCTGTTAAAAAAAAGAAATATATATAAGGACCATGGACAGCAACAACCACATGTTATGTGTCTTATCTAGAACCATGTACTAACTATTCTGACTTATGTCTTTATAACCACTATAACCAGAAGAACATACTGCTAATTAAAATAAAGATTTATATTGTTAGACATTGTACTCATAGGTACTATAGGTACCCTGTGACAACTTGCCCTGGAAAGTGTAAATTGAAAAGTTTAATTGGCTACATTTCATGATAGGATAATAGACAGTTGGACAGTTAGACTGATTGTTAGACAGTTAGATAGCCTGGTCTCTGTTATGAATGTCTTAAAATGCCTTGTAGTCTCACAAGAATAAAAAACTTGTTATAAAGTATAGAAGGGATTTTCAAGCCATTACTGCACTGTACACGTCTCTTATGTAAAATGTGTAGTGCTGGGCAGACTTCAGGACAGGCTTGAAAAACCCTGAAAATAATGATCAGTTAATGTGCAATACAACAGCAGACTGGTAATAAACATCAAATCAATAAAACAATCGGCATAAATAGTATGTACAGATTTACAAACATTAAAGGACATAATGCACAGCTAACATCAAGAGGGCAGTTTACAATGGTGAGCTAAATATATAGCTAAAAAATTAAGATCTGTGACAAACCACACCAAACATTCACAGATTAAGCTGTGACTGACTAATTCTTTCACCATCCATTGAAAGAAGGTAGGAGACATAAAGAGACAAGTTGTGAGGGATGCCAGGTTAGATTGGAAGGGAGTTCTGGGGATTCCTTTTAGCTTTAGGATATGCTGCAAGGCAATCACATACATACATGTGTACTTACATTAAAGAAGCATTCTAAAGCATTTCTATTTAAAGAAGTGCTCTGTTTATGCATGAGTTGAAATGCTAACACCTCTAGAATTTCCCTAACATCCTTTAACTGTCTATGTGTGTGGCAAAGTGCTTTCTCTTCATATCTTTGTGAATATGTTTTTCTTGTCATGACTTTCTCATTTTCTTGTTCTCCACTTGTTTATCTTTTTCTCTCCTTCTCCCTCTCTCTTACAATCCGTCTCCTACCTTCCCTCACCCTGTCAGTCAACCTCTTACCTCTTTTCCCTCCATCAGGTCAAACACTGACGGTACTGTCAATATAAGCCTAGGGAGGCATGATCGTTTTCTTTTTTTCTTTTCCTGTTCAGCCTTTCCTCTGAACTTCGTCTGACATTTTTCACCTATGCCTTCCCATGTTGCTGCATTCTCTGACAAACTGTATATGCACACAAAAGAGAGCATAAGCTATGCACACAGACACTTATACACATCATCACTCAGGAGGACTACAACGAAGAATCAAGATTTTAATTGCCCATGTTGTGCAGAGCATTGTACCTTTACATGTTAATGGAATTCTCCACACTGTATTAGTTAGTTCTCCACACTGCTGTGTTAGTACTTTTATTCTCTCTTCCTTCCCATCCATTTCATGCTACGCATTAAGTACCACAAGTGACAATAGCCTAAAGTCATTAGCCATTTCTGAAAAATGTATGAAATGGAACTTTATACTATACTTATAGTAATCATAAACATTTGTAGTGAAATTTTCAGAGATTTTGTCCGAGTCATAAATCATAGTTATTGGTTAGGCATGTTGAAGTGCACTTATTGTGCAGGTGAGAAACTGTAAGTGGCTGTTATTACACCATGGATGGATTTCAAAATGCTTCAGTGCATTCAAGATTGTCTTTTCTGATATATACCAAGTTGAGTTTTTGGCAATATCTCTGTAAATTATCTATCATTTGCATTGATTAGGAACAACATAATCAATGCACAATCTGGTACACTTTTAGAGTTCAAAACTAAGAGCTCCAACACAAAAAAGTCATTGTTAATTTGCACCTGAACTTTAAAGGGGATTCAAAACTCTTTTTAGTTGTAGTGTGTCAGTTTACATTAAGTTCACATTGGTGTTTAATGAAGCCAAACAATTAGAATATAGTAATTAGTATTGAATTAAACACAGAAGATTACAAAAAATAAAACAAATGTACACTCTACAAATATAAAAAAAAACTAAATACATTTAACTGATGAACATAATTGATGAATAAGATCAATATAGAATCAAAAACTGTTTCAAATAAGAAGGACAAATAAAAAAAAAAATCCAAAATTAAACAGAAGCCAATTGAATTGTCTTCTAGATTTAGGATGAAACCAATTAAGCAATTCATACATATGAAAATGATGAGTACAATATGGAGACCATAACACAAATCTGCACACAGAATCGTAAAAAAACATTAAGATGCTTAAGATATATGTCAAAATATCAGCATGATCAATAAGAGGTAATATTACGTTCTGGTCCTGAAACGCCATTTAGGCATAGCCCCACACTGTGCCACTCACAAATAGACACTCGCAATTTATTTTATTTCTCAGGGACTGCGCTCTGAACTACATCAACATCTTGTTCATCATAGTCTCCGTCACGGCAGTTAGCAGTTTGGCAGTGAAGTGTCGTTCCTGCTCTCCAAGGAACACAAGGCAGAACACTAGGAAGAGTGTACTTTCTCTTGTACCAAGTGTCACCGTCCTAGGCAAAGTTCCATCCTCTCATAAACCTAGGCCAGTCACTCACTGAGCTGTTGAGACTGCTGGGCTTCATGGCAAAAGCTTCCAGTGTTATTAATTTGGTCTTCTGTACATGAGGCCCCTTCAGTAGTGGCTCAAAACCAGAGGCTTTTCCCCAAGAAGCAACCCACCTCTCAAAATCAAAGTCACAAGGCTGTATAAGAGCGCTGGTTTCTCCACAGGGTAACCGCCTGTGAAGAGAAATGATCTACACCTCAGTTCACGGTGCCCATGTCTCTTCAGTTGCACTAGTATTCCGAGGGAGTCAGGACGCACAGGTCCAAGGTGAGATTCCCCAGTTGGCGCCCGTGCGTTGGGTTGCGCTGGGTAGGTTGGCCCCTCCGAGAAGGGTCCTTGAGGAGTCACTCCAGGCTTTTTTGCTTGCAGGTCAGGGACCTGGAGTGGATTTTCAAGAAATACCAAAGACTAGCCTCGAGACACTGTTTCCTGTATTAAAGTTCCTGACAGGGCTGATGCCTCTCCGTGGGTCCTGCATCACAATAGGCGCTGAGCAGGCTCTGGTTACAGAACATGACGTGAACTCACTGCTAGAGAAAAGGGCCATAAAGTATGTACCCCTTTCTGCCAGAACTTTTGGGTTTTCAGCTGCCACGTCATAGTTCCAAAGAATGCGTCCCATTCTTCCTTTACAGAAGCAATTTGTGAAGCAAATCGAAGCAGCACAGTTGAGACAGTTATCTATTTAAACAGTCAGTTGAGGCTGTTTCTCTTGTTTATGAGTCAGCCAGACTGCAATCCCTTGGTGTTCCAAGCCCACTCTACTTAGAACATGGCTGCCTCTAAAGCTCTTGTAGCAGGAGTATCTCTAGCTGACTTTTTTGCAGGCTGGTCCTCCCCGCATAAATTTACCAGGTTCTACCAGCTTGACCCGAGTTCTGCTCTGGGAACACGGGTACTAACGTTAGCGTTTTGGAGCAGCGCGAGTTCATTTAAAAGGGAACATCTCAGGTTACACGTGTTACCCTAGCTCCCTGAAGAGGAAACAAGACACTACGTCATTCTACCACACTTCTTTTGTGTCTGCTGACTTACTTCAGACACTTTATTGCTGCCACTCCCAGCTTCTGGCACACAATTATTCTCCTGGTTCATGACATCATCAGCTCTGAAAAAAAGTTTCAGGATGAAAAATCAATAAAAACAATTTGATAATAGTTTCCGTATGACTGGTAAACTACAAAGGCGCACCGCTTCTATTGTTATGGCTTCCGTAGTCAGTAAACATCAGTACTGTGCTTACTCACAAAATGCAAGAGACATGCTTACGACGCAGAGTTCAAGCTCAAGGCTGTCGGTAACGCAGTAGAAAATGGGAATAGAGCAGCAGTGAGAGAATTGAGCATTAATTAATCAATGGTATGGAAGAGGAGGAAGCAAGAGGATGACCTGCGGAAAGTAAAAAAAGACTAAACAGAGTTTCAGAGGGAACAAAGCGAGATGGCCACAGTTAGAGGACAAACTTGACAGTGGGTGGTTGAACAGAGAGCAGCAAGTAGAAGCGTCTCTACAGTCTCCATTCGAATGTAGTCAACAGCGCTAGCACGGGACATGAACATTGATGAATTTCGAGGCGGTCCTTCTTGGTGCTTTCGCTATATGAAGAGACATAATCTCTCCATCCACACACAAACTACCGTCTCACAGCAACTGCCAAACGATTACCAAGAAAAGCTGGTAACTTTCCGCACATGCTGCAAAAAGATCACTGAAAAGAAGATCCGGCCAGAGCACATCACCAACACGGACGAGGTTCCACCCACCTTTGATATTCCCGTGAACCGCACTTTGGAGATAACAGGGACCAGGACGGTGTCTATACGCACCACAGAGAATGAGAAGTCATTCTTCACAATAGTTTTCGCCAGCCCGGCTAATGGCCAGAAACTCCACTCATGGCTATTTTCAAGAGGAAAACCTTGGCCAAAGAAAGCTTTCCAGCCAGCATCGTTATCAAAGCTAACCAGAAGGGATGAAAAATATGAGTGAGTGGCTGAGAGAATTTTATGTCAAGCTCCGTCCATATTGATCTTCAACTCCATGCGCGCCCATATAACCGATGGATGTGAAAAAACAAGTGAAGGAAACTAATTCAGAGCTTGCCGTCATTCCGGGTGGCTTAACTAAAGAACTCCAGCCACTAGATTGTTAGCCTCATAGCATATTTGTCATATTCAATGTGACATATGAAATATGACTACATATTCAAAATAATAGTCATATTTCAATGTTTTTGGAAAACACGAAAAAACTCAAAACTGCCTAAGTCAAAGAGATGACTAATTGATAGTGTTTTTGGATCCTAATAAGTGTTGTGATTGGCTAAGGACATTGGCAGAAAGGCAGGATGATGCAGCAGTGGAAGGACAGTAAAAATAGGCAGATATCACAATTTGGCCAAAAAAATTACTTAGGCAATTATGCTATGAGTAGAGAATGTAGAGGATGGGACCCAACCCTCCGTCCTTCTTTCGAACTATGAAGTGGCGGCTGAAATCCTGGAAACTCTCGAGGCTGGTCTCTGTTATTTCTTGTACTTCCCATCCAGGGCCCTGCCTGCAGGGGAAACCTGGAGTGAGTTCTCTAGGACCCTCCTTGGAGGGTGTGACCTCCTCAGTACAACCCGATGCACGGGTGGCAGCTGGAAAATCCGCCTCAGACCTGTGCACCCTGAGATACCAGGGGTAGGACAGTGGTCTGTAAAGGGCACCGAAGAGACATGGGCACAAAGCTAGAAGAAGAAAAAACTGAATTGATAAACCTTACCCCAGAAGGCAACCTTCAGAAACCCGCTGTTGAAGGATGAAGATACATTTAAACTGTTTTTTGTTTTAGTTGGAGGATGAAATCTCTCGAGAATGTCTCTCATCTCCAGTGTTAATGCTAACAGCGTTCAGTACCTTGGAACTGAACAGCTGTAGTACCAATGCCTCTGGTAGAGAGGAAGTAACTGCAGTGCATGCTTCTAGCTCCGGAAGAGAAAACCAGATCACCAAATGAGCACAGGGATAAGGCCAAGCCCATCTCTAGCCCCACTGATCAGTCCATTTGCGAGCCGGGGCAGCCTCCTCTGAGATTGCCAGGTGGGAGTGGAGCGAAGGTAGGGAGAGACACGATCTAAACTGCTGTTCACTCGCCATGGTAGTTTTTCTTTGTATGGTGTGGGATTCCCTGTTCTTTTTAAATTAGCTGGGGATCTTTTAAACACACACACTCTGCCAGCAACATAACACATTGGACCGTTTCACAGTGCTTGGTGAAGACACTAAGGCTGCCGCTTCCGGCTTCCAACACACCCTTTATCCTCCTGGTTCATGATGTCATCTTACCTCGACATGCATTCACACTTGATCGATTATATTGTGCTTCACGAGACAATTGTGCTAAAACCGTTCCTATAGCATTCCAGTGCAGTGCAAGTTCCCTTTCGAAAGGGAACTCTATGCTACGTCCTCTAGGGGTAGCTTTGGGGAATACCTCTGGTATGACAGGTTTGAAGCAATTACACAATCATGACAATGAATTTGACATTGGCCGGCAGCCGCCTATGACGTCACCACAGGTGCGACTACAGGTATAAAGGGGTACCTAAACAGAATGTCATAATTTTTTCAAATCTAGAGGGAGACAGCTTTGTTTGTAGTGTTGTTTATCACGAAGGCCTGTAAGGAGAACACCTTTCGTAGCTGTGTTCATCCGTGTCAGTGTTTTGTGACACCTGATGACACACGTGATACGTGTGTTTTTTATGTATTGGCGAGGATCATACATGCTCAGTTCTCTACAATAGTAACCTGAGATGTTCTCTTGAAAGGGAACCTTAAATCACGCTGTGACTGTTAGAGCAAAGTGCGCAATTCCCTTTGAAACACACAGTGCAAACAGACTACATACTTAAATTGCAGTCATTTAAAAAAAAAAAAAAAACATTTAGGGGCACAAAGCCATATTTTTCTTTTTTAGTTAATTTGACAGATGTAGCCAGAACAGTGAGGCAAAATAATCAAGGAATAATAAAGGAATCTTTTGTCACACCTCTGGTCGAAGTCAGAAGGCGAAACAGCACTCCAGTACAATAACTCGAATCAAGGCAGGAACAAAATTACCAGGTATCAAGCTATGACAACAGACTACTAGACAGGACTAAACAGAGGCCTTAAATACACACACAAAACTGAGGGACTAACAAAACTAATTAACAAGACAGACCTGAACAGAACTGACTTAATCAGTAAGCATGGAAACAAAAAGGCAGAACCGGGGTAAACTGCACTAATTACAGACAGGCTCCAAAGAAGCTGAAAACTATCCTAACACAAAGCCCAATCTTATATTATTAGGAGAAGTTTAAAAATGTTTTTTGCTCATTATGAATCTTTGGTGGCATAAATTAGACTATGAAGGGCCATCACAGCACCGCTAGATTTATTTAAAAAGCATCTAAACTGTGTTGCAATCAGTCAGTACAGCTTTAAAAGTGTGCCTCAATAGTATTATAAAAAGTTTGGGCCAAACTGAATCCAATAATCAGGTATCACAGCTGCTGAAGCAGCTTTTCTGTCTGCCTTTATTTTCAATACGGAAAAAAGAAAACTACAATTGTTGGTCCAGCCACATGAAGCCAAACATTATCATGCATCAGGAGGAACCCAGGGCCCAATACACCAGCATAAGGTCTGACTGTGGCTCTGAGGAATTCTTCCCGATACCTAACAGCCAAAATACAAACCGTTGTATAGGTTCTGCGAAGGTATGTAGACCTTCTACATACCTTTCCTGTAGGTATGTACACTCACCTAAAGGATTATTAGAACACCTGTTCAATATCTCCTTAATGCAGTTATCTTATTAACCAACCACATGACAGCTGCTTCAATACATTTACTGGTCAAGAAAATCTCCTGAACTCCAAACTAAATGTCAGAATGGGAACGAAAGGTGATTTAAGCAATTTCGAGCGTAGCAAGGTTGTTGGTGACAGGCGGGCTGAATGCAGAGTATATCACTTTCTGCTCAGTTACTGGGATTTTCACGCACAACCATTTCTAGGGTTTACAAAGAATGGTGTGAAAAGGGAAAAACATCCAGTATGCGGCAGTCCTGTGGGCAAAAATGCCTTGTTGATGCTAGAGGTCAGAGAAGAATGGGCGGACTGATTCAAACTGATAGAAGAGCAAATTTGACTGAAATAACCACTTGTTACAACCGAGGCATGCAGCAAAGCATTTGTGAAGCCACAACATGCATACCCTTGAGGCGGATGGGCTACAACAGCAGAAGACCCCACTGGATACCACTCATCTCTACTACAAATAGGAAAAAGAGGCTACAATTTGCACAAGCTCACAAAATTGGATGGTTGAAGACTGGAAAAATGTTGCCTGGTCTGATGAGTCTCAATTTCTGTTGAGATATTCAGATGATACAGTCAGAATTTGGCGTAAAATAGAATGTTGCGCCTTGTTACCATTGTGCAGGCTGGTGATGGTGGTGCAATGGTGGTGGTGGCTTCATGCCCTGGAGTGCATCCCACAAATCTCCATCAACTGCAAGATGCTATCCCATCAATGTGGGCCAACATTTCTAAAGAATGCTTTCAGCACCTTGTTGAATCAATGGCACGTAGAATTAAGGTAGTTCTGAAGGCGAAAGGGGGTCAAATACAGTAGAGTAAATTGTATTAATTTTGTTTTGTTGTAATTTCACATGTCCCAGTCAAGTGATATAAGACCAAACTATACTTTATACAGGTTTTCTATGATTTCTTACGAGTAAATGCACAGGTACGACCTTCACCCCGGCCCCTCGAGACAAACAGTTTGCCCACCCCTGAATTAGACAGATTTAAATTCCTGAATTTGAATTGACTTGGTGTTATACTGTGATGATTAAATATACATATATAATGTATACATGCAAATTGGATCAACAATATTCCCCCAACTGTTGTCTTTAATATCCAAAGAAAGACCTTTTTTTTTTTTACCATAAACAAATTATGCAATAGTGTAGCTTTTTTAATGTCATCACGGTTTGATTGTTTTTTTTATTGTATCATTTGGCAATGTCAAGAGTTTGTATTATTTATTATGTAGTTTATATTACTTAATGATTGATTAACAAGATGATGATGATGAAGGTGATGAGGATGAAAGCAATGAAACGTGGGAGAACTCAGTAGTTAGTTAGACCTTAAAGTTAATATTCAATATTCAAGAATTTGAATAAAGCCATTTATAATGGCACCATTATTGTGCCATTGTAAACATTGTGGATGTGTTCATTTTGGCTTCCTACACTTAAGCCTGATTTCCTAATGAACCTGGGCCTGTCGATTGATTTTGTTTTGAATCTGGAATCAAGAAAATGAAAAAGAGCAGAGAACTTGCTTAAAAAGGTTTTATTTTACTGAAATAAGAGAAATAAAGTCAGGTGTGCGACATTCCTGGGCTTTGATATATTTCTGAAGCTATACACTGAATTGGCTTTTGTCCACATGAATTAGGTTATTTATACATCCTCTGCTCTGTGTTTGTATATTTTAATGCTTATGTGTGCAGTATATGAGGATGTGAAAGTGTGAGTTGATTTAACACAGAGTGGTAATAGCATCATTAAGGCAGAATGATGTGATCAGGAATGTCAAGGTTAATCACTGAACTAATTACAGAATAGAGATAGAGATTAAATGAGGGGAAAAGAGAGCGAGGGAGAGCAAGAGACAGTTCACCGTATCAAGATTTACCATTCTGTAACCACATGTCATAACTTAAGGACTTCCGCAACACAAACATTCTTTCAGATGACACCTGTATCGGGGTGACAGCTATAATGGATACTAATGGCGATAGTTTCACATAGCATTTTTAGAAAGACCAATAAACTGAAAGATTGAGAGAAAAATTTGAAAAACAAAGGAGGGAGAAAGAGACACACATTGCAAGTTCCACACTGAAGATTCAGGCCCACAGTAACAGTAATCCAGCACATGAATTATTTACACTGCATCTAAACTCAATCTAGCGAACACAGATCAATTCCTTTGCACAACATATGGGGGAGGAAAAATAAGGGATAGATGCAAGGAGGGATAAAGAGAGGGGGCAGATTAATAAATGAATTTAAAAAGTTATTCAAATGCTAAATTATTTACATCAAATCAATTTGAAGAACTAAGAATGTATAGCTGCAAGATCGCCTCATTTTAAGGCAGTGCAGAGGGGATGAAGTGAGGTGAGAGAACCGGATAAGAGGTATTGGGAAAGAGGCCAGAGAATTAGATAAATAAAACATGTGAATTTATGACCAGTAACTGCTTATTTGCCCAGTATTAAGGAAGATGACCACCAAAAAATACACTATGTGTTTTTGCCACGTGAAACTCTATAACAAATACCTGAAAAACAATCTACCGTTTTAAAAGCCAATTTTCTTGTTCTCCACAGATATAAATCAATGAAAGCGGGGCCAACATTAGTGGTGTTGAAACTACTGAGTGCAAGTGAGATCGGTTTAAGTGTAGCGGCTGTAAGTGTGCTGTTGAGATGCAGGTCCATTTACACTCTAAAGTCATTCCCATTTGTGCATGGGGATTATCTGACATACTAATTTTGTCTATTTTTACATTTTGATTACCTTTGTCATCAATTAACACTGTCTTAAAACTACATTTTTCATAACACTAATAATCAAATAGCACTGTGAAATGTAATGTCTTCAGCAAATCTCAAAATTAATTTCAATTTTTCAAACTTGACATTATAATATTGTGATGCTTAAATTTGCTTTTAAATTTAAATTTAAAATTATTTTAATTTTTTAGTTTCATTTTTTGGCAGATTTAATTAGTATATAATTTTAATGTGTATTGGCTATCAACTAAATCATGTAAATAATTATCTGCTTATTGAAATTGATTCATCACTAAAAATACACCATTGCAGAGAGTTAGCTGAGAAACTTGCTCTGAAAACAAAAAGATAGAGAACCAAGTTGAATGGCTTCAAAGAGATATATTTATTTTATTACAAGGTGGAATCGCTGTTCCTCTTCATGCTTTCACTATGCATTGTAAAACCAATGTCACATAATTCATTGGGAATCATATTTTAAATAGAAAGCACAAATCCATTCGTCTGCAGTATTCTTGCGCTGACTGAGCAACATTTTGGTGCAGACCTGAAGCAGTATTTGAGGAACATAATGACTTTCTCCAACTGAATGACTTTGGGCCACAGGTGTACTTTATAATGAGTGTATGTGTGTGTCTCAGATATGGCTGACTGCTACTGTGATTGATAGGTTTGGAGATCTGTCACTCAAAACTCAATAAAATATATAGAGACTAAAACAAACAGATGATGATAACCCTTAGAGAGAAAACAAGAAGCTGTTTTGTATTGTAGCCTTCCTGTCAAATACTGCCATCAAAGTACTGGTTTCAGATACAGCATTAGTATTACATAATGAAGTTTTGTGTTTTTTTTAAAGTGTTTTAAAACAGGTGCTGAAATAATGGATGTGTAAGGCACATTCAAATGCAAAAGGGCTCTGCAATAGCAGCAAATGAAGTGTGCTTTAAAGGTGCTCCACATTAAAGCCACTGTGGAGATACTGTCAGGCTTTTAAATGAGCCCAATTAAAGGCAAGAAAAGCCGAATGGCAGTTTTATCATCAGCTCTTCTGACTAATTTACTAAATTAACGCAGCTCTTGTTAAAGTTTAATTTTGAAACATTCTGAATAGATGGTGATAATTGCCACAAGGTAATAATGAGTTTTAGGCTAACTCACTTTAAACAGGCTCAAAATGAGGTTTGCATAAATTGAAGATGATCATTGTTAGATTTGTAAGATATTTTAGCATTTGTTTGATTTTGCAAAGGAGGAAGTTTAAGTTCATTAGTAAAACAAACTATGCAATAAAGGAAACTGAAAATGCTGTTGCATTTTTATAAGAATCATTGCTCATCATTATCATTTCATTATGAACAAATGTATTCTCAGGCCTAGAGTTCAGTAGTTCACCCAAAAATGAAAATGTTGTCATATTTACCAACCCTCATGTCATTTCAAACATGTATGACTTAATTTATTTTTTTTGTGAAACAAAACATAAATATATATGTATGTATATAATTTGCCATCATAAACTGAGTGTCACGTTTATGTTTATGTCACTTCACCCTGGACTCTTAGTTTGCCGTGTCTGTGTCACATGTTCCCCGCTCCTTTTCTCATCGTCACTCATCAGTTCCCATCATCACTCATTAGTCACAGGTGTTTTGCTTCACAGGTGTCACAGTTGTAATCACTGTCAGTATTTAAGTTGTCCATGTTCACTCCACAGGTTGTCAGTTGTTGTCGTTAGTAATGTTATCGTTTGTGGATGTTGATGTGTGGATGCCTCCTTGTTATGCACTCCCATGTGCTGTTTTGTTTCCTGACTCCGTGCTCCGCGCCTCTCTCTCTCCGCATTCACACGCCTGCTACATACAATTATAACAGAACAACTGACCGGGTTAGTTACCCCAAAAAAACTTCCCAAATGGATTTCAACGCCCTTGTTATTGCGATCGCTGAAAGAAACAGGGACTTACAACAATTCGCGCTCGAGTTCGGGTTGCTCGCCGCCGTCGCTCCCCTCAATGAGCGGTCGCTGGACTCGCTGTTCTGGATCGGGGCAAAATTCCATCATCGAGAGATCTCCCGGACATTGCGGGACTGGGCTGGCGGGAAGCCATGGAGCAATGTCTGGAGAAGGTCTATCCCCGGTCCAGGCAGCCAACATCTCCTGCTACAGCGAAGAGTGAGCCAACTCTCCAGCCCATGAACGGGCTTCCCCGAGCGGCCGCGCCAGAACAGTGTTTCCCCTGAGCGGCCGAGAATGAACTGTGTTTCCCCCGAGCGGCCGAGAATGAACTGTGTTTCCCCCGAGCGGCCGAGAATGAACTGTGTTTCCCCCGAGCGGCCGAGAATGAACTGTGTTTCCCCCCGAGCGGCCGAGAATGAACTGTGTTTCCCCCCGAGCGGCCGAGAATGAACTGTGTTTCCCCCCGAGCGGCCGAGAATGAACTGTGTTTCCCCCCGAGCGGCCGAGAATGAACTGTGTTTCCCCCGAGCGGCCGAGAATGAACTGTGTTTCCCCCGAGCGGCCGAGAATGAACTGTGTTTCCCCCGAGCGGCCGAGAATGAACTGTGTTTCCCCCGAGCGGCCGAGAATGAACTGTGTTTCCCCCGAGCGGCCGAGAATGAACTGTGTTTCCCCCGAGCGGCCGAGAATGAACTGTGTTTCCCCCGAGCGGCCGAGAATGAACTGTGTTTCCCCCGAGCGGCCGAGAATGAACTGTGTTTCCCCCCGAGCGGCCGAGAATGAACTGTGTTTCCCCCCGAGCGGCCGAGAATGAACTGTGTTTCCCCCCGAGCGGCCGAGAATGAACTGTGTTTCCCCCCGAGCGGCCGAGAATGAACTGTGTTTCCCCCCGAGCGGCCGAGAATGAACTGTGTTTCCCCCCGAGCGGCCGAGAATGAACTGTGTTTCCCCCGAGCGGCCGAGAATGAACTGTGTTTCCCCCGAGCGGCCGAGAATGAACTGTGTTTCCCCCGAGCGGCCGAGAATGAACTGTGTTTCCCCCGAGCGGCCGAGAATGAACTGTGTTTCCCCCGAGCGGCCGAGAATGAACTGTGTTTCCCCCGAGCGGCCGAGAATGAACTGTGTTTCCCCCGAGCGGCCGAGAATGAACTGTGTTTCCCCCGAGCGGCCGAGAATGAACTGTGTTTCCCCCGAGCGGCCGAGCCTCAAGAACCGAGTCCCCGAGCGGCCGAGCCTCAAGAACCGAGTCCCCGAGCGGCCATGGACCTGCCGTGGCCCGAACCGCCAGAACCGCCAGAGCTGCCGTGGCCCGAACCGCCGGAATTCCGGAATTTTCCCGAGCCACCGCCGGAATTCCGGGACTTCCCCGAGCATCTGCAGCCGGCCCTGCCAGAGCCACCGCAGCCGGCCCTGCCGGAACCACCGCCGGCACCCCAGCCGGTCCTGCCGGTCCTGCCCGTCCCGCCGGAGCCACCGCCGGCACTCCAGCCGGGCCTGCCGATACCACCAGAGCCACCGCCGGTCATCCAGCTGGTCCCGCCCCCCTCACCCAGTGTTGTTGTTCTCCGGCGCGAGGTCCGCCTGCCGGGAGGGGGGTGTGATGTTACGTTTATGTTTATGTCACTTCACCCTGGACTCTTAGTTTGCCGTGTCTGTGTCACATGTTCCCCACTCCTTTTCTCATCGTCACTCAACAGTTCCCATCATCACTCATTAGTCACAGGTGTTTTGCGTTCCAGTTGTAATCACTGTCAGTATTTAAGTTGTCCATGTTCACTCCACAGGTTGTCAGTTGTTGTCGTTAGTAATGTTATCGTTTGTGGATGTTGATGTGTGGATGCCTCCTTGTTATGCACTCCCATGTGCTGTTTTGTTTTCCCTTTTATTATTAAAGTGTTTTGTTTCCTGACTCCGTGCTCCGCGCCTCTCTCTCTCCGCATTCACACGCCCGCGACATACAATTATAACACTGAGGACATGAGAGTGAGTCAATTATATATTTTTATTATACTATTTTTACATGACTATTCCTTTAAAGTATTGACCTCTGTTTTTTTTTACTTTCTTTGAATGTTGAGGAAGACATTTCTTAGAAAGTTTACAAGCACACAACTTGAAAGTATGAGGGAAGAATGTCATATGCCCTAGTTCATAATGGGGCTAGTCAACCGCAGTTTTATTTAGGTCATGTTGACTGAACAAATACAAACTTGGGTCGTATCCTAGAACCATATTGAATGTTAATTACCAACAGTATCTTTTTATTGGACATTTATTAAATGGTAAATTGGTTTTACTAGAAGCAAATTGCCACAGTTGGGTGGCTATAAAAAAGCGCAGTGAAGAAGATGCTCAAATTGTCTTTTATTGTAGATTCGAGCAAGGAAACACGCAAGTTATAACTTGGAGAAACTGAATATCACAACCACTCACAACAAATAATCAAGGACCTTTGCAACATCAAATCAGCTTCAGTTAAAATTCAAGAATTTAAAGGACAATATCAATTCACAATATCAATTCAATTCTGAATTATGCACACCCCTGTTCTGTGGAAGACAAAGATTTCCATTTGGTTGATGAATGCGCTATTTGCAAATGTATTAGTTATGTGCCATCAAATTATAGGTTTGAGCAGCAAACTGCTTCTTGCATGAAGACAAGCATATGAGTCTTTAAATGATAAAACTTGACTACATTCACTAAAAGGGAAAACAAATGTGATTTTCAAAACCTAGGCTTTTCCCTTTCAGAGGGGTGAAAATAGTTGAATGTTGTTAACCACATGTTTTGCTGCAAAATGGCCTGAGAGGTGATGGAGGCAGAAATTACAGCAAAGATACTAATTAAGTTCAAATGCAGCCCAAACGTCATGGGCCATTTTTAACCATGCATTGTGTGCTACATACATAATTCTTTAAAATAATATTTTAAACACTCATCTTGTTAAAGCATTGTACAACTGTTAATTTTCAGCAAAATAATCTTGCTCTGGAATTTTTGTTTCATCTGAGAAATAGTATGCTCAGTTCAGCTTTGAGAAATGTTTTACTTTTTTTTCAAACAGGAAATGGCATTATTTCTTTTCAGTATGTGGCATATTGAATTGGTCTATTGAAATAAAGGCTGTAAGCATGCATTCGATTAAAGATTTTGTTCTGCCACAAATTGTCAGTTATATTGTTGAACAACAGAGAGGCTGAATTACTCACCGTTGCCCAAACATGTCACCTTTTGAGAGAGAGTGAGAGAGACTTTTTTAACTTTTAGTCTTTCATTATTTGAAAAATTGTCATTAATTTACAAGTTAGACAAAATTATATTTATAAATATATATAAAAAGCATAAATATATAAATAATACCAATTTCAAACCATACACAAATTATCTCATACCTTAATTAAAAAAAAAAAAAAATTCTTCCAAATAACATATGACATCATTAAATCCCCCAATAAATGTAGAAGTATCAAGGTCTCCCACCATTTTATAATATGCAAACTCTACAGTAATCCATGCAGATATCAGACCTCTTAAAGTCATAACAACATCAGTAGAAACACTTCCGTTCATCTTTGCTCTTCTTGTTAACCACACAGCTAGCTTTGCTTAACCATATAAAAAATTGATTAACACATCTGTTTCTCTATTTTGAGACTTACATTTCCATAAATAAAACCATTTAAAGAAAATTTTAAATTCAAGTTTGTTCTCCATTCTTCCAACAATAAAGACATTGTCTTCAATCTGTCACATTGCAAACTACACAATGATACACATCTTCAGACTCTGAACAAAAAGAACATTCATCCCTTACCGCTGGATCAATATGTGCCGTATGTCTATTAGTGGTTATTATACCGTGTGATAAAAACTTTTGTTTTATCTTCCATCTACTCTGAGAATGTTGATGGTATTACAGATACAAATTTAGTCCTTAATCTTTCTGCAGTACGGAGTGACTTAATGCCAAGTGTTGCTGCAATATCTTTTGAAGACAACCATTCAGTCTTATTCCAAAGATGAGAGATTTGTATAAGCTTGGCTTTCACCATAGCAGTCTGCATTGAATTGAAGTTCAAGACTGTCATAGGAAATGAAGGATTGAACAGAAGAGGCTCCTCTGTAATTCATGGTCCGGTTACAATGCCTTGTTCTCGAACAGTTCTCAGTACACTCCATGATTTTAGAACTGATTTGTAAAAGGAGTTAATTCAATCAATTCCACATAATTTAAGTTCAGTTGTCGATCCAGTCCCAGATGTCCTCCTCTCCTCAAAAGACCACAAGCCACATCAGCCCAACTGACAGTTTTCATACAAAAGTCTCTGGGCAGCTTGAAGTCTAAAAGCATCAATCTGGTACCCTATGTCGGTTAGACCTTGCCCCTTCAGCCAAAGCTGACCTGTCCAAAAAAAGTCAACAAGGTGTCACTAAATGTCCTTAAGGACAGCGTCAGGGGAAAACAGCCATTTTATGCCACAGAGCTGAGGCAACAAGATTATTGGCATATTAAAACCCTTCCCCTATAAGACAGTTGTGGAATTATCCATTTCCAGTTAGATAGCCTGTGACACACTTTTTCCAGTAGTCCTTCCCCGTTCTTTTCTTTTATGGCTCTGAACCTAAAAACACTCCTAAAAACTAAAAACCATCTTTTTTCCATTTAACATTAAGCATTAAGCAGCTGTGGGACATTTGACCTCTCTGACCCACACCATAATGCCTCACTTTTGTGTCCAGTTTATTTTCGCTGATGATGCTCCTCCATAACATTTAATATTTTCTAAAACCACTTTTATATCATCATTGTTCCTAATTATTACGGTTACATCATCAGCATAGGCAGATAATTTCACATTGTTTAAATTATCTGACCTCTCAATATGTAAACCGGTCAGCTTTTCTCTTAATTTGCACAGTAGATGTTCAGTTGCTAAAGGGGCATCCTTGTCTAATGCCTCTCTTCACTTTGATGGAACACTTAAAGCACCAGCAACTTTGACCATACATTCAGCATCTTTATACAATAAATTAACCAATGAAATAAAACCATCTCCAAAACCAAAATCCTTAAGTAAATCAAATAAATAATCATGGTCAACTCGCTCGGAACGCTTTCTCTTGATCAAGAGATATTAACCCCAAATCATTTTCATAAAACATTGCATCAATTATATCTCTTATCAAAAATTTATTATCCTTAATACATCGCCCCATTTACACAGTATGATTGTTCTTTCATGATCAGTACACTCATATAATTATTTAGTTTGCTAGCAATACATTTTGAAAATATTTTATAACATGAACACATCAAAGCAGCCAGTTCTTCAAACAATACAAATCACCTTTTTTTTCGTCAAAAAGGATAAAACTGCTCTATTGCAGCTCCTGGTTAAAGACACAATCTGAATCGAATTTAAAAGCATTTCAATATAGCCCTCTCCAATCACATGCCAGAAACACTTATAAAAATCAGATGGCAGACCATCTAATCCAGGAGCTTTCTCTGATGAAAGCCCTTTTACAGCTTTTGTTACTTCTTGAAAAGTAATTGGTAAATCAATGATCTTCTTTTGCTCAACAGTCAATTTTTTTAAACATGAAAATAATTCACCTTTACATTTAGGATCTGTGACATTGGCATTTATATAGAATAAAAGTCATAACAACACCTTCATCATTTCTCAAACCCACCATTAAGTTTCCATGATTAGACTTTCGTTCTACTTCTCCAGATATCATCAAGATTTAGGCTTTTAACCACATCAGACAATGCAAGTGCTGATTTATGGTGAGGTTCTTCAGAATTTCTATTCATATTAAAATTCAAAGTACAATTCCAGTGTACAACCATTATAATCACATCTCCTGAATTAAGAGCTCTTAAAACACGACCTAACTTCTCAAACAAAATAACTCTTTCTTGTCCACTATTAGGGGCATACATGTTAACGAAAAGAAAATTAAAATTACATATTTCAGCTCTAACTAAAAGTAATCTTCCAGGCTCTTCATCATATCTGGACAGGATTTTAACATGGGATTAAATAAGATTGCTACTCCTGTGCTAACATTAGATCCATAGCTTAAAACACATTCTCCCTTCCACCACAATCCCAATTCAGACTCATTACAATATTACTGTGGGTTTCTTGGAGAAAACCTACTACAATATTCTTAACATTAAAATACTCAGATACTAAAGCCAGGTTTTTCTTATCTCTCAAACCATTCACATTTAGAGAGCCCATCCTAAGATACTTCATGAGAAAGAGAGAGTAGAAAGAACAGCAGAAGAGAAGGAAGAATATACACAGATACATGCATAAAGCCGTAATGTTTATTAGCTTTTCCTCATTTTTTCACGCTATTTTTATCCTGCCTGACCGTCGTTATATACTTTTAAAGTCTGTACCATTTCTGTTGTGATAACAGTATTATTATAGGTTTTTTCGGGCCCACACTACAGAAGCAACAAACTTTTCCTTGTCTCCTCATCTATCTATTCCCCTTATCTATCTATTCCAAATCTCCGATATCAATCTTTCTCCCTTTAGTGTCATCCAAAAAGGCATTTATCTGCTCTACTGAATACTAATCATCAGCTTCACATAGATCTAAAATGTCCGACAGACTCTCATCCTCCTGACTCTTTGTCATAATATCAGAATATCCTCCTCCTCCCTCCTCCCTACTCACACACTCCACAGCACTGACACAAAGGTCTCCATGAGGAACTGCACCATTCTCTTCTACAACTCCAGTATCGTTTTCACTGCTACAACTATCCTTTTCATTATCATTTCGATTCAAATTACTCGCCATGTTCTCACACACCTCCAATCCATTGCTCTGATCCCCATCCAAACACGACCTTTCCTCTCCTGATTTCTTCTTCACTTTCACATCCTTGCGCAGCAAAGATTCATCCATCTCATTACTAATACTGAATTCTTCCAAAGTTTTCTTTTTAGGGCACAAACGTTTTTTTGCTTCCGTACTCCCCACATTTAAAACATGGAAAACTTTCAGTACTCGCAAAGATCATGTATGAGCTCTTGCCATCATTCACTTGAAACGACACGTCCAGTAATTTATCCCCAGAATTGAGAAACATTTACACTTGTCTCCTAAAAGACATTACATGTTTGAGTGCAGGATTTTTACACCCTAAAGAAATCGTTTTAACCTTACTTACTACCTTTCCGAATCTTGCAAGTTCTCTTACAATGACTTTGTTTCCAATTAACGGAGGGATGTTTGAAATGATTACTTTTGTTGCCGGAGCAAACAGCGGAGAGGTATTAACAAAAATTTATTTCACCACATCCCATTTTCAATTGACCAAAACCTCCGTTTATCTTTTCACCAACTGCCAATAAAACATCCTCAATTGTTGCAATCGCCTCTGTCACACACCTGAACCAATGGCGGAGAGATAATGGTGTCTTTCCACCTGTGGATGCCATACCGGACCCCAAATGACCCATGACCCTTTATATTAATCTTTATGAACAATACACTACAAAGTAAAACAATAAGAAATAAAGGGGGAAAATAAACATAAAAAGAGAAAATAGAAAATAGTGCATTAAAAAGAAGCGCTCTCACACACACACCTTCTTACTCTCAGCATGCACTCACATTAGAGAGAGAGAGAGAGAGAGAGAGAGAGAGAGAGAGAGAGAGAGAGAGAGATTTTGAGTATTTTGAAGCTTTTACTACAATCTTCATAATCACTGCCCTACTGAAAAAATTATGAGACCATTAAGGTCTGTTGTCTTTGTCCAGCTATTTTTCTTCAAGAGACCTACATTTAATGGATGACGCAATGAGGTTATTTTATTTTTAGTGATATGAAACCATGACATACTCCAGAATCTCTGCCTTCCAATTGGTTCTGGAGAGGCCTAGACACCCGCATTGCCCTGAAACAGGTTTATCATGGCACGAGCATCAACGCACAGGAGGTTAGTAGCTGCTCTAAAACACACAGGTTCTGAGAGTTCTCTAATCCACCCACTGTTAGGTAGGCGTCTTCTCTGATTCTCACTGTGGAGAGAGAAAATAAGCTGGGATGGGTGAGTGAGTGAAAGCGAGAAGAGTATGACAGATTTGTGAGAATAGAGAACCTTTGTGAATGGTACAATATTGAAATTTAAGGTGAAAATTAAGCTTTGTTGCTCACTTGAAAGTGTAAAAACCTCTTTTCTGACTCCTCTTGAATTCAGAAAGCATGGCTTTTTGTGTTTTCCCTTGACCATATTTCCTTTACCAAAAGAATTTGTGCTTTTGTGCCGGAAGTTGGGGATTATGTATTTGTTGTCAAGGGTTTTGAGCCATTTTAGTAATGTAATTGTCTCTTTGGAAGCATTTTAGGGATTTCTGTGCTTTACTTCTAAGTGTTGTGTGTGGTTTACAAAAAGACTTTTGAACTCTATAGAGGTTTGAATTTTTGAATGAATCATTGGGACTCCTACGATTCCATAGATGCTTAGAAACATTTTGCATGATATTTTTTCTTAAAATTGTTTAACTTCAAACCAACTTAATCTAAAAAGAATTGAAAGTTTGGTTGTTTTATTTTTGGGGGGCTTTTCTATAATTTATTTAATAGGCCAGCTGCATTATGCATTAAGCTGCATTAAGTGGTGAGGAGAATATAGAGGTGGCACAGGAGAATGACTAGTCAGACTTGAACACGGGTCACAAATACATCAACACACACGGTTACCAGGTCATGTCTACAACAAATATTTATGCAGAAAATTGTCATGGTTATGTTGTGTATCAATTTAGGTCCCTTTTAAGGGAACTCGTGCTGTGTCAAAGCGCTGTGGGAATGCCTTTGCATGAATGCCTCATGAACCACGTATGCAATCCAACCAAACGTGTGAGAGGACATAAAAGAAGGTGATGTCACAAACCAGGAATCTATAATTGCATGCCAATCCAAATACCCGGCAGCTTTTGTGCTTCTGTTTACACTGTGAACAGCTTCTGCTGAAAATGCTCCTCTCTCCCCTGGTGCTCTTTGAGGAGAGTGCTCAGGCTCACGGTCCTCATAGTTCTGGTCCTGCTGCAGCTGAGAAATCAGCATTGATCTAGACCCTGGGAATCACAAATGGATCTGTTAGTGGAGTTTGAGAAGGGAACTGCCCTATCTCTGCCCTCACATGTTTGATCTAGTACCATCTCTCAGGTCGGAAGCACAATATGTGGTTCCTTCCGCCTAGGAGAGGTACTGGTGAAACAACAATCCAGTTCTGAACAGAGAAGGGACTGGAAGTTGTCAGAATCAAAGCTGGAGATGAGGATTCACCACCTCGCTTTCCAGCTTGCCAAAAAAATAAAATAAACATGGCAGGGCTCAGTCCCACTGATGCTCTGTGGCAATCTAGACCATTAAAGATATATACACATACTTTGCACACATACTTTGAACAAAAAATTGTCAGGGTTGTATCACTTTGGTGCAGTTTCACACTTACAAATGATGTATTCGGGGGCTTCCAAGGGCTCGTGAGTGAGAGGAGACTGGGTGGTGGAGGGATACAGAAAGAAACGGTTGGCAAACATAAGTGAGTTGGCTATGTATTTATAGGCCTCCTCTTATTCTAATTAGGTAGAACATTAGACTGAAATAAAATGTGATACACATGATTAAATGTAAAGGTCTCAGCTTGGGGTCACCTCTTATTCAATGATTACCACAGAAATCAGCCCATAGTCGTTTAAAGATCGCAAAGCTTGCAAACACAACAAGCAATCACAATTTGAACCATAACTTACTCACAAACAACTGTTTCATCCCACTCTGTTTATACATTTTGTCAATAGTTCCATACATATTTCTAATATCAGCATCTTCTATGGACAGAACTATGATCTGCATTGATCCAAAGTCAATAGGCTTACGAATAGAGTCCAATTGAGTATGTCCCTCTATGGAGTGAAGTTTCTCTTTTGCTTCTTAAATCTTATTGAGTGCAAGAGAAAATCAGGACATTACAGTATACCCATTTATGCTTCAAGATGCCCCCATTTCTTCCTCTCAGATAACATGTTCACAAATGCCTGTGGCCTCGATTGCCCCCAGTGTCTCAGTGGTGGATCTTTCTGTGTGTTTTTGCATGCTGCCCTTGGCTCATCCTTCTACCTCATATTTGCAATGGACATCACTTCACACCCGATAGCAATTGGGGTGGATGAGAGTTGAAGGAGCACCCAACCGCACACATTAACACATTTGTTTTTCTATCATGGTGGAGACATTCTATGGAGTTCTGCTGCTTTTATAGTAAGCAAACTACATTCTCTATCCCCTAACCTTAAAAATATCCCTCACACAAAGGTATGTGCAAGTTTAGAGTTTCATTAAAGATTGCTTTGTATTTTTAGTAAGCTAGTGAGTGTACAAATAGAGAATGGAGGAAGAGTAAGCCAGAGCAAATGAAATTGAGAAAAGAGAAAGAGAAAGCGAGTGATAGAGAGTTCATCTTCGTGGTCAGATGGTATTGATTCTGAGGTTATTACATGCATTATTCACAGGAAGCTCTCGTATGTACAAGTGGATATATATACACGAGGAGCATTGGTTGAAAAATCCATTTGTCTTCCTCACCATGGGATATCTGTGCAATGTGCAATTTTGTCTCTTCGACATTGCCTTAGCTAAGATTGTTAGAAAGCTGAAGGTGTGTCTATGACTTGCTGAAGTAGTGATATGGGTTAGTGTACAGTATTTTGAGTGTTTGATTTTTTTTATTTTTTATGAGTGTGCCACATGTACAAAAGATACTGGAAAGATGTGGTTTGTTGTCTGGAGCTCAATAGCTGAGATTTGACAGACAGTTGGAAAGGAGAAGTAATGATGGCAGTTTTATTTGCAAGTGACCAAAACTGTTTCTTAATAGTGTTACTTTTTTATGATTGTGTGAACACAGCAGGGCTGGGCATTTAAGATTGTTCCGTTCAATTTGAGATTGTGAATTTGAATTGAATTGGAATGGCAGCACAGAATCCATACAGTACATGTCTATCGTGTCTCTGTTTAAATCCTGGTCCCTTTCGTGTGCTCCCAGTGTTTTTCCACTCACCTGTCTTGTCATCAATCACCTCATTAATCTTGTCAGCTGTGTCTTTTTCCCTTATCAGCCCTTGTGAATATCAAGCCTATGTTTTCCTTTACTGTAGTCTTGGTGTGTCGATGGTTGGACAGAAAACACAACTTACCTACTACAGATGTACAACCATCGACACACCAAGACTACAGTAAAGGAAAACATAGGCTTGATATTCACAGCTTCATACTTCTCAATAATCTCCCTTTTCGACTCAATGAAAAAGCACCCTCTTCTTCCCTTTGACTTGAGCAACAATCTTCACATCCATGGTTACTGATTAGAAAAAAGTTTATGCTAACAGCAGAGGCTGATGGGAGCAATGCTGACCAATAGGAGAGCAGGATTGTAAAAAGTGTTCCCCTTCTTACATGGACTATTCCAGCCATCCCTGTCATTCAGTGCGAAATGGACTATTCCAAACTTTCCCTCGGAGTTCAGGAAGTGTCGTGACAGAAGAGAGTTGATGGATGATTAAGGTAAAAAAGATCGGCTGAAGATTGTATATAGTTTATTGAGTGAAATACAGGGAATTAGTGCCAATCGTTGAGGTTTTATCGATCTATGCACCTTTAATAAATACCAGTTTTGGAGAGTGAGACATCATTGTTCTGACCGGACAAACTGTAGTCTTCATCCAACCCGAACCAAAATCAGCGCGAATATCAAAACAAAACTCGGAAATCGTCGCCTTGCCGAGATTTTGTTTTTCGCATCTCGATCATTTTGTCGTAACTCAGGCGGAAAAAACCCAGAAATCTTTTATCGTATGTCGAACTTTTCGTACGTAGAGCGTTTCGTAAGTCGGGGTTCTACTGTAATAGACACCTCTGAAAAGCTGATAATGAAGCTGTTTTTGGTGGTACAGTGGCAAAGTACACATCTCATTTCTGCAGTTCACATGTTGCTCTGTAATCATTTACTTGTGTAGCTGTAATACTTTAAACTATATATTTCATGTAGTATTTGTTAACAAAAACCAAAGATTTGGTCACCTGTTCATGCCAGAAAAACTTGGTCAGCTTGGACGGCTCTTACAAAATTAATCCCTGAAATCTCAATAGGACTAGTGTTTTGTTACTCTCTCCTGAGTTTTTATTTAAATAAACTATATTCCAAGATATCTCCTTTGTTTTTATGCACTTGAAACTACAGAACCCGCAACACAGAGACTGGGAGTTCACAATGAACTTTTTTTCACATCAAACATAGAATTTTCTTTTCCCTTTCAAGGGCACTCGTGCTGCGTCAAAACGCTATGGGAACACTTTAGGTTGATTTTCTCCTGACGCACAATCGAATTGATCAAGTGAATGCACGTTGAGGAATGATGATGTCATGAACCAGGAAGATAAAGGTGTGCTGGAAGCTGGTTTTATAGTCTTGACCAATACAGTGAAGTGTTTGTTGCTGGCAGTGTGTGTGTGTATGTGTGTATAAAAACAGTATAGTTTTATACAGTTAGTTTAAAAAGTACAGGACATCCCACACCATACAAGATCTACCATGGCAAGCGAATAGTAATTGTTAATGGTCAATGTTCTAGGCTGTTTATTATTAGCAGTTACGCTGCTTATGCTCCCCTTCTGGCTGGCAGTTTTAAATATTTGCTGCCCAGGCTCACGAGAGGGGTTAGAAGAGGGCCTGCCCTTATCTCTGCCTTCACCTGGCAGGTCCCATGTTCTCTCCCGGGATCTGGAAGAATGCTCTGTGATTATTTCCACCCCGGTAGAGATATTGGTGCTGCAGTCAACCAGCTCTTACCTTCGAGGCTGGACATGAAGATTTGCCACGTCTATCTTCAGCTTATGAGTTGAGAAAACTCAAGGGATGTCAGGGCCTCCCTCTTTTGATCTTCACACTGAAGTGTTCAGGTAAAAGAAAATAAAGTCACACTGTCGGCATTGATAATGGAGGAGGCACTTGCTAGCTACCTCACTCCACATTTTTCATCACCTTTTGGTCCCGACATGCCAGTTAGAGACTGCAAGCTAGTGCAGCCTCATAGCCCCATGCTGTGCCACTCATAGAGCTGTCACTTCAGGTGTTCCCTGCAGGACAGGGACCTGGAACAAAAGCTCAAGAAAATACCTGAGGCCAGCCTCGAGAGGCTAGTTCCATAATAGAAATCCTGGCAGCGTTGCTACCCTTGCCAAATGTTTCTCTTTGGGTTCTGTGTATTCTTTGGGGCCCTACCCACAATGGGGGTCCCCGAGTAAGCTCTAGTAATGGAGAAGTAAAAGTAAAATAAATTACTTTTGTGACTGGTTTTACATACCAGCATGTGCAGTTCTCATACATCTGGCAAACCAATACCTTCTAAAAATCAAGAGCAGGAAGAGAAATTCTCAAACATGTGGCGAACAACTTCCTTGTAGAATTCACTAAATGAGAAAATAACACGTCACATATTAGATATTCTACATGTACATAGGTTTTTAACTCGCATACCAAGAAGGAAGACAACAGTCACTCATAACATTCAGTAGAAAATGCAGTCGCTTTTGTTAAAGGAAGGTACAGTACAGAAAAAGCCATCCGCCACCATCACTACAATAAGGTACACACAAACAGATTAAATTAGTACTCATGCAACACTGCAACAGCGTTTCGGCACATGGGCTCGACAGAGACTGCTATACCCCGAAGCACACAAGCTGGATGTGTTGGAAAACCAGCAGCCTGAGGGCACTGAAGGGAAATGGGCCACTTCCCCTCAAAGGCTAGAAGACTGGTCGCTAATATTTCTCGAGCGACCAATTTGGTGCTCTGAACAATCGAACTGATCGACCAACCCTCCTGATCAATCAACCCTCCTTAGTGGGGGCAAACATCCCAGCACGGCATTGTTTTCTGGGCAAAAACTGAGATATGGGCTCAACAGAGACCACTATGCCCCAAAGCACACAAAGTGGCAGTGTTGGCAGAAAAGCCCCCTAAGGGCACAGAAGTGAAATGGGCAATGTACAATGTAAAGGTGTTAACCACATCCTCTCTGAGGGAACAACTCTCAAAGCCCTGGCACCACCTCAGACTTGTCTTATGGCTCATGGGATGAATATGAGAGTGAATCCCTGATCCCCCTTTTTTTAGGGGGAGCTCGGTTAGCGACACTTTGTTCTGGGTGGCATGGGGTGAGGCTAGACTAGAAAGCAATTGGGGAGGAGTTTTTTGGACCGCTGCTGTCAGATTGTGGCCTACTGAAAGTGTTATCGCTTTCTTTTATGGTACCGAAAATACATTTCACCCCCAACCTCGCCCAGGTCTCCCAACCATGCTGTTCCCTTTCTGGGAACTCGAGCTGTGTCGAAGCACTAGGGGAAATAGCCTTGCGTGAGTCACGTGAAGATCTATGCAACCAATGAGAAACGAATGCGTGTGAATGCGTCACTGCCGGCCGCAGCCGGTGACGTCATGAGGAAGAGCATAAAGCGCATCTGAAACCGGGGCGCGTCAGCTCTGAATGCCTTCAGCGTGCTGTGTCTGTGTGAGAGTGATTTTGAGTTGAGATAGCTAAAAATCATCAGAATGAGTGTGAAAATGTGGCGAATGAACAGAGGTTCACACCGTGTGTTTATCCTTGCCCACGTAAAAGTTCATAACGGGCAGGGATACACATGTTATGTGTGTAATCTGTTTGGGAGTGGAGCATGCACGGTCGGCACTTGAGAGTGCCGGTTGTAACGACTGCGAGAGGTTCTATATGCATGCTCACTGTGGTACAGTGGATAGTGTGTTTGCCTATCGTGCAGGAGACCGGGTTTCGGAGCCCCGGTGTGATGAACTTTTTCATTGCATGATCTCCGCTCCCGCCTGGCGGTCTGTAACGAGGCCGCCTAGGCTAGTGTTCCCCGCGATTCGGGACCTGCAGTAGCCGAGGCTTTGTGGCGCTCTCGGTCCTGGGGATCACAAATGGATCTCGCTGATGCTGCTGGGGTGGGTCCGTCCTTACCTCAGCCTTCACGAGATCAAGCGGGTCCCAGTCACGGGCACTCTGAGTGAGATGCCCGTGCTGTGACTCCAACACTAGCTCTATCAAGTTCAGAGAGTGAGATCGATTTAGCTAATGTTGACCCGGTCGAGGAGGATTCGCCACTCTCCTCGCCGGCGTTTGAGGAGCTTGTTGAGGTTGTGGCGCGAGCGGTCTCTCGTCTGGGGCTTGATTGGCCAGCAGAGACCAGAAGCGCTCGCCCTAAGTATGTAAGACGAGCGTTATCTTCTGACTCGCGTCATTTCCCCGCGCCGAGCAATGCCTTTCATACCTGATTTACATGACGAGGTATCTAGATTTTGGGGAAGGCCAGCCTCCGAGAAAATTTATACACGTAATATTACGATGTATAATAATCTAGTGGGGCTCAAGATCATTGATATGGAGGGTTGAAGAAAGTGGATGAGGGCGAGTTACCTCGTCCCTCAGTCTGCGTCCTCCATTAAAGCTCTGGCGCTCCCCTCCAAGCCGATGCACGTCACATCGTCTTTGGTGGGGAAAGCATGCTCCGCATCGTGTCATGCCACAGCGTGTCTGCACGGCACGACACTGCTGCAGGCATATCAGGCGGAGTTGCTTGGGGACCTCAACGAGGGCGGCGGTATCGGTCCGGAGGCAGTGGCAGAGCTGCGCCGGACTGTGGATCTGTCTCTTCGGGCCACTAGGGAGATGGCCTACTCTGTCGGCCGCTCCATGGCAGCTCTGGTGGCTACGGAGAGACACCTTTTTGGCTCAATTTGTCAGCTATGAAAGATAGGACAAATTTGTTTTGCTGGACGCTCCTCTGTCCCCTTCGGGCTTGTTCGGCGACGCCGTAAAAAGCGTTGTCGACAAGTTTCAGGAGGCTGCACGACAGCAGGTGGCGTTCAGTAAAGTTATTCCCCGCCGCCCTCCACGTGAGACCGCCAGTCAAAGGGGGTCTCAAAGCTCTTCACACAGGGCCGCTCAAAAACGAAGTGTCGCCACCCGTCTTCCTCCGGTTAATCCCGGGGGGTCGGGTCGACAGGCTCAAGCCTCTGGCAAGAGGGGCGATCTGAGGGTTGTCCTGAGCGCTAAGAAGGCTAAGAGCAAGCGGCCCTGACGCCAAGCCGCAACAAGGTGGTGTATCCCTGGAGCAGCTGACCAGTCAGCCCGCCATGGGAAAACCACCCCCTCCGAGGAGGGTCCTAGAGCACTCCACCCGGGAATCCGGAAATCCCGGCCCAGTGGTGGACATGCTATCAGCACCAGAGGCCAGCCCCGGGAGGCTGGTTCCCCTAGTAGAGTTCCGGGATGCGTGGTCACGGCTACCCGGTATCTCTCAGTGGGTCCTGCGCACGGTCACCTTAGGGTACGTCATTCAGTTCGGGGTCTCACCACCCCGGTTCTCGGGGGTCCTACAGTCTGCTGTAGGCCCTCAGCAGGCTCTGGTCATGGAACAAGAAGTAGACACTTTGCTGGCGAAAGGGGCCATCGAGCATGTACCCCTCGCAGAGAGCAAGTCCGGGTTCTACAGCCGGTACTTCATAGTTCCCAAGAAGGATGGAGGGTTGCGGCCCATTCTGGATTTACGTCTCTTGAATCGTGCGGTCAAGCGTCTAAAGTTCAAAATGCTAACGCTCAAACAGATCGTAGTGCAGATCAGATCCGAGGATTGGTTTGTCACAGTCGACCTCAAGGACGCATATTTCCATGTCTCCATCCTTCCGCAACACAGGAAGTTCCTGAGGTTCGCCTTTGGGGGAAAGGCGTACCAGTATCGGGTGCTTCCTTTCGGCCTAGTGCTCTCACCCCGCACGTTCACGAAAGTCGTGGACGCTGCTCTAGCTCCCCTGCGGTCACGGGGCATCCGTGTCTTAAACTATATAGACGACTGGCTTATTCTGGCCCAGTCGCCGCAGTTGGTGGAGCAACATCGAGGTGTAGTGCTCGCACACATAAAGGAGCTGGGGTTGAGGCTGAACGCCAAGAAGAGTGTCCTTTCTCCTGCTCAGAGAACCACTTTCTTGGGAGTCGTCTGGGACTCAGTAGCGATGTCGGCCCGGCTTTCCCCCGGGCGCATCCAAGTTATCGGTTCAGCCGTCAAGAGCATCAAGTTAGGCCAGCCACTCACTGTCAGACACTTTCAGAGGGTGTTAGGGCTCATGGCAGCGGCATCCTGCGTCATCCCGTTGGGCCTGCTGCACATGAGACCCCTGCAGTGGTGGCTAAAGACCAAGGGGTATTCCCCGAAAGGGAACCCGCTCCGCATTATCAAGGTCACGGGGCGATGCCTACGCGCCTTGAGTATGTGGAAGAATCCTTGGTTTCTGTCTCAAGGCCCAGTGCTAGGGGCTCTGGCTCGGAGAGTCTCTCTCTCGACAGATGCCTTCCTCTCGGGCTGGGGGGCGGTCTTGAGAGACCGCTCCTCACAAGGTCTATGGAACAGTCGGCACCAGACCTGGCACATAAACATGTTAGAGTTACTGGCGATCCGCAAAGCACTCTGTGCGTTCCTACCGGACCTTCGCGACCACCATGTCACTGTTTTCACCGACAGCATGACTGCGGTTGCGTATATCAATCACCAGGGGGGTCTGCGTTCGCGACCACTTTACAAGATGGCGCGACAGATCCTCCTCTGGGCCCAGGGAAAGCTGCTCTCTATCAGGGCGGCCTACATCCCGGGGGTCCAGAATGTGGGAGCAGACGCCCTGTCGAGACAGGGGGCGAGACCAGGGGAATGGCGACTCCACCCTGAGGTGGTGGAGCAAATTTGGGAAAGGTACGGAAAGGCACAGGTCGACCTGTTTGCCTCGGTAGAAAACTCCCATTGCCCTCTGTGGTTTTCACTCACACATCCAGCGCCTCTGGGGCGGGATGCCGTGACACAGGCGTGGCCGAGGTTACGCCTGTACGCTTTTCCCCCGATCGCTCTGCTCCCGGGAGTTCTGGCCAAGGTTCGCCGGGACAAGGTCCGTCTCACGCTAGTGGCCCCCCACTGGCCGTCCAGAATATGGTTCGCGGACCTTGTGTCCCTCCTCGACGGGGTCCCCTGGGAGATCCCGATCAGGAGGGAACTTCTGTCCCAGGCGGAAGGTTGCATTCTTCAACCCGCAACCAGGGCTGTTGAAACTGTGGGCTGGCCCCTGAGGGGGCCCAGCTCATAGAGGCCGGTCTCTCAGCCGAGGTTGTTGAGACCATCCTTCAGTCCAGAGCTCCCTCCACGAGGAAACTCTACGCCCTGAAGTGGAAGCTCTTCACTTCTTGGTGTAGTGAAAGGCAGGTGAACCCAGTAACCTGTCAAATTGGCAAAGTACTGGAGTTCCTGCAAGAAAGATTTGTTGCAGGGCTGTCCCCCTCCACCTTGAAGGTCTACGTGGCTGCTATAGCGGCTTGCCACGTACCTCTGGGTGGGGTATCCTTGGGCAGGGACCCCCTAGTCACTCGTTTCCTCTGTGGTACACTAAGGCTGAGACCTGCGGCACAGACCAGGGTGCCTGCCTGGGACTTGTCCGTGGTACTCCTAGGCTTGTCCCAGCCACCCTTTGAACCTCTAGAGGGTATCTCTATCAAGTACCTCTCTCTTTAGACCCTTCTTTTGCTGGCAATCGCCTCGCTCAAGAGGGTCGGGGATCTTCAGGCCCTCTTAGTGGCCCCTTCATGTCTTCAGTTTGTGCCCGGGATGGGAAAGGCATTTCTCCACCCGAGGCCAGGCTATATCCCCAAGGTTCCCACTGAGGTGGCTCGGTCTTTCACGCTGCAGGCCTTCTGCCCTCCCCCATTTGATGATCATGAGCAGGAGCAAGAACAAGGTCTGTCCAGTGCGAGCACTGGACACTTACGTTCCAAGACTGCCACTTGGCGTAAGTCGGACCAACTGTTCGTTTGCGTTGGCTTTAGGACCCCTAAGGGGGCTCCAGCTTCTAAGCAAACACTAAGCAGGTGGATAGTCGAGGTTATCTGTCTAGCTTACGAGTCGGCCGGACATGCTTCTCCTTTGAGGGTCTGAGCCCACTCCACTAGGAGCATGGCGGCATCCAAGGCTCTCCTCTCCGGAGTCTCCTTGTCTGATGTTTGTGCTGCGGCTGGCTGGTCCTCACCGCACACATTCATGAGGTTCTACCAGCTAGACCTCGATGCCGCCCCGGGAACCAGGGTTCTCTCTCAGTGAGCTGGGACACACCCGGATGCTGACGTCGCTGAGGTGGCGTTGGCATAGCGTTCCCCTAGTGCTTCGACACAGCTCGAGTTCCCAGAAAGGGAACGTCTCGGGTTACGTATGTAACCCTGGTTCCCTGAGGGGAACGAGACGCTGTGTCTTGGCCTCAGCTCCTGGCGCCTCCGGGCCCGCTTCAGGCATTCATGGCTGACGCGCCCCGGTTTCAGACGCGCTTTATGCTCTTCCTCATGACGGTGACGCATTCACACGCGTTCGTTTCTCATTGGTTGCATAGATCTTCACGTGACTCACGCAAGGCTATTTCCCCTAGTGCTTCGACACAGCGTCTCGTTCCCCTCAGGGAACCAGGGTTACATATGTAACCCGAGACGTTTTATAGTATACTAACAAGAAATAGTTGTGCATTGTAGACTATGGGAGTCTAGACAAGACTAGACGATAGGCCGGTTTCTTCCACAGTCTTGACACCTCAGTGCGGAGATCAGGATAAAATATAAGGTCCGATGATAAGTTTGTGCTCATAAGGTTATAAATGCTTGTCTAATTTATTTTTGAAATGAGCACCCTGCTTCTCAGCTGGCCAGTTTTTTGTTAAACTGGGAACAGCACAAGTCAGAACCTCCACCAGGTTCTCATAGACAGGAGAGTGAAGTGGTGAATCTTCATCTCCAGCCTCAGTGCCAACAACATCGAATTCCTCAGAGCTGAATAATTGCAGCACCGGTGCCTTCATCTGAGTGAAAGTAAACACAGAGCATGCTTCTGAACCCCAAGAAAGGCACTTAATCTGGCAGGTGAGGGCAGAGATAAGGCCAGGCCCATCTCTAACTTCTCTTACAGATCCATTGGCGATTTCCCAGACCTAGATTGCCACAGTGCCTTGGCAAAAGTGGGACCCGAGTCTCAGTGGGACTCCTCAAAAATCACCAGGCGGGAGCGGAGCATCTGTAATGGACACAATGTTCACTGCACATGCTCTGCTCCCAAACAAACAACACAAAAATCTTGTTTTTCTTCACCTGTGATTTCAGATGGTAGATAGACAACACCAAATAACACAAAAATGTCACAAATACACACAGCTTCTTTTTTTGGCATGCCTTTCTAGTCACCTGCCTCTGTTGTCCCTTCACACCATTGGCTTGATTTCACACATGCTTCATAGCATAATCACGCAGAGTATTCCTACAGTGTCATCAACGCAGCGCAAGTTTCGTTGAAAAAGAACAGGACCATCTTTGGATCTTCTGAAAGCAGCATTACAGAGAGCACTGGCAGGCCTTCCTAATGTCTTAGTGATCTGATTTTGTTAGCGAAAAGCTAATGTAATATTGTTATTGCCTGAGATATAAAAAATAAAATCTGATGTGATGGTTATGAAAGTGTATATGTGACCTTATGTGTTTGCAAGATAAGAGGAGTTATATTACTAAAAGGGCATTATAAGATGATTATCATGCCAGCTGAGTTCACACAAACACACACACATACACACAGGTTTATTTGACTATAGTAAGTACACCTCATTGAGTTCCATCTCATAAATCTAACCGTCACACAATCCTATGCACATCATTAGATTAAAAAAGACCATGATTTGACTGCTTATTACAGAAGATGATATTTCACTATATTGGTGAATACATTTTAAAAAGTACTAAACTAACCAAACCAGTACACACATCAAATGCCAAAGAAAACATCACTTTATTTAGTTTTGTTTCTTTGTTTGATGCAGACATTCTATGAGTGTGTACCCAGCTCCTCTCAGCTCAAACATCGCTGGTCACTCACAAACAGTCAGACAAACACAGCCCAAGGTAAGGGCTTCAATTTCTCACACCATTAAACTTAAAGCTTGATAGATTATTAGTGGAACTACTGGAGCAAAGAAAGTGGGGTCCACATGTCTGCAAGTCTGAATTTTAAAATTAATTTGAAATTGAAAAAAAAAAAACTAAAATTTTAAACAATGAGCTATGATGACACTAATTACTAATAATATAGTTAGTTAAAAAATACAAAAAACACAATTTCACATTTCACTTTAGAATTTTTTTTACCCCACTGCTTCTTGTATACATCGTTAAAGTGATCTCTATCTCCTCTAATTCAAATTGCAGTTGTCAGTTTGTATGCTTTACTTAGTAATCCCTCTTCATTGTACGCTATCATTCGTGTGGAATAGAAAATAGAGGATTGAATCTTGCCTTTGAAAAATTAACAGGCTTGGGAAAGGATTTTAATATATTACACCTAGCGTTTAATTTGTAAACTTTTCATATCTGTCTTTTAGAATTGCATATTTGTGATTTTACTGATAGGCAGTCAGTCAATATAAGATTCTAACACACACACATTTGGCTTATTTTCTGCATCTCATCATATTCTTCCCTATGTGTCAGCCCATTTATGGATTAATCTATCTCATATCTACTGAAGTGTCGTTGCATTCTGCATATTTTATGCAAAACGCTTTTTTCAGAAACACATTTCATCTGTCTAGCTGTTAAAATTGAAATTCAAGTGAATGCACCACTGTTTGGCAGAAAACAGACCTTCACATCGAATTGCTCGGTGTAGCCGTTTACAGTGTATTTATGGTGTTTGTGTTTAGAATAATGTGTGCATGCGTCTGTATGTGAGAGCATTTTGAAAAGGGACAAAGAGAGAGACTTGAAGAGATCCTCAATCTGAAGTTGTTCAATCACCACTAAATAAAATACTACGAGCAAAAATAGCTATCAAACTACTGAGGCTCAGCTGGAGAGAATCAGCAATCGAAAATGGAAAAGAAAACAGGGAAAATTTGCCATACTGTATAGTCCAATCATCAATACCACCTTCATTCTTTGGAGAGCTTGCTGTATAAATCTGTTTTAGCAGTTTTTCATCTAGATGAAACAGCTGTTCAAAAGGAAAGTGTCCAGGGGACACTGAGTTAAATTGGATTACATGTAGCACATCAGTCATACCTGTTAAATAAAGTTATGTTTGTCCTTTAATATGAACGGTTGGCTTGAATAAGTATGATGCATTAGACATCAATGAATTATGTTGGAAATGGAAAGCATTAAATAATACCCAGTGTGTTTTGTTATCTTGCCATTCATGCCAGCATTTTATTTTCTTATTTCTATACATTTTCTGGAAAGTAAATGTAAATGCATTTAATTAATGAAAAAAGTCATTTGAATGCATGTAAATATATATGTGTGTGTGTGTGTGTACAGGTTTATATTACATTGTGGGGACAATTTCCACAAGGAAAGTAATACCTGAGATCGTAATATTAATAAACATACTAAATTATGTTGTTGGGGAAAGAGTACCGTATAATAATCAGTATACCTATGGAAAGTCCTCACAAAGATAGAAAAAACAGTGTGTTTTTTTCTAAAACACACTAAAAACCATTCTACTGTCTCAGAAGTAATTATTTCAACAAGTTCCGTGTGGCTTGATCCTATTTAATTAATATCAGGAGATTATCGCATCTAGAGCCTCATCATGTTACTTTAGCCTTCAGAGATGGAGGAGAGAGGATCACTAGTCAGTCAAACTGTTCACTGAAGTGCTTCCCCGAATTTATTTTTTATTTTCCCAGAGTTGATCGTAAAAGCCAAATCGTAAAGCAGGCCATTAACCACCCATCAGCATGGGCCAGTGCCAGCATGGTTGTTTTGCATATTTTATGAACAGCAAGGGGAAAAAAAGATCATATGTGTACACACTTATTCAGGGAATCAAATCGTTTACACAGAGCACACCCATTCTGCCAGTGCATCCTTGCACACACATGTCTAGACTACTCATATACACAGTTGTTTGGACAGTAATATCAAAGTGCTTACATTTTATCCTATAACAGGATCAGTATAGAGTAAACAGATTGTGCACAGTGACACCACAGACTCAGAAACATGAAAACATTGTGTCTACATCTGTGTAGTTCTAAGTTTGAGATTTGTGAGATACATTTCTCAGATGAAGAACACATGATTGCCATATAAAGCTCATTCTTATGCTCATTTATGATTGTTATTCATACAAAATATAATACATAAAACTTTTATTGAGCATATATAGCCTTTATCACAGTCTTTTATACACTGATGTAATAACAGAAAAAAAGTTGAGAAGAGAAGAGAGGGTTTTCTTTGTGTTTGTGAGAGAAGAGGAACTATATCATTAAATAACAAGTATTCTTAGAGCAAATTAATGATTTTCATGATAAATTGTGAAAGAAGATGAGGATGGGGAACACCTTCATCTATCCTTCTGTCTTTCTTGCAGTTCTGTAAGACTGCAGTATTATCCCCAAAGGGCTTTAAAAAAGCACTTTCTGTTCTGTCTAAATGATAATGATGATTATGGTGTTTTAATGCTTTAACTCTTTATCTCTCTGTCTGTTTTCTGTCTCTGTCTGTCTGCAGAGGACGAGTTGTAGCTATCTGCTATGTACCATCCTGCTTTTTGTGGCAGTTCTGCTCGCAGTTACAGTGACGGGAACCATTCTTCTTATGAACCACTACCAGGCTCCCCCCATATCGGATGGTCCGCCACATATTAGCACCAATCAGGACGAAGCCAATGCATTGGTGACAGTTGAGAGAGGTGATGGATCACGTATTAATATCTTCATTGACCCAAACTGCCCTGATTACAACAGTAACTTCTTACGGCTGGAAGGCGTGCAGACATCTTTGCTGCACTCGCTTACCGATCACGATACGGATCTCAAATCCGTCAAGGGTCAGGATCGAGCACTATTGGTCAACTTGGCAGAGGAAGTTGCTAAACTCTCAGCCCATGCAGGCCAGCTGAAGATGGACTATGAGTCTCTCAGACGAGGACAAGGCAACCTCGGACAGGACCTGAACACACTGCAGACTGAACAGAGCAGACTTATACAGGTAACGTTGCGCAAATAGAAACATATACAAAACAGTTGCATCTTCAGCTACAAATAACAGAAAGGTACATGCATGTTGTAACGTGACGTTGAAATGTTCCGATGCCCAGAGAAAAGAAACACTGCATGGTGTCGGAGGAAAAGATACACGAGGCAAAAAGCTGGCGTATTTTCCCCGGGTTTAATTAAGTGACTTAAACGTCGTCAAACTCATTCTAACACAGGGGTGGGCAAACTATTTGTCTCGCGGGCCACATTGGTTTCTTAAAATTGACAGAGGGGCCGGGGTGAAGGTCTTACCTGTGCATTTACTTATAAGAAATCCCAGAAAACCTGTATAAAGTATAGTTTGGTCTTAAATCACTTGACTGGGACACGTGAAATTACAACAAAACAATATTAATACAATTTAATCGACAGAAAAATGTGCTATGCAATGTGACTGAATCGTATATTTGCCTCAGCTCTATATTGGCAATCACAGGCGTCCAATCACAACTGACCTCAAAGGTAAAAAAGGGAACTAACCAATGACGTTTGATGTTACTATTACAAGAGCAAGCCCCGCCCCACGACTGACAAAAATAAAAGTGCTCGCGAGAGCAAAAACAGCAGTCGAGAGCGGTTGAATGTTCGCGTACGCGCAGATTAGATGTCACGCTCGCGCGAGTGATTAAAATGAGCTCGCGGGTATCCGTATTTACGTGTAAACCCCTATATTACGTTGCCCACCCCTGTTCTAACACATGAGAATCTTGAGCTAGAAAAACTATACACATGAACATTCAACTCAGGTCACAATTCGAAATGCAGATATAAAAGAAAAGGTAGAAAAGTAAGTAGAGTGTTTATCTCTCTTCCCTGCTCCATTCTTGACATCTCCTATAATTGATGAACAGCACTCTACACGCATACACAGTTGTTAATTCACCTTGAAATACCTTAAGTGACCGTTACGATGTGGGTAGTTGACATAGTGTGTCCATATAGAACATGCTTTAATTATGCTGAGTTAAACTCTATCCTGGGTCAACATATTTTGTTGATCCTGGAGCAATATTCCTGTCAAAAAATGTCATCCTAACCATATTCCTACCCCTAAACCTAATCCTACCCATTAGTTTTCAAAGGGAAATAAGTGAATAATACTGAAAGGACCAAAACCTTTAAACTTGTACCTCAAATCTGACCAGATCAGCAAAAATGTTGATCCAGGTTTATGTTGTAAATGTTGTACATACATATTAAATAAAATTCTAAATTAGGACACATTCTCCACGTGAGTAGAACTACATTTAGAAGCAGGTGTGCCTTCAGCTCAGCAGTAGCTTTTGTCAAACAATTGAACTTCTGGGAAATAGACACGATCCATAATAAATGACATTTCAGGGAGAATAATGCTACGTTAACACTTGGTAGATTTCCCAGAGTCTCAACCTCAGTTTAATTTCCACCCCCCTGGTTTGTTCTCACACTTTATGCTGTTTCAAACCGTAGCTCATTTGTAAAGTGCTTTTCTCATCAATGTGAGACTCACTGGAAGCTTTTTATCACCATTCCCAGCCATTTTGAAATATGAAAGTAAGTAATAGAGATAAATGTTCACTGGAATTGTCTTTGCATACCAGAAACTGAACATTTAGTCTACCCATCCATTAGTTTACCTCATTTGTCATCTTTACAGTGGATAGGCAGCACATAAGCTGTATATTTACCTTTAATGCTGTACAAAGGTGATTTATAAAGCAGAAATAATGCTTTGAAATTAGTATTTTAAATATGAAATTGAATATAGAGGCATCAGAAAGACTTCTCTAAGTATATTTGAAAAAAAAAGTAATGAAATGAAGATTATTTGTTTGGTTGGTCTGTTTATGATTATTGAGCTTAATTTATGATTTTTTATGATAACAGTATGCACATTGCTGGGGTCAAATATTCGGGGTCAGTAAGAGTGTTTTTGAAAGACATCACTTATGCTCACCAATTTATTAGGTCAAAAATACTTTAAAAGTAAGTCTTCTGCTTTTCTTGGTGCTCAAGAAACATTCCTTAACATTATTAATGTTGACAACTTTAATACTGGTACAATTTTTTTATTTGGATTCTTTGAAGTTCTGAACAACAGCATTTATTTGAACCAGTAATTTTTTGTAGCTATGTAACAGCTATTGTCCCTTGATTAATATTTATTTAGTATTCATTTAATAAAAAATTTAAAAAATCTTGCTAACCCTAAGCTTTTTAATGGAAATGCATTGTTAAGATTTATTAGGAAAACATGGTGTATATAACATAATTTATATTATAGTGTATATATAACGTATCATTTTCATTACATTGTCATTTCCCTGTCCTGCATGGTTCTTTAGGATTTTCAACTGCTTTAAGGCATTTTATAAGTGTGTTGACTTTCATTGTGGCATCCTGTAAGATATTGTACTCCGAATGCACTATGCTAGTGTAATAGTCACATACATTGTGTTATTGCCAGTTGAGGACAGAGAAAGCTGATATGAGGACATTGATACTAGATGGCAACTGCTGTATTCTAAAGATTTCAGTTTCAGAGCTGGGGAATAGCAGATGCTGCCTGTATTCCTGTGTTAAGTGAATTACCACAGAGTTAAAGCCTGACTTTAATCTGAATTACGAAGACTTAAGGTTTAGGATTAACACCATCTCTCTCTAACCACGAGTTACTGACAAGCTCCTACAAAACAAATCTGTCAAACACACACACAGAGAGACAAACACACACACACAGCAGGCAGGAGTGAAAGAGTTGTTTATCACTACCAAACACCTGTGCGACAGAGAAAAGTGTTAGCAAAATCCTCCCTGAATAGAAAATAATCCTTCGTTTTCTGATGACTTTTAGACAGCAATGGTGACCTGTGTTTGTGTGTGTCTGAGTGTGTGTGAATGTGAGGGATCTTTCTGTTTTTAAACTCTTTTACCTTTTTTTTTTTTTGGGGGGGTTGAGCTTTGATACAGTTTGAATGAGTCGCTGGATTTGTGAAATCTGGAAAGGAGCACAGAAAGCAACACTCAGCACAGACTGAGTGCAACTGAAGAGTGAAGAAAAAGAGGCAGGAGTAGGTGTGCGGTTACCGTAGAAACAGTGTAAAACTGTGTCATTGCCAGATTTCTCAAACCTTATTAATTAAGACCATTTACCCCCCCTAATTTTCTCTCTTCACATTAAAATGAAACATAGACAGTTCCCTTGTCACAGATTAAACCAGGTTTTTGTCACAGATTAAAAATTTTAATGCTAGTTTAATTGTTAATTTGTGGCAAAACCCGCACTGATGCACTGAGTTAGGATTTTAGGTTACACATGATAGCATTTCAGCACATATGCTCCATAAATAAAGGTAACCTCCGCTGATAGAAATCACCCTCGGGATTACACCATGGATACCAGACTAAACAAATGGGTCCCGGCACACTGAGACGACGAGGCCTTCGCTTGCAACAGCGAGCGAAACATCCGCAGTCTCATTCAGCATCTTTATCAACTCCAGCCCATTATAATTATTACTGCCATTGAGACAGGATAATAAGGCCCGTTGAGCACCAAGCTCGAGGGCAACGTCACCCTCTTCCCACAAGGAACGGGCTTTCCTCCAGGGTCAGGCCGCCACCACAAACCAAGTAAGAGCACAGCTTAAATCCTTCTCGTTTTTGGTGCCTCGTTGAATTTCGATTCGTTAAATCACAAGCACAGTTTATGCTGTCTCGATTCTTTGTTGTTTAGGGGAATCCACATTTTAAACACTACTTTACAACTTATTTCTCGTTCTAAACTCACGCACTCCTTCCTTGTAGCTCAAACAGTAGCACGCGCATCAAGGTCAGTTCGCGCGCACAGTCACACATAAAGATTGAGAACTTACTGTCAATGCTTCCTTGCGATCTATCAATATAATCACCTATAACGTGAAATCGCAGACAACGGAAACTATATATGTCATATGCCTGATATTCCAATTTTCAAATATGTGGAAGTGTGTTTTGTCATTAAATATGTCATTCAATTATTTATAATTGAAAGATTATTTACTTCCATGGAAATTTACGAACCATAAATGTGTTGTTTTGCCAGTACTTGTGCGTATTTAAATGTATCTATAACCTAAAATAAACTTTGGTTAATCAATAACACTGAATAGTGAGGAGCATTGAGTGCGAACATATGTTTCAGTTTAGCACTGGTGCACTGAACTTTCTAATCACGCTGGTGTGATCAGGCACATCAAAGCGTTAAAGATATGCTGCACAGACTGGTAGGACAAATCAATACACGCACTAGTTTCACCATTGTATTTTAAATGTAATCGTACCATTCCACTTAATATTTATCTTATCAAAAAGATTAGAAATTGACGGCTAAATTACGAAAATCAACCTTGTATGATGTATAAAGTTGAAATCATACAAGTTCCGCAGCTGCCAGTTTTCCTCTCCACTACGCCGACACAATGCAGCATTCCCCAATGCTGCAACTCACATCACAATGCCAGCCTCCATCAACACATGCAAGCCTTCATACGTGAGTATACCTCAACATTGTATATCTCCAACCCTATCCCCTGCTTGTCTCATCCAAAGCTGCCTCCGTATGCAGCGCAGGCACAGACACCCCTGTTTGAATACATCTTTATCCCTCCTAAACTCTCTCCACCATGCTAAATCTCCTTTCTCCCTGTTTTCTTCGATGCCGATTCCTTCACACTCCTGCAGAAACTCAGTTTTCCAGAGAAAGTTCTCCAATACCACAGCAATGATGCTCACGCAGGAGCTCAGTTCTCAAGGAAATTCTTTCCATTGTCGCAACAATAATGTTCCCCAACATTCTCGCAGCACTGATGCTGCTGATGCAGTGATTTTTCCCACCAACGCAGCAGTGACGCTCCCTTGGGAACTTCATTTCTCTGGAAATGACTTCCATTGACATGACATCTCCATGTAATTTCTGCCGTGCGCATAGGATCTTCCACAACCTTCCACATAGAGTTGAGCTGGATACACATACAGATTTGCTGTGTCCCACTCTGCTCACTCATACACAGAACACTGAGAAGGGAACAGTTCTCTTTCTCTCTCTGTCTCTCCCTCAGTCACTCAGGTTTGCGGGGTCTTTTCCATTAACGTTTAGGATTTCTCCAGCTTCAGGTTTGTTTTTTTAATTTTTGGTTTGTTTGTAGTACTTATTAACCGGTAGAGTTCTGGTAATCGTGGGGTTTGTTCAGATGTGGTGCTTGGTAGAATGCAACTAGTGTTGCGTCTCTGCCTGTCAGAGGTTTTTTTTTTTTTACCGTCTGCTGGCTCTAAGCAGTTTTTGACTTCACGCAAAAAATAAAGTAGTGGTATAAAAACTATATTACAAATTAATTAGCTAAACACACATATCTGGTGTGGAAATAGAAAGTGGGCAAATAGAAAGTAATGTTTATATGAAAACTCTTGTTCATTATATTTTTCTTCATAATTGCAACCACATGTGTTGTATTCAAATGTGTTGGAAGACTTGTTCTGTATATAGTTTGTTTATTATCGTGATAAAAACCATTGATCTGAAGCTCAATGCTGATGCTTTCATATAAATAGTTTTCTAATCAGCAATAAATGTAACAATTTCTGATCAACCCATATCAATTGCATGATTAAAAATAACATACTGGTTAAAGCCCCGCCCATTTCAAGACAACCCAACCACTTCCGGGTTAAATACCGCCCACTTCTGTGTTAGGCTCTGTCCAGTCCGGGTACAGATACAGATACAAATAATGCTATATTCGCTCATCCCTACTTCCACAGCCAACTACCAGTGATGCTCACCTTTCAGAAACCACGAACATCAAACTCTTCGGGACAATGCAAGAAGCCCTCTCGAACCAGCGACACAGTGAAATTAAAAGAAGTAATTCTGCTCTGTTAATCATCTCAGTATTACAATTTGCTGATATAAACCCAGAAAAGCTCCAGAGCTGAAGGGTACTTAATATGAGCACTGCACTGTCACTGTGATATCATGTGTGTGTTGGCATCGTGTTGTGCAAGTATTTTAGATCATATAAATATAGATCATATACACCAATAATGATCTGTAGGATTCAGTGTGCAAGTAGTTAAGGGTCCAAGATCATTTGGTGTGGCACAAATGTATCAGTAATGGTCTTGTCTGTTTTCTTGTCCCATAAGAGGAATTGACAGGAAAGACACAATACAGAGGCGTGCCTTTGGTTAACTTTTGAATTCACTAAGGGGGTTAAATTCTTCTTTTTAAAAAAAAAAAAGAAATAATCAGCATATTAGAATGATTTCTGAAGGTTAATGTTAATGTTAGACTGGAATAATCATGCTGAAAATTCAGTTTTATTGTCATGGGTATAAATTACTTAAAAAAATATTTATTGAAATGGAAACAATTCATTTAGAATTGTAAGAAAAAAAATCTATATTTGCTGTATTGTTTTTAGCAATTAAATGCTCTACTTGAGAGTTGTCTAAAAAATGTATAACATGCAAATCTAAAAATATTATTACACATTATTACACACCTACACATTAGCGTATTTGTTTATCACAGTTTCCAGGGATTTTTTTTTTTAATCACCATGGTATTTTTTTATATTAATATTTTATGTATTTTATGCTCCATGGTTTACTTAGTAGTACACACACAGTGGTGTGAAAAAGTGTTAACCGCCCCTTCCTAATTTGTTTTTTTTCCATGTTTGTCACTAGTAAATGTTTCAGATCGTCAAACAAATTTTAAATATTTTATAACACAAATAAACACAAAATGCATTTTTTTTAAATTAAGGTTGTTATATATTTAAAACAGGAAGGGGGCAAGCACTTTTCCACATATATTTTTTGTCACGATCTTCTTCTTGTTGATTCCATACTTTTGGCTGAAACTCTTCTCATTCCTTCACAACTCTAAAATCACAGAGAGAATAACCGAGAGGATAAAACTTGTGATATTTAGAAGATTCATAGTTTATGTTCGTAGCTCACCGGTTATAGCACACATAGACATTGTGTGTCTGGCTCAAATGTGTAGGTGTCCTTTAAAGTTCACTGTATCGGGCACATTTCTGAGCTGCAGGCGAGAATGGGATGCTCATTTATTATGTTGAATGTGCCTCACAAATAATGACACAACCACACACTCATACTCTCAGGAACACTTTTCTATCTAAAATGGGTCAGATCTCATAAGTTTATTGGGAAAAGGCACACAATGGTCTTATTTCTAGGTAGGCAAGCTATAGCAGGTTCAGCCTAATGCCTCAAGCAGAAAAACACAATGTAAATCTGGCACAAAGACCTTTACAACTCTATTACATGTCAAGTATTTGAGCTAAAATGACAGTTGGCCTTATGAGGCCTGTCTTCCAGCCTTCTCGTAGGCTACAAGGGATTTTCATTTTCAATGGACAATGAGTAGTTTGCTTCAATGGTTCAGAGCTTTCTACATGTCCAGGAAATAAACCTATAGTGTTCCCATAAGTTAAAGTCATCAGACAGATCTACACTTGGCACAAGAATTGTTTTCTGTTGTGCCTTAGAGCTATAATTGAACATTTTGCTGTCCAAGAAACTAAAGTGAATCTCGAGAGACTCCATGTTAACCACACTGGCTGATATATTTTTGGTCAATAAATCATTACATCAATTTATTTTGAGATACTAAATGCTAGATATCATGGGTTTGAAATGGGATGTGGTGTGAGCACTGTCATTCCAGACCTGTGCGACTTTCTTTCTTCTGTGGAATACAAAAAGACATTTAATGTAAAAAAATTAAGGTTTGGATGATGAGGCAAGGATGGTATCATTTGTATTTCCTTTTAAACATTCAAGCATATAATAATAAGCTGCTGATCAACTGTATCTATCTGATTCTCTACTCACATCTGTTCCTTGCTGTTTATTCTGGGCAGTTTTCTTGTCATTTCATCCTTTCCATATACAGTTAGTTTAATATTTTTTATTTGTGTTTGTGTTGCAGTTGCTGTCCGAGAGCCAGATTAACATGGTGAAGGTTGTCAACTCGGTGAGCGATGCTCTAAATGCCATGCAGAAGGAAACAGGAGGTCTGAAAGCCAGGGTGAAGGCTGACCTGCAGAGAGCACCAGTCAGAGGAGTTCGCCTTAAAGGCTGTGCTAATGGTAGGAGATGCTATTTGCCTGCCCATCTTCTATGTTTAACATGTTGGGGTTTTACCTTTGTGTCCATTGTCCATTGTCTTTTCTCCACTGTAAACTACCAAGCAGCAAGGCTGCCTTTATTTGTTTAAAAAAAATAAAAAATAGTAATATTGTGAAATGTTACAAAAACTTTACTGTATCCTCTTTTAAAACTAATTTAAAATGTAATTATTCTCTGTAACCACTGAAGCTAGAGTGTGATGCGAAGAGACAAGGAAACCACAGAAATGCAGCAGAAAACACATAAATCAGGGACTAGGACACATGCATCCACACATGACACAGTAAGTAATGTCAACGATAGACAAAGACAATGAGAAACATGACGGTATAAATAGGCAGGGTAATAATAAACAGCTGGCATTGATTACATGGGTGGCTACGGGAACATGGGAGGGACACACAGGAGGAGTATGACATGACTGTTACATTCTCGTAATGGCAAAGAAAATTCTACATAATTAGTCTTCAGTCACATTATCCTTCATAAATCCTTCCAATATGCTTATAATTATAATTGTATTATTAATGTTGAAAACAGTGTGCTGCTAAACATTTTGGTGGTAACAGTGGCATAAAACCTCTGTTTATTTGAAGTTATTTAATGAATAGAAAGCTCAAAAGAACAGCATTTATTTGAAATACAAGTTTACTAGCTTTACTGACACTTTTGGTAAAAATGCGCTGACCCCAACCTTTTGAGTTGTAGTTCATACTCAGTAGTGAATGATCACACACAGTGTTCATTCACATGTATCCAAGAGTTCATCCATCCCTCTCTTTACCCCAGGGAGTAATAATAATTAATTAAATTTATATAGAGTTGTATAATAGACGCTCAAAGCGCTTACATGGAATGGGGGGATCTCCTCAACCTCCACTAGAGTGCAGTAGCCATATTGTGCCAGGTACGCTCATACGCTCACCACACACCAGCTTATTGGTGGAGAGGAGACAGAGCGATGAAGCCAGAGTATATAAAATCAGAGTATGGGGGTGGTTAGGAAGCCATTATGGACAAATTTGGCCAGCATGCCAGGGTTACACCCCTACTCTTGCAAAGGACATCCTCACATTTTTAATGACCACGGAGAGTCAAGACCTCGGTTTAACATCTGATCCCCTTCCCTATACTGGGGCATTAGGACCCACACAGACCGCAGGGTGAGCACCCCCTGCTGGCCTCCTAACACCACTTCCAGCAGCAACCAAATAATTGCAAGGAGTCTCCCATCCAGGAAATAACCAGCCTCAGCCCTGCTTATCTTCAGTGGGCAACCAGTCTTAGGCTATAGGGTGACATTGCTTCCAGCAATAAAAGCAGAAAAGTAGACATTTGTCTTCCTGCCATCATTCTCTTTTTAGAAAAATTTAAAATAATTTTGTTTGCATGCAACATATATTGCTAATTATCTTAGAAGTCTTGTGACAGGTTCTTTTTTTGCAGGCCCTTAAAATCAGCAAATTTACATTTTGTAAAATTCAGTAGTTCAGTACATTCAGTAATACCTTGAGATACGTATCTCAAATATTTTTTTTCCCATAGGAAATAACAGAAAGAAAAGTAATCCATTCCGGCCTACTAAAAAACTCCTTTTTAACATGTTTTTAATTGCTATAGAAACACACACACATACACAAATAATAGTATATAAGGATTCCTGTGATATCAAATAAAATGTGGTTTTAATGATGAGTTCTTACCTTCGGGACCGATGATACAGTAGTGTAGGATCTTGTATTGAGCAGCCATATAACAGTGTAGCCTAACACCTGTTGCCCACTGAAGCTAAGCAGGGTTGAGCCTGGTTAGTACCTGGATGGGAGACCTCCTGGGAACAACTAGGTTGCTGCTCAAAGAGGTGTTAGGAGGCCAGCAGGGGGTGCTCACCCTGCGGTCTGTGTGGATCCTAATGCCCCAGTATAGTGACGGGGACACTGTACCGCAACAAGCAACGTCTTTCATACGAGACATTAAACCGAGGTCCTGACTCTCTGTGGTCATAAAAAATCCCAGGGTGTCTTTCGCAAGAGTAGGGGTGTAACCGCTGCATCCAGGCCAAATTTGCCCATTGGCCTTGGTCCATCATGGCCTCCTAATCTGGCCCTCTACTGGAGTCCATATGCAATTACCCCATAAATGAGGTGGGTTGAGCTGCTCTGAGTGCTTGACTACCTAGAGTCGGCTTCTGTAACCTGCTTATAACTCAAATATTTAATCATATCTCAAAACAAGAAGGCTTGCTCGTATCTCGCAATACTTGTATGTCAGGGCACTCATATCTCAAGGTATTACTGTATGTCATATTCTAAGGAGAATGGTAGAAATGGTAAAATCCAGCATTGCTGGTCACCAGCATAAAGTATGTTTTGCATGCTGGTTTGCTGATTCCCAACATTGGAATCTGGATGCTGGTTTACTACTTCCCAAAATGAGGCTGGTTGCTGGTTCCCAACATCCAATGCTGATTTACTGGTCCCCAACATGGGGCGCTGTTTGCTGGTTTGGTGGTCCCCAACATAGGAAGTGGGTTTACTTGTTAACCAGCATATGGTACGTTTTGCATGCTGGGACCTGCTTGGGATGCTGGTGTACTGGTGGACCAACATATGTTGTCTTTTAGGTGCTGGTATGATCACAAAAAACTAATGTGTATGTTATATATCACGTTTCTTAGTGTGCTCAAAAAAATATAAACCAAGACAATTATCCAATTGATAAAAAAAAGTATAGTTTAACCCTTTCGCACACAAGTTCTAAATATTCTCTCTGACCCCACAGCGTGATTTTTTTTTTAGGCGACCGTTATTTTAGAATGTTTACCTTATTGTTCCCATGGTGACGCGTCATGTTTGTCACGTTGACACACAGCAACCTCAGAAGCGCTTTATGACATGTGCATCGCATTTATTTAGTGTATGTCTTATTTTTCAAAATATTCACACACTTGTTGGCTATGTTATCAACTACCTGATATTTAGATTCTCAAATATGTGGAAATGAATGTGTTTTGTCGTTTAAAAACTTTTATAATGATCATATTAAATGATCTATGATGCGCGAAGGGCGCCGCCATGTTTGTTTGCGCCGCAGTTCGGAGAATCTGATCGGTCTGATTTATAACGCAAATTCAGTCGCTTCTCCCGAAAAACGTGACAGTAAGTGACCAGTGAAGTGAGAGAAGAATACAGTGAACTTTATAGTTACCTATGCAATGTGTATCTGATTTATCTGATCAATTTATAAATGAATGATTGCTATTTCTGCTTTTATGGACGTCAGTGTGTATTTTTCAAACTATAGATGTATTGTTTTGCGAGTACTTATGAGTATTTAAATGTCTGAAACCGAAAATAAAATCAAAAAATTGAACAAACGTGGTCTCAATCTATAGAGGGTAAAAGTAACACTGAAGCATTGTTACACTGAAATAAAGTACAGTAGAACCCCGACTTACGAAAATGATCCATTCCGAGGTTGGCTTCGTAAGTCAATCTTTTCGTAAGTCGGTCTGGCTCTTACATGTAAATCCGTTCCAAGCCCTACGAAAACCACATTTAATTTTATAATAAAGCTAAAATACACTCACCATACTGTCTTCCCTTTCACTTTAGCAACGATCTTCACATCCATGGCTAGTGATTAGAAAAAGTTTATGTTAACTGGGCACAAAATAATGGCTATGCAGCACGATGAAAACAAAACTTGTATGCGAAAGAGTAGACGAACTTTAGCGTTAGCGTAGCACAGACTAAATGGGAGATGAACACAGCTACGCAGTGGCTGGTGAGAGCGATGCTGACCAATAGGAGAGCAGGATGCTGCAGCGAAAGCTAGCGTCTGAGCCGGGAGACAGCCAATGGGATTGGTGCGAGTTTACGGGTCAGTGGCGCACGAATTTCAAAACAAAACTCGGAAATCGTCACCTCGGCTGAGATTTCGTTTTTCGCATCTCGATCATTTTGTCGCTACTCGGGCGAAAAAAAACCCGAAATCTTTTATCGGACGTCAAACTTTTCGTACTTAGAGCGTTTTGTAGATTCTCTACAGAAGTGAATATTGACCATTAGTGATGGCACCCACTGTGCCGAAGAAGCTGAAAATAAGAGGAATAGCAAGAACAGAAAAAAGAGAAGAGACAGCAGAACTCATTGACTTATTGAATCTCTTTTTCAACAGTTGATGAAAGGCCTATCACTATAAATGCTATCACAATTGACTACAATATTTCTTGCGCTTGACTGCGAATAAACAGCTTTTACTATGTACATTTTCTGGAAGCTGGATCTTCACATGCAAGTTCTCAAATTACCATTACATTTTTACTTTTTACATCATAAATGTGTTAAATATAGAAATATGCAAACAAAAACAAAGCTTGTGCCCAAAACACTTGTCCCACAAGACCATGCTTCTCCGTTTTGCTTGAGAACAGCATGACTTGCTGGTCCACCAGCTAGACCAGCATTACACCAGCACTAACCAGCATTAAACAGCCTGGACCAGCATGGAATTCATGCTGGTTTATACTGGATTTTTCAGCAGGGTAGTGATTAGTCACATGACATTTTGGCTCATGTGATTTGCTTTAAACGTTCTGTGGTCCCATGAGCAAAGATTTAGATTCAAATCATGTACTCTGACATCACCCACTCAGAATCACAAGCACTTTGATCCCCGAGCGGAGCGCTCTATTCCTCCTCCCACTGTTGACTCATTGATTCTCAATCCAAAGAACATCAGACAATTTCACGGAAAACTGTTTAAAATAGTGCACATAACTATTGTCTTCTTTTTGTGCCCCACTGATCTGAATTCTCATTAGACAAGTTGCTGGAAGCTGAAGGATAGTGTCTGTGTTTAAATTGTGCTCTTGGGAGGCCCAATGTGTCTTAAAGCATTTTGCCACTTTACTTTTAAGACTCTGATGTGTCTGCAGGAGCCACAGGTGTGACTTGAAATGAACACAGTATGGAGCAGACAATAACATATACACTCACCGAAAGGATTATTAGGAACACCTGTTCAATTTCTCATTAATGCAATTATCTAATCAACCAATCACATGGCAGTTGCTTCAGGGTTCTGGTCAAGACAATCTCGTGAACTCCAAACTGAATGTCAGAATGGGAAAGAAAGGTGATTTAAGCCATTTTGAGCATGGCATGGTTGTTGGTGCCAGACAGACCGGTCTGAGTATTTCACAATCTGATCAGTTACTGGGATTTTCATGCACAACCATTTCTAGGGTTTACAAAGAATGGTATGAAAATGGAAAAACATCCAGTATGCAGCAGTCCTGTGGGCCTTGTTGATGCCTTGTTGATACTAGAGGTCAGAGGAGAATGGGCCGACTGATTCAAGCTGATAGAAGAGCAACTTTGACTGAAATAACCACTCGTTACAACCGAGGTATGCAGCAAATCATTTGTAAAGCCACAACATGCACAACCTTGAGGAGGATGGGCTACAACAGCAGAAGACCCCACCGGCTACCACTCATCTCTACTACAAATAGGAAAAAGAGGCTACAATTTGCACAAGACGTTTAGATGGTAGTCAGAATTTGGCGTAAACAGAATGAGAACATGGATCCATAATGCCTTGTTACCACTGTGCAGGGTGTAAGGGTACGGGGGATGTTTTCTTGGCACACTTTAGGCCCCTTAATGCCAATTGGCATTGTTTAAATGTCACGGCATACCTGAGCATTGTTTCTGACCATGTCCATCCCTTTATGACCACCATGTACCCATCCTCTGATGGCTACTTCCAGCAAGATAATGCACCAAATCACAAAGTTCGAATAATTTCACATTTGTTTCTTGAACATGACAATGATTTCACTCTACTAAAATGGCCCCCACAGACACCAGATCTCAACCCAATAGAGCATATTTGGGATGTGGTGGTACGGGAGCTTCGGGTCAACATTTCAGCACCTTGTTGAATCAATGCCACGTAGAATTAAGGCAGTTCTGAAGGCGAAAGGGGGTCAAACACAGTATTAGTATGGTGTTCCTAATAATCATTTAGGTGAGTGTAGGGTAGGGGAGAGTGTTTTTTATAATCAGGGAAAAGTAAAGGACCAGGAAATTGAGAAGCAACAGTTTCCTTGGAAAGACTGGTATAAAATCATGTTGGCTAACCTTGTAATATTTCTTTGGTCATTAAATTAGCCATGGCCAAAGATATAGTTCAGATATTTGATGTCCTGTAACCATCCAGGGATATTGTCTTTGTGTCTGATGTCTTTGTGTCTCTCTTCTTCTTTCTGCTTCAAGGCTCTCGACCACGGGACTGTAGTGATATATATGCTAGTGGTCAGAGGGAAGATGGAATCTACTCTGTTTTTCCCACTCATTATCCTGCCGGCTTTCAGGTCTACTGTGATATGAGCACGGAGGGAGGTGGCTGGACGGTGAGTCACATGAACTGTTATTTTTCTGAGTTTGTTGTAATATCCACCACCTGAGAATTAAATGATATTGGGGGTATTTTATTCTCATTTTAAAATGAATTAAACAACTTCTTATTCATTTGATATGTGGATTTACACATGGGGAAGAACAGCCAGCTCAAAAGGGAGATGTGTGGATTGTCGAATGGACTGATTTGAAAAATGTTTTGGGTGGGTGGGTACCTGAAGGTACCCAACTGGTAAACCACTAATATTTGGTGACGGGTGGAATAATATTTACATTGTCATTTGTGGTGCGTAACACATTTGCGGTCAGGAATCAATATGCACAGATGGATTGTAGGTCCAATAGCCAAATCTGTTTTGACTCAATTTGGTACACGCTCAATTCGGTAGCCAGCTGCTTCCAAACTGTTATGTGCATATTTGATTCACGCATTTTGCAGCGGTTTGCAGCATTGAGCATTATATTGCTCTAAATTGAAGTCAGTTGAGTTTTCTTTTTTATGCTGCTAAGAGGACCAACAACCACATATACACACCAGGGTTTCAGGAGAGACAACTGTATTTTAAAATGGGTCGGGTCTTCTATTAAGCATGAAATGTTAATAGGGTCTAGTGTTTTTCAAAATATATTTCAGGTGGGTTAAATTATGACAGAAGTTTTATATTTGAGGAATGTCAAATTATCCATTTAAAGGACTGCAGAAGAAAGAAAGGCATACAGGTTTGGAATGACATGACAGGTCAGTAAACAGTGACAGGATTTCATTTATTTAGGTGAACTATCCCTTTAACAATGCACAATGCATATGCAGATAAAATATGCAGATGCATGATTTGTTTAATCCATCACATTTCAAGCTGTCTGTTGTGCTTTTCTCAATTTTAAATCTGATTTTAAAACCCAGTTTGGGTAGGCTAAAAAAACAATACAAAAACCAAACAAAGAAATGTCAAATACTTTTGATATCATGTGCATCTAACCTCTCTTAAAACCCATAATCCACCATCTGGTTCAGTTATAACATTTTGCTATACTGCTATCTTTTTTGAGGTTCTTAACAGAATAAAGCTAAAAGTTCCTGTCATATTTGACTGCTCAAAAAGATTAAATGTATTGTGAAAGCACTTTTTCAGATTGATATGATTATGATGACAATATGATTTTGATGATAGTCAGTTATTCTGATTACTTTGAGTTTTGCGATTGTGTATCCACTGGGTCTCATAGGATTGAATCCTGCTGACTATGGAGGCTCTTCTATCCTGAACCCTCCCTAAGGGATCAATAACATCTTCATCCACATCTATATATCTGTACACAGTGGCACATTCTGAAGTCATCTGTCTATATGTAAATATGTATGGCTCACAAAACTGTGTAATCCATCACATTGCTGTATTTGTTTCTTGAAAGTTTGAGTGTGAGAACGTGAGCGAGGAACAATAGGAAGGACAGTTTCTTCAGATCTTCTGCCACACAGATGGTTTCTCTTTCCCCCATCAGGTGGATCAGTGCATAAATGTTAATACTGTACAAAAAACTCTTATTTTATTGATTACATAGATACATATTACATACATATAAGATGTGAAATACACATTACATGTGTGTACATGCATAGATTACACATGTCTGTGCATACAATATATGAATGTACTGTATATGGAAAAGTGTAATTCAGTCACATCAGAGAAGCTGTTGGTAAAAGAGAGCGATAGAAAGAGAAAGATGTTGAGAGGAAATGGCTTGAGGCGAGAGATGGCGCATGCAGTCTGTCAGGCTATTAGTTCTTCACAACCATCCTACTCTTTTCTGCTCAAGAGACTTTTGCAAGTGGGAAAGAAGACACCCACAGTCGTAGTATATGTCTGTGTGGTGGGATTTGGGGGCTTGCCTTGAATTAAGCAAAACAACTTTTTTTCAACATTTATAATAATAAGTAGTGTTGCTTAAGCTGTAAATTAGGATATTAGAGTGATTTTATATTAGAATGATAAATTATAAAATGGTTTTATTAAATGGTTAAATAAAAAATAGAAATTGGTGCTTTTTTACTGTTTTTTTTTTTTTTTTTTTTACCAAATAAAAAAGGGTCATCACTTTTTACCACTTTGAGCTTAGGTGAACACACACCTTTGTCCGTAGTCACTACAAGGAGTTTAGAATGAATTCCACCTACTCCTATCCATTTTTTGATATCTAATATTTGATTGCATGTGTTCGCAAAGCCATGGACTGTCCTGATGATGTTAGCTTACAGTGAAGTGTGCCAGTGCTACAACAAATGGAATTGGTAATAAAAGAACTGTTGGACTGAGATACTTTGAGCCTTTGCTGTGACCTACAGATTTGCTTTAATATCAAAATGAGACCTTTCAATCCACTCGTTCTTTATGTATTTGTTGCTTGTTGTTTTCATTTTGGCAGGGAGCATGACAGAGGAAAGAGAGAATGCTTCTTTCTGCCAGACACAGGGAGCTCCTATAAATAGGAATGGCACCTTTTTCCCCCCTCAGCATTAATGCTAAATAGTAAAATAGTAAAAAGAGAGGTGATGCAGAGAGGCACACAGGTGAAAATCAGTTTCTGCTACACTGATATTTATTCAGGTAAAACATAAGCTTAACATTACATACATACACACACACACACACACACCTTTGACAGATGAAAGTACAGTGGTGTCAGTCAAGAAAGATGTTTCACATCTTCTCTTTTGACTTGATGCATTACAGGCTCATTTTGTGTGTCTCTTTCTTTCTCCTTCTTTTACTTTTTTCTCTTACACACACATGCAAAAACACATTTATTCTTGCATGCACAAACACCACACACACTCGTGCGCATTATCACCTGTGGTGGTGATATTCAGTATTCTGTTCGTGACCCGCGCTCTGCCCTGAGATAATGTATTCCTCTATTATTATTTTATCTGCTAAAAGGAGAGGACTAAAAATGAGCACTATATAAATCATTTATGGTAGCATATCTATTAGAGTGCTACGTGATCTGGCATTATCAAATGGTGCTTTTATCAAAAGTACCCAAAACTCCTCTCTGAAATATTAAAAAAGCACTAAGACCTGAAATGTAAAAGTTTTAAATTGAAACTCAATTTGTGGACACACTATTGGGGGGAGGGGGCAGTACTTGGAATGCAACTTGTTTTTCTTCCCCTTCTGGATAAATGCTTTTCAGTGTCTGGCTATTTCTTATTACTTATTCATATTTCATAGCCCAGTTGTATATTTCCAAATGTGTGTTTTTAAATAATTGCGCAGGGCGAAGGCAGTTCCACAGGTTTGTAGCTGTGATTATATAGAGTAAGCCTCTATTTTCATAAAACACTACATGGTGTAGGATTTATGTTATGTGATTAGGTTTTGTGATAACATGAGGGGCTAGAATTCTAGACATGGAAAATAGCACGAGGGAAATGTCAGAACATTGATTTATTTTATTATTTTGAACTGAAAACAATTTTGCAGGGTTGATCTTTTGGAAATGACCATCTTTAATGGTGGCTAAGTGTGTATATGTGGTGTAAGCTGTTAAACAAATCATTGTTTTCCTGTTTGGGTACATGCATAAAAACAACCCTCCAAGAAACTGCATAACAATTCACTGGCATTGTGAACAAACAATGAAAAATAGGTGTTGTTATGTTTGACATTTTATGAATATCATTTGTTATTTTTAAATTATTGCTAACCATTGTTGTGGGTTTGTTGTGTTTATAATTATTATTAATAATATTTACAGCATTAACTGCTGTACATTTACAGCATTTACTAACCTTAATATATGTAGAAACTAATATTAATAATGTTAAACTTGTTTATTAACTGTGAACCATTATAATCTTTTTTTAATAATTTAATAATTAATGTACAGTATTTAAAGAAATCTTGTTTAATTTATAAATATAACCTACTTCAGTCAATTAAAATTAACGTATACAATTTTTAATTTTAAAATGTATTTGAAGAAATTACCTACCATCATATTATTAAAATTAATATATTAATGTCTATGTATACAGCCACAGAGTGTTACTGAATCAGGTTACTCCAGTACTACCACACACACACACACTCTCTCTCTCACTCTGTCAATCTCTCTCTCTCAATTCAATTTTCAATTAAATTTAAGTGTGCTTTATTGGCATGCCAATTATTACAATGTATTGCCAAATCATTTCAAACATTACATATACAGTACATACATCAATGTAGAACAATCAATAAACCTTTTAGAATTCTACAAACAATTTAGAATTCTGTATGTGTCTGTGTGCTTGAGTGAGTGAGTGTGTGTGAGCGCATCACTGATTGGTTGACTTCTCCCTTCTTTTGTGACAGGCATCAATGTTTTTTGCTGCTAGTAAGATACAATCTCTTTTTCACCTAATAAATATTGGACTTGTGTTTTATTGCTTAACTTTCTGAAGTCAGGGCAAAATATTTACATTTTTGGAGAAAAAAATATTTTCTGCTGTATCTGCTGTAATCATGGTCAATGACTCTAAATCTTCATTTTAAACATCAAACATGATTCAATCTTTCCTAATTGATCACTCCAAACTAATCCACTAATTCCTGTCCATGGCAGGAAAAGAAGGATGGTGGAGGAGAACAGAGGGAGAGAGATAAACGTTAAGAATTGACGACTGAGAATATTAGTGAAAAAAGGAACTCTCAAAGAAAGAGGGTGAATGGGGAAAAAGGAAAAAAGGTTGTGCGGGCAGAGAACAAAAGATTGGCTTTTAAGACCTAGCTTCATAAGCGTATTGAAGGAGCATATGTTCCCATCCCTGCTGGCTGCATTCTCACAGCTCCCTGAGAATGTGATCCTGTCAGAGGAACATGAAACTACATCTCTACAGCTATCATTTCCTTGCTGCATTAATTCTCTCTCTCTCTCTCTCTCTCTCTCTCTCTCTCTCTCTCTCTCTCTCTTTCTTTCTATTTCTCGTCTTGGTGAGGAATGGTGAGGAAAGCTGGTTCAAGCTTATCGTGCTTATCTCCACATGGTTACTGAGGCTACGTACAGTTGGGTGTCACCATTTGAAAAATAAACTCTGATTATTATTATTATTTTTTATTATTTTGTCCTGGCTCATTTGTTGGCTTGTAGGCTTTTTAAAAAAATGCAAAACTTTGAAGCATGCCTATGTCAAGCAAACATTAAATATTTGTCTTGTCATATTTGCTTTATAGTTGAAATTACAATTATTTGATTTCATTTATTTTTTAATTTAATTTCAATTTATTTTAATTCTGCTTCCTCATATTCAAATTCAAATAGCAATTCTGCAACATTGCCTCCTCAATTCAAATGTAATTCAAATAGAGGATCTGAATTTAAAAAAAATCAATTCTGAATTAAGCATAACACTTTGTTTTACAAATATTCAGTTGTGTTTTATCTTTCGTTTTCATGTACTTTTTGTTTGTATTCATCCGTTTCCTGTGTTCCTTTGTTTTTTTTCCCCTCCTCGTCTTGTCATGGTTATTAGTGACATTAGTTTTAGTTCAACTGTGTTACATTAATTACCTCATTTGACAGTATACTTAAGATTAGCCCTTTCCTGAGTTTAGTGTCTGGTCTCATTTGTGTTAGCGTTTGTTTATTCTGATTTTGATTACGCTGTGGATTACAATAAAGGATTCATGTTTGAACTATCCTTCTTCATTGTCTGCGAACAGAAGACCAGACCCCCAAAACATGGATTATACTGCTTAATTATAACTATAGAACTTTAATTCCAGCAATTGCCCAAAAGGGCTTTAACTTTTTTTAATTTCACTGAATTAATTTCAGTTCTGCCCTCTTGCCTTACGATGATGAAACCTTCAAATTGCTTTGCTACAGCGGGGCAAACTACCACCATCTAGCCTCTGATCCTTTCGCTCCACATGAGCCTGTCAGCAGAACCTTGTCACTCTTTTTACACCACAGACTTTAGAGCTAGGGGTGAGCGAGTACAGCATTATCTGTATCTATATGAATTATCCATAATTATCAAAATATGGGTTGATCAGAAATTTTTATATTTATTGCTGAACTATGTACATGACAGCATCAGCATTGAGCTTCAGGTCAATGGTTTTGATCACAATATCAAACCAACTTTAAACAGAACAAGTTTTGCAACAATGAATGCAACACATGCAGTTGTAATCAAGAAATCATTATTTTTAATCATTATTTTTTTGTGTGAAGTCAAAAAACTGGTTAGAGCCAGCAGACTGTTAAAAAAAAAAGTCCGACAGGCAGAGACGGAACGCTAGTCACATTCTACCAAGCACCACGTTTGAAAAAAAAAACAAGTTTACCAGAACTATACTGGTTAATAATTAAGTACTACAAACAAAGTGAAATAAAAAACAAAGCTGAAGAAGCACTAAACGTTAACGGAAAAGACCCGCGAACCTGAGTGACTGAGCGAGAGATAGAGAGAGAGAGAGAGAGAAAGAGAGCTGTTCTCTTCTCAGTGTTCTGCATGTGAATGAGCAGGGCGGGACACAGCAAACCTGTATGTGTAGGGGAGGGGTGCTGTGACTAGAACGCACACACAGTCAGCCACCCATTGAGGATTTTTATTCAATCAGAGCACAGATATTGACTCGTATTACTCGTATATTACTCATACTCGGCAAAAGTGCTTTATCTGTACCGGATACTCGTTTCAACTCTATTAAGAGCCTTCCGCTGCACTCAGTGACTCCACTCCTATAGCTAAAATGGGTTCCTCCTTCCATCCAGCTCTGCCGTTGCACTCTGGTCTCACCAGCTCTTATCTTCCGGGAGGTGGTGTTATGTTACAAATACTGTATTCAGTTGTGTTTGTTCTTAGTAATGATTTCATGGAATTTTAGTTTGAATTCATGAGTTTTCCTGTGGTCCTCTTAATCCCCCCCCCCACACACACACACACACACTTCTCTTGTGTTTTCATGTTTACTAATGTCACTAGTTTGTCTTCAGTTTCATTAATTGTCTTGCATGTCAGAATACTCAAGTTCAGCTTTTTCCTTTTTTTGTCTAGTCTTGTTGCATTAGCGTTTGTGTGTAAAACTTCCGTTTTATGCTGTGGATTACTATTTAATATTTTTGATTTGTTTTAACTTTATTTTTCATCAGATGGCATGGGTGGCAAATAGGTAATATGGCCACAATTTAAAAATGGGTTCGCAAGATATTAATTCTCTCATTTTAGGTAAATTGTCGCCACAAATTGGCACAACAAAGACGAAACGAAGAAATAAATGTAAACATTGTGGACACAATACTGTGTATTTATCATCATGTTATGTGCAGGGCCCTTGTATTTTCACCTTTGAAAATCGACTTGACACTTCTGGAACAAGAACATTTTTAAGAAATTGCACAAAAGTATTTGAACGTTTTGTAGCAGTCAAATGTTAATATAACATGTTTATATTCAGTGAGCAATTTTTAGGTGTCATTTATAGCCATGTGCCACTTTTTCTGTATAATTCAGTGAAAATCGTGCACTTTAAGTTCTGCAGCTTCTGTTGTAATCAGCGTGGTATTTACCGGTCAAATGCAATAAGAATTTAAGCAGCTGTCAGTTGTCTCATTGACATCGACAGGCACACTGATCTCTTAATGACTGTTAGCCATCCAAGACCCGAGACAGTAACACCACATTTACCATTACACCTCCCCCACTCACACTCTTGTTCATTGTGCTGTTTTCCAATGAATGGTAGTAGATATGTCTAGTGTTCTAATGCTGTCACCCACGGGTTATTTGTCACTTACTTAAGCATTATGCAGTGAAGCTTTATAAGCCTTCAGCTCAAAAGGAGAAAAGGAACAGTGCTGAATATCTGTTAACTAATGTCACTGCATTAGTTAAAAAAACCAAGACAAGTGGTATCGGTAAGCAAATTATGCCAGAATAATATTCCCTTTCAAGAGAACTTGCCCTGCATCAAGCGCTATGTGAATGCTATGTAATTGCATCATGAAGCCCAAGTGTAATCAAACCAATTGTGTGAAGAGACATCATGAACCAGGAAACTGTAAAGCCATAGCAAACATCCGGCAGCTTCTGTATCTTCAGTAGACATTTGTATGATTGTTTGTCTTATGTATTGTTTGTCTACCAACGATTCTAAGAACAAACATGTGAAAATGGCACACAAAAAAACACTTTACATTTCAGGCCTTGTGTTCATCCCTGCCCTTGTTAATATTACACAGGTCTTGTGTGTTTTCTGTTTGGGAGCGGAGCATGCACGGTCAGTGCCTGAGAGCAGTGGTTGATGAGAAGAAAGCTCTGATTGAAAGATATGATTAAAAAGAAGCTCTGCGCCCACCTTGCGCTCTTCAAGGAGAGTGTCCAGTCTCACAGTCCCGCTGTAGCGGAGGCTCAGTGGTGATCTAGCTCTTTGGGACCACAAATAGATCTATCAGAGGGGTGCTAGATTTGAGAAAGGCACTGCCCTATCTCTGACCTTGCACATTTGATCTAGTTCCTTAATTCAGGCTGGAAGCACGCTATGCAGTTCCTTCTGCCTAGTGAGAGGTATTGCAACAATCCAGTTCTGAGGGGCTGTATGTTGTCAGGGTCGAAGCTGGAGATGTAAATTCAACACCTCACTCTCCAGTTTACAGCGGCAACACTCTGGTCCCGCTGTTGCTCAGCGGCGATCTAGATCTATAAAGAAATGTGTGTGTGTGTGTGTGTGTGTGTGTGTGTGTGTGTGTTTGTATGTAATATATATATTAGAGGAATTACAGAAGTGTGTTGTTGCTTTATCTCTACCCTCACCTGCCAGGTCTAGTGCCTACTCTCAGGGTTCAGAAACACACACTGAGGTTTCTTCTGCCACAGAGGGGGACACTGGTGAGCCGGAGATGAAGATTCTGAACCATCTCATTCTCAGGCTTGCAAAAAAAGACCTAATGGAAGGGTTTGACGTGGGAAATTATAAGAAAAAAATGTAAGTCCTGTCTTTCCCCTTACCTGCTGGGTCCAGTGCCTTTTCTCAGGGCTGGAAAGACACTATGTGGTTATGTCCACCAAGGGAGAAGCGCTAGTGCTGCAACTATCCAGTTATGAAGATCTGAATATTGCTTGCGTCAAGGCTGGAGATTTCTAGATTCTAGCCCCCAATGACCTGATGGAGATTTTGTTTTGCGCTGCTGCCAGGTTTAAAAAGAAAAGGAAAGAAAAGTACACTCTGGCCAGCAGAGAGCAGGATATAAAAAAAGAGCTCAAGTGAGCACATTTTCCCCTTGTTTTCCTGAACTCCAGATCGAGGTGTTTACAGTTTACACCTCATTATATGGTGCCCGTTTCCTTTGGTGCCCTCATGGGGCCGTTCTGCTAACCCTGCCACATCATGCTTCAGGGCGCAGTGGTCCCAAGTGAGTGCGACACCTGACCTCCAGACCTGGTGTCCCTCCTCGACGTTTCTCCTTTAGAGATTCCAATCAGGAAGGAGATGGGTAAAAAAGGTCCCCAGTGTCCAAACAGAGAATGAGCAAGTGGATAGTCTAGGCTATTTGCTAGCTTATAAGTTGGCTGGTTGACCGCGCCCTTGGCAATCCAAGCCCACTCTACTAGGAGTATGGCTAGCATATAGACCTTCTGTCAGGAGTTTTTTTTTTTTTTCACTCCTGACATGCACTTGTCGCTATGGCAGTGTGGGCATAGGAGTCCCCATAGGGCTCGATGCAAAGCAAGTTCCCTTAAAAGGGAACGTCTCAGTTATGTATTTAACCTTAGTTCCCTGAAGAGGGAACGAGATGCTGTATCTTTTTTTGCCACATCTCCCACGTGCCTGCCAGCAAAGTTTACTGATAGACACTTTGGAGCTGCCAACTGTGATTAGTGATTCACATTGGTTTGATCTCACAAGTGACCATACCAACTTTCTGAGATAATTTGAGACTTTTTACCAACTAATCCTTTTGTGAAATTTTTTTTTTGTTTTATAGCTTTGCTTGTGCTATACTTATTTTAAAAACGACTTGGTTTTAAATGTCCTAATATATTGTCATACAATGGAATTCATACATTCAGGCATACTTTTTTCTAACACCAGTGTTTGCTAGCTTGGTATTTCGTTTTTGAATTCATCGTTTCTATTTTATGGTGTTTCTTATCTGACCATTTAAAAATAATATTCTCAGGATATATTACTTGTATTAATTTAAGTGTGCAAACAAGTGAGCTCAAGATAAAAGTTTTATGCATAAATCTCAGTAAATTAATTCTAAGCAGAGCCAATGTCATATTGATATAATTTAAAATGTTGTGTTGGCTTTGAAATTGCATTGCGTTTAATTAATAATAACAATAAATAATAAATAAAAAATTTGTGCTGCACAAACACCTATTTTAATCAAGGGAATTATAATGGTCAGAACCTAAATCTTACTAATTAGTCAGTCTAACCAATAAAGAATAAATGTTTATTGATTTTCTTTCTAAATGATGTTGTGTTGCATTAGGAATATGAAGACAATATGCAACACGACGAGAGCCCATATTTCAGTTATTTTTTAAAGACAGGTGAATTCTAGGCTAAATGTAAAGCTATGAAAATTCTCTAATGTTCAGTTTCATTGGACTATTAATTTAAAGCTAAATAATAACTCACCTTACACAAATGAAAAATTTTAACTGCGACGTCATGATTTAGCTCTTATAAATATTTAAAGAATGGAATAAACTCAAAACCTAAATAATCCAGGCTTATTTCTTGATGAATGTAAAAGGCATAACCCAAGTGACACATCAAATGTCATATAGCACTTAAAAATTGACTTGCAATTAGTAAAGATAGCAGAGCCTTCAAACCTTTCAGTGGAAAAATCATTTTCACTTTTTTATCAAATGAATTGTCAATTAATTTCACATAGGTTCTGGACTGATAAACCATTATTGATGCCCTCGTCTGCCATGATCCTCCATTGGTGACTTTAATTAAAAGAGAATCTTTGATTAGTCAAGTCTGCAGCAACTGACATTTTGGATGCAGTTTGTCATTTGCGGTGAAATGGCACCGTCGTGACACAGAGACCACAGGGCGACTTTCACAGATTACTGCATTCTAAGGGTTTCTGATCAATTACTGTAAACTCCAGGGTGTGAAAAGGCATAATGTTATATGAGGTGACATCTTGTCTTTTGATTGTGTGAATGACAAGAAACTGCTCGTTGAACCTTTTGGTAATTTTTTTTTCCTTTTTCCATCTGCAAGGATAGACAGACAATACAAATTCACAAACATTTTCCTCATATGTGAATTATTTCATTTATATTAATAGCTGTGTGGGAAATTACATACATTTTAATGGTCCTACATTTACAGGTCTTCATTCAAATATTATTTTTGATATCCACATTCAACATGTTCAACGCCGTAAGGGTGACAGAATTTAAATTTTTAGGTGAACTATCCCTTTAATAATAACCTGTATACCCCAATGTTGTCAAGTAATCAAGTTACTATCACTGAACATTACTTAAAATACCACTTTTTGTGTCAACATTTTTACTGGTGTGTTTAATGTACTCATTTGTAGGAAAAATCTTTTAAATTAAGATTCAAAATGTAATGAACTCAAAATGTCAAATTGCTGTCAGCAGTACAGAGGCACTACTGTCTAATCCAGGGGTTTTCAAAGTGTGGGGCGCGCCTCCCCTGGGGGGCGCCAGAGCATGCCAGGGGAGGCGCGGAGAGTTGTAAAAAAATTATAGTCTAATAATAACTCGCCGAACTTGTATTAAACCTCCTTCATTTTACACTTCGTTCACTTCAAGCGCCCCCATCAACAATCGTGCATCGTGTCAACGATCGCGTCGCGTTTTTTTTGGAGGGGGGGGGGGGGGGGGGGGGGGGGGCGGCATTGGGTAAGTTGTGTCAAAAGGGAGGCCCACTGTCTCAGACTTTGAAAACCTCTGGTCTAATCTAATAGATGAAAGTCAAAAAGTCCCAAGTGCTCATGTTCTAAGCTGTGCCTTGATTGTTTCACACTGGGACAGACATTTTTCAGTATTGCGAAGTGGGTATATATTTTCCCAAAGTGTAATGATACGATGTTGCAAGAGATCCCTTGAAAGAGAACATCTCAAGTCACACATGAAAAGGGAACGAGAATCTACGTCCCTTTTACTCCTTGCATGCCTGGGAGTAGCTTGTTTCAGTTGATCAGAAGGCTAAAACAGCTGTGATGCCAGTTCCTCTTATAGCTTCCGCATTCCGCCAGGATAGTCATCATGATAAAGACCCCTGCAGTGTGAATGGCAGGATAATGTATTACATGCCTTTAAATTTTACAAAAAAATATTACTTGTAAAAGTTTTATACTGATGTGCAAGGTATGAAAGTACTTACATTCTGAGTTGTGCTTGACAAGCTTCACAGCAGGAGAGGCACTAGTCAGTGTGGCACAGTGGTAATTCCATTCCCCAAAGTGGACACAGCGGGAACGTCTCAGATTATGACTGTAACACTTGTTCCCTATCAGTCAGTCACGTTCGACGTTATGTCGGACTGACGTCATGGGGTCTCGCTTGGGAGCCCAATCACCTCCCAATATAACTAAACGCGCCAATGAACATTGGCTAGTGAGATTTGCATGCCGAGTCCCGCCCCACCCGGCTTTCGGGTATAAATAAGACCGGCATCGCTCACTTCATTCATACTTTTGCTTCGGAGCCGAGCGGTTGTAAGCAGCCGTTCTTTTCTGATCATCCTCCAAAGAGCTTGTTCTTTTCCGGCTGGAAATACGGCGCGACAGCGGTGGTGCGTGTCTTCCCAGCGCAACGTGTTCCCCCTGTGTGCCTCGGTTGGAAGAGCAGTTTTCTCTAAAAGAGCAAAACGCGGACAATCAGCGTCTTTTTCAAGATGCCTTTTCGTCCGTGTGTTTCTGGATGCGGTCGTTTCCTGACCTCATCTGACGGCCATGAGCACTGTTTCTCGTGTCTGGGCAGACAGCACGCTGAGAGAGCGCTTGTGTATGGTTCATGCTCTCTCTGTGGGGGCATGACCATGTCGGTGTTGCGGTCGCGGCTCGTCCTCTTTGATACAGAGGTTCGAGCCCCCTCTGCTGCTACCCATATCCCCTCTGCTTCTCATGGTAGAGCTGAGGGGTTGGTTAGCACTCTGGGTGACCTGAGGGTTACAGTGGGAGCTTCTTCATCAGGCCACCCCTCACGAACCTCCCACTCCTCTTGCACACCGTGTGCCGTCGAGTTGCCAGGCGAGCCACCAGGTCCCCCACGTGAGGTGCCTCGGGTCTCGTTTGGCGCGTCGGATGAGGATTGGATGTCGATCGCTGCATCGGAGAGTGGGCTGTCATCCTCGAGTGAGGAAGCCGAGCAGCGACCCCCGAGGGTGGAATCAGATCGGGAAATGATGGCCATGCTTTCCCGGGCTGCCGCAGGCATTGGGCTCGAGTGGAACCCTCCACCGTCACCCGAGCGCTCGCGACTGGATGATTGGTTTCTGGGCACGGAGCGCGGTTCACTGCCTCGCTCCGCCCCGGTGCCTTTCTTCCCGGAAGTGCACGAGGAGGTCAGTTAGTCGTGGAAGGCACCTTTTACTGCCCGAAGCCGCTCTCTGGCCTCCTCCGCTCTCACTACCCTCGACGGCGGGGCTGCCAAGGGTTACGCGGACATTCCCCAGGTGGAGCGTGCAGTTGCGGTGCACTTGTGCCCGCAAAATGCTGCCACCTGGCGCAATCATCTGCGCCTCCCGTCCAAGACGGGTAAGTCGATGGCAGCTCTGGCTACCAAGGCTTACAGCGCCACTGGACAGGCAGCTTCCGCCCTGCATGCCATGGTCATCCTGCAGGTCTATCAGACAAAAGCTCTTAAAGAGCTGCACGCCCCTCCGGGCGACTAAGGTCACGGCGCGGGCCCTCGGCCAGACGATGTCCACACTTGTGGTCCAGGAGCGCCATCTCTGGCTGGACCTGGCTGAGATGAAGGACACCGACAAAGTTCGCTTTCTCGACGTCCCCATCTCCCAGGCTGGCCTCTTCGGCGACACTGTCGTGGATTTCGCTCAGCAGTTCTCGACAGTGCAGAAGCAGACTGAGGCGATAAGCCACATCTTGCCCCGGAGGGGTTCTGCCAAACCGCCGCGGGCTGTCCCTCAGTCTGCTCCTCGCTGAGGGCGTCCCCCCACGGCTGCAAAGGGACCGGCCGGACCGGAGGCCTCCCCCCCGGCCCCTCCCCCCACAGGAAGGCGACGCAACCCGTCCAGACTGCTAAACCCTCCAAGAGAAAATCTAAGCGGTCCTGAGACAGGCGACCCAGAGGTGGCAGGAGCAGCTCGTTTCCAGGAGCTGGTGAGGGCACCACTCCTTCCCCCGGAGGAGGGCCGGGTGGAGAATCTTTTGTTTCTTTCTGTTCCGCCACATTTTCAATCGCCCACATTTTCAATAAAAGAGCAGTTTCCTCCATCTCTGGGTCATACTCGGCCCAAGCTGACAGTGGGCGACGCGTTGCTTCCCCCCTCTCACCCGACCTCTCTTTCGCCGCGGACAGGGAGCGGGCAGGTCAAGGACCTCACGGGGGCTATGGAACCAGGTAAGTGCACCACACTCGCCGCCCCAACTCCGGGACGCCATGCCTCCTGGGTTGGGCCTCAGAGCTCCCTGCTGCCCCCCCGCGGGTCCGTCGGTCGTCCCCTTGGTGCCTCTCGAACGGAGTTTGGTTGCCTGGTTAGCGCTTACCACTCCGTCTCGTTGGCTCATTCGGACAATCAGACTCGGCTATGCGATTCAGTTCGCCAGGCAGCCCCCCAGGTTCAGCGGCGTTCAGACTACCTCAGTGGCAGGCAAGGACCTTCCTTCGCTTTGCGTTCGAGGGTCGGGCATACCCGTACAAGGTCCTCCCCTTTGGTTTGTCCCTGTCTCCCCGTGTCTTCACCAAGGTCGCGGAGGCTGCCCTTTCCCCCCTCAGGGAGATGGGAGTCCGCATCCTGAATTATCTCAACGACTGGCTCATTTTGGCACAGTCGCGGGATCGGGTGTGCGAGCACAGGGACTTGGTGCTCAGGCACCTCAACCATTTGGGGCTTCGGGTCAACTGGGAGAAGAGCAAGCTCTCCCCTGTGCAGAGCATCTCCTTTCTCAGTTTGGAGTTGGACTCGGTCTCCATGTCAGCACGTCTCACCAACGAACGTGCACAGTCAGTGTTTAACTGCCTGAAAGTAGTCAGGCGGAAAACAGTGGTCCCACTGAAACAGTTTCAGAGGCTCCTGGGGCATATGTCATCCGCAGTCGCTGTAACACCGCTCGGATTGATGCATATGAGACCACTTCAACACTGGTTACGGGACCGAGTCCCGAGGTGGGCTTGGCACCAGGGCACATTCCGTGTGGCAATCACACCGGCTTGTCGCCAGACGTTCGGCCCTTATTCGGACCTTGCTTTTCTACGAGCCGGAGTTCGTCTAGGGCAGGGGTCGGCAACTCGCGGCTCTTTCACCCCTGTGCTGCGGCTCTTTCATCCCCTGCACATAAGTTGTAGCAGCAGTCCCGCTGTGAAAAAGGCCATATGAGAGGAATAAGAGCGCTGTTGCGCTGACTGTTTCAGGGGACTTTTGTTCTGAAACTACGACGCGCATTAGTTCAGAAAGTTCAGCGGTTCAGTTCAGAGTGAATCATAAATCACCCACCGCGGCAAATATCAGTTAACTATTATACATGAGCGCTGGAGAAAAGCCAATAACTTGGTTAACAGCCTCGGAACGAGTGCCTATTGTGTGTTTTGTGCGTCTTATAAGAGTGAGTTCACAATTACCACTATGTTTGCTTATGCACATACTCACCTTTGTTGTGAAGGTGCCACCTGCGTGCCATTTACATTCCGGGCGAGCTCAAATCGTGCAGCCGACGCGCTCTCACGACAGCTCACGTTCCCAGGAGAATGGAGACTCCACCCCCAGACGGTCCAGCTGATCTGGAGTCGATTCGGGGAAGCGCAGGTAGACCTGTTCGCTTCCCGGGAATCCTCCCACTGCCAGTTGTTCTTTTCCCTGACTGACGGGACCCTCAGCACGGATGCACTGGCACACAGCTGGCCCCGGGGCCTACGCAAATATGCGTTCCCCCCCAGTGAGCCTTCTTGCACAGACCCTGTGCAAGGTCAGGGAGGACGAGGAGCAGGTCTTGCTAGTTGCGCCATACTGGCCCAACCGGACCTGGTTTCGTGACAGCCCCTCCCTGGCACATTTCCTTGAGGAAGTACCTGCTTTCTCAGGGACAGGGCACCATTTGGCACCCGCGTCCAGATCTTTGGAGCCTCCACGTGTGGTCCCTGGACGGGACGCGGAAGACTTAAGTTTCCTACCACCGGCGGTGGTAGACACTATCACTTCGGCTAGAGCCCCCTCTATGAGGCTGGCGTATGCCTTGAAGTGGAGTCTGTTCTCTGAGTGGTGTTCTTCCCGGCAGGAAGACCCCCGGACATGCCCGATCAGCTCTGTGCTTTCCTTCCTTCAAGGTGGGTTGGAGCGGTGGCTGTCCCCCTCTACCTTGAAGGTATACGTCGCCGCCATTGCAGCCCAGCATGTTCCCGTCAATGGCAGGTCTCTTGGAAAGCATGACCTGGTCATCAGGTTCCTAAGAGGGGCCAGGAGGTTAAACCCTCCTAGGCCGCCCCTCTTTCCCTCCTGGGACCTCTCTATCGTTCTCTCAGGCCTACAGAGAGCTCCCTTCGAGCCCCTCGAGTCAGGGGAGCTCAAGATCTTGTCTTTCAAGACAGTGCTCCTGACTGCACTCGCTTCCTTTAAGAGGGTAGGGGACCTGCAGGCATTTTCAGTCAGTGAAACGTGCCTTGAATTCAGGCCGGCCTTGTCTCACGTTGTCCTGAGGCCCCGGCTTGGATATGTGCCCAAGGTTCCCACCACTCCCTTTCGGGATCAGGTGGTGAATCTGCAAGCACTGCCCCGGAGGAGGCAGACCCAGCCCTCGCGTTGCTGTGTCCCGTCCGGGCACTACGTGTCTATGTGGACCGCACGTGGAGCTTGAGCAGCTCTTTGTCTGTTTTGGGGGACAGCAGAAGGGAAAGGCTGTCTCCAAACAGAGGTTGGCCCACTGGATAGTGGATGCCATCGCCCTGGCATATCAGGCTAAGGGCGAGCCATGCCCCCTGGGGGTGAGAGCGCACTCCACACGGGGTGTTGCTTCCTCCTGGGCGTTGGCGCGTGGCGCCTCTCTGACAGACTGCGGGCTGGGCGACACCTAATACATTTGCGAGGTTCTACAATCTCCGAGTGGAGCCAGTTTCTTCCTGAGTGCTGGGAACAAACAGGTGACCGGCCCGGTGTCCTGCTTGCGGCACCATGCCCCTTAACAAGGGGATACGAGCGCTTATCTACTCCTCAGGTGAGTTCCCCGTCTGGCGAACCCTGATTCAAGTTCCTCCTGCATCCTTCGGTTGGCAGACGTGGCGGAGGCGTCCGACGCCAGGCCCAGTACTCGTGTGCATGCCCCAGTGGTCAGCCCTTGTACTGGACTAGATGCTTATATGATGAGATTCCCTCTTGGTAATCCCATATGTGTACGCTCCACGGTACGGTTTCCCTCTGGGTAAACCCGTGTCTTTCCCTTGGCAGTTCTGTTCTGCCAGTCTCTTTGGTACGCGTTCTTCCCTGGGGTAGGACCTACCATGGGGACTTTACATATGTCATACTGCCCCCCGGGTCAGTCCATATGTGTCCTACCACACATTACCTTCCCCTTGGGCAGGGTGTGGTCTCCGTAGCGTCTGTACGCTCCCCCAGCGTAGATAACTAAGCGGGTCGAGCTGATCTGCGGAATTGAGATCGAAGCTCTCTTCCCTGTGAAGCTCACGTAGGAACAGCAGCTTAGACCTTCCTCACGTTGGCCTTCCCCTCCATCCTGACCGGCGTGGAGGCCTGATTCGGCTTACGCGGGGCGCTGGGTAGGTTACGTCCGCGGAGCCAGTTGTCATTGGCACGCCACTGCTTGCCAACATCTGCATCTCCGATTCTCGTAACACGGCTTAGTGCCTGTGGCGCTTTCCATAGGGACCCCATGACGTCAGTTCGACGTAACGTCGAACATGACTGACTGATAGGGAACGTCTAGGTTACTATTGTAACCCCCGTTCCCTGAAGGAGGGAACGGAGACGTTACGTCCCCCGGCCACAGGCCTGAGCCACCGCTGAGACCGGGATACACTCTCGGCTCCTCAGCAAAATATGAATGAAGTGAGCGATGCCGGTCTTATTTATACCCGGAAGCCGGGTGGGGCAGGACTCGGCATGCAAATCTCACTAGCCAATGTTCATTGGCGCGTTTAGTTATATTGGGAGGTGATTGGACTCCCAAGCGAGACCCCATGACGTCAGTCCGACATAACGTCGAACGTGACTGACTGATAGGGAACGGGGGCTACAATAGTAACCTAGACGTTCCCTGAGACTGGAACGAGACGCTGCGTTCCTTTGCCACGAGAGTGCCTGGGAACGACTTGCTTCGACCTACCAGAATCTAATGCTGTTGTGTACACCTTCAAATGTGATGTCATGATGCAACACCAATCAGGGTTGGTCTAGTTCCACACAGACCTTTAGAGCTGTTGCCAAAGTGTTGTCTTCGATGCACTCCTTCATCCTGTGCACAGATGATCTCTTCCTTACCTGAATGAATCCTCAGATCTGCCTATGGTTTAGAAGACTTAATTTGAAAGTGTTGTGTCAACCCCCAGGCTTTTTGAGTGGGGTCTCAAGAGCTAACACTGCTTCTGATGCTGCAGGTGTGCGGAGCTGAAGTGGCAGCTGAAGTGGCAGAAGCCCCATGAAACCTAGAACGATGCTGGGGGATATACTGTTTGAATGCAGCTGACTGTTATCTCGACGACAGTATTCACGGCATCGCTTAAGAGGCCAGAAAGTGAAAGCAGGTCATCGAAGAGTAAAGCCCTGTCCTTCTCTTTGACATTCACAAGCTAATCCACAGGCTTCTCTTTGTAGCCGCTAATGCTGACATGGAGCAGTTAATGGCACGGGCTGTCTCCTTAGTGACCCAGGGAGATAAGTCTGCAGGTCTATGTAATTCTTTGATATCATTGAGCCTGACCTCACCACTATCATCTAAATCTATTTAATATGTCAGCCTGGTATGCCAGCATGGTTCCCATAGTATGCAGGAATGCACCACCCTGACCAGCCACCATATATGCTTTGCCCACCAGTACAGATGTTGTTCGGTGCACAGCGTCGGGTGATAGATAAAATAGTACCTCCCCAACATGCAGCATCATCTCATAGCTATCCTCTGTCAAGCTCACTAAGATAGAGTAATAGTTTTACACTGTAGGACTCAATAATCTTGATGAGAATGTTTTTCTTTTTTTACGATCTCAACACCTTAATGTGGATATAGAGAAAGAAGGGCAGACTCCAATGTGACGGGTGTCTCGGACTGCTGGAAGCGCTCATTGAGTTTGCTTTTCTTATCTGGTTTCTGCTTTTCTGAAGGCTATTTGATGTTTAACTTGGTCACTGCCCTTGTCACAACCTCCAGCATCTCCTCAAAAGTAGGACACTAAGGTGGCACACTCCTGCCTTGAGATTTAGAACATCTAGCTCCTCAGAGCTAGATTATTCTAGGCTTCAGTTGTCATCCTAAGCAGAAGAAGCCACAGGGTCAGCTTCCAACATCATAATGGGAACAACAGAGCTGGCTGATGAGAGCTGAGAAAGGCTGAGGCTGGAAAGTTTGAGTTTAGTCTATTTGCCTTTTAAGCTATCTGTACTTAAATAGTTAAGTAAATTCAATGAAAAGACCACATTTAGTCAACTCAATTAAATTGAGTTGTCAATTTATGCATTATTCAACTGAACTGAGGCAATCTCTTTCCTCAAATAATTTGAGTTGTCTTAAATTGTTAGGGTTTACAGTTTGTGTGATCTGATCTCATTGGAGAATAAGTACAAACTAACCATACATTTTTCGGAAAAGCTTCTACATTACAAATTAAAAACATTGATCTTGTATCTGTAAGTGTTGAAGAGAGATTGCTTCATTCCTAAAAGCTGTTAGGTGAAAGCAAGACTGAGCTCAGGCAATTCTGATTTCATATTAAATACTGTCTGTCTCGCTCTCTTGTGCTTTCTCTGCCTTCACTGGCACTATTCTTAGACAGTGTCAATGCCTCTTTGACCTTCAGTACTTGCCTGACTTAAATCTGTAGAAATAAATATAGTTCCCAAGCATGATTGTGCTGTATGTGTGTGTGGATGCATGTGCAATTTTAACCTTGACAGCAGTGTCTACCTCAGTTCAGTGCAGGTAGAGTTGAACTCCCAGGAGCCTCCAGGGCAGCTACAGGGTGGGATTGATGTGGGAGAGACCCAAACCTCTAAGATTACTGACAGCTGCCATCATGTACTGTATCAACCCTGTTCCCTTCTTGTCTCATTTCAACCAAACTCCCCCGCAAAAAAAAAGTTACACCTGCTTATGTATTCACCTGACCAGATATACCATATTTTCTGCACTACAAGGCGCACCTACAGTAAGAGCCTTACATTTTCTCAAAAATCATCTGTGCATCTAATAATCCGGTGCGACTTATGTGTCCACTGAGTTCCAAAATCTTTAAAATTTTTGTTGTGCAACTTTGGTAAGCACTCCGCTTGATTGACTGTCGGACCATTTCCCGCTGACACAGGGACATAATTCGTACAGCACATATGCTGGCAGCGATAAACCAATCGGAGAACATTGCATGATACGTATAGTACGTATGCTTACCTCCACCACACCTCTGTTACGTATAGTACGGATGCTGAGAGGGAACCCGGTGTTGCACTGAAATCTGACTCCCCATCGTGTGCATTAATACACGCTTCTTTGAGCATATTCGCTTATCAATCAATATTCTTTTTCACACAGCAAACACCCAGAACGTGCATGGAAGTTTTGAATACACTTCAATTAATACATCAAAAATGAAATAATGTGTATTAAGGATGCAAAAAACATGTCAGATGGATTGAAAGTGTAAACTGCCTGAGCTTTGTCAGGATAAGAGATAAAGACACCAGCAAAACTGTTGATTTCTCACTGAAATGATTTTCCTAATGCACGAAGATCAGAAAAAAAAGTATTACTCTCCTCATTGTATTTGTGCATGAATTATTGTTACCCTTGGTTCTGTTTGTTGTGTCACCTGAGCATTTCCTGTATGTAAGATCATTTGTCACTTCCTGTCTGTCGTGTCAATGTTTCACTTCTTGTGTTTAAAGTTAGTTGTTACTTCCTGTCGGGTGTGTCATGTTTCACTTCAAGTTTTGCACCATCATGTGCCTTTTCAGATACATTTAAAGTGTCTTGTTTTGCCTTTTTTGTTAATAAACTACGCCTTTGGAATCCTGTGTTCCTCGTCGTGTCTCCACATTGCACTCATACCCTGTTGACGTATCAGAGCACCTGACCAGGTTCGTCACCTACAAAGATGTTCTAAGGATGTAATGGACTTCACTTGTCCCGCTGAGTGGAGTCTCCTCAATCTCCAGCAAGGTGGCCGGCCTGTAGTTGAAAATATGGCGGATTGTATTGATGCTTCGCATCGGGTGGGTTTGGGCGATTTCGCTCTCAACTGGTGTTTCGAGGGAGGACTTGATGCAGGGGTAATCCATACACAAGGGTACTTGGAAGTTGCCCTTGTTGACTATATCAACATCATGCTGTGGTTGAACGGGGTAGACTTCGAGGTCGAGAAAATGCCTAGATCCCCGCTCCAGATTCCCGTGACCGATTCAGCGGTACCGAGCCCCGCGACCGAGTATGCGCTCCCGAGCCCTGCGACCGAGTCAATGACTCGCCGCCGCAAATGGTGAAGGCGGAAGAACCTGCCTTATCCGCCAGACCTTCCAGCCCTGCCTGGGCTTAAGCCCTGGCCATCTGCTGGGACACTAGACCTGCCGGAGCCTGCTTGGCTCCCTGCACTACCGGTGCCGACATGGAAGGCTGGGACACTTTGGTGCCCTGAACTCTCTGCACCTTGGAAGGATGGGATGGAAGGATGCGCCACCTTGTCCCCCGGAACTCCCGGCACCACCCTGAGACTTTGAGCTCCTGGCCTGGCCCTGGAAGCCACCATGAACTGTTTCATGTTCTAGTGTTCCTTGTTTCTTGTTCCATGTGGTTCTACAATCCAAGTTGTTTCTTGTTCTGGTAGTCTTCATACCATGTCTGTCTCGTTCCTTGTCCTGTTCTGCCCCCTCCAGGTTCCCCGCCCACCCTTCTTATACACAAGGGTACTTGTCCTGTTCTGTCCCCCTCCAGGTTCACCGCCCACATACATACATATATGTGTATGTATGTGGATGTACATACATACATACATATATATGTGTATGTATGTATGTATGTATATATATATATATATATATACACACACATACATATACATATATATACACACACACACACACACACATACACACACACACAACTATATGTTTAAATTTTTGTTCCTACATTTGGAAAAATTCCAAGATGTGTCGGACCCATCTTTGTAAGCACCATTACACTTCCAAACAAGATAAGGCATTGAAAGCCTTTTAAGTTAGTCTTTATCATGAAACAAAGTTTACTTGCCATGGGTCCACTATCTTTGGACACGGATTGTCTTGACCTCAGCTGCTGTGTATTTGCACACCTGGGCTTTAGCAGTAGAGTGTAATGTGGATCAGCAGTGTGTAAAGCACATCTGTTGCTTTGGTCCAGTGTGGCCATAAACAACTGTCCACTGCTGGAGGGCTCGAATGAAATTCAGAAACACTGACATGTCTCAGATATGTGAAAAGAGACATTACTGGAGTTATGCAAATCAGATACTTGAAGTTTGGGTTCAATATTTAATTTATACACCTTGTCCAATCACAGTCAAAATTGGAATTTAAGATTTTAAAGTTTTAAAGGGATTGTTAGTAAATAAAATGCACCTCAATCTGTAAACACTAAGGATAATTTAGTTTGATCCTCAGTGTGTTGTGCTGATTTGACCGATTCAGCGGTACCGAGCCCCGCGACCGAGTATGCGCTCCCGAGCCCTGCGACCGAGTCAATGACTCGCCGCCGCAAATGGTGAAGGCGGAAGAACCTGCCTTATCCGCCAGACCTTCCAGCCCTGCCTGGGCTTAAGCCCTGGCCATCTGCTGGGACACTAGACCTGCCGGAGCCTGCTTGGCTCCCTGCACTACCGGTGCCGACATGGAAGGCTGGGACACTTTGGTGCCCTGAACTCTCTGCACCTTGGAAGGATGGGATGGAAGGATGCGCCACCTTGTCCCCCGGAACTCCGGGCACCACCCTGAGACTTTGAGCTCCTGGCCTGGCCCTGGAAGCCACCATGAACTGTTTCATGTTCTAGTGTTCCTTGTTTCTTGTTCCATGTGGTTCTACAATCCAAGTTGTTTCTTGTTCTGGTAGTCTTCATACCATGTCTGTCTCGTTCCTTGTCCTGTTCTGTCCCCCTCCAGGTTCCCCGCCCACCCTTCTCAGCTTGTTCTTCCTACGTGTGAGGATAACATTAGTCCTGTTTTTTGTGTCACTTGTGCACTTCCTGTGTGTAAGGTTATTTGTCACTTCCTGTCTGTCGTGTTAATGTTTCACTTCCTGTGTTTAAGATTAGTTGTTACTTCCTGTCGGGTGTGTTTTCATTTCCGAAGTCCCTTTTTTGTATCTTCCTAGGCCCTTCCTGCACCTGTTCTGTAAATCACTTTCATCTGTAGTCTTGCCCGGTGTTTGTCATTCCCTTTTTTATAAATACCCTCCTGTGTGCCTTGGACTTTGTCAGTTGTACTTGTGTCTACGTCCTGTCGTGTTCCTGGTTCCATTTCGAGTGTGGACGTTCTTGTTTTCATGGTTCACTAAGTTTTGCACTACCATGTGCCTTTTCAGTTATATTTAAAATATCTTGTTTTGCCTTTTCTGTTATTAAACTACGTCTTTGGAATCCTGTGCTCCTCATCGTGTCTCCACATCACACTTAAACCCTATCGGCGTAACAATTATATTAAATGTAATAATATTAAATTATTTTTTCACATGATTGGTGGGTGTTTGCACATTCTGGGTGCTTGCTGTGTGGAAAAAAATATTGATCGATAAGTGAAAATGCTCAAGGAAGCGCGTTTTAATTAATGCACATGAGGGGGTGGTCAGATTTGTCCTGCATGTTTGATGACGAAATTGCCCAGCTGTTCAATTCAGACACAGAAGATGATGGACATTTATGGATTTGGATGGATTGATTAATGTTAGTGTATTGTTAAATTGTAGAATAAAGTTATAAGTTATGCACATTATAATCCGGAGTGCCCTATGGTGCGGAAAAACAGTAGTACCATGAATACAGTGCCTCAGACGCAGTGTGTTTTCTGTATGTTCAGTGATTGGTTACCAAGTAAAAGCTCTTTTTGCCCTACTGTATTGAGTCACTTTCGACTAGAAGAAGATATCAAACCTCATTAAACAATATCCTTAAGATCAAAAGACTGATCTGCTCTATTATCATGTTTGTTCAGGTGTCAAATCAGTCTCTACAGAATTTGATTTAATCATCCATGAGTTTAATGGATTTACTCTTGAGAAAGAGCCTTGAAATTCTACTGTAGGTTTACTTCAAAATCATTTTCATTTGTGTGAAGCCACTTAAGATGAGTCATAAAAAAATAAAACTATTTTTGAACAGGCAGCCCACTAAGTAGGTTCTGACTTTCATAGACATTCTAACCCGTCATTTGCATTAATTACGCATCATTCTGTTACTGCTTTCTGTGTGTGTCAGGTGATCCAGCGCAGGGAGGATGGGTCTGTGAACTTCTTCAGGGAGTGGGACTCATACAGAGAAGGATTTGGCAAAATCACTGGAGAGTATTGGCTTGGTAAGTTGTATGTTTGTGTATATGTCAAAGATCTGTGAACATAAACTGTGATTTTTAAATTGAATAGTGTAAAAAGCTGACAATATCTGCTTGAACCCTCAACTACTCTAACACAGGAGATTGCATCCTTAGGTGTTGTCACACCTGTTACACTACAGTGTAATTCATTACCAGGAAACGACCTGCCAATCGTCTGTCTATCCATCTTTAGGCCTATTCATTCTTGCCTATTTCAGTGACCGGATAGGTATAAATACCACCCGAAATACATTCAAAGTGGTTTACACACTTCAGAGGTACACTTTCCTGATCAATTGTAAATGCATTTGGTTCTTTAATCCATGTATGTTTTTTACACCCTCAAAACTGTTTAAAGACAAAATGTAAAATGTAATTTATTTCTGTGATGGCAAAGCTGTATTTTCAACATCATTTCTCCATTCTTCAGTGTCACATCACATTTCTGATCCCTCAGAAATCATTCTGATATGCTGATTTAGAACTAATTTGCTTATTACAAAGGTTTTAATGTCTGTTTAACAATGAATGCTGATAAAACAGTTTACACCAGGGGTCCCAAACATGCGGCCCGCGGGCCAATTGCGGCCCAATGTGAAAGTTTAAAGTAAGTGTGGCCCGCAAGTTTTGAATGAATAGCGCAGGGGTGGCCAACCGGTTCAGCATCATGGGCCACAAAAAAAAAGCCACACAAAAGATTGTTGACGGGGGGTGGGGAAGACCTGTTCGCAATTGTTGACGGGGTTAATCAGCCCAATGCCTTTTCCCGGTCGGTCAGAAAGTAAAAATCGCATGAGAGGTTCTGTTAAAAATAAATTGTAAACACAGAACATGTGGAGACTAAAGGGCCACAAAAGAACAGTCAAAGAGCCGAATAGTGCTTTACAGCGTTGTGTGCGGAAGTTTCTTTTTTCGTGCGAACTGGAGCTGGAGCTGTGCAAACCAACCAATCACAGAAGAGTATATGACTCCCAGGGGCCAATCACAGTGGAGTAAATGACTCCCGGGGCGGGGCATCGGCCGGGCTTGATGCAGACAGAGAAACATTTCACAACTATGGAGCTGCCCGTGTAATTTCACATTTGTCAAAGCCGTCACAGAATTATTACTTCTTATTGTGTTTGAAATTGAGAATGTTTGACTTTGAGCTGCACGAAGTGAATGTTACTGTTATCGGCGTTGGATTTAGCATGATGCAGATTGTATTTTGTTTTTCCATCATTTGAAATAGGCTTATTTGCTTAAAAGTTGATAGCGATGATCCATGCGAATGATATGACAAATCTGCAAATTAACGATCAACATCTATCTTCCGTTGACAATGTCACCGAGGGGAGTGGAGCGGAGCTCCGTTGGGACACACAGCCAGATCCCGCTCGCCGTCCCGCTTCAGAGTCTGGCTTGAGGCTCATCAGTGGCCTCAGTTCCCCCTCAGTCCCCCCCCCCCCAGTTACACAGTCAACAGGACATCGGTGTTGTCTAGGTTGTCCCGATGAACCCATGGGGTTATAATATAGAAAATAAAATCCAGTGAATAACTAACTTCAGTAAGTCCAAGTACAGGTCTACTTACTAATAATCATCTTCAAGCTATATTGAGAGTCTCAATGGTTTCCTCTCTCAAGCCAAATGTGGCTCATCTATGTGAGAGGAAGTGCTGCAGGTCTCTGGCAGCAAGAAGTAGGCAAGACAAGTCATATTCAGAAGAACCGTTCATGTTCTTCAATATTCTGTTTATGAGGACAGTTCATGCTCAGAAATCATTGAAGCTAAAGAACTGTCAATAATGACGTTTGAGAAAATATTTTTTTGTGGAATACTTGATGCGGCCCTGCCTCACCCAAACTTTGCCTCCTGCGGCCCCCAGCTGAAATGAGTTTGAGACCTCTGGTTTACACTGTTAAAACATCAGTATCAGTCTGTTTGTCTATCTGTCTGTCTTTTTCTAATGTACTATGCTTTGTTAAGCCAACATTCTTATCTTTAAAAAACCTTTCCTTTGCAGATATAAATTATATACATTTCTTTGAATTTCAATTCATTTTTACTTTGTTACAGTATTTAAATTGCAATTCCACGTCCTGTTTGTTACCTCATTTCAAATCTAGGAGTTAATTTCTGTATAGCATGCCGTATACACCAATCAAGCATGCAGTGAGTCACGCAGTCAACAGTACATATCACAGGAGCCATACCTGTCAGGGTTTATTGTGCTATAATACCTAGCTGATTTGAATTGTCCCTTACATGCATTTATTTGTTGGTCCAACCTAGAAATTGAAAAAGACTGAATTAGAGTGGTAAACATCTATCACCACATGATCACAGAATGAACAGCAGTAACTCTTTCCCTTTGCTTTTCTTCCACTCCATGTAGCAAGCAGGAATCAAATCAACAAGAAAGCCCAAATTGCCATGTTTACCGTTTTTGCGAGCCAAAATGACTTTTGACAGCCAAAGCGCTATAATCAAGCTCTTAACCTGCAGAGGGGTTTAAACTAGAATCACTATTGTGTGTGTGTTGGTCTGCTTAAGTGTTTTTGTCCCTCTGTTCACGTAATGAGATGAGCAGTGGGGACTAGCTTGTTGTTCTTTACAGAGAGATAGAGAGAGAAAAAAGAACAGGAACAACAAAGAGAGGAAGTACAGGGAATTTAAAGGACATAACAACTCAAACATTCACACATACTGTGTGAGGTCATAAATTGGTGCAGTGGATGCAGGCTGGCAGGCTGATGTAGCATCAGTCAGGTCCATGGGAACATGGATGAAGATTCAGTTGTTTTTAATCTTGCCCTTCTTCTACTGTGTGGCCAAGTGAGGCATTTACGCTCCAGGGCATACTTATACATGGAAATAGATTTTCATTGTTTTTCCCCTGTTAAGTAGATTAGCATCAAAGAGTTGTAGAGTTTGGTTTAGTCAAGTGTGACTCTTTGTTTGCTGCGTTGTAGGATGGCCATCATTGCATATCCTATATTGTTCTGTTTTGCTTACTCCCCACAGGCTGAGAGAGAGTCAAAGGTAGCAGGCCATATTATAGTGTATAGTGTTTCCTGTAAAGCTTCTTACACACATGGATATTGTTTACCCTTGAGATTTAGATAAAGCTTACATCATGTTCATTTTAACCAGTCAAATTCCCTCATGACTCAATTTTTCTTCCTTACCCTTGATCCTCTGTGTCATCAAACAGTTCCACTGAAGGCTAACGGGCTAATGGCAGAGGCTGCACTTGTTGGGTGAAACGGGGTAGTTTTATGATATACAGTGGTTAAATTTAGAAAAATATTGCTTGCCCTCCTATTTTAGTCCAGGGCTCGAATCTGTGCCAAAGAAAACTGCTTGTATGCTGAAAAGTATAAAGCATTTTTTAATGTATTTATTTGCCACAGCATGCATTCTTTTAGTATTGGAGTTAAATGTGTATTGCTTGTTGCTTTGCAGTACCTCCATTGTAATGATTTAATGTAAAGGATCCAACAATGGCTTAACAAGCAATTTTCTTTCCTATGTTGACCCAGTTTGTTGTTAATTGACTACTATTAGTATGCCATTCATGTGTTTATCTCCCCCAAAAGTGTAAACATCAAGGCTCTAGGCACCAACAAAACATAGAGAGATGGCCACTGTAGTGGGCTGAGTGAGATAATTTTTAGCTAGTGTGGAACCATGAATGATGTGCTACATAAGAAAAGAGATACAGCTTCTTCACGTACAGGAGTGAAAACTAAATTTGCAAAAACTGCAATCAAGCATTTGCATAACTTGCAGTGAGTCTTTTACAATGCTGTGGAGGAATTTTAGCCCACTCGCAAGTTGGTATGATGTTCTTTTTTTGAAATGCTGTGTTACTTTTGTCCCACACTTTTGACACACACCTTCCAAAAATGTCAACTTTTGTCTCGTCAAAATTTAACATTTAAAACACTGTACCAATTAACAATAGAACAGTTGTCAAAATTTTACAAAAAGATTAATTAAATATTCTCAACTTTAAACCCAAGAAACGCAACTGTTGTCACTGTTTCACATGACCATTGATTCTAAAATGGTTTATTTTTCAGATCTAAATTTATGTAAACAAATTATTCACAAAAAGATCTTCAGAGCCTAGTTAGAGCCCAGCCTAGTCTAGTTTTATGTGTAGTCCAGGACATAAACAAACACAGTAACCATCGGCTTTCCAGGGGCATATTCTTCGTACCTCGCTAACTCGCTTAGCTGGATTAGATTGTTGACGATTTCGCATGATCTTGGATTGTTCGGTTCTTCGACGCTCATCCGGGACTTCTTGTCATAGTAACAGGTCCACTGAATTGAACCTGCTCGGGAGTAGCTTACTTCATGTTAGCAGGATTAGACCACGGCTTTATAAGCGGAAGTGATATGGGAAGTTTTATCGCAGCATGTCCTGTCCGTTTTTACGAGAGAAAACTGTTGCTGAAGGTGCAATATAATATATTTAATAGAATTATAATAATTATATTATTTAAAAAAAATCACAATAAAAATTATATATTTTTATATATATATATATATATATATATATATATATATATATATATACTATAGTTTTTCACGTATAATGTATCTAGTTAATTTAGATACAATTAGTCTCGGGCGTTAACAACAGCTCAAACAGTGTGTTTTGTCTTACGCTACCTTGCGAGAGGCACGTTCCTTTACACTGTTGGAGATGTGGAGAACATAGTGAAAGTGCTGTCCGTCATGCCCTTCGCAAAGTTTACCTGGCACTCAAGCAATCTTTACTATATAATTGATCATATAGATTATGAAATCATGACTATGCCAGTAAATATGACGCGATTGTCCCCAGGCTTTCCTAATTGGTGCCATAGACTGCACACACATTGCCACCATCAGAAAGAAGAGGACCCTGTGGTGGAAATACAGCTGATGATGACCTCCAGCCAGTGCACTTGGACCAGTCTAGTGGGAGAACTGCATGGGATAGAACTGTCCAGCATCATTTTTGAAAAGAGGGAACTTTTCACACAGTTTAGTTTATAGTTTAGTTTATTTTTAAAATCCAGCTGATCATATCTTGCCTGTGGAATGAAATAAATAAATCATGTAAGGTCATCAATCGTACAGTGTGTTTATTAGTGTATTTTACTAACTTTGAAGTTCCTTTTGAAGCAATTAAATCTCAAGTCTGACTTTTTGCTTTGTTAGTTTAAGATATTCTATTTCATTAATTAACTTTTTTTTGCAGAACAGCACAAGTAGTAAAGATTACCATTTTGTAGAATATTTTTGCAGTTTACTTTTACTTGTTCCCAAATCCTAGTGGGTCCTGCGATCTCAGATAACTCAATCCAGCTATACTAATCGTCAAGAACAGGTGCGTTCGAAGAACCGAATCATCCAGATCATAGTAAGCGCGATTATCTCATCTCAGTGTCATCTGATCTTGGATGTAGTAAAGGAGTTTTAAAGGAGTTCTGAAGTCAGAAAACTCCTTTATAAAGTCTTTGTCTGCCTTTGTGTGGACATGTTATTGTCATGTTAGGTACTCTCCTGTCTACTGTGTAACCCTGCCCATCTTCTTTCCTTGTTATTTGTTTGATTTGCCCCATCTGTCCTCCATCATTATCTGCCCAATTTGTTCCCTATTTATTCTCCCTGTGTTTGCTCTCCTGTACTGGATAGTCAAGTCAAATCTGTTTTCCCCCTCGAGGTAGTGCTGTTTCTGTTTTTGATTTATTTTTATTACAAATAAAGAGGTACAAGTAAAGAGGGTTCCTCTTCCTGACTCCAGACACTTCAGACGTGTTTTCCTAAGCTCCTGCTGTGACCTGCTTTGCCCTTGCGCTGCATTCTGTCTGTTTTTTTCTCTGACCCGCTGCTACTGGACTCCTGACAATATTGAAATGGAATTGAGCAACTGGTCAATCAGCGCGATCGACAAGATTTTTTCACAAAGAAAGGCAGCTCCGGGAGAGCCCACCTGCCCGGACGGGACGTTTGCTGCTGGGTATGCAATGGACCCATGGAACAACTGGCAGGTCCTGTGCCTAGAGGCACTATCGATTGAAGATGCAGAAGATTTATATATGATTGGATTACTGATAGCGGGATTCCTATTCTTTGGCTTCGGAATTTTCCTGACTTATCGGAAGATTGGGAAGACAGCTGCGAGTAAATTCACCGAGCCGCTGTCTGTGGATATGAAGAAATGCCTCGAGGCCGTGTCTGACCGTGTGAAGGAATTAGATCTGCGAGTGGTTAAGATTGAGGAACTGACTCGTAACCTGTGTGAACTGTACCGCAACAACACAGTCGGGACAGCGAGACAGTTTGGTGATCTCTCACGGATGGTATCTGGTCTGGCTATAAGGTTGGACACGGTGCTGAGGACCAGAACTGAACTTGACTGAACTGATTATGATCCGGACAAATTACCGAAGATCGAAAATGGATTATTAATAAAAAGGGACTTTAAGACTTTTCTGCCTCTGTTTCTCTGTTGGGAATCCAGCATGATGACGTCAGCCTGGTCGCCCTTATCTTCCTTCAGGGACAAAGCCACAGAGCTGTTCTCATAACATCTGATGCTGTGACTAACTAACTCTCTCCCTCTCAACCGTCTGAGTGTCCTGCCTATCTGTTCTTATCTATTCCGCCCCCAAAACTCCCAAAAAATTCCTACACGTGACCTCGTGGACTGTGTGTGTAAAAATTGCATTATTATGTTTCCTATGTGCTTGCTAATCTGCATTCTGTAATTTCTGGAAAAAGTATGGTGGCGCGTGCACACGCAGCGGCTAGGAGACTTGACTCCAAGTTTAATTTCGTTACACTGTACTTGTACATGTGAAATGACAATAAATTATCTATCTATCTATCTATCTAAGAGACTTTCTCCTGCATTTTGAGTCCTTGCTCCTCAATTCACCCTGCAAACCTGACATGTTTGCAATGAGCGAAAACAGAGAGAAACATACAGCATAAATAGATTGCTTGATTTCATTATTGCTATTTGTTGGTATTCCCTGTGCTTTTTAAACTAGCTTGGGATCTTTCAACAAACCCACCAATAGCAATCACCACTTATCCATTTAACACATAATTTGTAACTTCCGGCATCCGATATGCCTATTTAGCTTCCTGGTTCATGATATAATCTTACCGCAACGTGCATTCACACCTTTGGTTAGTTTACATCTGAGCTTCACAACACATTTGCGCAAAGCATTTCTGTAGCGTTTTTGATGCAGCTTGAGTTTCCTTGAAAGGGAACCCATAGGAAATAATAAGGTCTAGAATATTCCCGAGTACATGTCTAGTTTTATGTGTAGTCCAGGACATAAATAAACACAGTAACCATCGCTTTCCAGGACAGCAGACATGAATAGTCAACCAGAATTATCAAATGATGGGATGATATGAAGTCAGAAAACTCCTTTATAAAGTATTTGTCTGGCTTTGGAGGCCTATAGACCAAACACATAATAACAGAGTGGTGGAATATTCTATCTGCACATTGGGATTTAAATGTAGAAAAGAGACACATTTCCAGCAGAGACTTTCTGTATTTTAAACTGATTCCTAATATATATATATATATATATATATATATATATATATATATATATATATATATATATATATATATATATATATATATATATATATATATATATATATATATACAGGAGGAGCATGACATGATTGTTACATATATATATATATATATATATATATATATATATATATATATATATATATATATAGTATGTACAGTACACTTGGTTATGTATTTTCAACATATTACTCCAATCTTCAGTGTCACATGATACTTCAGAAACCATTCCAATATGATTATTTGGTGCTCAAGAAACTTTTCTTATTATTATCAATGTTGAAAGTAGTTGTTCTGCTTAATATTTTTGTCAGAGCTGTGATATATTGTTTAGGATTAACTGATGTCTTTTCTGTCACATTTGATCTATTTAATGTGTCCTTGCTTATATTGACCCCAAATCTTTCAACAAAAGTAAGCAGCAGTAAAGACATTGGGCATGACACAGACCAAAGACTTTTATGTGTCGGGAGCAAGTAGTGCTGACAAATAGGCTCCTAATCTTTAGCTTCTTGATGAAGAGAATCAGTTTGAAACACTGCTTTGTGCACATTTAAGGTGAGCTCTGTCATTGATACCATTATTCAGGGACATTGTCTTATTCACTCCAAGTCGGATTTAATCAGAAAGAAAAAAAAAGTTAAATGAGTCTATCATCACTGGGGAGCTCATTCACACTTCACAAAGAAGATTTGTTGGAGGATATGGGAGATCATTGTTATGTGCTGTTTAGGCACGTTCACTTCCTTTTTCTGTTTCACTCTGTGTTCTCTTTCTGTCTCTATCAGCACTCTCTCTTTTATTTCTTCCCTTCTTTCTAGTTGTAAATCCTCTCACTCCCTGATCAATTATATCACTATGAATTATGGCTCCCTAACAAAGAGCATCCATTTTCTGTTTGAGTCATAAGTGCCCCTCCATAATTCTTTCTCTCACAGACACACACAAACTACAGTAGTGTGCTTCCTATAATGCACCAACTCATGCTGACTATGGGTGGCACTGGAGTTTATTATTGCTAGGAAATATGATATAATGCATAAAAAGTAACTGGACAATGAAGGAAAGAGAGGGAGGAGATGAGTAAAGTGAATGCATTAATATCAGTCCAATGACATAAAGGTGAAACTGAGCTCCAACATAGATGTTCTGTGTAAGTGTGTGTTTCTAAATATCTCAGAGTTATGAAAAGATTCATCACAATCCAATCGACCAAGCTCTATAAACAGATGACACAGCATTTGTATTTACTTGTATGTAATTTATGTCCTTCTGAAATGCTTTTCCCCCCTCAAATCCCCAAACCCTTCCCATTGTGCCCCCTGCCGCCTCTCTCTCTCTCGCTTTCCTTAATAGCCTCCATTAGTGTACTAATCATCTCTGTTAATTATCTTGTTTTGTTCTTGGATCATTCTTGGTAGAGATCTGCACATTTTTGACATGTTTTCAGCACTTTTGTGGGAGATAATCATCACAATTTTGTAGAAAATATGTTAAAATATGTTAAGTGGAACTTAGAGTACAAAAATCGATTGGTAGTGTCACGAGATGAAGGCAAAGACGAGGACGACAATGAAGATTCCAATAGGACTTTAATTATAAATGCAAAGCAAAGTAACAGTAGTGCAACTCAACATAAGCATACAATCACAAACATGTGAAATGCACAAACAACAACCGACAATTGAGGTGGAGAAGGAGAACTAAATATACAAGTGATAATGAACAAAAGACAAACACCTGTGAGGATTAGTGACCATGACAACTGATGGGTGACAGAAAGATCTAGAACAAAATGAACATGTGACTGAAAAAAGGCAAAATAAGAGTCCTGGTTTAGTGAAGACGTGACAGGTAGATTAAATTGGATCTAAAATAAAATCTAATTGGTACATTGAATTGGATTATAAACTAGTATGAATTTTATTTAAACAATAGAAAAAAAAGAAGAAAAAAATGGAATATGAATCCAGACTAAGCTGGTTTGCGCTCCTTGTTCTTATGGCTGGTTTTAGAGCTGTTTTGGTCATTTACCAGACAAACTAAAGACGGTCACCATGATTTTTCTAAGTAAGACATGTTCCTGGAGAAACATATTTTGTCTATTATCCTGTCCTATCCCTATCCCTACCATTATCCTTATCTCTACCAGTCTACCCATATGTTATGCATAAAATCAGAGTGGATAAAACTGATTTAGATGCACCTAACCATGGTTTTAAGACTAAAACTTGTAAGAACTGTTAACTTGTCAGTGAAATCTGATTGGCTGATGAGAATGTTGTTACAGGATCAACAAAGATGTTGATCCAGGAACATGTCATACTCAGTGAAATGCACCAACTAAAGACCAGCTTTGCCATACCAGGAGACAATCTTCCATATACTCACCTTTGTCCCATGTTGTTCCAAACCTGTAAGGCTTTCTCTTTTATGTGGAACACTAAAGGTATTTTGAGGAACAGGAAGAAAGTCAAACAGGTTTGGAATAATAAAGGTGAGTCATTCTATTATCATTGTTATTTGTTGGTGAACTATCCCATTACAGCTGTGTAGTTCTTTTCAGCAGATATTTATTCAAAACACTTTCAAAATGTAATTGTAAAGAAGAACATTGATTAAACCATACTGTTTTATGAATGATTCATGTGCTGAGCTTTCATCAGTTACTGTTAAGCAACAGTAATAATTGATTAGCAGATATGACTCCTATCAGCATTGAATTATATCAGCATGTATCTTTTTGTTTACTCATTTGTTGATGTGGCCATGAGGGCTGGAAAGCATGTATTGACAGGTTTTAATTTGTTTTATTGTTTTGTTTTGTTTTAATCTGGAACTCATAAAACTGTAAGCTGTATAATAAAATGTATTATGCATTCTATAACTTACTCTTCAGGTTTACATCACAACATGTTATGTAAGAGTACATCTTGTTTATTTCAGGAATTTGCATTGCTAGTCAGAAAGTAAATAATTTTCTTGATTTTTTGTATAATGAATACTACATGTACATTGGGAATGTTTGGGAAGACAGAGTATGTATCAAATCAGACGTGCTGTCTCTGAAACTACCTAGATACACGCAGTTTTGCATACAGCTCTGCTAGTGAGTCGTTTCTCGTTCTCTGCTCACTGCTTTTGAACATCTACACACGCCTGACACATACTATGTGTCAGGAAGTGAGTTAGAGACTATATAGCTGCTTTCCCCCTCAGGTGTCACTTTGTCTGAGATGCTCTTCAAACTTAGGTTGTACTTCTGTAACTGGATTCTTGAATACGTTGAAAATAGGTGATGAAACCTCATCCACACTGATCCAGAGTTCACTGGTGTACCTTTATAGCATCTACTTCAATGTCCTCATCTACTTTTGCTCCTAAAGATACAGTAAAAGCTACACTATTAATTGAGGCCAACAACACCAACTATATAAAATGACAATGCCAAGTATATAACAGAACAAAATAATAATAACACTGTTTAGGTTTTATAGTTAACAATACTAAGTAATTAAATTTCAATGATATTTACTTTCATTTTCCAATTAATTGTTCAGTCTGTATCCTAGTTATGACTTTAATCTGAAAATGTCTACATGTTCCACAGCAATTGCAATGTTCCCTTTCAAAGGCACTCAAGCTGCGGGAATGTTCTGCATGATTACTGTCACATAAGCACTGGGATCAGTTGCAGGCTCAAAAGGAAAGTTTATTTAAATAAGGACAATATTTCAAAAGGCCAAAAGAAAAAAACAAGTCCCATGCAAAAATAAGTCCAACGGCCAGTAAACCGGGAATGGGACACAAGCAGATTGTGATGGGCAGCGGGGAAAAACAGCAGGAAGACAGCAACAATCGTGAGCCGAAAAGAGCCTGACAACAGTACATCCAGAGAGAAAGATCACTGGGGGGCGGGGCAAGATAAACTGGAAAAACGAAAAGGAGAAGATACACAAAAGCAAAATGTAATAAAATAACAGGAAAAACAACTGACACTGGAGCCTAAAAACACCACACGACTAGACAAGGCGGACAAGATCCAAATGGGCTAGGTCGAGTTTAAATGGAAACAAACAACAACGATCAAGCAGAAGACAAAAGACAGAAGAGGAAGAAATAAGGGGAAAAATAAGGGGTCAGAGATAACAGGTGCGGAAAGCGCAAAGTGAACAAGGGGGTGGGGACAACTCCCCCACACTGAAAGCAGACGCATGGTAACTGTCAACACAGCCACGTGCGTGGTGACAGTCATGCAGACAACAAACACAAAGGACATGAAGAGGAAAGAAAGCAAATCAAATAAAAAATGAAGAGGTGACAGATTACGTTGTGAAGCACATGTGAAATTGGACCAATTATGTAACGGGACGTCAGAGGTGGGTGAAACCACAAACCAGGAATTTAAAAAAAGCATGACAAACAAAGAAGCTTCTGTGTCTTCAGTAACAGCTTACTGGCATTTGGCATTCCTGACTCTTAAAGCAATGTTCTTCCTCGCTATGACATCTCTCAAAAGAATTGGAGATCTGCAAGCTCTGTTTGTTGCCCCTTTATACTTGGAACTTGCACTTGACATGGTGAACGCTTTCATCCACCCTAGGACAGGTGACATCCCTAAGATCCCCACTAAAGTAGGTAGATCCATAATACTGAAGGCCTTTTGTCCTTCAGAGATCCAGAACTGTAAATGAACAATCTAATTTGTCCAGTTTGTGGTTTAGATGGCTACATCGTTAGATCTGCCCTGTGGCATGTATTGGAACAGCTGTTTGTGTATTTTGTAACTCATCTTAAGGTGTGCCTGGGATGGGCAATTGGACAGTCAAGGCTATTTCTCATATTTCTCTTATGAGTTGACTGAATTGCATTCTCCTCGGGCAAACTCAAGTAAGTCTATGGCTGCATCTAAGGCACTCTTATCAGGAGTATCTATGCAAGATATTTGTCATGCAGCAGTCTGATCCTCACTGCACTCTTTCCTTTGGTTCTGTGACCTGTATTTAATATGTACACTGGGGGCCAAAGTGTTATTTTAGTGCTCTACACTTCACTAGACAGACACTTGTCATTATGGTGGCATGGGTATTAACGTTCCCACAGTGTCATGGGAAGTACGTTTTATTGTCTCATGAAGCACAATCAAATCTATCGCGTGAATGCACGGTGAGAGATGATGACTAGGAAGATAAAGGTGCAATGGCAGCTTTAGCGTCTTCAGCAAGCGCTGTGAAATGGTCTAACTGTGTTATGTTGCTGGCTGTATATGTGTGTTTAAAAGATTCTCAACTAGTTTAAAAAGAACAGGGCATCCCATACCATACTAGATAAAAACTACTATGACGATATGGTGAGTGTATAGTTGCCATATTGCCAAAGTAGTTTTTATATAGTATGGTATGGGATGTCCTGTTCTTAAATGCGTTTAGGGGTGTGGTCCTGGTCAAGACAATCTCCTGAACTCCAAACTGAATGTCAGAATGAGAAAGAAAGGTGATTTAAGCAATTTTGAGCGTGGCATGGTTGTTGGCGCCAGACGGGCCGCTCTGAGTATTTCACAATCTGCTCAGTCACTGGGATTTTCACGCACAACCATTTATAGGGTTTACAAAGTATGGTGTGAAAAGGGAAAAACATTCAGTATGCAGCAGTCCTGTGGGCAAAAATGCCTTGTTGATGTTAGAGTTCTTATTCACTCGTTAATCACTGTCTGTATGTGTGGCCCCTTCAGTAGTGGCTCAGAACCAGAGGGTTTTTCCCCAAGGGGCAACACCCACCCACATCCAAGAACACCTGGTTTCTGTCCCAAGGGTCCGTTCTGGAGTACCCTGTTACCATGTAATGCTGTTGCTAGATGCCTCCTTTGTAAACTGGGGGGTAATCCTGTGGGATCGCTCAGCACAAGGTCTGTGGAGTGGACATCATCTCTTCTAGCACATAAAACTGCTACAAAAGATGGCAGTCCATTTGGCTCTTCGAGCGTTTCTCCAAAACCTCAGGGGACATCATGTTGTTGTCCAGACAGACAATACATCAGTGGTATCCCACATAAATCACCAGCGAGGTCTGTGTCCACGTCCGCTTTACAAGTTCGTGCGACAGATCCTCATCTGGTCGCTAGGAAAACTGCTCTCTCTTCAAGCAGATCATATCCCGGGGACCCAGAATTTGGGAGCAGACATCCTATCAAGGCAGGGGCCAAAGCCCGTGGAATTGAGGCTCCACCCCGATGCAGTGGAGCAGATTTGGGAGATGTTCGGCAGAGTACAAGTGGATCTGTTTGTGTCGATAGTTATGACTCACTGTCCACTCTGGTTCTCCCTCACTCATCCAGCTCCTTTCGGACTGGCCGCTATGGTTCAGACTTCAGACGCATTTCCCCCCGATCACTCTGCTCCCTGGAGTTCTGGAAAGAGTTTGCCGGGACAAGGGCCTCCTCACATTTATTAGCCCACGTTGGCCAGGCAGAGTATGGTTCCTGGACCTAGTGTCCCTCCTTGATGGAACTCCTTGGGAGAGGCTTTGAAAGAAGAAGAAGAAATGTTACATTTATATAGCGCTTTACATAATATGGGGGAATCTCCTCAAACCCCACCAATTGGCTTTGCCTCTGAAGGGGCCAAGCTCATTGACTCTGGTCACACAACTGAGGTTGTTGAGACCATTCTACACTCCAGAGCCCTGTCCATGAGGAAGCTGTACACCCTGACGTGGAAACTCTTCACTTCCTGGTGCAGTGAGAGGCAGTTGAACCCAGTCACCTGTCATATTGGCAACAGTGCTGGAGTTCCTGGAGGACAAAATTACTGCAGGGTTATCCCCCACTACCCTGAAGGTTTATGTGGCTGCCATAGTGCTTACCACGTAACTCTTGATGATATTTCATTTGGGAAAGACCTATTACTTACACGTTTCCTTCATGGCAATCTGAGGCTGAGGCCAGCAGTACGCAATAAGGCTTGACCTGGGATTGGTCTGTGGTGTTCCAGGGCTTATCCCAAGTCCCCATTTTGAATCACTAATGTGATTCACCCTTCATATTGCAGGTATTCTGTCCTTCCTTCATGACCAAGAAAGGATCTGCGGTGTCCAGTGTGCGGGTTACATATGTAACCTGAGATGATTTTTGCCATGCTATATTCTTCTTGAAGTACTGGAGATGATCTTGTAAATTTTTATGCTGAATTTGATTACATTTGGACAGTAATTTAATCACTTCATTAATTCTCAATCATGTTTATCACAATAACACACAACATTAAGATTTGCACTATCTAGGTCATGAGACTCATACAAACGATTTTTGTTGCTGTTTGTACAAATTATTGTAAAAAATATTGTATTTACCAAATAAAATTGTATAAATTAATTCTGTTTTAAAATAGTTTAGTGAATATGATATATATTATATATTAAAATAAATGTAATGTTTTATACATTATCCAGAATGAATGCATGCAATCGCATGTCTGTTTACTGTATGTTATGTGGAGTTTAGAACACTGCATTAATCCCCCCACCGAGCTTCTACCTTTGAAGTCCATGGGAGATCTTTTCCATTCTTCTCTTTTCTTGATAAGAGAGAGAGAGAACAGACAAGTGTTCAAAGACACCCCTTCCCTTTCTGTCTTCTCCACTGCCCTCCATCTCTCGATCACACTATTCATGCCTCCTTTTCATTCTTCTTCACCAAAACACACACTTTACGTTTCTTTCTGAGAGTTTTCTTTTCCCTTCCCCTCCTCTTTCTTTCCTTTATTTTGCACAGAGTCACACAGAGAGAAAAAGCGTTATGAATATTTTAACTCGCAGAAATGTCACTGAAAGAGGACAGAAAGAGAAAAAAGATAAAGTGTAATGATTCAAGTGCTGTTTCTGTTTCCTGGAGTAAAATCATATGAATGTGGAAAAATGGCTTAGGGGATATTTATAACCGCTCCAAACATTTCCCTCACAGTCCTTTTCAAATCTAAGCAAATAAATCATTAATATTAGAAACTTTTACTATGGCAAAAAGAGAAATATAGCGGTGTACTGTCTGTGTATGAATTGTTAATGAGCCAGACAATTGTATCACTCAAATTAGGTGCATAATGAACACATTAACACATTAATCAGAATGAAGATTGTCTTTTTTCTGTTTAGCTGGCATAACATCAAATGTAGCAACATTATTTAAATGGTTAACAATTTAGCATGCTTATATGAACTTTTTATATTTCCTGTTTTAATATGATATCGGTATTCGTTGGGAGTGTGTTTGTGTGTATAGTAACCCAGAGGAGCTGGGAAACGTTATGGATTGCTCTGACCCATTTTTTTCCCTGCATAATTGCTAGAATATGTCACTTTTAGAGTGGTATTTATCACAGGTGTGCTGTGTGAGTTCCAATGCCTGTAGGCTTTTTGCTGTGCTGCTCTCTTAAATTTGTGCTCAACATACAATCCTCTTTCTGTCTCAATATATCAGTGTCTATTTATGTTTACTGGCAAATAGGAAGTGCCCAAGCTTCATGGGTGTTGACAGCCCATATCACAATAGCAGGGCATCTGGCACAAAGCACCGGATGTGTGCTGTAGAAGAGAGAGACTGTTATATTATCAATCATGCTTACTTTCTCTTTCAAAATGTGTGTGTGTGGTGGGGGGGTGGGAGGGAGGGGTGGGGATTTGCTTAGCTGTAGCTTGAGGACTAATGTGTCGCCAGAGGTCAAATATAACAAATATAACAAATTCTCCTTTTAGGGGCATTTGGGGGTGCCGTCAGTTGGAAAACAAATATTCAAAAATCGTTTTTTTTTTTTTTTTTTTATGTAAAAACAAGTATTCTGAGGTTAGAGTTTGTTTAGGGTTAATATAATTTATGATGATACATTATATTTTAATATGTAATATTTATTATAAAATGTATGCTTCATTTGCAATTTATAAGTTCTATAATCTTGTATTAAAGCATTGACTAAATGCATGTCATGTTATGTTCTGTTTTAGGTTGGTTTTATGCTTCCTGTTCATTTGTTCTTTTCCTATCTTCCTTAGACCTAGTTTCCAACTGTGTGCTTTTCTGTTACCATAGTAACCTATTGTGTCCCCCTGCCCATTGTTGACTTACTTGTTTAGTCCTGTGTTATTTGTAACCTCCTGTTTAATTCAGTGTCTTTCAGTTTTTGTTGACATTTCTTTTGGTTTGTTGGGGTGTATTCCAGAAAACAGGTTATGTGACATTCCCAGGTATGTTTAAGGGTAAGTAAGCTTTCGGTTCCAAGATGGAGGTAATTTCCAGGGTATGTAAGTAGCCAGAGCAACTTACTCTCTGAACATAACTTGCTTGGGAGCGAGAGCTGTTTGATTGTTAATTTAGATCAGAAGTCTTCAGCACATGATGAGGCTCCAGTGGACATGACAGATATATATAGTAATACCTCGAGATATGAGTGTCTCTACATATGAGTATTCCAAGATACGAAAAAGCCTTCGTGGCAGATTTTTGCTTCTAGATACAAGTAAATATTTGTAATATGAGCACGCATACTGATGCCAATGCACGTTTACGTGTTCACTGACTTCTGGTTTTCTCTCTATTTTGTGCAGTATTCTTCATAATAGCGATGAGTTCTAAGAAAGTGAGTAGTAAGGACGGTAATGAGAAGAAGAAATGTGGCGGTCTGAGATCCTCTTTCGGAGCTGGAAGCATGCACTGTGGTTATTCCACTCCAGCAGAGGCATTGGTACTATAACTATCCAGTTTACGGCTATCCGGACGCAAATCCAAAATGGGACTCAAGCCCCAATCCTTCTTTGGAACAAAAAAGTTACGGCTGTAAAACCCTGATTCTCTCTCTATGAGGGGAACATATTCTATGGCCCCTTTCCCCAACAAAGTTTTTACTTCTTGTTCCATAACCAGAGCCTCCTTGGGGTCCACCGTAGTGGGTAGAACCCCCACAAACCAGGGCAGGCAAACCCCAAACTGGATAGTATAACCTTTTTCGAGAGTGTGCAGGACCCACTGAAAAATACAAAGGGAGCCAGTCACTCTACATCGAGGTGAACAACACTTTTCCTCGGTGGAGACTGCCCTCACAGGTCTGACATGCCTGACGTCAGGACCTTTTCCACCGTAGCCTTCTTGGCGATAATGACGTCTTCAGATCTCCTAGAAGGCTATGGGTGATAGTGTCCCCTCCAGTCTCCCGTTCTTTGGGGAGGGGTCTGGGTGGTGACGCTCTGTTTTTGTATGGCACAGTATGAGGAGTTGGGTTTTTGGGCCTGCTCCCGCTCAGCAGTCCCTGAGATCTGAGAGTGATGGAGGAGAAGTTTCCAGAAGTTTCCGAAGTTTTCTCCAAATGAATGTTGAAATCACCAAAGACTACAAGTGAAGTGCCATCCTCAGGGAATGAGGACAGCAGCAGCATGTCCAGCTCCTCAACAAAGGTTTCCCACCTGACCTGCAGGTTGGTAGATTACGGTGATGTGGATTTTGGCAGGAGCTGAAACTGTAATAGCATGAAATTCAAACAAATTGTACTTGCATAGAGAAGAGTGAGTAGAGTATTTCCAATTGTTCGAAATGACAAGACCTGTCAGAGAATGAGAAGTTGGTATAGAGAGCAGCGGGGGTTGTTGAGTCCTCTGGATGAATCCATGTCTCAGTCAATCCCAAGATATTGAGAATAGAATTAGTTGCAAAGGCTGGAATAAAGTTAGCTTTGTTGACTGGTGACAGTTCCAGAGACCCACAGAAATAGAAAGAGAAGCATTAAGAAAGTAATGAATAGAAAGCAAGTTATTAACGTTGCACTGCCTTCTGCGTGTGATGGCAGAGCGTTGTTGAGAGACATTCAAAACATGAGCATCACATGATCTAAGTAAGAAAGAGTAACAATACCCTGCTCTAGTATGTGGGATAGGATAAACCTTTTTTTTTTAAATGTCTACTTTAGTCCGTAATAATCAAAGAAACATTTACACGATGAAGCCATCTAACAGCAAACACTGACTCACATTCACTCTTGCTAGAAAATTGAGCAATCAGTATGATAATTCAAGACTAAATGCACCTTAGTTTGTTCAATTTAACTGTCTTCACAATAATGTTGAATTGAAAATTCAGGTATACCTGGTTTTTATGCTCACATACTCGCCTGTTTGGCCCCTGTTTGGTAGAAAACCAAGAAGGGCACAAAATTCTCCCTCTGTTTAATTTTTCCAAATGAGTCTCAGGGAGATTCTCAAGGGTTTTAATTAAGCCTGAATTAAAGTTATGTAAATTACATATGAAAATAGCAGGTTTCTTTTCCTTCTTTCAAAAATAAATCATGTTATTTAAAAAAAATGCTGAGTTTTGAATTTACTCTTAAGCCAGCCTCAAAGATGCTGTTTCCATAATTTTTCATTCATTCATGCTTTTCTTTATCAAGTTTGTCCCTTTCCTTGTACGTATACTCATATGTCAAGTTAATTTTGTTAATTCAGCTCAGTGTTTATAAATGAGGACGTTGCTGTAAGACTTTTCCTATCAGGTGCTTGTGTGTCTTGTGCTGGAAATGTGATGCAAAAACAACAAAATATAAAAAGAGCGAATATCCCCTAAGACTTGGTTGTTTTCCATGCAGCTTTAATGCATAGTCGTGTATGAATTTTTAAAGCATGCATTTGCTCTGCATAATAATAGATGTTTGAGTATTTCATTGTTTTATTACATTGTTTTTATGCAAGCCGACAAGAGTGGAAACGGACTACATATTCATATTAGAGAAGGGAAAAATAATGTGTTCATTTTTGTGATTAATATCAGCTGTGCAACTTTAAAAACAATTAACATAATTTATGCAGTCTTCTTTTTTCCGCTGTCTGAGACTATGATAATGTTTTGTTTTCTCTACTTCCTGTGCCGTTATATCACATCACTGTTTGTGCATTGCAGTCTGCATTTGGCTATACCTTTTGCTATACAAAATGATTTGATACCTGTGAAACTATTTGAGAGGATTGAAAATCCACATCAAAATATAACTAGATGGGGGAAGTTTATGAAATAAACTTCAGTTGGCTTGAGAAAGCCTAGCCTGAAAGTTTAAATTAGTTGTAAAAGCTTCAAGCTTGAAAAGTTGTGAGAGTTTAAACTTTAAAACATGTCGCTAACAAGATTTATTTGGAGATTACTGATGATTCAGTTGGTCAGTGAGTGGCGCTGTTTCCCACACACAGAAGTAAGCAGCGTTTTCTACAGTTATATTTGCAATCTTTGATATGTTTGCCAGTATTTCATAGTTGGTATGTAAAATATAGAGATTTAACTTACTAATTAAAGTAAAAAATCGATTGTAGGCCTGCAAGTTTTTTTTCAGGATTTTTTCAAAAACGCATGTCCATTTGAATGGACATTAGGTTCCAATGACTGCTATTCAATGCACATGTTCAGACATGCTGATTGAAATTTGTTATATATCCTCTTGAGTCCCACAAGTTTGCCTGATATGCATTTTATAATTTTTCTTGCTATTTGGGATATGTAGGACCTAATAAATTCAATAATGCGTAAGGTGTAATGTTGTGATATCAGTACAAGATGGGGTAGTTTACACCTTCAATGTAAGTCTATGGAACTTTTTATGATTTAATCTTCAATTTTTATCAAAGTCAGAAGTCTGATCAGTCTGAAAAGATATAGCAACTCAAGTCAGAACAGGTCTGAAGTCTGAGCAGAGTTTAAAATCTGGAAACAGAAGAGGAATAATAATAATAATAATAATAATAATAATAATAATTTAGTATTAGTATTTAGTATTTAGTTTATTTAGTATATCACTATCACTTAAATACTAAATGTTTTGACCATTAGTTTTATTACACATCCTGTTTTATGGAGCCCAGGTGGAGGAAAAATGAGATGGGAGGAAAAAGTATTTGAAAATGTTTGTGTTCTCTCACAAATGTTTTAAGTTCAATTGAGAAACTACAAAATGTTTGCATCCCCCGAGAAACTTTGTGCAAAGGTTTTGCAAGCGAACATAATGTTTCTCTGAGGAATGCAAAAAATTTGGGAGAAAATGAGAAAGCATTGACTTATTATATTTCCTCCCATTAAATTTTTTCCCACCACCATGTCCTATTTCACCATGTGCATTTCTTCGTATTTAACAAATTAATAGGTAGAAAAGATTTGAAGTGAAACAAAATTAACTGATATCTCTCATTAAAAAAGTAGAGCAGAAAGAAAGAAACATCATTGGGAGTTATTTCTCATAAATAAAATTGGGAATTATTTCTCATAAAAACTTTAGTAAGTAAGTTTATTTAAATTAGCACTTGATACTAATGATATTTGACAAATATTATTTCAAAGATATTACAAAATATACCAGTACTGTAATTACAATTATGTGCTAAAATATACTAATTATTCTACATTAATTTGGAGATTTGATGTGTGAATATATTTTATATAATTACAGAAATCTGTGCAGTCAATTAGTTCAAATGTTTTAGTTGATTCACTGCCCTAATTCATATGCTACCCTAACCCTAACCCACTTTCTATGAGTAAAAATAATCATAAAATTAATTGGTTTTTCTCCTTTTCTTTCTCTCATTAGGGTTGAAACAGATCCATGCTCTCTCCATCCAAGGAAACTATGAATTGCGCATAGATCTTGAAGACTTTGAGAACAGCACAGCTTTTGCGCAGTATGGAGTTTTTGGAGTTGGGCTGTTTTCTGTTGATCCTGAGGATGATGGTTATCCTCTCACCATTGCTGATTACACCGGCACTGCAGGTACACATACATATTTACATATTAAATATTTTAAACTACAGACTGTGGGTCAATATCTTCAATGTTTTGCATTGTATTTGAATGCCTTGTTTAAATCACATTCATAATATTCAACTAACTTTGAAGGACCCGGTATGCAAATTATTTAGCAAGATTAAATCTCTGTCAACAGTAGTAAGTGCTTATTCATTCAGATAATTGGTCCATTTCTGTGCGTGATGGTGTAAACAGAATAATCATGGCACTCTTTAGTCACTTATCAGATGCAAACCAAACAGATATCAAACTTCATCTTCATTTCCCCGCACACAAACAACCACTAAGATAGGGCATGAATATAGATGTCCTAATACAATTTGATTCTGATTCACAAGTTTAATTCGGAATTGATTCAGTTTTAAAAACTCAACTCTATTTGTAGCAGCACTTTCAGGTAATTTCTTCATGAATCAGACTATACTTGTCACTCGTCTTTTTGATTTCACTCAAATAAACTGGCTCATAAGAGCAGATAAAAGATAAAATGCAGATAAAAGGTAAAATCCATTTAAACTTCTTTGAAATTCTAATTTCTGTCAACGCTGCAAACTAACCACCGCACAGAATATGAAGAATAACAAAAAAATGCAGGTACCAACACAATAACACACACAGCAAGAAATTGTCTAATCACCGTTAATGACAAAAACTGAGAAAAAGAAAGAAAGAAAAAAGAAAACTTCTCTGTGTTTGGAAATGAACAAGTGAGCAGCTAGATAAACAGAAATAGAAAGAGTATTCTGAGTTTGAACTCAAAGGCTGGAACTGAAGAAAATACACCAAGAAGAGAGCATGAAAGAAAGAGGTGAAAGATCTCCTGTCTGGACAGCACGTATATATCTGTACTCCAATTGGATCATGTCTGTAGTGCTACTGTCAGGTGAGCAGGTGGTCTCTGCTGGGCAGCGTCTTAATGCCCTTGAGCTGCTGGGTTTCCTGTTTGCTGCATGACAGGTCTCCCTAATCACAGTGCTGAGAGTATTATTGTGATCATTTGCATTGAATTTTGACAGGCAGTTGTGCTCTGGACTAGACAAGTAGGGCCTAAAATATATCAAAATACAGACAGTGTCAAGGTGACTCCTTATTCACACTGACATGTGCAAAAAAATCTTAAGATTGTGCACCTACAGTATGTTGTATGCAGGTTGCATATTTATACAGAGCCTTTTTAGAGAATCTAGCATGGAATTATCACATCACCTGAAGGCTTTCTGAGATGATAATATCCCCTTGACAAATCAAAAGTGATTCCCAGGAGCAGGTGACCGAATCGGACAGTTTGCAAGGACATGTCTGGGTGTAACACTTTTAATGTAGAAGTGTCATCGACAGCAATTCAAGTACTTTCTGTAGGCTCATGCGACCCTAGTGTGACGAATGGCTTATTCCCATAGCTGCAGACAAAATCTGTCAAGCTTGAATGACATGTATTTCCAGGGAGGAATTGAGCACCGGTCTGGGATCAGTTTCTCTGTGTATTTGCCTTTGACGTTATTGAGTATAATTGACTGCAGAACAGAAGATTCAAGATTTTCAAGGTCATGGGTTTTCGGAGAAGAGGAATGAAGATTTTGCACTTTCATTCTGGAAGTGTTATCATCTTTTGAGAATCATCCACTGTATTTTAGGCTGGATGAAAGGTTAAACATAAACTAGTTCTGAACGAATCCCAAAGTGGTTTATAAATACCACCTGACATTTATCTCTTTTGTACTCATCCTGGAACACCTTTTTCCCACTGTCTTTCTCCATCTTCATGGAACACCTGTGTTTCAGCTCTTGTGTGGACCGTATTCTCTGTTTGTATTGAGCTGACAGAAACAGTTTATAGGGCAACAGACACATCCCCACCCTGCCCTTCTGCCAAAAAATCCAGTGAAGTGGACACAAGGCAGCTGGCTTTCCAAATTTCCTTTTCAGCCACGGAAATAGGGAAGTTTTTTTTCTTTGTTGGCCAACAACACCAAATGCCCTTTTGCCATCAGATAAGACTGACACTACAAGACACTATTTGAGGGAGGACAGCATAAAAGATGACTTGTCATTGACCCACAAGTTGACCCTTTTAAAGCTCTTGCCCCACTGACTCGCTGGTTCTTTAGATGTTGGTCTTTTAGAGAAGCTACAAGATACAAATATTATTTACTTCTTAAAATAACATGTATTTGCACTGAACCATTGAAGGTCAGGCAATCCCATTTACTGATATAGAAATTATGGTTGAAGGTTCAAACCATTTATTGGCATGTTTTCACTCTCTGTGTACAGAACACTGTTAGAAATCTCCACGTCAGAAATATCAAATCCAGTCATGGACACCGTTCAAGATCCTGTCAAAATCTGTTTGTCTGGCGTGCAACAAAACCTATTAACATAAAGTCTTGTCTGGTCCCTCAAGACTTTTCTATCAGTCTGAGAGTTTGACTGAGAAATCCAGAGAAGTAAAAGAGCAGTTTATTGAATAGTTTTAGTTGTGTTTGTCTCAATGTTCAAAGGCCAAGATGTGAGCACCTACCGTTGGATCGTCTGGCTGGAATGAAAGGTAGAGTTGTGAGTCATCAGGGTAGCAGTGATAAGAAATGCCATGTTTCTGAGTGATAGATCATAGTGATGATATATAGATGGTGAAGAGAAGTGGTCCAAGCACTGAGATCTGAGGCACCCCAAAGCACTAATAAAAGGATTAAACAGAGTGAGTCATCAATACTTTTTTAAGTGATGTAAAAAGATATTTTGAATTTTGGCAGCGAAAGATAAAGAAAAACAAACTTGTCACTGGGGCACAGAGATGAGGAGTGTTCTTTTGTTTTCAAATTTGTCTCATGTTCCTGGGCTTCTTGAGTTGTTTGTGTGAAATGGCTTTCTGTAATAACTTTCTCAGCATATTTTCTAAAATACCGCAAATCAGCTCTGTTGCAACATAAACAGTATTTCTTATTATCAATGTTGAAAAAAATTGTGCTGCTTAATATTTTTGTGGAAACCATGACTTTTTTTTTCTAGGATTCTTTGATTAACAGAATGTTCAAATGAATATCATTTATTTGAAATTGAATTAAAAAAAAAGATAAATATCCTTATTGTCACTTTTGATAAATGCAATGTGTCCTTGCTGATTGAAAATGTCTTTCAAAAAATCTTACTGCCCCCGTACTTTTGAACAGAAGTGTAATAGTCTTTCTCCTCTTTGCTTTTTTACATGGGCCTATATTCAGGAGATTCATTGCTAAAGCATAACGGAATGAAGTTCACAACAAAAGACAGAGACAACGATCATTCAGAGAACAACTGCGCTTCGTTTTACCACGGTGCCTGGTGGTACCGCAACTGCCATACCTCCAACCTAAATGGCCAATACCTACGTGGACAGCACACCTCTTACGCCGACGGGATCGAGTGGTCATCTTGGACCGGGTGGCAGTACTCGTTAAAATTCACAGAAATGAAGATTCGACCAACACGTGAAGAGCGAGAGAGCAAGTAAATGTGCAAAAAGTAATATTCAAATGGGAGGGAGTAATATATATATAGTAAATATTTCAAAGACATAATGGGACGTACAATGTGGAAAACAACAAGGACAGTTGTTGTTGCTAATCTGAAAGTGATCTTTATGTTGTCCTGTTTATTAATTTGGCTGAAAGGTCACACTGTTGTGTGGCTCTGCTGTAAGTCCCGCTATCCATGTGACAATCTCTTCATCATCAGGCCTTGAAGTATCTTCACACCCCAGCTGTCAGATATCAGCTTAACCCTGCAATGACTCAACTACTCTTCAGTGTCATACTTCAGTCCTGATATAAATGACACTGAATCAAGTACATCAATGAAATGTTGGAATGGTTCCCGTTTCCATTCCTCCCTTGTTGTTTACTGCACAAGTACGCCGGACACGCGCCAATACCAAATCTCCACTAAGTTTTCTTGCTTTAAGAAGCAGGTTAGTATAAAAAGAAGAAAATGTGGAAAATTGGAGGTTAATAAGAGAGCGAGAGGTGGTCTGAGACAAGTGTGAAGAGTTTCTGTGGGAGTTTGTCTCTCATTTGTCTGACAGGCCATTAACAAGCATATTGGCCACTTTGTCTGATCGCCATTGCCAAGTGATCATCAGCAAGGCTCTTCATCTAGCACATACTCAGATGGAATCTGTTTATGTGTGTGTGAATGAGATAAAAAGGAAATGTGATATTGTCTCGTCTTCATTCTGAGTGTGCGTTTCTGACTCCGCAGTCACTGGGAATCTCTTTATCAGCCCAACAAGCTTGCTCAAGTGTGTTTACTTAGCACTCATGCACACGTCATTTGTTCATGCATGTCTTCAGACCCCATATTCAATATGCTAATTTAAACGAGACACCCTGCCAACTTTTATGTGCAAATGCTAACATGTATATCAGCACACTCACTGCCGTCTCTCTACTCAACTCACTTTCCAAAGGTCAGACATCTTGAAAGTGAATATTGTGCTCCTTTCCCCTCGTGTACCTCAAGCACCTACCTTCATCTCTTGCCCTTTCTTTTTCCCCTCAGTCTCCTTCTCATTTGTTCTTTCTCTGCTCTTCCCTCACTCCTTCAGTTTGTTTTCCTTGGCCCAATGTGGAAGTGGAAAAGGTCAACGTGTCATTTAGTAGAATTACTCTGCTCATTGTTCTCTCTTCTTTGCTCTTTTCTGACTTTATTCCTTTTCTCTCACTTCTGTTCTTCCCACTTTTGTTTCATAATCCAAGCTCTTGACCCAATTATGTGCTTTTTAAAAACTTTAAAAAACTCCATTATCATGATGATGGCAATTTATTTGTGCTTTGTTTAAATTGTGTAATATTGAGTCCAGAAAAGAAAGATTTACGTTTAACATGATTAACATACTAACAAAACTTTGGCTCCCTCCCCTGTTTGTTTAATGTTGTTTTTTATGTATAAAGACAAATTAAGTTTTCGTTCTGACTTGTGAACGAACTTATGCAAGTATGAACACTGATTCATTCATCTTGGTTTTTGCAATTTTGATTTTACTTTATAAATGTACCAAGAGCTTTAAGATATGTGTAGATTTCATGTACAATGTGTATGTTTTAGAAACTTTTAGCGCATGTGAAATGTTTTCTTATGGGAAATTGACAAAAGCACACAAATGAAACAATGTAAGGAGAGAAAAGATTTTGAAATGCGTGTAGTCATGTGACTTGGATTAAATGACCTGTTGTGCAGGACTAAAGTCTCTTGAACAGACTTGTTTTAAATTCTGTTCTGACAAAAGTGCAGTTAAAATCCATTAAATCTATATCAACAAATAATTAGCATATTTCTGAAGAAAATATTTGGGAAGATGACTGTAAAAGCAAAATTGCATGATGTTGTCAAGACTCTTAAATAGACATGAGTGAGTGCTTGTCCTTGTCTCTGGGGTCTCCTCTAAGTTTGCACCACTTTAACTACAAAGTAGTTAACTCTGTCGGTTTGTCTATCCGTTGTGTATTTTCTATTTTACAATCTCTCAACTCTGATTTCCCCCCACCTCTCATTCTGTGGAATTACATCGCAATCAGACCCTTTTCTCTGTGCCGTCATTTGCTTCAAAGTTAACCATGCTTCCTGTTCAGCTGTCAATAATTTTTCTTCAGTGCGTTGCCATGGTAATGATCCCCTGAACAAAAGCTAACAGACTGAAGAAAGAATGAAGAAAACGATGTTAAATGATGTAATAATGTAAAAAAAAAAATGTCAAGAAAGTACAAGAAGAGTGCACATTATAACTGGACAGATACAAATTTGATAAATCATTTGTAATTAAGGGTTTCAGTGAGAAAGAGTGTGTGGAAATGTGTGTATGCGTGTGTGACTGAATGAAACTATACTTATAAAGAAGAAAAATGAATTGTTACTTCTGTGTATGACATTGGCTCTTCATATTGTGTGCATATAAAAAAAAACAATAAATAACATATAAATAAACTGATTTCTGCAACGACACTGCATGGATTTTAAGAGATCTCCTGTGTGTCTTTTCTGTGCATCCGTAAATCTCTCCATTTCCAGCAGGAAATTCTTCTCCAGCTGTTTAATACTTACAGGGCATTTACTCCCGACACATTACACTTTTCACACAGACTCAGGATTTGTGATTGCTCCCTATGGACGCATTTCCTCAAACCTTTGCTCTACAAATAAGTCTACATTTTCTCTGGCTGAATCTTTATATGGGGTTTAAAGCAATTGGCAACTGCCAAAGAACATTCTGTTCCCATTTCCCATTTTTAAAAGGATGTGTGTTTCTGTGTGTGTGTTGCTCATTCTGTGTGTTTGTGTTTTGAGTGTGCTATAGTGGAGGATGGAGCTAGATGACTGCATGGCATGTGCGAATGGGAATGATGGAGAGCAGCACATGGAACTGCGTGTGAGTTCACTGCTGAATGTGTTGGTCCCATTTTTGCCACAATAATGGCAATTCCCCTCGGAAGACGCCAGCACAAGAGATGAGCAATAAAACTAACGCCTAATGGCCATCTTTCCTCAACAGCACAAAGGAGAGTGACAGAAACATTCTCAACCTAGACCAACATTTCTGTATTAGTACATTTTAAGAAAACAAAATATAGATTGCTGGCATTTTGTTTTTGTTTCTCTAGATATTTTTATTATTTTAGTTTCAGATATTTTCAAAGTCTTGAAGTCCCCAGCTTGTGTCAACACTGTTACCAGAATTTGATGTATTTAAATGAATGAACTATTAAATTGAACTCTTCAAGTTAAGGTCTTCTTTTTATCACTTCATCTTATATTATATATAAGAATTAAAGATAATCTTTAAAGTCAATCTTTAAAGTTTTATCTGAGTGAAATAGCTTCTCGAACACAAACAAAATGTAGGGTGAGTTTTTAATGGTGTGGGGAATTGATTGGATTGTTGGATCATGGAGGTATTATTATTATACTATTACACTATTATATTATTAATCTATATTATTATGGAGGTATTATTGCTGTGAGTGACAGATTATCATGCTCTTGCACCAATAAACATGTCATTTTTACGTATCTTTTATGGATCTCATAATCAATTACCTCGTCAGTCTTGTCACCTGTGTCTAATCATTCCCTTGTCTAGCCCATGTGTCATTCAGTCTTTTTCTGTTTTCACTAATATTGGGTAGTGTTGTTTGCTGGTTCTTGCCTGTGGATTTCCTGCTGGACTGTATTCTTGTTTTACACAAGAAGTGCAATTTTGTTTTTATTTTTTAGGTGTATTTTCAGTTTTCATTATTAAATATCTTTGAGTTAATTTTCCTCTAGAGTGCCTTCCTCGTCCTCCTCCAAAACACCAATAACTGTCATCATTTAAAGAAAGAGGGGAAGTTATTTTGATTCAAGATTATGAGGGCACATTAATTTAAAAAATAATAATAATGGTATATATGGATATTGCATGTAAAATAAGTATTGCCCATTTTGATTCGATTGTGACTATTCATTATTGGAGTGCCTGTCTTCCACACTGGAGACAAAAGTTTGAATCCTGCTCGGAGCAGATCAAGTATGACCGGTTACACTAAGAAGCACACTTGAAACCTTAAGCAAACGTAAAGTAATGTCAAATTACTTATCACCATCAGCCCTGTTTCTGGAAACATTGTATCCCAGCATATACTATATGTGTCAGGGTTCTGTCACCTCAGTTTGGGTTTGGTTGACAGAGCTCTGATACTGCCCCTTTGTTGTGTCTTGTAATTGTAAACCCCTCCCATCTTGTTCCATCGTTCCCCTTAATTTATCCCAGCTGTTTCTGCTCGTTACCTTTCCTCATGTGTGCCCTATTTAATCCTGGTGTGTTTACTGTCCTGTGTCATGTTGTCATTCTGGATGTTTCCATGTACATTGTCTCCCTGGTTCCTGATTCCCTGCCTTGACTTCTGATCTGTTTATGCTCATGTCGATTGTCTTGTTTAGTTATCATTTTCCCCCATCGTGGGTATTTCTTTTGTGTGTTTGTATTTCTTTTGTTATAATTAAATCATTCTTTCCCTGCACTTGAGTCCTCCCCTTATCGTTCCGTGACAATATGTGTGTCTGTAATCACTTTATTAACAGAAGAGAGAGAGAGAGAGAGAGAGAAAGAATGGGTTTACAGTGAAGTAGTGAGTGTATATTTGTGTGAGGTGACAGCAATTTAGATGAGATGGGGCGTGTTAACTGTGTGAGCCACACGTCAAAAACACATAAAAAGACAACAGTGTTCTTTGTTCTTTCAAGATATGCATGTTTTCTCCCTGACATGCCACAGAGTTTGTTGTGATCCAGTATTCATAAAGGAACAGATACATCATTCAAACATGAAAATCAAAGCTATGTATATTAGCTGTATTTACAGTAGCAAAAATTACTATTAATTTTCCAGTGACATCTCATTTCACTATCATGACCTTTCAAACTGAATCCAGTTTTATTGTAATTTGATTACAGTTTAGTAGGTTGGGGTGTGATTGTATAATTGCTACCTCGGTCTGGCGACTGAATCTGGGATGATGAGAGGAAGGGAAAAGTCAAAGGAAAATGTATGCGCCTTTTATGTCTTGGAGACATGTGCATGAGGGAATCTACTTTAGCATAACAATCAATACCATTATGTAGAAGGAAGAGGGATTTAGGAAGGAAGAGAAAGATTTATCATTATTATTTTAGATTTGAGTGTTGGTTACATCCACTCCAAATTTACCTGCTGGCTATCTCTGTGTGGTGGAGTTAAATTAAGTCAATCATGGTGAGTACATCGAAAAGCATTTGTGTTTAGCATTGGTACATACTTTTCTCTCACTTTGACCGATTATCATTTCCAGAGAAAAGAAAATAGAAAGATTATTAATTAGGCATTGATAAGTCTAAAAAAAACTTTAAAACTGTCAAATGTGTCAAAAGACACATTTGCCACAATTTTGAGAACCTTTAGAAGGAAGCTCGAAATTAATGCTTAATATTTATGAATATGATTATAGTGATATTCATTAGTTATAGTTATTCAATGGGAATTAGCATTATAAAATGGAACTCGCGCTGCGTTGAATGCTAGCGGAATACTATTTGATATAGTCTCATGAAGCACTATATAAACAATCGAAAAATCGACTGAGTGTGAGTGACAGCTGCAAGTCGGTGGCGTCACAAACCAGGGTGATAAAGGTGCGCCGGAAACCGGAGACAGTAGCTTTGAGTGTATTCAGCAAGCATTTTGTGAGAGATTGTGTGTGTTGTGTTCGTGCTGGTTGTTTGAGTTTCCTACGGCTGAACTATTCCCTAGACTAGTTTAAAAGAAAAGGGCTCTCCAATTGTACAAAATGGCGAATCAAACTCAAAATGGCGAAACACACCCACTGTATGTGTTTGTTGGGAGCTTGAGAGCGCTGACTGTAATCACTGCAGCCAGCCACTGCTCGTGCTCCCCTAGCTATTTCACATCGCACGTTCAACATATGCATGGTCGCAGCACTAACCCTGCTGCGCCTCCAATGCATCCGAGTTCTCAATTATAATTATAATTATATTATATAGCTTCTACCCAGTCACCACAGCAAGCGGTTCAACATCGAGATGTTCTTCTTGCGCACTTTAAAGCGTTGGGGTTGAGACTAAGCGCAAAGAAGAGTGTGCTCTCTCCTCTCCAGAGGACCACCCACCTCGGTATTGTAGGGTTTTGATTATGATGTGTGCACCTGTGTGGGCTTTACCTGTTCGTATCGATTCCATCCTGTTAGCCGTCAAAACAGTTGAACTAGGCCAGCCCCTCACTGTAAAGCACTTCCAGCGAGTGCCGGGTCTCAAGCAGGAGTTTCCTGCGTTATCCCGCTTGACTTGCTAGACAAGGTCGCTACAATGGTGGCTCAGAACCAGAGGGTTTTCCCAGAGGGGCAACCCTTTCCACACTATCAAGGTTACACGGCGATATGTGGAAGAATATCAACGTGGACGGGAAGCTCCTTGTCGACGCGTAATGTTATCGAGGGATGAATCCCTTACAGGCTGGGGAACGTTCATGAGGTACTGCTCCGCCCAAGGTCTGTGGTACGAGCACCAATTATCCTTGCACATAAACCTGCTAGGAATAATGACTGTTTGGCGGACGTTTCAGGCATTCCTCTCAGACCTCAGGGGCCACCATTTTGTTGTCCAAACCGATAAAACAGCGGTGGTTTCCTACTTAAATCACCAAGGGGGTTTACGTTCGCGACCACTATACAAACAGACGCAGCGATCCGTACCTATTAATGGTTTTAGTAATTAGCTAAGGGTCATAATAGCGCATATGAAATTGTCTCAGCTGAAGTAAATAATACATTATCTAATATATCAGCTCATATTTTCTATAACGATGACATTGAAAATACCGAAACTGATGTGTCGGCCGATATATTGTGCCTCTATAGTATATATTTGTGTGTGCGTGTGACACGACTACTATTTGAGCATCCGTCTCTAGCTGTCATGGCCAGGTTTGATGTTCCTGGGGTGACATCCCCCCTTCATCTCCCCTGTCACAATCCTATTTCTCTTTCTCTTGCTTGCACTCACTTCATGTTCCTTTAACGAGAGGAATGTGTCCATCACAACTTCCAATCCTCTCTCCTCCTTTCATTTCATCTCCCCACTGATGCATTTTCTTGTTATCAGCCATACATTCGTTGTGTGACTATTGACTTTGAAAATATGCAGATGTGCGACACAGACCAAATGTAGAATTACATGCATTTGAACAGCATATTTTTAATAATAGATCACACAATAATGTGTATTATTATAGTCTCTATTATAGCCTAGTGAACTGGGGTGGTAATGGAAAGGCTGTATGTTCAAACCCATTAAGGGGTCTTGAACAAGGCACTTAACACAAAATCAACTCAGAAAGACTGAACATGTAATTAGTAGTGCTGTCTCTCCAATGGGGTAGATGGTTAATGCATTGCATATGGTTATCAGATCATTTTAACAAATAATATGTGCAAACTATATACATATAGACTCCAACGAACCGCCCGTTCATTCACAATCCCCTGAGTACTAATCACCTGCAGCTGTCTTCACAAATCATTGCAATATATCATCAGTTCACTCCCTTTAATCAGCAGCTGGTCTCTTCACTGAACCTAGCTTCCAAATCTCCTGATCTCCCCGTACAACTCACAGATAAGATTAATCCAAAGACTCATATCCTTGATCAACTATTCACTTCAACTAGTTCGTTGTCTCCCCTAGTTAAAAATAAAGCTTCAAAGTACTTATGTTTTTGTATTCACATTTCCGTCATGACAAGACTATTACGGTCTATTGATTTATTTAAATGTATTTTAACTAAAAGCGCATGTTAATATGGTAAAAGTGCTTCATATGTAAGAATATTTTGAAATAAAGTTACCATGGGCATGGAATATCACTGTCAAGTTTGCACAAATAAACAGTCGACTGCAATTTCTATTCAAGTGAACTTCACTGGTGAGTCACACTGACTTAAAATACATTTAAGTTTCTTTCTGACTAAAAAAACAACTTTTGTTTGAGTTATGGAGATCATATGAAACACTTTAAGCCAATGTAAACAATTTAAATGTTTATTTCAAATTAAAATTTTGCTTAATATGAATTAGTGACATTTATGCAGGAAATCATATTGAGTTAGTCAACTGATTAATTCTATCCTACTAGAAATGAAAAGCTGGAGATGCCACAGGTTATAAGTGTTGCTTTGGTTAAAAGCATCAGCTAAATGATCAAATGGTAGGCTAAATACTCATTCGTCTTTTCTGCTCTGTTGGGTGCCTTCCAGCCCCCTGCATTACACTCTTGATTGCTCTAAATCTCACCCATTCTGTTCTGCAATTGTGTGTATGTGTCAGTTTCTAAGGTCCTGAAGGACATGAGCTGAAACTCTGTAGGCTTTTCACAGCTGGTAGAGGAAGAACTAAAGAGTGAAGCGAGTCTGCTTCGTGAACAGCACAGCAACAGCAACTACAAATGGAAAGTGAATGATAACAAAGGGAGAAAGGTTAGTGCACCTATTCATCCATCTTTGTGAGCTTCATGACCTTCATGGGTGCTTGACTGCATGATTGATTGCTGTCAGGTGTTGATCATATCATTATTATACTCTCATATCATTATTATACTCTCATTAAGTCATGAATGCAGGAGAACATTTGGAAGCAGGAGATTGAATAGTGAGTTAATAAAAGAATTCAGCACCGCAGGGACCAATGGTCTAACCATCAACACAGGTTTAACCAACAGCATCCAACGGCACCGGCTTCAGTTCCCATATCAACAAAGGTGCTACTGTGCGTTAGAGATTTAAAGAGATAGAGTTCAGGTGTTTGAGATTATAGGTCTTCAAAAACTGTCTCTATATCAACAATCATTTCATTATTTATTAAGAAAATGATTACTGATGTTGAGTCACTTTGAGGCTAAATGAGTTCCTGGTCTCCGTGGACTCAGAACTATTGACTGAAGTGTGTGTTACCGAGGATGATATTTTTCCTATAAGTTTGCTTAGTGTTAATGGTGTTTGCAGAGCTTTAGGCCCTCAAAAACACAAGGGATTTTGGTTTATTGTGGTACTGTGTTGAATCAATACAGTTCTTTGAATAGAGACAATGTGTAGAGCTTGTGTGTTTATAAAAAATAAAATAAAAGGTTTGCAATTCATAGAAATCTACACAGGTTAGACGGGTTGCAAAGGTTAGTTTTCAATTCAAGCAAAAGACCTAAAAATGCCAAATTATATAAATATATAAATATTTTTGAAAGAACTCTCATGCTCCCCAAGACTAGTAATAAAATATAATAAATAGCGTAATTTTGTGAAATAATTTTACAATTAATTTTATATATTTTACAGTTTTTTTTACGATTGCTAAGCAGTAGTGGGCAGGTCTGTAGTCACATGTGCAAAACTCTAACTACAGTGTGCACAGCAGCAGTTCGTGTGGACCAAACTCTAGCTAATTTTCATTGCTAGTACACAGTTTTCAAAACTCTACACACTTATCCCATGACTTTAACCACAACCTGCACAACACTACAGATTTACTGCATTTTGTTCAAATGCCAACACACTGCTGTCAAAACTGTGAACCACACAATCAAAACTATTATCATTCAAAAAAATATATCATATTTCATTATATATAATATTATATAATATTTATTTATATAACATTTCAATAAAAAAATTGATTTCAGCCTTGTGCCTTTCAAACACTGCTGATTGCAATTTCAGCTGAAAGGCTATGCAGGTGTTTTAGACTTGTAGGTGAAAACACACACACACATGTGTAAAATATATATATATATATATATCATGAATTAGTCTTTCTAAGCTCTACCTAGAGCTCAGAAAAACTAAATTTGGAAACGGAAGACAGGTTTGTGAAGAGAGAAGGGTGGCAGGGAGAGGGTGGATGCGTGGAGGAAGACAAAGAAGACAAAGAGCTGTTATTTCAGATGAAATAAGTGCTAAACTTATAGACGTATTGTGAATGATGGTCTCTCATTGAGAGAGGAAGGGTTGAGGGTGCAACCCAATCTGCAAAGATCCACAGTTGCATCTGCCATGCTAATTTTCCAGCTTTCAAACAATTGAGAGTTACATCCTTACAGTAAATGAAAACATTACAGGAATTTATTTTGTATTGCAATTATAGAATATTTACACATATATACATTACAATAAGTTTGACAGTAAAATGTATTTTTACAACAGGACCCAAAGGCTGCCCCCAACAGGAGGAAGAGAGAAATTATTTTCAGATGCGCAGGAAAATGCTATTGTTGACATGGTTATGATCAGGGTTGGGGAGTAACGAAATACATGTAACGGCGTTACGTATTTAAAATACAAAATTTGAGTAACTGTATTTCGTTACAGTTACATTTTAAATTGATGGTAATCAGATTACAGTTACATTCAAAAAGTATTTTCGATTACCAAAGTGATTACTTTGAATTTTAGTGTCATTTATTTATTAATATTAACGTAAGCTGGCTGATGATTCTCCGACTCTGTCTCTTTAAAAATAAAAAGCGCGCGCAGCCTGTTCAGTTAGCGAGCTGGCGAGTGTAGATCTGCATAAAAAATGGACGGGAAAACAGCGCGTAATGCATTTCTTTCGTGGAAATTCAAAGACAATTTTACTTATAAACAAGAAAAAGGACGTAACATCACAGTGCGATGCAAGCTATGTCTACCTGCAACAAAACTTCTATCGACTTCAAAGGGTTCAACATCTAATCTGAAAAAGCATCTTTAAGTAGGTTTATCTAAGTTGTTCTTGGTCTTTGAAAATTATTTTCTTTATTCCTTATTTTCCCATTTACTCATCCGTTGAGCTTTGTATGGTTATCATTAGCCTACGTTTAATATTTATAAGAAATTGGTCTAATAAAACATAGAATTGACATCCAATTAATCATGCGTTAAATAATGTTTTATAAAGCCAATGGCTTTGTGTACTTAATAGACAAACTTTAAACCTTAATAATTCATTACAAATGTTCAGAAAATGGCGCCTTTGTGCGAGTTCATTATCCGAATTGTGAACAAATTGTTTTTCCCCATCTTTTTAAATGAATCAATTTGATTTGTTTACAAAAATATTGTCAATGAATTATTCACGAATTTGATATATCTGGGGTGTGTTTCCCAAAAGCATCGCTAGATAACTATAGTCATAAATTCCATTGAACTTCATTGCGTCCATATTTAATTTGCGAAACGCATCCTGACTAAATTTGACTGTTGACTCTCTCGATTCTGTTGTGGCGGTAACCTTTAATAGAGAGGATAATTCACGAGTTCACACTTACGAATGATTCAGGAGCAATAAATGGTAAGCATATTTGGCGTGCTGTCCGAGGAGAGGGCTCCGAGCTCGGTATTCAGCCCGAACCTGGAGCACTCCCCCCGTATCCTGGCTTGATAGGAACGATTAAGTGTGAGGAGTTGGGGTGGTGGAGGGATGCCGAAAAATATCAGAGCTGTAGGTGAGTCAAACATGTCTATATATACGTACTTCCTCTCCCGCTGATAGGATGAGGAGTAATTGCTGATGACGTGTTGATTGAGTTAATCATTTGAACGTGCTCCTCCCGAACTTTGTTAATAAAACATCATTAAGTGAAAGAATCACTCAAAGTTTTCTCTATTCATTTCTTAAATCTGTTGTGTTACTTGGAGAATTGTGCTAGTTGTTTTTTTCTTGCTTTCATTTATTAAGACCACACTTACTGACTGATAATTGCTGCAATAGAAAGATATTTATACTAGGGATAGTTAAAATGACACAAAATGACTTTTGTCATATTTTTCCCCCAAACCTATTACTTTCTTGTGAAACACAAAAAGAGAATAATGGTGGTGGAGGGATGCAAAAAACTGTTGCGACACTGTAGGTGAGTCAGCTATGAATATATAAGCCAGAGATGCCCAAAATAGGGCCCGCGGGCCAACCTTTGATTTGTGGCCCGCCGTACCGTCCGAGGAGAGAGAGAGAGAGAGAGAGAGAGAGAGAGCGCGCGCGCGCGCGAGAGAGAGCGCGAGACAGACGGAGACATACCTTCGACACAGATTGTAATTTCTAATTTGACATAACAATTTTGTTTGTTTTATAGTTAACTGCAACAGAGTAAACTGAAATTAAATGTTTAAATTAATTTAAAGAATTATTGTAAATGAGCAATTCAAGGCGCAGCACTGCGTGCTTTGCGACACATGACGTCAAGAAACGTCAAAAAATTAAACGCAATAATGGAGAAATCAAGGCAGTGTAGCAGAAAATTTTATCAAATAAAATGTAGCAGAAAACCAAATCCTATGATGGGTAGAGTTCATTTTTATTTACAGGTTGTAAACTTAATACAGGACATCAAGTTAATATGGTCTTTTGTGTTAAGTATTTCAAAGTATTTCAAAGTATTTAGATTACGTTACTAAACTTGAGTAATGTAACGAAATACGTTACAAATTACTTTTTAAAGCAAGTATTTTGTAATCTGTAGTGAAATACATTTTAAAAGTAACCTACCCAACCCTGGTTATGGTCACCAATGCAATACTGTAAAACTGTGGGATATTCAAGATAGAGAGCTGGCTGATAATGATATATTTGGAAATGTTACAGACCTGGTTTTCATTTACCTTCAAGAATTGTTATGTTTTCAAAATGTAAATATTGTAAATCATGTGAAAGAATGTCACTCTGTTCTTTGAAGAAATGTGTTCAGAGTTGTGTTGCTTGGAATGGGTTTTGCAGGTGATGTGAACTGTTCAGCTCAGGTGACTGTTGGTATTGCAGACTGTAGTTAGAGTTTTGCACATGTGACTCCAGTTGTGCTCACGGCTGCTTGGCAATCGTAAAAAACTGTAAATGTGATTTGTTCCTGTTATGGCAAAGCTGAATTTTCAGCATTATAAATTCAGTCTTCAGTGTCATATGATCTCTCAGAAATCATAGGCTTCTTCAACTTCGTGCAGCACTGCATAGAGCAATCGGTGGCTGACTTGAAGCCATACATGCCAGTCAGAAACTTTGGCTGACATGAGACCATGTCAACAAAAGCAATTTGAGACCAGACGGCTGACTCAGTTGGAGCAGAGTCTCAAGAGCGTCTGCATGAGCTAAGGAAAACCATTTTGACTTTTAATCATTCATGATATGGATTCTTGATATCAAAAAAAATTATATATCACTAGTTCAAATGTTTATTTTTTATATCAAGATTTAGGTTTCTATTGTAACAATGGCCATTTTAATATCAGAAATTTCCACTAGGACAAAATCTTAGTCTTATCAATTACATACATATATTGTCACCTATCAATTGTATGCATACTTGCTCAACAGAAGTATTAACTTTTATAAAAAAAATATTGTTGATTCTTTATTAACTAAATACTAAAACAGCTAAAGTACAGCAAATTTTAATATAGCAGATTTATTGCTGATAAGAAATATGTTAAAGAAACAACCAAACAAGTGTTGTTGTTACTCACTCTTGGTCAGTCTCTCAGCATATGTAGTTAAATGGTTGAAAAGTGACGGTATTCAACTTTCCTATACAGGCAGCTCCACTCCCTTCGCTGTCTTCCATCCCTGGTTCCATCGATTCAAAATTATAATACAGAATACACATTCACAAACAGCTAATGATGAAATCATCCCCTTTGGCCAAATACATTTATGCCATCCACTCTCCAAACGTGTTGAGTTTTTACAAGAAAAACTTTTCATGTATTGGTTTTTACACTGAATTTATATTAGTCCACACAAACTCAATATTATAAACCATTGTGGCCAGCGAGTCAAAAAGTTGCCCACCCCTGGTGAAGACGGTTTAAAATTTGATGAGTAGAGTATTGTCAAGAGGAGGAGTGGAGTACAGTCTAGACCAGGGGTCGGGAACCTATGGCTCGCGAGCCATATATGGCTCTTTTGACGGCTGCATATGGCTCTTTTGACGCATACACACTTGTGTTTTGGTTATTAACCAATTAGACTGTAAAATTTAGATGTTTGAAAACTGCCAAACTGACCCCAAACCAGCCCAGATTTTGTCAACCTGCTCAAAGCTGTTACAGTGGAGTTCACATATCTCGAGTCATGGTTAACTCGCCACGTTGTTACTGATAGAAGCATTTGTTTTCAAGCAGACCGTTAAAGGCAAAAAGCAACAATGCATTTTAGAGTTTGTAAATAAACCATATTAACCGCGTGTGCAATACTTTCAGAACTGTGTTATGAGCGAATGTGTGTTTACACGTGTGTTGTGACTGTTTACACTGTGAGCGATCGTTGTGTTTGCAATGTTAGACAATATAATTAAAGGTTTGTATGGAGAATGGAAGGTGTTTTTTATTGTATTTTGGTGAATCTCTGCTGTTAGTTGGCGCACATATGCCTTTTGCTGTTAGCAAACATATACAGTGTATGTACATTTTTATAGCATGCTTCATCTAATACATAGATATATTGGGTATAGGTTATCTCGCTAAACGGTAATCTCAACGCTTTTTTGCAACCCCCAAGGCCATCGAAATAACCAAACTCCACTGTATTACCCACATAATCAAAATCAAAACTGTTCAATCTGGCAACACTGTTAGCCATAGATTGCATATGGATACTACATTTCATTACAAAATGCATTAACATTTTAGGGCTAATATAATGATGAAATAGCTTTTAACCGCATCCCAACATGCATACTTGTCATTAGCATCAACATACACTCCAAGATAAGTGTACACAAAACTTAACAGGGTCTTCTCCATATGGATAAACCAACTAAAATGGCTGACACAGAGCAGAACTTCATAAGTTTAGCACGCTCTTTCCCAAACAAGTAATTTGCAAACCATACATAATTTATATTTATGTCCAAGGCTACTAGAAATGAAAGCTACAGTGTACAATATTTTCTTTTTTTTTGCATTAATAACTAGATAAATTCAGTGCACAGTATTTCAACAGTTTTGTAGTAAAATCATTTAAATTCTACAATGATGACAGTTTGGTGTTTTCATTAGCAGCTACAACAATTTCTGAATGATTAACACGTAAATACATTATAAATATGGAATATCACACACGCAAGACCACTGTCCTTTTAACTAAGCTGTATAGGCACTACGTCACCGGCCGAGTGCTGCAAGTAATTTCATAAACAGTTTAATAAACGAAACAATGTTTATTTTCTTACATTTTATACACATTTCCTCAAGTTATTTCATCAATCAATTTGTTTGCTCCTTTAGTAAAATACCAAATGAACTAAAGACATAATTAACTCTCAGAATAACACACAGTAGCAGCTCCATTAAATCATGTTTTATTGTAGTAGTAAGCTTTTTTGTAGTTGATGTCTTCATTGAGCAAAGTAAATTACATTTTAAAAAATAATTTGTCAATCAAATTTTATCTGCCTTACTGTAACGTGCTGGTGTGCGTGTGCGATACGGAGACTGAAGACAAGGAGTACAGGTTCAAACGCAAAACTTACTTTATTCTTAAACTGAAAACAAACACTAAATATAAACAGAAAACGACACTCCTTGTGCAAAATCCCGGAGAACTGAGAATAATCTCGGAGAACACAGAGCAGACATCCACACACGACTAGAGTCGACGATGACAGCAACATAACACCAACAACTGACAAAGACACGGGAGAACATGAGGGTTTAAATACACGAGGGCAGATTAGGACCAGCTAGCATGATTAACAGAGTACTTGACTAACACGACAGGAGGGGGAAGGATCTGGAAGACACAGAGGAACCCGGACATGACAGACGCGACAAGACTGTGACATTTACATTACATTGTGTATAAGGTAGTATATTTATTTATATGAATCCTTGAGAGTTGCTGATGTTTGTAAATTACATTAGGTTAGCATAAATGCTTTTGTCAAAGTATAACCAGAAAGTCCTTCTTCTTGATGTTTTATATACCAAGTTAATCTGATTATAAAGTGCCTTCAGTAATAATATCGTGAGCAAATATGGACTATTATAATCAGATGAAAAGCTAGAGGACCAAACCAGAGATTGGATTTAATCCTCTCGAATAAAGATTTTTATGTAGCGCTGCTAATCATGTTTAACAACCAAGCAGTCCTAACCCGAATCAGAACACATAAAAGTGTCAAAGCCATGTGATATAAAGGCTTTTAGATAGGACTGATATTATACTAATACCCATTATTAAAATACTAAAAGTAACACCAACTACAGTATGTCTGTGAGTGCTATTACTGAGCTATTCAGTGCTTTTTAGAGGGGGACCGGTGGTCTATGAAGTTAGGCTATTTTTACAATTGATAGTCAAGTCACAGCATACATTGTATTCCCCAAATAGACTGTTCTGAATGTCACCGGATGGAAAAGCATAACAAACATCATGGTACAATTCTGGTAGAATCAAACTATTTCTTCAACTTTATGCACTTTTATGTCTCAGGGGTTGATTTTTATTGCAACATATTTCAACAGGTTTCCTTTTTTTTGTTAAATAAAAGTCATATCATTTATTTATTTGCTACTTTCCACATTTTGTATGTGAATATTGTATTAATTGTATTTTAGCCTTCTCCCAGACCTAGACTTTAAATCTTTAATCTATCTTTCCAGTTTAAACCTATTAATTTAGAAATTGTAGAATTGACACTGTGGTGGGATTGTCAAATCATATGTCAACATGGACCACTACCCACAAGGCAATTGCTTTGATTTATAATGTTTTTTTAACAGGGAAACTTTGACATTTAATGTGCTCTGGACACTCATTCACAACAACAGCATTCTGGTGGCCTAAGAATGCAAACCTCAAAACAGATTTTAAAATCTGTTTCAAAAGTGCAAGCTTTTGAAAATGATACTGCTATCATCTCCGTGCAAACCCCAAGAATTTGAATTTGAACAGGGCGCGTGACCCTGGGGTACATGCTTTTTTCATGCAGGTTTTCTTGCACTGAACAAGAGCAGCATATATGAAGTTCAGATAACCATCCCCTCATCCTTTGACGTGTACGATCACACCGGTGTTCATATGTGTCACGTGATCAACCACTCAATTCACACGTGTTTTCACGCGATATCTGGCACTGATCCAAAAAAAGACGTGCTCAGAGCTTGTCATTTATCACAACAATTCAGTGTTTTCAACCACATAAGGTTTCTTTAGGTTTCAACAAGTTGGTGACAAGTATGACGCGTTGCCATGGAAACAATGAGCCGAAAGTTCCTAAATGGGGGGAGGGGGGGCGCGCGAAAATAATTGAGAAGCACTGGTCTAGACGCAGGTCTTTCATCTGGATATGGCACAGATCCGTCTGACAATGCTTAACCTCAGGATAAAAAGATACACTAATATCAACGTAAATGCCATTCCGCTTATGATGTAATGAGTACATCAGGTGTTATGGAAAGTGTTCCTGGTTCCAGCTGACCTAATTTACGTAGCATAATAATCATTTTACATTATTTGAATTATAGAAATTAATAATGAGTTGGGTGTACACCTGAGTGAAGACCTTTGTTTTTAGTCTAGATTTAAATCAGGGGCATATTCTTCGTACGTCGCTTACTACATCCAAGATCAGTTGACACATCCGGATTATCCAAGATCCAAGATCATGCGAAATCGCCAACTATCTAATCCAGCTAAGTGAGTTAGCGAGGTACGAAGAATATGCCCCAGAGTGTGTCTGAGTCAGTGTTACGGATCCAGCCACACCCACAGCACCAGACTCGTTCATGAGATCACAATCCCCAGAATTCTGAACACCTGTCATCAATCACCAGCACTATTTCTACAAGCCCTCGCTCAACAGTCAGTGTCTGGTCTCGTCATACGTGCCAAGACTGCTTCTAGAGCAGGGGTGGGCAAAGTATTTGTCTCGCGGGCCACATTGGTTTCTTAAAATTGACAGAGGGGCCGGGGTGAAGGTCGTACCTGTGCATTTACTTATAAGAAATCCTAGAAAACCTGTAAAAAGTATAGTTTGATCTTAAATCACTCGACTGGGACACGTGAAATTACAACAAAACAATATTAATACAATTTAATCAACAGGAAAACCATAATATGCAATGTGACTGAATCTTATATTTGCCTCAGCTCTAGATTGAAATCACAGGCGTCCAATCACAACTGACCTCAAAGGGAAAAAGGGAACTAACTAATGACGTTTGATGTTACTATTACAAGAGCAAGCCCCGCCCCATGACTGACAAAAATAAAAGTGCTAAAAACACTAAAAACGAGCAAAAACAGCAGTTGAGAGCGGGCGAATGTTCGCGCGCGAGTGATTAAAATGAGCTCACGGGTACCCGTATTTATGTGTAGCTCTGTTTTCCGCTCGCGGATGTAATTTACGCGCGCGCAAACATCAGTTTTGCGCTCATTCCTTTTTAGCACGGAATTAACGCCATAAAGTTGTAGAGGGGTTTGCGACAAACACCTACTCTCCAGCACAGCTTCAGCCCCACTGCCGCTTGCAGCCACGACAGAGTGACAGGGAAATGTAAAATGAAGGAGGTTTAATACAGGTTCGGCAAGTTTGGCGGGCCGGATTAAAAAGCCCAACGGGCCGGATATGGCCCGCGGGCCGTAGTTTGCCCACCCCTGTTCTAGACTCTCTGCTCTACTTCTACCTGAGTTTTCTCCTTCCGTGTATCCCTGGTCCTGCTTCCCTGTGTCTTCAGTGTCTGCCTACATCTGCTCCTGCCAAGCTAAGCCTGCCTTTGCCGTGTTTTCGCTGTACTCTCCATTGTGCAATAAAAACTGCTTCTACTCACGTCTGTGTTCTGCCTGTTGATCGCTGACAGTCAGGTCCAGTATCCCAATTGCAGATAAAAATATTTATTTGTCAGTGGCAAAAATGAAAAACTTGAAGATAAAACAGGTTTCATTCCCATTTTGGCTGGAGTTTTTCAGGTTTGCCATCAAACAAAAAACAATCCCTAGCATGAAAACCAAAAGTTCCTTTGATAGAAAACAAAAACAGAGGCAGTGTAGCCAGAAGGAAAACTTTGACTGCTCGAGAATCCAAAGAACAGTCCAAGCAATCAGAACCAGCTCAGGAAAAGAGAAAAACTGGAACACGTGCACAATCAGGTAGTCCAAATCAGGCAGGGGATTGTCAAAAGCAATGCTGGAAAAACAGAATCCCAGAAGAACCAACAGAAAAACCCAAGGCATCTTGCTTGTAGCTAGATTTATTATTGTATTTATTTTATTTTGTATTAAGCCATATTTGGTGTTGATAAAGGTTTGTTTGTGATTGTTATTTCATTGAAAGTTACATTATGTAGCACCTGGGCCAAACAGAAATGCACAGTTATTTGTTATATTCAGCAAATAATCTGTAGAAACCTTCACCAACCACAAAACAAGATGTCAATATATATCTCTGACAACATCGCAAAATCATGGTACACGTCCTCTGGTTGCCATAGTTTAAGAACTAGAAGGAATACAAAAGGAGTCACCTAACACTCCAGGACACTGATTGAAACACACCTAATGTTCATAAGAACATATTTGTTCTTCATATTAGTAAATAAAAAATATTTATGTGAATGATCATGCATCTTTCCAGGACATTGTGTGTATTATTACTGTTTTGTACATCACATGTATATTTACATATACTTTATGACTGCGACAGGATAATTATTGGTATCTACGAATTTGCATGTTGATGACTTGCAAAATCATGTATATTATATGTTGATATCTATACAGTGTATTAGTATTAAAAGAGTCTTGGATAATCTCCTCATCAAGCACCCAAACCAGTTACATATGCAAATGCTCTGCTTGAGACAATGGATTGTAAACTCTCCCTCTGAAAGCTTGAGTTACCCCTGGGATGACAGACCATTCCCAGAAGTTAAAAGCCCAAATCCCACCTTCTATCTATCTCTTCAGTGCATTTTCTGTTCGCAGTACTGCAAGGCCTCTTGGGGCCTCAGTCATGCTAACTTTAACCATGCACGACTCAACCTGCAGCCAGCCATGAGCTTTTTTTAGGCAAGAAAAAAAGTCTCTCTCTTTCCATATTCCCTTGGATGCTTTGCATGTGTTGTACTGGAAAACCCAGTCTGACCACAAGGGTATAGGCTGGTAGGCCCAACACATAGTGCCATGTGCAACTTCCTTGACTATAACAGAGTCAGACTAACATGACAAAGTTCTTCATAATTTCTTCAGCGTTGAAGAGGGTGAATGCAAAATCAACACCATCGACTCACAAACCCATTTAATCCTTCTTCAGGACTTCACCAATGGCTTCAACAAGTACTGTACGTTTGAAAAAGTGCTTTGAGAATAAGCTGATGGTTCTTGTCTTGTGGCTAAACAGCACTTTCCATATGTGACTCGCGGGATGGATAGTCACATGAGTAATGACTATTTTATTTCTGTTTTATTGTATTACATTTTTCCCTATGTATTTGATTATTTGGTTTTAAATAACCATTATATGTTTTCAACTATTGCATTGCGATGCAAAGTACCCGTTGTGGACAGTAGAGGGAAACAGTGTGCTAAGACTATGTGGGTGTCAATGAGTCGCGAAGAGGAACGGTTCATTACTAGAGCGACTCGCTACTGACAGCAGCAGGATCCTTCCTCTCTCATTGTTTTATTAAACAGGTGGGTGAAATCATTCTCCAAGGGCATAAAACATACAACTAAATATTGATAACGTTGAGTACAGTGATTTTAGATTTCAGAATCAGAATGTTTGATTTGAATCTTTGTTTTGTGTAAAAATGGCGCTTCACTCGCAGGCTTTCTACGTCATGGCCTGGTGATAATATAGTAAAGTATGAATGGTTAGAGGCTCCAGCACGCTGAGTACCAAGTTATAAAAACTATGTAATATAGTTTGTGAATATTTTGTTGTAATTTGGGTTTTAAATGTTATCTTTCTTCTGGTTAAGTTATATCTGCTGTATATTTTAATTCAGTTTAAAGGGCTATATTGTGTAACTAATTCATTGTTGCAGTGGTAGTACAGACAACATAGATTGTAGAAAGATGATTGAGATTGAGAAAATGCTGAAAGATCTGAGAAAAGCAGTATTTGAGGATCAGAAGAGAGACTCCTATAGAAGTTAAGCAACATGTTTATCGATGTTTAATAACATTGTTATTTAAATATAGAATCTTTGAATTATTGTAATAAAAGCATTACTAGAGCGACTCGCTACTGACAGCAGCAGAACCGTGTCTCTCATTGTTTTAATTTCAAACAGAACTTACTGTAGTACAGCCAGCTGAACGTGGTCGTCCTACACATAGTTTAATTTCCTGTTCCTATTTTCAGTTTAATTCGCGTTCACTCTACCATTTCCCATGTACGCATGTTTTGTGTGTATGTGTTCACTTGGATTAGTTATGTGCTTGTGATTTGGTTAAAACTTTGTGCACAACATATTTGTTGTGCACAACAAATATGAGCTGCTTGGAAAGTTGATTCTGGTCTGTTTATACATCAATGTTAATGTAATGATTCTGATCATAGCTACATGCTAGGGGAATTCTTTTTCTGAGACCACGAAAAATATCCTTTCTGAAGAGTTGATAGACAATCAATAGTGTTTGCTAAACAAACAGAACGTGATTCAGAGTGGTCAGTAGCAGACTTTTATTATATATTATTTTACATTTTTATTTATGCATATAGCCGACACTTTTATCCGAAGCAACTTACATTGCATTCAAGGAACACACTGATATTCTGTTCAGTTCTTTCTTTCCATGGGAATCAAACTAATGACCTTGGCTTGGTAAGCACTAATGCTCAACTGATTGAGCTTCAGAAAAGCTATGCTTCATTATTTTATTGCATTTATTATATTGAAAGGAACTGAAACAAAGTTTTAAAGGTTTGTGCATATTAATTGAAAGGCATACAACTGGAAATGGTTAAGGTCATAAACATGTGATTTTAATTAGACTTGAATATATTGTGTCCAAACGAATTCCTAAGACACTCAATAGGGTACACACTATGGAATGCAAAAAAAAAAGAAAAAATTGACAGCACGCCTTCTTTTCATTGAAGAAAAATGAATCCAAAATATCTCAGTAATGGTCATTGCCAATTATGTCGTTCAGAGCCCAAGAACCTGAGTTGGAGCTTCAAGGTCCCACCCACACTCCTGCTCAATCAAAAGTAAAGCTGTCAATCATGGCATTATACTCAGTTTTTTTTTTTTTTATAGCATCAAATAACTAACTAAAACTTATTAAGAGAACACACACTTGAAAATATGTTAGTGTGAAAAGAACCACCTAAAATTTAGGTTTAAGAGGTTTAAGACCTCTGCAGCGTTCGGTCACCAGGGTCGGAGGGACAATCAAAATGCAATTTCTTCACTTTTCACGACTTGTGCGTCAAACTTGGTACACACACTATTAAATACAAAAGCAAAATCATTTCAAGGACTCAACCTTCAGCCATGTGAGTGTGTTGAAGATGAAATTGCACAAATCAAACTTGAAGCACTTTTTTTTTATTTCTTTCAAACAAAGGTCACCATTAGTCACATGTAATACAATGTTCAATGATGTCCTGCATCTGTCTAGTATGTGAGTGCAGATAAGAGGACACACCGGCCCTCACTTTTCTCAATGCTGCTCTTGTTGCTAATTGATTCTCCCCATAATGTTTGTGCTCTTGTTAAAGATGCTGCTCACGCAGCCACATTTTCACACACACTTACATGTTGTTTATCTTTATCATCATTAGCATCATCTACCTTGTTTTGTTATTTGACCCCTGCAGGGACCAACAAGACAAACCAAACTCACCACACACCGCTAAAAATGAAATCATTGCACCTTTTTCTCATGCAAACACACGCACACAGTGTTCTTGTATATAACAGAAGGTTCACTTTGGATCAAGAGGAGAAAGTGTGGAAATCGTGTGACTTAGCTGAGGGTTTTTAATAAAGCTTGTCAGCCGGCAATACGCCACTAGAATTAAGAAAATGGGATTTTGGATATTCAGCTATGGCACCCTCGCACACACATTTCTTTTCACTAAGAGTGGGAAGCATTTGCCATTTCGTTGTTTGTAGTCCCCAAGCAGCATTTTGGAGGATAAAACTGGCATCCGTTGAGATTATGTAAACACAGATATACATGTTCTTATTTTTATTTGCACACAATGAGACACAAGAAATGAAATATTGCATTGAGCTGTACAGAGAAAGAAAAACAACAGCCGTCAAAAAACAGGAAAAATGAAATGTGCAATAATAAAATGGGAGTGAGATAAGAGGACAAAAGTGGGTGTTTGGTGCACCTGAACATTGTGCTTTAAACCTCCCACGTCTCTCAATGAATTCATCAGCAAAGTCATTAACAATTATTACCACAGTAATTAAATATACCAGTCGGAGATTTGATTGAGTCCCACATCTCATAATTACTTTTCAGCTTCAGAACTGCATTTGAGAAGGAGCAGCTGAGATGTACGGAGGTACAATTAATTGAACTAATTATGCAATTATACAAGGAGACTGAACATCCGCTGGAACCGGACTGGACCGGAGAATTCAGAGGGAGAGGAGAAGAGAGGACATTTACTGAGACGGTGGACAGAGACTGACAGCAAGAAAAGTGGGTGGAGCATGTACTCATGATGATGATCATATAAGAGCTTTTGCTAAAGTCTCCAATATAAAAAAACATGTTTATTCAAGTATACTGTTAGTATACTTATTTTAAACTAAAACTGACTAAACTAGTATACTTTCAATCTACTTATTTTTATTTCTTTTTTGTGTAATTCTCAGAATTATTTTTTAAATTACTCAAGTATACTTGACTTTTACAAACAGAAGTTTAAGTATATATGGCCTAATTGTATTAAATCTTTTGATCAAGATATACTTAAAAGTAGGTAATCTAAGTATTGCTTTCCTTGTATAGTTGTGTTCACTCTTTTGATGGAGTAGTCTATTAAATACTTTTCACATAGTCTTGTAAATAATGTCTTACATTATTTAAAAAAAGTTGATTTATAAAGAAAATTACTAAACTACAGTAATGCCTTGAGATACGATACCAGAGCTGGTCAAATATCAACTATTCAGTGTTTTCAACCACATACCTTTATTGTAGGTTTCAGACGCTTAAATACTCATAAGAACTTTCTAAACAATACATTTATATTTTGAAAAATACACACTGATAAACTGATAAAATACACACTGATAAAAGCGGAAATACCAATCCGTTCAATTATAAATTGACTAGTTGTTTTGTTCATATCAGATACACATTGCATAGGTAACTATAAAGTTCACTCTATTCTTCACCTACTTTACCGGACATTTACTGTCATGTATTTCGGGAGAAGTGACTGAATTTACGTGTTGTTAATAAGACAGATTAGATTCTCTGAACTTGAACTATTGAACTATGGCGGCATGTTATCTTTCTCGAAGGTAAGAACTCATAATTAAAAAAAACTCTTATTTTATATCAAAGCAATCCTTATATATTATAATTGTGTGTGTGTGTGTGTGTGTGTGTGTGTGTGTGTGTGTGTGTGTGTGTGTGTGTGTGTGTGTGTGTGTGTGTGTGTGTGTGTGTATACTATAGCAATCAAAACATGTTTTTTCCATTGTTATTAGCACTAATAAGAGAGTTTTTAGAGGGCCGGAACTGATTTTTTTTTTTCTTCTGTTATTTTTTATGGGGAAAAAATTATTTGAAATATGTGGAACTCGAGTTACGAGCTCCGTCCTGGATTATGCTCATATCTCAAGGTATTACTGTACTTTACTGAGAGTATATCTTAAAGTATACTTTCATAAGCTAAAAATGTACTATAAGTACTTAACTAGTAAAATATCAGAATACCTGTACGATCACTTGTTTGACTGTTAGACTGATATTATACTTAAAAGTGTAATTTTATACACTAAAAAGTAGTCCAGCTTAATTCCAGTTAGTAAATGCTACACTTGAAAGTATACTATTAGTACATTTATATCATTATACTTAAATTATTCCTTTAAAAATACTTATATATACTTTATAAGTATACCTAATAAAATGAACTTGCTGTGTGTGAAGTCCAGATCCATTTTTTTCAGCTTTCATGCTGCATTACACTATTCCATAAACAAACACATGCAACTATTTTAAAGTGACCTTGCTAAAAGTAAATCTTATATTTCAGTTAAAACATTGGTTTTCCAGAAGCAATATGTCTATGCCTCTGTACAATATTAAATATCTATAAAAAGTTTTTTTTAATTATTTATAAAAAGATTTAATCTAAAGTTGTGAAGAAAAAATAGTAAAAATAGTTTCTAGGCCACTAAAAAAATCATTAAAATTACATTAATGTATAATTTTCCATTACTTTCCATACCTTTGTAGCAAAATTGGTTATTTTAAATTGTTATTAACACAAATATGTAGCACATGAAATTTAAAAGTGACATTAAGCAAAAGTGCTGGATAAAGATTCAGAAATGCTAATAAAGGTATAAAATCTATTGCCAGTGGCTAAAAGAAAAAGAGTGTTCTGTAGCGAATGAAACAAAAGTGCTAAAACAAATTAAACTAAAAATAAAGAAGCAGAAAATGGGGAAAAGAAAATCAATATGACCCTTCCTCACCAGAAACGCTGTGGTCATGAACCAATTTGTTCAGTGCTGAGCTTTACCAGCTGATGTGTGTTTTCTTTCGTCCCCTTTCACAAACAAACATCTGTTTTATCCCTGTGTCTGTTATTGATCAGTTTGCTTTTGATAAACAGTCTTGGTGAAAGAATCTCCTTGACTTACAGAGAGTGTTTTGGACATGTGACCTCACTCTTTTTTTCTTTTGGAATGTGAATTATGCTTGGTACATGACAGGATAATGTAAGATAGTTAGAATTTTCATTTTATTTGGATTAGAACTATCTTAAATTATTTAGATTTGTGAGTATGTTTCACAAATGCATGTTTTATTGTTTCTCCATTCAGTTCATAATGTAACGGCAGCTTAAATCTTGCCCTCCTCTGTATTTAGGTCTGTCACACTCACCGATTAACCATTGAGAAAGGATGACAAATTAAACAACTGCCCCCGTCAAGTATTGCACTAGCCGATTATCGCAGCAAATCAACTTGAAACTTGCTGAAATAAGAGCAGGAGCACAATGTAAACAAAAACTGTTGTCACAGACTGAATTAAGGCCATTTATGGAGTGTCTTTGCCCAGTAAATGTATACTTGTTCCTTTAGGGCTTGCCATAGAAAGTACTCAATATGTACTTGTCAGCGTCTTTGTATCAAAAGATGTTCCATCGGTAAACACAGACTGTTACTTTCTTATTTTATTAGTCACTAAGGTTAGGCAAGCACTTGATTTCACAATCATCATGCATCTCATTCTGTGTCTTGCTTCTGAGTTTTCAGGCCTTTTAGTTTGCTGAAGAAAAATGGCTTGTCAGTTCTTTGGTGTACATCAGAGGTGAGAAAGAGCTCTCTGGTCACTGCTAAAAGGGTGTAAGAGCATGGACCACCGACTGCCACTAATAAATTCCAGCCTGCTGGAAGTTCAAAGCAGCAGTGAAGAGAACCAGTAGGTAACCATTTACAAGTATTAAGTCGCTGCTATTGATGTCTATTTATACAGTAGGAGAGTTAGGGCAAAATTCAGATCAATTTTGACCCTTTTTGGAATTGAGATGACTAAGGATTCCAATTATCCTGAAATAACCTTGTAAGAAAATGTAAGAAAATTATATACATGATTCTAATAGTTTAGGAAGGAAATGTAGCTGAAACAGACAATGTAACTGGCAACATTGTGTCTCAAATGTCACCCAATGTTGTCTTATTTATTGAACTGATCAAGCATTGATAAAATCCAATAACTTGTTACTCCAATAACTTCTTGGAAACAACTTCTGGAAAAATTGTTTCCAAAAAAACAAAACACACACAGTCTCATGCAACTAGCAAAAGAAGGTCCTGAATCCATCCAATCTGCCTTTACATTGCTGTTCCCTTTCTTGCATCTCTTGGGGATTTGTACATTGACTGGACAGTTAATTAAACATCACTTTTAAACAGACACACATACAGTACACAAACATATCAACTCTTTAAATTGTGTAGAGGCATCACATTTAGTCCATTTGATATGAGCATCGTAAATGAGTAGATGCTTACAGTCCATCTACAGAGGTGAACGGGTTGCAGTTGTTGTGTGTGAGTAAAATAATGATAGATTAATTACAACAGTTAATAGGGGCAGTAATTAAGGAAACAGCAGGATATGGATGTGTGTGCATTGATTTATGACCTGTGCCTGAGGGGTTGTTCTCCAGCGACAGCATGAGACTGTGTGTGTGTGTGTGTGTGTGTGTGTCGCTATATCAGGTTCATGACTCATACATCAGATCCTATCCTCCCCTTTGTTGGTGTCATAAAACAGCTTATATGGTCACAGTGAAGCTGATCCATAACTCATTGCTCCCCCTCTGTGGAGATCTGGGTCTAGAGAGACAAGTATGTCGCTGTTTTTAGTTTTTGTGTGTATGTTTGTGATACGTATGTGTGTGCGGTTGAGAAGCAGAAATAAAATTGTCTTAGAGAAATTTACATTTATCACTGCATGGTAAATATATTACTTGTCATGCTTCCTGTGATGATGTGATATGATAGGTGTGCTGTGTGCACATAAAAAAAGAATATCTTGTCTATCTGGTCTATTTAATGATGAATGATTAATATATTCAAATATTGGTTGATTTGCTTGTTTTTGTTCCTTAATAAGCTTTCTTCAATTCTCAACCTTTATGTTTCATGAATAATGTTTCAGTCTTGCTTTCTCTCTCTCATTAGTTCAGCAACATCTGTGTTTTTAGAACACAGAAGATCTCTTGAGAAAAACTCGGAGGAGGACACACCAGGCTAATCGGCCCTCAGATGCCTTCTTATTTTTGCACATCACAAAGACCACAGCAGGGCTCCAGAGGACCAAAATATGTGACATAAATTTGTGACAAAAATAACAATATGCACCAATTTATTAAAATGAGGAAAGCTTTGAGTGTGTCCATATGCGTTTTTATCTGATACCTAATTATCTGGCAAATGCTCAGAGATGGAACAATCAATCAATCAATCAATCAATCAAACAAACTTTATTTATATAGCACCTTCCAACAACCAAAAGGTGCACAAGGCGCTTTCCAATAAAAATCATCAAACGACAACAAAAAAAGGATAGAAACAACAAAACAAAACAAAAAAATAAGATCATAATCAAGTCCGAGGCTATACGTTAATATTTCATATGTTAACAATGAAAACAACGCAAGACACGTCCGATTTGCAAGAAAAAAGTCTTTGAATCATTCAGTTTATGAGTCTCATATGAGTCTAATGAGTGGTTGTTAGTTATTATATATTGTATAGTTATTATTTTATATTTGAGGACTATAAGTGTAGCCGGTGTGGAAAAGAAAAACATATTGATTTGTTCTGACTTTTTTTCTATTGCATTTGTATAATTGAGTTTTATTTGGTTCATAATAATTGTTTAAATTTCTAATGTTTGTAATACGTGTGGTTTATTGAACTTCGCTAAAATTTAGTTGTTTTGAATTTTGTTCATAATTGACAGATATATTGTTAGTGGAACTATTTTGTTTGGATATTGTTGAGGAGGAACGATATCAGTGGAACACCTACAGGGTTTCTTTCCCTATGTGTGTATTAAGCAATAGTCACAGTCTATCTGTGAGACTGGTGGATGCACACTTTATGGCTTTCTCTCCTGAACAAGTTCTGGTATTTTGTTACATCTAAACGCATTTCCCCCTATTTACTCTGCTCCCAGGAGTTGTGGACAGAGTTTGCTGGACAAGGTCCATCTCACCTTAATTGCCCTGCGGTGGCCGGGCAGAGTGTGGCTATCAGATCTAGTATCCCTCCTCTACCTCCTGTACCAGGCAGAGGGCTTGATAGTCCATCCTTGCCCAGAACTTTGATAACTGTGGGCTTGGCCTCTGAGGTGGTCCAGCTCATAGTCTCTCTCAGCCAAGGTTGTTGAGACCATTCTGCACTCCAGAGCTCTGTCCATGAGGACACTTTACACCATGAAGTGGAAACTTTTAACTTCTTGGTGCAGTGAGAGACAGTCGGATCCAGTTATCTGTCAAATTGGCACCATCCTGGAGTTCCTGCTAGGCAGATTTACTGCAGGGTTATCCCCTGCTACCCTGAAGGTTTATGTTTGGCTATAGGAGCATAGTCAGCCCGAGAGATATGGCCTCTACTCCGGTGAGATCCGCATGTAAGATCAGTGGCCTCTGCTTAGCGGACTCAGTCCTGAGCTGGAGTGTCTCCTAACTCCCTCGGACTCTAGATCGAGCGATGTTGAGCCTTGAGACCTACGTTCTCTAGTAAGTGACCTTGATCCAGGTCACTTCAGGTCACTGGGACAGCTCCTGTGGGGGTCATTTACTGCATCTACTGTCAGTTTAGTGCAGTCTCACCCTTCATCATGGCATTGTTGGCAGTCCATTCCCCATAGAGACCCCTAGGGAATGCACCATTGAGTTACCTTTCGAAAGGGAAAGTCTTGGGTTACCATTGTAACTGTAACAGTCATGTCATACTCCTCCTGTGTTTCCCTCCCGTGTTCCCGTAGCCACCCATGTAATCAATGCCAGCTGTTTATTATTATCCTGCCTATTTATACCGTCATGTTTCCCATTGTCTTTGTCTATCGTTGACGTTTCATGTGGTTAGTGTGTGGATGTCATGTTCCGAGTTTTCTGCACATGAGGTTTTGGTTTCCCGTTTGCTATTAAAGTGTTTATGTTTTGCATCTCCGTGTTCTCCTCGTTCCTCTCCGCATCGCACGCCTACACCAGTGTAACAGTAACCATGTTTCCATGAAAACAGGGAACAAGACGCTGCGTCCCTTTGCCATGCTTCGGGCCTTTCTGTGTGCGTTCCCTTCAGATAAGAAGTGGATTAAATTATGTTCAGGTGCCTCTTTTTATGGTAACAAATGGTAAAATAGTAACCTGAGACATTTTTGACTCGTTTTCAAAGTAGAAGAATCGAAACATACAAAATAGCACCACAGTAGAAAAAAATTACACTAGAAAAATCCATTAAATGACTTATCAAGCCAGAGTTGCACCTCTTGGTTTTCGCACAGGATAAGAAATATATATAAATGCTTGAGAAAGGTGTGTCTAGAACACACTGTCAACCCAGGTAATTGAATTAAATAATGGTTTATCTATTGCAGCAATCTTAATCAGAGTGATCGTAAGATTGACTAGAAATAAAACTCCATCTCCTTCAGTCCATGCGTAAAGTTAGTGTTAATATTTTTAATAAGCAGTGAAAGATAATAACTTCAAATTAATAACCATACAGGATTTGGCCAGCTGTGTTATAAGACTGTACAGGACATCTTCAGATATATATACCTGATATTAATGTTTGTTCATTGAAATTAGATCCAATCTGTTGTCCATGGTGAAAGGTGTTCATGTAATGGCTGCAAAAAGTTTACTATTTCCTGAAGGAGGATGGATTTTAAGCTAAATATTAAACCAGGATGGAACATAATCTGATGATGAGCATTTCAGTGGTTGGAATTTGCCCCGTGATAAGAGATGTTTGATTGCTTAAAAGTTGATTCTATCCTATATGGGATGGATCACGTTGCTAAAAAAAGGAGAACCTCTTTTTATGAGAAACATGGGTGGAACAGAATCCAGTAGCATTCAATCAAAGCTTTGCTGTGCAAAGTCACTGGTGGCTCTGCAGGTGGACCTGTCTCAGTGTGTTTACACTGACATCAATTTTATCTCTAGATTTACAGGTCACTGTTCTCGTGTTGCTGGATGACCTGACATCATTGGTACAGTAGGCAACAGAATTTGTCATAGCTTTAAAAAATCTGATCACAAATGATATGTATTGTCTAAGTGTATAACTGTATTGGATAAGGCATGGAATAATTTTCCTTGCAACTAACTATTATTCTGCAAGGGAAAGCAGTTGTATATGTTACAGAAGTGAATAAAACACAAACAACATTAGCAATTACAAATGCATGAATCAAACTCACAAAGGAAAGTCTTTTTCTGCTTCTTTTTCCTGTGCATAATATTTTTAAATGGCTGTGTGTAGGCAGAGGCACATCATAGAGATCAGTGAAATCACTCATAGTTTCATTACCTTCTCTTCCATCTTGCCCACACTTTAATGTGTGTAGGCTCCTTAATGTAGCACAAAGAGTCGACGAAAAGGCACACACATCTGCAGAGTTCTTAATACATTTGATATTACCTATAATGAGATGTTATAAACAGAAAATTGACTCTGCAGCCCACCTTTACTTACCACTGATTCAGCTATTGCAGTCGCCATTATCACCTAAGGTTCACTAAATGTTGAATATTAGCAGCATTTGTTCTTTTCAGCATATCAGTATTTGGACAGACATACTGCATTGTTTAATATAGTGAACTACAATGTTAGATTGTATTGTGAAACTCTGTTCAACCTCATATTTACTCTTCTACATCTTTATTGATCTTTCAACTATCTTTTCTGGTATTAACATATCTTAACATATGGTATTAACACATCGTATTAAGAACTCTGAGGCTATCAATTCTCACAGGTATATTAGCTCAGGTAAAGGTTTTAATCCCCTTGTTAAAACAACCTCATTGAAAGGACAATTAAAGTCATCTGACTGAACACTGCCAACTTTGATTACAGCTAGTCATGCAAATATAGACCTCAGTCACCAATCTGTCTGTCATTCCAATTAACCTTTTTTGCTAATGATTAAGGACATGGAAAAACAACCTTTATGACAGAATAATTGGCAATACGATACTTCTGAGGTCATGATTTGGATGCCAGACGTTTTTATGTACCAACACAAAAGGTGTGTAGTATCTATCTCCAGTGTCTAATGAATGCAGAGCTGAAATAAAAAGACTTTCAAGCAGTTACAGCCCTTTACAGTTTGCACATTCTCCTTTGTTATATAAACAAAAGGCACATTTATTTAATCTGAAACAGTGATTAAACTTGGCTTTTCAGAAAGAAAATCCTAGGAAAAACCCACCGGTTGGCAAACATGGGCACATTTAGGTCACCAACTAATCCGAGAAAGGATTTTGTCAGATTTCATAGCTAATCCAGTTGCAATGAAAGGTGCACCTTTATCAGGCTTTTGTAGGCAATAACGAATGACATGAATTATATATAACCCTTGGCATGAAATCATGTCTTGGGGCTCTTATATACCTGGAAAGGCACCTAAAATTTCAATTTCCACTTGATCACTAATTCTGATAGCATTCTTTTATCTCACATAGTAATTTAATTAGAGTTTATTCAAATTGAGCTTTGGCTTTATTGCAAAATAACATAGGCACATTTGTAGCACATTTATGTAGAGATTATCCAAGAATTCAGTCACGCAAGTATGTCACAAGCACAGGCCTGTTCAAAGCTGTTCCATCTTTAATGACACAAAATCAGACAGTAATAGTCAAACAATGTCTAAATTACTTTCAAATGTGTTCCTTTTGTTTTCAAAGATCTCAGCTGATTTTCTTTGATATGAATATTATATGTGAACTGCTTTGGCTAATAACTAGGATGATACATTTTTCATCAGTGTGATGAAATAACACATTTTCAGGCAAAAAGTCATTATTCTACAGTCAGAAATAATCTGTATTCTTGCATCATATTGCACTCAATTACATTAACTTCTGTATTACATTTTAAATCTGTTATTTCTTCATTTCTCAGTCACGAAGTACAAAACACTCTAAACCATTTGTGTGGGGCCTGATTTCTTGGTCTGTTGTCAGAACGTGTTTGTTAACTGCCACGGTATTATTTGTAAAATATGTTTCAGAAAAATAATTTTGGTCACATTGCAGCAATTTTGCCATTTTTAGAGATTGTGTGAATATGTGTGAGCATATGTGTAAAAATGTGTTTAGAACATATTAACAGATGTGTGAAGTCATGTTATTTCTCACTGCAGATGTAGAGGCTTCGAAAATGGCATAATAAAGCATTTCGCACACAAACACACATTTAGAGTATTTTTGGTGACACACAGATTTTTTATTAAAAATAATACAAGGTCTCCAGAGGCTAATTGTAAATCTACTTTACTTTCTCTCACCTTCTTGTGAGCTAAAAGCAGAGACTTAGATGTGTGTGAGGGAGAGAGAAAACAGAAATGAAGTGTTTGATAGCATGAAAGCAGGGCTACAGATGGAGACTAAATAAAACCCTATTAGTCTAAATTAGTCTATCACACATCTGCACTCCAGGGAGTCAGAATTTTTTACATTGCTGGGCTCCTCTCAGTGTCAAGCTGATCTTGACAGTTAGATAATAACGTTTATCTTAGCTGGAGGTATGTTAGCCTACATTGAAAACCCAATTTTAAACGATGGCTGGATATGACTGACAGATCAAATGACTGATCGAATTTCACACTGCTATCATTAAAACCATTCTCACCTAATCAATCATTGTCTGGTTTGGGGCCACATTTGCCCACACCAAGGACAAGCCACGGCACGTTATTAAATCTGTGGAACGCATTATGAGTTTCACCTGCCTTCCCTCGACAACCTCAGGGCAAGGAAGAGTGTAAGGAAGTCCAAAGCCCACCTGTCCTACCCTACACCAACCATCATCCCTCAGGTCAGTGAGGAAAAAAAGACTAGCAACTTTCACACCAACAAATGAACAGTAACAATATACCAGATACCATCGATATTCTCCTTTAATACTGACATTACCTACTGACATACATGAGGCAATTATGCGAAAATAAATATTCTGCACACTGATGAGCTCTTTTTAACATGTTTTTTATTGTTTGAAGGCTATTGTGTGGTTGTTTCAACACCATGGCTGTTATTACGAGGTGGAATGATGGATGGACACAGGTCAGAGAGTCCTCCAATCAGTCAGACATCTGAGATGATCAAAGAGATGAAAAAGCCCAAAGAGTTTATAGGACATTAGAGCACAGGTAAGGCACATTACTTTTGCATGTGCTGCAGCAGTACAGCTGATTCTGCTTTTATGTGGTCTTTGCAGTACTTTATCTCTCTACTTTACCCGTTTTTCAACTTCATTTAGTGGTGGCCTCCATTAATTTGCATTAAGGAGAGCTATAATATGTAAAGATAGCTATCCTTTAACCATTGGCTGTAAATGTGACGTCATCACAACACTGATTGGCTATCCTTTGTGTGAGTAATGAAGGCAATGGACAAGCAGAAATAATAGGTCCAATTGACTCATACTGTTGTAATGCCCGACAAGCCATTGCATTTTCGTGCTACACATCATGTTTTCAGATGCCAAAATATATAAGACAGAGCAGGTTACTTTTGGTATGAAACCGTCTCAGGCAGCTTTCAAATTTTCTAATTCTTTATCAAAAAAATGTGTTGTGTCTTTAATGTGTTGTGTCAGATCGCTGTGCCTCAGTTTAAGCGGAACGTGAACCAGTCATCTCTTCCTTCTAGATATGGCATGCAATAAACAAGAATGAACATCAGAAGGTATGTCGTTCCTGTCTGGTTTGTTTGTCGTACAAAAATGGTTTGGCATTTGATTGACGGGTAATCTGACCAAATATAATACTGAATTCAATTTTAAGATCGAAAAAAAAAAGCATGCACAGGTAATAATAACATAGTAATTCATTACATTTATATAGCGCTTTCTCATAAACACTTAAAGTCACTTTACATGGAAGGGGGAATCTCCTCAACCGCCATATGGCTCACCACACACCAGCTTATTGGTGGAGAGGAGACAGAGTGATGAAGCCAATCAGAGAATGGGGATGGTTAGGACGCCGTGATGGACAAATTTGGCCAGGATGCCAGGGTTAGACCCCTGCACTTGCAAAAGACATCCTGGGATTTTTAATGACTACAGAGAGTCAGGAATACGAAAGATGGGTATAGCAACTACTGCAAAATATTGGCATTTTATGAAATTCAATATTTAAATGTTCTGTGCAAAAATGGTGAGAATACATAGCTACTTTTTAATATCCATCAATGGAGAAACAGTATTTTTTTAATGAATTTATGCTTCTAAAATATGCACAATAAAGAATATGACACAAAAATTGAATTTATGGAAATTTGACTTTTTTAATCTGTAATTTTACTATGACGGTTGAATGAATTACATGATGTACTGATTAATCAAATAGTCACATATAGAAAAATGTGAAGATCTAGTGTCAATAAGCTGTGATAGTCTGGGACATGAACAGAGTAGTTGCATGCTTATCCTTTTTTCATCTCATTAGTTGACTGTAGTGCAAACCAATATTCATAGAAATCAGATAACATAGGAAACATACATGATGCAATGAGAGAAAATAATATTTTGTATATGTCTGTGTTCTGTTTTACAAACTAGATTACTGAAATATTTATAAATAATAATTGTGTTTAGGTTTAGTAGTGCATTTAATGCATTGTTGCATTAATATGTATAAAGAAAATAGCAATAGTGGAATTTATATTTTCAAGTGAAATTCTTGAATTAAATATTTTTTTAAAATCCTTTTAAATCCCTCCTAATTTGGTTATGAATATTTTATATGACTTAAAAAGTCAGACAAAGGTGCTTGAATAAGTTGGTAATCTGGTACTATTTTCTTGGATTTTGTAAAACCACTATGCTAAACATGCATATTAAGGACACTGCAACAATATTTAATCACTATTTAACTATTTCCATGTTCATTGTTTTACTGTGTGGTTCTTTTGGCTGACTTATAATCAGTAGCGGCCCCTGGCCATAAATTTAGGGCAGATTCTGGGTTTTAGTAATCACTGAATCATGTCCTTGCATTATTCAGCCTGATGGTGGCACACTAACGATGATTGACATTCTTCACACACTGCACATGCATAGAATGTCAGAATTTCCTTGATTATTTATTGCATCTGAATGTTGTTTTGGAATATTGCAAGTTCGAGTGAAGAAAACTCAGAGACCAGGTGCCCCACTTGGTATCATTTTACGTCTGTCGAATGCGTGTGCAACATTTTAAATCCTGCTCTCTTTATGATTTAAATTAGTCTAGAAAATCAAAACAATATTTTTTGCGGAATGCTGAACGTCTACGTGTGGATGAACACTTGCCCTCACAGACTGGTTATAATGTTGAGTGTTGTTTTGTGTTGAATGTTGGACTTTGCAAAGATAATCTTTGCACCAAGTATATATAGTAACAAATAGCATCTTGTTTACACTAATGTCACATAGAAGAGAGGCTGGTGTGCAATGTCGAGATCACAAGGTGACGTGGGATCTAACTGAAAATACTCTATTTAAGAAAACAAAACGGCACTTCTTAGTGCAACCTCAGAAAACCATGGGAACAACATCACATAATGTTAATATCTGACAAAGACAAGGGAACACAGGAGAGTAAAAATACACACAGGGTAATTGGGAAACAGCTGACAAGACTTTAGGGAATGATTAGACACAGACGGCAGCATGCAGGACCTGGAAGATACATAAAGAGACCCGGATTTGACAGATGCAACAAGACAAGACTGTGCCCGCTATTCACACAAAGTCTTAATGGAAGTTGCATGATGTTTATTCTAAAGGCAGATTATCTGGGTATCAGTGGGCAGAGTTAATGAAATTAGCCTTTGCAACGAACTTTGATATTTGTACAGTGTAAATAGACACTGCTATTTTTATTGGTGGTGTCTACATTCATAATGTTTACTTTTTTACGAGGTCCAGGAAGACTATTCATATGTAGGCATAACATGATTCTTACATGATTTGTAAGAACCAAATAATTTTTTTTATGAAAGACTTAATATGTAAAAGGCCTTTGTTCAGGTTCTCTGGTCTTGCCCCTGCTTCTTGGTAGGTCTAAATGAAAGTGAACTGAGAGGACATGCTCAATCAGTGGCCACATAAATCACACTTAACCTACATGTGCTATGTTCACACACCAGCCTTCTTTAGTTCTTCATTAAGAGCATGATTCATGTGATTTGCCATCACTGTCATTTTTATTTTTTATTGCGCTAAAAAGATCAAAGAAGATGTGAACGGATCCATTATTGTAATATAATTAATCACATTTAATGTGCACCGGTCATATTTATTTCATGCTCTAACTAGTTAAAAAGAAGAAATGGTCAGTTTGCTTGATCTGTGGCGGCAACAGTGGTTTGTCACTGAACATTAAAAAGTGAGTGGATTTTTAATGAATGGGAGGCACTCTATCTCATTTATCAACCGTAAATTGCATAGACCAAAAGATTAATTCTTGCCGATATCTTCTTCATAAAAAAGAGAATTCTGAGAATTTTTTTCCCAGCCCTAGAGTGGGAGAAAACATTAATCTGCTTCCTGTGATGATTAACATGAAAAGTGATGCAGTCTGTGTTTATCTGTTCTTTTCATAAATAAATAAATGCATAATCTAGCCTATATGCTCATTCTTTAAGTTCATGATTAGAACTGAAAATGTGACGCAACACAACCTCTTTTACACATGTAAGTGAGCAAAATTTTCCTTCTCGGTTAGAAAGTACTTTTTGAACAACAATTCCCATGTAAATTCACTTACATGTAGATTTAATGACTTAACTCATCTTTTTGCTCTTAAATACCTAGAAAGTTTTCAAGCTCTACACAATAAATAACAAGCAAGCAGGGGAGGTGGTTAGTGTCATACAGCCGGATGATGAGAGAATAAGTATTTGTGCCCTCTCCTGCTGAGTGCATAGTGCATTCTGGGTAACTCCTACAATGCATCTATGAGAGGGCAGCTGCTTCTAATAGTTTGGAGCAAGCAGATGGTTGCGATTGTGTCTGTCAGTTATGCTCGAGTGGCAAAAGTAAAGGAGGTGTTTATTGAGTGAACAGCGATCTGCTGAATTCTTGTTGGAATACACACTGTGCGCCTACATATATTTACAACCTACTGTTCAATAGACTCATGCAGAGGCATATCTATGTACAACAAACAGAAACGTCCCTCTTCTCTGTGGTTGATCACAAGGACCTGATGCACCAGAATGATTCCACACATGCTATTGAATTACCATAATTTGCAATCTACAACATTCTTTATTGTGCTTAATGGAGTTTGAATGTGACACACCAAATGTTTAAATCCTGGATCACATCATGTCAAATGAATTACTTAGAATTTATCTAGTTGCATTTTATACATCAGTTGTTTCCAAATTCGGGTGGCATTCCTAGAATAATATTACGCATTGCGTCTCTGACATTTATATTATTAAAATGTATATGCACTTGGCCCACGAATGTATAATCCACTTTCACGAATGAAAGCTGTAAAATTACGTGAGTATGGCCAGATACCTTTCTCAGTAAATTATATAAAGTGTATATCTACTGTTCACACATGCAACTGCCTTTCCTTTCTCTCGCATTCAGAGAATCTCTTCAAATGTCTTTCCAATTTGAAAACATTTCTTTCCACAATGCCAAAAACCCAGATTTTCGACTCCAGCATCACAGGCTTACAACTAAATGGCATGGAGTAATTGCCACGGCTCTTCAGAACTTGATTTATTCAATCTCTTTGACAGTAGACCTCTTACTTCAAAGCATACCGACCTTGTACGTGCTCAAACTGTAAATCTTTTAGCATACATACGTATAGCAACAATACAGAACAATACAATAAATGATGTTTCATTGACAACGTTTGGGAGAAGCCCATTCAAATGATCTATCCAAGCAATTTTCACATCTAATCCTATCACCATGAGAGGAAGCTATAAATACAAAGTTTCTCCTGTATTCTTTGACTGTTTTCAGCATCCCTCCTCATTATTGGATTGTTCGTACCACAGTCAGGACATTGGAGTACTCTGGGTTTGGGTTAAATGCCAAGCTCGGAGCCCTCTTCACGAACAATATGCCAAATACGCATTACAGTTATTCTATCTGACTTATTTGTAAGTGCGAACACATGAAATGTTAATTTATGGAAAGGGACCTACTATGCTAAATTCACTTTTATAAAGTTACTGAACACCAATGTGTGTGAGAGAACAACTAGTTTATAATGGGGAAAAATCCTCTCACTCACTTTTTTTTAAATAATTTCCATAAATCAAAAGCTTTCTTCAAATGAGCTGATTTACATGATATTGTCGTTGCAAGGAGAAGCCCCGCCCACAGCCGGTGATGATTTGCCCTATTAGCATAGACCCAGTGGAGAGCAAAAAGCACAGAGTCTGCCATTTCTGTTTCTTCACTGTAGCAGCTGGTGTTGTACAATGTCTGTGCCAAAGAGGCATTACAAGTTCTGTGTTTTGGCATGTACACATAAGAGTCTCCATAGACTCTGGCCATCTGAGTAAAGAATCTGATAAACGTTACATGCATTTTGAAAAGAATACAGGTGGGTGCTGCAAATTGGTGGTGGTTGAGAAGATTCTCCTATTCTATGTTATATCTCATCATGATAAGAGGCTTGATCAATAAGTAGGACTGCATTTTTTGACAGTTTGAGTCCTGAAACAAATATGGATTTATTGCTTGTTTTCTTGAACACAGTTTTGCCATTAAAAGTATTGAAATTTTGTTTGACTTTCATTGTATGAACAGAAAAACGTTTGGTGTGTGGTCAACAGAAGAAACTCATACAGGTTTTCTCACAACAGAAAAGTCACACAGGATTTTACAGTCAGACAAGAGGGTGAGTAATTGATGATTCAATTTATTCATTTTTGAGTGAACTATCCTTTAAGGATGAGGCTACATGTGTGAAAGCATATTGTTTGTCAAGGTTTAAGATCTACCAACTCCAAAACCAGCCTCTGGTGCTACCTGTTATAGCTGTTTGTACTTTGTTCGGACATGGGAATTTAATCCCCTCTAAGGGAATTCATTGTTTTCTTCAATGTTTTATTTCGTTTTTTAATATATATATTTTTTATTTTGCTGTTTTTGCCTTTCATTTAGAGCCCAGATGCTAACGTCAACCTTCTTGTAATGGAATTTGTCCCTGAGGTGTTTTAACCCCACAAAAAGATTGTTTGGAAGTCCATCGGGAGAAACACACACCAGAGACATACAGCTCCATTGCCCCCATTTTGCCCATCAGCAGAGCAAAGACACCCTCCTGAGAGAAAATGTGGGAAATGTGAGGCTTTGATGTAGAAGATGTGTTTGTGTCTAAGACTGTGTGGGATTGTTTTAACAGAAAACTAAAAAGAGGAGTGTACATAATGTATGTGGTGCCATTTAGGAAATAATATGCACAAATTATGTTAACATGTCCTGGTCTGTTGGTAAACTAAACGTTTTATGGTAAATACAATGGTGTGCAACTATACATACAGAAAAATCACATACAGATAAGCATTTGCTTATTCCATACATCTTGCCCATAGGAATATAAAAGTCACACTCTTAGTTGCCATAAAAACTAATCTTTTTCCCAATGCACTTCACAAAAACAAATGGAAAACTACATTCTATTCTGATATCTAGCTAAACTCTTCACTTCTCTCTGAGTGTGTGTGTGTGTGTGTGTGTGTGTGTGTGTGTGTGTGTGTGTGTGTGTGTGTGTGTGTGTGTGTGTGTGTGTGTGTGTGTGTGTGTGTGTGTGTGTGTGTGTGTGTGTGTGTGTGTGTGTGTGTGTGTGTGTGTGTGTGTGTGTGTGTGTGTGTGTGTGTGTGTGTGTGTGTGTGTGTGTGTGTGTGTGTGTGTGTGTGTGTGTGTGTGTGTTTTGGAGATTTTAGTACTGAATAAATATTTAACATGGTGGGAAAAGAAGGTGAAGCGAATGGGAATGAGAGAGATAGAAAGCAATGAGATCGGAGGACAGAGGGGTGTTGGGCTGCAGAGCCTCAGAAGGGAAAAGAAACCTGCGATACAGCAGCAGTGAACACACACTCATTTGATCTGCTCCTCTCCTTTTATTTCCCTGTCTTCTCTTTGTTTCATTCTGTTTGACTTTTTTTTTTAGAGGTGAGAGAGAAAACTCAAAGTAAGTCTTAAGGAAACGAGCGAGGGAGCATTCTCAATAGGACAGGTAGAGGAATGTGCACACAAATATTAGCATGAGCAAACAGACATTCTATCATTCAAGGAAACACTTAAATTCTAATACCAAGTAGGGATTTTTCAATGTTAAATTTCTTTATCTCAATTATTTTTTGAGTTGTCATATCTTTTGTCATATCAGATGTCTTCTAATAGCGCATAGTATTCACAATGTAACTGTCACATTACTGAACACTTCTGTCGATTTCAATTAATTAAACAAGACTGGCTGCAAATAGCTAATTTCTACAACTGCATTTGGTAAATAAAAACTTGCTTTCATGTGTTGCTGCGACTAGATATCAGTATAGGTCCCAAGTGCAATGACCCAATTTTAATATCAACATAAAATCTGTCCAAATAAGCAGTATTCATAAAAGGTAGTCAAATAAAGATTTTGTAAACAGTAATTTTTTTGCTGTGGGGGGTTTCTAGTCACTCAGAAATTACACACTTTTACAACTTTAAATACGTAGTAATTGACAAGAAACATCAACTTCAACTTGTACAAATTTGGAAAGATTTTTCCTGCATTTTACATTTTCAAATGCACATTATAATTGGTCCAAACTTAACACTGAACCAGGCAGTCAAGTTAACATTACATGGATTTCCACTCTGATCAAAACTTGTATAAGACACTTGATGAATGTAACCATTTAAAAGAAAAAGAAAACATTTTCTTATAACTTTTGTAGCAAGGTCGCCACCATTTTGCAATACTGCAACCTGAAACGTCACTGGGTTGGTTGTCTTGCCTAAGGTAAACAGACACTGTACAATGGTAGAGAGAGACAGCGAAAGACAGACAGTGAAAGATAAAGACAGCGCTAGAGAAAGACAGAAACTGGAAACTGGAAACCCACATGCCATCAGAAGACAAAGATGAGACCACTATTGCATTGCTCCTGGATATAATATATTTTGCATAGTTAAAGGAATGGACAAAAGAGTCTGTTTTCATAAACTGTCGCTGAAACAGAGAATAATGCTGCTTCCCGAAATATATATATATTCAGACTCAAGTCACACTGTCTCAAGATTTCCATAGTTATGCTTGGCTATACAATACCATGCCAAAATGAGTCAGAAATTAAAACAAACCACAACCATTATAAACACTTGTTTCTCATTTAATTTCCACAACAAAGAGAGATAAACCCTGATACAAGATAATAATTTCTTATCTTGACTCCATGTTTACCAGATAGGATTTTATACACTAACCCCAATTTCATCATCTTCCTTGCCATCTTCTTTTTTTAAGCTTTTGCCTTCTGTGCAATAAAAGTTTTTTTTCTGGCTTATTTTTGTTCGCCTATCTTTATCATCTCGGAATTGCCTTGCAAACAGCACTAGAGCCCTCTATTGATCAACTATTTAGAGACAGATATTATGAGTTTAAGTCCCTTTAATGGATCTATATATATCTATAGTCTTTGGTTTATGTCACTGATCTATAATAGATCAGTGGTTTATCTCTGTTACTTAAAGATTACAGCCACTGGTAATGCTGGCTTCATGTGCAAGCAGAACTATCGCAAATACTAGTTTCCAAAAATTGGATTTGAACACGCTCCCAAGTCATATGCTCTTTATATTATATGATTGTATTCTTTATTGGGTTTTTTCACAACAGCCATAAATTTGACTCATCATTAAAGTACTGCATATTTACATATAGACTATATTTACATATGGGAGGGGGGAACAAGAAAAAAATGTAGACTTGATTTTGTCCATGGGGAATTGATAGGATCTTTGTGGTTTGCTATCGCTATGATCTTGTGTGAGTGACAGGTTGTCCCTTTCTCGCATCAGTAAACATACCATCAGAGAAGTCACTGCAAGAGGGAGAAGTTATATTTATTCAAGATTTTGAGGACACACTAATTTTAAAAAGTTGAGATAAGTGAACTCCACTGTGTGTGTATATATATATATAAAATGTGTTGCCCTCTGCATCTGTAAAGGTCCATTCTTGAAACATCTCTGGAAGTCATGCGAGACTTCACTATCTCATTATTGATACTCTTGAATCCAATTTTCCAATGTTCCTTTGCACTCCTTTTTTTAATCAAACTCCTCTTCAGGAGTGTGGTTACCTGGGCTTGTCATTACTCTGCCATTATTCCATTAACCGCTAACCGCTCTCTTGTTATCAGCTTCCACTGCCATGCTAGTCTCTCTCATTAACATTGATTTTCCTCCCAAAAACGGAAAGAGCGTAGTCCGGATCACAACAAAGCTCATCCATCTCTTTCTCACAAACACATACGTTTGTTTCCAGCTCTATTTCTGTGAACTTGTCTCTCAGGTAAATGTATGCCTTGGCGCAAACCTGGGCATCATTTACCTTTAATTTCCTCATTCGCACATATATTGGATTCAAACACACAAGCACACACGCACACTCACATTTTAGCTTCACTACATTGCATAGACTTCCATTGATTTTATATCAGTTTAATACTTTTTTTCATCATTTTGTCTCCATTTAACTGAACCACAGATACACACACACACACACAAACACACACACACACACACACACACACACACACACACACAGCATTGTTTAATCATCTACACTCATTCTGGTACCCTGTTCATGTTGAGATCCACACACTTTCTACATACTAATACGGTCTCTTTGTTCGTTTCAACCCTCTCACAATTCTTTTGGCCTCCTCATTTTTGGATTTGCCTCTTCTGTTGTTTTCTTCTCCCTCTGTATTCGTTTATTCCTCCTCCTGCTCTGGCTCTTTCTCTGTCTCTCTCTCTTGCTTCCCTCTCTCTGTACTGATGTAAAGGTTATCAGTTCCTGGCAAAGCCTCTCTGCATTATAAATGAACAGCTGAAAACCCACTCCAGGGACAATTAAACCTGAGGCTGTTTAGCATGCAGAAAGAAAAAGAGGAAGGGATTGACGAGGCCAGTGCTGGGCGAAGAAGAGAAGGTTGGCACTTGAGCAGAGGATTTAGTTTGTTTGTTAGCCCTGAGTCTGCTTTGAGCACAGACACCTACATTCCTCTGAACTCACCGTCCATGTGAATCATGCCGCCTTCCACTATGTTTACTGGAGTATTTGTGCACTGTGATTTGCAACAATGCCAACAGTAATGATTGCATCAGTCTTGATTATATTCCTACTACGTCTTCATCACGCCATCCTCCTCTCTGCTCTAGCACCCTCATTTTTCTTTCTCTCTCTTCTTCTCTAAGCACTTCTCCTACTCTGTACACAGTGCATTCTGGGTAGTTCCCATAATGCACCTATTTAATTCTAGTAGTTTGGAAACATCAGATTGCTGTGATTACCTCTGTCAGTTATGCTTGGCAGGACGTAAAGCAGATTTCACCCTTTTCCACAGTTTTCGTCATCCCTGATGACCCTGTTTTATATTATTATTATCACTGTTTTTTTTGTCTTGTTTTGTTATGATTGTGACTTAATGTGCATCAAGCTCTTTTTTTCATATGACATCAAGACATGATAGTTTTTTGTTTGTGTAGAATTCAATGGGACAAGATAGATTAATAAAAAATAATGAAATGGCACAACAGTAATTATAACTGAACTTCAATTCTAAATGTACAATACATGTTTCAAATGCAATGCAAAAATTTCATCAAGTCATAGCACTGCTTTTACAATACAGTTTTGACTCATTTAAAGAATGAATGTTTTTGTTGCAAAAATTATAAGTGGACCTCAGGGAATATTCTTAAATTAAAAAGAAAAATTGACGCGTATGTGAGATGCAAATCCTTGAGTGCACACTGCAAGCGCACAATTGGCATAATAAAAGGCATTTTTATGCAAGGCTGACATTTCAAATACATAAGACCTACATTTTGTCAGTGATCTTGTGGTAACAAATCAGTCTTTGTGAATGCAAACATAATACATCTTTTCTTTTTGTTATTTTTTCAAAGTTCTAAATAATTTGATTACAAGTGAAAATATGCTAAAAAATTAAGTGGATCACACGACGGCAAGACAAAAAAAAAAGCTCAATTTTATTGAATAAACTCATTTGGCTGGAAACAGGTTTGTGAGTTGAATCAACAAGAAGAACCCAGGGAAGCTGCACTGTGTAGTGTGTAATACTGCCAGGTGCAGAGAGTGTGGATTGTACATGAAATCTGGGTTTGAAAAAGACAGAAATGAGAAGATCTTCTCTGAAAAAGAGCATATGACTCTTCTTTCTTTATTTCTCAAATGCAGCCCACACTGTGTGTCATGTTCCTGTACAGGTTATGCAGCATTGGAAAAAGAAATCTATAGCCATGTAAATGGTCAATGCAGTCAATTTTAGTGAAACAATTAATGATCGACTGTATTGATTCAGTGACATCTTTACACTGATTTGGCTGTAGTATATTTGACCGACCTACACTGTCATATTCCCAGCTCTCTGTGGCTTGTCTTCCTGTAGTCAACTAGCCTGTAAATCTGCAAAGCTATGTGGGCATTTAGAACTGCAATGATCTAGTATTTCCAGTATGGCTTCCCAATGAACCACAGGGCTGTCTGCCACTGTATGCGTCCAGGGAACAGTGCATTCAACTGGGGATAGAGATGATGGATGTGGCCCTCACACCACTGGAGGAAGCCTCCATGTGTTTCAAGCTCCATAATACACCTACTCATTCATCTCTCTCCCTTTTTTTCTCTCTCTCCCATCCAGCACAACATTCCCATATGCGCTCGGTAATTATGGCCCGTATTTTCTCTCTGATGCACAGTGGAGGGAGGACCACTCTGTGGATACATCTGTGAAGGTGTGTATAAACAGTCTCCTCAAGCTTCTCTTCCTCTTGAGTTAGTTGCAGCAGCTTTCTTGTCTTTATTTGTCTTATTTCAGACCTGGGATCTCACAAGGCTCTTGCTGAATTAAAAAAGCTATATTGGACTATTTTAAAAAGGAATTACTAAAACCGAAAGTCAAACCATTTTTCTTCTACTTCTTCTACCCTGCAAACACGCCGCAGGAGTGGCCGCCGAGCCCTGTTAAGTCTCTTAGCATCTCACCCTCCTGCTGAGAAACACGACAGATCAAAAACTCTTCTCTCCGCTCTGTCTCTCTATCTCATACCCTCCCTTTATCCCTGTCTCTTCATGTGTACCCCCCCCCCCCAACCGCCTCTCTTCCTCTGTCATTTATTTTCCACTTATTTCCAATTCTCTACTCAAATTTTTTTCCCTCATGCACGGCTTCTGTCAATCCTTTCCTATTTTGGTCATTTGCTTTCATGTCGCAGTTTGAGAGACTGACTTGAAGAGTGTGGAGAGGGAGGGGAGGTGTAAACAAAAAAAAGGATGATGGATTGGTTTATGTTGTGAACCCAAGCATGCTTCATCCCTCCACCCCTAATATGCACGCTCTTTTCTGCATTTTCTTGAATGGACTAATTATTTAAAAAATATGCAAAACCATTCAAATTTAGACTAGGAATTTGTGTAATTATTTTAAACCTTTCTTCAGTTTCCTTTTTTGTGTAATTTCATTTAGTACCATCAAGTTTATTTTGCTGAAGAAAGTTATCACTTTTTTGTGGACACAGAGTGCCATCTAGTGTTGATGAAACTAACCTGTGGGACTACAATGAATGAATGATTTATAATTTATTGTCACTTTCGCGTTTTAAACACTTTAAGCAATCAATGTTAATACAAAGTATAGCGTTTAAAAAAAAAAAAATTCTGAAAAAATATAACTTTGCAAAAAAAAATGCGTTAGGTATAATTGGTTTGCAAAAAAATATTATTAGGTATTGACAATTATTTTTTTAAAAGGGACTCACATACACATATGTTGGGTTTCATGTTTTATGGGGACTTTTCATAGAATTTATGATTTTTATACTGTACAAACTGCATATTCAATGACCTAAACCTAGCTTACCCCTACCCCTGGTCTTTCAAAAAGCATCACTTTGTATGATTTCTAAGCTTTTTTCCTTATGGGGACAAAAAAAAGTTCCTCCAAGGACAAGGTTTTTGGATACAATTAAGGGGGACCAGAACCCCCTGTGATAGGTGAAAATCCACGAAGTAGGATTGGCCCCCCCTGGGAATTTCCGTTCTGATGGTACCAGAATGTTTAAAATATATTTTAATTAAATCTATGTAATTTTAAAACCTTGATATTATGCATATCTTGATATTATGATATTATACTGTCTCTCTCTCTCATACGATACGTATTATGGTGCTCTACACTCATGAATGACAGTAGTATCTTGAGACTTGACTCCAGTAATGAGGATGATGACAGACCTGTGCTGTTCGATGAATGTGATGATGATGATGGTGTTACTGCACTGGTATAATGAGGTTTTTAATTCAGTTCATGAAGCGCCTCATCATCAGATATCGGTGCTTGACCGTCAACATTTGCTTCTGAGAGACACGAAGAGGCTCCCACTCCACTCGTGCTCTCATTCGTCGATCTCGCGCCGGGAACCAATCACGTGTCTTGTCTGAGTGCCCGTGTGTGTACAAAGCCTCTGAGAGAGTTTCTCTCTTTGTCTGGCATCCTGGGAAGCCATTTCTCTCGCATCACGATGAAACAACGCTGCTTTCCACAATACGGATGCTTGTCTGGCGGTATTTTTTAATTTTCATTTTTCGATTAATATTTTTTCTAAATCCGTGATGCACTGAGGCTGCAAAACTTGAACACCGAAGTGGCGAGGGATTACTGTATTGCTATCTTTGTGGGGCCATTTTGTCACAATAATGTAGTGCCAAAAGGACCACATACACACACACAAGGACCATATACACACAAGGACCACAAGGACACACACACACACAAGGACCACATACACACACACACAAAGTCAGTGGAATAGCATTTGTCTAAATTAAAATCATATCTGATCCCAATAAATTTTAAACCATTTCAAATCATTGTTTCTGACCATGTATAATGGTTTATGTCACAACATTTTCAGTTCCTGTCAGAATTGAGAAATGAAATGCTGTCAAAATCTTATAATGCAATTGCGGCAATAAGGACAAGAAAAAATCTATAGAAAACAATTTTGCTTTATTTCACGTTTCATACACATACAGAGAATGTTTATCTGGTCACAACATTTACATTTATAAGTGATTAATACAATACAAATTAGTAACAATAACATGTAATTATCACATCTGCTCGATGATCACACCTTCCATCTCCTTTTGCTACCTCGTCATGAATTCCATTTTCCAGTACCCAGTGCCTGACTCATTGTGTGTGATTATGTTCAGCTGTGTGTGATTACCTTGTTTAGCTCTGCCTTTATAACCCCTGTGTCTCAACTCATTCATTACAAAGTCTTGTTTGTTACAACTGCATAGCAGAGTGTTTTTTTCTTGGTTCCCAGTGTGATAGTTTTTATATTTTGCTTGTTCTTTGGAATATCTTGTTTGCCCGTGTTTTTGACTCTGCCTGCTTATGGATTACAACTGTGGATTACTCTAAATAAAAGCTGCATTTGGATCTTCAACCTATGCTTCAGAGCAGTTTTGCAACAACAATCAAAAGGGGTCTTTGTATTTACTGTATTAAATGATCCATGAAATGACCATGAATGCTAGAGTCAATGCTATTTGCATGTTTTGGATCAATATAGACAATACAATGTTCCAAATAAGATTTTTACTATCATTCCTTAAGTCTTTTTGTCCGTTTTGTTGATGGTGGCTATTCTCTCAGATGATATGTAATGAATGAATGTATTGAATTTGAATATAATTATCTTAATCAAGATACTCAGAATTGTAATATTCTGACCAGTAGGTTTTTTTTAAGTCATGGCTTTATACATGGCTTTTAACATCTCCCTTGCAAAGAATATCAGTTTAGTAACACAACTTCTTCTATATCCGTTGACCCCCAAAAGTATTGTGATGGAAACATTTGAAGCTGTAGATCTGATTAAGAAGGAGGTAAGCAGTTGAAATGGGGTCAGTGAAATGTCTGAATGTTGTTTGCATCTGAAGTTTGACTGCTTGCAAAAATAGAGCTGTCCAATATTTTCCGTTTTATTTCCTGTTTTGGTGGAGATGTTGCTGATTTGCTTGATTGCAATAAATGAACGCTGCCGGTGCCTAAATGGTTATTAGGTATTAGTCATTTGAACTGCTCTTGTGAAACTTATTGTATTAGTTTAACCAGCACTCGTATTTAATGTATTATGGATAAACAATTTAGATTTATACTGTACATAAACGTTGCTGTCTTCTTAATTTCACCTCAGTTTATGTTTTACAAATAAAAATTTTAGGATAAAAATTGTACAGCTTTCTGGAATTCTTCATTTTAAAAAGTAAATTGTAGAAATCTGATTTAATATTTTTTAAATAATATTTAATATTTATTATATAATAACTGCTAAACTGTTTTCTCTCTTAACACTCCATAGTTTATTTATCATAGAACCAAATAATTGTATCTATAACAATATTATTTTTTAGGTAACAATAAAAGCGAGGATACATTTTTTTGTTTTTTTTGCTATATGACCAGCTCACTGTATTTTATCCTTTACCTAAGTGTGCATTTTAATACTGTTGTACACACTGAAGTCAGAGTCTGGTACTGGGCCGCTCTTTATCCGTTGGTTTCCTCGTTTGGAGATGTTTACTGATGCATAATAAACATCTCTATGGATTTCCTGTGGAAACATTGTATTGTTTTTTAAGTGGTATATTAATATTATAATTGTAAAGCAACTGTTTTGTGGATTCAGTATAATGTTGTATTATATTAGAACTAAAGAAAGAAAGAAAGAAAGACAGACAGACAGAGCGAAAGAAAGAAAGAAAGAAAGAAAGAAAGAAAGATTCAAATATGACGCCACAATATTGATTAAGCACGAAATACACAGAAATTATCAAATGAATGTTGTTTACTCTTTTCAGTTAGATTATTTTTGTCTTTTAAAACTTTAACAGGAGACTAATATATTTAGCTTATGCATTATGCATTTTTGCTTTTATTTTGTGGTTGCAGACTCACTGTTTTCATAATCAACTACTGTAAACAGGTTTCATGCTTATATCTATTAAAAAAAACGAGTTTACCTCTTCTTGGCTCAACTCTCTTTCCATCTCAGAACTGCTTTGATTACCTTCGGACTCCTTCAGCACTGTGAATTATACAATCTTTATTATTCAATAAAAATGTGAATCTCTAAAGCATAGAACTGCAGAAAACATCAACTCTATTATTGATGGTATAACTATGAAGTTTAAAACATAAAACCTGATCTCACCTGTCTTGTGGCAGTAGCAGTAGCCACAAACGAAAGCCAAAATAGCAGAGAGAAGAGAACACATGGGACACAGTGTTTGAAGTATCAGCCAGCACTGCCCATCATAAACAGGCTCAGGGGGGCTTTCTGAGACTGAAAAAAAGACAGATAAATTGATGAATGAAAAAAGATTACTGAATGAATTAATGACCATTACCTTAGCTTTTAGTGCAGATTGAATTGCTGTCACACAGTCCTCCACTTACTGTATAGCTTTTTTTCATATATTCCATTTCATAACAGCACTTTGTTTCCTGTCAAAACTCCATTTGAAACAGGTTTTGACATTTATTCGAAAGCAGTATATTTAATTTGGTTCCCCTTTTAATTAAAAATTATTTTACTGACCAAAATAATTTAATAGAACATACATCAAGTGGCTCGTAGGTGTACCTAAACCAGCTTAGTTATGAATATATGTATAATTTTGTAAAAAAAAATTATGATAAGATTTATGTTTATTAAATAAATTAAAAAAACAGCTGTTTTAACAGGGTTGTGTATACATTTTTTAATCGCTGTAGATATATATTCATATTAGAAATATTTATAATTCTACTGAGTTGTATTATGATCTGTTCTATATTCTGTTCCTCATTAATTGAGCTTCAGTGTAGCCATTAGCTTTTATCAGCTCTGGTAAACACATTATTAAAATTTCATATAATAATTTTTTTCTTGTTAAAGCTCATGTAAATGAATAAAATATTTAACATGTATATCACCATTACGTATTCAACGTTTGTGGAACATGCATAGAAAAAAAATTGCTTGGTCTAACTGCAAAAAGTGTATTTTATGTACTAACATTTAAATTAATAACCAATTATGTTGTATTTATAATTAAAAATACCTGCATTTATATTATATTTAAAAATATATGCTATTCTGTTTGTGTTAGAGGAACGCCGAGCTATACAGTTCTCAGAAGTGCAAGAGACAGAAATAATGATAACTTCTCACCTAAAGTGTTTTTTAGGGCTACACTTCTTTTAGCTTTAATATAATTATTCATTGCTCCTTTGTTTCCTTTTTCCTTTTCTTTTTACAGTGTTTTCAGTGTGAAACAAGCTTACCAGGTGAACTGTAAGTGAGATTCATGACAGTCTCCCCATTGTGGGACCACTCTTTCTCTGACATTTTTCCATTCTCGTCAGACCACTTTATCTCTACCTTTGAGCAAAAGTAGAGACCAAGGTCTGCTTCAGTGATGTTCTCAATCACTAAGTCATAGGATTTTGAAGTATTGTTCCAAGTCAGAGAGAATCGAGGAATTGGTTGTAAAAGGCTGTCATATGCAGAGATGGTCAGAGGTTTTTGGATCAGTGGAGACCAGATCCTGACCCATCGAATTTCCTGTCCTATGATTATCTCACAGTCACAGTGTAGAGTTGCATTATCTCCAGGCCTGACCACCATGTCCACCAGCTTTCCAGAAACCTTCCAATAGATGCAACTCAGTGCAACTACATCCAGATAGAAATAATGGGATACATAAATAATGCACAGTCTTTAAATTGAGGGATTAAGAAATGCATATTCACAGTTATTCAGAAAACAGTATATGGTAATATGAAATTTGAGGAGAAATCACTTACTGAATGTAGCGATAGAAAGCTTCATGTTGCCCACATCTGAATGTTTGGTGGTGCTTGAGGATGAGGAGTATGTAACTGTCAATGTAATTTCCGGCCCCACTGATTGTTGCACATAAAACGTTTGCTGTAATCTTACATCTGAAGCTGTTGCTGTTTGAATTGTAGCAAAAAAATAAAAAAGTACAATTGCATTTGTTTAAATATATACATTTCTTAATTTCTGTCACCCACAAACATACATACACAAATACATTATGCAAAACAATGCTATTTTAGATAACCATTATAATTGTCTTTAACACCCACCTGATTTTTCTTTAATTTGCTCCTATAAGGGCTTATAATGATTCTACTTGAAAGTTAAACACGTGAAAAAATTCTGCTAGCACAGCTATAGTCTGCATAAAGTTTTTCCCCCATTTTGCTTAGTTTATTATGTTGTACAAAAAAAATGGTGTGAAAAGAATGACAGTCATAAGGAACAACTATTACAGCATTCTACACCAGTGTGCTTTATTGTAAATATGAGGTTGGAAACTTGGTTTAAAGATAGAGCAAGTTCAAGGGTGAAACTGGGTCAGTGGTTTGAATGGCACACATACATCTGTGGACTACGTCCAGCCATAGATACAGAGATGTCAAATATTTTCCATGTTTCTGAGTGCTGATTTAAAAAAATGATAACATAAAACTGCTTTCCTGTAGCTCACATAGTGCGTGGCACTTGCAATGCCAAAATTCTCAGAGAGAGTAAGAACTGATTAGAATGGTAATGTGTACCATGAATGCAATGGAAGTTGCTTTGGATAAACCTGTCTGCAAAATGCATAAATGTTGAAAGTAAGTTGTAAAAGTGTATTTTATTTTATTCCATGAGGTCCACTTAAGGTTTCAAACAGTATACCGTTATCAAATGGCTGTTCTACTGGAATTATATTTGGCTAAAATAAGTAAGTTTAACTGGCATAGTAAGGCTGTAACTACACCATCTGATAGACAGCATGTTCCTTAACTGATGGACTTTCAAAAGTATCCATAAAAATATATATATATTACAATTTTTGGGGACTTTTTATAAAGAGCAATAGATTTCCCTCCCTGCTAAATATGCAGATTAAGCAACTTTTTTAATCAACAGTTAAACAGTTTATTTGTAATTGTTTTGTGAGTATGGGCAATTTAACGACCGATACATCTGTGGTCTCTGCTAAATAAAATCTAATATTTTCAAAACACAATACATCGCGACATCTAGAGGTCGCTGAAGGAGGTTTATGGGCATCTGTAAAACTGGTTAAATTTGTTTTGTTATCGACACTCGTCACATATTCAGCTATAAATGCAATAACTCCAAAACGACTTGACCCACTAAAATCTCAACAGTATTTGCTCTGTCGGTTGACAAACTTATTTTTGGATAAAAAAACAAGCAGACCTAGCAATCATTAACGCTCATGCGTACAAAGTTCACTGTCTGTCAGGTCCAAGTGGTTGACATTACCTTCTCATTTGCCTTTTTCAACAACGTCAGAACAAGTAACACACACCAAATGAATGAATAAATCACTCAATAGTATATCTGAAAACGAAATGGATGGTAATTTGTGCTATTTCTATGTCGCCCTAAGGTTGTAGCTTGTTTGATGCAGTGGTTTAACTAACGCAGCGAAACAATAGGAAGTGAGTGAGGTTTTGTAAACCTGATATTGACTATTTTAAAATTACAATATACATTTAAAAGCCAAAGTGTCATTAACTGTATGTCTGTAGTACAAAACAACAAACAGCCAGAAGCAGCACTTAAGTTTATTAGGTTTTCAATCCTCTTATGATGAGACCCGTGCAACGCTCTTGATTGGAAGCCCCGGTATCCGGATATGAGCGTCGCTCAATCAGTATCGAGCGTGACACGCAGCCGTTTAGGGAAATGTCCAGACTATCCAAACTGTCCGAGGGACTTCGACGCTGTTGGGATGAACCTGCTGAACACCTGACGAGCTGATTCTGCGCACGAGAAGCCCACACTTCACGTGCCATATAACTTATATTGTTGTTAAATAAATATGCAACAGTACAAACCGGATTGCTTGTATCAGCGATATCCCAAGGACATAATGTCTTCGGCTGTCCCTCGGTCGGGATTTGTGGTCTTTTGCGTGGTAAATCCAGTTTTATTCCTCTAGATACGTGACATTTATATTGAGAGACTTGAACAGAACGTGCTTGGAAAGTTGAACACAGCAGACTTTATGTGTGTTAAACTTGATGGCTGTTACTTTGCCTTTCTAAACGGGGTACTTGAATGTGTATTGAACACCGGTAGCCATGTGAGTAAATACTAATTTGGAATAATGAGATCCCTAAAAGACAAGAGTCTAATGTGAACTGTAGGCTACTGTATGTTGTGTTCTGCTCCGATCTCCATCATTTGCAACTGTTTTGTGTGAGAAATGTGTAGGTCAGCTCTGTGTGAGATGCACTATTTAAATGTAATACCAATTTCTGACCGGTCAATAGAAATCCTTGTTTCTCAAACAAGAGCTGAGCAAGCATGGTGCATTCTTGTGGCAAATATAATCTGTTTTCAGGTCATCGCAGGATAATCCCTCACTGTTCTGTTCGTATCGAACACAATAATGCGTGTTTAAAGGCCCTCTGTGGCACTGAAAGATGCGGTTGTGCACTCAGTAGTAATTTCTCTTTAAGATTAGCTGCTGAGTGCTTTCCCTTCCGATCCTCAAACTAATGGGGGAAGTTGAGGATTGTTCCCTCGCTTGCAAAGATGTGTATTGTGTCTGTTTGTCAAGTTACCACATTTATAGCCTATTCCTATTTTACATTACAATCATAAACAAAGCAATTAACTTTATTTACCTTCTCTTTCTTATGGAATTACTGGAGATAACCTGCCAGTTATTATATTGCATTTTAGATATTGTAATATTAGTATTGTTATTTATCAGTCATGTTTCTAAAAACCTTTTTTAAACACTAACATTTTTGAATTTCTGCCATCATTTACTCAGTGTTGTTTAAAAACTGTATTTAATTATTTCTTCTGCAGAATACAAAGAAATCAAACTAATTTTTGATCTCTGTTTATTTATTAAGCTTTATTTAGAAGAAATGTATTAATGTATGCCCCATACAATGTTAATGGGGCCTAATGTTGTATTCTTCCAAATATCATATTTATTTTATTCAGCAGAAGAAAGTCATACAGGTCTGAAATAACATTAAAGTGAGTAAATGATGACATGATTTTAATTTTTGGGTGAGGTATCCATTTCATTAATAGCTTGACTTCTAATCTGATATAATGTAAATCAGAATGACCTATGTTTCCACATGCACAGATAAAGATGAATAAAATCAGTTAGGGTAGGATATTCTGACTCGGTTATTTGCATATAAAAGGCGACATAGACTTTGGTGAACGGATGTTGTGGTTAAAGAATTGTTTGTCATGTGAACAACAGTTGAACATTTGGTTACAACTCAATTTTGATATACTGTTTAGTTGATTTACTAGCCTAACTTTAAAATAAACGTTTTAGTGCAGCCCTTTCTCGTCGCAGCTCTCTGATGCATTCCCTGTTGCATTTTATTCATCTTCACTTGGAAAATAACACAAAAAGATACATTATTTACATACATTCTAGAAAATTCATGGACATTTATGATACCAGATTATTTTAGTACTGTACATCATGCTTAACTCGATTAATGCTCTTTGTTCTCTCTAAATGGCCTCCCTTTTTGTGTGTGTATATTTGTATAGATTCTAGTCGTGACCCTCGCCCTGTACCCTGTGCTGAAGACACTGGGTGTTCAGATTCATTCTGCTGTCACAGGAAACTTTGTGGCCGGTTACCATTCTGTGCTGCTTGTCAACTGTCCTACTGAACAAACTGCTAGAGATATTGGCAGGTATTGTAAACACATGCAGTCATATGTAAATGCACACAAGTTATGAAATATAGAGCGTTAGTCTGGAGAGGAAGGGAGAAATGTCACAGTGAGGCTCTGTGACGAGACTCTTAACAGCAATGGACTTTGAACATGCATGCAGTTGCATGTTATCACAACATCACATGTTATCAGTTTTGCACATATTTGAACACTCATAAACACAGATGTTCGTGTCACTGATTATGTGTGTTTTTAAGTGTTGTTCCTATCCTTGTCATGACATTTTCTTCCTCAGTTTAATTAGTTATACATTTTTACTGTTGATTTATATATTGTTTTAAGAAGTTAAACAAGACCGGTAATCATGTTGATTGTTTCCAGATAATCGCTTGCATTTTATGGGTGGTCTTACTTCCGTACTGGAGCATTTTTCCTTTTCAAACACCCAAAACTCGATCGCAGTAAATGCCACCCTTTTGAATATTTCATTCCAGCCAATAGAAGGCACAGTTCATTGTTCTCATGTTGAACACTGCTAAATGTTAATAATTATTGCAGTTTGTTTTGTTCCAAATATTTAGGTATTTTTATTAATATTATTATTATTTAACTCTTGGTTACTGTTGAATTGCATTTGTCTACCTTGAATTTCTTTATTTCCTTTTAATTTATAAATGGTTTAATTCAAGGAGGAGGGGCTTGGCCTTTTTAAGATGGCTTTTTAAAAAAGGAAGGAGAGTATAGTTTGATAGGATAGTTGGCTATAGAAATGATAGTATAGTATAAATAGGATAGTTGCTGTTGTGTTTTTGGTCAATTTATTCGCATAGCCAAAAGTTTGTTTGCACGTATCTTTTGAACAGTCAATTTATTTTAATTCATTTTGGATTTACACTGTGGATGCCATTTGCACAGCAGTGGGAGACCTTTTTTATTTTTTATGACAGGCTTGATAGGCTACCATTATCACCTTTTGTTAAGGAAGATCATCTCATCGTCTCAGAGAATGCATGGTTAATGCAGCTACTGATGCCAAAAGCTTGGTCAGTTTTCTGAATGTGAAGTGAAAGACCCTGTCCCAAATGACATTTGTAATCTTCCTATGAGTCCTCACTTCCGTCATGTAAATCCATAAACACATCGACACAGCTAGTTTTTTCCCCAGCTACCTCATTAGAAGCAATAATGTTCTTTGGGCTTATTGAAGTGCGCATATGTGATCAACAATATTTTACTATGCATTTAAGCGCATCCAGACAGAGCAAGCTTTTCACTGTAGCTAGGGAGGAGGAAATGTATAACAAATGACTCTTTCTTGACCCAAGAAATTTCTTCTGTGTCTGTTTTGGCTTGAGAGGATATAGGTGTCTTATCATTTTCCTGCTGACCCTGTTTAAATACTCTTTGGTTTTGAATGCTATATTTAACATCACAACAGAGATAATAAATCTTCTACACAAAAGATTACGTTAAATGTTACCTCACTACTAGGAAATAACCTGATTTATTAATAAACACTCCATCTTTGCTTGCTCGTTAAGAAAAAAATAGTTTCCTGTTTCTGAGTGTGGGAAGTCGTTAGACCACAAACTGTAAAACACCCAGACATGTTTAGTAGTTCTGATACTTCTTCTTTATGGTATATAGTAGATTTTCTTGCACTGAACAAGAGCAACTGACATGAAGTTCTGCATTGAAGCATTGAAGCAACTGCCATGTGATTGATTGATTTAGATAATTGCATTAATGAGAAATTGAACAGGTGTTCCTAAAAATCCTTTAGGTGAGTGTATTATTCAGTGAATAATATCTGATTGTATATTTTACTAGACACTTTACCTTAAAGAAGTTCAACTAAGCACAAAAGTAGCTTTTTACTTACTGACCTTATTCACAATAAGTGTGCTGGACCCTTTGCTCAGACTGTGATTACGTGTTGTATGGTCAACATTGTAAAACCTGCAACAGATTTTATTTTTTTAAATGCATGTACATTTATAATACTATACTGTGTATTATATTTCCTTTGTATCCAATTACAAATAAACTAGTTAACGCTATTGTAAGGGTGTTTCTAATACAGCGTCTGTGGGAGTGATGGTAAAGTTGCCATCCTTCTCTCTTATAACCGCCATTATCAATATCATTTTTTTTCTTTTTGAAACTTGTGAAAACACCATAGTGGCATTTTTCATCCAAAAAAATCAGCTTATTGAATTGATCTATTGTCCTGTTTTTTTATGCAAACAAACAACCTGTCAACTCAAGTAAATTGCACTTAAAAACTTGTTACAAAAAAAAAAATTGTGTATCAGACTCCAACTATTCCATCTGTTATATGAAGTGTGATATTAAATAAGCAGTATTTTGACCACTTCTACTTCAGCTGCAAAATGAGTCAGAGATTGCAATGTATTTCCTCTTCCTCTACCGTGAAATGTGTGTTTCTGCCTGACAATAATAAAGGGAGTTGCAACTTTCTCATAATTCTGACTTTTTTTTTCCTGTAATTGTATAAAAAAAGAAAAAAATCTGAGAAAAATAAGAATTGTGAGAAAGTATGTTTTATTACATTTGTATTCTGTGGCTGAAACAGGCTTCCTGTTACATATCACACATGCACGCGTCAATAAGAAGACAGAACCAGGTTTATGTGTTTACATGCTTTACTAAATCGACCATAAAGTAAATCAGTTTGGCGTGTTTACATGAACACATGCACTGTCAGCTTATTAAGTATATAATCAGGTTAAGAATGTGCATGAAAATGCATTCATTAAATACAGTCCAGCCTAGTTTACTTGGACACAGGAATTCCTACAAAAAGCTATCCGTTACATTGTCTTCCTTACTACAAGGATTTCCACATCTGTTTTCACAGATCATTCAAAACCTGACCATGATTAATATTGTAGAGTGTCTCAACCTGAGCTTCCATATTCCTGCTTGGCTGCATTAAGATCTATTTTCCCATTTATTGTCTTGTTAAAGAGCACTTTACAGTGGTTCAGTCATTAGAGTGCACTCCAGACTAGTAAACTCATCCAAGCAGTTCTTGAGGTTCAGAACCACACAAGTGTGAGGGTACATTTCCTCTTTTCTGATCCATCCAGTTTCTTTTATAAAGCATGGGCAAACAAAACCAAAAAAATATGCTTTGTCCAGGTTAACTTTTGACTGACAATATGAAGGAAAGGGAGGATGGTCAACACAAGGTAAGTGGTATTAGGAAAGGGGAAAGACAGCAGATACATTTTCAGTTGACTAGGTGATGGCAGCACAACTAGGGATGTAGCCAAACCACTACGAACCACACGTTGAGCTGGCAAACACAAATCTACCTTAGTACCATATACAGCCATGGCAAGAAAATATTGGCACCCCTTGTAAATATGATCAAAGATGGCTGTAAAAATAAATGTGTATTTGTTTATCCTATTCTTTTTGCACATTTTTTTTAAATTAAATATCAAAAGGATAAACAAATGCACATTAATTTTTTTATTTAATCTGTATTTTATTCTACCGCCCACTTTCAATTTTAAGGAATTCTTTCATTCAAGTAAAAGAATTGAAAGTGGGCGGTAGAATCACACTATGAAATAAACGTTTTGTGTTTCACAGGAGTATAAATGTGAGGAAACCCAAAGACTAAATTCCCTTAATCATCCATCACACTGAGTAAAATATAGTTCTGATTGTTGAGCTCCAAAAAATTGTGACTCTAAAGTGACTCTAAGAAATTACCAACATCATGGAAATAATTAAGAAGTTCCAATCAACTAAAGATGTTACAAATCTGCCTGGAAGAGGCAGTGTGCGTGTCTATATTGTTTCAATTTGTGGCGAGGAGAAGAGTTAGAAAGAGAGTTTGAGTGGCCAAATACTCTCCAAGGATCATAGCTGGACAAAGGCAGAAATTAGTTTGAGTCTAAAATAAAATCAAAGAGGTCCCTGCATTACCACATGTTTTTTGGGAGGGTTTGAAGAGCTCTCATCCAAAATCAAGCTCCAGCTTATTCAGTCATCCAATATGACTGGAATTTCAAAAGGTACATGATTCTATGGTTGTGGTACAATCAGGGATAAAAAGTACCCTGTGCCCAAGTTTAAATATACAGTAATACCTCGGTTTACGAGTGACCCAGTATACGAGCAAATCGGTGTACGAGCATTGTATCGGTGTGCGAGAAATATATACTCACGCGCATTTTTGTGTGGAAAAGATCGAACTCTCAGCATCATCACGCACATTTTTACTGGAAATATTCTAAACACAGCCTCTCATAAAACAGTCGCGCGGTTCCAACCCCTTTATCACCCCTTAACTCGTTCATTCTCTCAGCATTGCTCGGTTTAGTTGCATCATTCACCACAGTGCATTATTTTATAAGTTGTTGTTGTTCATTCCGTCATCACAATGACTGTTACATGTGAATATGATGAAACTTTATTAAAAGAGCCAGTGTTGCCAGATTGGACTGAAGATTTCCAGCCCAACTACAGCATAAAACCCACCCATTTAAAAAAAATACCAGCCCAAAATTATCGAGCGATCGTCTTGTCAACCGGAGGGGGGATCAACCTGCCCAATGCATTTTTCCCTGGTCGGACATGACCAAAAGGAGCCCAATTGGGCGGGAGGCAAGAACCTGCCCAATCTGGCAACACTGAACGTAGCATGTGTTTCCAACAGGACACCTTGCATACTAATGAGGCTCATGTGTGTTCTCAGTCAGGGGGTAATGACGTTCTTAAAGGTTCATACACTTTTAGAGAACAGCATTTGTCACAATGATCTACATAAGTGATTTACAGCGGTTTTACCTTGTGTTGTTGCATTAATTGTTTGCTATTCTTTACGTTGTAATATCGTTACAAATGTTGAAGGAACTAGTTAATCTGATGTGTTAAGTTAACAGTCTTGTTACTTTAAGAGGGCGGAGTTTCAGGGGGCTAGAGTCTCCTCTCGTCTCCATCACGGCAGCAGTGACGGGTAAAGTATGCATTACAGTAAATTGTCAAGTATTTATATGAGATCTTAATGGTTATTTTAAATGTAATTAATAGGTTGAAACCCCAAAAAATATTTAAAATGGGCATTTATGGTCGTGTGGAATGAATCAAGTGATTTTTAGTGCATTCTCATGGGGAAAATTATTTTGGGTTACGAGCTCGCTCTTGGAACGAATTAAACTCGTAAACCGAGGTATTACTGTACTGCTGATTCTTTAATGTTGTGGGCCTGTTTTTCTGTTGGAGGTCCTGTACTTGTTCAGACACGTCATGGATTCTATTACCCAACAACAAAATCCCTATGACCTCTGCTAGAAATCTTATAATGGGCCGTGGTTGGATTGTGGTTGGAGAAAAACATTTATTTCATAATGTGAATTTTTTTTTTTGTCTTTTTTTTTTTTTTTTTATGAAAGCAAAAGGATACACAATGCAGATTTATTTTTACAGGCATCTTTGATATTTACCAGTGGTGCCAGTAATTCTGGCAATGACTGTAACAGATTCTAGTACACATTTCTGAGCCAATCCCATTGACACCTAACTAATAGAGAGAAAGTTGCTATCAAAATATAGCAAAATGTAAGTAGTTTTAGGTTCGAGGATGTGCTTTGTTAGTAGGTCCGCATACCTCTCTCTGTCTGTAAGTGTATGTATGCATATGTATATTATGCATACAAAGAAAGAAAGAAAGAGGGAAAGACCCATGGCTACTGTTTGTCATACTGATTAAGTTATTTATTTCTCCCTTGCTGCTACATGTCAACCATATCTCTAATTTTAGCCTTTGCATTTTTTTCATGAATTTGAATTTAATTGAATTGTTCAAACTTTATTTTACCCCTAAGGTATTATGAGCTGTGGATGTGAAGGAATATAGAGTGCCTTTGACTTGTGATGTTGTATGCAAGTACAGAGAAGCTAAATTCTCTCTATCCGTCTTCTTTCTGTTAGGAGTATCATGGAGAAAAGGCTGGCAGCATGTGTGAATATATTTCCCCGTACTGCCACTATGTAAGACCATCGAGAAAGACTCAAAGTATAAATTATATTAAATGTTTGCATTTATAAAATGTAATACATCTGAAATATTAATTAATACATTTCAGGTACTATTGGAAAGGAGAGATTCGGGATACCTCAGAAATACTACTGGTGTGTTGCTATATTTATTCAAAACATACAAAATAAATCCATTCATTTTATTATTCAAATCAATAAAAAAAAATGTATAATGTTGTTATAAAAATGTTACCTATACTGCATTTCATCTATCAGCTTGTGAGGACAAGAACATCTCTGGTGCAGAGACTTGTGGCTAATATAAAGTAAGTACTTTTTTGCCAATGTTATTGAAACTTCTACATTTTAGAAGTATACTTGCCTTATAGTTGTGATAAACATTTAAACTGACACAAATGCTTAAATGTTTGAATGATTCAGTTAATTATAGACTGTGTACAGAGTGTGTTGTTATTCACAATATGCACTGATGCTTAATTGATCTGGGATTCAAAATCAAATCTGCATTATCAGGTCAGATGACACCAGTAGACTGTTATATGAAACGAGTTGAGTGACTGTTAAATGACGCTTTCTCAATGGGTATATCAGTTTCCATGTCAAAAGACCATCTGAGCCTGAAGGAAATTGTTTTAATCTGCTCCATTTGTGGTACCTGTAAGGAGAGCAAAAAGCCATGTACTGCTTAGCTTATATACTTTGTGTGACACTTTGAAGTCTTTTAATTTCTGGATAATAGTTGAAATTGACTTCATGAGGACTAGTCAAGGCAGATCCATTAATAGGTTAAAATGTTAGAACTTAGGGAGGATTTCTCCTCCCTCCCTCTCTCTCTCTCTGACTTTTCTCTGACCAAATCACAGAAAACATTTGTCCAGAGCATTAAAATACCCTAAAAGGTTTAATGTCCAGACCACTTGACACTATAGTGTGAAGAAGCTTTTTTGACTTCAGCTGTATTATAGAAACTGGCTCTTTAAGATCTAACTTCAATTTACATAGCAAGAAGCAGTTTCTGAATACCTTTTCTGAAAGTGCAAGAATTACCATTTAACTGAACTTTCTAAGCTTTCAGCAATGAGTAAATGAGTCTTCTATTTTAATATATTTTAGTTTCCTGTTCCTGTAATTTTCACCAGCCATTACTTCATTCTTCAGTCACATTCTTCAGAAATCATTCTAATATGTTGATTTGATGCTCAAGATTTAAAATATTTGTACATTATTGTAACATTATACATGTCTTTACTTTTTGATAAATGTAATTATTGCTGTATAATAGTATTAATAGAAATCAAACTTTTGAATAGTGTACATTGCAGATAAGAATAGCATTTTCCTTATTTTAATGTTAATGTTTTTTTTTTATTTCCTCATTTTAAAATCTTTTTTTTTTTATTGGGACTTATGTGTGTTCCCCCAGAGCTGTACATCCATATGACATTCCAGAAATCATCAGTTTCCCTATTGATGATGGAAGCCAGCTCTACCTGAAATGGATAGAAGATGCAGTCACTGATATTTGATACGTCGCTGTCTGCAATCCAGTTGAGAAACTCCCCTGTTGGAAGCTCTGCGTACAGAAACTTATAAGGGATGTGGGAGCGTGACCAAAAATTCTCAGGGTAATGGGAACCCTGGCCCATACAAAGGAATGAATGTCTGTTAATATAAAGAACATACAGAAGAGCATACATTTACTGAAGATTTGTGTATAAAGGGATTTGTTTGAGGTGGTTTTTCCGGTACATTTTACATGCATCCAGGACCGTTGTTAGAGGGGAGAAAGGTGGTGATGACCCTATCCCTGGAACGCGATTTCAGTCAGGGTTGGCACCACAGCAGCAACCTGCACTGGGCCCCCTAGCTAAGGCCCTGCATGCGTTTAGCAGATGTTTTTGTCCAATGTGACTTACAATAGAGGAACAAAAGCTATTTGTCATAGAGCCAGCAATATTGGCGCTATACAATACCAGGTTTATTAGACAGAAAGATTGTGAAGCAAGCTAAAGTGGAGGAGAAATGCAGAGATGAGAAATATTTTATTATTATTATTGTACTTTTAAATGTTAAGAAGCAACTAAGAAATGGAAATGAAACATTTTCATTAATGTTATCCATATAACATCCATATGCATTTTAAAAAAATACATTTAAAAATTACACTTAGATTTTAATTTATAACTTGATAAGACCATTATTGCAGTCTGTTTCAGTGACCTGAGACATTGCATAATATATAAACTTACTGAGGAGCCTCTATTCAAGTAATGTTTATTGACCATTTTATTTATGTGAATAACTTAATTATAAACTATACATTATACTCTTCATTTGTTACAATATGGTCATTTATACAACTTATCAGAACAACCAACCATTAGAAATGTGGTTGGGATTCTTTTTTTTTTATTCGTTAATTTCAAAATAAATAAATGGTATCTTTTTTTACTTTGACTATATGACTTGAGCGTTATTAAATATGCTAAGTTAGTTCATGTTGCTCATTTCCACATTATCACCGCATGTTAAACAAATCTATCTAAAGGGAAGTTAGAATGTTTTATCCTTGCATTTAGCTCCCAGTTCTACATGTAAGCTTTTCACACAGAGCTAAACTAAAGTCATAAGTAAGAATGCCTGTAAGGTTTAAGTGGAAAGCTCTGGTGGCAGCTATAATTTGTTGTGAATATCTGAGACAAGTCATATCTTGTCTCATGGAAATATCTGTTCTCTCTCTCTTTTCCAACATTAACATTTAAGTGATTGATATACAAACAATATAAAAAGGGTTCTTTCAGCAGATACTGTAAATGTTATATATGAGATTTAAACACCAACAGGGCTCCTAAAAATACTTTTCTTTTCAAACTGTTTAACACTATACTGAGACAAAATCTTTTTTTTTTCAGGCTGGTTTAGCAGTTAAGTGTACCTGTAAGTCTTTCTGTACCCTTACTACATTTAAAACTCAAAACATTCAAATGTTCACTGTGTAGTTGAACAGGAAATGTGTTGTTCAAGGGGTTTATGTCCACACTGTGGCAACACAATAGAAGTGCAGCTGTGAGGAAGAGAGCTGTGTGTTGGGATCAAGTCATAATGAAGCCACTAATCTAACTACTAGACATAGTAACCTGCACAGGCATACTGATTTTGCTTCATACATTTTTTTTGTTTTTTGCCATGTCTCTTACATTGTAATGTCATTCTAACAATGTATAGAACATTTTTCATATTGCTTGATTATAAATCCATTCATCAAAGACTACATCCATTACAGCATCTACTGCTCAATATAATGTTAATATGCTCAATAATGATGATATAATTTAACTTAATTATTTACCAAGAGAATAAAAAAATATTTAATAATTGAGGGTGTTTCATAAACGTGTGAATGTAATGCTAACAAAAGCACTATAGTTCAGTCTGGATCCTATTGTTGGCAACACAATAGGTAGAAAAGAGCTAGAAGAATGGCTGCCCAAGTCTTGTTTCATCTGTGGTCTCACTAAACTACTCAAAAATCATTCTCTGTCTCACTTTATTAATTACTCTATGTGGTATCTTGGGGATGCGTAAATTAAACCAGAGTTTTAATTTGGGGTTGCTCTTTAGGATAGAGCTGAAAAGGTCTATCCAGCTGTGGTCTCAGAGATATTCACTACAACAAAAGTCCACGAAATAAAGAAAGTGCAGGGTTCCCTGGATGTTATTAGAATAATATTTGAAGTTGTTCTACCGTGTATCACGACTACAATTTCCCTTGATGTGATTGGAGGCGGTGACTGTCAATCATATCTACGCGGTGGTATGGGGCGGTGCTATTGAGGAAGCCGCTGTCTTCACGCGCGTCTTTCAACGTGCCTTGTAATCAGGTAAAAATCGACGTTCATTTTAAACTCCAGATCGAAACAGTCGCTCACTTACCTGCGATTAAAATGTTAAGCTCCAGGCATGGCATATCTCAAGTCAATTTTTTGTAGTATTATTATATTATTTTTATATAAAGTAATTATTATAGCACCCCTCTTAACTATCCCTTTTAATTCTAAATATTTTAATTAAAATTTGCAAACAAATAGGACATAACCAACATACAATACGACTAGCATCTCTAAACATAAGAATGTGTGTATTAGGCACTCTTAACAGTGACAAATGTTGCACACCGTTCTTTCTGCTGAGGTTTAATATTGTAATACTTAGATGGAAACGTTGTGTGGATGTTAGATAAAATTATACAAGAAAGCCTTCTGCTTCTGATGATACCAGTTTTGTCATTTAAAATTGATCTGCATCATGGTCTCAAATGAAATCATAAATCCCATCAGCTTGTATGAATTTGTCCCCCCACCCCCTACAAATCTCTCTCTCTCTCTCTCTCTCTCTCTCTCTCTCTCTCTCTCTCTCTCTCTGTGAAGCGAAGCACACACACATGCTACAGCTGAGGAGACTTCAAGCATCGGACTGTACTAGATAGATGGATACACGCCTCTTAGTAGATTATTCTTTATTACCAACCACAATGACGCAGAGGAGAAGAAACACAATGGAAAGTCCTTTGTTCTATTCATCTCACAGCCAACATCATGGATGGATTCAAGTCTCAGGTAGGACTGTCCCATAAGAGGGGTGGCGAGGCAGTGCTTACAGTGAGAACAAGACAACAAAATATGCAATACTCTTCTTAAGCAGTTTCTTAAGATTTGATCACATGTACTGTTTAAATATAAACAAACAAAAACAAACTATGTTTCTTCTTATTCATATACAAAGGAAAACTACATTGAAACTGGCAAGTTTGGTTAGTGCATGCTTGAAAAGAAACCTCCTCAGTCATATAAAACTGCTACATTATAATAATGAGCGGATCTGGATGAAACTTTGTGCCATGACATCACAGTCATTTATTGTATTTTTAACAGCCGTGATAATTGAAGCTTGGTTGATGTGCTTTTTATTCTAATCTACTATCAAGATCAACTAAGAGAACAGTTACAATAATTCTGAGGATTTTATCTGAGGATTTTATGATATAAGCCGGAGTAATCAGCTGCCCAGTAAGTCCTTGTAGGAAAGAAACTTGCTAGTAGTTCTGATTAATACTGAGCCAAGTCAAAATGTATCCACTTCAGAACAAGGCTGTTGGGTTGGAGAAAAATATTCAGGGTTATTGCAGCTAAGTTGTTTGTGTTGTTTTTTTTACCCCCTGCATTGTGTACATTGAGTATACATGGACCTGTTCATTTTTTCCCTCCATTCACAGACAGATGTTCCTTAATCAGATCAATGCAATTTATAATTGGTGGGTATTTCCCATCTAGACAGGTTCTCTGCTGTGAATGATCACAATGCCAGAAAAGTATAAGGAACAAGTCTCATGACTATGTAGTAACACTGGCACATGATTTACTCATGTTATGTTTAAAGTTATCAATGGTTTGTTTTGTTAATTAGCGAGTTTAATGTCCTACTTGTTGCATCTGTATAAGTTTGATAATAAATAATAAATATTTGCATTGTATGTGCCTTTCACACAGAATGCATTTTTAAGCAGAAAATACAGAGCAGTGAAATGAATAACTTGACGTGCCACATTTTGAATGTTGTTTTGCACGACAGCAAGAAAAATACAGCAATATCCATTACTCTAAATTATAATGTTGTGATGCCATGTCACTTTTAGCATTTAAAACTATGTTATCTGATTTAAATAAATTGCCTTTTAGTGTTATTTTACTTATATAATACTTGTTTTCGTGTTATTTATTTTATTGACCTTACAAATGTAGCTCTTTGTGAATATGGCTGGTAGACAGTTTTATTTTGTAGAATTCCATGCCCTTTCATTCTCTTATGTTATTCCGGATGTGTTATCTATTCAGGCTTCAAATCATTACTATCCTTCATTACCCAGTTCTACTCCCTTGGATCTTATTGGGGTTTTTTTTCAAACAGCAGCACATAAAAGTGAGCATATGTGTGTGCCTGGCCTGGAAGCTGTGTTTTTCTTATGCATGCTCCATTTAGACTAGAGTGTGTCTGTTCATGTTGTTATGATGTGTGTGGATTGTGCTTGTGCATGCTCTATCTACAGTCTGACTGATCAAGTTGTTGTTGTGGTGTGTGTGTGTTCTTGTGTATGCGTTCTGCAGTGCTTTCTCAGTTACCATTTAAGAGCCTGGGGACTCGGTCACACACGGCCTCTCTTTAATACCCTGCTAATTGATTTGTCCTCTGGAAAATGTCAGGGGGTGTGAATGGTGCTCTCATGCTCCCCTCGGGCCCCTTTAGGTTCTTCCCTAAAGCAGCCTTCCCTCCTCTTTATACTAAATGACCCATCATAAATATCCCATCATTCCGTTCTTCGCTCAGGTGAACATGCTCATGAATTCCACTTCTGGTTAAATGTCATTGCCTCCAAAGATTAAAAACAGGGGTTTTAATTCCAAAGCAGACATCCTTTATTTCTGTAATAGGAAAAGATTCTTCAGTATTAAAAAGAGCTCATATTGTAAACTCAGATTAAACCTGAGTGCAGACAAGGGATTATTGTCAATATATGGCACTATTACAAAAATATTAAAGGAATAATTCACCAAGAAATGAAAACTTACCCTTGTGTCTTGTGCAGAGCCATAAAATTACCATTGATTTCCATTTTCAATCTTATAGTAAATAATAAAATAATTTGAACTTAGGTTGAACTATCCCTTTAAGATCTGAGAAGTTCCATGTTTTAAAATGAGATCCTACCTGAAATCACCATGGTTACTATAACCAGCTAAAATACAATTCTGAGTTGTTTCTGGAATATGGCTTCAGAAAGTTACTACACCCAATGAAGTGAATGCCAGAGCATGAAAATAGATTTAAGATTTTGTGAAAACGTAGAAAGATCTTGAGCCGTTGCGTAAACTGGAGATGTTCCTCACGCAGCCAATCAGGCTTTACTGGCCCCCTGCTGCAAACATGTATTTTGAATTAAGCATTGGAGATTAGCTGTGTACTTTGTATAATCAGATTTGTAACTTTCATTTATGTCATTTGGAAGAGGACATAGATGATTAAATGTAGTGTCATCAATGAAATGTGTAGCAACTGAGATGTTAGATACACATGGGTGATTATTACTCTAATTGTTTACCAGAGCCTTGTTGTTCAAGGACGGTTGTGTGTGTGTGTTTGCATGCTTCAATGTGCATGTATATGAAGTATTATTGATCCTATAATTCATAGTCATGCTTTTGTTCTTGTCTCATGGAAAAGTGTGTGCTTGTGTGTTCACTTGTAAATGCATGATAGATAACCGTTACTTCTATCAGACACCTATTCTCAGCATATTGTGAGCAAACATTTACTGTTCTGACAACACTAAATCAAACACCATAGCATATTTACTCATTAAGTTATCAGGATGTGAATTTAAGCTTTATGAAAGCAAATACACACCTTGGCGATTGTATGCCTTCAAACAGCAATCAATACCAGCTGTAACTACTTGTAACTACCTGCTTGTTACAACTATGGAAAGAAGTCAATAAAACAGCTAACAGAGACAAGGTGCCTCAGATTGGTTTAGACCACAGCAGCACCCCTTTCTCTGAATGTACCCGCGGATGGAGGCATAAAAATGAAGCTACGTGATCTCACAATCAAAAATTTGTCTTTATTCCCAAAAACAAACAAACAAAGGTCTTCCAATGGGGTATAACGAGATCTACAGAGAACATCAAAATTAAAGACAATTACACTGTTCCAAAAAGGAATAAGCAAACAAACATTTGGCGACCCCAATAAATTGACCCAAACTACAACAGTCACGCTCACCCTTTCTTTTCCTTTACAACTCTGAGAGACCATCTTAAAAAGACCAAGCCCCTCCTTGGACTAAACCATTTAGAAGCAAGGTAAAAAATAAAACTCAAGACAGCCATTCACCCAATAATAGGGATGAGTGAGTACAGCATTATCTGTATCTGTATCTGTATCTGTTAACCATATGAATTATCTGTATCTGTACTTGTAAACCATATGAATTATCTGTATCTGTACTTGTAAACCATATGAATTATCTGTATCTGTACTCGGACGGGGCGGGGCCTAACCCGAAAGTGGGCGGGATTTAACCCGGAAGTGGACAGGGATTTAACCAGTATGTTATTTTTTATCATGCAATTTATATGGGTCGATCAGAAATTTTTATATTTATTGCTGATTAGAAAACTATTTACATGACAGCATCAGCATTAAGCTTCAGATCAATGGTTTTGATCACAAGTTTTGCAACAAGGAATACAACTCATGTGGTTGCAATTATGAAGAAAAATGTAATGAACAAGAGTTTTCATTTAAACATAACTTTCTTTTTTTATGAACAGTGTGATTTTTTTAAATTTCCACACCAGGTATGTGTGTGTGTGAGTGAGTGAGTGAGAGAGAGAGAGAGAGAGGGGGGACTGTGTGTTCTACGGATCAAATAGTCTGACGCTGTTTTTAAGATCTGCATTTCCTTTCTTTTTTTATGAAATACAGCAAGAAAGTGTCAGGGTTCAGGAAGGATACGAGGACCCAATCGCAAGGGGGAGGACAATTTATTGACAGAAATAAAAACAAAACTCAAACAAAACCACCCCAAGTGGGGGAAAAACACACAAGGACAAGACTAGGATTCACTAGAAATTGCTAGGATTCAACTAGGTCTCCACTTGGATTCAACTAGGTCTCAACTAGAAAATAACTAGGACTCAACCAGACATCAGGACAGAAGACAATGAAGCAGCACAGGACAGCAAACACTATGGGATTATAAAGAGAGCACATGGGGAAGTTAACGAGGGAAGGCAGCTGGGGCAAATCAAACTAATGATAATGAAACGAGACGGGTGGGGTAACAGACAAGACATGAATGCAGCCAATGCACATAGACACAACATAGCAGTAGTGTCAGAGCTCTGCCACAACAACAAGAGATTACTAGACCGAATGTGGCAGAACCCTGACACTACCCCCCCTCAAAAGGGACGCCACCTGGCGTCCCTACGAGGAACACTGGGAACAAGACAGACAGATGACAATAACAAGACCAATGCAAAACAGGACAAGGCAGAAACAATAAAAATACACAAGGACAACGGGAGGGAGGGAAGAAAAGTCAGGCAAATAACTCAATCAAGCTAACTAAACAGTTTGCAAAACCGACATCATGAAACTACCTCAAAAAGTCCTCAATATCATGAAAAAAAAGTCACTTATCAAAACAGAGTCCTGGGGAGGGGGCATGGGGTGAGCCAGGGTGGCTCAGGGAGATCCAAGTTCTCAGCAGAGGACCAGGGTGGAGCCGACGGAACGAGCCCAGCAGGCTCAGTCAAGGCCGGCAGGTCATGTGGATCTGGGAGTTCAGGCACGATGGGTGGATCTGGAGGATCTGGCAGGACTGACGGGACAGACTGGGCCGGTAAACCTTGGCCGGCATTGGGCTCTCGGACGGCCTCCTGGGCAACAGCGGGCTCTCGGACGGCCTCCTGGGCAACAGCGGGCTCTCGGACGGCCTCCTGGGCAACAGCGGGCTCTCGGACGGCCTCCTGGGCAACAGCGGGCTCTCGGACGGCCTCCTGGGCAACAGCGGGCTCTCGGACGGCCTCCTGGGCAACAGCGGGCTCTCGGACGGCCTCCTGGGCAACAGCGTCAGCAGCACTTTGCTCACTCCAGCATAGACCACAAAAATAAAAAAGGGATCAGCAACCTTCTTAGCGACAGTGGGGCTGACTGGGCACTTCCCCCGCTGGGTCCTCATTGGCTGCTTCATTCTGTCAGGGTTCAGGAAGGATACGAGGACCCAATCGCAAGGGGGAGGACAATTTATTGACAGAAATAAAAACAAAACTCAAACAAAACCACCCCAAGTGGGGGAAAAACACACAAGGACAAGACTAGGATTCACTAGAAATTGCTAGGATTCAACTAGGTCTCCACTTGGATTCAACTAGGTCTCAACTAGAAAATAACTAGGACTCAACCAGACATCAGGACAGAAGACAATGAAGCAGCACAGGACAGCAAACACTATGGGATTATAAAGAGAGCACATGGGGAAGTTAACGAGGGAAGGCAGCTGGGGCAAATCAAACTAATGATAATGAAACGAGACGGGTGGGGTAACAGACAAGACATGAATGCAGCCAATGCACATAGACACAACATAGCAGTAGTGTCAGAGCTCTGCCACAACAACAAGAGATTACTAGACCGAATGTGGCAGAACCCTGACAGAAAGTGTCAGACACTCAGTGTGCGAAGTTAAAAAACTGAATAGAGCCAGCAGACGGTTAAAAAAAATCTCTGACAGGCAGAGACGCAATAACTATATTATTATATTTTTTACTTAACCTGTTCTCTACATAATAAAAATCAACAATACCTATATGATTGCATGTGAAGTGCTGCCTTTCACCAAATTGACCTCTCAGATGTTATTAATGAAGATAAATATGACTAGATGTCTGCAAGACATATGACAACATTTATAGAATGCATTGAGGAGGATGCCAAACTGCACGCAATAGTCAAGAGATGAAATTAAGTTTAAAAAAAAAATCTGTTTATTCCTATGTGTGGATCTTGAAAAAAGTATTTGGTGCCAATCATTTTTCTATCTTTGTGTCTGGAGACCCAACTGATGGATATACTGTTTTCTTTTTCTATAATTCAGTGAACTTGGACATTACCTATCTTAACTCGCAGAGCTGTCAGAGGAGACGTCTTGATCAATGAGGCAAATGCACTTGTGCTAATTCATACATGGACTGTCGGAACTGCTGTATATCTTAGACATCATGGTCACACTAAACGGATATCTTAATTTAAGTCTTGAATAATCAAAGCTGGCAAGAGAGTAAGAGGTATGAGAAAGAAAGAAATCGAGAGTGAAGGAGTGGGAGACCATGAAAGTCATGAGGGATCGATCCTGTCATGTTGTTAGTGCACTGTGAAATGAGTATGGCAGGAGTGCACATATCTTTAACATATCATACATGCTTTCACTTTTAGCAGACATAAGCCCCCATTTCTGACAGACTGAAGCCACACAGAACATACATTTTTTTCAGAGCTTCCGCACAAATACGCACAAATTTCCACAGTGTTGTGTGATTGTTTGAGTAATGCAGCAGTTTGCCCTTGAGGTTGTGTAGGTTTGATCAGATGTTTTGTTTTTATTGTGACTTGAAAAATAGGAAGGCTGTGGAGTGTTTTTCAAAAGAATGATTAAATGGTATTGACTTCTATAGTTGAAGATCCTCATCATATCTGTCATGTCACTTTTGTTAGCTAGGATTATTGTGCAATCTTGGCCCCAATTCCAGCACATAAAATAACAAATACAAGTTTGACATTAAGCTATAAAAACAGACATTTCTTTAGAAAAATATATAAATATAAAATATAGGCAAATTTAAAACAAGCATGAATTCATATTTTTATTATGTCATATAGAGTATGTGTGCTGCAACTAATTTCACTGATGCTTTAATGTAAACATTTGTTACTGACTAGTCTAAAAGTAAGAAACTGTGTAATTGTGTAAAATTGCATATATGTATATTTTGTTGTGTACAACAAAATGTTTAATCTCAGACTGAACATGTGTATGACTACATGTAGCTGTACATGTTTGTTAGTGCATTTCTGAAGTGTGAGCTTCAGTGCTGTAGTAGATACGAGCACGCACACAGCAAAGATGACTCTGCGGTCACACTGATTGGCTAACAGAGACCAATAGTGAATCTCTAGAGGCAAAGATTGTATAGCTTGCACAGATCTGAGGGAAAGGGATACAAATGTGTTATGTTTTTAATGGTAAAAGACTGTAAAAATGTTGTAAGAATGTAAAACATGTTAATTGGTTTACTATAAGCTTCTTTATTTTACACTATTGACCTAATCTTACATTTTAATGTAATTTTATAGAAAAATAGTGTTACATTTACAGTGAAAACCTTTATTGACATTCCAAGAATTACCTACATGATGCAGTGTTTTAGTTTTCAGTTCAAATTTTTATTGCATTACTTTAGTGTCATGTATGTTACCGTGATGGTTTGATGACACAGTGCACCTTTTATGTGTCACATGTCTGTCGTATCTGTTTACATCCTGGTTCCTCTTGTGCGCTCCCTGTGTTTCTCCATTCACCTGTCCCATCATAATCACATTGTTAGTCTTGTCAGTTGTGTCTTGTTCACTCATCAGTCCTTGTGTATATCAACCCTTTGTTCCCCCAGTCTTTGTCTGTTGATGCAAATGTTTGATGCTGTGTATCTGCTTATATTATCTTGTGCAAAACGAGAATTTTGAGTTGAATTAAGACATTTCAATTTATTCCTTTTATTCCGTACCTTCCTCATCATCCTACATGCAACGATTGACCTCATGTTACTATTTACCTTCTCAGCTTGTGGAAAACCTGCTTGTAATGAGCTTTGATTCATTGTGTGACTTTCTCATCACCATTTTGGTGGTTATCAGTGTATTTCAAAGATGCAAAACAGATATAAGTACTTTAATAGGTTGATACATTAACATTATATCAGTTTCTGAAAGTTTTTTGTTTTATATGTACACACACGTACTAACACTTCCATGTCTCATAATTTCAGATTCACTCAGTTCCTCCACTGCTCTCTTTCATAGTGTACTCTCTCTTATATTTTTTCTTCGAGGTTGCTTTGCTTTGCCACTCTTTCGGAAGCATTGAAAGGCTTAGATTAGCACATTTAGATTTATGGAAAGAGTAAATGGATTTATGGAAAACATCCTCCTCCTCCATTTTCTCTATACTAATAATCTATTTTCCTTTCAACGTTCACTGCCACCTGAGATCTGTAATACAAAATAAACAAGTGATGCATGTACATGCAATTTGTGTTGACCAGTTTTGACTGCCTTTCAACAAAACTGAAAGGCAGAGAGACTGAGAGAATTTGTGACATTGAAATTGCCAGAGAGAAAAACTCTGCCTGCGTTGATTGCAAATAATCTTTAGAAAGCAGTGTGCAAAACCCTCACTTGCTCTTGTGCACATGGTAACGGCATGTTCACACACTCTTAGCATATGCTGCTCACGCTCTAAAGGACTAACTAAAGAAACTGGCAATGAACAGGCAAGCGAGCACGTCCAGTGATTTCCTCTCAGGTAAACAGCTCCGTGTGCACCCTTAGTCTGATTTTTCTTCTTTTATATCCTCCTTTGCTGGCTCACCTCATCTTTGTTCGTAACAAACTGTCGTTTAGTGGAACTGTCCAATCCTTACAGGCGTATTCTTGTGTGCGAGTTCAGTGTTTATGTTGATGCAAGATCTAGTTTCTTAATGTTGTGGCTGCAAATTTTTTAAAAGGTATGTGTTTTCATTGTTATGTTTTAATATAATACTGAAAATTCACTGTAAAATGTTATAATATTATAATTTGTAAAATATACAAGCACCAATATGATATCCTGTAATACATAAAACATTATCATTATATTTTATAGGGAATTTTAGTTTTTTACAGTAGTTTAACCAGAAGTAGTGTAAGTGCTGTTGTTTGCTCTAACATAATATTAGCAATAATCAATTTATTAGTACATCAATGGTGATTGAACTGCAGAAAATCCTAAACAAAACAAAAATCTGGGAAATATGAAATGAACAATATGCATCTGAAAGCATTTGAGTGTATTCATGGCACGTAAGAATGAGCGACAGCAAGCTGATGTATTGTCAAAGAAAAATGTATTATGAATAGATTTCTTATTATCAATAATAACAGTAGTGAAGGACGTTGAAAAGTGTGACTGTATGCTCACTTGAAATTTTGGTTCACACGTTCTGTAGACAAATATCACTGATCTTTGGAGCTTGAAATACAGTAGAACAGAACTCATTCAGACCTGAGCAGCTGGATGAAAACAGCAAGAGAGAAAACAGATCAGCTGCTGTGTTACTCTCTGACCTACATAGAATTTCATCATGGATTTCTTTCCAAGCTTTTGTTTAGTAATTGGTTACGTACAGTCATATAATGAAGTGATTAATCTATGGCTCTCTTGTGCTCAAGTTTAACTTGCACTGTACTAAAAAGGAAAGAGTTCATATTAGCTGCCTGCTATAGGACTTAATAGATAATTTAATTTTGGTTTGAGTTATGTAATTTTCATAATTTTGATCAAATACAATCAAATGAAATGACACATTTGTGTTAAGATCATTTCTAATGTTAATACGGTGGAGTTCACTTATCTCGACCTCGGTTAACTCGGCAACTCTATTATGTCGACGTTTTTGAAGTGGAACCGCCAAACTCCCTATTTGTCTTAGCATTTTCTTATTGGTTATGTCGATTCTTTTGTTGCCGAATCCTAATATCTCGAGCACAGAAGAGGGACAAATTCACCATTTCACATGGTTATGTCGTGACTAATAGTCTGCGCTGAGTTCGCGGTCCATATGGTCTCTATGTTAGTGATGCTTCACTCACAGTGCCACATAGCCGCAGAAGAACTTGCAGAAGTGGCGGAAAGCATCTGCAAGGCTTGATTTATCTTGGAAGAGGAGGCGCAGGGAGTTAGCACCACTGTCCAGGAATTCTCAGATTACATTGACATCGACAAAGACGTCGTTACTGATAGAAGCATTTGTTTTCAAGGCAAAAGGCAAAAAGCAACAAAGCATTTTAGAGTTTGTACAGAAACCATAGTAACCGCGTGTGCAATACTTTCAGAACTGTGTCCGAGTGAAATGACTTTGTTATGAGTGAATGTGTTTATGTGTGGTTGTGACTGTTTACGCTGTGAGCGACATTGTGTTTGCAATGTTGGAGAATATAATTAAAGGTTTGTATGGAGAATCGAATGTGTTTTTTATTGTATATTGGTAAATCTCTGCACATATGCCTTTTGTTGTTAGCAAACATATACAGTGCATGTATATTTTTATAACATGCCGATCGCTCAAATAAATCGGCACATTGGTTGTTGGTTATCTCGATCATCGGTTATCTCCGGATTCCACTGTATCTCATTAATAGAAACAAAAGGTCAAGTTTTGTCCCATGTCTAAGTAATCAGTTATTTACCTCTGTTCGTCTGTATGTAAGAATGCCATTTTTAAATCAAATGGTGTGTGTGTGTTTTTTTTTTTTTAAGATTTCCTCGTTTTCATGCAGTAACATTGTTTAGAGCTTATTAGTTGTTCAATCCTGTTATCAGGCTTGATGTTTTTGTTGTTGGATTTTTATTGGAAAAAAGGAACATTTGCAGGCAAATACAAGCATGATTTGATTGATTATTATGTTTTCTATTCATTCCTGACCGATGAAGGATCATATTTATTCACATTGTCTGAACCATATCTAATTATACTCTACTACAATCATAAACTCTAATTTTTTAGCTGCTTCACAAAATTCTAATTAAAAATCATGAAGTCAGTGTAACAACAGTGCTTCTTATTTCCCGATTTGGTGAATTTTGTTGGTTATTGAAGATTGAATATAACAGCTCAGACACATAATGGATATAATGCATTACACTAAAGCATTTGTATTTTATTATTAACATTTTCTCAGAGTTTCAGTATTAAGAAAAGCAGCATAGAAGTCTTAAAGGTGACATATTATGCCCCTTTTTCAAAGTCTTTTGTTTTTGTGTTCTACTACTTGAATGTTCAAAAAACACCTTATTTTTCACATATTTTATATTTTTGCAGCTAGGCATGTGGTGGTGTCAAGTTTTCATGTTGCGATAATGGCTGAAGCTTTTATCACAGTACACAGTATTTTGTTGCAAAAAAGGGTTTTCACTACAACAGGTTTAATAACTTGTTTGCTCTTACACCAAAAAGATATCTGAACTAACACCTAACAATGATCAATAGCTACATTTGTTGCAGAAGTTATTATTCTTAGAAGTTAAAAAAATATATATATAACTGATTATTTCTATTTGTGTTAACTCAAGTACATTTATACATTTGCAACTTTTGACTTTAATAATGTGTTATTAATTGTTGAAATTAACTTAAGATTAATAAATGCTTTAAAAGTATTTTTCATTCAGTTAATGTTAACTAATGTTAACAAATGATGCCTAATTAAGCCTTAAAGTATAACCTAACAATAATAAAGAATCTGAATATTTTTTTAAATCTATTTCAAAGGTATGTTGTAGTCCAAATTCAAATGTAAAAAAAAGTATGTTTGAAAAATAAGTAGCCTATTAAGTGTTAAGTATTTGATACACGCCATTGCAAATACAAAAATCTGAATGATTTTTTAAAAACAGCTCAGGGTTGACCGGGTAACAACTGCATGTCTACTGTTCCATCAGCACCATCTGCTGTCACAGAGTGAATATGCATTTTCATTCAGCGTGCCTCCATCACTCGGTCTGCCATGCTGCTCATGCGAACTGGGCTTGTTTACACCAGGGTGCACCTGCCTCTTTGTTGCAGCATACAGCGATGTCCTGGATTTTAAAATGTATGACGTAAATGTGAGACGTACTCTTAAAATGTGAATAATTCGTAAAAAAAATAATTAGTACATTGAAGTACATAATCAAAAAGTACATTGAAGCACCCACAATATTGTGCATGTTCATTGTCATGATTTAATATCATATTAACGTGTACCAGCCCGAGTCTAGTTGCAGCACCTCTTTTTCCAGTTTGTCAGTAATGCTCTGTTTAGTTACGATCTCTGTGAAGCCCCTACTTTTGAAAAGTGCAATGTTCTCTGATTGATTGGCTGGACCAGTGTGTTGTGAATGGTCAACCGCTTCCAGCATTTGTCATTTCAACTTACTTCTAACACAATTTAACCAGACCTCTCCTCGTCTTTTTATTGTGCATATGCCTTGGGTGGTAATTATTTAAATAAGGAATTTTGGGATGTGTACATTCCCGGAAGAGAACACAATTCTACAATTGAGGTATTTTAGGGAGTTCAGAAACTGTGCTCACAAATCTAGAGAATAACTCTCTGTAGAGTGACTTTGTGTTTTGTAACTTTGCAGACACTTTTTCATGCTTAAACAGGAACATTACACACTAAATAAGTGTAATAGGACACTTTTAAGGTATTGAGCAAAAATAAATTCTGGTTTTGATTCTGAGGAAATGCATAATGTTTGTTGGATTTTACAGGTTTTTTTTGCAGTTGTGCTTTTATATTTTATTATGCTTGTTGACATTACTCTGGCTAAATGTTTCAAATAGATTTCAGTTGCTGCATGCATTCAGTAGATATTAGTTCTTTCTCCAGGAACCTTTATCTGTGTTTGTCCTCCAAAATATTCCAATGCAAATAAACTCAGGTCCCTAATTAAACAGAGAGGAATCTACTTGCAGTGTGTTTTACTGCCACAATTTTTTTAATTTAAAGTGCATCCTTGTAATAAACACTTTAATAGAATTAAAGATAACTAATTCTAAATGATATCCACTAAAATATGGGTTAAAGACATTTTGGTTTTGATAAAGAGGAATTTAAAGACCACAGAGACTGGCAAGTTACAGCCAAAAAGGACGAGAGAAACTCCTCTGTATCTTCATGTCACACTTGTAATATATCTCTTTTTTTGCTTTCTCTCTCTTGTGCCATTTGTGTGTGTTCCTCCCCTCCCTTGTGTGCATGTTATTGCACTGATAAGAGCTTCACTTTGGCAGTGGCATATAGTAATCTCCTTTTTGATGTGACCACATCACGAATGGATTTAGCAGATTAAAAGGCAAAGGCTATACATCTAAAATTATTAATGTCTTCTAACAGAACTGCTATAAATTATTTGATAAAATCACAGCAGTGGTCATTTTGAAGTGCTTATTTAAAGAAGCAGAAAACTGCCTGCTAAGATAAAGAGACCAATTTCCTTCCTTATAATAGTGTGAAGCTGTAAGCCATTAAAATTTGCTTCAAATTAGAATAAGACCAAACACACATTTCTATGGAGCAAAATATCACATTTAATTACACACCTTGTGCACTGTGTCACTGCTCAGTTTAAGCAACAACATCCTGTGAGAAATCAAGGACCTGATATAATGAACAGTTACATAACCTGAAATACTGTCGTTTTTATTTAATGCACACTTTAAAAAATACAATTTTGATTGACCCGTTGGTGAGTGAATCTTCTTTTAAAGGTGTTTATATGTGATATTAATTTAATAGTGAGTAAAAAGTCAACCAAGTATAGTCAAATGCGGGTTGCAGAGATTACGAGAAAGAGGATATAATCGTAGCAGTTTAAAGTTATCATCAAGTAAAATAAAATAAAGACACTCAGGAACAAACTCACTGGCAAAGCTTGGTCTCAATAAGCAAGCTTAGTGCAACAATAACAGAAAAATTACAAAAGAAAACTGAGGACTTAAATACCCAGATGTATGGGTGTACGATGGTCCCAGGCGGAGTCAAGGGATGAAGGAGCCATGTAGCAGAACCTAGAAGCAGTGGCAGGTACAGAGGTTCTAGGTGGAGCTGTGTCACTCGATTGATGAATACTCAGACCAAGATGAATCATTGATGATCAGAACAGGAACCAATGGGCTGAGGAGAGGCAGTGCAGACAGGGCTGGAGCACTGGGCAGTGCAGACAGGAATGAACAGACAGGCTTAACAGGATAAGGAGAAAGAGACATAACATTCAGGAATTGCCATCTTGTCTGACATAGAACAAGCAGACTCAAAACAGGCAGAGGAGGTGAAAGTGGGAGTCAGGTTGGACAAACAGATTACAATAATTCATGGCCAGGTGCAGGGAACAGAAAACTGACAAATGATGCACTCGCTCTCAAAGTCTGTCATCGATTTGTCAGCCGCTGTTGAGGGGTTAGGGCTCCATATCATCCCCTCAAACTCCACCAGTAAATCCACTAGAATAGGCAATGTTGTCAGCTCACGCACCTTTTTAGACGTGGTTGACTCAAGCTCCATGTCAATCTGTGGCTCTGTCTTCAGCTAAGTCTTTTCTATCCTGACAGGTTAAAGTTTATGGTTTGCGGTTGGATCAGGCTCATCCGTTAGCAGGCTGAGAGTAGTGGCTGGTGCGCTCATCTCCTCACTTTTGTTGATCATGAAGGGCGAACTTTTATGTGAGAGTACCCACTCCACATACTCCATAAAAGTCCCTAGAAGCTCATCTCGGTGCAAGCATCATTTCGTCTCAGCGTTCAAGCTTGACCAGAAAAGTACACACAGGCAGTCATCATCATAATGGATAAGGTGGTAAAGGTCCAAAAATTCCTACGTGTGCTTCTCTTGGGACTGGCTCCCCTAGGAGCGGAGGTGGATACAAGCTGGAACTAGATTTTAAGGGTATATTATTCTATATTATTCTGTATGCATACTTTTAAGGGGGGTATGAAGTGTAATATATATCTGTCAGGTGTTGATTGTGCATAGTGTCTGTCATTCAAAACTTTGAATGACGTCCCATAGCCATGATTCAACTTCATGCCTGTCCCATGATTCAGACATGCCTGTCCATGTCACCTTCCGACGTAGAAGTGGATGATGTGTTCTATAATAACCTTATTTATACTCTGGACGCATTGGTAGTGATTGGTAGGCTGTTGGTAGCCAACATTATTGTTGTGTTTTGACTCGTGCTTCAGACACTGGTCACGCCGGAGGCATTCCCCATTAGTGTCTCGTAGCCTGAGACGTTTTCAACATTGATGATAAAGTTTCTTGAGCATCAATTAAAATATAATGTTACCATGTGATATTGAAGACTGGAATATTTATGTAAAGATGTATCTTTCTTCTGAAATATTACCTCACACATAGGACATGTTATTTTAGACTTCCTGAGCCCTGAACTTGTGCTTCACATTGTATGGATGCTGCTTGCATTAAACCATTTGTGTCACACTCATGTTGCCAAGTCAAGTCAACTTTATTTATATAGTGCTTTTTACAACACAGGTCCATTTGTTTTGTGTGAAAGTTGGTTTTATACACTACCTAGTGTGTTTTAATCTCTTCAACATTGGAGTAGAAAAGTGCAAAAGTTCAAACTAACCATCTAAGTTCAAGCAAGTTTAATAGTTAAACTTCAACTCCTTAATTATTTGGCTGTAAAGGGCCTTTTACCTGCATCAGCCTGAGAAATTGAGGTTCACCATGAATTTGAATGAGAACAGGAGACTTGTTCAATGTTCTGAAACAAGATGAAATTGTTAAAATTTCATGTTGGAAATCACTATCTCCATATGAGATGCAACACTATAACAATGTGGTAATTCACTCTACTTACATTCTCTATATCAAACTCAAATTAGCATGACAATATTTCTTGCTCTCTTGGTGAAATATTTGGTAGTCTCTTTGCAAGAGACGATGAACAGGGGGCTCATTACCATATAAATCTGTTTCGGGCACTCTTGTTTTATTTGGAAGATGTATCTGCTACAAGTTCAGAGCTTTTTTTGCTTTGTAGATCTTTGGCAATTTTGTTTGACCTTCGTAAAGACATGGAGTAAATTGAAAGTCATAGGCCAGTTTTTAAATTATCCAAAAAGGGAATCGCATATATTCCTTTAAATAACTTTTCTTTTCTGTGCTTTTTTGTTGTCATTATCATCATTCTCTTTTTCTGGTCTTCCTTCTTTCTCTCAGATATGAGGGGTCCTCCAGGCCACTGGATGTCATATGGTCATCCATGTGCTGAACATGCTGTGTGGAACCCCAAATTTTGTGTGGTCACCGACTATCAAATGCTGCTCTTGGACAGGGAGGAGGTATTATGCACAAAGGCACAATATTACATATTCAGTTAAGAAAACTCAATAATTCTGATACATTGCTGTGAAAAGAGTTTGCCCCTTCATGATTGCATTTTTTTCATGTACGTCACACTTAAATGTTTCATACTAATTTAAGTGACTTAAAACAAAACTTACTGTGGTTTATCACACCTGAGTTCAAATTCTCTAGCCACAACCAGGCCTGTTCTCACACCTGTTCTCAATCAAGAAATCACTTAAATAGGACCTGCCTGATAAAGTGAAGTAGACCAAAAAATCTTCAAAAGCTATACATCATGCCGAGATCCAAAGAAATTCAGAAACAAATGAGAGAAAGTAATTGAGATCTATCAGTCTCTATAACCCTGATCTATCAGTCAGCTTCTTTTTAAAGCTTTGGGACGATTTGAGCGATTATCCAGAAAAACACGGAACAGTGATGAAACTTCCCAGGAGTGGACAGCCGACCAAAATTGCCCCAAAAGCGCAGCGGCGCCTCATCCAAGAGGTCACAAAGACCCCACAACAATATCCAAAGAACTGTAGGCCTCACTTGCCTCAGTTAAAGTGAGTTTTCATGACCACCATAAGAACAACCTTTTGACTACCAAGACAAAAACCACTGCTAAGCAAAAAGAACGTATAAGGCTAGTCTCATTTTTGCCAGAAAACATGATGATCCCCAAGACTTTTGGGAAAATCCACCAAAAAGTGTAACACCATGTCACCAAAAGTAACACCGCATTTCAGAAAAAGAACATTATACCGACAGTAAAATATGGTGGTGGTAGTGTGATGGTCTGGGACTGTTTTGCTACTTCAGGACCTTTTGGAACTACGAATTCTGCTGTCTACCAAAAACTCCTGTAGGAGAATGTCCAGTTATCTGTTTGTGAGCTCAAGCTGAAGCAAACTTGGGTTCTGCAGCAGGATAATGATCCAGAATATACCAGCAAGTCCACCTCTGAAGAAATTGCTGAAGAAAAACAAACTGAAGACTTTGGATTGACCTAGTCAAAGTCTTTACCTGAATCCTATTGAGATGCTGTGGCATGACCTTAAAAATGCAGTTCATGCTCGAAAACCCTCCAATGTGGATGAATTACAACAATTGTGCAAAAATGAGTGGGTCAAAATTCCTCCACATCGCTGTAAAATACTCATTGCAAGTTATCGCAAACGATTTTTGCAGTTGTTGCTGCTAAGGGTGGCCCAACCAGTTATTAGGTTTAGGAGGCAATCACTATTCCACACAGGGCCATGTCGGTTTAAATTTAGTTTACCCTTAATAATAACAGCCTTCATTTAAAATATTGCATTTTTGTTTACTTGTGTACTTATATACTTACATATTTGTGTACTTATATATTTGTTTACTTGTGTTACATTTGACTAATATTTAAATTAGTTTAATGATCTGAAACATTTAAGTGTGTCAAACATGCAAAAAAAATAAGAAATCTTTTTTTACACCATTGCACATTACATTCAGTCATTTTATCGTCTGATTGCTGAAACCACATTTGGCGGTGGTCAGAAATGCATGTGATCACATTGCATCCTTTAAATATTTTAGAACAAAACTTCACTTAATATCTTCGGTATGCCTGCATTGACAGGTCATGTGAATCACTTCCAAAGTTTAGCTAATATAGTTTCTTGACTAAAATAACCAAGTATTTCACTGTAAATGTGTTATGAAGAAAATAATGACTATAAATATATGAAAGCGCATATATGTATATTAACCAAGGTTCCAACTCTCCAAAAAAAATCCCAGGCCAAAATCCCAGGCCAAATTTCCTTCATTGACCTTCATCAATCACGGCCTCCTAATAATAATCCCCATGCTTTCTATTGGCTCTACCACTCTCCACCTAGCTGGTGTGTGGTGAGCGTGTCAGGGTTCACATTCAGTCTAGTCGTTTTCTTGGTGTTGCGGCAGAGCTCTGAAACTACCGTAATGTCTTATGTTTGGTGGCGGTGCGTGATTTCTAGTGTCTCAAGTTGCGCACTTTCTTATCTGTTTAATGTCTTGTGTGTGTTACGGCTCTGTCATTCCAGTTTGGTCTTTTCGAGTGTCTGTTGACAGAGCCCTGGCACTGCCCCTTTATTGTGTCATGTCATTGTTTAACCCCGCCCACCGTGTTACCTCATTTCCCTTGAGTGTTGTCAGCTGTTCTCAGCTCGTTACCTTTCCTCGTGTGTTCCATATATATAGCCCTTGTGTTTGCAGTCTGGTGTGGTCTCATTGTCATCCCTATGTTCCTGCCTGGTCTGTATTATGTTCTGTTTCCTGCTTTGATTCCCGGTTGGTTTATGTTCAGGTTGAGTGTTGTGTTTTATGTTATGTTTCCCCCTCGTGGGTTTTCATTTTCTGTCTCGATACATTAATGGGGAGGACTCAAGTGCAGGGAAGGGAGTTTATTTATATAACAAAATAACATAACCCAAGAAATGAAAACCCACTAGGGGGAAACATAACACAAATCAAAATCAAAGCAGGAAACAGAACATAATACAGATGTGCTTTGGGTGTACTATAGTAGGACAAACGAGGACAAATCAGCATATTACTGATGACATTGAAAGACAGAATGTGTGACACTGAAATCTGAATTAATAGCTCCGTCACATGAATAAATTATACTTTCATTTTGTATTTTTGCATAGAAATAAATAATAAAAGTAAAACAAAAAATGCAGAGTGAAAGAAAAAAAGAAAGAGGCAGAAAGGTTAAGTATTATCTCCTTGTTGTGAGACTGAACTAGTGCAAGTACATGTATAGCATGAATAGCTTGTAGCTGTGTGTAGTTTGTCATTGTGACGTGCAGAAATGCGGTACTTCAGCAGGCTCCCTGAGCTCACTTTTCGCCGTGGCATTCAAGACACACTGTGTTTCACAGGGATGATCAATACATGGCCCTTGCAAAGAATATATGCTGTGTACCGTGGTCGATAAAGAATTTTATTTTCCCTCATAGCTCACATTGTATGTCGAAGCCCTCTGTTATCAGCCAGAGAACAGCATTATAATAAATCTGCAGTCATCAATTAGTGGCCTGACAGAGCGGTGACCACTCTCTGCTTGAGGAGAATCAAGAGACAGATTCTCTCCTGGCAATGCCAGATCTGTAATTCTCTGAGCAAATAGTTTACATGCTCTACTCATTTGTGTTTTTTAAGTAGTTGTAGCAGCTGGTTAAGTTACTACTGACTGGGGGTGCTTTACTCAACCATATGCCCCTCAACTACTACACACTTGCTAAGAGTCAAGTCAAGTTTATTTATATAGCACAAATTTAAAGCAACTTTAAGTTGTAGTTGAACCAAAGTGCTTTACATTGAAAATAAATCAGGCATTTAAGATAAAAGAAAAAAATCTATATATACACATGCGAACATAGCACAGAAACCAACTCATTTAAAAAAATAAAATTAATACGGTGCATCACTCAAAAGCTAGAGAATAAAAATACGATCTAAAAACATTTAGAGATGAGGAAGCTCTTATGTCCAAATGAAAAGTTTTCCTCAGCTTTGGAGTGACTACAGAGAACGCCCTATCACCCTTTATTTTGCAACAGGAATGAGGGACGGATAAAAGTAACTGGTCGCGAGATCTTAATGACCTAGAGCAGGGGTGGGCAAACTACGGCCCGTTGGGCTTTTTAATCCGGCCCGCCGAACTCGCCAAAGTTGTATTAAACCTCCTTTTCATTTTTGTCGCGGCAGTGGTGCTAAAGGGTTGGTGGAGAGTAGGCGTGTGTCGCAACCCCCCACCAAGATTTTTTACATGACTGTGTAAGTACTTAGTTAAAGAATCTAACGCCTCAGGTTACGTATGTAACCATAGTACCCTGAAGAGGGAACGGGATGCTGTGTCAAAAGCACTAGGGGAATACCTTGACGATAGTCTCATGAAGCACTATGTAAACGATCGAACGAACGAATGAACGAACAATCGACCGAGTGTGAGTGACAGTCGCAAATCGGTGACGTCACGAACCAGGGTGATAAAGGTGCGCCGGAAACCGGTGACAGCAGCTTAGAGGAGTGTGAAGCAAGTCCAGAAGGCACGAGGAGCTGAGGCTAAAGACATAGCATCTATTCCCTCTTGAGGGAACTATGGTTACATACGTAACCTGAGATGTTCCCTTTCAAGGAAACTCACGCTGCGTCAAAATCGCTAGGGGAACGATATGCCAACGCCACTTCAGTGACGAAGGCCGACTAGTGTCTCGTAGCTCACTACGAGAGAACCCATCTGCTTAGGTTAGTTTGGATGCTGGGGCCCCCTTAGGGGTCTCAAAGCAAACAAACAGCTGGTCAGTCTTATGCCAAGAGGAAGACCTGGACAGACCTTATTTTTAAACTCCTGGTCACCGAAGGAGGGGAGGGCAGAAGGCCTGCAGTACCATGCATCAAGCCACATTTGTGGGTACCTTAGGTACAGAGGCTGGCCTGGGATGGAGGAAAGCCTTAGCCATCCCAGGCGCAAACTCAAGGCAGGAGGGACCAGGGACACCGTGCACAATGCAATAAAAGCAGATAAAAAAACTCACGACAACCATCAAAAGGAAAAACATCAAATAGCCTGATAAACTTAGCCGTGATTAAAAACCATGTTAGCCAGCACACCAAACAATCAAGCCACTTCACACTGCAAGTATATAGACAAGGCAGTGCTTTATGAGAACACCTCAGCCAAAAACAAGCTTGTGAACCGATAATCTGAAAGAAAGTGTTATCTTACTCATGGAAGAGCTCATGTTTGGAAGGTAATACAGATGACTAGAAGGATTTTCCAGCTCAGTCTGTAGATCATTTTGTTTGATCAAATTAACAAAAAATAAATGTGAAAAAAAAATACAATTAAACCAGCAGAAAAGTTCAGAAGTTTGAAGGTATCTAATCCGGAGAACAGCGGCAGCAAAATATGCCAGCGTTCGCTCAACCGAAAGTCAGGTGAGACTTTGAATGCCTAAATCCAGTCATGCCATGGTTTCCCACATACACTTCGCTAGATTAATATTACAATAGAGCTCTTATTGTTTTATATTTTATATTCTCATATGTTTAATATACTATGTATATTACCCAATGGTTAAAGTGATAATAATCAAATGAAGGAAGAAAAGTTTACATAAAGTGAAGCAACATAACAGATTATGAAGGCACCTATGATAAAAGTGTTATGACCGCTAGGGGACAGCCGTAACAGGAAAAAGGAAATGTGAGTCTCAATACCAGAGAGATTAAAATAATAAGTTTATTGAAAAAGGGATTAATCTTCAGGGGCAGACAAGGCCAAAATAACAAACAGAAATTATCTATTTGAAAACCTCTACTTTACCTGAATCCAAAAATAGAGAAAACAAAATACAATTTAACTTACCTATCTCCCTCAACAAAAACAAAGCGAAAAGATATCAAACTAAATCATAGGCGGAGTTTCACTTTTGTGCTTGGGGGGGGCACCAGACCACGAGCTCAGTTTTTTTATATCATATTTATATATCATTAATTTTACATATAAAATACATTTACAATGAACAATAACTTTATACCAGTGCTTCTCAATTATTTTCTGTCACGCCCCCCTAGGAAGAGGTAAACATTTCGCAGCAAAAACTTTCGCCTTATTGTTTCCATGGTAACGCGTCATGCTTGTCACCTTACATACCGCAGTCACAAAAAGCGCTGTATAATAGATAATTCAAAATAGTCACCAACTTGTTGGCTCAACTTGTTGAAACCTAAAAGAAATCTTATGTGGTTGAAAACACTGAGTTGTTGTGATAAATGACAAGCTCTGAGCCCGTCTTTTTTTTTTTTGGCTCAGTGCCAGATATCGCGTGAAAACACGTGTGAATTTAGTGGTTGATCACGTGACACATGAACACCGGCGTGATCGTACTCGTCAAAGGATGAGGGGATGATTATCTGAACTTCTGCTCTTGTTCAGTGCAAGAAAACCTACTCCCTGGCAAAAAAAAAGCATGTACCCCAGGGTAACGTGCGCCCCACTATTTGAGAACCACTGGTTTATACAAAGAATAGCGAATAGAACAGACTCTTTGTAGTTGCTGTTTTGTTTTGCATCGGCAGTGAAAGGGTTAACACGGGGAGTTCAGTTGCAGTGCCCCCCCCAGCCCCCCCCAAACTCCGCCTATGAACAAAATGGTGTCAAACCCCCTACTTCCCTTAATGTGCACAAAATATAAACAAGTGGAATAAACAAAGAATAATATACAAGTAGTGAGCAATGCAAGTCAAACAGGCATGGGTCAAATAAACAAAACTCACGATCACAACTAAACTCACAAACAATCTCACAATCGGTCACAAAATCAACACTAACAATCTCTCTGATACAAAACACTAAACAAGTGTTTTAAACTTCTTTTTCCACAAATACATGAACATTTCTGTCATATTTTAACTTAAGCAAAAACAATGAGCATGTTAAAACGTCTCGGGGTTACGTATGTAACCCTGGTTCCCTGAGGGGAACGAGACGCTGTGTCGAAGCACTAGGGGAAATAGCCTTGCGTGAGTCACGTGAAGATCTATGCAACCAATGAGAAGCGAACGCGTGTGAATGCGTCACTGCCGGCCGCAGCCGGTGACGTCATGAGGAAGAGCATAAAGCGCGTCTGAAACCGGGGCGCGTCAGCCATGAATGCCTGAAGCGGGCCCGGAGGCGCCAGGAGCTGAGGCCAAGACACAGCGTCTCGTTCCCCTCAGGGAACCAGGGTTACATACGTAACCCCGAGACGTTCCCTTTCAGGGAACTCAAGCTGTGTCGAAGCACTAGGGGAACGCTATGCCAACGCCACCTCAGCGAGGTCAGCATCCGGGTGTGTCCCAGCTCACTGAGAGAGCACCCTGGTTCCCGGGGCGGCATCGAGGTCTAGCTGGTAGAACCTCATGAATGTGTGCGGTGAGGACCAGCCAGCCGCAGCACAAACATCAGACAAGGAGACTCCGGAGAGGAGAGCCTTGGATGCCGCCATGCTCCTAGTGGAGTGGGCTCGGACCCTCAAAGGAGAAGCATGACCGGCCGACTCGTAAGCTAGGCAGATAGCCTCGACTATCCACCTGCTTAGAGTTTGCTTAGAAGCTGGGGCACCCTCGGGGGCCCCAAAGCAAACGAACAGTTGGTCCGACTTACGCCAAGTGGCAGTCTTGTGAACGTAAGCGTCCAGTGCTCGCACTGGACAGACCTTGTTCTTGTGCTCCTGCTCATGATCGTCAAATGGGGGAGGGTAGAAGGCCTGCAGCGTGATAGACCGAGCCACATTAGTGGGAACCTTGGGGACGTAGCCTGGCCTCGGGTGGAGGAAAGCTTTCGCCATCCCGGGCGCAAACTCAAGACATGAAGGGGCCACTGAAAGGGCCTGAAGGTCCCCGACCCTCTTAAGCGAAGTGATTGCCAGCAAAAGAAGGGTTTTTAGCGAGAGGTACTTGATAGAGATACCCTCTAGAGGTTCAAAGGGTGGCTGGGACAAGCCTAGGAGTACCACGGACAAGTCCCAGGCAGGCACCCTGGTCTGGGCCGCAGGTCTCAGCCTTAGTGTAGCACGGAGGAAACGAGTGACTAGGGGGTCCCTGCCCAAGGACACCCCACCCAGAGGTACGTGGCAAGCCGCTATAGCAGCCACGTAGACCTTCAAGGTGGAGGGGGACAGCCCTGCCACAAATCTCTCTTGCAGGAACTCCAGTACTTTGCCAATTTGACAGGTTACTGGGTTCACCTGCCTTTCACTACACCAAGAAGTGAAGAGCTTCCACTTCAGGGCGTAGAGTTTCCTCGTGGAGGGAGCTCTGGACTGAAGGATGGTCTCAACAACCTCGGCTGAGAGACCGGCCTCTATGAGCTGGGCCCCCTCAGGGGCCAGACCCACAGTTTCAACAGCCCTGGTTGCGGGTGAAGAATGCAACCTTCCGCCTGGGACAGAAGGTCCCTCCTGATCGGGATCTCCCAGGGGACCCCGTCGAGGAGGGACACAAGGTCCGCGAACCATATTCTGGACGGCCAGTGGGGGGCCACTAGCATGAGACGGACCTTGTCCCGGCGTACCTTGGCCAGAACTCCCGGGAGCAGAGCGATCGGGGGAAAAGCATACAGGCGCAACCTCGGCCACGCCTGTGTCACGGCATCCCGCCCCAGAGGCGCTGGATGTGTGAGTGAAAACCACAGAGGGCAATGGGAGTTTTCTACCGAGGCAAACAGGTCGACCTGTGCCTTTCCGTACCTTTCCCAAATTTGCTCCACCACCTCGGGGTGGAGTCGCCATTCCCCTGGTCTCGCCCCCTGTCTCGACAGGGCGTCTGCTCCCACATTCTGGACCCCCGGGATGTAGGCCGCCCGGATAGAGAGCAGCTTTCCCTGGGCCCAGAGGAGGATCTGTCGTGCCATCTTGTAAAGTGGTCGCGAACGCAGACCCCCCTGGTGATTGATATACGCAACCGCAGTCATGCTGTCGGTGAAAACAGTGACATGGTGGTCGCGAAGGTCCGGTAGGAACGCACAGAGTGCTTTGCGGATCGCCAGTAACTCTAACATGCTTATGTGCCAGGTCTGGTGCCGACTGTTCCATAGACCTTGTGAGGAGCGGTCCCTCAAGACCGCCCCCCAGCCCGAGAGGGAGGCATCTGTCGAGAGAGAGACTCTCCGAGCCAGAGCCCCTAGCACTGGGCCTTGAGACAGAAACCAAGGATTCTTCCACATACTCAAGGCGCGTAGGCATCGCCCCGTGACCTTGATAATGCGAAGCGGGTTCCCTTTCGGGGAAAACCCCTTGGTCTTTAGCCACCACTGCAGGGGTCTCATGTGCAGCAGGCCCAACGGGATGACGCAGGATGCCGCTGCCATGAGCCCTAACACCCTCTGGAAGTGTCTGACAGTGAGTGGCTGGCCTAACTTGATGCTCCTGACGGCTGAACAGATAACTTGGATGCGCCCGGGGGAAAGCCGGGCCGACATCGCTACTGAGTCCCAGACGACTCCCAAGAAGGTGGTTCAATGAGCAGGAGAAAGAACACTCTTCTTGGCTTTCAGCCTCAACCCCAGCCCCTTTATGTGTGCGAGCACTACATCTCGATGTTGCTCCGCCAACTGCGGCGACTGGGCCAGAATAAGCCAGTCGTCTATATAGTTTAAGACACGGATACCCCGTGACCGCAGGGGAGCTAGAGCAGCGTCCACGACTTTCGTGAACGTGCGGGGTGAGAGCGCTAGGCCGAAAGGAAGCACCCGATACTGGTACGCCTTTCCCCCAAAGGCGAACCTCAGGAACTTCCTGTGTTACGGAAGGATGGAGACATGGTAATAAGCGTCCTTGAGGTCGACTGTGACAAACCAATCCTCGGATCTGATCTGCACTACGATCTGTTTGAGCGTTAGCATTTTGAACTTTAGACGCTTGACCGCACGATTCAAGAGACGTAAATCCAGAATGGGCCGCAACCCTCCATCCTTCTTGGGAACTATGAAGTACCGGCTGTAGAACCCGGACTTGCTCTTTGCGAGGGGTACATGCTCGATGGCCCCTTTTGCCAGCAAAGTGTCTACTTCTTGTTCCATGACCAGAGCCTGCTGAGGGCCTACAGCAGACTGTAGGACCCCCGAGAACCGGGGTGGTGAGACCCCGAACTGAATGGCGTACCCTAAGGTGACCGTGCGCAGGACCCACTGAGAGATACCGGGTAGCCGTGACCACGCATCCCGGAACTCACTAGGGGAACCAGCCTCCCGGGGCTGGCCTCTGGTGCTGATAGCATGTCCACCACTGGGCCGGGATTTCCGGATTCCCGGGTGGAGTGCTCTAGGACCCTCCTCGGAGGGGGTGGTTTTCCCATGGCGGGCTGACTGGTCAGCTGCTCCAGGGATACACCACCTTGTTGCGGCTTGGCGTCAGGGCCGCTTGCTCTTAGCCTTCTTAGCGCTCTGGACAACCCTCAGATCGCCCCTCTTGCCAGAGGCTTGAGCCTGTCGACCCGACCCCCCGGGGTTAACCGGAGGAAGACGGGTGGCGACACTTCGTTTTTGAGCGGCCCTGTGTGAAGAGCTTTGAGACCCCCTTTGACTGGCGGTCTCACGTGGAGGGCGGCGGGGAATAACTTTACTGAACGCCACCTGCTGTCGTGCAGCCTCCTGAAACTTGTCGACAACGCTTTTTACGGCGTCGCCGAACAAGCCCGAAGGGGACAGAGGGGCGTCCAGCAAAACAAATTTGTCCCTATCTTTGATGGAAGACAAATTGAGCCAAAGATGTCTCTCCGTAGCCACCAGAGCTGCCATGGAGCGACCAACAGAGTAGGCCGTCTCCCTAGTGGCCCGGAGAGACAGATCCACGGTCCGGCGCAGCTCTGCCACTGCCTCCGGACCGATGCCACCGCCCTCGTTGAGGTCCCCCAGCAACTCAGCCTGATAAGCCTGCAGCAGAGCCGTGGTGTGCAGGCACGCTGCGGCTTGACTAGAGGCTGAGTAAGCTCTCCCCACCAAAGACGACGTGACGCGCATCGGCTTGGAGGGGAGCGCCGGAGCTTTAATGGAGGACGCAGATTGGGGCACAGGGTAGCTCGCAAGCGCCTCATCCACCTTCTGCATCCCCCCATAGCAATAGCTTTGAGCCCCTGCGAGATTCGTATATATCGAACTATTTCGTGTATGAACTCTCTCAGAGGCTGGCCTTTCCCACGATCTGGATACCTCGGCATGCAAATCGGGAAGGAAAGGCATAGCTCGGCGCGGGGGAGTGACGCGAGCCGGCAGATAACGCTCGTCCAACATACTTCTTTTAGGACGGGCGCTTCTGGTCTCCGCCGGCCATTCAATACCCAGACGAGAGACAGCTCGCGCCACAACCTCAACTAGCTCTTCGAACGCCGGCGAGGAGAGTGGCGAAGCCTCCTCTGCCGGGTCAACACTAGCTAAATCCATCTCACTATCGGAACTCGACAAAGCTAATGTTGGAGTCACAGCACGAACATCTCCTGAGGAGTGTCCGTGACTGGAACCCGTTTGGTCTCGTGAGGGCTGAGGTAAGGACGGACCCACCCCAGCAGCCTCAGCGAGATCCATTTGTGAACCCCAGGACTGAGAGCGCCGCAAAGCCTCGGCCGCTGCAGGTCCCGAACCCCGGGGAACACTAGCCTGGGCGGCCTCGTTACAGACCGCCAGGCGGGAGCGGAGAACATGCAGAGAAAATTGCTCACAGTCTTTACAGCCGGCGCCCTCAAGAGCCGACCGTGCATGTTCCACTCCTAAACAGATAACACACATAACATGTGTATCCCTGCCCGTTATAAAACGAGGACAGGGATAAACACACGGTCTGAAACTCTGTTCATCTCTCGCCACACTTTTCACACTCATTCTCTGATTTTTTAAGCTATCACAGTCTCAAAAACCACTCTCGCACAGACACAGCACGCTGAAGGCATTCAGAGCTGACGCGCCCCGGTTTCAGACGCGCTTTATGCTCTTCCTCATGACGTCACCGGCTGCGGCCGGCAGTGACGCATTCACACGCGTTCGCTTCTCATTGGTTGCATAGATCTTCACGTGACTCACGCAAGGCTATTTCCCCTAGTGCTTCGACACAGCTCGAGTTCCCTGAAAGGGAACAATGATTACATGTTGGAATTATAATGATTACAATATATAGAAAGTTTGCCAGTTTTGTATGTTTATTCAGAGTTGGGTTATCTGAAATCATTGTGAGAGGCTGGATCCAAAGCATCCATGGAAACAGAAAAGCAAATGGAAATTATTTAGCATAGCTGCAATGTGTTTCAAGCAAAAGATAATCATGTGCATCTGATGTTATTACTGAAGTACAAGGTTATTGCATAAGTTAGGAAGTACACGGAGATGCATTATGTGAATGCTTGGCTAAAGAGATGTGTCTATAATCTAGATTTAAGTGTCTGTTCCTTTGGAGCCAAATGTGCAAATGCTCTCCCTCTTTTAGACTTTTAGTGGAAATCCTAGGTACATGTTTTTTTTTGTGTGCAATAGAAGATTTGTTAAGTACACGGGAGTTAAACCATTTAGGGCCTGATATAGCTGTATTTTGCAGTCAAAACAGAAGTTAAGAGTTGATAAAATTGTGGTTATTTTAACATATTTTCTTGACACGATGAGAACTCTAGCTCAAGAGTTCAGCAAGAGCTTCAACAGGAGCGTGTTTATTGAAGATCCAGGGCAACCACCTTTGCGTTCCCCTGAGAAACTTTGAGTTTACTTGCAAAGACCTTAAAATATATTTTGTGAGGGAATGGAAACATTTTACGAGAGAAAACGAAAGCATTGATAAATATTATTGTTATTATTTTTCTCCATCTCATATTTTTTTATTTTCCTCACCATGTCCCTTTCTGGGCTGCGTAGACTTAAATATGATAATCATGAGATGAGAGACATCCACTATGTGCTTAATTGTGTCTTTGTTTCTCTTTGATCTGTTCCATTATCAGATACACCCTCTGCTTCTACAGGGGAACAGGACTAACACCTGCAAATCCAGACTGCTGCGTCGCACAATCAGTGTTCCTGTGGAGACACAGTTCCCTGAATTCCAATGTCATCTCTCAGTGGACAACAGTTAGTGCACTACTATTAATTTATATGTTTATAAAACAGACTAAAACCTTTCTCTCTTGTTGTCCTGTAGTGATAGAAAACTTCTCAGGTTACTAGTGTAACCCTGGTTCCCTGAAAAGGAAACGAGATGTAGTGGTAACGCCTCAGCATGATTACATTGTGAAGCACAGTGTTTGAGAAATCAGTCTAATTGCATGGCAGAACTTCACAGGCAGGTGACGTCATGATCAGACGCCCTGAAAATAAGTTTGTCAGCTTCTGGTTAGGCTGAAGCAAGTTGCAGACAGGTATGCAGGGAGTATTGCAACGTGACAAAGCTAAACTAGTAACCTGAGATGTTTCCTTTCGGGGGAACTTGAGTTCTTCGAGATGCTGTTGGAACCCACTACACACCCTGCCTACTACCCAGTGATGTGAAGTTACTGCGCAGACCAGAGTCAAGCCATGGACCCTGGCGTGGAGCCCTTGTCCAGGTTGTAGAACCTGACAAATGTGTGTGGTGAGGACCAGCCTAGTGTTTCACAAATGTCTTGAACTCCCTAAAAGATTTAGAGGCAGCCATACTCCATAATGGAGTGGGCCCAGCCAGCTGTAGCAGATGGCCTCTCAGCCTACTCATAAGCAATTGAGATAACTTTGACTACCTAATTGCTCATCCTCTACTTAGATGCTGAGTATCCCCTTTTCTGGTACACAAAACAGACAAACAACTGTTCAGACTTTCACCACAGGGCAGCTCTGCGGACATATGCATCTAGTGCCTTGACTGGGTTTTCCTGATCTGCAGAATGGAAGGAAGGCGGACAGAAGGCTTGCAGGACAATAGGCCTTGCTACACTAGTGTGGACCTTTGGTACGTGGCCTGGTCTAGTGTGAAGAAATGCCTCCACCCTACCATTACCGAATTCCAAGCATGACGGAGACACCGACAGGGCTTGCAAATCCCCTGCTATCTTCAGGCAGGACATAGCTAGAAGAAAAGCTGCTTTAAGAGTGAGGAATTTTTCTGGAACTTCTTCAATGGGCTCGAATGGAGCCAAAGCCAGTCCCTTTAGGACAATGGCCAAATTCTATGCCGGTGGTCTAGTTCATGTTGCAGTCAGACTCAGGCCAGCTCAGGGTTACTAGAAGAAGATGTGCCCCGTCCCAGCAAATTCTCTCCAGAACTCCTGGGAGCTGCGCAATCAGGTGTTTGAGTGCACATAACACCGCCAGCATCTCCAGGTGATTCAGACCCTGAGCCGACCACTCATGACCGCCCCCCAAGCTGTGAGGGATGTATCTCTCATTAGTATTATGTGACGACAAGCAGCCCCCATTACTGGGCCTTGAAAAACAAATCACAATTTTTCCACAATCACAAAGGCAAATAGGGAGCTGCATGAACTTGATCGAGTGTAATGGATTTGAAACTGTTTTACAGTGAGTGACTGGCTTAGTTTTCAGTCCTTTACAGCTGATAGGATGCAACTTACATACATGGAGGAGACAGATATGCCTGCATCATAGTTGAGTCCCAAACTACGCCTAGAAAGGTTGTATTCTGAGTTAGAAAGAGCAAACTTATACATGGAAGAGCTTCCATATACATGGAAGTATGCATCTTTGAGCTCTACCATGAAAATCCAGTCCTCAGATCTGATTCGTGACATGATCTACTTTAGGGTGAGCTCTTTTACCAAGCAGTTTAATAAATGCAGATCCATCCCCCCGGAGGGGTCTAACACCAAAGGCCTCTCTCCTGTGACATCAGGACTTATTAGCTGAAGTCTTCCTCAAGATAATGACAATCCTCAGAGCTGCCTTGCCTTTGGAAAACTTTGACTGAGAGTCTTTGTCCCCAGAGACTTAGGCTGCTTCCACCCAGCTGCCTTAGGGACCTGAGAGCGAGGAAGAAATTTCTGGAACGCTGTCGATTGTCTCTTAGCCTACAGGAACCTCTTAACAACAGAGGTGACAGTGTCAGCAAAGAGGCCATGTGCCCACCACTAAGAGATTTTCATCAGTAAATGCTCACAATGCCCGCAAGCAGCCCCCTCAAGGGCTCATTGGGCATGCTCTACTCCCATACAGATCACATAAAGCTTGTGTGAATCTTCAACCATAATGAAATGTGGGCCTGCAGAAGTACACGACTTAAATTGCACTCTGCTCGCCAATTTTTTTCTCTGCTCGCCATTATTCTTTTTTACAAAGATTTTTGTTTTCAAACTTCTGAGTAACAAAGGTATTCTGACTAATGCACAGACAACACTACAGAATGAAAACAAAGAGCGCTCTCTGAAGGTACAGAAGCTGACATTCTGATTTTGTGGGTGTGCTTTATACTTTCCTGATCGTGAAGTCACCCACCTGTGACATTCCACCACGCTATTGGACTTATTTTACATGTGTTTCATTGCGTAATCAAGCAAAGGCGTTACTACTGCATCTCGAGAGGAAACTTAGAAATATTAGGTAATTTAAATGTTTTGATTGTAGTTGTCTAGTTGGGATCGGTGTTTAAATTATTTCATTTGCTAGAATTAACTGTTTTTGCATAAAAAAATGTCGAGTAACCTAAAAGTTGGAAAAGTGTATCCTATAGCACTGTTTCTCAACCAGGGGGTCGCGGAACATTACAGAGGGGGTCGCGAGAGTTTTACGGTGTTCCAGGGGAGTAGCCAGATTTTTTTTTTGAAGGGGCCCATCTTAAAATGAGGGGCAAAACTGCGCGAGATTGTTGACAGGGGTGATGGGCGAGCATAACATAGGCAGGATTCGAACCTGTGCTGGGAAACCCCAATGGATTTCTAGTCTAGCGCCTTAACCACTCTGCCAGAACTAGTTATGATACAATGCGCAGCGCGCCAATGTTGACTTTGGGGGTGCGTTGCGATCGTTTAGTGCAGCGGGCGATATGTGCTTTTAATTCCGTTTTCACAGTTGCGATTTTAAACAATTGAAAATCTGAGGGGGCCGATCATGTAAATGAGGGAGCCCAGGCCCACCCAGGCAAGCCGTTCTAATGTTCATATATCGCGTCTATTTTCGAAATTTCCGGAAAATCAGCGATATATTTCTTTTATAATATATACATACGTAATGAAAAAAGTCCGCGAAGTCGTGAATCCGCGATGGTCGAACCGCGAAGTAGCGAGGGCTCACTGTATATTAAATATGGATTTACTACGTCGGACGAAAAACCACAATGCGTTGAGTGTGATGAGGTCTTCGCAAAGGAGTCCATAAAGCCATCAAAATGTCACCTTCAGACTAAACACATCCAACATGTGTCGGTAAACCTGTGGATTACTTTGTGCGAAAGCACGATGTACTTAAAAGACAGTAAAGCAGTATTGTGTCGCTCACGACAGCTTCAAACGCGCAGGTCGTGCAACGAAGTTTCTTCTGCCATTTAGCACTACCTATCTTTGCGAGTCGGGATTTTCGACGGTGACTGCAACGAAAACAAAAGGCAGGAATAGACTGACAACTTCTAGTTTGAGTGCAACACTACGAGTGGCCCTTTCCCCAATTCCACCGCGTCTGGATATCATCGTTTCAGAGCGGCAGTCTCAAATGTCACATTAACGTGTGTGAACGTGAATGAAAATAAATAAATCAGTTCGTTTCATAGTCTGCCTAATTTTTGAAAAAGTGTTTTGTGAAATTAATTATGAGCACACACAGTATAGGTCTAACAAATTATTTCATTATTTTTCATTACTTATTATTTACTATTTTTATTTATTTATTTCTAGCCTTAGTGGGTCGTAGGACTGTCATACAAAAAAAAAGTGGGTCGCAATAGGCAAAAGGTTGAGAAACCCTGTCCTATAGTATAATATAATTTTTTTTTTAACTTTTCATACTGAAAAGGTCAAACTTTATACATTTTGTAAACTACCTCTGATACATATTTGCAAAGAAAAATACATTTCCTGTTTACCGAAGAGAGCAAATATATCAGTAGTAGTTGTTCTTGTTGCAGACTTTGCCACAGTAGTGTTTTTTTGTTTTTGTTTTCTTTAAAAAAGTTATTCCTGCTACATTGCACTTGCAGTTACATGTGGGCTGTCATTTTTATTGGGGCCAGCAGGGGAGGATGTTGTTCTTCTGGCATGTATGTTTCTTCCAGTGTTGTTTTCTTCTAGTTTGGACTAGCTTTTATGCTCATTGTTTATTTATTTTGTTAGTTTTTGTTGTTGTTGTTTTTGTTTTAATTTTATATTTGATGTGTGCCAACTTTATTTGGCTGATGTTGTACAATTTGACTGGCCTTCCAACGAATGTAGTTTTCTTCCCCATACACTACTGCAAAATGGGGGAGAAAAAAAAGAAAAAAAAATTATAAGTCACCCTTTATGGATGTACATGGGTCGGGTCAGGCATTTAAAAAATATCATTAAACTGAAATTAATGGAAGTCTATGAGATGTCCTCAAAAATATAGTTAAACAAATGTTTGTATGTGTTACATAAATGTAATAGCAGTGTGTAGTTATTCTGGACACACAAGCATTTAGTATTCAAATGTACTAATACTATTCAATAATTATTATTAAATAACTAAGCTTTAAGCAAGTGGACTGTGCATTTCATAAATCAATGCAATTTTTGCAAACTGATACCTGGGCTCATGCCTTTAAAAACTGATACCTTTAAAAACTCATAATCACACACAACTAGTCATTAAGCATTCCAGTATCCAACTCTATTCTAGTATGCCCTGCTTTTAATTACTGTGCTGTACTTTTTTGACAGAGACACTTAAATTTACTGAAAGACTTTTTAACTTAGCTGTCTTTTTTTGAAACTCAAAAATCTTCATCTAAATATTATCCTGCTTTTTTGTTTATCCATATATGTGGGTCATTGAGAAATAAAGCTTAAAAAAAGTTATTTTATTTTTTACAAAAGACACCATTTTAAAGTTCTCTTAATCTTAAACCACCTGACATGTTGGGGGTTAATGCTGTTACTATGTATTATTTAAATGTATTAAAATTAATTAAAACTAAATAGGTTTTATAGAATAAAGTGATATATGTCATGAATTTATAAAATTATTCTAAAAGGAAATAAGGCACTTGGACACAAAAATATGCATGCAATGCCATTGACCCACGCATTTATTTAAATATTTACTTATTCACTGGTTATTTACTCTCTTACATGCTTGCTTACTTTCTTGTTTACTTGCGAACCATGTGTGTAGGATATGATATTCTATGATATATAGGATATGATGTAGGATGTGCAGTTATGAATCTGAATATATAGTAAATGATTAATTACACAGCTTCTGCTGTGTACTGTACTGACATGTCAAAATGCCTTTAAATCTCTCTTTGTGCATGCAGCTTGTTAACCTCACAGACAAGCATCAAATTGAGGCATAGCTTGTAAAGCTGTTGCTGTACAAAATAATGCAATACTTATGGTTCATTGAAATATACTGACGGTTGCTAGTTGCTCATTGTCGTCATTCCGACTGTTGTGACAGTGTTCAGTTTGATTTGTTGATTTGATTTGTCATGGAGAATTCAAAATGTGAGCACATGCGTGAGGTCACCTTTTAAAATGTAGTGTTTTTGTATGACAAATACAGTGTCATAATGTGTCCATAAATATTTGGCATTTTCAGTCCTTTACAGCTGATAGGATGCACGTGGAGGAGACAGATATAAATATGCACTCTTTTGTAAAGAGTCTAGAGTGTGAGTAAAATAGACAGGTCTGTGAAAAGTATTGTCACTGATACTGTGTCTTTAAGAAGCATGCGAGAAGTGGGAACTAAAGAGAAACCGCAACTTACTGGAATAGGCGATCTGCATGCGTGCCACAATGTATCCATTCCGTCTCTTTCTCCCTCTGTCTCTCTCTCCGTAGCAATAGACAAACATAGCAATAGACAAACCAACAGCAGTTGGTTCTCTACACATAGGGTGAAGGGAGCAACTCTTCTCTCTCTCTCTCTCTCTCTCTCTCTCTCTCTCTCTCTCTTCCTCACTCTCTTCATTTCTCCTCCATCTCCTTTCAACACAGTTTTTCAGTTGTTGGACAGCAGTTCAGCACTTTGAAGTTATGGAGTCTGAGACGAGCCCTGAGTCGGAGGGTCAGTCCGGTAAGTGCTTGAGAAGAAAAGATGCTCTTGGCCTTTGCGTCAATATTGGTGGACTGGAGATGGGTTTTTGGCATAGTGTGTTTGAAAGGCTGTGAGTACATGCATGAGTTTGTTAAAAATATTCTCAGCCTCAGACGGCACACCTGCGGACCACCCGCAGTTTGTTCACTTAACATTTGATGCATATTGCACAGAGAAATGGAAAACACAATTTTAGCGTTAACTTTGTCATAATAGTGGCTTCACATCTTTAAAACTGTCAAATTGTGTTGAGTTTTGCAGAGTTGTTTAAAAGCACTCAGTATCATGTAAATGAGAGACCTTTGAGAAAAACTGTATATCTCTGTATATCTATCTATCTTCCATATTGGTCTATTATTGTGGTATAAGACATTTTATGTAAACTTGGTGCTAAATTTCACATTAAAAAAACACTGACTGTTGTTGATGGCATTACATGCCCATCAGTTGGTCTATTCCTAGGCGGGTGTTTTCTGACCAAAAAAAGCTGCAATGTGAAACAGATTTTACAGCGTCCAAAGATTTACTGAAGATGTTTATGTAGTTCAAGCAGGTAGCATAAGGCTTTTTTTCTATTTGTCTGGCTCTTTCTCTGTCCATCTGCACTAAACTTTATAGTTATATTTTCAGATTTTATGTCTGAGTTGGGGGTGACTGGTGTGCTCGGTAAACTCGATTGTTAAAATGTGTGAGGGAGTATCACATTTTAAAGGAATTGTGTTTCTCTGAAGTGTGTGTCTCTTGTGACTTTAGTTTGTGGAGAGAGGGATAGAGTAGATATGCCTGTGTGTGGGAGAGAGAGAGAGAGAGAGGGAGTGAGCGAGCGAGTGAGCGGGATGGGAGGTTGACTTATGTACATAGATCTCTCTTTCTTTCTCCTCTCCCTCACATTTTCTGGCTTCTTTTCCACTCACACTTTTCAATCTCCCTTCTCTAAACCTAACGATTCGATTATTATTTGAGTATTTTTCCATTGTCTGTACGTGCAGAGACAATAGTGCAGGTCTCATTTGCAGAAGAATGTGGTTAGCTGAATGAGTCAACCTCCAAAGTATTTCAGGGAAACAGTACGTTCAGAGTCCAGCTGGGTCGATACGCTGGACAGAGAAAGATGGGGATATTGGAAAGAAAGCTAGCAAGAAAGGCAAAGTCCTTCCAAGGAACTCAAATCCATTACACAGTAGTTGAGCCCAACATCTGTCTTAAATGCAGGCCAAACCTCAAAATATCCCAGAATATCCCCAAATAACATGTTACAACTGCCCTGCCCTGGCAGAGTAGATGCCCTCCCACAATTTTCTGCCATTGACATGTATCACTTCCCATGCAATTTGATATTGTTGAACTGTTATACAGATATATTCATAGACAGAAATTTTGAAGGACCCATAATCAGTTAGTGTTGTAGCGTTTATTTTGAATGTGTAATTTAATAGCTGAATGAAGGAATTAAAAGCTTTAGGATCCGATGAAGGTCTGGCGTTTCGCACCATAATGGGATTAAATTATATAATCAGAGCAAAAACAGCTCTGAATGTTCATATCTATGTATCTAAACCAATTACATAAGTTAAAGAAAGAAAATATTTGATGAAAACAGGGCTGGGTTCTGTGTTGACATTTGGTGTATCTTGTGTCATCCGCTACAGAGATGAAATTGAGGACTATCGCTAATGTAGTGAGCATTCAGACGAGAGGATGAGAGAGTAATTAAAGATAAGAGAGAGCATGCGGCAAGGGCAATGAAAAGGATAGACATCATTTGGATACTTCTCTCTTCTGCCACTCCAGGGTATCTAATCTTCTTTCTGTTATTTCACTAGTGTATGTTTGCAGGAGGCTAATTCCAAGGTTTTTTTAATCCTTGTGCTGTGTTAAAGTTTAGAGATTCCTATGTTCCTTGTACTCAAGCATGATGAAAAGCCGCTAAAAATATCTGTAATGATAGACCTTGAGTAGCTTATTTATTTTAGAGAATGATTGCAATAAAGAGAGACACTTAATGATCAGGATTAAGATACTATGTCTGCTTGATCTGACCCTTAACAATTACTTTTGTTGGTAACTACATTAAAAACAGTAAAAACTGTAATAGGTTTTCTCTTTAAATATACTTAGAAAATCATTTTTGAAATGTAATTTGTAAAATGTAATTTCTGTGATGGTAAAGCTGGATCTTCAGCATCATTACTCCAGTCGTCAGTGTTATTCAGAAAGCATTCTAATATGCTGATTTGATATTCAAGAAAGATGTTGTTCTGCTTAATATTTTTATATTAGACATGATAATTCTTTTTAGGATTGGTTATTGAATAAAAAGTTAATAGAACAGCATTTATTTTAAATATAAATCTTTTGTAACATTATAACCGTTTGTACTGACAACAATATATTATTATTTTGAAGATATTAAAATAAGAAATGACCTGACTTCCCAGCTTTCAGTGGTTCATGTTGATTCTCCTGGTTTCATCTTCTATGTACAGTGTTTCAGTTATTCCATTGTTAATCCATTGTAATCACACTCTTAGGAAGGTTTGTCTGAAACTAAGCAGTCTTGGCTCCACAGGAAGTTGCTAGTTGCTTCTTGCTAGTCACCTGTATGTGTTAGTGGTAGGGACCTTGTCATTGTAGAGGGCAGTTGATTGGACAAACTTAGTAGTGCAGGATGTCGTCAACATTTAGCATCTTTTCCTTGAAGAGAAAGACAAAATGTTTAATTTAAATATATTATGTGTTACACTACAGAGCATGCTAGCTTCAAAGCTAATGAAAGTGGTGTAAAAGCAACAAAACTCCAACCTCATGGGGTCTTTAAAGCATTTTGGGAGAGTATAGAGTGAGAAAGTAATTTCTTGTGAGGTAGAACAACGAATCCCTGGCCCTCATTGAGATGGAAATAGGTCTGTTTGTCGTCCTACTTCACTCTTCCTTTTGTTTGAGTACTGGATAGGATAGGAGAGGAGAGAGCAAGTGGAGCAGGAGAGGGAGGGAGTGTGGGGGATTACTACAGCTTTTCTCGAAGTGATAAACAAGAGAATCTCTCAGTCATTCTCTCTGAGTCACTTCTGGCCTCTGGGAACTGCATGTATGTCTGCTTTGACTGGAGGGGACTCTGTAATTATTAGACCAAAGACAAAAGAGTTTGTGTCTGCACACTCCCATCTAACTGAATATCTTGTGGGAAAAATGTCTTTATATTATACTTTTGTCTTTTGGGTTTTGATATGTGAGAAAGTTTCACGAGTCGTCTGTAGAGTCACTCAATTGGGGTTTCGTTACAGAAGCCCATGAGAACAGTAAGGGAACAGAGCAGATCAAGTTTGATGTTCTATCCTTCAGATTTTGCTAGCGCCTTATTAAGACTCTTGGGGATCCTTTGCCACCATCTGCCTGTCCAGCAGCAATGTCTTTGTATGTAAGCCAAGTATGCTGGTAAACATTTCAGAGTTATTTTTGTGTGTCCATATGTCAATCTTTATGTGTGTTCTATGTGTGCATATTTGCATATGCTACACACATTTGTATTTTGAGCATTTGAAGATCAACCTCAAAAATCTCTCTGAAACAAAACTTTTGCGATGTTGCTTGGTAATAAGCTGATAGAGTGAGAGAGAGAGCGAAAGGGGAGAAAATGAGGGATTTAATCAACACTTCTCTGCTTGACTGTGGCATTGCTATCTCATTCCTCTTCAGAAACAAATCTAATCTTGGTCTGGGCAACCTTCCATTTATGCAAAGCAGTTTTCATTTCTGAAGAATAACAAACTCAAATACAGGATCAGATTGCGTGGAATATTGATGCTGGGACTCCAAAATAATCAAAATGCATTTTTAATAGGTGATTGTAGGATTACTTCAGTAGGAAGTACACTTTTCAAATAAATAAGAAGTCATATCTGATGTATCCCTTTAGAATGATAAATATGGATAGTTGGAAGTCCTCTTTCCCTGCAATCCAGACACTCTGGGATAGTGTCAAGAGTCCCTATGACCCTACATATGACAGAAACAAAAGAAAATGGAAAGATTTATTATTTTGAATGGGTTGTATAGTGTTTCCCTGTTTTACTTGATTTTAAAATGAAAACTGTTGTCACATGCATTTCATTTTACAAATATAGAAGATGTGACCTTAATTTAGGTTCAATTGAATATACATTGTACAAGGTGGAGTCCGAGTTTCATAGTTTGAATGAAATTAAAGAACTTAAGAGTAGTGCAAGCTTATGAGTGGTGCAAGCAGTATTGTATTGTTGAAGTGAATTTGAACAGACAAGTTTGTCACAGAGAAATTGTTTAGCTACAGAACAGTGGATAAATATGTCAGTCACATGCTTTTAAATGTCTCGGGGCTTTCTGTATAGAGCTTGTAGTCTGTTTTCTGAAGACACTCTCTGATCTGAGAACTTATGTAGAGTTTCAGTTTGTTTGTTGGTGATGGGAGCCCTGCTGAGCGAGTTTTTGTTTCTGTGTGTGAGGGAGTTCATAGTAGATAGTTCATAGCGGCTGTCGGATGCTCCCTACTTTGTATAAAGTAACATTGATGAAAGAAATATTACTAAGAAAAAAGTAATATTGTCATATTTTCTTTCACTTAAATTTCTCTTAAAGTGGTAAGTAAAACTAAATTCAAAACTGTATGGCCTAAGGCTTTGTCCACACGAATATGTTTTTGTTTGAAAACTAATAGCTATGTTTATACTGGTTTTGTGCGTGTTGTCTGCTATTCATTTTTACATTGTTGCTAAAGATAATGTAAGGATGAGAGAGAAAGCTACCATTCAAAAGTTTGGGGCTGTTGCGCCTTCACTAAACCATGACTCTTATTTTGCCTTTTCCAGTCACATGTTCTTTTGTTCTAGATTCATCAGTCACTATGGACACTAATCATCACAGGTGTTTGTTATTAGGTCATCACTGCTAGTATATTTAGTTCTCCCTCTTCATTATTCAATTGTCGGTTGTTGTTTGTGTATGCTACATGGTTGTGTTGAACACATGTTGTTTGCACTACTGTTACGCCACCCTTGCCTTTATTAAAAGTTCCTTTGGATCATTTGTCTTGCTCCTTTCCAATCCATGACAGAACAACCAACCAGGTTATTTGCCTAAGAAAGACTTTTTTGAAATTAAAAGAAAAAATGGATCCTATCACCCCAGCCATGGCCAAGAGGGCGGTGAACCTGTGGCAGCTGTAAGAGCCTGGAGACATCACAGGGCTTTTGACCCGGGTGTGGCCAGGGAGGCCATTCCTTAGCGGCCGCCGGCCCGAAGATTGTTCCTGTGTGTCCAGAGGCATCCAAAGAGGCTGCAGCTCCCCCAGTAAGTCCAGCAGTGGCCAAAAAGGCTGTGGATGTTTTTTATTTTTTTGACAGCCCTGCGTGCATGAAGGACACACAGAGCTGCAGCGCCAGAGTTGTTCAACTCCTGAGGTACCGCTTCCCACCCTGTCCCACCCTCAATCATCAACCTCTGTTATTTCCATCTGTAGACTACTCTGATACCATCAATCCCTCGATCCCTTCTCTCAAACCACAGCCCATCAACCTGTCGGCTCCACCCTGGCTTCTCCCACCCTCGGCTCCACCAGCACCCTCGACCTGGCGGCTCCACCTGGTTCCCTCTTCCCAGCGGCTTCTCCTCAGTTAGTCGTTGCTCCACCTTCACCACGGACTTGCGGGACTTCCGCTACGCCCTGTCCCTCCACCCCTTCGGCTGCAGCGGGCTCCTCCTTCCCTGTGTCTTCGCCTCGGTCCTCCCTCACACTGGCGCCGCCCCAGTCCTCAGACACACTGGCCCGACCTCGAGCGATCGTCGCCACGCCTTCACCTCAGCCTCCTAAGCCAGTGACTTCGCTCGGGCCCTTCGGCCCTTCGCCTTCATCCTGGGATCCATCGGCTCCGTCTCCATCGCCCGTCATCAGGATCTTCAGCTATCACCTCACCCTGATTCCTCCCCCTGTCAACTCCACCGTGGGCTGTCAGTGACTCGCTCTGGGTCTGCCGCCTAGACCATCCTCCTCCATGGCCATCAGGTTCTCTTCCTGCCATCACCATCCCGTCATCTCCTCTGGGTCTTCTTCCTCCTCTAGAGCCTTCTCCTGCAGCTGTCTTACCTGGTTTGCCATTCATCATCTCCTCTTCCTCGCTACCTCATCTTCACAGTGCCTTCGGGGAGGGGGCGTTATGTCACGTCTTCACTAAACCAGGACTCTTATTTTGCCTTTCTTATCCTGCCAGGGAGGCCGTTCCTGAGCAGCCTCTGGCCCGAAGATTGTTCCTGTGCATCTAGAAGCATCCGAAAAGGCTGCAGCTGTTACCCTGCTAGCTGTTACTGTTACGCCACCCTTGCCTTTAAGTTCCTTTGGGTCATCATTCATCTTCGTCCTTTCCAATCCGTGACAGGGACCGGTATGATTTTTTTTTTTTACACTTTACATAAAGGTTTCATTCGTTAACATTAGTTAATGTATTAACTAACATGAAAAAACAATCAACAAAACACTTATTACAGCATTTATTTATATTTGTTAATAAAAATAAAGTTGTTCATCGTTTGTTCATGTTATTTTGCAGTGTATTAACGAATGATACAGTGTACACAACTATTGATTTTAATAATCTATTTTTCACTGTTATGTTCTGTTTAGTTACTTCCTGTTGTTTCTGTATGTGTCCTCGTTAGTTTCTATAGTTACTGATTAGTTCATCTTTGTCCAGCTGTAACTGTTTATTTCTTTCATTTACTTTGTGTATAAATACTTCCTGTTTGGTTCAGTTTAATGTTTGTATCAAAATTATGAAACACAAATTTCCCTAACCTTCAGGAAAACTAGTTTTCTCAAAATTGGGCATTTTTACATGTTGGGCTCTGTAGATTTGTGTGCATGTGTTTAGAAATAACATTGCTGCAAGTGACTCTGCATGTTCCGATCCATTGTACATGTTGAGAACAAAAGGCCTGAGAAGACACTTTTGTTGAGCAGTCTAAGCACTGTTGAAAGGAGCAAACGTTGATTTGGATGCTGGTGAAAGGATCATGTATGACTGCTAAGCGCTTCCCAGATGAAGAGCTAATCACAGCAAGTGCATAGAGTCTAATCTGTCTTCCGCCTGGCATGTTTTCCTTTTTTGTTTAGTTTATGAAAATGCAGAGCTGAGGTGGATGGAGATCTATGAGAGCCAAGTTAGAGTAGTTCAGTATTCACTATTAATTTCACTAGAAAAATATTGAAACTAGTAATCATTATTTAAAATTAAATGACAAATTTTTTGGTGCGCATTTTTTGCGTGGAAAAGTCCTAACGTTCAGCATCTTCGCGTGCATTTTTACTGGAAATATCCTAACGGCAGCTTCTCACACAGCTTCTCGCCCTGCTCGCCACATATACGTACAGAACAGACAATGGGCCCCAAGATGAGTAAGAAAGAAGGTATGAAATCCTCCCTCTAAGCAGTAAAATATTTAAAATGGGCATTTATGGTCATGTGGAACGAATTAAGTGATTTTTATTTCATTCTTATGGGGAAAATTGTTTTGGTGTACAAGACTTTTGAGTTACGAGCTCGCTCTTGGAACGATTTAAACTTGTAAACCAAGGTATTACTGTATTGTCATATTTTGAGATATAAAGGTGCATTTATCTAAAACAGTTATCCTTATTTTACGTTATGTTATATATTTTTTCCTAAATTGGTATTTTTGCAAGGTCTTTTTTTGTTGTTGTCTAGTATTGAATGTGGCACCATCACTGATCTCCATATGCTAATAAGTCCTTTCGTAGGTTCAGTGTGGAATTCCATTTTGTGCAACAGGACCATGTCAAGCATGTATCATGAGCCTTTGTGATGAATGCGGGACCCATTCTGAGCTTTTCTAAAGAGCTTTAATCCAGAACTCCTCTGCTTGGAGGGCTTTTCTGTCTCCCAGGTGGTAAAGTGTGGTAGCCTTTTCAGACTATGGAATGTTGCACTTGTTCAGTTCCAGGCAGGAATGCAGGTGCTCTGCCATTTTTCAGCTTTTCGGACAGGCGCTCATGAAGACCACTGGCCTCAAACAAGCTCATCCCGGACTTCACATGGGTCATGCACAGCAAAGACTTTGTCTCCATGGTAACAGCTGTTGACCTTCTTCATGCGGTCTCCAAAACCTGCATTTTGGCTTCATGGGAGACTTTAGGTGAAGGAATGACACAGAGTTTTTTGCTTTTCTGTTTCATCTGATGTGATGTTGGAAAGTTATCAAGTTTCTTTAGTTTCAGTGTGAATGGCCTCTGAACAGGAAGTGACATCAAAGTGAAGTTTTAAAAAATAAATATTTATTATTAATAATTACAACAAGAACAATAATAATGTTTTTTTGGCATTTCTGAACTGTAGGCAGCTTAATATGACCTTAATTTATCCAAAGTAACCAAAGTGTGGTTACTATTGTTGGATATACCCTTTTTTAGAAGGTCTACCACCTTATCAGGTTAGTGTTAACTTTTTTTGTTGTGGGTTTTATACATTTATGTAAAAAAAAAAAAAAAGTAAACAAAAGAGCATAGCCATTCGGTTTAAAAAATTGATTTTGACCCTGATGTGACTTTTGCAATAAATGACCAATTGAAGTTATCAAGAATCAAATATTCCAGCAAGCCCTCATAATTATATTTAATCTTTAGTTCCATCTTTATCTTTATTTATGTTCATCTCTGTTTCGTGTCAGTAGTTGTGTTCAGGTTGTAAATTTACCCTTCAATATAAAATGGTAGGTATTATATAAACTGAGATGGTTGAGGAAGGGAGAAAATGTAGATAATTGTGTTGGTCACTTAAAATAAATGGACGTTTTTGTTCTTTCTTCTACTCAGAAACACAACATGTAGCTAAATTCCAATCTTTTTGCTTTTTTGTGTAGCAGAAATCATAGGGCCCAACAAAAGGGTTTTCCCCTAATCGTATAATAATAGGACCTACATGTCTTTCTCTCTAAGAAAAAATAACATTTGGGAACATATAGCACAGTAATTTGTATGCCTTTTCTTTGTGCTGGATGTATGGGAACAGAGTGAATTCTCTTATTTAATAGATTTTACACTCAATGTTATTGCAAAAATACATTATTGAAAAAAACTAAAAACGTTATGAGGAAGGATGTCCCTGCTTGGACTTACTGCTGTCTACATTACTCCACAGACTGGTTCCTTCTAAGTTGTATGAGCATGTAATATTTTTTTGTAAAGAGAGGTTGGCTTCTGTTTTGTTCTTTGTGTAGTGTGCTGCTTTTTGCTGTAGTAGAACCCAATCCTGATGTCTTTGCCTTCTTGACCACAGCCTGACGTCTGATTGGTCTAGTATCCGTCTGGAATTTAGCTTTCCCTGCTCTTGACCCCACCCTCCCTCTGCCCTGAGGGCGTCAATGAACAAACACATTCCCTTACACAGCCGTATGTGCGTGTGTGTGTGTGTGTGTGTGTGTGTGTGTGTGTGTGTGTGTGTGTGTGTGTGTGTGTGTGTGGGTTTTGTCTATAGAGTGAGAAGAGCAATGGAAAAGATGAGCTTTCTTTTCTTCTTTCAAACAGATATATATTAATGACAAAGTGCAATGTGAAAGTTTTCCTCTTGCTCTCTCTTTCAAACATAACATACCTACACAAATTCTCTCTCTCTCTCTCTCTCTCTCTCTCTCTCTCTCTCTCTCCCTCTCTTTTTCTCTCTCTCTCTCTGCTCGCATGGCTTAGATCTTGTGTAAAGGGGAGGGTCTGAACTCTGTTTGCAGTGAATGCCCCTGTCGGAGTCTAGTGCTAGCATACACTCACTCTCACTCATACACAAAGCTACTATTCCCGCTAGAAAGAGAGTGTGTGAATGAAGAAAAATGAAAAAGTTAGTTTGGATGTAGCTGTACTGTAACTGGACAGTGGGACGTGTGACCATTGGTTCTTTATGTGCTGAAGAAGTGATGGTGTGAGGTGTTTTTACATTGTTGGAGTGATTGAGAGGTAAGGGATTGATTTATTTTTTTCCCGCTCTTCCACTGTTGCATGTAGATCAATGACTGTGTGTGTGTGTGTTTATGTGTGTGTTTATGTGTGTGTGTGTGTGTGTGGACAGATAAAAACTTACCTGAATCAAGAGTAAGTAAAATAACATTATTATAGCTCTTCTTGTATTGTTACCAAAGTTACTATTCTCATTCTGATTGAAAAACTGCTAGCAGCCGAACTCTCCTGAAAGTTTTGTTCAGATCGAGGGTTGATCCAAACTGTTACTGGATGTGTTGCTAAACTTGTCTCTGGTCGGTGTAGAAAGCCCATGTCCAATAGCATCAGCAGAGAGCCGTTCAGAATTGGGGATCCTGTATAAAATTTTGAATAATGTAATCGTCAAGTATAATTTAGAAAGTTTATTAATTATATTTTTGATATAAATAATAATAATAAAATATATTTTATTTAATACACATATATTTAACAGTGTTAGTAAATTATTTGTTTGACTAAGTGAGCATTAGATGATGGTAAAGAGTGCAAAAATAGGATGAATGAAAATGTACAAATATGAGTTTGGCAGAATTTTGTATATATATATATATATATATATATATATATATATATATAATATTACAAATTCCAATCTGTGTGCAATATATATGACTGCCTTCGATTTACCTAAAGTGCAAACCAGTCTGTCCACCATTGCAGGGAATTCCATACAGGACTGTATTCACAGATCATTGTTACTCTATTAATAGTCTGAGACAGGGCAGGGAGTGAGGCTGCAGCTGAAGGGAAGGAAGTGGGTCTTGAGTGCACAAGGATTACCAGGGTTCACTGCACTAGGGGCCCCACGCTGGCCGTTGCCTGGAATCTGGCTTTTTGGGAATGCTATGTGCTTGGTAGCAGCAGTGCTGAAAAATGAATCGCATTGCAATACTCCTTTCCTTGCATGACATCATGTTCTTGACTAGTTTCCACGCCTGTCCAGATATAACAGCTAATCCTTAATTTTAGTCTGTTGTACCAGAATAAAACAAAACAGACTGACAGGAAGCCAGCGAGAAAGAACAACAGTCTCCGTGGCATAATGCGATTCGTCACAGCTGTAACAATATGTACGGTCAATTGCGGTCTGAATGGGAGAAGGTGTGAATGAAAATTAATAACCAGATCCTCAGAAAGAGAGACCAGATAAGACATTCTAATTTTTCTTGCAAAACATCTGTCTCAAAGGCTTTGTGACTTTGACATCATGTGAGTAATGACAGGACAGACTCTTTGGGTTTATTCAGTAGTGGACTTTACTTGTGGAAGGTTAACTACCTTAATTTCTTTACTGTCACTTTTTCTCCTCCTGCTGGTGAAACTCTCTCATCCCCTTCTCCGCATGTCTGTGTTCAGCTTCTGTCAGTCAGAGCTCAGCCCAGCACCCAAAATATTGACCCGTGATGGACCTGAAATTTGTACTATAGCTGTAAAGCCTTCGATGGGTATCAATACACATGGTCTCAATATGCATTTCCTTTGACTGGATTACATTTTATGCTACAAAAGTTTTCTATTTCAAATAAATGCTGTTCTTTTGAACTTTCTATTTATTGTCTATTTATTTATTTGTATGGAAATGGCACTTCACTACATACAGTGATTACTTTAATTTATTACCACAAATTGATACTGATTTAGCTCACATGTGGGGGCATTTTACCAAAAATTCAAGAACTGTCGTCCTACCGTATCTCCTTCCTGAGTCAAATAAGAACGGCTCACGGAGTAGACTACAATAAGCATAAATGTTATGCTTTTTTATTGTATGTCAAATAAGAAAGATATGTAAAATTATAAATTAAAAGTCTTCTATTCAAATTCAATGAATGTTTCTTTTCTAGAAATGTAAAAAGTGTTATATCAAGGGATATCTATTGACTCTCCTTGCAATAGCCTTGCAAAAGTCCTTACTTTTGTAAAAACAACTTTAGAAATGCCTTCAGGGCTTAAAGGGTTAAACAATTTTCTCTCTTTCACTTCTAGTCCCTTTAGCATTGTTGACTGAGAATATTTAGCAATGTGTTTTTTTTGTTGTTTTTTTTCATTTTGAATGGGGCATCAGTTTTCTTTTAAAATTTGCTTTACTAATGCAACTTCATGCGAGTTGTAAATGTAATCCGGCTTAAAATATCAAGAGTATTACTTTCTCTTACTATTCAGATTTAAAAAGCTAATGTCAATATAAATCCTAGGTGCAAAATGACCTTTTGGTCATTTTAGTCATTTACATGCAGTAATATGGATTTAATTTTTTGTACTATGTTTAGACTTGCCTTGTTAACATTGACCAATGAAGAGTGCAGTGTAATGGCAGTGAAACTTGTCATTCTTCACAATCACTTCTTGAATCTACTTGTTTTAGGCATGGCTGGAAAAGGCAAGCAGTGTGTGTGTGTGTGTGTGTGAGTGAAACAGGATGCTCATTGTTCTCTACTCGTTATAAACAATCAGTTGTCCCTCTGATCCTTTCATGATTGGTCAAACGGAATCTGATAATGAAGTGCCGCTTATTCAGGGCTATTATGAAAGAGTTAGTCACACATGTGCACACAGAAGCTAATGATGACAGGTGTCATTTTAACAAATCACATGCTTTGTGATGTGATCTAAACAAATTTGCATCCTTTTTTAACCAAAAACCAAAGGACTTTAAACAAAGTTTTCCCAGCAACTCAAGTACATATTATTTGTCATTGTCATAGTAACAGCGTGTTTGAGGGAGGCAGAGCTGCAGTCTGTGCTGAGATGCTCATGCAGTGAGTGACGTGTGCTTGAAACTATGACCAGGGCATCCACACACACACACAATGCCGTGTGTGTTTGTCCATGAGGAAAACAGGAAAAGAGCCTTCAACACGTTTATGACTCAGTGTAGCTTTCATAGTGCAGGCCATGAATTTAGTCTCAATAGCTCTTGTCTTTCTATTTCAAATCAGTGCTTTTCTTTTGAACTTTCTACTTATCAAATAATCCTGCAAAAAATATCACGGTTTCCACAAAAATATTAAGCAGCACAACCATTTTGACCAATTATGAGTAATGCCTGCTGAAGTAAATTACACTTTTAGATTTATTAAAATGGAAAACAGTTATTTTAAATCATAGTAATAGCTTTTTGGGGTTATTTAGGAGAACACACATCTTCTCCTTCCCAAATGCACACATTAATGTGGCAAACATAGGCACGTCTAAAAGCATCAGGTACATCTCTGAGACATATTCTGATTTTCTATATATTTTTACTGCATACACACACACATACACAGAAAACTGTTAGGTCACAACAGGAAAACTGAAGAATGTGCATCATTTCCACTGGTTCCCTCGGACTTCCTTCATTGTAGACACACACACCCCCAAACAGCCATACCGTCAAACACAAATAAGTATGCTATGAGCTGTGACCATGATGTTCATGTTGCAATAGCATTCAACTATGTTGAAACAAAGGTTACATTGCATTTAGCCAAGATAGATATCATAAAGTTGACTTCACAGGCTGTTTGACCATCTTTAGTGAGATTCCAAATGGTAAGAAGCATGTATATTCAGACCAAAGGACTCTAATACTTTATAAGAAGTGGAGACAAACATTTACCCACTGGTCATTGTTCTACTCTTAAACATTGATTTATTTTACTTGAAATGTTGCTTTTTATGGAGTGTGCATGTGAGCCCTTTAATGCAATTATTATGATCATATTATGTTGCATGACAGTTGAGAAGACACGTGTGTTGTGAATCAATTTAATTTTGACATTTAAACATTTGTAGTCATATATCATTTCATATATTTACATGAATTTAAGCATTTAATAGCATATATTTGTAATATCTAAATATGTATTTTATGGAAGTATTTATTCATTTATATGTAAGTTCTGTTTTTATTTATTAAAATCTTTATTCAAACCACACAGTATAATGTTATCATATTAAAACCATTAATCTGTGTTACTTTTTCAAGTGTTTGGTGGCAGGGCAGGTTAATATAAGTGAATGTTGTGGTGATTGAAGAAAACACTGCTTAGTGAGCTTTTGAGTCAGAGTACAGTTTAAGATAAATGTTATTTAAGTCCAAGTTTTTCACATGTCTCATTCACTATTGTAATAAAAAATAGTGAGAATTTAGCCTTGATCCAAACGTGAAGGTAGCTGTGTCATTACAAGCGTCTACCAAGCTGTTTGAGGTCTTTTAACTTCCTCCCCCCAAAAATACATCAAGGTGAAATATTTATGTGGCAGAACTTTGCTCTATACTTTAAATAATTTGCAAGACTTTGACATTTTCTGGGATCTAACATTGGAGTGAGACTATATGAATATTTAACCAAGGTTCTGTATATGATAAACAACAAATAATAATATCTGATTTGGAGCTAAAAATGTAAACTAAAGACCATTCGGATGGGACAGTTGAGAATATTGTGTTTATGCGATTTGTGCGATTTTGATGCGTTTGTGCGATTATAATCCTGTCTGAATCTGCCAAGTTTGTGTTTTCCTCACAAAACCTCTGTAAAAATTCCAGAGCAAATGACCTACTGCTTTTCAGCAAACTCAACGATCCTCTGAGTTGAAGAAATCTAAGTAAACACACACTTCTCCTCTGTAATAAACATGGAGAGGTTATTCCCATTACGAATCGGTCACAGACGTGAATTGTAACTCAAATGTCGTTTAGTAAACTAGTCCCATGCAAAAGTGACCCAAAGCTGGAAAACAGTACATACACACAAAAGCTTAGGCCACAAATGTGATAAAGTCACAGAAACAAATAGCAATTGCAGTTAGATCTAACAAGTGACAGCACTCACTGCCCGCAAATAGTCCCATTAATTTTTTGCGGAGTAAACAGTATTGCATATTTTCTATTAGTTGCCTGTTATATACTTAATCATCTGAGACCACCTAGACTGTATGTGATTTAGATTTGTGAACAGAATTCTGAAAAGCAAAGCTCATTTGTGTTTATTTTTCAGAATCGGTAGCAGTATCTCTCTTTCTCATCATTTCTCAAGCATTCACTTCTTGTTTGTGAATACTTTATTTTCAGAGATTTTGTGTGCCTTCATCAATCAACCAGATCTTTTTTTTTGCCTGAACTTCGTCAATGACAGTGCTGGTCGTGATAGATTCACGATGGTCTGTTATTGTGCACAGTTTTCATTTAAATTTAAACTGTTTCAAGAATATTGCATCCTGTTCCTTAAATTCATTTGAATTTTAATGGCTTTTGAAACCTGCAAACAGACCATATGTCTGATGGGGAAAAGTCCTAAACATGTCTCTATAAATCTAATATTCCATTATGTTAAAAATGATGAGGCAACAAGTTATACATTATCTTTATACCATAATTATAGTAGATACCATTTGGAAAGAGTATTAAATCACAAGGTTGAACTGGCCAACATTATTAATTTTCTGCCTCTTGCCAAGGTGATAAAACACTACACCTGCAACATGTTACTTTTCTCTCCATTTTTATAGTGAGCATAATTCGATTTACTGAAGGATCAAGGCTTTTCTTTTCTGACATACATTTGAGTATGCCTGTGAGTGTAAGTGTGTCTGTGAGCACATGTGCAGGATTGTTGCCGTATTGCAGAGCATTGCATAACAATCTGTCAGAGATCTTGATGCATGACTCAGATTATCAAAGCTCTATACCTCATCTGCATAAAGGAAAGAGGTAGACTAAAATTAAAAGAAAATAGATTAAAATAAAAGAATGGCTGATTTTGCGTTGAGTAGAGATAAGTTATACAAATTTCAAAGACACTGACAAAAATGAATGTTTTTGAATTGTGCGTGGCATTTTCATGTGCACAAGTTATACTACAGCTGTCATGCAATGAAGGCGAAGACGAAGATGAAGATATAAATCCAATAGAACTTTAATTATAAATGCAAGGCAAAGTAACAGTAGTGCAACTCAACATGAGAATACAACCACAAACGTGTGAATAGCACAAACATGTGAAATGCACAAACAACTACCGACAACCGAAAGGTGGAGAAGGAGAACTAAATATACTAGTGATAATGAACAAAAGACAAACACCTGTGATGATTAGTGACCATGACAACTGATGAGTTACGTAAAGTTCTGGACCAAAACAATAACGTGAGCAAAACGACAAAATAAGAGTCCTGGAAGATGATACGTGACAACAGCTCAATGTTTTTAATTAAACAAGCAGAAATGTATTTGCTAGTTATTTAATATACACCTAAATGTTAGTTACAATCTCTGTGTTCAACCATAAATCTTGGTGTAACGCAGTTAAATGTTCAGGGAGGAAGGAGGCGGGAACCGGCAGACGTTCAAACACTTTTAATGATAAATAAAAAATAAACTCAAAATGAAAGTAATGGCAGCAGCCCCTCGCAGTCGACTGCCGCTCACACAAAACACAACATAAAGTCCCAGGCCTGGTCCTCTCTCGCTTTCACTGTCGTCGCTCCTCCTTTTATGTCTCCGCTCCTCCGTGAGGAGAGACACCGGTGGCTTCACAGGTGACGCTCATTCTCAATCACGCCACCGGCTCCCGTGACGCTCTCACGGTCCCTCGACCCCGCCCTGCTCGCCACACTTAGATTGTGCTTAACTGTTTTTATTTTATTCCTTTCATAACTCTTCACATATTAAACACATATACCGTAGTAATATAATGTGACCTTTGCAAATGTGTAGGCAAGTGCAATTTTATAAATCCAATACATAAATAATAATGGGCTGTCAAACATAAATAAGAACACACTTCTTATTGGAATAATGTGAAGCTGCTTCTATAAGTCTTCAAATACTTAGGATTTGGCCACTAAAAGACGCCTCCTCAAAACATTTTGAAATCTTTGGGAAGATTGTGCGGGGAAAACTGTGTGAGCTGCTTCCATAAATATGTCAGTGGATTTGGGGTTTATTGTCTTTTTTTCTTTTATAGGAACACACACACATTCATAAAACAAATGATGACAGTATCCTACTGGTTAATCTTTCTGTTTGTATGATCTGATACATACATAAATACATACACTTTTCCTTGTGATGAACAGATTTGTTTGCTACTTGACAGCAAGAAAGCAACAGCAAATAAACAAACAGGATTATCTAGTAAGGAAGAACGTAAATCTGTTGCAGATTTATTTGTGTGTGTGTGTGTGTGTGTGTATGTTTGCTGAGTAGGAGATTATGAGCTCATCACATCACATACACATATCTTCATCATATCACATCCATTTGATTACATATTGGCTATTAATTGACATAATAGATTACAACAATACAATGAAGGTGCATACATTTTTTTTATTATTAGAATTGTATTTGTTTGAAGGCCAAAGAGAGAGAGCCCAGCACTTATTATAAATGGGCTATTCAAAGCATATCTAAGAAACAGCACCGGTTGAATCAATTTCTCCTCCTTTCCCAAGGTTTGGTGTGTATTGAGTCACTTTTTTGCTCGTCAGATTGTGCTGATCATGGGTCAAGTTTGAATTTCTATGTGACAGATATCCCGCATCATGCGATGCGGGTGGAACCAGGATGAGTGAGAATTGATTAATGGCGCAGGTCTAAAAATAAAAGCCTGAGAAAGGAAGGGTGGATTTGAGCAATATATAAAGGTCATGAGCAGAGATGAAGATTTTTACACTGATAAATTATTCACTCTATCCTAGGGCTGGGTGATGTGGCAAAAAAAAGGAAAATAAAATCATAACGATTGACCGATTCACAATTTAGATTTTATTTTTTAATGTCCAACAAGTCAACTTAAAAACAGAACTACAATATGATTCTAGTAACATTCTTTTCATTAATCATGCAGTTCTATTCCAAGTGCACTACACCTGAAGTGATCAACATAATGTAAATGATGGAAACAATTTATAAAAATGACTTCCTGAATATATTCATGAAATATGAAGCTAAATATTGTACAAACTTATCTTAAATATATCCAATATACTTATCACAGGACACGTTTTACTATATCACAAAGACGAAGGCAAGGACATTTAAGTTTTTTTAATAGCAAATATTGGTGAAACACATTAACGCTGCAAAAATGGAATACATTGACATATAAATACATTGACCAAACAAAGAAACTGGTTAATGATGGATAGGTGAAGGAGATGATTAATGGGACACAGGTGACTCAAAACAAAGAAGCACATTTACCAAAAAGTAATACCAATAAACAACACCAGTAATAGGCTATTATTAACAGAAAATGCTTTGTAAAAACAAACAAATAAGCCTGTCACCAAGCATAAATGTCAAACATACAGTATTAGTTCTTGACAGGTTTTTTGTATTCCATGTGCTATTTTTCCTGTTTTTATATTTTTGTTGGGCATGTTTTGCCTGTTGCACTTTTGCAGTATCTCATCCATGAAGCAGCATTATAAAAATGCAGTTAAAAAAAAATTAAACTCAAGTCTAATAACTGCTTTTCCCCCCTTCCACTGCCTGCATCTCTTTTTTTTTCAATGCAATAACGCATTTCTGAGTGAACAGTCGTGATGTGGTGTACGTTCAAAGAGAACATCAGTATCAAGATGTTTTCTGGCAAAAATTAGACAAGCCTTAATGTTCTTTTTGCTCAGAAGAAGTTTTCGTCTTGGAACTGCCATTCAGGCCATTTTTGCCTTTGTGTTTTCCTCCATGTAAGCACAGACAAGTTTATATAGTTAATACCTGTAGAAAGCTATTCATAAATATTTTCATTCTTAATGGCAATGACTCCCCTGGAGAACCTTGGCACACTCATAGTCGGATGGACACATTTTTCATGTGGTGCCCTCTATTGGTATAAAAACTGTTCAGGTTATTTTTATTTTATTTTTTTACTTTTAATTTATTTCAATATTTGTAGAAATATGCTTGTGACTGATTTTCTCCAAAGTATTTTTGCATGGCTGTTCAAAGTTTGTGAACTTAAGAACTTAACTTATACTTAACTTATTTTTTAAATGCAATTTTTCTAAATACATTTCTAAACAGTACAATTTTATAATAGAATTACAATTTAAAATGACTTATTTCTAATTTAATATATTATAATATATAATATATCATTAATTACTGTGATGGCAAAGCAGAATTTAGTCTTCCGTGTCACATAATCTTTGCACTTGTAAAATGATGATTTGGTCATCAAGAAACATTTTTATTGTCAATATTGAAAACAGTTGTGCTGCTTAATATGTTTGTGAAAACCATGATAAAATGTTTGCACGATTCCTTGAGGAATACATTTGGAAATAGCAACATTAGTTTGAAATGGAAATCTTTTGTAACATGATAAATGTGAATCAGTCCTTGCTGAATAAAAGTATTTAATAAATAAACAAAAACAAACTTACTGACCCCACACTTTTGAATGGTAGTGTAATAAAGTTGATAAAATCAAGTCACCTTTATTTATATAGCGCATTATGAAATATAGATAGCTTCAAAGCAGCTTTACAGTGATATCAGAAAATTGATGCATTTTGGGTGTTTTTCAGCTCAAGTCAGTTCAGAGTTGATTCAGTTCTGTTGTAAAGATAATCAATTATTATTAATTATTACATTTGTTAATTTCTTCTATAAAGCAGTTCTGCAAAAAAATAATGTATCGTCCTGCTCAGTTCTCATACAACAGTGTCAGTACAGTCAAATCAATAATTTTGTTGAATATTAAGTGTCCTCAGCAAAGCAAGCGCACGGTGACATAGGCAAGGAACCTAGTCATTGCCATCAACCCATCATCAGTTGACAGAATGGAGAGAAAAAAGAAAAAAGATCATAACCTGCTCAGATATCAGCATTAAAAACGCTGTGCAATTAGTGGTTGGATCAGGTCAGCATCCGGAGTGCTCTTTATTATCTTTAGCCTTACTGTATATACCAACATACAGTAACCATAACAGGAAGAGTAATTTACAAACTAAATAAATGCTTAGGGAAAAAAACAGAGAGTGATTTTATGTCCTTTGGCTTAATGAATCACAATTCTTCTCTCCATAAGATGGCGCTGTGTGCACAGTGGATAATCTGCCAAAGTTATATATATATATATATATATATATATATATATATATATATATATATATATATATATATATATATATATATATATATATATATATATATATACATATATAAATATTATTATTTTTTCTTTAATGACCTGAACAATATTCATTACACAAACTCTACCCAAAGCATATATGGAATATATACATATATGTGTGTAGAGGATTTACTATACCTGTGTGTGCCAAATATTTGAAAACGTCTTCACAAATTAAGTAAAACATGTCAAAAACCAACTTGTGAGGACATTTTCATTAATCATTAGTAGTAGTAGTAATAATTATAATTATAAAACATAAATTGTTTTACTTCAAATCTAATAATGTTAGCAGGTGTGTTTAAGGATTAGAAGTAGTTGTTGAGCTGCTGCTGACTTACTAGCATTATATTTTGGATGCTGGCTTACCGATCAGGCTTTTAAACTAAACCAGTAAAGTAACCTCCTCTGTCGAGTGCATCCACACATTGCAGCATATACAGGAAGCCATTAGAAGTCAGTGTAACTAGACACATACATCTATCTTGTCTCACCTCATTTTCCTGGTCAGCTTTCTTTCACGCTCTTTGAAGATCACATGAGTTATTTGTTATCCATACCTCTCCTACACACCCATTTTTTTACCTTTGTTCTGTCCTTTGTGGTAGTTAAATAACACAGTGTGTGGAAACACACAGTTTTAGGCTATTTGCAAAGCTTGTTCAAAAAAAGAGAGCTCTTGAAGTTGTCAGTACAGTTTTTGTTGTTTTTCATTATGAAGTGGTGTAAGAACAGGAATGCTTTTATAGAAATCCCTACTCTTTCAACCTCTCACCCCCTCATTGCCCACTTGTTTCTTCCTTTGAACTTCCCCTCTTCTCATTTAGCTTCTTTCACATGTTCTCCTCAACCTCATTGTGATTCAACAGATTGTTGGTTTCTTCTGGTTGAGAGTCATACCTGCAATTAGAGGGAACTCATGTGGTCAACCGATCATTAATATTAAACAAAACCCTCTGCTTTGTGTGAATGCTGACCTTTAGGGTGCTAGTTTGGGCTGTAAATTATCTCTCTTATTACATGGCTACTTAAAGTTATTTGTCAACTACCTGTAAAGAAACTATCTTTAAAGTTCTACCTTTAAAGCAGCAGGTCATTGTCATCATATATTGAACCATATGTCATTTCAAAACTGACATTTTGTCCCAAAAATGGACACAAAAGAGGATATTTTGTGGATTTCAATGATCACCAAAACTGTTTGATTGCCAACATTCTTCAAAATAGTTCAATATTCATTTTTGTCTACTATCCCTTTAATTCTGATCAACAAATTAACAGGATTTTTGTTGGTTTATGGTGTTTAGTATATTTGTTCATCGCTTATTTACTGAAGGTAACATTGAACAAAGATTGTTTTAAACACATTATAACACCTAAAAGTTTGAAGTTTGTATCTGTTATTTTGCTTGCTTTATCCCAAAATGTCCTACTTTGGGTGGATGTTATGCCCTTTTGTTCCTTTTGCAGGTTTTGTTAGCGAGAGAGAGAGTGGCTGAAACTGCCAATAGAAAGATGAATGGCAAATCCTTTTCAGTACAAATTTGTCTTCTCTCTGTCTGCTCTCATTCTGCTTGTCTTTTCTCTTTCTTCGGGGAAGTAGATCTTTTGATAGCTAAGACATTGTGCGTACTAGCTCACTTCAAGCACTGTCTCTTTCTTAAAGGAATAATTCACCCAAAAATGTAAAGTACTGGTCTCTTCCACTCTCTGATTCATGAACAAATTCTGGTTTGTGAATAAATTCAGAAGAATGATTCGTTTTGGATCTCAGTTTTAACTCCCTTACACAGTGATCTGGCCACAGCTGTTTTCAAGCTAACAGCTCACTGCAAGAAAAGTAAAACAATTACTTACATTTTTCAAATCACACTACCATTCAAAAGTTTGGGGTCAATACATTTATTTTTATGTTTATTAAGGAAGTCTCTTATACTCATAAAGGCTGCTTTTGTTTTATTTCATCAACAATACAGAAAACCCACAATACAGCGAAATATTAGTACATAATACAATTTTAAAATATATTTTCAATAGCCATTACTACATTGGATGCCACGGCACACAATAAAATGTATCTTTTCCGTGTTAATGATGACGACACTATTGGGACAACAACACAAGGTATGATAATGATAATCTCAGGTACTTGTTTATGTGTTTTATTTAATGCTAAAATCAAGAAAGTGTTTTTGCTGAGAGAGCTTGCCCACACACTCTTCTGATTGGCTGTGATTTTTAATTGACTTTATCGCGTCTCTTAACTGCGTCAAATCTGTTGTGTACAGACAAATTGTTTGTTGTCGGAATCTTATCGCATTGAGTCTGTTAGGAGACGGTGTCACATGTTCTTTCAGAAATCATTCAATGCTGATTTGGTGTCCAAGAAGCATTTCTTTTTATTATCAAGAAAACAGTTGTACTGCTCAATATTTTTGTGGAAACCATGATACATATTTACAAATGTAGATACAGCTTTACAAATATCTTTAAATAAAATGCATCATTCCTGAATAAAAGTAGTTATTTATTTAAAGAAAAACACATTTTTGGTGCTTAACCCATGTGGTCTCAATGACCTGTTGTTCTTTAATAAACAATCAGCTTGAATAAATGTGACATTTGTATCCCGCTAATAGAATACAAATAAAAATGATGTCATAATGAACTATTTTTGGCTGAACTACCCCTTTAAGACTGTTCTGCAGAAGATATCTAGATGTGTGTTTCTTATCTATGTGTGTGCCTTGTGTTCCTGTTATGGCATTTGGAAGGGCAAGATAGAGCATGCAAGAGATACAATCCTTTAGAAAGTTCTCGAGTGTCCATCACTTTTCTCTCACAATCACATTCATGTGCACACTGTTAAACTGTGGTGAACGAATTCCCAAGAGTCCCAAGTGTTTAAGTCTAGCAAAGTCATGAGAACAGGAAATGACCTCGATTCTGAATTTGGCCCCAAGTGTAACCCCGAGCAAGCAGATTGTGTTCAGTGTTCAGGCAAAGAACAGTGTGTTATGTGTGTTGTCATGAGTGTGTTACATATTTTCAATAAGCCTACAGGGACACAGGGAGGAATATCCAGCTGTAGTCCTGATGCTCAGGCTTCACAAGGGCTGAATTGAAGTATTTTAGTGTGATTCTTTGTTTGACTGTTTTATGGCACTGGGCTTGTTGTCACCTGGGGAGTTACAGCAGTCATACAGAAGGGGGTTGGGAAGAGAATTGTTTGAAAGCAGGAAGGTTAAACGGATAACAATAGGTGAATTGAATAGAGAGTTGAACTTCTGTGTTCCATCTTCCCTGAAAGAGACAGACTACTCACATCAACAGGTGGTGCGACGTGTGCTGCATTTTGTTCACAGATATTGAGACCCTGTTATTGTCTTTCCCTAGAGATGTTCACCCGAAAAAATAAAATGGTGTTTCCCTAATGTCTTTAAAAACCTGTATGCATTTCTTTATACTATGGAACACAAAAGTAGGTATTTTGAAGAATGTTATTTTTTCTTTGTTTTTGATATCAATGATCTTTACTGAACAGACAAAAACATTTGAGATATTCTTCCATGCACAGAAGAAAGTCCTACAGGTTAGGAACCATGTGAGGTTGAATAAATGATGACAGATATTTTACTAAAACATATTTATTGTTATGTTACTCTATATTTATTCTCTCAAGAATGTGTTTTTCACATTTTTATAGTCGTACTCCTTAATAGTAAATCATTTGTAAAGGCGTGTGCATGTGTCCTTTTGTCCATCTGTTCTGCTGTTCCAGCTGCTTGACCCACACCCTAGGCACTGGCTCTTCATTGGCTGACTAGAACCTTGTCTGGAGACGCTAGTATGGGCCCCTCACGAGGATGTACATCTAAACCCTGGATTAGATTTTTATCTTAGATTGGACTGCAGGGTTTTAATTTGTGTCAGTCTTGAATTGAAACTGGTATCTATTTAAGAGTCATGTCGGATTATACTAAGAATGACTTGTTAGTATTTGTTAGAAGACAAAACAGTTATTGGCATCTTCATATCTTCATCTGGAGAGATTTCCAAATTCTAGTCTTTGGCCAAGGCTTTTATCTGACAGGCACGTTTGGTTTCGCTTTGCACCTGGACTGGTTTTTAAAAATTCCTCTGTCATGGGACTGGATGGTTCACTCAAGTTCATGGATTCACTCTGGTTGAGATAAAAGCATGACTTATGAGGCACAGTTGTGTTTAGTAAATTCTTAGCTAGCAAATGTTCGCCATATGAGTGGCCTTTGATGCAGAAAATAGAATCCATTATTTCTGGCTGTTGAATCAATCCAATATGGTTCAAATGGCTACCTCAAAAATCTGTGGAATAGATGTTTTGTGTGTATGTGTGTGCAGTCAATTTAAAGTTGAAGTACTGGTTTTACTAGTATCACCCACGGGGATCATTGTTTGGCTGGTTACCATGGCCCTGTTAGCCCATGCTGGTAGATGCCAAACTGTAGCTTCACCATCTGGCTGAACATTATACTAGATGGAATATATTTATTTTATTATTAAGCAACATCTCTATTAGTGGATGATTTAGCAGGGGCTGTTTTGTGTGGCTCTAAAAAGCATGACATTTCTGTATATTTTCCCTTTTTGTAGCCTATGACCACAGCTCAGGATAAATCAAGAGATTTCAGATTGCATAATTTTCTAGACAAGTGCTTTTAGGAAGAATAGAAATGATAATAGCTGGCTTTCTATTCTATTTTCATCTCGTCATAGTAATGTGACTCTTGTCATCTACTTGGGAAATAAATTCACATTTGTTTGGGAATAGCAATGGACAAAACTCATCAACAAAGTATCTAGACTTGCATAAGAAAGAGAGAAGCAATTGTTTTAAAGCAGAAGTCTGATGAACTTCTCCTTTAATTTTTTAATTTCACATAAATAAACCTATGTAAACCATATGTAAATGTAGGAAACCTCAGGTCACATTTCAGCCAAAAGTCAAAAGAAAAACTATTTTTATCTATTTAATGGGACACATTTTACACCAAATCCTAATTCCCAACCATTAAAAAAAAAGAAAGTTGTTTATGTTATATTTTGTGTTAAATAGCAAATTAGCATTGGATCATGTGACAGTCTTGAGTAAAAGCTGCTGAAAATTGTAATTAGACAATATTACTCTTTTTATTTTATTAAGTGCAGCATGGATGAATAAAATAAGATTTAAAACGTTTTACTTAAAACGTTTTTGAATGGTAGTGTGCTTTATCCATTATGCTTATATTTAATGTACTGGCTTTAATTTATATGAATAAAGACATTTTGCTGTCAATTTGACTGCAATGCAAAATAAACGAAATAAATATATTAAGAATATACTTAATTGTCTTTATGTAACATCTTATTTCAAATATCAGTTTATTAATTAAGAATTATCCTAAGAATGAAATGTAACTGGTTCTTGCTCCACCTTCTTCAGATCCAGCCCTGGTTTTCACACAAACACTTCATACAAACTTTGTCTTCTCTCTCTCTCTCTGTGTTCAATGGCATACCTCTGCCTTCCTACTACTTGGACACAAAGTGTGTGTTAGAGAGAGAGAGAGAGAGAGAGAGAGAGAGAGAGAGAGAGAGAGAGAGAAAGACAGACAGAGGGAGAGAGAGAGAGAGAGAAAGAGAGCATGTAGCACTGGAGAGCATTATGAGCTTTTCCCCCACAGTGAGAAGTCAAGCAACAGAGTGAAACAGAGAGAGAGAAAGCAATCCTCCTAAAGTTGGAATTTTCCCAGCTCTCCAAGACTTGATTACTGGAATGGATTTCCTGTGATACTTTGGATGTCATTGTACAACTGTGGTGTTTACACACAGAAGGAATCTGTAAAGTTTTGTTGATTGAGCGTGCGTATGTGAGCTGTGCTTTGAGGCGTGTGTGTGACAGGAGTGTGCTCGGAGCGATGTCAGGTGTAACACGGAAAGGTTCTGGGAGACCAGGATATTACTACAGACTCTTGGGTCGAACAAGGCTACAGAGACAGCGCAGCCGCTCCAGGAGTAGAAGCAGAGCCACAAACAATAGGGGTAAACATCAAATAACTTTTCTACGTTGTTTCTGAAATATATTCACTTTTAGTTTTGTTAATAAATAGTGCTGTACACTTTGGTAATACCATTACTCTTATTTGTAGATGCAGTTTGTTATGCTTTTGTGTAAGATTTCAGTAGAAAAACAAGATTTATGTTGTTGTCACAATAGTAAAACATCCTAACAGCCTAGCAAAAAGCAAACTGCCATAAACATAGTTATTACCGCTTTGTTTATTTTAACACTGTTATTATTTTCTGTTCTGTTGAAAAGATTTTTTTTTTTTTTTTTTTTGCCTGGAAAAAACTTGTCATATATTCTCATAAAAACAAACTCACATTTTTTTTAAATATGAAGAAGACTATTTATTAAATTAAAAATATATTTAACTTTAACTTTAATTTGCATTTCTCTTTATATACAAATGCAAATGCAAACGCTTCCTCTTTACCCAGCTCATTTTAGACTTGTTATTAATGTTTCATTTTGCAGGCTAGTAACTAGACATTGAAAATGTCATTGAATTCTATGCATTAGAGATAGGACTTTTCTGCTGGTTAAATTATGCCAGTAGGTCTTGATAAGTGTTTTTGTGTACCATCAAAGAATCATCACTCAGCCGTTTCATAACACAATTCATTCAGTAAATAATAGTATGTTGCTTGTCAGTGCTCAACAACAGATTCTGCTTTGACTTTGGAAGTATTCTTTAAATATAATGTCAAATTTTACAAATTTATTTATTCACAAAATAAACAATTCTGTAATGTGAAGTGTAGTGTTAATTTCATGTTTATCAAAATGTTGTCTGGGTTTCGACAATAAGGACTGTCCGATGGCCCAAGGTCAGCTTGAAAGACACTCGGACCAATTGACGGAAGTGCTGCGGAAGTTGCGGATTTGTGCTTTTTAAAGCCTTGAGAAATATTCAAGCACACATAATTGCGAAAGTATGTACATCTCTTAGTTTAATAGTAAATCTAAAGCATGCACCCATATCGCAGCGTCTTACTGCGCGAGTACTTTTTCAAGTCTTCCTCGGCTTTTTGCCCGTCTTGTCAAGTATCAGCGTAAAGTTTTTTATGTCTTAAAGTGAGTGTAACTGTGAGATAAGTTGCAAATGTAACAGTATATCATGCAGCTCTTAAAGTGACAGCAGCCTAATAATCCTGTTGCTGTTTTTGTTAAATCAAACAAAAGAAAGAAAAAAAATCTTTCAATACTCTTGACTTATTAACTTTAATAAATGTTAGTCTATATTTATACAGTGAATACTGTGCAGTGATATTTTGTATGTGATCACTATTTTTGTTCCTGAAAATCAGTTTTAGACCTAAATGAAAAACCTGAAATTAACTTTATTTCATTTGTAAGATTGTAATGTGATTATGTTGGTTAATCTTTAATTTTACTTATTTATTTATTACTTTTTGAGTTAGAATCAGTGAAAATTTTGGCAGGACAAGTACAAATTTGAACAAATTCCCAAAAAAACAGTCCCAAAAAAGATAAAACGTACCGTTGAGCCCTGCTCGTATAACAGTAAAATCAACATAGGGTAATCATGCAAAACAGCTGTTTTGACATTCAGGACAAATGCATAGTGAATATTATGCAATTTGTATTTTTAAAATGTTTTCTTGAACTTTTGGTTCCCTCCGATGTGGAATATTTTGTTAAGTTTCATGTGCAAAATGCTTGTTCACTCTATCAGTTTAGTGTTAGTTTTAACACTTAAGTGTCACCAGGACAAAACCACACAAGCCATAAATTGTATTTTCCGTAACTGGGTGAGTGTCTGTGTGTGGAGAGATAACTTTAAGGTTAAACCACAAGACAAGTGTCCAACCAAGTATTACAACTAATGTTCTTTACTCGCACAATTTTTTTAATTCCAGTCAATCAGGAACTCAGTACTTCAGTATAGCTCAACAAGCTCCTGCACTCTCTCTCATGCACACGCACACTCTGAGTAATTTCAGATGTGATGACTGTGAATGGCTCCTTTAAACTCTCATCCAGGTTATGGCTATCTGGGCTCATTACACAGAGGGTCGTGAGATTTCTGAGTCATTCAATTTCAATTCAATCTCTGAAAGAATCAATTCATGTAGTAGATGAGGTGCTTTGTGATGGGGCTTTTTAATGGCACAGCTGTTGCGGGGACTTTGCAGTTTCAAGGTGACTTCACTGTGTTAAACTTTGAAAGTGAAAGGCTGTCCCTCCAGAATACCATACCTTTTTATTATCTAATTGAATTATCCCCAAGTTTTAATGCATTATTTACACAAGGATACAGATGTCTCGTATGCAATGTCAGTGAAGGGTCTGTGTGAAGTATAAGGACAATTAACCTTCTTTGCAGTTTGTAGTTATATTTGGGACGTGGGTCTGTGTTGGGTCAACGCATTGTTTTGTAGGTATTAAGTGAATGCAACCTAATATACCGACTGCTGTCTGTGTCAACAATGTTAATGTTAATCAACAACAACATGAGAAAACAGCTGTACTTAAACTTTAAGCACTAGTTATATCTGTATATTTAATTGTACTATTGTTATTTAGTTTCTTTGATCTTATTTTACATGTTACATTGCATTGAGGCCACGTCCACACGAAGCCGGTGCATTCCCTATCCGATCATAAACACGCCGTCAGCGCAAGAAATATCAGCGTCCACACGAGACCACTAAAACTGACTGAGAACGGTGTAGTATATATGCCAGACCAGTATGGGGCGCTGTAATTCTGCCACAGATATACACTATACACAGAGAAGAAGACTTTGAGGAAGCGCATTGTTGTTGCTTTTCAGTGTTGCCAGATTGCTAGTTACCTTTGGTCACATCCGACCGGGAAAAATGCATTGGGCTGGTTGATAAAATTTGGGATGGTTTTTGATGCATAAAATCGCTCAACATTTTTCATTACTTCTAAGACTACGCACTTTGGGATGGTATTTTTTTTATGAACGGGTTTTAAGCTGTAGTTGGGCTGGAAATCATCAGTCCAATCTGGCAACACTGTTGCTGTTACTGTGACGCAGCCGACACGTGATGTGATGACATCATCGGTTCACAAAAAATATACGGATTGGCCGTCCACACGACGCAAGGGTGTCGAATTCAGATCTATCCACTTTAGGACCCAGTCTAAAAAAAGAGCGGATTCAGTCTCCCAAAACGCCGGATCCGTTTGGACGGAACGCCAATCTGATAACAAATGTATGCGGTTACGCGTCTCCATGTGGACGGGCCCTTAAGGAACACATTGAATCGGTTCTTGCTTTCCCTGGGATCGAGCCCATCACCTTGGCGTTGTAAACACCAATGCTCTGACTTAATTAAGTCTCACTATGACTTAATTAGGTCTACTTGATCAAAAAAACAACAACAACGAGCTTTATGCATTTTTGTTTGTTCTTTGTGTTGTGTATTGGGCATCTAACATAATACATAGTACAGTAAATGTGGTCTCCTAATTATTTCAAAAAAGACATGCTTTTGGCAAGTTTCTGGAAATTGCCAATGCAGATAATTTTGATTGCAATAATCACGAAAGCAGTTCTGGTGGGACTGGAAATGTTAGCAAATGGAAGAAATTATTTACATATAAAAGTATAGGATAATAAAATCTAAAAGTATAAAAGTAAAAGTATGTGTATGTGTATATATATACATATATATATATTCTAGAGTTGTTGTTGTTGTTGTTTTGCTAGATTGTTAATGATCTCATGCACAAAGGAGTACCTGTAGGTTTTTATTAATCAAGATTTTTGTTTGACAGAGGGAGAAAGAATCAGGAAGTTTTCCAGTGTAATGATTGTTGTAATAGATTTCATATGTTTTAAGTTATTTTATTCTGACTTTATTTCCATATCTTAATTTACTTCAATCAGAATCAAACATTTCAGAGAGCACATCACCACTGGAATCATGCAAATGGAGTGTACCTGGAACAGAATTATGAGCTTTGTTATCTGCTGTGCTCTTTGGGTTCTGGTGTCTGATATCTTATCAGTTCATGCTTGACAGAAGATGGCGGCACTTTGTATCTGAATATTCAAATTCTGCACCAGAATGAGGTAATGGTGCCACCATGCGCTCACCTGAGCTTAACCCTGTTACACAACCAATTACACACACACCCCACACAGGGAGAATAAACACACATAATAACACCGTTCGAGCTTGTTTGATAACAAACATAGGATCTGGAGAGCAAATTGTAGCCTACGTATAGTGAGACATATATCCACCACACCCAGCTGCATGTGAGTGTATGTGGAGTGTGTTTTCTTTCGGCCTCTCATTTCCTTCCTCCCCTCTGTTCATTTTTGATAATACAGCATTACATCACCGCTGTACCAGCTGCTAAGTGGACAACCAGTGAAACGCACAGACTGACACAGCTGTTAGTGACCTGTTCTGGGAACAGTACAACCCCAGCTCTTCCCACAGTTGAAATGTTTTGCTTTGCTATGGTTTTTAATTTCTGATTAGAAACCACAGGGGATCGTGATTAGTGGTCTTAGCAGCTACTGACAGTTGCTTGCAGCTGTGGCTTTCAGATGTTTGCTCTGCATTATCTCACCGGAACGAAATGTCAGAAGATTATGCTAGACATTGTCCTTTCAACTGCTGATGCAGCACTAGTTTCAATTTCTTACTCAAGATATCTCCAAGGTGAATACTGAGAAGCTGAGGATCACTTTGTTGGAGCTGTGACACATTGACACGCTTTTAACCTCTTTTCATCATCATTTCCTATCTACAGCTGTGGCTAAATGATTGGTGCATTCCAGTCCCTTTCGTACATATTCTCTTTGCAATCAACTGTGATCTAGTAGTTTTTGTAAGTAATAATAATAATTTGTTACATTTATATAGCGCTTTTCTTTGCACTCAAAGCACTTGTAAAGGGGGGAATCTCCTCGACCATCTCCGATGTTCATCCATCTGGATGATGCAACAGCAGCCATATTGCGCCTGAACCCACACCACACACCAGCTTATTGATGGAGAGGAGACAGAGTGATGAAGCCAATCAGTTTTTATTGTGGATGATTATGATTATGAAGCCATGATAATGTACAGGGGCCAATGGGCAAATTTGTTTAATGTTTAAAAATAAAACTGGTTAAACGTCTACTCTTTTTCAAAGGACATCCTGGGGTTTTTAATGACCACAAAGAGTCAGGACCTTGGTTTTTAATAGTACATTGTCCTTATCACTATATTTGGGTGTTAGGACCTATGTTAGGGTCTCACCAATACCTCTTCCAGCAACCTAGTTTGCCCAGGAGTTACCTTACTTAGCTTCAGTGGGTAACCAGTCATGTGGACAGTTTAGATCTGACTCGCAATAATTCCTGATGCTAATGTAATTTATTATCCTCTTTATTCTGTTATAATGATTAACTGAATGCATTTTAATTACACAATTATCAGGTTTAGATATTTATCATCAATTAAATCAAATTTGTTTGAGTCCTTCAGATTAGTTGTTGTCATGTCTCTACAGAGATGAGGCCTAGTAGTTAGAGCATGCGATTTGGTACATTGCACAATGTGAAGTTGCACACTTTTTTTATTTTGCACAAATTCTTTTTTCTCCCCATCCTTTCTGGTGACTGTGGGGGCCATTTTAGTACAGTGAACTCATGTTGAGAATTGTCATGTTCAAACAACCAATTTGAAATGATTCAAGCTTTGTGACATGGTGCATTATCCTGCTGGAAGGAGCCATCAGAGGATGGGTACATGGTGGTGATAAAGGGATGGACATGGTCAGAAACAATGCTCAGGTAGGCCGTGGCATTTAACCGATTCCCAATTGGCACTAAAGGGGCCTAAAGTGTGCCAAAAAAACATCCCCCACACCATTACACCACCACCACCAGCCTGTACAGTGGTAACAAGGCATGATGGATCCATGTTCTCATTCTCTTTACGCCAAATTCTGACTCTACCATCAGAATGTCTCAACAGAAATCGAGACTCATCAGACCAGGCAACATTTTTCCAGTCTTCAACTGTCCAACTTTGGTGACCTCGTGCTAATTGTGTAGCCTCTTTTTCCTATTTGTTTCCTGTGTTCCCAAACCAGTAGATACTTACTAGTAGTTAGTAAATTTGCTGTGGTGGCAACTATTAGTTAAACCTGGCTCAGAATTTTCCCATTCCCACCTCTTCTCCAGATACTCTTCTGTAACCTCACTACTATGCCTAGTCACAAAAAGGCTGAATTTATCATAATATGTGCCTAGAAATAAAGAAATACAGTTGAATACTGTAGTAGGGAATGTTGATGAGTTTGATCCTCAATCCTGCTGGAGTTTCCATTTAAGCATCACGTCTGTTTATACAAGAAACTTGGGTAAAAATTTAAAATGTGTCAAGGATATCTCAAAGAGTGATCTGATAAAAATGTTTAACTTTAACGTTCGTTGTGGTGTTTTTTGTTTTTGTTTTTTTACAGTTAAGCTGTAGTGTAATCCAGAGTGCAAACTTAACTGGAGAACTGGGTCAGGATAGAAAATCAAAACAGACAAAGGAAGAGAGTTCAAGAGCTAGAAGTGCGGAAGATGTGAAAGACGGGAAATTAAGAGAACGAGAGAGGTGAAAGGACAACAAAGATAACAGTGATTTAAGCAGGAATGTAGCTGAATGTTGTTCTATAGTCTGTTGTTCAGTTAAATATTTTTCTAGCTTTGATATTGATTTGCTATAGATATGTATGCATGTGTGTGATGTCTTGGAATGTCTGAGTTTTCTTCAACACCATGTGCAAAAACACCAACTTCCCTTTGCTGCTCTTTCCCATACACATATCACACTTTCACACAGACACACTCTCAATCTAAAGCTCACCTGCATAGATATTTGAGCAAAATAGAAAAAAATTTGGTCTGTAGTTTGAATACACTTCAAATTATCTCCCTTTTTGAATGTGCTGCATTACTTAGCTGTTAATTTGCATTAGTTGTGTTCAACTTCTCTTTTTTGTTTTTTTAGTAACTAAAGTATTTAAAGGAGTTGTACTGTCAGCTGTTTCCTTTTACCCTTTTAGGCAGTTCAATTGACCTGGGCCACTAATATAAAGGTTTCAAGTTCAGTTACTTTGTAGGGATGAGTCAGGAACTGGACGGCTACTGAGATCAGACCAGCATAGAGAAAAGTCAATGAACCAGATTCTGCACCAGATGGATTGTCCCTGTTATTAGTGTACTGTAAGTTGTTTTGGGCAGATAGCATGCAGTGAGTGGTTTGTTAAATGGATTGGCTTCAATCATGAGCAGCCTGACGTATAACAGAGACCCCTGCAGAGAACAGATCGAACTCATAATGTCCCGTCTCGCTCCATCTCTGTCTCCTTTACTCATTATGCCATATTAGGTTACTGTTGACTCATTTAATCCTCTGCACCACATTGCATAACAAATGGTCATTACGCATACAACTAACCGGATGAGATAAAATCAAATACACGTGTACGTTATGACGCAACATTGTTATAATGCCCACACTGTAATGCAAACATAGATTTGCAAAATAGGCCTCTGACTGACAGTTTACTCTCTTATAGTACCATTTTTTACTCTACCATTTTCTGTTTTTAAAGAGCTGATATTTGGGCATCTCTTTTTTGTGTGTGTGTGTGTGTGTGTGTGTGTTTTACCCTGAATAAATAAATAGTTCTTTATATATATATATATATATATATATATATATATATATATATATATATATATATATATATATATATATATATAGTTGCCATCATGTAGAGATCATATAACCTCATTCTACTCATTTCAGTAACCCTCTTATTATTAGATTTTTTAGTTGCAGATTAAAATTAATCATAGGTGACAGACAGGGTGCAAATACACATAAAAGTGAAGTAAATACAAGAAAAATGGGTACTGTATGCTAAATGTAACAAAAGTATATAATCCTGTAAATTTAGCATGCACTGTTTTAATTCCAACCAATATTAGTGCCTCTAAATGAAAATGAATAAATATAATATTTAAGCAGTATTACCTGGCCCTAACACACTCACACACAAACACACATTGGTATTTCTGATTTGAGGAATTTCCACAGACATATGTTATGCACTGTACAATCTTTAAAGTGGGAAGAACAGAACAAAAAAAAAGGAATTATTTTGTTTTCTGCATTACTTTGTCAATTATCTTAAATCATCTTAATTAATTATCTTAAAGATCTTAGTCGAAAGTATAGACAATGTGCTTAAGCTAGCAATACACAAACAATTATTATGTCTTTATTGAACAAATTCCCATGAACATTCACAATGACAACCAAAATATGATAATAAATGCTTATTAAACGTTGTTCATTTCATTACAGTAGCAAATGTCAGATCAGCTGATGGATAACACTTAAGCATGTTGTGTTATATGATACTTTTTTTATTCCTTCAGTGACTTTAAATAATTCAACTGTATTTTCATTAACAGCATGTAAATAATAAAGATAATGACTTAAATGTAACAAAATATACGAATAAACATTCATTCATATGAATGTTTCATTCAAATTAATTCAAATGCAAACTGCCATGCTAGTAAAAGCCATAGTCTAAAGTCAGAAAAAAAAAAACTTTTCAGAGAAATAATGCTGACTGCATATGGATAAAGACATGAAGCTTTATTTCCAAGCATGTATACGGTCGTTTAGAGCCATGTGATGCATGGTAAACATTTTTAATACAATATATTGTAATTTATTTATAGGGGATTAAATGTATTGTGATATTTAAGGTATATTCAAATCAGTTTCTGTTTATAATCCCATATGTATGTTCATACTTAATATTTTCTGCATAATAACATGCATAAAGAAATCCTTTTTTTTTTGTTAGTTCAGTAACTTGTGTCAGTATTGTGCAGTAGACACCCATCTCAAGGATTACTATGTATTCATTATCCTCCCATTAAAGACCATTACAGATAACTTTCAAAGTATCAGTTAATGTACATATACCTTGAAAGCTATTTATGTGTGACTAATACGCTGTAAATTGGGTGACTTTAGGTCAATGAACAATCTAGTCATTTTATATAGATTATATATTTATAACAATTAAAATAGTGATGATCATGTGAAAAGACCTCAGGACTTACACAATATTCCTGTGTGTCTGCATGTAACTGTGTGTAGTCAGGTTTAATTGTAATGTGCTAGATTATGTTCCGTAACTTCATTCTCACTCAGGAATGTCCTCTACAGGAAAAACTGGAAACACTGTGTCCCAGCCCACAGCTCAGGAAGTGTGTTTTCTGACCCTGTGTGAGTGCATGCGTTGATAGCTTCTGTAAAAGAATATTTTAAGACTGACTGAATTCTCAGCAGGTTTGAGATGTGGTTGCTATGGGAACAGCAGAGCCTGATTGTCCTGTATGACCACTGGGAAGGTACCTGTCAATCATGGTGCCTGTGAGGACAAATGGGTCTAATGGAAACACATGTTTAACTCAAGTAGAGAGACAAATGTGCAGGTGTTGGTGTGGGTGGGTGGTCACATCTTCTTCTGAGGTGACATTATGATACTCTTTGTAATTTCTTTTAGGGGCCATTTAGACAGCACCATTTTCAACTAAAAACTGAACGGAACATTTGTGGCTGTGTATTTACACAACAACAGTTGTTTTGGGGGCATGAAAACACAAATGTTTAAAAACGTGTTTTTCCAGAAACTGTTCCGTTATCGTCTCCATGTAAACTACAAAAAAGAGAATTTGTGAAAACGATGATGTCTGTTGCAGGGGCAATGAAAATTAAAATTTAATTTATTAAATTAGCGTTTTATTTGTAATAAACACTTATAGTGAGCTATTTAAAAAGTCTTATTTATATGCTGAATTATGTTTTTAACATGTACCCACAGAGTGTGATGTCATATTGTGATGTTGCAGTGCAAGTAGAAAGAATTTGTTGGCTCCACTCCTGAGCGCAAGTCAACCTTTGGTGTTTTGTTTAAGGCAGGCAGATTTTTTGTGTTCATTTTTATTTCCTGTTTTTTGTGATGGCAGCTCACAGTAACAGCTCAATAATCTTTCTATTGAAAGGCTTAATTAATGTTCCGTAGACCAGTCTGTTGCATTATGATTGCAAGCAGTATCAATGTGAAAAATGCGATGTGCAGTCAAATGTCTCGCTAGCTGGGTTTCCTTCCACATCTATAGCCATTCTTTTCAATGATCGCAAACAAACAAACAAGAAAGCGAATGTGAAATAGGTGCGTTACATCAGCTTGTTATAGTAGATGATGGTGGTACTGGTAACCAAGGAACCAACTGTAAATAAAACACCATCAACGGAAACCTATTAGTCACATGGTGAGGTAATGTTCGCTATTTGTTATTTCAGTTTGTTATTTCCATCTCTCGTCATTCTCCAAGTACTGGCCTGGCATGCATAATACAGTGCTTTTAGTCATCTTCACAGATCTGTGTGAATGGGATCATTTTGACATCGTTGTTGTTGTGTGTACAGAGAAAAATGTTTAATGTTGATTATTAGCACATTTTTGTCATGTAAATATACTCTTAGTCAGCAAAAGGTATTCAACTGCAAACACCTGCACTGGTCTTTTATCTTTTTCTAATATTAGACACATTTGTTTTATATTATCTTACAAATTAGTCACTCTAAAAGTTATAATGGTAGACAGTTTTATACAAAGGTATGTTGTTGTTTTTTTGTGTGGGGGATCGTCGATATGGAACCATGGTAATGATTAATATATAAAATTTATAAATATAAATATAATAATAATAATATAAAAAATTATATATAATTCAATTTAAGATATGTAAATGCTAAACATGATTTATCATATTATAAATGTACATTTAAAAAATCTTTTTTTTTGTTAATGAATTCCTTTGACCTTTTATTGAATTTCCTTTTGATAACAATATTGATAATAATAATAATTAGTAGCCCTAGTTGATATAAACTTGAACCAAAAATCACCTGAGATGTAGCTATTAGCTATCCACGGATAAATGCATTTTCTCTTATAAGACCTGTCTGTTTGCCTATTTTTTTTTCTGCCTAAGCTTACTGGGGGTTGACACTTGTGGAACAGTCTTTTTCTGAGGGAAAGAGTGGTAAATGAAACCACGCTGATTGTCACATGCATCTAGAACCACACACATAGTTGCCACAAGGACTGATTCTCACTCTCTCACAGCTGCGTTCCTTCACATCTTAGATCTTTAACAAGCAGAAACCCTCACAATGAGGGGAAGTGAAAGACATCTCTCCCATATCAAACTGCTGTTGAATTCTCATTACACATCGCCACTGGGCTTGATGGAATCTGGTCGACTTGATTGAAGTTTAATAATCTGCAGTTTTTAGCAGGATAATGTGAGACCTTTTTTCTTCTACCAGCTTCTTTTCCTTTCATGTTTATAAAATCTGTTTTGAAAGTGATTATCATCTGAGAGAAGATGTTTTTAGGTATACTAAAATGTCCAACTGCATCTTTCCTGGGTAACAGCACAGCTTTTGGCTGTGTGTTCAATAGCCCGCAATGTAAAATAATACAGTTTTAATGAGTAATTCCACACTATACTAGACATGCCCTTGGTTTTCATTTCAAAATATTTTTCACTTTTATTTGTAGTTGACATGTCAAGCCTTGACATTTTGTCCTGCTATGTATATGAAGTTTTTAGGCCTTATAATGTTTCTTGAAGACTACATGGGATGTTTGTATAATATATTATGCTTGTACTAAATATTATATATAAAAATATATGTGTAAAAAAAAAAAAGAAATTGTCACACTATGGGAATATTAAATTTATTAAATTAAATTTCATTGAAATGTTCTAAAAATTATTTAATAGGGATGAGTCATAGGATTTACTGTATAATCTTAAACTTGAAAAATTTGCATGACCATGTTATTTCCCAGTTCACACAACATACCAGATGGTTGAAATTTGGGAAATTGGGTGAAACGATGCTTGAAAAGAATGTTTACTCCTGTTCTCCCCCTCTCTGTTTGTGTGTGTGTGTGTGTGAAAATGAGTTCTGACTGAAGGCTTTGCTCAGACTATGTCTTGTAGGGGATCAGTGTGTGATAGTGAGATCAGAGCTAAGCACGTAACATAATCTGTTTCTAGATATATGTGTACCTATCTTGACACTGATTGAATGAAGCGGTCAGTCAGGCTTCATTTTTTTCCCCAGTATGTGAACACCAGCGTTCCCCTGAACAGTGTGAAGATTTAAGAGCTTTGTGTACTGATGGCATAAGGAGGTAGAATTTTTGATGACTTCACAAATGGTCTATTTGGACGTGAAAAAACGTTTTCAATATGACAGTGAATGGATGTGTTGGCATGATGATTGTTTCTGTGGTATAATTTGCCTATCGATCATGCTGCGAGAGCCTTACGGTCTACATTCACGCTTGGACGACATGCTGGGACTTGAACATGAGGGTTTATTCTTGGCTGTTATAAAGCTATCTGAATACATATATAAATAAATTCACAGATTAATTTATTCTGATGCAATTTCAATATAATTTTACAAGCATAAAATACATATGTGCATTATAGCTGGGATATTTTGAGTATTTTTTATTTGCTTAGATTAAATAAATGTTATTGGATGTTTATTGAAGAATTTCAAACAAACGTCTGTGGTTTTTGGACGTAAGGTCCTTCGTTTTCCTAGGTAAGATTTTATTGAAGGACTTTGGTCATAACAAGGCAGACACTTTTTTGTAGGGCACAATAAGTTTGTTAATAAATAATAAAATTAAAATAAAACCTCTCCCTGTCCCCATTGTCTCACAGACTCTCCACCTGAGAAAACAGGGCGGAGACGTAGCATGCCAGGCTCCGCCCCTGACAAAGCCCCTCCCACAATGGAGCCCACAGCCACTGCTGCTACACCCTTCAGGGTCACAGTGAGTATTATATATGTAAGAGTGTTTGTCATATGTAAGAGTGTATCTGATTATACACAGTCTGGACTCCAGATGTGCACTACATGCTGATGTATTTCATCTTTATTGCTACCACTTTTCAGATCTCTGGTTATAAAACTTTAACACTTCTAATAAACGTTAAGTTTAGAGCCATTTTCTCAAATACTAATTTCCTACTTCAGGCCATAAACTTGAGCTGCAAAGTTTTTAATCAAATATTTAACCAAACTCAAGATCTGGACCAAAACCAAGCCTAATATGAGCCTAGTTGAGGTCTTGATCAAGGCTATATTTATAGGCTATATTATACATTATGGTATTTCACAGAATTACAGACAATATAAAATGTTGAACAAGCTTCATTTAAATTGAGATTTAACAGCAGTCAAACGCTCACTGTAACTGTAAAAAAAAACGTATGATGGTTGAAAGGCACTCTTTTAGCAATCGTTTCAAATTGAGGCTCACATTATGTACCGGTTGCGGGAAGGGAATCATTAGCAATCAACAGCAGGTGGTATTCAATAGTTTTTACACTGTGTATGAAATCAAGTCCTGCAAAGCGTCCATATGGGCTTATATGCGTGTGCTGCTTATCATTTACTGAATGCAGATGTAATTACATTTAAATGAGATCTCTGAGCTAACTCAAGGGCCACTTGACCTCTGAGCTTCTGCAGATTCGGGTCTAATTATTCATCTAGCTTATTGAATAGTTTGCAAATATGACCTGCAAAGTTAAAATATGTACAGTATCAAGAAAAAAATATGATGGAGACGTTTGAACAAAGGTTTGAGGTGAACAATGGAAGCTTTTTGATGTCAATTTTTGGGTGAATGAATAGAAGATACAACATAGCTTGATGGTTAAGTCTGTCTAAAGTACACAATCTATGAGGGAGGTAATTACAATCCCCTGCACCCCCCGCTGGTAGACAGTGGTATTGTACCCTTTGAAATTCAGAGCTCATGAGAATTTTCTTCTCTGTCCTATCTTAATCTCTCTCCTTCTTTTTTATCCTTCATTCTAAGCTCTTATCTGCTGTGCATGGCTAACACCACCAATAGGTCTAGTTTTGACCACAATACATAAGCAGATGTACTTATTGACCTTGACCATTCATATATATATATATATATATATATATATATATATATATATATATATATATATATATATATATATATATATATATATATATATATATATATGCACATATATGTATATGTGTACATTTATAACACTATACTTAGTATTATGTTACATTACAGATGCCCAAACTAGTTAACACTGCTGTAAGGGTGTTTCTAATTCAAGTGACAGTAAACTTGACATCCTTCTCTCTTCTGCCTGCCATTAACAATCTCTTTCTCTTTTTTATGTTTTTGGAAGTATTTTTTTGGAAATACCCTTTCATGTATTTGTCATAGGCTTTTTTTAATCCTTCCGCTTGCACCTACCCTAGATGTAATGAAAAGATGAAATGTGTTTCATTATTTGTTTAGCCAAATTATCCTTGTGGTTCAGCATAGATCTAGGCTGATGATGAGATCCTGCAAAAATGTGTGCCCACGGGACTAATGGAATGATGATTCTGCTTTTGATATTGACTGTCAACACCCAGGACTTGTTTGACAGACCTGCTCGATAGTTGCTTATTAACACGGCTTGACATTACGCACCATGACTGAATTATTTACCTAGGGCTGAAAAAAACAACTGTTTTGATAACTGATTCAGTTATTTATTCATTTAATCAGATTTTTCACAAACTGTGCACTTTACATGCAGCTTTCCTGTCAGTCAGTAGAGCATTGGTGCTTACAACACCACAGTCATGGGTTTGATTCCCAGGGAAAGAAATAGATTATTAGAATGTCAATGTGTTCCTTCTGTGCAATGTAAGTTGCTTTGGATAAAAGCATCTGCAAAATGCATAAATGTAAATTTAAATGCATTTTATTTTAAAAAAAAAATTAAATGGTTAAAGACCTTTCATTCCAAGAAAGATAACTATAACAATAAATATATTGCTGTATATAACTAGGATGCTAACATTCTGTTTATTATGAGAGTGCATTGCAGTTATTTGGTGGTTTAACTGATCAAACTAATTAAAAACAGGTGGATTCTGACTGTCTGTCAATGTGTTTATCATTCATCAGCTGGTAAAAGATCATTCTGAAAGTGATTACAGCAATATTGTTATAGGTTTAGTGTGAACTAAATGTATTTGTAATAGGTCTATACCCAGTAAAAAGTACCAGAAGAGATTTATAATAAGGTAAGTGGTAGAACACACACAATCTTTTTCTCTGAACTTAGTGACACATTTCATGTGTCATCATGTGGCATTGTAGAGTTATTCTTCATTTGAAATATTATTCCTTGTGTTGCATATATCATTTCAAGTTACAGTTCATTTGATGTTTAACAAAGAATGTTGTTTTGATACACATGATTTTGTTTCTTTGCTGTTGAGCTCTGTTTGATTGACATGCTCTATGAAGATTAATGACTACAGCAACTATCACTTTCACACTTTTATTATAAAAATATAACAGATAAGACATTTACATTTTTTCAAAAGCTTTCTATTTCAAATAAATGGTTTTAAACTTTCAAGTCTTCAAAGAATCCCAAAAAAAAGCAAAAACATTGTTTCCTCAAAAATATTAAACTGTTTTCAACATTGATGATAAGATATTTTTCGTCAGCATATCAGAATGTTCTAAATATTATAAATATTATAAAGGATCATGTGGCAGAAGACTGAAAATTTTGCCATCACAGGAATAAATTATAATTTAAAATATATTTTATATATAATAACATTTCTCCATTTTTTTATTAAATAAATGTAGCCTTGGTGAACATAAGAGCCTTTTTTTTATTAAAAAGAAAAGTTATGTCAGGCAACTCTCCACTAAAGATCATTTTGATGTTTTTTTTTATTTATAGACCTGATAAATGCCCTTTATCTTAATTATTTATAGCTGATATGAAATATCTGAAAATCAATTAAATTAGGAAATATTTGTCAAACTGATTAGCCGTTTACTATTACCTGCATTCAAAGTGCTTGCTTTGAATATGGCAATGTGAAATTAAAAACGTATTACCATCTTTGAAGCATTCAGTATAAATTTGTTGAAGCCCTACAGTTTACCCCCTTTCACCTTTCAAAGCTAACATACAACATTTCCAGATCTGCTGCGGGTATTTTTACAATTCACATTATGTTTGGACAGGAGAGCTTGTTTATTATTCAGCTGTCTTCTTGTCACTGTCTCTCTCGTCCTCTTCTGATTTGATTTGCTTTCTTTCTTTGCTAGAAAACTGTAGGCTGCAATACTCTGACTGATTGCTCTGTGATTAAGAGATGTCTGTGTGTAATAATTTGCATATATTGTGAATAGTAATCAGTAGGGTGCCTTTAATTATGTAGAATATGCAGATGTGTTAATTGGTAGGGGGGAACGGCCTGCTATCTATTTGTTTACTAACACTTTCTTGTCAGAAACTTCTCATTTCTACTGTCTCACCTCTCTTTCCCTCTCATAACTCTTTCCACACCTTTTTTCCCTCTCTCTCTCTCTTTCTTCATTGCCTTTCTTCTCTACCTCTTATTTTCACATTCTCTGTTTTTCTTTCTACTGTAGCTGCCTCGCAGTGAGGATGAGAATCGTACTTTGTCCTTGACTCTCATTCTTGGTTCCTCTTGCGCTCATTCTTTCTTTTTCACTCTTTCTCACTTTATACTTCCCTTTCCCTTCCTTGCCCTTGATGCCAACATGCTTTCTCCATGGTAACTGGTGCCTAAAGGAAAGTGAGTCTTGAGCCGCAAAGAAATGTGAAAAGTGCTTTCACAGGAAAGGGGTGTATAATGTGGAAGAATTAACGAGTGAGTGAAAGTATGAAATACTGGTGAAAGATCAATTAATATATATATATATATATATATATATATATATATATATATATATATATATATATATATATATATATATATATATGTCTGTGATTTTAATATAATGTCTCTCTTATTTTCTCATTAGGGATTTTTGAGTCGCAGGTTAAAGGGATCAATAAAGCGGACTAAGAGTCAGCCTAAACTGGACAGGAACAGCAGTTTTAGACATATCCTGCCGGGCTTCAGACCAGTGGACAATGACAGGTAAACAACATCAATTTTCTTCCTCATTCCAATCTTTTTCTTTTCTTTTTTTAAAGCTGAAGTGTGTAATTTCTATGGCACAAGCCTCACCAAACCAAACTTACTCATTCAGACAGACATTTACTCTAAATGTATCTTTGCTTTCTGATCTAAAACAGTGGTTAGCAACCTTTTTTGACTTTTGACAATATTGTAAGGCCCCCAAATAGGCTAAGAAAATATTTATGTTCAAATAATTTTATTTATTTGCAGAAACTAGAAGTATTAAATAATTTACCGTATTTTTCGCCATATAAGACGATTAAGAAAAAAAGATTCTGAACCAAATACTGTAGTAAAAAATATATCAACTGTATAAAGTTAACAGCAGTTTAAGAACAATTGTATGCCAACCATGTAACATATTAAGAACTATCTTTACTCTCATTAACAGTCAGTAAAGTCAGTAAACAGTGAAAGTAACAAAAAATAAGGCTGTAATGTTTTTATTCGAACCCCAATAATTCCTCTTCTTCGCTGCTATCAGAAATGAGGAAGGACAGATCCAAGCAATCATTGTCATCACTTTCAAAACAAAACAAGACTTGAACCAAAACAAACAAAACATGCGCTTCGGCGCTTGCCTCTTTCTCCCGGTTTCGTTTCACTTCTCTCAGTTGCACTCGCGACCCTCGCGTATGGCGCCCGCAGATTAGATGTCACGCGCGCAAAATATTAAAATGAGCTGGCGGGTACCCGTATTTACGAGTGTAGCTCTGTTTTCCGCTCGCGGATGTAATTTAGGCGCGCGCAAACATCAGTTTTGCGCTCGTATATTAAAGGCATGGATTTGACGCCATACTCGCGTTCTCTGCTTCCGCGGTGACTCGCGTCTCGCCCGGGTCTCTCTCCCCATCTCTCACTTCCCGGCTCAATGAGACATGGGTGTTTGTAAATTTGTACTTGATCTACTTATGCACTGCTAGTCTCCCGCTGCAGACCTCGCTGAACCACGCCCCCCTCGCCACAGTCATCACTGTAAAGTCCACCATTGCCCCCCATTCGTCATCAGCGCTCCACGGATTCTTTATATTCGTCGGATAGGACGCACCAACTTTCCCCCCCCAGTTTTGGGGAAGAAAAAGTGCGTCTTATGCAGCGAAAAATACGGTAACTGTAACAGTTCTTAGTTCAGGGAGAAAGAAGGGGGAGCTAGCGAGCATTCAGCAAACTTTTAAAATGAAAATAAACCAACTACAAAATAAAAGTACTGGCAGCAGTGCCTTCACAGATGACTGCCACCCATACGAACAAAAAACACAACATAAAGTCCAGGCCTGGTCCTTTCTCGCTCTTCACTGTCGTCACTCCTCCTTTTATGCCTCCGCTCCTCCGTGAGATTCGAGACAGGTGACGCTCATTACCAGTCATGCCACATCTCACATCCTTCGACCCCGCTCTGCTCGCCACAGTAACATATTATAAATAATGAAATCAACATAAATTCCATAATATCAGTTTTAAGAGCTGTATATATTTCAGCATTCACATGTTGTAAGTCCAATGAATTTACATGACATCCAGTTTTTGTTTTTTTGCCAAGTCACATATTTTAGAACCTGAAATAATAATAAAAATTAATTATGACTTTTTAGAATCACACTTTACACAATTTAAATAACACTTTAAAATGACCTCATCTTGGGAACAATGGTTCTTAAATTAAAATGACAGTTGTTGAAAGAGCATTAAAATGAGACATACATCTGTGGCTGTTTTATCTTATTTTTAATCATTGTAAACCATTTTGTAACCATTTTGAAGTGTGTGACTTGCAACTGTGAAGTGTGTGACTTCAATCTCTTTAGACTTTAAGTCTTTAGGCTATCCTGTGGGTTCTGGCACCCTGGTTTTAAACTATAGCTAAAGTTATATAAATAAAGACATTTTAAACACTTTACACATTAGAATCTTCAATCTTTTAGTAATTGTCATGACTGGAGATGAGTTTTTATAGTCATGGTCATAGCCTCAAAAGTTATTGGACACACTAAATAGGCAGTTGTTTCTGACCAATTTTAAAGCTTTAAGGGATATGAGATATACTGTGTGAGTAGCTGAATATGGCGGATGAGTCTCAGTATGGATGAGTTTGCATGCAAATTCTTATGGTATAACACAAATGTAAATGTGAGCATTTGCATTTCCTCCATGTCTGTGCTGCATAATTTGCTGCACAGTGAACAATGACATGTGAAGAGTGTGTGTGTGTGTGTGGTCTGAGAGTTAGTGTGTCTGTTTGGCAGACTGGTTATTGAGGTCACTTTTGACATGCCTCTGTTGTCAGTGAAAACCGACAGAGCTTTGCAGTCCAATCTGTCATCTGCCTCTTTCTCGAAGATGCTCCTTCATGCATCTTCTCATTCCCTTATCCCATAAATATCCCTCACTTAAAACAGACTGCAGCTGTGCTCTACTCTTGAGCTTTTGCTCATTTCTATGCAAATTCTGGTTCTGAAAGTTTCGCTGTACTTTATTTGAACATAAATCTGATACACTTACCACCATTACGCAATTTGTAGAACAATAACGGTTTTGGTAGTGGTACTAGAAATAGACTGAAAAGACAATTTTCAGGTTTAGCTGTTTATTCCCATTTTCTTTGCTAGTTTAAATCTTTAAAGTGGACATTAACTGAGATATTGTGAGATAGTCTGCTATAAGACTAAATGCAAATCATAGTGAAGTCAGGCTTCCAGGCAAGGCAGAGATACATTGATTGAATGCTCAGTGTCCAATAAGCAATTACCACGTTTTTTCCCCAAGGCAAACAGCAGTCATAATAGACTGCAAGTAAAGCACACTTTCTATGCAGTACCTAAAATGAAGAGTTTGGAGCCTCTTGCCCAGTGAACATTTAGCTTTGCTCCCATTTAAATTTTGTATTGGATTACAATCCAATGCATTTCTCAGAAAAAAAACAGATTCAAAGTGTGGCAGTACAGTCGTTCTGTATATTTTAATATATATGTATGATTAATATATAGATAAATTACACTGTTTTGGAAGCAGGCTTCTATTTAGTTTTAAAGTCGTCACCATTGATTTTAGAACATGGTTATCCAGGTTGATGTCAGCCCAACCAGTTGGTGGGTTGGTTAAGTTTTTTTGTTTGTTACGTTTTTTGTTTTTGCCTCAGTCAGTCCAACCTCAGTTTGTACTTTATTTGCACTCAACATCGATTCTCTTGTTAATCTGGGCATTAGTTTACAGTGTTTCCCCAGTTTAGCTTTAGCCATTAGCCTAGACCCTAAGGATCCCCATTCAGGCACAGCCCTCGTTTTACCTTATATCAACAGCATTAACATCAGCCACTGCTCTAAACCCATGGCCTGAGCTGCTCATCCATTCTTTACACAAATGAGATTATATGTGCGGATGCTGCTAATCCCAAAAGCATCTCATTTGATTGGATTAAGTGTAGTAATTGTCTGTGCTTTCAGCATTGCTTGGCTGGAGCAGACTATGGATGGCTGTACTTGTACAGATAAGGGATGAGTACTCTAGACTTCTGTGGTGCCAAATGGATTTTCGTTGAATTTCTGTGCCCGATGCCCTGGCTGATGTGAGTGCAGTGCTAAAGTGTTTGTGCATGTATCTCTCTGTCTTTTCTGGATTATTCATTTGGTTGAAAATGACCCTGTGTTTCTGATTGTGGCTTCTATTAGAAAGCGTAAAATGCTGCTACTTGTACTTAAATCATGGGATGTCCATATGCAAGGGCAAATACGTCTAAAGTATCAATATATAATAGACCCATTTCTCTCTTGCATTGTTTTTTTGGGGGGGATAAATAACATATCAATGAGGTTTTTACTGTTTTTCCTTTTGCCGCAAATGGCACTTAGAGACTTGGGAAAAATGAGACCAGCCACAAGTTGGGAGTATTTTGGGAGTATCTAATGAATGCTGATTGTTTTTAAAGGGACCATTAATCCGCTTTTTCTAATTCACACAGTAGCAGAATACAGTTGTCAGTCCTTACTACGACAACGTTCACACACAGTTCATTTATGGGAGTGACAAAAACATTCTTTAACTGAACTCACAGCTGTAGGGACTTGCACCCGCATTCTCGGAAAACCTGCGCTGTATGAACAGAGCCGAACTGGACAACTAGTCGTCCATCACGTCAAACAATGCGAGAGACCAGCACTGCACAAATGTGTTTCTACTGTGTGTTGCAGTTTTTTGTGTGTGGTTTTGGTAAGCACAGCTGTTTTCTCATCTGACAGTTTTAGATCCAGTCAACTGCTCCCATCAGTTTTGTGTTCTACTCAAATTCTCTGCCCTCTACACAAACATAAAATCTGCTGGTTAATGAAGATGTGACAGATTAACTCTCAACTGGAATGGACACTTGTGTCAGAAGTGATAAGACTTTTCAGTTTTACTTTGGTCACTGTCGCTATGGTTACTGGTTAGAGAATACAGTCTTGACTCAGGTTGCACTTTCTTACTGGCAGTATTCGAGACTCTACTGTAAGTTGCTGTGTGAACAGGATTTTTTTCAAGACACCTGTAAGTAAATGGGGTTGTCAAATGACAGAGCGTGTCACAAAAAGACATGGACAGAATTGGAGCAAAACAATTATTTATCCTTAAACGCACATTCACAGACACACATCTTGTCATAGACACAAACACACTTTAATAAACTTCCCAGATTGACACTGCTTTTTATTTGATGCTCTCAGATGACGCTCATAGATTCTAATGACGTTACAGGGTCAGATCTAAATTAAAAGCATTTGAACATTTGTGTCAGTTTTACCTTCGCTGCTTTTACCTCGCTTTATTGTTCTCTTGTGTATCCTCGTTTCACTCCCTCCTGAGCTGGAAAGAGGTTATGTTGTCAAGGAAACTGTCATATCGGGGGGAAAAATCTCACCATTGCTTTATTGCTCAGTACATTTAATTTGGATAAAAAAGGAAGTAATTCCTAAGGAAAGACTGGAGTATGAAGATTGAACAAGAGACACTTTTAATCAAACTGTCAAGCTCAATATGTATGTTTGGTGAGGTGTGATTTTAATAAGGCCTCAAAGACGGCTGTTGAGTCAACAACAAAATTGACTGTTTTTATTGAATGTGTAAGCAATAAACCTGCTTTAAAATTCAGAAGATGTTTCTGAAACTAAAATGTCTCCTGTTCATGCTCAATAATAATGCATTAATTTAAATGATTGTGTTTTGTTCTATAATGTACTCAAATGGCTTCAGTAAAGAGTTACTAAAATGAATAATTATCACAATAAACAATGATGAAATATTCAGTCATTCAGGAGTGACTTGCTGTATCCAAAATCGCATAGTTTTTACAATATGAAATTCTATTAACAAGGTTGGGAGGAGCACATTCAGATAATTAACCTAATTTACACAGGAGGTGCACATTCAGTTAATCACATCAACTAACGAGATAAGAGGTGTATATATACAGTCTTACCTCTGTTCCATGACCGTTTTCCAGTATCTCCTCACTTCTAACTATTCCAATCCTAACCTGGGATAAGGGGTGGAGGGTTTGAGGGGACAGCACGCAGAATTCACACAACCTTTACTCTATTTAAACTTGTAAAATAGAATAATAAAATAAAAGAGAATGTGAAAAGGGTAGGATGTCCGAATTCACAGTATTCATAAAAAAATCTGTAGTGTGCATTCAATGGACAATTTAATATCCCATGAGGCCACAGGAAAGGATGTGCAAGTTACATTAATACAACATACTATGCAAAACTTACTTAGAGAGATTTCTGAAACAGCCACTGACTTTGTATGTGTCACAGTCATGTCGCATCTCGTCATGTTCCTCCCTTCTTTGCTCCCGTCCTCTGTTACATCAGCCACTCCCCCTTGTTTGTTGTTCAGGTGGTTCCCGTTATCCGGCCTAATTTAACCTCTCATATTCTCCCCAGTCCTTGTCTCTTGTTGATATTGTAGTGTGTGGATGCCTTCCGTGTTCATTAAAGTTTTTTCCGCTGAATTCTCCATGTCTCCTCGTCTCTCCGCATCGCACACGTTCGCCCCCGGTGTTACAGTATGAGTTATGGAATCATATACTCAACCATTTTGTTTGATTCGTCAAACTTCAATTAATTAAGGAACTAAATACAAGGTGATTCTTATTGATTTGTTTTAACTTCAAGCATAGAATTTAATTTCAAATGAAAAATGATGCATTTTAAATATAGTTTATATTACATTATTTTATTCTATCCATTGTAATTTTCAGTATAGCCTACACTGCCATTCAAAGGTTTTTAGTCAGTACGTTTTTTTTTGTTTTTTTTTTGTTAAGACCTTAATTTAGAAAGGATGGAGTAAGTTGATTAAATTGTGATAGTAAATCATCATATTAAAATTGATTTCTGAAGGGTTATGTTAGACTAAAGATTGGAATAATGGCTGCTGAAAATTCAGCTTTACCATCAGGAATAAATTATATTTTAAATGAAATTATGTATTAATAATTAAAATATATATATATAATATATTAAAATAGTAAACTGTCATTATCATTTGTTTTAATGGTTCATAATATTTTTACTGTATTTGTAATCAAATAAATGCAGCTTTGGCAAGCTTAAGAGACTACCGTACTTTCAAACCCTGTTAAAAAAAAAAATATTGTACCAATCCCAAACCTTACATATGTATATTTAGTCTTCATTCTCTAAACTGTTAGCTAAGAGTTGAAAAACTTTTCCAACAGCAGGCTTAGACCTGCTGTGAACAGACTGTTTGCATGCTGATTTCTGAGCTTAAGTCTGGAAGAACTGTTGACAAAGCCAGGGCTGCTCATGAAATTACCCCTTTTTTATTTAGTATTGGAGAAAATTTTGTTTTGGTTGATTATATGCTGTGCACCCTGTCACAGCCATCTGTGAGTATTGATTTGAGATGAAAGAGAGATCTGACTAACAAAGACATGCATATGAGATTCTTGAGACCCTGAGAGTCTAGTTTTGTCTGTGGAAGAGAGTAAAACCATTTATACGGGCACACACATACAAACTCTGACAGAGAGATAGAGAGAGAGCAGAGGAAGTAGGACAGTGGAAAAATATGTGAGGAAAGAGAGAATGAGAGAATAAGAGAGCACAAGAGGGCAGTAGAGAGAGAGAAAGAGTGAATGGGCGTTGAAAGAAAGGATTGAACGAGTGAACGGTAGAGAGAGAGAGAGATTTTTCTCCGCTCCGCCTTCCCTAGAAAACAACCGGCAGCGGTTGGGTTGCTCAGTGCTGACTGAGTGAGATAGAGAAGCAGGGAGAAGGGAGGGAAGCGCTCGGTGCTGGAAAAGGGGAAAATGGAGCTGTGAGAACTGCCCAACAGATCCCTTCACCTTCAGGGTTATCTCCTGTCCTCCCTTGTTCTCTCCGGTGCGTGACTGCTGTGCTGAATTCACATGATGACTGGTGAGTGATCAGTCTGATTCATGAGTCTTAGGCTTGGACTGTTTTCATATTGTTCTCACAATAATAATGTGATTATGAAAACTACAAGTCTCTCACATGCGGTTATATATTCACATGCTGTGATCTGGGACTGTTTTGTAGTGTATTTGTTTGTAATTGTTTCTAACAGTGTCTGTGATGGGGGATGTTGGTCACATTAGATGTTTTGGGTCACTGGACTCATGGTTTAATTCTGTTGCCTTTTTAGTGTGGAATCACTGTGGCCAGCAGCAACACATCTGCATTTGTAAAAATAGCTGCATCTGATTAAATTAAGCTTCAATTTTAAAGTTTATTTAGGTGATGGAGGGTGTGTCATTCTTATGGTATCGAAAATAATTAGTTGATCACCTGTTTATCACTGGCTGCCAGTCATTTGTGTGTGTGTGTGTGTGTGTGTGTGTGTGTGTGTGTGTGTGTGTGTGTGTGTGTGTGTGTGTGTGTGTGTGTGTGTGTGTGTGTGTGTGTGTGTGTGTGTGTGTGTGTGTTTTTATGACCTGAGGTTACAAACTTCTCTCAACCTGTCAGTTTGTGTATGTGTGTGTCTGTAATTATATTTCAGTTGAACAGCTGCTCTCATTCATAACACTAAGAAACACGTTACACCTATGCATCCACAATATCCCTCCTTACCTGGATGTATATATTTAAAGATTGATTGATTATTGATTAATTAACTTCTGCATACCATGCAAGTGAGATGTATGCAATTGAAAATTATCTGTAGAAAGTCAAGTGGTGGTTTTGTTCCCTCAATGAGCTTTTTCTGCGTAATCCGACTCTAAAAAGTACTGTCATTGGTTGGAAAAGCTGGATATATCATGGATTTTTTAATTTCTCCTTCACTTCAATATCTTTATGTATAGAATTTATACGGCTTTTGTCAAACAGTGAAAGTTCCTGTATATTGTAGCAAAGAATCCTATATTAGAACAGAAAGTGTGTAAGGAAAGACAGATTTATTTATTTTGCAAACACTTCTAAACTGAGTAGTGAGAGAATGAGAGATGGTGTGAAAAAGAGGGAGGATTGAGAGGAGAGTTTCTCCTCACTACCAGCTGCTGTTCGACATCTCTTCAGCTGTGCTGAAACGGAAAATTAAAGTCAGATAACGTTTGATTGGAGGATATAAAAAGATAATGGGAAAAAAAGCTAGTGCACAAAAATGTTTTCTACACTTGCAATACGCACTACAAATCAAGCCCTTCTCTCTTTCCCCCTGCCTCGTTTTCTCTCAGTCGCTCTCTAATAGCACTGTCATGACCAATCTCTCTCTTCTGTTGATTTGTTGTTCGCTGCTAAGGCATGTCTACTCCTCTGGTCTCTGGGAACATGAGGAGGGTGGTATAGGGCATCATCTCCTCAGGAGCGGGTCACCTCAGAATGCTCAACCTGACCAGAGCGTCTCAGAGGTGAATGTTTCCGAGAGTCGTATCAGTATAAGAATATTAACTTCCAATGGATAGAATGGCTTCATTTTAACTGTTGGCATAGAAAGCCAGTTTATTCTGTCTGATCTATGTAGCATGTAGGACACACTCGGAATGGAATGCTACCATATTTGTAAGTGTTATGCATCAGGATAAATACGGAGGATTCTTATCTAGACATTTTAGAGCTGTTATTCCTGTCCTACAAGGCAGGAACAAATGCGGCCACGACTGACAAACAAGCTGAGGGAAAGAAAGAAGATGAGAAATGCCCTGTTTAAAGTCATCTGTGATGTATCTATTTTTCCCTGTGGAAGAAACCTCCAGCAGGCATTCTTTCCTGAAATATCTGCTAGTTAAAACGATAAATAGACATCTTATCAGTTGTCCAGCTGTAGTCTGGGGTGAGTCAGATCACTACATATGATGCGGCAGCTTACATCAGATCTTACCAGAAAACAACTCGTATTTCAATGCATTTATGTGCTGCTTTTTCATAGGTGCAGTCCTAGAAACACATTTGCAGATTTATTTGTATTGTGCTGACAGTAATTGACAGATTGTCACAGTCCCTTCGCATTGTGTCTTGTCCCTTTAAGTGGCGACATGAATAAAATATGTTTGCGCTGTGAGTGCTTTTCTCTACAGCTGTGCTGCTTCTCCGATGTTTTTTTCTGAGACCCAGATTTTACTGTGGACATCAAGTGGTGACCCAACACTGTGCTGAAGATGTTTATCACTCCTGTACCGAAACATACAAATTACCATAGCATGTGTTAATATAACCATAAAATTTATTAATTTATAATTATTAACAGTAAACAGACTGAATAGAAAAAAATGGCAATACTTTACTTAAAACCTTTATATGATATATATATATATATTTATATAAAGTTTATATGATTATAAAAGTATTTTTAATGCATGAATTATGCCTTGTAATGCACTGTATAAAGCATTGTATGGTCTCATGAATAATTGTAAGTACAGTTATAATACATTATAATGCTCATGTTATGCTATTAGTGAGTATAATGCATTAAAACTAGTTTTGGCAACATCATGCATGCAATAAAAAATTTTTTTTTCGGTTTAATGCTTTTTTGTCATCCTTTGACTAGCGTTAAATTTTATGTAATGCAAATGCTTTTAAACCTGCACCTGAACAAACAAGAGCACATACAATTATGCCAAAATGTCCATTTTGTTGAGTATCCTCATAAGTTAAAATGAGCCTTAAATGAGTTGAAATCTTAAATTAACATAAAGAGGTGTGAGAATATGGAATATTTAATATATCTTAAAGTGACAGCTGCCACTAATGCTAACTGTCAAAGAAAAAGGTAACAGAGGAAATCACTCACTGCTCTTGACTAAATAACTTTTGTAGCTTTAAAAGGGATTAATCTATATTTAATTTATAATTTATGCAGGGCAGACTGTGAAGTGTTTGATAATTTTATTCAGGTTCTATATATTTCCTACCTGTCTAACAGGTAAATATGACATGTATAATGGGTTTATGTGAATTAAATGAAAAGTTGCTATACTTTTTGAAGACAAATAAATGTTAAAACTGATTGTTTCAAATTACACTGTAATTTTTTCTAATGCATTTTAACTTTGGTTACAATATTAATGAAAGGATATACATTATAATGTACATTATGTAACATGCATTATAATGTACATTATGAATACCTTTATTATGAATTATACATTAAGACTTTAATTAAAGTGCTATCAAAATATTTTCCATTATACCTTTACCAGAATATCTGTTGAATTTCATTGGTTTAAAGTCCTATAGAAACCTATTTTGCCTCAGACAAAAACAAACAAACAAACAAACAAAAAAGGGTAGTTGTGGCTTGACATCTCACAATGTAACTATTTCCTGTTGTAAACTTCTTTCTTCTTCCCGCTGAGGCAAAAACTTGCTCAACAACCAGTTATTTAAAGCCGAAACAAGTTGTGATTGGCACTAGACTTTTTACTACAAGCTAACTTGTATTCAGTATATTCTGTCTTGTATTTTATTTATTTATTATCTTGCATGCTTCGTGTTTTGTGGGGAATGAGGGCATGCGTCACAATCTGTCTAAGCTGGCATATGTGTAATTTGGCTCGTGTCTACAAAGTGGCAGATGAATATTGTGTGCCAAAATATCAACAACAGCTACAACAGATATGGGAGGTGTTTTTGCATTCTTTTTAAACGTGCTTATGTTCATTTATTTGGTTACCCTAACTTTTATTATTTGCATTTAGCATTGAGTGAGTTTTCCCTGGTGTCTGTGAACAGACCTTTTTGCACGTGGATTTTTGGATCATTAGAGATCCATTCACGTTGCTGTTACAAGAACTCGTGCCACAAACAACCAGCTTCCAATGGAACCAGCTTCCAATTCACTACAGTTCATCAATAAAACAGATATTCACACCTCTGGGAAGGGATGTCTTTGCATGTAATGTCCTGTATGTAGATTTTCAGTCTGTCCCAGCATGTGTATGAGGACGTATATGTATGTAAACGAGTTTTTTTATGTTATCTTCTCTTTTGGCCTATTGTGTGAGTAAGCAGCAGGTAGATAGAGGGATGAATAGATGGAAAAGGGAGGGGGAGTGAGGGATGAGAGATGAATAGATGGACGGATGGCATAGTTAATGGCCTGGCTTGGGCAGGGTGGCCGACTATGGTTATGTAACTTTTAAATCGCACATATGAGAGAGAGAGAGCAAGAGATAGAAATGAGCATACTGTACAATTGTAGCTCATTTCATTTCTTAAAAATGACCCTGGCCGTAACATACAGCTATTTTAACTCTTAAGGCTCATTAACACCAACAATAAAACTATAAAGATAACAATAGGCCTAATGATAACTATATTAGCATCCACACCAGCAGACGATATCGTTCTGTTTATTCTAAGCATTTACTTAGAATCAAAAAATATTCTTAAGGTGATCCATACGATATTGTTTCACTATTTTATCTTTATAGTTTTGATGTGGGCTCTTCTATTATTTTATTTTTCGAAAGTTTTTAGAACTACTTCTGTATTGTTGTCAATGTAGTTAACGTCCTTGGTGTGTATAGGCCTTGGTAGTCTGGTGGAACAAAACAAAGGTACAAATAAAGCAATTTGGATGTCAGAAAGTGGCCTGGACTATAGAGCGTGTGCATTAGTATTTGATATAGAAATATAGAAGGTAAGATTGTGCACTGTTAATATTATACATTTAAAGTAGTATGTTATTTAATAAATATTTTATAATAAATCATTTATATAATATCAAATTGTATACAATTATCTTATACAGTTTTATTGTACAACATTTTATAAAATTGCCATTTTATTTAGTATGTTAACATTTACTCTGGGTTGTAAAATTGTACCTAACCCTTTTTACATTAGTAAAGGTACGGTACAAAAAAGGTACATTGAGTTTGTGATTCAGAATAGTGCATCATTTTGGTCAAAGCTGTAAATTCTGAAATGTTTCAACCTTATGCAAAATTTTCCGTTACCTGGATTCCTATTGAATTTACTGAATTTTACAGAGGCACAGTAAATGTGATCACCCCTTTCTTGCAATAGAAAGATACAAAGGATAATCTCACTCACTAATCTTAGGTCACTCACCCCTGTGTCTTCAATACTAGGCAGTTTTTCTTCAATCTGCACAGTTCATAAGAGCATTCTGGTGTCAAACACGTTAAATTAACAGACATTGTGCTCATTGCATCATCCGATGGCCCTCACAAACCATATATGTGAGTCACTCTTCTGTCTTAAAAAAATAAATAAAAAATCACCTCTTTGTTTTGTCTGTTCTCTCAATACTTCTCAATACTGTACTTGCTGAAGGTCAATGAGGACTTTATGCTTCAACCTCATCACATCATCCTCCTTCTCTCTCTCTCTCTATCTCCTTTTTATGTTTTCATGAGCATGAGAGAGCTTGTCTGGAATGTTTCCTTTCCAAGGTTCCATGTGTGTGCACATTCTTTGCTTTCATCCATAGAAAAAGTATTTCAGAAAAAGGTGTTTGAGAAAAGAAACAAATTGCTTAAGAGTGCAAGAGTAGCCTTGCAGCCCAAAAGAGATTTCACATGAGTTTGACACCGCATGCAAGCACGCTCTTGATTGATTCACATGAACAAGACAAAATAGTGACACATACTTTAATTTAAACATATCTATTCAAAACTGCAGTCATGTTGTATTACTTCAACTTAACATTAACATGCAAATGGGAAAAGGAGCTACTAAGAGGATTTTCCAGTTAGTGTAGTTATCCAAAGCAAAAAATGAAGACCAGTGTCATAGATTTATGTTCCATAATCTCTTTTAGCTTGGCAAGTCATTGTGTGCGTGTGTGTGTATGTGTGTGTTTGATACAAGGAAGTGGCCAGTGCAAAACAACCTTTGGTTAGCCTTTAACCAGATGCCCAGTAAACACCAAAGGCTTAACTGTTTGCTTGTGATAAGACAAAGGCGTGTATGTGTGTGTGGTATTGCTTTATACAGACAGGATTTGTTCAGGCCAAGGCTAATTTGTTTGCTATTTAGCACATTTAGCCTATTTCTCTTGAGAATGACATGTCTTCCCTCAGTCTGTCATTGTGTTGAATTTTCCCAGCATCCTTCACTCTCTGTTTTCCATCCTGGCACCTACTGCATCTTTATTTTCTTTTATATGCATATGGGGAGTCTGGCATGCATGCCTATGTGTTTCTCTGCCATGATGTAACTGTGAAATTGTCCATTTGGCCCATGTGTTAATGTCAGATGCGAGGGCAGGATATTGTGTGTAAAGCACTTGCATGAAAACTGAATCATATCCTACCTCTTTTAATTTATGAAGACTAAAAATGAAGGAATTCTGTTTTTCACTACTTAGTCATTCAAAATTGTTATGGAAACGTTGTTGCAGGGATGTTAACCGGGAGTCAACAGTGTTATTGTTTGATCTCCAAAAGTTAATATTAAATTTATTTCAACAATGCAACATTTAAATGTTTTACTGTCCATCCCACAATAAAATATATAGGGTACAATCAAAATGTACAAACACATCATTATTGGTTATTTTAATGGTGTTGCATCATTGCATCAAAATATCTAAATATTCTATGTACATTATATTTGTTTGTGCAAACTGAAACACCTGATATTTCTGAAATATATAGCCAGTATCAGACCTTTTGACTCCCTCTAGCTTTTTTTTGTCTTGTGGGGCTCCCCCCACCCCTGCCACCCCGCCCCTTTCCACATATTTTAGTCTAGATGTCATTTCCTTTCCTGCTAGGCACACAATAATAATGTCGTGGACCCTGCATCCTTTTACTTTCTGTCAAATCTATGTCTGTAATGTCTAGTCACCATTCAAAAAAATAAATTAAATAAAAAAACAGGTACTCATATAGAAGTACTTTTGTTTTTATCATTATATTTATTTTCCTATAATTTACCTGTAGTGTTTTCCTACTGATTAATGCATGAATAGATTATTATCACATTTAATTTGTGTGAATATTTTATTGCTAATAAATCATATCAGCTTGCTAATTAATCAACTACATAATTTGGGATATAACAACAGAATGCTGTTAATGATTTAATCTAAACCAATTTAATCCCAAAAAATGTGTAGAATTCAAAGCAACAGGCAATGAAAGAGGCATGGAAACTAAATGTTATCGAGTTGGAAAGGGAATGCTATCTGTTCAAATGGGGCGTGTGAGTAAGGAGGTGTGCTATCTGTTATCCCATGGGAAGTTCCCTCTCCAGCACACGCCGCAGAAGCCAGAGATCCTACAGAATTTCCCTCAACAGTCCATGTAGCGAAGTGCAAATTCAGATTGGAGGACGTAACAGTATTAGCATTAAAATGGATTGATGGAGCGCGGTTTCCTCGCATTCAGTGTAAGTGAATCTATCTGTACTTCATGCTTCAGATCTAAGCTTGTTTTGAACACTCGCTTCAGTTCTCATTAAATAGAAATGTCCACCAATGTGTTCATTTTTTATGATATTAATATGTTAATGGTTTTGAGATTTAAAAACCATTGTGTATAGTGTATAGTCATCTTTGTTTGCCTGTTTTATTTATATATATATATATATAATATATAATATAAGTAGCCTTTTCTTTAATGCATTTTTTTAAAGTGCACATTAAAGGGTGACTAGGAGAGAGTTCAGTTTAAGCTTCTTCAAAAAATGTGTCTAATATAAACTACTTATGTTGGATAGAGAAAAGTTCTTTGAAACCAGGCTACAGTATCTTCCTTATCAAAACTGTAATATTGTAGAGCTACTGTAATTTACTCTAAAACAGGTGTGTATGTCTGTGTGTTCATCACGTGGTGAGGTGAACATGCATGGACTGTGCATAGACTACTTGCATTACTGTATTTTTTTTAGTTGCCCTGTACAGTACAATAAACACTCATATTAGTGCATGTCATTCCATCCCCCTTTCAGCGAGTTTTAAAAGTTATAATTAACTAAGAAATCTATTAATAAATATTAGCAATGTGTTTGCTGTCTTTTTTGTATTGTTTGTCTCTAACCTCAAACAAATATTTTAGACAACAAAATATTAAATGTTAGGGGAATCAAATGTGATCGTTTGGGAGTGAATCAATGGAAAACATATTGATGAACCACTAATGTGAATATTGAGGGTGGTTGCTGTCCTTTGTCCCTTTACTGTCCTTGTTTTTTAGGGTCAGTGTTCAGCTGTGTATTGATTGAACCGCTGCTTCTCCTTCATCACACTCACAAATGTAGTACAGAACTGCAGATCTGCTATGCAGATTTAACGCTGAACGATTTATGAACTGTCCAAATGAGCTATAAACGGGATAGACTTATCAAATATTTTTTTGTCATCTTTGCTAAATATGATGATTTCCAGTGCCTTATGGGTTGTGCTCTTTTTTTTGGGGGGAGGGGGCTAAAATTGTACCTGTCCGCTAGTTGCCATGGAAACACTCACCTTTTCATAGTTGCGGTCCATTCGCCAAACCCCAGCAACGAAAGAGCCTATAGTACATTGATCTCTCTCTCTCTCTCTCTCTCTCTCTCTCTCTCTCTCTCTCTGTAAATGGGAACAGTGATGACAGCAAAGCCTCAGGCTGCATGATTAATCATTTTCTGCATTAATTGACATTGTGATTTTGGCCATAGCAGTATGTAATGATTAAAGGCTGTTTTTAATGTATTCAATGTCTTATGAAGTCTGCATCAGACCAGTTACTTCTGATTGAACTGTAAATGTCAAGTTTATGTTCAGTTGGATTTGTTTGGAGTTTTCAAGGTTTGATTAAAAAAAAAATGTGGACAATAATATCTATCGTTATAATTTTATTACAATAAATCACTGTACACTATTTCTTTATTTATTTTGCTATTTTATTGTGTGTTTTTGCTCTTTTATTTTCCAAAAACATTATACAATAACCATATTTTTTCTTGGAGAGTCTGTTACATCGACAACCCTTTTGACATCCCTGACCAAGTCAATAACAGTTGTCAGTCTGTCAGTTGTGTTACCACTGTTATGAGTGACCTCACATAACTTAAGTGTCTATCAGACCTGAGAAATGTCTTCATAGTGAGTGTAGACATGTACGTGTGTGTCTATACGGTCCTATTTCAGTCTCCAGCCACCCTACTAAATGTGTTTGTGTGCTGGTGACCTTAACTTTTCATTCCTATGTGAGCTTCATACACCCACACTCCATGCATTTGAAAAGAGCCTGTGATGTGCGCCCTGAATGGATGAATTGTGTGCATCAAGCAGTGTATCTAAGAGCTGTGATAGCCTGTGTGTTTGGGAGCATGTCCCTGCACATCTTCCTGTTTTTCTTTCTCCTCCTGTTTCTTTCATGTTTGTGTTCAAGGTTGCTTTGATTTGTGAACTGTATTTTGTAGTAAATGTTTCTATCCTTGCCATGGGTCACTGTGATAGTATGATGAGTGCAAGGGATGAAGAGTTTACTGATGGATGGAAATGTTCTAAAGATTATATTTTAAGAGTTGTAGTAAATGTAATACATTTCCATATTCTGTATCCCTGAAATTAGAGATGGATCTTTTGTGGATACTATTTCTTACTATTTCTGTCTTCATTGGATCAACTGGGCTTTATTGTTTAATCAGCTTAGATTCTGTTTTCAGTGTCTACGAAACTAGCCTAGAGGTTTCAACTCTAGTTTTAAGTTTTAAAAAAAGTGCTTGGCGCAACAGTAACAGCCCACTCATTCTCCTAGTGAGTCAGTGTAGAGGACGTTTGTTGTGCGAGTATAGCGTATTTCAAAATATATTATAAAGGGTTATATGGTATTAATCGATATGAATCTAATGTGCTCATCACCATTTGCACAAATATATGCACAATATGTCAGTGTAACAATGTTTAACGTTCAGGGAGGAAGGAGGCGGGAACCGGCAGACATTTAACACACTTTAATAATAAAATCAAACATAAATCCAAAACGAAAGTAATGGCGGCAGCCCCTCGCAGTCGACTGCCGCCCACACAAAACACAACATAAAGTCCCAGGCCTGGTCCTCTCTTGTCTTCACTGTCGTCGCTCCTCCTTTTAAGCCTCCGCTCCTCCGTGAGACGAGAGACCGATGGCTCGCAGGTGTCGCTCATTATCCATCACGCCACCGGCTCTCGTGACGCTCTCACGGTCCCTCGACCCCGCCCTGCTCGCCACATACCCCCAACGCCCTTCGCAGGCCGGGGGGTACTCCCGAGACTGCGCTCTACTCCCCCCCCCCCCGCCCCCCCTCCTCCGGGGGGGGCCCGATCACGGCGGCCGTGGTACCTGGGGGTAAGGACAGACGAGGCGAGGGAAAAGGAAACGGAGACAAGAGGAGCGACGAGAGAGGGGAGAGAGGAAAAAGAAAGAAAAAAAAAAAATCTTGGTCCGGTTCCCAGACACGCTGACTCTCGGTCCTCGACTGACCGAGAGACTTCCTCGCGGCGCCATGCGGTGGCACCGGACGCTGATCGCTGGACGGCTTGGCGCTCCTCCGCCTCCTGGCGGCCAGCGACGACTCCTCTCGAGGGCAGCCGGCAGCGAGTCCCCCGTTTCCTGCTCCTCCCCAGCATGGCGGACGGCAGCAGGCTTTCGGCGCGCTGGCAAACGGGGCGACTCCTCCGCTCCCTCGCAGACGGCAGCCTCCCACCTCGTCCCAGGAGCGCGGTCTCTAGCTCGCCGTCCCAGTCGATCCTCTCTCGCTCCAGCACCACCGCCTCGGGCAGACGCTCGCGGTTTTCACCCTCTCGCGCTGCCCGACCTCCGCAGCACCGCGAGTCCTCCCAGCAGCGAGGGCTCTCCGACAGCGTGTCCCTCCAACCTCCCGGGTTTCGGCACCAGTGTAACAATGTTTAACGTTCAGGGAGGAAGGAGGCGGGAACCGGCAGACATTTAAACACACTTTAATGGTGAAAATAAAACATAAACTCAAAACGAAAGTAATGGCGGCAGCCCCTCGCGGTCGACTGCCGCCCACACAAAACACAACATAAAGTCCCAGGCCTGGTCCTCTCTCGTCTTCACTGTCGTCGCTCCTCCTTTTAAGCCTCCGCTCCTCCGTGAGACGAGAGACCGATGGCTCGCAGGTGTCGCTCATTATCCATCACGCCACCAGCTCTCGTGACGCTCTCACGGTCCCTCGACCCCGCCCTGCTCGCCACAGTCAGTTATCAGCCAATGTTAGTGATTGGTTTCATTGTATCTGTTGAAAAATGTGGATAATTGTTCGTACTTATTTGCCCTATTTGTAGATTTAGATAATCTTTGTTATCATCTAATGCTCAAGTTAATCTTCAAAACATTAAATTTAACACTCACACACACATTATAATATTATATATTTTTACATGTTTTATATTGGTTGTTTATTGATAATCAGCCATATTAAGCAGCTTAATATTATTTGAAATGTTATTTTATAATATTTACTATATTTATATTTACATCACTACTGGCTAAATATCTTTGATTAATGCACGTGCATTTCATATTTGTCAATTTTAGTGACAATGTCTTTTAAAGTGTAAATTGTTCAACTAGAATCAAATCTTTAAATGTATTTTATTTTTGTACCAAGGTTTTATGGTGCTATTGATGGATGGATTGATGGATGGATTATTTTAGATTTATTATTGATTTTGTTTCATTGTGTAGAACCATCACGGACAGTCTCTAATTTGACAAATGTGTCAGTCTTCTGAATCTAGTGTTCAGCCCAAAGCAGGAGATCTAACATGACTGATCAGAGTGTGAACTCTTTTCACACTCTCACAGAGAAGACAAGATGATAGTGGATTGCCATCTTTTTGCCTCATGGGCTATAAATCTTGTGTCAAATTTGGAGAGTAAAACAAGTGGCTCTCCTGGTTCTCTTTTATAAAAGCTACATATTGATTTTGAGTCTGGTGTTGTTGAGTGACCTCATTGCGTGTATTTGTTGTTTAGTCATGGTTGTTATGTTTCTCTCCCTGATTTGGATTCATATTTTAATCACATAGTCTGTTCTTTCTGTTGTTTGCTTGTATATCAAACCGAGCAGTGTATGAAGATTGTCCAGTTACGCATCAAGGAGGAGTGAATGAACAAATGGTTCTTATGAAACGTTTCTTTTTTTCAGTGAATCAAACACACTGTATCATACAATCTGGCTTGTTTAGCTGTATTCAAATCTTTTGAGACTCAAATCATTGTGGTTACTAAATGAATGAAATGAAACCACGTTTTAGTTTTATTATTTGTCATTTATTATATAGTTTAAGCCTTTTTGTATTGCGTCCTGTCAGGGTTCTGTCACATTCGGTCTAGTTACTTCTTGGTTTTGTGACAGAGCTCTCACACTCCCCTAATGTCTTGTTTTTTGTGTGTCGGCGTGATCTGTCATGTGTGCGGGGCATGGTGTTTGGATCCCGATTCCAGTCTTGTTCGGTCTCAGTTTTATGTCGGGATTCGGACATTCATGCTCTGTGTGTTTTTCCGCTGTTGTGAGCGTGTGGGACGAGCATTCACAAGCATTATAACATATATTATAACAATATATTAAAAAAAATAAAAAAAAATGTGTTGTTTAAGTCTGCAGTACTGAGAGCGTAATCTTCTTTTCTTTTAGTCTCACTTGGTTCAAAACATGTTTTTTTTCTTTCTTTTTTTCTCACTATTACTTGCTGAAACAGAAATTTAAAAAGCCCTTTTGCAATATATCTATACATATGTATTTTTCATGTTTATTTTCAGACTGAAGCGCCTTTGGTTTATTTGATTTGATTTGTTAATTTTTTTAAATAATATTTTCTAATATTCTGGGTGCTGGAAATAAAGACAGAAAAGGATAGGGGTGAAGTGTGACTTATGTCTGGTGCGGTGTTTGAAATATTTACAGAGATACAGAGCACTGTGAAGACAGGAAGTGTGTGTGCAGGGGATGAATCCATTTGCGAAGATTCCATTTATGGGATTCTGGGTAACTGAGAAAACATGGCAAATGTAATGAAAAGGATTCTTTTTCAAGGACAAACAGGTCAGTTGCTTCTCAGCAGACTGAATATGTGTGCTGCTTTGTTTGAGGTGATAAGCATGTTTGAGGTGAGCTGTTCACAGTTCAGCTTTTGCATTAATACCTCCCCACCTCGAAAACACACATATGGTCTCTTTCATTGGTAGGAGATGGATAACATGAAAGAACTTGTAACACATGCCATTAAGCATGCACACCACATCACTGAATGCACTAACATCACACTAACAGGATAAAATGCATTCTCTCTTTCACACACACACACAGTGAACACAGTTAGAGCGAATATATTATCATTCATACGGTGTCGTTCATTGCCTCCAATGCTGACATTAACATTCATTCTGCTAGACTGATGTGACGGTTAACCTTCTAGAGACACACTCCGTGTGGAGAAGTGGTGGGTTTCCATGTGTTGGTGTCCTACATCCATCTCCTTATTAGTTTCACTTGCCTTTTAAATCAGATGTATTTCGACACATAGACACCCAAGGACTAGTAAACGCACACATACATTCTTCACAGGGTACACCTCAGCACGATCTTCTTGTCTGAACATGTCCTTTTCCTCTCTTAGGCTCACCTCTAACTCCCAGAATGCACTTTTCTCTGAAATCTCATTTGCCCAGTGGCAATATTGGGATGATCTAGAATGTTACATCACATAGTCTTGGGTCACCTTAACAAAACATTATTTATAATATGTGATACGATTGTTTATTAGAACTCAGGATAGCACTATTAATATGGTTTTATGGTTTTGTGAATTGTGCATAACGCAACATGCATTCTGGCATGAGTTTAACCAGTCAAAGAATAGCTAAACCTATTTAACATTTTCTTGGTACAAATAAAAATGACACTGTGTGTCCTTTCAATGGGTCATGCTGTCTAAAAGGTACAGTGTTTCCTTTCCTTACTAAAAGTGGCTCTGAATAGAATTGCAATCAGTGGTAATACTTTATTTCAACATTTCACTTTAGACAACTAAATCTCATTCAAGTATTAGTAGACTGTTATGTTAGGTTTAGTACAGTAAGTTGTTCTGACACCTTGCAAAGTTACTTATAGTCAATACTCTAATTAGAGTTGCAAAGTTACTAGTAGAACTAATGCTGTATGACTTTTTTAAATCTATAAATGAATCAAAGAAGGTATGTTTGAAATGTATGTATCATTATTTTTTTATTTCTTTTTGTTACCACTTAAATTTGTTAAAAAAAATAAACAATTTTATGTAGGATTTTCAAAAAAATGTTTTAGAAAGGTATAGGCAACACAACTCACTGAACACAATACATATATTCCTCTCAGTCATTTTGCATCAAATTAAATATTTCATCCATCTACCCTGACTGGTGGGTAATTTCATTCATTTCTACCGAGAGAATTTACATAACCCTTCATATTCATGGTTCCATAGTGGCTGAATTGTTGTCTGATAGTTTTTAATGCATGATTTCTTTTTATCTTCTCTGAAAAAAAGAAGGATCCGTTTTAGACGAGCCAGTGGAAAGTGCTGAATTGTTCTCTCTTTGTTTCTATGGCACTTGATCTCACAAAGTTGCCGACCAAAAAAAGTCTTATGGGATATTTTCACTCATGATCCCTTTTTCTCTCAGGACATGGTCTTGAAGAGCAGATATTAAGTCAACGTCTTTTTCATTCAGAAACCAGAAGCTCATCATTAGAGAACATTCTTTTGATGTGAAAGTTTCAAATTAAATAACTGAGTGATTGACAATTTTTTAGACAAACCCCAAACACGCATTGTTTCCTTCAAAATTTCTTTCTCTCTCTTCTAACATCCTTTCGCTCAAGCTTTTTTTTTGACAGCTATTCCCAGTACTTCCTGTCAGTGTCATCCCATCAATGTTTCCCAGTCAGGAAAACTGACGTTGGTTTCTCCCCGTTCTGGAACTCAACCTGTCGTTTGGACTGCTAGTTTGATACTCTTTCTCTGTAATGCCGCTTCAAGCATGGATCAGTTCCACAATCCCCTTTGCTCCAATTACTCTCAGAGTCCTCTGCTTCGTTTCACCTCAGCCAATCAGAAATAAACCAGTTTGTACACACATACACACACATTTTGCTCTCTGAAGCCTCAGTGGTTAAGAGACAAGGCTGGTCTCAGGAGTATAGTCTTACCTCTAAAGATCTTTGTGAAGGAGAGAAAGAAAGAAAGTGGAAGAAACATGGAAATTAAAATAAAGGAGAGGGGGAAGGGAGGTAAAGATAGGGTTCAGGGTAATAGAGTATTATAAATAATTTATGAGAAATACACAGTGACAAACAGTTGATGATGATTGTGTATGGCGAGATATGTGGGTCGCTTCCTATTCTCCCTGTGTGAGGGGAAATATGGATTTCTGTCAAGAAATTGACATTTACCATAAGCTCTTTTTGAAGAGATCATACATCACCCATGTGTTTTAGTTAATAGTCAGTGAACTGATGTAAAATAATAATCTGGTCAAAAATGAAACATTTGTCTCTTTGAAACAGTAAATAAGATGCTAAACAGATTTGAGCTGCTCTTTTTTCCATACAGGAGAAGTATGGAGTGCATGCCTCTTGAGCAAGCTGTGATGTCCGATTCAAAATAAAATGACTCTTTTGAATTTGATGTTTTTAATGAGCCACGGAAACACGGAGCAGCCTTGAATTCACTCATAAGTTATTCGAATCAGATTCTTACATACATGCTAAAGTGTGTACGTTGTATTTATACAATAAATACAGCATTTAAAAACTATAATATATAATATATTATAAAATAAAATACATTGAATGTAAATAATACTTATATAGTGTTCTAAAACAAATGAATAATGTAATCCAAAAAAATATTATACAACAATGATAACAGCAATTCCAGTTGGAACAAATTTATACTAAATCCAACGATAATTTTAGTCTGAATTCAAAAACCTTACTCAACTACTATACCAAACTTTAATCATAGCCAGATGCACAGCAACCCCAATTTTAGGGGGTATGCCGCACAACAACATGGGGGTGTGAAAATATCGACAGAATTAAAAATTTTGTGTGAAGTATTCCCTGGAGATCAGAAGATGAAGAGTGTTCTGTGCACATCTCTCTCCAGCTGACATAAAGGGATGAGTAGTGGAACTGTTCCCAGATCAGATCTGCTTTGTTGCAAGCACTAATTAGCGTCAGTTCAGACCAACACAGGCTTCATCTTAGATGAGATCTCCCACTCTAATTACAGCTGTAAACATGTTGGATTTTCCAATGATATGCTTGCTGTCTCCCATCACTGTTTATTATGGATGCGGAACATGTTGAATTGATGTGACATGAGTGGTATTGGCATTTTAAATGGCTTCATCCTTCACACCTGCATGTAGGCGCTCACAGCTTTATGATATGGTATATTATTTTCTGACTTTCGTGCCTTAACAGATATTGTAAATTATGGTATGTTTTTTCTAAACTCTATTTTAGGTTTTACGAGATAATTAGCTGTTAGAAGAAAGAACTAATCATATTGTAAGAGCACTAATCATATTCGGTGAGTGTTAACATTTATTCGACAGCTCACAATGACAACCTGTAGTGATCAAAGCACATAAACCCTTTGCTCAAGCAACTGCAAGCCTGTGTTCATTTATGTGTCATAATAAGTAATTAATGCCTTTATGCATTATATATGTCTCATGTTATGCAGAACATTTTTAGGACTAAACGTTTAGGACTAAACATAGCTGCTGTTAAGTACTAGTTTAATCAGTCTTACTTTTCCTAGTCAAATTATACCAATCCCTTTTTAGGTGACTGACAAGTTATGAGCAGTCTTGAAGATTGAAATTGGATGATTAACTTGTGTGACTAGTCTATGCATTTTATGTAACTGTTTGTCTTTTAAGGGTGCCTACGGATTTTGTCTCATTACACACTTGCTTTGCAGTTGCCATAAACACATTCGATTATCTGTCTTATTTTCAAGATAAATAATTATGTTTCTATTGAAAGCGTGAGCGTGTATGTGTGAGGAAGACACGTGTGTCACTGCTTGGTGTGTGTTTCTGTCTCAGGTCTCATCTGATGCCCAGGCTGAAGGAGTCGCGCTCTCACGAGTCTTTGCTCAGTCCCAGCAGTGCAGTAGAAGCTCTGGACCTCAGCATGGAGGAGGAGGTCCTCATTAAACCAGTCCACAGCTCCATTCTCGGCCAAGATTACTGCTTCGAGGTATAGACACCCCTATCAGTCAGTTTACCTTATATGCATGAACAAATTCACTGATCTGATCTCTCTTAGTCGTTTGTATGTTCATTTAAATTCAACATTATAGTGTATCGTTATTCATAAGACAATGTTTCCTAACCAGGGGTGTGTTTCTCAAAAGCATTTTTAACCAACTATGGTCCCAAGTTCCACTGAATTCTATTGGTAACGCTAGAACTAGTGACCATAGTTGGCTTTGGGAAATGCATGGCAGGTAATTTCCAGCGAAAAAGTAATCTTGGATTGAGTAAAAATTGGATGATTTCCAATTCATCTGATTTTTGTTTTGTTTTTTGCAAGCTTTCTATTTGACTTCTTTCATAGCTTGTGATGCCTGGTCAGAATGTGTGTGATTGTCTATAACCCACGTTCTGAAATCGGTTTTTCAACCATTTTCTAAATATAGTTCAGTTTTGCTGTTTGTTTTTTTCAGTAGCATCTTTTCATATGACTAAAGCATGGAATAGGTTTGCTTTTGATGCAAGCAAGCTGGAAGCTGTGACATTTCTCCAATTAGCTGACAGTCATCACCTTTTTTCCAGGTGAGCACCTCCACAGGTAGCAAGTGCTTTTCTTGTCGTTCCGCTGCAGAGAGAGACAAATGGATGGAGAACCTGCGACGAGCCATCCACCCTAATAAGGTAAATGTGTCCACCTGCAGAGGCACTTATGTACATACATAGGCTAAAATCATACCTGACGCAGATGCTCTGATTTGTTTGTAAAAATGTGACTCAATTTAAAAAAAAAAAGAAAACAAGAAGAGAGATCAAATAATGTGTCTGTAAGAGTGATGAAATTCAGAGTAGTTTCTTTCTCTCTTTGTTATTGGCACTTGAGACGCAGGAGAGAAACGGCAAAACATATGGCTGCTTTGAGCACGCCAAGAAAAGAAAAAAACTTCCTCATTTGACAGCTCATTCCACCAATCAATGATTAAGCAAATTAATTATTAATTACATTGGGAAAAATGCACAACCTTCAAGTTATATTTGCCTTCTTCACAGGCCGCCTGGGGATGTGTTTAATGTCTCCCCATCGTTCAGTCTTACATTTTAATTACTCAGTGAGTTTCTGAGGTGAACACCAGAGCCGAGCTTTAGAGAGCTTTGCAGTGAACAGATGATGCTTTCAGACAGATGTTGACACTGTAGTAGTGTGGAGATGATCATAGCTCAGACATTAGCTGCTGCGGCAGAAGCGCATTTCTGTCTGCCTAATTAGTTCATTATCTATGATGAGGGCGCACAATGGAGCACCTTAATACTGAGATGCGAAATCAATTGCTTTACTGGGTGTTTATTTGTGTGGGGAATATCCATGAGCACTCAAGCCCTACACAATGCCCAGTGCCCTAAATCCAGTCAACTGATGTTATAGAGCGATTCATTAGTCACACCTTAAAGGGTTAGTTCACTCAAAAATGGAGATTGTATCATTATTTTCTCAGCTTCATGCTGTTTGTGAATTTCGCCTAGGGCTGCACAATTAATCGAAATAAAACTGAAAACTTTGATATGGCTTAGTGCAGTTTAAAAATGATATAAGTAAATGCTCTGCGTGTTTCAGAGTGAAGCACGGCACTATGTTGTTTTACAAGAAAGCAGCTTATGTTTTTAGTTTTTCTGAGCAGATCAGTTTGCAGTAAATGCTTCTCCACATGAACTCATCTCTGCATCAGTTCTAAGTTTGGGTGCTTTATAAGGAATGCAACATGGTTCAACCATCTTCCCAAAATCACAACGAGAAGTGCGTATGAACTGGCTGGGGTAAACAAAATAAAGTCTTCCCGTTGTTTTTTGACTAAAATTATAGCTTATAATGTTTTCATTATTACAATATCCATCAGAGTCTCCATCATTTGTAACGTTTCACTCCGGATGTGAATGCTTCTGCATGACATCACTATTTGTGGGTGGGACACAATGGCTAGAGGGCGAGGGACACAAATTACTACATGCCTCTGGTGAACGAGGACTTTAGTCAATTTAGTGATTCACGATGGTCTGTGGCCTCAGAAATAACTGTGACATTTAGTTTTATTCTGATCTCATCCTCCATTTCCTCCTAAGTTATAAGAGGATGGAGGGACATCTATAAATTAACCTCTTTTATATTATAACAAAAGCTTAACCTTATGCAGTATGATGCAGGTCAACTTTATGGCAGTCCCTCATATATTAAACCACATGACTTCACACTGGAAAGACTATTCTATTAAAAAGGCCAGTGAATGACATTAACTGCTGAATGATGTCACACAGTATTTACTGCACCGTCCTGCTATCTTTATGGGAAGAACATGAAGTGATCCAAAATAAAGGGCTTTTTAATTCCCTGCCAAGGGTGGGTGATCTGGAGCAGAGGGTATTTAATCACTGAGCCGAAAAGCACGTCATCTCTAAATCACTGACCCTGTTAGATGCCACACTCATGCAGTAATAATCCGCCACAGCCGTGACATGGCAGCCTAACAATCCACTGACCTCACAATGCCCTTCCGTCTCTAGGACAACAGTCGGCGGGTCGAGAATACATTGCGGCTGTGGATCATCGAAGCAAAAGACCTTCCGGCCAAGAAAAAATACTTCTGCGAACTCTGCCTGGACGATGGCCTCTATGCCCGTACGACCTGCAAGCTGAAGACAGACAACGTCTTCTGGGGTGAACACTTTGAGTTCAATAACCTCCCGACAGTCCAGAACATCACCATCCATCTATATAGAGACTCTGACAAGAAGAAGAAAAAGGACAAGAATAACTATGTTGGGCTGGTGAGCATTCCAGTGGTGACTGTCACTAGCAGACAGCTGGTTGAGAAATGGTACCCGGTTAGCCAACCCAATCCAGGTAAAGGGAAAACAGCTGGTCCCATGGTCCGCATCAAGGCCCGGTACCAAAGCATGAACATCCTACCCATGGAGCTCTACAAAGAGTTTGCAGAGTACACCACCAACAACTACATGCTGCTTTGCTCTGTGCTGGAGCCGGCCATCAGCGTCAAGAACAAGGAGGAGATGGCCTGCGCTCTGGTGCACATCCTGCAGAGCACCGGGAAAGCAAAGGTAATGTGAAAGGCTAACACATTTTGACATTTAAGGGCCAGTCACACAGCCGATCATGCACGAATCACTCACAAATCACGCACAGTTTGGGTTTGTGCGTGCTTGTGCGTCGAGAAAGTATTCCACGAACATTTGACGCACGCCCGACGCATGAATCACTGATGGAGCGCGTCCAAACACGCACGCTTCGCGAACGTTCCACGTACAAGCACTTACAGAATCCACATTGTCAGTGGAATGAACGTGATACGTGCGTGGTTCATGCGTGATATGAAGGTTGGGCGTCAGTGGACGGACGTGGACGTGCGCGGTTTCGAACCAGTTACGACGCATAAGCACTGACGGCCGACGCGTGTCCCGCACATAGTCATGTGTACTCGACGTATAAACTACGCACGCTGTGCGTCGGAAAATTTTGAACCGTTCAAAACTCAAAATCACGCACATCCTTTGACGCACATCCACTTACAATTACTGACGGTCCACGTTCGTTCCACTGACGAATCACGCATACGACGCATACGACACACACTCCGCGCAGAAACGAAAATCTGTGCGTAATTCGTGTGTGATTCATGCGTTTTCGCTGTATGACTGGCCCTTTAGCTAAGGGATTTTACACCTGTGGTCCAGGGAAGTGCTAAAGGGTCTGTGGAAAAGCTAAGAAAATAAATAATTAGATAAAATAAGTTGTTGTACATGTGCGCGTGCGTGTGTTTGTGTCTGTGTTTATGTGTATATAAACAAAAGTCTTAAGCACATTAGTATTTTCACCCCAAAAAAAGGGTTTTAAGCCTGTGCTGTAGCTTGACCGTGGGAAATATTAGTTTGCATGTCAAAACATTCATTTTGGCATTATTTGTAATAATCCAATGAGATTTTTGCATTCACGATGAGTCTGACAATAGCCAATGCTCCACACAGAGATCTGATCTCACCATCATCGAGTCTGTCTGGGATTACATGAAGAAACAAAAAAAACTTCTAGACAGACTAAATCCAGAAGAACTGGGCCAGTAAAAAGACTATGAATATATGTCACGTGACTCCTAATGACCTGAAGAGATTTAATATTTTTGACTTAAAACTTTAACTTAATTAAAGTAAAATTACTTTAAACCTTTATATTATTTCCAGGGCTGGCACAAGCTCATCTGATGTTCTTGGCAAAACACCATTGTGCAGGGTGTCCGCGGGGTTGTAAAAGGTAGTAAAAGGTAGTAAATGAAATCAGCCAAAATTAAGGCCATTAAAAAGTAGTAAAAAGTAGTAAACGTCTTTTGACGAGGTATTAAATTTTCGAGCCAAATTTTTTTAGATATATTTTCAATTTGTGTTAAGTGCAGGCCTTTCTTTTAAAATTCGCGAGGATTTATTTAGATGTTGAAACTAGGACCTGAGCGATATCACGCGAGGTTGTGTTTGTTCGCGCGCGCCCAGTGCATTGCGAGCTGAGGTGAGTGAACAGCAGAGTGAACAGACTACACTGCAGCTGAGGCGTTGTGGTGTTTATGTGCGGCGGTAAAGTCACTCTATTCTTCTCCCACTTCAGCGGACACTTACTGTCATGTATTTCGGTAGAAGATTCTCCGATCTGCGACACAAACTATCAGCGAACAAGTTTAATATTTTGAATAAATAAGAGAAACTAAATGCATGCGATACTTTTTTTGTGGTTGCTGTGCGTCACTTGACAAGCATGACGCGTCGCCATGGAAACACACACATAAAACAGCAGTTTTGAGACGTCACAAGGAAAGCATGTCGAATAGCGGCGCGGGGCACAAAGTAACACTTTTTGGTTTTGGCCAAATAATGAACAAAGTAATAGGATTAGACAAACCATATTTTTATACAAACAACATGCAAGTCTCTCCTGCACATTTCACCTATCGTTTATGTGCAGTATCGCCAAAAGCATAAAATGAGTAAAATGTTACTTACCCCGTGAGCAGGGCTAGTTGTAACAGACAGAGGGTTATTTGTAACGCATGTTATGCAATGGATGTTCATTCATGTATTTTTATTTCTTACAAAAAGTTGTCTTGATGATCATAAGCATAACTTATGAATTAAATATTATATATATATTTTTTTTTTTTACATTTTGTTTATGCTTTGAACATTAAAACTTTTTAATAGGTTAATACAATGCAAAATATCTGATTATTGATATAGGCTATGCAATGTTACAACTAACACTGCGGTGTCGTGTTTACCTCAGGACCGGCTAGCAGTCACTATGTGTTTTTCACATCTTTCAAAATGGTACCATCTTTTAGCCAAGAAGATGGTAATTATTGGACTAACATACTTTCACACACTTTGTAAATCGAAAAACAACTACTACAACAAAAAATATTTACATGCTGCCAAAAGAGTTTTTCCTGTGGTTCTCCTCCAAACTTCGCTGAACTTTCTCGAAAGATGGCCAGAAGACGTGTGCAAACAGTGTGGTGAAAAGCCCGTTAGTACATCATATTTAATCATATCCTTTGCAACTATCTAAAAAGTCTGCGTTACCATTTACCCCGCATTACTTTGTGCCCCGCGCTCCCCTAATACTGACCTTATTTCAGCAAAATTCATTATTATTTTACTTGATTTATAGATTCAGTATTTTAGATGTATTATTGATGCATTTAAATGTATTTTTGACTGTCTTCTTACTTTTAGTCTAGTCGTCTAATCCGTTACAAAACTTTAGTTTAAATGACTCACAAATCAGTGGCGTTTCGACTAGTCGACTAGTCCGTAGTGTTTAGATCTAGCAACTAAACACCACTCTTTCAATTCCAACGATGGCTTTGGAGAGCTGTTTAGAAATGTTTCCGGACTCCGACATAGCGAAATCCTTCGCTTTAGGCAAGAATAAGAACGCTTACATGATCAAATTTGGTATTGCACCATATTTTAAGTAGAAAAACTGGTGGAGACCGTAAACCAAGCAGGGCTGTTCATCGTAATGTTCGACAAGAGGCTCAACCAATCCTAAAAAAAAATGGAGGATGGTTATGTCGGTCAAGATAATCGCAGTGACGCTGGTATTAAAAAATATTTTGAAGGTAGTAAAAAGGTAGTAAATTCAACTTAAGAAGTTCTGTATAAACCCTGATTGTGTTTTTCCCCACTTCACACTCACAGTTAAGCACGATCTTTGAGGTGCATATGTAAAACTAGAAATTTTGTTTAATGATAAAATTACACCTGAAATCCTGTCCCTTGCACGTGCACAGCTCTTCGTAGTGGTCATCAATATTATAAATATTAATATATGTGGTACTACTACGTAGAATGAAGGAAAGTTCATTTAGATTTAGAATAACTAATGGGGCGATAACTTTTTGATAAAAGTGTAAGTGTAATAATTCTAAACAAATTAAAAATGAATTCATTAATTTATATATTTTTTTTAAATCTCTCTTTCTTGCCGCCCTAGGTGGCTGCCAAGTTCAACTATAGTCCTATATATACACCGATATATTTTATATATAAAATGTAATTTATTCCTGCATCATTAGATTCTTCAGTGTCATATGATTCTTCAGAAATTATTATAATAGGCTGATTTGGTGCTCATCATTTATTTTTATTGTCAGTTATGCTGACAATACAGTTATGCTGCCCTTTTTTCTTCCACTTCATTTTGGCCTTTTCAGGGTTTTTTGATAAATAGATAGTTGGTTACAAAATAACAGCATTTATTTGCAATAGAAATCCTTTGGAACTTTATCAGTTTAATTTGTCTTGCTGAATAAAAGTATTAATGTCTTAGAAAAATAATCCCAAAACTGACTCCAAACAGTAGTATGATCCTTTATAAATCTTGACATAATTTTGTGGTTCAGAGTTAGAAACCATTGAATAGATTTGTTAAAAATCATTTATATTTAGAATACTAAACTAATATTTAGAATACTTTTCAGATTATTATGAATAATGCAAACATTCATTATAAAACATTATGTTCATAATTTATGAATTTATATTTAAATGAGTTATTTATGTGACCATGTATTTACTTTTTGGAACTATTACAAATCAATTTAGGCCTTTTCCCTGACCCTTGTGTGTGTCCCTGTGCGTTTTCCCTTTTCACTGATGCTGTTATTGAACTTCAGAGGTCACGGTGAATCAAAACCAATCCAATTCCAGTTTGTTATCTCTGCTTTAGTATCCCGCTGTTATTTCTTGCTGTTTGGGTTAACAAAGGGATACTACATTAAAGAGATTGCATGTAGTTTGTATTGGCTACATCTGTGAATCTTTGTATTTATGTGCGTAGGATTTCCCATGCTGAGAGGTATTTCAGAGGGATTATCTCCCCCTGGTTCTCACAGCCTTCCGCAGGATCCAAAGAGCAAAATAGCAAATCTCCCCATTATACCATAAGGGAGGGATTAATATGGCTGCTCTTATCTGTATTGGCTGCTTTTTAGTTGGTCTGGTCCTGATTGGCAGATCCAGGGTTGATGTAGATGGTATGTTTGCAGTGACTCACAGGATGATATAAACACAAAAGCACAATGACCTTAGATGGAGGTGGATAAGCTTCTAGTATATGTACGGCATTTAGTGAAGAACGTGTTTACCCTGCAATAATGTCATTGACTGTTTGAGGAAAAACAGGACAGACAAAAAAATGTAGATATGAAGCTGAGTTTTTCTGTTCTGAATATTCTCATTATCATAACCTGTGTATGGAGTCTAATTAGACAAAGTAAGCATGAAACAAGATTTTCGAACAGTGAATCGCCTACGATGTTTTTAATCAGGGTCTTGTCAGCGTGAGGGTCATTTCAATGGGCAGCTCTTGGAAACCTGATTTATTACTGCCTCACAGTCCGGTGTTTTTAATCCAACATCTTGCAGTCACCCGTCAAGTAGTTGAACTGGTGCCATTACCTTTAGCTGGGGAGAATCAGTGAAATGAAGCGTGAAACAGGTTTTTTACTGTGGGGTGGACTTCTCTGTGGCTATATTCATTTGTGTTGTCAATGCAAATCTTAAATTAATTGTTACTTATAGTGAGGTATTCAGCTTCAGCAGAGGTCGGATGTTTTTGGATACATTTCAACTGCACAATTATCTTAGAAACATCAAATCTGTTGGGAAGTTGCTTGTGGATAGTTTAGAGATATTTATCAATCAATTTCTATTAACTAAATCAAATCAATATTAGGTGTGAACAAAAAGTTGTAAAACAACTTTTGTTCTTGATACACATGCGCATAGTTTTTAAGGCAGCTTTAGAGGTTTGGATTTTTATTATTTTTTTGCCTAAGACTTTTGCACTGCACTGTGTGTATGTGTGTGTGTGTGTATATATGACTTTTTAAACCGGGTATACCGAGTGGCATGTCATGTCAAAAATGTGCCTGGTGCACATCCGTTGGATGGGTTTATAATAAGCGACTGCTCCAGACAGAATGTTAGCTTTTCAGTTGCTTAATTTCATGCCATAGCAACACACCTAAAGTATTCCTAATATGTTTGACCTTTTATTGAAGGTAGTCCACATTCCCCTTTTGATGCCTTCACAAGCATCCATAAAAGCAGTTGAGTAGGGAGGGATTGAGAGATGAGGAGACGTGGAGGTTCAGGAAACAAGGAATGGAACTTTAATAATAAATATAAACTAAAACGGCATGTATCATGCAAAATGTTTAATATAAACATGGAGAACTCTGACAAGGGGAATACAACTATACACTGACAAATACTGACACAGACTGAGGGAATCTTGGGGTTTATATACAAAAGGAGGGAATGAGACACACCTGACAAGACTAACAAGGTGACTGATGACGCAACAGGTGAATGGAAAAACAAGGGAGAACACGGAAGGAAACGTAACACTCGAAATACGGTAGGGACAGAATATGCTCTATTTTTGTAAATCTGCTAGTTGGCACTAATGTCGCAGAAACTACATGCTTCACCTATAAACAGTATGGCACATCGGCTGAGGACGCACATCTAAATCAGATACAACAAATAAGAACACCATGGCAGGTGTCAATTTAAATGTATGCCAGTGTTTTTATTATTATTTATAATTAAATGTAAGTATAGTTTAATAAACATTAATAGCATATTATCAATAAAATATAAGTATTCTTTAAAAATAAGTTGAAATAATGAATGGATGACTTTAACAAATGCATAGACTATCAATTTATAGCCTCAGATAGTTATAGTTTGCTTACAGTTGATCTGTCTTTAAGTTTATTTTTTATAAGTTTGCGTTAAAAATAGATGTCTTTGTGGAGAAAATGAAATTCATCCCTGGGCATGAAATCTCCCATATGCCAGTAACTCGGAATGATGATGCCGATAAATAACAACAGAATGTAGACTCCAAAGCTGCTGTGGATCCATTTACCCAAAACCAACTATTTTTCACAGAAGGTCATCATAAACTGTCAGTTGCATCACTCATATCCTATATCCTGCTCTTGTCCACTGTTGTCCTGGATCCCATGGGGGAGATCAGGCCTGTTAGTTTGATGCTGTTAATTACTGCTCCTTAATTACTCTGCTTCTCAAAGAAGCCCTGAGGGATATGGACAGCAAAAAAACGGTAACACCGATGGAATCATTCAGGCTGTCCAAGGTCATTTGTTTTGAGGACTATATTTTAAAGTGTAATAATATTTCACATTGTTACTGTTTTCGCTGTTTTTGATCAAATAAATACAGTCTCGGTGAGCATAAGAGACTGATAAAACATTAAATTCTTGATTAAACTTGTTTTTGAAAATTTTGTAGGTACATTTATTGATATATTGGTTAATATATCAGTAAATGAACATGATTAAATATTTTTCTTTCATTTAGTAAAGAACTGTGTGGAAACATGTGTGGAACATTTTTGACAAGATTTTAGTTAGTAAAATCATGGTTGAAATGCTTAAAATTGTCCATCATCTCAAAAATGCGTAAAAATGTTCGGATATTTTAGCTATATTGCTCAACCTCAGTTTTGACTTAAATGAGCGTTTCATTCGAGCAATGAAGACTCAGTTTAGCACTTCAGTTTCCTAACACCGTGTCTCTCTGCCTTAAGTGTGTATTCTCAGTGTGATTAAATCACTCAATTATAGCTAAATAGTCATGTTATGAGCGCTTAAAGCAGATGTAGAGGATGTATTTTGGGAGTTCTTAGTTCTACTTCGGCTGGCTTGTTCTCTGTCTCTGACTGGCACAAAATTTGACAGACCAAAATGAAATTGGACTAAATAAGGTTCAAATGAAGATGACGCAGACTTGTCTGTGTGAATAATACTGCTTGTCTGTTTATGTTCTTTTGAAAAGTCTGGACACGGTTAGTTGAGCTGCTGTGACAGATTCACTAGGAAGGATTATCTGAAGCAATCTTAGCACTTGAAAATCTCTCACTCTTATAATACACTCAGTTTGTTAAGGTAATGTAGCAGTGGTCACATTCTATCGGTAGGCAGATATGGTGGCTGCATTCCCTGAGACCAATGTGCTTGTGATGTGAAATGTGGAGAAGAAATATCCCACAGAGACCACAAGCCCAGAAGGAGAAAATATAAACTTATTTATCACTTGCTTGAGTGTCATGTGGGGGCGATTTTTTTTTTTTTTTTTCTTCACTTTTTTGTTACCACCAATAAAGTTTAAATAAAGGGTTCCCACAATCATGGGAAACCTGGGAAAAAAGTTTAAAAAAAATTTGTTCTAGCTGTCCTCTAAAATGTTTCATTAATTAGATATTGCTCTCTGAAAATATTCTAGATTTAATTTTCATTTAATTTTATGCATAGAATGTTTTCTTTGTCACAATCTAATGTGTACGTCAACATGCTATGAAGAACATAGTTCATAATGCATAAATACACACACACACACACATATATATATATATATATGTATGTGTGTGTGTATAGTTATGTATTTTGAACCATGTTCTTCATAGCATGTTGACGTACATTAGATTGTGACAAAGCAGCAGCTCAACCTGCATTTTCCATCATTAACTTCCTTACAGACATGAGACGAGAGTCATTATCTGCATTTTCCTTCAGTGCGCATATCTTTCCTCTCCTCATCCGTCACCCTTTCTTTTTTCTTGTTTTCTCCCAATCCCGCTGCTCTCTCCCCCTGCCCATCACCTCTCTATCTTCTTATCTTGTCTTAGACTCATGCTCTGCCATTCTCTCTCTCTCTATCTCGCTTGACTGCACTTTAAGGCAGGCTGGCTCTGAAAGGATGTCATTTCTGGTCTGAAGCAGCACATTGCCCTGACAGCTATTACAGAAGCCGTGCTTCGCTGTAGATGTGACATCCACTTCAGCGTGCTCTCCATGCACACACACTTTAAGACACTTTTCATGCATCTCAAGACTTTGAGGTTAAACAAGGTATTAATCGGTTTCGTGATATGATGTAAACGTGATCTCATGTCGGCGCACTATTGCAACACACGTGATTATGGCTGGCAAAAGATGATCACGTGGATGGCAAAATGTGAGACCCAATATGCAGATATTGACTGCACAATATAAAACATAGGCCTGTAGCAATCCTTACATAATCATCTGATTATCTCTGAAGTGATCCATGCCACACTTGCATGAAAGTATAATGCTTCTGTATTATGCTACCCATATTTATGCTACTGTATTCTTATAGGGTTCACCCAAAAACAAAAAAATATCATCAATTACTCACCCTCATGTCGTTCCAAACCCATAAGACTTACTTTTACCTTCGAAACACAAATTAATTAATATTTAAAATTAAATCTGAAAATTGACATTCCACACAACAACCACTTTGTTGCTTCAAAAAGTTCATAAAGAGATTGTATAATGAATTAGTTTGAGGCAGAATGTCATGATTGTTACAGCCCCAATAAAACAATTTACAATTAAGACATGAAATGTAAGTAAATTGAGGTGATAAAACCGAAATCTAGGTGGGGTGTGTTGATGAGATGCAGACAGTTTAGCAAGTATAAGAAGGTAAATGTTGAGGACATGTTGTTGTGTGTTCCTTTAAGCGATGTCTGTTTGACCCACTTTAGTCATACAGCACAACAATCAGTCTTATCTCAGAAAGCACGCTAGATAAAGCTGCCCTGCAGCCTAGCATTTCATTAGCAGAACATTTCTACATTTCACTGAGGGTCGTGAGCGCACACATAGACACACACAGCTGTGCCAAACATAATCATACGCATATTTGCACACTTGCAATAGAGAAAACTCAAGGTTATAGAGTGTGGGTAGATTGAGAGCAGAATTCATCACTTCTGTGATATTTGACTTCTCTCACACTCACATATACATTATGGCATACGCTGGCTCTCTCTCTCGCGACCCTCCTTTCATATGCCAGCTAAATAGCATCTGACCTCTTCTGACCTCTATTTTTTTCAAATGGAAAGGGGGCGAGATAACAACTAGTGTTTCCGTTTACAGCTTGGCTGTACATAAAAAGAGAAATGTGCTGAGAATGACATGAAGTAGTGATGAAATTGGAGGAAATGTATTCATCTTTGACATTTAATGATGGCTTATTTTAGTTTTTCAGTAGGTCATGTTGAACTAGTACGTGTGCTTGATAGAGTTTAGTGCTCATCTTGTGTGTGTGGGGGTAAATGGCTTACATGGAATGTGGTGCGTAACTGGTACACATGCACTTTGAAGGCCAATTTGGACATTTCACATTTGCTATTAAATAAAACAAATTATTCATTTGTTCCATTATCTAGCACTAAAATATAATTTCTTGAAGTCAGCAGCAATATTTTTATACTTTATTAATTTTACTTCACATTTACATTAATATATTTTCCTTTTTTTTTAAAGTATGGAATCTGTTAATCTATTAAATGAACTAATCATTAACTTATCAATCAGAATTTCATTTTGTTAGAAATCTCTGTTGTGAACAAAGTTTCATCAATTTAATTGGCTACTGCACCCAAAAATTTAAATTCTGTCATCATTTACTCACCCTCGTTGTTCCAGACTTTTATGACTTTCTTCTGTGGAATTTAAAAGATGAGTAAATTAAGAAAAAATCATGGAAAATCTGTGGAAACTCATTGGTCAAATGTGAGGGAATCTCTGTGACTCTCTCTCCCCATTGCTTATATTGTCTCTCCCCAAGAATATCTTCACACAACTGTATTAGTCATCATCTGATAACTTTAGATTAATGAGGATGTGTGTGTGTTTGTGTGTTGTAGTCTTAGTGACCTTTAGTTTTATTCAAAAGCCTTTGATAGAGTCGCATTCGGCTATACTGACTAACACAAACAAACACGGACATTCAAAGATGTCATGCACAAAGAATGGACTTTAAAAGGACTCTCGCCTTATTTTGTGTTCCCATATAAAAACATTTATGAGGAATTTTTACTCCTTTACCGAGGTGGCGTAGCCATGATACCGATTATTCAGTAGTTATGAAAAATATAAAAGCAGTTGAACATTCTTTTAGTTCAATATTAGCATAGTCAATGCTCAGTACTTTGGTACTGTTATTTATGTATATAACACCTAATTCTTAAAAGAGCTAATGATATTTTCTAACCTTGAACTTGGAACTTGAATAGAAACCCTTCTGCATTTTTACATTTTCATTAAGATGTTTTTTAATGTTGATTAAGCTGCTTCCCAACTGGGGACCATTGGCTGTCTCCTACAGTGTAGGTGATTTCAGGTTTTACTACCCTTCTGGGGACATTTGGTGAAAACAATGTAGGCAAAATCTCTCTCTCTCTCTCTCTCTCCTTCTCCCTCTCTTTCTCAGCAGAGCTCACAAACTGCTGTCTCGGTCAGATGGTTCCTTCTTTATGAGTTTTTGCTCCCAGGGAATGCAGACAGACCTGAGGGATTTTATCTCTTCTTTTTAATCCTTCCATCCTCTCTTTATAATTTTTTTCCTGTGTGCAATGTATCTTTCGGCTTTCTTCTGTTCCCCTGTGCAATGGCATTGCTTTCCTGTGCAGCACCTATTTTTATGCACCTGTTTTATTTTTATTTTTCTGCTTTCCTTTTCATTTTAGATTAAAATTTATGTCTCACTGTGTTTAATGTCTTCTCCTCGCTTTCTCTTGTCTCAAATGTTTCCTGTGTTTCTTTCTTGTCTCATTCTGATTAAGGGTGAGCTATAGTCTAGCTGATTAACTCTGACAGTAATGGACAATTCTCTTGGCCTTTTCTTAATAGTGCACACTACTGTGTGAGCGGAGAGTCTCAAGGCCAATGAGCTCTCCAGCTTCTTATACATTTAAGAATTAAAATGTGAAAAGCTTGAATGAGTATTGTTTGTATTTGCTTTCCTGGCAACACCTGCCATTGGTTCAAATTTGCCAGGTATAAATATGTCTTACCCACCATGAAAACTTGGTGCATCGTTTTTTTAGTAAAAATAAATATATGTTCTTGTGACAATGTGATATTTAGCTGTCGATCACAGCATACTTTGTTTCAGTGTGAAATGGCACCTCACATTTTTGTTTTGATGTCTCAATGCAAGGTGTTTAATACATATACATACACATAAGTTCTGGGGGGGGGGAATTTGTTAGATAAGCTTATAATTGTAAAATAAGATAAGCATTTTTAGAAGGTGTGGACAGTCCTTTAATCCGAAAGCAGGGTTTCTACGATCATGGAACACCTGGAAATAGTCCAGTCCAGTTCAGTTACCATGGCGACCGTTCCCCACATCAGCGCTCGTGAAGGATTTTTAAGCTCTGAGGTCACCGTACATCCACACTACCCACACTCCCTTTCTCCTCTATCCCAAACAAATGCTTTTGTTTTGACTTACATAATACCCTATTATCTAGAGTCAATACATTTTTGGGATTTCTCTGAAATAAAAATATAAAAATAGTTATAAAATATTCTCTCTAATCAGTAATTATAAATAAAAATAACACATAGTGTTGAAATTCTAAACATCGGTGGCCAAATCTTTGTCCACATTTACCGTGAATGGAGCTGTGGTACTCAAACTGAGCTTGAGACATGACAAACTGTTCTGGTATCCTAAAAAATAAAACAAGAAAAACACTACAGTTCAGTAAGACTTTTTATGATTTTCTTTGTCTCTTATGGTAACCTAGGCTGCATTTATAAAACTGTAATATTAGAATATGTTAGAATAGTATTACAATGTTAGAATAGTATTACAATTTAAAGTTACAGTTTTCTATTTTAATATTTTATTTATGTAATATTTTTATTTTTGTGATAGCAAAGTAGAATTTTCAGCACTATCACTCCAGTCACTTCAGTGTAACACAAACCTTTGAAAGAGACGATTCAGAAATCCATTGCCGCTTGTATATATATTCTAACCCGTCAACCATGTGATCAACGAAGATATGCTTCAGACTGTCTGCTCTTGTGTGGAAAATTTCTAGTTTTGTTTATCTTTCTTAGCCAATCAGAATCATTTAACCGTCATCATTGACATAGTTAATACCCTCTGTTAGAGTATAATTGCTGTAACAATGTTATTGTAAGTGGGGCGGCCTACGAACTCCTTGTGAGACCTGAAGCTGGCTTCTGCTGATGAAACTGCAAACTAAACTTCACTAAAATTTCTTCTATTGACTCCTGGTCTTCATTCAACATATCTGGTCCTCGGGTCTTAACTGTAAATTTTTTTAGAAATGTTTCTCACTCCAAATTTTTACTTTTAATGTAACCTCATTAGATAATAAATGTTGGTGATGGATGAATTTATCCATGGATCTGGATCAGTTGAGAAGAAAATAATGAGAACGAATAACTTCAGGTTCTGGTTTGATGGTACATTTTGACAGTAAGTGTCGGGACAGGTTACGTGCCAGGCTTGATCTTTAATCCTTGTACAGACCTCTGTTCTTGTCATCATTTAAACCACATAACTGAACAAATCCTTGTTTGAGAGAGGAATAGATCATTTCCCCTATGTTGTGCTTTCTAGATACTTAATTTTTGCAGGGTTAACTGTTAAGCTTTATTTAAAAACATACACAGATTATAAGACTTACTAGTATACAAAACAAGTATGTTTTTTAACCAAAAGGGCCTTGTTGAATCATGCACACAGCACCAAAGTAAAATTTTAACAGTTTTTCTTGCTTGATCATTTATTTTTGGTTTTGGGAACGGGACATTGATGTATGTGTCTTTCCTTGGCATTAGACTGTGTTGACCAAAACAACACAGTAGTGCTGGATAAAAACCATATAGCCTCAGTAGCTCCATTGAGTAAAATAGGATTTGAGGAGACCTTTTGCTAAAAGAAAGTTTAGAGTGGTAGACATTTTCTGAAAAAGAGAAGAGAGGTTTGTTACGTGATTTATGAGGAGATATATTCTATAATGAGAATAATATGATGGTATTAGTTTTTTTTCCACAGACAATAGACTCTCAGCCACCGTCTACATGGAGCCAAACATGACTCACCACTGTAAATAGAGGCTGAGACACACATTGAATCTTTTTTAGGACGCTGAGCTCTGGGCTGCGTGTGTGTGTGTCTGCGCGCCACACGTCAACAGCAAGTAGACTGATTTTTCTGTCTAACTCCCATTTGCTGGTTTTGATAGGCTCCCTGCCAGATAGCTTTGATCAGCACTAGCATCTCCCTTTCCTTCTCTTTTTCTTTTCTTTCATGTCCTGACAGACATCAGTAGCACAACAGCTTCGATTATAGACCCTCCACGCAATCTCTCCATCTACTCTGCTCTCTTTTTCTTTTTTTGTAATCATTTTCTCACACATCAACATGATTTTGTTATTGTGTGTTTTTGTATAGGACTTCCTGACAGATCTGATGATGTCGGAAGTGGATCGATGCGGGGAAAATGAGCACCTGATCTTCAGAGAGAACACACTGGGCACTAAAGCTATCGAGGAGTACCTCAAACTGGTCGGACAGAAATATCTGCAAGATGCACTGGGTAAGAGCTTTTGTGTGTGTGTGTGTGTGTGTGTGTGCGTGTGTGCGTGTGTGCGTGTGTGCGCGTGCGCGCGTGCGTGTTATTTTCTGACATCATATCTGTACCATTTGTTTTTACCACCTCTAAGTTACTAAGTGACAGGACCACCAAAATAAATACATTAAATAATTATATATAATACTATACAATGTTTAGTCTGCCAGAATTGAGATAGGGGAAATTTTATCTTTGTAAAATGTCTGTCCAGCACAAACACTACAAAAATAGAGACATTTCCAATGTTTTTTTTCTGCTAAGTTCCACATATTCCTTTTAGATAAGATTAAATAGCCATGAAAACATGCACACACATGCTTTCAACTTTGTGTAGGATTAAGGCCTGTGTTCATTTATACCTCCTTATTTTAGGAATAAAATGTGTAAATGTCTATAATAGCCATCTACAAAATAAGAATACACGTTGCAAATTTCACACGTGTAAAAATATCAACTTTAGGGAATCTAATAGCGTACGTGTGAATGTGAGTGAATCTCTCTTTAGATTTGCATTAAGAAGCCATTTGGTGGTGCTGAATAATGTATCGTTGTTTTTCTTAGATAAATGTGACTTGTGAAGTGCTGCTGCTGAATTATTAAATGGTTCAATCTTAAAGACTGACTAAGTCCCTCAGACATCAGAGAAAGAGAAGGACTGCAAAGAGTGCAGATTACGGCACATGGTTACATAAGTCGCATATATGTGTAAGGGATGGACCTTTTGGTCATTTCATCTATTCTAGTTCTCAAGAGATACAGCAACCAAGTACTTGAGCACATTGCTGTTTTTTCACTTGTTCAGTTGTTTGAATTTTTTAAAGCAGATCTCATTTTCTAATTGGTCACAAGATAACACTAAAACCACCTATCACAAACTTAAAACTAAGTTATTTTTTGTGTAAATAGTTCTGAAATGAGAAATGCTATGAAAAGTCAATATTGGTTTTCTTGATTGTTCATTATTACTTACAAACACATGAGTACTTTGGTGAACTAAATTATCAATTGAATAAATTACTGCAAAAATAGACTGTTTATTTGATTATACTAAACATTTGAGCGATTAGTGTCATATGTGTGACCTTGAATGAGTTGTCTGGGTTTTCCTCTGACTTTTCCAGTCAATATGGGGTTTACCCAACAGAACTTTGTTTTGTACTGCTTTATAGTGAGATTATAGTAGACAATTCTAGGAAGTCAGCTTCCACCTGCCATAATCACTGGTATTTGTTCCAACGCCAACAATAATACTCAACTTGTCATCTGTGTTCCTATTGTAAGTTATAATCTACTTTCCAAAAGTGTGTGTGGTCCTGGTCAAGACAATCTCCTGAACTCCAAACTGAATGTCATAATGGGAAAGAAAGGTGATTTAAGCAATTTTGAGCGCGGCATGGTTGTTGTTGCCTGAGTATTTCACAATCTGCTCAGTTACTGGGATTTTCACGCACAACCATTTCTAGGGTTTACAAAGAATGGTGTGAAAAGGGAAAAACATCCAGTATGTGGCAGTCCTGTGGGCGAAAATGCCTTGTTGATGCTAGAGGTCAGAGAAGAATGGGTCGACTGATTCAAGCTGATAGAAGAGCAACTTTGACAGAAATAACCACTTGTGAACAATTTGTAACAATAACAATTTGTGAAGCCACAACATGCACAACCTTGAGGTGGATGGGCTACAACAGCAGAAGACCCCACCAGTTACCACTCATCTCCATTACAAATAGGAAAAAGAGGCTACAAATGGATCAAGCTCACCAAAATTGGACAGTTGAAGACTGGAAAAATGTTGGCTGGTCTGATGAGTCTCGATTTCTGTTGAGACATTCAGATGGTAGAGTCAGAATTTGGCGTAAACAGATTGAGAACATGGATCCATCATGCCTTGTTACCACTGTACAGGCTGGTGGTGGTGGTGTAATGGTGTGCGGATGTTTTCTTGGCACACTTTAGACCCATTAGTGCCAATTGGGCATCGTTTAAATGCCACTGCCTACCTGAGCATTGTTTCTGACCATGTCCATCCCTTTATGACCACCATGTACCCATCCGCTGATGGCTACTTCCAGCAGGATAATGCACCATGTCACAAAGCTTGAATCATTTCAAATTGGGTTTTTTAACATGACAATGAATTCACTGTACTAATATGGCCCCCACAGTCACCAGATCTCAACCCAATATAGCATCTTTGGGATGTGGTGGAACGAGAGCTTCATGCCCTGGATGTGCATCCCACAAATCTCCATCAACTGCAAGATGCTATCCTATCAATATAGGCCAACATTTCTAAAGAATGCTTTCAGCACCTTGTTGAATCAGTGCCAGAATTAAGGCAGATCTGAAGACGAAAGGGGGTCAAACACAGTATTAATATGGTGTTCCTAATAATCCTCTAGTTGAGTATATATATAGTATATCACGGTTCACAGGATCTGAAGGCCACTGATCATCTGACTAATTTCTGAAAGGAAGATGATGAACGAGGAGTCCACTTCCATTCTAGTTCAGTTGGATGTCCACGTGGTTTATTCTGCACTAGTTTGATTTTTCTCTGATGCTTTCATGCGCAACAGAACAGAAGGGGGAAAAATCGACCAGTACCTGCTCTTAGTCTCTGTGGAGTGGGATCTGGCTGTGCTGTTTATTTGGGATCGACAAAAAGTTTGTTGAATATTCCCAGGATGAGTTCTTTCACTAGTTGCTTCATAGGGGAAAGGGATTAGAATGGCGATAAGCTCAGGTGTGCTGATGTTCAGTCCTGCTAAAAATGTTCATGTCAAAATTTATCAATATAAACTTACAATTTATGTTAAAGCGATTAGACATTACATCAGATTTATTTAAAATGCCTTTGTCTTAAATTTTTTTTTTCCCTCTTTCATCCACTGTAGGGGAGTTTATAAAGGCTTTGTACGAGTCTGATGAGAACTGTGAGGTGGATCCTTCCAAATGTTCATCTAGTGATCTACCTGAACATCAGAGCAACCTCAGGATGTGCTGTGAGCTGGCCTTCTGCAAGATCATTGAGTCTTACCGGTAACTACAATATTTTATAGCTCAGTCATTGCTTTATCTCACTTATGTTTCTAAGTTAAAATAAAAAATATATATATATATTATTATATATAGAGGTATACAATAAAGCAGGAGAATTAAGTATAAATAATTTTACAGAAATAATAATAGTAATTATTATAATAATTAAGGTACCGATAAAATAATATCCAGTTATACACAGATAACAATTGATAATGTTGATCAAATTGATTGGTTTATTGGGTTGATTGGCTTTTATTGTTGAAACAATAAATTTTTAGTCTTTTCATAACTGAAGTACAGGTTCAGTCACTGAGATCTAATATTCTATATTTCAACATGTAAAGAGTAATAGCGTCATTTAAAAAAAGGTTTTAATAGAAAGTTTTTCCCTCAGGAGTTGTTTGCAAAACGATTTTGTGAAAATACTTACCAGTTAGAGTAACAGTTTATAGTTTTGTCAGGTTAATTAATTTCCAATTAAATTCAATCTTCAACTCTCCACTTCTCAACAGTGTGTTTCCAAGGGAACTTAAAGAAGTGTTTGCATCGTGGAGACAGGAATGTGGTAACCGAGGGCGACCGGATATCAGCGAGCGTCTTATCAGCGCTTCGTTGTTTTTGCGTTTTCTGTGTCCGGCCATCATGTCGCCTTCTCTCTTTAACTTGACCCAGGAGTACCCAGACGACCGCACTGCACGCACACTCACTCTTATCGCCAAGGTTACACAGAACCTTGCAAACTTCACCAAGTAAGGATTTCTTGTACTCCAATGTGAGTGTGTGTGTGATTGGGAGATATGTTCTAAGATTTCAAGATGGAGCTGAGGAATGAGCTTAGAAATTAGCTCAGCTTGATAGATTTTCATGTTGTTCTGAGCAAAATACTATTCATGAATGAAATTAATTTGATAGATGTAATTAGGGTCATTAGCGCATAGTTAATTGAGGTATTAAATACATAAACGAGTCATTCTTGTTCTTACTTTTTGTCAGGTTTGGTAATAAGGAGGAGTACATGTCCTTCATGAATCAGTTCTTAGAACAGGAGTGGACCAACATGCAGCGCTTCTTGCTGGAGATCTCCAACCCAGAGACCATCTCAAATACTGCAGGCTTTGAGGGCTATATTGACCTGGGCCGTGAGCTCTCCACCCTGCACTCCCTGCTAGCTGAGGTGGTTTCCCAAATGGATCAGGTTAGTCTCTTCACCCTTCATTTGATCTTTTTTGTAGTGCAAAGACATAATCCTCTACAAAAATCTTTTTCAAAACCAGTGTTCTTGTCTTGTTTTTCAGTAAAAATGTGTTTAAGAAAACAACAACAAAAACAGAATGTATCATACATTTTTTATGACATTGGCACAAACATTTTAAGCTTATATCTAGCTGACTTTTGTGTTTTATTCTTGAAACTTGTATGTTTAAAAAACAATTGTCCAATAATTGGATAAATATTTAAAAACGTATATATTTTATAAACGAGTATGAAGTACTACACTTTTAAGTATACATATAAAAAGATTTAGATATATTATTACAGATAATTGTATATATTCTATAATTAATAATTTTTCTAAAGTAAGTTTCCTGCAAATTTTCTGATAATATTTAAATACTTGTATGTGCTTAAATAGATTTAACAACTGAGACATACTAAACAAGTTTCACCAACGATTGATGAACAGAAATGGAATAATGAGTCCATTAACAAATATCTGGTCAGTAGCTGGTGTGGCACTTGCTGCTTTAAAGTCTGTAGATCATCTCATCTTTATGGATTGCAGTAGATTTGTAAGTTCTTGCTGCGAGTTGTTATTCCAAGTTCTCGAATATGTCTGGGTAGGACATATGGTTACACATGGTTTGGCACTACGCTTGTCCTGTCCCCTTGTCTTACGCATCTTACATTATGGACATTGTAGTTTATTGCTCGGGCCACATCTGAACCTCCATCCTCATGCCTCTATCAACAGGACTATGGCATTTTAATGGAGGTGGTTAAGGACCTTGGCCATCTTTCTTTTGGTGTTTTTCAGTCAGTAGAAAGTTCTCTTTAGGGTCCTATTTTATTGGAACTTTGACTTTAATTGTCAACCACCTGTAAACAGTTAATATCTTAAGGACTTTTCCACATGTGCGTTTGCAATGTATGTTTATGGTTGAAAGACCCTGTTTTAAAGCATGAAAAACATTATTTCCTATAAATATCCTCAAAGCTTATTTGGATTTTGCAAAATTATCTTTACAAATACTGTGTACTGCGTACTATTTTTTAAATAGTATGATTATATCCTCTTAATAATATAGAAAGCTTAGATTTTTAGAAAATATTTTTTCAGTATTTCTTAAATGCAGTGTGTGCTGTTGAATGGTAGGTGAACTCAGGATAGCATTGTGACAAAGCAATTCATCACTTTGATGCCACGTTCTGTAGTTTTGCTCCAGTTTCTGTGTTCTTTGAGTAGGTGGACTGATGTGAGCAATTGCCTTCAGGCTGTAACTGTCAGGCTTTAAAATCCCTAATTTTGTCGCTTTTAATATTCAGTCCTCATAAGATGTGTTCACCATGTGTTTATTTCTTTATATCTTATTTTATACATATTTTTGAAAGAAATGATCTTCTAATCCTTCTCCTCCTCGCATGCTAAATATAAACTAAATTTTCCACACTCAGAGAAAACTTCCAGTCTTGCAAAATGTGTTTAAGCAAAGTCACATTTACATGCAGCCACTCACCTGTGCCTGTATGCCAGTGCATCGCAGACACTGCCTACAACTATGCAAACATTGCTAATTAAATTTGTAAATGTTGGCTATTCCCACTGCAGCACTCAATGTTGAACTATGCAGATCACGTTAAGTGGACATGTTCTGAAAGCTCATGACCTCTAAATGTTTGAGTTCTTCATTGGAAGACCATTAGTCTTTAAGGCTGCCACAATGTTGCTGAGACAGTTGCCTGCGAGGTTCCATGTATATGAGTTCATGGAATCCAACTGTTCATTGATATGTCATTATCAATTTCAGCCATTTGATAATTAACATAACTGTTTTAAAGCCAGATTCAACCAACAGAATCAGCCCATTATCAAAAATGTAAATGAATTTATAGAATTCAAAAGTAAAAAAATATTAAAAAGTTTGGGTTCGCTAAGATTTTTAAATATTTTTGCCTAAAGTTTCTTATGCTCACCAAGGCTGCATTTATTTAATCAAAAAAACAATATAAAGAGTAAAAAAGAATAATAGTGTGAAATATAAATGTAAATGTACTTTTTCATTGTAAAATATAAATTATTCCCTTGACGGCAAAGCTGAATATGCTGATTTGATGCTCAAGAAACATTTATTCTTATTATCAGTGTTTAAAACCGGTGTGCTGCTCAATATTTTTTTAGAAACAGTGATATATATTTTCAGGATATATTTGATGAATACAAATTTGAAATAGACATCTTATGTAGTCTCTAATGTCATATTTGATCTATTTAATGTGCCCTTTCTAAATAAATCAATTTATTAAAAAAAAATCTTACTGACCATAAACATTTTAATACTAGTGTAAATATTATAATATTGTAATATTAGTAATATTGTTCTTTGTGTCTCAAGTTCTTGAAGATCTCTTTTGGAGGTAATTAAGTTTGATTTTGAATTGTTGAGTGATGGATGCACCATTTACATTTAAATCCTTGCATGATGCTTTTTGTATCCAAAATAACTTACAATCAATTCAAGCTGTACTGTACGTTTTATTACTACAAATTAAACCAGTGACCTTGGCATTGTTAGCAACAGGCATGCTCAAACTGTTCAGTTCCAGGAACTCATTTCTATGCAGTCATTGATGTTCTGTTATCTTCTACCGCCGTTCTCAAGGGGGCTAATAGAGATTCCTGCACAGATATAAGAGATCTTTGGGGTATTTGTTAATTTTCAATGGGATCTTTCATCCATGTCTTTAGAGTGCTGCCTCCAAGCTTGGCCCATTACCTAGAATATTGAGGGACGTACATGGAGCATTAACAAATCCACCGAACATACAGATGAACGTTCCTTCCGATCGTGTACCCTCCCCTCCAGCCCCTGGATGCAGCATCTCCACTGGATTACAAAAGATGGCCATCGACAGTGACTTACCAGGGTAAGCCATGAATCAGATCCACTGCATTAAATGAATTAAAAACCTGTAACCAATCAGAATTAAGTGTTTGAGTAATTGTAGATGTTATGATGAATAGGTGTTCTGACAAATCAACCAATCATCTTTGAGCTCAGTGTTATATCAGGCAGCGACACAGTATGTTTGAAGAGCAGTTACATTGCCATATTGCTTACGTACTCATCGTTATCGGTCGCTTTCAGCCATTAAGACCGTCCTCGTTCCTGTTCTTAAGAGTGAGTGTGCCCTCACTTTATCCAGCAGACTGCTCTTCTTAAGAGAGCGGCTCATCTTTATCTGTCTAGCTCACTGCTAATTCCCCACCGACATTTATGAGAGCCAGAGAGAATGAGAAGCCTGTAATTGTAGTTCACACACACATACACACATTCAGGGAAAGGGAAGATAAATTACTGGGGGATCAAAAGAGATGGAGGCTGTGAGGAGAACGCATCGAGTGGAGCTTGTTGGTTGGTGTCTGGACGGAGATTATGATGAAATAAATGTGCATTTTTTTGTAGATATCCAGACAATAAACAGTCGGAAAGGGGCGCATAATAACCTTGCATTCTTTCTAAAGTTTTATACTTGTCTGAAACTGTCTAGAATGGCATTTATGCATGTTTGAGAAATATTTACGGTTTCTGTTTCTCAAACAATATTCTACTATATAATGAAGGTCTTGTGATTGTGATTCTGTTCCAAACGTTAGCATAACATGCATCCTTTGCAGATATGATCTCAGAAAGCTCAGTATAAAATCCAGTCCACAGATGAAGTTTGCAAAATTCCAAAACTGAATAATGTCAATAAATAAGAATAAGAACAATGTTCCACTTCAGCTAGGATTCAGCCTTAGGGAGCTGTCTGTGAATTCAAAGAAGATTCCGAACAGAACTAATGTTTTGTCTTTCTTTTAATTGATTGCTAATTATGTCCTATACTGTGCTTATTTAATTCTAATTTTTTCTCTTTCTGGTCCATGTCTCCATCTCTTCCCTTTACTAGCCCGGTGGACTTCACTCGCCTCCCTTCCCCCACCCCTGAAAACAAAGACCTCTTCTTTGTCACACGCTCTTCCGGCCTCCAGGGCTCCCCTGCCCGCAGTTCTAGCTACTCTGAGGCCAATGAACCCGAGCTAGGCCTGGCCAACGGTGGCAAGAGCCTGTCCATGGTAGATCTTCAGGAAGCAGCTAGGGCATTAGAACCCATTGCCATCCCGGCAGGGATAACTTCAGAAGGTTTAGGTGAGGGTACCATGGTTCCCTGGAATGCACGGACTCCCCAAGGCAACATTGCCGGTGGCCCTACTCTTCACAGGCCAGGACAGACTCCCACTACCCCAGGAGCAGAAGGGGCCCCAGGCAGGCCTACACAGCTCTTGGCCCCACTATCCTTTCAGAATCCAGTGTACCAGATGGCAGCAGGGTTGCCCGTATCAGCTAGAGGGAATGCGAGTGGGGATTCTGGGTCAGAGTGTCATAGCTCCGTCAGTTCCCATAGCAACAATGAAGAGGGTCTTGGAGGAACCAAGCACACCTTTCTTACGCAGGGGGCTTCAGTGGGGGAGGAGTTTGCAAGACGTTCTGGAGATTTCTCAAGACGGCAACTGTCGCTAACTGACGCGCAGCACGGAAACCAGCATTTGGCCCCACGACAGAGCAGCTCCGGTCCCCAACGGCGTATTGACCAGCCACCACCACCCACACAGACTGCACCCAGAGGACGAACTCCACCCAACTTGTTGAACTCAACCCCCTACCCACGGCCTCCTAATAACACTGTGATGTCATCATCACCAGATTGGCCTGGAAGTGGCGCAAGACTTCGACAGCAGAGCTCCTCCTCCAAAGGGGACAGTCCGGAAACTAAGCATCGTGGACCACATAAACAAGTGCGTTTTTGTTTACAAACATAAAAATAATAGTATGTGGACATAAAATAGACACTATGCTAATGATTACAAACTTCTGCATGTTTATTATAAATGATTTATCCATCCAGCTCATCATTATTAATTTTTATTCATATGTAATCTTTAATCAAGAACAATAAGATCTCCTCCCCCTCGCAATGACATCTTTTCCATAACGAAATCTCACAAGGCCAGGGACAGCTATTCATCGTTTAAGAATCGTCAAAATAGACTGTACTTAGCTTAATTATATGGGATGCATAAACATTGCTCATAAATGGTTGTTGAGATATTATTTTCAAGAAAGAAAAGACAATCACAATTTATGTTTAACGTAGACTTTTAAATCTGTCTGTGATCTGGATCATTTACTATCTTTATCTAAATTTATCCTAGTAAAATATATCTTGCAGCAGGTCTGAGTTATTGAATCTAATAATAATCAGAGGCCATGGCTTTCTACCAATCATCAACGCTTCGAAATTCACTGTTGCCGCTGGCAGTCATTTTTCTCAACAATTTGACAATGAAGTGTACAGGAAGGGCATTTCCCATATCCACAATGCATTGTTCTCTCTCTTGGGATTTGATTGATTGCTTGAAGTGATTGATGGAAGCGTGTCTATGGAAACCACATGTGCACACTTTTATTACATTGCAGAGCACCTCCAGGCTCGTTCTCTGACTGTGAAAGTCACATATGTGGTCTTCCTGTGAATATTGTAGTTGATTATAGAATCAGTTATATTATACCTTGGGAGAAAGATTAACATCTTTCATAAGATGGAACTATTCTTTCCGCATTGACAAAGTGAGGTAAAAAGCTGGTTTGAAAGCCCACAATGAAACCGAAGAAGCAACAGCAGAGCGGCTTTTCATCCTTATTGGGATGGACATTCAAGTGAAATGGATTATTGAAAAATAAAAAATATATGGAAGGGAATTGGTTCTATCCATCGGTTCAGTGGCAGCTCTTGGATCTTTGCCTTGGGGGTGCTAAGGGGTGTGCAAATGCTAAGAAACATATTTAAGTATTCATTTAACCTTAAATTATACATTTCCAAGGTCACATTTTAAAGTATGCACAGTTATGTAAGCACACTGTACATTTAGCTGAATATCTTTATTACTACATTATCAGCCCTACAGTGAGCTAAATTAAAAATGCAAACAAAATGGAAAAGAGCCCAGGGTGTCCAGACGTGTTTTTAAAAGTGGAACATTTAAAATGTAACATAATATAACACAGATGCATATTTAGTGTATTAGCATATATGTTAAGTTCGAAAATGTGCTCATTTTTCTCTTTTTTTTATCACTGCAAGAATTTATATTAAAATCTATATTGTTCGTCGCTTATAACGTGACTCGTCAAAAAGATAAGGGTAGCTACTCACCATAGCAGATTACAAGTTATCTTCTGAGCTATTCCAAGATATGTCTGAAGTCTGTGGTCTTTTGCTTCATATTTAATAGAGCTCCATTATGATCACTGTTTAATATGATCAGCATTCACTAATGTGTGCCGTACCTGAGCGTGCAATTGACTTCTCCCCCATCAAGACCATAATTTATAGGCACATTAAAACATTTTTTTAAACATTATATTATTTTGTAGGTTTTTAATGACTTTTTATATTTAACATTGAGAGTAAAACCGGGACAATCATTTGGAAATCCTTGGGGGTGGAGGGCTGGGCCAGTATGGGGCAGTAGGGGCCACTAATATGACCTCTTCTTATTGAATCTCTCATATCTTCATATGAGAGATTCATATCTCTTCTTATGAACTTATTAGCATGCTCATATGTCATGCATGTTTTTTTTATTCAGCCTTAAATCATGCTAAGTGTCATCATGTCTGCTTGTCCATGTTGCCTGTTGGGAATGTGATGCCCCTGGCGTGACTTCTTTGTGTGCGTGTGTATGGTTCATATTCTGTTTATTCATGTGTATGTGTGTTTGTGTGTGTCCCATAGGCCCCATCCCCAGTGAACCCTAGTGCATTGGACCGTACTGCTGCCTGGTTGATGAATGTGCCATATATAGAGCAGGAGTCTGAGACGGAGCTTTGCAGAGATGAGCACACACAAGCTGAAAAGGTAACTGACCGCCCACACATCATAGCAGCAGAGATTTCGACTCTGGATAGGAAATGAATCATCATCCTCCACTTATTTCACTCAGACAAGAGGATTCTCTCAGTGTCAGCGTCTCAGCTATTAAACATTCAACTTTGAGTTGGGTTTTCTGAATACAGATTTAAGGGTGAAAAGTCTTTGGTAAAAAGAAAAAAAGTAATAATAATTTAATGAGCAGAACCTCTAAGTAAACCATCTGTAAGTTGACCTTCTCAAGAGTCCTATAGATAGGGAAGAGGAAGTAGATTGTTTGCAATTCCGTTTGGTGCCACTAGTGGTGCAGAAATTTCACAGTTCATAGAATCAATTTCCAAGAGTGCTCTCAGACTTTTGTGTGTGTGTGTGTGAGTGTGTGTGAGAGAGAGAGAAAGTGAGACATAATAACCTGCTTTGTTTTTTACTGTCCTCATTCCATATCCATCTGTGATTCTTTGTGCTTCTTGCATTCTGTGACTGGTGTCGAATATAGGCAGTAATACGTCTGTAATAATGCTGTTATTTTTAGTATTATTAATATTTCATTGAGATTTTATTTATACATTTTCAGTTTTTATTTAATTTTTTGTTTAAATTGTTATCTGCTTGTGTCATATTGATTAGTTTTAATGGTTTTTAAATATCCCTATTCAACTTTATTTTTATTCAGTTGTAGTTTTTTCTTACATGAACTCAATTTTAGTTAGTTGCCAAGGCAACATTTCTAATATTCTATTCGTCATTAATATTTATGTGGGGTTCAGCTTTATTTCAATTGATGAAAGCAATTTTGTATTTAGTTAACAATAACTGTAGTGTTACCTCAACACTGTGCCTCACAAATAGTTTATTGTAACAGACTTTGTCATTAGCAGCATTTATTAATCTGCATGCAAATTAATTTCTACATATGTTAATACATTTTTAACATTGCAAGTTGTATAAATTGACAATGAACAAAATAATATTTATAAATTAACGTGCTGTAAAAAAGATTGTTTTATTCAATGACATTTGATGATAATTATTAATAATAAGGAACCTTTTTTTTAAAAGTTACCAATAGTCCACTTTTACAATTGTGTACAAAAGGCACATATAGGGTACGATTACATTTCACAGGATGTTTTCTTATGACTCGTAGCTCAACATTTAGTGCTGACTGTGTCTTATAATGAGTTTCATCTCTTGCAGTATCAGGCAGAGATCAGTATGCTGCAGGAACGGCTGCGTGTGTCGGTGCAGAGGCTGGAGGAATACGAGGCCCGGCTGAAGGGACAGGAGGAACAGGCACAGAAGATGCTGCTGGAGTATCAGGCCCGGCTGGACGAGTCCGAGGAGAGATTGAGACGGCAACAGGAAGACAAAGATCTGCAGATGAAGGGCATCATAAGCAGGTAGGAGTTTGTATTATGAAGACTAGCTCAGAAAGGCAGACAAAAACTTCCAGACCATTCTGATTGGTCAGTATCAAGTTCACAAATTGTCCTGAATGGGGCTATCTGATGGATGTTCCCTTTTTCATATAGTCATTTAATCAGTTAAAAGGAAACTTAACTGACTGAGCTGGAACATGAATTTACTTTGAACAAGCACTTTGCCTTTTAGAAGTCGGCTACTCGCTTCTGATGCTGTGTCATTTTGCTTTCAGCTGATAGTGTATTAGAGACAATCTGAAAAGACAGAGAGCTTTTAGAGACTTTAGCTTTCCTCAAGGTAGAATTTACTGAGCGCTGCTTTCTACCAAGACTGATGTTATGGGGCAGCTATTTATGGCCTTGAGCTCAGGGTCAGAAACAGAATTGGAGGATGTATGAAGGCTGGACTGAGTGTGTGTTTGTTTTGTGTTGATGCAGGTTGATGTCTGTGGAGGAGGAGCTGAAGAAGGATCACGCTGATATGCAGGCAGTGGTTGACTCCAAACAGAAGATCATTGATGCGCAGGTATGTCTATACCAGCTGTGAATGACTTTAGTTCATAATCCACAGGCTATTTTCTAAATGATTCACTTTTTTATGAACAGTTTTATTATGTTAACCGGAGGTTTGTCGTAGTTGATGCCAATACCAGTAAAATTTCATGATAATTGATACTAATTTGTAATTCTAATAAACTACATTAATTAACCCAGAAATCACTTATTAGTAGTGAGTATTTTTCTTGTCAATCTCATCCTCCCTCTTCTTCCTTTCATTCCTGTCTCCTTTTTCACTATCCCCATATGTAATATAAAAATGCCAAATTCTTAAATTACATCATTGTTAAAAAGTTTGGGATCTGTAACTTTAAAAACAAATAAGTTTCTAATGCTCGCCAAGGCTGCATTTATTTTATGTATTTAAATCTATTTAATTGTACAGTAAATATTATAACAATTTAAAGTAACTGTTTTCTATTGTAATATATTTTAAAATGTAATTCCTGTCATGGCACGAATATTCTAATATGCTGCTTTGCTGCTCAATAAATATTTCTTATTATTATCTGTGTTAAAAATAGCCGCTTAATGCTTGTGGAAACTGTGATCATTTTTTATTTTTGTTTTTTTATCCATTTAATGTTAAATAGAAGGTTCAGTAGAACTTTTTTTAATATAAATGTAAGCATTTACTGTCATTTTGATCAATTTGATACATCCCTGCTGAATACAAGTACTGTATTAATTTCTTTTATTTTTTTATCTTACTGATCCCAAACATTTGAACAGTAGCATATTTGGCATTTATGGTTTATCTTATTATTTATCTCACAAACCCCTATGGTAACTATGCTGAATTTTTCTAAAGAAACAAATGCTTCTATTAAATGGAATGCAATTGTAGCTGACAGAATCTTAATCATCGCTCATGTTAATATTCATTCTCACACAGTGAGGGCTGTGGAAATCTCTGCCGATTGACATAATACTCCAAATCAGTATTCCTGATGTGTACCCTCTAAAATATGATCAAAACGAAACCTCCTAATACTACAACACAGTGTCAAATTCAAGGAAATATGCATATGCATTTTATGTATGTATCTTTTCCAAAGAAACCAACTGGTTCTCCTTTCATGTACATGTGTTAGAAGAGAAACAAGTAATTAAACACTTGATGTTGAGTGTCACCACAAATAACATCACAGCTGTGATTTGGTCACAGACATGAGCAAGATCCTCACAGTCATGATGTTATTATCCTTCAACACAGTTGTATCACAGATGTAAAGTTATGAATCATACATTAAATAAACCCTGTTTTCAAATATACATTTAAGTATTGTCAATCCCTTTCCAAAAAAGAGTCTCAATACATTTTTTCATTGTACAAAAGGATCAACATAGAGCTGTTATTGAACAACATGGTTTCTCAGCTGTTCACATCGAGTGTTCGGAACTGTTGGCATTGCTTGGTTGGAAATTGACTAAACTGAATATCTTATGCATTCTCTTGTTCGGTAAATATATGCATAATTATACACTCACTTTGGAAGTACCCGTCATTGAGAAACATGAATGTGTCAGTTGATGCATTGGCAGCAGAGCTGAACTTAATATGAAAACCTAAATCTGATGACATCCGAAAAATCACTTGATCCATTTCTCTCTTGGCTGGATTCATTGTTCACCATATGGCATATTTACCGGTACTTTCTTCCATTCTCTATTTGTTAACATCCAAACAGTTACTTATAAAACTGCTGAAATTGCTGGTGTTGTTATTTTCATCGAATTTACGATTCATTAGGATTTTGATGCGTGCTGAAATTGTCTCTCTCTGCAGGAGAAACGGATAGCATCTCTGGACGCGGCTAACGCGAGGCTAATGAGCGCCCTGTCACAGCTGAAAGAGCGCTACAGCATGCAGACGCGGAACGGCATCTCTCCCACCAACCCCACCAAGCTGCAGATCACAGAAAACGGGGAGTTTCGCAACAGCTCCAACTGCTGAACGAAAAACCCCGTCCGACAGAATGAAGACAGAGGACATGAGCAAGTGTCCAGATGTTCTGTAAGTGAACACTGAGAGAAATGCTGCAGGTGAGGATACTGAACACCGACCGCTGACGGTTGGCAAAGCGATTGTTTGAAAATGTGGAGAAAGATCCATTGTAAACATCCGCTAGTGAAACTACTGTTCAAGTACTTCATAATAGGACACACCACTAGAGTTTCATTCGTGTTTCACAATAGCTAACTGTAAAATATAAAAGAAAAACACTAATACAGCTGACTTGGTGACATTATACAGATATTAGAACCTTCTAGTCTGCAAAAAATACGTCATTTTACATGCTTTGAAATAGGTGTTTCCATACAGCCTTTAAAAAAAGAAAATAGATTTTGTCACATTTATTTATAATGGTCTCTACCTTAACAAGAAACGAATGAAACTACAGAATGAGCAACTCTTTGTGGAGACTCTTTTTTAGCGCTCACCTCCTTATCCTTTTATTAGGTCACTTTTTTTCGGTCTCTCCCTACATAGTGCACTTTGTCTCTCCATCATGAGAAGCCTTAACATGTTGCATCTGAAATATCCCTCAGTTCTTATTTTTTTGTTTTTATAGTTCAGATGAACAGCTATGATTGATTATAATGTACATAGATTTTTTTGAAGTGTGTGTATATATATATATATATATATATATATACATACACACACACATATGTAAATATATATATATATGTATATGTATATGTATGTGTGTGTGTGTATATATATAAATATATATATATATATATATATATTAAATTTTCCATCCAGGTTTCTGATCACTTTCTTTTTGTTTCTTTTGTTTTATTTTTAATCCGATAAAATGTGTTTCAGTCTGTAACAAACACATCCTAAGTGTCATTTTGAGTCCATTTTTAGATATGCCAAGATTTTGAATTAGCACAAACTGTTCAGACGGAGCAGAGCGAATGTTTTCGACACTACAGTAGACCGATTTTAGTTTTGAAAGCTGCCTTGTTTAATCTCCTGTTTTCTTCCTACATTGTTTGGAAGAGTTTTACTTTGAGTTTTAGAATTTTCTATTCATGAGTTTTTCTCGTTCAATCTCCATTTTTAAGCCTTTTTAATTCTTTTGTACATGTGTGTTTATTTTTATCTGTTGCCTCATCTGTCCATATTGCTGCACACTTGACATTTCAGCATTTAGAGTTTGTATATTTTTGTATTTAATAATGTATGAGAGGACTCTTCTGCATTTATCATGTTCGGCACTGAGGTGCAGCATGGGGCTGCTGTTTTCCTTTAACTTGTTGGTCTTTGAGGAAGCGAGTCACACGACACGTCTTGATTTTGCTGCAAAGATATACAGATACATATTAAGACAACCTGTCATGGGACATGTAAGATAGAGATGTTATTTTTAAGGGAAAAAGTCTCTGTATATGGGTTCTGTGATGGATTATTTTGTGAATAAGTTAATATTGCATATATTATATGTTATATATATTATATGTAATACTTCATATATATATGAAACAATGTTCATGGTTACTTTAGAGTTGAATGACATTGTTACATTGGTTGATTTGTGTCTGAAATGTGAGATTAGATTGAGAGGCAGCAATCTAACAAGCACAAGCCGCATCTGTCTCCCCAGCTACTCGAAGGCTTTGAAGACTATGCACTTTCCCCCTTTGTCGTGTCCACCTGGGTTTACTTCACTCCATGTACATGTAGCAAACTCCGGGTGCTCATTATTATTATTAAGCCAGGGAAGCTCAGATTTGTCATTCAGTTTTATTTGTAGCATTATCATTGTAGCCAAACACTAAATCCTTCCACTCAAAAAAAAAAGATAGTTCACAATCACATGCTTTTTTTGATGCCCTGGTAAAGTAGTTTTGCATGTACTAAATGCTTCAGCACTCTCTAAATAAGGCAGATCGGTATCTAGGGTCATTTAAAATTCATTTGATCAACTTTTAAACTCGGCTTGGGGCTCGTGTTGTTGCACAAAAGGGAACCAATATTTATTTTTCACAAGTTTTCTCTCATAGAAAGAGAAACTGTCTACTTCTCCGTTTGTTCATGTTCTGTTTTTAATGAGGTCTGAGGTTTTGCGGAGTTATTATTTTTATTTTCATCCACTTGGGAAGCTCCTATGTGAGTCAAAAAATACTAGTTTAGATCAGTATTGAACGAAAAAGATTTTAGCTGTCGTTTTGGTTCTTTTCATCAGATATGTCTTTATCTGGCTTTATTTCAGTTCTTGAAGTTTAGGAAACTTTTGCAAGTAAAATTGTTGCATTGATTTTTTTTTTCAAGCAGTCAATGTGAAATAGTAGGTATGTGAAATAAATGATAGAAAGAGAAAATATATAAAGTCTATAAATGAATACCTAAAATATGTTGTATGTTTTATAATCCTTGTAGAAAAGATTTTTGTAAGTATGTTTAAAGTAAAGTATTGGCTGGACTCTTGCCTTGTTTTAGGACAATGACAAGAACAATAATGTACAGAGAAATTTGTCCATGTTAAGAACTATACAATTGTGGCTGTGCAATTTATGTACATTTGCAACTAGAATAATTAAAATTTTATTTAGTTATTTCATATGTCTGCTTTGTTGTCTTCATTACTGAGTAATTCACTTGTCGAGCGTAATGCGAGAGGTGAAGATCAATAAAATCATAAAATGTGGTTTGGTAAATACTAATGGTTCATTTCTGACCCCAAAGCATGACGTCTTATGGGCAGCATTACAAGAAAATTTGAGAAATGGGCAATATTACAAGAAAAAGCAAGAACTGATTAGAATATCAATGTGTTCCTTGAATACTTTGGATAAAAGTGTCTGCCAAATGCATAAATCTAAATGTAAAATTACATAAGCCAGTGATAACTTTTGGGCTAGTAATTTTGTATATATATACTGTATATAATTTCAATATCATCAAAGAGACAATGTATCACACATTTCCAAACATTTGGTGAGACTTCTATCAAAAAACATTGGGGAAAAAAAATCATACCAAACTCACACATGGGAAAAGGTGTGAGTTTTCACTGAGAAAAATTAAAAAAGTATAATAAAACCATACAATATATTGTTTTTAAATGCAATGTTTATTCATTACCATAAAAGTACATCTCAGTCAAGCCTAATGTGTATATGTAGATGCCTGCAGCTACAACGTGATATTAAATGAAGGTTAAATGATATGTGCAAATTAATATGTGCTAATTCTGCGAGATGTCCACTTGCATTAAACCACAGCAAACTCCCTTTTTCCCTTCTGTCCTAAATTGTTCATGCAGGAACAGTTCAGTAAAGCTACAATAAATTATTTGTATTAGTGGTAAAACAATAAATATTAAATCTCTATGGGTATAAATAAAACACAACTTCGTAAACTTTGAGTGCACTTGGTGCCATGCCTGGTGTTAACACCATTCCCCAATGAAAGGCCCCTGTGTTGTTCTGCCTAGTCAGATAAAAGGTGGCCATTTGAGATGATTAGCTGCTTTTGTGAAGTGAAGTGGTGTTACAACAGCATCCCTTTCCTCTAAGAAACTGAATCCCTGGGATATTTTCACAAGGATGCTTCGTTTTCCCTGCAGTGATTGATTCACACAAATGCTACCCACGTTACCAGAAGAGAAGCAAAAATAAGCAACCTGACACAAGTCACATGCTCATACACATGCTGTCTGCTCATTTAGCACTGAAACAAGTGCCTGAGTGTCAATGACTGGCATCAGAACACACACATGAACCGTGTCTTCCGTGTAGTGTGGTGCAAGAAGTATCTTTATCTGAGCTGTGTATTAACAATTCAACTTGAGCTGTTGTACAGAAAGTGCATCTATATTCAGTTCATTATTTTTCCCTCTTTCTTTATTTAAAAGCACATGGCATTGTCTCTGGACATACCTCAGAAGACATGGAGCTCTTTGTATGTGTGAGATTGTCAGTTCTCTGTGTTTGCTTTAGCAGAGAGTTGCAGGGGCTGGTGCCGTAGATGGTGGTGGCGGCGGCGTGTCAGTGCTGGGGAGCTGAATGCGTTTGGCGCTGTTGATTGAGTTGGGTGTGACCGGTGTGGCCGTGGCTTCTCAATGTGGCTCTGCCCCTCGAGGGCCCCCTCACACACCTCCAGCAGCAAGAGCACCTGCTCCCGCAGAGGTACAACCTTGAACCTGCGTGCTGCCAGGTAGAAGAAGGCCTCAATAAATGCCTGAAGACACATTCCTGAAAGAGAGTGAGAGCTTATTTTTCCTTGATGCTCAAAAAAAAAAAGCTTTCTTAGTTAAAATAAACAATCGTGTATTGGTTTACTGTCAAAGTCAAATGTGCATTAGCTGGACCACTCTGAAAAAATGGTAGATTTAAATGTAGTGCAGTTTTTGATAACATTGTTGTCAGATTTAATCCTATTTTAAAATGGATTATTGGAGCATTTCTGTTTTTTCCCAGTCAAACAGATTTAAAACAATAAATACTACTTGCTCGACTATAAAATAAAAGCATCAACCAATCTTTTTTCTGTGCTGTGATGTACATATGGTGTAATGGTTTATTGAAATATAAAAAAAAAAAATCTAGATCCATTTTGTCTATTCATCTATTTTTTATTTGATTTGGAGATTTTGATTGGATGTTGCACTCAAAAACAGAGGAAGATGAATACATGCCTTAAGGCCTGGGATTTAAGCACAAGTCTAGCAAACATCACCAGAAAGAAGTCTATCATGGAAGATTGAGCTATCAGAATAAGAAAGAGCTTTTCTGCCAAGTGTTCTTACAAAGAATTGACCTTGGTATTGAAGCTTCAGTATACACATATAACAATACATGACATTTAAGAATAATATATAAAGAGACAGATAAAACATATCTACATATTTACAGTATTGTGAAAAATATGACTAGGACTAAATACATTTTCAAGGATACTGCAGACAAAACATGGGGTATTGCACTGGTTAGGCATTTAACTGTTCAACAGGGCACTAGCCTGTGAGAAGAAACTGTTCCTGTGCCTAGATGTTCTAGTTCTAAGTGATCGAAGACATGGTCCGGATGGCATGGGGTGAGTGGAGTCTGTGATTATTATACCTAATGATGGCTGATTAAACTGTGTCAGCTCCTGTGGCAGGTTGAACTTCCTTAGTTGGCAATGAAATTGCAACCTCTTCTGGGCTTGAGTCTATGTGACTGTCCCACATTATGAACTGAGAGATTATGAGCCCAGGAACCTGAATGACTCCATTGCTGCCACAGTGCTGCTTGTGATGGTTGCTGAGGGGAGTGTTGGGGTGTTCCTCCTAAAGTTCACAATCATCTCTACTGTTTTGAGCGTGTTCAACTCTAAGTTATTAAGACTGCATCAGGGAATTAAGACTGCATCAGACATCCAGCTGTTTGGCCAATGACTGGTGTTGTCTGCAAATTTCAGAAGCTTGACTGGGTCTTTTTAGAGGTGCAGTCATCTGTGTAAGCAGTCATCTGTGAGAGAGCTGGATGTGAGTTTTTAGTCTCACTAACTGCTGCCTATCTGTCAGAAAGTTGGTGATCCACTGACAGACTGGGGTGTATACAAAAAGGTTTGTGTGTGTGATCTGGTCTGACCTAGGATCCTTGCATAAGTCCCAGGTCTGTTGAAATGCAGGATTGATGCAATACCATGTTGACTGCATCATCTACAGACCTGTTTGCTCTGTAGACAAACTGAAGAAGATCCAGCAAGGGTCCAGTGATGTCCTTCAGGTAGTCCAACACCAGTCTCTCAAATGACTTTATGACCACAGATGTGAGAGCAACAGGTCTGTAGTCATTAACTCCAGTAATTTTTTTTTTTGGAGACCAGAATTATAGTGGAGCAAGAGGGGGGAGGAGTTGTTGGTGTATGAGTGAAGTGTGGGTTATGAGACTGGTCTTTTCAAATCAGCAGTAAAACACATTCTGATCCTCAGCCAGTTGTTGATTCTCCACAGATCGTGGTGTCTTGTACTGAGAACTGGGGTTGTTGTTTTTTCAGCTTTTCAGAATTGCTTCTTTTAGCCACTCTGATGTCCTTTGTTAGCCTGTTTCTGATATGGTTACACAAAATTGTATCCCCACTTCTAAAAGCATCCTTTTTGGCCTGACAAAGCTTTGAGTTTCCCAGTAAACCATGCTTTATCATTATTGAATGATAAGAATGTCCTGGTAGAAATGCATGATGTATGACAAAAAAAAATGCATGTATGATGTTACAGTATCTGTGAGCTCGTCCAGATCAGTGGCAGCAGCTTCAACAACAGTCCAATCAGTGCAATAGAAGTAGACTTGTAAGTCCGGCTCTGCTTCATTAGTCCATCTTTTAACAGTCCTTATTATAGATTTAGCTGAATTCATTTTCTGCCTGTAGGTTGGTAAAAGATGAACTAGACAGTGATCAGAGAGCACCAAAGCTGCATGTGGGACGAGTGATGGATTTTTTATTGTGGTGTTATCGGGGGTCAGTTTATTACTGTCTGGTGGGACATTTAACATGCTCTCTGTATTTTGGCAGTTCTCAGGAGGGATTTGCTTTATTAAAATCCCAAAGAATGGTTAAAAGAGTCAGGATACCTTTGTTCGGTTTCAGTTATTCGTTAAGCCAGCTTTTACACGACCACACTCACAAATGGGTTTGGAGGGATGTAGAAGAACGAATGAGGAAATCTCGAGTTGTTACATATGTAAACCAACTTCCATTCATGTAAAAAGCATAGTCCACCGCCTTTAGTTTTCCCCGTTGACTCCGTGATGACCTGCTCTGAAAAGCAGGAAACCTGCCAGATGTAGTGCATTGTCTAGAATGGCTTCACTCAGTCAGGTTTCAGAGAAGCACAATGCATCGGACTTCGTGCGGGTAAGAAGTAGTTCATCCGTTTTGTTGGGAAGGAATCTGAGATTTGCTAGATGGATCGTTGGAAACGGAGATCAGAAGCTGTGTTTTCAGAGCTTAACCAGTTTTCCCCTGTTTACGTCTGACGGCGTGTTTAAACAAAACCACTGCCTCTCTGACTAAAACACTGCCTCTCTATTCAGCAAAACATCTGAATAATTATAAACTGGAAAAAAGTTTTTGGTGTGTGTTGCCATCCATACACGAATGAATAATTTAAGGTAAGATCAATAGCACGCAAAAAGACTGAATAAGAATCATTTTCATTTCTTGCCGACTTTGAAATGGCTCAGGTCCCTCCTTCAATGTAAGCCTATGGGACATTCTCACCCATTTTATCATCTGCCAAATACAGGTGAAAAGTTAGGTGCATTATTTAAGGTTAGAGGTTTTGAAAGATCTCAAACCATAAGTAATAGACTTTGTCACTCAAAAATAATCAATACAAACCAAACGGGACCATACATATTGTCCTATAAATAGTAGACTGACAAAACAGAACAAAATATTTGAGAAAAAGCCATTGGTGGTATTATATCTGAACTGTAAAAGGCTTTAATCAGAACTGTAGATAATGCAGATTTTCCCTTCTGCTTGTTTATTAATTAATGGGGCTTCATCTGTGTATTATTTAGTGTATGTGATTTCAGTCGTATCTACATGCTAATGAATGCTTAATCTATATTTATGTTCCTGTTCATGTGCAAGCGCAAATCATCAGCAGCAAATTCTCAAGGTCATATCTAAGCCTGAGGGTCGAGGGATAAAAATACAGCTTTGGTCTAAACAGAAAAACGTTGTACTCTTTAAACATGAAGAAAGAGAAAAGTGGAATTCTCTCTGCACATTTCAACTGAAAGCCACTTGCTGTTATTACAAATATTAAGGTTGTCAAGAACCCTTGGGGGGTTTGAGCCTGAAGGTGGATGCTGATCTCTTGTCTGACTACTTATATTGAGCATTAATGACCCTTGCTGCGGACACTATGACACTGTGAAATACATCTTGAAAGAAAACAGAGGCTGCATGCTGTGCTGGTCAGAAATACGTGTACATTGAGAATGGATGGCAACGATTAATAAAGCAATGCTATTCTCCAGAAGGATTAAGCAGACCAAATATTCAGCATTATCCTGTCAGATGAAGCAGACTCAGCCCTGTGATGGACAGGAGAGAAGAAGGGAACTCAAAGACTGATAAATCCTTCCTTCTTTAAGTATTCTATCCAAGTGTCCAGTCAGCATTCCTCAATAATATATTACTATTAATGAAGATCACGGCAAAGCTATCTCTCCCTTTCCTCCTCAGGGATAAACAGTCTATCCCACTCCCACACGTTTAAAACAGCAACTTCTATTATTTATAAATATTAACCTTATCAACCAGTTATTACTTTCCTCTCACCACACAGTTTCTCTTATGTGAGTGTGTGTGTTCTGTGTGTTGATTCCCAACTGCAAGCTGCTAATGACCAAATTCATTGCAACCTTCTGAAATGTTCCGGAATTCAGCTCACATCATTCCACTCTGGCCATTTAGGAGCACAGAGACTCAAGTATATATTCATTCTCTCTTTTGATTAGGAGAAGCAAGGCCTGGCATGCATTATTCATTTCATACTTTCCTCCAAGAAAATGATGCTAGCATGACCCAACCTAATGCACCATCACAAGGAATATTACCAGTACTCATTTACAAGCAGAAATGACTTGTGGGCACATTAGCTTTGGCACGCACACAAAATGTTCCCATTTACCAAAGTATCTTTTCAGAGTGAAAGCAAAAAAAATGTATTACAGAAATTAAAACATGAAAGATTGAGGCAGAGCTTGAAAATTTGGTTATGTGGCATTAGTTGATTGGCCATGTATTTTCCAATTTACAAGTACTGGGCAAATGAACGAAGAAGTGAATTTATTTGTCAATTATCTCCCCTGACGATCTCATTTATGACTGCATGTGAGGGGAAATGCGCTATGATGAATAGTTGCAAATGTGTCTTTTATTGGAGGCTGTTTAACAGCTTTTTGATTGTGTTGGCCTCGGGAATGAAGATGTGCTGTAAATTGCATCATGATTGGTGGGCTGCTTGCCTGCTTCTCTGGAGTCGGGGAGCATTCCAGCCCAGCGGCGCGTGATGTCGATGTACAGGATGTCCACTGAAGCCATCGAGAAGCTGCTGTTGCTCAGCTTGCAGTTCCTAAAGGAAGACGCTCAATTAACATTGGACGTGACACCTGAATGTTGCCTTATTTTGACAATGGAAACATTAAAAGGTTGTATGGAGGCAAAAATCACATTCATTCCATTAACTTTAGCCATAATGATAAATGGCAATTAAATTTGAGCCAATGTAATGGTTGTTGTTAGATTTACTTGTATTTAATTGACAGATGTAGTTTTGAAGGTTTACATTTAAGCAGCATGACCTAGGCTTTGCTACTGCTATGCTCTAGCAGTCAGTCACGCTACAGGAACTAATGACATGCCTGATGAAGGTGCGGAACCCCGTCGGGCCCAGTCTCATGGTTCCTTTGACACCAAGGAAGCGCAGGAAAATGGCAGCAATGCGTTCCACCACCCGCAAGTAATTAAACTGCTTGGTGTATTTGGGGAAGACTTGTTTTAAACACAGAGTTGGAAGGGAATCTGTCAAGCTTTCTTTCTCATCATTTCCTGTCTCCACAACAATAGCATCTTCTGGTGAACCACCCCCCGTGTTTGACCTGTTGCCACAGAAACAAAGGTTAAATTCAACACACATAAAATCCTTTATGTAGACCTGCATGTTTGGACTTTATAGAATATTAAATCTCTAAACTGGATAAGCAGTATATATATATATATATATATATATATATACACACACAATATATAAATATTTTGATTGCAGAGGACACCAGTTAAAATGGTTAACGTTTTTAGTGGTTAAAAAGGATACATTTTAGTTTTAGCTAATACTGCAGTTTAAAAACATAAAAATATTGTATAAATAACATTAAAAGATTTAAATATTGTGGTTTAAAAGGATATATTTTAGTTTTAGCTAATATTGCAGTTTAAAAACATTAAAATATTCTATACATTAAAATAATGTATAAATAACATTAAAATGCTGTTTTTAAAATATTAAAAACATTCAAATATTGTGGTTAAAAAGGATACATTTTAGTTTTAGCTAATATTGCAGTTTAAAAACAAATAATAGCTCAAACTAAAATGTATAGAATAAATGTATCCTGTTTTAACCACTTGTAAAATGATGCTATATGGTGCACTAAAAACTTAAACCATTTTAACTGGCGTCCTCTCCAAGAAAATATTTCAGACAAAGTTGCTCTCTCTTCCTCTTGCTTTTTAAGATAGTTTTAGTCAAGGTCACTTAAGAAACTGCTAAACAAGACCAATAAACACTCAAAACACTTCTGGAAAGGTTGCCGATTGATTTTGTGGTAACATAATGCAAAGAAAATCTGTCAAGTAGGAGAATAGAAAATTTCAAACCAAAGGACTAAGAAAACCCAGTTATCCTCAGTGAATAGCATCACAAACCCCAGGCCTTACAATTTTCTCTCATTAAATCACTCTTTCTCTCTCACTTACCCAAGGACAACATAATGAAAAACAATTATTTAACAATCACAAAACCAACGGACCGAACTGCTATCCTCTCATACGTGCACTGAGCCCAGATGGTCGAGGAACCAAAGCAGTTTGTTGTTTGTTGTGTGTAGATGATTGCACAGCACTGCTGTAAGTAACTCTGAACTTTTAGTCTTAGAAACACTTTCATGGCTTCTGACCTGGAGGTTGTGGCTCAAGACTTACAGGGTAAAAGGACTAATGACATGACATGACTTACCTATCACATGTAATAGGTTTACCTGAACACAGCAAAAGTATTCTCGCTCTCAAACAACCTTTAGCACGCACATACACATATGTGATGACCATCAACACCATCTGAGGGTGAAGAGTTAATAAAATCAATATAAATAATTTCAACGTGTTCAAAATGTTTAAAAAGGAGATTTTTATTAGTAAAATGCACTGACAAAAACAAAAATCAAGGTATTACCATGTATTTGTAGACATACCATGATATTTATTTTATTCTTTGAAGTTTATAATTTTATAGAAGCTTAATTAATTAACATTATGCCACAAATGCTGTTGACTGAGCTTAACTTGGAATACAGTACTAAATCTGGAATATGTCCTTAAAGATATCACACTTGTCTCTGTGACTGCTCTATAAACAGCCAAAAACCACTGAGGGAGCGGCCCACTTTTAATATAATCTCATAAGATATTATATGCCTAACATATTCATTCATGCCATAGAATAATATAAATATCAAATCGCCTCAGGGTCATCTGGAAACACGCAAGATAAACTGGTCCGATCAAATGTGATCGACAGCACAGATATAACTGGAGTGATATAGCACAGATATAAGTGTCATTATACAACACTAGTGAAGACGTTCATAAAGCCTTAGTGACTTTCTGCTTGTCAGTATTAGCAGTGACAATCGTACTCAGGACAGCACAGCTTCAAAAAGCATCAAAGGAAGCGAATCAGAAGAGTTTGTGAGCAGGGGGTAAATTCAGACAGTCATCACAGTCACTGAAGAGTTATTTCAGTTTGACTTAAATGAGGTTATAAGATGAAAGAGATTGTGACTGAATATGTAAAACTTTTAGTATCCTTGATTTATTTTATTCATTCAATCTTTTCTGCCAATATAAGTTTGATTGCTTGACCATAAGAGACATTTCTAAAGGAGAGACTGTTTATTTGTTTATGTAAATGTATTTTTATGCTAATATACTCCTTGTAAGGACTAGAAGTCTGAATATGTTTTTTTCTTACGGTTTCATGCCCCTTGCAGGGTTTGGAAGATTTGTAGCATTTAAAAATAAATAAATAAAAAAGATCAACTGTTATGCAATGCTGCCCTGAAGAATCTGCATAACTCTTGTAAATGTGTCACAAGACAAAATAAATAAAATTACACAAATTTGTCAGGTTTGGTGGAAGAGAGGACTCTGGGAAGAAGGGCCTCTTTATTGAAGAGAAAATAAAGTAAAACCAGAAACAAAACTACCCCGGACTGACTAAACTAGACAAAACACGCCAGGACACGACTAGACACAAAATAATCCACAGCAGACGACATAGCAATTGACGACAAAACCACGCAGGACGGACAGAAAACTTGAAGGGATTAAATAGACAGGAGGGAGGATAATTGAACAAGAAACAGCTGGGATAAATAAAACTAATGACAATGAAACAAGATGTGCGGGGTAACAGTGACAAGACATGAACACGCGCCAATGCGGACGCACATCGCTGCATGTTCACAAAACACAAAGACAGCACGCAGCTGGAGAAAACCAAACTGTGCGTGACACGAAAACACAACATGAAAGCACGTGGCCGATATAAACACAAACTGAGTGCTTACAACACTGCACAAAGACCCGAGAGCTCGCGGTTCAAGCAAAACTTGAAACCACGCCCACTCACAAGACGTAGAACGCGCAAGAACAAGCAACCATTCATCTCACGCACTCACAACAAGGACGAACACACGGGTCATGAATGTACAAACCCCGACACAAAACCGAAACTAAACAAGACCAGTCTGGGGATCGGACATCATAACCCGCACACAAGATGCTACACAGACAAGAACAAACGTGACATGAAACCTCAAAGCCGCACGCGCACACACCAAACACGAGACACTATGGTAGTGTCAGAGCTCTGCCACAACACCACAAAATGACACAACCCTGACACAAATTAACAGAATCAAAAGTTTGCACACCCTTGAATCAATCCCTCAAATGACCAAAGCTGGACATTAACAAAATAATTGTGAAATTGTACTACAGCTGTCACTGCGTTAGTTCCCTCCAAAAAAATACTAGTGTGTACTACTTAGAAAACACTTCTAAAACAAATATTATGTTTTTGAAATAAAATACTAACAGATTTTTTGTTTCAAATAAATGCTATCCTTTAAAACTTTCTATTCATCAAAAAAACTTGAAAAACAGTATCACAACAACCACAAAAATATGAAGTAGCAGAATCTGCTTTTTGACCTGTGATTAGAAATGTTTCTGAAATAATTTCTGAAGAATCATGTGACACTAGTAAAGAGACTTTAACTGAGAAGGTAACAACTACGAACCAATAGTACAGGGTAATGTGTGTAAATTAAGTTATTTTATCTGGAATGAATGAACATATTCACATACTTTGCAGTTTTGACTAAGAAAAATTCAAGAACTCAAAACACACAGAGAGAAAGAAAAGCATGATTGAACTGCTTTTCATAAAACACCACAAACCAGACAACTGTGCTGGATCATAAAAAATGCACATCTAAAGGCTAAATTAGCAGACATTAAACAGAAATGTGCACACAGAGTGTTTTCCACTCTGAGCGCACATGCACGTCTCAATTAAACTCTGAGCTGACTCCACACTTTCCTCGGAAAGGAAGCAGCCTAACATTTATTTCCCCCCAGGCCCAGACACTAAAGTGTATAAGTTTGGCCGTGTACAATGAACTACAATAAAAAGGTGAATGCATGAGATACAACCCCACTCATGGGGCACGAGGCCGTCCGCATTTCCATGACTGAGAGAGAGAGGAAGAGGGGCCATATAAGTGTGAAATTCCATCAGAGAATTTCTTGAATTAAATTTTTCCATCTGAAAGGATTATGACTGCAGCTCAACAAACTATTATTTCAGCTCCACAAAGCTGAAACGAAGATGACAACTCACACTGGTAGGCATGCACACACAAATCAAACTCCAGCATCAACTGTCCCAAAAGTTTTAAAGCCGATGACTCACGTTACGTGATGTTTCCTCAGAGCAGGGTCCATGAGTCGCAGCGTGTCTCTGATCACACCCACTTTCACCTCCTCATCTACTGGACTCGGTACATATTCATACACACCAGGTGACACCTGTATCATACAGTATAGTATCAGTAATCAGAACACTAACAAACTCATGTTTACGTCCTCATTAGTTTGCAAACAATGTTTGTTAGTTGATTTAAATCGTGTTTTACTTGGTTGGTTAGTATTGTGCCAAGCAAGGCGGCATTTATTTGATCAAACATACAGTAAAATCGAAATAAAAAATATACAATTTATTCCTACGATGGAAAAGCTAAATTTTCAGCATCATTACTTTAGTCTGCAGTCACATGATCCTTCAGAAATCATTCTAATATGCTGATTTGATGCTCAAGAAACCTCTTATTATTATCAATGTTGAAAACAATGTTGAAAAATGTTATACATTTTTTTCAGCATACTTGAATGAATCATGAAATTCAAAGGAACCGCATTTATTTGAAACAGAAATGTTATATACAGTAATCACTCGCCACTTCGCGGTTCAAGTTTCACGGCCTCAAAAATATTCATCGGAAAAAAGAAAAAAAAATACCGCCGTATTGGCAGCCGTAATGCAGAAAGCAGCGTTGCTTCATCGTGATGCGAGAGAAACGGTTTCCCAGGATGCCAGACAAAGAGAGAAACTCTCTCAGAGGCTTTGTACACACACACGGGCACTCGTGATTGGTTCCCGGTGCGAGATCGACGAATGAGAGCACGAGTGGATCTATCCCGTGAGCTGATTGGCTGATCCTACTTCGTGGACTTTCACCTATAGCGGGGGGGTTCCAGTCCACATTAACCGCTATAAACGAGGGATTACTGTATTCTAAATGTATTTACTGTCACTTCTGATCAATTTGAATAAAAGAAAAAACTCCTAATAACCCCAGATTTATTCTTAACAATAGTGTATATCATGGTAGCATCATGGTTTTTGGTTGTTTTTTGAGCATGTATCATGTACAATTTGTGTTATTTTTTAACAAAAAAATATATTTGTGTACATACTTTTTTTTTTGTAAAGTAACTTTTTATTTGAATCACATCAAGTTAAAAGAACATCTGCGCCCTCACCTCCTGCTCATGTTCAATCCTCATGCTGGGATTGGCATTGACCTCTAGTAAAACAGGCTTCAAGTTCTTCATCAGCAGGATATCAAAGCCCAGGATCTAAAATTGGGACACATCATCTTCTGTTATTTAGATTTCATTGAAATCGAAAACCAGTGATTTGCAGAGGATTAGGGGTCGCCTTCTGAAGGAAAAACATAGTTAACAGCATATGGGTGTGTGCTCATTTTTTGCATTTGAATGACCTGTATGTAGGCCACCTAAATGCAAACCGCATCACAAACACAAAATAATTCATTGCAAATCTACCTGAAAACATGTCGGTCCTGGTTTTCCAGGCGGTATATCTGCCTGGTAATACACCTTCAGTTCAGGCACAAGTGCAATTACGGTCTTGATAACCAAAGCAATAATGTCTGACCAGACCTTCTTGATGTCCACTCCTTTAGATGCTATGCGATAGAGAACGCTAGAGAAGGTGCGTTTACTGCCCGTGCTGCAGCTGTCAGAGTGGACAAAGTTTCCGCTGTGCACATTAAGGGAATAGTTGGTAAGGTGCATAAAAACGTGACTGAGGTTCTTCTGGCTGGGTTCTTGATAAGGTTCTGTGCAGAACCTGGACAGACCCTCTTTAGCAATGTAGATCTCTAAAGGCTCCAATGAGCGGACCAGAACATAGAGGCGGATATCAAACTTCAATTTATCGATGAGCAGGGGTTTCTGGATATATTCTTGAACAACTGCTTGTTTGATCTGAGAACCTGAGATAACCCGAAGGTCAGCAGGGTCACGGATGAGGTAGATGCCGTCGCCCTGGGATCCGCTGTCCGGTTTGACGATGAAAGTGGGTTTGAGAGTTGAATCGTTATCCTTCAGGAGACGAATCTTGAAAAAGAGGACAAAAGTAGAACATGTACAGTTAATTTTTTCCAAAGAAACTCCAAACATTTCAAATAAAACCAAGTAACCTTTTGCCATCCCTGCATAGAATCAAACCTTCTCAGATTCAAATTATGCTACATTATTACTGCTCTAAATTGTGCCCATAATGACAATCATCCACACCCACCCTTTTTATTTTAAAGGCATTGAGTGCTTATGACTACCAATTAATAGCATTATGGTTAGTAAACTGAACCTCCTTTTTCTGACTAATGCATTGGTTTTCTTCAGACAGCATGCATCAGCAAATCTAAGATGTTTTCTCCTTTGTAGAAGAAAGTTTCCCGCAGATCTTTGCTGCCCTCTGCAGCTTTTCAACAAAAAAAAAGTATTGTCCAACTCATGCTAAAAAGGAAAAAAAAAAAAGCATGTACATGTAACAATAAACAGAAACAATTAAAACCTTATATCAAAAAGATAAAAAGTATAAACTTCCCATTTACCAAATGAAGCACAAATTGATTTCACCTACAGGACAGTGTAAAAGAAAAACCTCTTTAAGCAGCCCTGCTGAGCAAATAAAGCACACAGCTAACTGTAACATGTGAAAGAGGATTGAACATGCAAGCATGTAACAACAAGATCCTGTAAACAAACTTGTCTTTCACAATTAGTTGTTGCTGGCCACTAAACTGCTTAACCTAGTTTTTCTGTGATTCTGTCCCGACCAATTACTACCACGGCAATCTACCTATAGATACACCACCGAGGAAACACAGCTGCGGGAAGACAGTAAAGAGAAGACAAGTAGCAAGTAGATGTGGCTTCTTAAACGTCCTCTTTATTTGCAAGTTGCATGAGTTTGTTACTCAGCTGAGGTACTTGTACCTGTGTGGAGAAGAGCTGGTATTCCTCTGGCAGTATCCAGGAGCGTGGATAGAAGTTGTACTCCTCCGGGAACAGCTCTTGCATGGTGCGCACGGCACGACTGAGGTTTATCTTCCGCAGCATCTCTATCATTCCTGCTGACCAACAGGATAGTTGATGAGAAAACAGAGTGCAGCAGCATAGAGGCTAGAGAATGGCCGCAGTTCCTCATCATTCTATGGCCCTACAGGGACATTATTCTCTCAAAAAGTGTGACACATTTTCAACCCCTATTTCCCAGCAGTGTCATTACATCACTTGATCATTTGATTTCAACAGCTTGGACATGCTGTCTGTGTTAAAGCAACTGCCAATACAGCTATGAAAACACCCATATTACAACCGACCCATGAGTCAGCAGCACTTGAGACTCCTTTATGACTCCACTGCTGAAAGCTAGAACAGTCCAGTGATCAATACTTATCATATGACTGAGAAACTTCCTCTAAAAACAAGCACAAAATAACTACGGTAACTAAATTTAAAGGTAAATGTGTCTGCACATCTGGTAAAAGTCAGTACTGTTTTTATTTATGGATGCATTTCTGTTTTGTTTTTATTACATAGGGTATTTGTATTATATTTCGTTTCAGTTCTAGAAATTATAGTTAAGGAAGCAAATGAATACTAATCTTTGAAACAAGAAACTGCAAATGTATTTACAACAGTATAACACCAATATTTTAACAGCTTCATCCTTAATGCTTTAAGGAGATTGTTTAATGTTGAAAATCTCCTGCTAAATTATCCTCATTCAAGTTCTTAAAAAAAGAAGGCATGAAAAATAGTTTTTTTAAGCAGAGGCTCTTGCTCTTTCTTTTGATATTGCATGTTCAGATATTAATACAATAACATTTTCTGGGGGTCCTGTATGTACAAACATGCTGGCACTAACAAGCATCTTTTCTTTAAACTGCTGGAGCGGAAAGACAGCTTAGGAGAGATGTTTCTACTATGAGAAGCTCTCTAAAGATCTACTTTTAGTGAAGTTTACCTGGGAATTTGTTGACTTGCCCAGAGACAATGTTCTCATTGTCATGAAACGAAACGCCATGCCAGTAGATATCACAGGCTGTCCGCCTACCCATCGGAAACTGCAGGATCAAAAGAAAGAAGAAGTTTGAGGCAAAGTACAGGAGAGGAGAGCTATCAATCACAACAAAATAAACACGTCATACCCTTCTTTTGACAAGGATTGTTTACGACTAACTGTACCAGAATAACAACAGCTCACTTCTGCAGAGTCTTTTTTCAATAATTATTTTCCCATTTATATTCTATCCTACACTATATTATGGCTGAGGGCTGCTACACTCTACATGACTTGGAGGAACTTCTACAACAGCAATAGTGTCAGTTACAGAGAATTGTGCCATCATTAATTAACAGCTAAGGTGAAAATGCATTGGAGCCCATGTGGTCATGATGGCTAGGCTACATTGTGGGCTGATCGTGATGTAGGTTATCAAGGGCACTAATCAGGATGCAGGTAGCGTGCTTGGTATAGGCTACATCGTGTCTTGAGCTGGATTTTGGGAGGATTATGTAACTGTTTAACAGGATAATGGAGTGTGAGGAGGTGTTCCTATATTGGTCACCTGCTGCACAGAGAAAACTCGATCTGTGATCAGATTAGGAGTTCACACAGGTTTGCAGTTTTGCTATAGTTGTCAGGCTTGTGAAAGGTGTAGGGGATTTACAGTTAAGACCCGAGGACCAGATATGTTGAATGAAGACCAGGAGTCAATAGAAGAAATTTTAGTGAAGTTTAGTTTGCAGTTTCATCAGCAGAAGTCAGCTTCCTAACTTGATTATAAATCACTCTTTACAACTCATTCAAATAAGAAAAAGGAAAAAGAACATATGAAAAATAAGACAAAGAAAAGAATATAGGTATAAATAGGAAAAATAAAATTATATATATATATATATATATATATATAAAATGTAAATAGAAGAGACAAGAGATTTTGATTATCCGCCTTCAAAGGGAAGAAGCAAGGACTCAAGATGCACGAGTGATGGGCTTTTATTAATAAACTCACAAATAACATAAAACAAAAACAACAACTTAACTAGACTGGACAGGACAGGACTAGACACGACTTGACTCGAAACAGTACCGAAAAACACAACCATAAGAACACGACGAATCAAACAATAACGAGGGAACAAGACAGGCGGGGTTACACAATGACAGGACACGAACATGCAGCCAATACGAACACACTTAAGATGTGTGTCCACATGAAACCAGAGGACAAGACAGTGCACAGCCAGTGAAACACAAACTGCGCGCAACACAAAACACAACATGAAAGCACGCAGCCGATACATTAATACATGCACACTCACTCACATGATGTGATGAAGCGCACCAGCATGAGCAAACACTCCTCTCATGCGCTAACTACACAGGACAAAAACACAGAGCCTGAATGTCCAAATACCCGGAACTTCGGTCTTGTTCAGTTTCGGTTTTGTGCCGGGATCGAACATCACGCCCCGCACACAAGACACTTCACAGACAGGAGAGCGCGCGACTTGAGAATAAACACACAACAATGGGGTAGTATCAGAGCTCTGTCATAGAAACACTAGAAAACAAGACCGAAGTGACAAAACTCTGACAAGAGTTGTGAAAATGTCCCCACTAATGCTGTAAAATGAATGCTGTCTCTCTCACACACACACACACACAAAAACTAATTAATCGCATATTTTTCTTTAATTAAACAAAGATCTAAATTTGTTTAATGGCATCTTTTTACTAACTAGGCTAATATGAATGAAGGCCAATATCACTGAGCAATGCTGCTACTGATGTCTCTAAGTGATTTTTTGCAAAACTGGGAATGAAATTAGTAATTATAGCCATTTAACAGTATAAAAAGCCATCATTTTAGATATTTTAAATATCACAATGACTTTTATCTTAAATGCAACATTTAGCTGTGCCATTAAAATAATATATTGATGTAAATGGATCGGTCCATTTTTCCTTACCAAGTTTATTTTGCCCATTAATTTTCTCAATAAGAAATAAAATCACTAATCACAAAAGTTGTGGTACCAATTTGGTATCAATTTGTGAGGATCAATGCACACATTAAGAACAAACATGCTTTTATTTTTTAATTAAAGTTTGTTTTGATTAAACATCTTATGTATGAGGTGGCAAGGTGGGCCTTTTAAGCCCCACACAAGGTAAACTATTCACCAGCATTGGGGCACAGTACTTATACAAATATTTTATCTAAAGTAATGTTTTGAATAATACTTATGGTACGTTAATACTTGCTGAAAACAATCCTTTTGACAAAGTTTACTATTTTCTGTTTATTTTGATAAGTAAAACATTGAATGAGATCCCATAATAATTGTATATACCGTATTTATTTGAGTATATCGCGCACACGTGTATAACGCGCACCCCTGATTTTCGACTAAAAATCGGTATAAAATTTAGTTTCACACCAAGCATTGTAATTGACAAAAAAAACAACGTTGTTGAACACGTGCAGCCATGATAAAAAAAAACATTTATTTATTGTATAACATATACTTATATAACATATATAACTTATATAAAATATATAACATATATTTATTGACAACATAAACTAATGAACAAAATACCGAAAGAAAATTACCGGTAAAAATATTTATTTAAAATCCTGCGACGTCAGATTCCTCATCAGAGACACTAAAGAGTTGCTCCGATTCTTCTGGAGTTAATTTTTCATCAGTGTCTCAGTTGGCAGGAACATCTGTTTCTCCGGTTTCTTCGCTTTCTTCTGCGTCTGAATGGATGAGGAAATGAAGCGGCGAGGGGACGTTTTTTTTGTCTTCGCCCTCACGTACAGTGAGAGGCTGCAGCCTGTGTTACGGGATGTAATGTATCATGCAATCGGCAATCGATTGCTTTGGGCTATGTTGCGGTTGTTGCCGCGGTTTATGTTTGAATACAGTTGCTGAATTGCACTCACGAGTCTGCCTTTTATTTTATGCATATATTGCTACTTAAACAGCCTGTAAAATGCGCAGCGCGTACTCACAATTCGCCGGCGCCCTCAAAGGACCGGCCATCAAAACAAACCCCACCCCAGCCCATCCCTCGTGCATAACGCGCATCCCTAACTTTGATTTATTTTTTTGGTAGAAAAATTTGCGCGTTATACTCGAATAAATACGGTAGATTTACAGTAGTAGCAATACATTTTATTGTATTATATGATTAACATATTTTTAAATATAACCGTTTCATTAGGCTATACATACAGTGATTATATCTGAGGTAGACACCCAACTTAATATACATATTTACTATCTGAATCTAACCATGTCATGTTAATAAATAAAAGGATCAGACAAATTGAAAAGCAGCTAATTTGGAAAGTGCTGCGGAAAGTTTTTGTGCCATTTTAGAGGAAAATAAAAGCAAAGGCACCTTTTATACAGGATAAAATGTCTTTAAAAGAAGTATTTTACTCTTACCAAGGCTATTATTCATTTTTATCAAAATTACAGCGAAAACTGTAATACTGTGAACTTATTAACTTATTTTGTATTTTAATATTTAAAATGTAAACTATTTATATGATGACAAAGCTGAATTTTGGGCAATAAGTGTGTGTGTGTGTGTGTGTGTGTGTGTGTGTGTGTGTGTGTTCAAAAACACAGACATAACAGGCCGGACCAGAACAATTAACAAGTGACCTTTACTCGCTCCAGTTGGGCAAACTATTTGTCTCGCGGGCAACATTGGTTTCTTAACAGACGGGCCGGTGTGAACGGTAGTGATCAGTGTTGCCAGATAGTTCCAGCCCAACTAGAGTAAAAAACCTGGCCATTTACAATGGTGGAGAGAGAGACCTCCACGCAATTGTTGACGGGGGGGGGGGGGGTGTTTTAGTGGCATTTATATGCATTTGTAGGCTTGTTTTAATGGAATTTATGCATTTATATAGGAAATTTGGGCAGGTTTGTCATCAAAAACAAGCCCAATTTTTTTCGACCAACCCAATACATTTTTTTCCGGTCAGACGCGACCAAAAGGAGCCCAATTGAGCGGGAACCCGCCCAATATGGCAACACTGGTAGTGATGGAAAGATGAAGCCTCATGAAGCATTGAACCTTTTCAGCCAAGTGGTTCACAAAAGGGTTCATTTCTCGAAGCCTCATTTGCTCACAAAACCATCTAGTGGCCAAAGAGTATAAAACAATCAGATACATAACAGATGTGCCTGATGTGGTGTGTGATACACTGTGTATATATAATGGGTATTTTCTTGTGGTATATAATGATTGTATTAACATAACTTTGTAATAAATGCAGTTTTAAAAAGTGATTTTTCACTATTATTTACAATGGGTAAATAATGGGTTTAAATAAAGGATTTTTGTTATAAGAGATCATCAAAACCACTCATTTCCTGGTTACATTTTAAGGATAAATTTGAGACAGCTGAATGTAAAATTCTGAAGAAAAAAAAGACAAACATGCCAGTCTCTGAGTAACGTGTAACGTATTTAAGCCACAAAATAAAAGTTTTTCCGCAAAATAAGTACAGTAGAACCCCGATTTACGAAACGCTCTACGTACGAAAAGTTCGACATACGATAAAAGATTTCGGGGTTTTTTCCGCCCGAGTTACGACAAAATGATCGAGATGCGAAAAACGAAATCTCGGCGAGGCGACGATTTCCGAGTTTTGTTTTGATATTCGCGCTGATTTTGGTTCGGGTTGAAGACTACAGTTTGTCCGGTCAGAACAATGATGTCTCACTCAGGGAATAATCCAAAACTGGTATTTATTAAAGGTGCATAGATCGATAAAACCTCAACGATTGGCACTAATTCCCTGTATTTCACTCAATAAACTATATACAATCTTCAGCCGATCTCTGTCAGTCACTTCCTGAACTCCGAGGGAAAGTTTAGAATAGTCCATTTCGCACTGAATGACAGGGATGGCTGGAATAGTCCATGTAAGAAGGGGAACACTTTTTACAATCCTGCTCTCCTATTGGTCAGCATCGCTCCCACCAGCCTCTGCTTTTAGCATAAACTTTTTTTCTAATCAGTAACCATGGATGTGAAGATTGTTGCTGAAGTCAAAGGGAAGAAGAGGATGCTTTTCATTGAGTCAATAAGGGAGATTATTGAGAAGTATGAAGCTTGTCCCATGCTGAATATTGTGTTTTTGTAGGGCTTGGAACGGATTAGGCAATTAACATGTAAAAGCCTGATCGACATACGAAAAGTTCGACATAAGAAACCAACCTCAGAACGGATTAATTTCGTAAGTCGGGGTTCTACTGTATAGTGAACTAGGCAAAAAGCATTTTTTAAAAGCTCGAAGTCCATATCTGCAGCTTACAGATAATAACATTGCCTTTCACTGTCACAATTGATCGTTGGATCTATACGTTTTAAAGAACTTCCAAGAAATGACAGTCTTCAAAACTGCAGGTGGGAACTCCTCCTGCCTTTGAATAAAAGGATAAAAGGTATAATGGATACGCTTAAACTTGAAACCACCCTTCAATAAGGTGGCTTTGAATTACAAAGGCTCATAATATTTCAGTGGAGATGAGTAGACAGGGTGTAGACATTCATTCAGCAGAACCGTTAGCTGCCAGGTGTTGTGCACCACACAGAACTTCATGCATGGTATACTTTGACTGCTAATCAATGTATTTATGAGCATTTCTTTTTTTAATGCAGAGTGACTTCACACAAACGGTCAAGTGTAACCATATGCGTGTGTTCGTCAAATGGTGTGGAAGGACAAGGTTAAAGACTGCCAATGTCTGTTGAAATATTAAGCCTACAGGCCATGAGTAAGTGTTTGTGAGAGCCTAAAAGTCCAATGGATTCCTTTACAGATGTCACGATATAATATAACACAGAATAACTGATGCATTCAAAAGTATAGCAATTCCAGACAGAATTGTTTCCCTTTAAAATATTGGGAACAATGAGATATGTCAGTGAGAAATAAAGACTGGAATACACTACATGATTGAACAGGCTCCGAACACTGGGCATCATACAAATGCAGGCTCTGAAAACGGTTACAGAGAAAAAAGTTGGACATTATAATTATCATAATCATCATGACATCGTTGGACGTCAGACTTATAAGTCCTTTCAAAATCACACAGAAACATGTGACTTGTTACTAGAAGACACATAGTATATGTAGCAAAATGTTTTTTTCAAATTGGATCAAAATATTAAACATGCTTGATTTTTTCCAACTAGACAGATTCATATAGTCTGAGCCTAAAACAAAATCAGAGTCTTTGCCCATCATACACTACACAATCTATGCAATAGTTGTGTAGTCTAACCTTATAGGTCATATGAATAAAAGAAGGGCAAATGAAATATCTGCTATACTTCCTGCAGTAGGTCTATTAAGATCTCTTGAGGGGTGAGTGTAGGATTAAAACTGATACTAGTTTTATATTGTAGCAGTTAAGCTTCTGTAGACTTCGGTAGTGTTGCATTGACTGGTTTTCATGTGACCACTGTAATTTGCTGCTTTGAAACAATCTGTATTGTAAAAAGCGCTATATAAGTAAAGGTGACTTGACTTCTTATAATTTTTGACTAAACTAAATATTTTAGACTGAGAAAACATAACTCAAAAAACATACATTTGTTATAGTAATGGACTTTAAAATGTATTAATTTTCAAAGGCAGCAAAAACAAAATTAAGACAGTCCACGTTTCTTAAACAGTCGTTTAATTCTAACATTCATTTAAAAAAAATTCCCAACATAAATTACCTAAAACCTAAGAATTTTAAATTAGGTGTGATTATTATTATTTTAAAAAATACTACTATGGTTGCCTAAATTGTCAAGCACTCAGATCCTTGAACTCAGGTAGCTGAAGTCCTTATTCGTCAACCTGTTGTGTAATTTATATTCTTGAACAAAAAGTCCTGAAAGTCTCTTCAAGTAATGTTAAAGACAGACATTATTTTAAATCAAAAACCTGACATTTAAAACCTTAAGAAGGAAATCCTTGTGGGAACCAACCACTGGTTTAAAAATGCTAAATGTTTCCGGTGTTTTTCCGGATACAGCTCTATATCGATTGGTAGTTTAAAATCCTCTGGGTCAAGCCATGCCACTTTAAAATGAATGGAATAAATAACGATTTTAAAAAAAAGTCTAAGAATTCCCTAACAATGGATGAAACAATCCTATAAAATCGGAATGAAAAGTAAATAAAGTCAGAGGTGTCACCAGTTGCAACTTTAGCTTAAAGTTACAACTTTAGCTTAGTTTTGACGTAAATGGGCACTAAGTTACAACCTATGGTTAAAACCAAACTATAACCAAGTATGTAACTAAGTTATAACCAATATTTTGCATTATGCCATTAAACTTACACTAAAATTATTTGGACAAAATTCTATTTTTAGACATTTATAATAATGACATTTCCACTTGCTTACAATTTAAGAGAAAACATTATGTGAAAAGATTACTTTGCTAGAAGCTCTTCAACATGAACCCGTCCTAAAGAGCATCTCTTCATGTTATGAATATCAAATAATATCAGTTATAATCAATATGTTATTTCTTAAGTTTGTTTGGCGGGGGATATCAGGATTTATTAATTGGTCCTTATTTATTTGGATTCAAATAGTTCTGAATTTTTAATGTTAAAAAACACTTATGTTATTCGTGATTAAGCAGTAATATATTTAATAGAAACTTATTTTTACTGTTAGTTACCTGAGGTAAAATAAAGTTGGAATGAAGGATAACTGAAACTCACGGACACAACTCAACTTCTGCTCACGTATTTGAAGACTGCTATTGGATTATCATCTGAGTAAATGTCATATCATGCGACTATGCATTACTTTGCGGAGAGCTTACGAGCTACTGGCCACGTTGTTACTAAGCCTATAGTGTGGACATTACATGCCAATTTAAGAAAGAACTTGCGCACGGCTGGTGTCCGAACACAGTTCATGCTCTCACCTCTTTCCACTTCAGCTGTCGGATGCTCATTTTCAGTGCTTCGAGCGACGTCTTCGCTTTGGAGGTGTCCACAGTCACAGTTCTCCTCTTTTTGGCCACTTTGCTCCCGTCCTCTTTTCCACGGTGCTCACATTTCCCCTCCGTCTGTCTCTGGAAAACCTCAACGTGACCGTTTGCCGCCGTTTTGCCTTTTAAAAGCCTCAACGTCCCTTTAATGCCCTGCTCGTTGCTAACACCTTTCTCCTGTGAACAGTCTGACTTCTGTGGCGTGAGATCCGACAATTGTTTGCCGTTCACCTGTCTCTCGTGACCGTCAGCTTTGCTCCTGCTTTTACTCCGACTTCTCCCATTGATGCTACTTCTGGAGAGGTCTCTCCGAGCCGCGAAAGACACGTCCGCGGGGACTGAAGACACTGAGGCCGGGAACAGCTGCTGCTCTTCGGCCGCGGCCTCGCTCTCCACCGCCTTCATCTGCTGGAGCTCAATCTTCACTCTCTCATAGTGATCGCTCATAGTGTTCATTAATGGTCGGATGATTTGTTATCTCATTTAGGTTGGTGAATATGTCAGGACAATCTCCTAGCATAAACTGCTAACATGGACCAGCTGATGCTGGTCAAAATAAAGCACAAAAACAGAAAACCAATCTATAAACCAGCCAACTATGGTGCCCGATAAACTGGCGTAAATACACACGGACTCCATTACTAGAGTCTGAACATTATAAAGACCTTATTCGCGCTGACAGATAGCACATCACTACAGTGTGCTGAATGGTTTTTGATGGCGATCTAACGGGACAGGAGTGGCTCCAGGCACAAGAGCTGCCCAGTTTCCTTTTACTGGGGAAAAAGGCGCTTGACCGACTGTAATAACACTAAAAGCTGCATATAAACGCAAGTGTGCTTAATTCAGCCCATTCTATACTCAACTAACAGCACATATCGGGGGATATATATGGGGAAGTCGAGCGCAGGGCATGACTGGGCGCATCACCACATTCCTCCTGTCAGTTTCGTTGAGTTTTAAAGTGCCGGTGAAGGGCACCGACTGCTCTCGCGCTTTTAAACAGACGCCGCATCTTCAAATAAAAGCATCGCGTGCATTCCGTTTACCTGCTGTTTTCTAAGACGCAGCAGAGTTAAGCTGCCGGGCAGGTAAGGTGTCCGCTAATGGCCAACGGACTGACCAGAAGTAAAGCTCCCGTGTGCTGTCGTTGCTAGTGTTTTGGTTCTGTTGACAATACAACGCAACTGACGGAAGCCGTCGAGGCACAAGGCAATAACATATTGTGCTGGTCTCCACCGATTTGCGAAGCGGAAAATCAGTGATCATTCTAGCCTTTACCGCATAAGAATAAAAAGTGGGGAAAAACTACGTGCTGGAAAAACTATTTCCTGGTTTTTGGTTTATACCAACTTGTCATAATGCGCTTGAGCTGTAAAATGGCCTCTTGTTCATCTTCATGCTAATTAGTCATCAATATGTGTTGCAATCAATGGGAAAACATACAAAAACGTGACATACAAAATCGTAGTATCTGATCTTTTTTGACCACTTGAAAATAGCAAATATTTTCTGAGGAACCCCGAGATATCTGTCTTAGTCCTCTATCTTAAAACCCATAAGCACATTATGCCTCTGTGGTGCAGCAGAGGGAGCGCTTGTGTCAATATTGAAAAACAAAGCTGTCACACTGTTCTCTCACTAACACTCTGAAATGTTTTGCAATATCCAGTGACTTGAATACAGACCTTTTCGCCACAGATGCATGATAAGAGATAGTCAATCTAATGGATGACTCAAGCAAGACGGGATCACATCAGTAGACCTGCAAACTTACTGTCAGGGGCTTTTAAGTGCATTTCAATAAATACTAATAATTAAAAAAAACACCCCAGTTTGCATATTGTGTGTGTGTGGTCTCCACAAAGATGGCATTATTTGAAATCCTTTACTTTGTGAGAGTATGTTTTGGTCCCCATGACGAAAACAGCTTATCAATCATACTAAGAGATTTTTTTTTTTAAATGTAAAAATGCATACAGTTGTTTGTGATGGGTAGTGATGGGATGGGTTGTGATGGGATGGCTTTTATCTATTCTAACTGTATATTCTTTTCTCCTAACCCAACATTTTTTTAGGGTTAGGAGAAAAGAATATACAGTTAGAATAGATAAAAGCTTCTTATTTAAACTAAAGATAAGTTAAAGACCCACTTGTCTGAGGTATGTTATAAAATGTCTGGTAAAAATAAATATATTATGAATAATGCAATGAAATTTCAATCACCAGTGAACGAGCCAGAGAAATATAACACACAGGACAGTTTTTTCCTCTTTAATGTACTATTTTTTTCTTTCTACCCTCCAATGATGATTCTGAAAGAAAACGTGCAGGATTTGTTATAGTAACAAACACAACTTTCTCACTCATCTGACTGACAGATCAACAGCACACTCTTATTTCAGTGTTTGCTTCGTATATTCGTATAAACAGTTTGCTTCGTATATTCAGTTTAACAGCATTAAGTTAAAGAGAGAAAACTTTATTACTCAGCTGAACTCTGCACATGCACTTTAGAGATGTTGTTGTTCTAGCTCTGTCCAAGAAATAAATGCAGGTTCTTGAATGAGCGCGTTTACTTCATCCACTTAGGTGATGTCAATGGCATGACCCATTTCAGGGGCTGCCAAAATACAATTTCAAATCAGTCAGAGCTACAGAATTATATTTACAACCAAAACTCCATATCATGTGTCTTTGTAGGGTTACTTTAGGTTATAGGTTACCACCTTTAGGTTACTTTCTATCTGACCTCTCCCCCTCCTCTTCCCTACATCTAGTTTTGACATCTATAGGGGGTAATAAGCCTTCTTTAGGGGGTTAGATAACCCCTTCCCCCGGTAAATTTGCCCCCTGTATGTAACCTCTACAGTAAAACTTTCCTCTAGTTCTGGATTTAAAGATAGGGTAAGCAATTTCAGAGAGGTCAGTGATAGCAGGCCTTAAAGCATGTCTGAAAGCATATAACATTTCAATAATAATGAACATAAAGAATTGAGACCTCTGACTTGTACCACCTGACTGCTGCAGATTTATTTTGACATTGATAGGGTGTCTATAGAAATGCATAATTCAGAATCCGTGAACAGCTTTAAGTACGAACATCATCTGTTATTTAATTACAGTAATTACGGCATCAGAAAAAGCTAAAGCAGCATAAACTAATTTTTTGGTTCAGGAGGAATTTTAAAAGGCAGCTGCTGTTTGTTTGTGGTGCTTGGTAACTGTCAACGACTCCTCATGGTCTTACAGATGACTGCGTGAGCAGGGAGTGCAGAGGCATGCAAATACTTATGTTGACAAGCAGGTACGACATCATATCATATATGTAGACCACTGTTATACTGATTGCTATCAGGATGTTAAGAGAGTTTAAACGGTATAACAAGTATTTATAGAAAAACTGCCTTCCATTACTTTAAATCTCAGTAAATTTAGTCTGGTCAAACCCAAATCTCTTCTCTGTGGAGCAATAAGGCCAATTTAATAGCAACTTTTTATTTTTCAAAACTGCAGAATCTATGCACATGAGTTATATATTAATATACATAGCTATATTACAACCTTTTAGCTAGGCAGTGCAAAATGTGTAAATATGTGAGTTGTGTTCTGTTGAAATTAATCTATTATTAACTATAAGGAAGTGCTGCTTTTATTATGCTAAACGTGGTGTTTGAAAGACTTGAATGTTGTTCAGCAGACGGAGCTCTGCTTCAGGAGAATTGCATCAGAGATAGAAGAGAGCAACGCAAACAAAGCGTCATTAGGACACGAGGTGTGCACAATTCGCCCATCTTTTAATAAACTTCTTGCTGAGGCACTTCAACTACTTGAACCGAAGCCAGACTTGTATAAGCGCAGCTGATGTCTAAGGGCTGAGAGGGGGGAAAGAGGCGCCCAACCCATTTCTTTTGTGCTGAAGAGCCTGTGATTTCATTGAGCTTTTCCCGGGCTGCGACTATAATGGGCTCCCTCGCTTTGAATCGCTCTTGTATCCGCGACTTGTTTTTACTGGTTAAACTAGAGCTATCTTTTTTTAGTTGGCAGTAGTTTTGAACCTTGGGACTGCCAGAAGAAATTGGTCGCCGAGCATCCGGACGGGTCCCAATGAAAATGCACGGTAGAAACAGGTACAACCTGGTGGACGATGTGGCGGATTCGCGAGTCCCGCTTCACAACGAGGAAGCTTATCAACATGGAATACACTTCCAAGCCAAGGTGAAACAGACTATCTCGACTGTAACCTAGCCATTGTCGTTATTGCTAGTTATACTTTTTACCGATACTTTTATCTAGTCATTTGGAGTATGTACGTCAAATGGGTCACTGTCTGTGCAGCAGGGGTAATTTACACATCAGTGAGGATCATGTTTTGGGTAGCATCGATGACCCTAGGCAACGCGAAAACAAATGAAAATGCCACATAATAAGCGTTTGGATAAATAAGTTAACTAAGTATGACCTCCTAGAAAAAGAAGGAGACATGTTTGTTAATTGAATTTTAAACACGTGGCAAATTCATAGAAATGTAATATTTGTATTCATTTTGTTTTGTTTTCTGCCTTTTTAAATAAATATAGAAAAAAAATATTTGCATAACATTCAATGTTTTGAAATTAAGCCTTGGGTATCAAGATGGGTATCAAGTTTTTCTTTACGTATACCCATTTAAGAACGGTTTTACACACACATACATACATACATACATACATACATGTTTATAAAACAAAGGTCTAATCCTGGCTTAATCTAAGCCCTGTCTGTGAAACCGGTGGCCTATATATTTTAAATTTCTTATCTTTATATATATATAAAGATAAGAAATTTAAAATATATAGGCCACCGGTTTCACAGAAACCGGTGGCCTATATATTTTAAATAACTTAGCTTTATATAAAGATAAGATATTTTATTTATATTTATATATATATATATATATATATATATATATATATATATATATATATATATATATATATATATATATATATATATATATATAAATAAAATATCTTATCTTTATATAAAGCTAAGTTATTTAAAATATATAGGCCACCGGTTTCACAGACAGGGCTTGGATTAAGCCAGGATTAGACCTTTGTTTTATAAACATGCCTTAGAAAAAAAACATTACTGATATGCATCTTGATACAAAACAGTGGAACTAGCATATTTTAAAATACATCAGTGAAAGCTGTTTTCGGTCAAGACAACTCAAACATGCATTTTAGTCTGGGACTAGGTTTAAATGGTTAGTTCACCCAAAAATGACTCACCCTCAAGCTATGGGCGTATGGGTGCATAGGTGTATGTGACTTTCTTCTTTCAGCCAAACACATTAGGAATTATATAAAAAAAAAAATCCTGTCTCTTCGAAGCTTTGTAATGGGAGTGAATGGTACCATTTTTTGAAGCCCAAAAAGTCACATACATCCATCATAAAAGTAATCCATACACCTCCAGGGGATTAGTAAAGGAGTTCTAAAATGATGCATTTTGTAAGAAAGATCATTTGAATCCATTTCCATTTCTCTTTAAAAAAAATCTAATTTCATGATTCATGACTAGTGTCTTATTTTGCTTTATTTTTTCTTCTGTGTTACTGCATTCTTCAATACGTCATAACGGGTCACTATTCCTATGGAACTAGACTCTCATACGGCCGTTACTGAAGCCAGTGAAGATAGTATATATATATATATATATGTTTAATGGCTTTCTTATGACAACAAATGCTCTCTGCACGTTGTTTGCGCCATGCTGAATTTGCTTATGTGGGCATAATTTTCGAAAACAACAGTGGTTCAATTTTCTTCTTTTAGAAAAACAAGATTTTTTATATGCATATATTTCGCCACAAAAAATATCAAATTTATTTTCCAGAATCTGGAAACATGTTCACCACAGTGCATACGTTAATGCATGTTAATGCATGCAGAGTATACAGAGAGTTTTTTCGCTGACACTATTTTTGGTGCCTGGTTCAACTTTCCCATTAATGGCTGCATGGCTGGTTACACTGGTACTTTAACTGAGCTGGGATTTCTTTAAGAGTCTGGAGGGTATTTGGTTTCTTCAGAAGCTGTGGTTAGATTTGACTTTGACATTGGACCATTAACATTTCATTGAATAAACCCTTACTTGGCTGTGTCATATTGAGCTACCTTGGTAGTGAGACATTGAAGATCATTTTCCAATCAGTGGCTGAGGTTTTGGGACAATAAGTGTATTTTGTTCACCACTAAAAGCAACAAACAGCTGCTAGATTTTTTAACCCTATTTAGTATTATAAATTGGTTTTATTTATTGCCTATTTTCACATAAACCTACCAGTGTCCTGTTTGGCATACTTTGCAGCATTTCTGACTTGCCCTCTTATGACCGCTTGATAAATATTTAAGTTGTGCCCATTAATGAAAGCCAGCACTTGCTCTCCCAGAAAACTCTTCTATTTTTACCGTAATAATTTCTTAAATATATCTGCATATTCAGACACTTGCATATTTCATTAAAATCATAGTCTGTTTTCTCATAGATATGTCATAAATAACGGTGTTTTCCCAGAGAGCTATCAGTGTTTCAAGTCAGCAGACAGTTAAATGTCCCAGAAAACCTAAAGCCTTTGTATACTGAGCTACTCAGAAGCCTATTGCTGAGTAATTTTAGCTCCAATTTGTGATGCAGGATTATCTTCCAGGAATTTTATTGGCTGGAAAGCCAAGACCTAGAACCCCTCACATTCACAATCACACATTCTAACTGCAGTCTTTCGGGCTTGTCCTTCTGAGCTTAAATAAGCTGTATACATTACTATTTTCCTGAACTGTTGTCAGTATTGTTGTCCCTCTCATTTGGATTTAGACTTTGGAAGCTGGAGATAAGTATTTAAGGTCAACATCCAGAACAATAATAAGAACAAGTCATTACATCCATGAATGAACAGAATGTTGTTTGTAAACACAGAACCTTATACTTGGTTAAGCGTGTTATTTGCGACTAGCACTGATCTACACTTCACATTGAGAAATGTATATTGTTGGGTCATTGGTTGCTATAGATACATGGATCCATAAGATGATCCATTTCTGTACATTGTACCTTTTCAGGGTTATGTCTTCTAAACTTCTTCTAAGCATAGAAAATAATTGTTATTTTATTCTTTTGAATACTTGAATGCATTTAATCATCTATTTTATACTCCTTTTATAATCAGTATATTCCACTTCTTCAACCAAAACCTCACAAAGACAATTACGGAAAATGCTTAAAAACACTCAAGCAATCACTCAGAACTCAGGATTTGGAACAATTTTGCAAAACAATCATACTTTTAATTTATTGATTTCCTAGAATAGAATTAAGAAATATATCTGCTACATATATTCTATCACAAATAAAAGTAATCAATTTCAAATAATTTGTTTGCCCCCATAATTAGATTTTCAAGATCACTTTTGTCACTTGGTGGCATTTTTACCCTTGCCCTCATTAATTTCTTTTTTTTTTGTAAGATTGTGTATGCAAATAATCAAACTTGAGGCAATGTAAATTTGCACAGACATATTTTGAGTTTGCCTTTTCAATACATTTTAGTGTTTAATTGTAACAATATTTTTTTTGTTTTTGTAGCAACTTTGGTATGGTCATCACTTGTTTAAATGTGGGCAAAACCACTGATTTAGATACATTGAAGCATAAAAAGAGCTTGAGAAATGAGGCTGGCAATGTCTCGCTGATGCAAAAGTAACTTGGCACTCATTAACCTAGAAAGTGTGTTTGTGCAAATGAAGTTTTCTCATTAATTTTAGACAGGATGATTCCTCTGTTGCATTTAATATTAGAATTTAAACAGAAGACTCTTCATCTAACATTCAAGCGTGTGTTTTTTCCAGTATGTTGGCAGCTTGGATGTCCCAAGACCCAACAGTCGCATGGAGATTGTCGCTGCTATGAGAAGAATCAGGGTAAGCCTTTTTGACACTTTCATGCACAGACACAGCTCTTAGTGCTGAGTAATCACTACTGATTGGCCCACAGCAGCTGTTTTCTCAGACATGTCTTTTGCAGTGTGAGACTCAAAACAGTCTGTTCCTCTATATTTATCCCATACGCTGCAGAGTTTGTGTGTGCTTAGTCTGTGTGTGGTTTAGGGTGTATCCTGATAGTATTTTTGTACCTGAGGTTTCATATTTCTTTCTCTGCACATTGATAAAAGAGAGATCACACACACAGACTCACAGAGACTGGGGCACGGAAAGCCTTGTTATTTCCCATGAGTGATCTCTGCAGGGTCTACAGCTAACGGAAATTGGAGATGACTGCCTTTATTTTGGTTGATCGGTTAGTTTGTGTGTGTGCTAGTTCTCTATATGTACTTGTCTTGTACTCACAGAACCTTGTAGTTCAGACTGAAGTCCATTTCTAAGACAAATTAAGTTGGATTTGTTGCTTGATCACAAGGAGCAGGAATTTGTGTGTGTGCATGACTTGTTACCTTTAGAGCTTGTGACAGGCCTTCCAGGAGATCAAAGTGCTTCAGCTCCAAGATTTTCATAAACCTTTCTATCCTGCTTATCTGCATTAGTCTCTCCTCTCCTCTCCTCTCCTCTCCTCTCCTCTCCTCTCCTCTCCTCTCCTCTCCTCTCCTCTCCTCTCCTCTCCTCTCCTCTCCTCTCCTCTCCTCTCCTCTCCTCTCTCTGTATATACATTGATCATAGTTATAGCTGTAGTTAATCACAAGCGCTTGATCAAACACTGAGTTGACAGGGAATGTTTACTATTCTGGACTTTTTAGGGGAATGTCACTGTCAGCTTGTTTAATGTGACAATTTCTGGGTTAATGGGTTCCCTCAGAGATTAGTCTAGAATTCATGCCTTTGTTGTGTGAAATTCTGCTGAAAACAACAGTAAATATTTGCACTGACCTTCTTATAGAGCCTATTTCTTTTTCTTTTCTCTCTGTAACATTTTTTCCCCTCATTAGTGAGTAAATGAGCTTTCATAAATATCATTGGATAAATATCGTTGGAGGTTTTGAGTGACAAATAAGCCATGATGAGCAGCTTTCCTTGCACATGTGCTGTCAATGTGTGAATGTGTGCATGAAATACTTAAAAATAGCTTAGTTTATGCATTAAAGAAGATTTCCATGATGGTGTTTCATATAAGCATGTCTGAATTAACAGTTTTCACAGATCAAGGATGAAGTTGATTTGTGTTTTTTATTAATTTAATGTAATGATACCGTTACTCAATGATAGCCAGCTGCTTTAAAATGCTCCCGTGAGTGTTTGTCTTTTTTGAAAGGGCTTCAAAGGTTTCAATTTACAATTTCTATTTTTTTTTTTTTACCTTTCTAGCCAATCACAGATATGTTGAACATGTCATTGCAATGGCCAATCAGAGGTGTATAAGTTATGTGTTTAATTCAGAATCCGCTCAACACTGCTCAAATAAAAAAAAAGGTTTATGCCAGTTTTTAATATCAGAATACGTTTTTGATCCGAAACTGTGTGTTGAATGACCTGTGCATTAAGTCTTGGAGTGTAAATGCTAAATAATAGACCTGCCACTTTTTCTAATGTTTCACTTTGTTCATTTTGTTTAAATACTTTTTTTAAACAGTCAGTCAGTTACTTTTTACATATAAATTTACATTTATTTTTAAATCGTTCAAAGGACTTTGTTTTTTTATCTGGCCTGACAGTGATTTTTATTTCCTGAATAAATAGGATATATTAAAATTACAAACTGTTTCTTTGCATTTATTTTGGATTTATTGTCAGTACTAAGCTTGCAGTTCACAAGGGAAGGGTACTTTGTAGTTTGGATGGCCATGTTTGTCAGTCACCACCAAAGATCAGTTTTGACCCAGGATAAACCTTGGATGTAAAAGATAAAACGAGTCTCATCGGACCAGGCAACCTTCTTCCACTGCTCAAAGGTCTGATGATCTGTGCATCGTGACTTATGTTGATTTACAATATTCTCATTCTCCCTTTTCTTGACTTGTTTGGGACTTGTTTGGGAAAGCAGTCTTGTCCACTCATAGACATGTAGATATACAGTATATTCTCATGGATGGTATTCACACTTTTCTACTTTTGAACTGTAAACAGATTCATAACACTCTGTGTGTATGTGAGTATAATGCTGATGTTGAAGATTGTATGGATCCTCCGTGACCCTCTCTGAGATCATTCAGCAGATACATAACTTGACAGCATTCTCTTTCGATCTGCCCCTCTGTTATGATTGGGTGAAAGGTCAGCTTGCAGAATGTCTCATAGGAATGCAAGTATGTGATTGACAGCTCCTTCAGCCTTATGTTATCAGAACTAAAAATAACTGGTAATTGGTTCATTTCCAATAAAGGAAACAACACATAACCATGTCACTGACTTGGTGAGACTAAGCTATTTGAGACCCTGTGCCTTTTTATTTTCCCTCTTTCTTATGATTACTACATCATTCTGTCTCTTAATTTTGGGAAACCCCATCGTATTATCCAGGGAGTGCTGTAGTCTAACATAATTACGACTTAAATTGTTTTGTGCTTTAATTTCTCTACGAATCTAATCTGTAGAATGAAGCTTTGGAAGATAAATAGTAATGTTATTATATAAAGTGTATATTAAAAAGTATTTTAATGAACTTTTAGTTTATTCTTACGTGTGTGAAGTGGATTTTCAAGATTTTATAGTTGACCGAATGAGAAAAGAACACACTGGAAAGTCTGTATGTAAGAGAAAGTGATATGAGGCCACATATGATAACCCATTCTCTGAATTTGGCCTCTGCGTTTAGTGCACACTTTAGGAGTAGTGAACACACACACACACACACACTGCAAACTGTGGACATGCACTGTGGGCATACAGCAGTTTATTTATGTGTTGTTGTTTTTTTGGTACAGTGGTAGCCAGGGAACTATTGGGGGTTTGGTGCTTTGCTGATGTCTATCTCAGTAATTTAATAATAATATTGAGAATGAAACCCACAGCCAAGGTTACCAGTTGCCAGTCTTACTCTCTAACCATTAGGCCACAACTGTCCCCAGTTGTGTAAAGGGCTGATTTAGTCTGTATTTTCTGATGCATCTGACTCTCTAGAGCAAATCAATTCGGGCAAGCTACCAAATGAAAGAACATAATTCATTTCGTCTGTAGTGCATATTGATTATTTTTATGTGTAAAATTACACTATTAGCAACAACTGTCTGGTGACCCCAAACAGTCATACTGAACTGGGGGGGATCGGCAAAGCTCAGCTTCCAACGGGGAAGCAAAACACACCTCCTGACCACCAAAGCTACAGCGCCACAGCCGCTCAACTCTGCTACGTAATTTGAAATAATATAATTTCCTTGGGCGGGCCGAGGACATTTCATCCACGGACCGGTTCACGAATCCGATCCGCGGCCCGGTACCATTTCATCCGGACCGAGGATTGGGGATCACTGCCATAGACTACTGTTTTCATATAGCCATTTAATAAAGCAATATGCCATAAGCTCTGCTGTCACTCATCACCACTTACTTACTCCAGTCAGAACTCTGTGGACACATATCGGCAGTGATACAAAGTCTTATACTTTGGTTGTCCAATCAGATTAGTTAACTGGAACTAAATATTGCCAGTTAATTATAATGCCTACAAACAAATCCAATGCCTGATCCTAAAAGTCAACGTTTTACTTATTTACATATTTATAAATGTAATCAAGATTTATGTAACATACCTAGTTCTGGCATAAAACTCATGGCACAGGCTAATAGGTCTTTAACTCATTTGGAAGTGATCACAATATTATCTACATAGCACAATTGATTGGTTGCTGTTGCATCAGTGGAAAATGACCTGCGACTCAACATTCAGACACTTACCGGTAGTGTTGCTGTTAGCAGTCTGCAAGAAGCTTTCAGCAACCCTCCATCTTCCTCAACTCCACATGTATATGTCTGCTATGGGGGTTATTTCATGTATGTTACATATGCAGCAGCAGCAGCATGTCTTACATGCTCACACAGCAATGACTGTGAATGTATTGGCAGTAGCAAGTCTCAGAACTTGCTCTGCAGCAGCAGCATAGCAGTCCTATTTTGCCAAGACGTATTATATATTATATATATGGATATATAATCCATTCTGTTCTGTATTACCATGAGAGTTGACATGACAGAAATCAATTTATTTATCTGATTGAGGATGTCTGCTGGATGTAACTACTCTGAGGTTTCCTTATGTTTAGCTAACAGTTTTGAATAATATATAAATTTGTTCTTACATTTGACTAAATCATGCATACAATAAATCATTCCCTTGAATTAGTAAATCATGACCATGTTGTACTATTTCATTCCCCTCATTTTTTTAACTTAAACAAGGGAACTAATGATTATAACGTGACCACGTTTAATTTAAATGACGGAAAATGTACTAAAACGAGGGAACAAATGAGTAAAACACGCTGACATATTAGTAAATCAAGGGAACGAATTGCTAATTGGTGTCCGCAATATAAATATTTTTCCCCGCATGTCATGTCTAGATCCATATTTGAACATGCATTTATCTTTTTATGTATGTACGTATGTAGCCTAAAAAATGGTCACGTAAAAATTACAATATTCAAATTATCTGGTCAAGTCAAAAATATATTATTTAATATTGCTGAATCAACCTAAATACATTAATTTCATGATTTATATAAGCAAATATAAGTTGACATAAATACAAAGGTCTTACACCCAGTTGATTGCTCAGAAAGATGTGTTTGGTGCATGCTAGTGTACTTGTTCAAGTGCTCAAGTCTCTCGGATATGCACTTTTCTACATGCACTGCATTTTTATGTCTGTATAGACAAAAAAATCGTTCTACACACTGACAGTGTGTGTGTGGGCATCCGCAGAAAATTATGTCACACAGACAGTGCGCAGACCGTCGAGGAATAGGAACAGCTGAAGTATACTTTGGAGTTAAAGGTGAATTACTTGGTGTTTTACTTAAATTTCATATCCGTTGAGCTTCAATGATAATAAAATACCACCGTACAAAAAATGCAAAACGTTTAATGAAAAATCTCATCAGGACTTAATTTATAAATAAATTATAAATGGTATAAAAAGGTCAAGAGGAGAGGAAAGGAAAGGAAAGAGGAGGAGGTGGTGGCGGTTAGAGAGTAGATGGTGTGTGAGTGTGTGTGTGTCTGGGGAGGGGGCTGATATGGGGCTTCAGAAAGAATGAAAGGATTCATTGTTGTGCAGTAGCCCAGGGACAGATGCAGTGTAATGGCCTACATGCACTAGCATCCATGAGCTCAACATCTCTCCCTCGAAACCAAAGCACAAGCCATCATGATACACATTTGATTCACATTAAATTTAATATAACTAAATTATTGAGTAATTAAAATCCTTTGGACATCCACATACATTTTAATGACATAGGCTTTCCACTGCATTTGAATTCTTAATTTGAATAAATACACATAAACCGTCTCATGTGTTTGTGTTGTCATTTGTGTAAGTCTTAATAAAAGGAATGAAGTCCTGAGTAAATCCTCTCAGTTGGTGCGCTCAGCAGGGTTCCTCCCTCTTTTGCTGCTTTTCTTCTACTCTCATTCACTGTCTTCTCTCTCATACTCTCTTTCACTTCTCAGGACTTAACCAGTAACACAAGACCAGTACCCCCATATCACCATGACAACACCCCCACCCCCCTCTCTGCTGAAACATGTCCTGAGTTCTGAAACTTTAACGTTCACCTGCATTCACTGGCATGCTGAAACAGACACACTCTATGTGAACTTCACTATCTGTTTGTTTTGGGATTGGGAAAACTGCCTCAGGGCTTGACAAAAAGAAACAGAAAGTGAAAGAGTGAGATGGTTGCTCTACTTGAGGTTGCTTTCTCTCTCTCTCTCTCTCTCTCTCTCTCTCTCTCTAGGAGTGTCTCTCATTCCCTGTTTCTGCTCCTGTCATTTTTCCTCTTATTGTGTTTCCTTACATTCCTCCTCTCTTCTTCCTTCCTTACACTCTCTTTGCTTCTTGCTTTCATTTCTACTTTGTCACGGAAAGCCACTGAGACCTTTGTTTGTACATATAAGAAAGAGAGAGAGAGAGGAAAAGTGCGTGAGCCTATTAATATGTCATTGCTGGGTAAATTGAAAATGGCATCATAAGTGTTTGTGTGAGTCATTTAATGAAATGGGTGATTTGATCATTTTAGAAAGGTGATTTTTGAAGAAAATTTCTGTCAGAAGTTAAGTTCTAAGACACAGAACAGACAGGTGATCTTTCTCTCTCCCTCTCTCTCCGATAATTTATTCAAATAAATGTTATAATTTATTTATTCAAGTAAATGTAATCTTATGCACTACTTTATCTCTGTGTCTGATTCAAAGCAGGCTAACAAGCTGTAAAAGACAAAAATAACTGTCTGTTTTTACCCTTCTGGTCAATTGTATGCCACAAGCATCAATAACATTTTAAGTTGACATGGTATAAGCGGTATAATCCATGGCTAGCTGTGAAACAATCTAAATGCACTTTGCGTAGGGTTGTGCCGTGCCTCCATGCTGTGTGTTAAAATTGTTTAATTCACAACTGATCCCTTACCTAATTTAGAATGCATGTGGAATACACTTTTGTTCATGGGAAAGTTTTGATGCTAAGAATTTATATAATAATGTAATAATTGCTGCACAGTAGGGTTGCACAGCACACCAGAACTGAAAAAATATTAGTGTATATTATATATATATATTTAATGGTACAATATGATTTTGTTAAGTTTGTCACTTGATTTGCTGCTGTTCCACCTCAATGTGTGAGTGTGCCACAAATTAATTCATAAAAGGTGCAGAAGAACTAAAAATTGGCAATACTTTGCCTAAAAACAGATGAAAAAGGTGAACCAACAGATACTACAGCACCAGTTGCAAACATTGCTATAAATCATGAGGCAACACATCATATCTTTCCAAACATTTGTCGCTTGCTCATACACACTTGTTCAAAGATCCACATAAGAGTGTATCAATCAATTTAATTTAATTTTTCAGGGCTCAACAATAAGGATTTTATTTATTTCAACGCTAGCTTGCTATTGCTTGCCTTTATCAAACTGCACACTCTAGCTTAAATTTGAAAATAGACATTTATTATTGTAAATGTCTTTCCTGTCAGTTTTGATGTATTTAATCCAGCCCTGCTGAATACAAAATCCCCAAAAATTTGTATTGGTGGCAAACATTTGATCTGTAGTGTATATGACGTGGACGTTTGAGTATTGACATTGTTGTTCAAACGCAAATGCAGACGTGCACATGGGACAGATGGTGCTTTTGTACTTTGGCCCTATTTTTGAGTTGTCCTTCTGTGTGGACACATGTCCAAATACCACACTACATTAAACACAATGAAGCAAGTCATTTTGAGCTGTATAAGCCTGTTTCTATGCTACATGCAGTCCAGGTCATTCACTGATGGGTCTCAAATGCTGTCAATGTGTTGTTAGGCCCAAACTAGTTGCTTACTAAGAAGCTAGTTGTTGATTAAGGATTTTTCAAAGCCCAGTTCTGATATCTATACTGCAGACACAATCAAAAAGTCAACCATTTTCGTTTCTATCACACTCACACACACACTTACACACGTGAACTCACCTCCCGGACATCCACTTCTACTAAACCATTTTAGTTGGTCAAAAAAACAATTTAAACCACAAATTTCCTGTTTCAGATGATTCAGAGATTAAGTGTAGCATTCCTATAATGTTTGCAAAATAATAAAATTATTAAATGAGGGTTTGAACATTCAAAAGTTGCATTTTCTTAACTTAATGGGAACATTAGCAAAACGTTTTAAGAACATTTTTGTTGGCTGGGTCTAATGGAGGAGGTTGATGTTAGTGGCATGGTACCGCAGGGAGTTCCTGTCAGCACACACGTCTTACCATCTACTCAGGCAAGCACATGCCCATATATGAACCTCAACATCAAAACCGCTTCCATTAAGTAAGTAAAATTGCATGAGAAGTACAAGCTTAAATTAGAAATAAAATTGCATGAGATATTTTGACATGTTTTAGAGAATAAACTTTTATTTCTTACCGACTGGCAATTTTTTAAGCATAAACCTCATACATTTAATTTGCCAATAGGGTACGTAAAACTTCAATCTCCCCATGTTTGTACAAAATTGAAACCTGACTGTAGAATTATGGATGTAACACATCTACAAAAGTTGACTTGTTGACAAAAGATTGTCAGAGACAGCCCATTTTTGTCTCTCTCATCGTTTCTCACATATGACATACGAACACACGTTTCTATTTTGGACCTCCAAATGAAATTTCAAGCCATTCTGGTGTACCAGCGCTGTAAAGGTTATTAAATACCACCCATGGGGTGTGTGACATCAACTGATTGGCCCTGGTCTCACTCCCAGCAGGTAGCTTTGCCGACTCAGCTTCCAAGAAATGGGTTCGGAAGTCTTTTCACTGTTTCCTCGCTCTCTCTCTGTTGCTCTCTCTCTCTTGCTCTCTCTCTCTCTTGCTCAATTCCTCAAGTCCACCCTCTGTCAGAATGACACACACTCCCCATTGGTCTGAAGTCAAGCGGAAATCCCAACCAAGCAGAGAAACTAACTCGTTCTCAGCATCCCATGCAGGTCAAGGTCGTTTCAATGGCGTTGTCAAATGGAAGTAGTTTTTTGGATCCCTAGTGCCAAAGGTGAAATTCCTAAGAGAAAGAACAGACTACATTACAAATGTATCGTTTTTATTGTGTGTGAAGTAAGCAGTTGCATAACTATATCTCATAGCTGATCTTATACACTTTGTCCTGAGTAATGTTGTCATGATACTGGAATTTCATAAAATACCCTTTTGATAAAATACCTTGAAAAATAGCAATATACCGCAGGGTGGTAGTAGTAATAGTACATTTATTTATTTATTATTAATTATTATAAGTAATTTAAACACAGTTGGCTATGTCTTAACTGAATGTAAAAAGATAATAGAATCAATATATTGGATCTTTATATTTGGTCTTTAAGTGGTCTTTAATATTAAGCCTAATATTCCTCCTGCAGTCTGTTATTAGTGTTAATCAAACAACAAAAGGCAAAGAGAAAATCACTCACTGATCTTGACTGAACAACTTTTGTAACGTAACTTTTGTAATGTATCCTTGACAAGGATTAATCTATATTTAATTCATACAGTAAAGATTTTCCAGTGTTATTTTACATTTGATTATTCAATGTCTGTACATGAATACTAAAGTACTATTTAATTTGTGTCTTGTATTTGTATGAAGTAAAAGTTTGGATCACTGGCCTAATGGGACCAGAAGAAAAAAATCCTTATCGCTGAGCCCTGATATATATATATAATATACTTGTTTAAACATTGTTCTTCACTCAAAAATATGCATTATGCATCAATTATGCATTGTGCATCAATAAATTATGCGAAGGAAAACTCTGAGAATCAGAACTGCCGAACACTCAACATAATTAAAAAACTCGATAAACAAAAGACTTTAAAGGCAAACAGAAACGGCACTTCTTCGTGCAAACCTGGAAACACTTGGGACAACACGGAGAACCACGGAGACGGCATCCACACACCACAATACTTCCACATTAAAACTTAAACGATCGAGAAAGACAAGAGAACACAGGAGGGTACTTATACAGGAGCACATGAGGAACACCTGACAGGACTAAACAAGGTCAATGATTAACAACACAGGTGTGACAAGGACACGGAAAGATACACAGACAGGACCCGGAAGTGAAACATGACGAGACTGTGACAACATCATCTATTTTAAAATGATAAAAGATATTTTTTAAAACCTTCAATTGTCATTAACCTGACTCTCAAGATGCCGACTGATTGACAGCTAAAACCTTTATTGACATTACTCAGATACACTTTATAATTTTTAGGTCCTTAATCAAACTTTGACAGCAACCTTACAGGCCTAAACTTTTCTTTCTATTTTGCTTCTGCTGTTGTCTTGGTTTGTAGTTTGTTTTCATTTTGTAACACTAAGGGTTTTGTAAGGACTGTTAGGAAGAACTGGTGAAAAGAATCTACCCCCAAAATCTCACATTTAATGACTGTTGCTAGGATACAGCCTTTAATTCATTGTGATTGTATGAATTGTGACCCAGATTGCATTCAGACTTCCCAAAGACTTTCTTGAAAAGCTTCATTTGAGGGTTTTGTGGATTCATGATCATTCTGCATTTTCAGTTTCCCTAACACTGGGTAGTGGGATAAGACCTTTACATCTGTGTACTTTGTATTGAAAAAAAAAAAGTTGTTTCAAAGTTTTGTCTGTCATGCATTAAAGAAAAATTAATCTGTCCTAAAAAATAAATGATAATTTCACTTTAAGCCAGAGATCAGTAAGGTATGTCATTAAGTGCTGAGTGTGCCAGCTTGGTCAACTTTAAGCCCTGTACTATGGGCACTATGCAGATGCTGCTTAATAAAATGGAAATTAGACATAGACGCAAGACAGGATTATAGCAGATGTCTGGATTCGGACCTTAATCCTGAATTTGAAGCCTGAACCCCTTGTTTTGGGTGTATTTTTTAAGTTTTATTTTAATTAATTAATTAATTTTTTGCTGCATTCAGCTGCAGCTTTTAACATTTTCACTGAAATGTTTATGCAGAGAGAACAACCACTATGCCGTATATCTTAAATATTTCAATGCACTTTGCACTTGAGCAATAAAAAAGATTAAAATTTCATTCTTGCAGACTCCTTTTGTCCTGTAAGGAATGCTGACACAAAACATAAATTATATATATATATATATATATATATATATATATATATATATATATATATATATATATTAGATTTATATAGATATAGATATAAATAAGTAGTCTTTTTAGTTCGATATTAATATCTTGACTTTTTGCACAAATGCAGCAAAAGTGGAGCAGGTTTAAGCAGAATTGTGAGTGAGCCCACTCACTTAGAGGCTGAGAAGCAACCCCACACATGAATGGTCTCAGGATGCTCAGGTAGCACTCACTTTTTCTTCTACAGACAGTCTTTTTCTTCATGTCACAAACAGTTTCATGAGAGAATATGACTCAGCAGTCCAATCCCTTTAACTTTTGCAGAATGTCATTCTGTCCCTGATGTTTTTCCTGAAGAGAAGTGGTTTCTTTGCTGCCCTTCTCGACACCAATGCCATCCTCCAAATGTCTTTGCAGATGCACTCACACTTGCCAGCTCCCATTCCTGAGCAAGCTCTGGATCCCATACCTGAATCAGCTTTAACTTTCTTGAGCCCCCTGAAGCCTTCTTCACAACAATTGAACCTCTCTCCTTGAAGTTTTTGACCTCACAACTGTAGAGTAAAAACATTAATAAAAAGTGATATTACATGCATTTAAAAAAACTGACATGATTGTTACAAAGTCACATTGTCTTGGGCTTTTCGTTTAAGGTAAAAATAACTCCCATTAATTAGAGAATATTACTACTATATCTTACTGCTATACAATTAGATAAACTGTTCAATCATTACATCACAATACCTCTGTCTTTATTCCCTTTTATCCTCTTTTCTTCTACTTCCCAGCATCAGAGGGATTCTGTCTTTTTGACACTGTAGGATATGGCAGACTAACATTATGGCAGACTATAATGCTAATTAATTATAATTAATTGTGTGTGAATGTGAATTCAGCCGTCTGTCCCTATCGGGTAACTTTCATCGTATCTATATATCTGGCACGAGCAGCCAGGCCCACTTCTACGAGGACTCTGAGGCAACACGGTACAACACATTCCCAATGGTAAACTGATCGTGCATTCTACACTGCTCAAAATTTTTTAAGGAACACTCAAATTATGCATTGGATCTCGATTAATGAAATATTAAATTTGAAAATCTTTATCTATGTGCATTCTATAATTTGTTAATAACAGTCAATGGAAACCTAAATAATCAACACACTGAGGGATGGATTCAAAGTCATGGATGGTGTCCGGTGTCATCTCCTCCTAGACCTGGATCAGTGTATCATTGAGCTCCTGGACAGTCTGTGGGGCTAGTAGTCAGCTTTGGATGCTCCAATATGTAGCAAATGTACCAGAGGTTCTCAATTGGATTCAGGTGTGGGGAATTTGAGGGCCAGTCAGTGGCATCAATGCCTTCGTCATCTGAAAACCGCCCACACAATCTAGGCATATGAAGCCAGGCATTATCACGCACCAGGAGGAACCCAGGGCCCACTGCACCAGCATAATATCTGACAACGGCTCTGAGGATTTCATCTTGGTTCCTACCAGCAGTAAGGGAACCATTGGCTTGCACATGGAGGTCTGTGTGAGCCTCCAAGAATATTCCTCCCCTGACGATTACTGACCCACCGCCAAACTGGTCATGTTGGATAATGTTGCATACAGCGTAACTTTCCCCACGGCATCTCCAGACTCTTTCTTGTCTGTCACATGTGCTCAGTGTTAACTTGCTCTCATCCGTGAAGAGAACGGGGCGCCAATGGTGGACTTCGCCAATTCTGGTGTTCTCTGACACTAAACCTTTTTGTGAGGGCACGTATGTATCTGCCATCCTGGAGGAGCAGGGCTGCCTGTGCAACATGATCGGGTTGCAGGTACTGCCTCATGGTTCAGACAGTGACAAGGACCCTAACAAAATACAAAACTAAAGAAAAATCAGGCCGGAAGAATAAGGAGAATACAAGTGTCTACGGGCACAACCTGCAAAATAATTCTGTTTGTGTCTAGTGCACCTGTTATCACTTTCATTTGTACCAAAGCAGGTGAAACTGATTCACAATCACTATTTGGACAGATTGATACCCCTGAAGTACTGACTTGGTGTTACACTGTGATTAAGTATTCTTTACATTTTTTGATCAGTGTATTTCTGACACACTTCATGCACTCGCTGGGCAGAGATTGATATGGTGAAAGGGGATGAGTCAAGGATCATAGTTCAGTTTTTAAGTTGTTTTTTTCTGCTTTATTTGGTCATATTTACAATTAATAGTTTTAAAACAGTGTTAGTATTCATAAAATGAATTTCGTCATCCCTATGAATGAGTGGCGCCCCTAGCATTTGCCTATTCCACCTACACTGCATGCCGGCCCTGGGTATAAGCTGCTAAAATTAAAAAAGCTATTGATGTATTTAAATTAATTCTGTGCACATTGCTTCACATGCTACTTACTATTTAAAAAGTATGTGCAGTATTAAGTATACATGTATTAATCAATTTGGAATTTGGAATATATAAAATAAGTAATTTTGGGGATAACCACATGATATAATCCAGCAAGGATAGAGGTCCTTGTTGAGATCTTGAGGCATAGATTCCTATTCATTCTGTCTCACATAAACATGGGAAGAGCGCATTAATATTTAGTGTGGCTTTTGGATAATGACAACCGCTGCTAATTATACAGTTATGTCACACAGTCAGGAGCTGTTTTGAGAGACGACAGGTTGAACTGTTATCCAAGGATTAAAGAAAGTGCAAAGGTAGAAGCAAGACTTTTTATTTACATCTTTGACTGGTGAGTGATGGTAAGAGTGATATGAATGAGAAACCCTGGTGTGGAACATTTGAGAAGTAGCCTTATTCTGTATTCAATACTGACCTTGTCTTGTCTCCTGACTCCCACCTTTTTTCCTTTTCCTTTTAACTTGTTTGGTCTTGAGCTGTCCTTGGTGCTAAATGGCTGCATACTAAGTAATGTGCATCTCTTGTCAGAGGGCATTCATTTCAATGCTCTTGAAGTTTTGGCCAGTATTAAATATTTAGAAAGCCATAGTGTAGTCTTGATGCTGTGTATTATGGTTTCCTAGTTAAATTATTCACATGAAATTAAAAAGCAATATCTTAACTTGCCACATGTAATTTACTGGTTAAGTTAATAAGAAATTGTTGTGACTTCAGTTTATGTGTAGTAGAACCTTCTATTAAAAAAAGAAAAAAGTTCAAAACTTTTTAAGAAATGTGCATTTCCTGAAGGAAATAACAACTGCAAGGCAGAAAAAGAATGGTGTTTTGCCTAGATGACCTCAGATTTAAAACTTTTTTCTAGTTATTCCACATTGCAGTGTAAAAGTGACTATAGATGGATAAATATATGCACAGAAGACAAGTCCAATCTTAAAAGCAGTTTTTAATACTGACTCTGTTTACATGCACCCTAGCAATTAATTCAATACTTAAGCGATTAAACACAATACTTTCAAACTGATGCAATTATGCTCATAATCGTAGTAAAATACTGTGATTTACACACAAAGCATTATGAAATTGTTTACTTTCGGTTTGTGGTGGAGCTGCTGTCAGATCCAGTACAGCTGCCGGCTTCATCTGCCAACAAAAGTTTATTTGCAAACTCCATTACACTGTGCCTCGTTTACAAATAGTCTGCTATCAAATTCTCTAAACTAAGTGATCCATCATCAATCTGATCCATGATGCTGGACTTTTTCTGAAATATCTACAGAAATGAGCCATTGAGCTGTTGATGTCTTGCTTAATTAAATGCTTTGTTTATAATGAGGACATTTCAAGCTATGCAAATTGCAGGATATATTTAATGACAAACATATATATGTCATAAGATTAAAAATATGTAATTCTCATGTAATTATGCACCCTTTAAAACAGTGGCCAGTAACACGCCTAATGCATGTGAGTTCATCCTTTGGCTATGTGAATAATTGTGGTAAAAAATAACCTAAAATCTTAGTGAATAATCAGAATAATGAAAATTGTGTGTAAATGCGAGTAAAGAGTTTTGTTTGTCATGTAAACATTTTACTGCTATTAACTCCTTATCACGTTATTTGTGCACATATAAGATACATTCGCATTTACTGTGTTCCTTGAATTCATTCTAAAATAACAAATTCCTACTTTGTAGGAATAAAGTAATAAAGTAATAATTTCCCTTTTGAATATCCTCCTTACCATCACCAAGGTGAGGAAGTGTGAGGCTCATGAAAATGCGCTTTGAAATGTTCGCCTCCAAACACGTTGAAGTCTTCGCTTATAGTACCACAAAAAATGCACGTTGCTTCAGAAAAGACAGCAACCACTGCACCAACACAACTTATTCTGGTTGAGTACAATCTCAAAAAAAAAAAATGTGTACAAAAACAATACGCGAAAATTATCTTATACTATATTCGTTTGAATGGATTTGCAACTAAATTTATTGTGCTGATAATGCAAATATGTAATTCCTTATTGAACAGATGCAATAGCCCAAAGCAACTTACAAGTAGATGAGTAATTTAACAAGAGTGGCCCAAGTGAAAATAAGCATTTCTTCTAGTTCTAATAGAGAGCCATGATGCTGATTAACTCTGACAAGGTAGTTTAAAGTTTTAGCTACTTCAACACACTCAAGCTCTTCAGCAAGAGTAAAGGTTTGTAATCTGCACACGTGGACAGACCTGTCATGTCCTTTTCCTGTAGTTCATCTCATAAAGGCTTTATGCTTCCACCACAGTTCCTTGTCTTCCTCTAGCCTACAAGAGATGGACATATCAATGTAATGTTTCTGCAAATGAGTGTAGCTCTCTTGGTTCAGTCCAGGACTTGACTTCAATAATGAATACTGTCTTTCGGCAGAAATTATTCATATCCACATCAACAAGTTTTAAAGAACCCAAAGACTGAAAATGTGTCAGTGTGAATCATTCAGACTGAAGATATTTGAAATTAGAAATCAAATAAATAATTTCATGCCAAGTTGCAAGAAGTAGTTTTTGAAAAAGTATTCACCAAGATTTCAACCCAACCTTTCAAAAGAACTTTGGTACTGATGTAACCCTCGTTCCCTTATGAAGAGAGCAGAGATGTTTTGTTGAAGACTGACAAATGGGCTCTTTGAATTGTAGAAAAACGACCAATAGAATTGACAAGTGGAATTTGCATGCTAAGCCACTCCCCCATACATAAAGGTATATAAGATGGCGGCATGTATCCACTCATTCAGGTTTATGTTGAGGGGCCTAGGCAGGAATCCAGCCATTCAAAGGCCATTTCAGCACTGCAGGCACTGAATTGTGTTAGAAATGTTGGCGATGCAGATGCTGGCAAGCTGTAGTGTGCCCTTCAGTCTTAACCTATCCAGCACCCTACATGAGCCCAGAAATTATTAGTCCTCCATGCCAAAGGGATGGAAGGGACAGGTTTTATCATAGAGATGCTCTTTGCTGCTGTAACCATTTGTATGTTACCTCATGGGAAGAGTGCTTCAGCTTTCTAATTCCAGTTTTGTATCAGCCATGATCAGCGTTGTTAACACTGGCAAAGTGTACTAAGTTCAAAAGAGAGAGATGCTATAGAGGCTACATCCTGTAGGGATGAGCATGTGGAAATACACATATATACTGACCAGTGCTACAAATGGAAGATCTCTGTGGTAGATCCTGCACTAGACAGGGATGGAAACACTACAGATGCAGAGACGGGGCAGGGCAGAATCTGCCCAGGGAAAGACACAGGAAAGGGAAACTATATTGTGGAAGAATACATGCTTTGGGATAACAAGATGGGCAGAAAGTGTACATAAATGAGGGAAACAAATGAACTTAAATGATTTTAGCAAATGGCTGCAATATAACAAAGAGTGAAAACTTAAGGGGGTCTGAATACTTTCCGTACCCACTGTAAATACTCAGAGCTGATTCTAGTAGTTTGGTGTTGACACATCAGCTCATTGTTCTCATAAACAAAACATACAAAGCACACACAAATTATGCATTTCTCTCAACTCATCTGTTATCTTGAATGAATTTCACAAATCTCCTTGCGGTGCATTCTGGGAACATGCAGTACATATAAAACATAAAATGTAAATATGAAGTATGAAGGGCATTATACGTGTTACTTATTTACGTACGTGTTATTTATTTATTTGAAAGAATTTAACTCTTATTCATTAAAGAACCATTAAATTGATCAAAAGTGACAGTAAAATAGTTACAAAACAATTCTACTTCAAAACAATTCTGTTCTTTTGAAATTTGGGAAGAAAAAAGATATTATGCAGCACATCATGTTAGAATAAAGATTTGAGTAATAGCTGTTGAAAATTCAGCTTTTCCGTCACAGGAATAAATAACATGTTAAATTAAAAAACGAATGTATGTGCATGCTGAGTACTTGAAGGCCGGTCGTCTTTTCCTACATCAGTTTCTGCTCTTTAAAAAAAGGTGTCGTTTATGATAAATACTAATTAGGCTCTCATGGGAGGACATATTGTTGATTCCTTCATGTTCATAATTTAGCAGTTTATGTGCTAATGAGAAATAACTGATTTAAAATTGATCCCAGGACTTTATGAAGGACTGCACCTTAAAGTGTGACAAATGAATGTTAAGTGCGTTTTGTTTTTGTTTTTTAATGGAAATTACTCTCTTTTTTTCTTGCAGTACGAGTTCAAGGCAAAGAGTGTGAAGAAAAAGAAAGTGAGCATAGGTGTCTCTGTAGATGGGGTCAAAGTGGTACTGCGCAAGAAACCCAAGGCACGTGTCACTTCTGACATCAGACAATGATGCATCATATCTGCATCAGATAGAAATTAGGAGTTTTTATGTTTGTCCACATGCGTAATGATCACTTCGTTAGAGTTCTTAATGTTTGTCTTGTTTTGACCTCTAGAGGAAAGAGTGGACGTGGGATGAGAGCAAGATGCTGGTTATGCACGACCCAATATACAGGTGAGACACAGAAAATGTAAATTGTATATTTCCCTTATGTATTAATGTTTAGTCTATTTTATTCTTTTTCTCCTTATTTCCCTGTAAGGATCTTCTATGTATCCCATGATTCTCAGGACCTGAAGATTTTCAGCTACATTGCTCGTGATGGATCCAGCAACTCATTTAGATGCAATGTGTTTAAGTCCAAAAAAAAGGTAGAGCTGTCTCCTTTCACCTAGAAAGAAAATGGTCTTGTCTTTCTCCTCCCCAGACCAGGATTAATATCATGCAAGACATTTTTTCAGTCCAAGAGCGAGAATCTTAACCATGATTTCTATCAAATTTATTTTTTATAAATATCTTTGGTCATTGTATTGTAAGAATATGTACAAGGTAAATATCCTGTATATCTTCTACATATAAGATTCTTTAAATGTCTCTAAATCTAGATTTTTTCACCTCTCTCCCCTCAGAGTCAGGCCATGCGGATAGTGCGGACGGTCGGTCAGGCGTTTGAGGTGTGCCATAAGCTGAGTTTGCAGCACGCTGAGCAGAATGCAGATGAGCAGCCAGACGGCCCTGCAGACGGCCAGAGCGATCAGTCTGGAGAAGAGCCCAGCCCTGAAGGTGAGCCCATTCCATCAGAGCATTAATGCCTTAAAACATCACAGAATAGTGTACAGCGAGTACAGCATTTAAATTATATATTTAATGTGATGCTTAAAAGTGTTGGTTGTTGTATAACTAGTTTCATCATATTCTTAAAATGCTGCTGTTGTTCAGGTCTTCAGCTGACAGGGATGGAACAGGGAATTGATGATGTCACTGGAATGGAGTCTCAATCCACAAAGCTCATTGAACAAGCAATGGATGACATTCTTCAGAGCCTGTCAGAGCTCAACATGGTGAAACCTGGACAAACCCATCAGGTGAGATTGATGTGAAGTATGAGCATGACAGAGTGATTTTAGCAAAAGAGAAGCTCTTGCATAATTTCTCCCCACAGATTTTTGCTCGTCAGCTGGAAATAAAGGCTGTTTATAAATAAAGGAAACCCCTTTCACCTCCTCTCTCTTCTGTATTTTACCCCCTCATCTCAACTTTGTTCCTCATCACTGTCTAAAGTGGGAACAATTTAATATAGCCTCAACTTCTGTACTGCGTTGGTATAATATATGGGTAAACTGCTGCATTACTGTTCAAAAGTTGGGGTTTATTAAATAACTCAGAATAGGCAGGCAAATAACAATCCAACACGCAGCAAGATGGTGTGCATAACACAAACAATACCAGACAACTGAAGAGTGAACAGATGTGATAATAGTGTTCATGTCCATGGATTTGTGGCAGGAGGCTGAGCAAAGGAATACATATGACTAAAAAAGGACAAACTAAAAGTCCACAAAATTGAAGCTAAGATCAAAATTGCATAGAAACAGTACAGCGACAGCACAGCCCCTACTGGAAGGCGTAACCTCGCACTGTAACAGATGCCGTGATGAAAGAAAGGTGGGAGCTTGCTGGGTGGATGAGGAGCCGATGAGGGGCTGATGAGAGGAGATGGTGATGGGCTTGTACAAGCAGGCAGGACAGACCAAAGAGGCAATCATGGAGGAAGTCAAGGGGGAATGATGGACAGAATAGATGGGTGGTGATGACCCAGAGTTCCACCATGACTACAGCCCACACCAGAGTCCATGGAGGAAGGAGCCAAGGTGTTGGCATGGCTGATGACATTTGCAGGATGACCATCAGCGACAGAGTCGATGATAGGGGATCCCAGGGCGCAGACGGAGAGCTGTTGGATCTTAGCAATCGAGGCCAAGGCAGAGCTGTGGCAATGATGGTCTGAGGTGTAACCAAAACATTTGAGGACTAAGCCAGTATGACAGAGGACCCAGGTGGAGCCAGAGGGAGGGTGGAGCCTGCTGGAGTCGAAGGGGCGGAGAACCGGAGTGCTGTGGATGGCTCTCAAGTCTGCAGTTCAGCCAGGAGCCGGTGGGACAAGAGAGCCTAGTGGAGCTGCAAGGTTGAGGTTCTCAGGTGGTACAGAGGGTAAGAGGAGCTAAGGCATCGCTAACTGGTCGACAGGTTGAGGTGAAAGGATCAGCAGCTGGAAAGGATCGTCACACTTAGGGAAAGCTGGTGAGTGCACGGCTTTGAACCTTGACAATGCGGCAAGGTGTCATGGGTGAAGGCGAAGGGCTCCTGAAAACCAGATGAGGGACTGGCTGAGAGCTGTGCTGAGATCTGCAGTGGAGGACGCAATAGGGAGACTGGGCGGCATCACTGATAATTCCATGTTTTTGCTGGCCAATAATACTATTTCTATGCTGGCTAGAACCAGTGGCGATGATAGTTCTGATGTTGGCTCTGATGAAGAATGTTCAGTATCAAGCTCCACCAGGATGTCTACAGGGATGATGGTTGCCAGCTCACACCCCTTGTCAACCTTACATTGGTTCGGCTCCAGGGCATTATTCGGTGCTATCACAGGCTTACTGTTCACAGTGGGTGGAAGCTCTGGGCGTTGGCATTGTCATCTCCATGGTGAGGAGTGGTTTCGGGCTGGGGTCTGGGTCTATATTGGGGCTAGGCTGTCTCCAGACATTGAATGATGTCCAAAACAAGTTCTGTGGTATGTGGTAATAGTTCGCCCCAATTCAGAAGAGAAAAACGTCTCATCAAAGGCTGTTTTTAGGGCAAGCCGACTAAACTAAAGGGCAAAGTCCAAACTAAAAGGCCTTGAAAATGAAACAGATCAAAATAGCATGGAAATAAAACAGAACTGTGACACAGTTGTGCTGGTTAATATATTTGTGGAAAGCACAATTGATTTTTATCAGAATGCATCCTTGCTAAATAAAAGTATAATTTTTTTTCTTCAAAACAAAATCTTACTCAAACAAACTTTTTGAACTGTACTTTTGTGTCTTTTTAAAGTAAATGAAAGCAAAACCAACATTTACTTGCAAATTATTACATCAAATATTACCATGATATATAAATATTTTTTAGACTTAAAATAATTTATTATTGTAGTATTATTGTAAAGCATTATTGTAATTTGTACATTACTACAGTAATGAGATTTTGGGGGTAGGAGATTTTGAATTGCTATTAGAAAGAAAATGAATTGGGCATTCTGAATAAATTGGCTGCAGGTCCAGGTGTTCATACAGTTTAATTTACACGATAACCATAAGCATTATTAAATTAAAAAGTTAAATATTAGTTAAGTCAAACAATTTTTTTTTTGATGTTTGATATCTCTCTGCCATTCGTTACAGAAATTCCCAGTGCAGATAGCCTGAAAGCAGATAATGCATTCATTGATTTTACATGTATTCATTCAGCAGAAGTCCATTCATAATGCATTCATGTGTTCATTGTCTAGCAAACATCAAAGATCCAGTGGTGTTCCATTAGCTTTGGGGCTGACGTCCATGACAAATGGATCTGCTGGAGGATAAATGAAGACAGAATGGGATCATTTTTGTAGATTCCTTTTTTTTCTATTTGATATTACTTTACTATCCTGCTTATGGAAGATACCTGTTCACAATGGAGATAACTGACATTATTAAAATGCTTCATATTGGTAGCCTTTCTTACTTTATCAGAAGAGCTGCTAGCTCCATTCTCTGCCTCTCCTACCTCCTGATCCGCCCCTGAAATTAAACCTCCAGCTCCTTCTAGTGGTTAACATTAGATGTTGCACAGAAAGAGTAATTGTGTTGTTTCGATTGCTTGCTTGAGTTATGATGCATCATGATGTATCAGGTTTGTGTGAGGTTAAAGTTCAGGGGTGGGGACAGAAAATATCATTACGTGAGAAAGCAGAGTGTTTTGGTACTGAAATCCCTAGAGCCATGTCTCTGTCTCACTTTCTGACAGACAGAAGAGGGTAAATCTACTTTTATCTACTTAGATAAAACAGCTTATAAATTATACAAAATTATTTTATAATGATTTTTTGAAAATATATAAATGTGATGGGCAGTGTTAGGGGTAGGTTTAGGGTTAGGTGGTAGTTTGTACTGTATACAAATAATTACCAGGAATAGCAGTGTTTGTGTGTGTGTTTAAGTGTTGATACATGTACATGTTCCTCTTTTTATGAAAGCACTTCAATTGTCCTTTGCTTCTGTGGATCCACATATTAAAGGGCTCTTAATGCAAATACGCGCACACACACACACACACACACACACACACACATATACACTAGTTAACCCTTTACTCGGCTCCCTTTTTGCAAGTCGACAGCCAGACAACATTGACATCATTAAAAACAAACTGTGAAATATGACTGTGAGTTTTACAATTTACATTATGTAGTGAATGTTAATTAATATGTTAATTTATATGTTAATAGCAGACAACAGAACTGCAGCATGTGATTAGAATAAACGATTCTGTCCTCTAGTGTGGACACTAATATTGTAATCTTTGTAGTTTATAGTCTACAGTATATATCATTCTTGATGTGATTGGGCCTGAGTTAATTTTTTGTTTGTTTGTTGTTGTTGTTGTGGTGGGGGGGTTCTCACTAAATCTGAACAAAAATCCCAGACCTAACACTTGACTAAACAAAACACTGTCAGGATCCTGTCTGTTTTGTCTTTGTTTAATGTTTCCTTGTTTGTCTTATGCTTGAGCACATGGCTCTGTCTTTGTTTGTGTTTGCCATGTGCCCCTCTAGTCCCGCCTCGTCATTTCCACTTACTACGCCCACTTGTTTAGTCAAGTCAAGTCACCTTTATTTATATAGCGCTTTTTACGATAGAAATTGTTTCAAAGCAGCTTTACACTGGAAAACAGGAAAACAATGCAACAAAGTTTGCTTTAGCTGTACAGCCAATCAATAATATTGATGAATATTAAGTATTAAGTGCCCCCAGCTAAGTAAGCCAGAGGCGACAGTGGCAAGGAACCAAACCTCCAACAGGTGACAGAATGAATAAAGAACAAAATGTAGAAAAAAACCTTGGGAGAAACCAGACTCATTCTGGGAACCAGGTCTCCTCTGGCCAACAAACAAACAGTGCATGATTATGATATAGACAGCACTTTAGGTCAGAAGTCAGATTGAGACCAGGACACTCAAAATATTTAATCCAGTTCTGTCTGGTTGGAGATCGGGTTCATGAGGCATTCACAGTGGAGGGTCTAGTAGAGTCACGGCCTCTGCAGACACTTCAGGGCTGTGTTGTGGTCATGTCGAGGTGCAGGTCCTTCATCTGATCTAGATATGGTCAACTGGATAAGAAGGTGATCTATGACCTCTGGAAGCATCTCTTTCAGTATCTTAGCTGGCATCGGGCATTGTGGCATTGTGTTCACATGTTCCTCATTTGCTCTTCCCCCTTTATATTGTGCTTCCTTGCTTCATTTCTTTACTGGATTTTTGTGTGTTTATGTCTCAGTCTTGCATTGCGTTCTTTCCAAGATGTGGTTATACAGAGTTCTCCTTGAAGCTTCTTGTATCCTTTCAGTTTTTGCAGGGTTTTCTGGGTCTAACTTTTATTATTTAGCCTTCTTTATTTGTCTTGTTTTACTTGAACTATTCTAGCTTATCTTTGGGTTTTGTATCTCAGATGTGTAGACTTAGTTTCTGTTACTTTAGTTCTCTCTTTTATCCTTTTACCCTGAGTTTACACTTATCCAGAGGTCTTTCTCCTGTCATGACTTGTTTTACTTTAGTTATTTTTTACCGTTTTGTTAATTTTCTTTATGTATAGTTTGAGTTTTCAGTCACATACTCTAGTGTTTGCCCTGCCTTGTACATATTGACTTGTTTAAGTAGTTCTGTTCTTGTGTCTTGTTTCTCCCCTGTTGTGTTGTGTGTTTGAGGTGTGTCCTGAGACTCAACTGTCTACTAGTTTCCAGGCTGCTCAATCCTGTGCCTAAGTCTACTGTTATACTTTGTTGCTCTATTGTTAATCAATCACCATTTACTGCTCATCTGTGTGCTTGGGTCCTGTCACTTCCAGTGATTCCTGACAAAAACAGGTTAACTGAATATAATAAAAGCTTAATAATAATACATTTATCAGAAGACTTAGACTAAATTTTGAAAATAGCTGACAAAGTGAACACTAATGTAAACTGCAGAAGTTGAGGGTAAGGATTTCTGGAAGCAAATGGTGTTAACTTTTCTTTTTTTTCTTCTCTACTCTCATTCTAAATCTCTCAGACTTTACAAGACCTGGAGGGTGTCTCTCTATCCCGCAGCAGCCCTTGCTCTCCTACTCTCACACCTTTGGCCACACAACACCACCTGCAGTTACTCCAACAACAGCTACTACAGCAGCAACAACAAACACAGATTGCTGTTGCACAGGTAAGATGTTGCTTCTACCCTTTCCTTGCACTAGAAGGCACTACAAGTCCATAGAAAACCCAGCAGTTGATTCCATATTTTCAGGTACTTTCCACCCAGAGTACAGATTTCTTCCACAACTCTATTCATTTCTATCTGTTGAAATGATTTCTGATTGTTAAAAATTTTCTTTGTTCGATTTCTTTGTTAAAAAGCTCTCACTTAATCAAGCCAAATCAATCAACATTATCAGAGGAAACAAAGATAAATATAGAGAAAGAGACAGAACAGAATGCTGATAGAGGCTATCACAATCTTCATACATTTGCCTGTTCATTTATTGAGTCATTGTCATTCTGTCTCCAACTAATGATATTTGTCCTCATTTGGAATACCGTATGAGGTTCAGATGATGTTGTAGTTATTATGTCCTGTATGAGAGAGAGAGGAAGCTGATGTGCTCTCATCTCTGATTCAGCACCGTCATTCTACTGCATAGCAATAGCTTGGAGAAGGAGATTGATGTACGTTCACCGCCCACCCAGAGAAAAAAGACGTTCTTTCATATCTCATGGGACTTTAAAGTTTATAAGTATCAACCATATCTCTGATGTTTCTCCTAAAATTCTTTTGGAACATTTCTGGAGCAGATATGTAAAAAAAAAGAAAAGAAAAAAAAAAGAAGATAAATCTGAGTTTAATTGCATCTTTAAACAAAGTTTAATATGAGCTAAAATGGCTAAAAATCAAGATATTTTATTTTAAATCATATTTCTTCTTTTAAATAATTCTCTTAATGAATGCCATTTTCATTTAAGAATCTGGCTTCTCATTATCTTGGAAAACCTGCATATACTGAATGAGGGAATTTTAAAAGTGTGATGTGTAGACCTGGACAAGTCATGCAAATGAATAAAATCATAAGTAATTTGATTTTTAAAAATGATAAGTAAGCAAGTTTATATACATTATTCATGTTCTGTAATATTTTATTGGGAACTTGCTATTTGTAAGTTTAAAAAACTTATTTTTGGGTTACTTGATTATATTGCCATTATATATTTCCATTATATACTCTAAATAAAAAGTTTTAAAATAAACAGTTTTGTCATTATAGCAGAATAATGTTACTGACAGAAGGGGGCATTAGAGGCAAAACATTTTATAACCACTGCTGTTGAGGAGATTACTGGGATGGTCTTCTCTGAATAAAATCTGTCTCTGTTTGCTTTCCATTTATCACATTTTTATTAGGGGAGAATGAAATATTAAAGAGTTGTTCTTGTTTTCTGAATGTATCAAACATCTGCACAAATGATGCATGGAATTATGCAGGAAACCACTTTAGATTCCTTGAAAATTATTGATTAATAGTGTTTAGTTGCATCTGATACAAACAGTCACTGCTTCTGATACACACACAACACAAGTGAGAAGTTCCAAAATCCACTCTATAGGACTTGGATTACCTTATCTAAGATTTGTTTCACCCACCATAATCCTCAGATTATATCCTACTTGTAACTCATCATATCTTTCAGTATGACTGCCGTGATTCCCTGTAGTCTTAACTGAGCGTGTCCCTGCTGTAGGTGCAGCTTCTAAAGGATCAGCTGGCCGCGGAGACGGCTGCCCGCATGGAAGCACAGGCCAGAACTCACCAGCTGCTGCTGCAGAACCGAGACTTACTGCAACATACAGCCCTGCTGGTGAAACATCTCACCCAACTGGAGATCAGAGTCAGTGGAGCCACACAGAGTAAGACACACATGTCCAATCACAATACTACCTATAACCTTGATTGAAGTCACTCCCACAAAGCGCTGCAAATGATCTAAGAAAATTAGTCTCGCTACACTCTAAAACAATAATTTAATTGCAATATACAAAATTGATAAATATTTAAAATGGATAATTAATTACTTATAGTACATAGTTTTATATTGTACCATTGTTTATGATTCTGTTATCTGCAGTGCTTCATGAGAGAAGTAGTTTATTCAGTCTAGTATACTACCGTTTACATGTTACAGGTAAGTAATATTTTTTTTAGAAAAAATTATATTTTATATATATATAAAAATTTAAAAGTTTAAATTTCGCGGTCCTGGTCGCTCAGTCAGTGATACTTTACTCACAGCGCCGCACAGTGACAAAGCACATTCACGTTCTTACCAGAGCTGCTGTGGGTCCAGCCCCATCCCAAAGCCTCATCCGCTTCTGTGTGCAAATAAAGCCTGCCTTCTCTGATTTGATTGGTCTTCTCAAATATTTTGACATTGGTCAGTAACAAACGGTAATGACCAATGAGTATGAGGCTTAGATGAACACGGATGCGCACACACACACACACACACACACACACAAACACATCCTGCTTTTGTTCTGAAGTGCACTCTGCTCAGCGCCGCTGTGGGAACACGGTTATTAAAAGACGGGACGAAGCTGAATTTGTTGAGAAAGCACAAAGAAAATGAATGGGAAAAATTCTTCCAGAACACGGGCTGCTGAAAAAGGGGGCGGTCTGTTGCACACTATAACAGTCATAGACGCACACATATTGGCTTTTGACAGGCTGGGATGTTATTGAGTTGGTTGGTGTACACTAATCCATTTTAGAGTTCAGAGCAGGAGTTTATTGGGTTTGTTTCTTCAGCACTGGGCTCCTTGCCGACTTTCACTCTGAGAGAGAGAGAAAGCGAGAGGGAGTATGTGTGTATGCACAAGCTTGTGCAGTGGTTGTGGTGCTGGCTGGTTGCTATGATTTGTCATTTGGAGAGTTATTTAAATTGTCTGTCACCATTATGCCCTTCAGTGTCTGCCATTAAAGGGCTTCTGTACACCCAGTCTCCCAAAAACTGATTTTTCTAAAGCTTTATTTACATAAGTGTTCAAAACATTCATTATGACATCCTCTGTTGTTTTTGACTGTTTTAGGTTGGCTATTAAGACTCAAATTTCTCTTTTCTAGAAGAAGAATCACCATGGAGTAGTATCGCCACTCATTCTCTCTCTCTCAACCTGAAGAACCTCTACACTCCTCGCTCAGACCAGCCCGTCACCTCCACTCCAGCAGGACAGCCAGAAAACCCTCCTGACTCCTCCCACGCTGAATCCTACCTCAATCTGCTCAACCTGCGTGGTGCTCCAACCATTACAGCCAAAAGGAATCTAGCAAGTGCAGGAAATGAAGCTGGAGTGGATGCAGTGAGAGAGGAAGTTGCTAAGCTAGGAACTCGGAATTCAACTGCACTTGATGAGAGGTGAAGACACAAGACATTAGTACACAAAATGTACACAATTTTAGTCTAACATCTGTCAAAAATATGCAGCTATATAGATTCAGTTCAAAAGTTGTTTTTATAGTATTATAAAATATAGTATTTTAATATTACAAAGAATTTATATTTCAAATAAATGCTGTTATTTTGAACTTTCTATTCTTTCCAGTCAAGTTTTCCACAAAAATATGATTTGGCAATAACAATAACTTGTAATAACTTAATAGTAAGTTGTTTATTGAGCATTAGATCAGCATATTGTGTTGAACGTTTCATTTTTCTTAAGTCAGTGTAATTGCTCCTTTCCGATCTGTAATTTAAACACGCTGTTGGTGAGATCTGAAATTTGAGCTGCAACATCTGGACAAAATAATCAGTCAGTTTGTGGAACAGAGCAGAGCAGCAACAAAACAAACACAGAAATACAACCCAAAAACTTAGTGAGTCAGGCATGATGGGACTCACACTCTCCAAAATATTGAAAACGATTGAGCAGATGTTTATGTTTGTGAAGATTTGTCTTTTTACCACATTTGGCTGGTGTTTGGGTTTTCTAAAACTAGTTCACATAATCCTACCTCCTCTCTGGCCTCCTCCTTTCCTCTCCCTCCTCACTCCGTACACAGACAGCAGACTTGTTGGAATGGATATTGGTTATGAGCAATGTAAACAAATGTAATGAAAGTGTATTAGAAGGCAGAGAGCAATATTTCCACTCTGATTTCTTGCAGACAGGTTTCTTTGAAAAGTAATGGAAATGTTTGACCTTTTTCTGGGTACTGCACATTCATTGCTCTGTGCGTGTGGTTAGCACCTCTGGTAAACAGTTGCTGAGCTATGCACCACACACATACACCTAAACATATTCATTTTCTATCGCTTCTCCTGCTAGTTAGATATATTTTGTTGTTTTGATTAGCTGTCTTGGTTAGTTGTTTGTCTTGGATCTTAGACCCAAAATAGATTGCTCTATTTTCTATGGCAAAGCGAATGAAAGAGTGTTAATATACGTGTTTTTGTGCTCATATATGTAGAGTATGTGCTTGCTTGTCTGTGTGTGTGTGTGTCTATAAATGTATTCAAGAGTATGTGTGCGTTTGTCTGGGAGAGTGATTTATTTCACAATTATCTGTGTCCCTGTGGATAGCTGTAGTCTCTCGCACACCGAAAACATTAATTTTCACACTTTATTAGAGCAGTTTAGAGCTTGCAGAACACCTCACACACACAAGCAATACACATACCTACTGATTTGTTTATAGACACTGACAAAACACTTACAGGTCCAGGGAAAATACATAAATTAGCATAGCTTGTATTGTTTGTATTATGCACTATGTCTTTTGTAATCAAAAGGAAAGTTCTGGGTGAGCTCTGTTTTTTTGTTTAGCCAGCCAAGAAATAATTCCAACTGCATTTTATTAAAGCAAAGAATAATAACCTCTGGCTAGACTTGTTTTGAAAGACAATACTCATAGCACTTACCAAAATGAGCTTGGGTACAGACTGGCAACACTAGACATGGGCTGTACCGGATATTCACAAATGAAAGAGCAAGACAGATGTATTTAATCAGGGCATATGCAGGAAATACTTGTGTATGTGTTCATGAATGGAATGCTAATGTGCTGCTTACTGTATGTATTGTGCAGTATATACAACTATCATAAACTTTTCAATGTAGAATGCTATGTCATTGTCAAATGACCTCAAGATCATGACATTTACCTGAAATTCATTTCATATACGTGCTGGTTAATCCTAAAATTAAAAAATGTAATATTTACATTGCAAAATATTTATTTTTGTAGATAATGCAGATATACAGAAAATAATATTCAGGATAAGTTGACATGATTCAAAATTAATACAGACAAATGCTTGCTGGCTAGTTGTATATCAGGTTAATATGTTTACATACTTCTTTCATAATCAGAATATTAATGCTGTCCAGATTTTGGGGTTATTACAATTTAAGACATTAATATTTTAATTCAGTAAAGACACATTAAATTGATCAAAAGTAACATTAAAAACATTTATAATCTTTAAAAAAAAATCTGTTCTTTTCTCTTTCCATTCATCATGGAATTTTGAACAAACGTGTCATGGTTTCCAAAAAATAAAAAGTAAAATCAGTATATTATTTGTGACAGTGGAGTAATGGCTGCTGAAAATTAAGCTTTTCCATCACAGGAGTAAATTACATTTTACAAACATAGACAAGTTTGTTTAACCCGCTGGACAGCATGCAATCTATGATTTGTATTTACAATATACTCTGCTGCATCAAAATCACAAATAATGAGGAACGAGAAACTGTAGAAATTGTCAGCCAGGACTTCGGTGTGTCATGTCGTGTGTGTCTGCTGGAACTCAGTGTGTGTCCTCACTATGACTGTGGTTTTATGAACCTGCCCATCATTTGTTTATTTATCTGTCACTCCTGGTGTTAATGTCAGCGTGAACTCCTCTGCTGGAGCTAGAATCTGTCCATCCCTCCAGTGTCAATCATAAGTGCCATCTCTTTTCTTTCTTTATTGCTTGAAACTCCTCACATCTTGCTCCCCTCTGTTCATGCCTGTGCTGTTCTTTTATCCCTCTCTACATGTGCTGTGGCTTATTTATTATCTGCCCATCCAGAAACTGTCTCTGCTGTATTTTTTTTGTAGATGAATTCAGCTCTGTGTGTCACTTCGCACTTAGTCATTTTTTATGGCCTCGTGATTTTGAGCCTGTTTGTGTGCCCATTTGTATGTTTGTGTTAATGAGAGGAGGGTTGAATGCATGGATGGATTTAATGTCATGGATTAGCCTATCTGCTGTTGTATTGATCCTCTATAATCTCCACTCGCTGCTTGATTACTGCTACTGAGACTAAGTGTGTGTGTGTGTGTGTGTGTGTGTACATTGGGGACCATCCCCACAAATAAAAACAAGAATTAACACACTGAATGTCTTTATGAAATGTAAAGCTAAAAACAATTGAGTTTAATTGAAGGGCAACTGGGTATTATACAGTGGTAGTAATTGCAGTGTTGCAATGGGAGTCAGATCAGATGATTTTCTGCATGATTTTCTCTGGTGTTTAGGTAAAGTGGGTTTGTGAAGGGGAGAGAGACTTATTTTTGTTTTTCTCTGCTTAGGTGCACATGCGAGGAGCTTCCCCTTCTGATTATCCACTTCCTCCTGTAACAGCCTTCTATATTCTCTCTAATCTTCTTCTAACCCTCTCTGATACTAACCCTCTCCTCTATCTATCTCATACCCTCACCTGATCTCTCTTCCTTTGTCTGAAATTGCTGATTTCTATTTCCTCTCCATTCCTCTCTTCTCTTCTCTACTTTACCAACCTCCTGTGAGTATAACTGCAATTGTACTTTAATTACATTGGCATGCTGAATGGATGATGAATGATGAGTACAGGGGCGCATATGTACTCAGATGCCCAGAATGATTGGTTTACTTTGTGTGTCCTATTACTATCTACATCATGAGGACCAAATGTTCCCACCAAGATACTAATGGCAGAATTTTTTTCCATCCCCATGAGGAAAACAGCATATTTTTTTTTTTTTAAATGTTGAAATGCTCGAAGTACCCATAAAACGTGGTTTGTGTGTGTGCGTGTGTATGCACTTCTGTGGTTGTAAAGCAGGGCAAAGTCGTGGGCCGTGAGAGGGCCGCAGTCTGGTTTTACCTGCATCATTGGTATTCAAATTAAATACAATGGAGTTTGGTTATGTCAACGGCATCGGGGGTCGGGAAAAAGCATCAAGATAACTGTTTCGCCAGATAACCCATAAATCATTTCACGAGTTCACACTTACAAATGATTCAGGAGCAACAAATGGTAAGCGTATTTGGCGTGCTGTCCGAGGAGAGGGCTCCGAGCTCGGTATTTAGCCCGAACCTGGAGCACTCCCCCCCTGATAGGAACAATTAAGTGTGAGGAGTTGGGGTGGTGGAGGGATGCCGAAAAATGTCAAGAGCTGTAGGTGAATCAAACATGTCTATATATACATGCTTTCTCTCCTGCTGATAGGATGAGGTGTAATTGCTGATGACGTGTTGATTGCGTTAATCCTTTACTTTAATCCTTTGCTCCTCCCGAACTTTGTTAATAAAACATCATATATTAACATACAATCCATATACTATATTACCGATTTCACCACATATAACCCCCAGATGCAGATAATCCGCAATTCACGCAATAAGAAAACAAATACAAGTCAGAATCAGAACAAAAAGAAAAGCAGTCTCTCTTTCTCTCCAAAGTAGTCTCTCCCTCTCTCCTCTCTGCGCTGCGCTGTGCTCGTCCCTTTAAGAGAAGAGCCCGCCCTCATGGCAGCACAGCCAATCACGTTTTCTTGCATGATTGACAGATCAGACAGCCTATCAGCGCAACTGTCAGAGTGACCGTGGAAGCAGTAGCTGTCAGAGCCCAAAGATAACAACCCTCAAGAAAGAAAAATGAAAATGTATTGATTTACATGATGTAAATGAGAAAAATGAGATTAAATGAGAAAGAGGATGTTCGTGTTTTTTTACACAACAGTGTTGCCGCGATTTGTTTGATGAAGCGATCGGCTGAAATGTTCTGAGTCTCATCCAGTACTGTGCGCATTTGAGTCTTAAGCCACGAATCCACTTGATCCTGTTTAACCGCAGCGCTCTCTCCACAAATCACTTTGAAGACAATGTTGTGCCTCTTTTTAAAACGATTCAGCCACCCCGGATTTGCTTTAAAGTAAAGTCAAATTATTTGCAGCAAGAATGTCCACCTTCTCCATCAGAAAGGTACCATTGACGAGAAGGTTTGTTGCTCGAGTATTTGTGAAACACTGCATCGTCGACATCTTTGAGATTGATTGTCCAGTTTTCTCTTAACACCTCCAGACATTTTTAGAAGAACAAAAAAAAACACAGAATACCTGCAGTGTGTTATCCCTCAGATCAACGTGAGTGAACTGTCATTGAAGTGAGCGCGCGCTCCACCTGCAACGCAAACTCAGCGAACTAGGTACACTCATGAGTCACGAAATAGCCATGTGAAGTGGATAATTTGTCTCTCATTTATGCTCGAGATACTAGATTTCGGCGATATTAAGGAATCGACATAACCAACAAGAAAATACTGAGACAAATAGGGAGTTTGGCGGTTCCACTTCAAAATCGTCGACATAATAGTATTGGCGAGTTAACCATGACTCGAGATAAGTGAACTCCACTGTATTTAATATATAATATATATTTAATATATATTCTTTTTTACTGGTATTTAACTTTTCTACTGTTTAAAGTGAGCAGTGTGTCAAAACAAAGGAGCAGTTCACACCACAAGCGCTAAAGTTGTTTATGATAATTAAGTTGGCTTGAGAAAGCCAACTTAGTGATATTGTATCTAAACTTATTATTATTAAGTTGGCTTGAGAAAGCCAACTTAGTGATATTGTATCTAAACTTATTATTATTATTATTATTATTATTATTCTTACCTAAAATTCTCAATGCATCTCCTCCTAGAGCTTTAAAGCTATAACCACTAAACTCTGCTCAGACTTCAGACCTGTTCTGACTTGAGTTGCTATCCCTTTTCAGACTGATCAGACTTATGATTTTTGATAAAACTGAAGATTAAAGTCATAAAATCTCCATAGACTTTCACTAATGAAGTGAAAACTGAATTTTAGATAGAGCGTCCACTCCATCTGTTGGTAACATCACAACATTACACCTGATATATAAAACATTTCAATACAGTTTGTGTGAACATGTCCATTCAAATGGGCATGCATTTTATTTTTTTAAATCCTGAAAAAAAACTTGCAGGTCTACAATCGATTTTTTACTTTAATTAGTAAGTTAAATCTCTCTATTTTACATTCATAATATCACAAAATTACACCCCTGTCAGTGAGAGCACTGAAGTTTGAACGAATCAGAGCGCTGCAATTCAAAGCCTCAAAGCTTTTCAAAGACGCCATTACTGCTGGAGATAGAAATCATAATCTCCTAAAATAGATTTATGTGAGAGAGTTTATGATCAAACGGAAATTGTTTCCGATTATCAAGTAACCGCTGCAGCGTATTTCCTTGAAGATTTATGCACTTATATGGCCAAATTCTGACTCTCATTCGTCTTTACTCGGCAAAGGATTTTCGCTGTTGAGCACTATGATACTATAGGAAAGGTAAGTGAAGTTTAAACGCGCGTCCTCCTGGACTCGCGCCAAAGCATAACCGTCTAATCGCCTAAGTTTATTTATAGCGCTCATTTATGTACTTTATTGCCGAATTCTGACTCTCGCTCGTGTTTGCACGGGGAAGACACATGTAAACGGCTTCCCTGAGCAGCGCGCGCGCTGACTCTCTTCAAATGCAGCGTCTAACAGTCAAAGTTATTTATAACTAATTCTCGAGTATATAGTTACATTGTGTTAATTCTTTTATCTGCTTTTAACTAAAGTCTGACTCCTGTTCTCGAGTTCAAACGCGTTTCCTGAGCAGATTCGCTGATAGATCGATGTTTTGTGAACACTTAAACAATAAATGAAATAAGGTATTTAAAAGGATGCAAAAACGATGGCAGATCGCTTCAAACTGTAAACTGCTTGAGTTAAAAAAAACTGCATTACTCTGCTGCATTACATGAGCAGGAATTATTTTAAAAATACTAATATTTAAGTTATTTTGTTTCCCATGGAGGAAGGCTTTATACAAATATTACATTGCGTTGATTCATTTATCTGCTATAATTGCCGTGTTGAACTGAAGTCTGACATGGCAGATCAATTCAATCTGAAAACTGCTTGAGATTAGAAAAAACAGCATTACTCTCCTCATTGTACTTTAGCAGGAATTATTTAAGAAATACTAATATTTAAGTTATTTTATTTCACATGAAGAAAGGCTTTATACACACACACACACATACATATATATATATATATATACATATACATATATATATATATATATATATATATATACACACACATACATATCTATCTATACACACATTTATATAGTAAATAAATGTATAAAGGGCTCCATATATATGCAGTGGAACTGCAGTCTGTTTAGAAAGTGGTAAGACTATATTAATAATGCTTAATTACATCTTTAAAATAGAAATAAAACAAAGTATTCACATTAGTGAAAACTGACCGTTAAAAGCCAAGGTTGTAATTAAACCGTAAACATTTTTATAAACTAATTGCAATTTTCAACACTTTGGGGATCAAAAAGCATTGTTATTTATTTTTTGGTATTTCGTTACAACACCGATGATCCCTCATGATGAAAAAACTCCATGTATGTTCCCTAGATGCCATTTTGTGCACTAACCAAGTATTGCAACACTTCTGTAATCAATTAATTAATTACTCATGTTTATTACCAATGTAAATGTTGTTTATTTTAGATTAATATTTAATATTCATTATTATTCTTTGATATTTCAGACCACTCACTGTTCAGCTGAATCATCAATAACCTCCAGTCTCTGCGTCAACTGACTCTTGTGTTCTTTAAAACATTAAATCTCACTAGTGACTTGTTAAATAACATTCATTCTCGTCAGTGACATGTTAACTCATGTTAAGGACCCGTCCACACGGAGACGCGGATCACTGCATCCGCACACATTTCTTATCGGATTGGCGTTCCGTCCACACTGATCCGGCGATTTGGGAGACTGAATCCGCTCTCTTTTGATACCGGGTCCTAAAGTGGATAGATCTGAATCCGACACCCTTGCGGACTCGTGTGGACGGCCAATCCGTATATTTTTTTGTTTACCGATGATGTCATCACATCACGTGTCGGCTGCGTCACAGTAACAGCAACAGTGTTGCCAGATTGTACTGAAGATTCCAGCGCAGCTACAGCTTAAAACCCTCCAATTTAAAAAAATACCAGCCCAAAGTGCGTACTCTTATAAATAATGAAAAATATTGAGCGATTTTATGCATCAAAAACCATCCCAAATTTGATCAACCAGCCCAATGCATTTTTTCCCGATCGGACGTGACAAAAAGGTAACTAGCAATCTGGCAACACTGAACAGCAACAACAATACGCATGCTCAAGGTCGTCTTCTCTGTGTATAGTGTATTATCTGTGGCAGAATTACAGCGCCCCATACTGGTCTGGCATATAAACTACACCGGATTCAGTCGGTTTCAGTGGTATCGTGTGGACGCTGATATTTTTTTTTGAACGAGGAAAAAAAAGATCGGATAGGGAACGCGCCGGCATCGTGTGGACGTGGCCTAAATCTCACAAGCGACCTACGAATTAACAAATCTCACTAGCGACATGTTAGTTCACAATAAATGTCAATAGCGTCTTGTTAATTAACGTTAAATCTTGCTAGCAACATGCTAGATCACGCAAATTCTCACTAGTGACATGCTAGATCATGCTAAATCTTGATAGCAACTTGTTAATTAACAATAAATCTTGCTACCAATATGCTAATTCAGCTAATTCTTGCCAGCAACATGCTTATTTATGTTAAATGTTGCTAATGACTTCGGAATTCATACTAAATCTTGCTATCAACAAGATAATTAACATTAAATCTTGCTAGCAAAATTGATCATTAATTGATTAAAGATTAAATTATGATCAAAGAACATAACGACACCTTAGTAACTGCCTAGAAACAACGCAAAGCAATAACTAACAAGTGTATATATGCTCAAGATCTAATTCTTTCCATCTATCTATCTGTAAACTTAAACAACTTGTTAAGCTTTTACAAATAAATTTAACTTTCACAATAGGCTTTCTCAAGCCAACTGAAGTTTATATCATAAACTTCCTCTATCTAGTTATTATTATTATTATTATTATTATTCTTACCTAAAATTCTCAATGCATCTCCTCCTAGAGCTTTAAAGCTACAACCACTAAACTCTGCTCAGACTTCAGACCTGTTCTGACTTGAGTTGCTATCCCTTTTCAGACTGATCAGACTTATGATTTTTGATAAAACTGAAGATTAAAGTCATAAAATCTCCATAGACTTTCACTAATGAAGTGAAAACTGAATTTTAGATAGAGCGTCCACTCCATCTGTTGGTAACATCACAACATTACACCTGATATATAATACATTTCAATACAGTATGTGTGAACATGTCCATTCCAATGGGCATGCATTTTATTTTTTTAAATCCTGAAAAAAAACTTGCAGGTCTACAATCGATTTTTTACTTTAATTAGTAAGTTAAATCTCTCTATTTTACATTCATAATATCACAAAATTACACCCCTGTCAGTGAGAGCACTGAAGTTTGAACGAATCAGAGCGCTGCAATTCAAAGCCTCAAAGCTTTTCAAAGACGCCATTACTGCTGGAGAGAGAGAGATCATAATCTCCTAAAATAGATTTATGTGAGAGAGTTTATGATCAAACGGAAATTGTTTCCGATTATCAAGTAACCGCTGCAGCGTGTTTCCTTGAAGATTTATGCACTTATATGGCCAAATTCTGACTCTCATTCGTCTTTACTCGGCAACGGAGTACATTACTATGGGGAAGGTAAGTGAAGTTTAAACGCGCGTCCTCCTGGACTCGCGCCAAAGCATAACCGTCTAAGCACCTACGTTTATTTATAGCGCTCATTTATGTACTTTATTGCCGAATTCTGACTCTCGCTCGTGAGTCAATATACATTGGAAAAGGCTTCCCTGAGCAGCGCGCGCGCTGACTCTCTTCAAATGCAGCGTCTAACAGTCAAAGTTATTTATAACTAATTCTTGAGTATATAGTTACATTGTGTTAATTCTTTTATCTGCTTTTAACTAAAGTCTGACTCCTGTTCTCGAGTTCAAACGCGCTTCCTGAGCAGATTCGCTGATAGATCGATGTTTTGTGAACACTTAAAACAGTAAATGAAATAAGATTTTTAAAGGATGCAAAAAACATGGCAGATCGATTCAAACTGTAAACTGCTTGAGATTAAAAAAAACTGCATTACTCTGCTGCATTACATGAGCAGGAATTATTTAACAAATACTAATATTTAAGTTATTTTGTTTCCCATGGAGGAAGGCTTTATACAAATATTACATTGCGTTGATTCCTTTATCTGCTATAATTGCCGTGTTGAACTGAAGTCTGACATGGCAGATCGAGTCAATCTGAAAACTGCTTGAGATTAGAAAAAACTGCATTACTCTCCTCATTGTACTTTAGCAGGAATTATTTTAAAAATACTAATATTTAAGTTTGTTTCCCATGAAGGAAGGATTTACATATACATCTAAAAAGTATGTATTAGAGGCTCCATATACGCGCGTCCTCCCGCATTCGCGCGTCCACGCCTAAGCGCCTACGTTTACTTATAGCGCCTAAATCTATTCACACACATACATGCATATCTATCTACATTTATATTGTAAATATAAAGGGCTCCATATACATTCAGTGTAACTGCTGTCTGTTTTGAAAGTGGTAAGACTACATAAATAATGCTTAATTACATCTTTAAAATAGAAATAAAACAAAGTATTATTCACAGTATCACAGTACCATTTATATATATATATATATATATATATATATATATATATATATACACACACATCTATTTCGTATATATAAAAGGCTACATATAGTGTAACTGTGGTGTAACTGCAGTCTCTTTTGAAAGTGATTAGCCTATATTAATAATGCTTAATTACAGCTTTAAAATAGAAATAAAACAAAGTATTATTCACAGTATCATATATATATATATATATATATATATATATATATATATATATATATATATATACACACACACACACACACACCTCTATACATATTATATATATATATATATATATATATATATATATACATACACATCTATTTAGTATATATAAAAGGCTACATATACATGCAGTGTAACTGCAGTCTCTTTTGAAAGTGATTAGCCTATACTAATAATGCTTAATTACAGCTTTAAAATAGAAATTAAACAAAGTATTTTTTGCATTAGTGAAAACTGACCGTTAAAAGCCAAGGATGTAATTAAACCGTAAACATTTTTATAAACTAATTACAATTTTCCAACACTTTGAGGATCAAAAAGCATAATTATAACTTATTTTTAAGTTTAAACTCTCAAAACTTTTCAAGCTAATTAACGATAAATCTTGCTAACAATATGCTAATTCAGCAAATTCTTGCCAGCAACATGCTTATTTATGTTAAATGTTGCTAATGACTTCGGAATTCATACTAAATCTTGCTAGCAACAAGATAATTAACATTAAATCTTGCTAGCAAAATTGATCATCAATTGATTAAAGATTAAATTATGATCAAAGAACATAACGACACCTTAGTAACTGCCTAGAAACAACGCAAGGCAATAACTAACAAGAGTATATATGCTCAAGATCTAATTCTTTCCATCTATCCATCTGTAAACTTTCAAAACTTTTTAAGCTTTTACAAATAAATTTAACTTTCAGGCTAGGCTTTCTCAAGCCAACTGAAGTTTATATCATAAACTTCCTCTATCTAGTTATCTTTTGGCGTAACGTCCTTTAATATTTTTATAGAACTAAACGTCCTTCCTTCAAGCCCTTTCTCTTTCATGCACATTGCTTCTCTCTCCCTCTAAACATGTAAAGCTCCACATGAAGAGCCTCAGATGACCTGGTTATTTTAAAAACAGCAGAAAAACAGAGAGCCTGCTTTTTATAAAACACTGCAGAAAACACGAATACAGCATATACATCATTATTTGTATCTGTCATACAGATGACCGTTTAACTAAAACAGGTTTGTGACTAAGTTAAAGCATGTAAAGTTCTCGAATTAAAAACGTCTCGGGTTACGTATGTAACCTTAGTTCCCTGAGGGGGAACGAGACACTGTGTCGACAATGCTAGGGGAATGCCTTGGCATGTAGTCTCGTGAAGTTCGATTGTGAAATCGATCCAGGATCATAAAAGGGCGCCGGAAGCGGCAACTCAAAGAGTGTCTGAAACAAGCCCGGAGGCGAAAGGAGCTGAGGTGGCGTCGACGCAACGTCTCATTCCCCCTCAGGGAACTAAGGTTACATACATAACCTGAGACGTTCCCTTTCATGGAAACTCAAGCATGGAGTGGGCACGAACCCTCACAGAGAAGGAAATCCGGCCGACTCCTTAGTCAGATAGATAGCCTCAGCTATCTATCTGCACGAACCCTGCAGATAGAGGGCCCTCTGTCCCTCTGTGAGGGCACGAACCCTCACAGAGAAGGAAATCCGGCCGACTCCTTAGTCAGATAGATAGCCTCAGCTATCTATCTGCTCAAAGTAGTTTAGATGCCGGGGCCCGCTCAAGGGTCTCGGCAGAAGAACAGCTCGTCAGTCCTATGTCACAGAGAGACCTAGTGGACATAAGGATCCAGTGCTCACACTGGAATGACCTTGTTGAGAAACAAGTTGATGGCCTCTAGGTCTGCCTTGCAGAACCCATTGGGAGACCTGGTAGGTGTAGGTACGCGACCAGTAACTCTCCAAAGGGAAACAGCCTTTCAAGGCTGTGTATGAGGGAGTAACCCCTCAGGACCTCCCAAACCGTAAAGGTGCATCTGTTGATAGCATATGCGTCGACAAAGAGCATAGGAGGGGGCGACTCCCCAAAGCAATCTGACTCGGAGTTGAAGAGGATTGCCAATGTGAGGTCGGACACACTTGGTGTCAGGACTTCTGCTCATAGCCTTCTTAGCAGAGGAGGCGGTCCTCAGATCCGGCCACATGCCAGAGGGCTGAGCCTGAGAGCATTGACCCGACCCCCCCATTGACCCGTTTTTAGGGAAGGGTAGCGGGTAACAACACTCTGCTTGGGCGGATTGACCCCTCAGGATCACTCCCCACCCATAAAGGACGCATCTGTCATGACACAGAGCTCTGAAACGGAACTCCTCTGAGAACTTCCCCCCCCCCTCCCCCCCTTTCGGTTCTGGTCACCCCTGCTGTGTTCTAGGTACAGCAACCCCAGTGACTAACCAACACTGGGAGTCGTTGCCCTGTGACTCAGCGCTGTGAGAGTGCTAGCAGTAGGTGCCTAGCCCATTGTAAGCTCTTGACGGCTAAAAGTGTGGCATTGATGTGCACGGGGGAAACCATGCCAACACTGCCAACACAGATCAACACTGATCTGGAGGAGACACACTCCTTTAAGTTCATCTCAATGTCGCACTGCTAGCCTGGCAACTGGGGAGTTGCGCAAAGGGTGAAATGTGGGGTGACAAAGCTAGGCCAAAGAAGAAGCCTCCGAAACAGGAACACCTTCCCCCCAGAACTAGAAGGTGACAAACCAATCTTCAGATCTTGCATTACGATGCAATTGAAAAAGACACGTATCTCACTGGGCCGCAAACCCCATCCATTTGGAACGAAGAAGAAACGGCTGTAGAGCCGGACCCTCTGACCGAGAGGGGTGTATGTTCTATGGCCCCTTGCCTCAGAAGAGTATACTTCTTGTTCCATGACCAGAGCCTGCTGGGGCCTACCACTGTGGGTAGAACCCCTGAGAAACAGGGCGGAGGAGCCCCGAACTGTATGGCATATCCTGTGGATACTATGTGCAGGACCCAGCGAGAGATACTTTGCTAAGAAACTACTAAGTTAACCAGCCTCTTGAGACTGGCCTCTGGTACAAAAAGAACATCCACCACAGTGCCCTTTTTTTTTTTTTTGGGAACGCCTGGGTTGAATGCTCTAGGACCCTCCTCGGAGGGGATGATTCCCCCAGAGCAACCCGACTCAGAGGCGCCAGTTGGGGAAGATCGCCTAAGTGGGGCATGACACAAGCGTCAGATTCTCATGCTCATAGTCTGCTTAGCACGGACGATGGTCCTCAGATCCATCCTCATGCCAGAGGTTGAGCCTGAGAACATCAGCTCGACCCCTTGGTTCTCTTGAAGGGGTAACGGGTGGTAACACCCCACTTGAGCGGCCCTAGGAGAGGAGCTGTGAGGCTGGAGCCTCAGCTTGAGGGCAGCAGAGCAAAACTGTACCAGCTGTACAAAGCCCACTGAAACCTCTCGAAGACAGATCCTCAGACTGACTCGCCGAAAACGCCCGAAGGTGACAGAGGGACGTCAGGATCCTATTTCTTTAAAACCCTCCGTAGCCGCCAGAGCCATAATTTTGGAGTGGCTAACTTCTCGAAGAGGCCTACTCCCTAGCGACCCGGAGAGAGAGCCCTCGCCCTCATCGAGGTCCCCGAGCAACTGTAAAACCTGCACCAGGTTGGAGAGGAATATGCTCTGCCCACCAGAGTTAATTGACCCACATGGCTTGGTGGGCAGCGCCATGGATTACTTCTGATGCTGGGATGGAATCGCGCAGGAGACGTTCATACAGATGCATTTATTAGGATTAGCTTCCCTGGTCTCGGCAGTCATATTTTTTTAATGCTTAGTCATGAGATACTATAAAACTTGTTGGTTCGCCTTTAATATAAAGGTGTGGAAGTCCCTGACTTTTTAAACTAGTTAGGGAAATATACACTTTTGTTTCACACAAACAGATCAACCTGCTTCCCACAAACACAACTGACACAGAGCTTTGCTGAAGATACTCAAAGCTGCTGCTTCCGGTTTCCGGTGCCCTTTTATGATCCTGGATCATTATAATCCTGGATCAAAATCCAATATTGCCTGATATTAATACATTTAAAAAATGTCTAATATCGCCTAATAACAGGGTTTTACCATACGGAATACTGGCTTAATGAAATTCTGTGTGTGAGGTTTAAGTTTACGAGTAGATAATGGAAAACAGAACAAAAACAATAGAAGTCAACCGAAAGTGACTTCTTAGCTATGTTCACAAACCGCAGCAGAATATGATTGACAGGCCTGTCTTTAATACAGCTATTTTCAAACACAGTTCATTTATTTATGGAAATGACAAACAGATTCTATAACCAAACTCACACCCGTAAATGTTCAGGAATTACAAACTCATTCTCAGAAAACTCCCGCTGTGTGAACAGAACCAGACTGGAATATTAATAATCCGTCACATCATACTGTGCGAAAGAGACGCTCTGCTATGCACAAATGTGTGTTGCAGAATTACGGGTGTGATTTTGCTTTCGGTAACTGATAGCGATGGCGATATGAGGTCTGTGTCATCTGAAGGTTAGATACAGACCCTACTCGACACTGGAGCTGCTCCTGTCAGTTATGTCTGATATTGCTTTGGTAGCTGTTGCTGTGGTTACTGGTTAGAGAATATGGTCTTGACTCATGTTGCACGTTCCTACAAGGTAGTATTTGAAACGTTACTTTAAGTTGCTCTTTCGAGACTCACACCTGTAAATAAATGTGGTCGTCCATTCCAAAAACTGGCAGTGTGAAAGTAGCCCTTATGCTGTGTTCAGACTACACAATATTTTTGTATGTCACGGTCATTTGAGGAAACATCATAAAGGCAAGAGTTTTGTTTTCATAGCTCCAAGATTTTTTCTTCCATTACATAATTCCACCTAGTTGCTCCAATACAATTGTCTCTCTTTCATTTCAGAATTTCATTCCCATGTTTGAAAGCTGTGTACGGAAGAAATTCTGTGCTCATACTAGTTAATGCCACAGATGTGTCATTATTCATTGTATCATTGGAGGACTGTAAAAAAGTTAATACTTGTCTTTCTGTTGTGATGCTGTGAAGCATCCAGATGCGGCATTGGTCATTGTCCACTATGAAACAATATACGATTTTAAACTATGGATTCATCTGTCTTGATGCCTGTTGTCGTTTACGAATCTCCACAACACCATACATCAAATTGATAATGCTAAAATCGGGGTGCTATCGTCTAGTCTGAACCCGGCGTTATGTTTAAGGGTAGGGTGTAGTAAATATCATTGTCTTAGTATGAAAACCATTGCGTCTATGAGACCTCACTAATATAGGTCTGTGTGTGGGCATGCGGTATGTCACATTATGGCTTAAATCATGTAGTACACTGGCATACATTCTCAGTATCAAAGTGAATTCATCAAGATTGTTGCGTATGTGCTTCTACTCAAATATCAAATATCAGGGTTCTAAAGGGAATAAATCAGGATTAAAATACACTATTATGCACGTATGTGAACTTCCCACATACTAAATTCCCCTTCAAGAATTAAAGAGTATCAATCTACACATACACAGACATTACCATGATCAGGAACAAGCCTAATGTTCACCCTCAGGGTGATTTTAATATTTCATCTGATGAACACAATATATTAGCAGCAGTCTCCATCCGCAGCTCCTGTGCTTTTGCGGTGGCTTAACAAGTGCAACATTGGATAATGAGATTTTGCATTATGAGGAGTAAATTAAGCTCATTCCTTATTGATGCAATGGCATTTTACACATGACTGAGGTTATATTATTAGACTTATTAAATGGCTGGTGTGACATTTCATCACAGTTCTACAAGAACCACCTCCATTCAAGATCAAATATTCACAAGATTTATCAGGGTTCTTCATATTTACACACACATATACAGTGGGTGTGGAAAGTATTCAGAAACTCTTACATTTTTCACTATTTGTTATATTGCTGCCATTTGCTGAATAATTTTTTTCCTTATTAATGTACACACAGCACCCCATATTGACAGAAAAACACAGAATTGTTGACATTTTTGCAGTTTATTAAAAAAGAAAAACTGAAATATCACATGGTCCTAAGTATTCAGACCCTTTGCTGTGACACTCATTTATTTAACTTAGGTGCTGTCCATTTCTTCTGATCATCCTTGAGAAGGTTATACACCTTCATTTGAGTCCAGCTATGTTTGATTATACTGATTGGATTTGATTAGGAAAGCCACACACCTGTCTATATAAGACCTTACAGCTCACAGTGCATGTCAGAGCAAATGAGCATCATGAGGTCAAAGGAATTGCCTGAAGAGGTCAGAGACAGAATTGTGGAAAGGCACAGATCTGGCCAAGGTTACAAATAAATTCTGCTGCACTTAAGGTTCCTAAGAGCACAGTGGCCTCCATAATCCTTAAATGGAAGACGTTTGTTTCGACCAGAACCCTTCCAAACTGGGCTATCTGGGGGAGAAGATCATTGTGGCTGAGCTCCAGAGATGCAGTCAGGAGATGGGAGAAAGTTGTATAAAGTCAACCATCACTGCAGCCCTCCACAAGTCGGGGCTTAATGGCAGAGTGGCTGGACGAAAGCCTTTCCTCAGTGCAAGACACATGAAAGCCCGCATGGAGTTTGCTAAAAAAAACACCTGAAGGACTCCAAGATGGTGAGAAATAAGATTCTCTGCTCTGACAACTTTTTGGCCTTAATTCTAAGCGGTATGTGTGGAGAAAACCAGGTACTGCTCATCACCTGTCCAGTAGAGTCCCTGTCCCTTTCTGTCAATATGGGGTGCTGTGTCTACATTAATGAGGAAAAAAATTAACTTAAATGGTTTTAGCAAATGGTTGCAATATAACAAAGTGAAAAATGAAAGGGGGGTCTGAATACTTTCCGTACCCACTGTGTGTATGTGGGTTTGTGTGTATACAGTAATACCTCTGTTTACCAGTTTAATTTGTTCCAAGAGCTAGCTCGTAACTCAAAAATCGCGTACACCAAAACAATTTTAAAATTATTACTATATATATATATATATATATATATAACAGTACTGTATATGTACACTGAAAGTCATCGAAATACTAGGCAGGAGAGCCATATATTATGGAAAAATACTGAAAATGACTTAGCTTTGGACACCCACAGGAAGATGAGTCAATGTGAGGACCCTGAGATGAGGAGATGAGTGCTCTCTGGAAAGATGTGGGGGAGGAACGGTTGGTCGGGGGCTAGACAGGATTGCTGATGTGATCGTATGCTAATTAGGTGAAGGAATAGAAAGCGGAAAAGAAATTCTTACACTTGCAGCCAAGGTCCAAGATCAAATAGCTGTAGCTTTGCTTATGAAGTGAAGTTGAAACAGTAACCAGTCACTGACCAGCCACATAGCAACTGCATAGCAACACATAAAAAAACATTCCATACAACTTAGAAACTGCATAAAAAACCATGACAACCAACCACAAGCATTGCGGTGACAAGAAGCCTGCCATTTATTTACACTTATTTAAAGTATTTGATTATGTTTTTGCATAACATATGATTTGAGTTGCTGTTGCATGTGTATTTGTGAGAGAAAGAGACAGATAGAGACTCTTGTGTTGTGCTTTCTCTGTTTCATGCTGAGTGACTGCATTGCAGTTATTTTTAGTAGAGACATCAATACAAGAACCTGGAGCTCTGTCTCCCATTTTCTCTCCCCCCTTTCTTTCTCTACTTAATTCACCCAGCAGGGGAACTGTGGGACAGAGATAAGTGCACACACACATATGGAGAAGACTGTCTTAAGAAATTGTGTTTGAACTATTTTTGATGATTCAGCACTGTGCATTACACAAGCCCATCTCTCCACTGTGATTTCCCTATAACTGTGCATTTAAAATTCAATGATCAGTTAAATCCCAGTGATTAGAATATTTTGAATTGGTTCACTAAAAATATTTGTTCAGTTACTTGTTCTGCAGTCATTTGTAACAAGTAACTGAAACATTTACTCAGCTTATTCAAAACACAGCTTATAATTTATTAAAATGTGCATGCTCTTACAGCATTATAAGAGATTCTAGACAGCATGTATTTAAGAATCATAAATGTTTAACCCACAAATGACAAAGACATGTCGTTTCATATTATCCTCTACCTTCTGGTCATAACATTTATCAACATTTATATTTTCAATTAGCTTTTAATTTGTAATTTGTCAGCTTTTTACTTTGAGGTTTTAGTACTTTTTATGTGCCTTTGTTATTTTAAAACTTTTCTATTTAGCTTTAGACATAAGTTTTAGACATTTTAGCATTACAATTATTTTATGTAATTTATTTCAAATTTTTGTCTAATTTTTAAAACATTTGTTTTCAAAGAAATGTTTAATTTATATTTTATTTAGTCTCTGCTGTAATTAACAAAATATATTTTAATTGTAAAATAGATTAATTAATGGATATTAATAGATATTTTAATTAGTTTTAATTAGCAATAACATAGCTTTCAAATATTTTATAAATATTCATCCACTTCTTTTATCCTTGTGAAACATACGTCGAAATGAACTAGCAACTCGTTCAAACAGAAACAGGAAACTTTTCATGTAAAGGATTTGTTAAAAAGCACATATTTGTTTACAAATTGGACTGCTTCATTGTGTTTGGTTTGTATAAATGTACTATAAAACTTATGTTATTCTATAACTAAATGTTTTTTCTCCCAGTAATTTTATGCAAAACAATTTAAGCCGATTGACCTACAAAATTTGCTTCCTTTTTGTGTTTATAGGTATAAGCAAACTGTTCCTAAACTGGACCCACCTCCTCAGCCCCTGAACCGCAAGCGGTCAAACAGGACACTCTCTCCTGGTGTAGAGGCGGTGTCGAGATCTTCAGCTGTAGCCACACCTGTAAATGGAAACATTTTCACAAATGTGAGCGGTAGCTCCTCATTTCCTGACATTACTCTAGGTTCCGTTTCTCCGGGGGATTATTATTCTCACACCAACGGCAACAGCGTGTCATGTTCAGCCAGTGAGGATTCCGGCGTGCGCTCGAACGACAAATCCCTTGTATCCCCCCAATCCAGAGACGACCCCTCTGACGACCAGAGCTCTGCGTTCATCTCCACATCCAGTACCTGCAGCAGCTTACCTGAGGATCATCCAGCGGTGGATGGTGGGACTCCACCACATTCTACCACACCGCTGGGCTATGAGCAAACCATCCCATTCTCTTCACCTATGAATGACACCTGCCTTCATATAAGCCTGAGCGAAGATGAGTTTCTGGAGGACGTCACCTATAATGTCACCACCCCATGCAGGAGTTAGTCTCACGAAATAGGAAAGAAATCACAATAATAATGATTTCACAGTGTTGAGAAACTCCACAGAAGAAGACAGAATGAAGAAAGGAGGATTCTTTTGTCAAATGAACTGTGTGATATTAGTCACAAGGTCATATTATTATCACACAGGCTTTTGGCTCCTTGTTTTGATCAATGAATCCTCTTTTGTATCCTATTATCCTTTCTTTATCTACAGTGCCCTAAAGTGATTTAATCTGTAACATTTGCTGAATGAAGATGTAGTATGAAATAGAGCAGACAGATGGATAGTGTATTTTTTTAGACTGTAATTGAATAGTATTTTTAGCTTATAAACAAGCAACGAGTGAAGTGCATTGGCTCCCTGAATAGGAACGGTTTCTTTTTTTGCTGCCTGTTTGTGTGTGTGTGTGTGTGTGAGTGTGTGAGAGAGAGAGAGTTCAGATCCTATGTTTGTTTGTTTTTTTGTTAGCACAAATTGATTTATATATTGTTTGAATGTTATTTGGATGTTTAAAAGCAGTTATGTAGCAAGGAAACTCAGATTTATGTTAGCATAAGAAATATGATGAAATTGTGGAAAAATGTATTTTGTTGCAGGTATTCACAGACTGTACATTTTTTTAAATGCCGTAAGCTGTGTGAATGAATAACTAAGAAAGATTGTTTGAGTGGACAGGTGACTGCAGACAAAAAAAGGGACATGATTATGTCTAGACATCTTAAAGGGCCATACCTCTCTGATCCTGTGGCTTCACCAATCAAGGGGAAATGAGGCACCATCATTTTCAACAACAACAAAAAAAGAAGGAGAGAATAGAAGAGTTGCATTAGCAATAGATTAAATAATTTCCACATCCTATGAATGTGTACTCACTTCACAGATCTTTTCTCAGTTACCTAGTGTCATACTGTTTTCCTTATGGTCCCTTCCTCAAATAAACCACCAGATCGTCTTTAAAAAAAAGGAACTTTAAAAAAAATGGATCTAAGTAAAGAATTTTTCTGATCATTCCCACTTTTTTATTGGAACAGTATTTCATCTCATTCAAACTAAAAAATTACTATAAATATATATTGATATCCAGATCATTGTCAGCTTTATTTTAAACAGACTGGAACACTCAAGACTTCAATGACCTTAAACTGTGAAATATGTGTGCCACTTAATGAAAACAAATTTCTTTTATTGTTTTGTAATGAGATTTTATTGTTTTGATTTGTGGATCACACAATATTATAATGTATCAGGGTGAATAATAATGAAAAGAGGCAGATTAGAGGAAGGTTGGACAGAAGGATGAACAGGAGGGATTTATGTCATTATGAAAGCAATGGTGTGAGCAGGTGCTTTTCGCTGATATGGGTTAGCATGACACCTCGAGAAGGGTGGGGAAGTGAAAGGGACAGGATGTTAATAAAGGAGATGGAAAAGAGAAAATAAATGGTGTTTTAAATGTATTGTTCAAATAAATCCATTGTTATTGCTATTATGGCAGAAAAAATGATGAATAAATAAACTGCCAGTTTTGTTTTTGGACTGAAATGTAAATCTTCATTTATATCTTTTGCTAAATTAGAGTTAAATAAATGTTTGTTTGTTTTTTCCCAAAATATATATGTGTAAAATATTTTACACATACCAAGTCCTTACTAATCTGAGAATTTGTATATTTAATATTACTGAATAATCCTGTGCCAAGTGTGACATGGAAGCAACCAAGTAACAAGTATATTATACCCAACAGAGTTTAAATAAGGAATATGTTCGGCTCTAGGACGATTTAACAATAGAAGTTTGGGCCAAATTGTATCCAATCAATTAACAGCCTGCAATTTTATTACATATGCTCAAAACTTTGAATAAATAATTTCAACAATCTGCATCCATCCACAATTCTCTGGTTCCCACTCAACCAAGGAAAAAAAATGGTTTGATACTGAATCTGGCTTGAAGTATCAACTAAAGAACAAAAAACAAAGAAGTGAAAGTCTCAATACTCAACTCAGCTTTATTTATATAGCACCATTAAAAACAACCGTCGTTGACCAAGGTGCTGTACATTCCATCAAGAACGGTCAACATTTAACATTATATACAACAGAGAATTACCCCACAGAACAGACACAGCACATATCAGCTACAATTAAAAGCCAAACAAAAAAGATAAGTTTTGAGATTAGCTTTAAACTCATGCAGTGTAGAGGCAGTTCTAATAAAAACTGTTAGGTTGTTCCAAAGTTTTGGTGCAGCAACGGTAAAGGCGTGATCTCTTGATTTTAATCTTGCTTGAGGAACATTTACCAGACTCTGGTTGGATGACCTAAGAGACCTCCCAGGATTTTGAATGGATAAAAGATCATCATAAAAGTTAATCCATTTAAAGATTTAAAAACTAGCAGCAGGACTTTGAAATCAATTCTATATTGAATTGGTAGCCAATGGAGGGATTTCAAAACACTAGTGATGTGCTCTCGTTTACGCACACCAGTGAGGAGCCGAGCAGCTCCATTTTGTACCATTGGTTAATATCAATGTAAAGGGAGTTACAGTACTCAAGCCTAGTAGAAATAAAAGCATGGATCACCCTTTCCAAGTCCTTTGACGAAATAAATGATTTTACTTTAGCTAGGACCCGAAGATGGAAAAAGCTGGTTTTGACTACTGTGCTAATCTGCATGTCAAATTTGAGGTCAGCATCAAATACCACTCCCAAATTCTTCTCTTGGGTTTCATGCATGACAAAAACATGCAGAGCTAATAGCTTTTAAAGATTTAAAAAGGATCATTTCAGTATTCTTTTCATTGAGGTGGAGAACGTTTAGGCACACACAAGCCTTTAACATCTGCTAGACAAGCCAACAGAGAATCAAAACCATGCTATTGGATCCATGGGGCAGATAAATTTGGGTATCATCCGCCTAACAGTGAAAGGAGATACTGTGTTTCTTAATGCTTTCCTTGGCGCAGAAGGGCTGAGTGACGTTTTGGAGGTTGATTCGGCAGATCACTAATAATCTGTGTTCCACACGTCCAGAGGTTCCAGCGATCGCCTCACACAGAACCGTCCGCAAGCTACCGCATAAGGCCAGCGCGACGTAGGAAACCCGATTCAGACATCAGAAGTTGTTTGAACTTGGTTGAAAAACCTCAGCGTCTTCCCTGTCTCTTGCGGCACTTCCTCCTCGGCACAGGACAAGGCCAGCGGTCATCGTTGAGTCATCGTTCTCTTTCCTAATGCAATCTCTTTTTTCCCTCAACAGGTTCCACTGAATCAACTTCTCAATAGATCATTCCATCATCATTGACATCAAAGGCCTTGAAATTCAGCTCCTTCACAGGTAAGTTTGCCACGTTCTCTTCCAGGGTGCTCTCAGGTAAGTTTGTTTCTCCCTTTTCATCTAAAGCTACTTCTTCCTCTCCTGTTCCCCCATCAACTTGCACAGGCTCAAATTCAATGTCAAGAGTTTCCTCACCACTCAATTCAGTTTTGTTTCGCATTAACTTCCTCCCAAACATCATAGGGCACGTCCTTGACAATCGTTATGGTAGGATATATTCTATGACTTGGGAGAAGTAGAGATCTGCTTCTCCATCACCATCATATGCTTGGTTATCAACACCTTCTGAAATGGTTAGTAACTGCTACAGTAGTTTTTTCCTTTCCCTCCATCTTGTTTTCTTCATCACTGGAACCATAGGGCAAGAGTAAATCTCGTTGGAGGGTCATTCTATAGTAACAGGTTTGGAGAATCATTTATTTGCTGTACTACTTGATAGATGGTTGTGGCGAGCAGGGCAGGGTCGAGGGACCGTGAGAGCATTGCGAGAGCCGGTCCCTCGACCCCGCCCTGCTCGCCACAATGGTCTTGCTCCATCGCTATCTTGTGCTTCCCTCTTAAGCCGCTTAACAACATGGTCTTCAGCTTGCAAAGAGGACTCTCTAACCTTTAGATCATATCGTTGCTTGTTGTCTTCTTGCTTGTATCGTTGCTTGTTGTTGTTGCTGTAGTTTTAGGCATGTACCAGAAGTTGTACATAATCATCAAGAGCTAACCAAGAGGGGGTTACTGTGGGGGTTACTGTCACAGGGCCACACCTTTAGCATCAGACCTCCACAATATTGAGAGTACTAATCACCCGCACTCATCACTCACCCTTCAAAAACAGCCCATCACCCACTGTCTAGTCTACATTTTCATACATGAACCTGTGCCTGACTCCCTGTTCCTTCAAAGGTCATCTTTTTTAAAGACTTGTTAACCGCTCCTTTTACCTTCTACCCTTCATTGCCAAAATACCTCTGATACGTTATTATGTTCACCATTGTCTGCGTTCACCTCACCTCAGCAGTTGCCTGCCTTATCAATAAATATATCGTCTCAGGTTACGTACGTAACCATAGTTCCCTAAGAGGGAACGAGACACTGCGTCGAGACGCGATTGGGAACCTTTCAGTTTATATGTCTCTTGAAGCACAATCAAACTCAGGTGCGGGAGTGTACGTCGCCGTGATGACGTCATCACGTCATGACCCGGGAGTATAAAGGCACGTCACGACCCGGAAGCGGGTTAGCTTGAACAGTGTCTGAACAGGCCGGCATGCCTAGGAGCTGAGGCTGCAAGACGCAGTGTCTCGTTCCCTCTTAGGGAACTATGGTTACGTACGTAACCTGAGACGTTCCCTGTCAAGGGAACTCGCACTGCGTCGAGACGCGATTGGGAACGAGGAATACCCACGCCGCCTCAGCGTACGGGGTATGCCAAGCGAAACGTAGCTCACTACGATAACGCCAATGATCCCAAGGCGGGGTTTAGGTCTAACTGGTAGAACCTAATAAAGGTATGCGGTGAGGACCAGCCAGCCGCATCACAAATGTCCGCGAGGGAAGCCCCTGCGAAAAAGGTTTTCGAGGCAGCCATGCTCTGAGTAGAATGAGCTCGGACAGACAGTGGACACTGCTGTCCTGCCAGCTCATAAGCTAGAGAAATAGACTCTGAAATCCATCTGCTCATAGTAGGCTTAGAAGCAGGGGAACCTCTGGGGGCCCCAAAACAGACAAAGATTTGGTCTGACCTACGCCACGTAGCAGTTCTGTGGACGTAGGCGTCCAGTGCTCGCACTGGACAAACCCTGTTCTTTAACTCCTGGTCATGATCAGTAAATGGAGGAGGACAGAGAGCCTGTAGCACTATGTGGCGCATAGGACTAGACAGCACTTTAGGTACATAACCCGGCTTGGGATAGAGGAAAGCTTTAGCCAAGCCGGGCGCAAACTCTAAACATGAAGGGGCCACGGAGAGGGCCTGCATGTCACCAATCCTCTTGAGGGAAGAAATGGCGAGAAGAAAGAGAGTTTTAAGAGTAAGGTGCTTGTCTGAAATCTCGTCCAGCGGTTCGAAGGGAGCCTGGGACAAGGCCTGGAGCACCAGGGACAGGTCCCAAGGAGGCACCCTTGAACGTACTACAGGCCTCAGCCTCTGAGTGCCACGTAGGAAACGAACTATGAGGGGGTCCCTGCCCAAAGAGGCACCACTCAAAGGTACGTGGTAAGCAGCTATGGCTATGGCGTAAACCTTTAGTGTGGAGGGGGACAGCCCTGCTGCGAACCTTCCTTGCAGGAACTCCAGCACGGTGCCAACCTGGCAGGTAACTGGGTTCAGCTGCTTTTCGCAACACCAAGAAGTGAAAATCTTCCACTTCTGAGCGTACAGTTTCCTCGTGGACGGGGCTCTGGAGTGGAGAATGGTCTCTACAACCTCGGCTGAGAGACCAGACTCTATGAGCTGGGCCCCCTCAGGGGCCAGACCCACAGTTTCCACAGTTCTGGGTGAGGATGGAAAATCCTCCCCTGAGCCTGGGACAGGAGGTCCCTCCTGACCGGAATCTCCCACGGAGTGCCGTCTAGGAGGGACACCAGGTCCGAAAACCACACCCTGCCCGGCCAGCGCGGGGCAACTAGAGTGAGACGGACCTTCTCCCGGCGAACCTTCTCCAGAACCCCTGGGAGCAGAGCTACGGGGGGAAAGGCATACAGGGGTAGATTTGGCCACCCTTGCCTCATGGCGTCCAGGCCGAGAGGCGCTGGAAGATAAAGGGAGAACCAGAGTGGGCAGTGAGACGTCTCTCGAGACGCAAACAGATCCACTTGAGCCTGGCCGAATCTCTCCCAAATCTGCTCCACCACCTGAGTGTGGAGTCGCCATTCCCCGGGCCTCGGCCCCTGTCTCGACAGGAAGTCTGCCCCCAGGTTCTGGGCCCCCGGGATATATACCGCTCGAAGAGAGAGCAGTTCCCTCTGGGCCCAGAGGAGGATCCTGATCGCCAACTTGGAAAGTCGACGAGACCGGAGACCTCCCTGGTGATTTATGTAGGAGACCACCGACGTATTGTCGGTCCGGACTACTACATGACGGCCTCTGAGGTCGGGGAGAAACGCCCGTAGCGCCATCCGGACAGCCATCATCTCCAAGGCGTTGATATGCCAGGAGAGGTGGTGCCCGTCCCATAGACCCCTGGCCGAGCGGTCCCTCAGGACCGCCCCCCAGCCCGCGCGGGACGCATCTGTCGACAGCATGACGCGGTGACAGATAGCTCCCAGTGCGAGCTTCTGGGACAAAAACCAGTTCTGCTTCCACGGATGCAAGGCTCGAAGGCAGCGCCTTGACACCTTGATCAGACGGAAGGGGTTGCCCCTCGGGGAAAACCCTCTGGTCTTCAGCCACCACTGCAGGGGTCTCATGTGGAGCAGGCCGAGTGGGATAACACTGGACGCTGCCGCCATGAGCCCCAGCACTCTCTGGAAGTGCTTGACAGTGAGCAGCTGGCCTAGCTTGATATCCTGGACTAAGGACAGAACGGCGGCAATGCGCACGGGGGATAGCCGTGCAGACATTGACGCCGAGTCCCAAACAACGCCTAGGAAGGTTGTCCTCTGCACAGGAGAGAGGATACTCTTCTTGGCATTGAGTCTCAGCCCCAGCTCCTTCATATGCGCGAGTACGACATCTCGATGCCGGACCGCTAATTCTTGTGTCTGAGCCAAAATCAACCAATCGTCGATGTAGTTCAGTACACGGATACCAGTGGACCGCAGCGGGGCGAGCGCTGCGTCCATGCATTTGGTGAAGGTGCGAGGGGATAGCGCTAGGCCGAATGGAAGTACTCGATATTGGTAAGCCTTGCCCCCGAAGGCGAACCTGAGAAACTTCCGATGTTGAGGAAGGATGGAGATATGGAAATATGCGTCTTTGAGATCTATCGTCACAAACCAATCCTCGGACTTGATTTGGGATACGATCTGTTTCAAAGTCAACATTCTGAACTTCAGGCGCCTGACAGTCTTGTTCAACAGGCGAAGGTCTAGAATAGGACGCATACCTCCATCCTTCTTCGGAACTATGAAGTAGCGGCTGTAAAAGCCCGAATCTGTGGCTGAGAGAGGTACATACTCTATGGCCTCTTTCCTCAGCAGTGATTCGACTTCTTGTTCCAAAACCCGAGCCTGCCCAGGGTCTACCTCTGTCCGAAGAACCCCCGCGAACTTGGGAGGGTTCGACCGAAACTGGATAGTGTAACCCACATGAATAGTGCGCAGGACCCACTGAGAAATGCCTGGCAGACGTGTCCACGCCGCCAGGAACTCCACTAGGGGTACCAGTCTCTCGAGACCAGTCTCTGTTCGGGTTTCCACTCCAGGCCGCTGGACCTGGAGTGGATGCTCTAGGACCCTCCTTAGAGGGGGCAATCTGCCCAGTGCACCCTGCCGGGGTGACAACTGGGGTAGACCACCTGGTCCCTGATCGGACTGGCTCTCTCGAGAAACCAGATCCACAGGGGCCACCGCAGGGCGTTGGCAGGCTGGTGGACCAACGGGGGGCTCCCTGCGAGGCCTGACACCATGATTGTCAGGGCCTCTTACTTTTAGCCTTCTTGCCCTGCAGAACGACCCTCAGGTCGGTCTGCCGGCCAGAAGGCTGAGGCTGAGGTTGCTGACCTGAAGCCCTCCCCTTCTTTTTCGGGGGGGGCTGACGAGTCGCAACACTCAGCTTCTGCCCAGCGCGGTATGAGGAGGTACTGGGCTGAGGATGGAACGCTGCTCTTGCTTGCGAACCTTGAGGGCGGCGTGGAAGGATCTTTTTGAACGCCGCCTCCTGCTTAGCAGCCTCCTGAAACCTCTCGACCGCTAGCTTAACCGCGTCGCCGAAGAGGCCAGGAGGCGTCAGAGGGGCGTCCAGGAGGATGTTCTTATCCTTTTGGCTGAGGGTTGTCAAGTTCAGCCATAAATGTCTCTCCGTAGCTACTAGGGCTGCCATAGATCGGCCAATAGAGGCGGCCGTCTCCCTAGCAGCCCGGAGAGAAAGATCCGTCGCCCTCCGCAGTTCTGCGACTGCTTCTGGCCCAATACCTCCCTCCTCGTCAAGATCTGCGAGGAGTTCCGCCTGGTAGGCCTGCAGCATGGAAGAGGTGTGGAGGCATGCTGCAGCCTGACCAGCCGATGAGTATGCACGCCCCACCAACGATGACGTAACCCTGAGAGGTTTGGTGGGGAGCACCGGTGCCTTTAGGGGCTGCGGTGAGTGAGGAGCCAAATGATTAGCCAAGGACTCCTCTACTCTAGGCATCGCCCCGTATCCGCGATCTTTAGCTCCCACTAGGGAGGCATAAACAGCGGTCTCGCTGTTATGCACCCTGTGGGAGGCGGGCCTATTCCAGGACCTCGACACCTCAGTGTGGAGGTCGGGGAAGAAAGGCAGACACCGGCGCTGAGGTGGTGCTCTGGACGGCAAAAAGCGCTCGTCCAGCCTGCTCTTTGGACGAGCATGCGTCCGCTCAGCCGGCCACTCGAGGCCCAGCCTAGCGGTGGCGCGAGTCACCACCTCCAGCAACTCATCTGAAACTGGTGAGGGGGCTGGCGGAACCTCCTCATCAGCGTCGATACTAACAACGTCCAGTTCCTCGGAACTGGATAGCTGCAGTATCGCCTCGTCAGGGTCGGAAGAAACCGCCACAGGGCGTGCTTCCGGCTCCCTAACGGGGCTAGATCTGCCAGGTAAAGGCGGAGAAAAGGCAAAGCCCGTCTCCGACCCCTCTGATAGATCCATCTGCGACCCCCATGATCGCAGCCGCCGCTGGGCCTCAGCCGCAGCGGGACCGGAACCACGAGGGCCGCTAGCCCGGGCAGTTTCCTCGAAAACTGCCAGGCGGGATCGGAGTGTTCGCAAACTCATTTGCAAACAGTCTGCACAATCAGTGCCCTCGAGCGCTGATCGTGCATGCTCCTCTCCCATGCAAGCTACACATAAGGCGTGTGTATCCCTTCCCGAAAGAAACCGGGGACAAGGGGTAACACAGCGCCGAAAAACTTGCTCCGCCATTCAAACACTCCAACAGACACACGGTGAAATCCCTTTTCTTTTAAACTAGACTTGGGCTGAATCACACACACGTCTGCAATACACACACACGTTGAGCTTAGAGCGCTGTGAAGACACTGAAAGCTAACCCGCTTCCGGGTCGTGACGTGCCTTTATACTCCCGGGTCATGACGTGATGACGTCATCACGGCGACGTACACTCCCGCACCTGAGTTTGATTGTGCTTCAAGAGACATATAAACTGAAAGGTTCCCAATCGCGTCTCGACGCAGTGCGAGTTCCCTTGACAGGGAACTGTTTAACTTTACCATTGTCTGTGTTCTCCTCTGTGTTATGACAATGGCAAGACATTCCAGACCAAAAGGTAAATTGGCATCTTGGTTTTCCAGAGTGCGCCCATACAGTTGATGCTTCTGACAAACAGCTCTCACTGCTTCCCTAGGAAAGGAAATCTTATTCTCTTCATTCAGAAACCAGGAGATGAACAGATTAATGCGGCCATCTTCATCCTTGGAACTGGTATCGGTTTCCACTTGATTACGTGGCCGTCTGGAGAAACCATTAGCATCTTGATTTTCTTTCTAGCACTGTATTGAATGCTGAAGTTAAAAGTAGAGAGGGCCACCAATTTCCTACAGTGTCAAGCTTCACAGATGTTAATATATATGTGAGGGTGTTATTATTGGTCATGATGGTACACCATGGAAGTAGTCGTAAAACGTATCTCTCACTACTGAATGAGGTTCCAGGTAAAAAATAAATAAAAAATAAAAATCCCATTAAATTAGGCATAAATTAAGGAGTCAAATTATTTTTTTTTTTAAATTCATAACTCCTTCATAGACATTTTTGATGTCCATTGTAATAGACATCAGGCCTGAAGCATTGTAAATCAGGTTGCTATAAAGTTATATAGACAATTAAAAAATTGTGTATAATTTTTTTTTTTTACATTTCTAGGTCAAGAACCTGAACAATATAACATTTCAACTGTAATTTTGAGTTTTTTTTGTACAGATTGCACATTTTTAACAAAATACACCTCTAATAGGAAATGCATTAGGAGACTCAGTGCAGTCACTTTGCACACACACATTGCCTGTGTGTATCTTTCCAGGTATTCCCCAGTGGCACAGAGCAGTAGTGCACCTTGCACTGATCACAGAATTGTATATTCTGCATATGACATTTTTTCAAAAATGTAGTATTACTGTGATAACTGTATTTTTATCTCATATCTCATATCTCAGAACATTACATATTTGGCTCTTGAGACAATAATAGCCCATTCTGTCAATCTTAGCGCTGTTGGCCACTTTTAGTGATTTTAGTGACTTTTTGGTGATTTCACAACATTACACCACTGTTTTTTTTTTTTTTCATATGACTCCACTGGCCATAACAGCAAATAACATTATGATACCACATTAGGACATCTGTACAGTACCTGTAAACTTTTTTTTGGGATATTGTATTTATTAGGTCCTACATATCCCAAATAGCAAGAAAAAGTATAAAATGCACAGATAGATATGCAAAGAGGATCTATAATAAATGTCAATATGCATATCTGAATGGGCATTGATTAGGTGACACTGAGACCTGGTGTCCATTACAATGGACATGCATTTTTCAAAAGATCCTGAGAAAAAACTTGCAGGTCTCCAAACGATTTTTTACTTTTATTAGTAAGTTAAATCTCTCTATTTTACATACCAACTATGAAATACTGGCAAACATATCAAAGATTGCAAATATAACTGTAGAAAATGCAGCTTACTTCTGTAGGTGAAAAACAGCGCCTCCGTGCTTCACTTCAAATGTAGTGGGTTTTTAAAAAATGTCCACATCCAGAACTTTACTGCCATCTAGAGGATGACAAGGATCCAATCTCTTGGGGTGCATGCTTTAAATTAGGAAAAATGCTCAAAAAGTTAAAAAAAGGGGCGTGAAATGTCATGTCCATTGTAATGGACACCAGGTAATTCAAGCTTGTAGGTGGGATAACGCTTTTGACAGTTTAACTATCCTCTGCTGGCAAATGAAATCACTCTCATATAACCATCTTGTTACTGGTACAAGGCAGCACCAAGACCTTGGAGACTAGCATCTATATGTAAGATGTACGGTAGTCTTGAATTTGCAAATCCCAACACTGAGGCTATGGCCAGCTTTTGAATTAGTATCTGACATGTGACCAGGTGACCATCTACCACCAAAAGCACTCGTCTCACGCGCTCATGACAAGGATGAACACACGGGTCATGAAAGTCCCAATCCTGACACAAACCGAAACTAGACAAGACCAGTCTCGGGATCAGACATCATAACCCGCACATAAGACGTTACACAGACAAGCATGTGCGCGGCTCGAATCCTCGAGACATTAACACGAATAACACGAGACATCACAGTAGTGCCAGAGTTCTGCTGCTCCCCACGCCCTTTCCTGTAGAGGGAGCAACCTCTACAGCTCCTGTTTTAGATACTCCAACAACAATAAAATTGAAGAATTTCACTTGTCAGAAATTGTCAGTAGCGGTGATCAGCCTTGCATGTTCAAACCAGAGTCAGACACCGACAAGAAATTACAACTTTTAGAATATAACTGGAACCTAAATCTATGTAGTTGTTATTGAGTTAAGTTGATTCAACTCATCACCTAATATGTACCGTCATGTTAATCTAAAAATCTTTCAGAAACAACTTGCATATCCAGCATTGAACTGACCCTTGTTTGTGAAGCAGTCAAGTGAAGTGATTTGTGTAAATATATAACACTTTAACAAGTTTCTTTGGCACATCCCATTTCCCTCATAAAGGAAATTCAACCACACCATCCTCAGTGGCTCAGATGCCTTATGCTCGTTGATACATTCAATAACAGGAACATACATTAGTAATGGTTAATGTTTTTTGTGCAGACATTGTATAACTCATGCTGCTACAGCAAGAAAACAGAAAGGGGGTATATGTGCTAATAGGGCAGATCATTACCAGTCATGGGCAGGGCATCTGGAATGGCTCGTTTGGAGAGAATGTTTTTGATTTATGGGGATTATAAAAGGAGTGTGTCGATTTTTACCATTCTGGGCTGGTTGTTTGCATACACTGTGGACACACGAGTTCAAACACCTTATGAAAGTGAATTCATATTAGCTATTTCATAAGCTTTAAATTAATACTTTAGATGCAATGAGAGTTACCCTAGAAATGAATAACATCAATGTTGATGTAATAATGTAATGTAGTAATGAATCATGTACATGTCTTGTTTTGAAAAGCCCAGAAATGCGAGGCAGCGATTGTCACTGTCAGATGGAACCAGGTAATGATCACATCCAGAAACACGTGTGTAGCGCCCCCTACCCTTCCTTTTGTAGAGCGGAGCACCAGGTTCAACTAGTTAGTCTCCCGACTTAATAATAATTTACTTCCCATTACCAAATTAATTGTTGTAACCCAGATTTGCTATTTTTATACATCATGTAACACTACAATAATTTTAAAACACTGAAACCAACCAAGAAGCATGTCAATATCACAACCGGGTAAGTATGAAAAATTAACAGTAGGATTTATTTATAATCAGAAATAAAATAAAACAGTGAATGATAACAACAAAAGAAAAGATGAAGAAATGTAATAGAATGAGCGGTGTATATTTCCTTCTCCAACAGGAATAAACCAAGATTTAAAGAATCTCCAATTAAATGAAAGCCACTTACTATAGTATTACTCTAACCGCATAGGATAGGAAAACTCAAGAACCCCATAAAACTCAACCAATGTATGTAAACTTCAATATACTCTTATAATATGCAGTTATATAATATATTGATAATTGTATACCCTTTCAATACAGACATAACACAAACATTTGAATACATTTCCTTAAATGCGCGTGGGCCCACACACACACACACACACACACACACACACACACAGTTGCAGGCCTGTATAAGAAGGGTTTCTTCCCGAACTTTACCTCAGTCTCCTATCGAATACTCAGACTCGGTGAATACTCGTTGGCCACTGGCTTATCAGTCACTATTATACACTAAGTTTCGGGCCACGATCAAAGTAGGTGTCGAGGAACAGTGGTTCACAGTTAAACCGTTGTTCAAAGTATAACAAAACCAACCAAACTCTTCACAATCTCAACCTGCTTCTCTCGCTGTCCTTTCTCTCTCTTCTCCTCACCGATCTCTGTTCGCGCCTCCACCTGTCCCTCCAATCAGAGTCTTTCTTGCATACAGAGGGGCGGGAATACATAAAAACTAACCAATCACCCACAAAAGGAACAAACATGCTGAGCAAACACATATGTAGACAGTACATCGCAAACAAACTTGATAGTGTTTAACTATTAAAGGGACAGTACATAGGTCTCTTAACAGAGTACACACAGTTATGATATTATAACCCACATTCATTAAATAAATAACAGGCTTAATGTTTAATAATAAACCTTACTGGGTTACACGTGCTTGCTCTTTTATGGAAAATAGCTCTTTTTATAGTGCTGAAGCGCACAAGGGAATGGTTGCAGCACAACTTGCAAGACCAATTAAAGTCTGCAGTGTACATATGCTCTTTTAGTTGAAATTGCAGTAAGCAGTAGGAATTGCTCTCTTTAAACAGCGACCTTGCCACATCACACCAACACTTGCTTGAATAGCTTATTTTGACTCATAGTACACTTGTTGAGTTTGAAAAGTAGAACAACAAATGCTAAAGTGATAAGTTCTGAAGTAAAAGCTTAAACGTGCAAGTGCAACACTATATACCTTATATACCCTCTTTGCAGGGCGGGATGTGCAATGCAAATCTCACACACCAATTCCCAATGGCTCATTGAATTTACTATCTAAGGAGATTGGGCTCTCTGCCGAGTTCCCAATTCATCAGTTCCTAATATCGAACATGATTGCCTGATAGGGAATCTATGTTTTGTTTTTTGAGGGTTGTCCTTGACCTTGACCTCTCTCACTTCACAATAGTGTACTGACCAGAATGCTTTTTGGAGATGATGTTTAATTTTTACTTCAGATACAATTTATGTGTGTGTGTGTGCGTGTGCGTGTGCGTGTGCGTGTGTGCGCGCGTGTGTGTGTGTGTGTGTGTGTGTGTGTGTGTATGATGTAAAATGATACAGGTATTATCTTAAGTGTGTGTGCGTGCTCCACTGTATCACAAAACATACAACATACATATGAAATATACTGATTCAGAAACACAGTCTTTGGTTCACATCAAACACAAAATGAAAATACATGACAAAACTTTGGGCCATGCCTGATGCAGAAGTATAATAATGCCAGTTTGAATTTGCAAATATTCATAAATATTAGAAAATATGACCAAATTTATAGAAAAATCAGGAGCAACAATATATTAGTTCTTCACAACCAGGCACTTTCTAAAACTTTGCTGGTACGATCTCCTCACTGGGATTCAGTATCTCTGGAAAGTAACAGATGAGATATGTTAATACACAAGAGACATTATCAGTTTTAATTCTTATAAGAACCACACACCATACAGACTATTTTTATAGGCAGTACTGTCTTTTATAAAGAGAAAAACGATAAAGCATGATGTGATTGACTTATAGTTTCTATATCTATTTCATACAGTATTATTAGCACTAATATTAAAGGCAGTTTATCATAAAACATCCTGGTTATGTTTCCTTTTCATTCTGGTAACTTGACTTTTAGCTATGGCTTGTTTAGTGTATTTGCATCATTGCCTAAAAACATTGATAAATAAGTACTGGTTGTTGGGACCACTAAATAATTTACCTAGTTTAATAAAACATTGACCACTGTAGAGTCTCTGTTGCAGGTGACTTTGCAGGCAAAAGCTGAGATACAGATGGAGATGAAGAACTGGGGAATGGTCAATACCAGCATTATTCCAATGATCCGCAAATTAAAATTCTGCAAAACAAAATTTACATTAAATCAGGCTTTATTTTGCACTAATTATGAGTGTGTCTTAATAATCATACATATTTAAACAATAATGAGCTAGGTGCACATGATGACACATGAGAGCTACAGTGATGCAAGTGTGTGCCTGTTTACTTTCGCTTATACTCTTCTGGTCTTAGCGACGTTCGCATTTGCTGTAAGAAGAAACTTAAATAGGAACTTTTATTATTAAATGAAAGAGAAGATGGTGGTCTAATAGAGACAAAAGAATACATTGTTCTTATATTATGTACCTTTGTGCAGTAATTTATTGAGACACGTGGAGATTGACTTTCATTCTTTTTTTTCTGTTGATTCTGCATTTAAGGCACAGTGGTTGGTGAAAATCAACAGGGATTTCTTCAGTCATACAAAACTCTCAAGTGTATAATATACATGTTGTGATTTTGTTCTGGGAGACTAAATGTCTCAAAACTGTCTTCTCTTTCTGTGTGAAACATCACTCTACCCTTATCAAGATCTAATGTTTGCTATGGTTGTCAACTAAAGTGTCAGTCCTCATAAAAATAATATGAGCGTGATAATATTTGTCAGGGTTCTGTCACGTCGATCTAGTTTATTCTTGGTTTTGTGACAGAGCCTTGATATTTCTGTCTTGTCTTGTCTTTGTCTGAGCATATGGTTTTGGGTGTACTCAGGCTGTGCACTCTTCTGTGAGCTGTTTTGCGTGCGGGGCGTGGTGTTCAGATCATGGCACTTCTGTCTAGTTTGACGTCGGTTCTGTGCTGGACATTCATGCTCTGTGTTTTTGTATTCTGTTGTAAATGATAATTAATTATTTCTTATGTCCTCTGTCCTATTATGCGTTTTGTTTCAACTTCGATCGGGCCATACTCCTGTCTGTGTCTGTGTTCATTTGGCCCAGCTGTCCACCCTTGTTACTGCCCTATTTGTTCTCCTTGGGTTTGCCGTCTTGTGCCAGATCGTTGTCGTACACCAGTGTTACCGGCTCCTTGGAAGTCAAGTCACGTCACGTCACGTCAATTCCTATATTCCTCCTTGGGGTAGTTTTGTTTGTTTTTGTTTTACTTTTATATTTACATAAAACGGTTTAGTAACTTTAGTTGGTAACATTATTATTGATGGTATGGTTTCTCAAGAGAATGTACAAGAGTTGGAAGAAGGTGAAAAGGGTTTAAGAAATAGAACAAGACCCGGAGAGATTGATATGAATCACATATTCATTATATCCAAATAATTAGTTCTAATTCTCTTGGATCTATTGACTGCTCCTTCTCTTCTCCATATACACTGCATCACTGGGTCCCATCATATAGGCACACAGGTTTCTCCTATCTGTGCTATGCCAATGACACACAGCTCTACCTTGCACTTCAACCAGATAATCCCACGGTAGCTGTGTGAATCACAAGCTGTCTGGAGGACATCTCAGCATGAATGAATAAACATTACCTGCAGCTCAACCCGGCGAAGGGAGTCTGCAGCATGACTTCACCATCCAGAATGGCTCTTCAATGATTACATCAAGGTCGGCCAAATCTTGGAATAATCTTTGAGAACCAACTGACCTTCAAAGACCACATCGCAAAGGTAGCACGATTGTACCAGTTTGTACTATACAATATCAGGAGTATCGGGCCATTCCTAACTGAGCAAGCAACACAACTTCTTGTATATGCCATGGTCATCTTGAATTGCACTTGCAATGCTCTTCTGGCTGGACTACCATCAAGTGCAATCAAACCCCTGCTGATCAAGAACTGTGCAGTACGTCTGGTTTTCAACTAAACCAAAAGGGCCCATGTTACACTTCTCTTTATCTCTCTGCACTGACTCTCAAATTTGCTTACAGATCTAACACAGGTTTAGCGCTCTCTTACTTCCACTCACTTCAACAAATCTACACACCTACCAGAAACCTACGATCGGTTTATAAGCAATGACTCGTGGTACCATCACAGACAGGCACAAAATCACTCGACAGAGCATTTTCGTTCACTGATCCTTACACTGATGCGATCTCCCTACCTTCATCCGGACAGCTGAATCCTTGTCAATATTCAATAGACAACTGAAAACTCATTTCTTCTGTGAGCACCGAACAAGAAAAATCTATGCTTTCAATTCCCTTTAGTCTCTCTTTTTTCCAGGTTTATACTACTCCAAGCAATGTCTGAAACTTTGTATTGTGAGCACTCTTTGTGTACTTTTACCTATTCATGACAAATCATTTTCCTAAATCATGTATTCCTAAAGTTGTAAGTCACTTTGGATAAAAGCGTCTGCTAAATGAATATATGTAAATGTAAATATGAAGAGCTTTGTTCAGTAAAGCTACTTTAATTTGAAACCAGATGGCGTTCTTTTTGGATGAGATAAAAAATTTTTTGACAAGGAACAGAGAATAAATCTGCACTAAAAAAAACTGCATGCCAAATTGTTCCAAGAGGAATGTTTAACTTTGAATGAAGCATTAAATATCACACAAATCTCTGAGGCAGCACAAACTAAGTTGAAGGCTGTCAATTACATTTTACTAAACTGCATACTCATACACAGTGAACGTATGCAAAAGGACTGAGAGTAAACAGAGATGAGTCATGTGCAGACAAAGATTATAAATGTCACCGACGTTGGTAGGCCACACACCATTCAAATGAATGCAGAGAAAAGACAGCAAAATGCCTCTATTGTAAGACTCTTTGCAAGGATGTGCAAGAAAAAAAGAAGGAAATAAGAAAATGGATTGATAAAAGAGATATTAAAGTGTGCATGAGTCCGATTCTGATGATTCAGAGACATTTGTCTATTCCAGGGGTCTCCAAACTTTCCAGCTCTATTCCATCAACTCAGAAGGCTGTAACAGTGCAAGGATTTTGGATACTGGCAGTGGAAAATTTTGTTTATCAGTGAGCAACAGTACAAAGCTGTCTTTCCACAGAAATGCATCACTTTGTGACAGACGATCAAAAGTTTTTTTTGCACATGGACAAGATGTTCCTTTGATTCCTTTGATGCTAATTTAAAATAAAAAGAGAAAACGATAAAAGACACCATCATGACTTGAGGCAGAATATGATTTTCCCATCAGAGCTGAGGTGGTTTTGACGGGCTTGGTGGGCAGTGTCGGGGGTGTAATGGAAGATGAGGATTGTGGAGTGAGGTAGCCACCTCTACTTTAGGCATTGCCCCATAACCGTGCTCTTTAGCACTAACGAGGCAAAGTGTGTAGATAGGCAAAGTGTGTAGACTCAATAGGAGGCTGGTTTCCGCCACAACTTCCACACCGAGGTTAGGGTTAGTAAAGTATGGTAGGCCCTGACGTAGAGGTAGTGCTCTAGAAGGAAGGAAACGTTTCTGTAGCTTGCTTTTAGGACAAACATCTCAGCTGGCCACTCGATATTAAGTTAAGCGACAGCCCAAGTTAAAACCTCTAACAGCTCCTCATAAGTTGGAGCATGAAGTGGAGAGTCTTAATCTCCAGCCTTGATGCTAACAACATCCAGTTCCTCAGAACTGAATAGCTGTAGAACCGGTCTCTACCAGGGTGGAAGTAACTGCAGCCCACGTTTATGGATTCAGAGATAAGGCCCGTCTCCAACCCCTCTGACAGGTCCATTTGCGATCCCCAGGACAAAGATCACTGCCTTGTCTCAGCAGCAGCAGCTTTCATCAAAGATCACCAGGTTGCAAAACTCTCATACCATATATCTCATTGGTAACTGCTCGCAGTGAGCACAGCCAGTGCCCTCGAGTACCCTCCGCACCCAAACAAACAACACCCAGATTTTATCCATGCCCATACATAATGTAGCGAGGCAAAGAGTAACACAGCCTGAAGTGTTCCCTCGCCATTATATTGTGTGGAATTCCCTGTTTTCTTTCTGAAAGGGTACGAGACGCTGCGTTCCCTAGGGGTCGCTTTTGGGGAATAACTCCAGCATTGTCTGAAGCATTAGTCTGAAGCATTAATCCAATCACGACAATGAACTTGACACTGGCCGGCAGCCGCCTATGATGTCACCACAGGTGCGACTGCAGGTGTAAAAGAGGCACCTGAACAGTACATCACCCTCTTTTATATCTTCAGGACACAGCCATGTCTAAGCATCGTATGTCACGATGGACAGCAAGGAAAACCACTTTCGTAGTATATTCATTCATTTCGCGGTTTCCAGCGCCTGATGATACACACGGGATATGAGTTATGATAAAATTAAATGCTTAGGGGAGGAGCATGCACGCCAACCCTCGAGGGGGTTGTTTGTGTGTGTAGCGAGTGCTTCCCTTTGAGGAAGATGTACTCACGTTTGACTGTGCATTGAGAGCTCTTCTCTCTGTGAGGCTGCACTCACGTTTGTCCCCTTTCTCGAGTGAATTGGGACATCTATCTGCGAGCAGATGGGGCTTGTCGGCAAGCAATTGAGATTGTTTTTCTCTCAGCCGTCGGACGCTGACGTGAGCGAGCTTCCGTGGGAGGATGTATTCTCCCTTTTTCCTCTTCGGGTGAGCGCGTTCCGCACAAACCTATGATCTCTCACAGCCTGCCTGTTCCATATATGGAATGGAAGCCTGCTGGCAGTTATGGCTCGCACTGCGATTCGGCAAGAGAAGCGATTGGATGTGCACTTCTCCTGCTAGCCATAAAATGCCAGCCTTGTGCGGCCCTTCCCTTTCTGCTCGAGATCATGGGGAAAGCCATGCTAAGCAAGCAAACACTAACCTCCAGCGAAATATGTGCTTTGTGAAGGGCGTGCAAGCACATGGATACACAAAGCTGCCTCTATCTCTGATCGCAGCTTTTTGTGTGCAGGGTGCAACCCATGCATAAGCGGACTTACCATTAGCCAAGTGTAGGCAATTGCCTAGGGCCCCCGAACATACAAGGGCCCCAACAAGCAGCCCTTTCCAAAGAACTATAGCACTTGTTAACATAAAAAAAAAACATTTGTGACAGAGTGATTGCACCTCCCCCGTTGTCTGAGCGGTACGATCGCTCCGCACCCGCTCCGTTGACAGCACGATCGCTTAATTATGACGTCTCCTAGCGACTTTCCTTTGAAAATAGTTGGCAAAACTGCATTTTTCTGGAGGGGAGGGGGCACCTTTTCAAAGTTTGCCTAGGGCCCTGTATTTGCTCAGTCCGCCATTGCACCCATGCCATGTTCGACGCTGCGTCAGAAAACGCACTGGAATGGCTGAGCATATCCAACAGCTGGTCAAGCCAGTGTTGCCTTGCAAACCATGGTGGTGCTGCATGCATACCAGGCAGACCTGCTGAAAGACCTGGAGCAGGTTCAAGGGTTCCCACCTGAGGCAGTCACTGAGTCGCTCCGCACCACAGACCTGGCTCTCCGTGCCAACAAGCTGACAGCTTTTCTTTTGGTAACGGGAAGACACCTTTGGGCAGCTCTAATGTGCAGGTGTTCCACACCCCTCTCATTTCAAGAGTGTGCCCTTCAGGAGGTTAGGCCCAACTACTTTGAGCGAAGAGCCCAAGTGACTTGACTTGGCACGAGGGCAGTGGAGTCACCCTTGACTCCCGAAATAGACATGGCTATTCGAGACATTTGCTTCGGGGAGCTCCGCTTATAAGAAAAGTGGTTCTTCCGAACCCCCTTGCTGTGCTGCAAGCCTTGAGTGTTGTTCCCTTCTATGGACTAGAAGAACAGCTGCGTAGAATTCAGTAGCACCTAAGTGTTGTAGGCCTAGCAGGCTCTAGGTCTCTGCTTCTAGGTCTCTGCTCTGCTTGACTGTAGATCGAGCGTGTGACTGTAGATCGAGCGTGGTTAGGCCTCGGCCCCTGTGCCTTGAGATCTCTGTTCTCTAGTAGCCCCGGCCTGGGTCACTGCAGGTCACTGGGACAGTTCCCCTGGGGGTCATTGATTGCTGACTTTCGTCAGTTAAGTGCAGTCACACCCTTCAGCATGGTGGTGTTGGTATTCCGTTCCCCAAAAGTGACCCCTAAGTGACACAGCATAGAGTTCTCTTTTAGAAGGGAACGTCTCAGGTTACTATGTAACCATTGTTCCCTGAGAACAAGGAACGAGATGTTGCGTCACCATGCTTTGAGCCTTCCTGCAGCTCTGCTCCTTCACATATTAAGTGGATGACGTACTGTTCAGGTGCCTCTTTTATACCTGCAGTCGCATCTGTGGTGACATCATAGGCGGCTGCTGGCCAATGTCTCAGGGAACTATGGTTACATAGTAGCCTAAGACATTCTTTTTAAACTTCAATTGAAGAAAGTGAAAATATGCACAGAATTTAGAAAATAATGTTTATCCAGATAAATTGTTGCCTGTGTCTCACAGGGCAAACGTGTGAATGTTTAAAAGATACTTTATGCAAACAACCATCTAATCATGATTATTTAGGGTAATTTGGGATGTCTGTATTCAAGGAAGCACAGCTATTTTTCTGATCCAGATAGGCTACAGATCTCCAGTGTATATGTATAGCAGTTTTAAGATATTGTTATACTCATTTCAGTTAATTTAAATATTTGTATACAATAGGCATTGTCACGTGTGGTTGATTAGAAACTCACAAAGAGGTCTTTATTAAATCCTGGCAGGAGAATTGCTAGAGAACTGCAAAACACAACCACTTAAAATTGACAAGACAGGACAAAGATCTGAACCGAACAGGGAGAATATATACTAGACTATATTAACAAACAACAGTTTAACAAAACAGAATTAATCAAGCACACTAGGGAACTGGGTTAAATATCATAGCACAACTTTAATGTTTGCTGCCAAAAAGCTAATTTTTTAGGTTTTGTCTTAAAAACCTCCCAAAAAAACTTGTCGTTAAATTCATTACCACATTAGAATTCAGTACCAATAGATTTCCAGGCTTTCCTTTTCTCTTATTCCACATGCATTCCTGATGCGTGCTGTTCATTATTTCCCGTTTAGATTTCTTTTTAATTTATTTCTGCTGCCATTGTTTTCTTTGGATTTGCTACACAGTTCACCCATAGAATTGTAAGCTTTTCTTGGTGGTTTATTCCAGGTTTTATATGCAACCTCTGTAATGCTAGTTCAGATTAGGACAATTTGTTTTAAATGAATCTTGTATTTTTTAGTTCCGGACTCTATAGTCCAGGTGTTAGTAATCTGTTTCAGAAAGACATTTTTAAACTGCCTGGAAACCGCCCCAAATTTCTGTCCAGGAAACCACCGTTTTTGGCTTTCTTTAACTCACTGTATTGGTGTCAAGTGCAACCAGAAGTATCTGTGCACAAACTCTCGCTAGATCGGAAATCCAGCATGCTGGCCATATGCAACACATTAACAAATAATTCTGGCATCATTCCAAACCTGCATACCTTTTTCTTTTGTTAAACGATACATTTTGAAGACTGTTGTCCACACATTTACAATGAATGGTAGCTGGAGCATTCAAGCTATTCAAAAATAACAAATGACATGAGAGCTAAATCTGTCATTAGCTCTCATGAACATGGAAGGAAAGCTAGAATTCCCAGTGAATAATGACTTAAATCTCACAAAATTAAGCAATTAATAACAAAAAAACAAATTAATGCACATTACACATGGATGCAAAACATGTACCGTATTACCTCAGCATATAAGGTTGGATCCATCATTGATATTAATCCCAATTGTGTGAACATCAGAAGAATAGAGAGTCCGGCAGTTATGGCACTGAACACATTAATTCCAAGAGATGCTTTCACCTACAAAACAGAATGTGTTAGCTTCAGACCACTGAGCAGGGATAAAAAAATTATTTAAAAAAACAGATTATTGAAAGACCTACTCAAAGCCACCTCCTAAATATAACCAAAAATAATAATTCTTTAAAGTTCATGTCTGAGGAGATGGATAGGGTTGTAACAACTTTCCCTACTCACAAAGAGTGAACAGAATGAAAAGCCGAAATTTGATAATTGTGACACTGTGACTACAAGTGCAACTACTTATTTAATTTATTTTCACTATACAACTACTCATTTAATTTATTTTCTAGTGTAACATACAAAAGCCATTTTGAGTAATTTTTCAACTGAGTAGCAGTAGTTCCTTTTCAGTCAGTCATATTCCATATCCCATATTCATGTTCCATAGACATGACTGACTGAAGGGGAACGTCTAGGTTACTAATGTAACCCCCACCTAAAGGACGGAATGGAGACGAGACAAGTTTTCCTGATGCTAAGGGGAATGCATTGCACAACGCTGAGCTACTAGCGCAGAACATAAACCGTCCTGCGAGGGTGTAGCCTTGAGGAAAAGGGCTCCAAGCAGGCTACTAGAGTCAGGGACCTAGAAGGGGAGGCTCAGGTTCGGGACTGGTGCCTGTGTGTCAGGTGTGTAACTAGGATGTATGAGGCGAGGACTCCGAATGAATAGGACGTGGAATTTATTAACAAAAGAAAACAAAACTTGAACAAAAACAATTTCCTGAGGGGGAAAAACAAGACTAGACCGACTTGACTTAGAAACTACACTAAAGACACGACAAGAACAAGACAACAAGGACATCACCATGAAATGACAACGAACTAGTTCAAGACAGCAAACAGAAAGGGATTAAATAGGAAAAAGAGGAAGGGCTAATGATAGGGGAGCGCGGGTGAAAATCAAATATAATAAGGGAACAAGACAGGCAGGGTTACACAATGACATGACACAAACACGCAGCCAATGCGAATGCGTATAGCCGCGTCTCTACGAAGAAGCAAGAGACAGCATGCAGCTGGTAAAAACTCAAACTGCACGCGACACAGAACACAACATGAAAGCACACGGCCGATGTAAACACTCGTCTTGTGCGCTCAAAACAAGAACAAACAAACGACCCATGAATGTCCGAATCCCGACACAAAACCAGAGCTGAACAAGACCAAAGTCTCGAGATCGGACAATCATAACCCGCACACAAGACGCTACACATACAAGAGAGCATGTGACTCACCCACGAAGACACTACATTAGAGCAGTGTCAGAACTCTTTGACAGGGTTCTGTCACGTCAGTTTCGGTTCCTAGTGTGTTTTGTTGGCAGAACCCTAACACTGCTCTCTCTTCGTGTCTTTTGTGAGAGCGTGCGACGTTTCGTGCTCGCTCTCGTGTCTACGTGATTTCATGTTGTCAGTGTCGCGCGGAGTTGGTTGTCACCAACTGCACGCTGTCTCGTCTGCTTTGTCAACGCGAGGCAATGCACACTTGCATTTGCCGCGTGTTTGTGTCTGCCCCACCGTCTGCCCCGCCTTCTTGTTTCCCGTAATCATTCCCGGCTGTCTCTCATCACTACCTTCCCTCATGTGTCCTATAAAAATCCCTCAGTTTTTGATGTCCGGCGTCACGTCGTTGTCTTCCATGGTCCATGTGTTCCCTGGGTTTCCTGGTCGTGTTCTCTTTGTGTCCCTGCTCTGAGCTCCTGGTTTGTTTTATATTCAAGTTCGGTTCTTTGGTTATGTTTTTTCCCCCTCGTGGGTATTTCCTTTGTATGTTTGTTTATTTCTGTTATATTACATATCCTCTTTCCCTGCACTTGAGTTCTCTCTCATTCGTTCCGTGACACTCTGTCACCAAAACACTGGAGAACAGGATCGAAGTGACAGAACCCTGACACTGTGGGTATGATGTCATGAAGAGAAAACCCCTGAGTGTGGCCAACTAGGCTAAAATCATCTCATCTAGGTTATAAAACCTGGCAAAAGTGGATGGGAAGGACCAACCATCCACCACACAGATGTCAGTGATGGTTATTCCACTTGAGCAAGCCCAGAAGGAGGCCATTATGCTGGTGGAATGATGCCGCTGAAATTGATACATACCACATATGGATGAAGTTTATTCTGTGCAGCAATAGACAGAGATCCAGCGCTGATGTACTGAGAGAGGAACACAAGGACATTTCAAAGTTCAATCTTGTAAGTAAACTGAGAGGCAAAAAAGCAAAACTATTAAATGAGACCTACAAGAAGGGATGCCCAGTAGGTTATGCCACTAAAGGAAAGTATAGCAGGGTAATTGTAGTCATTGATGGTCAGTAGAACACCAAGAAAGAAGATAACGACTCCAATCATTACCTGGACAGTCTAAAGGACAGATATAGGTAAGGTGTTTCATTCATGCTACATATACATAGATTAATATTTATTCATAGATTAACTAAAGAAATTAATTACTCAAAACAAAAATCAAAGAAACGTGTTTCTTATTATTATAATAAGTACATTACCCCCAGTGCCTTTGGTTGTAATTTCAAAAATCCTTTAAGAACTGTATTGTGATTTTTTCCTCCAGCCTCCTGTCCATCTTCAGAAATAACGTTTTCTTGTGTCACTTTTAATCTGACAACTGTAGGTTGAGATAACTTGTCGGTTGAGATGTCCTCGCTGGTTTCCATTTTCAGAAAAGTTTTGGATTTCACCTGCAATAACCATGTTCATATTACCATTGTTAAAGTTCAGTAAGAAATGTAAGTAAAGTAATGCAAACGTGAGAAATAAAAACGATTTAACACAGTATCAAAAATACCTTTTTAACAAGGATGCCTTTGCCTATGTTTTAGTACCAAATAGTAAATGACTTCTTAAAAAGATCACTGGTGTGAAAGATAATATTTTCACAAAACAAATTAAAAAGTAAATAACGGTATTTGAAAAATGAATGTAAACAAACGATCTAAAAAATAACATAGATGTTAAATGAATAAATGTATTAAAAATTTTACCTGGAAGGAGATTTTTTGATGTAGTTCTTTTGATGTATCTATGTGTGTTTGGACTCTTCGAAGAGCAGTTAAGGAGGGGCTAAAAAGTTTCTGTCGATGGCCGTCTTCCTCTTAAAATACAAAGATAGATGAATATGGATACATAGGTGAAAAATAAACTACAACATTCACCACATTTGAATAAGAAACAATATAGTCTATAAAACATGTCAAAGCTCCACAAAGCACAACAAGTGTATCACACTCATTTAAACAGCATACACACTGGGACATTTGACTACAAATGTAATGGACATAAACATTATTGCAAACGTAATGGACATAAATTAAGCTTTTAAATAAAAGGCTAATATAGCTGTTAGCAAAATATTTATATCATCAGAGGGATCTGCACTCAAACACGTTATACAAGCTGGTTCACCAGAGCCTCCAGTGGGCCCCCTCTCTAAAGGTGGTTTACATCCTGAGTATCTAAATCAGGGGGCAGACATCCTGTTGAGGCAAGGACCAAGGCCCGAGGAATGGAGACTGTGGGAGAAGTTCGGCAGAGCAGAGGTGGATCTGTTTGCTTCTTTAGAAACAACACACTGTCCACTATGGTTCTCTCTCACTCATCCAGCCCCTCATGGGCTGAGCATCATGGTTTAGACGTGCCAGAGATTTCGTCTGTACACATTTCCCCCAATCCCTCTACTCCGGGGAGTTCTGGAGACGGTTTGCAGGACATGGTCTATATTCAGGGAATCATCAACTTGACCCAGTTAACTGTCCGATGGGTGCACTGCTGGAATTCCTGCAAGAATGATCCCCCTTCACCTCAAAGATGTATGTGGCGGCCCTAGCTGTCTACCACACTCCTTTGGGTGGTGTGTCTTTTGGGAGAAACTCTCCAATGACTCATTTCTTTCATGGCACCATGAGGCTTAAGCTTGCAGAATGCCGACCTGGGATCAGGCCTTAGTTTTTTTCAGAGGCTCCCTGAGCCTATTTAGGAGGTTCCGGAGTAGTTTCTCACTTTAAAAATCATCATTCTCCTTGCTATTTTGTCTCTCAGGAGAAAAGAAGATTTATAAGATACTCTCAGTCTCTCATGTCTCTTGTGCCTGGTATGGTTATGGCTTTTCTTTACCCTAGACCGAGCTATATTCCCAAGTCTCCTACTAATAATGTAAGACCTGTAAGACCCTTCAGGCCTTCTGTCCTCCTCCCTTTTGAACATCTAACCAAGAGAAGCTAAATCTGCTCTGCCCAGTATGGTGGTTAGATGCTTATGTCCACAGAGCTGCCCTGTGGAGAAAGTTTGAACAACAGTTTGTTTGTTTTGGGTCCCTCGGGAAAGGGTACCCTGCATCTAAGCAAAGGATGAGCAAGTAGGTGGTCGAGGCTATCACACTTGCTTATGTGTCGGCTGGCCAGCCTTCCCCTTTGGCTGTCTGAACCCTCGTCACCAGGAGTGTGGCCGCTTCTAAAGCTTTGCTATCAGAAGCTTCCTTTTAAGATTTGTATGATGCCACTGGCTGGTCCTCGCCACACACGATTGTTGTAATTTTCAACCTCGACCTGTGCTCGACTCTGGGGTTGCAGATTCTTGTGTCATAGTGTGCGATTTTATGTGGACAGGCACTTGCTTGTCCGGCGGAGTGGGTATAGCGTTTCCACAGTGTTTCGAGTTCCCTTGAAAGGGAACGTCTTGTTTACGTATGTAACCTTGATTACGTGAAGAGGGAACAAGATACTGTGTCGCCCTGCCAAACCCCATACACTTTATGCTCTTTAGCTTATCAGAAGCTAAATCGGTTTAGTTTAGGTATGCTTTATAATTTATTGGTCACTGTCACAGCATTAGACTTATTTCATAAGTGCTTCACAGCAAAAGCACGCAGAGGCTTTCCCACAGAGTTTTGATGCAGCATATTGTTCCCTCTTCAGTGAACCACGGTTACATACATAAGACATTTTTCAGTGAACTGTCCCTTTAAGGAAAGGTTCCTAAATCTCTACTGAACAGAGTTCAGACAGCTACATCAAATTGCCCTATTTTCACATCAATCAATATAAAGGCAATTTATTTTCAGTTTGCTAGCTGTACAGTATCTTTGCTTTTTTAAGTATTTTGAGATATCTATAAAATCTTAACTTGAGCATAAGAGCATCAGCAACATTCATGATGCAACATTTTGATAATTATCTACACTTCTCAGGTATCATATTACTCTGTTTACTGAAACATTGGTCAGAATCACTGAGAACGGATGCAGAAGATGAACTCACCACAAACCACAGGCTTACAAATAATTTCATGCACAGGAACAGCTTCTTTTTCATTACATTCAAGGACTAAATTTTGTAACTGAGCCCAAGATCAAGTGCAAACTGATAATTAAACTTATCATGTCTTCATTGTGGCCAGTGGTTCCCACACTCTACTTTTTGAACTACAGGAAAGTGGAAATAGATTAATTAAAAACACAAGGGAAATAGAGTAATAAACATACTAAGTTATGTTTTTTATAAAATGTAACAATGCAGAGCATTTTCTGTGATGGGTAGGTTTAGGAGCAAGGTTAGTGTAGTAGGGGAAACAGAATATACAGTTTGTACAGCTTCAAAACAATTACTCTATTATTAGTCCCCACAAACATAGTGAAATCTTATGTGTGCGTGTGTGTGTGTATGTATACAAGTTTGGCTATACTTGTTAGGGCCAAATGTCCACTCATATAGTGAAATATGACAAACAACTAGTGAGGGCATTTTACTGGTTTTAGTTAAAATGCCTTATTTAAAATAAGGGCAAAAACGTGTTTTTATTTAAATCTAGTGTTTTGTAGATATTTCTATGATGGGTAGGTTTTGAGATAAGGGTTGGGTTAGGCCACAGAAAAATATAATTAACCTGATATAAAATCAATGGAAGTGTATACAATATGCTCACTAATATAGTGAAACAAACACGTGGATGTTGTTACACATTAAAGCTCAGGTTTAGTGCTACTGCCCCCAAATGGCACCTCATAGATAATACAAATGTTTTTACGTGCACATGTATTACGTTCATGCACACTGATGTTGTATACACATACATGTTGAATGTAGATTATATCATACATAAATGTGCCTGTTACAAATGACTGTTTATGTAATTATTATTACATATCTTTGTATTATTGTTTTTTTATTTCTGATTTAATTTACTGTACAAACCTTTCTGCAGCACAGGTCAATCTAAATGAGGACTGAGATTCTGGCTTCCATAATAAGCTTTACAAACCTGTAGACTCTCATCAATGTTCCAGTCAACTGTGAACACACACACACACACACACACACACACACACACACACACACACACACACACACACACACACACACACACACACACACACACACACACACACACACACACACACACACATACTTCTGACTACACGACTGCAATAGATTATAAAACAGTGACTGTATATGAAATGTATATACATACATATACACACACATACACTGAATTTTATTTGCGGTGGTAGAGATTAAACATTCTCCAAATTACATTTTGCCTTTTTGCTTTTTAAATGATTCATTCTCTTTTTTTTTCAAAAGCATCTGAATATTTGTAGGATTCTTTAATTAATTGCTTTTTATGCATTCAATTCTGAATAGTATCTCTATCAATAACTCTATGTATCCATGTTTGTTAACCATTTTATACATAAAAATAAAAAAGCAATTTTTGTGTACACTGAAACGCAAATTATTTCACATTTGTTTAAGTTTTGGTACCCCAGCCGTAAAGAAACACAGCCTCTTTTCCCTATTTAAATATCAGAGTAAAATGTGAAACAGCCTCTATTATATTGGTATATATGTTATTATATTGGAACTGGTTGCCTATATCATTCTCTCTGTTTAACTTTATTATTAGTATGTTGGTTTGTTTGTCTACGTGGTTATTGGTAGAGTAGTATGATTCACTGGGCTCTCTGCTCCCAGTGTTTGTACTGGGAGCATGGTGACTCCAGGTACGCACAATATGGGGATTTTAACAAGAAGGCATGCAGTGAAAATTTATTCTGTTTTGGGGCTTGAAGAAAGAAGTTCAGCTGTAGGATCTCTAATTGGATATGAGAACATCTTGTTGCTGTGTTCGTAAAAACGAATTAGCAGGCGAATAAGCTGGTGTAGACCGGTGTTGAATTGCGTGGGATTTTTACACAAGCGCTTCCTCTTTAAAAATTGGTGTCGACAATCAAGATGATCCCAATGTTGAAACATGGTGTCCTAGTGTCAGGGTTCTGCCACATTCGGTCTAGTAGTCATTTCTTGGTTGTGTGGCAGAGCTCTGACACTACCGTTATGTCTCGTATTTGGTGTGTGTGCGCACGGCGTCAAGGATTCGAGCCGCGCGCGCGCTTGTCTGTGTAACGTCTTATGTGCGGGTTATGATGTCTGATCCCGAGGCTGGTCTAGTTTCAGTTTTGGATCGGGATTCGGGCGTTTATAACTCGTTTGTTTGTCCTTGTCGTGAGCTCATGAGAACAGGTGTTTACACTCGTTCTTGCGAGCTCTATGTCATGTGAGTGGGCGCGGTTTCAAGCGTTGCGCGAGCCGCTTCTCCTCTCGTCCGTGTGTTTATGTTTGGCACGCGGTTCGCTTTCTATCGGCCGCGTGCTTGTGTTTTGTCACGTGCAGTGGTTGTCACCAGCTGCGCGTCATCTTTGTTTAATTGGCTTCATGTTCATGTCTTGTCTGTTACCCCGCCCGTCTTGTTTCATTGTCATTAGTTTGATTTATCCCAGCTGATTTTCCTCGTTAATTTCCCCATGTCCTCCCTATATATTCCGTCTTTGTCTGCTGTTCTGGGTTGCGTCGTTGTCTTTACTATGTCTGTTCCTGTCCTGAGTCGAGTCGAGTCGAGTCGAGTCGAGTCTTCAGTCTAGTTTTTAGTCAAGTCTTAGTCAAGTCTAGTCTGGTCTGGTTTTTTCCCCCTTGGGGTGGTTTATGTTTGTATTTTGTTTTATTTTGTATTAAAAGCCCTTTCACCTGCATGTCTGAGTCCTCGCTCTCTCATACCTGACACCTTCAGACATTACGTTTACTTGGTTTTGTCAGATAATGTTGCGGAGTTGGATCTGAAGTAGAATTTTCATCATGAAGATTTTAATTATGTGATCTTTGCAACATCAAACACAATGAAATGTTTTGGTTATAATGAAAATGGACACCTTTTGCGCGATGATACAGATGCAAGGAAGTTTAATGGTTGGAACTCTGTATCTCCTGTTGTGCATGAGGAAAGGACAGGACCAAGTGTTTATTGTGTGCCAATTGTAATGGAGGAAGAAAATGAAAAATTGAACCAGATGAAAGTGCAATTCTAGGGATTGTTGCCGATAAGGACAAAGAGAATGACGAGAAAATAATAGATTCGGAAGATGACAACAGGCTGGATGAATCTAGTGAACAGAACACAATGAGAATGGACACTGAAATTCGTTTAAAGCACCTCAAAAAGGTAATCAAACACCATATTTGTAAACAGACTAAAAGACTTGCTGTTTAGGAAGCAAGTCAAACAGACACAGAAAGTGACCGTGAAATCTGTGAATGTAGTCTGAGAGAAAATTGACACAGTGGTTTCTCTAGTCAAGAATACAGTGTAGAAAATATCAAACAGTTAAAAAAAAATCAAACAAGTGACAAGAAATGGAAGGAGAGTTCAAATTGAAGGAAAATCCTTGAGGAGAGAATCAGTTCACTGATCAAGAAGTTTATCGGCTAAGAAAGAATCTTACCAGATTAAATGCCCAAGCAGAATTCAGTGATAATTGTGAAAATGATTAAAGGTGGTTCTTCTCCTTTGTGCTTGTTTTCTTTGTTACGATGGGAGGCTGTTTTTTCTTACTTATGGGAGTACTATCTTTTGCTTTTGCAAATATTAATGGAGCAAGAGAGAGTAGAAAAAATAATGACTCTGATAATCCTAGTTGAATGATTATATCCAATCATAAACTGGAGATTGTGTGAAGAGCTTGCTTAAGTACTAGGGAACTAGTACTTAGTGCTGTGTAGGTAATTAGTAAGACTTAAAAATGTATACAATGTTTAATATAATAAAATATTAATATGGTCATACTTCCTGGTTCCTGTTCCCGTTTTAGACCAGCTAGAGTTTGTTTATTAAGTGTGCAGGGAAACCACCCAGTAAAGCTTTACAATAATCAAGCCTTGATCCCATGTACAAATTAACTGACTTTTCTGCATTTCTCATTGAGAGCATATGTTGTCATTTAGATATAATTTTAAGATGGAAAAATGCAGTTTTACAGATGCTAGAAATGTGGCTTTTAAATGAAAGATTGCTTGGCAGATCAATAACACCCATGAAGAGGCTTTCCTCATAATCAATTCTCAGCTTACTCCCACAGAAGATGTGATAGATTTGTCCCTCGCTGTAGAACACTTTCAACTTTGTGCACTTAAACTGAACCTGTATTTTCTTATAAGGGCTACTATAATGTAAATTATACTTTAAGAAAAAGTAGTGATTGTTGTAGTAGTGAAATTATGTCTAATATAGTCTGATACATTTTTATAAATTATAAGATATTGTGAAGTTCCATATAGAGATCTGATATTGCATTTTTGTTATTTGTCTAAATTTGCTAAAATAGAGTATTTAATATACATATTCCAATATGTTTTGCAATACCATAGTATACAATAGAATTAAATAAAACAGTGTTGGTTAATTGGAGATGTTATAATATTTCTATCACAGAACATTTTGAAAGTACAGCTCATAAACCTTAAAAAATGATTAGGGCAAGTGGATGTTTGATTTTGGATGGTTGAGAGATTCAAAACAAAGCTGTATTTTACTCAAATATGTATAAATAATGTAACATTTGAATCTTATGCTTAAACTATTGGAATGATATGGAAGTATAACATTAAAAAATATTTTGTAATTTTGAATGTCTTTAGATCTCTTTGTTATTCTAAGCATTTATTATCTTGGCACTGTGGTGGGAATTTTTTAACAGCTCTGTAGCAGTGTAAAGATAATTAACTGCTAATTATGACAATAAAATCATTATTTTTTTTAATTAACACATTGGCAGTTTCCAAGTACCCTACACAGAAAGTGGAAGACAATGTTTGTTTCTTCAACTGATCCATCTTTTCACTACAATCAATACAGTGGCAACAATGTGGCAGAGAGAACAGTTAATGGTGAGCTAACATTGCTTGTACTCTCTTATTTTTTATTTGTTAGGAGCCTTAGCATCAGTGAACTACTCAACAACTAAAATAAAGGTGTTTCTTCACTGGAGTACTTTTGTGTAATAGGACCGTTTAACCTTTAGAGAGACCAAGTTCTTTTCTGTTGTGCTGGTTGATCGTATAGTCGAAATGATATGCAAATTACACCTCATAAGATGTAAACCTTGTCCATTACAGGTTAACAAATGGAAAGAGAGAAGCAAGAGAGCATCTGAGATCCCATTTACACTGGGTACTTGCACCAAACACACAAACACGCACTCATACACACGCTCTGAGCATGCTTTAAAGGGCTATTTTTAACAATTGGAGGAGAGTGGCTCCCTTGTTCCCCATAAAACTATGGTTTCACTTAAAAGCATGTTGTGTAGTGCTCTCTCTGTGTGTGTGTGTGTGTGTGTGTGTGTGTGTGTGTGTGTTTGTGTTTGCAAATAAATACACAATGCTGTGAAAATGCAGATGCAGCAGTTCTTGAGGGGATGAGAAATGTACTTTCTACCTTTGAGCATGCTGTGTCAGGGTGTTGGACATGCAAACGTGCTATAAAAAAGGGCGAGAGGGAGAAAGGCAGAAAAAAAGGAGATTCAAACCCCATTGCCCACATATGAGGATAAGTGAATGATAAAACGTTATCCTCGGCATATAAGCTTTTGTAAGTTTGGAGCGTTAGTGCCACTATTGAGAATGCGAATAGTTCTTCTTGTTTATGACAGAGATGGGGGGCAAAGGACAGCATTCGCTCTTGAGTTCACATGTGGCACATTTCAGCTTTACCAAACTACAAAGAAGAGGCATGATAACCCTTCAAAATGTCATTTGTTTACAGTGAATACTATAGATGCTCCACATTCTGAGAATTAACAGTTGTTATTATAATGGACAAATCAAGTGCACATATATCTGCCCATCATAATGCTTCTACAAATTGTGATTGATGTTGCACTCAGAAAGTATGGTACAGTATACTGTATATTTGTCAAAAAGAGAGATCGCAGCTCCCATATGAGTGATTTCGTAATCATTATATCTCGGAAACAAACAGACATTCTCAAGTTCATTACCTATTTCCCCCTATAATGCAAGATATCATTTATCTCGTTCACCTTCACAACAATTACATCACATTTACTCAATTCAGAATGTTCAGATAATACAAAAGATGTCACGCATTTAACATAAAAAAGCATTCAGCAGTAGGTCTAGTCTATTGTATGTCCTTTTATGCAATTGCATGCTGTTAGATCATTATTGTAAGAAAAAGGCTTTTCCTTCTTTTTTTCCAAATACAAAGACTTGGATTCACAATTCACAAAGACCACCATATGACCGACAAATTAATTTTACAGAATTATATATTGAATACACCTTCTTTCAGCATGAAGGGCACTGAACATAAATAATTAAATTAATTCATGTTCAGTTGCACGTTGTTTCTGTTTGGTTTCTTTACAACAGTTATGAATCATGCTGCTTGTTATTAATGTCACATACAATATAAGCCCAACAAAAGTCGCATGCACGCATTTCACTATACAAGTTCATGTTGCTATGGTGATCCTCCCATGGGGGAAATTACAGCCCATTTTAAGACTAAAGTATAACAATACACACAGGACAATATACTTCAACCTGCATAACACTGCACAGAGACACGATGCCTAATGTGTGAAGGAACAGCACATATGAATGTATGTGAGTGTGTGTATTATATCTCAGATGGAGAGCCAGACTCTGCTACGACCTTAATTTTAACCTCATGGCATGCTTGTCTGAATATAGCAGATGGCACAGAACTGAATGCGTCATGATCTATCATTCATTCTCCCTGCTTGTTTCCTTTGTATCTCTCTCACCCTCCCTCTTTTCCTGCTCATTTCTTTTAAATCCTTGGCTAGTTTTTCAAGAGCCAAAGATACATATGGATGTGAACAGAATAAAGTCACCTCAGTCTAAGGGCAGACATGAAAATATTTCTAACTTCATACACTTTCGTTAAACAATATGCTAACATAATTACAATTCAAGTAAAACTAATTAATTGGAACACTAACATGAGCTTAAGATTTTAAATTTAATTCTCAAGAATGGTAACACAATATTACTGCAAAATGCATCTTCATCCAATTATGAATACCTTCCTAAAACCAGTCCTTGCAAGTAATCATCTCAAACTCAATTTAATTTGACCCCAGTTTCAAAGAATTATGGGTGAACTTTAAAGCCCCTTTGAGCTTCCCTTTAAGGTCCCTTTTAAGGGAACTCATGCTGCGTTAAAGCGCTATGGAACTCCTCTGCGTAAATGGGTCATGGGTCAGAGAAAAGCGCTGGCGCTGCAACTATTCAGTTCTGATGTTCTGGATGTTTGTGTCAAGCCTGGAGATGAGGAGCTGATTGAGATTAGGCTGAACACAGAAAAGTTTGCTTTCTCCAGTTATGAGGACCACTTTTCATCCGCAATTAAAATTCTGTTCCGATGTCTGATCAGTCCTATAGGCCATAATAAATATAGCTATGCCAGTCACTCACTGTGAAGCAGTTCCAGCGACTGTTGGGTCTGATGACAGTAGCGTCCAACAGTCCACTTTTTAGCCTGCTGTACATGAGACCCCTGCAGTGGTGGCTCAAGAGCAGGGTATTTTTACTTTGAGAGGGAACCCGTTTCACACGATCAAGGTCACGTGGTGATGCCTTCGTGCCTTAGTCATGTGGAAGAAACCCTGGTTCCTTTTCCAAGGTCCTGTGCTGGGAGCTCCTTGTTGCCACCGAGTGCTAACAACAGATGCCTCCCTCACCAGATGGGGAGCAATTCTAGATGGTCGCTCAGTACAAGGTCTGTGGAGGGGACACCATCTCTCCTGGCACATCAGCTGTCTGGTAATAATGGCTGTCTAAATGGCTCTGAGGAACTTCCTCCCCGATTTCAGGGGCCATCATGTTCTTGTTCGACCCAACACCACATCGGCAGTCGCCTATATAAATCATATGGGGGGATTTGCGCTCATGTACACTTTACAAACTGCCACTCAAAATCGTCCTGTGGTCCCAAGGGAAGTTGCTGTCACTAAGGGCAGTTCACATTCCTGGGACACAAAATCTGAGATCAGACATCCTGTCGAGGCAGGGGCTGAGGCCCGTGGAATGGAGGCTCCACCCCGAGGGGGTGGAGTAGATATGAGAGATATTCAGCCAAGCACAAGTCGTCTCGAGAGACCTCGCACTATCCACTCTGGTTCTTCCTAGCTGTCCAGTGGCTAATACTGCACCCCTGTCCAGAACAGTGAAAACCGTGGGCTTGGCCTCTGAGGGGGCCCAGCTTATAATGTTTGGTCTCTCAACTGAGGTTGTTGAGACCGTTCTCCACTCCAGAGCTCCCACTATGCAGGGAGCAGACATCCTGTCGAGGCAGGGGCCAAAGCCCGGAGAATGGCACTCCACCCCAGGTGGATGAACATTAAGTAGGCAGGTGGATGCGTCTGCATCTCGAGAGATGTCTCACTGTCCAATCTGTCTCTCTATCACATACAGCTACTCTGGACTGGATAATTTGGCTCAGACTTGGCCCAAGGTTTCGTTCCTCTTAAAGAATTCCCCAATCGCTCTGCTCCCAGGGGTTCTTGAGAGAGTTTTCTGAACTGTGGAAATTGTGGTTTGGCCTCTGAGGGAGCCCAGCTCATTACTCAGGTCCTTCAACTGAGGTTGTTGAGACCATTCTCTACTTCAGAGCTCCCGCCATGATGAGACTCTGCCTTGAATTAAGCTTCATTATGCGGTGGTCGGCTGCTGGACCCAGTTAACTGCCCGGATGGTACAGTGCTGGAGTTGCTGCAACACTTGGGTTATCACTGCTGGGTTATCTCAATCCACCTTAAAGGTGGATGTAGCAGCCTTCATTGCTTTCCACATCCCTTTAGGTGGAAGGCTTGGGGAGAAACCCACTGGTATTCTGTCTCCTCCATGGCACACTGAGGCCCTGGAACTGTTGTGCTTGCTCTTCAGGCATTGGACACTTATGTAAGCATTTGAACAACTGTTCGTATGTTTGGGCCCTCCTAAACAAAAAGGGGGGGTCCCTGGTGTCCAAGCTGTTCGTGACATCACCCCATCTCACACGAATGGCTGGATTGCATACGTGCTTCATGATGCATTCCAACAGAGGCATTCCCATAACGCTTTGACGCAGCAGCTTGTTCTCTATTCAAGGAACTAAGGTTTACATGCATAACAGAGATGTTTCTGTTTAGATGCTTTAAATGATTTTTGTAATATTTTACTGCTCTTTATTCATTTATAATTGGAAAAAAATTGTAATGTTTTTTATCTTTACCAATATTAAAGAATGAATAAGTGCGTCCAAGCCTTTGATTGGTTATTTTTAAATGGAGAAAAGCAGAATTGACCACTTTATCTCCATTTTCCTGGACATGCTTGAACCCATTAATTAGAGGAAGAAAGTGATTACATTCCTCAAATCTGTCATAGATAATTTAGTGTGACCTTTGGGATTAGATGACAAAATTTATGATCAGTTCTGGATGATTTTTATGTTCTGCTAGTTTGTGCTCTGCCAACAAATAAGGATGCTATTATCTGTTATGGTCATGGTCCTAAACAGAAACGTGCACAGAAAAATCTCTGTGAAATCTTCTGCATGTTAGTATTAGAGCCAGCTGCCTTCTAATTTACTGGATGTCTTTTCTTGCATGGTAAATGATGTAAATGAGATTGATTTCTCAGCATTTTGGCCAATTGTAGCCAAAACAAAGTGCATTAATCTGAGTTCCCAATCAGGTAGTCAGTGTTTGGCTTGGCTCAGTGTGGGTGTATGTGTTTGAGAAAGAGTTTTATGTGGATGAGTTTTGGATTGGCTTGGAAAATTTTGACGAAATGCAACACTGAAATTATATGCTAACCCTTTCCTGTACCTCAAACAGTAGAGTGTGGCGCTTGCAATACCAAGGTCATGGGTTAGATTCCAAGGTAAAGCAAGAACTGATTAGAATGTTATAGAAAACTATATTAATACAAACTATTATCAATCACAAAACCATGGTTAATTTTTGTAAGGGGTGGTGAACAGTCTTACAAAAGGAAGAGCTTACAAATACTACAATAAACACTACATCAATACTGAAATGTTAGTTAATAGGAGAGAGGAGGAAATGCTTTCCCCTTCAAGGGGAACAGAGCAACCACTTAAAACTGATATACATTAATTGTTAATAGAACACAACTACAAATAAGACATACTTACAAGGTGTGATCCATAAACAACAGATTGTCCTGACAAAGTGGGAGAAGCTTTTGGGCATAGCTTGCTCATCATTGTACTCATCTTAGATTCTGGAAGCTGTTCTCTGTAAAATGTTCAGCACACAGAAAAACACTTGGGTTATAATGTTCAGGAAGAGTGTTTAAGATCAATTTTAACATTCACATCAGACTTATGAAGGTCAAATGATTTTTGGAAATGCACATTTTGTGGACACTTTTGTCATTGTAAATAATGTATTATTTAAGTGAGTTACATTATGACTTGACAAGACCCAGAAAAATGCACTGTAGTCCAAACAAGTCGTTCATTGTAGTTCTTGAAAAGTGCATTCTGTTAAATAATATATGTCCCTTTGTAACCTTGCAGATCTTTTTATGCCATTTAACAGCTACATTATACACTAAGTAAAGTTAAAAAAGTGAAAAAGCATAAAAAGATCCCTTTAAAACATAACGTGTTAGTCATGAGTTCCATACGCTACAGATACAGTTAATGTAATGGTGGATTCCATCAATATTGCTTTGTCCTGTTTTGCAGTACTTCCTCAGACTTGTGCTTGATTTTCAAATAATTTACAATCAATATTTAATATTTAATATAATACTGCCATAATACTTTTCAGTGTTCATCTTCTTACCACGTCAATTGTTGTCTACAATATAATGTCCCATTTACTCAGATAACTGTACCTCTACTCATTACTCTATTCCCATGATAGTTGACATAAAAGATGTGCTTAATGCATAATGTTTTCCCACATTAAATTTGTTATTGTGTGTAACATGTTAAGGCTCATTGGCCATTCATGAGTGCCTCCATCTCTTATGCATTCATTCATTTGATTTATCCTTGTTCAATCAAAATGAATGACTTATATTCACATTCATGTATTCTCCTTCAGTAATAATCTCATAATGAAGTACTTAGTAAAAGTACATAGTGGGTACAGTGACCAGCTGGAGGGGTCAAGTGCGCCAAATGTGCTTATGGTTGCTATGGCAGTGATCTTATAGAGGTCACTCTAGAGATAGAAGGAAGCGATGAAGACATGACAAAAAAAAGTTCTGGTAAGATGAAACTCGTGCAAATGGTACTGCCAGTAGTGGGTAGGAGGTGAAGAGGAGAGTGGGAGAGAAAAAGTGGGAACCAGAGCGTGAGTGCATGCAAATCTCAATGACTTATTGAAGTGAGTCTAATTAATCTCTTAGTAGCTTTCATCTTTCCTCCAGATGCCCCAGGGACACAGTGTACCCTGTTTGTGTGTGAGTGTATATGTGTGTGTGTGTGTGTGTGTACATGCAAGTTTTTTTTTTTTTTTGGTTGTTGATGGGTTTTTTGGCTCAAGGATTAACCTTAAGACTGTCTGAGCAGAAATGCACCCTTGGTGTAATATCAAAACATAATCAACCAAATCAGTGGAAAAATGTAACTTTGGAAGGTGTATGCATGTGTGTGCTCGCTTGATTTTTGAGAAAATGCATATGTGCAACGGCTGTTTATGGAAGTGTAGAGGAATTTAGCTGAGAAAAGTGTACTTGCATTTCTACATAAATTGTGTTCAACAATTTAATGTACAATTCCACATTCAAGCTGGATCTAAATGACTCATTTAACACTGACTCAACAACTACATTTGACAACAACAACAAAAAAATTCTGGTATTCATCCAAGGATGTCTATAACAGCCCACCTGGAGAAAGATATCAACTAGCATTCCCATTCATCTCAATGGCTGTCAAAGAGCTCTGGAAGTATGTGATTTGAAATCCATCTTTGCTCATGGCACAATAAAACTTGGCAATCTAAATAAACCCATGAAAACTATTGCCTACAGAATAGCCTACAGTCACAGACCAGGGTGACTGAGTGCTGAGGCGTGTGATGCATAAAAGTCGCCAATGCGCGGGACCAGTAGAAACGTGTTCTGTGGAGTGAAAACTCATGCTTGTCTATTTGTCAGATGGGCTAGTTTTGATTTTCTGAACACCAAGAGAATATTACTTGCCTGACCACATTGTGCTCACTGCAAAGTTTGATGGAGTAGACTTAAGGGTCTGGGTCTATTTTCAGGGATATGGATAAGTTCCTTAGTTTCAGTGAAGTCATTTTGGACAAAGCTTTTTAAGTACAAATTTTCTATTCCAGCATGACTGTTCCCTAGTGCACAAAGCAAGGCAGAAAACATTGTTGCACTTGTTTGGTGCGGAAGTACTTTACTGGTCCACTCAGAGCCCTGACCTCTACCCCATCAAATGCCTTTGAGATGAACTGGAACAGAAATTGTGTGCCAGGTCTTGTACAACATCAGTGCCTGACTTCACAAATTCATCCACTAGTGGATGAATGGCTAAAGCAATTTCATCACAGGGATGCAAGAAAAACAGTAGGATGACACAGTGTCTTCTTCCTTTCTCAGTGAACAGGGGCTACAGTCATAACCCGAGACATTCCCTTTGGAGGGAAGTCACCATGATTGCAAATACCTGTCTGGGTGGATACTGCTCAACTAAGACAAGAGCTCCTGTAAACTCAGGGCAGAGCCCAAGTCCACATTTTAGAACCTAACGAATGTGAGCGGAGAGCACCAGCCCACAGCATCACAAAAATCCTGAAGGGATACCCCTAAGAGTAACGCCTTAGAGGCCACCATACTTCTGGTGGAATGATCTCTGACCACCAAGGGTTGGGCTGACTCTCTGAAGGGAGGAGGACAAAAAGCTAGCAAGACTATAGGCCGCAGCATATTGGTCAGCACCTTAGGGACGGTTTGGATACAAGGACTTTGACCATCCCTGATGCAAATTCAAGGCACATAGGGGACACAGACAGGGCCTGAAGGTCTTCAAGTCTTTTAAGAGACGTAATGGCTAGAAGAAATACAGTCTTACGGATCAGAATATTTTCTGGAACAGTCTCGATGGGCTCAAAGGAAGCCACCAATAATCCCTCTAACACAATGGCCATGTCCCAGGATGGAACTCTGGTACAGCTTGCAAGCCTTAGTCTCAAAGTTCCATAGAGGAAACATGTCACCAATGGGTTTCTCCCCAGCGATACACCACCCAAAGAGACAAGGTATGCAGCTATGGCCGCCACATACACCTTCAGTGTGGAAGGGTATAGGCCTGTGCAAAACTGACCCTTCAAGAGCTCCAGGACTGAACCAACCAGGCAGTTGACTGGGTCCCACTATCACATTCTGCACCATGATGTGAACACTCTTTACTTTAATGTGTAATAATGCATAATAATTATTATGCCATCCTCACAAACATAAAGGGAGCTCTTGAGTTCGTACACAGTCGTAAAGGGAGCACACTCATGGAGGGAGCGCTGGATTGGAAAATGGTCTCAACAATGTTAGATCTGAGGTCTAGAAGGAAATGCTTCAATACTAGGAAGACTGTTCCCTCATGGTACATCAACTGCCTGGAGATGATGCCAGTTTAGATAAGATTAGATTCAACTTTATTGTCATTACACAAGTACAGGTACAAGGCAACCAAATGCAGTTTAGGTCTAACCAGAAGTGCTGCTATTGCATATATTGCTATTGCATATATACTGCTATTTTGATATTTTGATGTACCATAAGGGAATTCAGGGAATACCTATTCAGGGAATTAAGGCATTTCCTTTCAAAGGAACTCATGCTGCATCAAAGCGCAAAGAAGCCAGAGGGTTCAAGCAGAGGGATGATACTAGACCAGGGGACAGATAGCTCACAAGCATCAGTTCAATCAGTTCACTGGATCCTTTGGGTGAAGGCAGAGAAAAGGCGATGACTACCCCTAACCCCTATCGGAGATCAATTTGTGAACACCACGATGCCAGCTTCCGAGGAATGTGAATTGGTAGTCTTTTGCAATGCTCATAGTCAGCACCCTTGAGCACTGACAGAGCATGCTCCACTCCCAAAAAAACAACCCCTAAGTTCTGTATATGATAATTATGATAACCTAATCCCTGCCAATCCATCTCTGCTACATGATTTCACCATCCAGATTGGTTCATCAACAATTACCCCATCAAGGTCAGCCAGAAATGTTGGAATGATTTTTGAGGACCAACTGACCTTCAAAGACCCCATCGCAAAGACAGCTTGGTCATGCAGGATTGCACTTCACAAAATCAGGAAGATCAGGCCTTTTCTAACTGAGCAAGCAACACAACTTCTCATGCTGGCCATGGTGATTTCTATGGTTGATTATTGCAATGCTGTTCTGGCTGGAATTCCATCAAGTTCAGTCAAACCCCTACAACTCCATAACTCTGCAGTGCATCTTGTTTTTAAAAAGCCCAAATGGGCCCACATCACACCTCTCTTTATCTCTCTACACTGGCTCCCACTTGTGGCTTGCATCAAGTTCAAGGTATTGAAGCTTGATTACAGAGCTACCACAGGTTCAGCACCCTCCATCCTTCATTCGCTACTATGAGTTTACAAACCTATCAGAAACCTATGATCGGTAATTGAGCAATTACTCGTGGCACCATCAAAGAGAGGGTCAAAATCCCTCTCCAGAATACTTCACAGCTCCTTGATGGTGGAACTATCTTTCCTCCTATCTATTCATCTGGAATACACAATCCCTGTCATTTTTCAAAAGGCATGTGAAAACTCATCTCTTAAGTGAGCACTTAACCTAATTTAAAATAAATAAATATTTATATGTTATATGCTTTAATTTTCCTTTAAATCTAATTTTCTAGCTTATACTATATCTTTCTGAAATTTGTATAGTGAGCATTTCCTGCGTACATCTCTCTCTTCATGACAAATCCCTTTCTGTACTCTTCAGTTGTAAGTCGCTTTGGATAAAAGTGTCTGCTAAATTAATAGATGCAAATGCAAATGATAAAACAAGGGCAGGGAGAAGCACACAACTTAAACGTGTGTTTGCTCGCCAACATTGTAAATGCTGCCATTATTTTGTTCATATAATTTGTATTCATTTGTTTTCTAAAATCACTTGGTGTCTGAATTGATGCACATCATTGAAGGATTAATCAAATACACACACACAAAGACATAAGAAGATGCACACAGTACATGGTGCAATGGAGTAAGTCATAAAGAACCTGAACACTTAAGGATTAAGGTTTTGTAAAGATTTTCATTGAAATTAGTATATATTCTCGGAACCGGGAACATTCCCATAACATCTGATGTACTCGATACATCAGAAGAAGAATGGCATCTATGCTGATATTGGTCTCTGTTTATTCCGAGGTTACCATGGTCAGCCGGATCCAGATCAGATGAAGGTCCTGCACCTGGACACAAGCACAACACAGCCCTGAAGTGTCTGCAGAGACCGTGACTCTACTAGACCCTCCCCTGTGAAGATCATGACCCCATCTCCAACCGGACTGAACTGGACTTAATATTGAACTTGAAATGTTGTCAATATAATAATCATGCACTGTTTGGCTGTTGGCCAGAGGAGAACTGGTTCCCCGACTGAGTCTGGTTTCTCCCAAGGTTTTCTCTTCATTCCGTTCTTCATTCATTCTGTCACCTGCTGGAGTTTTGGTTCCTTGCCGCTGTCGTCTCTGGGTTGCTTAGTTGGGGACACTTAACACTTAATATTCATCAATTTTATTGTTTTCCTTTTTCCAATTGATATTGTTTTCCTGTGACCACTGTAAAGCTGCTTTGAAACAATCTGTATTGTAAAAAGCGCTATAAATAAAGGTGACTTGACAACTAATAATGAGCTAGAACTCAGGCGAAACGAAACCGAATAGGGAAATTAAACTAAAAAACATGATTGTGACAACTGTCTCCTTTGATCAAAAATCTATTGAATTGCAGTCTTTATAGAAATAAAATAAATGTTGTTCACTTGCAAAAATTGTAAAGTTTGTTTCAGAATGCACAGCTAATTTTGAATAGCTATCCATAAACAAAGAAGCTTTTTAGAAACAGATAGTTAGGTTACAACATTTATCAGCAGGGGTTAATGGGGTCATGATAACCAGACAAACCTTGACTACTTGTATTCTTTAAGAAATCTTATAACGTAGCTTTCAGTGTATTCAACTTTACCAGGAAGATAAAGTTTGTTTTGGCTGTACATCAACTCTAGAAGAGCAGACCGGTACTCAATACTATTGATGAATATTCAGTGCATGCATAAACTCATTCTATCATTCAATTCCATGCAACAGTATATGTAAGAACAGAAATTAGTTCTGCGTGTGTTTCCTGAATTAAGCCTTTTTTATATTGTCTCTATAGGTCTGTTCTCTTCCTGCTATCACGTTGTTAATGGCCTTGTAAACCCATTACAACTAATTATGATCTCAAAATCTATATGTACATCAATGTGATTCAGTTACCCATTATCAGCTGGTCAGAGCTTCCCCCAAAAAAACTAAAAAACAATTTTGTATCCAGGGTAACCCACTGCTAAATAAATGGAGGATGGGTTTTTCTTTACCAGCATCCTCCCATCCCTCTGTGCTATTTTGGCAGGCTTTATAGAAGAAGACTACTGATTGTGGACAGAAGACCAGCATATAATTTGGTCAAGATGCACTACATATCAAGCTGACACCAGAATCAGAAACATGATGGAATGCAAATAATGCAATTGTTTCTGCAATAACAATGATGTTAGTTCACAAAAATGACACATTCAATATCTGGACAATATTTCATTTAAAATATACAGCACATTTAGGTATGTCATAGACTTTTATCTGTTTTTATGACTCACTTTGTTTGGCTGAGGTGTTGATTATGTTGTTAAGTTAATAAAATTAAAAATTTGACTGATCAAATGTCTTTGCCATTTCTATACTGACTAAAACATCTATGCAAAGTAAATCAAGAGCTCCTTTGTTTAAAAGCTCTCTCTTTCTTTCACACTCTATCTGTTTCAGCAAAGCTTGTTGATGTGACTGTTTTGATTACAATATTGTAATTCAAGTACTTAAATAGTATATGTAAAAATAATAATATGTAACAAATTAATGTGCTCATGACGCATATGTTGATAAGTGGTATATGTGCTGTCAGGCAGACCAATACAAAAGCACTCTCAGATAGAGATGGAGACACACACACACACACACACACACACACACACATCCACCTTAAGAGAAAATTAAATGACCTCAAGCATGATTCTTGCTGCTACTAGACAAGCATTTGTCATACTCAGACAGTTCTTCCAGTAACACTTCAAGAATCACTGTAACACACAAACACTAGCACAAATCTTAACACTTTTAGGTATCCTGCTGCGATTACAAACTTGACTGTAATGCTTTGGGTTTTTGCTCCCTGAGTGAGTTCTTCAGAAAAGAGTATATAATCTATGACACTGTTTATAGGTAAAGAAATTAATTAAGGAAAGAACAGTTTCTAGGTGATTGTACAGAAAAGGAGGGGTGAAATTACAGCGCGTAATGTTCGTTCATTTGAGAGTCGCCGCCCCACAAAAAGAAAAAAGAAAAAAAGAATTCATGTTTTTTCTTCCATTCTTCTGGGTAGACATTAGGACCGCGCAGACTCAACGGCTGGAGCATTAAATTACTCCAGTATACATACCCTAAACAACGGGGAACGGGGGATCAACCCGGAGGCTGTCTAACCGTCGACTTTTTGCACTTTTGATCCAAAGGAACCGTGGTGAATGGAGTTTACGAATCCCTTTCTTCAACATAAAGCACGTTTTATCCACTTGAATCTTATCTTCTCTGGCCGAAGAAAGTGTGTGGCTCACTTTTTGGTTTTCCTGTTGAGGAGAACCCTCTGTTGATTCCCCTGTGCGCCCTCTCGGTTCTCCATTCGCCAGACGCGGAGCAGAGCCGCATCACCATCATCATCAGCAGCAGCGCTCGTGCTGCCTTCTGTGCCCAGCTATCCCACCACCATGAATTCGGATATTAACATGTACTTGGGGCGAGAGAAAACGGGGATCATGCGAAAGAGAGCCTTGTTACTCAGGAAAGGCTGCAGTTTCGAAATAACGAGGTGAGTTGATGTATGGGGAAAGGGTTTTTATATAGGGACTGAGCATTTTGAGAGCACCGCATCATCCGGTTACCGGATGGTGGGGTTGTAAATTATCACAGCAGTGCGTAGGGCATCTGAGATTGACATGTTTTGCTCAAGTGTGAGGGTTTGGACTAGCTTTCATGGGGATTTGGCATAGACCACCATCATATTAATGGGTCTTACGGCTGTCGCTAGGGATCTCAGAGTCAACAAAGCTTTATTGGCATGATTGTCAGCATATATTGCCAAAGCAGATATGCAGCACTCAAAGTATTGAAGTAAGAGAATACTGATAATACAGAAAATAAATGAGAGTAGGGAACATAAATCCAGAGTAGAAAATAAAAAGGAGGGAACATTGAATACAAAGGGAATGAACACACACACACTCATACATATGTGTGTGTGTGAGTGTGTATGTATATATGTATATATATATATATATATATATATATATATATATATATATATATATATATATATATATATATATATATATATATATATGTATATATATATATACACATACACACACACACACACACACACACACACACACTACACCGTGTGTGTGTGTGTGTGTGTGTGTGTGTGTGTGTGTGTGTGTGTGTGTGTGTGTGTGTGTGTTCATTCCCTTAATGTCAATTAATAGGTGTGTGTGTTAGGTATGTGTGTATATATCTATCTATCTATCTATCTATCTATACCTATCTATATCTATCTATCTATCTATCTATATATATATATATATATATATATATATAGTTTAGATGGGAGTCATGGTCCATTAAACGCTGAGACATCAGCATCTAACTGCAATAACCCACTTTTACCATCGGGATTCCCCATGAACAGTCGTGAGGAGATCCCGGATTTCTGCAAAACAGGAGATCTAAAGGAGAGCTAGAGGCTATGGCTGAGAATTATTCCTTCCTATACATGTACATCTCGAGTATTGACCCGTTGTTGCATTTGTGAGAGTATTGAATTTTTAATGTTGTTTTCCATTTCTGTCTGTTTAAGTGAAAGGATAAAATGATGATATCAGTGTTAAAGCTTATGCTCTGTAATGGTTCTGCATCGGCGTCAGATGCACCAACACAAGCACTGGTGGTTCAGCACATGAAGGTAGTATGTCTAAAGCCGAAATGCATAGAAAGGGAAGAGGTCACACCCCATTTTGGCCTATCGCCTGTGTTAGGATCCAGTGGACATCATGTAGACTCTGGTGTTATACTGAGACAATACTGTATTGTCCATTTCTACCGAATCTCAGGATATTTTGCAATGAGAGACTCTGTATGTACAGTAGCTTTACACAAGTTCTTCAACTCTGCATAGGTCTTTTATTAAGTTGCTCTTTGTCAAGTAAAAGTTTATCACAACACTGTACCCATATGAAATATAATTTTAATTGATTAGTAAACATATAATTAAGGGTGTCCAATATTGACAATTATTAGAATATTGACATTTTCTGGGATTTTGTTGATAACAATGATCAGACGTTATTTTGTAGAGTGTGCTTTTGAGCTGGTAAACCTTGGCAGATTTAGCATTCACATGGACAGCTGACTCCTAAAGTTTTTGCAATGTAAATCAATGACTGACACAGACTGTGTAATGCAGCTCAGAGGGGCCTTCAATGCATTTAATCTGCTGTTACAAATGCATAAATAATGTTTTGGTGTTTTAAAAAATAAAACATTGGCAAGAAATGAAATTATTTTAAAATTTAAACAATACTTAAAATATAAAACCATCAGTAGTTGGAGGCAAGTTAAACTTAATGAGCGAATCATTGAGTCATTAATTCAACCGATTCATTTGAATCGAGGAACGAAACTTTGTTGCACAAAGACACAAAATGTCTCAGGTTACGCATGTAACCTTAGTTTCCTGAAGAGGGAACGAGACGCTGCGTCGCACGCTAATGGAATGCCTTGATGATAGTCTCGTGAAGCACTATGTAAAATGATCCTCATTGTATGGGCACGGACCCTCAATGGAGATGGGAATCTGGCTGACTCATAAGCCAGAGAGATTGCCTCGACTATCCATCTGCTTAGAGTAGGTTTAGATGCTGGGGGTCCCGAAGCAAATGAACAGTTGGTCTGTTTTACGCCAAGGAGAAGACCTGTGGATGTAAGCATTTAGTGCTCGCACTGTACAGACCTTGTTCTTAAGCTCCTGGTCCTGGTCACTGAACGGGGGATGACAGAAAGCCTGCAGCATGATAGACTATGCCACATTAGTGGGCACTTTAGGAACATAGCCTTGTAAGACAAATGCAAGACAGGGGAGGCTACAGATAGCGCCTTTTGATCCCCTATTTTCTTAAGTGAAGTTTACATTTACATTTATGCATTTGGCAGACGCTTTTATCCAAAGCGACTTACATTGCATTCAAGGAACACATTGAATCAGTTCTTGCTTTCCCTGGGTTCGAACCCATGACCAATCTACTGATTGAGCTACAGGAAAGCTAATGAAGTAATGGTTAAAAGAAAAAAAGTCTTCAGAGAGAGGAACTCAAGGGGAACCTCCTCAATAGACTCAAAGTGTGCCTGGGACAGACTCTGGAGGACCAGGGATAAGTCTCAAGCAGGAACCTTGGTTTGTACTCCAGGCCTCAGCCTTATGGTACCACTGAGGAAACTAGGGGGTCCCTGCCAATAGACATACCACCCAGAGGTACATGGTAAGCGGCTATGGCAGCCACGTAAACCTTCAAGGTGGACAGGGACAGGCCAGCAGCGAATCTTTCCTGCAAGAACTCCAGCACGTTGCCAATCTGACAGGTAACTGGGTTCACCTGCTTCTCCAAGAACTGAAGTGTCTCCACTTCTGGGCATACAGTTTCCTCGTGGAGGGAGCTCTGGAGTGGAGGATGTTCTCGACAACCCATCAAGCCCATTGCCTGGGACAGAAGGTCCTCCCTGACTGGAATCTGCTAGTGGACTCTGTCTAGAAGGGACATTAGATCCATAAACTACACCCTGCCAGGCCAGTGTGGAGCAATAAGTGTGAGATTGACCTTGTTCCGGTGAACTCACTTCATAATTCCCAGGAGCAGAGCAATTGGGGGGAAAGTGAACCATGGTATCTAGACTGAGCGGGGATGGATGAGTGAGGGAAAACCATAGAGGACAATGTGTCAATTCTACGGACATGAACAGGTCTACTTGTGCTCGGCCGTATCTCAACCAAATCTGTTCCACCACCTCAGGGTGGAGCCTCCATTGCCTGGGCCTCAGCCCTTGCCTCGACTATTTTGGGTCCCAGGGATGTGAACTGCCCGTAGATAGAGCAGTCTCCCTTGAGACCAAAGGAGGATCTGCCACACCAGTTTGTATAGTGGTCGCGAGCGTAGACCCCCTGATGATTTATATAGGAGACCATCATTGTGCTGTCTGGACATGGTGGCCCCTGATGTCTGGGAAGAATGCCTGAAGCTCCCTCCAAACAGCCATCATCTCTAGCAGGTTTATGTGCCAGGACAATTGGTGCTTGTGCCACATACCTTGGGCAGAGCAGTCCCGTCGATAGAATTGCATGTCGACAAGTAGCTCCCAATATGGGTCCTTGAGACAGAAACCAGGGTTTTTCCACATATCCAAGGCACGTAAGCATCACTCTGGGAAAGCGAGTCACTACCCCGAGGAGCTCCTCATATGCTGGATTATACACCAATTATTCAAACTTTGTGACATGGTGCATTATCCTGCTGGAAGTAATCATCAGAGAATGGGTACATGGTGGTCATAAAGGGATGAGAAACAATGCTCTGTCAGGCTGTGGCATTTAAACGATGCCCAATTGGCACTAAGAGGCCTATAGTGTGCCAAGAAAATATCCCCACACCATTACACCACCACCACCAGCCTGCCCACAGTGGTAACAAGGCATGATGGATCCATGTTCTCATTCTGTTTGTCAAATTCTGACTCTACCATCTGAATGTTTCAACAGAAATCGAGACTGTCGTCATTTACTCACCCTCAGGTTATTCCAAACCTTTTACCTTCTTCTATGTTCAGCATAAGAGTAAATGATGACAAGTCTTCAACTGTCCAATTTTGGTGAGTTCGTGCAAATTGTAGCCTCTTTTTCATATTTGTAGTGGAGATGAGTGGTACATAGTGGGGTCTTCTGTTGTTGTAGCCCATCCGCCTCAAGGTTGTGCGTGTTGTGGCTTCACGAATGCTTTGCTGCATACCTTGGTTGTAACGAGTGGTTATTTCAGTCAAAGTTGCTCTTCTATCAGCTTGAATCAGTCAGCCCATTCTCCTCTGACCTCTAGCATCAACAAGGCATTTTTGTCAACACAGGACTGCGGCATACTGGATGTTTTCCCTTTTCACACCATTCTTTGTAAAGCCTAGAAATGGTTGTGTGTGAAAATCTCAGTAAGTGAGCAGATTGTAAAATACTCAGACCAGCCCGTCTGGAACCAACAACCATGCCACGCTCAAAATTGCTTAAATAACCTTTCTTTCCCATTCTGACATTCAGTTTGGGCTTCAGGAGATTGTCTTGACCACGACCACACCCCTAAATGCATTGAAGCAACTGCCATGTGATTGGTTGATTAGATAACTGCATTAATGAGAAATTGAACAGGTTTTCTTAATAATACTTAAGGTTAGTGTAGAGCAAAACAGGCAAAACTGTGTCTAAAATTCAAGTCACTTAATTGTTTATTAAACACAAAATCAAATCATATTTGCAATCGTTCCAGTATTTGGAAAAACACTGCACTCTTTGTGTGATTGCTTAATAATATAAATATAGCTTAAAAGACAAAATACGCATACAGGTTTGGTCATACAATTTTTACAACATTTTATTAGAGTAAATAACACAGTTAGAGCGTATTCTAACCTAAATTGAAAATGCTTCATCACACAGTGAATGCGCTCTCTCTGCGTGTTTTTGCAAAGTGAGGGACATACTTGATAATGTCAATTTGCTTATTTTGTCTATGATAACATCAATTATGATATTATCATAGAAGTAAAATGGTTAACAGTTCTGGTCATCAAATTTAGCCAGTGGAGCGATGTTTGTACCACTCATTTTGTCCATGTTTGTGAATTTTCAGAGACCCTTTCTGCTGGTTACATAATTACACAAGTATGTGGTGACAAATTACTGTTTTACTGAATCATTCATTCCAAATAATTTCATTCAAATCACCGATTCATGCAGGAACAAAACAAGTGACTGCCTTTATGAGCAAGTCATTGAATCATTTACTCTACTGAGTCTTTCATGACTGGCTGTATCTGCATTTTCATGCTTTGCTACTACATTGGTGTGAAAAAGAATTTGCCCCTTTCCTGATTTCTTATTTGTTTGCATATTTGTCTCCACTTAAATGTTTCAGATCATCAAACAAATGTAAATATTAGTCAAATATGACAAGTAAACACAAAATACAGATTTTAAATGAAGATTGTAATTATTAAGGGAAAACAAAATTCAAATCTACATTACCCTGTGTGAAAAATTTCTATAGATACACCAGGTCTGATGACTGCCACACCTGTTCTCAATCAAGAAATCACTGTGACACAGACAAAAGTGTATTGCTCAGATATACAATGGCTATTTCTACTGTGGCTAGTCTGGCTAAATTTTAAGTTATTATATTTGTGGTCCAAATGAGACAAACTGGCAATTGTTACAGAACTCAGAGGCACACAGACGAAGACGAATGACTAAAGCAAATATGTTTAATGACCGAAATTCAGGGTAGTGTGTAACACTTACAATAACCGACAAGGGAATGAACCAAAACAGGTATATATACACACATTAAATGAGGAAGCTAAACAAATAACAAAAAAATAAAACCTAACACCAACAAGATAAGTCCACAAAACATAAGATAGACAACACAATATTGTGTCTAAAATGTAAAAATGAACTTACTGTATATTGAACCAGTATAATATCAATTGCAGGGACTGCAGCAAGAATGCTTTTGGTCTGAATATATCGACTGTTATACTTGAAGCACTTGCAGGTAATTAGTTAAACAGAAACATTAAGTCTGTAAAGTGTTACCAAAATTAGCTTAATATCTTTAATGGGTTCCATGGAATGTACCTTATTTATATAAAAGCTACACAAATCCCTTCCCATATAAGCCACAAATTACATGCTCCCCAAACAAATAACAAATTACTCCTGTGGACAGACTTATTGTGCTTAGACAAGGACATTGATGATGAGGAGAATGCATCAGCCCCTAACGACATGTAGGCGAAAGACTCACTGCTTTCATTTTATTCCTCCATAATGTTCTATCATGAAGACAGTTTTTTCTCAAGTGGCAGAGTTTAGAGTTTAAGTGTTGAATGCTATACATAAACACACATGCACAGTGCTTTATGTCTATTTACAAAGAAGGTTTGGTGAAATGCAGTGAAACTGGTGAAGACTATTTACAATATATTGTCCATTATGGAGTTCTATGTATGTCTGTAACAGCTTTCTATTTTGCCTAATTTGCTACTTTTTTCTTTCTGTACTGAACACTGTTAATTACAAAATCCCTTTCTCTCTCTCTCTCTCTCTCTCTCACTAGATCCTTTCTGTTCTCATTCATGCACCATTTATTTTGCTCTCTTATCTACTTTCAAGCCTCTCTGTCAGGAATCAGTTGTAAACACCTCTAATGAGACTTTAATTTCCTCAACACTATAAATCATTCAAGGCACAAAAATACCTGTTGTTTATTTTTATCTTTTTCAGTCATTCAACAGTCAAACAAACTAAAAAAACTAAAAATATTCTGGTGTAAAACATTTTATGTCAATGATAGTATAAATTCTAGACTCCCACTTAATATTTAATAACGAGTTAATCAAATACTTTGTTCAAAGCAAGCATACTGTAATAGAATAATAGAGCCTCGTTGTGATCATAGAAAGTATAGCAGAGCCATTTTATAGCCATTTATTCCTTTTCACTAGAGGAAAGAGAATGAATGTATTCTTGTGGACTTGACAGTTGGTTTTGTGTTACCTAGTTCATTTGTAGTGTTGCCATAAAAAAAGCAGAAATAACAGTGGACTGCCCACATTCTCCATAGGAAAATACTAGAAAGTATTAATGTAGAGTGTTAATGTAGTTAAACACAAACCTCCTCATGCATGAATACATGCCATAACAAAAATAAATAAATACTGAATTTCAGAAGTTACAACGAAATTACAAAGAATATTTATATTTATTGAAATATTTGGTAACACTTGTAGTGTCATTGTTACATGTTTTACATGTACTTACTATAGTAATTAAACAAATAATTATAAATTGCTTATAATTGTAAGCAACTAGTCTTAAACCAAATTCGATCTCTAACACTTATTATATAGTGTTATTAGTTAATATTGCTCAGTATTTATTTGTGTAATTACACTGTGACAAAGACACCCTCAAATAAATTGTAACCAAATATTCATACCAAATTTATGCCTTAATTTTTTCCTCTGTCATTCTGAATTTTAGCACTCATTGCTAAGCAATCTACAGTTAATAAACAAGTTATCAAACACAAGCCTGCCTCCCCCTGAATTCTGTAGTTATTACTGAGAGAATGGTTAACATGAAACGAGAGTGAGAAAGTTCATGGCACCATTTAAACTGTTAGGGTGGAGATGACACTCTATGACTCACAGTGTCTTAAATTGTGTTTGAACGTGTGTGTATGTGTGTGTGTGTGTGTGTGTGTATGTATGTGTACTGAGCAGCTGAACACAAACGCATCCAGTAACCTGAGGCTGTACAGTATCTCATGAATCTCATTTGAATCATTTGGATTGTCCCTGCAAACTGCAAAGAGACTAAATAACTTCTAGCTATTTACAGCCATCTCTCTTTCGCTCTTTGGCTTCTGAGCAGCCAGCCCTGCAGTTTGTACCAATCTGATAATACTAGCACTACAGCTAACACTAATCACTCTCAGCTGTGCGGTCTGCATGTGCTCAAACACAACCTCCTCATTTGCAGAGAAAAATAGACGGAAATCAAGCAGAGGAATAAAAGAAAGAGTCCCGCTCTGATTACAGCCCTATGTAAACTTTCATTGCGCCCACATATGCTTCCATTTAAGGTTTAAAGACACATACCTACACATTAGTGTTTTTCGCTCCAGGAAGTCTCACTAGGAAAGACTCTTTCCAGTTATAGCAACTCTGGAACGCACCCAGTGTAGGATGGATGAAGCTTTTTGGAGTTAAGCCTTTGGCCAGACCAACTGGTGGTTAACTCCCCACTACAAAGGCATTCACACTGGTTGTGTGTAGCATAAATTTAGCGGTGTGATTATGTGTTAGAAAGGCTAGGGATCTTTAAATGGATTAACATTTAGTTTTTCTATAAGACTGATCAAAAAGGGTAAAAGACACAAAATGTAATCGCTGGAGGAAGTGCTCTATGCGTAATGCCCTCTCATATAATGTTATATGTAGGTAGGGCTATTTCATTAGACTGAATAGAGAGATAAAGGACATGTTTTTGTTTTTTTGTTCATATAGGTGTGTTAGAGCAGGCCTGAAATGGATCTCCTGAAGCAAGGTTGAGTTCCTGTCAGCTAGGCTATAAATGTACATATACAGTTTGCCCCACCTGGTGGTCAGTGACAACCACTTCTAACGATAAGGTTGTAATTAATAAAGCAACGTTTTACATTTTTTATCTTATTTCTGCAAATAAATAAATAAAAAGTATATAGTTTTTTGATCTCTTTTAAATATTTAGAGACATAGTTTTAGAATATTCAGATATTTTCTGTTACATATTTAACTATATGATAACAGCTTTTCAGCAGGCTAATTGCAGATACAGTATATCACATACATATGTATATGTACACGTATATACAGTATATTACATATATAAATATATATATTCAGTATTCTGACTCGTGCATATATATACATACACATGTATCTATGTGAAAGCAGCTACACTAATATATATATACATACATATATATATATATATATATGTGTATATATGTATATATATATATATATATATATATATATATATATGCACAAGTCAGAATACTACTTTTAGTGCAGCTGCTTTAAGGAGATAGTTAACATAAAAAGACATTTTTGTCATCATTTACTCTTACGCTGAACATAGAAGGTGGTAAAAGGTTTGGAACAATCTGAGGGTGAGTAAATGAACACAGAATTTTTATTTCTTTGGGTAGTTTAGGATATTTTCTATAATTCTTCCTAATGTGTATTTTTTTAATCAGATGGTCACTCACATAAATCTCAGAACTTACTGCTTTTGGACAAGTTATTGTCTTGACAGTAATGAATTAACTCTAAAACAAAGGGAGGAAGTAACTTAGATATAGATTTAGATAACTAGTCAATGGACATGTCTCATTACTAACTGTGGTTCTGCAATATACACATATAACCACTAGAGTACACAGTAGTCAAATATATGGAACTCATTGGCTTTTAAGACAAGAACCAGGTATCATAATTTGACTGTACTCTGCAGTCATATTTTTGGAGCGATGTGTAGTTGGCCCAAAGCATTTCAACAAAGAAAAGATGTAATTTGGTTTTCCAAAAGACCCATATTTTTTATACAAATGAAAGGTAAATTATGTGATATTTATTTACCTGCCAGGGGTCTTGTAGTACCATATACTGTATGTTACACATTGAGGCACAATACAGATGGTGGCTGGAAGTTTTGCTGTTAAGCAGCCAATCCATCCAAACTATAGTATTCCTTAAAGAACATGGAGCCATAGATTTAAAATATACTAAAACTAATATTTAATGAGATACTATTGCACTCTGTTCATCCAACTGCATTGATTTAAATAATAAAATAAGAGTTTGTGTATTTGTCACACTGGCCGTGTTAAGAATTTGTCTAATGCATTTGCAACAACACAAAAAAAGAATATTTGCTTTAGTACATTCCTCTTTCCTCAGGGAGAGTTTAGCCCTAACATCTGCCCTCAGTCTGATCTGCTCTAAAATGCCAGCAGCTCTGAAAATGTCACCCTGTCAGACACACCATGAAGACTGACCCCAGTCTTTATCATAATTAAAGGACATAACCTTTGTGCCACAGCTGGCCAGTTACAGATGTGCACTTATATACATGCATATTCACATGCACAAAGTCATGACTTTTTGTATCATCTACATCCAAGTTAAAAAGGGAAAAGGTTTATATCCTGTCTGGTCAGAAATGCTCTTTTCTTGTTCTTGTGTTCGGTTTTCTTCACTATTGTCAATACCTCCTGGGAAACGTATAGCTTTTCCACTCTGTCTTCTAATACTAACCTACGAACATCAACCTAAAACACAGGCAAAAAGACTATTGTACTGCCGGCCAGTACTCAACTGTAGTGACAACTACACAGACAATATGACATATAGACTTTGTCATTTATGGATGACACAGAGAGTTCTTTTGCTTTTTGAGTGACTTTTTTACAAAATGTACATTAAAAACAGCCAAAAACTTTATGGGAAACTTTAGACACATTTAGATATACAAAGTCATTTTTTTTTAATTAATTGTGTATTTTCATCTCTAAAATGAACTCACTTTGGAGCCTTGACAGCACGTGACTTAATGTGTCATAGAACAATTGGGCAATAGGCAGTGGCATCTGACCTTTGGTTGTAGAATGGATAACATCTTCCAAACTGGCTTTGCAAGTTGTGGTGTTATGTTTATTTTGTGTGTGTGTGTGTGTGTGTGTGTGTGTGTGTGTGTGTGTGTGTGTGTGTGTGTGTGTGTGTGTGTGTGTGTGTGTGTGTGTGTGTGTGTGATAACTCTCATATATGATGGGTTTGGTTGAATTAGTTAGCAATGCAATAAAGCACTTCATACTGTTTGATCACCTTTAGGTTTAGCATGCAGTATATAAGTCGCAATATTAAGTTAATGTAGTATAAATAACGGATGAATCTTATGTAGGATGCGTTTATAACCCACAGAACTTAATTTTTCCGGTGATCATCTTAAGCTTCAGTGTGCGATCAAACAGCAATGCACATCGTTACTGTGATTGGGACTGTCATATACATAGCAGTATTATTGTATACACTATTCTAAAAAAAGTTGTTGAGGTTGTTGTACATTGCTGTGTTTCAGCCAACATTGTGTTAATTGACCTTAACAAAGCGCTTCAGTTGGCAGGTGTTCATTGTCTTTAGCTTCAGCAACTCAAACAGCAATGACGTTATTTGAAACAGTAACATTAAGATGTTAAAAGTGTTACATTGATGTGTTATTATTAATAGCTAGCACTTTTATTGTTCTCGTATTATTTTCATCAACAACATGGTTTGATTAAAATAATTTGCTTATTGTTCATAGTGAGGCGATTTATTCATTTAAATTTCATTTATCCATTCCACATGTATTTTGTTTCTAATAAGTCCAACGACTTGTTTGTGTCACCTATTTTTTGTTTTAGTTTTTTTTGTTAGACAATTATTATTTTTCATAATACTTTACAGGAAGGTATAATTTGTTAATGCATTACCTAACATGAACTAATAGATAGCAATAACCTTTGTGTCGCGGTTGTAGTGTGAAGAATGACCACCTAGAACAGGGGTGGGCAAACTACGGCCTCCGGGCCATATCCGGCCCGAACTTGCCGAACCTGTATTAAACCTCCTTCATTTTACATTTCCCTGTAATGTCACTCTGTTGCGGCTGCAAGCGGCAGTGGCGCTGAAGCTGTGGTGGAGAGTAGGCGTGTGTCGCAAACCCCTCTACACCCCCCTTGGCGTTAATTCCTTGTGTCGCAAACCCCTCTACACCCCCCTATGGTGTTAATTCCGTGCTAAAAAGGAACGAGCGCAAAACTGATGTTTGCGCGCGCGTAAATTACATCCGCGAGCGGAAAACAGAACTACACATAAATACGGGTACCCACAAGCTCATTTTAATCACTCGCGCGCGCGACATCTAATCTGCGTGTGCGCAAACATTCGCCCGCTCTCGACTGCTGTTTTTGCTCGCGCGAGCACTTTTATTTTTGTCAGTCGTGGGGCGGGGCTTGCTCTTGTAATATTAACATCAAACTTCATTGGTTAGTTCCCTTTTTTCCAGAGGTCAGTTGTGATTGGACGCCTGTGATTGTCAATCTAGAGCTGAGGCAAATATACGATTCAGTCACATTGCATATTATGGTTTTTCTGTCGATTAAATTGTATTAATATTGTTCTGTTGTAATTTCACATGTCCCAGTCGAGTGATTTAAGACCAAACTACAGTGGGACCTCGGTTTACGAGCGACTCGGTTTACGAGAAAATCGGTGTACGAGCATGGAGGGTCAAAACGGTGTACGAGCATTGTATCGAAGTGCGAGCAAATTTTTCCCTCACCCACGCGCATTTTTGTCCTAACGCTCAGCATCTTCGCGGGCATTTTTACTGGAAATATCCTAATAACAGCCTCTCATAACAGTCCCGCAGTTCCAACCCCTTTATCACCCCTTAAATCATTCATTCTCTCAGCCTCGCTCTATTTGGCTGCATGATTCACCACAGTGATACTTTTAGAAGTGATAACATTAATTAATTGTGATCGCTATTGTTCACGTAGTGAAATATATATGTGGTTCATGAATTAATTGTCTCCTCACTCCTCATTTCTTATAAGTAAATGCACAGGTACGACCCTCACCCCGGCCCCTCTGTCAATTTTAAGAAACCAATGTGGCCCGCGAGACAAATAGTTTGCCCACCCCTGACCTAGAAAGAAGGAAATAACACAGAAGGAACTCTTAATGACAACACTCCTGACATGGTTCCACAACAAAATGCACAAGCGGTGTATGGAAAACCACAGGCATAGACTGAGGGAAACATAAGGATTATATTCACTGGGGATGATGAGGGAATGAGACACACCTGACAAGACTAATAAAGTGATTGATGACTGAGATGACAATAGGAGAGCACATAGGGAAGCAGGAAGTAAACTGACAGAACAGATCTGAAACACTTGTCATGTTAATGTTAGTTAATAAAATATCTGTGGTCATGTTAGTTCACATGGTCATCTTCATGTTCATGGTTCAGTAACTCATGCTAACAAAATTAAACCTTAAGGTGTAAACATTTGTTTTATTATAAAGAAAGTTGGCCATAGGAGTGTACAATTAATTTTAAAGGTTATAAGGTATCTTACACTGGTTCAAACTAGGCTACGTAATTTAGATTTATTGGTTATCGGATCAGCCAAAAGTTTCATATCGGTGTATCCCTAATATTCACATGTGAATTCCAAATTTAATATTGTAGCAATGGAAAAATTGAATTTTAGCACTAAGACCTTTTTACTACATTTCAGATAGAGAAAATGCATTTGAATGTGTGTGAAGTTTCAAACTATTTGCCAAAAATAATTTATCCTAATAGGAATTATGAATTTACCCTAATAGTCAGTTATAAATGATAGCACCCAAAAAAGTCAAAGGTTAGATGTATAAAACTAAGCCTGAAAATGATTTTAGTCTTAAATATAGTCTTTTTTTTTCTAACTGTGTTTTCACAATTAGTCCAACAGAGGGTTATCATGTGTACACTGTCATATTTACACTCAGAATTTCTAAATTCTATTTCTAAATTACTTGATAAATGTTAACTAAATAAGGAAAAATAACTCTATAGAAAAATAATGCAAATAAATAATATATACGTACAATATATGTATATACAATGCAATTATATTCCTGTATTAATGAAATATAATTAATACAATATTATTATCTTATTTTTCTTAGGATGTTTATAGGCTATGCATATGTATATTTTTTATTTTACTAAAAGAAAAGAGTCCTAATGAATTTTGATGACTTTGTAATGTTTTTATTGAGCTTTTTACATTTAGAAAATGATTGGAATACTCAGTATGACACGGAGTGAAAGTGTTTTTTTTTATAGTGTAAAATGCTGATTTTGTGTAGTATGATGTCAGTGAGGGTGATTTACATCAAGGCTGATCTATGTGGGAAAAAGATCATGCTGTGCTTAAGTCTGTACTTGGCAAGCAAACACACAATATGTTCATGTGATTTTGGGCCCACTCGATCTTTGCTCTTCAAGGTGTGTGTGTGTGAGAGAGAGAGAGAGAGAGAGAGAGAGAGAGAGAGCCTAGGATCAGTGGTGTGGTATTACAGGATTTTCTAATCAACACATTTCTAGTTCTCAGGTACACAGACAACAACAAATACTCTGCAGAATTTTGCCAGACGGTTATACCACGGTGTCACTCTATGGGCCTACTTTTATTTACAAAAAAAAAGAACAGTTGGGATGGTAACAGTGAAAGGGTTTAAGTCGACTTACGAGGATCTTGTAGATGAGCAATGAGGATTTTAATCATTTTTTTGTTGTTTTAACGATTGGTATCTTTACTTTTGCAAGGATTTCAACTTTGCCATTTTGAGCGTTTTTTTCCTGCATCCCCCAGAAGTCAAGACTCGCCCATGATCTGCTTAAAATATCAGAACACTGATAGGTAAGGGGTTTTTTCAAGGTTCTTTTTTGACATCTTTCACTTTAGCTGAACAGATCTAATTTTTGAATGTTGTCATATGCATAAACATATGAAAGTTCTACATCTGTCTATGCAAATACAAATTCAGTGTGTATGGAAATAATAGAAGTGTATTTTCATATAGATTATTTATTTTCAAGACATGTACTTGGATCAGTGTTTTGCAACAAGAAGAAACCAGGGGTAGCTGTACTTTCCCAGTCATCTGATATTTTTGAAAAGACCTACGATTAGTTCTTATCGTCTGCAGGTTGTTGCTGCAAAACATTTGAACTGACGCAAGGTATCTTCTGGCTTATCAAAAGGGTCAAATTGTAGACAACGGGGAATTGTCAAGGATGCCAAGTTACAGTAGCACATATGATATATGTTGAGGCACAATAGAAATGTTGGCTAGAAGCTTTGCTGTTGAGCTGATATTGCCTCAAGTGGCGCAGGGGAAATTGCTGTCCTATGTTGTTGTGTGATCACATCTGTGCTGATACTCCACTCTCTTACTTGTGTGATATGGTTTCATATTATAACATAACAAAGTCTACTATTATTCAAGGCCATATCATACATTTTTGTGTTAATGTTACTAAAGCATTTTGCAATAACAATACTTTTTCATTTTATAATACAGTGTATTATTAACTATAGTAAATGTAACATTTTAGTATATTAAAATATGAGGGGCTTTTACTACCTTTACCGAAAAGGTAGATCATATCAAAATTGCTTTGTCCTGTTGTGGGACAGTTCTTTAATATATACTGTACATTTGAGCGTATATATACAGTGTGTATATATATATATATATATATATATATATAACATTCCATACTTCATTAAGAAAGTTTCCGACCAAACTTCTGAATAGCGAACAGGTAGTTCTATTGTTGACATGTAAATGTAGGAGGGCAGGTGTGCACATTTGTTCAATTCAGTCATTGGACATTAGAAAGTTGAGGAGCCATTTTTCTATTGTCAATAAAGGAATGTTCAACATTCTTTTACAGTTTTAAAACATTAACAAAAGTGTGATAGTGTGTCCCCATTTAATTACATTTTGATGAAGTGTACTAAACATGTTGTGAAGAGATTAATGTGTTTGCTGCTGGTGTTTGTGCATGTGCAAATTATCCATATTTCAGTGAGATGGATTTGTTCGTTTTTTTGCTCACAAGATCCCCTCTTCCAGACATACTTTGAAATTTTGATCTGCTTCAGTATTCAATTGGTTCAATATTCCGACCACGCATGCAAAGCATAGCTCTTTACCAAGGACACAACTGCACAAACACAGTCCTGTCTAATGTTCTATTCAGCTGGAAGAGCCAATGTGAGATGAATGCTGTTGTACTCTTCAATAATGTGCTGAATTTTTTTCAAAGATTGCCTGTTTTTAATGTGGCTACAGTGTACCTGTCTGTTGTTTAGTCATTAGCATTTGGATGTTGCATGTTTTGCTTTAGTTGAAAAAATACCACTATAGTCTAAACTATTAATATATTTATTTGTAGTGTGTGTGTGTGTGTGTGTGTGTGTGTGTGTGTGTGTGTGTGTGTGTGTGTGTGTGTGTGTGTGTGTGTGTGTGTGTGTGTGTGTGTGTGTGTGTGTGTGTGTGTGTGTGTGTGTGTGTGTGAATTTGAACCTGTAATTTGAACTCTTATGTTGACAATGAGGTGCTCAACCGCACATTTCATTTGGTGCTATAATACCCTGAAGCATCGAGACAATAGAGTTTAGGTTACAGACCCACACAAAAGGCTAAGCACACACAAATACACACACCTGAAGACAAACCATTTAGCACATATACAGCACATGCATGCTCAGCTAGATTTTATGTATAATTCTAATTGTAAATGTTTTGAATTTCTTCTGTTCGTCAGTTTACAGACAAAATGTGCAGTTCTGTTTTATAGCAACTATACATTGCTTAAAGTCCTTCAAAGTCCTTTATAAATTGATTAAATGAATAATTATTAATTATATTATATTGTCCTTAGCCTTCAAAATATCATCTTATAAAATATCACATAAAACACACATTCCAATGTTTCAATATAGGTTTCCAAATCTTTTCATTACCTTTCCCAGTCACTCCAATACTACCTGTGACGTCATCAGGGAGGGACTTAAATACCAGATACTCCACACACTTCTTATGTTACTTTTAGTGGTGGAGTCGGTTTACTGTGTGCCTCAGTTAATAACACTCTGTTCTGCTAGTAATAATTATGAAGAATAATAAACACTCTGAAATTAAATTTTTGCTCACTTCCTATTGAACATCTCAGGATTCTTAGATTCCTTAATATATGCAAGTCTTTCTCACGCTGACTCTCTAGCATTTAAACAGTTACATGCTCTTTGGTTGTATGATGAAAAGAACAGGCAAGTAGATGTGTCTGAGTGTGTGACATCACCAGACAGTGAGGGTGAGTCAAGAGAGAGCGAGATTAAATGAAAAGAAAAGGTTATTGTGTGAACAATGACCTCATTGCGCCCCTTACTTCTGTGCTAGACAGGGGGATTGTGGATAGACCTGGGGTAGTGTAAAAAAGAATGAAGGTTATGAGATCATAAAATCAAAAAACATTGTCTAGTAGCATAAACAGCAGAAGGAATACTTTTCATTAGTGGTTGGTGTTCTCAGTCTGTTTTGTGAATGCAAAGTGTGTAGTGTCCTTGCAGATGTCAAAACATGCATACATTCACATCTCTGATCCAAATACATATGGCTAGAGCGTTAGCCATATGTGTTTGCATGTGAGATGTGAATGTATGCTTTTGAAATAAAAACCAGTGGAAAAATTACGGTTCAACACACCATAGGAAGTGACTGTGTAAATGCCTAAAAAAATTATGTTGACAGCAAAACTAACAAACATGGAAGGAAATTTTGCTAATAAAAAGATTCAGTATTTCAGTGAATGGACAGTATGCTCAGTATTTCAGTGAATGGACTCAATTAGTAATAGGCTTTCACCCTTTAAATCACTTTGCTAAAAAGGCAATTAAATATTCCAATTAAAATATATTTCATCAAGTGTTTCTGTGTGTGTGTGTGTATGAGTGTGCATGAGAGAGAGAGAGAGAGAGAGAGAGAGAGAGAGAGAGAGAGAGAGAGAGAGAAAGAAATGGGAAAAACCTGCATTGTCTATGTCTACACATTAAACTCCAAGATCCTTTTCAGATCAAAGATTTGACTATGAAAAAAATTAATTACTTTATTTATAGTAAAATAACATATTTATTTAATTAACAGCAAAACATAGCCTATGCTGTCAGGACCACTATAGTCATAGATGATTGACAATTAGCGTACAGTTTGTTTTAATAGGCTTCCATCTAAGTTAGCCTACTTGTAAGTCGTTATAGTATGCGAATTCACAGTAAGAACCATTACATTTATTTGGATAATATATATATATATATATATATATATATATATATATATATATATATATATATATATATATATATATATATATATATATATATATATATATATATATATATATATATATATTATTTTTTTTATTAGCCATGTTGTTTGCATTGGAGTGTTATGTTGCTTTTATGTTATTTGATCTATATCATTAATTTAGTGCAACGTATATTACCCTGATGATGTGTTTTGTCCGTTGCTGTTTAATATGCTACTTCAAAATGTTCTCGTCTTTTATCATTTTGCAACGGGTCTACTGCTTTAGCAACGCAAAGAGAAAATGCGGTTGACAAGCTCCCCACCTGACTTTCTCGATCACGAGCACGGCGCGCGGCCGTGAGGGGACTCCAGTCCATGAGAATCTGTTTCTTGAATGTTCAGTTACGCGCGAGGTGTGTCCTGTGTCTCCATATGAATCTAACCACTGCGTCCATCAAGTGCATTAAGAAAGGGACCGGCAGAAACGCGCAACCTCCAGCCTAAAAATGCAACACAATGAAGGGACACAGCAGCAGGCGCAGCTGTAGGGGAAACGATGGTTACTAATCGGTCTCTTTGAAAGAGAAGACTAAGAAGAAGAAGAAATAAGGCGAGGGACAGAAGAACTTGGACTGCGGGAGAGAATAACATCGCATGGGGCCATGAGCGCTGCAGACCCTGCAGCGAACAAACTGTTGAGTTTCAACCAACGGTAAAGCATTTAGTTACTGTATTTCATGTGTATAGATATTGATATGTAAAATTAGATATTTCAAAACAGATGTCGGTTTGTGGAGGTTATTCTAACTCGGTCAATGCAGCAGTGTCGGGGGTTATACTTAACAAATCTCATTTCAACGTGCAACAAGCGGCGCCCTCCCAGGAGTGATCAATCAACATATTAGATGCGGATATTGGAACTGCAGTCATAGATTTTTCTTTTTACAAACTGATATTTTTATTTTGCTAAATGTGTGTGTGTCTTAATAATGTTGGGGTATAGTAATCTTAAAGGGACACTTAACCTAAAAACGAAAATTCTGTCATAATTAGCTACTCACCCACACATTGTTCCAAACACTGTATGACAACAATCCCCCCTACCCTCCTCTCATTCATTAATCACTCACTTTCTTTGTATGGAAATATGCAGTGAAAGTAAGCGGTGACTGAGCTAATCTTGTTTAACATACATTGTGTTCAGAAGTAATATACAGTTTTAAACCTGCGAGAGAGACTATATTACAACATTTTCATTTTCTGTGAACTGTCCCTTTAAATGAAGCTGCGCTCTTATTTCTCTTCAGCTCCGCAGTAATATTTATACATAGTCCACAAGTCTTTCCATCGCAAGAGTTAGGATTAAATTCAGGTGGGATAGAGGAAACCGCCACTGTTTTTCTTAACCTATAGGATACAGTCCTGATGAAACACAATGTTTTAGACTGTCCCACTGTGTAGTGGGATATACTGGTACGGAAAAACGGTAAATTATTCATGCGCATGCCTCGGTAGAATGGACATCCATGCGCAACAATGACTGGTGTCACCGTAAACATGATGTTTTATCTGATTAAAATGAACGTAAGTTGAGCGACGTAAATATTGATTATTTTTAAGACGGTATATATTGTATTACTTGTCATGTAAAAGTGTGATAGTAAGGCATTCGCAATCATAGCAGGTGTTTTTTTTTCCTGAACACCGCAGCGAATCTGCGGTAATTTGAGGTTATTATGATGTCACTCGGCAATTATTTACATGAAAACAATGTAATCTGCAATGAGCAAAAGACGAAAAAAAGCACATATCCACCTGTTGATATGTTCCAGCTAAATGCAACAGAAATGTATTACACATATTTTACAGTAACATTATTTTTTACAAAACAAACCTACACACATAATACTTAAACACAGGTTGACAGATCATGTGTCAATGTAACAATACAACACATAGGCCGCTTCGAACTATCCATATAATTCATATACTGTTCACTCACATTTCAGCTAGCCTGCTACGGAATTGTCACACAAATCCCAGAAAAATATTTCAAGTTGTGTATCAGCAATGTGTACATCTTTCAGTTAAAATGTGACTTTATCTTACGTTCTTTCTCTCCAAAACTGTATGTGTTTATCTCTGCTACCCAGATTTATCACACATATTGTGTTAGTGTTGGCTTGATTATATTAATCTGTTTTTATAATGGCATTGCTTTTTTCTACAGCAGTGTTGACGCATAATCAAGCATAGTTAGTTAGTTCTGGCAGGTCATGTTTGTCAAGCTCGCATCAGGTGACTCAGCTGATCCACGTCAATTCATAGGAACACAACGCCTATCACAGCATCCCTATATAAGGTTTGTTCAGTATTATCAGCCACTCTATTATGTTTCATCCCCAGCTCCTCCTATCGCACAAATTTTCTCAGATTGTGTTATTACATTCAATTATTGTCATTAAGAACATTAATTATATCACAATACCATGGTTCTGTTCTGTTTATGCTAATTGGGGTTATCGCTGCTCTCCCTGCTCTCATCCATGCTTGGCTGCACGGATGGGCAGGGAGTTCTTGCCCAGAACAGAACCACACGCCAGGCCAAACTGTACGCTAATTGTCAATCATCTATGACTATAGTGGTCCTGACAGATATAAAGTTTTGTTTTTAATGATTCTGATGTCAGATGTTTGTTGTCAGACTGTCTGTGGCAGCTTCACTTGTAACCTTTTCTTCGGTCATGTGGCAGAGATGCGTGGTCTGAAAATGTCAGAGGCATTGAGCTCTGTATCATTGGAAACAAGATATTATGCCAGATCATTATCACTATATTATACTATAACAGAAGTGATTACTGTGAACAAACTTGACCGTATATGGTTTCTCGGTATCACCAGAGAGTAATGGCAATGCTAATTAAGTCATGGTGTTGCTGTCATCATTGTCATAATCGCAAACAAGGTCATTTGCCTGTGCACTACAGGATTTCTTTTCGTAAAAATCTTTCAGATTATTCTTTTTATCAACAGAACTATTCAATCATTTGTTTGAAGATAATACTGAAACAATGAGATGTTCTGCATCTTAAGATCTTTATGTCCTCAGCTGTTAATTGTTTTCTCCTCCAGGGTAGTGTTTCTGAATTTAGTAAAGCAGCTATCTTTCAGCCTTGAGCTACAGTAAATCATCTAATGATGAGCCACTCCTTTCTTTTTCTTGTTCTCCTGAATCACTTGTGCATTTGTCTTTAAATGCTCTTAGTCAAATCAGAAATGCTTCTAGTAACTGACTGTAATTCAACAGAGTTTCAGTCTGACAGGATTATGAGGCCATTTCTAAAGTCGACCTTTTATCTCATTTAATTTTTTTCCCCCTCTCACAATTAACCATCTACCTTCCCCCATCTGAGAGCCATTACATAGTGCATAGCAGAGGTGCATGGGAAATGAGGCATCTATGATTGAACTTCCCTTTCAAGGGAACTCGCGCTGCGTCGAACGCTTGGGGGAATCCTTGGATGATGTCCGCGCGAAGCACAATATGTAAACTTCCGGCGCGCGCGTGCGCGCGTGCGTGAGTGACAGGCGCAGATCGGTGACGTCACGAACCAGTTGATAAAAGAGCGCCGGAACCCGGAAGCGGCAGCTTTGTTTGTCTTCGCAAGCACAGTGTGAGAGTGTGTTGAGTGTGTTGGTTATTTTGAGAGAAAAACCCAGATCTAGTTTAAAAATCAGGGATCTCCCATATATATTTATATACAATATCTATGTTTATGGCGAACCAGGCATTTAAACAGTGCGCATCTCCTTGCCCTCGTTTCCTCTCGGGGGGAGATGAGCACTTGTTATGTGTAATGTGTCTGGGAGCGGAGCATGCTAGGTCAGCGCTCGTGAGTGCTGACTGTGATCACTGCAGCCAACTACCGCTGCGGGTGCTCCGCTCACGCCTGGCGGTTTTTGATTCTGAGACCGGCCAGGCTCGCGCTCCCCAGGGCTCGGGTCCCGCAGCAGCTGAGGCTCTGCGGCGATCTAGGTCATGGGGTTCGCAAATGGACCTGACGGCGGGGTCTGAGACCGGCGCTCCCCTATCTCAGCCCTTACCCGGTGGATCCAGTGCTTCATGCATGGTTTCGGAAGCACGCTCGAGGGCGGTTACTTCCGACCAAGCTGAAGCACCGGCACTGCAATTGTCTAGCTCCGAGGAGTTAGACGTTGCTAGTGTCGACGCGGAGAGTGAGGATTCGCCAACCTCCTCCCCAGCTTATGAGGAATTGCTCGAGGTGGTGACTCGCGCTGTGGCCACGTTAAGTATTGAGTGGCCAGCGGAAAGCACTGTCGTTCGTCCAAAGAGAAGCAAGTTGGATGAACGATTTCTGCCAGTGCGGGTCCCTCCCCCTCGCCGGGACCTGCCTTTTTTCCCGGATCTGCACACTGAGGTGTCTAGATCCTGGAAGAGGCCAGCCACCTCCAGAGTGTTTACGCCACAAAATAATATGTATGCCACTCTGGTTGGTGCGCGAGAGTATGGTTATGGCGCGATGCCGAAGGTGGAGGAGGCGCTTGCGAGCCACCTCTCTCCGCCCTCGGTGTCATCGCTTAAAGTCCCGGTGCTGCCCACTAAACCTATGCGGGTTACATCAGCTCATGTGGGCAGAGCATATTCTGCAGCTAGCCAGGCAGCGGCGTGTCTTCACACCACCGCCCTGCTTCAGGCTTACCAAGCAGAATTGTTGGGGGACCTCGATGAGGGCGGAGGCATTGGTCCACAGGCTGTGGCTGAGCTACGTAAAGCCACAGATCTGTCCCTACGGGCCACCAGGGAGACGGCTGCCTCTATTGGTCGTTCCATGGCAGCCTGTGTGGCCACGGAGAGGCACCTGTGGTTAAATTTGACGTCTCTAAAGGACAAGGAGAAAAATTTTATGTTGGACGCCCCTCTGTCGCCTTCTGGGCTTTTCGGCGATTCGGTGAAAACGGTCGTCGAGAAGTTCCAGGAGGCGGCAAAGCAGCAGGTGGCGTTCAATGTACTCCTGCCTCGCCGCCCTCAGCCTGGGGCTGTGAGCCAGCCACAGCCCCAGGCCTCCTCATATGTGCAGCGGGCCGCTCAAAGGCAGAGCGTCTCAACCCGCCAACCTCCCCAGAAAACCGGGGGGTCGGGCAGGCGCTCCCAGCCTCAGCCTTCGGGCAGGAGGACGGATCTGAGGACCGTCATCCTCGCCAAGAAGGCTACCTCGAAGAGGTCCTGACGCCAGACGCGCCGGGCCTCTTGGAGGCGACCCTCCTCAGTTGCCGCCCGTTACACCGGTTGCACTGAGGAGGTCGCCCCCTCCAAGGAGGGTCCTAGAGCATTCACTCCAGGTGTTCCCCAGAAAACCGGGCCCTGGCGGGTGTGCTACACAGACACCAGAGGCCAGCCTCGAGAGGCTGGTTCCCCTAGTAGAATTTCTGCCGGCATGGACATGTCTTCCAGAGGTTTCTCAGTGGGTCCTGCGAATTATAAAGAAAGGGTATTCGATCCAGTTTGGGTCTCGCCCGCCCAGGTTCAATGGGGTTCTACCCACGGTGGTGGACCCCGAGCAGGCTCTGGTAATGGAGCAGGAGGTAGATTCTCTACTGAGGAAAGGGGCCATAGAACATGTACCCCTCTCAAACAGGGAGTCAGGCTTTTACAGCCGCTACTTCCTCGTTCCAAAGAAGGATGGAGGACTGCGGCCCATCCTGGATTTGCGCCTTCTGAATCGCTCGGTCATGAAGCTAAAATTCAAGATGCTGACTTTGAAACAAATAGTGGCACAGATCAGGTCCGAGGACTGGTTCGTCACTATCGATCTGAAGGACGCATATTTTCATATTTCCATCCTTCCACAGCACAGGAAGTACCTCAGGTTCGCCTTTGGGGGGAAGGCGTACCAATATCAAGTACTTCCATTCGGCCTGGCTTTATCACCCCGCACTTTCACGAAATGCATGGACGCAGCGCTAACCCCGTTGCGCCTCCAAGGCATAAGAGTTTTGAATTACATCGACGACTGGCTGATTCTTGCCCAGTCGCCGCAGTTAGCGGTTCAGCATCGAGATGTTGTTCTCGCACACATGAGAGTGCTGGGGTTGAGGTTGAACGCAAAGAAGAGTGTGCTTTCTCCTCTTCAGAGAACCACCTTCCTAGGCGTGATATGGGACTCGGTTTCGATGAGGGCGCGGCTATCCCCCGCCCGCATCGATTCGATTCTGTCAACCGTGAAGAAAGTCAAAATAGGCCAGTCCATCACTGTAAAACACTTTCAGCGAGTGCTGGGCCTCATGGCAGCAGCTTCCAGCGTCATCCCGTTCGGGCTGCTACACATGAGGCCATTACAGTGGTGGCTCAGAACCAGAGGGTTTTCCCCGAGGGGCAACCCTTTCCGCACTATCAAGGTCACGCGGCGATGCCTACGTGCCTTGGATATGTGGAAGAAACCCTGGTTTCTGTCTCAAGGACCTGCGTTGGGAGCTCCTTGTCGACGCGTCATGCTATCGACGGATGCTTCCCTCACAGGTTGGGGAGCGGTCCTGAGGGATCGCTCTGCCCAGGGTCTGTGGCACAAACACCAGTTGTCCTGGCACATAAACCTGCTGGAGATGATGGCTGTTTGGAGGGCGCTTCAAGCGTTCCTCCCAGACCTCAGGGGCCATTATGTGGTTGTTCAGACCGACAGCACCACTGTGGTCTCCTATATAAATCGTCAGGGGGGTCTACGTTCGCGACCACTATACAAACTGGCGCGGCAGATCCTCCTCTGGTCCCAAGGGAGACTGCTCCATCTACGGGCAGTTCACATCCCTGGGACCCAGAATGTGGGAGCAGACGTCCTGTCGAGACAGGGGCCGAGGCCCGGGGAATGGAGGCTCCACCCAGAGGTGGTGGAGCAGATTTGGTTCAGATTCGGCCGGGCACAAGTAGATCTGTTCGCGTCCGAAGAATCAACGCATTGCCCTCTGTGGTATTCACTCCTGCATCCAGCCCCACTCGGGCTGGATGCCATGGTCCAGACATGGCCGAGGCTATGTCTGTACGCATTTCCCCCGATTGCTCTGCTCCCGGGAGTTCTGGAGAGAGTTCGCCGGGACAAGGTCCGTCTCACACTGGTTGCTCCGCGTTGGCCGGGCAGAGTGTGGTTTGCGGATCTTGTTTCCCTGCTGGACGGGGTCCCCTGGGAGATCCCAGTTCGAGTGGACCTCCTGTCTCAGGCAGCGGGCTCGATTCTTCACCCCTGCCCAGAACTTTGGAAACTGTGGGCTTGGCCTCTGAGGGGGCCCAGCTCATAGATTCTGGTCTCTCGACCGAGGTTGTTGAGACCATCCTCCACTCCAGAGCTCCCTCCACGAGGAAGCTGTACGCCCTGAAGTGGAGACTTTTCACTTCTTGGTGTAGCGAGAAGCAGGTGAACCCAGTTACCTGTCACATTGGCAAAGTGCTAGAGTTCCTGCAAGATAGATTCGCTGCAGGGTTGTCCCCGTCCACCCTGAAGGTTTACGTGGCTGCCATTGCGGCTTACCACGTACCTCTGGGTGGCGTGTCCATTGGCCGGGACCCCCTCGTCACACGCTTCCTCCGTGGTACCATTAGGCTGAGGCCTGCAGTCCAGACCAAGGTTCCTGCCTGGGACTTATCCCTGGTACTCCAGGGGTTGTCCCAGGCACCCTTTGAACCGTTGGATGAGGTTCCACTAAAGTTCCTCACTTTAAAAACCTTATTCTTGTTAGCTATAACATCGCTAAAGAGAATTGGGGATCTACAGGCGCTTTCTGTAGCTCCCTCTTGCCTTGAGTTTGCGCCTGGGATGGTGAAAGCCTTCCTCCATCCCAGGCCAGGCTATGTGCCCAAAGTGCCCACTCATGTGGCCAGGTCTATAGTACTGCAGGCCTTCTGCCCTCCCCCCTTCGGTGACCAGGACCAGGAATTTAAAAACAAGGTCTGTCCAGTGCAAGTGTCCACTGGACACTTATGTCTATAGGTCTGCCCCTTGGCGTAAGTCTGACCAGTTGTTTGTTTGCTTTGGGACCCCCAAGGGGGCCCCTGCATCCAAATCTACTTTAAGCAGGTGGATAGTTGAGGCTATCACCCTGGCTTACGAGTCGGCCGGATCCTCCTCGCCTCTGAGGGTCCGGGCCCACTCTACTAGGAGCGTGGCTGCCTCTAAGGCCCTTATATCTGGCGTGTCGTTATCTGATGTTTGTGATGCGGCAGGGTGGTCTTCCCCGCATACTTTTCTGAGGTTTTACCAGCTTGACCTCAACTCCGCTCCGGGAACACGGGTCCTCTCGTAGTGAGCTACGAGACACTCGTCGGCCTTCGTCACTGAGGTGGCGTTGGTATATCGTTCCCCAAGCGTTCGACGCAGCGCGAGTTCCCTTGAAAGGGAACGTCTCAGGTTACGTATGTAACCATAGTTCCCTGAAGAGGGAACGAGACGCTGCGTCTTTGGCCTCAGCTCCTCGCGCCTTCCGGGCTTGCTTCAGACAAACTCTAAGCTGCCGCTTCCGGGTTCCGGCGCTCTTTTATCAACTGGTTCGTGACGTCACCGATCTGCGCCTGTCACTCACGCACGCGCGCACGCGCGCGCCGGAAGTTTACATATTGTGCTTCGCGCGGACATCATCCAAGGATTCCCCCAAGCGTTCGACGCAGCGTCTCGTTCCCTCTTCAGGGAACTATGGTTACATACGTAACCTGAGACGTTCTCCTGAAGCTACATAATCAAAAAATGCATGTGCACTTGCAGTTTTAACATTGTTTATAACCATGACCACATGGGATCTGCAGAATTCAGTATTTAATTTATCATTTACGGTAATTTATTAAATATTTCTGATCATTTCGTAATGCTTTTATACAAAATAAGATTCATTAAACATTTTACCAGATTCAAATCCATAAAAAAATCAGCTCAAAAATGCAAACAATGTCTGCAGATTCCAACTGGTAATTACTTATCACCTTGTATGTATGCATGCATGACATGCACAAGATCTCTTCTGTTGTCAGTAAAGACATTTTAGCTGCATTCTGCACTAATGGAAACATAATGACAGTCCTCGCACAGAGGAAATGTTTGCTCACATGCACTATTTACGTTGCACTTGAAGTAAAATGGCTATAATAAATGTAAGTGTTCATGTGGCTCAGCATATAAATTGCTTAAACCTCAGTCTGAGGAGATACTGTCTTCGATAAAGCAAATATTATGGGAAAAAAATAATAATTTGAGTACTGTATTAGCTAGAATCACAAGTAGTTGGCTAAACAAACGTTTAAAAAATATCTCAGTTTAATATACAGAGACATCTATAAGTAAGACATTTATTGGTTGATTCCTCTGAAAAGTAAACACTGTTGCTTCTGTAATGACTTTTTCTTTTTTGTTTGTTTAAGCATTTCGACCTGACATGACAACACTGGCTCAACCAATGATATGAGTACCGGTATGAGTTTTAGGGCAGGATCATGTGTTTGTCCAGCCAATGGCAGACAGGGCTTAATGGACCAAATGAGGACAGAAATTCAGATTTGTACTTGCCCTGCTAACATTGTCACTTTCAAATAAAACTATTTAACAGCTTTCCAGTGAAAGCTGGAAAATACACAACTGTATTATAACAATGCACACACTATTGTTAAAAAAAATGCTTATAAACATTTTTTGTTGCTATCGAAAGGCACCTGCATCGACTTGACAAGTTATAGTTTTCTTCTAGTGGTCAATCCTTGTTGGCAGGGGAAATTTGGAAAACTAGTTTGAAAGCACTATCTGTGTTATTTTATTTGGTGAATATAGAAGCCCAGAAATGACGCATCTTTAGTGCTTTTATAGTCTTCTTATGAAGCGATTTCAATGAGAGAGCTCCTCTTGAAGGTTTTGGGAAGAAGTGTGTTGTCTAGTTGTCAGCTGCGTACACTGAACATACAGTTTTTGCTCTAATAATCTAAAACAACCTCACTCAAAATGTGTCAGACTGAAGTGGACAGGGCTTCAACTTTTAGGAATGCAGGATTCTCATATTGAAACTTAAATGCTGTTTCTATAATGTAATGAATTCAGTTTGAATTGTTATATTCTCTGTTTTGCAGCTCAGCATCAGAGGATCTTGGGTGCAGGAGAGGCGAGTTCAGCCGGAAACACTATGGATCAGTTGAACTGGTGAGGAATATCATATTTTAGCCTTTCAAAATATATTCATGTGTTCCACTTCCTCATTTTTCTTCCTTCTGATATATTTGTATTTGTCTGTGTGCTACTGTAAACGTAGAAGCTACATGTTGCTCCTTGATTTCTTATATATCTGTGGTTTGGTCTGTTATATCAAATGAGATTTGTACGTCATGGTAATTAAATTGTTCTTTAGATGAAGTGCAATTAAACATAATCTCACCCCTAGAAGGAGCTTTGCAATAGGTTAAATAGCCACAAGCATAGTATTATTTATATTATTCAGAGTGTTTTGACTGGTCAGACCCATGTTCCTGTATTGAGTTGGTGTGGTTGATACTTTTTAGCGGTGTCTGTTTCTCCAAGATAGTTATTGCATGGAGGAAGTGGCTTAATACCACACTAGATGCTACTTCCTATGCAAAACATGCAATAGGTTTGTGGGAAGAATTAAATGTGTGACCTTGTGTCAGATAGAACCATCTCACAAAACCACATGCATTATCATGCAGGACAGATGGAGAGTATAAATGTGTATGAGAAAAGGAGAGAGAAGGGCATTTGTTACTGCATGTGCCGTTGTTATTAAGCTAGAGTGTCTTCCAAACATCCACTAGAATGAAAAATGCATTTATTTTGTATTACAAATTGTGTTCTTTGTTTTAAAACATGTACATGAATCTCAGAATATTGGAAGGTTTTTGTTTTTGTGGTTGCTTTTTTTATTTTATTACTTTTTCAAAATCCTAAAACTTTATTTCTGGATTTAAATTAATTAAGAATCACAGGTTTTTGAACACCTATATAATTGTATGACCATGATGTTATTACATTAATATGGGTATGATAAAGAAAAAAAAACACCTCTATTGCCTGTTGCACCAGAGTACTTACATTGTGCTCTATAATACTTGATTCGGTTTGGTCAGTCGCTCATTCTGATATTTTTGAATAATGTCCGTTGTCCAAGGCAATACTGACCACTCTGTGAATCTGTTCTGTTTCTTCACAGTTACTACATGGCAGTAAAATAATCTCAAATCAATATTTCATGTGAATGTATTTTTTTAAATATAATTTCAAAGTCATTACAACAAAAATAAACATGGAAAGATTAATCCTGGACACTCCACACTTTCTTTCTTCCCACATAATAAAATAATTTATACTCAAATCAATATTTCATGTCTGTTTATTTATTTAGTAAGTGGCCGTGTCATATGTTTTACATCGCGGCCCTCTTCTCTCTGTTGGGTTTATTTTGCGGTAATGACCATCTGATTGCACATTACCCCTTTCTTATATCTGTTGCAAATTTAAAACAAGAAATATCCAGTTTATTTTAAAACAATTAATGCATGCAAGCCACGTTTACTTTTGTTATGTTGTCTGTCTTTATTTCTCCACTTTTATTTTCCACTTTTATTACTTAATTTATTAATTATTTCCTCTATTTCTTACTATTGGTTTGTTTTATTACACCAGGCTGAGGTTCCTGTGAAACATGCTTGTACTGTTTCACTCCTTTTCTCTAATGATTGCTGTGCTTAATTACATTAATTATTTCTGAATGTAAGTCTCCTATTTGGTTGGAATCATTGGTTAGTGCGTGTACATATCGGTCTGACAGTGTTATTTTGTTATATATATTATTATGTTATACTGCTAATTGATTCTGTTATGGTTTTCATGCCAGTTGCATCATTAGATATTTACACTTGCATGTGTGTGTTTTCCAAATACCAGTATTGACCGCCTTCATCACATTATTATACATTTATACTGTGCAAACATACACAAGCTAGATAGCCACATATACCGATTACACACAGACTCTGATTTTCTGACATTATGTTCAGAGCATGATTACAGAGACATATTTGTCACTATACTTTTTCATAAATTGCGACCTGAAAACCAAAGAAATGTGTATGCTCTTGTTTTAGATGTTATTTCTACATACATGGCTGGCTAGCTAGCTGTATCTTTCAGTCAGTTTATGTAAGTGCATTAGCTCTAAGGATCCTCTTAGGTGATTTTATGAAATCTAAGTGCAAAGTATGTATGTAAGGGGCGGGCTGAAGTATGTAATGTGTCTGTGTCTATGTGAGGGTTTTAAGTTAAAAGCTTCTCAAGTGATCCATCCTCTTATTACTGATTGTACTGATGTAAAGTACTGATGATGACCTAATGTAGACATGACTGTTGTTTTAAACACTATTACATGCCGATCAACTATTTGTAGAAGTGGATCGACATTATCTAGAAACTCTGATACCTATGATCGTAGCAAACTCAACCAAGACATTAGACCTGATCACACATCAACAACCAATGCAATATTTTAGTTGGAAACCAGAATATGTGCTGCATTTGACGACTTTGTATGTAACATATGCATGAGTGTAGTATGAATACAATCTGGATGAAATGCATCAGCCATGTTGACTTTGGACATTCAATACTACTCCTTTGACTTACTGTTTTTCTCATACCGGTACTTTACAGTAGGGAAGTTGATACATTTGAATGCAGAGACTGTGATGTAAAAGTTTTACTACTTAATTAACGTATGAAGAACTAAGACGATTTGATTCCAAACCAGGCAGATATCTTGAACATTGGGGGAGACAAATGTCACAAATGTAATAGTCATCATTTTTATTTATTACATTTTTACTTTAAGATATGCTCACATTCAGTTTAAAAATTTTAAATGTTAATTTTTCTTGTTTAATATTAAATGACAAATTACATTAAAAGAGTTACATAAATGGTACTGTGTATTTAGTCTATGCTCAATTAAATTCTGCCATAACAGATAAATATTAAATGTTTAGCTATATCTTACCTCACACTCTTACTGTTAAATCTGAAGTGTTCAGCATCTGAACAGCCCACCTTCCTATGATTTGACTGGCCATCACTATGACTTGAAAATAGGCCTTTTCCCTCACATTTTAACAACAGTGAGAGTTGTGTAAAATGGAGTGCAGGACAGCAGCAACAATAATATTAAATATTAGTGGAGACAATTTTTTCATATCTAATTATTTGGTCTTTGGTATGTTAAACTATAGTTTATTATATTATAACAGGATTTTCTAAATATCCAATATTTGAAACTACCACAACTAATCTCTAATCCATGTTTAATCTTTAATATACTGTAAAATGATTGTTGAAAAACTGGGATTAAAATGAAAGAGGTAGGGCCTTGTTACCAGAGCTTGTTGCATTGCAGCTGGCCACCTGTACTCAGCATACTGTATGAAGGAGTGAGAAAAGGGGTGTTTCAAAGAGAGCAAAGAAAACACTTTGTCGTCATCACAGCAGCTGCAGCATCACTGAAGTCTATGGCAGTACTTAGTCAGCATGAGTCTGTGAAAGCAGATAACATCAAAGATTGAGAGAACACAGCTGACCTACAGTGCACACCTGTATACAGGTTGAAGGTCCAACAGAAATCTTGTACAGAACTCTGATATGGAGTGACACATGCTTCAACTATGCTTCAATGCCCCTCTTTCATTTAATCACTTTTTCTCAAATCAGACACATTTCTTTATGTGCTCTTCAGCTCCTCAATTCTCCTCATTAAGTTTCTCTCTCTCAGTCACTCACCATTAAATTTCTTACTTTTGTGTGCATTAAAAACATTTATGTGAGGATTTTGCCTTTCTCTGTTTGGTTGTCAAGTCATTCTAACAGCTCTTTCAATGGACATTTATAAACGCCTTCAAAAACCAACCAGATGAACAGATCTTGATTTTTTTAATGGCAAATGATTGAGAAATTGGTAAATTAGGAGTAAATTATTTTTTATTCAATTTCTTTCAAGAAATAAGTGTTGTAGTCTTTAAGTAGTTATATTTGCTCATATTGCAAGTATACGGTGACTACAAGGGAACTTTGTTCCACTTAGTTTTTCTGTGGCCACCACATTTCAACTTGTGTGAATGTGTCTAGCTATTGACATGCTATTGTGGCCACGCAATGTGAAACCTGGGCCTCAAGAGAGTGACATCTATTTTTTGTGATCATGAGATTAATATGTAAAAAAAATCCTGTGTGGTTATCAGAAATCAATATTATTGATGCTATTATGTTATTTGGAATTAAGGAAGACAAAAAAAAAAATCCCACATCCCAGAGCCTGTAAATCATAATTTGTTTGAAAAGGGATAAAAGCTGTTTTACTGTCTCTGCTGGTAATTTCAGCTTTTCTCTGACTTTGTATTTCATATGACCTTATGTTTCAGACACAGCCATCATGTTCCGGTGTACAGCTTGTGTGCTTGTAGCCTACAGGCTAAAAAATGCTAGTGAATGCTTTCATGTTGTGTTAAAAGTTATAAAACAAGTACCTTTGGCTCTGGATTCTTGCTGCTGCTGCTGCTGCTGCAAAAAAAAAAAAAAATCTAATTAAAATGCATAAAATTAAAAATATATATACTCAAGAGTCTATTATAGTACATACAGTGGTTTGAAAAAGAGTTTGCCCCCCCCGATTTCCTATTTTTTTGCATGTTTGTCAGACTGAAATGTTTCAGATCATCAAACAAATTTAAATATTAGTCAAAGATAACACAAGTGTACACAAAATTCAGTTTTTAAATGAAAGTTGTTCTTTTTCTGAAATGCTGTGTTACTTTGACGCCAGATGTAATGGAACACACCTTCCAAAAAGTTAAACTATATTAACTGAGTATTTTCCCAGAAATCTTGGGGATCATCAAGATGTTTTCTGGCAAAAATGAGACGAGCCTTAATGTTCTTTTTGCCAAGCAGTGGTTTTCATTTTGGTACTCTGTCATGCAAGCCATTTTTGCCCAGTCTCTTTCTTATGGTGGAATCATGAACACTGACCTTAACTGAGGCAAGTGAGGCCTGCAGTTCTTTGGATGTTGTGTTGGGGTATTCTTTAGTGACCTCATGGATGAGTTGTAGCTGCGCTCTTGGGGTAAATTTGGCTGGCCGGTCACTCCTAACCTTCATAACACTTCATAACATTTTCCAGTATGATGGACCTCAGTTACTTTCTTTCTCATTTGTTGCTGAATTTCTTTGGATCTCGGCAAGATGTCTAACTTTTGAAAGTCATTTGGTCTACTTCACTTTGTCAGGCAGGTCTTGTATAAGTGATTTCTTGATCGAGAACAGGTGTGGCAGTAATCAGGCCTTGGTGTGGCTAGAGAAATTGAATTCAGGTGTGATAAACACAGGGCCATGTAGGTTTGGATTTTGTTTTCCCTTAATAACAGCAACCTTAATTGCTATTATTAAGGGAATAACAGTTCCTAATTCGTTTTCACACCACTATACAGTAGATACTGTACTATACATATAGATACACACACACACACACACACACTGTTTAAAAAAATAAAGAGAACCCTTAAATCACACATTAGATCTTGATGAATGAAATAATCAATTTAAAAATCTTTATTTGTTAAGAACAAAATTATGCATGCACAGTCAATGGAAACCAAAACCATCAACACACTGAGGCTGAATTATGTATACTGATGCTGACTTACAGTATATTGACACAGATATAATTACAGATTTAAATGTGTATATAGTCACAGAGCCTCCCTCTGGCCATCTTGTAATATCTAATAATGCTGCAGCATTCTGCCTGTGACTTATTGCTCTTATTATAATTATTTAATTCTGAGTCCAAACGCCTTCAACTCCACATATGTTAAGCAGAGGGAGGATTGGCTGCAGAGCAAGTGCGGTGTGTAAATTTAGCATGTTGGGCTCAGTGGAACGTGTTGCCTTCAACTCTGTCATAGGAAGCCTTAGGAGTGACTCATGCTTACTGTGTCCAATACTGTGGGTGGGTCACTTTCACTGGGATGAGACAAAATGAAGCAATGTTGAAGACGTTTATTAGTTTAGTGATGGATTGTCTGAAGGTTGTCAAATACTTTGTGTGTAATTCTGGTGAGAAATGGCTTGCGGGGGGAACAACAGTACACATGATTAGTTCATTTACATTATGTGTGTATTAAAGGGAAATCCTTTGTTTTTTTTAAATTGAACTAAACAAAAAATAGTTTTATTATTTTCTCATTCTCCCTCCACTCTCTTTTTTTCTCTCTCTTTCTGCAAGTTCATTCCGCTGTAGTGGACATGTTCATGGGTAGGTATTTTGCAAACAGTGTTGGCTACTTTGAATTTAGCTTGTCAAGCTACAAGCTAATAGTACAAAGAATATTGTTAATGTAGGACACTGAGAGCCTTTTCCATTTCCATTTCCTTTTCCATTTGTATTGCTCAGCTTGCTGAGACTGTTATGGCTTGGGTTGCCACCTTCAGTGTGGCAAAATAAGGGACACCTTTATTTTTAATTACAGTGATCACTTGTTTATCGCGGTTAGTCAGACCCACTGATACCTTATTAGTATTCTCCACACTGCAAAATCCTTGAGTGTGTATTCACCTATGTGTGTGCCTATATAAAATACTGGACAAATCACGTTAGATTTGGTACACATAATTTCCCCTGTAAATATGGGGCGACTAGGGGTGGCAACCCTAGTAATGGTGGTTGAGTAAATCCACCATATTTTCTTTACAAATACTACAGTTTTTTTGTCATGGAATGTAGTTTAAAAAAATGGTATGTAGTTATTTAGACCTCAATTACGTGACTCATTTATAAACATGAGAAAGCCTATTGTACAGTTTGTTTAGACACTTTTGCAGATGTGAACTGCAGGCCATCAGCAGCCATTAAGCACTCATGTATCCACCGAGAACAGTTTTATCTTGGGACTTTGCCACTGGCTCTTATGTGTAGTGGTCAAACATGAGATATAATTCATTTGGTGTATATAAAACAGCCAATTTTTATATCTTATTTATATCTGGTGCATATAATCTTATATACTTGTTTGAGAGCAAATCGATTTGGGTTAAGGGGAAAATTAAGTTTTATAACTTTGTATTTAGGCTATATTTAACTGAACTTCTGTAGGGCCTATTAGAGCATTGCTTTTGCATGTTTAACTAAATTATTTGCTTGTGTTTATTTCCTATTGTCTTTTATAATGGCTATTGTTGTTGATTTAAATATTACTGTTCAATAAATATTATGTTATGTCAAAAAAATGCCATGTTTAGTATTGAGAAAGGGCCAGTTAGTGATCATGATGTGGACTTCAGTGAAAGCTACATTACTATACATTTAGATGGCAAAGACTGTCTTTGTGAGTGAGTCAAATTGAAAGGGACTGGTTGTAAACAAGGATGTTGTGTCATCACTGTCATTCGAAATACCCTTAAATTTTTAAAAGACAAAGATATCTCTTTCCTCAGTGAACATTCAACCTGATATTTTATAATGTATTATGGACATCGACCTGAAGATATATCAGATGCAGGTAAAACACTTTTGTAGTTAATCTCTGTCTCATAATACTGTGATACTCTACTCAACATAATACATTATTCCATGGTCTGTCTGAATACTCCATTCTGATTGGCTTGAACATGTGCAATAAAACTGCTGAATACACAGGTAATTCCAAGTCAGTTAAGTCACTGTTTAGGTTAACGTGCTGTTTACAATGAAGCACACACACACACACACACACACACACACACCACTTGCACACAGAGAGCCAGAGATCACACATTCAGGAGCACAGAAATTTTTTACAATTTGTATAAACTAATTAATTTAGGGTGTCAACCTCAAATATTAATGTGAACCAACAAAAAACTAATTTACAAAACCAAGTCGAAAAAATAATAAGTACATGAACTCAAGTCACTAAATCTTTTTTGTGAATCTGTTCATTACATGATATATAAAACTTTTAATTTTAGTTAGTTACTCCCTACACTAGTATTATTTTCAAAGTGAATTGTCTAGGCACTATAAAGTATGTTAAATTTTATCCTAAATAAATCAATATTTTATTATGTTGTTTGTATTGTGGCATTTTGGAAATAAAAATGTGCAGTAAGTGGTGCTAAAAGATCTTGACTCATGTTTCATAGGACTTGTAATATAGCACTCTGCCTTCCAGGTGCAATGCTGTACCAGTTTAGCTATCAAGCAAGTTTACTACGTCCAAAAGCGTAAATTTTAGTAGAGGCATGTTTTTCCAATGGTCTTACAACTTGGTTTATACTTTTCACTCTAACCCAGGGGTGGGCAAACTGCAGCCCGTTGGGCTTTTTAATCCGGCCCACCGAACTTGTAAAAGTTATATTAATAATTTAAATTTTAGTATAATTACACCTCCTTCATTTGACTTCCATGTAATGTCAGTGTTTCCCCAACAGATGGCACACTCCAAAGACATTGACCTTTGTTTGCACTGATGTTTGTGATGTTTTGCACTTTGAGCTCTTCAGTAAAAATGAGCGGACCGAAGAAAAGTAGACAGAGAGTATTTTTTCGCTGAAGTCTGATTAAGGGCTGTATATCTGATATGCCAAGAAACTCTAGCGGTTTTTAAAGAATACAACATCAGCCATCATTTTGCCACAAAACATACCAACTACGCTAGCAAACAGTCTCCAAAAAATATCGGACAGCTACGGCTCTGACGGCAAATGTACAGACTCAGCACAGAATATGCTAACGTTATTTGGCTCAATTCATGTATGTGAACAGACATTCAGCATCATGAACATCTTCAAAGCCCGTCACAGAGCCGAGTTAACTAGCCGACACCTATTTCTCAGGCTTTCTGGTAAGCAAATTTTGGTAGCCTTCAGCGATTAATTTCATTGGTTTAACTGCACCTATCAGGAGCGAGCACACCTGGTGGCGTCGCCATTGGTTGAGCTGTGTGCCTCTTCGCTGTGATTGGTGTTTGATTAGCCTGTTTGATTCCCCGTGTTTTCAGCTGATCTGCATCTCTCTTACAGGGATTGAACAACGCTATCGAAAGGGAACGTCTCCGGTTACTGTCGTAACCTATGTTGGCTATGAGTAGGAATTAGGACATGAATGTAACCGTCGTGTCCGCGCTTGTCTAGCTGAGCAGAGTTCAGTTATGATTTAGAATTTTTTCAAATGGCCGCACTATGTTATTCAAACTGTCTGTCAGTCAGAGCTGTATCGCGCGGTTATCCTGTAAGGTTTCAGAAATTATGCGAAGGGATGGAGTTTGGATCTGTCCTGAGATTCGCCACAACAAAACTAACTCCAACACCACTGTTCCCACTGAAACTGAATGGGAGTTTATCTACTATGTTATTCAATTATTACTTTTGGAAAACAATTTATCAATGAACCCTGATGTTTTGGTGCATGTTAAAGGCCAAATCTTTTAATGTAATGGTTTTTACATTTAATTTATATTAATTCACACAAACACACTATCCTTCTATTCCGGCCCGGCCCCTTTGTCAAATTTTAGAAACCAATGTGGCCCGCGAGACAAAAAGTTTGCCCACCCCTGCTCTAACCTGTATGCAAACTGTTCATGTAGCGGAAAAAAAGTTGAAGTAGCACAAAACCTGCAGTGATTAATTTCCTGCCACTTCCAAAAAATTTTTTTTTTAAGTCTACCGGTAATTGTAGGCCTTTGTTTGATGGTCTCATTGTATACTAAACCTGTTCTCTATTTCACAGTTCACCCAAAGCTCAGTTACACTGTGTGGACTGATTTAGATTATGGAAATGTTTCCTTTTGTTTTCCTCTCAGGTTCAGATGCTTTGCTTTCTCCATTTGTTTCTCTCTCCATCCTTCTCCCTTTCTCTTTCTCTTTCTCTTGCTCTATTGTGTGAGGCATGAGAACACATACAGAGCTCTCTAAAAAGATCATTGATTCTCTTGCTCTCTTTCTTGTACTCTCTGCTTCTCTGATTTGTGGTCCGGGTATACCCTATGTTATGGGGACAAAATGTCTTCACAAAGATGACAATATCTAAAATTCTTGTCCTTGTAGGGACATTTTTTGTTCCTATGAGGAAAACAGTTTATAAATCATAAAAATCATCAATGGTGTTTTGTTGTTTTTTAAATGTAAAAATGTAGAACGTTTTTTGTGATGGGTAGGTTTAGGGGTAGGGTTGGGTGTAGGGGGATAGAAACGTCTCAGATTACGTATGTATCTATAGTTTTCTGAAGAGGGAACGAGATGCTGCATCAAAACGCCAGGGGAATTCCTTGGCATATTGTCTCGCGAAGCACTGTTGAATTGATTGATCGATCGAGTGTGAATGCACGTCGCGGGCTGGTGATGTCATGAACCAGGATGATAAAGATGTGCCGAAAACTGGAAGCGGCAGCTTGGACAAGTGTCTGAAGCGAGCCCGGAAGGTGCGAGGAGCTGAGGCAGAAGACGCAGCATCTTGCTCCCTCTTCAGGATATGGTTACATATGTAACCTGAGACGTTCCCTTTCAAGGGTGCTCATGCCGCGTCAAAATGCTAGGGGAACGATATACCAACAAGGTGACGAAGGCCTGACGAGTGTAATGTAGCTCCCTACTAAAGCACCCGTGCCCCTGGACCAGAATTGAGGTCTAGTTGGTAGACTCTCAGGAATGTGTGCGGGGAGTACCAGCACACAAACATTGCATCACAAAGGGAGGGAAGGGTCAGCAAGGGAAACTCCTGCCAGAAGAGCCTTAAAAGCCACAAACTCCTATTAAAAGAGGAAGGTAGTCCATAGAAGCTCCTATATAGTCTCCTATATAAGCTCATATATTGTCTATAGCTCCTTAGGAGAAGGTAGTCCGGCGGACTCGTAAGCCAGGGAGATCGACTATCCACCTGCTCATAGTTGGTTTAGATGCCGGGTCCCCTTTAAGGGTCAGTTGGTCAGTCTTGTGCCACGGGGAGGTCCTGAGCGTGCCATATTGGAAATGATGTTTTATTAACAAAGTTCGGGAGGAGCACGTTCAAATGATTAATACAATCAACACGTCATCAGCAATTACTCCTCATCCTATCAGCAGGAGAGGAAGTACGTATATATAGACACGTTTGACTCACCTACAGCTCTTTGACATTTTTCGGCAGCTCGACAGTTTACGGCATTGTGGCTCCGCCTTCTGGTCGCCATACACCCGAAATTGAGCTCCACTCGTTAGATGGATTCTCCACGAAAACCTCCGGACCCAGTAGCGATCCTCATCCGCTCAACACCATGCTAACTATATTATATCACCCTCAGCAATACATCACGGGTGCCAGACCAAACAAACGGGTCCTAAGCAACAACAAGCAACGCACAGTAAGACTTGAGGCCGTTCTCGCCACCAAGTAAACATCCGTATCCAGCAGCTCTACATCGGCTGTTAATCGCTCCTGCCATTGAGAAAGGACGATAAAGCTGGCCGAGCTACACGCTCGACTCTCAGGCAATGCCGCTTTCTTCCTGCTAGCCAGGCCGCCGCCGCTGCCGCGAGCCTCAGCAGACCGCGCTGCAGTTTCAGCTCACACTCTCTCTGTCCGTCAGCTCACACAAACAAGAGCAGCTGTAATCCTTCCCGGCGCTTTTATTTCTGCATCGCTAAATCACGAGCAGTTGTGCCCTCTCAATACTACTGTTCCGGGGAACCCACGTCTGAGATGTGATTGTTCTAAAGTAACGCGCTGCTTCCTCGCAACTCAAGCAGTAGCGCGCACCGAAGCCAGATCGCGCGCAGTACAGTCCGATCGCACGCGCCACTTCAGATCGCGCGCTCAGCCGCCCACACAAGAATCAAGCACTTATTGCCAACGCTGCCTTGTTGTTTCAACTTAATCGGCTATTAAGTGGACTCGCTGAAAAGAAACCATATGCACTTTCTATTTCAAAGTAATTCTTTGCCTTCACTGTTTCAATCCTTTAAGCCCAAGATAAGCTTTATAAGTCTATGATATTTGGATGAACCCCCGCTCAGGGTTTACTCAAAAACAATAAGTTTGTGAACTTTCATAAACTTTGATATTTCGATTTCCAACAGGTAAGTTTGTTTTGAAATTAAATATGCAACATGCATCTGATATAAATTCAACTGTCAATATTATAATTGAAAGGTTTTACTTACGGAAATCAATGTTTTTACAAACCATATTGATTGTTTTTGTTGTTGTTTCTCGCGTGTATTTAGACGTCTGTAATCAAAATAATTCAAGAGATTGAAACACTGAACAGCAACAAGCTTTGAGCGCTTTCTCTGGCTCAGCGCCAGCCAATGTGTTCAAAATTTAGCAGGCGATCATGTGATGCCCCGCCTTTCGCCACATTGTCCAAGACCAGGGGCGGCCAACCCGCATGCGGCTCTTTGACTGCTCTTTCGCGGCTCTCATCCGGCCCGCTGAGACCTTTTTGTCTACAAAAACATAAATTTACATGTATCCTGCCAAGGTCAGCCGCCGCTCACGTGGACACGATGTTTTTACCGAATTCAAATAGAGGCGCGCAGAAGCGCGTTCCCTTTCGAGAGTAGGAACGAGATGTTTAATGAAACTCATTTGGGAACTCCTCCCCTTCACGTCATTCCTGAAAATTTATGGATAACAGCAGTTGACAACTGGCCAATCGTAGCGCGATGCAGATCCGGCTGCCAGACGGTATAAATATCTTAAATAGCATTTCCTTCATACTTCTCTAAACGGAATATGATTAAATTACAGAGGTTACGATAGTAACCGGAGACGTTTTCCAACCGATCACTACATTACCAAGGCTGCTTACTTTTATACTTCCTGTCACCGTCAATGAGATGATATATCGTTTTTCCCGCATATATAATTCACAGACGCATTGTCTCTGCATGCTTGTATAGCTCGTGGGGTGCCATATGTAAAAAATGAGCGATATATGTGCGAGACCTTCTAATGTCAAAAACCCCATCAACAAATGCGAATTTAACAGTCTGTCATGGCTCTCCGCAGCCATGAGCTTATTTCGAGGCTCATGCTGAACAGGTTGGCCTCCCCTGTCCAAGATTGAGATGTACCAGTTTCACGATAAACATTTCCTCTCAAGTTCCTTCACTGTATCCCACTGTCGAAAGGAGCTCATGCACTCAACAAACGTTGTCGCACCCTATGACGCCGAGGCTTGCCTTCACCTCCACCATCAAGACATCCACCTTCTTCTTGCCCAACTTCCTACGACACCTCAGCACTCGTATCAATAGTAAAGGAGGACGACCAAAGCAAATTAACTAGAACAGGTCTCGCTCCAGTCAGCTGTACCATCTCCAAATCAACTCTACCTTCAAAATGTCTCAAACATACGTTCCTTAAATCTTCATATCTCTCCCTTGCAAATCCAGATTTCCAAGCGTTAAGACGCAGCAGCACTGCAGTTTTCCAGCACTGCACCTCACATGCCAGCACCTAGCGACAAACGCCGCCCCTTAAGTGCGAACTTGCCTCCGCCAGCGGTGCAGGGTTAGCAACGGCAGCACGTACCCAACCTTTCCCCTACGTTAGGCCTGCAGCCTGGCCTTCCGATCCTAGCGTGAGGCTGCCTCCGCAAGTGGCTTCGCCCCTGGCCTTTCCCACCTAATTCTCTCCACCATGCTAATTCTCCTTTCATCCCGTTCTCTGCTATGCCATTCCACAAACACTGCCGCTTAGAATCACCTCTGTCGCCAACAACAGTTGAACGCAAATCCCAACTGAAGTTAAGGCTGCTGCCACCAGAGGTGGACCTATTCCCAACCAGTACATCAATACTCAGAGTTGATATTTATCGACGCTAAACGTTCATTCTTCAAGCTTTCGCTTCAAACCACTCCCTCGGAGGATTACATGTGGAGTGGAAAAGTTCAAGACTTTCCACTCCACATGTGGTCTGCTCCTCATGGTCTCTACCCACTACCACCGACTCGTATTGCATTCCAATAACACCAAGAACTTCCAAGCCAGCTTCACCATGGGTTACCTAGGCGAAATCTACTTCTCACTACCGAAACCTAATCCTCTGCTCATCAAAGGTATATCAAGAACGCAACCCACCAGCTCAGACACCAGACAATCAATCATGTTGGAAATCCGTACCCCTACTCTCCGCCAAGGATTCTACCCCAATGTCGTCCGACCACTCAACGCCATGGTCGAGCCATATAGATTCCAGTTCCTCTGATTCTATCACATCCAACCTTAATCCAAATCCATCCATATTCTGACTCGTCAGCGCCGCACAACGAAAGTAAGAGAGACCAAACCGTAAGGCTTTTACTCCAACAGCAACAATCCTTCGTTGCCAACCTTCATTTAAGAGATCAGGCTAAACTCCCATCCGACCCACTCTTCACAGAAGACTTAAATCACCCCACCACATGCCGCGTCCCAAAACCTGCAGATCCAAGCACTGGGCCGCAGGTCATCGGAAGCTTCAGGAGTTACATTCGATCAAATCAGTCTCCCCAGAAATGGCTTTCACCGCCACAAGAGACAACAGTAGTCGAGGAAATGGACAATCTCCATCATCCAACTCGCAATTAGTTCAGTGGAAGTTCTCCTTTCCCGCTGTAGTGATGCACCTCCACACTCCCGCATGAGCTCAGTTCAAACGGAAATTATTCCACTGCCGCCTCCATTGCCGCAGCAATGATGTTCCCCCACACTCCCGCAGGAGTCAGCAAAGGGGGAAGTTTCCCACTGCCGCAGCAGTGAAGCCACGTTCACACTGGCTTGGTTACCTCAGATGCTCATGACTCACCATCACATCCACTCAGCCTACTTTCATTTCAGAAACTCGCAGGCTAAACTCCCATCCGTCCCACTCTCTATAGACGATTCCACCCCATTACAAATTCCGGTTCCAAACTTCTTAAAGCTACGCTACCCCAAACCGGATTCCCAACAGACCATTCATCCAGCCATCCTTTTCGCATAGGTGCAGCAACCACGGCCGTGCAAAGGCCTTTCCCAACAGTAAATACAAGCATTGCGCCGCTGGTCTCCAGAAGCTTTCAAGAGCCACATCAGACCAAACAGACCGCACATTCAAACAAGGTCTTCTGTTAAGCATCAGCTCCTCCCCACTTACAACTTCATGGCCACTGCTTCCATTGCCGCAGCAGTGACGCTCCCGCAGGAGCAAGCTCTCTCTAACTCTCACTGCCGCAGCAGTGACGCTCCCGCAGGAGCAAGAACTCGCTAACTTCCACTGCCGCAGCAGTGACGCTCCCCCCAGGAGCCAGCTTCTAATTGCATATGATATAAATTCAACTGTCAATTCATAATTGAAAGGTTTCTTATGCTTTTACAAACCATACTGATTTTGTTATTTCTTGAGTGTATTTAGACGTCTATAACCAAAATAATTTCAAGACATATTGATTTTGTTACTTCTTGAGTGTATTTAGACGTCTGTAACCAAAATAATTTCAAGAGACTACAACACTGAACAGAACTCCCACTGCCGCAGCAGTGACGCTCCCGCAGGAGCAAACTCTCTCTATCTTCCAGCTCTCTCTAACTCCCACTGCCGCAGCAGTGACGCTCCCGCAGGAGTAAGCTCTCTCTATCTTCCAGCTCTCTCTAACTTCCACTGCCGCAGCAGTGACGCTCCTGCAGGAGCAAGCTTCTAATTTCCACTGCCGCAGCAGTGACGCTCCCGCAGGAGCAAGCTCTCTCTATCTTCCAGCTCTCTCTAACTTCCACTGCCGCAGCAGTGACGCTCCCGCAGGAGCAAGCTCTCTCCATCTTCCAGCTCTCTCTAACTTCCACTGCCGCAGCAGTGACGCTCCCGCAGGAGCAAGCTTCTAATTTCCACTGCCGCAGCAGTGACGCTCCCGCAGGAGCAAGCTCTCTCTATCTTCCAGCTCTCTCTAACTTCCACTGCCGCAGCAGTGACGCTCCCGCAGGGGCAAGCTTCTAATTCCACTGCCGCAGCAGTGACGCTACCGCAGGAGCAAGCTCTCTCTAAACCTCCACTGCCGCAGCAGTGACGCTCCCGCAGGAGCAAGCTCTCTCTAAACCTCCACTGCCGCAGCAGTGACGCTCCCGCAGGAGCAAGCCTCTAATTTCCACTGCCGCAGCAGTGACGCTCCCGCAGGAGCAAGCCTCTAATTTCCACTGCCGCAGCAGTGACGCTCCCGCAGGAGCAAGCCTCTAATTTCCACTGCCGCAGCAGTGACGCTCCCGCAGGAGCAAGCCTCTAATTTCCACTGCCGCAGCAGTGACGCTCCCGCAGGAGCAAGCCTCTAATTTCCACTGCCGCAGCAGTGACGCTCCCGCAGGAGCAAGCTTCTAATTTCCACTGCCGCAGCAGTGACGCTCCCGCAGGAGCAAGCTTCTAATTTCCACTGCCGCAGCAGTGACGCTCCCGCAGGAGCAAGCTTCTAATTTCCACTGCCGCAGCAGTGACGCTCCCGCAGGAGCAAGCCTCTAATTTCCACTGCCGCAGCAGTGACGCTCCCGCAGGAGCAAGCTTCTAATTTCCACTGCCGCAGCAGTGACGCTCCCGCAGGAGCAAGCCTCTAATTTCCACTGCCGCAGCAGTGACGCTCTCGCAGGAGCAAGCTTCTAATTTCCACTGCCGCAGCAGTGACGCTCCCGCAGGAGCAAGCCTCTAATTCCACTGCCGCAGCAGTGACGCTCCCGCAGGAGCAAGCTTCTAATTTTCCACTGCCGCAGCAGTGATGCTCCCGCAGGAGTTTCAGTTACAGGATCGATGTGCTTTCTTACTCCCAAGGGCGCCATTCTTTCAGTCAGTTCCACCACCACAGCAGCGACGTACCTCTTTGGTCCTGCGGCGGAGGGGTTTTTCGCTGCAGTGGTGGCGACGTGCCTCCTGCTGTCGCCGGGGCCCCGAGGGGTTTTCTCCTGCTGCGACGCTGACGTGCCTCCTGCCGCTTCAAGGGCCCAGAGGGGCTTTCCCCTGCTACGACGCTGACGTGCCTCCTGCCGCTGCAGGGGCCCAGAGGGGTTTCCCCTGCTACGACGTTGACGTGCCTCCTGCCGCTGAAAGGGCTCAGAGGGGCTTTCCCCTGCTACGACGCTGACGTACCTCCTGCCGCTGCAGGGGCCCAGAGGGGTTTCCCCTGCTGTGACGTTACGTGCCTCCTGCTGCTGTGGGGGCCCCGAGGGGTTTCCACTGCTACGGTAGTGACGTGCCTCCTGCTCCCACAGCGGCCCCGAGGGGTTTCCACCGTCACAGTGGCGACGTGCCTCCTGCTCCTGCAGCAGCCCCGAGGGGTTTCCACCGTCACGGCGGCGACGTGCCCCCTGCTCCCACAGCGGCCCCGAGGGGTTTCCACCGTCACAGCGGCGACGTGCCTCCTGCTCCTGCAGCAGCCCCGAGGGGTTTCCACCGTCACCGCAGCGACGTGCCTCCTCCTGCTCCCACAGCGGCCCCGAGGGGTTTCCACCATCGCAGCGGCAAAGTGCCCCCTGCTCCCGCGACAGCCCCGAGGGGTTTCCACTGCCACGGCAGCGACATGCCTCCCGCAGCGACCACGGGGGTTTCCACCACCGCGGCAGCGACGCACCACCTTGGTCCTGCAGCGGCCCCGAGGGGTTTCCCCTGCTGCAACAGCGATGTGCCTCCTGCTACTGCGGGGGCCAGAGGGGTTTCCCCTGCTAAGACGCTGACGTGCCTCCTGCTGCTGTGAGGGCCCCGTGGGGTTTCCACTGCTTCGGCAGCGACGTGCCTCCTGCTCCCACAGCGGCCCCGAGGGGTTTCCACCGTCACGGCGGCGATGTACCCCCTGCCTCCCGCAGCGGCCCCGAGGGGTTTCCACTGTCGCAGCGGCGATGTACCTCCTGCCTCCCGCAGCGACCACGGGGGTTTCCCCTACCGCGGTGGCTTCATACCTCCCTTCTCCTATGGCAGCCAGGGGAGTAGTTTCAGAGGTACCCCTCATACTCCCAGAAACAAAATTACACCCACTTCTCTTTCTGGCAACAAATTGAACAACAAACACATACCCAATGCTAAAGCCATATCATCCCCTACGCACCTCAAGCCCTCTACAGCAACATTCATCTGCCCTCCCGAACTCACAATATACCCCCCCCCCAGCTGTAACCTTGCAATTCTTTGGGGGGTCATCAAAATCTTCAGCGGCTGTCCGACTAGGTTGCAATTTTTGGGGGGAGTGCTCCAGGTTCGGGCTAACACCGAGCTCGGAGCCCTCTCCTCGGACAGCTCGCCAAATACGCTTACCATTCATTGCTCCTGAATCATTCGTAAGTGTGAACTCGTGAAATGATGTTTTATTAACAAAGTTCGAGAGGAGCACGTTCAAATGATTAATACAATCAACACGTCATCAGCAATTACTCCTCATCCTATCAGCAGGAGAGGAAGTACGTATATATAGACACGTTTGACTCACCTACAGCTCTTTGACATTTTTCGGCATCCCTCCACCACCCCAACTCCTCACACTTAATTGTTCCTATCAAAGTCAGGATACGGGGGGAGTGCTCCAGGTTCGGGCTAACACCGAGCTCGGAGCCCTCTCCTCGGACAGCTCGCCAAATACGCTTACCATTCATTGCTCCTGAATCATTCGTAAGTGTGAACTCGTGAAAAACCTTTTGGTACATAGCCTGGCCTGGGGTGGAGGGTGGAGGAACGCTTTGACCATCCCTGGCACAAACTACAGGCACAAGGGCGCTAAGAAATATAAACAGTTTTCAGAGATAGAAACTTAACCGGAATATCCTCAATTTGGTTCAAAAGGGGCCTGGGACAAGCCCTGGAGGACCAGGGACAGGTCCCAGGCTGGAACCTTAGTTTGTTCTGCAGGCCTCAGCCTCAAGGTGCCAGGACATAGATCTCCGCTGAGCTTCAGCAACAGCAGGACCCGAGTCCTGAGGAACGCGAGCCTGGGCGGCCTCGTCAAAGACCTCCAGGCAGGAGTGGAGCGTACGCAGCAAAAGCTGTTCGCAGTGCTGACCATGCATGCCCTGCTCCCATACAGACCACACACAAGAGGTGTGTATACCCCTGCCCATGATGTAACAGGGGCAAGGAGGAGCACACGCTCTAAAAGCCTGTTCTGCCATTATAATGTTAATGTAATGTGAAGAGCCCTGTTCTTTTTAAACTAGCTAGGGATTTTTTTCTCACATACACACAATGCAGCCAGCACACACAATGCAGCCAGCGCACACACTCAGTTGTTACACAGTGCTTACTGAAGACACTCAATGATGCCGCTTCCGGTTTCCGGCACACCTTCATCGTCCTGATTCATGATGTCACTGGTCCGCGACGTGCATTCACACTCGTTTGATTGATTCAATAGTGCTCCACAAGACAACATTCACCTAGTGTTTCGAAGCAGTGCAAGTTCCCTTGAAAGCGAACTTTTTATTTTATTTTGGTCTCTATTATCTCAACTAGGATGCCAAAATGAGTGCTTATTATGTCATTAGTGTAAAAGCAAGAGTCTATCTAAAATTATCTGCCTGGACCTTTGGCATTCTCAAGCCAAGGCAGACCATCTGCCATACACACACACACACACACACACACACACACACACACAATGGCAATCTCACACCCTTACAGCTAGTTTCTCTATAGCTGCAGTGCAGCTGCAGTCTGTTTTTAGCAGTTTGGTCTGCCAGATACAGAGAAGGAGAAAGAAAAAAAGAGAGAGCAAGAGAGGGAGGCAAACCAACAGGTGGAGACGAAAGGTGAGAGAAATGTGAGGAGGAAAACAAGGTGACTGAAGAATAAGGAAATGGGAGAGGTTCTGTGTTCTGTTGCTTAGCAACCAACATTGTTCCATCTGGGGGGATGTTGCAATTTTACTGCAAAGACCAGATTACATAGTGTCAGGTGCAAGTGATTGTCCCATATATACACACAATATCTGTCTGAGCAGATAGACTTTCACTGAAACTACTTGTTTTATAGATAGAAACAAACAGGTGTGTGTGTGTGTGTGTGTGTGTGTGTGTGTGTGTGTGTGTGTGTGTGTGTGTGTGTGTGTGTGTGTGTGTGTGTGTGTGTGTGTGTGTGTGTGTGTGTGTGTGTGTGTGTGTGTGTGTGTGTGTGTACAGAGAAATACAGATGAAGTGATCAATTCTTCACACAGATAGATCAGACACACAGGAACCTGTAATTAGTCTGATCGTAAGTGCAGCCACTTCTACATTAAAGGGTGTTTATGTAAACAAAATCATCTGTATGTGTGTTGAGTGTCACATCAGATTAGCTATGTGCTGCCTCTTCGCTGTCTTTCTTTTGTCTTTTTATAGGCATTTCTAAAGTAGTCTTTACTTTGATAGTTTCCAAACCAAAATAATTGAATCATTAAAAGAGAAAGATTCAACAGCAAAGAAAATGAATGCATTGATATGTACAAGTTACTGTTCCAAAGATGTTTATTATGTTCAGCAATGCTTTATTTTGTCAAAAAGTAAAAACATTAATACTGTGATATATTTACTTTTGAAAGAACGTTTTTTCTATTGTTGTATACATTTTAATATATTGCTATATATTAATAAAAGTAATATATTGCTGTGTTGACAGCTTAATTTTCAGCTTCATTACTTCAGTCGTCAGGGTCATTTGATCAATTTAATGCATCCTTGCTAATAAAGGTACAGTAATACCTCAAGATACGAGCATAATCTGTTCCAGGGTTGAGCTCGTAACTCGAATTGCTCGTATCTGGAATCACGTTTTCCTATAAGAAATAATAGAAAACAAATTAATCCATTCCAGATCTGTAACAATGGAAAAATAATGTTTTATATTGGTATAGACACACACACACACACACTCACACACACAATTATAGTACATGTATAGAGTATAAGGATTTGTGTGATATAAAATAAAATGTGATTTTAATTATACGTTTTTACAGACAGTAGCGGCAGGTGCCGAGGAGGGAGCTGGGGGTTGGTACGCAGACACTTTTCGTATCGTACCTTACACGAACACAACGTAACTTACACAAACTTAAATTAACTGAACTTAGCTTAGGCTTTCTTTTTTACTTGTCTATTTTATATTATTGTTTTGCTTTTTTTCCGATTTGTTTTCTTCCCTTTTTTCACCTGACTTTCACTTGGCACAGACCTTTTAATGAAATACCTATCGAGGGAGATTTGTTTCTGTCTCCCTTTAAAAATGAGTTAGGCACATGTCGTCAAAAAGCGCTGAAGCACGACTTGTAGACGATTTATCAGGGTGTTTCTTTTCAATTAAATCAGAAACCTTCTGCCACATAGCCATTGCTTCCTTAATTTCACTTGTAGAAATGTTTTCCTCCGGTTCACCCTCCTCCTCGTTACTGTTGAGCTCTTGCAACACCTGCGTATGTTCCATCGTCTGTAGCCCGATCAACTCCTCACTCGACAGTTCCTCCTGATGCTCCTGCGTGCTAGATCACTCACGTGGGCTCCACGCTCATATTTATCGACAATTTCATGCTTCATTTCCATGGACATCATGCGTTTCTTCTTTTCACTACCATCCTTACCACTCACTTTCTTAGAACTCATCGCTATTATGAAGAATAGTGCATAAAATCAGCTACTCGTGGGCGATGCGTACAGAAGTCAGCAGGCACGTGAAGTGAACATGCGTCGGCATCAGCGCATGCCCATATCTTGAATATTTACTTGTATCTAGAAGCAAAGATCTGCCTGACGGCTTGCTCGTATCTTGGAATACTTGTATGTAGTACTGTATTGGAAACATTTTATTTTGATGGTGCCTTTTGAACACTAGTAACTATATGTAACTTTGCAAATACATGTTAACATATTTTAACCCTAACCCTACTGGTCTACTAATGCTCTACTACCACTCATGTGAGTGTTACAAGTATGCAATGTTACTTATAGTCAACAGAATGTGGTAAAGAGGCCATCAAAATACAGTAATACCTCAGTTTACAGGGGGCGGGATGTTATTGCTTAGAGGGAGAATTTCATACCTTCTTTCTATATGCTGTACTGTACGTATATATTTCACTACGTGAAGAATAGCGATCACAATTAATGCAACAACACGAGGTAAAACTGCTGTAAATCACTTATGTAGATCATTGTGACAAATGATCTGTACAGAGTTATAACTGTGTTAGAGTATGCTGTTCTCTAAAAGTGTATGGCCCTTTAAGAACGTCATAACCACCTGGGTGCTTTGTACTGAGAACACACGTGAGCCTCATTAGTATGCAATGTGTCATGTTGGTAGCACATGCTCCGTTACTAAAGTTTCATCATACTCACATGTAACAGTCATTGTGATGATTAACGGAATGAACAACAACTTATAAAAGTATGCACTGTGGTGAATGATGCAACTAAACCGAGCGACACTGAGAGAATGAACAAGTTAAGGGGTTATAAAGGGGTTGGAACCGCGTGCCTATTTTATGAGAGGCTGTCATTAGGATATTTCCAGTAAAAATGCGCGCGATGATGCTGAGCGTTAGGACTTTTCCACACAAAAATGCGCGTGGGCGAGGGAATATTTTTCTTGCACTCCGATACAATGCTTGTACACCGATTTGACTTTCGTATACCAAGTCACTCGTAAACCTAGGTATTACTGTAAAGTGAAACAAAAATATTAATTTCTGATGGAAAAAATAAAAAATAAAATATATATATATATAACTAACCCCAAACCTTTGAATACTCAAATTGTTATGCTAATAATATAACTTTTAATAAAAACAATAAGTGCATTTTACTAGAGTTGTGGACCCTACTGTACTTCCACATGATCTCATTTTCATGACATATCTGTGTTTCTCCTCAGCTCATCTCCAGTGATGCAGATGGGGCCATACAGAGAGCTGGGAGATTCAGAGTGGAGAACGGTTCAATAGATGAGGTGAGATACTCATTAAATATTGTGCAGTCTGAAATGTGTGCGTGTGTGCACTATATGTGCTGGAATAGACCACCAACCAATCATTACAAAACTATTATGAAAATTACCTGGATAGAGGTTAAACAGCTCTACAATTGTTGAAGTTCTCATGACCATGGAGAGATTCAGTAATGTTTTGAGCCCATTTACATGCATACTGATCACTGCAGGTTCAAGTCAGTGCAGTACTGCAGGCACGGGGGCGATACAATGTATTTAAATACATGCATAAGGAGTGAAGGTGGACAGGAAGAGGAACACAGATTAAAAGAAGTGGGAGAAAGAATGAAGAAATAGATGCAGAGTTGTATCTATATGAGAATGTATTCATCTTTTGGCACTGAATAACAAACCAAAACTGCCAGCTTTTGTATTTTGTGAGTGTGTCTGTAGTTGTTTCAATGAAATACATGTGCATCAGCAAAAACAACAAAGCAAAGTGATTCAATCAATCCCCAATGTTCTCACTGTGATTTCCTCCCCCTCTCTCTCTCTCTCTCTCTCTCTCTCTCTTTCCCTCCATCCACTTGTCCTTTTCATTTCAAGCACTAGACTGTAGCTATGACAACCTCCAATGCTTTATCCCAGCAAAACAGACCTATGATTGGTTGTAAATGATTTAGGATGGACTGTCACCATAGTGATTAGGGTTCCTGACTCTCAGAGTATATAGGAAAGCTATTATTTACATTGAGTTTTTATGTAAATTGTCAGCATAAAAATACCAATTGGAATTTGTGCTGGAACATGATAGGATATTATTTGGGTGAGCAGAGGTAAAAGCAGGCATGTTGTTTTGATAAATTCTATATTTATATTGTTGCTGCAAATTCTGTCCTCAGCATAATGTTAAGATAAAAATGTTTAAAAAAAAATATTACATGCAATATTTGTCCAGCCAAAATGTGGTTATAATGTGGCTTGTTACAGAGTGTCTTTTACAGACATTTTGTTGTTGTGAGGCCTTTTGTGACCTCTTGGATGAGTCGTCGCTGCACTCTTGGGGTAATATTGGCCAGTCGGCCACTCCTGGGAAGGTTCACCACTGTTCTATGTTTTCACCATTTGTGGATAATTGGAAACATTTCTAGAAAAAAATACATTGCAAAAAAAAAATGTTTTGTTGGGTCCAATAAAAATGTTATAGGGCAAGTACAAAAAAATGTTCACTATTGAGTCCTGAACCTAGTTAAATTATTTTTTGGGCTTTTCTGCAGGCCTCTGACTACACGCCTGGAACGTGGAGGAGAACTGACGTCCATTTGGAGAACCCAGAGTACCACACCAGATGGTACTTCAAGTACTTTCTGGGAAAAGGTGGGCTTCTACTGCCAAGTATAGACTATGCACACACCCACAGATTTACAAATTTTCTTGTCTTGTATCTGCTTACTGTATATGCACACATACAGTACATCTTGACATTATACTTAACACAGCATAAATCCAGCATTATTTTTTAGAAATGTTGGCTAACATGTTTTTATAAGTTTGTGGGAAAGAAAAAGTTGGACTAAAAATTGATGTTTAAAATTAGAGTGTGGTTGGGAATTGAGTTCAGAAAGAAATAGTGGAAACTAATACATTTTATTACATATAGTACCATTTTCAATTTTCAAATATCTGCATTCTTGTGCTGAGGAGCTGAAGCACCCTCCTGTAATATAATGTTTTATATTTTATATTAAAATACTCTCTTTTTCTTTCTTTACTCACAAATACAAACACTATTGTTCCTAAACACATTCCCAAGCCAGATCCTGGATTATGTACCTTTAATTGATTTAAATCACTACAAATAGATTTCATTCAGTGAGTGAAAGATTGAATGAGACAGAGGGAGAGAGACAGAATATTCTACAGAGGATGGGTGGAGATGCAGAGACAAACCAGATCTTGTCTTCTAATTGGATTTTACCCTCTTTTCATTTGTGTTCTGTCTGTAAACCTGGACTGTCTCGGTCCAAAATATTCCCCTCAAACAGCAGGCTTCCATTCCTTCCTTCCTCTTTCCCTCTTATTCTGATGCTCCAGGAATAGATCTAAATAAACAGGCATCTTCACAGTCACGTCTCTGAGGACAGTTCACATGGTCACAGTGCTTTGGTGTGGCATCTATCAGAATCATTGTGCAGGCAGCACATCAAGAAGGCACAAGTTACGTTATTCAGAAAAGAAAATACCCTATTTCTAGAAAATAGGAAAAAAAGAAGTTTTCTTGATACATCGATTATAATCCAGCTGATTCATATGCATTGGTCTTAAAATATGTTGATTGTTAATCATTTGTCAAAATTCAGTACGTCACATTTCTAAATTGTGGAACAAAGTGCACAAGCTAACTCGTATGTAACTGACACACAATAAAATACAAACCATTTTTCACTAGACAATAGTGAACACATCTAGATAACATTTAGAATTAATATTCAGCTGAAATGTTGTAGGGAGATGTAACAGAGCAATGTGCTTAAACAGAGTCAACAATCATATAAATATGTATAGGTCCAGCCTATAGTTAATTAAAACCAGCAGTACGTAACATTCTACAACATTTTCCATAGTCATGTCATAATCACTGTCCCAATGTGTAGTGAACAAAGGTATTTACCAGTACCCGAATTCATGTACACAAGGGAGCTGATTGACCGTAACCCATTGTCTGTTTTACCTGAGTTCTAGTCATTCATTCGTTGTCATGGTTTCTAATTAGTCCACACCTGTTCCCTGTTCTGTTAATTGTCATCCTCTATTTATTTAAGCCTTCTTGTGTTAATGTTTATTGATTCTTGTGTTTGAGGTTTCATTGTGTTTAATACAAGTAGCATATCTGTGTTCATTCTGAATCACGTTTCATCCTTTAGATTCATACAAGCAACCTATGACACAGCAAGGAGGCATTAAATTAGTGTTAGTAAATAAATGTATAATGTTATAAAAGTTTAAAAGTTATAATTGTTATAAAAATATATAATTGTTATTTTGAACTTAAAGAAGGTTTCCACAAAAATATTAAGCATTGAAAATGCTTTCTTGAGCACCAAATCAGCATACAGTAATCCCTTGCCACTTCGCGGTTCAAGTTTCGCGGCCTCAGTGTATCGCAGATTTTTCAAAAATATTCATAGTAAAAGAAAAATTCAAAAATATCGCCATATCGGCATCCATATTGCGGAAAGCAGCGTTGATTCATTGTGATATGAGAGAAACGGTTTCCCAGAATGCCAGACAAAAAGAGAAACTCAGAGGCTTTGTACACACACACGGGAACTCAGACAAGGCACGTGATTGGTTCCCGGCATGAGATCTACGAATGAGAGCACGAGTGGAGTGGGAGCCTCTTCGCCTCTCTCAGAAGCAAATGTTGACGATCCAGCGCCGATATCTGACGATGAGGTGCTTCCCGAATTGATTTAAAGACCTCATTATACCAGTGCAGTAACACATCATCATCATCATCATCATCATCATCACATTCATCGAACCGCACAGGTCTGTCATCGGCGTCGTTACTGGAGTCTCAAGATACTACTGTCATTGATGAGTGTAGAGCACCATAATACGTATTGTATGAGAGAGAGAGTAAATGCATAATATTATGGTTTTATAATTAAATAGATTTAATTAAAATACATTTAAACTATGAATATATACATAATTTAAACATTCTGGTACCTACACACACATATACGGAAATTCCTAGGGAGGGTAATCCTACTTTGCGGATTTTCACTTATCGCGGGGGGTTCCGGTCAACATTAACCACGATAAACGAGGGATCGCTGTATTAGAATGATTACTGAAGGTGTGGGATTCATGTTACATTGAAGACTGCAGTAATGGCTACTGGAAATGTAGCTTTGCCATCACAGGAATAAAATATATATTTTTTAAACTTTTCTCTCCCTACTTTGTGTAGTTCATCAGAACTATGTGGGGACGGATGCAGAGAAGAACCCCTTCTTCCTGTCTGTGGTTCTGTCAGACCAGAACAACCAGAGGATCCCACAGTACCGAGCCATCCTCTGGCGCAAGATGGTGAGTTGTGTGTGCGTCACTTTTGCTCTGAGCAATGAGTGACTCACATAACACATTGACCTCTTCATCAAGTGACCACACTGTTTTGTTCTGTTGTCTCAAAGGCCAGAATGTGAAGACTAAATGCCTAAAAACCCTGAATGCACAGTGACACAGTATTAAATGTCACCTTCCTATGAACAACAAGGTCTCGGTTATAAAACCTTGTGTCATAGCCTCCAGCAATTCTGCTTGCTGTCTTACTATCCCATGTCACATTTCACTTTATATTTCTATAATTTGTGAAATGTGTCCATCTCTTTCAGGGTACTCTAAAAATCAGCCTTCCATACAGTCCAACAAAAACACTATCAGTCAAATCTATATTAAGGTAAGTCTGTCTGTAATGCACCCTATTCGCACATGCAAAGATTTAATATGAGCGAAATAAATTAAGATTCATTATTTTGTCCCTCTTGACCCTTTCACCCAGTGCCATGAATGTGGATCGTTTCGAAAAGGGCCCGAGGGAGATCCTTAACCCAGAGATTCAGAAGGTGCCCACCCACACCTGTCAATCAACATTACAATGTCCTCTGCTCTGTTAATTACTGTCTATTTTTGCTCTGGTTTGTTGTTCTGCTTCATAATCACTTTTGGATTCAAACGCAGCCACTGTCTGAGCTGCTATTTCTCCAGAGAGCGTAGCTTTTGTGGAAATGTGTGCCGCTTATCAAAGGCCATTGTTAGTGGCATTCAGATATTTGAATGCATGTACATGCTCTCTGTAATGTTTGTGTAACCCACACTATTAGTGCTCCTAACTGGTATTTAGAAATGTAACCTCAATGGAAACTGAGATCTTATGATTTGATTTGAGCTATTTATTTTTTTATTGTTGACAGGACTTACTAGTGCTGGAGGAGCAAGAGGTGTGTATTGTCAGATCTGTGTATGTGTTTGATTTAAGTATGAAATGCAAGTAAATTACCTTCTGAATGATTTCTAAATAAATTTCATAGTGAAGTCCGACCGAATGCTCCTGTATGTTCTTACAGGGCAGCGTAAACTTTAAATTTGGTGTTCTTTATGCCAAAGATGGACAGTTGACAGATGATGAAATGTTCAGCAACGGTGAACACAGAATCACACATTACATTCTGATTCTTTACTGACAAGATTAGGCCCTCACAATGTTTAATTATAATGACCAATAACCAAATCATTGATTTTCTGTATTTTTACTTTTTTTCAGAAACAGGAAGTGAAACCTTTGACAAATTTCTGAAACTCCTTGGCGACACAGTCTGTCTGCAGGGATGGGCAGGGTATCGAGGAGGACTGGACACTAAGAGTAGGACACATACACATATAGATGTTTATAAATCAACAGAGGGATATTTATTTTAACTGTATTTATCTTTCTCTCTCCTTCTCTGTTTAGATGACACTACAGGAATGAATTCCATCTACACAGTCTATCAGGGTCATGAGCTCATGTTCCATGTTTCGACCATGTTACCTTATTCTAAGGAGAACAAGCAACAGGTAAGTTGTAGAACACATTAGCTAGGGATGCACAAAATGTAGCATATTGGTTACTGGCCGGTGTTGGTGGTTTATTTTAATGTAGACTGCTTTTCAAATGTCTTGGGTCAGTAAGATTTTATGTTTATGCTCACCAGTGCTTTAATGTGATAAAGAATGCAGTAATAACTAAATATTATTTCAATTTAAAATTACTTTTTTTAATAGTAATATTTTTTATAAATGTAATATAAGTCCATGTAAACCTACTTTTGATCAATTTAATGTATCCTTGTTGAATTAAAGTATTAATTACGTTCACCAAAACAAACTAAAAAAATTACTGTCTCCAAACTTTTGAACGGTAGTGTACATTGGTCAGTATTGCATATGTAACAGCTAATAATAATACTGAATATTGGTACATCTGAGCTATTTTCCTAGATGGTACAAAAACTTGCCACAGCACTTTCCAAAACACCCGCTTTTCAAGATGCACGTGGAAATTTGTCTGATCCTTGACGCGATCACAAACAGTAGCACAAAGAAGATTCTGCATTAATTTGATCCAACATTTGATGTTTAGTTTTTTTTCCTATTTATTTTTCCTATTATTTTTTTCCCTTATTAAAATAGTAATAGAAGAATATGTAAAGTTATGGTATTTGCGTAAAAGGCGCCCCTGCGGTTGTGGTGAAAGGCACAATAATTAACCTGATAATAAACTTATAAATGAATAACTAATAAATAAATGTGTTAACATGACATGGTTAGGTTTGTTACCATTTTGCCCTGGGTGTGGTGTTTTGTGTGCACTTCCTAGCTGTCGGGTCTTTGTCACTTCCTGGTTGTCTAGTCACTGTTAGTGGGTGTGTTGGTTATCACGTGGGTGTTGCCTCTCGTTACCTTCCTGCACCTGTCTCGTCTTTAGTTCATTAGTGTGCCCCAGGTGTTCGTCATTCCCTAGTGTATTTCACCCCTTGGCTTCTCCCCTGTCTTTGTCCGTGGTTGACGTTTCTGGATGTTTCCCTGTCAGCAGTTTATGTGGTTGGTTCTCCCTCCGAGTTCTCCTAGGTGTGCACATGAGGTGCCGTTTGAGTTTTATTTTCAAGTCTTTTGTTTATCCGTGTTCTAGAGTTTTGCACTATTAGTGCCATTTTTGTTTATATTTAAAGTGTTTTGGTTTATTGTTTATTAAATGAGTTTTGAGTTCAGTTCTTGTCCGTCTCGTCTTCGTCAGCGTACCCCGAGCGTAACAGAACCACGGACCAGGGTTGTCGCCCTATAAGACACGTCTGTGGGAGCATGGATTGTGACCCACAGCTCTTGACTATTGCCCAGAGGACGGATTTGAATTTTGGTCAGTTCGCCTGCGAATTTGTCTACGTGGCCAGTCGGACCGATATACCGAATGATGCCATTCGGACCCTGTTTTGGCTCGGTGCCAGGCGGCATTTCCCGGAGGGATTGCCAGACATCTCCGGCTTAAGTTGGCTTGAAGCTGCTCTCCAGTGTTTGAACAGCTACAACCGTAGAGCGGCTGAATTGAGCAAGTCAACACCTCCAGGTTCCGTGGTTGAGCCGCCGCGCCGCAGCCGCCGTAAACGAGGCAAGCGGAGGATTCCCTCGCCCGAGAACGAACTGATTCCCTCGCCCGAGAACGAACTGATTCCCTCGCCCGAGAACGAACTGATTCCCTCGCCCGAGAACGAACTGATTCCCTCGCCCGAGAACGAACTGATTCCCTCGCCCGAGAACGAACTGATTCCCTCGCCCGAGAACGAACTGATTCCCTCGCCCGAGAACGAACTGATTCCCTCGCCCGAGAACGAACTGATTCCCTCGCCCGAGAACGAACTGATTCCCTCGCCCGAGAACGAACTGATTCCCTCGCCCGAGAGCGAACTGATTCCTCTGCCCGAGAGCGAACTTTGTGCACTGATTCCCTTGCCCGAGAGCGATCGCTATGCACAGAGTTCCCTGGCCGCTCGCTATGCACAGAGTTCCCTGGCCGCTCGCTATGCACAGAGTTCCCTGGCCGCTCGCTATGCACAGAGTCCCCTGGCCGCTCGCTATGCACAGAGTCCCCTGGCCGCTCGCTATGCACAGAGTCCCCTGGCCGCTCGCTATGCACAGAGTCCCCTGGCCGCTCGCTATGCACAGAGTCCCCTGGCCGCTCGCTATGCACAGAGTCCCCTGGCCGCTCGCTATGCACAGAGTCCCCTGGCCGCTCGCTATGCACAGAGTCCCCTGGCCGCTCGCTATGCACAGAGTCCCCTGGCCGCTCGCTATGCACAGAGTCCCCTGGCCGCTCGCTATGCACAGAGTCCCCTGGCCGCTCGCTATGCACAGAGTCCCCTGGCCGCTCGCTATGCACAGAGTCCCCTGGCCGCTCGCTATGCACAGAGTCCCCTGGCCGCTCGCTATGCACAGAGTCCCCTGGCCGCTCGCTATGCACAGAGTCCCCTGGCCGCTCGCTATGCACAGAGTCCCCTGGCCGCTCGCTATGCACAGAGTCCCCTGGCCGCTCGCTATGCACAGAGTCCCCTGGCCGCTCGCTATGCACAGAGTCCCCTGGCCGCTCGCTATGCACAGAGTCCCCTGGCCGCTCGCTATGCACAGAGTCCCCTGGCCGCTCGCTATGCACAGAGTCCCCTGGCCGCTCGCTATGCACAGAGTCCCCTGGCCGCTCGCTATGCACAGAGTCCCCTGGCCGCTCGCTATGCACAGAGTCCCCTGGCCGCTCGCTATGCACAGAGTCCCCTGGCCGCTCGCTATGCACAGAGTCCCCTGGCCGCTCGCTATGCACAGAGTCCCCTGGCCGCTCGCTATGCACAGAGTCCCCTGGCCGCTCGCTATGCACAGAGTCCCCTGGCCGCTCGCTATGCACAGAGTCCCCTGGCCGCTCGCTATGCACAGAGTCCCCTGGCCGCTCGCTATGCACAGAGTCCCCTGGCCGCTCGCTATGCACAGAGTCCCCTGGCCGCTCGCTATGCACAGAGTCCCCTGGCCGCTCGCTATGCACAGAGTCCCCTGGCCGCTCGCTATGCACAGAGTCCCCTGGCCGCTCGCTATGCACAGAGTCCCCTGGCCGCTCGCTATGCACAGAGTCCCCTGGCCGCTCGCTATGCACAGAGTCCCCTGGCCGCTCGCTATGCACAGAGTCCCCTGGCCGCTCGCTATGCACAGAGTCCCCTGGCCGCTCGCTATGCACAGAGTCCCCTGGCCGCTCGCTATGCACAGAGTCCCCTGGCCGCTCGCTATGCACAGAGTCCCCTGGCCGCTCGCTATGCACAGAGTCCCCTGGCCGCTCGCTATGCACAGAGTCCCCTGGCCGCTCGCTATGCACAGAGTCCCCTGGCCGCTCGCTATGCACAGAGTCCCCTGGCCGCTCGCTATGCACAGAGTCCCCTGGCCGCTCGCTATGCACAGAGTCCCCTGGCCGCTCGCTATGCACAGAGTCCCCTGGCCGCTCGCTATGCACAGAGTCCCCTGGCCGCTCGCTATGCACAGAGTCCCCAGGCCGCTCGCTATGCACAGAGTCCCCAGGCCGCTCGCTATGCACAGAGTCCCCAGGCCGCTCGCTATGCACAGAGTCCCCAGGCCGCTCGCTATGCACAGAGTCCCCAGGCCGCTCGCTATGCACAGAGTCCCCAGGCCGCTCGCTATGCACAGAGTCCCCTGGCCGCTCGTGAACTGAGTCCCCTGGCCGCTCGTGAACTGAGTCCCCTGGCCGCTCGTGAACTGAGTCCCCTGGCCGCTCGTGAACTGAGTCCCCTGGCCGCTCGTGAACTGAGTCCCCTGGCCGCTCGTGAACTGAGTCCCCTGGCCGCTCGTGAACTGAGTCCCCAGGCCGCTCGTGAACTGAGTCCCCAGGCCGCTCGTGAACTGAGTCACCAGGCCGCTCGTGAACTGAGTCCCCAGGCCGCTCGTGAACTGAGTCCCCAGGCCGCTCGTGAACTGAGTCCCCAGGCCGCTCGTGAACTGAGTCCCCAGGCCGCTCGTGAACTGAGTCCCCAGGCCGCTCGTGAACTGAGTCCCCAGGCCGCTCGTGAACTGAGTCCCCAGGCCGCTCGTGAACTGAGTCCCCAGGCCGCTCGTGAACTGAGTCCCCAGGCCGCTCGTGAACTGAGTCCCCAGGCCGCTCGTGAACTGAGTCCCCAGGCCGCTCGTGAACTGAGTCCCCAGGCCGCTCGTGAACTGAGTCCCCAGGCCGCTCGTGAACTGAGTCCCCAGGCCGCTCGTGAACTGAGTCCCCAGGCCGCTCGTGAACTGAGTCCCCAGGCCGCTCGTGAACTGAGTCCCCAGGCCGCTCGTGAACTGAGTCCCCAGGCCGCACGCAATGAACTGTTTCCCCAGGCCTCCGTGGACCCCTCCAGGCCCGACCTGCCACCGCCGGAGCTGCCGTGGCTCGATCCGCCGGAGCTGCCGTGGCCCGACCCTCCAGCCTTCTGGGACCTCCCAGATCCTCCGCCAGACCTCCTAGACCTCCCAGACCCGCCATCAGATCTGCCAGACCTCCCAGATCCTCTGCCAGCTCCGCCAGAGCTCCCATACCTGCCAGACCTCCTAGACCTCCCAGACCCACCATCCGATCTACCAGACCTCCCAGACCTTCCGCCAGACCTCCCTGGTCCTCTGCCAGATCCGCCAGAGCTCCCATACCCGCCAGACCTCCTAGACCTCCCAGACCCGTCATCAGATCTCCCAGACTTCCCAGATCTTCGGCCAGACCTCCTAGACCTCCCCAATCCACCATCTGATCCACCAGACCTCCTAGATCTCCCAGACATGCCACCAGATCTGCCAGAACCGCCATTAGATCTGCCAGACCTCCCAGATCTTCTGTCAGATCTGCCAGACCTCCCATACCCGCTGCCAGACCTCCCAGACCCACCATCTGATCCGCCAGACCTCCTAGACCTCCCAGACCAGCCATCTGATCTGCCAGACCTCCCAGACCTTCTGCCAGACCTCCTAGACCTCCCAGACCCACCATCTGATCCGCCGGACCTCCCAGGCCTTCCGCCGGACCTCCTAGACCTCCCAGATCTTCAGCCAGACTGACCGGACCCTCCAGACCCACCTGACTCACCGGACCCTCCAGACCCACCGCCGGCTCTGCCGGATCCGCCTGACCCACCGCCAGCTCTGCCGGACCCGCCTGACCCACCGCCGGCTCTGCCGGACCCACCTGACCCACCGCCGGACCCTCCTGACTCACCGGACCCTCCCGACCCACCGCCGGCTCTGCCGGACCCGCCTGACCCACCGCCGGCTCTGCCTGACCCACCGCCGGCTCGGCCGGTCCCGCCTGACCCACCGCCGGCTCTGCCGGACCCTCATGTCTCGCCGGCCTCGCCGGACCCTCCAGATCTGCCAGCCTTGCTGGAACCCCCATGAACTTTATTTTTTTGGTGTTTTGATTTTTCAGTAAGTTGTTTTGGGTTTGCTTAAAGTTGTCCTTATGCCATAATGTTCTATGGGGTTTGCTTTTTGTTTGTCATAGTTTGCACTCCGGGTTCTCTGTCCTGTTCTGTCCTCCTCCAGGTCCCCCGCCCTCCCTTCCCTTGTTGTGCACTTCCCGGCGCGAGGCCGCGCCTACCGGGAGGGGGGGGGTACTGTTACCATTTTGCCCTGGGTGTGGTGTTTTGTGTGCACTTCCTAGCTGTCGGGTCTTTGTCACTTCCTGGTTGTCTAGTCACTGTTAGTGGGTGTGTTGGTTATCACGTGGGTGTTGCCTCTCGTTACCTTCCTGCACCTGTCTCGTCTTTAGTTCATTAGTGTGCCCCAGGTGTTCGTCATTCCCTAGTGTATTTCACCCCTTGGCTTCTCCCCTGTCTTTGTCCGTGGTTGACGTTTCTGGATGTTTCCCTGTCAGCAGTTTATGTGGTTGGTTCTCCCTCCGAGTTCTCCTAGGTGTGCACATGAGGTGCCGTTTGAGTTTTATTTTCAAGTCTTTTGTTTATCCGTGTTCTAGAGTTTTGCACTATTAGTGCCATTTTTGTTTATATTTAAAGTGTTTTGGTTTATTGTTTATTAAATGAGTTTTGAGTTCAGTTCTTGTCCGTCTCGTCTTCGTCAGCGTACCCCGAGCGTAACAGGGTTCAGTTGGTAAATATCACATATTAAGTTGTTTGTCCTCCTTAGAGATAATTACCATACTAATAATGAAACCATAATATATGGTTAAATATTTAAAAATACATTAATCATGTATACATCAAATAATAATAAATCAATACATCAAATAATAAAATATAATTTATTGTTACTACTGTAAAATTTATATTTAAATATTATGGGATCATCTTCAATGATTTCAGAATCTTTTCATTTAAAAATAATTTTGTTTGTGTAATTTGAAAACTTTTGAAACTTACATTTCTAGATTACATTTTTTATTATTTTATTTTATTTAGACAAAATAGTAGAATAGTTTCTTCAAAAAGGATTCCTTTTCTTAAACCGATCTTGTCTGAATAGGAATATACGTAGAGAAACATTCTGATTCCAAAAAAAAAAAAAACAAGATAAATAAACATGAGATAAAGACAAATAGAGAGCTGAAGGAATACAGAGAGAAGGGGAAATGAAAGAGAAATTTGAATGATAGAAAGAAGGGAGCTGCGTGTGAAGGAAAGGAGCCAGTCTGTAGCACAGTAGGTGGTGAGGGGAAAACAGGCTATATTTAACATCCAAAAGCACTGGACATCACAGCGGTCAATCTCTCCCTCTCTTTTCTCTGTTGCTTTTCCCCCTTCCCCCTCAGCTCCATATCCAGATTACATCAAGCATCAATCACTTCATTCACACTCACTTCATATCCCTTTCTTCTCATCACACAGTAATCCCTTTTCTCTCTTTCATGCTCTTCTTCTGTTTCTATCTTTTTCTCTTTCACTTTATCACATCATATGATTGAGTACAAGTAGAGCTCTTGTGAACTGGAGTGCTTGTGGAAGCATTTACAATAGCAGGATTTTCAAAGTATTTGTGTCGGTTCAAGGTCTTGGCACTCTACAGCGGAGAGCCTCTTCAGGCCTCCATGTCAATAACTACCTTTACCAATGCTGAACCGCTCATCAGAAGAGCAGAAAAGCTCACACACTCTAAAAGTCTTTTGCTGATCCTAAAAGCATGCAGATGTACTAAACAGGTGGAAGACTCAGGAATAAAGTACAGTTCACAAAGGAGAACTGTACTGAGTCTTTTCATTTAAGAAAACTGCCTCATGTCACTCTAAACCTGAATGACTTAGAAAAATGACTTAAAAATATTAAAGAAACACAGCTATTTTCCATCAAGGACAGTTCATAGGGTCTGTATAAATGATATGATTATTACAAACTGTTGCATGAAGTTATTTAAAGTTTCTTTAAAAATTCTCATGTGGTGCTCTAAAGGAGGACTTAACAACATGTGGGCTTGGAAAAACAAGAAAGTGAGTGAATTAAGACCAAATTAAAGTTTTTGGGTGAACTATCCCTTTAAAATAATCCTAGACATCTTTACGCTGCTTGACCCTGTCAAACCGTCATGAAAGCCTGTTGGTATTTTTCAAGTGTTTTGTGTATCAATGGAAGGATGTTCTGTGTGACGGTGAGGAGAAGTGGCAGAGAATCCAAATTAAGGTCTCAGTAGAAATGAATCTGTCACTGCAATAAGTAAATACTCATTTCTGTCACAGCTCGTGGCCTGGATGCATGTGTTTTCGTGTGTGTGTGTGTGAGTGAGAGAGAGAGAGCGAGAGAGAGAAAATTAGAGATATATCAGCAGAGAGCGAAAGGTGAAAAGAAGCCATGTAGTAATTGAGCTTTAAGGGATGCGTGGTTTGTGTGTGTGTGTGTGTGTGCTCTTGGGACAAAAGATAAAAGCTCCTTTTCAAGCATAATGGTCCAGACTCATTAACAAGCTCAATTATGCTTTGTGGCTAACGGCCGTGAGGTGTCAGAGGGCATTATGAATGTCCAAACATGCACACAGATCAAACTCACCAACAAACACATAGGCATGTACACTTTTTAGAATTAATCTTTTGTTTCCATTTAATACTGGAGAGAAAAAAGTTTGTGTATTAGTAGTTTTTTGAAATGTGCTTCATGCATGTATGATCATAGCTGTAATTATTTCGCTCTGTGCAGGTAGAGAGGAAGAGACACATTGGGAATGACATCGTGACCATCGTTTTTCAGGAGGGAGATGATGCCTCTCCGTCCTTTAAACCCTCTATGATTCGCTCCCATTTCACACGTATCCATCATCCTCAAACTGAGTGAAACTACTGAAATGAGTCTCTCAGTGGGCTACTTATGGGTGACATGTTTTTATAGGGGGGAAAAAGTCTAAATTAATTTATATTTTTGTGTACATTAGTAGTTTTACATGTGGAGATATTGTATGGATGATTTCCTTTACATAACCCACAGATATTTTTGCCTTAGTTCGATATAATAGCCAGAACGATAGTTACAGGTATGTGTGTGTTTGAAGGTTTTTACTTTTTGTGAATATCATATACATTGAAATGTGTTTTATATAATGTTATATTTATTACATTTTATTTTCATAAAACATTAAATATATTGTATATACACTACCATTTAAAAGTTGGAGGTCAGTACGATTTTGTTTTTTATAAATTAATACTTTTATTCAGCAAGTATGAAGTGACAGTAAAGACTTTTACATTATCACAAAAATTTATATATCAAATAAATGCTGTTCTTTTTGGAATTTTATTCATCAAAGAATCCTGAAACTAATGTCTCATGATTTCCACAAAAAAAAGAAAAATTTGCAGCACGGCTGTTTTCAACATTTGTAATAATCAGAAATGTTTCTTGAGCACCAATTCAGCATATTAGAATCATTTCGGAAGGAGTATGCAACACTTGAATACTTAACACTTAATATTAATGATTTGCCTGCTCTTTCATCTTTCTGACCCCAAATTTTTAAATGGTAGTGTGTATTATTTGTATCATAACAATTTTGCTATGCTGCAGGTTGAAGATTTTCTCAGAGGAAAGTGTGCCGCTGTTTGGCCCACCCCTCCCTTCCCCTCCAGTGTTCACAGACCACCAGGAGTTCAGGGACTTTCTACTAGTTAAATGTTAGTACATTTAAATTTTTTCATTTTGTAGACGCCTTTATACAAAACGACTTATAAATGAAGAATACATCCAGTGATTCATTGTGAAGATGAATACAAGAAATGCTCAAAATGCAAAGTTTCAGACATTGCTTGGAGTAGTATATGCTAGAAAAGGGAGGGGTTAAAGAAGAGTGAAAGCATATAATTTTTTTATGAGGTTAAGTGCTCACGGAAGAGAGGAGTTTTCAGCTGTCTTTTGAATATTGCCAGGGATTCTGCATTCCGGATGAAGGTGGGGAGATCATTGCACCAGCAAGGAACAGTGAACGAAAATGTGTGATGGAGAATGATTTTGTGCTTCTCTTTGATGGTATCTCGAGCCGTGGCTCATTTAGTGATCGTAGGTTTCTAGTAGGAGAGTAGGAAGAGTGGAAGTAGGAGGGTGTTGAGCCCTGTTGTGGTACATCTGTAAGCAAATGTCAATGCCTTGAACACGAGCCAATGTAGAGATATAAAGAGAGGTGTGACAAAGACAAAACATGCTGCAGAGTTTTGTATCAGTTGTAAAGGTTTTGTCCATCCAGAAGAGCATTGCAGTAATCAAGCTTAGAAACGACCATGGCCTGGACAAGAAGTTGTGTTGAGAAAGCCTTCATCTTCCTGATGTTGTATAGTGCAAACCTGCATGACAGAGCTGTCTTTGCAAGGTGGTATTTGAGGGTCAGTTGGTCATCAAAGATTACTCCAAGATTTCTGGACGACCTTGATAGGGTAATCATTGATGAACCAAACTGGATGCTGAAGTTGAGCTGTAGAGTCGAATTGGTAGGGAATACGAGATGCTCAGTCTTAGTCTGCTAGGTTGAGCTGCAGGTGATGTTCTTTCATTCATGTAGAGCTGTGTCTTCAGCATAGCAATGGTGGGAGAAACTGTGTGCCCATATGATGGGACCTAGTGATGTAGTGTATGTGGAGAAAAGGAGGGGTCCAAGAACTGAACCCTGAGGAAACCTAGTGATCAGTTGAACTCACCAGTACATAGTCATTTTACAGACAGCATGAAATCAGTTGTTTTCATAATCGTTCACCAAAATGTAACAACTTGCCTCTGCGACAATTTTCTGCTGATGTAATCCAAATAATTACAAGCAATATCAAAGCCTATTAATATTGATTCAAAGCATGAAATTCCATCTAAACAGGTTTCCCACTGATTACCCTGTTTCAATCAAAAATAGATTGTATTACAGAATTTAAATCCATTTCATTGCACACTGACCTCCTGTTAGAATACACACCTGTGTGTTTGTGTTGCCAGCGGTAATGATTTGTTTTGGCTCATGAACTCCTTAAAGCAGATGTTTTCACTAAACAGACCTTGTAAAATGTGTCATGCTGTTTCCTAAGGGTAATTCTGTTACATAATCCTGTTACCTTTATTCTTCTGTCTCCTGTAGTAATAAATGGAGAAAAAGCCACTCTTGAGACTCCCACTTTTGCTCAGAAACGTCAGCGTACACTGGATATGCTGATCAGATCCCTGTACCAGGATCTCATGCCTGACATGCACAAGGTATGGACACATAATCTAGAGCAGTGTTTCTCAACCATTCTGAGTGGGTCACGGAGGCTGTAGTCAAATTAACAACAATATAAAAATTGTTTTTATAATCAGAGACTTTTATTTTGAAAGACATACGTGAAAGCTGTTGATTCTTTTGTCAGACACAGTTTAAGTTATGCTTGCTTGAGAAAAACGTATTGTTCCAATTCAGATGAGATGTTGTCAGGCTAAATGTCAGCTAACGTTATTCGTACCTTGTTACAAAATAAAAGTCTCTCACCTCAGAAAAAAGAATTTTCCTATCCTGTCAGACATTATACTTTAGTCTAATCATTATACTGTATACAGTTTTTGCTATATATAAAGCACAAATGATACTACAAGCATGCAATGTTGTAGTTAAGTTGTCAATTAGTACGTCATGAAATAAAAGTAAAGTACCAATAAATCACTTAACGGTTGTGTTAGTTGGGAAGGATTTGCATGCAGGAATGATGTTTATTCTATTCATCAGTTTTCATTAACAGTTCATGCTTGTATTGTGTATTCACCATGGTAACTGTTGTTCCTGTAACTCCAAAATGATCTAGAACAATATTCTCATCTTCTGTTAGGGGGCTTTAGCAAACTTCCAAGGGGGCCTCAAGAAGATTTAAAATAAGCCATAACAAGTATTAAAATAAGCCAAAATATATATTTTTTATTTTCATGTTATTTATTTTGCAGAACCAGGGTTACCATTTTTGAAAAACCTGGACACACTTTATGAGGAAGCCAAATTTTAAAAGTGTAATATGTCATTTCCAGACATAACAAATCCTTATCCAGTATAACACAAACAAATGGAAAAGTCATGGGGCCATTAAATATTGATGTGGAGTCAAAAAGGTTTAAAGTCACTGATATAGCATAATAATTTTATTCTTTTATAATACTACATTTGTCCTGAAGTTATTACTTCACTTTCTTTTCCTGCCATATATGTTTCTTCTCACAATTCTCTTCTGTTCATAAATACCACTCTTTCAAACCCCCCTGAGCTGTCAAATGCACTTTCATTCTGTTGCAGCACCTTGTCAGCTGGTCCTAGAGCTGGATACTGTGTTTTTATTGTTGTCTATTCCAGTTTCTATTCTCAGCTACTAGGGTTTAGGAACTGTTTTCATTTTTAAAATGTACAGTTTTTATTTTTTAATGAGAAAACACCTGCTGCAAAACAATACAGAGACAATACAATCTTGTTGTTGTGTTGGAATGAGAATTTGAACCATCATTATTTCCTTATGATTCCGAACTCAGTATTACATAATATTACAACTCATTATATTATTATATACAGTATTACAACTGATAAGGTTGTGCTGCAAGAATTAGTTTGTGTCTGCTTTGCTCTTGTAGGTTCCCTTCTCTCCGCAGAACATGCTGAACCGACGTTCGTTCAGCGATGTACTGCCAGAGTCGCCCAAATCGGCCCGTAAAAAAGAGGAGGCACGTCAGGCTGAGTTTGTTCGGGTGGGACAGGTACGATGTATACCTCTATGCGAATATGATATTCCACAATGGAATGAAAGAGAAAGTTACATATATGAGGATTGTTATTTAATAATAATATAATATTGTGTCCAGGCCTTGAAGCTGAAAACTATAGTCCGAGGGGATGCGCCCACCAGTCTAGTCACTACTGGCCTTTGTAGGAAAGAGGTGAGGGGCATGAGGAAAAAGCGAGGGATGTTGTTATTTTGCTTACAATTCATCTCTAACAGTGTTCCTATGTTTTCTGTAGCCATGGGAGTCACAGTCATTCTGCAGCAGCTTCCCATATGATATAGTCTGTGGAGACTCATGGGGACAGTCATTACTGGTCGCCACAGATTCAGCAGGGGTCATGCTGCTGGAGGGTGAGGATGCTTTTTTATGAGAAACAACACAGCTGTATAGAGTAGCGATTTTCTTAAAAATTACATGTAAAGACAGACAGACTATAACTTTCACCAGCTTCTGCATGGCTAGATCTACATGGATCATATCAGCGGACTTAAACACTGAGCTCAAGCAACAGTTTAGCAAAAAAAGAAAGCTGCTTTTCTTTTTTTGTCATTCTTTGAACACAAAAGGGAAGTGTTGATGCTGCTTTTTCCATTGAATAAAAGGGAACAGCGAGCAGGAGCTGTCAAAAACAATTTGTGCTCCAGGTTTCATTCCAGTGATGCCAAATGTCATTGGGCACAAGATAATACATTTAAATGTGAATTCCAATTGCACAAATAAGATTTCAGGGATTTAGTAAAAGGGTGTATCATACTCAGCTGGATGAGCAGAAGGGATTAACCATAGCCTTTTAATCAAATGAATCACAATTATCCAGGTATCACAGGAGTAAACAAAGGCAGCATAACGGCTTGCATGAATAAGACAATACCGGAACAGAAGCAAACTAAGGACTTAAAAAGTAGGGAGATAACAGTGTACTAGCTGATAATTATAATTAACCATAGAAACAAAAAGGGACATAATCAGAAATCATGAAATCACAGTAATATGAACTAGTGTTCAATGGTACACTAAGATACTTATAGTGCTTTTTAGTCATTTTTGAAGCCCTTGGTCTTCAGGAACTTTTGATGAAAATAAATATAACATCTTTTGTAGTCTATAGAAAAAAAGAAAATCACTCAAGGTTGGAATATGAGCTGGAAAAAATTTTATTTTATTTTTAATTATATTATAAATTACAATACCTTTGAAAATATATCAAAATAATTTAATTTATTCCTGTGAAGGCAAACCTGTATTCTCATCAGGCCTTACTCTTCAGTCACTTGACACTTCAGAAACAATTCTAAAATGCTGATTTGGTGCTCAAGAAACAGTTTTTATTATTGTCAATATTGAAAAAGAGTTCTGCTGCTTCCTGAAACTGTGATAGTTTACTTTGATGAAAAGTTTTTTTATTACAAGAAAAATTATAAAAAATTATATTAATATATAGAAATATATTTTGTTGCAATTTAAATGTTTTCTTGGTGAATAAAAGTATTAATTAATTTTTTCTTACTAACCCCAACATTTTGAACAGTAATGTTTGTACATTTGAAAATAACTTACTGAATCTGATCAAATCTGTCCTCCCTTTAGCCTCAGATCCACTGTTATCCAATGCAGGTATGTATAGCATGTACACAACACTACAGTGAATATAAATGCTTATAGATCTTGCAAAACTATTTATACATGCACTCATTACATTTTTCCTGTGACAGTTAACGAAAGTGTCTGTTAATCAAAGCAAGTTAATATCATTGGGGCACTGAGTTACCATGCAAACCACAAACTAATCTTGCTTTGCATGGTGGTCTAGATTCACCAATCCTGCCTCCGGTGCAGGTATTTGACAAGACCTTGACAGTCAAACAATTGCATGTGCTTGAACCTCAGGACCTCCTAATTGCAAGAGCAGATAAGGGTAAGAAATCTGTTTGTTTTTATATTTATGAGCATATAAATATGGCACAGTTCTTATGTGGGTAGAAAAGAGTGTTTAAAACATCTGCCAAAAGAGGGAGTGTAAAAAAAAGAGACCAAAGGAAAAAGGTGAAGCAATCTCTTGGTCCTTTGCTCTAATGAGCATCTTTACCCAGATGGGAATAGCACAGAATAGTATTCAAACACACACACACACACACACACACACACACATTACCTTTTGGATCGCATTTACTAGACTTATAGCTCATTATAAAGAGAACCGAGAATAGAGATGCATGTAATTTCGTCTCTACCGCCACCTTCTACACTGATCATTAGTTCAAGATGGTGTACAGCAAACACTCACTCTTACTGGGAAGCACAGCTTCTGCAGAGGAAAAATAATGAATGCGTTATCAACTCCGTCGCCAAGCAACTTTCATTCACTATGACAGGCATTTGAAATCCAAACATGTTGCATTAGTTGAGATGTCATTCAGTTGGATGAGACAGGTCTCTCATTTGGTGCCAGGCTATTGTCATAAATTAACGGTACTGAAAGCTTCATTTGTAGAATTTATTAAACAGCTGAAGTAGTCACGCTCATTTGAATAACTGTACCAGGAATGTATAAGAAGTTTGGTTTAATTTCAATTACTTTATGTCCAATTTCAACTCTGTTGCAGGGAAAGATGCCCGACTGTATGTTTACAGACTGAGCACGCTCAAACGAGGGATAGAGGAGCGGCAGCTTGTCCGCACAAAATATGATAGTCGGGAGAACAAGCTTGAGAAAACCAAAGGTATGAATGACCCTTAAAACTCATCTTTGATCACCAAATTATCTTTCCTGACAAAAAAGAAATGCCTTAAAATAGCTTGAATATAACTACACCCTGGCTTCATTTAGTATATGTATATACATGAATATGCAAATTACCCCGCCTCCAGTCACTCACACAGCTCAGAGATCTACTTCACCAACTTTACTCAAGTTACTGTAGCAAACACTGCACAATGGTATCACTCTTTACAACGTCAGACACATAACGTTAATTAATATGATAATGGCTTGACTACGTTATCAAACAGCTAATAATGTGTTACTAATATTACACAAAGCATGTTCCCTTTCATCTGTGTGGCATCTAAAAATTTGCATCCTTAGAAATGCTTTGAACAACTTAGAACACCAGTGGCAAAAGGCATAAAGTTCATCATAACATCTTAGTATACATCTTATACATTATTCACTCTCTGTATTGCTAAATGTACCCGTTTTTTCACATCAACAGAAAAATATACCTGAGAATAGTTAATGATATGCTAAAGCCTGAACACTCACATTGACGTGATAGTAGTTGTGACGTAAGAAACACCAGTGATTTCAAACTGTCTTTGGTTCACTGGAGATTTAAGGAGAAAATACTCAGCAATGGTGTTGGCTTATAATTTTCCACATGATTTGTCGTAAAGCATATTAAAAACACCACACTGACATAAACATTAAAAACTTTAATAATTGGCTATGACTCCCAAGGTTATCAAAATCAAGAATACATTTTGCATACATTTGAAAGTAACTGAACTGTGTTTCCTCAGGTTGCCATCTCTACTCCATAAACACGCATCATGGGGTAGAGCTTAGAATCGTTGCGGCGATAAGAAACAAGCTTCTTCTGATCACCAGGAAACAGTCACGCCTCGATTGCCTAAGTTCTATTGCTACAGTCACAGGGATTACTGACTCACCTGTGGAAGAGTTCCAGTACATACGGGTAGGGCACAGATTATTTTCCTACACACACACACACACACACACACACACACAAATGTCATGCATGGAAGTTTGTTTTCATTATAACTTAACTGGATTTTACTGTCATTTATAGCTTAAGGGCCAGTCACACAGCGAAAACACATGAATCACGCACGAATTACGCACAGATTTTCGTTTCTGCGCGGAGAGTGCATCGTATGCGCAATTCGTCGGTGGAACGAATGTGGACCGTCAGTGATTGTAAGTGGATGTGCGTAGAAGGTGTTTTGTGCGTGATTTTGACTTTTGAACGGTTCAAAAAATTTTGTGCGTTGGCGGTTTATACGTCGAGTATGCGTGACTATGCGCGGGACACGTGTCGGCCGTCAGTGCTTATGCGTCAGAACTGGTTCGAAACCGCGCACTTCCACGTCCGTCCACTGACGCCCCACCTTCATATCACGCATGAACCGCGCACGTATCACGTTCATTCCACTGACATCCACTGACAATGTGGATTCTGAAGTGCTTGTACGTGGAACGTTCGCGAAGTGTGCGTGTTTGGACGCGCTCCGTCAGTGATTCATGCGTCGGGCGTGTGTCAAATGTTCATGGAATACTTTGGTCAATTTCTCGACGCACAAGCACGCACAAACCCAATCTGTGCGTGATTTGTGCGTGATTGGCTGTGTGACTGGCTCTTTATAGGAAAAATTCTCACAGACATTTAGCTACTTTTAACCTCTCAACATTTCAGATGTTTGCTCTTGCTTGTCTTAGGAGATCTGCTTATGTGACTCCCCGGTGGTCATGGCTCTGGTTGATGGCCCAACAGGAGAGAATGACCACATGATCTGTGTGGCCTACAGACATCAGTTTGACTTGATCAATGAGAGCACAGGAGATGCCTACAGACTCCATCATGTAGACTCCAACCGGGTGAGAATACAATAATACATTACCATTCAGAAGTTCGGTTCAGTAAGATTTTAGAAGAAATGAATAGTTTTTGATTAGCAATATTAGTGTCTATTATTGACATGGACACTTTACTTTTTTTTCTCCAGGTGAACTTTGTTGCTGCCATAGATGTGTATGAAGATGGAGAGGCTGGACTTCTTCTTTGCTATAACAGTTAGTGTCTATTTAAATGTCAGTGATTGTATCTGTGTAGTCATATCTTCTAATGCGATACTTCTCTTCTAACAGATATTTGCGTATATAAGAAGGTGTGTCCGTTTAATGGAGCCACACCCATGATTCAGCCCAACTCTTCAGACTTCCATTTCAGCTGGAACCAAATGCCCAACGCTATTGGTCAGTACCTTTAGGACCAGCATCTCAGCAAGTGCTTGAATATTCTTTATTATTACTACTTTATCTTCATTTCAACACTTTCTACATTTGCATTAGTGGAAATAATTGAGATATCTCCTTATTATGTAATTTCCTGTGTCATAGTGTGTGCGTTCCCATATATCCTTGCATTCACCACTGACTCCATAGAGATCCGGCTAGTTGTTAATGGGAACCTAGTGTATACAGCTGTCGTTCCAGAATTGCAACTGACTGCATCCAGAGTAAGTGTTCAAGTCTTAAGGCTGTCATTTTAAATACATTATAAAACTGTATTTATCTATCAACAGGTATACAGTATGTACAGTGGGGTCCAAATGTATACTTCCTTTATTTGTTTAGTCTTTGACCATTTTTAAAATCTAATGTAGACCTGCAAGTACACAGTTTTACAAAAAAAAGTTTTATAAATAAAAAGACCTTAAGAAAATAATTTGATCTGCAAAAGATTACTTGATCTTGCACTGATTTGAATGTGGCCTATGATATGATTGGAAATTTATCTAATTTTAAATGATTTCATGGATGTGAAAAAGTAGCCTATTAAATACTTTTTTCACATAGTTTTACATACTGTCTTATAAACTTATATTGTTTGAAAATATTAATTTATAAATAACTGTTTTTAAAAATAAATAAATTCATTTGATTTGTTACTTCAAATCTACTGTATTATTTTCCCGGGAATTTTCTGGCTATCCATGTTTCTACTGTTATACGGTAGGGGACGCTATTACGCATCTTCTGAAAGAGTATGGACTCTCCGGATCAAAACACAGGTGAAGAAGCAGAAACAAGTGAGAGAAGTTGTTTCGCAAACGTAGAACAACTTGATCATCAAACATTAAACTGCTTATAAGTTCAGAACTGCCTAATATTACAGAATGAAATGTCGACCCAATGAAGAGGAAATGACTGTGAAAATTGGGCTGTTGATGGACACCTACTCCATCTGTGTTTTGATCATGAATGCGATCCGGACATAGTATTTAACAAATATTTGAGTTTCTCAGCTTTTTGTTTAAAATGTTTTGTTTTTGTTTTTTTAACATACCCTCATTCAAATGTTGGAAAATGGATGCATGAAGCTAGAGTAAAATGATAAAAATAGAAAGAGGTAAAGTGCAGTTAAAGGTATAATTGAATACTTAAATAGGAACATAGTAGTACTAGTACAAATGCAGTACAAATTAGAATCATAGTTGTGCACTTAAAGTTTTTAAACTATTGTTACACTTATAATACACTTAAATCTATAGTTTATTTACTTTAAAAAGGGCAGATTTAGTCCCAAGCATTATTGAAAGGTTCACTTACAAAATTACTGATAGTACATTGATATTAGCATACTTACTACACAAAGTACTCTTTAAAATATACTTAAACTGTACTTAAGTGAGGGTAGTCCTTTCAAGTTTACCCCTTTTAAATGCGTATTGGCTTCAGGGCTCTTTAAAATAATGCATTCCTCTGTCAGTCACATTACTGTTTTATCTTGTTATTTCTTCCTCTCTTTTTTCTGCAGTCTGATATCTATTTCATCTCGTCAGCACCTATAAACTCTGCCTCTAACTGTAGCTCCAGAGACACTAGTTCCCAGAGTTCCCCTCAGACTCCCACCGGCTATGAGATGCCTGTCTTCCCTTCACCACTTGGAGATGGTACGCTTCTGCTCTTGAAGGAACATGTGCACAATTTACCTTACCCATGTTCTTAAACTGAATTCCCATTCTATTTTTTGCCTCTATTTATATGATACATTGTTTTTCTGCTGTTACAGGGTAGCGAGTTATGTACATGCGAGTCGTCTATCTGTCTTTGTGTATTGTATTACGGTGCTTTTGTCTTTTAATCTGTGCGTGGGTTGGGTTGATATATTGCTCTTTTCCATCCCTGGTCCAGATTGTATTCGGATTCCCTACGGCACCAAGCTATCCCTCTACATGTCTAAAGACTCTGAAGGTACTGCAGGCACTTCTGTTGCCTACATTTCCCATGCTGCCTCACTAATGCACGTTACTATGGAGACTCACCCTGTCTATTATTCAATTAACCAACGCATGCAGACGGTGTTGAGTGAAATGTGCAGCTAACTTAATGTGTCCCTTCCTTCTTGCAGTCTCACAGAAAGCATAACAATGACAGATAGAGAAATGGTGGCATGAGAAGTCTTTCGGGGGGGAAAGATGAATAGTGGAGAGAAACTGAAGTGAATGAGATTGAAAGATGGCAGAGGAACTCAATAGACAGAACGAGACAGATACATAGAGACAGACAGAGACTTTAGGGAAATGGGACACATTTGCTGCAGCATGAGATCGCAGTGTCACCATGGATACTTTTGTCAGAGCCCCTCTTCTCTTCATGCGCACACGGTCTGGATGGCCCTCCAGAGCTTAACACTTTTGTCTACACAAACGCCCTGAAGAGGGCCGTCAAGGGGCTGTGACAAAATCCACATCCTAGTGCTTTTAAACATTCAGCCAATTGTCTGTGGCTGCCATTTTTGCACCATGGGAAATAGACTGATGACATACCATTACTTACCTCAACAATGTTCACATAAAGGGTTAGATCACCCAAAAATGAAAACGGTCATTAATTATTCATCCTCATGTCGTTCCAAACTCATAAGACCTTTGTTCCTCACTGGGAAAAACAAATTAAGATGTTTTAGCATTGGAGGCTCACATGGAAGAGAAGAAATTGTTGAGTAAAGCCATTATTTTTGTTGTTGGTTTGTTTTTTGCGCACAAAAAGTATTCTCGTCTCTTCATAACATAAATGTTGAACCACTGTAGTCACATCGACTATTTTAACAATGTTTTTACTACCTTTCTGGGCCTTGAAAGGGGTAATAGCATTGTTTTTGTATGGGGTCAGAAAGTGCTGGGATTTCATCAAACATACATTTGTGTTCCGAAGATGAACAGAAGTCTTGTGGGTTTGGAATGACATGAGGTTGAGTAATTATCGCTTTAATACAACAAGATTGTGTTATAGCCTACACATTTTGGTAGTACTTTACATTAAGGTTCAATTTGTTAACATTAGTTAATGCATTTGGTAGCATCTAAAAATAGTAATTAGTTTTACAGTATTTACTAATCTGTTAATTTCTTCATAAATATTTTTACCATTTCATGCTGGATAAACCAACATTAATATATTATAAACAAACATGAATTAACAATACTATATTTTTAACATTGTTAGTGCATTGTACATAATGCATTAGCTAATTTTAGTGAATTTAACTGTAAAGGATTAAAAATGTTTGCTGTATGTTTTTGTTTTCTATCGATTTGAATACAACAAATTTGATATAATATGAAAGTTTGGGTCGGAAAGATTTTGAAAATGTTTATGAAATTCTTATGCTCTGTAAGGCTGCATTTACTTGAACAAAAATACAGTAAAAACAGTAATATTGTCATATAAAATTGTAAAATATATATATATATATATATGTGTGTGTGTATGTATTCACACACTATATGTTTGCATATATTCTGTGTTGTGCTGTCCCATGGAGCAAAGATGTCTATGGAATACTTCCATTGTATTCCAGACACACGCATGGATTTATAACGAAATAGTCCTGTGTTTGATTATGACTCTAATTATTCTAAATTAACTTAAAGGGGAAGCATTCTTCCTCGCCTGGAAATCTGTGTATGCTGTTGGACCAGATCCTTAATCTTTTATCTAAAATGACTACAGTTTTCAAGATTTCTTATTGCTACTAAATATATGTGTGAATTTCTTTTTCTCCAAATCCACCGTGCTGGTGACAAGTATCTAAATCATTGTTACAAAAAAGGTTTAAAAAATTGTATTGATGTGTCTTACCCAGACAAAAGTAGCATTTTTTTAAGTTTATGCCAATTGTTTTAGATTTTCATTGTGTTGTTTCTTTTTTATAATAATTCTTCTGACAGTATTTATTTGTTTTTTTATTACTGATATATTAACCCCATTTGGTTCCAGTGACCTAGCAGTTAGTGCCATTCCATCATTTCCTGCTCTTGGTCTACCAAAGGTCTCCCAAAACCTAGTGATTTTTACATGGAATTGTTCATTGATATACACAGTTCCATTTTAAACATCTGCTATGTGGTTTCTCTAGTTTATGTGGTTTCTCTAGTTTCTTTAAATCACATAGATCATGGTGTAAAGTCATTGTTTTACAAGACTCAGTCAAGTTTTAAAACATTGTAAATGTGCTTTTGTTTGTTTTTGTGCTAATCATTAAAACAAAAATCAATTATGTTATCAATCGGAATTCTGATAGAACACTTTCCAAAAATCCCATTCCTGTTCTGTAGGTTTTATTTTGTCTATTGAGTTAAACTTACTGTTTTACTACATCTGGCTCAGAATGTTTGATACAGAAGATCAATGTAAACACAGATTAGGCTCACTGTACCCAAAAAGCAACTATGTTAGTCTGTGAATAAATAGCTCAACCAGAGTCATCAGATCAAGTCTGAGTTGAGTCACAAGTAATTGCAGTGAAGTCTAAAAACAGAATTTCAGTCACTGCAGTCTTCATAGTCATGAGTCTAAAGTAAACACTTTGGAGAGAGGGGAAAATATCACTGTTACGGAGATTTTGGAACAATGACATTTCACAGAAGGCAGGACTACACAACAGTACAAAGCAATGCATATGGGTCTTGTGTGTGTGTGCGTGCGTGCGTGCGTGCGTGCGTGCGTGCGTGCGTGCGCGCGCGTTTATATAAAGTGAAGAGAAGAAGTATTTGATACACTGCCGATTTTGCAGGTTTGCCCACTTACAAAGCACATAGAAGTCTGTAATTTTTTATCATAGGCACTCTTCAACTGTGAGTGATGGAATCTTAAATAGAAATCCAGAAAATCCCATTGTATGATTTTTAAATAATTTGCATTTTATTGCATGACAAGTATTTGATCACCTACCAACCAGTAAGAATTCCGGCTCTCATAGACCTGTTCGTTTTTCTTTAAGAAGCCCTCGTGTTCTCCACTCCGCACCTGTTTTAACTCATTACCTGCTTAAAAGACACCTGTCCACACACTCAATCAAACAGACTACGGCAGGACCAGGTCAATGACCTGAGAGAGCTGGGACCACAGTCTCAAAGAAAGCCATTACTAACACACTACACCGCCATGGATTAAAATCCTGTAGTGCATGCAAGCCAGCGCATGTCCAGGCCCGTCTGAAGTTTGTGATTGACCATCTGGATGATTCAGCGGAGGAATGGGAGAAGGTTATGTGGTCTGATGAGACAAAAATCGAGCTTTTTGGTCTAAACTCCACTCACTGTGTTTGGAGGAAGAAGGATGAGTACAACCCCAAGAACACCATCCCAACCGTGAAGCATAGGTGGAAATCATTCTTTGGGGATGCTATTCTGCAAAGGGGACCGGATGACTGCACCGTATAGAGGGGAGGATGGATGGGGCCATGTATTGCGAGATCTTGGCCAACAACCTCCTTCCCTCAGTAAGAGCATTGAAGTCGTGGCTAGGTCTTCCAGCATGACAATGACCCAAAACACACAGCCAAGGATACTAAGGAGTGGCTCCATAAGAAGCATCTCAAGATCCTAGAGTGGCCTAGCCAATATCCAGACCTGCAGCCAAGAGAAAATCTTTGGAGGGAACTGAATGCCCATATTGCCCAGCAACAGCCCTGAAACCTGAAGGATCTGGAGATGGTCTGTATGGAGGAGTATGGGCCAAAATCCTGTATGGGCTAAAATCCCTGCTGCAGTGTGTGCAAACCTGGTCAAGAACTACAGGAAACCCCTGATCTCTATAATTGCAAACCAAGGTTTCTGTACCAAATTTTAAGTTCTGCTTTTCTGATGCCTCAAATACTTATGTCTTGCAATAAAATGCAAATGAATTACTTAAAAATAATACAATGTGATTTTTCGGGATTTTTGCTTTAGATTCCGTCACTCACAGTTGAAGAGTAACTATGATAAAAATTACAGACTTCTACATGCTTTGTAAGTGGGCAAAAAGTGTTTCAAATAGTGTTTCACTCCCCACTGTATGTATAATGTATATATATTCAGAAGTTTAGGGTCAGTAATATTGAGCTTTTTTAAGAAATTAATACTTTAGTTATCTCACAAATGCAGACTGAAACTGTTGTTTTCATTTGAGCAAATTACAATAGTGTGACTCCGACATTTCCATATATGTGCGTCTTTAAACAAAAAGCAATGAGTTTACATGTTATATTTTAATCTGTGCAGAGTAGATATTAATTTTCCTAACAGCAGCACTGCTCCTCAATCAACCACTGTGGCAGTTACACCATTTTTTCTTAAGTCCATTCTTTAGCCTTCTCTCTCTCTTCATTTCTGCCATTTTCCAACCATCCCTTTCTTTCTTCAAGGTGAAGCTCCCTCAAAACACATCTATAAGATCCCGTTGAGTAACCTAGTTGGACGGAGCATAGAAAGGCCCCTCAAGTCTCCGTTGGTCAATAAAGTTCTCACGGCACCTGCCCCAACTGTGATCGGCACTGCTCCCATGATCGCAAGCACAACCTCTCTCTCGCTGTCTCGCATGGAGATCAAAGAGATTGCCAGCCGCACACGGAAAGAACTGCTGGGTGAGTGTCTCTGTATTTGTGAGCTCTTGAACTGAAAGCTATCATTACGGATGTGTGGCGCATGTGGGAGGCTGGCATGAAATGTACAGAGTGAAATGTGCCACAGGATAAGTGCCTCTTTGGACGTGTTTCTAGTGTTGGACAATAAAGCTACAAGTGGTGCAGCTCAGTACCATTTATTAACTTTTTAATTATGAGTGATAAAAAAATTGCAATGATACTTGCATACTTGATCTGTTGTAATGCTTGTTCTGCAGTCAAATTGAGACGAGATAGGCATTTTTTAATCTGAAGTGTTGGAGCGAGACATCCTGATCACATATTAGATAAGCTGCTAGACCTACTAAACTGCTGTACTTCACACCCTACATACACACGCCCACACAAACAAGAAAGGCTGGATGGACTATAGGAAGTGCTATTGCACCCCCTGCAGGTACATCTTTAATGTCATTTGTACCTGTTGTAGGTTTAACTGAGGAACCCAGCAGTAAAGCAGATGGTAACTCAGTGAAACAGAGAAGAATGAGCAAGAAGAACAAGGAGGACGAGCAGAGGAAAACAGCAGAGATCAGCACCACTGAACAGTAAGTGTGTGTGCATGTTGGGTTATACAAATAGTTTTATTTAGTCCATTGATATATTGAAATACAGTGGAACACGGTTGTCGACAACCTCGGGGGTTGCAAAAAACCGTTGAGATAAGCGAGGATCGAGAAAACGAAAGAGTCAATGTGGCGATTTGTTTGATGAAGCGATCGGCATGCTATAAAAATGTACATACACTGTATATGTTTGCTAACAACAAAAGGCATATGTGCACCAACTAACAGCTACTTTATGTTTATGTTGGGAATATATCTTTAAGACAGCGTATGTAGTTCTTTGCGCACTGTTCTGGTGTGAGCGCACAAGGAGGAGATTGTTTTTGAGAGGAGATTGATGGCCGCTCTACCGCTGACTGTTATATAGCATAATCTTCTGTTTCTATTTTCCTTCTTTTATTTGTGATGTTTGTCAGGGTGTTTTATTTTTCCTGGTTTGTACTTGCGCTCTTTACGTGTTTAAGAAGAGTGTGAAGCCCATCTATAAAGCTCGTCATCTGGGCAGTCGTCAATCACTCTGACAGCCAGTGCAAGATTTACCAGTATACAATAAAAAACACCTTCGATTCTCCACACAAACCTTTAATTATATTCTCCAACATTGCAAACACAATTTCGCTCACAGCGTAAACAGTCACAACACACATAAACACATTCGCTCATAACACAGTCATTTCGCTCTGACACAGTTCTGAGAAGTATTGCACACGCGGTTACTATGGTTTCGCGTCTGCACGGCACTGTGCCTCAAGAGTGAGTGAACTCGGTACTATCATTAGTCTCGGGGATTGAGATAACCGATGTAAAGTGGCGACTTTGTCCCTCTTTTGTGCTCGAGATATCAGGGTTTGGCGACATAAAAGAATCGACATAACTAGGGACCAACCAAATTCACGATTTCACGGCAGTGACATTTTCAGTGAAATCGGGCACTTTCCGTGAAAACACCCAACAAGCGTTGGCCTTCATGAAATCGGTCAGAGTCTTTGATTTCACACAGGTATCGATGCTGCCATGTGAGGAACTGATAAAGAGTATACCAGGAGCAGATGATTGTAGCATCTTAGCTGAGTTTGCAGCCTACAAAACAGCAGCAAAAGAAGTTTCGCCGGATACGAGTATAACAGCATTCTGGCGTTCGCACAGCAGTCGGTTTCCTCTGCTGAGCCGGCTAGCATTACGATACCTTTCTGTACCAACGAACAGCGTTGACGCGGAGAAAAGTGTCAGCCAGTACACAAACGTCAATGCACCGCAGCCACAGAATATGTCAGCAACCACGTTGGTCGGCCAAGTTTTGGCCACGAAAAACTGTAAACTATTTAATTAATGTCACGTGGCATTGCGGAGTCTGTGGCTACGTGCGTTGTAGTCGTATTTTGTTTCCTTTTTGTTTTTTAATATAGGTGAACAGTTGACAAGTGGTATTTTAGAATACAAAACAGCGGGTGTGACAGCAGATGGACTGATTGCAGTGATTGGTGCATAGTAAAAATTGTACCTGTGAATTTTCTGTGAAATCGATTTTTTTTTTTTTAAACCTTCCGTGAAATTGCAAATTTTTACCCGTGAATTTGGTTGGTCCCTAGACATAATCGATAAGAAAATGCTAAGAAAAATAGGGAGTTTGGCGGTTCCACTTCAAAAACATTGACATAACTTGGTTGGCGAGATAACCAAGGTCGAGATAGGTGGGTTCCACTGTATATTGCTTATAAATAGCAGTATTTACTAACATTTCTATTAAATTTTTTTCAAGTTCTTGTAGAAACTGTGATGCATTTTTCTCCAGGATTCTTTGATAAATAGAAAGTTCAAAAGAACAGCATTTATTTGAAATAGAAATCCTTTGTAATATTATGAATATCTTTACAGTCACTTTTGACCAATGTATCCTTGCTGAATGAAAGTACTCATTTATTTCAACCAAAATATTGAGCTATACTTTGTTTTGTTTTTTTGCATGTTAGATGCAAATATACCGGTGATGTATTCTGACTTTAAGATATTTCCAATCAGAGTGGGAATGGAGTCTGTAGAGGGAGAAACTGACATCCAACAGCTTTGCTCATCTGGCTCTGAGGTGGAGCCACGAGATGATAGCCCACCAACGGCCAGCCCTTTTACCTTATCCACATCTTTTGAGGAGGATATTTTGGACCTTAAGTAATGACAATCACAGTCTGTGGATCACTTTACATATCCTCTTACCTTTTATTTTCTTTCATTCTTTTTATTTATTTCATTCTTTGTATCATTTTACATAGAATTTTGTGTTTCCCTCAGTCTGCCCACTCATTTGTGTGTGCAAATGAATCCCCAGAGCTTTAAACTTGAAGGAGTTTACATTATGGTGATGTCAAAATTCACTCCTGGTGGATCTGTGTATGAGCCTTTGTTTACTCTATAAAAGATAGAAACACTACTAGAAAATCCAATTATTAGCGATCATTTCAGAATTCTGCTTAAAGAAAAACGGACCAAAAATGTTTAAAACCCCCAAGAATCTGAGTTAGTAAATGATTGATTTTGTGTCTATGATTGACGAGACACGTTCTCTGTCAGCTTTGGGATAAATTTGTAGCTTTGTAGCAAACCTGAAGCCATATGAACAGAAATAGAATATGTAAACAATTTTGGCATGAAAGGTTCGAGCCAAAATCTAAGGTCAAGACAAAAATATTTCTTTTCACTCAAAGACCTGAATGTAACATGATAATGCTCCTAAAAACAATGACACATATTTTTAATTCCTTATTTTGTGTTTTTAAATGTTTTCTATGTTTGTGATTTGTACATTGTGTGATTATTTCAAAGTTGTAAAAAAAACTCTATATGCATCTCCGACCAGATGCACATGAACATACAAATGTAAGCATTATACCTTTCTAATTCTGTTGTATTATGGAGAAATAAACCTTACTACTTGTGTATATCAATGTTATGTTCTAACCTGCCTTCACGCGTACCATGCTTTTAAACCCTGACGTGCAAACCCTTGGCAGAAACGGCAGGAGTCTCCCACAAGTGCCATTTTCTATGACACCCGTCAACCACTAGCGCCCTCTCTCAGACTGACCATGAATTGCATATCTCACGAGGCGGAAGCAAACAAAAATCATTAAAGAACACAGTTTGCTCACTAAAGCTGTTTATTATGTTAAAAGTTTAAACTTTGATCCGTGAACATCCACATTTACAGGTACTCGGTCAAACGCATTCTTAAAGTGCTGTTGCTTCTTGAAAAGGGCTCTGGATCACCTGCATGCCTACCTTCAATCCCACTACAAAATAAAAGGGATTTGACGTATTAATCGTTTAGAATTAGGATGTATTATCTTTATATTTCTCATGGATTTGGTACAAATTGAAGGAAACCTCTAGGAATTCAAGCCAGGGCCACTTAGATTAATCTCTAACTCTGAGTTACACAGCAAAACAAAATATTTTTCTTTATATATATATATGAATATATATATAGAATGTTTAGATATTTTGACTGGAAAACAATACAACGATCTCAAAAGTTATTATTGCTGTGTAAGAAGAGAAAGAGAATACTGATTCTGCTGTTTACATTTTTAATAAAAAATTGTCATCAAAGTGACACCAGAACACAAGAGCCTCAGGAACAGCACAAGAGGACAAGTAAGTGTTAAACTGCTTAGCTGAATGCATGCCCAGCCCCCTCACACACACACACACACCCCTCTCAACGTTTCTTCATCTGAATGTGAACCACTCAACACTAGTAGCAGACTGGACTAAAAAGGGAAAACTTGGTAATATTTTTGTAAATGAAAGATTAAAATATTTATTTGCTTTTTGTTGTTCTTTGAGGGGAATGTGTGAGCAAAAGTCTGATGGAATATATTTTTCTGTTCTTTTTTTTCTTCCTTTGGCATACCGTTGTCTGTTGTCTTCTCTCCTCCATCTGTTCACTCTCCTAATTGTTTTCGCAGTGGTTTTGTATCTATATCAATATTATCTGTTTAGACTGTTGGAAAAATAATATCAGAAAATAAACAAAAATGAATAAAAAAAAACACCAAGTGTCTTAAAATATTGTATTGCCATTGTTTTTAATGCCAAGTACTACTTGTAAATGTTTGTGTTTCAGATGTGGCCTCAAAAATATTATATAGCATTTATTTGAAAAAGTGCTGTAGCCCACTGCTGTGGTTAATATTGTCCATTGATATGAAATAAATATTTATGAAATTTGACCATGCAGTTTGTGTTTTAACGATTGCCAGATTACAGACATTCTTAAATATTTTAATAATATATTAACACATATCTTATGAACTAGCATTTTTGTTGTGTGGTTCTCCAATGAAACAAAGATACAACTGCCTCTAATATGATACATAGTAATGTTATCAATTCAGGTTGTCAAGACTAGAGAAGACAGGGAGTTAGTAGGGTCAGCAAGTATACTATAGTATATGTAATTTAGTAATTTAAATAAGTTATTCTGCAATGGAAAGAAATTGCAGATATTTCACTATTTGTTAATTAATGCATTTGTGCATTAATCAAGGTTTGCTGGAAAACATAAAATAATTATTAATGCTTCAACAATGTCATAACATAAATAAAATAAGCTACACCATTAAATATAATAATGCTAGTAGATCAATGATACAGTGAGTCGTTTTCACCAAGTGCTGACAAATGTTTTGAATTCAAATCTCGGGAAAAAAATAAAAAAATAAAGCATTTCTGGCTCTTAGCAGGTTTAAGCTACAGCCTTTTTTTATTTGTGTGAAGTAGCAGGGAACACTCACAAATTTTTATAAGCAAGCTTTGGAAGCCTGTAAACTTGTCTTCTGTCACAATTTTCCCCCTCATAGAAGGAATAATAGATTTATTTTAATACTGTGTTTTATTTGGAACTCAGGGTCAAAATGAGATGGATTAAATAAGAAATTACATATATGAAATTAAATATAGGCTTTGTTAAAACTTCTAACTTCTAAGCTATTCTGTATTGACTTAAAGCTATTTTCTTTGTTCATCGTTCAACAGGAAAGCAGGTTTTGTAGGTTTGAGTTTGTTTTGTTTCTTTGTTGCTGTAATGGACATTGTTACACAAAGCTGTTACACAAGGCTAGACCTTCAACAGTGAACCCTGCAGTCTTGCGGCTCTCTCAGTGAGATTCCTCCCTGGAGAGTTTTGTGGACCTTGGTGTAAGGTGGACGTTAATGACGTTGCTTTTAATGGCATTTTTTGCAATGGACATGAAGACCATTTGATTTACCTAATGCCTGAGTGTATGGTCTCGTGGATGCTGGCCCAGTATATTGACTTTGGCCTCTAACTGAAGCAGTTCCTCATTTACTGTGGGAATGGAGGAGGACAAGGGTACCCACCCAGCCAGAGCTTAGTCAGGTCATGGCTGCCACGTCAGAGCCTCTTCACATCATGGGCACCACGCAGTCACCCACACAATGCGGGGAAGTTATGGCTTAATGATAAGAGAGTCAACTGGTAACCCGAAGGTAGTGGTGTCAATATCAGCAGGGGAATGTAAATGAACAGCATTCTCTTCCACCCTCAATACTAAGGTGCCCCTAAGCAAGGCACCTCACACCCAAGATGCCACAGCGAACGGCTGCCACCCTTTTGAGTGGGGAATATGTCACATTGGTTTGGGTTTTGTTTGGTTTGTGTTCCTGTATTTATTTTGAAAGTTTCATAGTAACTGCTGTTGTGTAACTTACAGTTGTAATTCTTTAAATATGAATTTTCTTAACCCATATTTCCAAAGAGAATGTGTTATTTAAAGATAAAGTAACTTTTTCTCCCTCTTGCAGTGACATCTTCTCATCTGTAAAGATGTGTTTACTGGCATGAGGGCGGGACAACCTATCAGATCGCAGCAATAGCCAACTACAATGATCCAGCAATACGATCAATTTCCAATAGACAAAAATAAGTTGCGCCCCAAAATGATTTTTTTGACATATTTCACAATAGAGGAGAAAATACTATTTTAACTTCTATTTCATGCAAAGTTGAAAGGGACCAATTTGTACCTTATTTATCTTCATAATACAGTAGTACCTTAAAGGTAGGCTACATTTTATCACTCTAAGTTACTAATATGCACCTTTTATTTGTAGATAAGCTACACAGTTGTAGGGTATTGTCCCAGTGACAACCCTTACCAAATGGAAGTTTATTCCAGTGTTCTATTAACATACTTCTTTTAAACTAAACTAAAGTATGCTTTCAGCTGTATGTATTTCTCAGAAATACTTTATGCACTTCTCAGAAATATACAGTAATACCTCGGTTTACGAGTTTAATTCGTTCCAAGAGCGAGCTCGTAACCCAAAATGCTCGTACACCAAAACAATTCCCCCCATAAGAATGCACTAAAAATCAATTAATTAGTTCCACACGATCATAAATGCCCATTTTGAATATTTTTTTTGTTTTACCCTATTAATTACAGTTAAAATTAAAACACAAAACCCAGATTCAAGTGCAAATGAGTGAATTTATTATAATAGTGCAGAAAACAAACAAAGTGATAATCGAGATGCACGCGCGCGAGCATCGCGAGCTCCGGGAGCACCACACACACATAACACAGGCAGATGATATGAGGTGTGTCGGTGATCAGCCCCCACTCACACACACAGGCAGAACTAGGAGACAATGAATTCATGAACCACGTATACATTTCACTACGTGAATAGCGATCACAATTAATTAATGTTATCACTTCTAAAAGTCTCACTGTGGTGAATGATGCAGCCAAACAGAGTGAGGCTGAGAGAATTAATGAGTTAAGGGGTGATAAAGGGGTTGGAACTGCGTGACTGTGTTATGAGAGGCTGTCATTAGGATTTTTCCAGTAAAAATGCGCGATACGATACTGAGCGTTAGGACTTTCCACACAAAAATGCACGTGGGTTAGGGGAAAAATTTGCTCGCACTCCGATACAATGCTCACCGAGTTGACCCTCCATGCTCGTACACCGATTTGCTCGTATACCAAGTCGCTCATAAACCGAGGTATTACTGTACTTAAAATTGCACTGAAGTATACTTGACTCATACAAACAGAAAAATCTAAAGTATATTTGGCCTATACTTTTGAGCAAGATATACTTAAAGAATAATTAATAATTCTATTTATTACTTGGCTTGTAGATGTTTACTCTTTTGATTGTGAAGCCTATTAAATACTTTTTCACAGTTTTACATACTGTCAAAAGTTCTGATTTCTTAAGAACATTAATTCTGTATCTGAGTATCTGAATTTTTGTGTTGGCTAGTCCACTGATAGTGTGCGTAGGAATTTACTTCAAATATACTTAACTCTTTCTCTGTACTCAATGAATTATCCTTCTATCTGTGTTTTCAATGTTATATGGTAGGGGACGCTATTACGAATCTTCTGAAAGAGTATGGACTCAAAACAGGTGAAGCAGCAGAAATGCTATTTTCAACGCCTTTTGTTTAAAATGTTGTTGTTCTTTATTAAACCTACCCATTCAAGTGATGATAAAAAATGCATGAGCATAGAATAAAATGTTTTTAAAATGGAAAGAGTTAACCAGAGCTTTAAAAGCATGAGGTCCCATCCTCCCTTCAGATCTACAAAGCCAGGCCTTCTCCAAAACACAGGAACCCCACGCACAAAGTAGAGTATGCACAGCGTTTCACCTCATGTCTCAAACCACATAACATTACAATATAATGAATGTGAACACATTATTTCTATCACCGCACTACTGCAAAATAATTTCACACATTCATTTCAAATGCATAAATCCGAATCCGAACAGCTCCAGGTAGAAAGTCAGGGGTTGCTAACACATAATTATAATTATATAATTCATAATTATATAATTATAGTGGCGTGAACCCAGCATAAGCTTGTTGTTTTGGTTCTGGAGGAACTGTAAAGGATGACTGATGTTTGTTTACAGCGCCCAGTGACTGTCTACACAATGTGCTGATGATGTGTGATGTCGGCGCGAAAAGGGAGTGTGTGGTAGGCTATGGAAATACAGTGGTGTGAAAAATAGTTTGCCCCCTTCTTGATCTCTTCTTTGTTTGCATGTTTATTACACTTAAATGTTGCATATCATTAATCAAATTTAAATATTAGTTAAAAAAAACACAAGTAAAAATTTTTTTTTAAATAAAGATTGTTATTATTTAGGGAAAACTAAATCCAAACCTACATGGGCCTGTGTGAAAAAGTGCTTACATGATTAGAAAGTGTAAGATCCAAACAAATTCTGGAACAAAAAAGAAAGAAAGTAATTGAGATCTATCAGTCTGGAAAATGTTATAAAGCCATTTCTTAAGATTTGGGACTCCAGCGAACAGCAGTGAGAGCCATTATCCACAAATGGTGAAAACATGGAACAGTGGTGAACCTTTCCAGGAGTGGCTGGACAACCAAAATTATCCCATAATTGCAGCGATGACACATCCAAAAGGTCACAAAAGACCCCACAACAACATCCAAACAACTGCAGGCCTCACTTTCCTTAGTTAAGATCAGTATTCATGACTCCACCATAAGAAAGAGACTGGGCAAAAATTGCCTGCATGGCAAAGTTCCAAAAACCAAAAACCACTCCTGAGCAAAAAGAACATTAAAGCTCATCTCATTTTTGCCAGAAAACATGATTGATGATTACCAAGACTTTTGGTTAAATACTCTGGACTGATGAGACAAAAGTTTAAGATTTTGGAAGGTGTGTGTCCCTTTACATCTGGTGTAAAAGTAACACCGCATGGATCATACCAACAGTAAAATATGGTGGTGGTAGTGTGATGGTCTGGGGCTGTTTTGCTGCTTTAGGACCTGGAAAACTTGCTGTCATAAAATGGAACAATGAATTTTGATGTCTACCCAAAAAATGCTGTCTACCCATGAATACTCTCCAATGTGGCTGAATTACAACAATTCTGCAAAGATGAGTGGGCCAAAATTCATCCACAGCACTATAAAAGAGTCATTGCAATATATCGAAAACGCTTGATTACTGTTGTTGATACTAAGGGTGGTCCAACCAGTTATTGGGTTTGGGGGCAAGCTCTTTTTCACACAGAGCCATATAGGTTTGGATTTAGTTTTCCCTTAATAACAACAGTCTTAATTTAAAACCTGCATTTTGTGTTTACTAGTGCTATCTTTAATATAAAAATAAAATAAAATAAAAATCTGGAAAGGGGAAAACTTTTTTCACACCACTATACATATGTTTACATGTTTACTAAACAAATTGCCTACCCTACCTTTAGACCTATAGGGCCAGTCACACAGCTGATCACGCACGAATCACTCACAAATCACGCACAGATTGGGTTAGTGCGTGCTTGTGCGTCGAGAAATTGACCAAAGTATTGAATGAATGAACGCATCAATCACTAACGGAGCGCGTCCAAACACGCACGCTTCGCGAACTTTTTTACAATCACTGAAGTCCCACGTTCGTTCCACCGACGAACTCTGCATACGACGCACGCTCCGCGCAGAAAAGAAAATCTGTGCATAATTTGTGCGTGATTCATGCGTTTTCGCTGTGTGACTGGCCCTTATATTTCAAGCATTTAAAAAAATTAATACCTAAATAGGAACATGGTAGTACTTAAAGTGAAAAATGTAAAGAAAACTTAAAATTATACTTGCAGTATAAAACTAAACTAGTAATTTACTGAGAGTATACCTCAAAGTGTACTTTCATAAGCTGAAAAATGTGCTACAAGTATTTGACTAGCAAACTATCTTTATACCTATAAGTTCACTTGTAGTATAGCTACAGTAGAAATACAAAACTTAGTTGTAAACTATGTAGTTCTGCACTCAAAGTGTACTAATGTTACACTTAAAGTAAACTTTAGTATATACTTAAAAGTGGGCCAATTTAGTCCCAAGAAGTACTGAAACAGTACATTTACACATACACTAGTACATTTTTATTGACTTCCTAAACTTAAAAATATGCAAGTATAGTATAGACAAGCCAGAGCATGTTTCAATGACTATACATTACTACATAGGTTCTTATGCAAACTCGAAAACACACACTTCTTTCCATGCTCTCTTGCAAGATCACTTCTGCTGCCCTTTCACATATTTATCTTGATTCACTTCCGCCACTGGCAACAGTGATTTTCATCAAGCCAATTAAAATGGTGTCATTTTTAATAGTGCTGGAGATCTGGCTTATTTTAATGGTAAGCAATAACATTCCTTTCTCACAAAGTTTTTTTTAACTCTTCTATCTTTTCCTGTCAGCCTTTTTCCTTCGCTTTTCGTACCGAGAAGTAACAATGGGGTCTGCTGTGTTATAATTGACTATTTGGCAGCAATTCATATCCACATTCTTTGATTTTTCTCTCTCTTTGTCCCTCTTTCTCTCTCAGCTCTGGTTTTAGCATGTAGCCAGTTCGCTGTTCCTAATTTCTTTTTGTCTTGAGTCAACAAAGTATCACACTTACCCATGCAGACAAAAATCATTATTCCTTTAATTAAAAATGTTTTCTCATAATTTCTTTTGAAACATCGCTACACAAATGATGCAATATTATAAACAAATTCAAAATAATAAAATAAATTAAAACTTAAAAAATATATCTATATATATATATATATATACACACATATGTAATAATAAAAGTGAGCAGTGTGATGAATTACCAAAACATTAACCTAAAATAAAAGCTTGTTCAACCAAACACTTGCTTTGCACCCGGATGTGCTTGAAATGCAGTAAACCCAAAGCCCAGTGGGCAAAGAGGAAGGACAATGCTTGTGCAACAGCATTTTTAGAGCTACAATAATTTTGAAAGGCCTGGGATCTCCAGGGCTTATGGTTCAATAGCAGAGGAATTTTTACAAGAGTGGAAAGTTATTTTGGAACAGTCACGTGGACTCTTAACTGACCTCAGCAGTTGTTGCCTGTGTAAACTTTGCAGTTTGAAAGTTAAAAGATGGCGGTCACTGAAAGTCTTGTAAATAATGGTTGTGCTATAGACTGAGGTCCATTCATGGAGAGTAAAGAGTAAACACCAATGGATGAGATCACTGCCACTTCAAATGCTTGAGCTCTATAAAAAAGGGTGGATTCTGATGGACTACTTTTGTTATTAAAGTTAATCCGATGGCAAAAAAAAATCTGAACGTGACTCCAACAATACCACTTGCCTATGCTGTTCTCATTATAGTTGTAGACTATATTTTAGAAGTATATTGTTATTGTCCTTGGTGTGAACGTGCATCAAGGCACGTTGTTTCAATTATATAAACATGAGAATATGCAAACCAGTTTGTGGGGGAAAAAAAATAACACTAAATAACCTTGAAGGCTAATTCATCAATATACATGGCATCAATACAAAACGTAGTGTTCAGTACTAAAACGACAGAAATTAATGTTGTTTTAAGAGCAGAGCTATTGATTATCAGTTATCAATCAAGTCTGATTCTGAAGTGAAATGCGAGAGGTTGAGCTGCTGTAAGTCCATTAAAGCATCATTCCGCATCACAGTTGTAACTAGAAGTCTTGGCCAGTCACAACTCCATATTTGACAGGGTTATGCGAATGAGGCTACTTCCATGAGTATCTGTATTGCCATGGAAACACAAGGTACCTGAGCGATGACATAGGCAAATGAACGTGTTGGTGCTTTAAGTGCCAAAAGGTATGCGATGCTGTGAACAACTCGACCCAGGAAGAAGATCAGAAAATGAAGTCGTGCTACTGCATACGAGGGGTCTGTCATGGAGTATACGGCTCCAAGAAATAAAAAGGGGAAGATGTTCTCCATATCATTGCGATGTGCTCTGGAAAAAAACACAAACAGTGTAAAATTAATCAAAATTGTAATGTACACAGTGTGTATTAGAGTAGAGGAAGTTTATGGAGAACTGCTGAAAGCTTCACTTTATAAATGATGTAGTGCAGCATAGCATGACCGTGCATGTTTAATTATAGCTCATCATGAGTACGGTAAGTTCTTTTCAAGTTTTGACCATATCCCTCATGCATTCCTACATTGTAATTTAAGCCTCTCTTTCAACCTATTGGGAATGCTATTCTCTTTAAGGCATTTTAACTCTCCAGACTGCAGAATTACCTATGGAAAGCTGCTTTTCTCTGGAGCTGAGGAATCTAGGCTCAACATCTGGCTTTGATCAGGACTTTAGCTGTAAACTGTCTGGTTCTGACTAATGGCAGCGTGCCTGGACAGTAAACGTTGCCAACATCATGCAATCTTGCAATATTAATTTACTTTCACTCCGAATCACTCACACAGTGCGTCATGGCATGAACAGATCACAGCAATAAGAAATTACAGTACTTCCTTTTCCTGCTTTAAAAGGAATAAATCATATTTTGACATTCATACTGTCATGAACACATTGTGATCAAATTTCCACATTCATTCCTTTATTAGAAAAGGATGTGGAAAATCTACATTTGATCCTGCTATAAAATCTGATTGTGCGCATCATGTTTGAAGAGATTATAAAACATCATTTTAAATAAAATATAATAATAAAAATAGTAATGGTTGTGATGTATTAATAGGAAAAGTCTTGTATGTTTACTTTTATTTCTTCTCAATAGGTTTCTCAGATGATCAAGAATGTGCCTGTTTGTCATTGACCCCATTTTTGTTGACACGGCGAACATAAAGTTGTTGATCCAAACAGGAACTTACAAACCATTAGTTCTATTTAACTCATTCTCTCTGCCTCTTTCACTTGCAGTGAGGTTGTAATGAAACACCTTTATGAATGCATTGCAATTAGTCAAATAATGGTCTTGTCAGGACTTGCTGACAAGTCCTACTGTATAACATTTGACTAATGTGGCAACCATGATTTCCGAGCAGTCTACTGAAATAACATCTTTATCATTTTTCGATTGTGCAGATGTAGGTTGGAGTGGGCTGTAATGGCAGAACAGGCAAGTTTCCTGATGATAAGTTAGAGAACGCCTAACACTAAGAACCCTGCAGCTTAAAGTGTAATGTTTCCTAACAGGCAGCCAAGTTTGATTGTTTTAGAGTGTGTAGTCATAAAATAAATGCTCTCCTTTTCACATGTTCTCACATGCACATGCAACTATCACACAGAGGCATACCAGTACTCCTTTACTGAAGACTTCAACAGTGCTACAGATTCAGAAAATAACTAAACTCTTAGGTATCCTGCACAGTTTTTCCAAATAAATGGGCCCAGTAGGAATAAAACTGAAGCATATCCTATCCAATGCATCCTTTTCACATTTCCAAAGTTTTCCGTATTGGAACCCAACCTAGTTTGGTAGATTCAGTGGTGAAAGGGAGATGACAGCATATATAATTTTTGTATTTCCATTTGCTCCAATAGCAGAAGTAGAAGAAATCCATGATAGCAATTCCATGACTTTCCAAAAGAGTGAAAAATATCAAGAGACTGACAATGGCAGTAAGAGGAAAGAATGATGTCACATTTGCGAAATTTTCTAACTGTTGTATTAGAAACATCCTGGCAGCATAAGTGTGAAACATCCTGTTACAGTTTTGTAAAAAAAATAAAAAATAAGGTGATTTACACAAGAGAAGTTTAACAATATTGTCTTGTTAATTTATATTTGTGCATAGTAGGACTGTCAAAAGTATTAAATTTAATCTTGATACTATATTTTTTAATTATATAAAGATGTTTCATCAGTACATCGAACGTTCCAGTTACTCATAAATAGTGGTATTAGCCTATGTGGGACATGGCAAATAAATAAAAAGAAGAAGCTTTTGTCAACATTGTCCACGTTTGTCAGTTAAGCATGGGCACCGAATGCTCTAACTAATAGCATTAAACAAAATCTCAGAGATGTTGAATTTAGATTAGTAGAATTGTGCTCCTACCTCCGACAGCGTTCCACGTTTGGATCGATGCGGCAGAACTGCACACCTCCGTGTCTCTCGGCGTCTTCGGGATTGGCAAACGCCTGTCAAAACACGTAAGTTTCACATTAGCCTCTAGGACCTCAAGACAATCCATGAAAGCACATCTCTGACCAACTACATTAATTTACTTCAGAAGTTAATCCAAACAGTTATAATATCCATACTATTCTATTCCACACAGAAACCGTAGCTCGCGCGACACGTCAAATAAAAATGCATGCATTACGACTGCGACTGTCTTGCAGTGATTCTGTGGCGAACGGTGTGTTTACAGAAAAGTATTGTTAAGTATTCTGAATAAAAAGTTACACAACTGACCTTTTTCCGAAGTCTCACTTGGCCCGTAATGATGGCAATGATATACATCTTTAAGATTAATAGCGTGCTGTAGAAGATGAAGCACAACAGTACATCGCTCCCGAGCATCTTGACTTCAACTGACTGAGTGCGAGTGTGTGTTTGTGTGTATGATACGAAGGAGATGTATTTGAAGAAGTTTTTATATGCGAACCCCAGACCGTTTGGTCCAGCCTATTCCCCATTCACTCACTATCTGGAAAGAAACTTCCCACTAATGTGCAAGACTTCCTGTTAACGTTACGACAACATGTCCCATATGAGGATGAGACAGGAACTTAAATCTCACTTACAATCATTTTAACAAAAGAACTTCCACAACATTTTGATTGGAATGCAAATTTAAACCGTATAGTTTAACATTTTAACCCTTGTCTTTGTGCTGTTTTTTTGTTTGGGGTCTCAGAGTCCCAATGATTAGCTGGAAAACATAGCTGAACATTATTATTTTTAATAGAATAGTAATAATTGTGGGGGAAAAGACTGTAATTATACAGTAGAAGAAATCATAATAAACAATTAATGTTTATTCATTTTGTATAGATGGGGTTCGAGACGTGATTTTTCTAGGAGGACAGTGGAAAATATATGTTAAAATATTTTATATGTTAAAATATAGCCTAAAACACTTTAATATTAAGTATTTATTTATGTGTTAAAAGCTGAATAAAACAACTTCCTATAGTCCACAGAGAGCAAAATTTGTCTGGCCCACCTATGGTTCACATCCTTGCGTCAGGTCTTGCCCAGAATACCCCTGGATCCTCAGCCATAACTGGCCCACACACTAAAAATTGAGACATATAATCTCCTCTGGCCCAGATTTGGACCACACCCTGTTAAATGACTTACTTTATTTTAAGTGGCCTGGTGGTATTCCAGAAAGCAAGATCATCTTACCGTCAAACTTACTTAAGGTATGTTGGATCCAAAAATGCATCCAGAAGTAAGTTCATCAAATCCAGAGTATGCATAAGACACAAGATCTTCCCAACAGAGCAACGAATCACCATGTAAACGTTAGTTAAGAAAAAGTGTGCCATACAACAAAGCTAGAGGTTTTTCGCATGGAAAAATTTCCATATTTCATGGAAAGACAGCTCTATTGCATACAGAATGGCCTTAAAATAAGCTTTTTCGACCCTCTTAGAAGAAAACAAATACAGCCCTAGGTATTTATTTGATACAGTGAATAAATGAACAAGAAATAAAGCTTCAATCACAAATGCTTCAAAACAGCAGTAATGACTTAATGAACTTCTTTACTTGCAAGATTCATAATATTAGAGAGTAAATTATAACCATGTCTAATTAGAACATGGTTATTAGTAAATTAGAACCAACAGTCTACTACAGTATCACATGATGCAGTAAATTGTCTCGTCATGTTGCACTTCCGGGTCCTGTGTGTGTATCCTCCCGTGCCCTTATGTCACCTGTCGTGTTAATCACTTAACTTGTCAAGTACTGTAAGGTGTCCCTAAAGTGTTCTCTCGTTAAATACCCTCCTGTGTTCCCATATGGTTGTCGATTGTTGAAACTGTTTCGCGTGAGTTCCATGTGTGTATGTGGTTCCTGTTCCGAGTTCTCTGTTTCGATTGATTCCTATGTTTTCCACTGTTTAGTGCCGTTTCTGTTCATTCTCTTAGTGTTTTGGTTTTCGGTTTGAGTAAAGGATCTTCAGTTTGGATTTCCGAGTCTGCTCCTCATTCCTCCACATCACACACCACCAAAAAGTGCTGACAGTGTCCCTGAAGAAAAGATCCACTCTTTCATTGCTTTTGGGGAGGAAGAATTGTCTAACCTCGTTAAATCAGTAAAACCAACATGTATGCTAGACGCAATACCAGCTAAGCTACTGAAAGAGATGCTTCCAGAGGTCATAGATCTTCTTCTTAATATTATTAATTAATCTTTGTCATTAGGATATGTACCAAAAACCTATTAGCGGGCTATAACAATACCACTTATTAAAAAACTATAACTTAATCCTACAGAATTAGTTAATTACAGGCCAATATCCAATCTATCTTTTCTGCTCCTTTTTAGAAAGAAATGGTATCTACAATGATTTTCAGTAAGGATTTAGATTGTATTATAGTACAGAGACTGCTCTCATTTGTTACCTGTCTGTCATGTCATTCATGCACTTCCTGTTCCCTCCCGTGGGAAAAACCATGTGCCTGTATGATGGGATCCGGTGCTGTAGTGTATGGGGAGAAGAGGAGGGGTCCAAGAACTTAACCCAGAACAACCCAAGTGATCAGTTGATGTGTTTTGGAGATCTCCCTACACCCGGCAACCATAAAAGACCTGCCTGTGAGATTCAAAACAATGATTAGAGGGTGGACACTAGAATCTGATGATTCACAGTAGAAAAGCAGTAGAAAAGCAGCAGAAAGATCCAGGAGGATGAGGACTGATGATTTGGAATCAGCTTTCTCAATCTGTAGGGCTTCTGTGACTGACAGCAACATAGTCTCAGTTGAATGGCTGTTCTTGAAATCAGACTGGTTGACATCCAACTGGTTACTCTGTGAGAGGAAAGATGATACCGCATACAAGTGTTTTTGCTGTGAATGGTTAGAGAGTGACAGTTCTGTAATTATATAAAGTGATGTGTTTTTTGTGTTTTTTGTGTTTAATGTGTTTAATGTGTTTTTTGTGTTTAGTGTGGTTACCCAAGCCTGCTTGAATGCGGAAGTTTTGACAATTGTGAATATGAAGCACCAATCAGTTTTACAGCAAGAACTTTTGGGTCAAATGTGGAAGATAAACATCACATCTGGCATAGATATAGCATGACTGAATATGTGTGGGTCCAATTTTCATCATATATGTTTTGCCATGGCTTTAGAATTGGAGCGAATTTTCTTTTGGATCACCTTTTGTATTGAGGTATACGGCCCAGATGACAATACACAACTGAGTGCAGACTATGGAATATGTTATCTTATGCTTAACACTTGGTTCATAGTTGGAAAAACACATGTAACCTGCTATTTGTCAGCAAATATCTTGCAGTCCACGCCACATCTTATTCAGCAATGCTATTGCTTGCTTTCTTTAACATTCTTCTTCTTTTCTTACTTTTTTTTCTCTTTGTTTCATGAGCTCCTATTGGTTGATTATTAAAAATATGACTGGCTATTTAAATACAGTTGCTTCCATTATTTCAGTTATTTTTGATAAAGTATTCAGTTATACTCTTTGCTCTCTCTTCACAAAAGCCTTTGAACAAAACTAACCCTTAATTAGATTCAGGAAAGTGCTCTTTTGGTGTGTTAAAATATTTTATTAATATTAAGTATATCATTAATTATTTTATGTCTTGGGGAGTCTTCATTATGAATAAGGAAGGTAATTTATTTAATGGTTTAATAATTTATTCATGATACTGTACTGTATGTTTTGGTATAGAAACACAGAATGTGTGTAGTGTTAAATTAAAATAATAAAATATATTTTAAATTCAATCATTAGTAAAAGGCCTATGTGCTTGTTTAAGTATATTGATTTAGATATTGATTCAAATAATATCTGATGTATGATACTAATTATACACTATTCTAATATTACTATTTTATCTTACTATTCCTTAGAGACACATGCTAAAAGCAATCATTGTAAAATAATTTATACATCTGACACTTCCAACACTACTACCAACATTAGCACACTTCTTTTATGTTTAAGATGCTATATTTAATAAGATAAATATTTATAAAACATGAATGAATAAGTCTGTATTACTGTTTAATGGATATTTTAAATAAATAAAAAGTAGATGCATTATAAATGTGTTTAAATAATGGACTGTCAACCATACAAGAATTACATGTAAGGTTTACATATGGGCCACATTTTGGTTTTTATTATTTGGTGACCATAAGTGGCATTACAACACTGTTTTGGTTTATTTCTGGCTGATAAGAAATGGACCAAACTCAATCTGTACCAGACGTCACTTCTTTATTTGGGCCAGGTCTATGCCAATAATAAGAATTTTTGCCTGTGAAATCTTTCGCCTTTACAGGAAATTCCAGATTGCATGGACAAATTTGCTGGATTGAGGCTGTGAAAATGTGATTGCAATTTTAAAACACCATGTTTTCGTCATAATGTTCACTGTGATAGCTTTTTTTTTCTCCCTGAAGAAACCAACAGTATTGAAAATCTTGACGTAATTGAATTCTTTATTTTCAGTATGTACATTCATATTTCAAAACTGGATTTCCACCCACAATGAAAAAATAAAAAGTTATTCTATTGCAGACATTTAGTTTTCCCCTGACAATAATGGGTTTTGTTGCTCAAATTGGAGCAATTAAACAGTGGAACACTGTGGAAATTATGAGGGCACACCCCCTTTCCACATAATCATTAATTGTCATGATGTGACTAAATTTGGAGCCAAAGGGAATGGCAATAGTTGGCACAAGGTGTCAGTAACCTGCAAAAGCATAAAACTACAAGTGTCAACAGTCTATTCCAAGATAGTCCGAGGAGGAGGAAGAGCTTGTGCTTGTGATGTCATCGCAGCAGTCCTCCGCATCAGAGAAAGAGGAAGTATAGTGGAGGCCAGAGAGTCTGTGGTAATCCTGCTGGGAATTCTCTGGCAAATGGGACATGTCCATTGATGTCTGGCCTCTTTGTGAGCCAGAAACACTCAACAAATCAATCAACTGTGTGCAAATGGCACAACCCATTACTATACGTTGACAATTTCGTTAAATGCAAACTGCTTAAACAATAAACGTTCTTCCTAAACGACATAACCTTTTATCAGGTATACACAGAAACACATGTCTGCAGTTTAGAGGCTTTTATTCATTCAAGCACTGGCTGTCATTTAAGAGTGATTGGATGCAATTACAGTCAACATATGATGGCAAAAAGTGAGTATCTGTGTGAAGAGAGCGATTATGGAAAGAAAAAGAGTGCGTGAGAAAGCAGCTATGACTTAGATTTAGATCTGTTTGTCCTTGGAATGCTTTGTTCAAACCCTCGCCTGAAGGTAGTGACAATAACAAGGTGGAGTGCGAGATGAAGAGTGTAAAGGATGCATTGAGACAAGAAGAGACAAAGGGACTATGAGTCAAATCGTTGTAGCATGTGCATAGCAGATACAAATGGATCAGATCTACACTGAGGGTCGCAACCGATTTACAAAGTCAAACATGAAAAATGGTTAGTAATATTTCTGTCATATTCTTAGTGTTGGATAGAAATATGACAAAAGCTGAAATATGATATCAGAGATGGGTGCTTATCTAAAAAATGGTACCACACCTTGCTTACTTTGCTTTGAACTCACATCACTTTATCAGCAGATAGAATGTCAGAAGTCCCCATTTTGCCCTAGTCAAAGATCAGTGAAGCTGTATTCTCCCTCCCTCCTGGGTGTGACTCTGATCATTGTAGCATTTGTTGCTAAAGTCTTGGTGTCATGCCTGGGGAAAGAAACACAACGCATTCAGCAGTGTCGTCTGATGGCAACTGAGATAATCTACATTTCATAACTCATTTTCATGGTTTACAAGAACTTTGGATAAAAGTATAAAAATACATTAGTGTGAAGCCAGATGATGCAAAAAAGTACATTTGAATGTATAATATGAAAAATGGATATTCATCTTCAGATTTGCTAAAAACTACATTTAACTATGCTATTAAATTAAAAAATAATAATGATAAAAGAAAGGAAAGGAAAAGGAAAATGCACAATAAAACACCAATTATTGAGCGATACAATCTCTAATATAGATACCGTTCCATTACAAGGATATGAATGTAAAACCTTAGGTCCTTATATTACCATGTCAATACAGCATTAGGTGTTATATTTACTGTATAGATAGAAGCACCTAAATAACTTTTTGTTCACTCCAGCTGTGAAAGGCTGACAGCTCTGCACCCACTGAAATATTAATAACAAGATCTTTTAAATATTCATTTCACTTCCTTGTGCCTGATTTGATGTTTCTTTGGTTGACAACATTGCTCTGAACTCATTGTTAATGGCTTTTTGAAATTATTGGTCGAAGGAACTAGTCAGGGGAGTACATTAAATAAACAAAAATGAGACAAATACATAAATACATTTTAAAAAACAATAACGACAAACTTCAGTTTTTAAAAAATGAAAAAAAATTACAAATGGAAACATTTCACAGCATTCTTTCTTTTTAAGCATATCATTATATTTAGGTATTGTTGAACTTCTGATAAAAAATACATATATGAATACTTAATTTAGCTATAAAAAAGCTGATTAATTAAGTAATATTCCTTTTGATAAGATTTATCATAGGAGAAAAAACAAATACATTTTTTTAAAGTACAGTTGAAAGTTGGGCATTATGTGAGTCCATAAATATGACCTAAATAATGATAAAATGTTTCAACATGTAAACCACAAAATGTACAAATTACATCACTGTTAACACCTCTTCCCTGCAGCCTTTGTTCTGAGATTACTGAAGGGGATTTTATATTTAACGTGAGACATTTGAGGTTTGGTGATTTAATTCTTGGAGACTTTAGAATTACCTTCAGGTTACATGGATATGTAGATTCATGTAATTATCACATAACTTGTTTTTAGTAATTAAATTAAAACGAATAGGGGTGTATTCTGTGAGAGATAGCCTACTTCAATACACTTGAATATGAAACTTTCAAAAACAGGATAACTGTCACGGATCCAGCCACACCCCTCGCACCAGACTCATTCACTTCTCACTCACGATCCCAATCACCAGAATACTGAACACCTGCACCTGCCTAGTCAGCATTCCTTAAATACAAGCTTCACCCTGCAAATCACTGTCCGGTCTCGTCACTGACTGCCAGACTCTCATGCCAGCGACAACCCGTGTTGACGCCGTCATTACCGACCCCGATTGTCCAGGATCTCCTTCCGTGAACCTTCAGGCATTCTTCCCGTGATCTCCAGCCCAGTATTGTCCACTTCCCATCAGATAAGCCTCTCTGCCGCTACCAGTTCTTCTCTACACCTTCAGTCACCAGCTACTTGCTCTGAGTTTGCTTTGTTCAATAAACATCATCACCACTCACGTCTGTGTCCGATTGTTTATCATGACAGAAGACCGGACCACCCAGCAGACCCAGGCGGTAACTGGCGAAGCATCCGCCGCGGAGAGTAATCCACTTCTCGATGTCATGCAGGCTTTCCACCATGTCCTTCAAAACTTTGCCTCTACATCTGCCTCACCCAGTCCCATGGCCCGGCCAGCGCCCTTCAGTGGTAAGGCGGAGGAATGCGATGGTTTCCTATTACAATGTAAACTGTATTTTGAAATCAATCCCCGACAGTTTGAAACTGAACAAGCCAAGATTGCATTCGTCATATCCCTCCTCACCGGCCGCGCGCTTCAGTGGGCGCGCGCGATCTGGAACTCTAACGGCCCTGTCACGCAATCATTACCTGCATTTCTCCATCATTTCAAGGAAGTTTTCGGCCATGCAGCTGATACTGTATCCACCAACGATCAACTCCTCCGTTTACGACAAGGAACCCAGTCAATCCAAGATTATTCCTTGCATTTTCGCACCCTAGCGGCCTCTAGTGGCTGGAATGAGGCGGCACTACTGGCTGTTTACCGTCAAGGACTTCAACCCAACATCCGTGCTCAACTTGCCATTTATGATGACCGTTATGGCCTGGAAAAGTTCATTCAAAAATCCATTCTAGTGTCCCAAAACCTCACAGTCTGTTCTCCAGAAACCCCGATGTCGCATTCCCCGTCTCCACTGAAAGAGCCTAAACCTCCAGCACCAGAGCCCATGCAGGTCGATCACTACCGCCTATCACCATCAGAGCGAGAGAGACGTATCCGATTGCACTTGTGTCTATACTGTGGTGGTGAGGGCCATCTCCGAGCTCAATGCCTGACCCGACCACCACGCCCAGGGGTGAGTACAATCCACACGGCATCCATAATCCACAAAATGTCTTTAACAAAGGTTTTAGTGACTTCTGCTAATCTCTCTGTTCCAGCCACGGCGTTGATGGATTCAGGCTCAGCTGGCAATTTCATCTCCACCAACCTTCTGAATAAACTGAAAGCCCACAAAACCCTTCTTGACCACCCCTTTCGTGCTCATAACATCCTTGGAAAACCCCTGGGCCGCGGGTACATTCGGTACGTCTCGTCTCCTATCCACCTGCAAATTGGATGGCTCCATCATGAGGAACTCACCTTCCTGGTGCTGGAGGGATCCACTACTGACATTGTCCTGGGGCGCCCGTGGATGTCCAAACACTCTCCTCTGGTTAACTGGAACTCAGGTGAAGTCTTAAAATGGAGCCCATTCTGTCTTCAACAATGTCTCTCTACTGTTCAAAGGAACCCTACACCTGCTGACCAACCTGACATGGTAACTGAGATACCACTCGCCTCCACATCCATCGAGAGTCCCCATAACCCATCATGTCAAGACATCCCCATTGAATACCGGGCGTTCCAGGACGTGTTCAGCAAACGGCTAGCTACAGAACTTCCACCTCACCGGCCATGGGACTGTGCACTCGACCTGCTGCCTGGGGCAACGTTTCCCCGCGGACGCATCTACTCCTTGTCCATCCCGGAGCAACAGGCCATGGATGAGTATATAAAGGAGGCTCTACGTCAGAAGTTTATCCGTCCATCTACTTCCCCTGCCGCATCAAGTTTTTTCTTCGTGGGCAAAAAGGACGGAGGCTTGAGGCCCTGTATTGATTACCGGCACCTAAACTCGCTCACCATCAGGTTCCGATACCCGCTACCCCTGGTCCCCGCTGCTCTGGAACAGCTGCGGGGGGCTCGCATCTTCACGAAGCTGGACCTACGAAGTGCGTATAATCTAATCCGAATACGTGAAGGAGACGAGTGGAAGACCGCGTTCATCACGCCCTCTGGCCATTATGAATACCTCGTCATGCCGTTTGGTCTGTCAAATGCTCCAGCTGTGTTCCAGGGATTCATGAACGAGGTATTCAGAGATTTCCTCAACATCTTTGTTATTGTCTACCTCGATGACATCCTCGTTTACTCCAAAGACATCTCCGAACACCATCGACACGTCAAGCAGGTCCTAGCTAAGCTTCGAGAACACCATCTCTTCTTGAAATTAGAGAAGTGCGAGTTCCTCCGCAGCAGCATCCAATTCCTTGGCTATATCATCAACCAGAGCGGCGTCAAGATGGACCAGGGGAAAGTGAAAGCGGTGCAGAACTGGCCACAACCTACCACAATCAAAGAATTACAGCGTTTCCTGGGATTTGCCAACTTTTACAGGCGGTTCATCCGGAATTTCAGTATAATCAGTGCACCCTTGACATCATTACTGCAACATGGGCCCAAGTCTCTGTCCTGGACACCTGAAGCCACCAAGGCCTTCCAAACCCTTAAGGCAGCCTTTTGCACGGCCCCTACCCTCACTCATCCGGATCCCCAGTTACCGTTCATAGTCGAGGTCGACGCGTCCTGCACCGGGGTAGGAGCCGTGCTGTCACAGCGGCAGGGTGAGCCTCCAAGACTCCATCCATGTGCCTACTTTTCCAAAAAGCTATCCCCGGCGGAGCGGAACTATGACATTGGGAATCGCGAGTTGCTTGCCATAAAGTTGGCATTGGAAGAGTGGAGGCATTGGCTGGAGGGGGCTAACCATCCATTCCAGGTGATAACCGATCATCGAAACCTAGAGTACCTGCGGGAAGCAAAAAGGCTCAATCCACGGCAGGCCCGTTGGGCACTCTTCTTCACGAGGTTTAATTTCACCGTGACGTATAGACCTGGGGACAAGAACCAGAAAGCCGATGCTCTCTCTCGCCAGTTCACCCCTGACAATAACCCACAACCGCCTGAACCCGTGCTCCCTCCAGCCTTGATTGTTAGTCCCATCCAATGGACAATAGACCACCAGATCGCCGAAGCAACTCGCGAAGAACCAGCTCCGCCGGGGGTCCCTGAGGGGCAGCTCTACGTACCATCTCGACTCCGCCTGCCCCTCATGGATCAAGTTCACACGTCTCCGGGCTCTGGACACCCAGGCAGCCAGCGAACCCTCTCGCTCCTACAAGATCGCTATTGGTGGCCCAGAATGGACCGCGATGTCTCCCAGTATGTCAGAGGATGCTCAGTCTGCGCCTCCACCAAATCACCACGCCATCTTCCAGAAGGCAAACTCCAACCCCTGCCGATACCCCGCCGACCCTGGTCACACATTGCAGTGGATTTCATGACCGATTTACCACCATCTGACGGCAAGACATGCATCCTTGTAGTGGTAGATCGGTTTTCTAAAGCTTGCAAATTGATACCCCTCAAGGGCCTCCCCACGGCTTTGGAAACGGCGGAAACCTTGTTTCACCAAGTCTTCCGACACTTTGGCCTCCCGGAAGATATCGTTTCCGACCGAGGACCCCAATTCATTTCCAGAGTCTGGAAGTCATTTTTTCACCTTCTCGGAGTCTCCGTTAGTCTGAGTTCAGGTTACCATCCCCAGACCAATGGCCAGACTGAGCGGAAGATCCAGGAAATTGGGAGATATCTGAGATCCTACTGTGGCCACCAACAAGACACCTGGAACCGGTTTCTTCCGTGGGCTGAATACGCCCAAAACTCACTAAGGCAAGAGTCCACACACCTCACACCGTTTCAGTGCATGTTTGGTTTTCAGCCACCGTTATTCCCTTGGACAGGAGAGCCCACGGAAGTCCCAGCTGTCCATCACTGGTTCCAGGAGAGCGAGAGGGTATGGGATTCAGCTCACGTTCATCTGCAAAGGGCAGTCCGTAGGCAGAAGATCCAAGCTGACCGCCGACGCCTTCCCACACCACGGTACTATCCCGGTCAACTCGTCTGGCTATCAATGAGGGACATTCGCCTACGGCTGCCCTGTCGCAAGCTGAGTCCCCGCTTCATAGGTCCTTTCAAAGTGGTGAGGCAGATCAACGAGGTCACTTACCGTCTTCAGTTACCCACACATTACCGAATTTCCCCGTCATTCCATGTGTCTCTCCTCAAGCCCTTCACTAAACCTCTGTTTCCCTCATCCACAGAGTCTGGTGTTGAGGCTGTACCTCCTCCTCCTGTTGACCCGGCGGACCAGAACATTTACAAAGTTTCTTCCATCTTGGACTCTCGACGACGGGCCGGCACACTGCAGTACCTCGTAGATTGGGAAGGTTTCGGTCCCGAAGAACGCTCTTGGGTCAACCACGATGACATCCTAGATCCAGAGCTCCTGCAAGAATTCCACACCAACAACCCCAACCGTCCAGCCCCCCGGGGTCGAGGCCGGCCCCGTCGTCGTCCGCCGCGGTCCTCAGGAGCTGCCCGTGGAGGAGGGGGTACTGTCACGGATCCAGCCACACCCCTCGCACCAGACTCATTCACTTCTCACTCACGATCCCAATCACCAGAATACTGAACACCTGCACCTGCCTAGTCAGCATTCCTTAAATACAAGCTTCACCCTGCAAATCACTGTCCGGTCTCGTCACTGACTGCCAGACTCTCATGCCAGCGACAACCCGTGTTGACGCCGTCATTACCGACCCCGATTGTCCAGGATCTCCTTCCGTGAACCTTCAGGCATTCTTCCCGTGATCTCCAGCCCAGTATTGTCCACTTCCCATCAGATAAGCCTCTCTGCCGCTACCAGTTCTTCTCTACACCTTCAGTCACCAGCTACTTGCTCTGAGTTTGCTTTGTTCAATAAACATCATCACCACTCACGTCTGTGTCCGATTGTTTATCATGACAATAACAAATATGGTGCTTACAAGCATCAAATCAGAGCAGAAAGCACAGTAATCTCACCTCATCTGCATAAAATAGGTTATTTTGTGATTAGTTAAGATGTCCACTTTATATCAGACCTTTCTGTATATACCTCTGAAATATTGATAAGGGTTTGTTTTAGCTGCTAGTTGCTACAATGTTTATATCTATAATGAAAATGTTTTTTCACCTCTGTGTTCAGTTTAATTATATGGTTTTATGAACCAAGGATGTGAATTCTTCCACGTTACTATCATTTAAAATAAACAGAATCATGACTAATAATAACCTGATCATTTGCAGCAATTCAATATTTATCTATTGCATGAAACAAAAGAGCTGCCAGATGTTTCTTTAGCCCAACTAGTGCCACACATGCTAATGTTTAGTCACAGTGGACCAAGCCAGAAAGACGTTATTGTCAGTGTGATCCCCATAGCATGTTTATTTCCTGTTATGACTCTTTACATAATGAAAGCCAGATGCAGCAATTGCGCAAAAACAGAGAAATGATGACTCACTTTGTGATGAAAATTACAATCCTTTCTCTGGCCGACAAAACAGCTGCTCAGAAGGGTGGTCTGCAGCTCTCCGCATCCTTATCTTCTCCTCCTCCGCACTCCTTTCTTCAGCCTGCAGACAGAAAGAGGACTTACAATGGTATCAGCAATGATAGAGAGCTCTGTCGCATAAATATTCACCTTCCCTGTGAGATTATTTAGTTTGTACAAGGCAGCTGAAGCAATATTCCAGAGGCTGTCTGAGGACAAAGAGAGGATGAAGGGTGGGGGGTTGGGGGCATGCAGAGAGTGGTGATTAAGATGAACGAGATGAACAGAGCATGAAGGCTAACACTGAGTAGACGTTCCTCAGCATGCTTAAAGAACATCTGGGGCTCTGGGAGCTAAATATGGATCCTTGAAAGTTTTAAGACGCAAGTGTGTATCCATAAGTGATGGACCCATGGAAACAGCTCAGCCTAAAAACAAGGCCTTTTCTTAGTAAGATCAAAATATAGCAAATATACAACTTTAGATAGGTAGCTAAATATGTAGAGAATAAAAGGCATTAAGAAAAACAGGAAGATAAATACTAAAATAAAACTAAATAAAAAAACTAAAAGAGATTCAGTGTTTTTATTGTTAACTAAAGCTGCAAAAAAATGGACTATTACAAATTTAATGATTAATTAATGTTAATTAATTAATTAATGGAAAACATTCAAAAATTTGTTTTTAAGTTTTGAATTACTATAACTGAAATAAAATGAAGCTGAATAGAAATGTATAATAAACAAAAATGACATAAGCACATACAATTATTAAAACTTATGTTAAAATTCAAATGAAAACAAAACTATTAATAAAGACTATGTTATATAATTAACAGTAAAATAGCACTGGGTAAACTGACAATGTTCAATACAAAAAAATTAAAACAATTTATTTTTAAGAATAAATTTAAAATCTTTAGCTAAAAAAACACTTCATTCAATAATGATTCTGGTTAAGAAACAATAACAAGCATAGAACAAACTTTAAAGTTGGCTTGAGAAAGCCGGGACAGGAAGTTTGAAGTAGTTTTAACAGCTTTTAGTTAGGGTTAGTTTGAAGCATGATGCTAGCAAGATTTAACATGAATTAACATGCTAGTAAGTTTTAATGTTAATTATGAAATTGCTAACAAGATTTTTGTTAGTTGGTAAGTCGCTAGCAAGATTTAACTTTGACTAACATGTTGCTAACAAGACTTAGTGTTCATTAGCATGTCGCTAGCAAGAGTTAGCTTTGACTAGCATGTTGCTAACAAGACTTAGTATTAATTAGCATGTCACTAGCATGATTTAGCAAGTGATAGATACATAGTGGATGAAGCTGAAATACTCTTAATAGGGTCAATGTAACAAAAGTGTTCACCCCCTTATTGAAACCATAAGAAAATGTTCATCTTTAAACATAATTTTTCAAAATATCATAAGTCAAACCAGTTCGAAAAGATATAAAATAAATAAATAACACAAAGTCAGTGTAGGTCGGAGGTCTGGTGCAAGTTTGGTGTTTGTAGCTTGAAAGCCCTAGGAGATAGTTTACATTTTTGCTAATAATAATAATCTTAAACAGTAGATCAGTAAGTTGGCTCTCACAAGCTAACTTAACAAGTGTGGGCATGGGTTTACGTTACGCAAAATGGAAGTTTATAACTGGATCAAGCTAGTCATGAATGCAATCCTCATCACAGCCATTACTCAAAACTGAGAAAGACAATTCTGGGAACCACAGTAATAATAATAATAATTCATTACATTTATATAGCGCTTTATCAAAGTCTCTCAAAGCGCTTACATGGACGGGGGGGGGGGGGGGGGGGGGGGGGGGGGGATTTCCTCAACCGCCACTAGAGTGCAGCATCCACCTGGATGATGCGACAGCAGCCATATTGCGCCAGAATGCTCACCACACACCAGCTTATTGGTGGAGAGGAGACAGCGCGATGAAGCCAATCAGAGAATGGGGATGGTTAGGAAGCCATGATGGAAAAATTTGGCCAGGATGTCGGGGTTACACCCCTACTCTTGCGAAAGAAATCTGGGATTTTTAATGACCACAGAGAGTCATATGATCACTATATAAAAAAAATCTAAATAAAGAAAGAAAAAGACACTGTGGAGAAAGATCAGGCTTTATTACTATTTGTCAAATAAGACAGATCTTAACATTTCAATCACAGAAGTTAAAAAGGCATTACATCAAAAGTTACTTTGGAAGTTCCTGCAACAAAATATGTAACAGACCATGTTCTATACACAAGCAATCCACAATTCTGACCGTTTGCTAATGAGAAAAGAAGACATTCATAAATAAAAACTGTTACATTTTATTACGTACAAAGAAAATGTTCGAAATGACATAGTTAAACTATTTTAAAAGCATTCTAGTAACATTTCCAACACATCTGATTCGCCTCATTGCACATTCCCTAACAAAAGTAGTTTAGTTTCATTTGAGGCGGTGGCGCTGCATAATTACAACAATTTGCCAAATAAATGATGCAGCTTTTAACAGACAGCATACCAAGCAGTTTGAGTAAGCAGTTACTGTAAGTTTTTGCCACTCTGTGGAAATGGTGAAAAATGTGAAGACCATTTAATACTGAATACGTCAAATATAGTAGCTTGCGCAACCCTGTGTCAGAGCTGGAGTACCAAGATTGGGATATCCAGGAAGGATTCACTTCCTGCTATTGAGAAAGAGCATGGAGCTATGTCAAAACCGAGGATTTTAAAGTGCATAAAGAATGGCAAACACATCCTGAGCTTTTAATATTGAAATCTTATATTGTGTAATGACAATTTTGGACAAATTTCAGTAGCATTGAGTAACACATCCCAGAACTTTTACTGTCGATATGAAAAGGTAGTCACCTATGATGTGACATCCTGTTTCTTTTAATGCCTGATTCATAACTTCCGAAGAAAAAGTGTTGGAACCGGAATATAAGCAAAACATCAAATCTTATCCCTCCTATAGTTTCCAAATAAGCTTTTTTATTGGCTAGCGTGACCATGAACATTTGATTATTTAGTATTGATGGAAATTGTTTTCGCAGATCTCGGAGGTAGGAATGTGAACAGAACTCACGGTGAAATACTGCTGAAAAGATTAAGCCTTCAACATCATCATCATCAATTATTCATTACAAAAAACTCATAGTGCCAACATGCTCGATTTCATCACATTTGTAGTGTGATTTTTCATGATATAGTGGAGCTGGGTGGCAACGAAAGCTTCTTTGAACATGCAGATACTAAGTTCAAGCCTTATTTTTACTAGGCAGAAGTCAGTAGAGCTCTAACAAAGATTTTGAGTGAGAGTTCGAAAGTGTCCTGCTTGATGCATTATGTATTTACCTCTGCACTACTGAAAAGGCTTACATCACTGCCCTTAATCCCACTGACAACAGAAACGAGCATATCACCAGCGCACATGAATGAAGCTTGTTCATGAATGTTACATATGCTTTATGTTTGTGTCAGATAATAGATTTAATCACCTAATAAATAATATCCTTTCCTACACTAGCAGAGCTCTGTCAGTCACAGATAGCAGATCCACAGAAATGCTCACAAAGTGCCTGTAAGACAGAAAGTACCGCAGATTGTCACCCACGTTGGTCTTCGTCACCTACAGTAGAGCAAAGAAACAAACAAAACCTGTCAATAACAAATTAATGTTTCATTCCTGTATTAAATATATGGGTGATTCTTTAACTACGCTTGTTGTTCTGTCGCTTAGGATAATGTAAAGGTAAAATATAAATAATGACTTTTATCTTATAAAATCATCTAGGGATAAGAGAATCTCCTTTAAAACATCAATGTAGTGTTAAAGGATAGATTATAATAGATCTAAACATACTGTATAGTGTATGTTAACCATAACCCTAATTTCTAAATATTCTAAAAGGTTCAAATTAGATTAAAGTACTTTGGGCATTTCTTATTGATAGATTTAAAATAAATCTGTGCTTAAAGAAAGTTTTTTCTTAACACAACTGTTCTAATTACTTGTACAATTTGTAATTTTATTTACAGTAAAGATTCACTTTCCCCAAAATGTATGCAAAGTCTATTTGGACATGACGGAAATGACATGGGCAAGGGCAGCAGACAAATATTATAACATTATTTTGTACACTTTGTAAGTCATTACTAATGTAGGGGAATTCCAGTTAAGACCCGAGGACCAGATAAGTTGAATGAAGACCAGGAGTCAGAAGTGCAGTCAATAGAAGTTTTTTTAGTGAAGTTTAGTTTGCAGTTTCATCAGCAGGAGCCAGCTTCAGGTCTCACAAGGAGTTCGTAGGCCGCCCCACATACAATAACATTGTTACAGCACTTATACTCTAATAGAGGGTGCTAACTACAGACAAAATCATTATTAATGTTTTCTTTTTCTTTTTTATTTCTGAGGTTGTGTTATTTTTAGTTCAAGTTAGGTTAACACAATAAATTAGTTAGTAGCTTATGAACAAGTCCAAAGCTTATTTCACATTTGTTGAATGTCACTATAGTCATGCTGTTACAATTACAGTGGAGTTCACTTATCTCGAGTCAAGGTTAACTCGCCAATACTATTATGTTGAAGTTTTTGAAGTGGAACCGCCAAACTCCCTATTTGTCTCAGTATTTTCGATTCTTTAATGTTGATTCGTTAATGTCGGCGAAATCTAATATCTCGAGCACGAAACAGTGACAAAGTCGCCACTTCACATGGTTATTTTGTGATTAATTTGCGTACCTAGTTCACTGCGCATGCGCTTAGTTTGCGTTGCACGTGGTTCGCGGCCCGCTCACTCTAATGACTGTTCACTCTCTGTCGTTGATCTCGTCTGAGGGATAACACGCTGTAGCATCCTGCACGTTTTTTGTGATTTTGTGAGCAATCTTTGTGTTTCCATTGTTGGAGAATATAATTAAAGGTTTGTATCAAGAGTCGAAGGTGGTTTTATTGTGGTGGTTTTGCATATGCCTTTTGTTGTTAGCAAACATACACTGTACTGTGTATATGCACATTTTTTTTAGATGAATGCCGATCGCTTCATCAAACAAATAGTGGCAACACTGTTGTGTAAAAAGACACCAAAAACTTGAGCATGTACATTCTCATTTAATAACTCACATCATGTACATCAATACATTTTCATTTTTCTTTCTTGCGAGGGTTGTTATCTTTGGCGATCTGACAGCTGACAGCTGCGCTGATAGGCTGTCTGACCTGTCAATCATGCAAGAAGACGTGATTGGCTGTGCTGCCATGAGGGCGGGCTCTTCTCATGACTCCACAACATGTGATAAATATTTTCATGAATATTTTATGATCTATAATTTTTTTGGTAAAAATACCCCTAATTGAAGAATCACCCAAACACAAGGGTGATGTGTATGTGATTAATAGACATGTAAGATGTGATTAATCAGCCTGTCTGGATCATAACAGTCTGTACTGACGAAACATGACTTGCCTAGATGATGCTAGAGTTTTTCTCAGAACTAACTTCACTTTCTCAGATAAGAGTGCGTATAAAGTGTTCACACAGGTGACAAGTTTTGGTTTTTAAAATCAGTAACATTTGATTAGACTTTTTGTTAAAGCAAATGCATTAATTTACTTTGCTTACAATTTTTTTGTGGAAACCTTTTTTTTTTCAAGATTCTTTGATCAATAGAAAGTTCGGAAACAACAGTAATTATTTGAGATAGAAATCGTTTGTAACAAATCAAATTTACTGACATTTTTGACCAATTTAATACTTCATTGCTGAATTCTTTTGAGAAAAATCATATTGGCCCCAAACATGCATATAAGTGTGGCTTAGTCTTCAAATAGTTTTTTGAGGTCACTCGGTGTGTGTCTTACCATTTCAGAGGGCTCTGGTCTCTGCCTCTATCTTTCTCTCTCCATGCGTGTCAGTGTCTGGGGAGCTGATGGTTTGCCGCACTGCAATCTCTGGCCCACCGCCATAAATACTTAACAAGTACTGCCACGTTTCTTCAGATATCTGCCCGTAGTCTGCTCCTGCAAACCATACCATAGATAATGAACTATATACAAAAACACACACACACGGGAGTCAGACTAACTTTTGACACAAGATGAGTCACAGACTTGTCAATTCGTAGACAGGAAATACCTTGTTTAAGCTGGATATGTCCGCCTTTCATTACTCCAATCTTGCTGTTGTCAATGGGGCCGGGGGGCTCTAAACCAGCAGAGAGAGAGAGAGAGAGAGAAAATAATGACCTTTACAGTGCATAAGCAAACATTCTTGAAATGACTGAGGGTGGTCTTGGCAGAGATAGCAAGAAATCCCACCATTAGTTAGTTAATGTTGCCATGTCAGGCTGTCAGGACACGTAAACAGAGGGATGTTTTGAATGAGTTTCAGGGCCACGGTGTTTATGGTTTTTAGGGAGTACTATAACATCAGAAATGTAACATGGACTTTTCTAATGTATTTTTCAAAAAGCTTTAAAGGGATAGTTCTCCCAGCAATGAAATTTCTGTTATAATTTACTCACTCTCATGTCATTCAACTTGTATGCATTTCTTTCTTCTGTGGAACACAAGAAAAAGATAAAGAAAAGATTTTTTTGAAAAATGTCTGGGTTTTTTTTGTCCATATAATGAAAACAACTTTTTTTGTATGAAGAAAAAAAAGAAAGTCATACAGGTTTGAGGAGAAATTTTAGGTAAACTATCCCTTTAAAGTCAGAATTAAATGGAAAATGCAACTTAACCCTACTGTGATGTAAATATAAGTTTATAGGCATCTTGATCAAGAAACAAAATAGTGTGGAACTTCATTTTGTTCATCGGGAGATGATTGGATTGTTGCCATTTGCTAATTGCTGTGACTGTTTCAAGTGAGTGACAAATTACTGGAGGGGAGGGATTGAAACTCGTCAGGCCATTGGGCAACCTTATTGCCAAATCCTTGTTTTTGGTTTAAACTTCAAAAGAGAAGAGATGTCATTGTACGGTGAAAGGGACTTGAATGTTTTTGATTAAAGATTATGAGGGCACATGAATTTAAAATAAACTATGTGCATGGATACATTACTTTTAATAAATACAGCAATGTTCTATAAAAAATACGAATTGTCATTGTTGATTTTATAGTGACCTTACAACTGTTCAAATACAAATAGAATGTGTAAAAATAGCTGTCAGATAATAAATGCCACAGATTGACATTATTCATCTTGCTGCATATATTTTTAAAATCACGTTTGTGATTCTGTATGCAAGTGTACCGTTGTCTTTGCCCTTGACAAAGTTCTCCCATTCTCTGAACCACTGCATGCTGATACACAGGATGACCGTAGGCGCTTCCTCAGCCTGAAACTCTTTATTTAACTATAGACAGAGAGAAAAAGAAATAGAGGGATATGACCACTATCAACTTCAAACTCCCAAGAAACAATCAGAGTGTTTCAGACCTCTTTAGTAGAACAGTTATAGCTGCACTTCATTTTGATGTGCTTCTTGAAAATCAGCCAGAGAACTGCCATCTCAACGAGTTTCAAACACGACCACCAACTTTTTCTAAAGCTTCAAAACATGTCTGACTCAAAGCTAGTAATGCACTTGATAAAGATATCTCACTCCTGATAAGATTCCAGTGCAGATCATATCCTTGATCTATCCAGTATGCAGTCTGTTTTTCATCAGTTCTCTGGCTTTACGAGCAGTAAACGCTTCCAAGAACATTGTGCTCTTTCCAAGAGGAGTTTCTGCACTACATTCCCGAAAATGCTGTATCTCTGAGTCGATAACCTAGAAGAATAGCATTCAAATACACTTCGTGTTGTGATGACTGACGGTAACGTATTAAACCTGCAAGAGCAAACTAATTTATCTGTACTTGAAAGGCCCTTATTTTCTCAAATATTAGATAAGTGTGTGAAGTTATGCGGTCACCTTGATGAAGGTATCTATCTCCAGCTTCCGTCGTTTGGCTAAGGTCTCAATCTCTACCTGGCAGATGGCACATACATATAAGTGATTCACTGCCGGGCCTCCCCCAAACCTGTGAAAGACATGAAGAAATGTTCAAAGTATGGCCAGTGAAAAGAGCAAACACATAACTCAACAATGTTTACATTGCACAACTGGTGGAGTTAAACATGACTTGTCTCAAACCCACAGAAATCCACACACATCCTGTGAGTTCAGGGCTGGTTTGAGGTTCCCTGAGAGAGTGGAAATGAGACGTTGCATTGAAAAGCCTTTGGGAACTCCTCCCCTTCACATAATTTCTGAAACCTTATAGGATAACACAACTGGCAACTGGCCAATTGTCGTGCAATGCAGCTCTGGCTGGCTGACAGACAGTATAAAAGCATAAGCGTCAGAATATTTTCTTCACACTTGATAATGAGTAAAACAAACCGTTTTAGGATTTAGACCCATAGAACTGCCAGATAAACATGAATACTGTGTCGCCTGTGTTGATTTCTCATGGGTACGAGGAGGTTACACCCCCCACAACCTCCGTCGGTTCCGACCATGGGATTTGGCGCTGGTTCTGAGAACTCTCTCTCTGTCGCTGTTTGAGGCCTTGGAATCGGTCGTGATTAAGGAGCTCTCTCTAAAAACTGCGTTGCTTCTTGCACTTGCTTCAGCCAAGCGCATTGGGGATTTTCAAGCGTTCTCTGTGAATGACGACTGTATTCATTTCGGGCCCGGAGACTGCAGTGTTACTCTCTAGCCAAGACCTGCCAAAATCCCTTTCTACTCCCTTTAAGGCGCAAGTCGTTTCTCTGCTTGCTTTGTCCTGTGTCACCCCTGCGATTGTTGTTGACGGGGGATGAGCGCAACGCGATTGTTGACGGGGGCGCGCCTACTCTCCACCAAAGCTTCAGCATCATGCAGCCGCGACAGAATGACGTCACAGGGAAATGTAAAATGAAGGAAGTTTAATACAAGTTTGACGGAACGGATTAAAAAGCCCGACGGGCCGTAGTTTGCCCACCCCTGGTTTAGCGCCAACTATCACTAGTGAGCACACCTGGCAGCGGCGCCATTGGTTGAGCTGTGTGCCTCTTCGCTGTGATTGGTGTACGATTCCCTATGTTTTCAGGCTGATCCGCGTCTCTCTTACAGTGGGATTGAATACTGTTCCCAGATGTATTTGAAAGCAATGTCTCGTTCCCGCTCTCGAAAGGGAACGTCTCCGGTTACTGTCGTAACCTCAGTTCCCTGAGAGACAGGAACGAGATGTTGCATTTACCGCTGTGTTTGCCGCTTGACCAGCTGTGCGTTGTTCAGTCGTGATTCTGACGCAATTTATACTATCTGTCAGCCAGAGCTGCATCGCGCAACAATTGGCCAGTTGCCAACTGGCGCTATCCTATATGTTTCAGAAATTATGTGAAGGGAAGGAGTTACCAAATGTATTTCAATGCAACGTCTTGTTCCGGTCTCTCAGGGAACTAAGGTTACGACAGTTAAGTCAACATTTTGTTGTCTTCACCAGATCAAAAGGTCAAAAATAATCCCCTGTTCCACTGAGGTGATACATTTCCTGAGGACTTCCTAAAGGTCAAAAATGTGCATTCCTATGGATGACTTACCTGTTGTAGAGATATTCCCACACATTCTGAGGAAGGATCACGACCAGATCGTCCACATAATGGTATTTAGTAGGAGGGATTCCTGAATAAAATCATACCCAGATTAAGTAAAATTTTTACTGCAAGTGAAAAAGATTCAAAAATATCTACCAAACCATAGGGGGGATATACTGGGTTGAAAATGATCTATTTGCTAAAACTGCCAACAGCAGGTAATATGAGAAGATTATTAAAAAAAGAAGGTTCACTGTATCAATTTTCTACTTAAAATGTCTCTTATAAAAACATTTACACTAGATTTGGTGTCTTAATGCAATTAATAGTTCACATATGAGTCATCACATTACTAACAGTTATCTACTATAGTTAACATGAACAATAATTCTTAAGCATTTATTAATCTTAGTTCTTGTTAATTTCAACATTTCCAAATACATTATTAAAATAAAAAACATATTTGTTAACAGTTAATGCGCTGTGATCTAACATGTACAAACAACGAATGACTGTATTTTTATTTACATTACAAAAAATAAATGCTGTAACAAACGTGAAGCTTATTGTTAGTTTATGTTAGTTAATACGTTAACTAATGCTAACAAATGAGACCTTATTGTAAAGTGTTACCCAAATCATTTAAATAAAAAATAAACATGGCTAACTCATTAAGCCACTGACTTATTGCATCCTACTTTATTTTTACAATTTCATTTTTTTTTACACAAAATGTTATTTTTTAAAAACATTACCTTTACAGAATTATTTATGCAATTGTAATTGCAGTGTAAATGCATTTATGCCTCTGAGCTGCATTAAAGGGGCCATGAACTGAGAAATAAAATTTTCCTTGAGCTTTTGACATATACATACTTTAAGAATATCCTGTAAGTTTCAGAGCTGAAAACTTCCTTGTTAGTCCAAAAATAGCTTTTATTGTAAGTCCAGCGAATTACTCGTTGTGCCCATCTGTGACGTAATAGTGCAACTAAAGACTGACTCTGCAAAAGTAAATCAATGTCTACTGGATATAAGAGGGAAACAGGATCACTGCGCTAAACATAACATTACCTTCCAAAGTCTTCTAATTCTGAATGTCTCAGAAGTGCCCCCTCTAGTTTAGGGGGGCTAAACTGTTCTGTACCTATTGTCTGACAAAACCTTGATGTAAGATAATATTACAGTTGTGCAATTAATTCCACTTAAATTTGTCCAGTCTTGATAGGTTTTAGATATACATGACAGTATTTGTGTGTGACTATACCTCCGTGCTGACAGAGGAAAGTGTGGTTGGCGATGGGTCCAGGCTCAGTGAATGTGTTGAACTTGTTGAGCCATTCTCTGGAAATGTAGAACTGAAGCAGACTGGGCTCCTTTAAATTAGCCAGAGCAACAACCTTCTGTCTCTCTCTAATAGATTCTTCACTGCTCTTCCTGAAAAAAGGAAAAGAAAAACAGAACATCATGAAATTGCAACCATTTAAAAGTGCACTCAGCACTATATGTCCCAACAGTATTGGATTTTATTCTGACACCTATTGGCATGAAACTTAATGAATCTATAAGAGTGTACATTGTTTTAGTCATTTTTTTTAAGTACTATTCATTTAAATATGTGTAAAACAGTTTCAGCATTTTTAGTGGCGACAGACCTTTTCTATTGTGATGTACATATGAGTGAAATGGATTGTCACAAAAAAAATGTAGGACAGGTTCTTGGTTCTATCCATACTTTGTTGATTGGATGGAGGCTAAATGTAAGCCTGTGGTTGTAAGAAAAGGGGTGGGTTTATGCGGACTAAATGATTAGATAAGTCTGACATTCCGTTAGAGTCAAATATATTTGGACAGAGGCACAATTCTTGTTATTTTAGCGAAGATCAATAAAACAGCACAAAAAAGTACCTGTAGAAAAGGACATACGCTTCAGCATTCTGCACTACTGTCTCGTGCACTTCTGTTACATACTGATCGTCAAACTCGTACCACTGTCCATTGATAACATTCTGACAGTACGCTATGTAGTGACCACCTGTGGGGGGGGGGGGGGGGGGGGGGGGGGGGGGGGGGGGGGGGGGGGACAAATTATTCACTCAAATAAAACAGGCAAAAAAAAAAAAAAGTCTGATCTGGGAAAAGCATCAGCAATAAACAAATCCCGGGCCATATATTGGAATCTCAAAGATCTCAAATCTACATTTCGCAATATTACACAGAAGTAACTTACTCCCAGCAGTGCCGTGATGACAGATGACAGAGAGCAGGTCATAGGTAGTAATCTGAGATGAGCTCTCTTTAGCCAAGAAGGGCTTGAGGTCCAAACCCTCTAATGGAAATGACACATGGCTATTTATCTTGAACGAGTACATAACTTCATGCCTGAAGCGCTTCAGGTGAACACACAATATCTGCAAAGGAAATCACACATAAACATGGAGTGCAAGTAGTATTGAAAAGAGCAGATTGAAACGGGGGGGGGGGGTACTTACTTCTGGTAGACACAGAACTTTACAGTATTTCACACCATTTCTCAATCTGGGAAACAGGTAGAATAAATGAGCATGTTCCATCATCTAAAGGGCCAGTCACACAGCCGATCACGCACGAATCACTCACAAATCACGCACAGATTGGGTTTGTGCGTCGAGAAATTGACCAAAGTATTCCACGAACATTCGACGCATGAATCACTGACGGAGCGCGTCCAAACATGCACTTCATGTTCAGAATCCACATTGTTAGTGGAATGAACGTGATATGTGCGTGGTTCATGTGTGATATGAAGGTGGGGCGTCAGTGGACGGACGTGGACTTGCGCGGTTTCGATCCAGCACGCATAAGCACTGACGGCCGACGCATGTCCCGCGAATAGTCACGCGTACTCGACGCATAAACTACGCACGCCGACTCATGAATAACGCACAGTCGTGCGTCAAACATTTTTTGAACCGTTCAAAAGTCAAAATCACGCACAAACCGCCTTCGACGCACATCCACTTACAATCACTGACGGTCCACGTTCGTTCCACCGACGAATTACGCATACAACGCACGCTCCGCGCAGAAACGAAAATCTGTGCGTAATTCGTGCGTGATTCATGCGTTTTCGATGTGTGAATGGCCCTTAAACAGTATGGTTTTGGCTGTAAAGCCATAAATACCATTTAGATTAGACTGTGAACAAGTTTTATAGCATGGCAATCGCTACATGTTGATTACACACATTTTTGTAATAAGAAATCTTACTTTTTACATCGTTCACAGCTGTACATGTTATCTCCTGTTTGGTGGAAAGAATAAAAAACATCAACAAAGGGTTTCCAAAGAGTGGAAAAGTGAATATTGCAAGTGAATTCTCTTACATTGCACTTTCAGAAATGTCAAACATGATGTGCTTACCTTTCAGCTCATCAGCGGCGAAGAAGGCTGCCAAGCAGTCCTCCAGTGTTACCATGGGACCCCAAAACCAACTGGGAATACAAGACACTACAAACCTGCATAAACACAGACATTAGAGATGCACGGATCAACTCAAACATCATCTGAATCTGCTGTTAAAAATAAATCATCCACCCGCCACCCATCCAAACCTATTATTTTCTCTGATTTAGATATCCAGACCTGATCGTCACTTTATAATTCTTGGAAATCTTAGTGTTAAGCATGATAATATGGTATCATATTAGGCTCTACTCCCTTCAAACTTCAACTGTCACTGTTTCCGTCACTGCAACTTCCTGAACACACAAGAAATCAAATGTGTTCAGCCCAAGCAAAGGCTGGATAAACTTTTTTGTCACACACATATAGCACTTCACAGCAGTTGCATATCACATACTCATCACTTTATTTGTCCTGGTTCACCACTTCATTAAAACGCTCCCAACACAGTAATTTTCTTTCTTTCCTTCGTTTTTGGAATTTCTCGTATCTGTTTTGCCTCCATTGCTTCTTAAAAAACTGGACCCTGCAACTACGTAGTTTAATGAGTTTGTAAATTAGTGCCTGATGAAAAATTAAGCTTTAAACGGATACACTAAAGGAATTAAAAAATGAATTCATACTATGGAAGTCAATGGGGCCCATTAACTGTTACCCATATTCCCCAAAATACCATATTAATGAGTTATCGCATCCACCTGTAATCCACCTACAATTAATCAGAATGTTCTTTTTTATTACTTGGCCCACCAACCCACGGATCACCTGCAGTGTCCACGGTCATAAGATATAGTTCTTACATTTAGAATACAATATCAGTGTTTATTTCAGTGCAATTACATTGTTTTACATACAGCTTTTGGTGAACACACAGCCTACTTTTTTTCCTATTTTTTTTTTTTTGAAAGAAGTTAATACTTAAAGTTAATGCATCCACAAAGAGGTGTGACAGTGTGTGCTCCGGTCTTCAAATCTCTGTCATCACAAGTCCTAATCTCAGCTGACTGAGGTTCAAGGAATGCACAAAAGTGAGATTTGTCATAACAATGTAGAAATCTTTACTATTTAAAATAAATACTGTACTGTTATTTTGAATTATACTCAAAGAAATTGTTAAGAAAATGTATCAAGGTTTCAACAAAAATACTGATGGCACAACGGTTTTTAACCATTTAATCAGCATATTAGAATGACTTCTGAAGAATCATGTGACTGAGTAATGGCAGCTAAAAATCAGCTGTCAAAGGAATATATTACAATTCAAAAGTAGAAAACAGTTATTTTAAATTGTAATAATATTTTCATTTGAGTGTTTTTACTGTGCATTAGATCAAATAAATGCACCCTCAGTAAGTATAAGAGACTTCTTTCAATCTTACAGACATTGTTTTTTTCCTTTGTTCATTCTCACACTCTCACTATACCTTCGTATAGACTCCATGATGTAGGAGATCCAGCCCTGTGCGGCATAACCATCCGTGCAGACACCAGCTTTAACGGGAGCGCTCTGATGGATGGAAGAATGGAGTTTGGCCAAATCTTCTTTACCCGGAATAGGCAAAGACAGGTCCTGAAAGGTCTCCACAGTTGTTGAAACCTACAAAGACATATTTTCTTTATTACATAGCTATTTCTGCATTTGAACACATACTGTACCGTTGAAATATCTCCTTCTACAGTTACATAACATTTGGTTGATGTTTTGTGCAGCTATGAATTGCAGAATTCTTTTAGAATCTGAAGTGGAAGTGGAACACCTCAGAAACCACATGCAACTACTTCCCTGCAGTTTCAACAACACTGTAGTGGTAAATTGTAAAGTGTACTAATGAACGTGATTTGATGCTTGGTGCCCTCTAGAGACAGAAACACTCCTTGCATTCTTCCTCACCCGATCACATGTCAAACACTGAACCAGACTCAGAATGGTTCCATCAAAAATATCTGAAATAACACTGCGGAAACGGGACTGCTTCTTCTTCTTGGTACTCAGGAGCATCTGAGCTATAAAACAAAAAAACATAATGGTTATTTAGTATTTAGTGTAAATCTATGCTGCATTTGTCTACATGAGAGAAGCAAACCTTTCTTGAAAGTATAAGTGGGTCCAGTTCTGAGGGGGCTGGATCTTGGCGGGCTGCTGGAGAGTCTGGAGTGAAGCTCCTGCAAATTGTGAGCGGGGCTGCAAGGATGAGAGGACGGACAGTGCATGGAAGCTTCGTTATCAGGTTCTGGAAGAAAGAGAGGGATCAGGAAGTAAAAAGATTTCAGTTTTCACATCCAAAAACGTCATAAACACTCTAAACATAATCTACTGTTTGAATAAATGCATACTTTTATGCAGCCTAAATGCTTAAACTGATCATAAGTTGCACTTTTGAGGGTTGCATTGTTACAAAATGTGTCAATTTTAAATAAATACTGCTATTTTGAATCCTCTATTCAATAAAAAAATTTTTTTTTGAAAAGCACAAAAAATGTTATCATGGTTTCCACAAAAATATTAACCGTTTCAACATTGATAATAATAAGAAATGTTTCTTGAGCATCAAATCAACATATTAGAATGATTTCTGAAGGATCACATGACATTGAAGACGGGATTAATGATGCTGAAAATTCAGCTTTGCAATCACCGGAATCAAAATAAATCTTTTTATTATAGAAAAGTTATTTAAAATTTGTACAATATTTATTTTACAGTATAATATATTTGTATTGCTCTATTTTTGATCAAAGTGAACTCTTTCAATAACACAAAAATTTTATTTGTCCCCAAACCTTTGGTAGCGTAAGGCTACATTCACACAGCAGCGGAATACAGTTGTCAGTCCTGTATTTGAGTCTTTAATATGGTTATGTTCACACACAATTCAGTTATTTACAGAAGAGAGTGAAAACCACATTCTATAACCAAACTTACCCGTAAATTTTCCAGACCACATTCTTAGAAAACCCGCTGCTCTGCGCTGCACAAATGTGTGTCTACTCTGTGTTGTGGGTTTTCATGTGTGTTTTCAATAACTTACAATGACTGTGTGTCCGGAGCTGCTCCTGTCAGTTTTCTGTTCTACACACGACTCAATTACTCCACACTCCACCCAGATATGTGCTCTCAATTAATTTAGATTTTACAGATGAACTTGAGGAACACTTTTCAGTTTTAGGATGGTCACCATCTTTGATATTACTTTGGTCACTGTCGCTATGGTTACTGGTTAGAGAATGCAGGCTTGACTCCTGTTGCACGTTCATACAGGCAATATTCAAGACACTACTAAAAGTTCCTGTGTGAACAGGACATTTTGAGATTTGAGAATAAATGTAGATAAAAGTGAATGTGGTTGTCATTCCCAAAAGCTGACAGTGTGAACGTAGCCTGAGATTATTAGAACATCATACCTGTATTTCCTGTTGTCGGCACAGTAGTGGTTGTAGTCGTTGCTTCAGTTTCTCTCTCTGCCTGTCCCTCTTGTGCAGCCGTATCCACATCTGCATCCTCATCCATTTCCCGTGTCCTCTCCTCTCCTCTTCTCTCCTTCAACCTCTCTTTCTCCGAGATCCCTCCATTTCCTCTCACTCCAACGCACTCATCTTGGATGAGCAGCTCTGCTTCTCCTCCTGCCCTCTCTACATCTCCTTTCTCGCTTCCTGATCCCGAGTCACACGACAGAAACTCGTCCTCAGAGGGGCTTCGGTCTCCATCGACATGGCTACAGTTGTCAAGGTTGTGGTCAGGGTCGACATCTGAGATTGCATTGCTGCAGTCGGTCAAAGACTCCTTCAGCTCCTCATGAAGCTGGTCCATCAGACATCGCAAAAACTCCTGAGTGTCCTAAAAAGACAGAAGCAAGAAGTGTGTACTTTACAAAAAGACATTATAAACACAATTAGAGTGTTGAAAGGTTGCATGGTAATCTTAATAATAAAAATGATCAAATAAAAATATTACATGTATTACTTATTTAGAAAATTAGCAACTTGGAAGCTTACTAAAATAAAATAAGTTGAAGTTGAAGTACTAAAATTACTGAAACTAAAACTAAATAAAAATGACAAAAGCACATCGTGAAATTACTAAAATTACAATGAAAAATAATGTATAAAATCCTATAACATTATATAAATAATACTAAAATAACAGTGCTTTATATACCTGTTGAGCATATCCACGAAACATGGGGTTCACCAGTTTGATTCCATGAAACAGACTAGTGGGAACAACATAGCTTGGCCTTGACAGAAGGTCGGAGAGAGTAAAGAAGAGGGGAAAAAAAACAAAAAACAAGTTCAGATAATAAGGGCCAAACTCAATAGATTAAAATTAGGTTTGCTAGAACTGGCCAGGTCTAGGTTAGTGGTTTGGTAAACCAGTGCTTGTTACCGTTTCTTGTGCCAGAGCTCAGAGATAAGCCTCTGATAGCTTTTACACAATGCCGGCTTCTTATCTGTGCGCACCAACCCACTGCAATCCAGGAAAAACTGAGTCAAAGGAGGACTGAAGAGAAAAATAAAAAAATAAACAGAAAAACCAGTGTCAATTTAAGGGGCAGGATGCACATAATTGAAAAACAAATCAGTGGAATCAGTGGATAATGCCTATTTATGCTGCATAAGTTGTGAGCTCACCAGTTGGATAAGGCTTGCAATGCAGCGTTCATGTAACAGGAGTTCCCAATGTTCTTCATGCCTGTGAGACCTGAGATAGAGTAAAGAGTATTAAACATAACGAACACTAGCTTACAATTTTGTTAAATATTGCTTTTGGCAATGACAGATGACCCTCAAAATTTGCAGTGTGGAATAGAACTGTTTTCATACTGGCAATAGTTAGGTCAGCCCAAAGGAGCTTTAGTGCGGGTTGTTTGAGTCAGTGTGAACATAACAGGCACACTCTGGTGCGCATTAAACGGACATAACGAGACCGCTTTAAACGGGTGTTGCTGATATCTGGTGCAGTCTATCTGTGCCAATTACAGGACACATTCCTCTTTTTTCCAGTGGGCTCCCTTCGTGAGCAGGGTGGGTAAACAACAAACATGGCAGACAGTCATAGGCAAACTTGGTCTGTTGCCGAGATTCGATGACTCCTGGAAGTTTGAATGGATGATTTGATAAATGCACAGCTGTCCACGCACAAAAAATAGTGACATTTAAGGGATTTTCAAAAAAAGGCTGCTTGAGAAGGTGTTTAGTTCAACAGTTGCGCAGTGCCACGTTAAAGCAAAGAAACGTTCCATACGCGATGCACTCAATAAAACTGGAAGTGATAAGTTAAACTAATTTTATTATAACAAATGGCCAGCGCCAGGGTTAATAGATATGCTTCGTTTATCTCAATATTTTACTAGCTCTTCTCATCAGGCCGGTTGTCATGGAAACATGTGTTGGGAGTCATAGGTGGTCAGTGACCAATGACAGAAAGCTTATAGGATAACACCAGTTGACAACTGGCCAATTGTAGCGCGATGCAGATCTGGCAGACAGACGGTATAAACAGCATAAGCGCGACGCGTCAGAATATTTCCTTCACACTTCTCTAAACAGAATATGGAAAAATAACCGAGTTACGATAGTAAACGGAGACGCTTTCCAACCGATCACTACATTAGAAAACCTTATTCGCTGCTTACTTCTACTTCCGGTCCCCATCAATGAGATTATATACCATTTTTTCCCGGATATAATCCGGAGATGCATGCACCTTCATGTAGCTCGCGGGTGTGATATGTAAAATGTATAAAAATGTTACGCATAAACATATAAAAGGTGTGATATAGCCCGCAGGACTGGTGTTTTTTCCCTGTTTTTGCCTAAGGAAGACATTCCTAATGTCAAAACTTTTGCATCAATGTACCTTTCAATCTTTTGAACAACATACATGTGTGAACAAACATTTTCAAGAATAAAATATGTGAAGAACAATTTGAGAAAAAACTTGTCCGATGATAATCTCAGGTCACTGTTGATGTTAGGAAAATCAAATCTAAAGCCAGAAATGTCTGCTATTTTGGCATCCAGGGAACAATTTCACCATTCCCACTAATACAGTGTATCAGTGTGTTATTAAGTGAATAAAATAATATTAAATAATTTAAAAAAACATCCATGTTTTGATTCTTTTTTATTTGGACCTCGAGTGTGTAGTCTACCCCCGAACTGCTGTTTCACAGTTAATGCGGCCCTTGGGCTGAAAAGTTTGGTGACCCCTGCTGTATACGTTTGATAACAACAAAAGGCATTTGTGCACCAACTTACAGCAGAGATTGTAACGGCTACTTTATATTTATGTTGGGAATATACCTTTAAGATGGCGTATGCTGTTGTGTGCGCGCTGTTCTGGTGTGAGTGGCGACTTTGTCCGACTTTTGTGCTCGAGATATTAGGGTTTGGCGACATTAAAAGAATCCACATAACCGATAAGAAAATGCTAAGACAATTAGGGAGCTTGGTTTCACTTCAAAAACGTTGACATAAGTGAACTGTATTACTGTTCTTACTGTGCATTTAATCAAATAAATGCAGCATTGGTGAGCATCAATGTCTCTGTGGGTGCCCTTGCTATTAATCATTTGTTAGTGGATTGTTGCCATACAACACAGGATGTGCTAGCTTCCTGTCTACATGATTATACCTCTAGGTTTAAACTCATCCTCCTCAGATTCTGAACCTTCCTCATCCGCCACTGCGATAGGAACCGCCTTCAATGGGTGATATGTTGTCTGGGGAAGAGGATCCTTTGAGGATATAAAACAAGAAAGAATTGTGTACTTGTATCTTGTTTTATAAAATATTGTGTCTATATGTGAGATCTTCAAACAGATATTAATCATGCAGAAGACTCAAGCAGAATGTCCCATCTTAATTATGCTTAATCTGCTGACAGTGCAGATTTCTTAAATATTCAAATGTACCTGTTCATGTGTTTTGCAGCGGTGAGTTAATGATATAGGAGTAACAGGTTTTTGTTCCAGAAACACCTCCCTCTCACAGACGTAACACCACACCCTGAATGTGGTCAAGTTTACTGTCAGATTGTGTTTTTTGGCCTGGAAAAGGGTAAAAACAAAATTATATATGGACAGATACAATACCTACATAGAATAAAAGTGTGCACAGAATAATTAAATGATAAGACTGTCTGTAAGAACTGTAGGCTACTTTCTGTAAAATGTAAGACTGTCACCTGTGCGTGTATAGTGCTGTGATCAGAATATGATTCTCCGCAGCCTACATAGGGACAGTCACACTGTGGGCAAAGCAGGACAAAGGGAGTTATGTTATCAGCAAGTCGTTTTACATATTCTCATATAACCTGACACCAGCTTAGAAACACCTGCAGCAGAAGAATTACTGGATTTATTTGCGTTTTCAAACATACTGTCTTTAAGTAATGCAATAGTTTGTTATGTGTAGTATTTCTCCATTCCAGTAAAGTAGATTATTATTTCTATAAAAATATGACATGATTTATTCATTACAGTGTTTACTTGGTCATGGGCCATTGGTGCTGATGATTGCTCCTTGCGGCTATATATAGAATTTATGCTTTACATGCATGATTAGATATCGCATGAACAGCCACTATTATTTGACTGCACATCTTTTAATGTTGAAGATGTCTGACAAATGTCCAATATCAAAGCAACTTTATTATTGTTTATATCAAACAGAAAATGTCTAGACCAAGAGAAAACAACTTGTTATTTAAAGATCACGAGAAAACAAGAAAGAAAAATAGTCTCTTCCATAGTATGTCGCTGCTCCAACTAATAAAGAATCTTACAGCTACTAAGACATATATGAACTTAGAAAGAAAACTTTATTATCTGCCATCGCATTTCCAACACAGCCCGATTTGAGTGTCCTTGTTCAGAGAGTTCCAACAACAGCCAAAAAATAAACAACAGGAGGAAAATGTTCATGTAAATGCAAGAAACCAATCAAAATAAGAGTTCCAGCATTTGTTAATACATAGGTTTCTAAAAATTGTGGGTGAAGATTTCAATTTGTGAATGTGTTCAGAACTGTATGTGCGCATAACAAACAGAACTTCCGGTCAGTTCTGCACGCAAGACCTGTCGAGACTTTTATGAGCACAATCATATCTTGAGCTCAAGTTTGGGATTTGCGATTTCTCCAAGATTTCATTTTATGTGCGAGCTTTGTCACCGTGCTCGCCTGCTAACCGCACAGTGTTCATGAGCTTTTGTCCATCATTTAAAGCCATATTTAGAGAAGAGATGTTGTTGCAATAGGAAGGGGAAGTTATTTTGATTAAATATTTTAAGGACACATGAATTTAAAAAAATAATAATAATGATGTGCACAGATAAAAAAAGGAAACCTGCAATATTTCATAAAAAATATGAATTGGGAATTTTGATTTCACAGTGGCTTTAAAGAAATGTTCTGGGCTTAATTTCATAAATCTTTATATATGTGGTTAAGATCTGTTCAACTTGTATGTTTGCTAGGGATAAGGCTCCTTACCTGTAGACATGCCCAGAGGTTTGGTCCACCAACCCCACATGACTGACATGTACCCTTGAGTACAAAATGACATGAGAAAATTCAATACACAGCACTCATAACACATCTAAGACATAAATATCAGCAAAAGCAATTCTAACCTTTGATTTCTGAATAAGTTCCTCCTTAGTAACTTCACCGATAAAGTCCAAGTGAGGACAAAGATCCCCGTGATCAGTCATCTTGATTTTGACGTCACGCTATTACAAAACACAGAGTTAACAGCTTCTGATACAGCTCTGCATAGATTCAATACAATAAACATGTCTGATTTGAAGGTTAAAGCACTCCCAAAAAAGAGAAACTAATAGTCTATAATATATATTTATACTTCCATATAAAAAAGGGAAAAAATATCATAAAAAATAAAAACTGAATTTATATCTTCTGTGGTAAACATAAAGAAATAAACCATTCTACACAAAAAAAAATATATATATATAATATAGAAAATATTCTAAATAACATCTCCATTTGGGTTCTACAGAAGAAAGAAAGTTATATATGTCAATATGAGGTTGAGAAATTGACAGAATGTCAGAAATCTTCCATAATGAATTTACATTACAAATGTATCAGTGTCATCATTGAATAATGCATTTTAAAACAATAATGAAAGAAGAAAACGGGTATAAAACGGAGGCTGATTTCTAGCACAGTTGGTTAATATGAGATGACACCAATGTCTGAAACTCTCAAAACTGCTGTTTCATGCGCCAAGCGAGAACTAAAGGATGAATTCATCTCATATCAACCCGTCCATTGTTACAGTGGAGAAATGCTCAATATCACAGAACAAAAATAATCAGCAAATCTGCTTTTCACACGAAAAGTAGCTTTAACAACTCCGAAGAGAAACTGAAAAACAATATTATTATGAACCAGACTTACTATTCATCCGAATCGAAATCTAATCTCAAAACATACGGATTCTTTTTGCTGCTTCGGTAACGATCTTGTTCTTCAACACAACAGACTTCCACTAAATGTCCCCGTCAACCACTCAAAAGCTGTTTTACATCACGATCTTGCAGAATAAACAGGCCATATTTCCACTCGGGCGGCAAGACACTTTTCATTCGCTCAGTCGACATGATGTTATCTTGACAAATACACAGTGACACTTCGCTTCAGCCGAAAGAAACATAAAATCAGTCATTTACCTGTCAGACATAAACAAAACAAAAACACTCATAGATGATCATTTTAGGCCAGTCTGTGGTGTTTGTAACAGAGCTGGGTAACTGTACTAAACAGCATCCATACTGAATATAGCATGAGTGTGCGTCACAGCCTTCACCAGAGCCAATGGACGCTTCCAGCGGATCAAAAATACGCTTTTATTTGCTTACACTATTAAAATGTACATGCTACTTGTTTGGGCTGTTCATGTTTTTCATTGTTTATGTTATTATTTTTACTTCGGTTTTTTTTCCTTCGTAGAAGGAGCTGATCTTGAACCAGCCTCTTCACCCCCCATAGTTGCTGTACTTCGTTAAACGGTCATATGGAAAACAGATGAGCTGATCTCAGATCAGCTGTTAATACAGTAATTGTGACGTCGGCGGAAGTCACGGGACACGTGGGGAGAGAGAGGGAAAGGGGGAGGTCCGTCGCTGAAGTCAGACCGCCGACGTTGCGTACAAAACAATACATATAGATATTTAAATAGTTCTTTAAAATCATGCCACCGGCTAAGAATTTTAGGAGGAAGAAAGAGGACTCATCCGACGAGGAAGACGATGAGACAAAAGCCGTAGTCAGGTAGACATGTTTATCACATTCAGGCCAAATACACTAAATTTAGCCATAAAAGATCAACCGAACTACATAAACGCAGATTCATACAGATGTCTTTTTACATATATAAATATATTTAAATGTGTTTTACAAGGTCCAAACTAGATGAAGCCAAGGAGCTTCAAAGTCTACGAAAAAGGCAGCATGGAGTGAGGTTGGTCAGATTTCTAGTCAGTCCTAAACGCTTGCTCACATTTTATTTTTCATTTCTAATATTTGTATACAAAATCATTTTCAATTATGTATTATTCCAAATTTAATTAAATTTGTCCTCTTATTCATTCAGCATTGCAACGCTACTTGTAGGAGAAAAGCTTCCTTTGGATGCTGAGCTTGAGGTCTGTTTTTTTATCATCTACTACATGGTCTTGCTGTGTTATAGTAAGTTTTTCTTGTGAGCTAACTAATAAATCGGTAAAATATTGTCATTTCCTGTTATGTGCATTAGGACGACCCATTTAAACTGAAGACTGGGGGTGTTGTTGACATGAAGAAAGTTAAAGACAGAAACCGAGACATGTAAGGGTTATCTTGTTTGACTTTAATTTAAAGTTGATGTTTTTGTATTTCACAAAGTAAATCGTTAAATTTCCCTCCTCACTTTAGGACAGCTGATGAAAACGACTTGAATCTTGGCACCTCCTTTTCTGCAGAGACGAACAGACGAGATGAAGATGCAGACATGTAAGTTCCTATGTGTGCGTGCAAGTTATCTGCATTCTTCGAGTTTCTTTATGGTGTCTTCATTGGTTATTTTGCTTGTTTTTGTCTTCTCTCTTGTATGTGATTTAATTCAGGATGAAGTACATTGAAACTGAATTAAAGAAAAAGAAAGGCATGGTGGAGGCAGAGGAGCAGAAGGTGAAGATGAAGAATCCAGAGGACCAACTGTACGAGCTTCCAGAGAGCATCCGTGTCAATTCTGCCAAAAAGACAGAAGAGATGTTGTCCAATCAGATGCTGAGTGGAATTCCAGAGGTAGATCTGGGGATAGAGTAAGTAAAAACCAAAACTAATTCAGACATTTTCCATTGACGGCCTCAGATGTTTTTCTCTGTATTCTGGCTAATTAGACCCACTTAGCTATGGGTGCCAACTCCAAAACCCTCCTTTTACTTTTAAGTGCCAAGATAAAGAACATCATCAGCACAGAAGACGCCAAAGCAAAGCTGCTTGCTGAGCAAAGGAATAAGAAAAAAGACAATGGGACCTCCTTCGTTCCCACTAACATTGCTGTGAATTACGTCCAGCATAATCGCTGTAAGTGTATACACGTATACTACCGTTCTTTCGAAAGTTTGGAGTCAGTTAGATTTTAATGTTTTTGAAGTCTCTTATGTTCACCAAATACTGTAAAACATATTGTGAAATACTACTACATTTTAAAATGACTTTTCTATTTTAATCATTTAAAATATAATTTATTTCTTTTATTTTCAGCATCATGTAATCATTGAATTTATTTTTCACATTTTTTTCTGGATTCCTATATAAATATAAGTTACGAAATATTTTAATTCAAATGGAATTTTTGCAACAAATGTATTTGTCCCTCAATAAATAGTTATCTTTATATAAACAAATTTACTGTAATAGTAAACATGTGTATTCAAAATTCAGAAGTATTGTTTTTTCCATCATGTCTAGATTCAGTTCAGTTTATGAATTAGTTTAATCTATGCCTAATGTTTAAAAATGTACATTTAGTAATAATGTAGTAATTGTCTGTCCTTCTCTCAAGTCTATCATGAGGATGTAAACGCTCCCCAGAGACGCCACAGAGAAGAGCCCAAAGCCAGGCCTCTGCGAGTAGGAGACACTGAGAATCCGGCACCTGAGGGTAAGATCAGAATGAAAACCTATTTTGCTTAATTGACAGATTGAACTGCATTTAATGAATTCATGTTGTTTTTTTTGTTCTCCAGCCTCACCACCCAACTTCCGCAAAAGGCCGAATAATGAGAAGGCCACAGATGACTACCACTATGAGAAATTCAAGAAGATGAACCGACGATATTAATCCTCCACCTTTGTTAAAGTCAATTAGACAAACACTGTTTTCTTTTGTGATGTAAATATGTTTACTGTTAAATGTCTTCATAGCTTACAATTTTACAATAAAATTTTCCCCAAAATGTTTAAGCATTTGTCTGTGGAACAATTCAACAAAATTACTTGATCACTAAGTATTATTCAAATTCCATTCCATCCCGTTTATTTGTGGAATTTAATAAAACTACAGTATTTTTTATGAAAGGCTAACTTTCATTCTAGATTTCTTAATGAAATGACAAAAGTAACATTTTAAGCTCTTAGTTTTTGCTTGGATGTTTTGTAACAGCCTAAAATGGAAAGGTCATCCTAAGGTAGCACTGTATTAATTATATATATATGAGAGAGAAAAATATACAAATTTAAGTGACACAAAAAGATAATTTCCTTGGCAGAGACTTAGACTGCACATGTACCAACATGTAACATTTAGTGAAATTTAACCATGCGTTTTTTTTTTTACTTAAATAGAGCAAGATTTGCTTTAATAACAGAATTGATCTTAATCTCTACTACTTTTGTAGAACAATGATGACAAAGTATTGTGCAGTTTTATTATTACTGAAACTAGAGGCATTAAATATAGCCAATAAACAGACAAAGGAAAACACTTTATTACACCTCTGTTACTCAGAACTAAGTTTCCCAGCTACAATACTGAAATACTAATGCTAAGAAATGTTCTTAGTATTAATTCAGTGTCCTTTTTGCATTTTAAAAAGAAAAGAAAAACACAACAACAGTCACATCAATTCAAGTATTTCTCTAAATTTGCAGTCTACAGCTGGAGGTTTAATATGGGGCTTATTAAGATGGCAGGTTGCTTGGCTGTGATCTAACTGGTCCATGAAGGAAGCCGCCAGTATTTCACGACTGCTCACTAGTGCTGCTGCCGTGCATGGACTCCTGGGTCCCCAAGTGTTCTGAATCCTCTGGATTGGCATGTGAAAGGTCAGAGGTCGTCTCGGGGGACCCCCAACTGTCCCGCCGATGAAAGGCCTCACAAAGTGGCAACTCAACACCATCCCACTGTCCACAGCTAGAAACGTTATACACACACGTTACACACAAGCACAAACTAACATTTCTACTGTCCACTTCTGCTTAAAAACACTTATCAATAGGAGTAAATATGAATAATGAACATTCATAAGGGACACACACAAACAAAGAAACTCACAAAACATGAAAGAACTGGGAAAGGAAGCTCAAGCAGTGAAAGGAAGTTGTGAAAAGCATTATTCAGGATTTCTACTAACTTATTGATTGTAAACGTGTGGTCACATGGTGTCCTTTGAGTTTTGCTTTATCGGATCACATTACTCTTCTGTTTGCTGTCTTTCTGAGCATTGAACAGATGTGTGTAGAGTTTAATAGAATTTCTCAATAGATGGAAAGCGAAAGGCTGTGAGCAGCAGAGAATTTAGGCTATGAACTCAACAGACAGAGGCAGAACATAAATTCCAAATCGGAGGCGAGCAAATAATAGATCGGACACTAAATGGGCTCTCGTTTCTATCTGGTTTATTTGTGGAATTTGAAATGACCAGTTGGTTTGTGGAAAAACTGACAAATAATCTGATACATTTTTAACAGATACTAATGTGACCAACACTGTTTCTACTAAGCACGTCACCACAAAGAAACATAGTGTAGTGTAATTTTAAACCACTGAGGAAAACAAATGCTTTATAAATGATATTACATTTTGAACTTAACATATATGCCACTGAAAGCTAAAATATTTGGTCAGTTACACAATCTTCAATTAGCTTAACAAAAAGAAAGAAAACGGCATTTATGAACTCTCTGAAGAAAAAAAAAAGAATTTTGTTTTGTGATATTGGTTTCAAGTAAACAAATTAATATGATTCTTAAAAGTAATTTATACAATACTGACAGCACCCTATATATATATTTTTAATTCTAAAGTGCTTTGAATTTGACTTCTCATCAAGCATTGTGTCAAATATCAAATTACATTAAAATTAAAAACAATTCTAAAAACAATTTCAATTATTAAATGATTTCCATAATAACCCAATGAAAATGTATCTTCAAGACAGCTTACATTTATTTAAAATCTTTAAATAGCAATAAAGATCAAGATTTATCCAATAACTAATCTATGTTTAAAAATATATCTGACCAGCACCACTAATAAAAGTAAACACACATCCTGATTCCTGATTGCAAAAGTAAATCTTCTAAAAACACAATTGATTAACTAAGGCACCTGGAGGGAAAATATTTACATGCGCTTATACATGTATAACATAAGGGTTTTCTTATTCAAAACCAGTTATAGGGAAAGTGCTTTGTAATGTCTTTGGTGTGACTGGATTATGGGTGGATGTGACAATAAGGATATAAGGATTTTGCTATATTAGAAGCATAGCAGAAACAGATATGATGATGTCTGGCTTGTTATAAAAACAAGTGGAATAAAACCCAAGGGTCTACAGTCTCTAAACTCTCAGTGAGTCTTACTACATGACTGGGCTGTGTGAGAATGCACTCTTTCATTATCTATAGACTTACCTGCTAAAATGAACACTCTTGTTAAGGCACAATGGTGTGATATGAATGTGTTTATATGTATGTAGGACCAAACTAGCAAGATGTAATAAGACAAATAGGGCAAACCAACAGCAATAGCGCGTATTTTAGTTGGAGCCAATAATTGATTGTGCAAGTTAAAAATATCCTTAAATGGCTCCATAAACCCTGTGTTATGTTCTTGTGTGTATATATATATCATATCACGTTTATGGCGTTGGTAAGAAAGGGAAGGCAGAGGTGACTGCACACGTTTGGGATCACTGGTCTATTTGTACCTGGAGGAGTAATACTCTTCCTCGAGCTCATACAGGTCGATGGCAATCTCATCACGCAAGGAGATGAGCTTCTTGTCGCACTCTTCCTGCAGCGTGCGCAGCTGCTGGTTGCGCAGACTGATGGCCTCGTTGACAGAGGGGAAGTCATTCAGGATGAGGAACTGCTTCAGGTCCGAGACAAGCTTCATGAGAGACTCTCCTGCACGTACCTAAAACACAAACACAGAGAAGGGTTAGTTCACCCAAAAAAGAAAACTCTGTCTTCAATTGCTCACCCTCATGCCATTACAAACCCATACAACTTTAATTGATCTTCAGAACACAAATGTATATATTTTTAATTAAATCTGAGATTTCTGTCTTTCTATTTCAAGTCTATTTGCTTCAAAATGTGAAGAGATTGTAAAATAAATTCATATAAATCGAGCAGTTAACGGTAACTTTATATGATGAACAGATTTAATTAAGGCTTTTATTAACATAAAAACACTGATCAGCAAAAGCACATCAAATATGGTAATATGGAAGCTCAAACATGGTATCATGGACACACAACAACCAATGAGGTTAATTCTAACACGTTTGAGTTTCTGCAAGTACCAGTGAGGTGTGTTCTCACGTGTAACACAAGTACAATTGAGGTTCTGCTTACCATATTTAAGTGCTCTATGTAAAGGTAAGTTCAGGGTGAATGGGATACTTTTTTGCCATTGAGAAGACCTGAATTCACTCTATACATGCTTTGACCAACGTTTTACAATCTATTTCTTAAAACATAAATCACTTATATTTTATAAAAAATGTCTCTTTGTTTGAAGATGAACAGAAATCTTATGGATTTGCAATGACGCAAACGTTGAGTAATTGATGACAGAATTTTCATTTTCGGGTGAACTATCCCTTTAAATTTGTTAACATCACCCAAATCTGATGTGTTAATTTTTCTCCATCACTGTAGAGCTTACAATGTTTGCGGCTCGCACATGCATTTCATAGTGGTCCTGCTCAGCTTGGGTCGCCCTGAAAACCTGAGTCTCATCTTCCACCTGATCAATGAGATAACTAGATTATTGTCTTGTAGTTAGATCTCATCAATATTAATAACATACAGCACAATACATGCCAACATACCTTGGCAGTTTTGATTATTTCCGTAAAATTGTCTAGAATTGACCTGATGTCATCTTTAAGTCTCTTGTTGTAGTTTTGCAGTAATGTCTCTTTGCTTTGGGGGAGGACTCTCTGAGTGGTCATCTCAGCGCTCTTCAGTCACACTTTACTTAGTGCTAAAGGATAAAAACAAAACTCTATTAGAATTGTAATAAATCACACAAACTTTCCCAGGGAAAGCAAGAATGTCAATGTGCATCTTGAATGCAATGCAAGTCGCTTTGGAAAAAGGTGTCTGCTGAATGCATAAATATAAACCACTACTAAACACATTTAATAAACAGGCATTTCTACATAAAACAAATTATGAAATTATGTTCTCAAAAATTTTAACTTTTTAACCCTTAACCCTACTTTTATACCCTTAATAATACTGTTTTTTGCACGTTTCATACAGTTTGTACTTTATAGCTTAGTACTTATAAATTAGCCTTATGTAGTTGATTTTTACATGTCATACTGTATATTTATAAATCCTGGTTTAACGCTATTATCTATAAATAGGTGGCACGTGATGTCTAAGATACTTAATTTAATAACCGCTCGACCATCTGTGAAAATGTCTATTCTGGCTATTTTGAGAAACATAAAAGTGAAACCAAGAGTACGGTCTATTCTTCAACAAAGATAAATGAAAGCATTTGCGAATGTTTCCATTCGAGATTTTGTTTCTCTCAGTCGCTGTAACTAAACAGCGCGTTAATATTTTTGCGACAGTACATCATGCATGAAAAATAGAAAGAAAAATACAGGTACTGTAGCCTATACATTTAAAATTAATACTTACAAATACAAGCATTCTTCTAATATCTCTTCAAATACAGAGGAGCCTCCCGCTTTTGTCCTGTCGCGTATAGATGACGTCACTGCCAATTGTCGCGGTAGTTATATTTCCCACAATCCTCTCCTTCTTCCTTTCCGTCTGAACCAACATGGTGAGTGTCTGATGGTTTTGACTGAGAAGCGTTACTGTGTAAAAATCCTCAAGCATCCTAGTTTGGAGGATGTTCTTGGGCTCATAATATTACGGTTATGGAAAATGAAGCAGCAGCGCTTGCTCTCTGAGTGAGAATTGTGTTTATTTAAAGTTTGTAGATGGTGAATTATGAGAGTTTTTGTAAGCTGAGGTGTCCGCTTACCGTCAGCATTGACGCCTCGAGAGCTGTCGCCTTTAGACCGTAAGCCTTTAAATGTTGTTAACCGTAGTCTTGAAACGGGATCACTCCGTTATATTTGTAATGTTTATTATTACGAATCTCTGCAGTGCTTTCTTAACTCGAATGCTAACGTGTTAGCGGATTGGTTTGTAGGCCAAAAATGAATCGGATCGTCCCGCTGGTGCTTCTTAAACACGAGCGTTGCTGCTTTTACGTTATTACACGCCAACTCGTCAATTAATAACTTGCCAATTATGATTGTTTTTAAATGCAGCATTGTTATGTAAGCGTTTATATCTGTAGTGCTGAAATTGGTTTAAGTTGTTACAACTCTGTATTTTGACATGCACATTTCTGCTTTATTTTTGCTTTTGCAGTGATGTTTTGAATTTCTTCACCTGAATTTTTGTGTTGAACTCAAATCATTTTAACCTGAGCAAGAGCTGTAAAATGCTTATTGTTTTGCTGCTCATTGTGAGGGATAAACTTGAGTAATTTGTCTCTCTCCATAGCCTAAGGGAAAAAAGGCTAAGGGGAAGAAGGTGGCACCTGCCCCTTCAGTAGCCAAGAAGCATGAGGCCAAGAAAGTTGTGAACCCCCTGTTTGAGAAGAGGCCCAAGAACTTTGGCATTGGTGAGTGACCGCTGGACTGTCGGTGAGATTTGAGTCCACACAATCATGCAAGTGCAGATGATGATCTTAATATTTGCTATCTTAACAGCATTGCAGACAATCTCCCACCAAGATCGCTGATGCACAACTGTTTGAATCAATTGACAGTTTTTGCACTATTGTTATTTATTGCTGATAAAAGCTGTGAATCTTCAGGTCAGGACATCCAGCCGAAGCGGGATCTGACCCGATTCGTGAAATGGCCTCGTTACGTCCGACTGCAGCGGCAGCGGGCCATTCTCTACAAGCGTCTGAAGGTTCCCCCTGCGATCAACCAGTTCACTCAGGCCCTGGACCGCCAGACTGGTGCGTCAATCGTTTGACCTTTCACATTCAGATATTGCAAGTAGCTTTGTAATATGAATGATAATTTTCTTAATGTAGAATTGCTGTATTTTTAGAAAATTAGCCCTTTATAACCCTGGGTTAATTCACCCAAAAATTAAAGGCAATTACTCACCCTCATGTCGTTCCACACCTATAAGATGTTCGATCACCTTCAGAACACGAATAAAAATGTTTTTAATGAAGTTTAAGGGCTTTCTGTCCCTCCATTGACCCTTTGAAACCATTAAAGGTAATCCATGTGATTCCAGAAATGAAGATTGTCACTAGTATAAAAGTGACCAAAAGCACTTGTTGCTTCATCAAATTGAGGTTAAATCACTGGATTCACTACTTTTCTGGGGCTTGACGGTTTTAATTGGGTCGCTGTCAATTGAGGGAAAAATCTCAGTTTGTGTTAAGCTGGACAAAAGTCTTGGTTAGAAACGACATGAGGGTGAGTAAATGACATTTTTCATTTGTGGATGAACGAAGCCTTTAAATGTAATTTTTAAAGAGTCTATATCTCTCATAGGGTACTAAACTACTTAAATATTTCCACCTGTTAATCAGTAAAAACATTGATCAGCCTCTAAATGCTTTGTTTTAGGCTTTTGTGGATGTGCAGATGATGTGAAGAATATTTGCTATCTGAATGCTGATGCTGACAGTTTCCACCAAGATCACTGATGCACTGTTTTATCTAATTTTAAATATTTATATTATTGCTGCTTGAGGATTAAAGTTAGTGTTGACTTAAGTTTGTCTAAAATTGTTAGCTGGACGGTCCTAGTTTCTAGAATTGATTGCTGGAAAACTAAAATGTTTTTACATTTAAACTTTTAATTCTACTTTCTGTAGCTACCCAGCTGTTCAAGCTGGCCCACAAGTACAGGCCCGAGACCAAGCAGGAGAAGAAACAGAGACTGCTGGCTCGTGCTGAACAGAAGGCTGCTGGAAAGGGAGATGTGCCCACTAAGAGGCCACCAGTCCTCCGTGCAGGTGGGTCTTTTTAAAGAGTGCTTTTACCCTCGAGAGACTGAAAGGTGCTATCTTTTCCTGAGTTATGAGTTGCTTATTTGCACATGGCATCAATCTCAATCAATCAGTTGTTCTTGACCCCAAAGCCTCCTTTTGTCAGACAATATTTACGGGCTCTTCAATTTAAGCTGATATGCACCTCTGGTCATCTCTATTCTTTTTTTCAATGATCCGTTAAGGCGCTGGGGCTTTTACCAAATATTTGAGGCTCTCTAATTGAAACCAGTGCTTTTTTCTCAGGCGTGAACACCGTGACCACACTAGTGGAGAGCAAGAAGGCACAGCTGGTTGTCATTGCTCACGACGTGGATCCCATTGAGGTGCGTTCTCCTCATTTGTTATCTTTTCCCCGGAATAGCCCGTTATCAATTGTGGTTGTCTGCAATGATGTCTTGAATTTCTTCACCTGACTTCAAAATGAAGATTAAAAATACGAGCTTTTTAACCCTGAGCAGAAACCACTCAATCTTTCAGGAACATTTCTGTAACCCTTATTTTCAGAATTGTTTTTGCTTCTGATTTGTGTGTCTGGGGTTTGTTGTTGATTCTTAATGGACTTAATTTGTCATTTGTAGCTGGTGGTGTTCTTGCCTGCTCTGTGCCGTAAGATGGGTGTCCCATACTGCATTGTCAAGGGCAAGGCCAGACTGGGCAGACTTGTGCACAGAAAGACCTGCACTTCTGTAGCCTTCACACAGACCAACCCGTGAGTAACGCGCACACATTCATGTTTCACTTTCCTGTGCTGCACATCGAATGGCTATGATGTCTGAATTTCTTCAACTGAACAACCGTGTGGCTTTAAATGAGCTTTTTAACCCTGAGCAAAATGATTTGCAGTTACACTCTAATTTGGACATTATGAGCATAAGACCTTTGTAATTAATGTTTTCTTTGTCCTTCCCTCCCGCTGTTTAGTGAAGACAAAGCCGCTCTTGCTAAACTGGTGGAAGCCATCAAGACCAACTACAATGACCGATATGAGGAGGTCAGTTTGTTGCCTGCTGTGGTTATTTGCTGAAGCAATCAAACCATATAAAATGTCATTAATTTATTCAAGGGGGAAAAAAGAGAAAATGTGTAGTTTGTTTCTAAGTTAATTTTATTTTATAACCTAATTCCTTTCTGCTAATTTATTCTTTCTCCGGTTTCTTCTCTTCAGATCCGTCGTCACTGGGGAGGTAATGTCCTGGGTCCCAAGTCAACCGCTCGCATTGCTAAACTCGAGAAGGCAAAGGCCAAGGAACTGGCTACTAAACTTGGTTGAGATTGTCTTGTTTAATAAATTACTATGTTGGCCCAAAACTATCTTGTTTGGCTGGTTCTTTTCAAACTCTAATATATAAATGTGTGTGTTTTTTTTATGAGAGGGCTTCAACTGAAAACAAACATTTAGAGATTTGATTAGAGATTATATAAACTGCAAATAAAGTTTTTTTTTACTTTGGAATGGTATGTAACTTGGTAAAGGTTTTGGCACTTCCTATGTGAACACAAACTATGAACATGATATATAAAGGTTAGATGGTCCTGAAAGTGTTCCATTTGCATGGTAATGACTGCATTGGATTAGCATTTTATCTGGTTGAGACTTCTGGTTCTGTGTTAATCTTATTGAAAGATCACCCTTAAAATATCAAGCTGAAATTTAGAGTGAAACCAGTTTTCGATTTATGGCTTTGTCTTGCAGTTGAGTAAAAAAAAAATGAAGGAACATTATGCTAAGTGTTGTCTTTAAAAAAAACAACTTGTTAATGGTTCCATATTCAAAACATTAAGATGAAAGACATTTTCAGGTCTATGCTCTGTGAATAAATGGATGAAAACTTGTGCATAAATGTAATTTAGTTCAAAATCCACAACAAAATACAGTGTTCACTTGTCTCAACCTAACTCACAAACCCTATTATGTCAATGTTTTGAAAGTGGAACCGCCAAACTCCCTATTTGTCTCAGCATTTTCTTATTGGTTATGTCGATTCTTTTGTTGCCGAACCCTGATATCGAGCACAAAAGAGGGACAAATTTGGCACTTCACATGGTTCTCATGACTAATGATCGTACTTAGTTCACTGCGTATGCGCCGAGGTTGCGTTGCACATGGATCGCAGTCCATATGGTTGCTCTGTCAGTGACGCAGCCACAGAAGAACATAACCGTTGAGAACCAGATTCCACTGTATTAGGTCAAAAATCTTAACTTTTTTCCAGATGAAAAAAGATGAACACTATTTTAGTATTCCTGCTGTAATTTAAATGTTCTTTTGATAATTATTCAGTGAAAATTCTGATATCTTAATATTGAAGGGAGAACTAAAAGTTTGTTTACTGAATTTTGTCTCCTTGGAATTTTGCAGAGGACCCCTGATTGAGAACCACTGCTTCCAAGGATATTTAAAACCTCTATCATAGCATGAAAGTTTCTTAAACTAATTTATGTTATTAGACAAATCCACATCTTTATTAACAGTACGTATTAGGTTCTACATCAATCAAATTTTATTATTTTACAGGGCATATTCCACAAGGGAAAAGTGCTGGAAAACAAATTATAAAGCAATACGCTTGAGGAATTTTGCATACCACATGTAGGAGGTAGCAGCACACAGTCCATACCTAAAAAAAAAAAAGCAATACATATTCAAATGTTAACAAGCTCATGTATAAAATTACAATCAAATAGTTTCTAAATTGTTTAAAAGCAGTTTTTGTTTTTTCAATGAGGCATGAAAATAGATTAATAAAAATGTGTTTGACAGACCATGTGATGACATATTGCATGTGTTCATTTCTCAAGGTCACTCTTGTCTGTCCTCCTATCGGCCCACCAGGTATTGTGCTGTCTGAATGAAAGAACCGAAAGAGATGTTAACACTCACATTCATTACATTTAATGTGATCACTGAGTTTATACTAAATATTAACCAAAAGTTAGCATATTAAGCACAGTTCTAACCAAACACAGCATCAATGAAGATCTCCTCAGCACCAGTGACCTTCGCCATGGCCTCCAGATCTCGATAGTACCACCTATTTGCCTCCACATTGTTTTGAGGGATAAATGGTTTCCGCTGCTCAGTTAAACGAACCACGCCAACAATATCCACATCGTCAGCCGTCTTTAAAAAAAACACAAACACCCATCAAAAATGATTTTAACATGCAAAAAGATTCAAATAATGTTAATGTAAATCAGACAAATAGTCTCTGAGAATAACTAAACAAGTAAGACCCTGAAGTGAGTAGATAATATTTAAGCATGGATTTGATTCAGTCGAGATTAATAAAGACATTACCTGTCCCTTCATCCTAGTTTCTGGTCTGATCTTAGCTTTGGGTACATATCCTCTGTTCACCAAGATGGTGATCCTAAAAATTGAAACAGGAAATGTTTATGCCCATATTAGAGCGCAAGGCAAGTTTTCATAATTTAAAATCATTTAAATCAACTGTTCGTACCCCAGATCAGTACAGTAGAATGGTGTAATGACATTAGCTCCACTCTCAGCACTGGAGGAAATCCTGCCTGCCTCCCGGCTCTCTCTCTCAGGGTCTACAGGGGAGCGGGGCAGGACATACAGCTCTTTTGAGTGATCAAAACGCCCACGCACCTTCACTCGCCTGTACTCCAGCTGTTTGATTTCGATAGAACTGTCACACACAGATTACATCACAACATATAAGCTCAATAACACTAGAGGGTATGGCGCACAGACGTGAGAAGAAAGACTCACTCTATGGGCAGTGGGATAGGCTCTGAAGTCGTCAGGCTATGAAGATTGCGGATCAGCTCCAACTTCCACTGTCTGCGTTTTAACTACGAAATCAAAAGGAAAGCTTTTCACAAACAGCTAATTGCAGGTTTATATATGACTTTTAACAGATAAACACCACGTGCATGTACCTGCCATGTTCCAAGACAAAAGGTGGCGGCAGGTATCAACAATAGACACCACTTCAGTAAGGAGTCTTCTCCTTCCTTCGTTCTCGCAAGAGTGGAACTTGACCGCTGACTAAACCTGTGTACGTTACCTACGGAAAAAACTTAAAAAAATCAGAAGACTAAACATATTTTAGGGATAACATTGTAAGTAGCCTATTAGAAACTCTTTCTAACTGTTAACCTTTTTTATTTTATACTACCATTCAAACGTTTGGGGTCAGTATGAGTTTTTTTGTTTTCTTTTTTATAAGTAATTTACCAAGGACGCATTAAATTGATCAGAAGTGTACAAAAAAACTTGTTCTTTCACAGTTTCCACAAAAATATTAAGAAGGACAACTGTTTTCATCATTTGGAATAATACTGATGATGATAATAATAATAATAAAAAATTTAGCACCAAATAAGCATATTAGAATGTGACACTTAAGTAATGGTTGCTGTTTTGGAAATGCAGCTTTCCATTAGAGGAATGAATAAAATATATAGTTAATAAATGTATTATATAATCAAAAATATTACATTAGAAAACATTTTAAACAGTTATGACATTTCACGATTACCGTTTTTACTGTACTTTTGATCAATAAATGCAGCCTTGAGAATAAGACATTTTTAAAAGTCTTACCGAACCGTCTTTTTGAATGGTAATGTAGTCAGTCTAATCAAATCAACAATCAAGAACACAGTAAATGAGTGAGTTAAAGAGAATTACACCGGAGCACTGGAACAACCAGACCCTGTCGTAACACAAACAGGGTCCTCTTGGGTGAGATTAGAATCTGAGAAAAGAACAAATGAACTACATTTATCCTATCAAGAAACATTTTGGAAGTAAATCAACTGTATTTTAATAGCAACTGCGTTATGAAGCGGGGAAAAATGAAAATAAACTTACACTTCCTCGAATGCTCTTTAATGTATTATTAGAGACCATCAGCATTACACGGAAACTGCTCATTTTTGCCGAAATTGTTGTAACCTAAACAGCAACTGTTAGGTCGACTACATAACATGTCTTGTGTTTGCAGGGGAATGATTTCCATGTAACCCTTTCCGGGGATTCTGATCCACCATCATACGCATGCGCAAGATCACACATACACACGTGTGGCATGTTTCTGGATACATATTTAGTGAAGTTATTAGGGCTGTCGCATCCAGTCCACATTTGAAGGCTTTTATCAGATTCCGCTTGTAGTTATTAAGCAGGTAAAATGTGTTTATATTCATTCTTCAGTTTAGGCAACACGGTTAAAACATCACAGTAGTTGTGTGGCGAAATTTCAATTGACGGTTTTGAGTGCGCGAGGTAAATATTAAACTCACAATGTTACGGTTTTTTATTTATTTATTTACATCTATTTATTGACGTGTGTGTTATTGTATAAAGTACTGCATATGATTCACATCACTATTCACTTAAAATCGAAATATTTTTAATATTTTATTTTAATTTTTTGCGTTTTTATAATAGGAAATATGTCCAGCCTTGCTGCAAAGTATGATTATCTGGAGAAGCTGACACGTAAAGTGTGTGTGTCTCAAAAAAAGGAGCCAAAGAAAAGACCCTATGGTAATGTTCTGCTTTGCTAATTGCGTATTAATGAATACTGAATACAGAATTGGTTTATTCATTCATTCATGCAAAGTTTGAATTTTCAAATTAAGTAAGCAGTAAAGTCAAGATATGGCTTTTTGTTGTTAATTGTAGTTAATAAAGTTTCATTAATCCACTTTTAGTTCCATTCCAAAGCAGTGGGGTTAAAAATGGTGCTCCTCCAAAGAAGAAAAAGAACAAGCAAAAGCCAGCAAAAGCAGGTCACGTGAATGCGAGCAAAAATATGCCAGTTTCAAAGAGCAATCAGCCTGCACTACCTCCAGCTCAGAGAAAAAACATTCAGAATGGGATTTCAGAGACGCAAAAGAAACTTGAGGGTAAAACGCTGTTTGTGAAGAGGGATTATTGGTTCATTCAGGGTGTTTTATTATTGTTGAATTTTAATGCATTGAACTGATTCATCCATGTTAGGTGGAGCATCACAGGAATGTAATGCTATAGACATTCTTCGTCAGAGGCTCCACCAGAAGATCGAGGAGTCCCGTGGACAGGTACGTGCTCCAGCTGGACTAAAAGATTGAAGCTGGAAGAAAATGTAATGTCTGTCAGAGAGATAAGTCTTAATATGCTGAATCTCTTTACTTAAGAGTATGTTAAGGTACTTTCGTGTTTGTTTTCTATGGGTCAGAGAAATTGCTTAAAATGTTTATAAGTAACATTATGATGTTTTTCAAAAACAACATGATCAACATTTCTTTTAAATAAATAAAACATGTTACATGGATAAAATAAGAAATGTTTCACCCATTTACGAGGGTTTAAGCCAAAAATGTATGTGCTTTTTTTTCAGGGCCCTCCTAAAGATCCTTCCTCTGAAGAGGTAAAGAAGAAACGAGAAAAACGGAAGCTAGAGAGGGAGCGTAAAAAGAGGAAAAGGAAAGAGTTTAGAATGAAAAAGTTAGCAGATGCTGCAGCTTTGCAGGCAGGAGAAGATGAGAAAGAAACCGTAAAACCCCAACTGCAAGTCAGCTCTACATCGAGCACGCCCGCTAAAAAGGAGCAGAGCTTCATTGTCTTCAACAAGATGGAAGTTGGAGAAGACTATGTGGACAAAGGAACAAAGCTGATCCAGGATAAAAAGAAAAGGAAAGTGAAAAGAATGCTGACTCCGCTCACTGGCAAGAACTACAAGCAGCTTTTAACACGGATTGAGGCAAGGAAAGATTATCTGGAGCAGCTCAGGGAGAAGGATGAAGTCAAAGCGAATAAAGAGGAAGAGAAGATGAGGTGGACCAATGTTCTCTACAAAGCTGAAGGTATGAAGATCAAAGATAATGAGGAACTCTTGCAAAAATCGTTGAAGAAGAAAGAGAAAAGGACAACTCAGAAGAAAAAGAAGTGGACAAAGAGGAGCCAGCAAGTTGTGGAGAAGATGCAAAAGAGACAAGACAAGCGGAAAAAGAATATTAAGCAACGCAAGGATGCCAAGATAGAGAAGCGCAAACAGAGGGCAAGAAAAAAGGGTCGTGTACTGCCCGGGGATATCAAGAAGGCCGACTTATAGGCAGAACGCGTGAAAAGAATTGAGGATTTATGGAAGGCAGAAAGGAGGAATTTGCCTTATGTTTAGGACTGAAAGAGACATTTAAAACAAAAGTAACCGTTTTTTCACAGAATTTCAGTGAAAAGTTTTTTCCTTGTTGTCACTTTTAAGATGTTGCCTTTATAAAGAGAGTAATTTGTGTCCGTATTTTGTGTTTTTATTATTCTGTCAAGTTGAGGTTGAAGACATTTGTCTACATTTAGCAGATGCTTTTATCAAAAATGTCAATAAAGGCGCATAAGTCTGTCTCCTCTCCACCATTAAGATGGTGGTGGTGGTTGAGGAGATTCCCCCCTTCAATGTAAGCGCTTTGAGCTCCGGAAAGCATTATATAAATGTAAAATTATAAGCAAATTGTCACAGAGACGACACTATTCATGGTGTGCCATGCAAGGTTTATTAGACTACTAGCTGTGGAAACAAGCTAGAGCCAAAGTGAAATGTGAAGAATTTGCTTAATTATTTAATCTGCTTCTATTTGTTTTGTTTGTTCCTTTTTGTTTAGCATTGTACAATAAGAATGATCATTAGAAATTGCATTGTGTGTGTTGGTAGCGTTAATGCTAGCAGTCACTAGCCCCGCCCACAGCGGATGTAATTTCCTTCGTAGTCTTTTGCTGGAGGAGGAGTTCCGCTCAGTTACTCAGAGCCAATGAAAACGCTTGAGAAGTAAACGCGTGACGTCTTTAACAGCTGGGGGAAGTAAACCAACAAGGTTTGGTGCGCAAATTTTGTGCATTCGTTTTCAGATTACAGCATGAAATCAACATTCGTCATATTATTTCTGTCTCTTGAATCTCAAAATCCTAAGGACAAAACTACGTCACGTCAGTGACTTATTGACTGCGTGACTATTAAAGATTGACAGTTGAGTTGCACGAGATGTGCCCTAATCTGTTACAGTGTGATACTTATTGACGACTTTCGCAGAAAACCTGCAGTAAAGTTTTTTTTTTTTTTTTTTTTTAGAAAACTGGTATGTGGAGAAGAGCGGCGGTGAACGGACCTTCACTGTCAAACGGATTACTAATGGCAGGTTTTCATGATAAGGTAAGGAGGCGTTACACACTCTATTGGTATTCATGATCATGTGCTTTCATTTGTATTCCTTTTGTCTTTATTACATGTTTTTTCTGCTTTATTATGCAGGCAATAATGTCTCGTAAGTTGCACGCGAGAAGGATTGAAGGAATTGACAAAAATATATGGTAATTAAGTTTTATGGCCTGCAAATAAAGTGAAAGTATAAATGGGTAGACTGTGTTAGGTCTGTCTCCTTCTGATGTCTCCGGTGCACTGCACATCGAACAACAAATGAGCTCTTTGCAGCAAAACTCAAGAGAACCACACGAGTGAAATCAAATCTGGTTTATTCGAGTGTTTTGCTTAAAAACTATCTGCACACACAGAGTTACAGACGTGGACAAATTTGTTGGTACCCTTCGGTCAATGAAAGAAAAACTCACAATGGTCACAGAGAAAACTTTAATCTGACAAAAGTAATAATAAATAAAAAATGTGGATGTGGCCGCAGGAGGAAAATTGATGACAAATCAAAGAGACAGATAATCCGAATGGTAACAAAAGAGCCCAGAAAGACTTCTAAAGAGATCCAAGGTGAACTCCATGCTCAAGGAACATCAGTGTCAGATCGCACCATCCGTCATTGTTTGAGCCAAAGTGGACTACATGGGAGACGACCAAGGAGGACACCATTGTTGAAAACAAATCATAAAAAAGCTAGACTGTTATATGCCAAACTACATGTTGACAAGCCACAAAGCTTCTGGGAGAATGTCCTATGGACAGATGAGACAAAATTGAACTTTTTGCCAAGGCACATCAGCTCTATGTTCACAGACGGAAAAATGAAGCATATAGAATAATTTCTATTCTATTCTATATCAAGAAAAGACCACTGTCCCTACTGTGAAACATGGAGGAGGCTCTGTTATGTTCTGGGGCTGCTTTGCTGCATCTGGCACAGGGTGTCTTGAATCTGTGCAGGATACAATGAAATCTGAAGACTGTCAAGGGATTCTAGAGATAAATGTGCTGGCCAGTGTCAGACAGCTTGGTCGCAGGTAATGGGTCTTGCAACAGGACAATGACCCAAAACACACAGCTAAACACCCAAGAATGGTTAAGAGGAAAACATTGGACTATTCTAAAGTGGCCTTCTATGAGCCCTGACCTCAATCCCTTTGAGCATCTTTGGAAGGAGCTGAAACATGCCGTCTGGAAAAGACACCCTTCAAACCGGAAACAACTGGAGCAGTTTGCTCATGAGGAGTGGGCCAAAATACCTGCTGAGAGGTGCAGAAGTCTCATTGACAGTTACAGGAATCGTCTGATTGCAGTGATAGCCTCAAAAGGTTGTGCAACAAAATATTATGTTAGGGGTACCAACAATTTTGTCCAGGCCTGTTCCATGAGTTAATTTTTTTAAAATAATTTCATTGAAGCATGGTTGAAAAGCAATGTGTGACTTTCATTGGTTAACATTCATAGAATTTTTTTTATTATTACTTTTGTCAGATTAAAGTTTTCTCTGTGACCATTGTGAGTTTTTCTTTCATTGACCGAAGGGTACCAACAATTTTGTCCACGTCTGTATATACAGCAGCCTCTCCCACAAGCTAAAGTTCCTGACGCATGAGTCTTTATGAAATAATACAGTATATCGTATGAGTCTCGCCGTTCCAGACGTTTATCCTTGAGTTCTGCTGGCATGACAGCTAAAGATACACATGAAGAGATACATGAGAGGGACGAAATGTTCCTCTATCACACAGGACACATTTTCTAGGATCAGAAAAACAACAGCTTATAACACAGCGATTTGATACGTATTCTTTCAGTCTGTCGCGATTTAGTGTTGTACACATGGCTTATATCACGGTATTTACCTTGCCAGGAAATACATGGACATAAAAGTTATTTTATTAAACTATTGTATTGTGTAAAATTGCTTACAGTTAGCGCAAAAAAATAATCTATTGTAACATATATATATAGCATAGTATTTATTATATTTATTTAAAGATGTTATGCTTACTAAAGTTCTTTCTTCAGTTATTATTTTCAATAGTTGCACTAACAGTTTTGAGTCGCAAGATGGCGTATTGTTTTACAGAGAGCTGTACAGCAATTTTAGATCTACCTTCCCACTCTTCATCCCACATATTGAAGTAAAGTAAATTCATTTTGTTGTTTAAAAACTGCATGTTATTCATTTAGTGTATTTCATCGGTAGGGTGGAGTTCACTCAGCTGGCTGCAGATTATAAGGCTGTGAACCTGGGTCAAGGGTTCCCTGATTTCCCCCCTCCTAGTTTTATTCAGGAAGCCTTCTGCAAAGCACTGAACGGAGGTTTCACCATGCACCAATACACACGTGCTTTTGTAAGATATTAGAAGTACACTTGTAATTTGCTTTGCCAACTGTTAAGCTTTAAATTAACAAATTGTTTGTTTACTAAATGAACAACCGCTCTATAATATAAGTATATTAGTAAGGCTTTGGTAAATAATCTAACAACATGTGGTCATACAGGGCCACCCAAATCTTGTGAAGATCCTGGCCAAGTTCTTCAGTAGGATTGTTGGCCGGGAAATAGATCCAATGGAGGATATCTTGGTTTCTGTTGGAGCATATCAAGCACTTTTCTGCACCTTCCAGGCTCTTATCGATGAGGGTGATGAGGTAAAGTTATCATTATCTAGGCAAAATTTACGTTCATAAAACTAGATTTCTGTATCGCAAACTAATACAGACAGTCCTAATGTTCAATATGTGATATTAGAATGCCCCTTTTTTCCTTTTCATGAGCAGGTGATTATTGTGGAGCCATTTTTTGACTGTTACCAGCCAATGGTAATGATGGCAGGAGGAACAGCTAAATATGTGCCCCTTAAACCAGTATGTTCATATATCACGTGACCAAATCTGTCAACTTGATCTGAGATTAAAATGTTTCTTTTGAGTAATACTTGCTGTGTATTGACAGAGGGAAGGCTGTGGTCCTGCTCTATCCAGTGCTGACTGGGTGTTGTCTCCTGAAGAGTTGGCGAGTAAATTTAGTCCTCGTACCAAAGCCATTGTCATTAACACTCCTAATAATCCTCTTGGCAAGGTGAGTCAGTCAAACAGGAGACAATTTTATCCGTTCTTATACTTTATCCAATATATTTCTATACAAATGAAAAAAATCTGTCAAAAAAATTCACAAAATCTGTCAAGAAATCACATTTCACCCCATAATCAAAAGAAAGAAATAAGACACTGTTTAGCAAAGAAGTTGAGACTTTTTTAAAAGACCGTTGTTACGCACTGCTCTGAGACACGAAGGTTAAGGACATGCAGTTATTTATTGAAAGAGTAATCCAAGGACAGTATCCTAAACATGTAAAGAGGGACAATACACAGGCAATCATTACAAAACAAACAGGGACATCCAAGGAACAGGCCGAGGGTCAAAACTACAAACAGGACAAAATCTAAGAAAACACCTAGAGTTACTGTGACTAACAAGACTTAGCCATTGGTAACTGAGTGAATCGGGCATATATAGACATATTTAACAATTAAATGAGACATAGCTGTAGACAATCAAGGTTTAGGAGACTGGTTTATGGGAAATGTAGTCCTAAATTAAGTGTCAATAGTCTGGATCAAAATGTCCTATGATGGCTGTTAAGGGCACTCCAGCTGGGATCATAACAACCATTTAGACTAAACTGTTAAACTATTTTGTTAATTAAACTATTTTTATGACAATTAAGCATATTTAATCACATTAGCCACATTTTCAGTAGATTATTCATAGTCATCACTGTAATGAGAAAGTATAATAATATATAATTAGAGCAACGACTCGTGGTTCCATCACAGAGAGGAAAAAGAACGATCACGAGAACATTTTCATTCACCACCCCTGGCTGGTGGAACGACCTCCCTGCCCTCATCTGGAATACAGATTCCTTGTCCAAGTTTAAAAGACTACTAAAAACACACCTCTTCCATGAGCACCTAACATGACACACACATACACACACACCAACAAAAAAAAACCTCTTTCTCTACTCCCCATGCTTGTGCTACTTGTGTTCAGAATGTTTGAAACTTTGTTTTGTAAGCGCTCTTATGTGTTTTTGTATCCTTTGGACAAATAGCTTCTATACTCCTGAAATTGTAAGTCGCTTTGGATAAAAGCGTCTGCTAAATGAGTAAATGTATATAATTTAAATTATTTTTTATTTTATGGCATTTTAGCACAAAAGCAACTGGTTTTAAAACAACTGGTCAGGTAAAAATTATAAAGTACAATTGTAAGTGTGCGTAAATATGCTGGCATGTGTTTTACTAAATATTTTATGTGGATTTAACCAAAAACATCTTTGTGTCTGAGCAAGCAGGTATTACAGAAATAATTATTTTTATATCTAGTTAGTTAGTGAAAGAAGTCTCTTATGCTCCCCAAATCTGCATTTATTTGATCAAAAATAGTGTTATTTCTCAACAGTTTTATGAAATATTATTTTGATTTAAAATAAATGTTTTCTGTTTTAAGCTAATCATCAATACTTTAGTGTTCAGTGTCACATGATCCTTCAGAAATTATTCTAATATCCTGATTTGCTGCTCAAGAAACTTCTTACTGTCAATGGTAACTCAAGTTTATATTATGGGTTGTGTGTATGTTGAATAAGATAAAGTAAAACCATTGCTCTGATTAATATTTTGATACATGCCATAATGCACTTTTTTCACGATTCTATGATTAACAGAAAGTAAAAAAAACAGCATTTATTTGTAATGGAAATCTGTTGTAATATTTAACACTTTACTGTCACTTTTGTTCCTGAATAAAAGTATTAATTTAATTTATTAATTAATTTATTTTCTTTTTTTAATCTAACTGTCCCCAAAATGGTGGTGAATATTATATTTAAAAAAGTGTTTTGGATCATACTGAGCTGAACAGTTTTTTTAGGGTTAGTGAGTAAGTATGCCTACATGTTCAGCCTAACCCTAACTGTGGTTTCTTGCAGGTCTATAAGCAGGAGGAACTTCAGATGATTGCTGATTTATGCATTAAACATGATGTCATTTGCATCAGCGACGAGGTGTACGAGTGGCTCACGTATGATGGAACAAAACATGTGAAGATCGGTAAGGGCAGAACTGTGCAAGTAATGCAATACATCACAGATTTATGTACTTTTATTGCAAAAGAAAACATTTTGTTTGTTTGTTTTATTAACAGCCAGTCTGCCAGGGATGTGGGAACGCACTATCACCATCGGGAGTGCGGGCAAGACTTTCAGTGCCACAGGGTGGAAGGTGAGTTGGTCACATTCCTCAAGGTTTTTGTTTCTTGCAGTATTTATTGGCTCTGTTTATCATTCTGTCTTTGACTGGCTGGAAGTGAATCTGCAGTAGGTTATTTTTGCTAATCTCGATTTTTCTGTCATCACATTACTTTATTCTTTTTTAATGTAGGTGGGTTGGGCAATGGGATCAGGGCATATCCTGAAGCACTTAAAAACTGTCCATCAGAATTCAGTGTATCATTGTGCCACAGCTGCCCAGGTAAAGCAATGCCAATGTGATTTAACAATACATTTTGTGTCTTCTTTTTTTCAGTGAGCTGACATTTTTCAATTTTTGTTCTTAAGGAAGCCGTAGCGGTAGGTTTTCAGAGGGAATACGATGTATTTGGATCAGAGGACAGCTATTTCCACCAGTTACCCCTCCATCTTCATGAAAAGCGACTGAGGCTGGCAGATTGCCTGAAGAGCGTTGGCCTAAAACCTATTCTGCCCCAGGGAGGATACTTCATGATTGCAGATATCTCAAATCTTAGTAAGTAACAGGAAAAAGTGTAGAACAAAGTATTCAAGCAGCAACTTCGATTTCTTTATTCTATATTTCTTTAAATATGATTTCACATCTGAGAATTCCTGATATGAGTAGCTGCATGTTTATTTTCTCAGAAAATCCTTCTTTTTTGAGCTTGTTAAATTAATTGTAGTTTTCTCTCATTTTGTTGTTCAAACATATTGTAATTGTGGTGAGAGGGATGTGGTTCTACGAGTTCTGCAACTGAAGAAAGAGATAGGAGACGAGTAAGTAGATCATATGGGAAATAATGAACACCTGTCTCTGCTCATAGTAATTGGTGTGGAGAGACCGCGTGACCGCATCTGAGAAAGAGGAAGGAGAGGAACTGAGGTGTCTTGCGGTTTATTCTTCAACTTATATGATCTTTGCGCTCACAACAACAAATCAAATAATTTCTCAGTTTCTTCACATACATGTATATGTCAGTCCATAAACAATCGTCAGCTTCTCTTCTAAGTAGGCAAACGCCTCCCACAAGACCTCAGACCTCGACCTTTCTCCTTCCTCTTTACTGCATGGGCTTTTATGTGGTCTCTCCACACCAATTACTAAAGCAGAGACAGGTATACATTCATTATTTCCCAATTGATCTTGCGCACCACACCACTCGTCTCCAGTTTCTTTTTGCCGTTGTAGACCTTCAAGAACCACGTTCCCCTCGCCACAATAATGTTCCATGTCTTTTCCAATAATTGTTTTAATTTACATTGAAATTACTCAGTATCTTAATGATATACTTGCAATGAGACTTTTCTTATGTTAAACTGATGTGTTCAAATATGTGTCCACCTCACATGCAACCTGACAAATTATGATTGCTGTACAAACACTTTTCTTACCAACTAGGTTTTTTTTTTTGTTCTCCAATATTTTGTAAATATTATTACTTCTGTATTTAAAAAATGAAAATGCATATGTGCCACATATTAAGCACATTAACAAAACTAAGAAATACCCCATAGAAGGCACATTCTTTGCTTAAGCTGATGCTTGTGTGCTTGTGCATGACATTTTCGAGCTACAACTTTGCACTTCATGTGGTATTTTTACTACACAGAAATATTTCTCATGACCTCAGAAGATAATAAACTGAAAACAAGTGCCGTTTCCATGTAATTCGTGTCACGTGGTAAATCTGTTCCTTTGTGGTTTGGTGCATCTTATAGCAGAAGCAAGCATAACTGTACCTGACCTCAACATGCTCATTGTTTTTCTCTCACATCTTCTCAGGTACTCGTCACTAAAATGAATGTGCCGAAAACATTCCAAACAAAAAAGAAAGTGATCTTCTTAATATTGTTCTTTGCTTTTTAAATGTTTTTCTTTAAGATATCAACCTAACTGACCCTAGTACTAAAGACGAACCCTATGACTACAGATTTGTGAAATGGCTCATAAAAGAGAAGGTACTCACAAACGTGTATTTATAGTTATAAAATCTATAAGCTAAATATGTTGTTAAATAATTAATGTGAGTTCTTCACTTCTGAATAGGGGCTGGCAACTATCCCTGTGTCGGCATTCTACAGCCCAGAACACAGAGAAGAATTCCAGAAGTACATCAGATTCTGCTTCGTAAAGGTATTTTTAACACAATCATGAAATGAAAAATGAAACATGAAATGCATGCTTTATAGACTGTTAAGTTTAATTATCACCATGAATATTCTTTTTAATTTTAGTTTATTTAAACTCTGTTATACCTTATTTTTTAAACTATTTCACCTTAACAAAGTTAACATGTTCACTTTAACAGCTCTCATAATTTTACATACAATATAGATTGCTCTATAAAGCTGAATCAAACATTAATGCAGGAAAAGTAAATGCCATTGGGATTTGTAATTCCCTTGTTAAAATGTTGTTTGTATTATTTAATTCATATTTTTTTTTTACATAAATAGGAGGACTCAACCCTGCAAGCAGCAGAGGACATTCTGAGGCAATGGAGTGAAAGCAAATAAATCCTGACTGTAAAGGCCTTCAAATAATGTGAAAAACAAGTGATTGCTTTTTTGTAAAAACACAGCAAAGCTAAAATGAGACTGACCTTTTTGAACCTCATTCATATCCTAGTTTGTGATAAGAATAGTTCATTTTCACCGTAAAATGAAAATTAAGTCATAATTTACTCACCCTGGTGTTGTTCTAATGTCATATAACATTATTTCTTTATCAGACCACAAAAGAAGATAAATAAAAAAAAAGTTAAATGGCAACAAAAAACAAAAACATCCTGCTCGCAAATCTACATATAATGACAGCGAATATTGTGACCAGAATCAAGCTTTTGAAAAAAAAAAAAAAGTATCATACAATGGTCTAATTTTTAATGTGTCATATATTGCAACTGTTTTGAGGATATATATATATATATATATATATATATATATATATATATATAACAAACCGAAATTGTATGTATTATTTAAATCGCAACATGAGATGTAATCCATGTACTTTCTTCTTTGATGGGAATATGTATCCATTGTGTTCAACGCAACAAGAAGTTATCAGACTAGACTGACATTTGGAGTTCCAGTCTGGAGATATTCAGTTCAGTAAAGAAAGGACATGGATATTTTTTTAATTCAAGGCAATGAACTACATGTTGCACTTTTTCTTGGCAAGTCTGAGTGAACTGTGGCGCTAACAGAGTCTCATGAATGAGCTTTCTGTGATACATTTCCATCCTTTTTTATAGCTTGATGATGGTCACTAACATTATAAAGACAAGCACGAGTGGGATGTTTTAAAAACTCCTTAAAAAGTGTCCTTTAAAGTCTTCTTTTGTGGTATGAAAAATAAAGAATGGTACACAGTATTGGAGCAACACCAGGGTGAGTAAATTGTGACTTAATCTTCATTTTCTGGTGAATTATCCCTTTACGATTGATTGAATGGGGGAATACAATTTATATATATATATATATATATATATATATATATATATATATATAAAATGGAGAAGTATAAACGGAGAAGTATAAAGTTTGCGTGGCAAATGTGGCAAATGATTTTTCAGTCTGCATTACAAATCTTATTTCTGCCATCCTTTTTTGTTCTATTTAGTTTTATGTCCTTGAATATACAATTGAGAATCAATGCTACCATGATAATATCAAATATCATATAATTTTGGGCTCAAAAACATGTATTAATGGGTGTAAAAAAAATCGGTTAAGCATTATCATCCTTTGTAATGATTTTTATTTGTTTATGTTTCTCGTCATATTGACATATTTGAATAATACTTAAAACTGCAACACTACCTGTTATTACTGTCTGACTACACTCTGAGTAACAAATGACTCATTCATAGATTGCAAGCTACGGATATTATGTTTAGCCACTTTTCTCGTAAACTATTCCAATCTACCTCATACATCTCATGTCAAACTTTTTCATAGATGATCTTGGCACTGTCATCATTTAGATAAATGTTATTTGACATTTCTGCTGGAGTGCAATAAAATGTCATTATCACACACTGGTTTGTTTTAAACAGAGGATACATTGTTTATTGCAGTGTAATTGTAATAAAGCAAATTTGAACACACTCTGGGGTAAATTGTCATTTTTGTAGCGCACTAACTGCTAGCATATGATGAGCAAAGAGCCTTAATTTTTAGAGTTGTTTCTAAGAATGGCAAAATTCCCGTTAGTATTGCCAAACAACCTCAGAGGAAACATAAGATCATGTTGGTTGGTGACATTTCTTTTTCTTCAAAGGACACATACCCTTTCTATGAAACTATACAATGAACACTCTTCCCTTTTATAATGTGCATTATAGAGAAGCATATTACTGTACTCATGCACAAGTTTACATGGTGGTCAAGAAATTACTCTGTAACTTAATGATAAACTTGCCATGTGACTTTTCTCATTTTAAACTGATATGTTCAAATATGTGTTCACCTCACATGAAACCTGACAAATTATGATTGCTGTACAAATACTTTTCTTACCAATTAGTTTAAGTTCTCAGATATTTAGGTCATATTATTGTTTCTGTATTAAAAAGATGAAAACATGTATGTGCCACATATTAAGCACAATAACATAAAATAAATACCCTATAGATTGCACATTCTTTGCTTAAGCTGATGTGTGCTTGTGTTTGACATTTTCAAGCTACAACTTTGCACTTCACGTGGAGAGGGGATGGTATCGTTCAATGTTACTCTTACAGTGACTCTTTGGCACTATAACTACACAGAGGTTTTTCTGATGACCTCAGAATCAACTGAAAATAAGAGACATTTCCATGTAATTCATGTGACGTGGTATATCTGTTCCTTTGTGGTTAGGTGCAGAAGCAAGCATATCTGTAGCTGACCTCAATATGGTCGTTGTTTTTCTCTCACATTTTCTCAGGTACTCGTCACTAAAATGCATGTGCTGAAAACATTGCAAAGCAAAAAAAAAAACAAAAAAAAATTCAGATTAATTTACCTCAAATATAACAATAATCCTCTTATATAATTTTGATTTCAACTTTGTACCTAAAGTCATCCAAAATCAGAGAGTAGTCAAGTATGATCACACCCACAACATGCACTGATACAGCAGCTAAGCACACTCAAAAAAACTAAAAAAAGACAAAACAAGTTAACGATTCTTTAAATTCTGTCAGGATGCTGTCACAACTTAATTGTATTATGTTCAAACGATTTACTGTTAGGGTTGAGGTTGACTGGAAGATGCTGAGCCGTCTGGCTTAGAGAAAGGCTACTCTCCATGTAAACAAAGGACGTGGTCTAATTGTTGGTCTCATTTGAAATGTCTCCGTGTGTTTGGTACAAAGGTTTCATTCCCACAGAGGTAAACCATGAGGTGATAAAGCTTGAAGAGCTTAGAAGTGTTTTTGTCTCCTTTGAGAAAGGGTTCTGTTGTTCTGTTTGTTCTGTTCTGCTTGGAACGAACCTATAAATGAAGTCCTCATTTAATATATGTGTTAGAGTTAAGAAGCTGGATCTCCTAATAATTATAATAATCAATTCAAGACACCAAAGAATGAAACTGAGCTCGGGGACAAGGAATGACACAAGGACAAGAAGTGAGGTTCACTCAAAGTCAACGTTTATTCAGTGGCAAGCTGGTTGCATACATTTTTGTGTGTGCGTTCAAGTCGGGATATGGAAACAGATGCTAGATAGATAAGAAGCATGTGAAACTTCAGTAGTTGTAATAAAAAAAAAGGTGTTACACCAAGCCCCTGCCATTAGAGCAAGAAAGAGAGAGAAAACAACTCCATATATAGTATTTTTATGCATAGAGGACAAATACAAAGTAGACATGCAAAAAAACACTAATACTTCTAACAATATTATATTACTACAACATTTAACTTTAAATGTTCTGAGTTAAACAAGGTAAAATACCGCTTCCACTTAAATGAAATAGTTCCCTTTCCCTCGGATATATAACTTAATAACTATCCATAATAAAATATGTGTGTATAGCTGGCTTACTTTGACCTTACCATTGATTTGGTGGGTTTATATCCAGTCAACATTAGCACTTCTGAATGTTGACTGGATTTGAAAATAACCCTTCATTCTATGTTTTTACAATGTATTCTAGCACCTTTAATATAATGTTTACTTAGTTAAGCTAGCTTACCTAGCTTACCTTACAGTTTACCTCAAAATAAATTCTGTTCCCTGAAGAGCAATTTAAATTACACACTTAAAAAGAATATCCCGACAAACAAACCTCTCAAAATCATTCATGTCTAAGTTTAGTTGAGTTTTAGCTCATTCTGCAGTACATATTTGAGTAGTGATAACATGTTTCCATTGTGGAACATAATTTAATTAAGTTGAGCCTAAGAGTATTTTTGAGAAGAAGAATAAAATAAAAGATGTGAAAAAAAGACGCAGACATTGCATAACGTGTAAATAAGAGTTTCGTTTTAGATATTCCACAATGAGTAGTAACTTACAGCAAGATGTTCACTGGTTGGACTCTCAGCGGAGCCAGAAGACCTTTCGTTTACGTTTTCTCTGTGTTGTATGATGTGGGTTTCCTTGCTGTGTTCTGTTGTGTCCCACGGTGTGAATTGACACACAAAAACAAATGGCTTTAGGTGTGTGACACTGAAATACTGATTTCTCTGACAGATGAGACGAAATTTCATCAAAAGCTATAATTCGTAAATACATAAATACACTATCTGAACAAGACATTCTCCGTTTTAACTTTTCATTTAAACAAATCAATGAAGAATTCTAAAATAAGTTAGATTTTGCAACTTTTGTTTGACAAAATTAGTGGCATAATGTTGCAGTATTATAATAAATGGACAGAATGGAATAAATAGTTCAGCCAATACCAAAAGCCAAAAAACAAAACAGTGTTTTTGGGTACACTTCACTTTAACTCCACCCAATTTTCCTTAACATTGCAAAACACATCAGTTGGTGCTCTCTATAAAAGAGAGATGAACACTTACAGACATCACTGAGAGCAACTTCTAAGCAATGCAGAACTACCCAGCGGCTGGCGGGATCCCAATGCAGGACAACAGAGTCTACAGTGCTCAGCCAGTGATGGTGTCCATGCCTCAGGAAAAAATCAATGATGATCTAATTTTTTCCACATTCAATCTTCTCTACTGTAACCCTTGCTGCCTTGGGTTTGGAGCATTTTGCAACTCAGTGAAGGTAAGCAATACATGTAGGCTTATTTCAAAATACAATTATCCTGCTGCTTTACAAATACCTTAAACTTATCATATTTGTTATGTGAGTCAGGCTAGAGACAGCAGATTGCTTGGAGACTATGGATCTGCACGGTCTTATGGCACTACAGCTCGCCACCTAAACATCGCTGCCATCATCATTGGTTTCATCATGCTAATTATGGCCATCATCATTATTGTCAAGACAGTGCCTCGTCCTGCTTAACCCTTCCAAAGAATTAATGTCTGAATGTCTGTATTTAGATGCTTTTTGAAAGGCTTTTTATGAAATCATTTATATCTGGTGAAACTTTGTTCTTGTTTGGTCATTGTCATTGACCTGTTGGTCGTGCAAGAGTAATGAAAGATATTAAACAACAACAAAAAAGCAAGAAAGAAAAAAATCTATATAAATAGATATACACATAGCTTTTCTGTAGCTCAATCAGTAGAGCATTGGTGTTTACAACGCCAAAGTCAAGGGTTCGATCCCAGGGCACGCAAGAACTGATTCAATGTGTATCTTGAATGCAATGTAAGTCACTTTGGATAAAAGCGTCTGCCAAATGCATACAAATAAATATACATATAATGTACCGTGTGTGTAAAACAAAAGACACAAGCCAAGAAAACACAGAATGCCCCTTTTGGTTATTTTTGGGAAACAAATAAAAAATTTGAGAAAAATTGTCTGTTGTTTCTCTTTTCTTTACTCCCCCTTCCCAGGACATTGGATTGAGTGTTTGATTTATTTATTTATTTAATGATAACCTGAAAACAACCTATATCTTTTGAATCCAGTAGTGATTCCTTAGACTCAAACTTAAATTTAGCCAGTTAATCACTTCCTGCAACAACAACAATAATAATATATTTAAATGATTCATTTTAATAATATTAATAGTGTTGCTATCATTAGTTAATAGTCCGTAATAATGTCTTAAACACATCTCCAAGTGTTTGTATGCTGGTGTTTTGGCGCGCTGCTCTGCACCGGTAGTTGTCAGCAGAGACGCCGCTCCCGCTCCCCGTCCCGCTGCTGCCTCTCTCAGGTAGGGCCTCAGAGCGAAGATGGCGACGGACAAACAGAAACATGAAGGCAGGGTGAAAATTGGACATTATATTCTTGGAGACACGCTAGGAGTGGGGACGTTTGGAAAAGTCAAAGGTAAAACGGTCGCAGATGTTGTGGGTTTTATGTTGTCGCCGTACAGACGGTAAAGCAAAACCGGAGACGATCGAGTCTTTAAATGCGGCTAAAGCAGCAACAGCACTTGTTGGCTAATAACAGTGTAGTCATGAAACAACCATTAAACAGCGAAACTTTCTGCGTTTTTCGTTATTGATAGCGTCAGCGGATCTCAGCGGACGTTGTTTTCTGAGTATTCACTCGCGTGTGGTGTGATTGTGTGGTTTGTAGACGGATTGGTCGCAGTTAACCTGGTTAGCTTCACGGTTTATGGAGTGATTATTAGTATTCTCAAGTTGCAGACGGACGGATGCGCTCGAGCACTGGGCCAAACGTCAAACGCAGCTTTTCAGAAAGTCTGTCAAAATGACGAGTGAAATTATTCATTTTCAAAAGTCATTTTTGATGAAAGTTGGATGCTGTGAGTGAGGTGAATTAAAACGATCGCTTTTTGTCTGAACCACAGTTTCACAATCGTAACTTAATTAATCCAGCGTGACGTGTATATTCATCCCAGTTTAATAGCATTCGTGTTAGTCAGGCTAAGTTTATCTCTTTTCCCAGTGCCTCAACAACTGATCAATAATAAAGGAAATTTAGGAAAACATCCTCCAGGTCACGTGACTTTTACAGTCGCTTTAACGCAATTCTTTGGGCAATGGGCACTTTAGTTTGTTTTACTTTATTAGTGGTCAAGTAAAGGTAATGTTTGTATTGTCAAGTGAATGGAGTGTTTATATTTTAAAAGTTTTTTCATGTATGCATTTGGCACACATAACAGCCTACATAAATTCTTTAGTTTTGTGCTGTTTGGCAACATTAGGCAGGATGAAAACCTTTTCTTAATATATAAGACTGAAACCATAATACCTAATCAACAGATTAATAGCAAATTTGTAAGTTGTAACCCTACTTTATATACATACAACTGTATGATTGCGCAGAGGCACCGAGCATTTAATGACATTTCTGAAGTCCATGTTTTTTTCACAAAGTCTGATGCAATAATGAAATGTCTGCTGAACAACAGTGAGAAAATAGTAAATTGTGGCTTCTTGTGCCGCACAGAGCAGTGCAGTTATTGAATCATCCTGTATTATGGGGTAATCAACGATACAAACCTTTCAAGAATGGAAGTGTTTTGGTTTGATCAAATATTTTATAAAAAGGGTTTCTGGGAAAAAGAGAAGTTGATATATTGCTAATAAAACATGGGAACTATTAATCATAATTGAAACAAAATATAGTTTTCATAAAGACAGTTGATATTTCTGTGTTCGGTGTATATGGTGTAGGACACACACACACACACACACACACAGTTCCATCTGGATGACTGAGTTTGTGTTAATGCATAACCAGAGCAGTCTAGTTAAAACAGGCAAGCAAGTTGACTGAGACAATATACATCTGAGAACAGTTCAAACTTCAATGTACAGCTTTCAGCACTTATTAATGCAGCAATATTCAGCCTTACAAGAAGCTTGTTTGCAAGGCCTTTGCCCATATAAAAACTACTGTTTATGGACAAATTGAATAAACATGCGGTGAACTTCACACATTACTAGCTTGTTAATGCAAGCTTCAAAGTTGTTGACTCCCTTACATCACACATTATGCTTTTCAGCAGTTGACTGTATTTTAGTGTCATTTATCCCAGTGTTTCCTAACCTGATTTACTTTAAGACACTGGTTTTACATTGGACTTCAAGTAGCAACCCAGGGCAGTACCAAAGTTGTGTAATATATTAAAATTGTTAATTTTTATTTATTTATCAATATTAACATAAACTGCATTTGCCAAATTACCAAGTGACAGATGAGTTTGTGCAATTTTTGCCGTCACAGTAAAAGATTCAGGAAATGGTTTCTGCTTTCTTTTTTTTTGCTATTTTTATCTATGCTTGATTATATTGTTGTTTGCATTTTATTTAAATACAGCAATACTTCCATATCAGAACAGAGCTGCGACCCACTGGCATTGATTTTGAGTTAGAATAAATGGGTTATTCAAGATTTTCTTTAAAGTTTGGTAGGACAATTGCTTCGACATTGAATGTGATTCATGTGTCTTTTTCATAAATGCATTGACCTTCTGTCTGTCTTCGCAGTTGGCCAGCATGAGTTGACCAAGCACCAGGTGGCGGTAAAGATTCTAAACCGGCAGAAGATTCGTAGTCTGGATGTTGTGGGGAAGATTCGGCGAGAGATCCAGAACCTCAAACTCTTCCGTCACCCGCATATAATCAAACTGTGAGTAATAGCCACAACCTGTTTATTAAGACTGGGTACCCTTGATTAGGGATGGACCGATAAAAGCAATTATTTTCACCATCGGTTAATTCTGCAGCTAACGATTATTTTATTTTTTGTCGAATAATCTGCCGATTATTTTTCTGTTTAATCGAATGTAAAAAAAAAAAAAGTAAAACCCTTTGGCTGTCTTTCCAATAAATAAGTACAACTTCTACCACTTGTATTTTAAACTTTCATTAAATCATTTTCTTTAAAAAATGGTTCAACTTAGTTAAAATAAAGTGCCAGAATTAAAACGCATAAACCGTTTTAGAGCATAAATTCTGCCTAACACTGCAAAAAAATGGTAAGTAAGTCCAACATAAGTACTGCCTAAAAGTACTGCAAAAAACCCCACAAAACTGAAAGGCAACATGTTGTTTAAAGTGGCCAAGTCCCTTCATATCCTTGATAAATCATGTTCATAATGATATCGGTAAGTGCAAACGGTGACATTGTTTTAATTAAAGAAGTCTCTTCCTGACAATAAACAATAATAATTCAATAACATTTTAACATCTGTAAATGATGACAATATTAATTGTATTTCAGGAAGGGTAGTTTATTTGTCATTTTATTCTGAAACATATGAAAGCAGGAAGCATTTTAAACTTTAACAAATTATAGCATTAATCATAAAACATAAGACTTATACAGTGTAGGCCTTACTACGAAATGTCTACTATAATCTGTCATTAATTATCGCAGTTGGTAGTATCATTTACTTTATTGACCAATAATAAATTAAAATGCACTTGTATTTCTCTGCATACTGTTCACATACTTACTTTGCTTACAGCATTGTGTCAATGTAAATTTAAGCTTTTATTTTGAAACTCTACATGTTTTTAAACAACTCCTAAACATTGCCAAATGCACTGAAAGCATCGTAGCCAGACTAAAGTTGAAGTTAAAAGTTAAAGTCCAGCCGTAGGGCAGTTACATCGACACCGTTAGCGATTAATGCTAACATTATTATCGAGCACATTGGGGCGCGCTAGCCAAGAGAGAGCTTCAGCTCTAGGCGTCGATGACTTCTTGACCAAAACGAAAATTATGCTCTGAATAATTTATTTTCTTAATTAAGTCACCTTAATTTTTGTGTGTTGATGTGAGCTGTTTATCATAAAAACATAGTTTTATTCTGACCAGAAAATACACAGGAGTGTTGATGCTGTCGAGCCTTGCTCCAAAACCATTTGGTATTCATTGACGTTTCCCATATAAATTGTGGGAGGGGGGGAAGCAATGTTTAGTAAGTCAAACATTACTAACTAGCATTAAAACCCAATTGTTAAAAGTATGTTTGAATTAATCACTAAACCAGTACAAGAAGGGAAATATGTTATCGGAATATGATTTCTCGTTTAGAATGATGTAGATCTTAAAAGCTTTACATTCACATTTCAGATGTTTTCATCATTCATATGTATTTCGCTGCGACTACAGAAGCAAACACGTATTCTTTACAAATCTGTGCATTTTGTTTGTTCGGCAGTTACCAAGTCATCAGCACACCAACAGACATCTTCATGGTAATGGAATATGTTTCAGGAGGAGAACTCTTTGACTACATCTGTAAAAATGGAAAGGTACAACTTTTTAATTTTGTAAGGTATGATTTGAACTGAATTGCTTATATTGATGATGATGATAACATTTCATTTAGTTGTTGTATAGTTGGATCTTTGTGCTGTGTCTAAAGAACCTCCATCACTGATGCCACTTTATTCTTGTAATACATTTACTTTTTGATATACTATTCTTATAATACAGGGAATTTAAGTATTGCAAAATAAGAGAGTCTAGTAGGAAGTGAGACATTAAACGTCACTGTTATTGCTAAACAAAGTTTGCATAGATCTGCAGAAAGAAATGCAGATGTAGGTAATATAGGGATGTGGGCAATGACTAATTTCATCAACATTTAGATGGAAATTTTGCAAGTGACTAGTCTAACCTCCCTCACCCCAGATTATGCCGTCCATTTGAAGTGGACTTCTTCAAATCCCATGCTAAAAATAGGTCAAATACTGTCATTGCAAATCATTGTATATTAAACTTAAAAGAATAAAATAAAAATATTATTTTATTAATTACACAATGAAGATCTTTTTGATGAACTCTTGGAGGTTTTTATCCCTCTGTTGACCTTTCTGTCCCTCAAATTCAATATTTTTATCATTTAAAGTGATTGAGTCTCTTCAGAAAATGGATTAGTTGATTCATATGGCTTAGTTTTACTTTTTTTAACTTTTTGAAGCATAAAAGCAGGGGTCCCCAAACTACGGCCTGCGGGCCGAAGCCTTCTCATCCGGCCCGCGGAGACCTTTTTGTCTACGGTAAAAAATTACGGAACTTTACGTGTATCCTGCCAAGATCAGCCGCCGCTTACGTTGACGTAATGTTTTTACCGAATTAAAATAGAGGCGCGCAGTAGTGCGTTCCCTTTCTAGAGCGGGAACGAGATGTTGCAATGAAATACATTTGGGAACTCCTCCCCTTCACGTCATTTCTGAAACCTTATAGGATAGCGCTAGTTGACAACTGGCCAATTGTAGCGCGATGCGGATCTGGCAGACAGGCCGTATTAATAGCATAAGCGTGACAATTGCGTCAGAATATTTCCTTCACACTTCTCTAAACAGAATATGGAAAAATAACCGAGGTTACGATTGGAAAACCGGAGACGTTTTCCAACCGATCACAACATTACAAAACCTTATTCGCTCACAGTCAACGAGATGACATACCGTTTTTGCCTGCATATAATCCGCAGAGGCATTTCGCTTTCACCATACAGCTTGCGGGTGTGATTTGTAAAATGTATAAAAATTTTATGTATAAACAAATAAAATGTGTGATATTGCCCACAGGACAAGTGGGTTTTTCCCCCCTGTTTTTGCCTAAGGAAGACATTCCGATGATAATCTCAGGTCACTGTTGATGTTAGGGAAATCAAATCTAAAGCCAGAAATGTCTGCTATTTTGGCATCCAGGAAACAGTTTCACCATTCCCACTAATACAGGTGTCCATGTGTAGTGTATCAATGTGTTATTAAATAATAACTGAATAAAATAATATTAAATAAATAATTAAAAACAGCATCCATGTTTTAATTCTTTTTTATTTGGACCTCAAGTGTGTAGTCGGCCCCCAAACTGTTGTTTGACAGTTAATGCGGCCCTCGGGCTTTAAAAGTTCGGAGACCCCTGCATAAAAGTTTCCTGCCAATGCAGGAACAGAAAGCTCTCAGATTTCATCAAAAATATCTTAATTTGTGTTCGGAAGCTCAACGAAAGTCTTGAAGTGTAAGAATTAGTTTAAGTGTTCACTTAAGCAATGTTAGCCATATAGATATTTATTCAAATCAACTGAATCAATAGGCAGCACAGGACCAATAAGTTCAAACCTAATAATCTGTTATAAACTGATTTCCTCAAATATAAGTCCACATACGGCAGCACATTATGGTATTGTTGTTCGTTTTCGCAACCACTTGCATGTCTATTTCAAGAACTTTTTATTCATCAAAGAAATCACAGTACAGTGGGGATCGAAAGTTTGAGCATCCCAGGTAAAAAAAAAATTATTGTGCATAAAGAAGCCAATAAAAGATGGAAAAATGGATGCCATTTTTTTGTTTTCTGATATTTTGAAAGTGTAAATGATTGAAGTAAAATCTAACTTTTTTTGAATGTCTAATCTGTAATTTGATGCCTCGTGGAGATTTTTCCATCTTTTCTTGGCTTCTTTATTTACATTAATACAAATTTTTACCTGGGGTGCCCAAACTTTTGATCCCCACTGTATACACAAAAATGTTAAGCTGCACAACCGTTTTAAACATAAGAAGAAATGTTTCTTGATGAGCAAATCAGCATATTAGAATGATTTCTGAAGGATCATGTGACACTGAAGACTGAAGTAATGATGCTGAAAATCCACCGTTACCATCACAAATTGTAAAATGTATTAAAATAGAAAAGTTATTTTAAATTGTAATGTTTTTATAAAAAAGTAGTTTTTTACTATATTTTTGATCAAATAAATGCAGCCTGGGCGAGCATAAGAATAATAATGAATAAATAATGAAAATCTTTCCAACCCCAAACAATTGAACCGTTGTGTATATCAGGACAGTAAATGCAGAATGTTTAGTTTACGGCACATGGGACATGTAAAAAAACAAATTCATAGAACTGTTTCTCTTGTCAGTTGGATGAGAAGGAGAGCAGGCGTCTGTTCCAGCAAATCATCTCAGGGGTGGATTACTGTCACAGACATATGGTGGTCCACAGAGACCTCAAGCCTGAGAACGTCCTGCTGGATGCACACATGAATGCCAAGATTGCTGACTTTGGTATGTGAACTCTTCATATTTGTGAAACATTGTGGTTGTTTTAATATTTATATTTCAAGCTATACAGATGTACACTTTGACTTTTCCTAATGTAGGCTTGTCAAACATGATGTCTGATGGAGAATTCTTGAGGACGAGTTGCGGCTCTCCTAATTACGCTGCTCCGGAAGTCATCTCAGGAAGGTGCTCTGTGGCTGTATTAACCTTTTTCCATTTGTTTTTAAATGTCATTCTCAAAAACCTGTTTTCGTCTTCTAAGATGATGCTCTTTGCCGTTTCAAATGGCTTTGTGAAGTCCGTTCAGTCAGATTATCTCTTGACGAATCGTGTGGTTCTGTCCCAGGTTATATGCAGGGCCTGAGGTGGACATCTGGAGCAGCGGAGTGATTTTGTATGCCCTATTGTGCGGAACGCTACCGTTTGACGACGACCACGTGCCAACACTGTTCAAGAAGATCTGCGATGGGATCTTCTTCACGCCTCATTACCTGAACCCCTCCGTTATTAGCCTTCTGAAACACATGCTCCAGGTGGACCCCATGAAGAGAGCCACCATCAAAGAGATTCGGTCAGAAACTATTCCAGACACTGTCCATTTCATGTAGGAATGCCATAATTATTATTATGTGGAGAGTATGATTTGTAAAAAATTTGGTGTCTTCTCTCTTGCTCTGTTTACTGCTCTCCATTCTCAGGGATGATGAGTGGTTTAAGCAAGATCTCCCCAAGTATCTGTTTCCAGAGGACGCTGCATACAGCAGTAATATGATTGATGAGGAGGCGCTGAAGGAGGTGTGTGAGAAGTTTGAGTGTACTGAGGAGGAGGTGCTCAACTGCTTGTACAGGTTAGTGTGTTGATTTATTTATTTTTAATCTGTCATGGCTATCTCATTCTTTAATGTCGCATAAAGAGGATCACACACCCAAACAGTTTGGATTAAATTATTTATTCAAGCAGAAGCAAATTATTACAAAAATAACAAAATATCTAGGGGTTTAAACAATAAGGGGAACAATAATGATCCATTAATTTGATTACACAAAATTTCTCATTACACAAAACAGAAGAACAGTTCCTCCAGAGCAAGTACTGTTGAGAAGGTCACCAAGGACCGTATATGTATTTACATTGGAATTTTTTTTTTTACATGTGTATGTATTTGGCAGACGCTTTTATCCAAAGCGACTTACGTTGCATTCAAAGAACACATTGAAGCAGTTCTTGCTTTCCCTGGGATCGAACCCATGACCCATGACCATGGCGAACCCATGACCATGGCGTTGTGAGCACCAATGCTCTACAGATTGAACTACAGGAAAGCCTTATTTAGCCATGTCTTGTTTTTAAAACTTTGTATAATCCAATCCACACCCTGGTATGACCAGCAAGTCCTTGATGAGCCACTAATATATGTCTTCTAAATGTTAAGAGGAGCTACGATCTGGGTTTTAGGCTCCATCGAGGCATCTCCTACTTTTGAATGGGTAGACCATCAAGTTCAATGCAGAATGATCCTTAGAACCTGCTCTTAAAAATAAAGACTGAAAAAAAACAATTGTCTGTTTTAATCTCTCCTCTCGAGAGATCTGTGAAGGAGAAATTGGAGAACAACCATCAACATTAGAAACATCAGCACAACTAATAGTGCTGTGTAACTAATGACTAACTAATAACTTATTCTCAGGAGTGAACATTAACCTCAGTTGTTTTAACAGATTCAATCATTGCTTTGCACTAGATTCTTCCATACAAGATGGCAAAGAGCATACCTTCTTATCAGAACATTTAAACACATCATTAGATTATAGTTCACCTGAAGAGACCGTGAAAAAGAAGGTATCATTGAACCTCTACAACTTGGTGTTCAGATAGTTGTTAAGTCATTGATTGAGTGAAAAAAATCAGGAAATTATTCTTTGCATTTATCAACATCATATTTTCTGGGTACAGATTAGGGATGCTTTCCTGTAGCTCAACCAGTAGAGCATTGGTGTTGGCAACGCCAAGGCCATGGGTTTGATCCCAGGGAAAGCAAGAACTGATTAGTGTCAATGTGTTTCTTGAATGCAGTGGAAGTCGCTTTGGATAAATACGTTTGCCAAATGCATAAAAATGTAAAATGGATGTGCGAGTGTAGTCGACTAAACGATACAGCTGCGACTAGTCAACACTGAAAACAATAGTTGACTACACAAAGAAAAACAATACATAAGATTTTATAGTTCAAATGACTGTTTTAATTTTACATATACATAAAAAAAAAAACATTTGGAAAAAAAAGGAAATTAAATCTTAACGCTTGCAATATCTGAGGTATTCTTTCTGTCAGTCACAGCGGGCTCAAAAATGACCATTTTAAAGACGATCAATGTGTGAGAGTAATTTTGAATTAGAAGGAGAAGGAATATAATAAATATAATATAAACTGGCGTATAATAATCCACTGGAGCCAAGCGTAACCATATTAATCACAGGCACAGAGACTAGTCAGGAGAGACTAGCTGAAACAAGCGCCGTGTAACCGTGCCCTTATTTTTAGCGGCATTCATTTTGGGATTTGAACTGGATTCATAGATTAACTATTTTAATGTATCATTAATGTATTTAAATGTATCTTTGACTGTCTTCTGAGGATTTCTTACTTTTAGACTAGCCAACTAGTTGGTTACAAAACTTCAGTTTAAATGACTAGCACATCTCTAGTACAAAACCACACTACTCTCTCCCCAAACATTCCCCCCAGCTAAATCGTTTCCCAAAATAAATGCAATTTCTGGCCTTGAAAGTGCAGAATGAACACGTGTGTGTGTGTGTGTGTGTGTGTGTGTATACATCCATCATAACTTTTGTAATCTCCTCTTTTGCAGTCGCAATCACCAGGATCCTCTTGCTGTGGCCTATCACTTGATCATAGACAACCGCCGCATTATGAATGAGGCCAAAGACTTCTATTTGGCCTCCAGCCCCCCAGACAGCTTTCTAGATGATCTACCCGCTCATCACTCTGCTAAGATTCATCCTGAAAGAGTGCCATTCCTAGTGGCCGAGTCTCAACCGCGTCCTCGACACACTCTGGATGAGCTTAACCCCCAAAAATCCAAGCATCTCGGTGTTCGGCGGGCAAAGTGGCACCTGGGAATCCGTAGCCAGAGCAGACCGAATGATATCATGAGTGAGGTCTGTCGTGCTATGAAGCAGCTGGATTACGAATGGAAGGTAAGCATCTGCATGTGTTTTGATCTGAACTTTACATTTCTTGGATTGCTGCAGCATTCAGCATTTAAAGGGATAGTTCGCCCAAAAAAGAAAGTTGTCATTTACTACCATGTAATCCTTACTTCTGTGGAATTCTAAAGACTGTTTTTGTCCATACAATAAAAGTCAGTGGCATCCAAAATAACACTGTAACGACATGGTGAATAAATACTGACAGAATTTTCACTTTTGGGTGAACTATCCCTATAAGGTGAGTCATATGGTGCTTCCATGTTTTGGATCAAACTGTGGGAACCAGGTAGTCCGTTTAGGCCAGGAAAATACAAATTGATGTAATAAAGGGTTAAAGAGTTGTAAAAATAGATAAATGAAGTGAATGCATATCCTTGCTTTTTTTCTGCTTATCCTCCTTAGGTTCATGATCTTAGGGTAAAGTCCATCTCTGCCTTGTGGGAAATAGTTTTGGGGCTTCTGGTAAATTCTATAAATGGAAAAGACTTGATCTCTCTCTCTCTATCTATCTCTCTCTATCACACACACATAAACTTACAGAGGCAAATAGAATGTCATCAACAAAACTTACAGTATGGTATCTGCATATCTTATAGTTGCATATAGCAGCCTGGAGCTAAAATGTAAACAAAGCTTCTAAAGTGGTAAGGACAAATTTTATTTATAGGTGATTTATTTATATATATTACACTGCCGTTCCAAAATTTGGGATCGGTTTGATTTTTGAAAGAAGTTCTTGGCTGCATTTACATAAATTTTCTAATTAAGTTTTATTTATTCCTGTGATGGTAACTGATAATTTTCTTCGGGATTGTGAAATGAATCAAATTTAATTAATACCTATTTAATTCATACTCTTTTAAATTTACATATAAAATAAATTTAAATATAAATGTATTTTATTTATATATATATATATTACACACACATACAGTGGTACCTCGAGATATGAAATTAATCTGTTCCGAGGCGGCCTTCGTATAATGAGTTTTTCGTATCTTGGAACACATTTTACATGTAAAATGGCTAATCCGTTCCAAGCCCTTGAGCCCCATAATAAAGCTAAATTTACCTATAAACAATGAAATAACGTAAAATGTCGAAGCTTACCTTTCGAGTGAGGCTATCTCCGAAAGTGGCAGAGGAGGAGGAGGAGGACAAACGGCAGATAACGTACGTACACTTAACTTTACGAAAACACATAAAAAATTTAAAGTTTCGGGTGCGGAGTGGCTGAGCTAAAGCACGGCAGCACGTACGTATAGAAGATGCATGATGGGAGGGATGCTGTCCAATTAGAGAGAAGGATCTCATGGCTTGGCTAGCATCAGGAACCAAAGGGAGAGCAGGAGGATGGTGGCGAGTCTACTATAACTAAGATGGCGGCGTGCGGCGCGAGTTTCAAAATTGTTATGGGGCGAATCTCGGACTTTCAGAAACCTTTCGTATCTTGAAAACTTTTCATATGTAGAGCAGTAAAAATTTTCGTCTTTGCTTTCGTAACTTGGATTTTTCGTAAGTTGAGCCTTTCGTATCTTGAGGCACTACTGTATATATATCTTATACCAGTGTATGTATGTGTGTGTATATAACTGTTCTTTTTTTTTCTAACCTCAAAATTTTGAATTCTGGTCTCTGTTGATTTCTATGGTTGAATCGCAAAATCACAGAAGACATGTTTTAAACATGTCAGTTATGAAATCCTATAAGGCAGTGTTTCCCAACCCTCTTCCTGGAGGCACACCAGCACTACAGGTTTTCCAACTCTTCCTAATTAAACACACCTGATTCAACTCATCAGCTTGTTAGTAGAGACTCCCAAGACCAGAAATATATGGGACAGATAAGGGACACATGCAAAATGTGTACTGTTGGTGTGCCTTCAGGAACAGGGTTGGGAAACACTGCTATAAGGGAATACCCATAAAATGTTGTCTGACAAAGTATTTGCTGCCATCATCGAAAGACAGTAAATGACCTACAGGTGTTTATAATAATGTTCTTTGTCTCATCTCCTAGCACTCTCTTATCAAGTGGAACAGTGTTTACTGCTGTTCAGGAGTATGCCTTTCAGATCCACAAATACAGTAGAACCCCGACTTAAGAAATTAATCCGTTCCGAGGTTGGTTTCGTATGTCGAACTTTTTGTATGTCGGTCAGGCTTTTACATGTTAATTGCCTAATCCGTTCCAAGCTCTACAAAAACACAATATTCAGCATGGGACAAAGCGCAACCCAGCTTCATACTTCTCAATAATCTCCCTTTTCGACTCGATGAAAAGCACCCTCTTCTTCCCTTTGACTTCAGCAACAGTCTTCACATCCATGGTTACTGATTAGAAAAAAGTTTATGCTAACAGTAGAGGCTGGTGGGAGCGATGCTGACCAATAGGAGAGCAGGATTGTAAAAAGTGTTCCCCTTCTTACATGGACTATTCCAGCCATCCCTGTCATTCAGTGCGAAATGGACTATTCCAAACTTTCCCTCGGAGTTCAGGAAGTGTCGTGACAGAAGAGAGTTGATGGATGATTAAGGTAAAAGAGATCGGCTGAAGATTGTATAGTTTATTGAGTGAAATACAGGGAATTAGTGCCAATCGTTGAGGTTTTATCGATCTATGCACCTTTAATAAATACCAGTTTTGGATCATTCCCTGAGTGAGACATCATTGTTCTGACCGGACAAACTGTAGTCTTCAACCCGAACCAAAATCAGCGCGAATATCAAAACAAAACTCGGAAATCGTCGCCTCGCCGAGATTTTGTTTTTCGCATCTCGATCATTTTGTCGTAACTCGGGCGGAAAAAAACACGAAATCTTTTATCGTATGTCGAACTTTTCGTACGTAGAGCGTTTCGCAAGTCGGGGTTCTACTGTAGTGTTAAATGTTGCTATATGTCAATGAACTGCTTGACTCGCCTGACTTTTTTTCGTCTTTGGTTTGACAGGTAGTTAATCCTTATTACTTACGAGTTCGGAGGAAGAACCCAGTGACTGGCATGCATACAAAGATGAGCCTCCAGCTCTACCAAGTGGACAGCAGGACCTATTTACTAGACTTCAGGAGCATAGATGGTAAAAAATGTCTCTCTGTCTGTGTGTGGTTTAACTCAGTGTTTATTAGTTTATAACTGCTGGCAACAGACTGCTGAGGTCAGTAAGGGTTGTTAGCTAGTTTCTTGTTAAGAATTGGCTTTTTCCCTACCAATATTGTTCTATTAACTGTACCAAAAGTGACCTGAACCATTAAAAGGAATTGCCATCCCTGTTGTGCCATGTTTTCTGCATTCTTCACTGTCTGATATCTTCTTTTTCATTCAGATGACATGATGGAAGTAAAATCAGGGACCGCCACACCTCTCCGCTCTGGATCAGTTGGTAACTACCGGACTACCCTAAAGAATGAGAAAAACGAATGTGAGGATGCAGTAAAGGGTGACTCGTCCGCACCCTCCACACCTCCAATATCCGGAGTGAAAGCGGCGGAAAGCTCTCTGGCTTCTTCTCTTACCTCCTCAGTGGATTCCACTGGGGGAGAGATCCTCCCCCGGCCTGGAAGTCACACCATAGAGTTCTTTGAGATGTGCGCCAACCTCATCAAGCTGCTAGCACGATAACTTGTGGCTCCTCTGATGCCTTCTCTCTCACTCTCCTCTGTCTTCCCTCTCATTCTCTGGCTTGATTTCTCTTTCTTCTAGGATACTCTCTACCTCTTAATCCTCTGATATCTGTGTCTTCATCCACAGCAGTCCTTCTATCTCTATTCTTTTGTCTCTCTTACTCTCTCTCAGTGTCTTTAGAGCAATAAGCATGCAGACAGACTCAAGACTCCATGCATCCCACTCGCATGAACACACTGAATGGTCTGTGGCGCTACAGTCGGCAGCGTCAGCCTGTTTAAGGGGACTGAGAAAAGGATGGAGGTGTTTTTGTGCCACAGTCAAGGGGTCAGAAAGATTGCTAAGCCACTTTATAGTATCTATACTCTTTTAGAGATGGTTTTACGAATCTTTTTATAGCAAGAGTTTCCTTGCAGAGAGTGAGGCATAGAGATATACACTGAGCTTGCTGTACTGTACGCAATGCTGTTGCAATTCTTGGCGGACCAAGAGCATGTGGGCACATGGACCAACAAGTGAGACCGAAAGCGCTTTTGCACAGTTTTACCTGTAGGTTTTTGTGGGCCAGTGTCATGACTGTGTCCTCCCATTACTACGGCCTACTGGGAAGGCCTCTCGATTAAGAGGAGCCGACTTTAATAGTGGGCCACTGCTGGGACGGGCCAACTTAACATGGTGGGCACTTTAACACAAAGGGACAACTTGATAAGTCAGCCTTTCTTAAGGAAGAGACCAATGTACAACCCATTTATCCTGAGGGAGTGCAATGTCCTTGCCTCGGTTTCATAGTTTTTTGTTTGTTTGTCACACCTTAGACTTTTTTCTATTTGCTCACATTTTATATAAATTTAAGCATATACAGAATTTAAACATGCATTCGGATTTGTTTTCAGTGCTTTAAATGGGGTTGTAGATTGTATTGAAATTGTGATATTGGACTGGATTTTTTTTTTAAAGAAATGTTTGATTATATCGCTTTAAGAGGTTTTATTCCACACACATATTGATCAAAAACAGTTTTTTTTACTATTATTTTAGTTGTTTTATAAAACAATGGTTGCTTCAACATTACCGTAAGTACTCCTTGAAGAGAGAAATCAAACACCCCCTTTCCAAATTTTCAGACATAGTCAGGCCCAAGATTTAAACGGCTGCATTTTTTCTTAATACATATATATATATATATATATATATATATATATATTTACGTTGGGCTTTACTGACCAGCGAAATTGTCCTTCAGATCAATGTTTTATGTTCCACTGAATGAAAAACATTTATTTTTTATGGTTTACTCTTGTTAGTTTGCCTGTCTGGAGCTCCAGCTATGTTCAAATTAATATTATACATTAATAGTTTTTCAACCATAAATTCATACTTCTGTTTGTTTGGCACATTTCATTTTTCAAGTCATGTGATATAAACAAGAAGAATGACTTAATGCATATTCTCACCACAAAGTATAACTTGGTTGATGATAATAACTTGATTGGTCCTTACAAATGCATCAACATCATATTCTCAAAAAGAACATCTTAAGGCCAATAACTCTGATTTGACCGATGGAATTCTTGAGTACCGGTGTTTGTTACATTTTACTTTCTAGGACCTAAAAACGATTACATAGGTTCTTATTGTTCAAAACTTCACTGTCATTTCAAATTCTTTATGAATGAGACTTTAAAGCTAAACCTTGACAATCGATGCTTTGTAAGCCAGCTTAAGACAAATCCAGAGAAATAGTTTGGTTTTGCTCTGTCCCCTTTACCTTTTTTCACCTTTCGACATTTATTTCCCTTTGTAGGAGTTTTATTCAAATGATAACGCTTCCTTTATTACGGAACAATTTCAGTTTCCACAGGCTGTTGTCATTCAGCCTTTGAAAAAGATTTTTGAAATTCTGTTGGATGTACTTCTCTTAACTGCATTTATGTTGATTATCGGTGCAGAGATGCACCTCGCAGAGGCTTGCCAATGTAAATTTACAGATAATTACTGATAATTTACAATTAAAAAATGATTTGTAAATACAACTGCCTAATAAAATGATACATGAAGACATCATTGTTCTTTTGTCTTTTGAAAACATGGTGTATGCTGTGACTTTATATATAGTGTATTAGTTAATTGTATAACTGTAATAGGTACAGTACTGTACATACGGTAGGTAATATTTCAAAACTTTCATTAACAACAGCAGTTAAGTATTACATTAACTACATTAAACTTGCATTCAAATTCGAATTATATTTCCAGACAAACAGGGATATATAGTAAATGGAACATTTTATATATATAGATAGATGGATAGATTTATATTATACTCTGTTATGGGGACATTTTTTATTAATTACATTTTATTTATTTTTTGTGAAAAATGGGTTAGAGGACAGAATGTTTGTACAAGTACCATTTGTAGAATATACATTTGGAAAGATTAACCCATATTACCTGTGTGTGTTAACCCATGCCCGATAGTTTTAATCTGTTGCATGTCTATGCAGACATGATTTTCTAAACAACCCCACTGAAAAATATTCACTTGAATAAAAAGTAGGCGCTCTACCTTTTGCGCACAGATAAATACTTCACAGTTTTACCAGCAGATGTCGCTGTAATCTTGAAAACATGAACAAACCTTTTCTTATTTCTAACTTTTTCATTTTTGTATCGGATCTGCTATTACAGTACTGGGCCAAATTCCAACAATTTCGTTAAATAAAAACTGCTATTTAAAATAAATTGCACATCACCGTGCACGTAGTTATCTTAACATCTACTTCACGCCTCCTTTCCTACTAAATACAGTTAAATGTTAAATCAAGTGTGAACTAGTTAGAATAGCTTACTAGCATAATACTCTTTATATGGTAGAAAAAATAGTAAAAGTAGTGCTGCACACCTGCCGTAGTGCGTCATGGCGTAAGCAGCAACTCCTCCGTACGCATACAGGACAGCATTGTAAAGTTACAGGACTGGCTGTTTACGCTAAGCATTTATAACGGGCGCACTGTTTCGAGGTAAATAAAAGTGTGCAGATGAAAACGCAGAGCAAGTTCCTGTTCGTCTCTGAAGTTGCGCTTCGTCCTGGTATGTAAACAACAGACTCACCTTCACTAATGTGGATAGGATATCGTTTTGGAAGTTATTCACTGCATTTGTTGTCACTTTGGGCGGTATAAGAATATTTTGTTGCAGACATGACGTGTAGTCTGTGTAAATTTCAATAATATGTCATAGAAGTATTTTCAAACATTTGAAAGCAAGTGAAGAATGCACTTTATTAGTTATTGCACTCTTTATGCGGGGTATGTTTACAAGAATGTGAAATAGCTGTGTTGTTGAATGAAGATCTGGGCTCTGTGGTACAGCTAGTCTCCAGGCAGTGTAATCCATTGAGCTGAAGATATACTGGGCTGTACCAGGAGCAGATTATGTCCATTAATGCACACATAAATACATTTCCCTCTTAAAACCCTTGTAAATCTTGAGAATGCAATGTCTAGTAAATCTAACCTGATTGGTTTACCCTCTTTCATTGAATTTCAACAAAACAGTCCTTGTTTGTGTTTAATGATCCAACCTATGGAATAAAGAGAAAATTGAAGTTCTTATGCTAGTGCAGTAACAAAGTCAACGAAAACACAAAAGGTCCATGACTTTTATTAAATTTTTGGTTTTGTGTTTTCATAGTCTGTGCTAATTGTATGTAGATGCACAAGTTATTCACTTTGATATATTTGTTATTCTGCAGTAACAAACTAAAAAAACAATTGTATTTCTAAAAATGTGCGACACTTATGTATCTCTTTGTTGTTCTCTATTTCATTAATCATTTTCTTGGATGTTATTCTCAGTTTTACTTTATGCCCTAAAGCCTTTGTTCATACCATATACGTGTGTGTTCATGGATAAGTGGGTGTCCATTTGTGCGGGTTGTGTCAATGTGTCCATGTCCTCTCACTGCCAAGCAATTCGGCTGACACAATGCTGGTCTCATGTTTCAGATATCTGTCTGCAGTGACAGTGCAAGCTTCTGCTGGGTTGCAGGGTTTCTCTCCCTCTTCAATTCTTTCCTTAATCAGCAGGAAGTGACATTATCGGGCAGACACATGGTTTTAATGGTTTGATGGTTATTAGTGTGTCGCTCACCGAGCTATAACTCCTGCTTGCAACTGTAAAAACTATGCATTAAAGAGACAGTTTGTCTCAAAGAAGAAAAAAAGAACGTCATGAGTTACGCACTCTCATGTCATTCCATACCGGGTTTTTTCTGCATTTAACACAAAAGGATACATTTGAGATAGTGTTATGTTTTCCGTGCAATTACAATGAAACTATACTAGAGCTTTCAAGATTTAAAAAAGGATGTAAAAGCAAACAGCGTCATGAAACAGTATGCACTGTATTGTAAGTCAACTGATGTCGTATTCATTGCTTTATGTATTGAATAGATGAAGAAGTGAATCCGTTCAATCCAGTCGTGAATGATTAATTCAAACCAGTTCATTCAAAAGATCTAAATCCCTTTGTTTTTATTATAATTGTCTCTCTTTTCTGCCTCTCTTTTTCAGACGGTGTATTGCAGATCTACAAGAGACTGCTTACCTTGTATGTCTCCAGGTGAGGGCAGTATATGAAAAGATAAATCATGTGAGATCCATGATTTAAAGCTTTCACCCCTTACTTTTATCTCTATTAATCACAAATGACCAGACACACAACCTTTGTCCAAATTTTTTTAATTCTTTTTATTTTCAGGCAAGTGCCGTGAGTTTTTAAATTCTTACATGGCATACAATTTGCAATTTGGACATAGCCCTGCCTGTACCAGTGTTTTGTTGAACAAGAAAAGATTATTAGCAGTGTTCTTGTTGTAGTATGTGTAATATAGTTTCTCAGCTATACAACAACAGCACATATGTCTTAGGTGAAATGTTTAATGTGTTCTTACTTTTTGAGTGTTTCCCTTGCTGAGAAAGATACTTTTTTTGTGGTGTTATCGCCAGTAAAAAGCTGCCATGTCTCAGAAAACACACTTCCACCTGAATCATCAAGGTAAGAATCAGCAACTCTGCAGTTTCCTTAAATTCTAATAAAAATTGTCCTGCTTATTCAGTTTCTGAATCCAAGGGGGTTGCTTTATTTATATTTGGAAGTTTTTTCTGTGTAAATGCATGGTTTGGGTTTTTTGACTTTTCAATAGAGAAGATTTTGAATGCTTGAGTTGATGAACGAGAAAGGGAATTTAAAAAAAAAAGCTGTGGGAGGAGAGAAACAAAATAAGAGACTGAAGGCCTGGAGGAGGAGAACAGAATGAGTGAGACAAGGACAGAGAGGAGAAGGAGATCAGTTAAACTTTACTAGAATTTTTTTTCTGTGTTTGCAACATTTTTGTTTTGTGAAAATTCTAATTCAGGTAAGAAATCCTCTTTGGCTATATTTAATATTGAAAGTCATTTGTACGGTAAGTAATGTATCATATGTTTTTATGGAAATCAGATACATTTTAAAAGTTGAGAATGTCACCAGTGCTTACAAAGTGCTTTCAATACTCTGAATATATAGTACATGCATGTACTATTTTATTGAGATTTTTCTTTCTGTCTCAGTTTAATTCTGTGATGTTTAAATAGTGTTTTCACTATTTAAATGGTGTTTAAATAGAGTTTTCTTAACTAGCATGTTAGTTATAAACAGTTCACAGTCATGCATTTTCATGTTCTTGGGTTGGAAGTATATATTTTTCTTATTATTGAACAGTTACACACACACCCACACACACACACACAGTGTAGACACATTCACTTAAAAAAAAAAGAACTTTGAATACGAATTCTCTTCCAGTGTCCTCTGCCGAAGTAATTTTGTTTTCTTTGTTTAAACAGACTGGAGTGAGATCACTTCTGACACTTTTCAAAGCAGCTCATTCAGCGTCGATACACCATATGGGTACCAGCTCGACTTAGACTTTGTTAAATACGTGGATGATATTGAGCGAAGCGACACCATTCGACGGCTGCATTTTAACAAGCGGCCTGGAGCGGCAACCGCTGCTTCCGAGTCGCAGCGCATCATAAACCCCACACATTGGACTTCTTCTGAGTCTTTGTCCTCAGTGAGCAGTGATGAAACAAAGAAAACTTCTCCTTCATCATCCTCTTCCTCTTCTTCTGTCAACAGAAGAAGACCCCCACTTCCCCATTCCAAACCTAAATCCTCTAATCCAAGACCTGAGGTCCCTCAAGACCTATTCACCTCTCAAAGGTATGTAGATGGGACGCCTGCCCCAGCCACACAAGATCCTACGCCAACCAAACCAAATCCTCTAGTGGAAAAAACTTTGATGGAAACATGCAAACGTTTGGAGCATGAGAAAGGCTCGTCGCAGCAAGGACCTCCAGAACCACAGCCACGACGTAGACTGGCCAGTTTTGGTGGTCTTGGCTCCAGTGGTAGCCTATCTCCGTATACAAGCTGGAGTGCCCTAAATCAAGGTGCTAAGATGACAGTCCTAGACCAGCCCAGACAACGTTCCTTGTTATTGGGTCACAACCTTAAAATCAGCCCCTCAAGCTCTGGCCGAGCATCTCCAGTGAGTGGGATGAGCCCACTCCACCTGCAAATGGTTAGGGATCAGATGGCAGCTGCTTTACAAAGGTTAAAGGACATGGAGGAGCAAGTGAAGGCCATTCCTGTCCTACAGGTGAAGATTTCTGTTTTGCAGGAAGAAAAGAGACAACTAACCGCCTTGGTCAAGAGGCAAAATGAAGATCAAAAATTAGGCTATGTTATAGACAAAGCAGTTAGCAGCAAACCAGTGATGGAGGGTTGGGAGCACAGTGCCAGCTCTGGTCTGACGGATTTTCAACAGCTCAGTGTTGAAATGCAACTGCTTGAAAGGAAGATCCAAGATGCACGACTTGAATCCTCTGCCTTCAAGACGAGGGATCAAAGGTCTGTTGCAGTTGGAGATGACAGATGCATTGAGGAAGTTAATGTCATTCATCAACACAGATTAAACTTTTCTAAGGATGTTGCTGTTGGTGCAAAACCTGACACTCAGTCAGTGGCTGTCAGTGTCACTGAGACTATGCTTGGGGTTGAATCCAACAAGGAAGCAGAAACTGAGTTGCAACAGCAAACCATTCAACATTTAGGTGACCGGGTTCAGATACTGGAGGCTGAGCTTAAAGAAGCAATGCTCAAGGCAGAAATGGGCCGGCTAAGGAGTGAACTGCGGGAAGCAGAAGCGAGAAACCATGCTGACAAGAGTTCCACTGCCCAACCACAGGTGAACTGTGCCGGAACCCAGACCAGGTCGCAAACACGTACTCTTGGGGTTGGAAATCACACCAATCTTTTGCATTCTGCTGTTGGGGGAAGACTAGAGCGGATTTCCATTGGTGTTGGAGTCTCCTGCAAACCCGAGGTGAGGGTTGTTTCATCTGGCCCAGATACACCTAAGGAAGAGTGGGAAGTAAGAAAAGATCAATGTGTTGGAAGCAAGCGTCCAGCAACACAAAATCAAGGTGTTGGGACAATGATGTACATGTGTGATGCTGCCACAATTACTTTGGAGACAATGGAGGAGAAGAAGAACATTTCCCACCAAACAGTGGGCTGTGGTGACTGCACGGTCGACACTGACGTCAGAGCAGTAAAACCGCTAATTTCCCAAGGAACTGTCACTGACTCAGTGCGAAGCCTTGACTTTAGTGTAATGGCAATCCCACAGACTTTGTCGCAGCGCACCAACACAGCATTTTGCACTGTCTCGCGCAGCACCAGCACTTTGCAGGCCTGTATCTCTGAAGCCAGCACCAACACGAAGCACACACTTACTAGGGAAAGACATACCAACACAGCGCACACGATCACCCGGTCCTTGGCAGTTGGGGATGGGAAGGTTTGCGACCAAATGACTGCTGTTCAGAAGCACTCAGTTGGAAACACTAAGTGCTTATGTAGAGACACAAGAACCCCTGCTGTCCCTAATGTGATGACACGTGATGTTGGCATCGGAATGGCAAATATCAATGAGAATATCCTCATCGGTCTCCATACTCGAAACATTGCATGTGGTCCATCCCGTCTACCAGATCCAGTCAAGACGCGTAGCATCGGCATAGAAGTGGGGGACGGGAGAATACGTGACACAGAGGGCCAGATGTTTCTGCAGACTGAGCCTGGACTTGATCATTACATAGATCGCATGCAGAAATTACTTAAAGAACAACAGGTCCTGTTAACCGACAGCCACCCTGGTTCAAAACATGAGGTCATTCTCCTGTCCCATGGTCACTTAGATGAGCAAGTTGGAGGTGAGGATGTATATAATTGAGTATGTACCTTTTAAAAACTTTAGATGTTTTGTGGTTTCAGCTAATTGTTTGCTTTCTAATTAACTTCCTAAATGGTTTCTAATTGCTTTCAGTCACTGCACAAAGCCAGTCATCAAATGAGACTACAATGACTAAAGAGAAGAATCAAATGGAATTGCAGATGTCCGCTGCTCTTCATGGTATGTATTTACATGTGTCAAGTAAGAAAGCAAAAGGATTGCATCCTGCTCAAAAAGACTCCACCCGGCAAAGAAGTGCATGTTAGATAAAAATAAGTAGAGAAGAGGAGACCTTTTTTCATAGCAATTTTTCTGCTGTGGAATTTGAACGGGAGGAGAAAATAGCTCTCTCTGGTTTGTCTTTTGGCTGAATAAGCCCTACACTTAGAATATTTGGGCTGCTGTTGGCTTGTGGAATGCTCTCATGTCCTTTGGTATGTGGCAAACGCAGACGTGAATACCATCAACACTGGAAGCCTGTGCAGTGCTTGGTTTCTGAAAGGCAGGAGTGCTTGTGTACCAAGAGTCCTTAATAAAGAAGAAAAGAGCCTTAAGCAGGTGTTTGTGGTGTATAAAGAAATGTGTGCATGCTTAGGTGATGTTATTGCAAACCAAGGACAGGGAATGTTTTTCAGATCCTTCATTGTCAAGAACCCACACATATGATGATCCACTTCCACACAGCTTATTTTCTTAATATTAATATTACCTATATTAAGTTCCTAAGAAGGGAGATCAGCATCAACTGATTGCAAATTTGTTTTTATCCCGAAACTTAAGAAATGCACAATCTAAACGTATAGCACATTTAAAATTTTACTCAACAATTAGTTTTGAATCTTATATTCTGTCCCATCCTAGTTTATTAAAAATATTTTGTTTAATTTCCTTCAGGCTCACCCAATGACGACCACTGTCTCAGGTCTATCATGAAAAGGAAAACCACCATGGATATTATGAACCCTAAGGCTGCATCGCTTCGGTAAATGAAGGTTTTCATTATTTATTAAATAACTAATAAATTCAGTTCATAGTTGCATTGTTTTGTTGCGCTAGAGCTCTTTTACCAGATTGGCTGAGTATTGCATTTATTTTTTTATTTATTATTTGAGTAATGTACATTGCTATACATATGAATTGTATATTTAATTGTAAATCTCTCTCTGTCAATATATACAGTACACAGAGAGCTATTGTGGACCTCTTGTCTGAGGGTGGCGATTCTGAAAATGAAGCGAAGAAAAAACGAGAAAAGAGGGAGAAAGAGGGCAGCACAAAAGATAAAGTGAAGATTCCTAAAAGAAATGAAAGGTTTGTGCTCATAGTAACAAGTTTTGTTTTATTGGTACAAGATGAATCCGTTCAGCCAAAGATGTCATGCATCGTTTGTTTTCTACTGTATAGGTATACATTAAGTGAGAAGATGATTTCTGCCTGCCAAACTCTGGAGGTTCACCTCAATGGTAGCAAGGTCATATCCAACAGAGAACTGGTGAGTTACAGAACAACATATGAGGTCTATCTTTTATGTCAGTTCTTCTACCGTTTCCATGTATTTTTAGATATTATTTTATATGTATTTTCTGTGGTTAGTAGAGGCGTTCTAAGGAGTCTCCGTAACATTTACAGCCCAATGAGCCCATTGTATGTGTTTTATTGGTCCTTTATTATCAGAGATGGATTTCAAGACTTTGAATTGCTATTGTTTAATAGGCATGTTTCTATGGCTTTTTAGTAATTAGTCATTTCACTTACATTATTAGTGGTTCCTAATTTTTCCAGTTGCTTTGTCACACCCAACAACATGTCAACATGTTCAGGAAGAGTGGAACCATTTCAGATGGATCTAGCTTTAGTAAACATGTTGGGAATGAATTCTCAAGGCTCAGGAATATATAACTCAACAACAGGAAAGCAAAAGAAGTACAAACCAAACTTAGTTTATGATGTATTGTGGAGATGCATTTCACAGTCTGAAAAACTCAGACTGTTGTTGATGTGTTCTATGTTTATTCAGTCTTCTCCTCATCCCATAATTACCCACTGGCATATAGATCAGATTGTTCGGTACTCTGTGGGATTTGGGAAGTTTAAAATTATAGTGTTGCTGTATTTTGTCTGTGTTAAAAGTAATTTAAGCATGCTTTTGTGATGCCTGCATTCATTTATTTGGTGTAAGTTTGTTCTTGGGATCTAGTATATCTAAAAAGTGTCCGTGTAGTTGAAACGTTTTGATTTTATTGTCCTGTGCTTTATCTCTCTTTGCAAAAGCGCTCCTGTCTGAGCACAGTGCAGCAGGAGTGGTTTTGTGTGTCCAGTCAGAAGAGGGCATGTCCACAGATCGTAGAGGACTTCCTCTTCGCCTGCCGCCATGTCTCACCAGATGTGTTGTGCTATGTGGCCAACATGGCTGACCAAAATGGCAACACAGCCCTTCACTACAGTGTGTCTCACTCTAATTTCAGCGTAGTAAAGATTCTACTCGCTGCAGGTACCCAGAAACCCATCTACCTTTTTTTCAATGTGGAAATAAGCTGTTGTATTATGTGAATGTGCGAGAGTTCTGATTCATTAGCTGCTGTAGTTAAATAAGTAGAAGAAAATAGAAACTATTTGCACTACAAACCAGTGAGTTTATAACTATGACAATACATTAAAATAATATGGCACGAAATAGCAGTTTGCTGGTATTATCAAGCAGCATAACAAGCTGTTTTGTACACCTAAAAATAATGGGAAGCATGACACCGGAAGCCAGACATATTCAATTTACAAATGGCTGTGCCGCTGTTACATTTAAAATAAGGTGGGTTAACATATAGTCCTATATTAGTGAAGTAGCGCAGCAGATTCCATTTTTGTGTTAGTTCTCTATACCTTAATTTAGCTGTATTACTAATATGCTTGCAGGATCTACATTGAATATTTTACAACCAAACCACTACTCTATCATTCAAAAGTTTGTGCTCAATATCTTTTTATTTTTTATTTTATTTTTTTTAAACTAGTACTTTTATTCAGCAAGGATGCATTGAATTAATCAAAAGTGACAGTACAGAGAGAAAAGAAAAAAACAACTTTCTATTAATCAAAGAATCCGCAAAAAAATTGTCATGGTTTCCACAAAAAATAGACTGTTTTCAACATAGTAATAGAATAAGAAATGTTTCTTGAGCATCAAATAAGCATATTAGAATGATTTCTGAAAGCTGAAAAGGTAGCTTTCCATACAGGAATAATTTTTTTCTTTTTAATATTTTAAAATATAAAACAGTTTTGTAAAATTGTAATAATATATCAGAATATTACTGTTCATACTATGTTTCAATAAATAAATGTAGTCTTGGTGAGAATAAGAGACCTCTTTCAAAAATGTTTAAACATTGTACTGACCCTTTGAATGGTTGTGGTTTGTTTCAAATAAATGTTTACACAGGATTTCAAAGACTAGATACAGAAAGAGTGTTAAATGCTTGTGTTTCTAGAACACAGTTTACACAAACAGTAGAGAGACACTTGATTATTAAAAAAGGGTTCAAATTGTGGATCCTTGAATGTTTTTTGGACAACCTAAATGGACAGCTAATTTGGTCTTGATTCCTTTTCATGCAGGAGTGTGTGATATTGATAATCAGAATAAGGCTGGCTATACTCCCATAATGCTTGCCTCCCTGGCTGCAGTGGAAGCAAAAGAAGACATGATGGTGGTGCAAGAACTCTTCAGCAAAGGCAATGTTAATGCCAAGGCCAGCCAGGTAACTCTCTTTGTTTATATGAGTATTTAAACTGAGAAAACAAATTCTCCCTAAGTGTATTCTTTTGTGTTTACGGGACTGTTTTCTTCACAGGCTGGTCAGACCGCTCTCATGCTAGCAGTCAGTCATGGGCGTATAGATATGGTCCGGGCTCTACTGGCTGCGGGGGCAGAGGTCAACATCCAGGATGATGAGGGGTCAACAGCTCTGATGTGTGCTGGTGAACACGGCCATGCTGACATTGTCAAACTCTTACTGGCCCACCCAGGCTGTGATGCCACACTGGCTGACAATGTGAGTAAACGCAATATTTAATGAGTAAATTTAATATTTACTATTCATTTGTGATTTAAATTAGTGTTCTTGTTTAAACGTGTCAATAACATTTGTATCCATTCTTTTGTTTGGTGTTTTGGTAGGACGAGAGCACTGCTCTGTCTATAGCTCTGGAGGCTGGACACAAAGATATTGCTATGCTCCTCTATGCCCATGTCAACTACTCAAAGAGTCAGCCTAGGGTATGACTCTTTCTTATATGTCTGTACTCTCTTATAGCATTTACCTATCTATCTACCTACTTACCAATTGCTTAAAATAGCGCAACTGTTTTCACACTCATCCACAGGGATCCCCTCGAAGCAAGACTCCACCTACTTCACGTATAAGCTTTTCTGATTAATATGACATTTTCCCATGCAATCTTCATACGAACAACCCATTCAATCATATGACTGAGATGTATACGGCACATTATCTTTTCAAATATGTGTAATATTAAAGAGAGAGCGGTAGTTCTAAAAATGCAGTGCACTCGCTGTTGGCAGTTATCTTTCTCAAATATAAAAATACAATTTCTCCAGTTTACTAATAAAGACCTATATTTTAAATTTAACTGTTATACTATTATAGGAAAATGCATGTCAAAACAGTTGTATGTATTAATTTTAGGTCATATATAAATTATATGCATTTTATGATGCTGTATACATTTTTTAAAGGTTTGATTTCTTTTCTTGTAATATATATTCCACTTATTATATGCATTTTAAAAACTATATTTTGACAACTGTTTAAAATAAATGTAAATGTCACGTTCATATATACATAAATGAAAATATGATTACATCACCACATTGTGTTTATTAAAAAAAAAAAAGCCTTTCCTCTTTTGTTGTAATTTAGGTCTATATAACTTGAACAGTTATGATGCCATCTAATGGTGGTTTCTAACTGATTAACAAATTTGCCAAAAATATTATTATTCATAATATAGTAAAGTTAGAGAGTCTATGGGCAAACAAACCAATGGTTTAGCAACCATTCGTGCCTTTTTTTTCAATGAATCAGACATAGCTACTTCAATTCAAACAGTTCAATTACGAACTGAATTTGTGACTGTTAACAGGAAGCTTTAACATGACAATAACAGAGAACAACACGAGCGCTGCATGAAGTTGATATTTCCGCTAACATTAACTAAAAACAATCCTGCAGTCTGTTTTTTGTCAGTGATTAATAAGGTCTTTATACATTTCAACTACTGTACAGCAGGTAACGACATACGGAAGGAATATCAAACATTACATGAAAACACTTGAAGTGCCATAATTTATTACCATGTGAACATTAAGGGAGACCTGGGAGCGTAATTTAGTAGTCTGCAACAAACATTTTTCGCATTTTGAGTTGGAGGAGCATGATGTTTTGAAATGTAACGTGTCACTTCGTGTATACTAAGTTCTCCCCAGTTCTACAGCGCCCCACAAGTTTTCAATGTAAATCTGTGGTGAACAATGGAACTACAGCGCGCTCTATTCCGAACCCTTGGGGAAGATTTAAGCCCCGCTTTGTTTCACCTTAAGACATAAATCTCGTTCCAGATCTAGACGACATCAGTCCGCTTCAGCTATGTGTATATTACACTGTATCAGTCAGTGACATGTATGTTCTTCCTATGTGGAATAACGTAGAAAATTAAAGTATATCATTTGTAATAATAGCTGAGAGAAAATTATTTTATATGTAAGCAAAATTGACATTGTAAATGAAACGTACCCAAATTAGTTGATATTAATTAAATTAAAGCAAAATCTTACAGTAATGGACAAAATTGTTGGCACCTTAAGTTTTTCCAGAAAATCAAGAATTGCTCACAGAAAAGTATTGCATTAACACGCTTTGCTATATACATGTTTATTTCCTTTGTGTGTATTTGAACAAAACAAAAAAATATTGTGTTTGTGTTACGTTTGAGAATAGACATGGCTTGCTTTTCCTCACTGGAATTCCCCCACAGCTTGCAATATTTTACATCAAAACTAAGGGGCAATAAATTCTACATTAAGACAATTTTAAAGATGCATCCCAATTCAGAGGCTGCATCATTCGAAGGCTGATTGCGTCTCCATGGTGCGACAAAGGCTGTCCCAATACTGAGGCAGGCTCTTTCAAAAGCAGCCTCCTAATGTGTCCTTTGTTTCCTGTGAAATCAAGGGTACAACAAATGAATCCTTTGCGGTCTTGATTACTCCAGAATTCATTGAGCGCCAGTGACAACAGGGTCTTTTTGAGAGAAAATGTCAAATTACGCCTTTAAATGTAATTATTGGGGTTTAACTTACCATCTAATGATACTAATGTAAAAAGAAAAATCTTTTAGAGTGGTTCTAATGTTGACATATCTAAAGGTAGCCTATAGCCTATACTCTTTATCATATACAGAAATGGAACATGGTGAAAAATTATGACAGTTTGTGAACCCCGTTTTGTTTTCAGATAATTTAATATAGCTTTAAAGTCAAGTATAAACGTTACTTTCACATGGCAGCTTTCACGGTTGCTAGGCAGTGACCTTCCTGGCCTTGAAGGATGCGGTATCCGAAATGGGACGCCAGTTATGATAGCATTCTATGCGTGTGGTGTACTTAAAGTCTGTCAATCAACAGTAGAGCGCCACCCTCAGGCTGAATAACGCAGTCTGCCAAAAAGTCTGTCTCTGCCAAGAGTTTGTTTGTTCAGCAATTTACATTACATAGTTTACAAAATGTTAATCATAAACTACTGCTAAGACCCAGCTGTCCTACGTACATATACAACCCAGAGGCTGGTTGTAATACTCTCAGTTTGAAGTGAAAAGAGCTATATTATGCTATCACTATCAAACATAGACCTACATTCCCATTGCCTTTTTGAGCTCACAGGAGAAGTGATATACTACTGTCAACATTGTTGATTTTTTAGATCTAAAAAAAAACAAGGATTTTCAGGAAGGAAAGTAATTTTTTAAAACCTAAAGTAGCTGTTTCTCTAGTGTAATTGGATGCATTTAATTCATGCTAACATCAAACATACATGCTAAAACAGTTAGCTATGTAATGGCTGTTTGGTGGGGATATCAATTGAGGGCAAACTTTTTTGTGCATCTTGACGTTTACATCCAGCGTTTGTTTTTGTCATGTCACAAAATTCACATCAAATTAGGTGGATGGCAACATTGTGACTAAATGTGACAAGAATACAGTACACACACAAACACATACAGCAGTTGCTTTGTGTTAGTTGTTTAGTGTTAAATATAAAGTTCTAAAATAATTTTTTTTACTATAAATTGTGCACAAAAGCGATTATTATTTGTTCTTCAATAAAGTTATTGCGTAAATTAATGTGGGTTAGTGACATGCACGGATATTTTGAGGGGCAGAGTCTCAAGTGGGGGAAAAAGGGCACTTAAAATAAAACATTGAATATATCAACACAACTTTGAATTCTTTACCAATTTATTTTAATTCCCTCACACTCACAAAATCTGTTTGCATCCATAGGTTTCTTCTAAATGAACCAAAACAAGCTAATCTGCGTATTTAAACACAACATTTTAGGGAAAAAGAATCTTGACGGAAGTCATTAATTGGGGAAATTCTGTGGTGAAATGCTTTAGTTATTTTGTTTATCCTATTCAGCTGCAGTGCTTTGTCAAATGTATGCAAAAATCAGTGCATTTTAATTAGTTGACATCTAATTTGCATATCAATGTGTTGACTGTGATGACGTTAATTCGTAATTTTACTTTATTCACTTAGTGTCTCCATTAAATACAATAGCCTGCATGACCATTATATATTGTCTGAGGTAAACTTTAGCTACCTTATTACATTAGCCAGTAGCTCATGAGTCATGACTGTTAGCAAGACACGTTGCCTATATTTGTCTTAGGATCGGCCCTGACCAATGCCCTGATAAATGACCAAAACTGACAAATGTAGATCTTCTTTGATGTTAATTTGACATACAATTTTGCTATTTTAAATAAACCCGTTTATAAATATCAATACTAATTTTGGCAAATAATATAAAAAAGCCATACATCCCTCAAAACTGTAGAGTAAAAACATTAATAAACAAAGTGATGCATTAACAATTATATAAACAAATGTCAGATGGATACCTGTTATGGATCTTATATGGATTGTGTTGCATCTTGCTAGTTAGCTAAAAAAAAAAAAAAACATTAGGCATTAAGTTATTATGAAAATAACCACTGGCCAATATATATATATATATATATATATATATATATATATATATATATATATATATATATATATATATATATAATGGTTACAGGTTTGGAATCACATAAGGTAAGTAACAAAAGTAAAAAAAAAAAATTCTAATCTGTTTTGATTAATTTTTAATTCTAATTTGTAATCTGACTAATCTTTCAAATGAAATCCTATATGATATCAATGCATTCTGAAGCATAATGACAATCAGTCTGTGCAGAATTTTGAGGGTAGACGATCATGTTTGTAATTTTTAAAAGAGATTCTTCTCCAAATGAAGGTCACTTTTCTTTAAGAATAAGGTGAGAATAACAAAAGGTAAATGGACAACAGCTGACATTCAATACTTATACAGAATCAGTTTAGCTGTAATGTAATGTAAAATAGATGTCTGACAGCCTATAGTATTACACAAACAATGTTCAGTGGTGACAAATTAATTTAGAAGGCTGCATTAATTGAGGTTAGGTTACAAGATTTGCTTTGTGTAACATGGCATCTTACATGCATGTTTTTGTGTTGGAATACAGATACATGATACATCAATTATATACTGTAGATGTATGCATGTAATTACATTAACTTCATTACATATCTTATTTTAGTTATTTTTGTGGATTTTAGCTCATCTTTATGTAGCTCAGTGGCTCATTGTGTTGGTGAATGTTCAGCTCAGTGTGTCTGTACAACAAAGTGTGTGTCTGTGTTTTGTGATGAAATGCTATAGCATTACAGCTCAGTGCGGTCTGCAGCCAGTAAAACGTGGTGTTGCCATAGTAACCGCCTGAGATGTTTTACCAAAATGCCCTTGTCGACCTGATAGCAAAACATGCATATGAAATGTAAAATTATGACAGCATGTAATCATACCACAGCACACTAATAATCTGCTCTCTATGGTCAAACAACATTTATTTAAATTATTTTCAGATGCTTGTCAGATATTTGATTACCTTTGATAAGATTAATTGATAAATTAAACAATGGGTTCTATAGTGATTTATTATAGTTGCTATGGCAAGTCTTCATGAACAATGTTGCATCTTAAAATGGTATTTTATTTTAAACAGATGCTTGAGAGGCATATTTCATTCATGAAAAATATGGAGAATATTAAAAGCAGGACTCTGATTCTCACAGGGCTTTCCGATGACAGATACCAATGCAACCTCGTAGGAAATGTTGGGAATGTTTATTAAACTGAACTTTCATAATTACAGTTTTATCTTCCGGTCTGATTTTGTCTATAATAGTTATCTACTGCTTATTATTTCTTTAGTTGATGATTAAACAGACTTGAGTGAATAAAAATGCATAGCTCATTACAGCACATTTTCACACCACTACTGATTCAGGCACAGCATTTCATTGTAAACAAACATTTCTCAGGAATGACATCAACCGATCATATTTGGCCAAGAGTCAAATTCTAAGTAATTTAGGACACTGCTATCCCCTATAAAAATACATCATAAGAATAATTAAGGATATGCCACTTTGAGCTACATGTGAAGCTACTTTAAAAGTTAAAGGTCTCAATTCTCAATGGGAAGCATACAGAAACTGTTATGTTTTAGACTCTCTGGTAATATTTATGGTCCCAAATGATTTCAACAGAATCCATGCTCTTTTATGTTGTGTGTGTGTGTGTGTGTGTTTGCAAAACAACATTAACTACCCAGAAATCCTCTCAAGATGTCAGGAAAGCTTGCAGAAAACCATCTGCATAGACACAAAAATGGAGCCCGGTTCTTTTAACAGAGGGGCGTTTAAAAACGACTGAACGAGAGCATAAAAGAGAGGGAGAGGGGGAAAGGAAAAAAGGAAAAGAAACCAGATTGCGACAGTCGATATTAAAACATGCAGTGAGTGAGAGAGAAAAGGAGAGAGAGAGGGGGGAGAGAGAGAAAAGCGAGCTGCAGGCCTTTCCACGGGGACAAACTAGCAGAAAGGCTTCTTGCAGTTATTTCTTTCTCTCTCTCTCTCTCTCTTTCTCTCTGCTCTCTCTCTCTCTCTCTTTCTCTCAACATCCTAACGGCAATTGATTTGTGTATGAAAAGCTGGGCGCTTTTCGCCCCCCTTTTGGGCTGTGCGTTTTGAGTGATCAGCTGATGAAGAGACTGGCTGCGCGCTGCAATGCTGGTTTGCTAATTCTCTCTCCTCCAGACTGGAGCCAGCCTGGAGACCACAGTCAGGTAAATCGCCCTCTTGCTTTCTCTCTCTCTCTCTCTCTCTCTCTCTCTCTCTCTCTCTCTCTCTCTCTCTCTCTCTCTCTCTCTCTCTCTCTCTGTATGTCTTGCTCTCACTCAGTCACCCTCTCTCTCTCTCTCTCTCTCTCTCTCTCCCTCTCTCTCTCTCCTTCTCACTTGCTCTCTCTCTCTCTCTCTCTCTCTCTCTCTCCTGCGCATAGAGCAAGCAATCACACCAGGCTTCAGCACATGGGCACACAGACAGCGAGAGATGGAATATGTATGTGTGTGTAGGTGTGATTGTGTCTGCTGAAGGAAAACATTGCCCAGACAAATTGGTTGTGTGCGTCCTGGCACCTCCTTTTTTCTTCCTAGGGGTTATGGGAACAGAGTTACGTAGCGTCACAATTTTTTTTTTGCATGTTGCACCAATTATAGACTTTTCTGAAAATGCTTTTTGCAGACACACTGTGCATGTTTTGTGTGCAGCGGTTCAGCTGTGCGCTCGTGCATGCAAACGCGCGTGCGTGCGTGCGTCCGTCTGTGTGTGTGCGTATGCATTCCAATATTATGCTGTTGATTATTAGGCCTCCTTTCCTTCCACATGGTCCCATGGGGTACGTGTGAATAAATGCTTTCCGTGTGTTTCTCTGCGCGCTCGCACTTTCACATTTCTCTTACGGCCGTGTTGAAGATGTTGGCATGATATGCTCGCGTCTGTGAGCGGCTGCTGTCTCACGTCTGTACATTTGCCTCCCGTTTTGTCTGATTTCTTTCCGTTTTAAGTATTTGAGAGCGTTCTGTGCGCGCGCGTGCGCGTGTTTGATCTAGGCATCAGTGGCTGGCGCTGGCTGCATAGCGTCATACTCGGAATTCATATTTTCATCCCTCTCATATGCTCTCTGTGCCAGCACTGGCTGCGGCGGGAATATGACAGCACTTTAATTGCCTTTGTGTAAAACACAGACTCGACACCGCGCGCGCGCACACACACACACTGAATAATGCATTTGCTTATTCTCACACGTGAGGCGTGTGCATGTTCATAAGCGGCGGCGTGGCGCCTCGTCTCGTGCCTGCTGGAACACGGTTAGGTGGAGGCGTGAGATCAGCATCATCGTAAACAGGAGTGAAGTTCGCTGTACCAGCACCTCTTGCCTCCCCAGAAGCCCCCGTGTGGGATCATACAGAGCTCCTGATATATGGCTTTATTAAATATTAAATGGAAGTGAAATCAGCTGTTCGTGCGGGAAGTGAAGATTGAAGGCATCTTGCCTGGTGAGACGTGTAGCCAAGATAATGATGAACTGTGTCTATTTGGACCTGGAAGTGGTCGAATGAAAGGATAGAAAGTCCATTAAACTGCTTGGTTATTTAATGCTGTTTTGGTTGGATTATTATTCACTCTTTTAAATGATTGGTTTATTGACATCTGTGGTTCCATGAAGAAGCTTTAACTTTGAACAATTATTAACATGTTCTAAAAAGTACTGGAAAAAAAAATAAAACCTTTTTTTTTTACCTAATAATAAAAAGTATTCACTGCAAAAAAAGAAGTTCTTATATACATTATATCCTAGAATTTTAGAAATCGTGTCCTAAACTGCAACTCGGTAGTATTTCACAGTAAATTTCATTTTGTTAATGATTGTTAATTCATTGGATATTGTTTATTTACTTTTTTTATTAGTTAATTTATTACATTATTATACATATACATAAGTGAACAGTAATCTAGATTATTAGTTCACATTTATAAAGTTAACCAAATCTAAAAAAGGAACAAAACATCACTTTTGTTTCTTGTTAACTTTCTAACATTAAGTTGAAACTTTAACATTGAATTTAGTTACTGTAAAGCAAGTTATTGAAGAGAACAATGACCTTTTGTAGTAATTTATTTTTGATCTCATAATTTGCACAGTGATGGTACTTTTCAGTTCCAGTTCAAATCCCTATTTCTGTCACATCCAGAAGCGCTCATCAGTGTTCCCAATCGTGTCTTCTCCTCAGTCTCAGGCTATCCAAAACGGAGTGTCTGAGGTTATGGAGGAGGAAAGCAACTTGAAGAAACGAAAAAGCGACCAACAAGTCAACCAGGGCTCTGAGACGGGTCAGGAGGTGGTGGAGAAAGTAAAAAAGCGACGGGGTCGCCCTCCTGCCGAGAAGCTGCCCCCCAACCCTCCCAAGCTCACAAAACAGATGAACACCATCGTAGACATGGTCATCAATTATAAGGACACGTCAGTACCTAAACACACAAACATTTTTTCCCCATTTTTATTTCATGATATATAAAATGTGACACTAAAACTGAATGATGTACAAAAAAATCATCAACAAAATTCATACCGTTTCAGTTGATTCTTTAAAGCAGGTCAGTGCATGTGTACTTCACCATGTCAGACAACACAATTAAATGAGTAACAGCTCTTTTTTGTACCTTTTCTCGAATACGCCACCATTCTACAGGTTGGGCCGACAGATCAGTAAAGGTTTCGTGCAGCTGCCCTCAAGAAAAGAGGTGCCAGAGTATTACGAGCTCATCCGCAAGCCAGTCGACTTCAGGAGGATCAGGGTGAACTTGAATCGTTCCCAATTACACAAAATTCACCCTCTACTTCCGTCCCTCCTTTTTCCACCAGAACATTCTTTACTTTTTTACCCATTCTTATCTCCAAACTGACATCCCTTTCAGCTCAAAACGTACATTGATTTTGCTCTTGTCACTCAGGTTGTGTTTTTGCTGATTGGGTTTTAAAGTGAAATGCAGGAGGCATCATTTTTACAGGTTCGATTTTAAACAAAAAAGGAAAAAAAGAAAATATGTCTACTTTTAAAGTTTCCATAAGTGTTTGCATTGAAATGGATAAAGCAGGAAATGTATGTATGACCATTAATGGAACATTTGCTTTGTTTTCGTCTACTGCTCTCTTATACGAATTCCTTTGAATTTGTCCTGGTTTTGCTTCTGCAGGAGAGAGTGCGTAATCACAAATACAGGTGCATTGCAGACCTGGAAAAGGATATCTTGCAGATGTGTCACAATGCTCAGACATTTAATCTGGAAGGATCTCAGGTGTGCCTTCAGAACACGTTCTTAAAAATACTTTCTAAATACATTTCAAAATCTTGTGCATATCATATTTAAAAAAAACTTTTCTCACTCGACTAAAAATCCGACATTAGTGTTTATGTTGCAGAAGTTTACACAGATGTTTTATATACTGTATGTATGACCTTGAATTTGCAACTTCTATGATTTATCTGTAAATACAAGAATTAAACATTTATGCAAATAGATTTGAACAGTTTTTTAGAATTCTGTCTATTCACATTAAACATTAATGGTGTGATAAATGGTCTGAATATTTTTGCAAGGCAAAATGTTGTCTGTACCAGTGAATATAGCAGACGAATTGTAGAGAGTGTTAAATGTCTTTCTATATTTTAGATCTTTGAAGACTCCATTGTTTTGAAGTCTGTTTTTGAGAGTGCAAGACAGCGAATAGTGGAACTCAGCGAGGAAGACAGTGATGCTGTTGGAAGCAGTGAAGCAGATGGAGGCCATCATTTTAACCTAGAGGGTAAGTAAAAATACATGCTTTGCCTTGTCCAGATTGAGATTAAATGCATATTAAAATATGTGGAAATCTGAGGGATGCAATAGATGTGTAGACCCCAAAATACATAAATGCTTGAAATAGTCCCTTTTAAGACTATGAATCAAATTCACTCAAAATATGAAGGAAAATGTATTTAAAGTATCATGTAAAGTAAAAATGTTTTTGTATGTTTCAGAGACAACAGTTCCCAAGCTGGATGAAAAAAAGGAGAAAAATAAAACCAATCCTAGTTATTCAAGCCCAAAGGAAACGGTCACAAACAGTGATGAAGACATTGGCCAAGAATGTGAGAATAACACAAGAGGACTATTGAATTAGACCTCAAATGACACCCTCATATATTGTATGCCATTTTAAGAACACTGTATGGCCATTTCAGTCCAATTGTCCTTGATGTTTCGCTCAAGGATTTGCTCCGAATGTGATCTATCATTATATTGGTTGCTTAAAACACCTTTATAAAACCTTTGTATTCTATATAAAAAAAAACATGATTAATGCAGTATAACTGCAATTATGCATTTATTTTAATGTATTTATATAATGTATATAAATCATAAACCCAAAATAGATAATGTCATGGTGAAAAAGTAAGTTCTGTAAGTTCAGATTGCCTGAAAATGTTTTCTCTTTTTCCCCTCCAAGGATGGAAAATGGTGGTATCACATATTATGATATTGTATGATCATAAAAAAAGAAAAGAAAAAAAGCATTCAATCTTTTAAGATGCGATGAGCTGTGCTAAATTTGCAAGCTGTTATGTCTCTGTCTCAGAGAATTTTTAACTAGTGGTTTTTGTGACTATGAGCACTTTGTCATCCTCTCTTTGTGCGTTTACCTTTCCTTCAATACCTGTCAATATCCTTCACAAAAAAATGAGATTTTTTTTTATCCAGCATTTCTTTATCTTGCTTTAGTTTTCACAGGATCATAACTATCTGTACATAGAGGAACTTGGGGCAATATGGCAATGTATTCTTTGGTGACAGATACTGCCCTCAAAGAGAGGCACCTATTGATGATGTTGTCACGTTTGTGTGTTCAGTTTGTGATGGATGGCAGAGCTGGTGTGTTTGTGGACAGATTCTGACATTAAAATGAATAGGGTTTATATGATGTGAAAGGGAAACAAGGTTTGAGACCATCTTGAAATAAACATTTTTATGAAACAAAATAATGTGGATCTATTTCTTCACTTGCTTTTTAGGTAATTAAAAGCTGGTTTATAACTGTTATATATATATATATATATATATATATATAGCTGCTTTAAAGCAGGTTTAATAAACTCTGTGAACTGTGAGCATACAATAAGTATGGCACGAGTTCCTGTTAGTAATTTAGTAATCTGGCTTTCTTTCAGTTTTTCTTGCTAACACATTAACTGATTCAGTTGGCACAGTTTCCCTTACGGTTTTCGAAGCAAAGACAAGCTTTTTAAAATGTATAATTTCATTTCTGCAAAACTCTACAAAAAAGCACTTTCATTTTTACACTGTTTTAACCTTGGTCTCATCATATCACAACGCGAACTCAGATAGCAAACATTTATCCATGAGTAAACATTAAGTAGCAAAACTGATGAAACCAATCAGAATCTCAGGATAATATAAATAGGGCCATTCTAACACTGGAGAGAGAGCTGAAATAATCATCCACAGGTTGTTATACTACTTACACATACAGTAAACAGTAACAGTACTTAAATTTCACTATTCTATGCAATAGCATCTTCTGCACACTCAAATTTGTGATTGTCAAATTTATTTGTAGTCATTTTTTTTAACATGTACTACATTTTTTGTAGAGCTGAGAAATTACTTAAGCAAGTAATTAAGGGAGGTAGAGAAAGTATTTTGTCAGAAGACCACGAAATTGCTGAATTTACTGTACTATACCGCATTCTGTTGCAAGTTCATTTAATTCACACTTAATTGTAACTAACATTTCTAGTGCTTTTTATATACAGTAAGATCACAGAGTAGTGATTATTTCCTACATTTTATGGTTTATGCACTCTTTCACTGATGTTAGCTACTTATGAGCTACAAAATTATTGTTAAATCCCATGGTTTTTGTTACAGTGATATGAACTGTTGTGTAGTATTGACTGCAGGAAAATGGTCTCTGTATTTTTAGATATTGTGCGTCATCTGAGGCCAAAGTTTGATTCTGACAAAAGATAATTTTTTATCTGAAATATTTGAGTTTGACATGGAGGTTTGAGGTTTGTACAAATTGGTGTGTACTATGCGTATTGTGCAAGACATTAAATATAATCCCAGCACAATTGTTTTTAGATAAAAAGAAAGGTTAATAAAAAGCAGTTCTAACAAATCAGGGTTGAGGGTTGGCATTAACCTTGTTTACCAAATAATGACCAGTTTTTTAATGCAGATGAAGGAACCAGTATGAGAAATCCTTTTTTTACTGAGGTAATAGCATGTTTATTGTCCTATTAGAAATCTATGTTTTGGTACTTTAATTTAGTTGTCCCGATGCCATAAAAAGTATTTATTTATATTTGTTGAAATGTGTTATTTTAATTTATAGCTAAACCTGTAAACTTTAATTTTCCAGTTAGATTTTTAGTAAGGTTTAGTATTTTCCTTTATCTTAATGCGCTCTGACAATCCAAACTAATTATATCCTGCAGGAACCATTAGTGCAGTAGAACAATAATGCCAAAAGAGTTTGTTGGAGAGTTGTAAAAACAACCAAAATATTTCTTGAATCAGATGCCTGATAAAAGGATAAATAAAGGGTTATCACACCACATATATTTATCATGGCGCCTTTCCTATTACCTTAATGTTCTTAGAATCAATTGAACTATTAAAAAGTAATTTTATGGACTCAGAAAAGAGTTTATAATGTCATTTAAGTGTAACCAGTTTTTTGGTAAAGACATCATCTTCATGATGAATATTCCATAAAATCACTAGATGGCGCTAACAAACTACAGTAGTTCAAAGGCTCTAACACATAACTCCAAGTAAATAAATACATTTTCCATTAAGGGAGGGTTCAAAAACATTTTCTTTTGTCAGAATTAAACTCCAAATAATTCAAATATGAAGTTCTCGAATACTTGTTATTCAACAATACAGTATACCTACTGTCAATTACAGTACAGTGTAAAAAAAAAACCTTCTGCCAGATTTATTTTCAGTATACACAGCATTACCGCAGTTTATTTTGGTTCCCTGTAGTTCCTTCATGAACTCCAGTTTGGAAAGCTTTGACTTTAGTACTTCCTGTTGTCAACAAATATATTTTTTACATCAATATAGCACAAGATTATCCTATTCAAATGTTATAAACAAATTCATTCCAATCATTACCCTCACCAAGATAATAATGAATCAAGTCATACAACATACAGAATTAAAATCCAATTAAAATACTGAGCTAATGACATTTTCTAGACCCGAAACAAAAGCCTACACCTATACCTGTCTATCACAGAAAACGTACTGCATTTTACATTTTTGATAAAAAATTGTTTAATACATTTTGTAGTGGTAAAAAACAAGTTTTGAACTGTCCTGTATTCAAACCCCATTTCTGTCCACTGTGGGAGGTGTAAGGTGCAAGTTTCTGACGCGTGCAAGGTACCAAGGAAGTCCGTTGAGGTTTCAAATCAAACTGAAGTTTATTAAGTCAAAAACAAAGATGAAAAATAACATAAAGCAAACAAACAACTTAAGCAACTTGAGCATGTGTTGGCTTCCATGTGCACGGTCAAAAGACTGTATGCTCTTGTACCAGCGCCCCCTTCCTGTCGGGGGTGTCCTTTCCTTTTATCCTCTTTTTCCCCTCCCACCTATAGAGGGCACACACTCAGAGATATAAACAATATTAAATCAAAATGATATTTAAATGATCACAAAAAATTAAATGAAATAGGATGGTACATATGGCTCCTACACCCCGGCCCCTAATTGAGGGTTTAAACATCAATTACAATAAATTAAATGTAAAAGGAGCCAAAAAATATGTCTATTCAAGAAAAAATAAATACTCATCCTTTACCATTCTTCTAATGCTTCAGATTTAGTTGTCTGAATCTTTTAATAGCAGGCAAAGTTTGGTAATAGGTCTTTCTAAGAAACCCGTCTTTGTCTTAAGTTTAACAGTTCTTACGAGTCCTTTGGAGTCAGGTAGAACCTCTGTGACTCTTCCAATAGGCCATGATCCACGAGGTGCTGAACTGTCTACAACTAGCACAATATCTCCTTTTAGCAGTCCTCTTTTAGCAGTAAACCATCTTTGTCTTTCTTGAAGTAGTGGTAAATACTCTTGTGACCACCTCTTCCAAAACAAGTCTGCTAAATATTGTACTTGCCTCCATCGACGTCTGACGTAAACATCTGACTTTTGAAACAATCCAGGTGGCAATGTAGGGTTAGATTTCAACAGTAGAATGTGATTTGGTGTGAGAGGTTCTAGGTCATGATGGTCATCAGACAATGTGGTAATGGGACGACCATTCAAGATTGCTTCAATCTCACAAAAGAGTGTTTGCAGTCCTTCATCATCAAGGGTGTGTTGTTGTAATACAGAGCATAAGATCTGCCTGACCATGCGAATAAGCCTTTCCCATACTCCCCCATGATGTGAGGCTGCTGGAGGGTTGAATGTCCACTGAACTCCTTTCTGAAGCATTGTTTTCTGGATTCTGCTTTGGTTCCACTCTGAAAGGGAATTCTGTAACTCTCTCTTTGCACCCACCAGGTTAGTTCCGTTATCAGATCGAATGTGCAGTACTTGACCTCTCCTGGCTATGAATCTTCTTAAAGCGTCAATGCATGAATCTGTATTTAGTGAGTGAGCCATTTCCAGATGCACAGCTCTGCTTGTCATGCAGGTGAAAATAACTCCATACCTTTTCACTTGACTTCGACCTCTCTTTGTTTCGAAGGGTCCAAAATAGTCAACACCAACATTGCTAAAAGGTGGAAGATCAACTTGTAGTCTTTCTTTAGGTAAATCTGCCATCTTTTGCTCTCCAATTTTTCCTCTTACACGCTTACATACAACACATTTAGAAATTACTTTGCGTGCTGCAGAATTGGCATTTATAATCCAATATTTCTTTCTTAGGTGTGAAAGTACATGGTTTCTTCCAGCATGTCCAAGTTGTTCGTGTATGTGTTGAAGGATAAGTGTGGAGATGTGAAGATCTTTTGGAAGGATCATCGGTCGTTTGGTTTCCTCAGGCATTGCTGACTTGTCCAATCTTCCTCCAACCCTCAAAACTCCATCATCCATCATAGGATCTAGCTTGTATAAGCTGCTGAATTTATTCAAGCGCTTTCCACCAAGCGATGACTTTTCAACTCTCGACATTTCCTCTGAATACCTTTGTCTTTGGCAAAACACAACAATAGCCTTTTCGGCTGTCACAAGATCATTCAGGCTAATTGTTTGTCCACAAAGTGATGTTTTGAATGCTTTAATTTTGTCGCCTTGCTTGTTTTGGCTCTTTGTATTCACGCAGGTTGTTTGAATTTCTTTCCTTTTTGCAATGAGCAAGCGAAGGATACTCTTGAACTTTAGTAACCATGCTACCGCCATCTTCAGCTTTGTCCAACTTGAGAAGTAGTGAAGCAGTTGGCTGGTAGGATTTTCTGTTTCTTTAATGACAGTACTATACACAATGGTGTTCCTTTTAACTTCGAGATCATTGAGAGAAAGAGACATGGGTACCATGGATGTCTCAGGCCATTCCTCTTCTTTCTTCCATAGAAAGTCTGGTCCGTGGATCCACTCTTTGCAGTTCACCAATGTGTTGGCACTCACTCCTCTTGATGCTAGGTCAGCAGAGTTCTGCTTTGTTCTGATGAATCTCCACTGAGTTACATCTGTATTTTCTCTAATAATAGAGATCCGGTTTGCTACAAATGTGCGGAATCTTGTATTCTCATTTGCAATATATTTCAATACTGATTGACTATCAGTCCAGAACGTTGAGCGTTCGAGGTCTAGCTCCAATGCTTTCCTTATCATAATGCCCACTCTGACTGCTAGCACTGCGGCTGTAAGTTCAAGACGTGGAATTGTGATTTGCTTAAGTGGGGCCACTCTGGCCTTCCCCAATAGAAAAGAAACATGTACAGTGTGCATGTCATTGGTTAGTCTCAAGTAACTCACTGTGCCATATCCAAGTTCACTGGCATCGGAGAAATGATGCAGCTCTGCTTGCTTAAGCACTCCGAATCCTGTTGGTTTTACACAACGTGCCACTCTGAAATTTTGTATTTCATCAAGATCCTTTATCCATTTTGTCCACTTATTTACTGCAACTTGTGGTATTTCCTCATCCCAACCACATTTACTCCTACAGAGGTCTTGGAGAAGTAATTTTGCAGGTAAAGTAAAGGGACTCAAAAATCCAAGTGGATCGTAGATGGAGCTTACAACTGACAGCAAGTTTCTTCGGGTGTGAGATTTGCACTTGACAGTGATATCAAACTTGAACACATCATGTTCCACACACCACAACAATCCTAGAACTCTTTCAGTGGGAAGCTTTTCCCTGTCAAGATCCAATTTCTTTACATTTTGAGCTCTGTCTTCCTTTGGGATATGTGCAAGAACAGTACGACTGTTACTCACCCACTTTGTAAGATGGAATCCTCCTGTTTGACAGAGAGATGTTAGATCTTTCACCATCTTTACTGCCTCATGCTCTGTTGGTAGTGATTTCAAGCAGTCATCCACATAGAAGTTATTTTCAACAGTTCTTGTTATCTCAGGTCGAAAACGATCTCGGTTATCTTTGGCAGTTTGCCTCAGAGCAAAGTTAGCACAACTGGGGGATGAAACCGCTCCAAACAGATGTACCGTCATCCGATGTTCTACAGCAGGCTTGCTGATATCACCTCCTGGCCACCAAAGGAAGCGTAGGAAGTCAACATCTGATCTTGACACTTTGACTTGATGGAACATTGCTTTGATGTCGGTCATAACTGCTATAGGCTCTTGGCGAAATCTGGTGAGGACATTGAAAAGTGTGCTGGTCAAATCTGGACCCTGAAGAAGTTCTGAGTTGAGTGATTTACCTTGATAGGTAGCACCACAGTCAAAGACTACTCTTATGGTCTGTTTCTGGGGATGGTATACGCCATGATGTGGGATGTACCACAACTTTCCATCTGATCTTTTCAGCTCTTGCTGTGGCACCACTTCAGCGTAACCTTTATTTATGACTTCTGATAGAAATTCAGTGTAGTCTGTTCGGAATTGTTCGTTCTTTTTAAACTTTCTTTTCAAACTTTGAAGCCTTAGTTCTGCCACTTGATAATTGTTAGGAAACACAGTGTCATCTTTCCTGAAAGGTAAATCAAGAGTGTAATGTAACAACTCTACCTTGGCTGGAATCCTTGGAAATTTGACTTGACTCAAGTATGGCCATTTAGACAGTCCTTCCTTTGTAGGAATGTTACAGGTGTCAACAGGCATGTTCTTTTGTGTGTAGACTTCAGGCAATGGAATGAAGTTATCTTCTTCCAGTGAAGAAACTTCTAATCCACTGACGACATAAGAGGGTACAAACTTATCCTGGCTCATTGTTCGGAGAAGAATGTTGGTCTTTCTTCCAGAAATGTTGAGTTTCCCCATCAGATCCTCTGTGCAGAAGCTCGCTGAGCTACCAGGATCAAGAAAGGCATAGGTCTGAACAATCTTACTTCCCTTTGAACTTTTAACCTGTACAGGTACAATCGATAAACACTCTATGCAACTTTGTGCGTGTCTGTCTCCAGCATGCTTATCTTGAAGGGATACCGGTGTACTACTCACAGGTGTTTGCTTCAATTGTTTTGATTCCAATCCCTTGATGTGTAACACGCTTGGATGCTGTTTGTTGCATATGGTGCATTTAATGTGCTTTGTGCAGTCTTTACTCATATGTCCACCTTTGGTTAGACATCTAAAACAGATTCCATTCTGCTTTACGAAGTTTATCTTTTCTCTGTGTGGCTGCTTTTCAAACTGCAAGCATGACATCAACTCATGTCTATTGAAACAGTAGAGACATAATGCTGGCTGTGAATCCCTAGATTCAGTTTGTGGTGAGCTCACATGTACATTGGTAGCAAAAATGTCTTTGGATTTAGGTTTTACTAAGACCTTTTGCTTTCCTTTACTTTGGGTTGAGTCTTGAATATCACCAAATATTGGATCTGAAACAATGTTAGCTTGTTTTTCAATAAATCTAACAAGATCTACCATTTTCACCTTGTTGTTACTTCTTTGCTCTTGTAACTCAAATGCTCTTGTACGCCACCTCTCTCTGAGCTTGTATGGGAGCTTGAGAGCAATAGTCCTCATATTGGAGACTGTGTCCAGTTCTTCCATGAACTCCAAGTCTTCCATACCATTGCAGCAGCTTCTGAGAAACAATGCGAAAGCCTGTAAAGCTTTTGGGTCTTCTGATTTGATTGAAGGCCAAGAGAGTGCCTTCTCAATATAAGCGCATGAAATCCTATATGCATTTCCAAAGTGTTCTTTCAACAGTTGCTTTGCTTTTTGGTAACCCCTGTTCGCTGACATGTGTTGACAACTTCTTACCAGCTCTTGAGGTAATCCCCTTGTATATTGGATGAGAAAGTGCAGCCTGTCTGCATTATCATCAGTTTTACTTTCAATGATACGTTCAAAGGAATGAAGAAATGATCTGTACTGCAAAATATCTCCATTAAAGATTTGAATTTCTCCTCTTGGTAATGTAGAGAGAAGTTGTTGTCTCACAAGCAGGTCTGTCAAGTTGTTTTGCCTTTGAAGGATTCTAGAAAGATCAGCCTCTTGAATGACATTAGATGGAGGTGATTCTCGATTTTCTTGAGATCTTGATTGTGTGCTCTGGGAGATTCGTGCTGAGGTTTTAGAATCAGCATTCATGGTGGTGTGTTGCCGTAACTCATTACGGTTCTGGGAATATCCTGCAGTCATTCTTGTTGCTGTGGGGAGTTGTACATGAACAGTCTCCTTTGGGCACACATCTTGTGCGTATGTTGCACCGGATGGAATTTTATTCAACATCTCCTCACAATAATCATTCATGACATCTTTTATGACAGCATTTTCATTTGTCAGAGAAGTTTCAGCATTTTTGAGATATTCAATCTTTGCTGTATTGGCTGCAATTTCTGATTGAACTTCCCACATCTCTTTCATTTTTCGAAGTTCTTCCTCTTTCTTTTCTAGAGCATGCTTTTGCTGCAGTGCATTAGCTTTGGCAAGTAAAGCTGCCCTTTCTGCCTCTGCACAGACACGCGCTGAAGCAGACGTTGACACACTGGATCCGGTTGAATTTGATCTCCTAGATCTGCCAGATCTACTGCTGCGCACAGAAGAAACCACTGAGATGTTATCGTCTTCATTTAGTTGGTCAGTAACTTCTACAACAGGAGAAGCTTGAGAGTCAGGGTTTTGAACAGTAGAAATCCACTTCTCTACAGTAGAAACAAATACATCAACTTGCTTCATTCTTGGCTCATACCAGCTTTTCAAGTCTTCAACTTTATCCTCACAACTTAACATTTGCACATATGAGTCTTGAAGAGAATTGAATTCAAGCATTTCATTGAACTTCAACATGTTTCCTTTTACTTCTTCCAGATATTCAGCATCATTCATTAAGGAATTAACAATGTTCATTCGCCTTGTAAGATGTGCCATCTTGCCTGATCTTGAGGCTTTCAAACGAACAGCAACCTCACTCAAGTCCCTTTGAGCTGAGCTTGGTGTTTGTTCCAGATCAAACTCTTCCATCTTCTTGGACAAGATACAAGACAATACCTTCCAATGATTCAAATTTCTTCAATTTTTTCTTTAAAATGGCACAGAGCAAGACACTTGATTTCTTTCTTTCATGAAATGAGTTAACTGTTTGCAGCATCACACTTGAAAATCTTCCCAATAACATTCAAATTTAACTCAGCACCAGCTTGCCACAGTTCATTGTTTCCATAAGCACATACCTCTTTAAGACGTTTTCTTTGTTCTTTGTTTCCAATGCCATGCGGTCTCAAACAGTTCTTCTCTGCAAATCCAGATGAATCCTCAGTAGCTCAAACATATTCCATTCTCAAAGCGTAGTCTTTTGACATTTTGTAGTGGTAAAAAACAAGTTTTGAACTGTCCTGTATTCAAACCCCATTTCTGTCCACTGTGGGAGGTGTAAGGTGCAAGTTTCTGACGCGTGCAAGGTACCAAGGAAGTCCGTTGAGGTTTCAAATCAAACTGAAGTTTATTAAGTCAAAAACAAAGATGAAAAATAACATAAAGCAAACAAGCAACTTGAGCATGTGTTGGCTTCCATGTGCACGGTCAAAAGACTGTATGCTCTTGTACCAGCGCCCCCTTCCTGTCGGGGGTGTCCTTTCCTTTTATCCTCTTTTTCCCCTCCCACCTATAGAGGGCACACACTCAGAGATATAAACAATATTAAATCAAAATGATATTTAAATTATCACAAAAAATTAAATGAAATAGGATGGTACATATGGCTCCTACACATTTATTTAGACATTTGAATCATGTAAGGGACATAGCCTGAAACTTCGAGTACACATTATAATATAAAGACTTTAAGTCCTCTTAATGCACGTCAAACTAGAACACACTCAAACACAAACACACATACACAAAAACTGATAAAACAAATACATTTTTAGGACCTTTATAAAAACCTCTACATAATCAGGGGGGAAATTGGTTTTCAAACAAGAGACCTGGTAAAAGACCTGGTAGTAAAATAATATTTTTCAAACTATTTAAAACTGGTATGGTATGATAGTCTTTCCAAAGTCTTCTGATTATCAGGTTTGTGTGTGTGTGCGTGCATACATACATGTGTGTGTGTGTGTGTGTGTGTTAAAAGATATATAAAAATGTAAAACATTATCCATGAGTTACAGAGGATCTTTGTTCTTTGTGAGTTGGCGTGGGTTTTATCATTTAGCCGCTCATTATCAGTTCCTGTTGCGTTAGATTCAGTTGTTCCATTCTTGTTTTTTGTTTCTGAGTTCTGTGTAAATAAAAACTTGGTTGCAACCTTTATTCCAACCAACTGTGACACCATACTTCAATTACTGCAACATTTTCTAACAAATTAGTTCATGTTTCACAGATTTCACCAGAATAAAAACCTGAAAATGAGAGAATATTTTGCGAGGAAACTTCAACAAAAGGACGACAATTTACTGACTTCAGCATGTCATTTTCAGAACAGATCTGGAATCTCTAAAAGGTTTTAACTTTATTGACATTTTAAAGGCAACCCACTCATAATGTGATTCATAACAAGTGTCACCTAATTTCTCCTGTCACAACGCCATCATGTTATTTCCCTCCATTATATATAATAACTGTTGTCATCACACCGGTTGATATAATTATTGAAATGTGTGAAATTCACCTGGCCAGCTCAGAAAGGTGAAATCTTTGATAAAGCCAATAAAACCCCAAATTAAACGTTGGGAAATGCTGGGAAATGCTGTAAACTGCAATAAAAAAAATAATTAAAAATTCAGTTTCAAATTTACTTAGTTGACAAAAGTACAAAGAAAAGATTTAGCTTTGTCTTGTTTCCCAGGACAAATATGAAAATATGCACTTATGGTTTTGAAGGGTCCGCTGCAATATATATCATTTTGATGTACTGATATAATGATTATTTATAATCAAGTTATTACATTTATAATTTAAGTTTTTGAATGATTTATGACTTTTGAATGACTTGAAATTTATGAACACTTCAGTCTGTTGCATATGTAACCAACTAATCTTAGTATTAATCAACTAGTTTAGAGAATTTACTTTACTTTTCTATATTCAAACACTAGAGAATGAGATGAATATTGTCTGAAACTCTCACTGAGAGAGAGAACATGTTATCAGTATGTTTTGGGGAAAGATTCTTATTTAGAGCCAGAGATTGACCAACTTCAACCTTGAAGAAGCTGTGCATCTGTATGTGTGATAGTATTCGCTGTCACAGATCTGTATGGATGAGGTGAACAACAGGCACTGAATGGAGACATGGACTTGTTTCTCTTGACAAGTTGACACCTAGGAACGCAGGTCTGAAAACCGGAAGGTTACTTGGTGCCTGAACCAGAGGTCCTTGTTTTCAGCCAGGAGATATATATAGATAGATATGTTATAAATTATCCATTTCTTAACCAAATAGAATCATTCAACCTGAAGCAATGATGTGGTGTAAATTCTAATGGCTATAACATCACGATTACATGAAAAGTGCTTTTACTGTTATAAAAACACTGATTTGTGAGCATTAGTGAGTCTTGAGGTGTCAGAATAAACTGGAAACACGTGATTATTGTCATGTGGTGAATTTCAGCCTATTGTGAAACTGCCATGTCGTCATCAAAGCTTGTGCTGGAGAAACTGTACAAGTGTCCTGGCATTTCATCCTATCCATCAGATTTTTTCATCCTACCCATCAGATTGATCATTTCTTTAATGTTTATTTAAAAATATATTTGCATTGTGTTAAGGGTAGGATTAGGGTAGGGGTAGGTATGGATGTCAGTAAAGCCTCAAACCACATTAATATGAGGCTGGTAGCACAATCTGATAAGTAATATTTTTTGTTGTCAAATTGTGCGACCTACTGTTTTAAATGAGAGGTAGCAAAATCTGATAAGGTAAACATGATGACTGGAAGAACACATATTTTATAGAAATACTTATTATTGGTCGGGATTCTAATGCTGTTCCAGATGAATCCAGGATAGATACCCTACTCCTTTCAACACGTTTTCCTATAACCTCCTGATCAATAATATTTCCTAGTTTCTTGATCTACCGGTAATTGATATTTGGCTTGTGAGCAATCCACATAAAAACAATTTACACGGGGGTCCTTTCCAGGCTACATTCAGTGATCTAAATTGGATTTTTGGTTGATAACTAGTAATCTTCTTTCCTTCTCTTTTGACTGTAATATTTCTCCTTCAGTTGTAACTGATCACAGTGCCATATTGCGTACTATTGAGTCTAATGGTGTCTCAGTGTCCCCAGAACTCATTGGAATTTAACAATGATATGTTAAAATGGGAATCTTTTTTGTAATTCGGCTTTGTTATTGATTAACAATGTTAAGGCCATGTCTGAATTAACTTCAATTGGCAAATGGGAACGGGGATGGCTTAATGCATTATTAAAGATTGGCAATTAAGAAAGGGAAAAGAATTGTAAACGCTAGAAAATTAAGGCAGATAACAATTTTATCAATACTTAATTATATTGGTTATAAAGAAATCCTTAGTGAGAGAGTACAAAAAGAATTAATTTTCTTCAAACAGAACTGGATGGTCTTTATACTGAAAAGGCTAAATGAGCTTTTATTTGATCCAGAGCCAAGTGGATTGAGGAGAGGTGAAACAATTCTTCAAATTTCTTTAATTTAGAAAAACACAAACAAACTTTAAAGACAATTAATAAACGTGTCATTAATAATTGTATAAGTGAAGAGAAAACACTTATTGACGATTACATCTATTCCGTTTATACTGATTTTATATTGATCAAAATTTACAGAGAGAGATTGTAATTTTTTTCCCTCCCTTAAAGATAAAGTTCTGATTATAGACTCTGAATTTCAGAATATGATGGAAGTTCCACACACACACACACACACATTTTTTTTATTTGAGCCCCTGCCCCCGAGGAACTCTCTGCATGTCCCTGCCTATCAACCTAACAGGAAAAAGGGCCTTACTGGGTCAAACTGACAGTTGGAAATGAACTGAATAATTAGAGAGCAAAGAAGTCACTCACTCAGATATCTCCATTTTTAAAACTTGATGAACTTGGAATTACTTACTTTTTACTGAAGTGCTTTTTAAAGAGTAGTCAGCTCAGTTAAACATCTGTGACCATCACAAATCCCGCTGTTGTCACATTCATGTTTTGTTCAGTTCTGTTGTTTCATTATCTTGTGCTGTGTGTTTTCACCCTTTTTCTGAGTTCTATTTCTTTCATTAGTTATCGTCATGGTTACAGATTTCCGTCTCTCCTGTTTCCTGTTCTGGTAATGATCAAACATCATTAAACAGTTAGTTCACACAAAAACAAAGATTTAGTCATTAATTCACTCTATTTTTGTTCCAAACTCATAAGACTTTTGTTCATCTTCTGAACACAAATGAAGATCTTTTTGATGAAATCTGAGAGCTTTCTGTTCCTCCATTGGCAGCAACACAACTGAAATATTTGTTTCAAAAAGTTCATAAAGGAATAAACTAATCTAATAATATGAATTGAATGGCTTAGTCAAAAATATTCTGAAGAGACATGATCACTTTATATGAAGAACAAATCTCACAGGAAGGGCTTTCAGGTTTACATAGTGCGGGGAGGTCTCCAAAGAATGTCAACTGATCACTGGGAGTCCTCAGGGTTCAGTTCTTGGACCCCTCTTCTCCATGTACACCAAATCATTGCCCCCCCATCATACAGGGACACGGTTTCTCATATCACTGCTGTGCCAATGACAAACAGCTCTACCTATCATTTCAACCCACAGTAGCTGAGTGATTCACAAGCTCTCCAGCGGACATCTTAGCATGGATAAAAAAGCATCATCTGCAGCTCAACCTGGCAAAGACGTAGCTTCTTGTCTTTCCTGCCAATCCGAATCTACACAACGACTTCACCGTCCAGATTGACTCCACACTTCTTGATTACCCCATCAAGGTAATCTTGGAATAATCTTTGAGGACCAGTTGACCTTCAAAGATCACATAGCAAAGACAGCTCTGTCATGCAGGTTTCCACTTCACAACATCAGGAGAATCAGGCCATTCCTAACGGAGCAAGCAACGCAACTTCTTACGTTAATCATTTCCAGACTTGAATATTGCAATGCTCTTCTGGCCAGATTTCGTTCAAGTTCAATCAAACCCCTGCAACTGATCCAGAATGCCACAGCTCGTCTGGTTTTCAATGAACCCAAAAGAGCCCACCTCACACCTCTCTTATCTCTCTGCATTGGTTTCCACTTGCAGCTAGCATCAAATTCAAAGCACTGACTCTTGCTTACAGAACTAACACAGGCTCAGCACCCTAATGCTTCCACTCATTACTACAAATCTACCAGAAACCTTTCATCGATCAATGAGTGACGACTCATGGTACCATCATACAGAGGCACAAAATCAATTTAGAACATTTTTGTTCACAGTTCCTTGTTCACAGCTCCTTGCCTTCATCTATACTCAAAATACAGCTGAAAACTCATCTCTTCCATGAGCACCTAACATGACACACACAGACAAAAAAAAACTTCCTTTTGCATTCACCATCTTTTAGTCCCTCTATTCTCCAGTCCAGACTTCAAGCAATGTTCTAAACTTTGTATTGTGAGCACTCTTGTGTACTTTTGCATCTTCAGGAAGAATCGCTTTCTGTATTCCTCAAGTTGTAAGTCGCTTTGTAAAAAAGTGTCTGCTAAATTAATAAATGTAAATTAACAGATTGAATTTAGGCTTTTATTCACATAAACATTCACCAACTCACACATCATAACTGAAACCAAGTTAACATTTTACATTTACGCATTTTGCAGACGCTTTTATCCAAAGCAACTTACATTGCACTCAAGGAACACATTCTAATCAGTTCTTGCTTTCCCTGGGAAACGAACCCATGACATTGACAATGCAAGTGCCACGCTCTACTGTTTGAACTACAGGAAAGACCAATCCTTTAAGCCCTTATAAGCTGAGAACTTTGTTAAATGTGGCTGTTTAAGTAAAAATTGGTCATCATATTAAGTAAATATTTGTCACGTATGTCAGGATCCTGCCCTGACGGTCTTGTCTATTTTGTCTTTGTTTAAAGTTTGCCAGTTTGTTTTGTGCTTGAGCACATGCCTTTGTCTTTGTTCATGTTTGCCATGTGGTCCTCTTGTCCCATCTCCTCATTTCCAGTGACCTTGTCTAGTCCTCGTTTGCTTGAGTGTTCATCTGTCCCTCCTTTCCCTCTTGTCCTTGCTGGTTTATTTTGTGTACTTCATGGTATGGTATTGTATACTGCCTGCCTCCTCTCAACTGGTCCAACAACATCCGTGCCTATTCTCTCAAATGGCACATCAATTACAGGCAAAGGGATTAGTGGTGCATATGCAGAAGTTCGACCAGTTGTAAGTTGGCATTCAGGGCATGTCTGGCAATACTCTTAAATGTCTGTGTACATTCTGGGCCAATAAAGTCTTTTAGAGAGTCTCAAACATGTCTTTGCAAACCCTAAATGACCTGACCATGGAATGAAATGATCTAACTGTAGCACCTCACTTCTCTGTAATTTAGGTTCAACAAGCTGCAGATCTCTCTCCTTGGTCTGTTACAAGAGTTCATGATTCAACACAAAATAATCATCCAGTAAAACATCCCTGTCACCCTTCCTAACTTGCTCAAAACATGTGGCTGGGGTTGGGTCTTCCCTCTGTAGCTGGGCTAAGCCATTTGGAATCTCAATGTCTGATTCACACAATTCAGGTTCAACAATATCCTCGATAACATTTTCTGCAGTATCAATCAAGCCTGCTACCCAATCTCTACGCTGCTGTAATCTACTGTCCCCTGTTGGTCCTGGTTCAGCTTCAAAATCAGCAAAGTAAAAAGGTGAAGTATGCAAGGCATCATCTGCACTGCTTGCTTTGACTGAGTCCTTGTCACCACCCCACACCATTCTGTGTCCTGAAGTAACTCAGCCAACACGGCATATCTGTGCCATGCAGGATGGGATAAGGAAGAGTCTCAGCAATTCCAACCTTCATCAAATAAGACTGATTCAAGATTTCAATATACACTTCTGCAACATGTAATGGAGTGTTGTCACCATGCACACAACAAACAGTAACAGTTTCTGTGTCACTTCAATCTTGTCTGGACACATATCTGCTCTGCACTAGAGTATACATACAGCTAGTACCAACCAAGGCTAAAACTGGTCTACCATTTAACAAGACAGACCTAACCGGTGGGGAGTTGTATTTCCTCAGGGATGGCTTAACTGAATGGGGAACATAACAAAGGCCTGCTGTTTTGGGTTTCTTTAGGGGGCACAGAGGTCTAGGATGGCCTAGTTGACCACAATGAAAACAGACTACATCCTCTTAAGTTACACCCTGTGATACTGCCTGAGAAGTAGTGGCTCCACTTTGTGCAAATTTTAGGACCTTAGCTTGAGAGTTTGAACAGTCCCCAGACCCCTCAGACTTACCTCTGGACAAAGGGAGGAGGGTTCCTGCATAGCAAAAGTTTCCTGCTCTTACGTGCTGTAATGTATGCCTCCACCAGTCTAGTAGCCGCAGCAGCTGTCATTGGATCACGTTCCTTGACTCATGTTCTCACGTCTGGGAACAAGACTCGTAGAAACTGCTCCCAAATGGATACGGTCCATGTCAATTTGCATCTGCGTGATGTGATGACTGAGCACTTTAAAATGTTGATGGTGGCAAAATGGTGGCATTTACTATGCCCAGGTTTATAAGTATTCAAATAATATCCATCAATGGTCCACACTCCAGTCCAGTAGGTGGCAGGAATGCACCTATCGTTTGTTTGCCAACCGCCATAAAAAGCTAGAAGAAGAAGTATTCAAGTTTGTGCAAAACCAATAATATGTGATGTTATAATGTGAAGTGCATGCAAAAATGTTCAAAGTCCAATGCCATTAAGAGTCTCTTTCAAAAACAAGTAGTCACAGCCTCATTGTGACAGTATTGTTTGCTTACCAGAATCTGTTTGCAATCTAATATCTTGTCTAGTTGTGAATATTATCCAGTTTCTTGTTCTAGTTTTTTATTGTTATTCTGATGTTTTCTCAAATCTTATTCTAGTTAGTTTTTGGCCTTTGTGCATCCCAGTTTTGTTTTGTTCTTTTCTCTTTTGAGCATTAAGCTAATTTCTTGTTTTCATGTTTTCATTAGTTGCGGTTTTATCTTGTTTCATTTAATCATCTCCCTTGTCTTGCTTTGTTGTCTGTCTTGTTCATTGTGAGTTTTGTCTGTTCCTGCCCCGCTCCCTGAGATTTCCTGGCCACTACCTGGCAGCAAGACTGGTTCCCTTGTCTGAGATCTATTAGAAGTTTGGGTCTGGTGCACTCCTGCTTAGACTCTCCTTTGGTGCTGTCCCTACAGTACTTCTTAGCCTGTTATCTCCCAGGACAGTGGTCATCTTCCCTTGCCTGTCTCTGAGTCACCTGATTGTTGAACCTTTACACCTCACCTCCCCTGTTGTGCCTTGAATTCAGATGTGTCAATAAAACCCCATCACTTATCATTCTGCTTTTGGGCCCTCTCTCTCGTAGATCCCTGACAGTATTTTGTTCTTGTTGGACTTTCAACCGCTTTATTGGCTAATTGACAGAACAGAATCTGACTATTTATAACAGCCAAACGAATATGGCAGTTAACGGATAAAAGAAAAACTATTTTTATTGGTGTCATTTCAAATCAAGTGTGTAAATTTGAAAACATAATGAAATGTCATAGTACTCATTATTTGCTGAGAGTGTGAGCTAGTCTGTATTTTATTACTCCAAAAACTGTAATAATAATGAAACATTAATAATAAATCTAAATATCAGTAAGGCTGGCTATGTAGAGCACTCTTCATACTAATTATCTTTATTTCAGTATTATTTTGATTTAGTTTGCTATATTTAAAATGAGCCAAAAAAGATGAAAATGGTGTTGGCTCACCTTATGTTTTCATTCTGGAATGTGCTTGGAATACAACGCTTGTTTACTTTTAAGTGAATACCTTTATTTGATCATTTATAGATTCAAGTCCCCCCCCCCCCCCCCTGCAGAACCATGTCAGGACATAAATAATAATGTAAAAAATTTGTTTTCTGTGAATGTGAAATCCAAATGATTTCTTAACTTTAAATTTAGCTACAGGCCGTCTGATGTCGTCTTGCCACGCATTTAGAATAAAACTGGAAAAGTATAGCCTACATAACACAGAAATAGCATTGAATATGTTTTGTCCCAGTGCCCAGAAACAAACAACAACTGAAGACATCCCTCAAAGAAAGAGGACAAGTGCTCTGTCAACATGAGCTTGGAGGTAATCAATCTGGCAGAGTGATCTGTGAAGCAACCATTATCTGTTTGCTCCGTGTTGTGCTTGGACTGATTAAAGTTTTGAGTAAAATAATGATGTTTTCAATGCGCCCTGTGGCTCTGGATGAAATGATCTCTATCACTGTTTTCTCTCTCCCTCTGTTTGCCTTTGTTGATTTATGTGCACCTCTCAACAGAATACACACACACACATAAACATCTAACCATACACACAATCACTTTTCAGTAGATTTTTATTGCACGTTTATTTATGAGAATATTTATAATTTGTCTCTTTGTGAAACTCTTATTGAAACTGTTTACATTTAACTCTTATTATCATTTCCCCTCAACAAAAATGTTATGGTGAGTGATTCCCATAGATGTTTGAGTTGGTATTTAAAAGACTATTTGTGTCAAAGGAGTCTGTGCAAAACTATTCATAGAGGAATGGCTCTATTGAAAATACTATTCGTTTAATGGGCTGTATGTCTCAATGCTTAATCAGAAGGAAAATAAAGTAGAGTTTTTTATCAAAGAGTGCAAGAGTGTGTGCTAACTTTCCTTGCACCACGCACCAAGTGACTGCACATTTGGATGCGTAGTTTGTGGTTGTCACAGAGTCAGCCACATCCTCAGGGCCAGATCTTTACACTCCACCCACTCTTTTTCAATCACAAGAGTTGTGATCTGCAGTAGCTGCACTCATTCATCACCATGCACTTTACTAGCTTACTATTGTCTGGTCTCCTTACCAAGCGATCCCAAGTCTTCTAGTCCTCTGTTCTTCAGCTACCACCATAATCTGTAATCAGATAATAACTATAATTTGTCTTCCAGCATCACAGCATTCATTCCAACTCAAGTCACTCACCTGCTAACATCGCTTGTTAACCACCTCTATGTGAATGGACCTTTTGTTTGGATATTCCCTATGTGCTGCATTCTCCTCTATCATGAAGGTAGTATTGTCAAAACCTTTGTTATACTTTGTTATATATATTTTAAGAATATTAAACATCTCATTCCCATTATAAATGACTTGTTCTGTATGTCCAGTTAAGAACACTGCATGTAACTTGCCAAAAACATATTTTAGAGTGGCTGAACAAAAACATGCACACATTACATGAAAGCACATTTATGCTACCATTTTCTCTCAATTGATGGATAGCAATTATAATATCTCCGAAAGAGCACACTGCATCCTGGAAGGCAGAGTGAAAAAAACACTGCTTAAAAAGATTAAGGCAATATTATCGCAGTATAACACCAAGTCAATTTAACTTCAGGGATATCAATCTGCCCAAATGTGAAGCATAAGTGATTGGGAATCAGTTTTACCTGCTTTGGTGCAAATGAAAGTGACAACAGGTGCACTGGAAAGAAACATTTCGTCTTGTTTTTAGCCGTTGAGGAAAATGTCAATATATTTGTCATTCAAGACTAATCTTTAGCGCCAAGGACCCCACCGCCTTCTATCTTACCATCAACTGATCAGTGTTCAAATATACTGGGAAATCACTGAACTTCACGTTATCCTACTAGAGTGAAAATAGAGTGATTACTGATTGTTTTTTTTTCCATTTTTTTCCATTTCCATTTTCCACTGATCATCCATTTTTAAAGCTGCTACATAGAAACAACTTTCCCTTTAGATATTTCTCTTTCAAATAGAGTGAAGTTAAAGTTAGCAGTTTCCTGAAAAAATAATACTCAAGTACAGATACTCGAAGTGTACTTGAGTACAGTAGACAAGTAAATGTACTTGGTTACTGTCCACCTCTGGTCATATGCTACCATGTCGGATGGAGCATCACTGACTGACTGACAGCATGCATTCCAACACCAATAACAAAACAATGCTTTGACAAAAAGGACATTTTGATACTTAGGTACTTTTAAAAGCAAGTGCTTCTGCACTTTTAATCAAGTAAACATCTGTCTGTAGTTTTACTTGCGTAGAAGTCAGAGTAATATTTAACCAGTATATTTTCACTGAGGTAATGGAGTTACTCTGATGTACAGATAGTAGTATGGTAGTTATATTGCAATGAAGTGAACATGGTTTACTAATGCACATTTGTTATCCTATCCAATGTGCAGTGGTAACTTATGAATATGAGCTCCGCGCTCCCCTTCCTGGCCACCAGAGGGAGCTCACACACATAAACTGACACTGCACTACGCACTACATTTCCCATCATGCAGTACATTGGACTGATCACACACACCAGCTGAACTCCATCATGAGTGTTTGTCACACCAGCTGTCATCTATCACATGAACTATAAAAGACTCCTTCACCCACAGCTCTGGGTGAAGTCTTGATTAGCCCTGGTTGTCAGTTCTGAGCGTTTATATTCCCTGTCTGTTTGCCTGTTACCAGTTCTGCATGTTTACCCGTTTTTGATCCTGTTCTGCCTGCCCTGACCTTTGCCTGGAATACTGTTTATGTATGATCTCTCTGTTTGCCCTGACCATTCTGCCTGTACGACTACTCTTATTAAAGACACAGCAATTGGATCCCTGCCTGTGAGTCACCCTTTCTTACATAACTACACACAGACCAGGTATACATTTTCTGTATATGTTGTCCACATTTGTTTCTGTCTATAGTCCTGTACAAATTACTTCTATACTGTCTGCACTGTATGCTCAATTATAGTTTCTTTAAGAAACTGTATATATTTTCCCCCCATTTACATGATGTGCTAATGTAATTTAATGTACTTTTTTTCTTCTCTTTGCAGAATAATATTCTTGAAAAGGCAGTCATTGGTCCACACTTGGAAAGAAGGAATCACTGCACTTTATTTGTAAATTGTCTAATTTTAGTTATGAATAAATATTATTGAACTAAAATTAAAACATAGAAAGATTGTTTTACTCATATAAATGTTATGTGTTAATACTAACAATTAAACCAAGCTGAGAATCCATGAGAGTCAAGGGATAAATGTGTATATATATATGTACATACCAGTGAAAACTTTATAGATGGAGAGAAATTTTGAGAAAAATTAAAGGGGAAAACATTTTTGTGGGGTGTGCTTGAGAGAATGTGGTGGTGATGAAGACGGTGAGCTCTATCATTTTTGGCTGTCAACTGGATTAAAGAGAGAACAACTCTATTGACAGCACCATAATCTTCCATTTAATAATGTTTACTTGTCCACTTTAAAATTTGTGCGGTTATGAACGCTTTCCCCCATTCCATCATGTGATCTTTAAGTGTCATTACTTCACAGACCTCTCACACCATTATCTGTAAGGGAACCCAATCAAATATAGCTGTGCATTGTGTGTGTGTGTAATAAATACATTCTTTATTATGTGTGAATCACATTAAAAAAAAATCTTAGTAATATTATACATTTCTTTACTCTTCTCTGTATGTCCAAACTATCTCGCTCTCTATTACTGGAGAAGTGAACTCTTTCAAATGCATTCAATTTCCTCATACCACAGATGGACAAAGCAAAGTATTACTATGTGTGCAAACCTAGTGTAAATCTACCATGTTCACTTCAGTGGGCACACAAAGTAACGACCACACTTAAATACCATACATCAGTGATTTCAAGATGACTTCAAATTATTTAAATAAGACAGTCACCCTCTCAACAACATTTTCTTTTTAAACCTGTTAATGTGAGGTAGCCTAATTTTTTAAAGTGCTGAAAAATTGATTGTGTAAACGTATCAAATCTTAACTCCATGAGCATACATCTTTCTAGATATGCCAATATCACATGTTTTATGAGTTCGAAATTGTGAGTGAAAAAAGTAATGCGACATTTGAATATTGTTGTGGCCAGTGAGTCAAAAAGGTTGAAAACCAGTGCTATAAATTATCATTCAAAGACAATAATTGGCATAGCAATCACCATAGCAACACTTTAACATCTACGTAAATTTGACGTAAATTAGACAAGGTTGTTTTTAGTACACTGTATTATTAGCAATCACAGATATGTGACCGTCCAGCAGTGAGTAACCTTACCAGCTTTAGAAGCAGCTGTTTTAATTGCGTTAATTGAGACAGCACAGGGCTGGTGGAAGAAACTTCCAACAGTGTCATTGTGAGAGATAAGAAAAAGGTGCTGCAAGTGATTTCTGATAAACGCTGTTGAAAGTCAGCAGGGGGCTTACACACTCATGATAGGGGAGGGGAGAGAGAAAGAGAAACAGAGAGAGAGAGAGTGAGAGAGCAAGAGGGAGATTTGAAGAAAGACTGTAGAAAGAGAGAAGGCTGAGAGACATTACAAAAGAGAAAAGGTCAGAGGAATGTCAGTGGAAAAAGAAGGGTAACGATCAGACTAGAGCTTTAGGACCCACATTAATATTAGAAAAGCTTCCCATCCCTGGAGAGACCTAAGTGGGAATGCCTGAAAATGGATGCCGAGGTTATTATTACTACTCTATATTTGAGTGACATTGGTTTTCTCATTAAAATGAGTTTCCTTTAGGTCCACTACCAAGAAAAGATTATTTTTAGTTGCCAATCTATAATATAATTTATATTTATTTTCATTAATATTTAATAAATTGAAAATAAATATGAAAATAAATGTAAAAAATACAATTTTAAAACAAATATTCTTGTACTTTAGATGGCAAATGGATTCTGCAATCCTATTACAGTATTTTTCACAAATAAAGTAATTGTAAACATTGTAAAAGGGTAAGTTAGTGCACACTTCTCACTGGTAATCACATTTTTTTTTTAAAGACAAGGTAAAACTAATTTTACATATAGCACACCTCATCCAAACTGGCTCTGTACTCATTGTTTGATCATCTATTTGTGAACTTACTGCAAAAAAATCTATAATGACAAGTGACATTTACACAATCCGTTTTCATTGTCACATGCACAGGAACTAAAGGTGCAGTAAGTGATTTCTGAGAAACACTATTGATATTTAAAATCAACCCAAACAAACACACCCCTCCCTTCATTTCTCTACCTCCAAAATGCACAAATACACAATGCAAGAGTGGATATCTCTTTATCAATGCTAAAGTAAAGCTAAATAATGCTTAAATGGTCCGTTTACTATAGCTAACATTACAACAAAATCATAGATTGGTTCTGTGAAACATAGCAAAACAGAGGTTTTAGTTAGGTTTTAAATTCCAGTTGGATTTCTGGAGTTAACTGAAGGAAAACTCGTCTGTGGTTTATGAGGAGAGGACACAGGACACTGAGATTTTAAGTGGCGAGCCAATCCAGATTGTGTCTTTAATCTTCATTTCGATTTTGTTAATTTGCAGAGGGATCTGATGCATGCACTGGAAAATTGGTAAACACACTGCTTAGTGGTAGGAGGGAGTATCTGATCTATTTTGTATGGTTGCCAAGAGCGCTCAACAGAAGAAAACACATGCAAACAGAACAAAAAACACAGGAAAAAAAAAACCATCTTAATCAGTTTGACAGCAAATGTGCTGCAAAAGTTTACAATGCAACCAAATATGCCAGCAGCCATATCACGCTGTAGCCCAAGAAAGTTTTCCCACTGAAGCTAAGCGGGGTTGAGCCTTAAAACCAGGTTGGTGCTGGAAATGTTAGTGAGGCCATCAGAAGGTGCTCGCCCTGTGGCCTGTGTGGGTCCTAATGCCCCAGTATAGTGATGGGGACACTATTCTGTAACAAGTACTGTACTTCAGATGAGACTTTAAACCGAGGTCCTGACTCTCTGTGATCATTAAAAATCTCATAATCACTTCTCGTAAAGTGTAGGGGTGTAACATCAATTCGTCAATATTATTAATTGACCTGCTCTTCTAGAGCTGCTGTATAGCCAAAGCAAACACATTGCTACCAAATACAAAAACACACTGCAAAAGTTCACAACGCAACCAAATACTGAAACACGCTGCAAATACTCACAGTGCAACCTGTAGGGGAATTACAGTTAAGACCAGAGGACCAGATATGTTGAATGAAGACCAGGAGTCAGGAGTGTAGTCAACTGAAGAAAGTTTAGTGAAGAATAGGTTGTAGTTTCATCATGCAGAAGCCAGCTTCAAGTCTCACAAGGAGTTCGTAGGCTGCTCTGCTTACATTTCATCGTTACATCAATTATACCTTTTTCTAAGGTCACCATACGTCATTACTTAAAAAAACTTTAATGATTCTGATTGGCTAAGAAAGTAGGCAGAAATTATTAATCTTCCACACAAAGACATAACATCAGTAGCACATCTCCATCCATCGAACTGCTGATGTTTAGACTCCCCGATGATCACGAGGCGCCTGTAAGTCTCCATCGAAAATCTACTCGTCCCGCACCCATCTGTGGACCTGCACAGAAAGATTAACGCACACACACAAATACACAGTCTCTAAAGTTGAAGTTGGTGCTATCAACCGGAGATGTCCAAAAACATTCTGATAACTCGTTCTTTTCTGAGAAAAACACAGACAATATACATACTACATAAACTAACATTTCTAAAATGAAGGACCGTCACGTATTCCATGGGTCGTAATGACCTCTGGGACCCTTGGATAGGCAAATAGAATACGGACATCAGAAGAATATTAGAGCAATTACACAATAATATGGTTGTTTATAAATGAAAATCATTTAAAATCATTTAATAATAAAAATAAGTATTCAAAATATTGGTTATTGATTTAAGACTGAGGTTATAGTCATTCATGTAAATTATTCTAAGAGAAATAAGAGAGGGAAAAGAAAATGAAAAGAATATATATATATATATAATGTAAATAGAAGAGACAAGAGATTTTGATTATCTGTCTTCAGTCCCCTGTTTTAGACCAATGTGGGGTCCAATACCACCACGTCTGGTCTATCCAGTGAGGTCGCTACGGAAAGCTGGAGTGGTGACGCATGCTTCCCTGACGGGTCACAGTTGTCTCTTCACCCCATCATGGACAAGCCGGATACTAAAAATTCCGGTCCCCATGGCAGGGGCTCTCCAACCTTCCACTCACAACAGGGCATTGAGTTTCTCTCTTGTCAGTTGGTTGTTCAAACGGTTGGTCAGCTGTAACAGCCTCATCTCCTCCTCCACAGGATTAATAGTTCTGCAGGCAGATTTAAAGAAATACAAAAAACATCCCCAATCCAATACAGGCACCAAAGGCATAAAGTAGATATTCAACAATGCCCATGGCCAAGTCCTCTGAAGCCGTGACAATCTCTCCCCAGGCTTCTTCCACAAACTCTCCAATGGTTTCTGTAACATCAGTGAACATGACCCTACGCTGAACGCGACCATAAAAGCATTTACTTTCAAGTTGATCATGAAACTGTTCCATTTTGAAGATGGTTTTGTTTGCCATACTCAAAGCAAAATTATATTGATGCAAAACATCCATAAGACTAACCGAAGTATAATCATGTTTAACAAAGGATGAATTGCAAAGTTCCCATGGAATGGGCATATCCTTGACCCCTGCAATAGCTGCTGCAATATTCTTACATTTTGTAGTTTGTTCCCGGAGGGACGTTTTTAAAGAACCACTTCTAGATCTCCTTACCCAGACAGTGTTCTACGTGTATTGTCTCTTTTCTCTAACCTCGTGTATCTAGGTCATGAAAGAGAAAGAGCATTCACGAGAGGCAAATCATTATTAGTACCGTTTAGATCGAAGTTGTCCTTATCAGTCTTATCCATTCGTAGGATAAGAATTCTTATCGAATTCGTATCCATTCACAGTCTGTCGTTTCTTTCGTTCTGAACTATTGTCAACAAACTTCTGGTACAGCACGTATCTATGAACTTCATTTATTCGGGATAAACAAACACTTAGTTTTTTGCTGGTAATGGCAATTGGAATCCAGCTCAACGAGCTGAAGTTGTTCTGAAACATGTTCACTCCACTGTCGTTTAACCATTGGCCTGTTTGCATTATGAGGGTGTTCTCTGGATAATTTGGGGAGTGACCAAGCCAAAAGGTCACTGTCTCATTTCCGTCCAAACAATAACATCGATCATTAACCTTAAATTTAGTCCCTCAGTTGAATTTATGCATGGGTATTTAACGGGGTATTTAATGATGGACGATTATCAGCTATCTCATCCAATTGGTTGAAAAGGCTTGAAATTGACCTGTCCAGAGAGAAATTTAAATCCACATCAGGAAAGATAATGCAATCAATATAAGAACTATGAAAGAGATTGGAATTACTTATCGTAAAAATGCCCTTTCTCTGCTTGTCTGATACTGACATTAACCCGTGTATCACATAAACATTTATCCAAAGCTTTAAGATAATTTTGAATCCTTCAAAGGTCCAGACGGTCCCTCATATTGCAAGGGAGTATCCCAAGGAAGTCGCATGTAACGACCAGTCATTATCTCAAAGGGCCTGATCTGTGTGGTTTTGTTAGGGCTGGCTCTCATTCTTAAGATTGTTTGGATGGCAGAGTGCCATCCCTTCCCCCACTCCAACAATCTCTTTCTCAATTGTGTTTTCAAAGTACGATTTGGACGTTCGACAGAGTCACTAGACTGAGGCCTGAAAGCAATGTGGAAATGTTGTTTTATCCCCATTAATTTTGTGATGTTTTTCATGACCTTGCCTGTGAAGTGTGTGCCCTGATCTGAATCAATTTGCAATGGCAAACCCTATCTTAGAAAAACTTAATTTAACAATTTTTTGCTGTTGCATCTGCTGTGCAGTTTTTCAGTGGAAACGCCTCCACCCATCTGGAAAACAGATCAACAATCATTAGGATGTAAGGTGTATCCTCGACTAGGAGGGCGGGGATCTATAAAATCAATTTGGAGGTGTGTCCATGGCCCCTAGGGGCAAGGTGCATTTCCTAAAGGGATTTTTAGTTTTGAGGGCGAATTTACCTTTAGATAGACTAAACACATTTTGCAAAAATCAACGCAAGCAGTTCTCATCTTTGGCCACCACCATGTTTTTGAAATCATTTCATGTAATTTTTCAGGTCCCACATGTGCCAACCCATGATACTAAGACATCAACATTTACATTTTTCTGTAAAATGTAAAGTACGACTTTTTTTTGACGTACTTTACATGATATAAAGAGACATCAATTCAGTACGAGCAGAAGCAGGGCAAACATAGCGATTGTTAAATTTCCATAGTCCATCGAAACTTTCTAGTGCCCCTAACTTTGTCCATTGCTCTATCTTGTCAGCATCAGTTTCTGAATATAATTAATTTCTCTGGCATTCTCTTCTTCTCCTGGGGACAAAGAGCCATTACACTCACAAATTTCCCAGTCTGTTTTGCAGCTTCCTGTGCATCTGCGTCCGCAGCTTGATTCCCTTTTGACTTTGTCAAAATGATTTGTCCTTGGCATGTCCCTTGACTTTGATAACAGTTCCTTCTGTGGGAAGATCACAAGCTTCCATAAGTTTGATTACCTGCTGTTGATGAGAGATGGGGAGACCTGCAGTAGTTAGAAATACTCTGCGTTTCCACAAAGGTCCAAAGTCATGATTGATTCTTTTTCCTCTGCCATACTGTAGTGCACGCGTCAGCGCGACCAGTTCAGACACTTGAGCTCCTCCTCCTGAAAGAGAACCTCAGTCTACGGTCTCATCATGGTCATTAACCACAGCCCAGCCGGTGAAGCATTGTCCTTCCTCAAAGAAACTGGATCCATCCACAAACAAATTCATTGCCTCCGAAAGAGGTTCAGATTGGCTTCCCACTTTGCTCGTTTTTGATTAGAAATCGAGCCCAAGCGAGTGTTTGTTAACAATTTTAGAATTTGATGTCTGGTGTGTAATACCACCTTCTGGTGAACCACAATGTCCTCAGTAGCTTTCAAAGCCCACTCTGCACAGTTACATATCAGTAAACAAGTGTGTTGTCCTGCAATAGAAACAGGAATTAGAGCAGAGAAATAGCCTACCATCCCGTAGGAGTTTCTTCCTGAAACTCGTTGTCCCAGGGCAGCCGAATAGGCCCCTGTCCCCCACCCAGGTCCACAGATGAAATGGCTTGTCTACATTAGCATGTCTTAGTGCTAGGGAGGAAGCAAGAGTTTCTTTGATACTCACGAATGAATCCTCCATTTCCTCAGACCAGTCGATCAGTACAGGACCTGGTTTCGTCACTTCAAGGCCTCTGTGAGTGGTTTAGACAGTTCAGTGTATTCAGAAACATACTGGCAGCAATAACTGAGTAACCCCATGACTTGCCTTAGACCAGTGACAGTGTTTGGGTTTGGAAGTTCAATGATGGCTTTGAATCTGGGGTAATGCGTCTGCCATGAACCCCAACGATTTGGCCCAAATAGGTCACCTCTGGTTGTGCTAGCTGAGCTTTCTTCAAATTGATTTTGAGCCCCCCCCCCCCCTTTTGAGGGAATTCAAAACAGCCTGTACAGCAGTCAAATGTTTGTACTTTGTTGGGCTAGCAATTAAAATGTCATCCACATACTGTAAGACAACGGATCCTGATGTGAGGACCTGATGAAACAGTGTCGGAGAGTTGCAGAATCCTTGTGGCAAACGAATCCAGGTCCAGTGACGATCACTGCAGCTGAAAGCAAATTTAGCTTGGTCCTCTGGGAAAGGGCAAGTCCAAAAACCGTTAGATATATCCAGTGCAGTGAAATAAAAATGTTCAGAACCAATGTTAAGCAAAATGGTTGCAGGGTTAGCCACCAGGGGGTGCATCTTAACAGAGACGGAAATCAAAGCTGTATGGTCAATGGTTAAACGGCAACTCCCATCTGGCTTACTGACTAGCCACATGTCATAGCGATGTAGAGTTGGTGGGGGAGGAGCAAGGAATTATAATACCCCGTTTATGCAATTCCGTCACAACATTTTCAGCTCCCATTCGGGCATAATTTTTCAAAGGATATTGGCGTTTGGCTTCATGCATGGGCCTGGGTGTACTGAGGGGATGAACCTGCGCAAGACCACAATTAAATTTATCTTTTGCCCAAACTTCAGAAAATTTAGAAATAACAAACTTCCACTCAGGACGAGTTTCTGTCATACTTGCAGATTCAGCCACAGCACAACCCTTCTCATGGTGGGGACCAGAGTGAGATAAGCGAATTGTTTCATTGCAGCCAAGCACAAGCTTATCTCTTGAAAGCAAAACATCAGCTTCTAGTTCTCTCAAAATGTCAACACCAATTATTGTACCCACAGTGTTTTTGCCCACCCAAAATTCAGTCCAATATACATTTTCAGAATTAGCAAAAGTGAGGGGAAAAGGAACAGATTTATAATACAAATTTTTGCCATTTAAACCCTCTTTGTACAAAGATTCAGTGGTTGTTTCAAGATCAACATTTGTGATTGACACGTTTGCCTGTATCTATCAAAGCTATGCATTGCCGGCCTCCTAACAATGCGTGAATGAAAGGGCGAGAATCAGTGTTATCACTGGAGGCCGCTGACCCCTATTCCTTACTTATTATTTTTTTTCAATTTGTCAACATCTTTTTCTGAAAAGGTGGAAGACTTGGAGGAATCCTTTTTTAAAACAAAAATCCACAAGGTGCCCTTTTCTGTTACCTTTTGGACACTTGGTAAATGGCCCATTTGACCACAATTAAAACATAACACTTTATTCTGCGGATTTGTTTCGGCATCACCTACAACAGCAGATCCTTTACAGACAGTGGGATCGTCTTGGATTTGCAAACGACTCCAGCTTACGGAACACCAGCGCAGCAGACTTTCCCAATCTTTAAGATCTACGGCACTATTTATAAGCATATCTCTGTATTGTTTGGACAGTCCACTTGTGACAGACTCAATCACAATTGGGGAATTATAGTCTTCATGACTGTCGTTAGCAGCACAATAGTTATCATAGGCTGTGCGGAAACGCTCAGCATATTCTAATGGGCTTTCATCAGGCTTTTGTTTAACTTGCGTTACGCTGGTCCATGGAATGGATCCCCGACCCAAAAGATCTTTCACACTGGTTTTATACTCCCTATAAGCTAGACAAAACTCATTCCAAGTATATGGGACCGCATGATGAACTTGAATTCTCTGAACATCTCGTAGTTTGTTTGAGGGGACTAGACCTTCCACCAAAACCCGCACATCAGATATTCCCAAATTTTGTTGTCTAGCAACAGCTTCAATTTTATCCCATGTAATTTTATTTGGGCTGAACATTTTAAAAGGTTCCAATCCTACAAGCAAACTGTTTTTCTGAGAAGCGGAGAGTCTGGTCCACTCTCCGACTTCTCGACCTGCCTCCATTTCTGTGTTTCTCACAACATTGTCAGATTGTCTCTCTTCCATGGGAGTCAGTTCAAGATTTCTGACCCCAGGTGTTGAAATGGGTTTTGCTTGCATGATAGGAACCTCTATAGGGTCTGCATAAGGAGGAAGACCTTTGTTGTCAACAGTTTCTAACAATTTTCGCACCTCTGTATAAGGACCCTCAGTCTTGTTCTCAGTCTGTGTGGCAGCACAAAAACTGTCAACTGCTTGGACAGTCTGAGAAGAGAGAGTGGGAGCGGAGGGGGCAGATACATCAGGTAATACATCACATTTTACACCATCTGCTTTTTCATATACCATCTCAAGCCCTTTAATCAGACCACTCAGATCAGACCCTACCTCTATTCCTGTAATTTCAGTTATTTTATCACATTGGCCAATCAGGCTATACCATTTTTCAACAATTTCAGGGATTTTTCTTTCAGTCGTTAAAGGTACCCCACCCATTTTATAAATCCAAGAATAAGCACAAACAGCCAGAAATTTGAATTTCTCGGGTTCTTTCTTGGTCTGCAACCAGTCAAGTTGTTGAATCATATTCCAATCAGAATCAAAACCCTGACTAACCATTTTCTTAATCAGCTCTGCATTTTTCTTTGAAATGAGAGCTTCATAGCAAAGCTGCTTACAGCGTGTGCTCTCTTCTGTTTCATTGTTTACTTTCTCAGCCATTTTTATTGGTCACAATTGAAACCCACAAAAAGAAATGTTAGCAGGAAAATGTTTGAGGCGGTAATGCTTTAACACAAATCCTGGAAAATCCACATGAAGAAACTACAAGTATACCACAAAAACACCAAGTCACATATCCTGGTCCAAGCCAATTCAGGTCACCAAATTTTTACTCTTGCAGGAATCGTTCCAGATGCATCCCTGGCAAACAAGTTAGCCCTATATTTATTTTATATTATTTATTTTATAACTAACTAATGGTTTAGTCCCTAACTACCTGAATCACTAAATTCGGGGAACCCCTGTCTGAAGTGGAAGAGATCAAGTCCAGTTTTCCGGGAACCACGGAAACTCCACAGTGTTCCTATCCAGTGCCTTACACTTCCCTTTCCAGTCTCTTCCACTTAGACAGCCCTAACAAATTAAAACAACTTCCTACCTTGTTGTTTGTTGTTTAGCCAGGGATGTCACCGAAGAATGAATTGCCCGCGCACTCTCCACCATAAACTGTAGGGGAATTACAGTTAAGACCCGAGGACCAGATATGTTGAATGAATACCAGGAGTCAGGAGTGTAGTCAACTGAAGAAAGTTTAGTGAACAATAGGTTGTAGTTTCATCATGCAGAAGCCAGCTTCAAGTCTCACAAGGAGTTTGTAGGCCGCAATGCTTACATTTAATTGTTACATCAATTATACCTTTTTCTAAGGTCACCATACGTCATTACTTAAAAAAACTTAAATGATTCTGATTGGCTAAGAAAGTAGGCAGAAATTAATCTTCCACACAAAGACATAACATCAGTAGCATATTTAGACTGGATTTAGGCATGAAACCTCCCCGATCATCACGAGGCGCCTGTAAGTCTCCATCGAAAATCTACTCGTCACGCACCCATCTATGGACCTGGACAGAAAGATTAACGCACACACACAAATACACAGTCTCTCCAAGGTTGAAGTTGGTGCTGGCAGACCCATCAACCAGAGACATCCAAAAACATTCTGATAACTTGTTCTTTTTCTGAGAAAAACAATATCCAATATCCAAAAGACAATATCCATCCTACATAAACTAACACTTCTAAAATGAAGGACCGTCGCGTATTCCATGGGTCGTAATGACCTCTGGGACCCTAGCATAGGCAAATAGAATACGGACATCAGAAGAATATTAGAGCAATTACACAATAATATGGTTGTTTATAAATGAAAATCATTTAACGTAATAATAAAAAGAAGTATTCAAGATATTGGTTATTGATTTAATACTGAGGTTATAGTCATTCATGTAAATCATTCTAAGAGAAATAAGAGAGGGAAAAGAAAATGAAAAGAATATATATATATATATATATATATATATATATATATATATATATAATGTAAATAGAAGAGACAAGAGATTTTGATTTTCTGTCTTCAAAACAAATACAAAAACATACTGCAAATGCTCACAACCCACACAAATATAGAAACACCCTGCAAATACTCACAAATTACAATACAAAAATATAAAAGCAAAAGCAAAAATTTTTTTACGCATATGTATTGCAACAGAAACCGTTATTTTTTTAAGGAACCCATTTGAATAAATCAGTTGTAATTGTTTCATAACCCTGTGAAAACAATGGCTACATATTATTTGTATTGTTTTGTATTTGTCAATTGTGTTTTTAACTGCATAGAGTTTAAACCAAATTTTTGAATTGTTCCTGGAGTCTAAGGAACCAAAGAATAAGGAAAATTATTAAACTAAGAAAAATATTAGTTTAAACACAAAAGAAGAAATTATGTTTCAAGCCTACTATTCACTTTATTCATACTCATTGTTTCCTTGCTGAAAGAGGGGAAAAAAGGACATTAGTCTATTCCTGGCCTGAGAGCAGCACATAGTACACTAAAAATAAAAGTGATATGAACCTTTTTGGCACTTGTGCTCTGAGAGCAAAGCATAGTACACTAAAATAACAGTGATTCAAACCAATATTGAGTACCCCTGTCCTGAGAGCAGCATGTTGTACACTAAACAGTACAAGCATCATGCAGAGATTTAAAACTACTGAGTATTCCTGCCCTGAGAGCAGTGCATGACGCCAAAAGAAAACAACTTTGGACATTTTTAGCTTTTACAACATTATTTACGGTTGACATTTTTGCCAGTATATGTAACAGTTTTATCATAATGTACTTTTAAATAATATTACAAGTACAAATATTACATATTGTACGAGGAGGTTGTCATATTGCTGAACATCAGTATCCTTACCAGTGCCCAAGTTTGTGAACACAAGATACTGATTCACAAACTCAGATAATACAGTGCTAATTGAGACGCACATTGATTGTTATGTCATACACATTTGCTGTAGCTTCCTTTTCTCTCATGTCTGCAATTACCTTGTTCATTGTCTGGATTTATTTCTGTTGTCTTGTTTCAATCCAATACCTCTTTTATCTTCAGCAGCCACATTACAGTTTCAGTCTACTCCATAATTGATATCTTGTTGACACTTTTACAGAAATTAAAGGTTTCTCTCAGCAAGATGCCAATTGCTTGCCAATTGCTTTCATTTAACTACACAGATGGTAGTCTGAATCAGTACATGAAATCACAGATGTTTGTGACAAACAGCATTTAGAAAATAGTCTTGCAAAATGATATAGTGTCATCAGTATTAATCTTGTTTTTATATATATATATATATATATATATATATATATATATATATATATATATATAAATCAACCTGATTATCCAACTAATTGTATAATACTATGTTGTCAGTAGCCAAAAAAAAAAAAAAACACTGACTTGATTGGCAGCTTCAGGTGTGTTCAATTATGATATCAGCTGATGTGCTGTTTTGCATTAATTTTCCTAATGAGTCTCCAGAACAACCTGTTCAGGTTCTTGACGTGAATCTCATCCAGTGGCCCCTAAAGATAATCAAGCCAGTGCCCCTGAGAATCCTCCACTGGGTCGTCCTCCAGACCGGTAATGTGCTCACTCCTCTGTTGGTACTGGTCAGCCAGGGGCCAATCAAACCCTCTCATTACTTCAAGATTTATACTGGTGGCCCAGCATGGCACAAGATGTTAGAAGGTTTGTGAGTGGCTGTACAGACATTTCCAAATTCTCCTCACCATCTTCCATCAGACTCTTTCCTCTGCCCATTCCAAATCATCCCTGGTCACATCTAGGGGTGGACTTTATCACTGATCTCCCTATCTCCAAAGGAAATACTTGCATCCTTGTAACTGTGGACTGATTCTCCAAGTCATGACGACTCATTCCTCTCAAAGGATTGCCCCCAGCTATGGAAACTCCTTTTCAACCATGTTTTTAGATATTCTGTTATACCCAAGACGGAAGTTTCAGACGTTCCAGATGGAAGGTGCAAGAAATTGGTTGCTTCATCTTGCCTTATCACTTATCACATTTGTGTAAATAATGTGTTTTGAATTGTTTCGAAAACTTACTGGTCTATCCAGTGTGTGTTTCCTGACAGCAATATACAAAACACTAATAATTCACAAAATTTTCATGTTCATTTATATAAAAGAAGTTTATCTATTAATATATTACAGAAAACTCTTTCCTATGACGTTTTGCTTTTCCACATGAATAAATTTCACAGCAATAAAATGGTAGCCCTGGTAACTGAGCCTATTACCTGTTCTAGTTGCTCTTTTAAGGGGACGGTTCATACTCAGAGTGCCTTTTAAAGATTATTTGTTAAATTGAACACATAATGTGCAAGATTTGTCTTAGTCAAATTCAAAACATTTTGTATTATACTTTCAGTTAACTACTAATTTAATAGTTTCATACTGCAAGTATACTTAGTTTTTATCCATGCTTACATTTTACAATTTTTATGTTGTTTTGCACTTTAAGTATGCAAAAATAGTCCCATTTTTTTATACTTGAAAGATACAGTAGCTTCAACTGTATTTTAACTCTTACCATTTAAAAAACTTTTTATTCTAGCTTCAAGCATCCTTTTTCTATCAACACTGGATTATTGATAGTTTTAATAAAAAAAAAACAGCATTTTAAGTATAAAGCTTGGGAAATCGCATTTTTTATCCAGATCGGAATCAGAATGATGATCAAAACAGATGAAGTAGGTTGATTCAACACCTCCAAAGCTTTCCAGCTGTTCACCCTTCATGGGTTGACATTTCATTTCGTAATGTTAGGGTGTTTTGAACTTATATGCTTTATATGTTTAATTGTTAATGATTTTGTAAGCAATATTATATTGCTTGTTTCAGCTTGTTCTTTACCTGTGTTCTGATCCAGAGATTTCACACTTTCAGGAAATGCGTTATGGTGCCCCAACAGTGAAAGCATGGGTAGGTGGAGAATTCAGTCAATTGTAGGGAAAGAGTAAAGTAGAATTTGAAGTCATTTTCTATGTACACTACCAGTGGACTAGGTTTAATAAAAATACTCAGAACTAGGAACATATCTGTTTTCTTTACAGATGATCCCAAAGCTTTTCTTCACTCTGCTAATTTATTGTCAATTTTAGGAACGTTTGTACTTATGGTGTCTTCAGCAACACTTTCCTGCTTCCTGAAGCTGTGAGCGTGTCAAATGTGTTGACCGTCAGATTTCCGGTAGATGATTGCTTTGATCACAGTGAGAGCAACAATGTCACAGTTGACAAAACACACTCAGGAAAAAAGCAGCTGAGCACGTCTCAACATCATAAAAAAATTGTTTTTGCCCTAAAAGATGATTTTGATGTGGCTATGGCATGTTCCACTTTCCTTATGAATGATTCTGAATTACTTTGTGTTTTCTTTAGTTGTTACTTTTATGTATGTCTTCATTGCTCTAAGTAGCTCTTAATATAGGTAAGAGACAAGAAAAATTAGTTAAATACCCAGAGACACTACTCTTTAAAGCTCTTGAACGCAACAGTCCTCTTTCTGTGCATGAGTCAGACAGGATAGTCGAAAAGTACCACTGCTAAAATTTAAGGGATATTCATGCTCTAACAAGTGACTTAACATAACATAATTAATGTTGCCTTACCAACAATAAATATCCTTGTAAGTGTCTTAATGTGGATTGCAGGATGTTTTAAATACAGTCATGGCCAAAGTTGTTTGCACCCCTGAAATTTTTCTAGAAAATTAAACAATGCTCACAGAAAAGTATTGCATTAACAAATGCTTTGCTATACACGTTTATTCCATTTTTGTGAATTAGAACAAAACAAAAAAAAACGAGGGAAAAAAGCTAATTTGACATAATTTCACACAAAACTCCAAAAATGTGCTGTACAAAATTATTGGCACCCTTTCAAAATTGTGGATAAATAAGATTGTTTCAAGCATGTGATGCTTCATTAAACTCACCTGCAGCAAGTAACAGGTGTGGGCAATATAAAATCACGCCTGAAAGCAGATAAAAAGAGAGACATGGACAACAGAAAGCAGAGAAGAGAACTGTCTGAGGACTTGAGAACCAAAATTGTGGAAAAATAACAACAATCTCAAGGTTCATTCACAGTGTGCAATATTATCAAGAAGTTTGCAACCCATGACACTGTAGCTAATCTCCCTGGATGTCGACGAAAGAGAGAAATTGATCGATGAACTGCTGCAATGCAGAATAGTCTGGATGGTGGATAAGCACCCCAAACAAGTTATCAAAGAAATTCAAGCTGTCCTGCAGGCTCAGGGTGCATCAGTGTCAGTGCGAACTATCTGTCAACATTTAAATGAAATGAAAACGCTATGTCTCCCACTACTGACACAGAGACATAAAAAAGCAAGACTACAGTTTGCCAAAATGTACTTGAGTAAGCCAAAATCCTTCTGGGAAAACTTTTTGTTAAAGCACATCATTCTACTGTTTACCAAAAACGGAGTGAGGCCTACAAAGAAAAGAACACAGTAAGTAGAGTCAAATATGGTGGAGGTTCAAAGATGTTTTAGGGTTGTTCTGCTGCCTCTGGCACTGGGTGACCTTGACTGTATGCAGAAAGCAGGGTTTGTGTCTGAGATCTTGAGTCTTCCAACAGGACAATGGACCCAAAAATACTTCAAAAAGCACCCAGAAATGAATGGCAACAATGCACTGGAGAGTTCTGAAGGGGCCAGCAATGAGTCCAGATCTAAATACCATTGACCACATGTGGAGAGATCTTGCAATTGATGTTGGGAAAAGGCACCCTTCCCATATGAGATACCTGGAGAAGTTTGCAAAATTCCCGGTGAGAGGTGTAAGAAGCTTATTAATAGTTGTAGGAAGCGATTGATTTCTGGTATTTTTTTCAAGGGTGTGCAACCAAATATTTAATTAAGGGGGCCAATAATTTTGTCCAGCCAATTTTTTGAGTTTTGTGTGAAATTATGTCAAATTAGCTTTTTGTGCCTTTTTTGTATTGTTCCAATACACACAAATGAAATAAACATGTGTATAGCAAAACAATTGTGTTAATGCAATTGCCTTTGAGCAATGCTTGATTTTCTAGAAAACTTTCAGGGGTGCCAACAATTTTGGCCGTGACTATTTAAAATATTAAGGGAACACGTAATCATCACAATATAGCACCAAGTCAATCAAACTTAAGGAATATTTGGCAGAGATTTTGTACCATATATATAAAAATTATGCATTCACAATCATGACAGAGGCAGATATGTATAGATTGGTTTTAATAATGATTCATCATTTTAGTCTGGATTTGGAACACAATATATATTTTATTATTTATAGAAGCACTACAAAACCTATTACAAAATATATAAAAATCACATGACTGGGAAGGAGAGACTCTGAGCTTGGCACAGCTGGCAGAGCATTATAAGAGACAGCTGTGATCACTTGAAGTGAATCCATGAGGACTGAGAACGTCTAGAGAAGTGTGAGGATGGAAAAGGCCAATAAATTGCGTAACAGTACCCTTTAATATCACTTTCTGACATTTTTAGAAGGCTTCCATTATTGTGTTTGCATGCCATCAACCTTTCTCCTCCAACACTTGGGAAGAAATTAAGCTCTAGAGCAACAATGCATCTTTTAAAAATCTAATACTCTCTTTCTCTCCTTTTACCCTCTTTACAGTATCTCATCTTACCTCAACACCCAAGAGAGAGTTCATTGAAGAAGAAATATCAGATGTATCTGGAATATGTGACATTAATTATCCCTGAAAGGCTTTTTAACAACCCCTCATGCAGACATGCTTGTAGTGTTTCAGGTTATGGACTTTAGTCTCTATAATATCTCTCTTCTTTTCTCTAAACCTCAATCTCTGCATGCCTCGTCAGTTTACAGCCATTTGGGAATGCTACGTGTGCCAGTTACACTTTATTTTCACAGCCGTGTCAATTATCAATTTTTTTTGTGGACCGGTAATTACAGCACTTCACTAATGAGACCTGTTTTATATTTTCACAGAAAGATATTTGCAGTTTTCCATCAAAACAAAAAACTTGATTTAATCATTTGGAAGTGATGAAATTAAGACACAAGTATTGTACTTCAAAAATATTGAATATGTTTATAATATATTGACTTTGTTTTTTTATGACTACAGTATTTTCATAATTAATAATGAACCACTATAAGCATTCATTATTAAAGAAAGAGAAAATACAAAGCCCTTTCATTTATTTGTTACAACTCGGGTATACCATATCAGCCTTATTAATTTTGTTCAAAAATGTTTTATGTGTAACAAGCGAGTATTGTCATTATGCTATCTTTATTTTCATTAAGAAGAAGGAGGTTACTGTTGAATCAATATTAATGAATTAATAAAAAATAAAAACATAAACACCGTTAATAAGTTAAAGCACAATCTCCAAACACAACTGCAGCTGCACAACGACAACACATAGAAATTAACTCATAGACTCACACGACCTTTGGCTACTTTCATGTTTCAAATGAATTTTAATGAATAGACAAATCAATAACATGAATTTTGTTTCTTCTTTTTTTTTTTATTAATTTCTAACAAATAAAAACTGTAGTATCCTCACCTCCCCTACTTTCCATGGTATTGAATGTCTTTCATTAATCCTGAGTAGTAATGAGAAGCAAAAACATGAACTGTAGCAAAAGATTCTCTCTTTAAGAATCAGCAGAAGGTCAAGTCCCTCTGTCGTGCTAATTAATAGCACTTACAGTAATCCTCTAATGGAGAACTGACATTTCTCTCCCTTATCTAAAGAGTTTTAGAGATTATCTAATAATGGAGGATTTTTAGCTCTCTTCAAGACCTCCCTCAGGGAGCCCTTGTCGTAAGTGCTGAAGTGCCGTCTCTCATATTTACTTGCTGAACGGCATTGTCATGGGAAGGCTTACCATTTACCTCCTCTTCTCTCAGAAATGTGTCACAAACTCTTTATGTATGAACAAACATACTTATTCTAAAATATATAGAGAGTATACAAAGTAGGACATCCAAAGTAAAAGGACGAAAAGTGGATGTGAAATGATGTCAACATGGTGCAAATGAAGCATTTGATTTTAAACTGAATAACAGAATCTCACAATTATAGAGAGCCATAGGGGACGTATTGTTTTCGCATATGTTATGTTCCTCTGAGTAGGAATCAGTGTAATTTTTCCAACAATGTTTTGTGTATACCTAGTTTTTTTTTTAAACATTGAATAGGTGTAATTCATGGTCTGTTTGTAGGTCTTAAATCAGAAAGTTTAGACAAAGTCAATGGCAATCATGTTCATGTTAAAGGTTGGTAATGCATTAATTTGTATCCCAAACTCTAAAAGGGAATAAATACCATTTGTACTGCAAACAGGTGTCAACATAGTGAAATCATGCAACCCACATAGTTTTATTTCTCAGACACAATCAACACATTCATAAGCCAATAGACAATTTATGTATTAGTTTTATTTAATATATAGGCTATTAAGTCAGGCATTTAAAATCACATGTAGTCTACTATCTATATTTAAACAACAGAGTTAAGCAGTCATTTTTCTTGTAATGATGCACAAAGCCATACAAATCTTGAAAGGTGGAGAGAGAAAAAACTCCTTCAGTCCAAAAACCTTTTGCTGTTTTCAGAGTAAAAATGCAAACAGTGTTCAGTGAATTGACTCTTATACTAGGTTTGTACACACAATCTGTCACACAAGAGAAAACATCTGTTAGTCAAATACAAAAATAAGTAAGCCCAGAAAATATTCAAAAATGACATCATGCAGTTACATAGATTTGACATTCCATGTACAAACACCATTCCAATGAGTTCAAACACAGGAATTATACAGCACAAAATTTACAGTTTAAAAACAATCACCATATAACTCTTTACCAGGTTGCAATCACTATCTGCACTCATCCCAGATTAAATATTAACTGAAATAGTTTAAACAAATATAGATCTGTAGTTTAATTTCCATCATTTCTCCAATTTACTTGAGCTATAGACTTATAATCAAGATTTCATTACCTCTCCAGCACACTCTTACTTTAAACTTTGTATTACCAACTAATTATTTAAAGTGACCATGAAAACAAAATGGATACAATTTTTTAAATGTATGTCTCCGTGCATATCACTGTTTTTTTTTAAGTTAATGTGTCCACATAATTTTTAATCACCATAACTTCCCCTCGCAAAAAAATCTAATGACATGTGCACAGGCGTGAGGATGTCACTCATAAGATCACAGCAATTGGCAAACTACAGCAAGCCAATCAATACATGATGGACAAAATCAAGTCCCACCCTACATTTATTCTCATTAGAGAAGCCATTTCACTTGGATATACATCCCAATAGGAAAGAAAAGAAGAGTGTTTCATGGCTGTCTGTCTGTCTGTCTGTCATTGCACCTTGATAGATTAAAGTAAACCCATAAGTGATGAAACAGTAACAATTCCCCTACAGAAGAAACTGGTTTCAGATCAGGTGCCATAGGCTGCTAAATATTAAAAAGCTTGTGCAGATTTGGGCTAGTAAAGATGCTGTACTGCATTTAGAGTTCAGACAGCACTCACACTGTGTGCTGTCATGGGCATAAGCTCTTTTACCCAAACACACAGAAATGTAGAAGCCACAGGGGATCGGGGGGCAATAGGTTTTGGGCACAGTCTCTTTTCTCCCAAATGACTGAAGGCACAATGGGAAAGGACTTGATGACTACACAGTTTAATGCTCATTGGTTAAACAAGAACAATGATTGTTTTTTTCTAAAATGTCTACTTTTCTAAACCTGATATTATGTTTTTATGTGTGTAAATTATGTGATTATGCATGCGATTGGTGATTGATGACGTTATTCCTAAAATAACAAATATAAATAATAATTATTATTATAAAATAATAATAATTAAGAATAAAAATGAGCTCAGTTTAATAGCGGTCACAACAGCAGCAATAAAATATTGAAATTAATTGATTTGTGCACCAACAAACCTGAAATGAATATGTGTTTCTGTCACAATATGCATGACACTCTCAATGAGTGAAAAATAAGAAAATAAGCACTTATGCAAGTAAAATTTTGTTGCATTGTTTTCCTGTAATCTCTGTAAAGCTGCTTTAAAACAACCTCTATTGTAAAAAGCACTATATAAATAAAGGTGACTTGACTTAAACTACATGATTCCTCCTACAATATGCATGAAAAGCCCTCTGAACTTCACCGCGATTTGGAATTGTATGTAGGATATGTTATCAACATTAACTTCGGGCCACTTCATGTCATTTTTTTTTCTCCAGAGAACGAAAATGTAGAGTTTTCAAACTATCTCTTATTCTCTGTCACATTATGCAATAAGCAGTGGCAATATAAGGATAATTATTCCTTTTGTAATTTGAGCATTAGATACCGTAACGTTCATTATGTGTATGATTTGCTCTCAGAGAACATATATGAGACAAAATATACAGCATCTCTTGAAGAAAAAAAAAATTCCAACCAAACTTCAACTAATGACTATTTTCTGAACTGACTGTATGCTTGATTATGCATTGTTCACACATCACTGCAAATCACAGTTAGATGTAGAATTGCGGCCAAGAGGATGTATTACCAAACCGAAAAGTTTCACGGCATGAAAACAAATTCACAGAACAATTTTTAGCATCAATACATTGTGTGCTTCAAGTATATTAACTTGTATGTAATTAACTGCAAAGTTTACATTAGAAAGACAGACAACAAAATTTCATTTTGGACTTTTTCTACACATCTCGAGTGCCACAACAGAAACTATGAAATATGCATAAATGTCAGAAGCAATAACCAGTGACAGACCGGACACTTGCCATCATTCCCCTGTGGATATGTTTCTTGACCCATTCCACATATAAGACTGTCCAAGTACTCATGGTTTCTGACAGCTAATGCCATATTTTTTAAGGCATAGCTCTTGTTCAGCAGCTCATTGAGTTTTTGAGTCTGAAAAGATCCTCAGGCACTGTCCCACTTGCCAGGGCACAAACTGTTGAATGTTTGTGAAAATAACTGGCCTTCCTGTTTCAGTGAACTATTTTATGCTAATAGAGATTCATAATTATGATGCTCCTCATTCAGTCACAGACCAAGACCTACTAAATTTACCCGGTAAATACACTAACAAGAGACCTGCAAGTTTTGCTGCTGACATTCATTCAATGTTGGTTAATAAGCAAGGAATGTGTTGAGCATGCAATTTAATGCAAAAGGTAGTCATTTCACAACTCAAAAGGGGAAACTGAACAAGTCATTAAAAAAAATGAAGTAAATTTACCTTTTTTTACCATTTAAATAATTTATTTTTAAATGATTAAACTAATTTACATTCTCAAATATCCCCTGTTCAGGTACTTCAGTCAGAATGTGACATATAATCAAGACCTTTTCCATGGGAATGTCCATATTAGTTGTGGTCTTGACATTTGGTGTAACTTTAAATGAACTTCAGGGTGTATTCCTCAGGTTGAACTGGGTGAAAGTACACACATTGGAGCATATTTAGGCATCCAGTAAGACGCAATTTCATTTCTCATCTTTTTAAGTCAAAGATAGGGCCACAAAATGTCCTTCTTTGTATTTGTCACACACAATGTCTGAATTTTAAACCCTTGAGACCAGACTGTCTTTCTGGCATGATTAGAGTCTTAAAATTTCAATGGAGAAAAGGCAACGCACATCCTTGACTAGAAGATGAAAGAGATGAAATGAGATGAAAGACAAACTTGTGGTATCCTCTCTCCCAGCAGTAAAACAGTCATAGAGAAGAAAAAAATCATCTGAGTGCACAGTACCTTTGAACAGGTTCCATGAAGATCATTAAGCACTTATAAATCATACATTACCTATGAAGAAAAACAGACAAACAATGGTTACACATTTATGTCGTTTAACACCCAGAATAGTCTCACTGAAATATTCTGTAATAAACAAAATTGATCAAACAGGGTCTATTGGAAAAATCTGCTGGTGATGGATTTAGAGAAGAACATCTGTAAAATTACTTTAGTTTACAAAATTAGTTGTCAATAATAAAAAAATATGTTTGTGTTACAGCTGTTACGCGTCTGTCATGTCTGTTTACTTCCTGGATCCCCATGCACTCCAATTGTTGTCATCCCATTCACCTGTCTTGTTAATTATCTCCTTCACCTGGCCCTCATCACTACCTAATTAGTCTCTGTGTATATAATCCCTCTGGGGTTTTTTGTGTCTTCATCTTTTCTTGTCAGTTTAATGTTGTAGTGTTCCTTCTCCTGAGTCCTTGTTAAATAAAAGTCTGTTATTTTGTTTCTCTTTTGTCTTCGACTCAACAAACCATGACAAATCTTTAGGGTTACAACAAAGTGTCACTTGGTAGTACCCTTAAAAGGAGGATTTTGTAAGGAGAATCTATCCTTCAAAGATGCATTTTAGTACCTTAAGTGGTAATTTGTTTATTTAAGTAATCCTAAGGATACAAATTTTGCCATTTTTTAGAGTGAGTTGTAATGGTGACCTGCTCAAGGATATGCCATCAAATTAGGGAATTTGCCATGCACAAATTATGAATAATGTAATTTTATGAGATCAGTATTTCTCATTATTTAACTTAACTATACAGTAATACCACGGTTTACGAGCGATTTAGTATACGAGCAAATCGATGTCCGAGCATGGAGTGTCAAATCGGTGTACGTGCATTGTATCAGTGTGCGAGGAAATTCTTCCCTCACCCACGTGCATTTTTAAAAATATAATAAAATATTTAAAAATATTTTTACATTTTAAAACAAATGTTTGCTTTTGTAATATATTTTACAATGTAATTTATTGCTGTGATTTAAAGCAGCATTTTCAGCATCTTCACTCCAGTGTTCAGTGTCACGTGAAAACAGTTGTTCTCTATATCTTTACATAAATAATGTTTTTTTTTTAGGATTCTTTGATATATATAAAAAGTCAAACAAACAGGCACACACACACACACAACAACAAAAAAGATATAAATAAATAACAGCCTAAATTTCATTTTATAGAATTTACACAAATATTTATTCTATTACAGTATATAGTTTCTGGAGATTAAGGGATCAAAATCAATATTATCTAACACACACACACCTTCTCCAGATCTTCCATGATCAGATCATGTTCTTTCATGTTCTCCTTGCCTGTAGACTGGCTTCTGTCACCATTCCCCACTGACACCAGCCCTCTTTGGTTGAGCCCTTGTCCTGGTCTGGGACCCCCAGCCTCTAGTACAGACTCCTTGGTCATGGGCAGGCTGGCAGGTAATACAGCATTCCCTTGCAGTCGGTGAGAGTAGCTTCTCCTCTTCCCAGAAAGGGCTGAGCAGAGCTGAAGCTTGAAGGCCGCCTTAAAACCTTTACGAAAATTCTCATTGAAAAATCCATAGACTATAGGATTGACGCTGCTATTACAGAACGCAAGCCAGTGAGCCAGAGGATAAAAATAGATATTAATGACGCGATGCTGATATTCACTCAAGCTTGCGTAGTCGCTCAGCATCATGAGAGCCCACAATGGCAACCATGACAGAATGAAGAGCAGAGCCACAACTAGCAACATTTTAATGACCCGCTTCTTTTTCCGGGACACCAGTTGACGACTTTCATATCTGCTATGTTTTCCAGAGCCAGAACCGGAGCCTGAGGTCCCAACTTGGCTCACAGTGGAAGGCATTGATGTTTTGAAGAGTGTGATTCCAATCCGAGCATACATAATGACAATGAGGGTCAGAGGCGCCAAATAAATGTTAGCGAAGAGAACCGTGGTGTAAATCTTGCGCATCTCCTGGTTTGGCCAATTTTCACGGCACCAGTAGAAGGGTTGCGTGGTGTTGCCATCACTTAGCAAGATGGAGACCCTGTGCTCTTTGGTGACCTGTAGCATTACACCAGATGGACACATGATGGAGACAGCCAGAACCCAGATGATGACAATGATGAGGGTGGAGGTGGAGATAGTGAGCTTCTGTTTGAAGGGATAGACAATGCAGCGGAATCTGACACATTAATATGAAACAAGGACAAGGAAGGACATAATAAAAGGAGAAAAAAGAGAAATGGATGACAGAAAACAGAGGAGTGGTGATTGAGACGGGGAAAAAAAGTGTTTAAAGAAAGAGTTTTAAGAAAAATGTACAATAATTAAAAAACGTGTAGATTAGCAATCCTAAATTTGTATTACATTAAAAAATGTAACATTGCAACACTATCATTCAGAATTTTGGGGTCTGTAAGATTTGTACTATTTTAAATATAAAAATTAATTAATATTATTTAAATTTTCTCTTTCACAACAAATAAGTACAGAAGGATTTCGGAAATATCATGTGACACTAAAGACTGAAGTAATAGCTTTGCCATCACATATCTAAAAAAGATTTTCTTTCAATTTTTATAATATTTCACAGCATTACTGTTTTAGAGAATTTGTGATCAAATAAATGTAGCCTTGATGAATGTTCTTTCAACAAAGACACAATCTCCCAAACTTTTGAATGGTAGTGTCGTATCTATAATCTAACTTTTTTTGCTCACCTGTCCACAGCGATGGCAACTAAAGTGAAGACAGAGGCAGATACTGATATTCCCTGCACCATCCCACTCAACTTACACACCAAACTGCCAAAAGGCCATCCTGTAGGAGAAAAGTAAAAAGCGAAATATGAGCAACAGGGCAGAAATGACCTTAAATTACATAGTTTAAATACATATACGGTTTTATAATAATGAGTCTTTCATTATAATTTTTCAGGCTCCTCTCTCAAATTGCGACATTGTGGGGTACAACAAGACTACAGCTAAAACAGCTACTTCTAAAATGTCAACCCAAGACTATCAATGAGTCCATACTGTAGTGTACTTCTGTTTCCTACTTGTTTTCATCCTCAGTTTTCAATTGATGCAACTTGACAGGTTTCACAATCTGAACTTTCTGATCTCTCTTTTTCTCTCTCCCACTCAGTTTTCTCCCCTTATTTACTTTTTCACTTACTAACATCCCCTTTAATCTGGCACTTTCTGAGTGGTGAGTGGTGCTAGCTGAGGGGATTATAGAGAAGACAAAAGATAAGAACAGAGCTCAATCACTCAGGGACATATTTGGCATTATGTTTGTTCACCTCTTGCAAGAGTAAACCCAGAAGATCATTTTAAAAGGCCAATTATATTTGGAGATATTGTACAGCAGCTGGTTCATATGTGGGTGTGAGTAATGATGTGATAGACAAGGAGGGTTTTAAAAGACAGATGCTGTAAGAAAAAAAATCTGAAGAACAGAGGAAAGGAATGGTTATGGAAAGAGTGGGGGAAAACAGAGTAGTGAACAAAATAATTCATTAGAGAAAAATGAGACAACAAATACATATATAATGGGGTTCATTTAAGATTAATGGTTATTTTTTCTCATTCAAAGAACTGAAAACCGTAGGGGATTTACAGTTAGCACCCGAGGACCAGATATGTTGAATGAAGACCAGGAGTCAGAAGAGCAGTCAAGAAGAAATTTTAGTGAAGTTTAGTTTGCAGTTTCATCAGCAGAAGCTTCAGGTCTCACAAGGAGTTCGTAGGCCGCCCCACATACAATAACATTGTTACAGCAATTATACTTTAACAGAGGGTATTAACTATGTCAATGATGACGGTTAAATGATTCTGATTGGCTACGAAAGAAAGAAAGGTAAACAAAACGATGAATTTTCCACACAAGAGCAGACAGTCTGAAGCATATCTTTGTTGATCACATGGTTGACGGGTTAGTGACGTGGCTTGTCGAAAACAACAAGTCATTCCGTCTCCTCATGGTGCCAGTTAATCACCTCACCAATACAGACCATAACACACACACAGAGATACACAGCTTCTCCAAGGCTGAACTCGGCTCAGGCTCCAACTATCAACACAAACTTCCCAAAACATCCTGATAACATGTTCTATCTGGTGAGAAGTGCTGACAATATTCATTCATACTATATGGAAAAATACAGAAAAGTACCGAAGGGATTTAACTAATAAAAATCCCTAACTTGATTATAAATCATTCTTTACAAATCATTCAAATAAGAAAAAGGAAAAGAACATATGAAAAATAAGACAAAGAAAAGAATATTGGTACAAATAAGCAAAATAAAAGAATATATATATATATATATATATATATATATATATATATATATGTATATATATATATATACAAGCGGCAATGGATTTCCGAATCGTATCTTTTAAAACAGTCCAGATTTAAATGTATCCAACTGGAAATAAAGATGACTGTATTGCTAATTCTTACATCATTCCTAAAAAAAGCTGAACATTGGGCCTTTATAAAGGATAGAGAATGAACAATGTGGTGTTCTAGAAATAGAAACAGAAGAAGCTATTCTTTATTTTAATCGTAATAGACATTGGATTATGTCACTTGTCTTTTTTTAAGAATCCTTCACATTCTTGTGTGAAGTCAGTGAAGGAAATATCCCACAGCAAATGTTATGTCATACTGACAGATCTAGTATATATCTTATACAGAACAACTTGCATCTGTTACTTGCATCTAAGCAAGTATTTTTTTATACTTGCAAAAAAATTTTTTTGCATCTAAGCAAGTATTTTTTTCTAAGCATTTTTTTAACATTAAATAAAGTCAGTCTTTGTGTAATATATGTAGTCTGTCAAGTCTAATGCCTACATAAAAGATTGAATGAGATTATCAACCTGTTCACATTTTAATATCCAAAAAATATATCTGAGAACAAAACGCTTTGTAAAAATAGAAAAAAAGAAAACGAAAAAGAAGTTTTGGTCATAGGCCTTAACCAGTGGTTAAACCTGTTCCTGCAGTCACATATTAGAGTCTCTTCCAAACAGGCTGATGCCCTGAATCAGGTTTGTTTTATTAGTAGACACACAAAATGTTTGGCTCCAGAAAAGGGGCTGAAAGCCACTGGTAAACTATAGTCTTTTTTGCACTGCAACAGTTGATTGTTAACACTGGATTGTTGCAAAATTGACAAGTGTCAATGACAAGTGATGGGTAAATTTGTATCTCTTCGTCTGTCGATAAATTACTTTGTAGCCGACTTTAAGTGTCTAATATGAAGGATTTTAGTTGGATTCTGCCTACAGTTGCATTTTTACTTCGGCAGTGTCTCTATAACAGGTCTGTGTTAGATACATTAGACTTTTATTGTGGTGAAGGCTGGAATGTTTTCTGTGTCACTTGCCTTGAAACTGTGTAATCTTTCCTGCCAAGCTCATGGGTTCAATGCCAGGGAAAGCAAGAACTGATTCAAATTGTGTTTCCTGAATGCAATGTAAGTTGCTTTGGATAAAAGCGTCTGCCAAAGGAATAAATGTAAAATGAAACATTAATTCAGAATGTGATGATTTATCTGTAATGCTGCACAGTGTTTCCTTTGAAAGATACACAATTGCTGTTTCCATAAAAATGTTTTATTTGTATAGCTCCCTGGAGTGCTTTGTCTGAAGTCAGCATGAATTTCAGAAGATCCATCCGCCTGCAGCCAGAATAGTGTCATCTTGCAATGTTGAAATCCAAGCTAGTCCGTAAACTTATTTGATAGACCATAATCATAATTTTTTATTTGTTTGTTTTATTTCCATATCACTAAACATAAATACAGGCCAGCTGAATGACAGTCCACAGCTATTTTTAGCAACTGAGTTGCATTCTGTCCAAGGGAGTTGTAGAGAAGTCATATGAAGACATCCCTACGGCTCCCTTTCGTTCTGTCACATGTATGTTCAGTTAGTTTCATTTTCATGGATTTTAGTTTGTCTTCAGTCATGTTTCCTTTGTTCAAGTCACTCATCTCCACTCATCAGTTTCCAGAGACACTCATCAATCATCTCAGCTGTTTGTCACCATTTTGTATTTATTCACTCATTTTTTTGTATTGTTTGTGAGTTAGACACCGTTATTGATTATATTAAAATTAATAACTATTTATTTCATACATTTAAAACATCAGCTTTCTACACAGAATGGAGTCTACTGCAACTTATTTTTGCATTGAGAAGAGAAGTTTTTTATACAGAATTGTGAATCAGAGGCTGAAAAATGTGCAAGACACCTACAGTACTCAAGCTTGCGGTCGACCTGAACATTTATGACTGAAATTTATACAGATTTATATTTAAACGCTAAAACTCCTCTGTGAACTTGTACCGACAAATTTATATTTCATATCATTTTTAAGTAGATGTGTTATTTGCAAATCATATAAATGACATAAATAAACACACAAATAAGACCTCAAACCTGGACTTCTTAAACATCATACAGGGATTAAGTGTGATGCCTTTTTCATGCTGAACTACACACAATGGTATTGTTGCTAAGGTTCTTGACTCCAGAAATGCCTTGGAGTGTTTGATGGATTGCACTTTCCAACACCTCAGCAGCAGGTGAAATACAAAATTTGAGGCACTTGAATCTCCTCTGAACTGTGGTGATGTTTTTATTTGCTTTAAGGCCCAGATATATTTCAAATGAAATTGAAGAACTAGTGTGATATCACTTTGAACAAAATCATTTCAGCTCACCAAAGAAGTGACCAGAACTTTCTGGAAAAGTTCACTCCTGCTGAGCTACCACTGGTATGTAGCAATTAAGTAATTTTGGTTGGTAGGTCTTGTTCAGTTATGTAATTTAGCTTGTAATTATACAACTATGTAATTTTAGTAGGTAGATTTTCTTCAGTCAGTCAAGGTCAGATGCGAGTAAAAACATGTATTCATCAAAGCGCTGCTTATAGAAGTTGATATTGCACTGCTTTCAGCAAATGTAGGTGGCGCAGAGATGTTCACTGACAGTATATCACCACAAAGGTATTTCAAACTTCTTTTCCCCTAAGCAAATAATGAAAAAGAACTTTGCTATGAGCATATCGGGGCCTTTAATATAAAGCTGAGAACAGAGTCCAATTCAATTTACGTCATCTGTTGCTGATGTAAGGCACATTCACACAAAATAGAGAAATCTTCCTGCCACGTCTCAACAGTTATTCTTACTTAGCCTGGGTTTTGGAAGTGTGAGGTGTGGAATCAATTACATGGAGGTAGGGTGAGGATTAAATGTTGGTTGTGCATTAAGATTCATATGTTGTCATCACTTGGAAGTCTTAGAGTTTTTAGATATCCTGAAATAACTAAAACACTTTTATCAGCTTCCCTGCTGAAGTCCTGTTGGTGGAGATAGAACTGAAGGAGTTCAGTGTTTTAATGAGATTCACCTCTCTGCCTGTTTGGTAGCTCAAGCAAAAAGCAACCGTCACAAGGTATCACATAGAAAGTTCCAAGGATGGTGTTGATATGTGAGAGCTAAATGCACCCAGGATAGGAAGTGTGTGCTTGGAATATTAAGAGAATATTGCTAGTTGGCTGTTGTTCAGGTGGCTGATTGGATGTCACTGAGGATTCGCGCAGCAACTCCTAAATCAATGACTATTAGAGAGCTTTTGTTGATAAATGCAGTGTCTGTTTCCAGTATCTTATGGATTTAAGATTTTAACATCATGTACATTATCATATTTAAGTACAAGAAACCCAGGCTATGACTTTATTAGGATACATATTGAAAAGAGCATTTAGGTTCAAAACACTGTCCACGTTAGCATTTTACAAATGTTGCTCATCCACACTGAAATGTCTGAGATCTCGTCCATCATCTTACTGCACATTATGATTACATTTTCTCTCATTATTTTTAACAACACCATAAAAGCAAATAGCAGGCACAAGGCGGCTTATTATGTAAAATGTCACATAATAACAGATAGTTTCTCAATGTTTTTGTCACAGTTCACACTATAGCACAAAAACAGCATTTTCAAAATCATCCACAGAGAGCGTCTTCAAATACTCAGTTTTCTCTGGACAAATACACTTTCATGTGGACTGAAAGACAAAATGTAGACAAAAAATGTAGACAAAGAGAACTGCAATAAAAAGCTAAACAACACATAGGTGTGGACAATTAGGGTTTAAAAAGGAGAAGCGGGAAACAAAGCAAAATTGCAAGCCTAGAGTCCACGTAACAAAACACAGACAAGCAATACGCCAGAAGATTGCAATTCTGACATTTCAAAGGGTTTACCACGTGCTCAGGAAATCTTGTAGAGGGAAATCATGTTCTCTTAGAGCACGTCTAAAACGTCTGCAGGACATTCAGCTCTGAATAGCTTGTTCTTTGCAAGCATTTGAAGCTTTGTGCTTGATATTTTACTTAGTGAATGCATTGCATTTTTGGATATATGTACTTCACATTGCACATCTCTCTTTGGCACAAAGTATAAGTAAATGTTGTCTGTTCTCATGGCTTTCTACTATCATTCTTACACTGATAATGCTATGAAAGTTCATCTCTTTTCACTCTGACAAACAGGTATTCTCACTGAATCACTGCATATTTGGTAGGCAAAATAACAGCCATCATTTTAAGCTATTTTTTAGAAAAAACTGTACTGTTATTAATTTCAACCAAGAACCACCTGTTCCAAGACTATGTCATTTCGATTTTGAACCACTAAGAACATGGTGTTACACTGATCACTAATCAGCCCAAGTATAGCAGCCCAATAATACTAAGCCCAAGTATTATTCTGTATCTTGACTGTGGTTAGTAATGTTCATAACCACAGTCAAGATACCAAATAATACTTGGACTTGCCCCCAATTTAAAAATAAATAAATAATTGTCTTATTTTACACTGGGCTTTCTAGTAGGTTGTGTTCCATTTTGTATGCTTTTCCATCTGTTGATCACAACAGTGTCATATATATGATGCTAAAACACTTTTCTCAATCGCTCTGTAAAAAGAGCATATGTGAAATGCCGTACCTGTATATGTCTTATACCTTCTCTTCTGCCATTTTCAGGAGAAATTCTTTGAGTCAACAATGATATTCAATGCATTCACACAATTGATGAGGTCTGGCAGAATGCTGACTTAATCAACGTATGCTTAAATTACAGTTAACAGTGTTATTAAATAGTTAGTGTTAAATATGAGTCCTATTTAAGTGTTAGACGATAGAAAAGGTAATCTAAATGTTTAAAAGAAATCCCATTTGCAAGCATGCTGCTCTGAATATCAGCATGGCAATGAACATCTGCGGCACTCAGTCATTCTGCTCAACCGTGCGTATGAACTTAAGTTACTTCTTACATATTTTATGTACAGTATCTCTTTGTATTATACTTTACTGCACTGATAAGTTTCAGAACTCGAGTTGCGTAGTGCTCCTGTCATCTATGGTTCTTTCTATTGTAAAGAAAACATCAAAGACTCAAAATCCCTTGGATGGTTTCCCATTATTTTAAAAGTAACAATATCAAACTGCTTTGCAAAATCTTTCCTGCTACTGTTTTTGTAATGTCTGCAGTTAATTTCAGATGCTTATCACAATAGACGGTTCTTCCCATTTACTGATTGGAAGCTTGTAATGCTCCAGCTGGGAACACATCTAGGTGGGCAGGATTAGTACGAAGAACTGTGATTCATGACAGCTCCATGAATGCGATTGTATATTCTCTGACACACTTGGTAGGCTTCAAAGTTTGTAATGATTGCATGGTAACAAGATGAAAGAAATGAGGATGCAGCCTCTCTCAAGAATCCATAGAGCAAAATGCACTCCTTTCAGAAAAGAAAGAAAACGCTTGGTCTGGCAGCCTTCATTGTGATGTAGTGGAACAGGCCAATTTCAGAGTGCTTAGGAAGAGCATGTTCAGTCAGATTCACTTGATTGCCTACAAATTGCATACACATTCTTCCATGATTAGTTCTATAAACCTGGAGAATTCATCCTCTTGAAATACTGATAAGTTAAATGTGCATCAAGTACCTGTGTAAGCAGCACACAAAATATTTACTAAACAAGACAAGACTATTATATCACAAGCCTGCCCATTTAAATCATTTCTCAAATGTGTCTCAGTCTCTGTTTTAGACTGCCTGGTGTTATCATGTTTTCCCCCTTCAATGGAAAGATAACACTTTGGCTGATTCGTCCTGAGGTTTATTCATCCATTCTGTCATCTGATGATGGAATTTGAGTTCCTTGCCTTAGGCTTGCTTAGTTGGGGACACTTAGTATTCAACAATATCATTGATCTGATTATAATTACACTATTGGATGAACACTGAACTAATTTATAGATGAAATTAACTAATTTAATAATTGATGATCTTTACAATAGAACTAAATCAACACTGACTTCAGCTGACAACAGCCAAAATGCATACATTTGCTATACAAGTGATACACAATTTGTTTTACAAGTGCTTTTTAAAGAAAGTCACCTTGTCACCACTGAAAATGAACAGATATTTTGATGCTATACTAGTGTAGTGGGTGTTTGGTATTATTTAATGAGGGGGTTTAGAATCATTCACTATACAAAAAGGCTTTTTGTAGATATTTTACCATTTATTTTGAGTTCAGGAAATAGTTCTAATTGGTTGCTTTGCAAAGCATCATGGGAAAGTGCCCACTCTCTTGTAGAAGTGGTTTTTGTGTATTACCAGGTAGGTCTTGGCAAAATAGATCAATTAGAAGCAATTACCGGTAAATGCCATTTTCCTTTCTGGATTATACACATATATAGTAAGTGTTAAAATTCACTTAATAAATTAAAAATTAACCTACATTTTAAAACAAACAAAAAATCTGTTAAAACTGTTAGACACTAGTTTATGGGTTCATCAGATCAACTTCATCTAGCAACAGTTTCAGAACCAAGGTTCTAAAAAGTACGTTGTAACGAATCCTTGTGTTCTGAATTCATGTTTCAAGATTGAAGTTCTGAACCGCTGATTCAAAATAAGATTAGTAAATGTTTCAAAGCTTCATGAAGCGATGTTTCAAAAGCAGCAATTGTAATCTGTGTATAAATCTAATAGTTTTTTGCAAAGCATCATGGGAATTTGCTGTTTTGGTCTCGCATTAACTAGTATAATTTCAAAGCAACTGTATTGGGATAGAAACTATCTACCATGGTGAGCAACAGAACAACTCTAATATATGAAGGTAATTTCCAAGACAGCGAACTTTCAAGATAATATTTACTGTAACTATAAATTACAATTATATAACAATGATTTTATTTTTGGTATTTAACCTTTTAATTCAAATGATATAGTTCAAGTTTGTTTGAAAACTGACAGAAAACATTTGATCACAATAGCAAGAATTGCCTTACCTGTGATGATGTTGTCCACCAATGTTGTGGGCATGCAGAAGATGCCAACCAACAGGTCACTGATCGCCAGGTTGAGAATGAAGAGGTTGGTGACCGTACGCATATTCTTGCTCCTTAGCACGATAAAGCACACCACTCCATTTCCCACCATGCACACAATAAAGATGAGGAGGTAGGATACAATGAAGATAGCAGACACCAAGGGTTCATGCAGATAGAAGTCCACGTAGGTGATGTTTGGCTTAAGATATGGATGAGAGGAGGTACAGTTCACTGAGACATTGTAGCCATTCTCCATAGGAGAGAAAAATGGAGACGATTTAGTGGAGTTGGGGTTCAATAATGTCATTGCCATCTTTCTGAGTGGAGACAGAGAGAAAGAAAAATGAAAGAATTATTAACCCTTCCTACATTTAAAAAAAAGCAGTATGAGACAATTCAGATTGAAATATGTTTTTAATTCTAAAAAAAATATAATTCTGTGATTATATCATCTCTTCTCACTTCCTGTTTCCTTCCGTTTGCTTCCCTATGTCATTTCCTTCACCTGTCGTATCGTCACTTGTTCCCCATCATCCCTTGTATAAAAGCCTTAATGTGTTCCTCTGTCTTTGTCAGTTGTTGATCATATTCAGTGGTATGTGGATGGTTACCTTATTCCCCGTAGTTTGTGTATCCAGGTCTTTGCACAAGTGTGCCTTATTTTGTTTGACATTTAAAGTGTTTTCTTTTGAGTTTGCTAAATAGTGGAAATTTCAGTTTTTCCTGTTCTCTTTGTTTATCCTCCAGCATCACATGCTAACACATCCCTTCTATGCCTTTTTAAAAAACATTCAAGTAACCCTCAAATCTTTCACATTATATTGAGAAGAATTTTTCCACCACTTTAATGTCACATTCCCACAAAGTATAATTAAATGTCATTATTTTAATGAGATGTGCATGAATACACTCTCAGTTTTATGCACATTACCGTGCATTAACATGCAGTGTGCTTTAAATATTCTAAATTCTATTCCTAGTTGTGTATTGTCTGTGCTTTATATGGCTAAAATTGGGAAGTTATGAATAATTTAAACTGTAGTCACATCTTGTAAAAAAAATCCATTATGTGTGATGTCACAGTACTGGTGGAGAGTTTGTGCTTGGTTACAATCTTGAGCCTTTCTGGCAAACAAGCTCCTTTCCTCTGACATGAAAGCTTAAGGCGAGGTCATGTGTGCAGGATAAACAAATGTGACATATAAGATATGACATCAAATGCATGAAGATGATAAGAAATGAATTATTGTGCCTGTTTTACGCAGTCCTCTTCATGTATTGTTTAAAAGCATTTCATTGGTCTTTTGTGCTTCTAGAGTAATTGATGAAAATACTTCCAGTTTGAATGTGCTCTTAGTGAGAGGTGTGTATGTAGTAAAAAGACATGGGAGAAACGAGGAGTAAAAGCTCATGTTTAAATAGGATTTGCATATGAGAGCACATTACAAATGCTTCAACAACAACTACAAAAGTATCAGAGTTAAAATGTCAGAAATGAAATGTCTGCATTGATGCATTGAATCATGTTACTCTGACGGAAACCTTGCATAATATAATACTCTAAATGGCAGATAGCATGCATAATTCAAGGTTCAATCCGTATGAATTTACTGTTATTTTGACCTTCACCTTGACTGTTGTTTGAGATGAGAGAAAAAGGGCTTCTCTATAAAAGACACATTATAGCAGCTTCAGCAAGGACGAATGATATCATTTGAAAGCTTAAAGCTTAAAAAGTAATTGCTCTATTTAATAAAAAAAAAAACAGAATGGGAGGAGTTTTCAGACAGGCTGCATTTTCATATGAATGGAATTGTTCTGTAGCTGATTTTTTAATCAAGCTGACTCAAATTGTGGAAAAAGTAAAGAAAAAGCTAAAAAAAAATGTGTATTTTTATTTTATTTTTTAAAGGGCTATTAAAATTAATAAAGTGCAGGACTGACTTAAAAAAGGAAAGAGTTATATAATAGAAATGCCACGTGAAAGTGTTACATTAATACAAGTGCACTTAAATAAATACATGAAAATCATTTAATACATCATTTGTATTTTGCAGTTAAAAAGACATTAGTCTTCAGTTTTCTTTTCTTTTTTCTATGCAGTGTTTCACTAATTTTACAGTAAAACTATAAAAACAGTGAAAGGACATTAGAAGTCCCTGTGTGACCCTGACACAATGTCTGATTATATTTTATTTAAATAGTTCTGTTTCTTCTTATTTTTGTTTTCAGTAGTATTACCAGTTTGTGTTACATTTTCAGTTTTGTTTATTGCATTACTTTAGTGTCACAGTGTGTTACCCAGATGGTGTTTTGTGTTTGAGTGTATGACCCTGTGTACCATCTATAACACAAGTGTGGCAAGCAAGGCAGGGTCGAGGGACAGTGGGACCATGGGAGCATGACGAGAGCCGGTGGCGTGATTGGTAATGAGTGCCACCGGTGAACCACCGGTCTCGTATCACACGGAGGAGTGGAGGTATAAAAGGAGGAGCGATGACAGTGAAGGATGAGAGAGGACCAGGCCTGGATTTAAGTTGTGTACTGTGTTTGCCATTACTAGTTTTACAATTAAAGTCTGTTTAATGTTCGCCGGTTCCTGCCTCCTTCCTCCCTAAACAAAGAACGGTGTTACGGTGTAAGTAATAGCCAAATTTTATGGACCACATATTTGATACCACTTGTGATTAACCTAATGTACTTTACCACTGATTTTACTTTAGTTACAATGTAGATTGTAGTATGTGTTGTAAATTTGTATATTAACATTATTGTCACGTTCGTGTGGAGGCATAAGGAAGGCACGGAGACAAGGAATGAACTGAAACAGGCTTTAATAATCAAACTCAAAATAAACACCAGGAGAAACCCGACTTAACACGAACAAGAACTGACTAGGACTGAAGGAAACACAGAGTATATATACACAAGGGCTGATGAGGGAACAAGACAGCTGACAAGACTAACAAGGTGATTGATGAAACGACAGGTGAGGGGAAAAACACTGGGAGATTACAAGAGGAACCAGGAAGTAAAAAAAGACATGTGACAATTATACCATTTATCAAAGGAATATAAATATACAGTGACCAATATGCTATCCCGTAATACCTGAAACATTGTGACCATATTTTATACTGTGAATTTCTGACAATCACAGCTACCATTTTTACGGTAAATTTAACAAGATATTAAGATATTTTCTCTCTATTGGAAAAGGAACATAAACCATTAGAAAGTATAATGGCACAGAATGTAGTTGAAACCGAAAGCTCTGAGGTGCTAATGCAATTTACTGGCAGCAGCTTTAGTCATGTCCATAAAGTATCTACACGCAGTCTCTGAATAAAGCATAATTTTTCACACCTAACACGCCTGCTTTGTGCTCCACTGCTTTATTACCTGGCTTAGTATTTAATCCCCTAACAAAAAATTTCCTTCCATGAGGTTCAACTATAGCAACTACAACTATGATCGGCATTTATAAAAGAAAAATAATAAAAGATTCATAATCTTTCAAGATTATGAAGCAATTCTGAAGATTTACCGACGTGGTTTGTGTGTGCTTTTTGCTTCTGGTGTTTGGATCCACTTTGCTCACCTGTTAAGCATGAAGACGAGATCTGACAAGATAAACATTCTTTTTTCAATTTTCTAAATAGCTGGTCACAACTATAGCTTGGTATTCTGAGCATTAGTTACTCAATGGCATTGTGCTTAGTTTAAGGTCAACGTCAATGGACACAGCCTAGCCTCTTTGATGACAAATAGACTGTTGTAGCCAATATAGAAAGACATCTTCTGGTAGAAATTCAATAATGCTGCTGAGCAGTGATGAGATAAGGTGCATTAAATAAGAGATAAACGGTGCTTGATTTATTTGTAATGTGCTGTACATACATCTGGCCCTGCTGTCTAAATTATAAATGCCTTTCTACAACCGCCTTCAGTGGCTCTGAAAAGCAAGCCAACTGATTTCAAAGCCAGCTATGTGTAAATATATTTAATCCTCATAAGCTGTTGGGGTCTGCGGTGGCCCGAAATGAAAAAAATAAAAAGTTTCCTTCATCTAAAAAAAAGCATGAAACTTGTGACTTTGTTCACACTTGCTAACTACAAAAACAAAAACAAAAATTCAATGATATCTGGTTGTATACTAGTGTTAAAAAAAGTCACACTCAGAATATGTATGGGGTCTTCCCAGAACTTACATCGGAAATGAATGGGGAAATTATCAAATCAGTACTTTAAAAAGACAAAAAGAAAAAAGTTAAAAAAAATCATTAAATCACTCACACAATGCAGAACACAGAAATGAATTGGCAGTGACACTATAACACATCCACAATGTGGAACACTAGTGCTCTCTCTCTCTCTCTCTCTTAAACACACACATGCACACAGATGCAATTCACCCATAAGGAGATTACTAAAAAAATACTTTTTTGTATAATTTCTAAAACAAATATCCATTACTGTGCAGAAACTAGACAAAGAATGAAGGGGTGACACCACAACACATCCACGATTTTATAATGTATATCTTCCCACAATACCATAAAAACCAAAGCCTTTTCCACCCGTGCTGTAAACACATGAGAATAAGAAATACTAAGCTGTTATTATCCTATTTTTCAAAAACTAGTATCAGTTCAAACTCATAGAAAAGATGATATTTCATGTAAAAAAAAGCTTTCAAAGGAGAAACATTTTTTGTATTTGAGTGTGCACGTTTACCTTTAACTTGAGACCACCATATACATTCATTTTTGTATACAGTATAACTGAATATATTCTTTATCTCCCAGTGTTAAATCTGCAATTATATGAGAGAAAAATGTTCAGAGACTGAACATAATTCAATCTACCACATCTGGAAGGGCTTTTATTTACACATTCATGGTGCTATACTTTGCTAATCACACTGAGCTGTGGACTCGGGTGAACCGTGTTATTTAAATAATGATGTTTCCAGTTGTACACACTCTGCTTCCTCTGGAGCGTGAACTTTGAAAGTCCAACAAGCTTCTCAGAGCCCCGTCCAAAACAGAAGCAATTTCACCCCAAGTATTTGATCCAATGTTCGAAACAGTACGTATCTTTGTTATATAACTCTACCTTACCAGTAACGTGATGTGAAAAACACATAACTATCATTTTGCAATTTAACAAGTTTGTTATTGTCTCTATAATATGTTAATCAAAATCAATTCCCCTCTCTCAAGACTGACAGCCTTGAGTGTCTATTACAGAATAAATATGAAGAGTTTGTGTTGAATCTCATATCTTTGCATTGAATTTCATATCTTCAATGGAATGAAAATCTAATTGGTAGCCTATTGGTTGCTGTTTAATTCACACAATATATTATCAAGTATCAAGTGCTATTAGAATTTATGTTGTGGAAATTCAAGGCAGTTACTATTCTACAAAATGGCTGTCAATCTCTTTCATAACTGTGTGAACATTAACACTATTGAGCACACCAAACAGCACTTAAGTATCATTCAGCGCAATAGGATGTTGTCACTTTTTGTCTTTTTCTTTTTTTGAATGAGTTTAACATTTAAATCATTGCTTGAAAGTGTACACTGCCTCTACAATTCAATCATTATGAACTAATGATTTTATAAATATTAAGAAACAAGCCTTTTAATGAAAATCCCTCATTCGGATCAATGATCCAGCCACTCACCATGGATTATATACTGCAGTTTACCACAGCCTATCAGGTAAATTAGATAGATGAAGGCAAATTTAGCAAATTATGGTTTCAAGTGCTACTCCTTAACATGTGTCAAACCTTTTTATTCATAATCAACCACACCAGAAAGCTAAATCTTTGACTGATCTGTTCTATTTTGATAATCCGTACTATTACAGGCTATGTATGCACCTATTTGCCCCTCTGACTTGACACACTGAGATGTGCTGTCCTCTGCTGGCACGATTGACCACATGCTGAATGTTAACTGAAGGTTACATCAGTTACAGTTCAGATGAAGGTACGAACTTAAAATCCAAACAGATGTAGGTAGAGTTCACTAATTTCATCAAGAGCGCACTTTAAAAAAACGAAACTGATGTAAGACGCACGGCAAAATTAAGCGCCAAAAAAAGCTACTTACTTACATTAACGTTTAGAGATTTAAATTATCATTCATATTCATATTTTCAATAGTGCTAAGTGTTTAGCAAAGCTAAACGAGAAAAACGTATAATTAAAAAAAAACTTGATGTTATCGAAATTAAAAATAGCCTTCATTTGTATTTTTGTATTCCTGTCGCCTATGATTAAGTCAGTGTATTTCATATTAAAATCCACATTAATCTGGTCCAGTCAAATCACGTGACCTTCAACATTTCCCAAGCCATAAATAATAAACAAAAAATAAACTCTCACCTTTTATGAGATAAACGTTCCCTCTCTTGATTCAGAACAATTTCTCTGCTTTTTTGAGGGGAAATTAGATCAAAGCGAGAAAATGACGACTTTTCTGAGTAAAGTTGTGCTGTTTGCCTGCTGCGTTGCTTTGTAAAACTGCTGCTAATTCATACGCTGCGCTCATGCCATTAGTCCTGATGGAGAGATTCCCGCCCTGCTGCCGCTGTGAGAGGAAAAGAGGAGGAGAAACAACACGGGCTGCGAAGGGAATGAAGAGTCGACATGAATCAGAATTTACTCGAAATAGAAAAAAAATATGACATACATGATGACAAGCGATAACACGAACAAGTTGCTCTCTCGTACAACCCATTTTAATGGAAGCTGCTTTAATTTCAGTTATCACGATGGCCATTTTAATAGATCTACAAAGCTTTCTTCATGTGCAGATGGACTAGTTTCAACTAATTATTCCCATGTCTTCATTAGATATTAGCCTATAAATACTGGAGTGGTTTTTGAGCATATCAAAAGTGGATTTACATGTTTCATAATGATAGGCATATTCAAATGATATTTTCTGACATATGTGGGATGAGGTTATGTGAATTCATGATTCACCGCTTATTTTTTTATCAAAAGGCACTTTAGGTGTTTTGAGGAAGTTTAAAATATGCAAAATAAATTAACCTAATGTTCTGTGTGCTTACATTTGTCTCTGTTGATAAGACCATATGTTTTACTCCTTACTAGTATATCTCACTCAACAGATGAAAATTTAGACCTGGTGTATATTCGATGTAATTTATCCTATCAGCCCATGCAAAGCTTAAAATGGATTCTAATTTCAACATTTTGCCTTCAAGGAAGCAAGCTTTGCCCAGATTGCTAAAACTTCCCAGAGAGAATTTGAAAACGATTCTCTTTGTTAGGTTATAGTCTAGTATCAAGTACCAGGAGCATCTGGATGTTGTTATATTTTGAGAGTGACAGAGTATTATGTTTGATATGCTAGCTTTGAAATAAAGTGTTGTTTATGCATCTTCTGACAGGCCATCAAGTACCTCCTTTGTAATTTTAAGAAACTTTGAAACTGGGCTGACAAGTTGACACCTAAAAACAAATGTTCTTGATGAGACTTAACACAGAGCCTGTTATTGTGCAGCCCAAATGTCTCAAATGCACACATTAATGTTTCTTTCCAATTTCACTCATTCACACAATACTTATGACACACGCCGGAACATAACATGCAACATGTACGCATTCATTTTCATATCAACATAAAACAAATCCTCATTCATCGGAGCACAGTTCAGCTGTCTGGATTCCTGTAGTGCGTGTGTGTGCCTGGCATGCTCTCTTTAATTATCTGAATCAGAAACATTTTTGCTTTCCCTCACTGTTCTATATCTGGGATATGTTTCAATATTCAGAATGGAAAGACGAAAATAGAGCCAGTCTGTTCTCCCAAGAAAACGCACACAAATACCTACATATTAACATATATACACAAAAAGTAGTATCATTATGATCTCTTAGTGTTGCTGAGTTAATGTTTTGTGCTTCAAAACGTGGCTCTGGTGTTATTTTCATAATAGTTTGTATCTTCTTATTTTATATTATTTAAAGTGTTTTGACTGCACTGTGTTTGCAACTACAAATCACTTTTTGGCACTGTTATGGTGATTGGGAACATAAGACTTAGCAACCTGAGCAGTCGAAGCATGGATCGATTCCAAAAAAGCTTGTAACTCAATGCCACCCACGTCTCTACTAACTATTTTCATAAAAAATTCAGTGGGCCTCCAGAGGGCAAAACTAGAGAGCAAAGATGACCACATGCTCAGATATTTTTCAAAACAATACTATATTCACCTCTCGTGTAACCTGACCAAATGGGTACATCTTTTTTTAAAAGCTCTTTAACATTCCATCGCCAACCATCATGGTCGAAATCTAAAACTATATTATATTATCTATGAACCAGTGAAAATTTGACAGGGACATGAGGGAATGTGTTGATGAAGAGGAAGAAGAACACAATGTGTCATGGCAGAAAAACTCCATTCATGACATATACTACAACAGATTGCAGAGGTGGTTGACACTGGCAAATTGTACCAGTGACTGGAAATGGCAGATTGTGCAGAGATCCCTGATCCAATCTGGCATCTAATAACAAGATGGTAAAGAGATGGTGGATGCCAGACAGAGTTGGAATGTACAACTATGGTTTGAAAATCGATAAATATATTTGAGTTATATTTTGACTAGTCATAATTCTAATTTGACTACTCAGAATAAACATAGATATTTGGAATTGTCATTGGACTAGTAAGAAATTCAAATAAAAATATTTATATTTAACTATTTTAAATGTTATTCAAGATATCTGTAATGACATAATAGATATCTTCAACTACCCATATTTTTTGTTCAATTGTCTACAGTGCCCACCAGATCTCATGAAGCCCTACAGTGCACTGAACAAACCAAACAAGAGTCACAGAAACCAAACTGCTGCTCAGTTGATTCTCAGTTTAAAACCGAACAAAAAAAGGACAATTATACTGATACAAAAACAAGATCTCATCTTTTAACCATAGTTTGCCAAGCTAGGTGTTGAAAGTCACATCTAGTCAAAAACAATTACTGAAAATAGTGTCTCATTGCAGAAGCAAAATTTGAGATCACTAGCAGGGTGACAGAGAGCCAAAAAATATTTTGCACAACATTTTTATTTTATTTTAGAGATATCTCTAATTCAGTCTTGACAACTCAAAATTATATTTTAAGATATGTGATTTGTGTACTTGTGTCATGGTTGCTGGAGCAAAGAAGCAAGTATGAAGATGAGGAAATGCGGGTATAATAGTCTTTTAATAAATAATAATACATTTTAATCAACCAAAATAGCCTGAATGGTGCATACAATTTCAAATGGATGGGCACACAAACATTACAAAGATGTGCACTCTGACAAGAACAGAACAGGATTGAAGAAAACACATGGACAATATACACTGGGGATGATTAAACAACAAGACACAGCTGGATATGATTAACAGGGTGATGGATGATGAGGGTGAGTGGAAAAACACTGGGAGAACACATGGGGAACCAGGAAGTAAACAGAAGACAGGACAGACACGTAACAACCTGCTCCTATTGTCAAATCTGTTGTGTTGTGTGCGACTGAATTTACACCTCACACCAGAGCCCCTCCCTGCCTAAAGGTCTTGTTGATAATGCTTAGTGCTAACTTCAAACAACAGAAATCTGCGTTTGTTGTCACAGACAGAAAAGCTACTGGATGAATGACCTCAGGGATTATTAAATTATATCTGGATGCATTCATATGGTAAAAGGTCTCCAGCATGCATGTAGCACTGTGATTTTTTTTAGAATCATCCCAGCAAACACAGATTTGTTACAAAGATATTATAAAAAATTAGGAAAACCAAGAGCTAATGTTTCTAGAACATTCTAGGGACCAAAAATTGCTAACTGGGATGTTGCAAAAAGGACCAACTTAAGAGTAATTGTGTTCCCACTACTGGTTGCCAAGCAACATTTGTGAATGACATTCAGCCAAGTGACTCTATGTTGTAGACAACAAATCAGTTTAAGTTCTTAATTGCCCCTTATATTGTCATGATATGTAAAATTGTTACGGACAGATACTCGGACGAGTGTTAAGTTCAAACCAAGGTTTTTTAGTTACACAGTTAAAGAAAGGAAAATTAAGTGGCAATACTGGTTGTGAGTTCTAAGGATGATCAGGCTTACAGGATAGCTAGGGTTCGAGTCAAGTGAAGGGGAAGTGACGATCCAGGAAGTGGTGAAGCCAGATGGGAAGAAGGTTTTGTCATGGAGGAAGGCCACGAGAGGATCTTTGGGAGTCTTTGTTTGGGTTCATGGGAATTGTGGAGACAACAGAGAGTAGTCCTGAGTACATAGTAGGTTGGACGGTGAACTGTAGTGAGATGCGCACTCACGTGATGGGTATGGTCACGGAGAACAGATGTGAGGGATCAGTAGTAAAGGTGATGGTGATGGTGATTGTGATTGTGAGTGTCGGGGGGAAAGAGCCTGGTATATCTGTGACATAAATACAAAATTAATTATTAAAATGTTATCTAGAAATGTATCACCATCTAGAGTAATGTTAGAGATTAATTAAATTAAAACTGGGCTGACATGAGTTTACACATTCTTGTTTCATTCTTGTTTACACTTTATTGTTGTCAGCCATGGAAACACTGTTTTCCCCTTGGGGACCAACAAAATTGTGACTGAGAAGATGTTGCCACTTTTAAAACCTTGAAAACAAAGTGACTAAAACAAACAAAAAGCAGTGGACAGTGACAATCCAATGGACAAGGGAACTTTATTAATGGAACCTGCAACTGCAATTTCCAAAATATTTCAGAATTTATCAGGGATTGAGAATTGAGAAACTATCAGGGATTTGTAGATCCCTGTAGTAGTGATATTTGCAGTAGAATGCAGTATTTCATTCAACGTTCTTCCATTGTCAGAAGATAGAATTAATCTAGATTAATCCATTAAAAAAGTTTTTCATCAGAGGTTGGCCATCATTGTACACAAGTGCATTTATTAGATCAAAATCTTGAATAATATATAAAATGAATGTAATGACTGGTGTATTTTGCTTGCCTTTAGTCAGGAGAAAAGTGCTGCCACTTGGCTCTAACAATCACAAGCTACTTTTGGTCTGGACATCATTATGTGAGGAGAAAAAAAGACTGACATCTGCTCTTGGCTAGCCATGTTCCATTTTTAAAGATTACCTGCCCAGTTTCAGAAGGCTTTTTAAACCCCAGATTTGTTTCTGTCATGCAGGTGGTGTCAGTAATAACTAAAACACGCTTGTGAATGGGGTGGTTGGCTGACAGCAGAACATTCATGCGGGTAATGGAAGACAGGAAGACTTCACTGGGGGGTACCAAAAATGGACTATCTGAAGGCTGTGACTGTTGAGAGCCGTGTCAATGGGGGTTACATTTTTTGAAAGCAGGTAGACTAGCAAGGGATAACTGGAAAACATTATGTGTGCTCCAGAGGTAGAAAGGTACATTAGTATTGTACATGTCCACATTGAAGGATTTGATGACTGAAAGGACTGGTGCTGCCATTCTCCTCCACAAATGTCAGTTGGTGGTCTCTATTCAAAAATAAGGGTAGAGATATATTTTATTAGCTAGTCTTGGGATTTTTTTAAAGCAATAGTTTGTTTGTTTATCCAGGGAGACTGATTGGACAGTTGGAAACAAATGTGCATGGCTTTAATTATTTTATTTAATGCAATTTTCTTTCTCTTTATTGACTTAACAATGCAAAATACCAATGTAATGTAAATGAACTGCATGATACAAAAAAAAATAAAGAATAAAATAATTAAAAATACAAATACTGTATAAAAGATACAAATACTGGGGTAAAGCTGTTTAATTGGATTGTGCATTTATTTAGACTCCTGGTACATATCTAAAGCCACAAATCTGTTAAGTGAAAATATTTACATAATCCACAGTTCCATATTTCAACAAACCATTTCATAAGAACATTTTTTCCGCATTTTTATTGTTAAGTTCCTCTTCTTCCCTGTGACCAGTGTTATGTCCAATGTTGTTTTAGTGTTTTGTTTCCAGGTTGTCTCATACAAGAGAAGGTTTGTCTGGCAATCAAGTCACCGGAGTTCCTGATTGGTCCAACCCTAGGTGGGGTGAAAAGGATTGCTCCAGAGAGGATCCAGGCTGAATATGTGCCATTTATTGTGCTCTGTTTAGTTAGTTCCAGGTTTGATTGTTTGTGGTAAATGTGCTTTTTGTTTGTTTCTTTTGCCATATATTTCATCAGTATTATTATTTATTTTGACTTCAGTTATGTTGTGGAAATATAATTTGTAAATACTCGGTTTAATGAAGTAGGGAGTGAATGCCATTTTCTTTTGCATTTATTGTCTGTAACATGTTTTGAATTAAGGGAGTTAGAGAAGTTGCATTTCATTCTTTATTTTTTTTTAGGGAATTTAGAGGGTATTCAAATTTAATTATTTTAGTTTATTATTTTGGCCTTGTCAACTCTTAAAAGTTCCTGAGTTTCACTATATATTTTTTGTTGAATAAATTTACTTTTGTTTCACGTAACCATTGTGTGAGCACACATTCATTTACGTTATATCTGGCGGTTCGGAACATAAATTGGGGGCGCGTCCGAATGTTCGAGCTTTTCACTGGTTTGAACGATCAAATGTCATGTGCCCTTACAAAAATAACCTACAGGAATCCTGCAGGATTTTCATTTTTTCTGCAGGTATCCTGCAGGAATTATAAAATCCTGCAGGATTTTTTTAAAAATCTGCAGGAACTATAAAGTCCTGCAGGATTTTTCACTTGTACTGCACAGCAGTCCTGCAGGAATTATAAAATCCTGCAGGATTTTTTAAAAAATCTGCAGGAATTATAAAGTCCTGCAGGATTTTTCACTTGTACTGCACAGCAGTCCTGCAGGATTTTTTACTTGTGTTGCATGTTTCTGTTGTACTGAAGGGTTCATTCTAGAACATGTAGGAATGTCCTACACATACTGCTGCACATACTGCGCTGTACAGCACAAGTGAAAAATCATACAGGAATTTTTAAAAAATCCTGCAGGACTGCCGCGCACCTCACGCAGAAACAAAATGTTTGCTTACAGGAGTTTTCCCTGTAAATGAAAAATAAATAAGTCAAAAAATATATATAAAAAAACCCTACAGGTTTTGGATTCAGGATAGGTTATGTCTAGACTAGAGAATAAAACTCTGATAGTTGTTGTAGTTTTATTCATAAATTTTTTATTAAATTAGATTCAAGTACATTTCATGGAACTATTTTGGATATATTATGCTCTGGCTGTTGGCAGCAATGAGACAAAACAATGAGTCTTAACAAGTAAATTAAAAAAATTAAGAGTAAGAATAAATAGGCAATTATAAAAAATAAAAAAAACATTTCTCGAAATCATTTCAAAATTATACATTTCTGCAAGCATCCACGACATGTCAAAATTCAAGAGATTTGAGTCTGTATACTGTACATTTTTACCTTTTATAACATGAAGATGCAGCTATTTTGTTTTTAATCCAACTCCCATCTATTTGGTTGGATGCAAAAAAAATTATTTGCAAGACCTGGTAGGTCCTTGAGGTAGACACAGGTTGAATGTATGTCTGTGCATTTGATAAGTTCAACTGAGTCAATCCCTCTTTCTTTTAAAATGCTTTTTGCCGTTATCCCTGATTCTCTGTCTTTGCTGATGTCATTACTTGTTGTTTTCATAACATCAATGAAGGCATGACCCTCTCCTTGCGCATTGCCTACGTCTATAAATGATCGTACTAATGCTATAGACCCATGTTTGGTTTGAACTGCATGGTTGATTCTTTTAGATAAAGATTTAGCTCCTTTTGAATGAATTCGCTTGCCATTAACCACAGCCCTAGAATAAAAACTGAAAGCTTTATTTGCACTAAAACCTGACTCTTGAAGGATATGAGACTCTCTTGGGGTTGGCTGTCGTACATGTGGGCATCCAAGAAACATCACGCTAGAACTACCAATACACTTTGTTACAATATTGGTGCCTCCCAACATTTTTTCAACAAAGCTTTTGCTTTGCCGTGTTTGTTCATCATTGAATACAGCAGCAATGAGTCGTGGAACATGTTGGTAAAGGTTAAACATGTTAACAATTTGTTCTGCTACAGCTTGTGTGCCATGAAAAAGTTTCTGAAGGTGTCCATTCTGGGACTCATATAAGAATGCACTGTGACTCCATAAAGGACCCCAATTTTTCACAGATGCTGCTGCATGTACAAGTATGTGGACATTATAAGACACATGACACTTTCCATACTGAGACTCAAAATGGCCCACAAATGCTTTTAAAAGGCCATCAGCTTTGTCAATGTCGTGGGGGGAAATTGAATCTTGAAGGAGAATGTATGTAGCCTGTACTAGAAGTAGTAAATGGTCAAGATATTGTCTGGGTAAAATGCCGAACAAACAGGGAAGGCTGTAAAATAAGAGAAAGTGTCTGTATTCCGAAGCTTTCCAATATTTACGCAAAGAAATTGAACGGGGTGATCTTGTTATACTTGTAGGTGGTTTAATGGCAAGTAACCTTCTTTCAATCTGCTCGTTTTCTCTTCCAATGTACCAAGGCTCTGTATGGTATTTGGAGTCAAACCATAGGGTAGTCAGCTGGCGACAAACACCAAGTAATATGCCATGCATGTAATCATATGCAAATCCAGAAACCATATTAAAAAACATCAGCAGCATTAGAGGAGATGGACCTTTTACGCCATTTATGCATGTTCCAGAACCAACAGCTTGCTGAGCATCTTCAGTGTGTTTTCTGTGTGATCTCAGCTCCGGCCCTGTTGACTGCAAAGGATACACCCTAGTAAACCCATTACCCTTTTCTACAACTTCACCCTTTTGATAACACCAGTTACAACCATGCTCTCCATTAAATTGTTTGACATTCTGTACAGCACAACGAGCCACTGAATCACAAATGCAAAGCAAACTGTATACATGGACTACTGTTTTTTCACCTTTCCACTGACAAGGTAACCCTTGGTTTTCAAGACTACGCAATTCATCAACAAATGACTTTTTTGGCCCTCAGATTAGGGGGGGGAGCTCGTTGATTGTGACTTGAAGAGGCCAGATATGAAAAGGAGAAGATTTGAAAATTGGAACACCATCAACATTCCAGGACACTGAAATATTCAACAATTTTGGGTCATTTAGTGCATCAATCGATTTGTACATAGTGCCATCAAATATGTCTTCAACATTTTGTGAGTTGCGCTTAGTCCTTGACCATTTGTAATTCAAAGACTGACAAAAATCTGTATCTTGAAATTTACCTCTTAATTGATCTGAAATAGATAACTTGATAAAGACAGAGCCAGATTTGATTAAGTTTTCCATGTCCCCTGGGGTACCATTGCATGAAGCACAATGGGTGGGGATTTCACTACCAAAGAAATGTTGGCAGGATGGGCAAATATACTGGACTTCAAAAGTGTCACAGTGAAAAGATTTCATGAACTTGTATAAGCTATCTGGAACACCATTGGTTGAATCAGGACAGTGGAGATTGATAAGATCTAACAAGTCACTCAAAGCCACTTTGGATGTTGTATGCCTGAGGCTGTAGGCAAGTATGCACAGCAGAGATTCTTCATTAGTGATTTTGGCATTTGGATATATTTTTTCCTCATTGGCACACTCCTCTCTTTCTTCTGTGCTTCCCTCACAAACTGCACTGTGGTTTCTGACAATCTAGAAAGTAAATATTGCACTAATTACAAGCTGACACATAAAGAAGTATGAGCTTTAAAAAAAAAGCATGAGGCTATAGACTAGATACATATTCTAAACTTTATTCTCACATGAGTCTGTGGAAAGTTCTCATCAGCTGTGCTAAAAACATCACCCTCGTCATCAGCAGAAAAGCCTTCCTGTCAGAAATTGTGCATTTATTGCACATTAAAACAAAATCCATATGAACACCGATATTTACAAATGTATGCAAAAAGCATTGGATTAAAAACAATATCAGAAATCCATTCTCACATCAGCATCTGAAAAGTTTCCATCAGCATCGCTGACGACCTCATTCTCTTCATCAGTAGAAAAGTTTCCCTGTGAGACATGTACAGGTACTTGGACCACTAGTTTTATGCATGTACTTAAATTTTGTAAATGTTCTGGCTGATAAAGGATCAAAGAATTGCCAACCTTATGACAACAAGGAAGCACAATTCTAAAGAAGATTAACTTTGAAAAATAAAAAAAATAAAAAAGCCTATTCTCACATGAGCACCAGGGCAGTTCCTGTCAGATTTGCTGATATTGTCACCACTGTTATCATTGGAAATGTTTTCCTATAAGTATGAAATTATAAACATACAGGAGCATGTTAGACATGGTTTCTTGACTACAACAAATGGCCATGAATTTATCACTGAAAATGTTTTTTAGGCCAACATTAAAACCTGAAATACTTCAACTATATCCGGAATAAGCCATGTCTTGTATGATCTTCTCTTTTTTGCTCCTGAAGAAGAAAAAAGAGCAGATTTCTTGCTTATTTGATTAATGTAAGTCAATATGCAATTGTACAATAAGAAACAAATAGCCTAAAATACAGTTATTTGCATTCAGCAACCTATTATATTCTGTGTCCATCGCCTTTTTGTAGCTGCGGGAACAGGTGCCTCTTCATTTAAGTACACTTTATACTCCATATCCTTCAAAAAGAAACACGTTAGTGTTATTTCTTTGTAAATATAATAAAGAATATATTTTTTGCAGTACCCGAATAGCTTAATCCAAATGAGAACATTTCCTAAAAATGACTACAATAACGAATCTGGGTATTGATGAAATTGACTTAGTTAATTGGAAGACATATTTTATTTTAGAAGGATATTTTTTTAAAGAAAATAAAAGTTTGGTCGTAATAGTCTTAGTGTTGTCTTTCACCCTGAAAAAGAAGCTCGTGTAATTTACATAAAGAACCGGTAAATTTATCTTTTCACTGAGGTGACGTGTTTCATTGACGCTCACTTGCTTCGCGCAGCCGATTCACGTGACATCATTGCACGTCATTCATCAACTGTCACTTTGCATCGTGAAGGTAAGTCCGCCTTTTATTATATAATTATATCGTTATAATGCTTTAAATTACTGTTTTGTTATACATTTCTAAAATAATGTGTATTTGTAACACTAAAACATATGAAGATGTTTTTCTTTTTTTGCTGTCAATACATTATAGGCCAGTATTATGTTATAGCCTATAACTACCATATACCGCCTACATCAAAACTTTTTTTAATAAATGACTATAAAAAGTAAGCCGTAACTACTGCTAACAAAAAACATATATTTTTTTTTTTTTGCTAATAATTGATATCATTGTACCTTTTTGTTACCTTAGATTAGAAATTATCTGCACCGGACGAGACCGTGAGTCGCTGGCTGGCCTGGTAGGTAACACTGTTGTCATGGATACAATCAGCTGAAGGCAACAGATGAATGTGAATGTGAATGAGATGAAAGGAGACTTTTTAGAGTTTTGTACACCTTTGGATTAATAATTATATATATATATATATATATATATATATATATATATATATATTATTATTATTAATGAATAAATGTATTCATGTTTGTTCAATTGTATGTATGTAAATATGTATGCATTTAATTATTTATTTATTTAGAAAATGAGCAAAACATGGGTTCTGGTGGAATGGAGGGAGGAGCCTCCCACCTATGATATTGTCCCTAAAAAGGACATACTAAAAAAAAAGTTTGAACCTGGAGATGTTGTGGATGTGGCTTATGAAGAGGAAAGTTCCCCAGCCACAGTTATAGATATTGATGGTAAAAGTTCAGCAAACAAGACTTAATCATGATATAGAAGATATGTATTTCCTAATTTATTTTTGTCCCTTCAGAGAGCAAAGATACCCTCAGGAGGAGGATGTTTAGGCTAGAGGGGAAAAGAAAAAATCAGCCATGTTTGCAAAATGATGCAAAAAGAGTAGCAAAGAAAAAAAAAAAGTACACTCCAACTCAGTCCCCATCTCACTCCAAAACGTCCTCATCTGATCAAGAGCCTCCAGTCAAACATCAAGTAATACCTACATCTTTTAAATGGCTACTCTTATTTTTCATTATGCTTATTTAAATAACAAATATTAATGACACCGATATGACACTAATATTGTGTGTCCATCTTTAGCTCATCCACCGAAAGGACAGTATGTTAATGCAAGAGATTAACAGCATGGAGAGTCAAGCTGAAGAGCATTCAAGCCGAGAAACTCAACTTGAGAGAGAAATTCTCAAATTAAAAAAAGAAAATGAGAATCTAAGAGCACTTAATATAGCTCTGCAACAAGGTATTATTTTTTTCTTCATGTATTTCTGTCTATTCATCTATATAGTAATTTATCAGTCAGTGTGGTTGTCTGTTAGTAATCATTTATTTTGTATTTTTTTAAGAAATTCTTCCAATGCTCAAGTGCAGCATGAACCAGGACACTCGTCTTGTTGCTCAACAACCACAAGATTCAAGTCAGAAGAATCCCCCTGAAAAGGTGAATACAAATATATTAGTTATATTCACGTAAAGTGTTGTGCAGAAGTTGTAGAAGGCATGTTAACTTCTTCATGTTTCATTTTACTTTTGTAACAAAATACACATTTGATATGATCACCCCCTTGACTATAAAACAGCTGGCACACTAAACCAAAATATATCACTTTTTTGTTGAAGAATCTAACAAGCCTAACACTTTTGCACAGTATGTAGTCAAAGTTATATGCTTTTAGATACAGTGTCCCTAACTTTTTTTCTTGACAGACACAGGGGCTAGGAATTAGTTCAGCTGTACTGACAAGTTGTGGACGGGGGGGCACATCATGTTCTGCCATGGTGAAAGATCTGGCAGTGGCAGTGTTTGGGAGAGAGACACTGGCCACACATGGGCTGTCTGGAAGGGCTGGCAATGCTAACACAGGCACTTTGGCAAAAGTGCAAAATTGTAATAATGTTATCACATATGATAAGTGGAATTGCATTTACAGACACAGTACAAAAAAAGTTCCCAGATGTTCCAAAAAAGTTCATCAGGGCAGCACTAAGAGAAAAGTTAAATGATGAGCACAAGTTACGAATAAGGTAATAATACACACAACACACTCTCTCTCTCTCTCTCTCCTCACACACCCTCATGCTCTCTCTCACACACACACACACACACACACACACACACACACACACACACACATGCTCATGCTCTCTCTCTCTCACACACACACACACACACACACACACACACACACACACACACACACACACACACACACAGACACACACACATGCTCATGCTCTCTCTCTCACACACACACACACACACACAAACATGCTCATGCTCTCTCTCTCACACACACACAAACAAATTTTTAAATTTCTCTTTTTTTCTTGTTTTTCAGGAAAACAGTGTAGAGGCTTCATTTGAATGTCGTTTCACATGGCTGTGAATTGGTCTCTGCTTCGCTCTACTCTTAGTTTCAATAAATACAATAAATAATTTGTGAAAATGCATTGTTTGTTGTGAAGTTATTCCCCCTGCATTAATCCTACAGAAGACATAAGAAGACCTGTATAATTGCATATATATCCACAACAGTCCTGCAGGAACTTTGAATATTATATTTTAAAACCCTGCAGGGATATAATTCCTGCAGGTATTCCTTCATAAAATTCCTGCAGGTATTCCTTCATAAAATTCCTGCAGGTATTCCTTCATAAAACTCCTGCAGGTATTCCTTCAGGAAAATGAGCTGAAAATCCTGTAGGAAATCCTGTAGGAAATCTGCATAATATTCCTGCAGGATTCCTGTAGGTTATTTTTGTAAGGGTGAACAAATGGTTCATTCGAACTATTGAAATCTGCCGTATTTTTTTTTCTTAATTTAGCTTGGGGGTTTTTCTTTAAGAGGAAGGGATTTGATGGAGCTTTTGAGGTGTCTTCTAAATTTGATTTATGGGAATATGCAATTCGGCGTACGGCGCAGCGCATAGAAAACTGTAGAAAATATATTTTATTTGCAATTGCGGATTTTTATCAGATCAGGGTGTCGCGAAGTGCGTTGAAGGAGATTAAGGAAGTAGTTATGAAACACAAGGTGGAAATTGAATTTTGCCAGAAGAGGGCAAGCAAATCCAATACTGAGTTAAGCGGGTGAGGGAGCGGAGCAGACCAAAACCGAGACTTTTCAGCATAGATCCCGCTGAGCTGCCGCCATCACAAAAATTTAATCAAAAGAGCTTGATTTGGAACTAAGCCGGCAGCGGAACCAAAGTCAGCTAAGCTATTGTTCGTGAAGAACAGTCGAGCTTGAAACTCAGCGTGCAATCCGTCTGAAAGAGCTGGAACTCAAAACTAAAAACAATCCTCCAGCTACTGGTCCACCTGGCGCGAGTACGCCTGTGTCTCCTCCGATCAGCACTTCCACTCGTGGATCTGATTCTGTCTCGACGCAATGTTCAAGTAAGTCAAAGTTTTTATATTAGAAAGCAAATCGCGTTAGTTCCGTTTTTCCGTGAAAGTGAAGTTGATGCGTATTTCACTGAATTTGAACGCATCGCCGCCACGCTGTAGTGGCCGCGAAATGTTTGGCCGCTACTGTTGCAGTGTAAACTTGAATGCTCAAGAAGTTTGTACTGCGTTGACTCTCGAACAGAGTTTAGGTTATGATGTTATGAAGAATGCAGTGTTGCGTGCCTACGAATTAGTTCCTGAAGCTTACCGTCAACAATTTAAGAATTATGCAAAGTCCCCAGGACAAACGTTTGCGTTTGCTCGTGATAAGGCAAGTTTGTTTGAAAAATTGTGTTATTTGGGCTCACTCGTCGGTTGTTGTTTTTCTCATCACCTAAGTGTAATTCTTTTGGTCACTCACAAAATGCTAAAGAGTTTGCAAGTAAGGAGGCTTGCAAGTTATAATGCTCATGGTCTCTGAGCATGTATTTTTTTTGGATCAGTGCCAGATATCGCGTGAAAACACGTGTGAATTTAGCAATTGATCACGTAACACATGAACGTGATTGTACACGTCAACGGGTGAATAGTTTGTTATCTGAACTTCATATCTGCTGCTCTTGTTGAGTGCAAGAAAACCTACTCCCTGGCAAAAAAAAGCATGTTCCCCACTGTCACGTGCAGTGGCATCGCCCCACTATTTGAGAACCACTGGCCTAGATGGTCATAACATCAGCATATGTGCAAAGTCAACTTTTCAAAAGATTAATGCTCTAAGAAGCATGAGTATCTTTGTTTTTCTTTAGAGAGAGAAATAGGTTATTGTATTAAAGAAGTGCTACGAAATGCTAAAGAGTTTGCAAGTAAGGAGGCTGCAGATAGTTATACTGAACGCTGTACAGTTGTCCTGCTCTAAAGCGGAAAGGCTAACCTAAAGAGTGTTGCCTTGGTTGACCGTAACAAGTGTTCACCAGAGTGTATATGTACTGTTGAGAGTGCATTTGAACCATTTATTTTCAATGGAAAAGTGTCATTGGTTGTGTCCATGTCTGAAGCCATACCTGTCCGCATTCTGAGGGATACAGGCCGGCTCAGTTGTTTATTTTTAAGTGCACTTCTGTTTTCTACCAATTCTAGCTGTGTTGCTGATGTACTAGTAAAATGAATTGATTTGACTATTGTTAAGGTTCCTTTGCACAATGTGTTTTTATAGTCCCGTATAAGTTCAGGACTTGTCAAGTTTGCTGTTTGTGCTGAATTACCTGTTGAGTGCATATCGCTCATTCTTGGTAATTACTTGGCGGGTGAAAGAGTTTTGTTTACCTGAAGTGAGTGATTGAACCTGTTGATGTGATTGAAGGTAATGTGTTACGTGAAACCTTTCCTGACGTCGCAATCTACCTGTCGTCCGAGGGTGGAAGTAGCGGAGCGATCGAGCCATATGCAGCCATCAAAAGAGCCATAGGTTCCCGACCCCTGGTTTAGGCCATCTATGAAATCCGATGTGGAGAAGTTCTGCAAATCATGTCATGCCTGCTAGCTGGCAAACCTAACCCAGTTGTTCTGCCTACTCCATTAAAACCAATTTCTGTGCTAGGAGAATCATTTTAGCGTATTTTAATTGACTGTGTTGGCCCCTTGCCAAAAACTAAATCTGGCAACTCGTATTTTTTAGCGTTAATGTGCTTGACCACTAGATTTCCCCAAGCAATCCCATTACGAACTCCGATAACTCAGTCTATCATCAAAGCCATTGTCAGATTTTGTGCTATGTTTGGTCTTGCCCAGTATATCCAATCTGATTCGGTTAGTAATTTTGTCAAAGGTGTTTGCAAAAGTAATGTCTCAATTAAATGTCAAACATAAAGTATCTAGTGCCTATCATCCACAGTCTCGAGGCGCTATTGAGCGTTTCCATCTAACGTTAAAATCGATGCTCCGTACTTTTTGTGTAGAGCAAGATTGGGATGATGAGAGTCAATTTTTGGTCATTCTGTACGTGGACCACTGAAAGTCCTGCAAGAAAAAATATTAGGTAATGAATGTTCCTCTCAGCCAAAGAATGTTTTAGATTTATATCAGTAGTTTTGGTGAGCGTTTGTGTACTGCCTGGAGTTTGGCAAGAAAATCACTTAGTTCTGCTCAAGCAAATTATTACTTGGTATGATCGAGTTCTTGTTTTATTGCCAATACCAGGTTCTCCATTGAAGGCTACATTTGTTGGTCCTTATGAAATTCAGGCAAAGTGACTGCTCATTTGTTAAACCTTGAAAAATCTATCCAATAAACTGTCACATTTACCATTTTCTATCTAAGCTGACTTTAGAAATCCAGTCAGTAAATATCCAACATTGTTTGGTGATTTTCCTACAACTACTTGTGTCATAGACCGTGACATTGGCTCACATGTCCCTGTTAAACAAAATGTTTAGAGTTAATCCCACCAAAATAAATCTCATGAAACAGGAAGCAGAGTACCTGTTAGAACATGGTTTAGCAGTTCCCAGTTGTAGTTCCTGGTGTTCACCATGTTTTTTGCTCCCAAAGTCTGATGGGACATCCAGATTTTGTACATATTAAAGGAAAGTCAATATTTTGACTAAGCCTGATTCTTTCCCATTACCTTGGATTGACGATTGTGTTGACTGCAACATTGTTTCCAAGTTTGTTACAAAACTTGATCTTTTAAAAGGATATTGGCAAGTACCACTAACTGAGAGGGCCTCTGATATTTCTGCTTTTGCCACTCCTGATGCATTCCTTTAATATAGGGCAGGGGTCTCCAAACTACGGCCCGCGGGCCGCATGCGCTCTCATTGAAGCCCTCTCATGCGGCCCGCGGAGACCTTTTTGTCTACGAAAAAAAATCCATAATTTTACGTGTATCCTGCCAAGATCAGCCACCGCTTACGTGGACGTTATGTTTTTACCGAATTAAAACAGAGGCGCGCAAAAGCGCGTTCCCTTTCGAGAGCGGGAACTCCTCCCCTTCAGGTAATCTCTGAAACCTTATAGGATAACGCCAGATGACAACTGGCCAATCGTAGCGCGATGCGGATCTGACAGACAGACAGTAAAAACAGCATAAGCACGACACGTCAGAATATTTCCTTCACGCGTCTCTAAACGGAATATGGAAAAATAACCGAGGTTACGATAGTAAACGGAGACGTTTTCCAACCTATAACTACATTGCAAAACCTTATTCGCTGCTTAATTGTTCTTGGTCACCGTCAATGAGATGATATACCATTTTATCTCGGATATAATCCGCAGATGCATAAGTTTTGCACTTTCATATGTCCCACGGGTGTGATATTTAAAATTAATATAAATTTTACCGGTATGTATAAACCAGTGGCGTAGCCACGGGGGGGCCTGGGTGGGCCTGGGCCCCCTCATTTACATGTCCGGCCCCCTCAGATTTTCAATTGTTTAAAATCGCGACTGTGAAAACTAAAGTGAAAACACATATAGCCCGCCGCACAAGACGATCGCAACGCACCTCCAAAGTCAAAAATAACGCGCTGAGCGTCTTACCACAACTAGTCTTGGCTGAGAGGTTAAGTCAAAGGACTAGAATTCCATTGGTGTCCCCGCGCAGGTTCGAATCCAGCCTAATATGTTATGCTCAGGCCCCCTCATTTTAAGCTGGGCCCCCTCAAAAATAAATTTCTGGCTACGCCCCTGGTATAAACATATAAAATGTGTGATTTAGCCCGCAGGACTGGTGTTTTTTTTTCTCCCGTTTTTGCGTAAGGAAGACATTCCTAATGTCAAAACTTTTGCATCAATGTGTGAACAAACATTTTCAAGAATAAAATACGTGAAGAACAATTTGAGAACAAACTTGTCCGATGATAATCTCAGGTCAATGTTGATGTTAGGGAAACCAAATCTAAAGCCAGAAATGTCTGATATTTTGGCATCCAGGAAACAATTTCACCATTCCCACTAATACAGGTGTCCATGTGTAGTGTATCAATGTGTTATTAAGTAGGCCTAATAACTGAATAAAATAATATTAAATAAATAATTAAAAACAACATCATGTTTTGATTCTTTTTTATTTGGACCTCGAGTGTGTAGTCGGCCCCCGAACTGCTGTTTGACAGTTAATGCGTCCCTCGGGCTGAAAAGTTTGGAGACCCCTGATATAGGGTGATACCTATTATTTGGATTATGGAATGCTGGTGTCAAAAGTGTTACTAAATGTTTCGAATTGTGATGCTTACCTAGATGATGTGATTTGTTATTTGGATTCTTGGGATGAACACATCTAACTTTTGAACTGTGTCTTTGCACGCTTGAAGGAAGCCAATCTCGTTAAATTTGGCAAAGTGTGAATTCGCTTCAGCAATGGTAACCTATCTAGGAAAGGAGGTGGGAAATGGCAACGTTCGACCACTTAGTTCTAAAGTTCAAGTTATTTTAGACTTTCCTGTGCCTACGACGAAGAGAGAGCTTAAACGATTTTTAGGTATGACTGGCTACTATAGAAACTTTTGTAGAAACTTTTCAGATGTAGCTAATCCACTCACTGGTTTGCTCCGAAAAGGGATTTCAATCGTATGTAGACAGAAATGTCAGTTCCCAACCTTATTGTCTAGTGCACCTGTACTGTCTGCCCTTCACTTTGATAGAGACGTCAAGTTAGAGGTTGATGCCAGTGGCATAGATGCCGGTGCAGTTTTGAAGCAGACACCCAATTAGTTTATTTTCCAAGAAGTTCCTTAAACATCAGCTTAACTACTGTACAATAGATAAGGAAGCACTTGCATTATTACTTGCCGTTCAACATCAAGTGTACATTGTAATCGGTTTGACACTGGACCCAGTGTTTATGAACCATAACCCTTTAGTTTTCCTTCAACGCATGTCAAATGCCAATCACAGGCTAATGCATTGGGCACTAATTTGTAAATGTTTTAATTTGGATATCCAGCAAAAGAGTCGAAAATGTGATCGCTGACACTTTCATGTATCTATTGTTAAAAGCCTATGGTTTTTATATTAAGGGTGGGGGTGTTACGTCATATATTGTTTTAGTGTTTTGTTTCCAGGTTGTCTGATTCAAGAGAAGGTGTGTCTGGCAATCAAGCCTCCAGAGATCCTGATTGGCCTGTTCCTGATTGGTCCAACCCTAGGTTGGGTGAAAAGGATTGCTCCAGAGAGGATCCAGGCTGAATGTGTGCCATTTATTGTGCTCCGTTTTGTTGGTTCCAGATTTGATTGTATTTGTTGTAAACATGGTTGTTTCTTTTGACATATTTCATTAGTCCTTAATATTATTGCTTTTGGCTTCAGCTTTGTTGTGGAAATATAATTTGTAAATACTCATTTTAATGAAGTAGGGAGTGGAAGCCATTATTTTGTTTTGCATTTGTTTTGAATTAAGGTAGTTGGGGAAGTTGAGTTGTATTTCATGTTGGTGTCTTTATTTTTCATTAGGGAATTTAGAGGTTTTTTTTTTTTTTTTTTTGGCCTTGTCCACTCTTAAGTTCGAAGAGTTTCACTATATATTTTTGTTGAATAAATTTACTTTTGTTTCATCTAACCATTGTGTGAGCACACATTCATTTATGTCTGGGCCTAGATCAGTGGTTCTCAATTATTTTCTGTCGCGCCCCCCCTAGGAAGAAGTAAACATTTTGCGTGCCCCCCTCCCTATTTTGGAACTTTTGCTTTATTGTTTCCATGGCGATCATATTTGTCGCGATACAGACCGCAGTCACAAAAAGCGCTGTATGTTAGATGTTTAACTTTTTTTTTTTTTCTTCAAAATATTGACCAACTTGTTGGCTCTGTCATCAACTACCTGCTATTCAGATTCTCAGATATGTGGAAGTGAATGTTTGTCGCTTAAAAACCTTTATAATGCTCATGGTCTCTGAGCGCGTATTTTTTTGGATCAGTGCCAGATATCGCGTGAAAACACGTGTGAATTTAGCGATTGATCACGTAACACATGAACGTGATTGTACACGTCAACGGGTGAAGAGTTTGTTATCTGAACTTCATATCTGCTGCTCTTGTTGAGTGCAAGAAAACCTACTCCCTGGCAAAAAAAAAGCATGTTCCCCACTGTCACGTGCAGTGGCATCGCCCCACTATTTGAGAACCACTGGCCTAGATGGTCATAACATCAGCATATGTGCAAAGTCAACTTTTCAAAAGATTAATGCTCTAAGAAGCATGAGTATCTTTGTTTTTCTTTAGAGAGAGAAATAGGTTATTGTATTAAAGAAGCGGGGGAATTAAAAGTGCTTTAATGAAGTTGTTTAAACTGACAAAACCTGTCATAAAATGGTTAAATTGGTTATTAATGCTTTCTTCAAAATGGTTACAATACCCCTTGCTAAATTACCAATTGGAAAGCAAAAAGACCATCAGAAAAGAACCGGGGTTGCAGTGAGGGATATATGGATAGATAGAACTTTAGTACAGATAAAATACTTTAGTATCTTTTTGCCGGTAATATAAAAACATTCTCATTCACTGCACTTTGTAAAAAGCCTGAAAACAGTTTAAAAATGTGAACACACATAAAATGAACAGTTTTCATCTTCTCTGCAACCACTCACCTATTTCGCAGTTCTGAACAATCCAGTTGGAGGCCTAGATCAGTGGTCCTCAACCCCCGGTCCGCGGATCGAATTCGCGGACCGGTCCGTGGATCAAATTGTACCGGTCCGTGAGCGGCTGCAAGCGGCTTTGGTGGTGAGGAGGTGTGTTTCAACAGTCGCGTGTCTTTTACAATTCTTGAGTGAAGTGACACTAGAATAGCAGTGTTGTTTTCAGTGCAAAGTAAAAGCAAATCTAGTTAGACATTGTATTTATGTATCTAGAATGCAAGAGCTGTAATTATTACAGCAGTGCAAGAACACAAGGGCCTATAAAAGGCATTAATTGTACAAGCTGTAATTCAAATGGCCTTAATGTTCCATTTAGGGACAATTCTAGACCCTAGCGTCACTCTTAATATAAGCGTTCTTTAGAAAACAATCTTAATACTGTAAGGCGGGCACAATTGCTCGAGACTGACCACAGCCAAATGTTCTCGACGTGCACCCCACTGATTTGCAAACACCTCATGCTCATAATTAAATAATTACAGGACCTTCCACAGGCAAAACATGCTGAGCTGCTAACACCTCACTCTCAGTTTTGCATCTCTCCCTGTCCACCCCCTCTTCTCCTATCTCTTCTCCTCCAAATGGTGAAATGATCTCAAACTCACCCAACAGTCCATATGCTTTAATGTGAAAAAATGTTATACATGTTTGATGTCATTTGAATTGTCTAAGTGTGACTGGTACAAAGGTCTTATTCCTGTAAGAAGCAATCAAAAAGTGTTAAAGGTTAAAAAGTTTAAATATGTTACTTTGGAGGGGTTTGTCCCTCCCAAAGTCTTCCATGCTAATTACCGTCTGTCCTCAATAACCAAAAGGCTGACTCAGGTTTACATGTTAAAGAAGTGGCTGCCCTGGTCTGAGTACTTAAGGGAAAGTTTCAAAATGCTCATGGCTCTCTCTCTTTTGGTGGCCAGATGACCTCACCATGTTGAATGTCCAACAGACGCTTTGCATTGTGGATTCGTCGAGGTCAGCCCGTAATGTTGTATTATGTATTTTCCTAAATTCAGATATGCATTCTTTATTTCTGAGATTGATTATCTTTGAATCAATTATCTAATTGGCACAATACATTTATTTGAATGCTAATAAATTACGTTTGATTTGATTCTGTTTTACTCTGAAATTATTCACTTTAGCAGATTGCGTTGAACCTTTTGTTACACTGAGACCCGAATGAACAAGTGCAATAAGAGTAACGAGTTCGATAGAATAATCAAACATTTACCCAAATTTATGAATCCTCAAACCTAATTTCATTAGTTTTAAACATTTATCATTATTGGAGTCAGATGAAATAAAGAGGTAATACATATAAGAAAATGTATTAAAAGTAATCTTGCATATGGAAAGACCGTATGCAAAGACCCTTCACCCGCGCCATTGGCTACTATCATTGGACCAGTGAGCAGGCCTCACAGCAGGGCTTTACATTGAGCCAATTGAGTTGCATTTAAATAAATGTGGATTTATGCGTGTTGTGCCTATATGTCAGTGGGAGGAATCCACACCTATTTTGGAGCTCCCACTGCCATTAGGAAATCTCCAGGCCATCCCATATCCCCAGATGCCAGGGTTAAACCCCAACTCTTTACAAAGGATATCTTGGGAATTTTAATGACCACAGAGAGTCAAGACCTCGGTTTAACACCTCATCTGAAGGACAGTTCTTGATACAGTACAGACTCCTCATCACTACACTTGGGAGTTAGGACCCACACAGACCAGACGGTAAACACCTCTTGATGGCCTCACTAACACCTCTTCCAGCAGCAACCTGGTTTTCCCCAGGAGGGGATTTTATTTCAAAGTTGTAACTGGCAATTCATTTAATTTTACCTGTGGGTCAGATTTGTTACGCGAGGTTTAGACTAACTGTGCATTGTAATAAAAAATAATAGGTAATTATTCCCAAATCTCTGAGTGAGTATAAACTGGTTGTCTATGATAAACTACACAACTGTAATATTACCGGTATTTGAAAAAAATTTTTTGAATCATCGTTATTATTTTGAATTATTATGAATGAATTATTATTGGTCCATTGGGAACTCAAATTGTAAAACAAATTAGCAGTGGCTGGCACAGACTTTAAAGGTGTAGTAATCAATTTTTGAACACCAAAACTTACTTGTACCCATTGAGCAGTAAGAGGCGTAAACACTCATGACGGGGGAAGAGACAGAGCTCTGTGCAAAAGAGAGACCTCAGCAGAGCAACTATCGATAGAGAGAGATGGCAGAGAAGATACAAAAGAAGAAAAGGTCTGGGGAATATAACTTTTAAAAGAAGCATCACGTAATATTTAAGGTACCCACGTTATTGTCGGTTAAAGCTTTCTAACTTTGGAGAGACCTTTATTTCTTTTCTATACGAGTAATGTTGGCTTTGCTGTGTTTCTCAGAACTAAGATATACTGTCTTTTGCTTGTATATACTTTTGACATCTTAGATTGTTAGTTAATTTGCATTATTATTATTATAAGCCTGGAACTTCTTAACATCCTCCAACACCTTTTTTTTTTTTTTTTTGCATCTGCGGCTTCCAAAGTGTATCTGAAAAGTGAGATGACATTTTGTCAATATTTGTTTTTTCTTTTGTTTCCCCTTTTAGTGACCGCTATAGCCCCTTAAAATTGTAACTTGGACAATAGACTTATGTAGGGAGCAGTTTATGAAAACAGTGTCTATTTTTTGGGATGGAAGCTATGACTTTCCAATCAAAGGAGTAGAGGAGCTAGATAACAATGACACATTCAACCATGATTATCATAGTAACACAAATTGCTTCCACTTATTGATGACATCATACCTTGTGGTGACAGGCACAGCATATTCTGCCACATTTGTTGCCTGTGAATGAAGGGGCAGAAGCATCAAGCAATGGATATAATCCTTTTTTTGTAGGGCCGTGTTTGTTTTGGTCATTTTAAATATCAACAGAATTTACCAGAAGCTTTTTAAATTAAACTTCCACAATCAAGTGTTGATACAATTAAGAAGAACTTTTCCAGAGCTCAAAGCGCTTTACATAGTGGGGGGGGGGAATCTCCTCAACCACCACCAATGTGCAGCATCCACCTGGATGATGCAACGGCAGCCATATTGCACCAGAACACTCACTTTACATAAACAAGCAGTCATGCAGATAGATGAATAGCGACACAAGCATTGATGGACAGCGCTCGGTGGTTAGAGTGAATGCAGAGACAGAGAAACATCATGTGGAGTATGTGTGTTTGTACACTGTATTTACAGGGAAGAAGGCACCAGGCAGTCTCATATTTGGCACAGTACTTACAAATAAAGTGACTCCTTAATGCCATACTATGAAATCCTGCATGGAGTCTATAGTACACTCTAGGAACTAGGAACCCTAGTCTATTGTACACTCTAGTATATGTTAGTTACCAGGATGAAATTGTTTGAGCCATTGTCAGACCTTATGCTGGTGCAGTGGTTCCTGGATTCCTCCTGTTACACGATAATGCCCAGCCTCATGTGGCTAGAGTGTGTTGGCACTGTAATGCATTGATGCCATTGTCTGACCCTCATGTTCCACAAACCTGAATCCAACTGAGAACCTCTGGACATTATCGGAGCATCCAAAGCCCTCAATTAGCACCACAGACGTCCAGGAGTTCACTGATGCCCTGATCCATGTCTGGGAGGAGATCTCCAAAAACACCATCCACCATCTCATCGGGATCATGCCCAAACGTTGCCATGAGTGCATACAGGCATGTGGGGGCCATACACACTACTGACTTACATTATGAGTTGCTGTGATGAACCTCATGCAAGTTGGATGAGCCTGTAAGTTTTTAGTATGGTTTTGAATCCATCCCTCTGTGTGTTGATTAACTTTGTTTTCCATTGACTGTTGTCACATAATGGTGTTCTTAACAGTGTATAGATTGTATATAAATTAAGGTTTTATATGATATGTAATGTTTCATTTGTTGAGATCCAATGTGTGATTTAAGTGTTCCCTTAATTTTTTTTGGTAGTGTGTATATTATACACACACATATTCAAAGGGGGCTAAGTCCCCCTAAGATTTAAAATTGGACTGAATTACTGAGCAACCACTGACATTACCAGCTAACCCAGCACCACCTTTACTTCTAACATCTTCACCTTAAATTAATAAACGTTTATTAATTAAGTAGTCATGGGGCAAACCATTATGCACAGCAAGCCAAAAATGTGCATATCCTTCAAAAGGATGACATAAACATTCAACTTAAATTTGTCTAATTTCATTTCAGATTTTGAAAATACACAAAAGTACATAGTGAAAATCTATTCAAATAAAAAATCCCTGGCTTCTCAGTAATGCTCAAGGCTTATGTGGATCAGAAAAACTGTTGACAGGTAGTGTATCCAATCCACAGCTGAAAGGGCAAGTTTTTCTGGCACATGTTCTAAAAAAGTAACTGCCTCAAGAGTAGTTTACACTGCAATGGTGATGTTTAATAAAACCGTCTTGCACGCCACATATAGAGTCTAACTGTGTCCAAACCCCTTCAGGCTGGTTACAGTGATATGTGTTTAATGAGTAGAAGAACCACTAGGAAGACTCCTTTTCTGATGTTGTTGACATTAATTAGATATTGTCACGACTTGAGTTTGTTCATGTTTTTCTGTTCATATCTGAGTTTCTAGCGTGGTTCTGTCTTCTTCTGTTCCCTGTCTGTTTGTCTCCATGGTTACTGATTGACTTAGTATTCTGTTCAGGTGGGTCGGGTTAATTTGCCCCTTTGTTTGCTGTGTATTTAGGCCCTGTGTTTCAGTCAGTTCAATTGTTACCATAAAATACCACCATAAAGTGAAGGCAAAAAGCATCACAGAACAGAGATTAATAAAAATATTCTTTTTGATGACTAATTGATTTGTTTGCAAAAACAATACGTATACATATATATTATTTTGAGACAGATGCTTGAAAGAGTACTAAAACAGCACAAGGGAGAACTCATAGTCTAAAAGGTGATTTTGAGATTTATTACAGATGCAGAACATAACACTGTGGAAAAGAGCCTGTAGCTCACAAACAATGTTTAAAGAGGACACCCAATAACAAAGGCACTGTGCAAAAATGATTCTGAACACTGCACTAATCTTCAAATATGTATATATATATATATATATATATATATATATATATATATATATATACCGTATATGTTTTTTTTGTTGTTTTTTTACATCAGCGCTTCTTCAAAAGGCCAAATGCTTTTCATTACTGGAGGAAATATATTCACAGAGTACAGTCTATTTCACATTGAATTAAATAGAGAGAAACAAAATGATTAATTAATTCAGCCTGTGATAGAAGCAGATGGCATTATAGGCTAAACAAAGCAGAAGAAGCTGGAGGATAAGGATTTGTAGATTATTCCCTTTTGATGACACATGGATTTGTGGCTCTCATCTAAAGTTCATCATCTATAGGCTGGAGGACACATCTGTGCATGATAGACATTTAAACATACAGCAGCAAATGGTGCACTATAATGGTTTTGGGAACTGTACACTTGTGTAATGTTAATGTGCACAAAAGTCTGAAGAAAGGGTACCTGGTGGTCCTGGAACCCCACATAAACCCTATTTAAGAGCAAAGAGATAAGGGGTCTCACACTAGCTATTTTTATGATCCTTGTCTTCAGATAAGAAGAATGAAAATAGTTTTCTTTTTTGATTTATAATTTTTCATAGTGGAGTTAACAAAATTATCCCCTACCTCCTACCTTTGATATCTTTATCCTACTGCCCTGAAATAGTGATTTTACCGCAGTATTCAGAAATGCAGGAGTCAGTCTGTGTCTTCTGTCTTCAGAGGTGCAGCATAAATTACACTAGACAGAATGCACTTTAAGCATATATGGGTGTTTCTTACATACTTCTTTACTAAGTTTACTTGCCAAAAGGTCTCCTTTTGTTACGAATTTATCCTATTTGGCTTTTGGATCAATAGTGATGCTATCTGAATAGATTATCAATATATTTTTTAATTATCTCCTGGATATAATACAGATGTTTAGAATCAGCATCTTTTACATACTGTAGCTTTATGAAGATGCTCACACACACACACACACACACACACATACAATGCTCCACCCCAGAAATCACCTATAGACATCATTGGGACACTATTAAAAAATTGCTTTTTGTTACATAATTTGTCAAAACAATTAAGTTACAAAGCAAAAAACAAAAACTGAAGTGGTGACACCACAACACTTCCCTGAAAAAAGCTATAATAAGTATTATTTTGACTACTTTTAAATTGTGGTGTAAATGTTTTAGTGGTAATTAGCCTGGCTAACTGTTGGTAACAAAGCCCATGGAGACATCACCATTAAAGTTTGTTGAATTTTGGTGTAACATGAGACACTGCACACAGATCTTTAATATGGTTAGACAGTTATGTGACATAATTTTTAGATTTTATTTTACATATATGCATTTGACAGACACTTTTATCCACACATTATAACACACTGACTTTCCAATCAGTTCTTGCTCTGGGAATCTAACCCATGACCTTGGCGTTGTAATCACCAAGCTCAATGAAGACAGGTTTATATTTCACAGTATCCAATTTGAACCAATAAAGTTGTTTTCATGTCAAGACGTGCGAGGCATTTAGACAGTGCCTTGAAGAAAAAGGAAGCCTGCTGCCAATTGACTCTACAGAAAGTCAAGGGTTCCTTTTAAATGAGTTATATCTGAACCTTCAGCTATTTTTTAGAGATATCTGGTCCATCCCACACGGGAGGTTTTGATAAGATGTGCTACATGTGGAAAGAAGCACAATTATTCTGCAGACTACTATTTGCTTCCTCAATTATTTTCAGTCCTGTACATGTGTTTAGGCATGTGGAGCATCTCGTCTTGGATAACAGGTGTTGAAGACCAATTTCATCTTAATCAACTATATGTGTACCCAATTTCTTATGCTAGCATCATTTAAAGTAAAATTAGCTGGGAGTAAACAAAACCTCACATTTGCAGTATAGTAGTGTATGTTTAGAAATAATGAGAGCACATACCATGATTGGGGGCACCTCGATACAAATTACATTTTATAATGGAAATAATAACCATACAATTATAAGCAAAGAACCATAATTACGTCACAGGATCTCAAGAAGAGGAAGGTTTGGTTTATCATTATAATTCGCTCTGTACTATACTGCACAATATCCTCCTTACAATATCTATTTTAAAACCTTTGTCTTCATCTTTAACTCCTTTAACAGTAAACATTACTGTAACACAAAGCCTCTTATTACTATAATAATTTATAGTAATAATTATTGTAAATATTAACTAAATGTCCACTTCGGGTGTGTGTGTGTCAATGGGTTTACTCACTGTTCCTAATGTGTAAGCACTAACGTGGATGGGTTAAATGCAGAGGACAGACTCAGAGTATGGGTTACCACACTTGGCCTTCACATAACTCTCACTTTTGATGATCTCACTTCCACCAATTCATTTAGTTCATTAACCTGTCTGTAATGGATATTGTCAGGACTTCGCGCTGATCAGTTGGTTTTTTTCGGATTTGTTTGTCATGTCTTTGACACCCCGCACACTCGTTTCCTTTTCATCTGTTCATTTACCTCACCTGTTGTCTCGGTACCTTTCTAGTCTGTTGCCCCATTTAACTCCTCTGTTGTGTGCTCTTTTTTTCCAGTTTGTTTGGGTGTTGTTCCTCTGCTGGCTGCACTCAGTTTAGTGTTTTTCTGTTGATTCCTTCAGGATTCTATGTTTGTCCTGCATTGCTCTTGTCAAACCCCTGCCTGACTTGGACGTCGTGATCTGTTTTTCCTGGGTTCCAGTTTTGCTCTTCTCCTGACCTGGTTCTGATTGCCGGGCCTGTTCTTCGGACTCTCCAGCAGTCTACGTTTTACTTCAGGCTACACTGCCTCTCTTTCGATTTTCTACAAAAGGAACTTTTGGTTTTCATGCTTGAGATTGTTTTTTGTTCTTCCCCTTTTTGGCTGGAGTTTTTCAGATTTGCTATTTGCAAATAAAACTTTTAATCTGCTATTGGATCGTTTCTCTGTTACTGGTCCTGACATGATATGTAGCCTATAGGTGGCACCTTAATATAAAATTAAATTGCCTTATGGTTGCCACAGATGTGCAAGTTTTAACCATGAATGTAAAAGGATAAAAATGGGCTTCTTGATTCGTTATGAATTATGGTCTTATGTGGCTCCCTGTGTAGTCTATTGCCAGCTAAAACTAAAGGTATAGTTCTAGAATGAAATGAAAGGAACCACACATGACCACATATGTTAACAATATAATGCTGTGTAACATTTACTTTCTTCTTTTAGTAATTATGAGTTAAAAAAAATATAAAATTGGTTGAAGTAAATAAACTCATGACCAATGACACTGAAAAACAATATCAAGCAAATGCTCAAAACAATGACAAACATGTTTCAGACATTTATTAAATTCATGTCTATTGAATTATCTTTTGTTGTTGTAAGTGTGTATTCTGACAAAAGTTATAATTTTTAGCATAAACGGTTGCTATAGAGTGATTGAAACTTCAGAAAAGTTGAAAGCTGTCACTGGGGTGCATTACCCTTTCAAAAACTACACCCTAAAGGATACATATTAGAACATTACGTGTACACATTAGTAACATTTAAAAGGATACTGCCCCAATAACAGTTTCTGTAAAAAATTAAATAAGATTATAACAGATTACTATGACTTCTGGGTTACCTGCCCAGGGATAAGCATATACATAAAACAAAAGTCCAAATAAAAAATAAACACTATTAAAAAGCTGAGAACTCTTGACTTCTGGTTGATAAAGTTTAAAACAACATTATTTTCATTCTTCAATTCAGTACGGAAATCTATAGAATTTCAAAGATTTAAGTCATCTGTAATTTAAATAGCTTTTTTTGGACAGATCCATCAATTGTAATCAAAAAAGTGAACATTATATTTATAAAATGTGTGTTGTATTCATAAAACTTCATTGTAACTTTGTCAGCACACACACATTTAATTTTCATTTAACTTGTTCAGTATTTTAACAAATCCCTCTTTTCCTTCATTTGAACTGAGAGTGTAAAATATCACACTTTTCATGAAATGCATCTGAAAAGCATGTCAAGCAGAATATTAGTTTCCATTGCTCTCATTGTTTTGTCATGTTGAGATCATTCATTCAGTAATATGTCTGTGGTGCCCACTAGTGGTCACATTGCCATATATACAGTAGTATATTGTAGATGTTACATTAATAATTTCTTACATAATATACTTAATATTTTAATTTTATTATTATTATTTTGTTGTTTACTTGGGTAACACTTTATTGTAATGGTACAGTTTAGACATTCTATTAACTGTCTTTTCATTGTTCCATTGAAACTTCTCACTCATCACTTCAACAGAAATGCTTAGTGACGCCTACCTTAAAGCTTAACAGACTGGAAAAGCATATTTGAACATGTTTAGTAGTATATCAATGAGAGACTTTCTTTACTTTTTGTCTTAATTTTTTATTCTACATTTTTAAGGAGGAAATGTTTATCTTTAATGAGTTTTTCAACTTACTGGACAAGAGATAAATATCAGGTCAGCCCAGGCCAGATTCCTACTGTGCAAAAGGTGTAGAAACTCCTCAAAGATGCTTGGAATGAACTATCTGTGAGATATAAATAGATAAAGGTTGTAAATAACCTTTAAACAAATATTTTTGTGAAGCATAATGTGCCAAAGACTTTTGCATATGTTATGAGCACATATAGTTTTTATGGCACATGATTTTCCATTCATCCATCCATTCTCCAAACTACTACTTGTAGAGTGTCTGTAATGTTAGAGCCTATCCCAAAGACAAAGGAGGAAATGCCTTGAATAAAAGGCCAGTCCATCACAGGGATGATTTATAAATATATTTTCTTTTTTGTGTGCACAAAATTACCTGTTTCTGAAATATCTACTCATTGTGGGTAACAAAAAAGGAACAAAAACGTCAGTGGAAACAACCGCAAATAAAGAGGAAGTGCTATCGCAACATGCAAGTGCAAGAACAACACTGAAAGAGAGAAGATCGCAGGAGTGAACATGAACTGAAGATATGAAATTTCACATGACTGAACAAGTCAGAGCTTTGTTCTCCTGTTCTTAATAGCATTCAAATTAGTTTGTGATGATGAGCGTGTGTGTGAGTGACAGTGATAAGGAGGGAAAGAGAGAGAGAGAGAGAGAGAGAGAGTATGTGTGTGTGTGTACTTTAGTGTACTGTAGTTTAAACTACAATGTGAGAACCAAAAGTCCCCACAAAGATAAAACCTCAAGTGTTTGACGTTAAAGGGACAATTGGTCAGGCACAAAAATCACATAAAAATTATGTTTGAATAAAAATGTTTAAAAAAAAAGTTTCCTGTAAGAGTTGTTTTTAGGGTTAGGGTTAAAGTTACGGGATAAAAGTATTATTAGCTCAATATAAAACCATTAAGCCTATGGAGAGTCTACATAATGATATAAAAAACAAGTTTGTGTGTGTGTGTGTGTGTGTGTGTGTGTGTGTGTGTGTGTGTGTGTGTGTGTGTGTGTGTGTGATTCATGCAATCAAAACTGAAAACGTGGGTCCATGTGAACAGTAGTGCTGTTTCCTGCTCTAGGGGCGTTGCATCACTTACAGATATATAGCACGTAGATTTCACAGCTAGTTGGCATGATCGAGAGAAGAAGAAAGGAAATAAATAGCAGTTAAAGAAAGACAAATTCCTACTTTGGGGAGACTTCCGGGAATCACAGGTATTGTTTGCATGTTTTAAGACTATCTGTGAGCTATGCATCAATGTGATTGCCATTAGACAATAAAAACAGCCAATGTATACAATGGCCTAATTCATTTTCAAATAATCACACACACAAAATAAAATGTGTTCTTTAAATGCATGCATCATATAGTGTACTGCTTGATCCTTTAATCACAATAGAGGAAAAGAGTCTGATATTGCAAACTTGGCATTTTACTCATAGACAGCAATTGTGTTTGTTGCAGTAATGCAGTTCCCTTTCGAGGTAGGTCTCTCGACATTGCGCTACTAGCTGATTTTTTGAGAAGCTGCTCACTGCAGAGCAAATGGGTGGAACTTAAGTCTAGCTCCTGCTCACTTGACGTCCACGGTATGGTCCATCTGATGTAAGCAAGTGCCGCCAATGCTGCTGTGCTTTGCTCTCATATACTCATGGCAACGGCAGTAAGATTGTGTGCTCTGTTATGTCTGTTTCTCATGTCCCCCGTGCTTGTTAATGTTGACAAGAAAAGCAATTGCCTTTGTGTTCTGACTGCCCCACTGTGCAGCGAATTAAGGCGATATACAGTGGATACAGAAAGTATTAGTATTTTAGAGTCTAAAGTATTAGACTCTTTTAGTATTTTCTTTGTTTCACTCTTTGTCATTTGCTAAAATAATTTGTTTTTTTTCCTCATTAGTGTACACACAGCACCCCATATTGACAGAAAAACACAGAATTGTTGACATTTTTGCAGATTTTATAAAAAAATAAATACTGAAATATCACTAATATGTCCTAAGTATTCAGACCCTTTGCTGTGACACTCAGGTGCTGTCAATTTCTTCTGATCATCCTTGAGAAGGTTCTACACCTTCATTTGAGTCCAGCTGTGTTTGATTATACTGATTGGACTTGATTAGGAAAGCCACACACCTGTCTATATAAGACCTTACAGCTCACAGTGCATGTCAGAGCAAATGAGAATCATGAGGTCAAAGGAACTGCCTGAAGAGCTCAGAGACAGAATTGTGGCAAGGCAGAGATCTGGCAAAGGTTACAAAACTTCTGCTGCACTTAAGGTTCCTAACAGCACAGTGGCCTCCATAATCCTTAAATGGAAGATTTTTGGGATGACCAGAACCCTTCCTAGAGCTGGCCGTACGGCTAAACTGAGTTATAAGGGGAGAAGAGCCTTTGTGAGAGAGAGGTAAAAAGATTTGTGGCTGAGCTCCAGAGATGCAGTCGGGAGATGAAGGAGAGAGTTGTAGAAAGTCACTGTGGCTCTCCACCAGTCGGGGCTTTATGGCAGAGTCTGAATACTTAGGACCATGTGATATTTAAATTTTTCTTTTTTAATAAATTAGCAAAAATGTCAACAATTCTGTGTTTTTCTGTCAATATGGGGTGCTGTGTGTACATTAATGAGGAAAAAAATGAACTTAAATGGTTTTAGCAAATGTCTGCAATATAACAAAGAGTGAAAAATTAAAGGGGGTCTGAATACTTTCCGTAGCCACTTTATGTATATATGTATATTTAATTTGTTCCAAGAGCGAGCTCGTAACTGAAAATTCTCGTACACCTAAACAATATTCCCCATAAGAATGCAATACAAATCAATCAATATATTTATTGTATGTATGTGTGTGCATATAAATGCTTCAGAATCTGAGGTCCTTGTATTCATGCTCTTCCTCAATCTCAGTATATCAGCCCCTTGCCTTCAGACGGCAACTTGTTTTAAGGATGAAGTGCTTTGGCCTCGGTCACGTTATACAGAAGTGTAGTAAGTTCCTGCCCCATCTTGGACATAGTGCACGATTCAGTCGGTCCTATCAAAGTATTCATTCAATAAACACAGTGAAACAGCCCCTCGCACATGAGTGGCCATGGAACTGAATTATGTCAGTAGAACTGAATAAAACTATTTTCATAGCCATTTGCTTATCTCAATAACGTGGTGTAGAATATGGGACAAAGTCCTAGTGGAAATTGGCTAAATGTCAATCACCTTGTCTATTATGCGAGAGTACTTGGATGATGACTTGGACTATAACCAGTATAATGGCTTGTCGCCACCATATTCAGAATCACCCATCTGAATGTCCTGGCAAAAGGATTTTGAATGGCACAAGAAGGCTAATATCCTTTCTCATCCCTTAACATGGCCAACTTGTGCTGAGCAATACTTTCAGTTTTAAAACTTTGATGATGCTTACACCTAGATGTGGTTATATACCTAAGTGCTAGGTTATGACTAGGTTATATCAAGTTATAACACTTAAAGCGTTTGATCCTACCGGCATGATCTCTGATGAAAGACCTGTGCCCCATTCATGCGCCGCGTGCTTATGATGATATAAACCAGTCATTTTTGCCTGTCGGTGCAACTCGTTTACTCCAAGGGAGCTGAGGCACTGGATAGAAGAAGCCATCCTTCGGGCTTATTCATCAGGGAGCAGATTGCTCTAGAGGTGTTTGTGTTCACTCCACTAGAGCTTTGGCTTGGTCTTAGGGATGTCTATTGTAAGACTTTAGTCTAACAACAGAATGATTTTTGCAAAATACTTTTACTATAACCTTGAAATCCCTTATTTTGTGCTGCATGTGCTATCTATGCAACAGCTGACAAGTGAGCCATCATTGGATGACTGAAAGACAGTAGCCGTGTGTCTACTGTTGGGCCAAAAGAGAGCAGGCTAGTGTGTGCCAGGGCCAGTCATGTTTCCAATGTTATTTTAAACGTTTTGTCTTGATTTAAAACAATTCAGCTCAAAACACAGTTTCAGACACCACCAGTTTGAAATATCTTCTTTGTGATACAAAGGGGATTCACCAAATGAGGCAGAAATATATTTATATGTCATGCTAAAGGCTACTTATGCAAACCATTGCGATAATAACTACAAATATGTCTATGGAAAATACTATAGACTGCTTGAAGAACATAGACAAATTAACGACTATAATTGTACAACACTGGCTATTGCAGTTGCTATCAGTCAGGCATCAGTTTTCTTGACGCATCAGCTAGTGGCACAATGTCTTGTTCCCTACTCTAAGGAAGTCATGGTTACGTTGAGTAACCCGAGACGTTCAGTCTATGCAAATTCACATCAAACCTTTTTCACTCTAATAAACAAACCAAATTTAAGAACTATATAATAGCAGAGACAAATACAAACATGTTGATTCCTTTAAGGCATGTTCCATGTGTTTTTTCAAGTTTGTGGTTGTCTAATGTTCTCTAACTATTTGCAAATCATTCACAACCCATTTCATATCTTGCAGTTGGGTGAAGCTGTCCTGCAACAAGTTTAACGTACAAGTGTATCTTTCCACAGTAAAATATTTCCTCTTTCACTCTCAGGCTAAGCAGCACCATGGTAGTTTTCTGTCACGTACACAAACACACCTACTCACAAAAAAAAACAGTAATGAAATCTAAGTATAGTTAAAGGTTAAATTCAGTAAAATGGAAAAACAAACTGGTTCACATTCCTGACTGTCTCATAGGGTCACAGAGGGTTACAATGACTTTGTTCTTTTGACAACAAACACAAAATTCTATTTTAATTTTATTCTTTTAACAGAAGTAAATTGTGAACTAGGTTAACAATACGAATGTGTCTGCAAGTATGAAACATCTCCAGTCAACTGATGTCCGAGTATATAATACATGTATTGCCATTTAGCTTTAGTATGAGCACTTTAGTTGTACAGTTTGTCATCATCACTCGCTGATGCAGTTGTTAATGCAAGCACTTATTCTAAGTCTACAAGAATTACGTTTCAAGAAAACATCTCAATAAAAAAAGAAAAGTAAATCAATCAAAATGTAAAATAATATTACAGTAATCAAATATCTTTGAATGGCTGTGTTATTGTGAGAATGTGATGTTTCAGTTTTTTTGAAGATATTTTATTTAATGAAACTATCTATGAGGAATCTATCTCAACACTTGTTTGCAAAGAGAACATATTAGACTGCTGACATACCATTTCTAGCTGTCACGCTCAGATGAAATGGGAGTGGTTAAGATATTTTGTTGTACGGTTATCACTGACAATTATCACTGTGGTGTAACTGCCGTGTTGGTGTGTTTGCTTTGCAGTCTCTCACAGAACTTTATGCATGGCAGGTGAGTCTAGACAACTTTTTTCAATCACAAATCTATTTTCCAAATCTAACTTGCTCTCTCTATTTTTGGTGCATCAACTTATTATTAATTCATTAATAAGTTCATTTATTTAACATTTTAGTAGCATTTATCCAGTTTTACCTTAAGTAATTTAGTTATTTAAATATATCACTTAAATATATTTAAATATATCACTTTAAGTGTTAGTAATTTAAATATATCACTTAATGTGATTATATTTCAGCACACCACTAAACTGTGTTCTTCTCTACCAGACAGCAGCTTTGAGGCCGAGTTCCTACAGGCTCACAACACGTACCGCAAGCATCATGGAGCCCCGTCTCTCACCATAAACAAAACCCTGTGCCGCTCCGCACAGCAGTGGGCGGAGCATCTGCTGTCAATCAAGACTCTTAAACACAGCAACGAGGACTATGGAGAAAATCTTTATTATGCTTGGAGCTCAGACACCAAAAAACTCAAAGGTCAGCTTTCTGGGCTCAAAATCAGTCTGCATCTACTGTCAAGTTCAAGTTCAAGTTTATTTGTCACATACAAGTCATACACAGTACAACATGCAGTGAAATGCTTTGATGCCTGACCGAAAGTTCGTTTTAAGGTGGAGGAAGGGAGAGGGAGGGAGAAATGTACAGGCTACCATATAGGGCACATACACAGTATATACACTAGTACAGTAGATACAAATGTACATACAATATACATTTATGTACGGTGTGTTTATAAATAGTGAGGAGGAATGTATAGAAATACAGTATGTACAGTAAATAAAACAGGGGTAAGTGTGTAGTATACAAATGTAGTGTATATTATACATTATGTGCAAACGTGTACATATACATTCCATATACATCTCAGTGTATATACATTTATGTGCAAAAAGTGCATATGTGTGTGAAAGGAGAGCCCTTTCAGTCTACATCTACTGAGGCTCATATCCACTCTGTCCGCTCTTGGTCAAAGTGGAGTGCATTAGAAATAGATGCTATTGCAGTCATTTTATAACTTCATTGCAAAACACTAAACTTGAGATATATGAAGCATTTGTCTTGTCTTTATGTCATTAATAATGCGCACTGTGAACCAATTCAATGTTTTGACATGAGGCTTGTAGAAACACTTTTACACTTGTAGAAACACTTGTAGAAACATACCTTTTCCTCTGCTTTCTACAGGACGTGAGGCAGTGGAAAGCTGGTACAGTGAAATTAAGGACTATAACTTCAGTAGGCCGGGATTCCGCTCCAATACAGGTGAACCCATCTGCAAACAACTCGGGTTATTAAGTTGGCACTGGTCTGTTTTACAACACTGACTTCTAGTGGTTTCTTTAGGTCACTTCACACAGGTGGTGTGGAAGGACTCTAAGGAGTTGGGAGTTGGACTGGCCACTGATGGGAAAACAACTTTTGTGGTGGGTCAGTACCTCCCAGCAGGAAATATCTCAAATGTGGGCTATTTTGAAAAAAATGTCCTACCAGCGGGCTCCAAAGTAGACTCAAAGCTCTCTGGTACACGTGAGTACACTTTCTAGTGAATGGTTATTTCACAGTATTTTCAGTCATGATATTTATGAAGACGTTTGTTTCATTTTTTATATACGTATCCTTACTAAAACATATTCAAAAATAATATGAATATTAATAATTATTCGTATCATTAAATTATTAATAAAATGTCACAGAGTATTAGATATAAATCATTTCAAATATTAGATATAGTTGATGTTCATTGCATTATAGTAAATATTTGATTTATCTGGCAACATTCAGCTGACAAAGTGGGACCAGCACATGGTGTTCCGGGAATTCCTTCAAACAGAACACCCTCAGTTCCTCGCAATACTGAAATATCACCATCAGGGGGCAGAGGGGATCTTCATGTGCCAACCAGCTTAAAGGGTAAGTTAAGTTTGGTATAGGTAAGGTAATCCGCACCCTCATGTAGCTCGCGGGTTTTGGGGTTTTGTGTAAAAAATTGTTGGTATAACCCGCACCCATAGATTTATGAACTTTTTTTTGTGTAAGTTCACATTTCAAATTTATAATGATGTTCGCATGACGTCAATTATCCATAACTGTTCAGGCTCGGTACACAGTGCTTATGCGCGAAATTCAAACAATAAGAAAACAAACACAAGTCAGAATCAGAACAAAAAGAAAAAGCAGTCTCTCCCGCTGTGCAGCAGCACGTCCCTTAAGAAGCGTTTTGATCATCGGAGGAGAAGAGCACGCCCTCATGGCAGCACAGCCAATCACGTCTTCTTGCATGATTGACAGGTCAGTCAGCCTATCAGCGCCAGCTGTCAGAGTGATAGTACAAGTATCAGAGACAACAACCCTCGCAAGAACGAAAAACAGAAAGAAAATACTGCAAAAAAAACTTACGTCCTTAGGGAGGTAACAAATATATTGAAATATTATAATGTGTAAAAAAAAATGTGATATAGCCCGCACCCTTATATAACTATATATCCCGCACCGCATAAAACGCCCCTTTTGGGGTATTTGAAATGTGATACTCCCTTCCTTGTACTGTTGTTTTGTGGTTTCTCAAACAAAGCACGTGCACCAAACTACACGGGGGGAGGGATAAACACGAATGATTGAGAATGTTAGAATGAAAAATTGACTATATCCATTCTGCCAGCATGGGATATGCTATCTACACATCAAATAACTCTTTATGTTTGTCTATAGCGGACAGCAACTTTGAGGCCGAGTTCCTACAGGCTCACAACACGTACCGCAAGCATCATGGAGCCCCGTCTCTCACCATAAACAAAACCCTGTGCCGCTCCGCACAGCAGTGGGCGGAGCATCTGCTGTCAATCAAAGCTCTTAAACACAGCAACGAGGACTATGGAGAAAATCTTTATTATGCTTGGAGCTCAGACACCAAAAAACTCACAGGTCAGCGTTTAGTAGCTACTTTGTCTGTAATATCGGCTAATTTTTCTTTTGCTCAATTTTAAATCAGTCAACTTAGATTTCAAGTCTTTACATAAAATTGGACCTTTGGTTGCTTACTTTTAAGCAAACATTATTTTGATTACCAATTTTGCACCATTATCTTGATTGCATGTTTGTAATTTATGCAGGACGTGAGGCAGTGGAAAGCTGGTACAGTGAGATTAAAGATTACAGCTTCAGTAGGCCGGGATTCACCTCTAAAACAGGTGAAACCATCTGTAAATTAGATCTACCATCTAAACCATCTGTTGGTTAGACGTTTACTTTAGACTCTGTTCTGACATCTGGTGGTTTTTCCAGGTCACTTCACACAGGTGGTGTGGAAGGACACGAAGGAGTTGGGAGTTGGACTGGCCACTGATGGGAACACAACTTTTGTGGTGGGTCAGTACCTCCCAGCAGGAAACATCAGCAATGCTGGATATTTTGAAAAAAATGTCTTACCAACGGGTTCCAAAGTAGACTCAAAGCTCTCTGGTACACGTGAGTACACTTTCTAGTGAATGGTTATTTCACAGTATTTTCAGTCATGATATTTATGAAGACATTTGTTTCATTTTTTATATCCTTAATATAACATTTTAAAAGTATTTCAAATATTAGATATAGTAGATGTTTATTACATTATAGTAAATATGGGATTTATCTGGCAACATTCAGCTGACAAAGTGGGACCAGCACATGGTGTTCCGGGAATTCCTTCAAACAGAACACCCTCAGTTCCTCGCAGTACTGAAATATCACCATCAGGGGGCAGAGGGGATCTTCATGTGCCAACCAGCTTAAAGGGTAAGTTAAGTTTGGTGTAGGTAAGGTACCTCAAAAACAATACCATTTGGTTAATGTAAATCTAGTATAATGATGAAGAAATTCCCATTAATTAATTGTATTTATATTGTACAGCTTTTTTTCTTTGAACAAAAGCAAACACACAGAGTAATGTTTTTATGGATTGTGTTTAAAACGCCCCTTTTGGGGTATTTGAAATGTGATAGTCCCTTCTTTGTAATTGTATAGTAGTTTTATGGTTTCTCAAACAAAGTATGTGCAGTAAACTACATGGGGGGGGATAAACACAAATGATGGAGAATGTTAGAATGAAAAATTGTCTATATCCATTCAGTCAGCATGGGATATTTGCTCATCAATAACTCTTTATGTTTGTCTATAGCGGACAGCAACTTTGAGGCCGAGTTCCTACAGGCTCACAACACGTACCGCAAGCATCATGGAGCCCCACCCCTCACCGTAAACAAAACCCTGTGTCGCTCCGCACAGCAGTGGGCGGAGCATCTGCTGTCAATCAAAGCTCTTAAACACAGCAACGAGGACTATGGAGAAAATCTTTATTATGCTTGGAGCTCAGACACCAAAAAACTCACAGGTCAGCGTTTAGTAGCTACTTTGTCTGTAACATTTGCTAATTCTTCTTTTGCTCACTTTTCAGTTAGTAAACTTAGATTTCAAGTCTTCACATAAAATTGGAGCTTTGGTTATTTACTTTTGATCAAATATTATTTTGATTACCAATTTTGCACCATTATCTTGATTGCACGTTTGTAATTTATGCAGGACGTGAGGCAGTGGAAAGCTGGTACAGTGAGATTAAAGATTACAACTTCAGTAGGCCGGGATTCACCTCTAAAACAGGTGAAACCATCTGTAAATACTCCGGGGTGGTTAGACGTTTACTTTAGACTCTGTTCTGACATCTGGTGGTTTTTCCAGGTCACTTCACACAGGTGGTGTGGAAGGACACGAAGGAGTTGGGAGTTGGACTGGCCACTGATGGGAACACAACTTTTGTGGTGGGTCAGTACCTCCCAGCAGGAAACATCAGCAATGCTGGATATTTTGAAAAAAATGTCCTACCGGCAGGCTCCAAAGTAGAATCCACCCCATCAGGTGAGTCTGATATGCCTATATGTGCAAGGATATAATACTGAACATATGTTGTATGGTGATTGTATAAAACAGATGTAGACTGAAAGTGTGAACAATTTGTATTATGTATGTATATGTTTGTGTGTGTGTATGTGTGTATATATATATATATATATATATATATATATGTATACAGTGTAGTTCACTTATCTCGACTCACGGTTAACTCGCCAATCCTATTATGTCGACGTTTTTGAAGTGGAACTGCCAAACTCCCTATTTGTCTAAGCATTTTCTCATCGGTTACGTCAATTCTTTAATGTCGCCGAACACTAACATCTCAAGCACAAAAGAGGGAAAATTTCGCCACTTCACATGGTTATCTCATCACTAATGATCGCACCTAGTTCACTGCGCATGCGCTGAGTTCGCGTTGCACGTGGATCTCCAGTGGCTTCACTCACAGTGCCACACAGCCGCAGAAGAACTTGTGGGCAGTATTGCCAACTTAGCGCCTTCGTCGCTATATTTAGCGAGTATTCAGATCACATTTTCAAAAAAGCGACTAGCGACAAATCTAACGACTTTATCTGGAGTTATTGGAGACTTTTGGAGACTCTCTGAAGTGAAAACACATATTGTTCTTATGCTTCTCAACGAGACATGGGCCCATCCCATCTCAAAGCACTCACAGCTGTGTGCACACAAAGCCCGCCTTCTCTGATTTGATTGGTTTTGACGAGCGGTTACCGATCAATGAGTCTTAGATAAACACACACACCTGCTTCTGTTCTGACGCGCGCGGCTGCGGATTGAATAACCCGGTTATTAAAAGCCGAATTTGATGAGAAAGGACATTAGGCAGGCAGAACGCAAGAAAGTATTCAATCTAGTACAGCGTGATGACCTCATGAATATGTTATGACTGTTTACACTGTGAGCGAAATTGTGTTTGCAATGTTGGAGAATATATTAAAGGTTTGTATGGAGAATCGAAGGTGTTTTTTATTGTATACTGGTAAATCTCTGCTGTTAGTTGGTGCATATATGCCTTTTGTTGTTAGCAAATATATACAGTGTATGTACATTTTTATAGCATGCTGATTACTTCATCAAACAAATCGCCATATTGGCTGTTGGTTATCTCGATAAACGGTTATCTCAACGCTTTTTTGCAACCCCGAGGCCGTCGACATAACCGGATTCCATTGTATATATCAAACATCTGTTTAAACGACTAAGATATTAGTGGTAGCGCACATCCCTAATGTATATATAAAATGTATATGTGCATGTCATTTATTGTATAAATGATAAATTAATTTAATTATATTAAATGTATATTATATTTAATCTAACTCTTATTCTATAATGTTCACAGAAAGTTTTATTTTTATAAAGCTTTAACATATTTATTTGGTGTTCAGATGACAGAGTTGGAAAAGCACTTTGTGCTCTCAGCATCAAATCAAACCAATTGCCTTCATCGTCTCACAATTCTGGACCAGCATCTAGTAAGAGTCAGTCTCTACAGAGCAGCAGTTCAGAAGGTAAGCAATGGGAACATGAATGCCTCAAGAAATTATGGAGGCCGATTTTAATGTCACATAAGAAGATAAAACATGCTTTGAAAAAAAGTCAAAATTATGCCAGAAAGTGGGAATTAAGAGATAAGATGTTATGAGTTTTATTTATCATTTTATCTCATTTTATCCAATGTCATAACTAAGGTTTTCTTCCTTATGTAGCAGAAATTAATTTACATTTGAAACTGAATTGTTTGTTTCATAGTGGGTCTATGTAAACTAAGTAAACTATTTTAACCCCTTTCTGATCATCACAGCACACTATTGTTTAATACAACAATGTTTAGGTAGTTTTGCATTTATTTGACAACAGAATAAATACTAATCAGTCTATGCAACGTGTCCTTACTCAAAAACTATTAGTAGTTTTAATAGCAGTAATTGCTCATTAGTTTGAGAAGATCAGCTCCTGCAATGACTGCTTTATGGAACACTAGTAATTAAAACATAATAAAGACACAGTCAGGTCTGTTTTGCAGCACTAAAGGCTGCAAAACTTTTTGTATAAGCTTGTGCACAAACTTATTTGAAAGCATTTAAAAAGTGACATTAAGAACAAAGCCTTGGTTTCAATTCAAAAGTCTCTTCTGGTAGTAGTTCTTTCTTTTCCTTTGATGAAGGTGAGATCTTGTCCCAGTTTCGTCAGTCTTTGCTTGAAGCTCAAAATGATTACCGACGGCAACATGGGGCACGGCCTCTCTCGCTGTGCCCCAACCTCAGTAAAGAGGCTCAGGACTGGGCAGCACATCTGATTGGCATTAACGCCCTGAAGAACAGCGGCAAAGGTCACGGAGAGACTATGTCTTACAAATGGACATCCACCATGGTGCCTCCAACAGGTAAACTGGTTATTCCCCCAAATAGATATATATTAGAAACTATAGAACACCAGAATGATAAAGTTAATCGATTTTTTTAACTTTAGGAAAAGAGGTTGCTGAATCATGGTACGCGGAAAATGTGAAGTACAACTTTACAAACCCTGGCTTTCAGAGTGGAACTGGTAGGTTTTTCATTTTGCACTCATATCAGCTGAAGAGGTTAACTGGTTAAAGCAGTCAAGTAAAATAGCAAAAATGCATTCAGTGTGTATATGTTGATGTTAAATGATCGATCAAAGACTATTAAATCACAAACCATAATTAAAAATTTACTCCAGAATTGTTTTTAATATGTGCACAGGTAACTTCACCCAGATGATCTGGAGGTCTACAGAACAGGTTGGGGTTGGCATGGCATCAGATGGAAAGGGCAAGTTCATCACTGTGGCCTTTTACAAACCTTCTGGCAACATCACCAACCCTGGCTACTTCCAGGACAATGTCAAACCCACTGGGAGATGATCTGCAATAATCTGAATAAGAAAGATTAAGGTTTTATCCATTGAAAAATAAAAAATAAATGTGGAAAGTTATTAATTATATGTAAAGAGAAGATCAGTCAACAGAATATATTGCATGTATATCAGTTCAACTGCACTTTTAATCAGATTGTTTTCTTATGTGTCTGTGTACAAAATTTCTCATTCTTTGCGGAGGAGGTATCCATTCCTTTGCTCTAATAAGAGATAGTGTGTGTGTTCTATTGAATGATACAGGAATTTTGAAATGGTAAATTAATTATAATGTATAGAAAGGTGGTCTGATAAATCCTAATAGAAAATCAATATATAATTTTGACTACATAAGATAATTAAATGAACTACATGTCCATGTAGATATTTATCTTAAATGCAGTCTATGGTGTGACTGAAAATCAATCCGTCCTTCGGATTTGACATTAAGCCAAGGTCCTGACATTCTGTGGTCATTAAAAATCCCATCATTCAGGTGATTGCTGCACATTTGTGGCGGTTGAGGAGATTCTTCCATGTAAAGCACTTTGAGTGCCAAGAAAAGCGCTATAGTAATCCCTTGTTTATAGCGGTTAATCCCCCCCGCGATATGTGAAAATCCATGAAGTAGGATTGGCCCCCCCTAGGAATTTCCGTATATATGTTTGTGTAGGTACTAGAATGTTTAAAATATGTATATTTATGCTTTATATATATTTTAATTGAATCTATTTACTTATAAAACCTTAATATTATACATTTACTCTCTTTCTCTCTCTCATACGATACGTATTATGGTGCTCTACACTCATCAATGACAGTAGTATCTTGAGACTCCAGTAATAACGACGATGACAGACCATGGTGATGGTGTTACTGCACTGGTATAATGAGGCCTTTAAATCAGTCTGGGAAGCGCCTCATCGTCAGATATCGGCGCTGGATCATCAACATTTGCTTCTGAGAGAGGCGAAGAGGCTCCCACTCCACTCGTGCTCTCATTCGTCGATCTCGCGCCGGGAACCAATCACGTGCTTTGTCTTGAGTTCCCGTGAGTGTCTACAAAACCTCTGAGAGAGTTTCTCTCTTAGTCTGGCATCCTGGGAAACCGTTTCTCTCGCATCCCGATGAAACAACGCTGCTTTCCGCAATACGGCTGCCGATATGGCGGTATTTTTTAATTTGTATGTTTGATGAATATTTTTGAAAAATCCGCAATGCACTGAGGCCGAGAAACTTGAACCGTGAAGTGGCGAGGGATTACTGTATATACATATAATAAATTATTATTATTATTATTATTCTGTACTAGTGTATAATACAAAAAAATATTTGTATAACAACTTAATATTATATATTGTTATATCTTAAACTTATATAAACTTATAAAAATATATATTTAAAGCTACTGAAATGCTAACAAGTATTTTACTCCCCAAACACTCAAACACATTCACATAAATTGCATTCTCATACACAAATCATTGACATTTTATATCTTGATGTGAACACTTTTCTTGCAAAGCCCCAGAGAGCTTGAGTGGGAATGCAAAACTAAAATGCCAAGGTGTCATGTTGCATGAACATCTTATCACATTGTGTTGCTGGAGACACATTAGACGCTCTTATCTTCATTTATAGATGCCCTCCTTCATGAATAACATAAAGGTCAAACAACTGTCTGATAAACTGAAACGTATATGCCTTTACTATGGTTGAGGTTTTGTTTAAACACATCACATGTTGGCCAAAATAAAAAAAAATAACAAAAGAACATTGCATTTTAAAACAGGAGCATGCAAAAGAACATCAGAGTGACCAACAATATGCAAGGCTGGCATTGAGGACTTACTCAGGTCCATGTATTTATTGATAGCATTTGACTTGATTGTGTTTTTTGTGTTTATCTTAACTGCAATAGAACAAGGACATAAACATAATCTAAATTTCTATAAGTACTTCAGTTATTATTTTCCTTCTCAGTGCCTTTGAGAGAGGTACCTATACTACAACACAACTCAAAGCTGCTTTTCTGGGTTTTGTTTTTTCTTTCTTATCTCATCAAAGTATATATATACTGTACATGTTATAGTCCACAAACAGAAAAAAATTAGCTTTGTTTTGTGTTTCCTTAGCAATGAATATACAGTACATACAGTTGCTCTGGTATCACTGAATGAGGCTTCAGTGTGAGGAGAGTTTCTATAGCAGCACTGAGCAGTTTCTATAGAGCTGTTATTGTGCTGGAGGAAGATGTTTTCCAGCTAGGTTATTTTTCCTCTGGATCACCAGCAACAGAGAGGAAATGAAAACAGGGTCAAGCCTTGCAAAAAATAACCTGTAAAGAGTGCCGGGTACACTAGACTGAAAAAATATTTCTAGATTTATGTGTCTAGTCAAACTTACTAAAGTAGTTTCAGGTGAAAATCTGCAGGGAGGTGGTATTCATCCTGATGTCCTACTTTTCCTATTCAATGTTTTTTTTCTAGGCCTTTTGTTCAGTTTACAAAAGAGGTACCGTGTGTGTGTGTGTGTGTGTGTGTGTGTGTGTGTGTGTGTGTGTGTGTGTGTGTGTGTGTGTGTGTGTGTGTGTGTGTGTGTGTGTGTGTGTGTGTGTGTGTGTGTGTGTGTGTGTGTGTGTGTGTGTGTGTGTGTGTGTGTGTGTGTGTGTGTGTGTGTGTGTGTGTGTGTGTGTGTGTGTGCGCGCAAGGCAGCTGCTCTGCCTGTGTTGTTACTCTTTGAATGATTATCAATAATGCAGTACATAGTTTTGCCTTTCACCCCTGCTTACACCCACACAGAGACAACCTCTCAAGTTCAGACTTTCACAACAGTGCCCTAGTTTTAATAAGTCTTGATACATATTGACACACATTATTTAATAACAAATAATAACCAATATCTTGAAAACCTACACTATGGTTTACAATTTTGGGGGCCGGCAAGAATATGTTATGATTTTTAATGTTCACCAAGGTTAAACACACCACTACAATTTAAAATAGTTTTCTATTTTAATATATCTTAAAATGTAACATTCCTGTGATGTCAAAGTTGCATTTTCAGTAGCCATTTTCTAAAATTCAGTGTCACGTGATCCTTCAGAAACCATTATAATATGCTGATTTGGTGCTTGAGGAACATTTTTCACACTGTGCTGCTTATATTTTTGTGAAAAACATTTTCGTGATTCAAAGGATGTTCAAAAGTCAAATGTCTCGTCACTCTCAGTTGAATAATTCCTTGCTGAATAAAAGTATGAATTTCTTAATTATTAAAATCTTATTGACCCCAAACTTTTAAACAGTAGTATTAAGGTTATTGGGTTATTTTTATTGTGCTACTCAGTTGAGCAAACAGTTTATCAACCCAAAAAGTTTTTAGCCTAATCAGTGTTGTACAGTTGGCTTACCGGTAACTATATCCAGTTACATGTAATAAAATCTTGTGTCCTTTGGTCTAATAACACAATTTTGGTATTTTTTTATGGTCTGACTAAATGCTGATGAGTACACTTGATTAGTATAATGCAAATGTTGTGTTACATCAACAACTGTCGTTGTAAAATCATAAATCCTGCTATGGAAATTCATTCTGCCTTAGTCATTAATCCTATTTTGTTTTGTGCTTGCTCAGCCTACGTGTGCTTCTGTCATAGCATGCATGAACTGAATCCCCTTTATAAGGATGTATTGCAACTCTAATACTCATAAATAATTAATCGATGCTGCGCATCCCACTTGTGCTGAGACACTCAGTGCTTCAGGACTGGCAGCACAATATTGGCCTACTAAAATATTTGGTTGTATTGGAAATTTGCCTGAGCAAGGAGCAATTTACTGTCTATTTAAAGTGATTTGGGGTATTGATTATTTTTTAACATTTATATATTTATGTGTGATTTTTTTCCTGTGCATGTTGACAAGTTTATGGAAATAAAGAGGCGCTTAAACAAGGTTCAAACAAACTCATTCAGTTGTTATTTTCAGCAATAGATCATTGTCAGAATTGATCAACTAATGGAGGTGGATAGGTTGTACACTTATTGAGAAAACACAATGACTTAGCTGGAAGGCTATACATTTTTTGTGTGATCTCTATTTGAAAAGATGCATATCTTAAACAATGAGCAGGTTAGGATGCCGACAGCAATTGTTACTATTTTGGTGAATCATTTAAAGGAATTTGTACAATTTCATGCGTATATTTTCATTTGATGTGCTTTTACGCTCCACTGACAGTCCTTAAAACCAAACATGAATTGCCATGAATTGAATAAGTGCAAAAACATTAACCCAGTCTGAAAAGAAAAACAGATTATTTTGGCTCCTAAATGTTGGCCAAATGTGTTTTATAAGTAACATCAATTAAAAACTTTGATCTGGTATGCCTCGACTTAGCAATAACTAAATGTGAAAATAATATTTTTTCAGGATAGTAATTCCGTAATAAATAAGGTCAATAAACAAATGAACAGGAGGAGAGTTGTCTTGATAAAGATTTGAATTAAATTGTTAATGTCAAACAACGAATCCCATAAATACTTGAATGCTTTATGTTCAGTGAAGCCATCTTGGAAAAGAATATTTGCCCATGCGCAGTAAATGTGGAAGTAATTTAAATCAAAATGTAAATGCTTTAGCTTTATGTTGATGTAAAAATGGTAAAGTCAAGTGAGATAAACTCATTGTGTACCAAATGAACAAGTCCAAACATGCATTGTTCTGTTTGCTGTAGGTAGGTGTGCTTGGAAACATGATTCTCAATCAAGAAAAAAACTATTCAATGATAAAAGCAGACCTACGCGTCTCCGGTTACCAATACAAAACGGTCTCTGTGTGAGCCGCGTTGTAACCATTGGCAACAAATTACAACATCTCTAATCCAATCAATAGCAGAAGCTCCGTGAGAACCCGCATTCCTCAACCAATCAAAAACGGATAAAGAATGATTGACGTCTCGTTCATCCACCTGTGTTTGAAAACGAAGTTTGGCGTTATTTAAAAGTGAAAAACGTTCGTTGTGTTTTTCAGAGTTTAGACGACGCGTGGTGGGAGAGTTGGCTCAACTGCATTTGTTTGTGATAAACAAAAAACAGAAAGTGTTCAACATGAGGGAAATTGTTCACCTGCAAGCTGGTCAATGTGGAAATCAAATCGGTGCCAAAGTGAGTAAGAGTATTGATTACTATATTAAGCAAATTAAGGCTAGTCGCGAAGGACAATGTTGTCTCGTTTTCATGTGTATAACGAATTATAACTGACTATACATTTCACTGAGCTTTTCTAGAGATAAATGGCATCCAATAAGAGGAGTAACTATCGATGTATTTCGTAATAGTTTTATTTTTTTCCATTAAACCGCTGTTTATAGTTTTGCTAGTTGCCATGACAACACTTCATAAGAGGTAGCTATTTTGAAGACATTTAAGACGGTTGTTGTTAGTTGACTCATTTTCTTCTGTGTGGTCAGTTTTGGGAGGTGATTAGTGATGAGCACGGGATTGACCCGACAGGAACTTACCATGGCGATAGTGATCTGCAGTTGGAGCGGATTAATGTGTACTACAATGAAGCCACTGGTTAGTTTGTGTTGCCTTATAAAAACATTACAGGTACCATGTATGGTTTAAAATTTAAGAGTAAATGTGTGCTTTACTATGACAGGTGGAAAGTATGTTCCTCGTGCTGTTCTTGTTGACCTTGAGCCTGGAACCATGGATTCTGTGAGATCTGGACCATTTGGGCAGATCTTCCGACCAGATAACTTTGTCTTTGGTAAGCTAATTTTTGTACGCTATTTGACTGAATGCTAAATCCTTAATGTTTACACTTTTAGACAAAACAATCCTTGAGTAATCTGCCTCCTTTTTTCCCTCCCCATTCATAGGTCAGAGTGGTGCTGGAAACAACTGGGCCAAGGGTCATTACACAGAAGGTGCTGAGCTTGTTGACTCGGTTCTTGATGTGGTCCGTAAGGAAGCAGAAAGCTGCGACTGCCTGCAAGGCTTCCAGCTCACCCACTCCCTTGGAGGAGGCACTGGATCAGGCATGGGAACACTCCTCATCAGCAAAATTCGTGAAGAGTACCCAGACCGCATCATGAACACCTTCAGTGTGGTGCCCTCACCCAAAGTCTCAGACACCGTTGTTGAGCCTTACAATGCCACGCTGTCTGTCCATCAACTGGTGGAAAACACTGATGAAACGTATTGCATCGACAACGAGGCGCTGTATGACATTTGCTTCCGTACACTCAAACTCACTACTCCCACCTACGGGGATCTCAATCACCTTGTGTCCGCCACAATGAGCGGGGTCACCACATGTCTGCGCTTCCCTGGCCAACTCAATGCTGACTTGCGGAAACTGGCGGTCAATATGGTGCCTTTCCCCAGACTGCACTTCTTTATGCCAGGCTTTGCTCCCCTCACCAGCAGGGGGAGTCAGCAATACCGAGCTCTAACGGTTCCCGAGCTCACTCAGCAGATGTTTGATGCCAAGAACATGATGGCTGCTTGTGACCCTCGTCACGGTCGTTATCTCACCGTGGCTGCTGTTTTCCGAGGCCGCATGTCTATGAAGGAAGTGGATGAGCAGATGCTGAATGTCCAGAACAAGAACAGCAGCTATTTCGTGGAGTGGATCCCCAACAATGTCAAAACCGCTGTGTGCGACATTCCGCCTCGCGGTCTCAAAATGGCTGCCACTTTCATCGGCAACAGCACGGCCATCCAGGAGCTGTTCAAGCGCATCTCTGAGCAGTTCACCGCTATGTTCAGACGCAAGGCCTTCTTGCATTGGTACACTGGTGAGGGGATGGATGAGATGGAGTTCACGGAGGCCGAGAGCAACATGAATGACTTGGTGTCCGAGTACCAGCAGTACCAAGATGCCACTGCTGAAGAAGAGGGAGAGTTTGAGGAAGAGGGAGAGGAGGAGCTTGCATAAAGGCTTGACCTGCTCAAGTTCTTGTTCACCGTTATGTTCAGTTTCCTTGTTTGTCTTGTTCTGATCACTTTTCCTCCCTAGCTATTCACAAGCAGCTAAAAAGCTATCATTTTTCCTGCAGTGTCTAATAAAGATCTAAATTTGATGGCAATCTTTGTTTTTGTCTTTTTGTCAGTTTCAGGTGTAACTTGTAAGTTGTGCTCTGTTCAAGTCTGCGTTACTTGCTGTGTAAACCTACAGAATGTAGGAAAAAATATATAATTTTAAGTTACATTAAGTAGGGATTTCATTAATTTGTAAACTAGAAGGGTCTAGCGCAAACAGCAAAAGCTGTGCAGCTTATTAAATATCTAGTGTTTAAAATTAAACCCAGGTCACACCCAATACACACCAGTGGTAGATTTGTTTTTAAAGCTTTGACTTTGGGTGAGAAAATGCCTCCCAAGTACACTTTTTTTTTTTCTTTTTTTTAATAACTGACATGTGAAGGACACACATACCTAGTAACCCATAGTCTGATTTTGTCCTTGTATTTAACTCTTTTCAAGTTAAAGCTCACACATTAATGAGCCCACACACACCCAAATCAGTGGGAAGACACTTTTGCTGTGGCACCTGAGAGTGATTGGGGATTTGGTGCCTTGCTCAAGGGCATTTCCTGCCAGTATTGAGACTATTTTAAAGCATTTTACAGTCAATATGTAACTACACATCTGAGGAAGCTAAGATTAAATCACATTGCATAAGCATCACATAGGAGATAGACTGCATTAATCCCATGTCAAATATTTAGATCAAGTTTCGGAATGTGTACTAAATGTATCCAGAGACTTAGTGCTAGATTCTAGCTAGACCTGTACAGTTTTAACAGTTAATGAATGCTAATGAATGTTAATGCTAATCCATGACCTTGGCGTTGCCACTAGTCCCACTGTTTAAGATGCAGAAATGATTATAAGCTTCGGATTGCAAATCTTAACAATTGTTTATTGATGATGCGAACATGTAATTATTTATTACAGCTGATGTTTCCATTTTCAATTGTTTGTACGCATTCAACACAATTCCAGTTAATGTGAAATGTCTGTTCTCACCAGCAGGTGGCGCTGGAGCGTTACTGAAAAGGCCGCTCATGCGATTTGAGTGGAGGAGAGATCTTTAAACCCTAATTTCTGCTGAAGTATTCCCTCCATAACAGCTTGAAAGGTATTTCAACCAAATTCAAACACACACACACACACACACACACCCCAAAACTGCACATGCAGTTATACATGCAGAGAGTCATATTGTCATATCATATATTGTTCATGGTATGAAATGCCTACAACGCTACAAGGTTTTGCATAACAGTTGCATAACAGCTCTGCTGAGTTGCGTCCACGCCTTTCTTAATCTTAGATGAGATTTATTGAGCTAAAATGTCATATAAAATCTTGTCACCAAGACGGTCTAATTATTAACTCGAAGCTCTTTCAATGCAACGAGGATTACATTAATTAACGTGACACAACAATCTGGCCCAATTTCATGGAACATTGAAGGAAGGAAGCTCCGAGTGGAATTGCAGTCGACACCAGAGCAGAGGGGGAAGGAACATTAATTGAATCAACTAGCTGTGTTGTGAGTTGAAGATCGCAGAGGCCCAGCAAACACGTGAATGTGGGGCCCACATGGGTTTTACATGGGCTACAGGGGTACAGAGTGGGCATGGGCTCAAAATGGGCATCTTATCTGGGGCCCACTTGGGTTACCCAGCTAGGACCCACATGGGTTCACCCAGGTGGGCATCTTATCTGGGGCCCACTTGGGTTACCCAGCTAGGACCCACATGGGTTCACCCAGGTGGGCATCTTATCTGGGGCCCACTTGGGTGACCCAGCTAGGACCCATATGGGTGAACCCAGGTGGGCTCCCCATGTGGCTCCCAGGTGGGTATTTAATGGGAAATTTGTGCATGGGCTCAAAATGGGCTACACATGGGACCCTTTTTGTTTTATCAAATACAAACATAATTGCATAAGTGCAAACATAATTAATTCCATAGGTGATTACAATTTGCATATATGCCTTTAAAATTATTTTTGTTGTTGTTGTGACACTTGAATTAATTTTATCAATCTTAATTTAATCATAATTTAAATCAAAATCAAATAGACAGTACATATATGCTTCAAAATATTTAAGTTGTTGCTTTGACACTTGGACTAACAACCTACTTAAATCAAAATTTAAAAATGTGAACACTCATGCAATTGTACCACACTTTCTGATTTTAAAAAGATCAAGAGCCCACGATTTGAAAAAAAATAATAATAATAATTTTTGTGAGGTCAAAATTATTGCAGGAACTCACGCAGCAATGCCCATCCCCCTGTCAACAATATCGCGAGATCTTAAACAACACTACCATCCCCCACCCGCTGTTGCGCGCCACTTTCGTCCATTTTCCGTTGGTGATTTTGCTGTCAACTATACTTAAGGTAAGAACTACAACACTACATAAAAACTGAAAAGTAAAATGTATTTGAAATACCTAGTTTTCACAACATAATGTTAACCAAAGCATTAGTTTAACTATTGTCTCGTTAGAATGTTGACAATTACATAGACAACGATCCTCAGAAATCGCGCCTCTTTTTGAAAAATGTTCGCCGTTTTTTTTTTGGCTCCTCATAACAAAAACTATATGAGTTACAATATTAGAGTAATATATTTTCTTATAATTTATAATTTACAAACTGTTATTAAATTGTTTCGAGTTTAGGCTTATATTTGACTACTGTTTTACGATATACCTCAATGGCATTTATAGTGCGCACATCAAACGTCCAAAAAGAATTAACGTTATCGGTATTTTGAATGTAACCTGTTCAATCTTGTCTGCTCCCGTTTATTTTTAAGCACAGAATTATACGTTACACAAAACACAGACGCTTTTAGTCCAAAAATTGTGCACATTCATTGAGATATAATGCACTTTCATATGTTTAATAGGCATTTATTCACTGAACTATAATGCACATTGATTTTCCACTGAATTATTCGATCTCCGCGTTCTGTACATTCGGGACTGGTACACATGTGAGAGAGAGCAGGCCCGTAGCCAGCTCGGTCACTCAGTAAGTTTCATGTTTAAAATAAAATGTGTTATCTGAATGACTAATTTGCTGTTTAAAACTCCTCAGTCCTCATGAATGTCTCTATGTATAATTGTATCATGTATAAAAATCTTTAGAATGTTTGCATTAGCCTAATGTTTATTGTCCGTGTATGAAAAGAATCGAGGCTGCTTGAGAGCTGAGTGAGTGAGGACGCGGGCGCAGCCTCTGTGTTGCCGATGTCTCTCTGTGTTGACGCTCTTCAATGACGCTCTTTAATCGGTATTACAAATGAATGCATCTGGAGCAGTAACTCTGAAATGTACACTATTATACTAATATTGGGGTATTAATGTCTAGTCAGCATCACTATTTCTAAAACAAATAAAAATTTCAGTTTTTAATAAAACGGTTATTTATATATATATTATTATTATTTTAATAAAATCATATTTAAAAAAAATGTTGTGCCTGTTTGTGCACACAGTTAGTATGTGTAGCATTTAGCATTGCATAAAAAGCTAAACAATATATTTCTGACCAGAATTCACTTTAGATCAAAATTAGGTGTAATTAGAAACCATACAAATAGTTATTATGATGAAACAAATGTTTTGCCTCAATTAGAATATTAACTGTTTGAAAGTAATAAGCCTTTTGTTATCTTACAGAAAGTAATGGAGCATTCTCAAAGAACAAAAAGAAGGAAAATAGCTGCAAAAGTGGCTGAACATTTCCGTCTTGTTTCACAGCAGATTGACCAACCACTGGATTTTAATTTGGAAGCTGCTTATGGTGAACCATTGGAGGATGATCCTTTGGAGATCTATCATGATTCTGTCGAGGATGTGTCACAAAATGTAGAACATGAATGTGCCACAGACATTTTTTATGACGCTTTTGATGATGAAATATTCAATGATTTTGAAAATGGGATGCCTGCTGATGCCAGTGACTTTGACTTTGAATGTTCAGATTCAGAGGATGCTGCTTCTGAGAAATTAGATGATACACGTGGACTTGCAGAGTGGGCTGCAGAATACAACATAACACAAAATGCGTTGTCTGCACTTCTGAAAATTCTTAAGCAAAAAGGCCTTAATGTCCCACTGGATGCTAGAACCCTGATGTGCACAGAACGCAAGTGTAATGTGAAAAATATAGCAGGGGGATCGTACTATCATTTTGGAATCAGGAATTCAGTTGTGGCAGAATTGGCATCCTTAGATTTTGATCTAAGAGTTCTGACAGACACACTTACACTTAGAATTAATATCGATGGTCTACCTTTATTCCGCAGCACCACTCTGAGTTTGTGGCCTATTTTGGCTAGGATAAAGGAGATCCCAAATTCAAACGTCTTCATGATTGGATTGTACTCTGGTGTGACCAAACCATCTCAACTACAAGAATATCTGAATGAATTTATTCAGGATTTTAAAGCTGTTATACATGAGGGTATTCAGCACAATGGTGTACATTTCAGGGTTGCTGCTCCAGATGCATTCATTTGTGATGCTCCAGCACGTGCTTTCCTCAAATGTGTGAAGGGACACACTGGCTATTATGCATGTGAACGCTGCACTCAAAGAGGTTTATATCTTAACAGAAGATTGTGTTTCCCTGAGTTGACGTCTGAGCAAAGGACTGACGAGAAATTTAGAGATATGGGCTATGAAGGTCACCAAGTAGGTGTCTCGCCACTCTGCGAGTTAGGAGGTGTGGCGTTAGTTTCAAGTTTTGTGCTTGACTATATGCACCTTGTGTGTTTGGGAGTGATGCGCAAGATGATTTTTCTTTGGTTAAAAGGACCATTGAAATGCAGACAATCTGTTCGAATTCTCACTGTAATTTCAGCATATTTGGCTTCAGTCAGGCAGTACTTGCCCAGTAATTTCGCAAGGAAACCTAGGTCTATCTTAGAAATTAGCATGTGGAAAGCTACTGAACTGAGGCAGTTTTTACTTTACACCGGCCCTGTTGCCCTATTAAATAATATATCCAGTGTAATGTATAAACATTTTATGCTTTTGTCTGCATCTATGAGAATTCTTCTAAGCCCAGATTTGTGCACTGAAAATTGTGACTTTGCTGAAGATATTTTAAAACTCTTTGTGAAAGATTTTGGCTTGATTTATGGTCTTGAATTTGTTGGATATAACGTACATTCTTTGATACACATTGCCCAAGATGCACGGAACTTCGGCCCTCTGGATAGCATTTCCTGTTTCCCCTTTGAGACATTTTTAGGTAAACTTAAAAAAATTGTACGGAGACCCCAAAATCCTGTGCAGCAAATTGTCAGGCGCATCCATGAGAAGCAGAGTTTGGCAAAACAGAAGAAAACATCCATTTCCTCTCCCCTTAAACAGCCCCATCTCTCTGGACCAGTGACTAATGAACTAGGAACATGCCAGCAGTACAGGCAGTACAATGATGGACAGACGTTAATTTCTTGCTGTAAAGGCGATAACTGTTTCTCCGTAGGGGGGAGAATTCTGATTGTGAGAAACATTTTGCTTTCTTCTTGTGACTCTGTAAAGGTACTGTGTAATATCTTTGAGAACTATGACTCTTTTTTCAGCTACCCAATTGACTCTGCATGCCTTGGAATTCACTTTGTTTCAAACTTATCCAAAGACTTGCATACTGTATCGGTTGAAGAATTAAGGAGAAAAATGGTCCTCTTGCCATATAAGACTGGTTATGTGGCATTGCCACAACTGCACTAGCCTGCTTGTTTTGCATTTTTCCAGCATGCTGCCATTTGCAATTGTGGATTTTTTGGACGGTGGAGGTGTAGCTGTTGTACCCTGCAAGTGGTTTACAGGACCTGAGGAAGATGCTTGTTACTGGCCTCCAGGACGAGTAAACATCAGCAAGGCAGTAAAGGATGAAGTAGTTCCAAATTCTGACTGGCCACAGTTTAAAGTGCGCATATTGGGAAAAGCAGGTAATGTTTTTATTGAGTGTGGAATGGTGATAGTTATAATAATAATAATTATGTTTCAAATTACACACAAATAAGGTATGTTTTTTTTAAAGTTTTTTTTTATGCCTATAACCTACAGGAAACTATGCCCATGCCACAGCAAAGCTTCTAAAGTCTGAAGTGACCTCTGACTTGCAGACGGAATCAGATTCTGGAGGAAATATGGGAAAAGGGAAGCGAAAAAGAAGGTAAGACTAAATTTATATATTGATGCCGTCAGATGCTGAGCCGACCCAGGACGCATAATGTAACCATCAGACTCTCCAACACTCATGGCATTTAGTGTTTCTAATACCGACCTTCCATTTTACATATACAGCCCTGAATTGAACCTTGTACAACCATATCATTATACTTCACATTTTGTGCATTTTAAGGCCAGTATCTCTGTCAAGCTCAGATGAGGAATCAGATGGTGCTGGGCATGATCGTCCACCATCTAGTGTGCCTTTACTTCCCCCAGTTCCAGAGATCCGCCAAACAGAGGCTCCTCAGTTGCTCAACATCCGTCCATTTATCCAGCCCCCTCCACCTTCAACACCTTCAAATGTTACACCAGACCGCAGACTTCAGCAAGGAACCAATCATTCTACATTTAGGGATGGCATTTTTGTACGCCTTCTATCCCTCTTGGAGGAAGTTAAGGAGACGCAGAGGGTTCATGGAAAGATGATACAATCACTTCTTACACAGCGTGATGGAAACACTGTTGCTGTACTACCCCAGGATATTCTTTTCCCCCTGAAGACGGTCTCAGATGTTGAAGCAATGGAGCTGAAATTGACAGACCCCACCGTCCACAAAGAAGTGGTATGTAGAGGCTTCTGTGTTTTCTTTTTTAAAGGGGACATCAGGTGCCCATTTTCCACAAGTTGGTATCATTATTTAGAGCAGGGGTGTCAAACTCATATGTAATGATAATCTTATTTTTCATTAGGTTGCCGTGGTGGCAGATATTGGAGGGAGCACTGTAGATGAAGCTACAAGGAGAATGATGGCCTTCCTTTTGGATCACTCCTTGTCGAGGGAATACAATTTCGTTGGGCGCCATGGAAAGCGAGAGTTCCGGGGACTCAAACTCTTTGAGGTCATATATGGTATGTTTATTACGACAGTATTATTCATCTTTGCCAGAGGTTACTCAGCAGAGTTGAGTTCTTCATAAATCATTGGAATAAATGATTATTTATTATTTACTATTTGATTATATGCAAACAATAACAAATTGTCCATACTTGGGAAGAGAAAACCTGAGTTGTAAGTGTGCTGACAATTTCATTGATTTGTTGCAGTTAATTTAGAATTGTAGTTTTGTTTTGTTTTTTTTGGGGGGGGAGGGTTGCATTTCTTATATTTTTACAACAATCTAAGGATTAAATTGGAATAATAAAAATTTTTACTAAAAAAAGTTAATGATATAATTATATTTCTATTTAAATTAGTTTTTTGTTGTTTTGTTTTTTAAAGATTGTATTTTGATAGGACAGAGTAATGACAGGAAGCGTAGTGAGAGAGAGGAAAGGGGGTGGGGATTGGTAAAGGTGTAGTAGAACACAAACACTAGAACACTAGTATTTTCAGCAGCTAAAAATGGTTTTGAGTATGTTATTTCTATCTTTTGCTGTAGTGTGTCGGTAGGAAATATCAGTTTACATGTCCAAAAATTAATTTAGCCATTAATAGTAATAATCCAGTGAGATTTTTGTCAGGTAGGTTTCTTGAAGCATTTTGGAGATGTTGCCACAGTTCTTCTGGATTTAGTCTCAGTTTGTACTGTTTCTTCATGTCATTCCAGACAGACTGATGATGATCAGATGAGATCAGATCTCTGTGTGGAGCACACAAATCTCACTAGATTATTACAATTAATGGCTAAATTAATGTTTGGAAATGTTAACTGATATTTCCTACCGACACACTACAGCAAAAGATAGAAATAACTGATTTTAAAATTTCAGCAGCTAAAAATGGTTTAGTGCTCAAATCATTTTGGCTACCGCTGTTTTTAGTAATTAAGTGGCTTTTCTGATGTAAATGAGCATTGTGACAGTGTTTACAGACTCTTTCCATGGTTGGAAAAAAAAGAAAAACACTAGGACATATGTCTATTTAATTTGATACCATTGTTTTGTGGAAAACAGTAAAATTGGAGAACTGCTTCTTTGATGCAAGTGGTCAAATATGGAATTTAATCTCTATTATGCTCTTTGTTTATATGTATTTCACAGGCAGCTTGAAAAAAAATGCACTTACAAACCAAATAAACAGAAAAGAAGCAGAAAAGGCAGTGTCAAAGTGGCTCATTGGTGCCAGGGACAGGGGAGGAAACCGGACTGCGAGGGCACATGTTGGAGAGCAAGATGAGTAAGAGATGCAAAAATAATAATAATAATAATTTATTACTATGGGCTCCAGGAATGTGGTTGAGAACCACTGATTAACAACGTGATGTGAGATACTAAAGGCTAATCTGACATGTTTAAACTAAAAATATAAAATTTATTTTATATGTATTATATAACATTTTAGATATTTTAATATAACGAGTGGCAAAATATATTATTTTGTTCTATCTTTTCAAAGGGCCACTGGGAGAGTGAGAACGGAGGACTGAGGAGCACTGTTGCTTTGGCTTGTTTTGTTTTGGGAACTCTTCAGTTCAAGAGGTTATAACAAATATGTTGCTGGAGCATTACTGCACTTTGTGTACTGTATTTCAGTTTAAAAAAAGTTCTAAATAAATGAAAGCATGAGCTACTGGTCTTTCTTCATTGACTTTTCTGGACATTTTACTGTACTTTATTGGGTTAAATGTAATATTTGTAGTTAGGGGTTTACTGTAAAATAAGGTAACCCAAACAAACAAGTATGTTAGCCCATATATATAGCTGTTGTGGCCCACACGAGACCTACATAAAACCTAGCCGGGTCCCATCATTTACCCATTAAGCAGTCTCCTATGGGCCCCACATGGGATAACCTAAATGGGCCCTATATGGAACCCGTCAAGGGCCCATCATAAACCCATGTAAGCAGTCTCCTATGGGCCCCACATGGGATAACCCAAATGGGCCCTATATGGAACCCATCAAGGGCCCATCATAAACCCATGTAAGCAGTCTCCTATGGGCCCCACATGGGATAACCCAAATGGGCCCTATATGGTGCCCATCAAAGGCCCATCATAAACCCATCTGGGCTAACCCATGTCGGGCCACCATGGAAACTGAGGACAAAATTAGCTGGGTCCCAGTTGGGTAGCCCAGGTGGGCCCCAGAAATCAGCCCAGGTGCAACCCCTTTGGGCCCCACATGGATGTGTTGGCTGGGGGAGGGCTTCATTTACTGAGTAATGGCGTCTTTACAGTTTGCAGTGTTTAGAAGCTTCCACTGACCACTGACATTGACTTTCTCTAAAAATCAACTTCCTGTAGTTTGACAGTAGATCATCATACTTCATAAACGTCTACAGGCCTTCCATTTGTGTCCGTAATCACTGTCAATTTATTCTAGAGATATTATATGGGGTATATATGCACAATATCAGTGTTTAAAGACAGTTTTTGCATGCTAATTGTCATGCTTTTACATTATCTCATTTTCACACTTGAAGCTCATCTTTAAAAACATTCAATTTCTAACACTGTAAAATGGAATCTGCAGTATATTTCAGAATGAACATTAATTTATCATACTGTACATTATACTAATGGCTACATTTTTTAGTTTTACAATATTTATTATTTCTTTTTTGACAAAATTGTGTAGTTAATATCCACTGTCAGAAAGCCTGTCCTAGGAACGAATATTTTGTTGTTGTTGTTGGGGTCCCGGTATTAGTGACGCACACCGGTAGTCGATGACTGTTCATCTTTATGTTGCTGACTGTGTTCCGTGTCATGCGTGCGTTCATGCACTACCTGTAAGTACATTATGTATGTTATATATTTGCGTGTAGATGCCGTGAAGATCATTAGTAATCTCCGATGTTTATATCGTTCGTGTTTTACCGTTTGTTCGGCCGTAATTTGCCGAACTAATCTGCTGAGTCATCACTAGACGCGTTGGTGTTGCTCCGATACGGCGCGCGTTACAGCGCGAGTGTTTGTTTATGTTATTGATTATGGCAGTGTGTTATTTAGTGTGATACTGTATCTCTGTCGACTTTATTATGATTATTATAGCTGACATTTGTACAGTGTATTCGTTTACTATGTTTATTACTCATTTGTGTATTCAGTTCAATGAGACTAATGTAAAACATTTCTCTTTATTTCCTTTGTAGACCACGCATACGCACACCCATATAATCTCACAGTTATATACCTGCATCTGGATTACAAATAAATGCTTCATAACAAAAGGATCACTTCTCCATTCCTGATTCTCTGACCGGAATCTGATCCATATTTGGCCGCCTCAACCAGATAAAATCTTTAACGTAGTGGGACTTCACTACATTTATGGTCCTTCGAGCCGGATTGAGAGCAAGATCAAACCAATATGGATCCAGCAGAAAGTGACACAACAAAGACAATGGATAGACCCCGCCGCAGGACTAATTTGCCCTCTCACCTTGATGATTATGAGGTTGGCTACCGACCAGCTGAGGACCCTCCTCCTAAAGCTTCTTCCCACTGTACCAGTCGCCCAAGAAGCAGCTCGAGGAAAACGTCTCACAGCGGCGCAAGCTCTCACTCCAGGTCAAGTAGGCGCTCTATTACCTCCACTGGTGTTTATCTTCCAACAGAACTCTCTAGTGTCCAGACTGCTATTTTGGAGGAGAAGATTAAACAGAGGCAGTTAGACAGTCTTCGGCAGCAGGTCGAGGAGGACTCACTGGCCGACGTGGAATACCAGCGGCTACAGGCTCAAGCCAAAGAAGCCCAGCGTATGCAAGAGGAAGCCCTCACAGCAAAGGAGGCTTTATCCAAGCATCTTGAAAGACAGCGTAAGCTGCAACAAGCAGAGACTGAACTCGAGGTAGCGAAGCTTGTGTCCTGCATGCTTATTAAAGACTCTGGTTCAACAACCCCTGTGCCTCCAGGCTCACCTGACAGCCTTTCGCCACAACCTCAGCTTGAACATATGAGTCCACCTCGTCCATCAGACTCTCTCCCGCACCCCTCTACTCAGTCACCAGTTATTACCTCCACTATGCAGATTCATCCAGCTGAACAGATCATTCCTGATGGTTCTTGGGTGTCTCAGTCATCACTTAGACCGCCTGCAGGTATCCAGCCTTTACCACAAACAGTCTCATCACCTGTCTTTAATGTACCTCTGGCAAACCCCATAATTGCACCAGATCGTACTGTGGTATCGAATGTGGTTCCCCAATCTCACTCAGGAGCCACAGTCATGTCTACTGCTGCACATCCAATCAGTACAAGTACGCCATCTATGCCACAGCACCCTACCAGAACAACACTATTCCCACCTACAAGGCCATATGCGATACTGCAAACAGGAATCCCTCCTGTGACAACACATCTGCTGCAGCCCCCTACTGGCCCTAGACATGCTCCACCACTTTCAGGTGTACCCTTTACGCATTATGGTCATCCAGCATACCCTAGTACAGAGCAACAGTTTGCATCAGCTTATGGTATTCCCCCACTCAAGTTGCCGGTGTTTGAAAGTGGTAATGAGAGTGATTTTGCCTTATTAAAGTTGGCATTGGACAATTTGTTGAGCAATCACAGCCATCTCAGTGAGCAGTACAAATATCACGTATTGCTAAGCCATTTGACACTTCCCAGTGCTCAGCAGCTGGCTAAAGCTTATATGTACCATCCACGTCCCTATTCATCCGCACTGCAAGCTCTTCAAGACAAGTATGGCCAGCCAAGACAGCTTGTGCAGTCAGAGTTGGGAGCCATCATGAACACTTCACCAATCAGAATGGGTGATGCCAACGCGTTTGACTCATTCGCATTATCTGTTCAATCATTGGTGGGCATGCTAAGGACTCTTGAGGGCCAGAACGGTTACGAACTCCTGTGTGGCTCTCACGTGGATCGTCTGTTAAGTAAATTACCACCTGCCTACCGTGACGGCTTTGTTGAATACTGTCTAAGCAGGGGTATTCTTCAGACAGGTACTGACAAGACCTATACACTCCCCGATTTAGCCAACTGGTTAGAGATCAAGTCTCAAGCAAAACGCATTTCCAGCCGAGCCGTATCCTTGTACCAGAGTGACTCATCCAAGTCCTATGGTAAACCCATGCCATTCACTCGTCCAAAGGAGCGACCAACACCAGTTTTCATGTCCAATGAAAGCACCATAAGACACACTAAACCTACAGATCCAAACCACCTCTCAAAGCCAAAGCCATATTGTCCCCACTGTGATAACCGGGATCATTACCTCAATTCTTGTGAACAGTTTAAGAAGTTGAGTCCTTCTCAAATCGTCACTTGGATTAAAGAGGGAAAACGCTGCTGGAGATGTGGTCGGACACATGCAGTAGATGCTTGCAACCTCAAACGCCCTTGTAATATCTGTAAAGAGATTCATCTCACAGTTCTACATGACTCCATTAATGACACTTCCAGAGCAGTACTCATGGTGAGCTTACCACCTACCAGGGTCTACCTTGACAGACCTAACCGATCTCCCAAGGTCATGTTGAAAGTGGTTAAAGTCCTCCTCCACCATGGTCGTCACACTATGGAAACCCATGCAGTCCTGGATGATGGATCAGAGAGAACAATTGTGCTACAGCCAGTAGTTCAGCAGCTCCAGTTAACCAGTACTCCTGAATTGCTTTCCCTACAGACAATTCAACAGTGTCACGCTGAACTTGATGGGTCATCCGTCTCTTTTGAGGTGTCCTCAGTCTCCAAACCCATGACGAAGTTCACTATACGTCATGCTTTCACTGCAACCGGTCTGTGTCTAGCAGAGCACAACTACCCAGTGACTGCCCTCCAGAATGCCTATCGGCACCTGAAGGATCTACCATTGCCTCCCGTCGATAGGGTAAAACCACTGCTCCTCATTGGGTCAGATAATCCACACCTCCTGACACCAATCCAGCCCATAAGCAAAGGCCCAATAGGAGGACCCATTGCTGTCTGCACACATCTTGGATGGTCTCTGCAGGGCCCGATGAGTCCAATACAACCTTCACGAGGGAGTCAGCAATGTCTTCACATCACGACAGGCCCAGCTCGTGATGATCTCATCCAGCATGTAGAAAGGCTCTGGCAAGTTGATACTCTCCCTTACACTGAGAAAATGGTCACCAGGTCCAAGCAGGATCGAGAGGCTTACACCCTACTCCAAAATTCCACCATCCGGGTGAATGTGGACGGTGTTCAGCGTTATGCCACACCCTTGTTGAGACGAACATCTGGGAGTTTACTCCAGGCAGATAAAGAGACTGTGCTCCCCAGTTTACGTAGCACCGAGCGTAGGCTGGCACGGGATCCTGAGAGGGCTAAAGCCTACTGTACTGAGATCCAGAAGTTGGAGGCGGCAGGTTATGTTGCCAAACTGACTCTAGAGGAGATTGACAAGAGTGCAGAGTCTTGGTACATCCCACACCATATGGTGCATCACAATGGTAAAGACAGGATAGTATTTAACTGTTCCTTTAAACATCAGGGACAATCTTTAAATGATCAACTGCTGCCTGGGCCTACATTGGGACCTACATTACTGGGTGTCCTCCTTCGATTCCGCCAACACCCTGTTGCTATCAGTGGGGACATCAAAGGGATGTTCCATCAGGTACGCCTACTGCCAGCCGACAAGTCAGTGCTGCGGTTCCTTTGGAGGGACATGCGCAGGGAGGTGGAACCTGATGTATATGAGTGGCAGGTACTCCCGTTTGGCACTACATGCAGCCCATGCTGTGCCATCTATGCCCTCCAACGCCACGCCCAAGGACACAAAGACATGCCTGATCTAGTCAACATACTGGAAAATTCATTCTATGTTGATAATTGCCTTCACAGTACACCAACCGTAAATGAAGCCAAAGAAATAGTTGATGGACTGCGCCGAACTCTCTCCGATGGAGGCTTTGAAATAAGACAATGGGCAAGCAATGTACCATCTGTGATCCAGCACCTTCCTACCGATGCAAAGTCTGCTAGTAGTGAACGTTGGTTGACACAACTAAGCAAAGACCTCCAAGAACCCACTCTTGGGCTGCGATGGAATTGCATCAATGACACCCTGGGTTATAATTTGCGCTCTACAGAGCCTGCTGAGCCTACCATGAGGAACATGTATAGGACGCTGGCAAGTCAGTATGACCCTTTGGGGTTCATCGTCCCATTCACTACCAGGGCCAAGGTACTTATCCAAGACCTCTGGAAGCATAACCTCGGTTGGGATGACCCCATTGAACCTCTGCATTTGAGAGAACAGTGGCTTACCTGGGTGAGAGAACTACCTACTCTCCTTCAGTTGCAGTTCCCTCGAACATACACCTCAGCCTTTAATGACAACACTTCAGTCATGCGAGAGATTCATGTCTTTAGTGATGCCTCAGAAAGAGCTTATGGTTCAGTGGCCTACTTGCGTACCACAGATAGTCAAGGACAGGTTACTGTCACCTTTGTGCTGGCCAGGTCAAGAGTAGCACCGAGGAAATGTCTGTCCATGCCTCGCTTGGAGCTGAGTGCAGCCCTGACTGGGGCCCAGTTGGCCAAGGTGATCCAAACAGAGTTGACTATTCCTATTCACAAGGTTACTTTCTGGACTGACTCTACCACTGTATTATACTGGCTGACATCAGAGTCCTGTCGCTACAAGGTGTTTGTAGGAACACGTGTAGCAGAAATACAGACCCTCACCGATATGGCTGAATGGAGGTATGTTGAGTCGGCTCGCAACTCTGCTGACCACATCACACGAGGTCTTTCACTAACTGAGCTGGCAGGCCCTCATCAGTGGAGCTCCGGACCAGCATTCCTAAGCCAGCCAATCGACCAGTGGCCATCTACTCTCAAGACTGATAAAGAGCCAGACCTCAGCGAATTAAAGAAAGCTGCCTTCATCGGAACTGTTTCCATGCTTAATAGTTCCATACCTGATCACAGCCAGTTCTCCACATGGCAAGAACTTGTCCAATCCACTGTTAGATCCCTGCATGGGGCGGCTGAAATAAATACTGACTCTCCCGCAACGGCTTCTGAATACATTGAAGCAGAGAGACTCCTCCTGCTGCAGGCGCAAAGTGACTCCTTCCCGCTTGAAGTCAAGGCTTTAAAGGCTGGACAGTCAGTCCCAGCTGATAGTCGTTTGATCTCTCTCGCCCCAGAGTATGATGGGACCACTGGACTTATCCGTGTGGGTGGGCGGTTACGTCGTGCTTGTGACCTTGACCTGGAATCTGTGCACCCCATTGTGTTAGATCCAAGACATCATATCACCCTTCTGCTAATTAAAGATACCGATCAACGACTTCTTCACCCTGGCTCAGAAAGAGTTCTAGCGGAACTTCGGCGCCAGTATTGGGTGCTTCGAGGCAGAGAAGCAATTCGTAAACCGCAACGCACATGCCGAGACTGTCAGCGGTGGCGTGCCAAGCCTCAGACCCCACGATTGGCCGATCTACCACCCTGCCGGTTAAACTTGTATAAGCCACCTTTCCATTCTACTGGTGTAGATTGCTTCGGTCCATTTGCAGTCAATCTTGGTCGCCGTCAAGAGAAAAGATGGGGGATTATCTACAAATGTATGACAACACGCTGTGTGCATCTAGATTTATTAGAGAACCTGGACACTGATGCATTCCTGCTTTCTCTGCGTCGATTCATAGCACGACGAGGCAAGCCCATGGAACTAATTTGCGATAATGGCACTAATTTCGTTGGAGGTAATCGGGAACTACAACAGACCTTCAATGCCATGGCACCAAAGCTTCAGGAGCTGCTAGCTGGACAGAAGATCCGATTTCGTCATAATCCACCAAGTGCCCCTCACTTCGGAGGCACATGGGAGCGTGAGGTGAAATCAGTTAAGACAGCACTACGTGTGATCCTGCGAGAGCAGTCAGTCCCAGAACCAGTACTGCAAACCCTTCTAGTGGAAGTAGAGAGTATCTTGAACGCCAAGCCACTTGGCTATGTATCCTCGGATGTCGCTGACTTGGATCCAGTGACTCCGAACTTACTTCTCATGGGTCGCCATGATGCCTCTTTACCACAGGTTCTGTATGATTCTAACAATTTGCTTGGTAGACGGAGATGGAGACATAGTCAGGTGCTTGCTGACCATTTCTGGACTTCCTTCATACGCCACTACCTTCCAGGCATGCAAGGTCGTCATAAGTGGAGGACGGATGTTAAAGAACTGACGGTAGGCCAAGTAGTGCTCATTGTCGATCCCCAACTTCCACGGGCACTCTGGCCTGTCGGCACAGTGATGGAGACCCTGGCTGGAACGGATGGTAGAGTTCGTATTGCAAGAGTCAAGGTTAAAGATAAAACTTACACACGTCCAGTTGTTCGGCTGATTCCACTTCCTCACCTTGAGGATGATAATATGGACACTTCAGACAGACTTTCCTAGAGATTTCAATTATCTTATCAGATAATTGGGGGCGGCTGTGTCAGAAAGCCTGTCCTAGGAACGAATATTTTGTTGTTGTTGTTGGGGTCCCGGTATTAGTGACGCACACCGGTAGTCGATGACTGTTCATCTTTATGTTGCTGACTGTGTTCCGTGTCATGCGTGCGTTCATGCACTACCTGTAAGTACATTATGTATGTTATATATTTGCGAGTAGATGCCGTGAAGATCATTAGTAATCTCCGATGTTTATATCGTTCGTGTTTTACCGTTTGTTCGGCCGTAATTTGCCGAACTAATCTGCTGAGTCATCACTAGACGCGTTGGTGTTGCTCCGATACGGCGCGCGTTACAGCGCGAGTGTTTGTTTATGTTATTGATTATGGCAGTGTGTTATTTAGTGTGATACTGTATCTCTGTCGACTTTATTATGATTATTATAGCTGACATTTGTACAGTGTATTCGTTTACTATGTTTATTACTCATTTGTGTATTCAGTTCAATGAGACTAATGTAAAACATTTCTCTTTATTTCCTTTGTAGACCACGCATACGCACACCCATATAATCTCACAGTTATATACCTGCATCTGGATTACAAATAAATGCTTCATAACAAAAGGATCACTTCTCCATTCCTGATTCTCTGACCGGAATCTGATCCATATTTGGCCGCCTCAACCAGATAAAATCTTTAACGTAGTGGGACTTCACTACATCCACCATTTATCAGTTATAACATGAACATATTTAGTATACAGAATTTTAATGTTAAAATTATTTTAGCAAATTATTTCTTAGCAAATATTTGACAGTATTTGGTAAATCTGAATGAATACTGAAATTGGTTTCTGGAGTGCATGTGAGTCTCAGTAACTCATATCTTGCACACACAAAAAAATGGTACAACACAATAAAATGAAATGATACAGATCAATAATAAAATTAAATTATCCAGATCAAAAGACTACAGAAAATGGCAAGACTTTCATAGCATGGAAAACAAAACAACTGGTTTTGTTAAAGGTTTTAAACAGATTGTATTCCTTAGTCTGATACTGTGAGCGCAAGCTCATGTGAGCTGCTAATGTGATCTTTTGTTGTCTCAGCTTTCACAACCTAATGCATGCGTGTAATTCCTTTTAATTGTTTTTTGTGATTTTATACCTCATCCATATGGCACTAGAAAAAGCTTCTGTCTGAGCAACATAAATCCTCTCCGTTTTAGCACTGCTATGTACACAATGTTGATGAAGCGCTCTAAACAGATGATGGATTGCTCTTTAACAGCCAAAGCAACTTCACTGTCACTGCCACTGAAAAGAGAGAGAGAGAGAATGTGCTATGAGATGCACAGTGTAGCAGCAGCAAGAGGTGTGAAACATAAATTAGGATGGTTTTAGGCTGTACAGATGGGCCTCTGCCACTCTATACACTGCATACAAATGCTTAGGGCCTGAGGAGCATCTCTTCATACAAACAGATTGAATGGGCCACCCATATAAGACACAATGACACAGACAGAAGCAATATAATCAAATGTATAGTTCCCCCAAAAATTAAAATTCTACCATTAATTTGTCACTTCTTTCATCTACTGAACAAGAATATGGCTAGTCAGATTGTTGATGGGAGACAAGTATGGAGGGGGAAAATATATTATGAAAGTCAAAGGGGCCAATCAACTGTTTGGTTACCCATATTCTTCAAATGATCTTCTTTTGTGTTCATCAGAAGAAAGAAATTCATAAAAGTGTGGAACAATTTAAGGGTGAGTAAATGATGACAGACTTTTCATTTTTGGGTGAATTGTCCTTTAACTGTTGACTAAGCTTTCTATAAGTACATAAAATAAAATGGGGAAAATATTATAGAAAGAATAAAGAAAAAAGCTAAATATATTTAAAATGTATTAAAACAGTCATAAAAAGAAAAATCAAGAGAAGGGTATGTACAAATAAGATACAATATGAAGGTACAGAATTGACTCCCTTTCAATGAAAGGTGCTGTAAGCAGTTTTTGAAGAACACTGTTGAAAAGTGGATTGGCTCAAGCACCGAAACACACTTATTCCCATTGAGCAGTAAGGGGCGTACACACTCATGACGGGGGAAGAGAAAGCTCAGTGCAAAAGAGAGACCTCAGCAGAACGACTGTTGATGTAGAGAGATGGCAGAGAAGATACAAAAGAAAAGAAAAGGTCAGGGAAATATAACTTTAAAAAGAAGCATTATGATCAGGTAAGGAGTAGGACCCATGTTATTATCGGTGAAAACTTTCCAACTCTGGAGAGACCTTAAGGAGCGTGAAGGCCTGAAAACGGCAGCTGATGTTACATTATTTATTTTCTATACATGTGTAATGTTAGTTTTGCTGTGTTTCACAGAACTAAGATGATAAACGGTCTTTTGATTGAATATACTTGTGTGCTATCTTAGATTGTTTGTTCATTATTATAGGTTATTCTGGAACATCTGAACCTCCTCCAGTGCCCATTTCAAGCATTAGCTCCCAAAGTGTTTCTGAAAAGTGAGATAACACTCTCCAAATATGTTTTTTCTTTTGGTTCCCCTTTTAGTGATCGCTATAACCCAAAGTCTGTTCATTCGGTGGCCATATTTGCATTATTTCAGGCATCCAAGACGTGTTTGACGAACTCACAGTTAAATAACTTTTCAACTCAGCTATAAAATCTGACATGAATCTGGTGATTTCATTATTAATCCGGATCAGGAGTTTCATGTGAAGATGAAAAAGTTCCCCTCAGATTTTGCATATGTTCAAGTTGGTTATGCAAATTCACGTGGACCATCAGAAAGAAGCATGGTTTAAACATGACATTTGTGTGATCACTTAACTATTTACAATAGACATTTTTTGCCCACAAAATTTTGACATATTGTCTCCATTAGACTGTACCTTTATGCTCACCAAGGCTGCCTGCATTTGATGAATAAAGTAAAATGCCAATACACTAAATATTATTACAATATAAGATAACTTTTTTCATTTTAATATATTTTAAAATGTAATTTATACATGTGATATTAAAGCTGCTGCAGTCATTACTCCAGTCTTCAGTGTCACATATTCCTTCCGAAATCATTTTAATATGCTGATTTGGTGCTGAAGTACAATTTCTTATTATTATCAATGTGAAAAACTGTCGATGAGGCATATAAACTTTTTTAAACTTTCAAGCAAGGCTTGATGAAGCCAATTTCCAAAGTTTGCTTTGACAAACTGCTTTTCCAGCTAAAAATTACAGTTACACAGTTCTATAATTTTCTGGGAATTACAGTTTTAAATCTACTTTATTGTATTAAAATCTGAATTGCAATTCTGCATCCTGTTTGCTCAGGTAAAGGAATTGAATTGTAACTTTAAAAGATATTCTAACTCGCTGTCACAAGCCTCCAAATGCTCCCCAAACCAAGTTATTTTGGAAAATATCCCATTGCCCTACTTGCTTTGTTTTTGACAGTTCACTTTGACGTGAGAAGATTGGCCAAGCGGTACTTCTCCTCTATTTCCTCCCTCTCTACAGTCACTCTGCTCTTTGCCTCAGGCGTGTGTGTGTGTGTGTGGTTATCAGCATGTGTGTCTATGTGCGGAGCTGATGGCTTCCGTCGTGCGGGGTGCCACACACGCAAAAGGGGTCCTGTCACTCACTCAGAGTGGCCATATGTGTGCCTGCGTGAGCTCAATGCCAGCGGCAGAGGCTCCCGCCAGAAGACATTAGGGGAGCAGTGGGGCGTCATTACCCAGGCACCATGATTGATTAACCGTGAATCAGGAGCACCATGGCCCCTCAAACGCTCCGTGCTGATGGGAGGAGGGAGCCCCCTGCAGATGTGGGGGTGTAATTGCATCAAGACCTGGCAGGAGGAAAAGTAGGCAGGGGAGACAAACACACAGATGAGTGCCCTCATTAGTGGGGGAATGAGATCAGTGTTTCTCCTGATGGAGCTGGTTGGATACGTGGCAAGGATAGTTTAAATATAGCAGTTTAGACGGGTGAACTGATTCTTGGTGGTCTCTGCGCTACAAAAATATGAAATAAGCAAATAGCAACTGAGGCCTTTGATTAAAAATGAATTATTTCCTGTGCATACACACTTTGGTCCAAATTCATGAGGTTTCGCAGTGAGCAGCAGAGCTGATCAGAAATTACTGAAGAATAAGGACATCTTTTCTTTTTTCCGTCCTCTAACAGTGATCCTTAGCGGTAGGGAAGCTTGAATGAGATGATGATCCCTTAATGGCCCCCTGCCCTTGCTCTCCCTCTTCTCTATGTCCCGGAGCCATGCAGCGCATTTGTGTGCTGTGGAGGGGTGACTAATGAAATCCAGTGAGAGGCAGCCAGCCCTGGGAATCCGACGCTAATGTTTTGTTTGGTATTAAGATGCGCAAAGGCAACTCAAACTCCCACTGACTTGGACGTGAAAACATTTGGAATGGGCTCATCAATCAAGCCCCACCACGCTGGATCTGTCTAATCCTGGGGTGCGTCACGCGCCGTGGCGACAGTTCGTACATGAAGCGCACACACATTAGATGTCATTCACACATGTATGAATTCAGAGTTGAAAAAGTGACTTACAAACTGACATTAGTGGAATGTCTCCCTCTGGAGTTTGTGCTCTTCAGAGATGCTTGGATTACTTTGTTTTAGTGGCAGAATACAAGAATTTTGTTGGACAGGTTTAGTAATCTTGGAGCCAGATTATCAAATGGAAAACCTGTGTAAAAATAAATAAAAAATTGAAATTCTGGTTTTGACAATGATTAGAACTGATTAGAATGTCAATGTGTTCCTTGAATGCAATGTAAGTCACTTTGGATAAAAGCATCTGCCAAATGCATACATGTAAACGTAAATTATTACATTCACATTTGACACTGTGAATATTACATTTTTGTATTTTGTCGAGGTCAATTGCAAAAATGTACATTGACAAAAATGTTTTGCAGCAGTCAGAATGACCTACAGACAGCAAACAATTAAATTCTTAGTGTCATTAAACACTTATGCATTTTAATTTTGATGCTTCTTTAAATAAGTGATCATGTCACTCCAGAACCGGTATGACCATAAAATATTATTATTTGGTTAATAATAATTCTATCATTACAACTCTCGGAAAGATTGATATGGTAATAGAGATTGGCATTGTAATGGATATGGCAATGTTGATGTATTTGGTCTTGGCGGAATAGAGCTGCTATGCTGATTCTACTGCAGAGCAAGAGAATCGCTACTGCCAATACATTCACAGACATTGCTGTGTGAGCATGTAAGACATGCTGCTGCTGTTGCTGTATATGTAACACACATGACCCCCTTAGTAGACTTATACAGGTGGAGCTGGGGAAGATGTAGGGTTCCTGAAAGCTCGTTGCAGATTGCTTATTTGTCTGAATATTGAGCCGCAGCTTATTTGCTGCTGATGCAACAGCAACCAATCAGCTGTGCTATTTAGATAACAATGTAATCGTTACCAAAAATCAGCATGCGCCACACAGAGTTTCATGCCAGAACTATATAACAATCACTATTTGTATCATTATTACTGTTGTTTTGTATTAATATTATCAATAATAATAAAAATTATTTCTATTCATGTTTAAGAGACTGTGAGATGCAGAATAAAATGTGAAATATTATTATATCATTGTAATATTATGTTCCATTATTTAAAAAAAAAAAAAATTGTTTACATATCATGATTTGCCTATACAATATTAGTGCACAAAGTGCAAGCCAGACCATGATTATGCCATTTTTAAAAAGTGTAAATATACAAGTATATTTTAAAAGTAGTTCTAAACTTTCTTTACTTCTGTATTGTACAGTCTGCCTATTTGTAAATGCATTAAATGTTAGTGAAATTCCTCAAAGCAATCAGTCTCTCAGCAGTTATAGCGAACGAGGGCTGGCGCATTCCTTGAACCACAGTCAGCTGAGATTAGGACTTGTGATGACAGAGGTTTAGGTAGACCGGAGCACACACTGTCACACCTCTCTGTGGTGGGCTTTAATCAGAACAGTACACATCACTAATGGCCTACATTGATTGATGAGTGAACGTTCTCTGGAGGCTTTTCCTCCTGATTGTGTCTCTCAATACAAAACTGACTTTGTTTTTCACAATCTATTCCACTTTCTATAACAATATGGTTTAACTAGGACATGATTACAGCAAAAATTCAGATTGACATTTTTTGAAGTAAAGTGATTGGGTCAGGGTAGTGGACTTGCCGAATGTCTGCACTCCCCTGAGTGGAGTATGACACAAAATAGTGATGGACTGATTTGATTGAAGTTAGCTATACTGTATGATCATAGAGTTCATTAGAAATGGCATTTAAACTCTTATCAGCACGTTATTTTCTTTAATAACATATCAAGTTCTTCATAGCAAATTTTTCTTTACAGGCTTAGTGGTGATTTTTATCAATCTATCTGATGTACTATACCCCTGATAAATTTATTATAAAAACAAAAGCAGATGCTTAATGGGCCATGATTGCAGATACTACATTGAGGTTGTATGATTTTAACCACCAGGAGGCAGCGGCAGGCAACCACTGGAGCGGGCAGTGGCACACTCTGTTTTTTGGTATAAATTAGCAAGTACTAAACACACCTGGAAAATGATCTGTTCTGGGTTGTTTCTCTTTAGCATGCCCGTTTTATAGCAGGAGAAAATTGATATGCCTACGTGCCAAGAATATTCGATCGCAACCAGCACAGAAAAGCATACCGAGGCCTTCCAAATACCGAACTCGTGTTTTTAAAAATATACAGCTGTTAGGGAAATCATACCATTTATTTTTGTTAGAGATCAAATTTAAAAAGTCAACATAAGTGTACCATGTACATTTACAGATATAACATACCAAGTGGGTTTGACCTATTAAAAGGGATAATTTATTAGAGAAAAATGTTTCTGTTTCTAACTGTTACAAATTACAGTATACTTGAGAGTTGCTGTGTGTTCAAATGGAAGTAGGTCCATTTTGGTTTGTTATTCAATTTGTTTTATGTATGTATTTTTTTCTTTTCTTGTGCGGCCACAGATAATTATGGGAAATGTAGTTTGGTCACACAGGTCTGTATTCTATGTAGGATCTTCTGACAGGCACAGGGTTCATCACTTTTAAAAACTAATTTGCCCACTGGTGACTTTCATGTGCAAATGATTCATAAATGTGCTCATTCCAAAACTAAACACACTGTACACTACTGTTCAAAAGTTCAACAATGCTGCATTTATTTGATCTACTTTAATTCATTCATGTGACAGCAAAGCAGAATTTTCATCAGCCATTACTGCATTCTTTAGTGTCACATAATCCTTCAGAAATCATTCTAATACAGTATGCTTATTTGGCCCTCAAAAAACTTTTTTTTATTATTATTGGTGTCAAAGTTGAAAGTTGTATTGCTTAATATTTTTGTGGAAACCATACGTATGAGAATATATATACTACTCTTTCTGCATCCTGCATGTGAGAGCCTCATGGGTGAAAACAGAATAATGAAAAGGAGGGATTTTGACCATTTGACTTCAGTGACAGCCTTTAAGATACTGCACCAAAGAAATGTCAGACCAGATCTTATCTGGTCTTATCTGGTGATAAGAGGACAGCGCCCCCTAGGTGGCACTTTTTTTTACTGGAGGTCAGAACAGGGTCAGGCTGGCAAGGCAAAGGTCCAGGACTGGCCACCCACTGTGTAATATCCAGTTTCCATTGAGGGATGGTAGAGAAAAAGCAGGAGAGTGAGGGGGAGAGCAGATAGATCTGAAATCATGGAGTATCTCTGTCCTGTATCCATCCACGGAGCTCTATCTCTCTCGCTTGTCTCTCTCTCCCACGCTGATTATTTCCTGGTCTGAAGCCCCTGTGGTTTTCCAAATGATTTTAAAATGGATTTCATTTCCTGTTGGGGGGGGGGGGGGGGGGTGGAAGGGGGCAGCGATAGTAGTAGGACAAACTCGAATGTGCTAGATGTGTGGGATAGAGATGAGGAAGGGAGATGTAGAGGAGAGAATGTGAGAGAAATAAAAAGAGAGGGGGCTTCTTTTTTCCTGGATATGAGGTTTTGAGTTTTGCCCTCAGGCCTCAACACCACACAGCATTCTGTTACAATGCTCATTTCCTCTCACAGACCCTGGAAGACTTCTCTTCTTTGGCAACTTTCTTTCTATTAGTCCCCTGTATTTTGGGGTTTCTCCATTTTTAATTTTCCTCTTTTTCGAAGAATCGTCAGGTTTGATAGTCCTCGGCTGCTTATAAAGTTAAATCACTTTGAAGCCACTTAAGTTCACCCAAAAATGATAAGTCTGTTATTATTTATTCACCTTAATATTGTTCCAAATCTGCATGACTCACTGCATGAATTTTACTTTTGTGTTTTGAACCCCATTGACTTGTGAAAAAACATATGAGAAGATATTCAAAATATCTTCCTTTGTGTTTTCACACTAGAAAGAATTTGAGTGATATCGGTTTAGAGGGAATACATGATAATATTGGGAATAAATGAAGCTAGAATATGTATTATTTTTATTAATCTGTATTTTGTGAATCGCTATTTACTTCAACGAACAGATGAAGTTTCAAACGCAATTCATGCACCTTTTCCCATTTCTTTCTCAATCTATTGCTTTCATTCCTTTTCCCACAAGGCCTGGGGAATCAGCATGACATAAGCACCTTCCCTTCGAGGCGGAGGTCGGAAGACAGAAGGAGAGGAGGAAGGAGGAAGAGAGAGAGACGGGGCTCGATAAGAGTCGCTATCAGAACGCACCCAAACACTGCGTCCGGCCGTTCTCCCTTGTGCATGCGGAGGAAAACAGATACAGGTTTGGGCAGTTTTCCATGCTGTCTCTTCCCTCTTTTGTCACCCATTTCAATAGGTAGGTCTCGGAGAGGATGTCTGTTAGGATGTTCGTGACAAAGAGTAAATACAGCAATTGTCTTCCACACAAGAGTTTTTATCGTGTGTGTGAACCTCTGCAAGTAAGCTTGTGAGAATGAAGGATTGTTTTTGTAGTTTTTTTCTGTTTTAAACAAGTTGAAATTATAAAATAAAGCAAAGGAAGGAGAATTGAAGAGCGAGCATGTGAGAAAATACAGGTGTCATCACCTGTATCTTTCTTCAGCTCCAAATGCATCCATTCCATTCACTCATCCTGTTTCCCGAGCCCCTGACTCCCTATCTTTCGTAATGAGCAGAGATTCTCTCTTAACCTGAGCCTACTACTTATGTATTGGTGCTAATTACCATCGGCTTGTCACAGCTTATGCAGATAAAGCTCACTCATTCCCCTCAGGTATAGCACCTCTCGCAAACTACTGTGAAACAATGCAATGTAGACTTTTTCCAAATGTTATTGTACTTGTTATTTACCAAAGTTTAAAATGTAATTTTCACAAGAGAACAGATGTATTGGAAATGATGACGTGCTGGAAATGTTAATTACTTTCTGAAAAAAAGACAAAAATAACAGAATTCTCTTGTATGTACAAACTAGCAGTTTTAATGGTGTTTTTAAAGGGATTGTCGACCCAAAAATTAAAACCTAGTCCTTTTACTCACCATTTAGTTGGTCCAGACCTTTCTTTCTTTCTTTCTTTCTTTCTTTCTTTCTTTCTTTCTTTCTTTCTTTCTTTCTTTCTTTCTTTCTTTCTTTCTTTCTTTCTTTCTTTTCTTTTATAAAACAAACAGTTTGGTTCTTTTATCTTTCTTCTAGAACAAGTTTTGGTTCAGTTATGCACCCAAACCCAAATATTCTCAAAATATCTTCTTTTATGTTCCTCGGGTAAGTCATACAGGTTTGGAATGACATGTGGGTGAGTAAAATGACAAATTTATTTTATTATTCACCCTTTTTGGGTGAACTGCCCCTTTAGAAGAGTTTTAAAAAAAGAGCTCATAGTTGAAACACCCATATACAAAATGTGCAGTGGTAGCCATTTTGCTACATTACTCCATATGATGAACCCTGGAATTAATTATTGTTTCAGATTATTTTTGACAGTGGAACTCTGACTGTGTGTTAGTCAACCTGGGAAATTTCCCTCTGCTATGGCCAAAATCTTGATTTGAACCAGAATGTACAGCATCTAACCCCCGTAGCTATAGCACAGGAAGTAAGGCCACCCTAAAAGTGCCTCTCGAACAATGGCCAGGAGGCCTGTGCACTGGTTAGATATTTTTATATAGGGAATTAGGACTTCTGTTGATGGAAGGAAACCCAATTGGGCATCGGATAGAAATGGAGAGAGGCCTTAAGAGAGGGACATAGAGAGAGAGAGAGAGAGAGAGAGAGAGAGAGAGAGAGCTCATGTGTGACCTTGACCACCAGCATAAACAGTAGCATCCTGTGAAACCGGATTGCATTCACAAACCGGATCGCATCAGTGGTCAGCAGGCGACCAACCGGAGGTTCTAAGGTTCAGCTTTGTTTATGAAAAATTAAAGGAAAGCAACACCTTTGCTCTCTTGTGATCTATGCCTTATGTCCACTCCTTATCAACAAAGATAATGATTGAGGGAGTTAGTGAGTGAGTAAAAGGAACACAAACTATTTTGTCAGTAAAGGGATGTTTAATTGAAAGCAGGAATCCCACTTGTCCCTCCTTTTTCTTTTATATATGGTAAAAAACTGAATAGGGCCAATCTGTAAATGTTAAAGTGCTCATTGTTTCACAAGAGTAAAGCCACAAGATGTTTGCCAATTGTTTTTAGTGGGAGAATATCCCTTACTAACCTTTTCTGTTTAAAATTAGATGACATTTTTCAATGTAAAATTACTGTAAAAATTGGATAGTTTTTTAAGACCCCTAGAATTTAGTGTCATCAATTGAGCTTAACTCATATATAACTCAGAATATTTATTTGCCAATACAGTAATTGCCAAAACCAATGCTAAACCCTGAGAATAGAGCCACTGTAGGTGCTCCTTCCTTCGATTTCCTCAAGGTGGAGTAGGCGATGGGAAGGAGAATCTTGCAAATGCACAAAGAATTCACTGAGTAAGTAGGAGGTTTCTGGGATGGATGAAACCTGTTTGGTGGGGTGGGGAGTGGAGGGAGGGAGGGATGGGGTTGGCCTTGGCTCCGCTCGGCGGGGTTTGATCAGCCTGGCTCAGGGCTAATCACACTCGCGTTGATTAACAAGCTGCGCAAACACACAGGGCATGATTGAGCTGCCCGGGTAAAGAAAATAACCGGCAATCTACGAGAAGCCCAGGACACACATGCCTTTCACTCGTCTCTCCTCAACCCCAAACAGCCTCATACATGCACGCACACATCAGAAACGGCTCTCTCCTTCCTTTAGTACCTCTGGTCAGACTTTCAGAAATGTTTCTGTCCTTCCCAATCATTTTTCACCCCCACTGTTTTGTTTTGCTTAAATGTTCGGCGCACAAAGCGCTGAGGTAATCACATATTCTCCGTAGTCTATCATATGGCTATTTATAGAGGTGCTCCCTCTTGACTTTTTCTCAACATTGTTGACTGTAACTTGGCTTGTCCAAAGCTCACTGATCACTTTGGGGCATTGCTGTCTGGACATACTCCCATATATGCACTAGATTTCTAGTTAAGCACAGTGTTTAGGAACGTGTGGGGGGTTGAAAAAGGGGGTGCACCTTCGCCTCCTCACTCTCCTTCACACACACACATACCCTCCTGCTTTTGCAAGCTGCAAATGAAACCAGATGGACTCATTTATTGCCAATTAGCTCCAACGTTGTAAGTGAAGCCTCACCTATACAATTTAAACTTTTTTTATTGAAACCTCCCAGCACCTCTAACACTGCATCTCAATAAGAAGGTCTAACATCTTTATAACCTCCACCTCCCACCAATGCTGGGAAAGAAAGAGAAAGAGGCTGGGATCTTTGATGTTTCCTTCCAAGCAGACGTAACGATACACTGAGAAAGAAAGAAAATATGTATAGAAATCCTATTTAAAATAATATTTAATATAATATTTACATTTATCAATATGTAACTTCCTTGAATTTTCAGCATCATTACTCCAGTCTTCAGATGATCCTTCAGAAATCATTCTAGTATGGTCTGATTTGCTGCTCAGGAAATATTTCTCATTGTTATCAATGTTGAAAACCATTGTGCTGCTTAATATTCTTCTTCAAATGAGCAGCATTTATTTGAAACATTTTGTAACAATGTGAAATAAAATTAATCAATTCAATATTTAATTCTATGTATTTGTTTGTGTGGTTTATTATTCCTTTAATTGCTCAATATTTATTAATTTCCTAAATAGTTTGTTTCTATTATTTGTATGTGTATATATTACCACATCAGACATATTTTGTGTACATCTGAATTTTATAGAAAGAACATGGGCCAGCACTGATGACCCTAAATGTCTTTACGCAACTTTATGGCCACATTATTGAGCCAACTAGAAACAGCTAAAGAGGGGTGAACACATGTCATTAATCCATGGAGCCACACATTTGGAGGTCCCAAGAGGAGGATTTCCCATTAACATGACTGTTTAGTCATTTAGGCCAGATGTACACTGTGAACCCCATACCGTTCTCGGACAATAATGCTTCCTTTTCATTCTTGTGGGATACTTTACTCAGTTAATTTGTTAACTGTAATGACATTAAGGTTGAAGTGTAGACTGTTCGTGTTTCTTCAATCTGAGTGCCATCTGTAGGTGTTTATATAGCTGAAATGGTAGATCTTGGTGCTCACAACACCGAGGCTGTGGGTTTGTTTCCTAGGAAATGTGTGAACTGATTATATAAATTCCTTGAATGCAAGGTAAAACCTTTTGCCTAAAATTCAAATGTATGTTTTTGCCATATATTGAAATTTATTGCTTTTCGTGTTCCACAATGAACTTGATTCATTTGCCAAATAATTTCCCTTTTGGTCTCAGCAGCACTGCTTTTTAATTGGCCACTAAACAATTTAATGTTTAAAGTATTAAATAGCCATCTACACTCAAAATAAATAGCTGGTCTACCTTAATCCACGCATTTTAATTGTGTTCTCTCAACTTAATTTAGGCAAATGGAACATAAGAGCAAAATTTATGTTGAATCAATGAGATTAAATCATTTTTATTTGAATTATCTTGTAGAATTTACTTGTAAACTATTTAATCTTGTTAAGCCAATTAATTTGAACTACTTAATTTACACAACCAGACATGTTTTGTCAACTATTACCGTTAAAGTTGATGTTAAATGTTAAACAAATAAAAGTGAATGTCACAGGTCTGTCTTTATTCTAATTTCAAGGCAAAAAAAACAACAACACACACACACACAAAAGAAAGAAAAAAACATTATTCAAGAAATATTACCAATATTTATATTTGAATGTACAACCTGTGAAATGGGTTTCATGATGTCTTTGACTGTCTGAATACTAGTTAAGCATAGCAAGAAACTTAAACTCCACTGGGACTGTTGATCTGTAAAGGAAATAAAACAATTAAATGAAATCTTCTTAACACTCAAATTTCCAGGTTTAACAATTTCAAGTATATTAGCATGTGTATGTAGGATACACACTCACCTAAAGGATTATTAGGAACACTATACTAATACTGTGTTTGACCCCTTTTCACCTTCAGAACTGCCTTATTTCTACATGGCATTGATTCAACAAGGTGCTGAAAGCATTCTTTAGAAATGTTGGCCCATATTGAGAGGATAGCATCTTGCAGTCGATGGAGATTGATACTGCCCCTTTTGTGTTTGCCTATATTATTTGGAGTTAATTGATTAAGAGTGTAGAATTGCCATGAAATATGTTGGGGATAAAAGAGCCTGAACTCATCTTCAGGTTTCAGCTCGCTGCAGTATGTAGGCAAGAACATGCTACACATACAGTCCAATTTGGAATATTTATGAAATCTCATATCAGATACACGCTCCATGACCTTAACTAAGATGCCACGTAACTGACTGACTGTTCCTTTAACAAATAATATGCTCAAACATTTCGTCCCACTTGTTTTCTCTGTTCTAAATGTGTGTCGATGGACATGAACCATTAGCCTCACGTTCCATGTGACTTCTTGCTTGTTTTATTTTTCTCTCCACCCTCCCTAAGCAAAGCCATATGTCTGCTGACTTGCATGTCACATGGCTCATTGGCACACAGCCCCGCCCACCTCCTAATATACCCTGCCCCCTTTCTGCCTTTCTCCAATCAGTTTGGCGCTAAATCACCAGGGAGAATTTTGTAATCATTTGTTTGATAATAGTTTTCTTGACCAAAATTTAATCAGTGCTTCTTTTTTGTTAGTAAAATGTGCTAAAAATAAAGTGCTTACCGAGAGAATGGAAAGTCTGTCATCATTTACTCCCCCTTATGTAATTTCAACCTTATGAAACAAAAGATTTTTTTGTTGTTATTTGTTTGTTGTTTTTTCCATACAATGATACAATTGGGTCTAATTTTTACTTTCTTGTGTGCTCTCAGAAAGAAAAAAACCCCCCAAAAAGTATAACAGCTTGTCACTGAAGAAATAGCATTAAAAGGACAACTCTGAACACGAGGTAAAAAAATGTAGCTTTTTAATGATTTGTATGGACAAGAGAAAATAAATCAGAAACATTAAATATGACCTACACTTGTTGGATGAGATTTAGAGGCGCCCAAAGAATCCAAACATGTTCTGAGAGAGAAGACAAATGGATGAAGCTTTTTACAGTTATGTCCAGGCTGATGGAAACACATCCAGTTAATTTGTGTGTGTGTGCCGTTTCAGTGGACTGAAAATGATGAGGAAGAGGTTATTTTCAGTACTGCTCATTGAGAGTGGCGCTAATTGTCCCTGCAATGCTAATCAGTTCCGCCAATCCCAAGTGGGCCAGAAAGAGAGACCAATTTTCCTGTTACTGATCTCATGAGGGTGTGGGGGGGAGGGGGGATGTGTACAGATGTGTGTGAATATATATGTGTGTGTCTTTACACTTTTGTATCAGTGTGTGTGAATCTACCGAGTTAAAGATGTGCAAAACACCTAAAGGGTTCTCATGGGAATCTCAGAGTAGGTGTTTGATTAGTAAGCCGAGCTCTTGTGCTGTTGACGTGTGTCATTTTATAAATTAAATTTTACATTTAAAGTTCTCCTATTACGTTTTTTTTGGGATATTACCTTTCATGTACAGCTGTTTGCAAAAGTAAATGTCTGGAAAGTTTCCAAGATCAAAGTTCCTGAAAAATGGATGTATTGTCTCCCTTCTGGAATAGCTTATTCAAGTGTTGTATTAGTAAACTTCTTTTAAACTATAAATAAGAATAACTTTATACAGTAATCCCTCGCCACTTCGCGGTTCAAGTTTCGCGGGCTCAGTGCATCGCAGATTTTTCAAAAATATTTTTTCGAAAAAAAAATAATAATATCGCCATATCTGCAGCCGTATTGCGGAAAGCAGCGTTGTTTTATCGTGATGCGAGAGAAACGGTTTCCCAGGATGCCAGACAAAGAGAGAAACTCTCTCAGAGGCTTTGTACACGCCCACGGGCACTCAGACAAGACACGTGATTGGTTCCCGGCGCGAGATCGACGAATGAGAGCACGAGTGGATGTTTCCCGTGAGCTGATTGGCTGATCCTACTTCGCGGATTTTCACCACATTAAACGCAATAAACGAGGGATCACTGTATACTCAAAAATATACTTACAATTGGGCTTAAGTATATTTGACTTTTACCAACAGAAAAGTTAACGTATATTTAAACGGTTAATTAAGTACGGTATTCTAAATTTTACTTGGTTTGTAGTTGTTTACTCTTTTAAATAAGTAGCCTATTAAATACTTTTTCACACAGTTTTACATACTGTCTTATAAACTTACATTGTTTTAATCCAGTCTCACAGGAACTTATACAGGTTTGTAACAAATTTCCAACATGGTCTTCATTGGCTGCCTGCGACCAATATCTGCTTTGACCTGCCCTCAAACACTGTAGTTGTAGCTGAGGCCTGGAAAAGTTTAGTTCATGTTGTCAAAATGTTGAGAATGTGCTGTTTTCTTGCGCTTTGTAAGCAATTCCAGTACAGTAAACCGACTGAAATGTTACAGTTCATACAACTGTGAATACAAGTGCTGAGGAAGCCCCCAGAGCTGAAATTAAGATATGGTAATGAGTGTGCATGAATATGCTAATATTATTTCCAACACACACTATAAGCAGTAGACCATTCACAGTAGACTGGACCATCTGACCAATCAAAGCAGAGTAGTCTCTCAGAAAAGAGGCATTTAGAGAGACTGAATCTTTTATTTATCGAGCTGTTTCAGACACTGAAAAAAGAGGTATTAGTTGAAATGTTTTGTTGTTGTTTTTGATACATGTAAACCTATTGTAGGAGACCTTTAAAACAAAATTAGGATCTTTAAATTAGCATAACAGGGGCACTTTAAAGTATGTCAGCAAGTAGGAATATGATTTTAAAGAGCACTCTACTACCAATTTTAATGTTTGATTAAAGCTTTCCTACAGCTCATCCAGTATAGTATTTCCCAGGGAAAGCAAGAACTGATTACAATGTCAGTGTGTTTCTAGAATGCAATGTAAGTTGCTTTGGAGAAAAGCGTCTGCCAAATGCATAAATGTAAATGTAATGTCATATTTCTTAATGGCCAATCGGGATTAACCTGATCTAAGAGCTAAACTGTTCCGTGGTGGGTTTGAATCGCACATGACCAGATGGACAAGATTATTTCTGTTGTGTTTACAGTTTCATTTGGAGATTGTACATGGGTGCGTCTAGCATTAAATACTTTAAGTGTGGGTACACCATAGCGGCAATTTCAATCTGGCCAACCAGCTGGATTTTTCCCTGGAGGATTTAGCCTGGCAAGTGCAATTTATGTCTGACAAACTATCACAACACATTACATGTGACTATGTGGATACACAACACGCCCGGTGGCTACTGCACAGATGCTAGAATTACAATGGAACTTGTATATCTGATTTCTCTATTCAGTCTTTATAAAGTCCCTTGAGTCATACTAAGATGAAATAGTACAGCTTTAGTATGTTAACAACACAATCAACCAACTTAACATTTAAATCAAATTTCTAACTACTATAGAAAGATGTAAACATATAAAGGCCGTCTTGCATTCATTTCCATATCCTCATACTTAATTACTTGTAAAAGTTGCCAGACCGATGGTGGACATGGACTGGATTTCTTCACTTAAATGTTTTAAGATGCCAAAATTAATGCTTAGCACTGAGGACACTCATTCAGAGTTGTTGATATGCTGTAAACGGATGATGTGATGATGTCTGGGCTATCGTTTATTTCTTAAATTTGATCAATTATTTGAAATTGGTAGGATATGTTTGTGTGATGGTATTTTAAAATCACACTCTTTTGGACACATTAGACTTCTATTTGCCAATCCAAATTTTTTGGATTTCCTGTGGGATAAAAAAAAGCGTTACTCAAACTTATGGTGTTGTTGTGCCATTGAAATGGCTATTTTACCCAAAGATTTAAATTCTGTCATTATTTGCTCTTTAGCCATAATTTACCCTCATGTTGTTTCAAATCTGTATGCATTTTGCATTTCTTTCTTCTGAGGAACATAAATGTCAATGGGGGTCCTATGTTGATTTGGACTTTAATTTTATGGACAAAACCAGTTCTTCAAACATGCTTTTGTGTTTTGCAGAAGAAAGAATGTCCTACAGGTTTGAATTTCCATTTTTGAGAACTAGATCAAAGTAAGCTCTGCTTTATTCAAATACAAAGTGTTTACACTTCATAATACAGTATGTGGCATAACTTCATCTTCCCAGAAGTCTATTTATAGAAAACTAAAACAGGTTATGTGATTTCTGTAGGACATTTAAAGTGTGACGCCTGACCAGCCTTTCTTGCCTACAGTAGCCTTTTCTGGGTGAAAAGCGTTGTGGATACGTGGGAGGGGTGGAGGGCTGGAGGGGGTGTCAGCAGCCTTAATCAACAAATGACTTTAACACTATTGTCAGCTCCAGCCCCCCTCATTAAAACATTCCCCAAACTGCCCACGATGCCCGTAAAGTCCCCTCTTTATTTTTAGGTGTCTAATTAGGGGCCTTTGGCTTAGGCTTCTCGCACTCTGTGTCGACTTTAAAGGGGTAATTAGGGAGATTATGTCTAGGCTGCTGTGAGAGTTTAGGGAAAACAGACCAAATGGATGGATGGATCAGGCTGGAAGTTTGGAGCAGGCAGAAGAGCATAATGTTGCGTTCCTATTCGGCACCAGCTTGGCATTGTGAGCCTGGCAAGGCAAACCTGTCCCATAAACCAGACCCAAAAGACTATGAATATGAATAACTACATTTTCCATTACAGTTCTTAAAAAGGAAGTAGCAAACATTTGTACGTATGATGCCTTGTTTGTGATGTGACTTATTTGCAAGTTACATATAAGTATAAAATCTAGTAAATTTCTGATGTTAAACTAAAATCAGTAAAATAATAAACAATGTGTTGGCTTCAGCAATTTGTTTGGATGACACTCACAGCAGAATATATGTAAAAACGTTCTGTATTCTGTAACGCTGATTCTTTCTTACACTCCTAAAAACAGTAAAATAGTATTTCCTGTTTTTGATCCATTTTGTTCTCTATGTCTTTTTAAGTTTGAGTGTGGTTACGTTTTTTGGTTATTAATACAGTATATATTTATATGAGCCATTATAATGTTAGCCATTTTCATATCATAAATGCAAATGCTAAATGATATCCAGAATAATATGAGTTAGGCATTTCCTGTGTCAATGAATGAATTACTGATGAGATTGTGAGGGAGAACATGATACAAAAAAGGTATTTTGAGATATTGAAAGTGTAATTAGCAAATCCAGTAGAAATTCCTGGCTTGTCTTAAACAGCATGCATGCTGTTTTCATATAACCAGATAAAAATTCCTAGCAATTTCCTTTAAATTCCCACAGGGATGTCTGCGGAGGCACTCATTACAAACGCATACATGGCCGTTATTTAAGAGACAGCTGAGTCAGGCTAGATTTTTTGCAAAATCTGAAGTCCATTTCGTTTCTAGCTCTAGTCCTTGGAGAATGAAACTATTCATTATAAATAAAACCCGGTTCTGGCTTTAGGATGGGGAGAATCGGAGAGAGAGACAGACAGAAAAACAGAGGGCGATTTGGGAGGGTGGCACTGGACCAACATGGTGTAATGGAGTTGGAAGTGTCCTTAATTACACATGTGGCTCTGTGACTATGCGAGTGTGAGGCGAGTGAATCTGCTTGAGAGAGACACGGACACGGTCAGGATAAGCAAAAGATGGCAAAAAATCCAAGTATCACTTATCAAAATCATACAAAACATTAAAAAAACGAAGGCTCTAGAAAGAGAAACAAAATGATTCTGTTGGCAGACAGAAAAGAAAGAGGAAGCAGAAAAACAGGGAGGAGGAATAGAGAGCAATGCTGCTTGGTGTGGGCCCCGTGCTGTAAATTGCATCTGTTCCTAATTAGGGAGTGCTAATGAAGGCCCGTGTTCGTCCTGGTCCCACTGAGAGACGGGCTGGCTCACAGCCTTCATCACAGAGAGACTGAAAAAGAGAGTGAGAGAGACTTTAATATCATTTGGTTACTTAGCACAGTACCAACTTTATTCTATCTAAACGAAAGACTGAAAGGAAATAGGGCTGACAAATTCAGCTATTTGGATGCAGATTCTTCCAGAGCTACTCAGGTGACTGTGTCTTGTGTCTTTTTAGGCATACGCACTTGGCTGTGTCAGTGTGTGCATGCACGTTTGTAAGCAGCAGGCGTAATTAGCAGGGATTTCTCAGATAACGAGTTTTTCCTCCAGCAGCAGGGGACGCGGTAAGGTCAGGCTGAGTCGGACATTCCCACACCCTGCAGAGAATACAGGTGGCCTTCCTCTCCATGGCGTGCACATGCTCGTTCGTTTTTGTTGACCATGAGTTCATCACTTGCATAAATTCACCATCCCACGACTTTTACTGAAGGTCCATTACAGTCTTTCCACTGTAAAACCGAACCAAGAAATTAACTAAATTAAATTTCCCTCAAATATTACTGAAACTTCATTGTACTTAATAGAAAATATATATGTGAACTCAATAACTTTTTATACGAAGTTGAACTTAAACTGAAGTTGCAGCAGATTTCTAGTTTCAAAGACCATTAAATGAGTCTTTTTTTTTTTTTGCGTCACCATGAAATCAAAATTGACAGTTTCTATATATATATATATATATATATATATATATAAATATATATAGTGTACATTAACATTGCTGTAAATGCACCAGAATTAGCCAGAAGGCTATTTTTCATCTGTTGTCCCTGGACAGATCTTAAAATTGTCTACCTAAAAACACAATAAAAAGCATATACATATATCTTGTATATATATCAATGTACAAATTTACTATAAAACAGAAATTATGTTGAAAACAAAGAGAAAAGAAAAAAAGAGAATTTTTTTTTTTAATATTATACACATTTACATTTATTGCAGTACTACTTTATATATACAGCTCTGGAAAAAATTAAGAGACCACTGCAAAATGATCAATTTCTCTTGTTTTACTATTTATAGGTATGTGTTTGGGTAAAATTTACATTTTTGTTTTATTCTATAAACTACTGACAACATTTTTCCCAAATTCAAAATAAATATTGTAATTGAGAGCATTTATTTGCTGAAAGCCACAACTGGTAAAAATAACAAAACATCGCAGTGGTCTCTTAATTTTTTTCCAGAGCTGTGAATAAATATATATATATATATATATTAATCATGTGCCCTCATAATAATTTAATCAAAATAAAAGCAAGCGACATCTCTACTCTTCTCTGATGATGTTTACTGGCTCAAGGGTGGGACATCCTGTCACTCAAATGAGATAATAAACCGCAACGATCCAACCATTTGCTAAGCCATCAAACCCGATGGACAAAATCAAGACCTGGCCTACATTTGTCTTGCTCAAGAATCTATTTTACTCAGATAAACACCATATCGGAAAGAAACGAGTATCATAACTTCCGTTTCATGCCGTCATGAAGATACGCATTGGTGGTTTTTATTAGCTTTAAAGGGGTTAACATGTAGTTAGGTTAAGGATGGACTGCAAAACCTTAAAACCTGTATAGGTTTCTAAGCTGTATACATGCAATAGTATAGTGATAGGCTCTTTGCTAGTTACATAACACCACAAAAATTGCCTGAGTAAACTTAGTCAATATAGTGATGCAGGAATGACGTCAGAATTTTCATAATGGGGTTTTTCTATTTATGAGTAAAATAAGCCTGTGTTAAACATAACTTGATGATAATTTGACGTTTTGTTCTACAACGTACACTTCACACACTCACAGCCCAAGGTGCCTTATCTAGTTCCTTTTCAAAAATGATATAACTGCCTCAAAATTTTAGCAATGTGTGTGTAATTCATGTTGTAAATTAAAATGTTGTCACGTCATGTCACATCCTTTATTTTGCTCATAAATCAAAATAACCTATTATAAAACCCCATGGGAAAATCTCAAAAGAACCAGTAGCAAATTAGATCTCCGGGTTCTGACACCATACCTGCCCCACACTACACTTCAGTTTAATTGCAATGAACATGCTTGTGTTGTACAAAATCTAAATTTAAAGTTGTACTAATTTTCCCATCCCAAAATAACTATTCCAACTCCAGTTTGCATACAGCTGCTTTGAGGCAACGCCAACAATTGCAAAGATTTCAGATGATGGCCATTTTGGATCAACCAGACAAACATTCAAATATTATCCCAATGTTGTTATCATTAAAAGAACAGGTTGTAATTGCTGCCTAACACGTACATTGTGCTTAAATGAATACATGATGTCAGCAAACAATGTATTATATTATAGCTGTATATAACTACCATGTGAATATAACTACCACTAAACCACAACTACCATAACTACCATTACTTAAATCACTCATCTCTATCTGATAACAGAATATTTCTTAAATTGTAACATTTTATGTAAAGCTACTTTAAAACAATATGTATAGTGAAAAGTGCTATACGAACAATCTTTGAGTTTGTTAACTTAAAAAAAAGAAACTTTTGATGTAACTGATTTTTTTATTAGGAAGGGGGGGGGGAAAGGAGGTGTGGGGAGACATGAATCAGGAAATGGTCTGGAAGGGTTCAGTGCTCCCTGACTGGAAACACCATTTTACCAGAGAATGGAATGTAAATGTGTAAAGCTATTGGCGTGGTCCACTCACTGTCCCCAGTGAAGGTATTCAGCTCACACAAAAGGAACAGCTTGTGCACCTCCCCTCCCAAATTCTGACCCTGACAGGGGTAAACAGAGCTCCCCTCCAATCTCTGCTACATCTCCCACCACCCAGGCCAAGCTGCGGCCCTTTGATCAGGCTGGAGCTCATTAATGCTCTTATCTGCTTTAATTAGCTCCCAGGGTCACGGCGGCCCCTCTAAAGCCGACCCTAGACCAGCTGTTCAAGAACTCAGATCAGCACGCCACAGAGCAGATCTGGGTGGGTGTTCTGTCCAAAAACAGATACCGAATCAGTTTTACTGGCTGCAAGTTTAATCTTGAGGCATTATGCGTGTGGAAGTAGAACAGGCCCTGGATCAGTAGCTTTTGAGTTTTCACTAGTCATCTGTTTAGATATGACAGGATGAACTGTAATTCCATAGACCTTATTTATGTTTTAATGTGTCTGCATTTGTGACAAAATCCTCATTAAGGAGTTATTTGGAAGCCTCGGCCCAGATTAGGTCATCCCACCCAATGTTAGCCATCGGCCAAGAGCTGCTCGCTATCAAGTTTCATGAGACATCTCATAATGAGGTCCACTGGCTATAAAAGCTTACAAAGTTACTCAAGCGTTCAGCTGTGCTACTGGAACTGGGGGCAAACATTTGTGTCATTTTAAACGTGTTGTGTTCATGGTTACATGTATGCAAGCAGGTGTCGGTCCATTGTTGTATAAAGTAGCACACAGCATCTCTCCACTGTACTCACAAGAGAGGGGAATAGTGCATCAAAACCAAAGCAATTAATCCACAGCTTGTTCTCCTGCTGCTCTGTAGGACAAACTGCCTTTGAGGCAATTGAAGGTAACCCAGACAATTAACTAGAGGGATCAGGTCTGGACTGGGACATCAAATGCAGAAACACAGTGAAGTGAGGAGACACTATGTGGAGTGTTTCAGACGTCACTAAAATAATGAAATAGGTTGTTCTTATGCAGCAGTGCAATTTGAGAAAAACAAATTTCTTTAAATGAGCATCACCATGTTGTTTATATATATATATATATATATATATATATATATATATATATATATATATATATATATATATTACAGTAATTACAGAATAAATTACAAATTATCATACATTATTATCAAATAAATGCAACCTTGGTTTGACCATAAGAGATTTTTGAAAACATTTTGAATGGTAGTATATATATATATATATACACGGTATATATATACTACATTCAAAATGTTTTCAAAAAATCTCTTATGGTCAAGCCAAGGTTGCATTTTTTTTTATAATAAAATGAGTTACAATTTACTGTAATTTATTCCTGTGATAGCTGAATTGCACAATAATCAATTTAGTGGATGCTTACTGAATAGAATAAAAGTAATAATTTATTTTCTTTTTAAACATACTGACCTCAAACCTTGAATGGTAGTGTGTATGGTTTTGATTAATATCATAGCAATAGTTTTATTAAAGAGGGTGGATTTGTGTTCTGTTCCTGCCAAAAACATCACTTTCGTGGAGGATGATGCCATTAAGAAACTGCCTTTATTAGTCAATTTATTTTACAAAAGACTAATAGGGTGAAGGTACAGGAGAGCCAATGAAATGATTACCAAAGAAAACTATGCACATTTTGATTACGCAAAACGAACAAAAATGAAGAAACAGTATATTTGATTAATAAATTGCTTCTTTTCCCCCCATTTTTAGAAGTGCAACACAACAAAGACAAACAGCAAAGTATTTAAACCCTCTCTAATCTAAGTAGTGAAATTATTTTAATTCGTAAATCTGATTCGTAAATATTTTCATACTTTAAAGTTTTTATGAGCTATATGGTTAGGACATGAAAATATATACAACTGAGTAGAAATTAAAACTATGCAGGAAAAATGGCAATAAAGTATTGAACCGTGATCATGAATCTACACCAGTTTGTTAGTCTGTTTAGTTGAGTCTGTTTACAGTAATTTGCAATAGCTTTTCAAAGCTCTGTTAGAGCAGTTATACAGCAGAAATGATCAAGGTGGTTGCATAGACTCTCTTTTTACCTCTATTGTAATGCAAAACAAATAATAAAAGAGCAAGAACGAATGAGCAGCAGCCACACAAGCGTACAAATATGCACACACATGCATGCTACTGCTGAAGTGAGTCTACACGATTGCTTGTGGTATATGCAAGCACCTGTAACTTTGTGACAGTGTATCAATAATGATTCATTTCATTAACAGCAGACGTGTCGAGTCCTCAAATGCGTGCATGCCGCATGTGCACAAAGTTATTTGTAGAAGTGAAGGTGGGTTGTTAAAAAAACCAAGCGAAGACCCTCGATGTTGCTAATTCATTTACAGATTTAATTAGATGGATGGAGCCCCTCGCAGTTATTAAAACAGAGGGGAGAAAATGTTGCCAGCACCACAGCACTTTTTAATTATGACTCCAGATCCCTGCTTGCTGACGTCTGGGGAACTGCTTAATTAAAATCCTCATTATTTTACTTTTAATTAGTTCCCCCCTCTTTTGTTTCCTCTCACCATATGGCCATGTTCCATGGTCAAATCAACTTAATTGAGCTAATTAAGCTGATCAGTTTAATTATTCAAAGTCTTCTGATTGGATGGAATTGCTGTCCAGCATCCCTGCAGCCCCCCTCCATCACCCCTCTAATAAAGCATTTTTGTCATTCCCTTCTCCTCTCATACAACAACTTCTCAGTTATGCTCCGATCATGCTCATTTATTTATCAGTGACGTACACATTATAGTGACCTCTAGTCTCACACAGCCAGATCTTCATCTGACTTTACTGCTGAAATTGGCCAAGGACCACCCACTTAGTCAGGAAGTGGCCATTCACAGTTTTGTTTTAGTTCAATATCATGATTAAGGGCATGTAAATTATGCTACTTTAACAAACCGGCATGTCATATAACAGAGTATCAGTACTTTCATGTTTACCTGAGTGTTGCATGGCATCTGAAGCTGAGAGACTAATCCTGCAAAAGAATATGCATACTTCCTGAACCAAGTAATATGTTTCCAATTCATAGTACACATGAAACATTAGGTGAAAATTTCCTGATAACCTGCTGTTTCAATGGACACTTTACTATCTCATGAGGCCACAGGAGAGGATTTGTGAATAGGCACAGTTTCAAAATTTAATTTTGAAGTTTAATTTAGTTTTTAATTTAATTTAAAAGAGAACATCACAGAAATACATCACAGATGTTTAAACTAATAAGCATTAAGCCGTTTCATCAACAAGTCGTTTCCTCATCATGGTTTTGGTTATTGTAAGGCAGAGGAACTCCGCAAATTTTGCTCATCTCAAACAAGCCAACTGGTGCCATCACATTTCACAAAATCAGTTTTATACCAGACATAGGTAGGACCTACTATACAGTATGTTGCGTCACTTCTCTGTTTTAATCTTTAGTCTATCTTCACTTTTTCTTACACCGAAGCCTCTCAGAGTCAGTGTCTGGGTGATTAATAATGACATAACACAACCCAGGGTGCACTACGTGTATTACCTTTCGTCCCGACAAATCACGTGAATGCCAGCAGAGTCGTTCTACTCTATCAGAAGTCATTCTTTGTGACGCAAATTTGAATAACCTGAATGAATGACATGTAAAGGCTAGTCGTGCAAGGAATTCCATATTACTATCATGCAGTTCTGTGATTACGCCTCGTCTGATGGATGAGGAGCACCATGTCTGATGACTTCCATTATAATAGTATTAAATCAGTTGTTTGGCAAATTGTTCATTTTGAAAATAAAGATATGTTGTACCAGCAATAGTACTTTTCCATTGTGTCCCTTAGGTGTGATACTGCCACAAATCCCTTGGTACTAAGATGAGCTGACAACCAAAATTGTACACTGACCGTCAGTGCATCTCCTCATAATATTTATCTGTGTTGTTTGCTGACTTTGGCTGGCCTGTCTAAGTAAAGCAGTTATGGTCATTAGGAACAAGAACAGCTCCGTTAAGTCTGCTAATGAGAGCCATTAATGAGGGCTGACCAGTCTTTCAATTCTGCAAATAACACTTCAACTTTTACCCTTTTCCTAGTTTATTCTTTAAGAAAGATAGCGTTGTCTTAACCAGTCGCAACCATGATAAGCAACGAGTGACTTTATTGATCAATTTGTATTTCTAACACTATATTCCTGGAATACCGGCTGCAGTTTCAGGACCACAATTTCTAGGACCCTTGTTTGTTTGGGGTTTTTTTTGGGGGGGGGGGGGGGGGGGGGTTCACAGCACCACCTATCCAGTTCTACTCCAACAAAGGAGACCTGAATTAAGCCTAAAAGAATTAAACGCAAAGACTAGAGAATAGAAAACATTATAAATAAATTTAGTATATTGTGTTCATATTCTGGGCTCAGCTGCTTGCCTGTATAAAGTATGCATCATCATAAGGCAGGGGTGTCAAACTCAATTGCACAGGGGGCCAAAATCCAAAAACACTTTAGGTTGCGGGCCGAACAGGATAAACATTTATTGAACACACTAAAACTAAACTTTTAAAACTGACCTGTTTTGAACATAAATGTGAATAAAAACAGACAGTAAAATTATTCTGGAATAAATCAACTTATACCTTAAATAACTTAAAAATATACAAATATTTAAAAATACTTAATAAAAAAAAATATATATATATATTTATATATATCCTGTCTAAATTATACAAGTTATAAAGTAAACGTTTAAAGTTAAAAGAACAAACATTCAAATTTCTTTACTCTTATGTCATTTTATATAAAACTTACATTTCCCAAATATTACACATATCCCAAAAGATTTTGCGATAAAGATTCTCCATAAAAATATATCCTGTCAAAATTATACAAATTCAAGATATGGACATGCTGCATAACAAAACCTTGAAATCTAAATAAAATTTTTGCTTTTCAGCAATAACAAATAAAACTAGATAGAGGAAGTTTATGATATAAACTTCAGTTGGCTTGAGAAAGCCTAGCCTGAAAGTTAAATTTATTTGTAAAAGCTTAAAAAGTTTTGAAAGTTTACAGATGGATAGATGGAAAGAATTAGATCTTGAGCATATATACTCTTGTTAGTTATTGCCTTGCGTTGTTTCTAGGCAGTTACTAAGGTGTCGTTATGTTCTTTGATCATAATTTAATCTTTAATCAATTGATGATCAATTTTGCTAGCAAGATTTAATGTTAATTATCTTGTTGCTAGCAAGATTTAGTATGAATTCCGAAGTCATTAGCAACATTTAACATAAATAAGCATGTTGCTGGCAAGAATTTGCTGAATTAGCATATTGTTAGCAAGATTTATCGTTAATTAGCTTGAAAAGTTTTGAGAGTTTAAACTTAAAAATAAGTTATAATTATGCTTTTTGATCCTCAAAGTGTTGGAAAATTGTAATTAGTTTATAAAAATGTTTACGGTTTAATTACATCCTTGGCTTTTAACGGTCAGTTTTCACTAATGCAAAAAACTACTTTGTTTAATTTCTATTTTAAAGCTGTAATTAAGCATTATTAGTATAGGCTAATCACTTTCAAAAGAGACTGCAGTTACACTGCATGTATATGTAGCCTTTTATATATACTAAATAGATGTGTATGTGTATATATATATATATATATATATATATATATATATAATATGTATAGAGGTGTGTGTGTGTGTGTGTATATATATATATATATATATATATATATATATATATATATATATATATATATATATATATATATATGATACTGTGAATAATACTTTGTTTTATTTCTATTTTAAAGCTGTAATTAAGCATTATTAATATAGGCTAATCACTTTCAAAAGAGACTGCAGTTACACCACAGTTACACTATATGTAGCCTTTTATATATACGAAATAGATGTGTGTGTATGTGTGTATATATATATATATATATATATATATATAAATAAATGGTACTGTGATACTGTGAATAATACTTTGTTTTATTTCTATTTTAAAGATGTAATTAAGCATTATTTATGTAGTCTTACCACTTTCAAAACAGACAGCAGTTACACTGAATGTATATGGAGCCCTTTATATTTACAATATAAATGTAGATAGATATGCATGTATGTGTGTGAATAGATTTAGGCGCTATAAATAAACGTAGGCGCTTAGGCGTGGACGCGCGAATGCGGGAGGACGCGCGTATATGGAGCCTCTAATACATACTTTTTAGATGTATATGTAAATCCTTCCTTCATGGGAAACAAACTTAAATATTAGTATTTTTAAAATAATTCCTGCTAAAGTACAATGAGGAGAGTAATGCAGTTTTTTCTAATCTCAAGCAGTTTTCAGATTGACTCGATCTGCCATGTCAGACTTCAGTTCAACACGGCAATTATAGCAGATAAAGGAATCAACGCAATGTAATATTTGTATAAAGCCTTCCTCCATGGGAAACAAAATAACTTAAATATTAGTATTTTTTTAAATAATTCCTGCTCATGTAATGCAGCAGAGTAATGCAGTTTTTTTTATCTCAAGGAGTTTACAGTTTGAATCGATCTGCCATGTTTTTTGCATCCTTTAAAAATCTTATTTCATTTACTGTTTAAGTGTTCACAAAACATCGATCTATCAGCGAATATGCTCAGGAAGCGCGTTTGAACTCGAGAACAGGAGTCAGACTTTAGTTAAAAGCAGATATAAGAATTAACACAATGTAACTATATACTCAAGAATTAGTTATAAATAACTTTGACTGTTAGACGCTGCATTTGAAGAGAGTCAGCGCGCGCGCTGCTCAGGGAAGCCTTTTCCAATGTATATTGACTCACGAGCGAGAGTCAGAATTCGGCAATAAAGTACATAAATGAGCGCTATAAATAAACGTAGGTGCTTAGACGGTTATGCTTTGGCGCGAGTCCAGGAGGACGCGCGTTTAAACTTCACTTACCTTCCCCATAGTAATGTACTCCGTTGCCGAGTAAAGACGAATGAGAGTCAGAATTTGGCCATATAAGTGCATAAATCTTCAAGGAAACACGCTGCAGCGGTTACTTGATAATCGGAAACAATTTCCGTTTGATCATAAACTCTCTCACATAAATCTATTTTAGGAGATTATGATCTCTCTCTCCAGCAGTAATGGCGTCTTTGAAAAGCTTTGAGGCTTTGAATTGCAGCGCTCTGATTCGTTCAAACTTCAGTGCTCTCACTGACAGGGGTGTAATTTTGTGATATTATGAATGTAAAATAGAGAGATTTAACTTACTAATTAAAGTAAAAAATCGATTGTAGACCTGCAAGTTTTTTTTCAGGATTTAAAAAAATAAAATGCATGCCCATTGGAATGGACATGTTCACACATACTGTATTGAAATGTATTATATATCAGGTGTAATGTTGTGATGTTACCAACAGATGGAGTGGACGCTCTATCTAAAATTCAGTTTTCACTTCATTAGTGAAAGTCTATGGAGATTTTATGACTTTAATCTTCAGTTTTATCAAAAATCATAAGTCTGATCAGTCTGAAAAGTGATAGCAACTCAAGTCAGAACAGGTCTGAAGTCTGAGCAGAGTTTAGTGGTTGTAGCTTTAAAGCTCTAGGAGGAGATGCATTGAGAATTTTAGGTAAGAATAATAATAATAATAACTAGATAGAGGAAGTTTATGATATAAACTTCAGTTGGCTTGAGAAAGCCTAGCCTGAAAGTTAAATTTATTTGTAAAAGCTTAAAAAGTTTTGAAAGTTTACAGATGGATAGATGGAAAGAATTAGATCTTGAGCATATATACTCTTGTTAGTTATTGCCTTGCGTTGTTTCTAGGCAGTTACTAAGGTGTCGTTATGTTCTTTGATCATAATTTAATCTTTAATCAATTGATGATCAATTTTGCTAGCAAGATTTAATGTTAATAATCTTGTTGCTAGCAAGATTTAGTATGAATTCCGAAGTCATTAGCAACATTTAACATAAATAAGCATGTTGCTGGCAAGAATTTGCTGAATTAGCATATTGTTAGCAAGATTTATCGTTAATTAGCTTGAAAAGTTTTGAGAGTTTAAACTTAAAAATAAGTTATAATTATGCTTTTTGATCCTCAAAGTGTTGGAAAATTGTAATTAGTTTATAAAAATGTTTACGGTTTAATTACATCCTTGGCTTTTAACGGTCAGTTTTCACTAATGCAAAAAATACTTTGTTTAATTTCTATTTTAAAGCTGTAATTAAGCATTATTAGTATAGGCTAATCACTTTCAAAAGAGACTGCAGTTACACTGCATGTATATGTAGCCTTTTATATATACTAAATAGATGTGTATGTGTATATATATATATATATATATATATATATATATATATATATATATAATATATATAATATGTATAGAGGTGTGTGTGTGTGTGTGTATATATATATATATATATATATATATATATATATATATATATATATATATATATATGATACTGTGAATAATACTTTGTTTTATTTCTATTTTAAAGCTGTAATTAAGCATTATTAATATAGGCTAATCACTTTCAAAAGAGACTGCAGTTACACCACAGTTACACTATATGTAGCCTTTTATATATACGAAATAGATGTGTGTGTATGTGTGTATATATATATTATATATATATAAATATATATATATATTTTAGTATTTTTAAAATAATTCCTGCTAAAGTACAATGAGGAGAGTAATGCAGTTTTTTCTAATCTCAAGCAGTTTTCAGATTGACTCGATCTGCCATGTCAGACTTCAGTTCAACACGGCAATTATAGCAGATAAAGGAATCAACGCAATGTAATATTTGTATAAAGCCTTCCTCCATGGGAAACAAAATAACTTAAATATTAGTATTTTTTAAATAATTCCTGCTCATGTAATGCAGCAGAGTAATGCAGTTTTTTTTTATCTCAAGCAGTTTACAGTTTGAATCGATCTGCCATGTTTTTTGCATCATTTAAAAATCTTATTTCATTTACTGTTTAAGTGTTCACAAAACATCGATCTATCAGCGAATCAGGAAGCGCGTTTGAACTCGAGAACAGGAGTCAGACTTTAGTTAAAAGCAGATATAAGAATTAACACAATGTAACTATATACTCAAGAATTAGTTATAAATAACTTTGACTGTTAGACGCTGCATTTGAAGAGAGTCAGCGCGCGCGCTGCTCAGGGAAGCCTTTTCCAATGTATATTGACTCACGAGCGAGAGTCAGAATTCGGCAATAAAGTACATAAATGAGCGCTATAAATAAACGTAGGTGCTTAGACGGTTATGCGTTGGCGCGAGTCCAGGAGGACGCGCGTTTAAACTTCACCTACCTTCCCCATAGTAATGTACTCCGTTGCCGAGTAAAGACGAATGAGAGTCAGAATTTGGCCATATAAGTGCATAAATCTTCAAGGAAACACGCTGCAGCGGTTACTTGATAATCGGAAACAATTTCCGTTTGATCATAAACTCTCTCACATAAATCTATTTTAGGAGATTATGATCTCTCTCTCCAGCAGTAATGGCGTCTTTGAAAAGCTTTGAGGCTTTGAATTGCAGCGCTCTGATTCGTTCAAACTTCAGTGCTCTCACTGACAGGGGTGTAATTTTGTGATATTATGAATGTAAAATAGAGAGATTTAACTTACTAATTAAAGTAAAAAATCGATTGTAGACCTGCAAGTTTTTTTTCAGGATTTAAAAAAATAAAATGCATGCCCATTGGAATGGACATGTTCACACATACTGTATTGAAATGTATTATATATCAGGTGTAATGTTGTGATGTTACCAACAGATGGAGTGGACGCTCTATCTAAAATTCAGTTTTCACTTCATTAGTGAAAGTCTATGGAGATTTTATGACTTTAATCTTCAGTTTTATCAAAAATCATAAGTCTGATCAGTCTGAAAAGGGATAGCAACTCAAGTCAGAACAGGTCTGAAGTCTGAGCAGAGTTTAGTGGTTGTAGCTTTAAAGCTCTAGGAGGAGATGCATTGAGAATTTTAGGTAAGAAGAATAATAATAATAATAATAATAATAATAATAAGTTTAGATACAATATCACTAAGTTGGCTTTCTCAAGCCAACTTAATAATAATAATAACTAGATAGAGGAAGTTTATGATATAAACTTCAGTTGGCTTGAGAAAGCCTATCCTGAAAGTTAAATTTATTTGTAAAAGCTTAAAAAGTTGTTTAAGTTTACAGATAGATAGATGGAAAGAATTAGATCTTGAGCATATATACACTTGTTAGTTATTGCTTTGCGTTGTTTCTAGGCAGTTACTAAGGTGTCGTTATGTTCTTTGATCATAATTTAATCTTTAATCAATTGATAATCAATTTTGCTAGCAAGATTTAATGTTAATTATCTTGTTGCTAGCAAGATTTAGTATGAGTTCCGAAGTCATTAGCAACATTTAACATAAATAAGCATGTTGCTGGCAAGAATTCGCTGAATTAGCATATTGGTAGCAAGATTTATTGTTAATTAACAAGTTGCTATCAAGATTTAGCATGATCTAGCATGTCACTAGTGAGAATTTGCGTGATCTAGCATGTTGCTAGCAAGATTTAACGTTAATTAACAAGACGCTATTGACATTTAGTGTGAACTAACATGTCGCTAGTGAGATTTGTTAATTCGTAGGTCGCTTGTGAGATTTAACATGAGTTAACATGTCACTGACGAGAATGAATGTTATTTAACAAGTCACTAGTGAGATTTAATGTTTTAAAGAACACAAGAGTCAGTTGACGCAGAGACTGGAGGTTATTGATGATTCAGCTGAACAGTGAGTGGTCTGAAATATCAAAGAATAATAATGAATATTAAATATTAATCTAAAATAAACAACATTTACATTGGTAATAAACATGAGTAAATTATTAATTGATTACAGAAGTGTTGCAATACTTGGTTAGTGCACAAAATGGCATCTAGGGTACATACATGGAGTTTTTTCATCAAGAGGGATCATCGGTGTTGTAACGAAATACCAAAAAATAAATAACAATGCTTTTTGATCCCCAAAGTGTTGGAAAATTGCAGTTAGTTTATAAAAATGTTTACGGTTTAATTACATCCTTGGCTTTTAACGGTCAGTTTTCACTAATGTGAATAATACTTTGTTTTATTTCTATTTTAAAGATGTAATTAAGCATTATTAATATAGTCTTACCACTTTCAAAACAGACTGCAGTTCCACTGCATATATATGGAGCCCTTTATACATTTATTTACTATATAAATGTGTGTATAGATAGATAGATATGTATGTGTGTATATATATATATATATATATATGTATATATATATATGTGTGTGTGTGTGTGTGTGTGTGTGTGTATAAAGCCTTTCTTCATGTGAAATAAAATAACTTAAATATTAGTATTTCTTAAATCATTCCTGCACAATTACAATGGGGATAGTAATGCTGTTTTTTTCTAATCTCAAGCAGTTTTCAGATTGAATCGATCTGCCATGTCAGACTTCAGTTCAACACGGCAATTATAGCAGATAAAGGAATCAAGGCAATGTAATATTTACTCAGGCATAAGTTATAAATAAACTTAAGTGCTTTGACGCGAGTGCGCGAGGACGCGCGTTTGAAGTTCATTGAGAGTTGCCGTTCCCATAGTAATCTACTCAGCGGGCGAAAGCCTTTGCCGAGTAAACACGAATGAGAGTCAGAATTTGGCCATACAAGTGCATAAATCTTCAAGGAAACACGCTGCAGCGGTTACTTGATAATCGGAAACAATTTCCGTTTGATCATAAACTCTCTCACATAAATCTATTTTAGGAGATTATGATCTCTCTCTCCAGCAGTAATGGCGTCTTTGAAAAGCTTTGAGGCTTTGAATTGCAGCGCTCTGATTCGTTCAAACTTCAGTGCTCTCACTGACAGGGGTGTAATTTTGTGATATTATGAATGTAAAATAGAGAGATTTAACTTACTAATTAAAGTAAAAAATCGATTGTAGACCTGCAAGTTTTTTTTTCAGGATTTAAAAAAATAAAATGCATGCCCATTGGAATGGACATGTTCACACATACTGTATTGAAATGTATTATATATCAGGTGTAATGTTGTGATGTTACCAACAGATGGAGTGGACGCTCTATCTAAAATTCAGTTTTCACTTCATTAGTGAAAGTCTATGGAGATTTTATGACTTTAATCTTCAGTTTTATCAAAAATCATAAGTCTGATCAGTCTGAAAAGGGATAGCAACTCAAGTCAGAACAGGTCTGAAGTCTGAGCAGAGTTTAGTGGTTGTAGTTTTAAAGCTCTAGGAGGAGATGCATTGAGAATTTTAGGTAAGAATAATAATAATAATAATAATAATAAGTTTAGATACAATATCACTAAGTTGGCTTTCTCAAGCCAACTTAATAATAATAATAATAATAAGTTTAGATACAATATCACTAAGTTGGCTTTCTCAAGCCAACTTAATCATTCAGTTGTCTTTGCTCTTATGTCATTTGTCTCATAGTGCCGTTTTATTAAATTATTTAATTACCGCCACATTATCTCCGCAAATGAGACACACGGCTATACCGGCAGTATGTCAGTAAACATATACCGTATTTTCCCGCATGTAACCCGTGGGTTATAGCAGATTTTACAAACTATATCACACATTTTTTGACACATAATATTTCAATATATTTGTTACGTCCCTAAGGACGTAAGTTTTTTTTTGCGCTGTATTTTCTTTCTGGCGCTTGTACTATCACTCTGACAGCTGGCGCTGATAGGCTGTATGACCTGTCAATCATGCAAGAAGACGTGATTGGCTGTGCTGCCATGAGGGCGGGCTCTTCTCATCCGATTATTAACACCTGAATTTCGCGCACAATCACTGTGCCTGAACAGTTATGGATAATTGACGTCATGCGAGCAACATTTGAAATTCGAAATGTGATCTTACTCAAAAAAAGTTCATAAATCTATGGGTGCGGGTTATGCCAACGATTTTTTTACACAAAACCCACGGTTTTGAGGGTGTTGATTATTGTCTGTGGGTTACATGCGGGAAAATAAGGTATTCAGCCTCCCATCGGTTTTTAAAGGCTGTTTTCAAAATCAACTTTTCTCTTCGGCATCGTGAGGGCTAGCTTTGCAATAACTTGCAGCATTTAAGCTAGACTTGATTAACACGGGAAGTGTGCTGAAGCACTGCATTATGGGATCTGGAGTTTATTGTATTACCAGCGCTCCATATCGCTGGGCCATTAATAATAATCATTTATAAAATGATCTCGCGGGCCGGACATAATTACACGCTGGGCCGGATGTGCCCCGCGGGCCTTGAGTTTGACACCTATGTCATAAGGTATACACTGAATTTGATCTTTTAATTGATCAAATAATACTTAATACAAATAAGCCTTAATATTGTACATTACAAAGTACACTCACCTAAAGGATTATTAGGAACACCCGTTCAATTTCTCATTAATGCAATTATCTAAATCAACCAATCACATGGCAGTTGCTTCAATGCATTTAGGGCTGTGGTTCTGGTCAAGACAATCTCCTGAACTCCAAACTGAATGTCAGAAGGGGAAAGACATGGTTGTTGGTGCCAGACGGGCTGGTCTGGGTATTTCACAATCTACTCAGTTACTGCGATTTTCATGCTCAACCATTTCAGGGTTTACAAAAAAATGGTGTGAAAAGGGAAAAACAGTATGCGGCAGTCCTGTGGGAGAAACTACTCTGTTGATGCTAGAGGTCAGAGGAGAATGGGCCGACTGAATCAAGATGATAGAAGAGCAACTTTGACTGAAATAACCACTCGTCACAACTGAGGTATGCAGCAAAGCATTTATGAAGCCACAACACACACAACCTTGAGGTGGATGGGCTACAACAGCAGAAGACCCCACCGGGTACCACTCATCTCCACTACAAATAGGAAAAAGAGGCTACAATTTGCACAAGCTCACCAAAATTGGACGCTTGAAGACTGGAAAAATGTTGCCTGGTCTGATGAGTCTCGATTTCTGTTGAGACATTCAGATGGTTGAGTCAGAATTTGGCGTAAACAAATTGAGAACATGGATCCATCATGCCTTGTTACCACTGCGCAGGCTGGTGGTGGTGGTGTAATGGTGTGGGAGATGTTGTCTTGGGACACTTTAGGGCCCTTAGTGCCAATTGGGCATCGTTTAAATGCCACGGCCTACCTGAGAATTGTTTCTGATCATGTCCATCCCTTTATGACCACCATCCTCCAGCCACCAGCCATCCTCCGATGGCTACTTCCAGCAAGATAATGTACCATGTCACAAAGCTTGAATCATTTCAAATTGGTTTCTTGAACATGACAATGAGTTTACTGTACTAAAATGGCCCCCACAGTCACCAGATCTCAACCCAATAGAGCATCTTTGGGATGTGGTGGAACAGGAGCTTCAAGTCCTGGATGCACATCCCACAAATCTCCATCAACTGCAAGATGTTATCCTCTCAATATGGGCCAACGTATCTAAAGAATGCTTTCAGCACCTTGTTGAATCATTGCCACATAGAATTAAGGCAGTTCTGAAGGCGAAAAGGGGTCAAACACAGTATTAGTATAGTGTTCCTAATAATCCTTTAGGTGAGTGTATATAGTTTCACTGTTTAGTTTTGCTGTAAGATGTTTTCGAAGGAGACACTGTACAATCAGCAAAATGATTGTAAATGTTCCTTACTTGTCTTAAGCCTCTCTCCTCGTTTCTTTCTCTCCAGTATGCTGTTTGGCATTCTTCTCCACAGCTTCTCTACCACTGAAGCCAAACAGCTGTGGAGTTTATGATGCTGGCAGCTTAAAAACAGATCAGAGACAAGTAAGGAAGTCTGTCGATAGCCATATATATCAGAGGCAGGCAAAAGGATCTGACTCCATAGGCTGTTGAAACAAAAGATAGGCACAAGAATTTCAGGTCACTGAAATGCATTGAAGTAGCACAAGCAGAGTATTAAACCAAAAGCCTTCTCCTATGACTTATCATATGAAATGACTGGGCATTGGATTAGATTTTCAGATTTGTGTGCCTTTGTGGGACATCTCTGAGTTAATAGTGTTAGTTACTGTGGCTAGCACACACTTAATGATGCAGCGATATTATATTGGGCGTCCTGTAACGTGACAATGCTTTCATCCACTTGTGGGAGATGTTACTAAATTTTTAAATAATGCACAAAGAACTATATAAACTGGTTCTCAAACTTGCGCTAGTCAGATAACTTGCATTGGATTTAAGGTAGTCATTTATATTACACAAACTCACAGAACTAGGGATGGACGAATATCGGCTGTTCATTTTTAATATCGTTATTGATATCGTTGTTCGCGCGATATTGTTTACACACACCTCCTCACCACCAAAGTTGCAGCGCTTGCAGCCGCTCACGGACCGGTCCGCGAATTCGATCCGCGGCCCGGAACCATTCGATCCACGGACTGGTACCGGGCCATGAGAACATTATGAGAACATTATATTTGTGTGCTTGGGACATGAATGTTAATGGCGAGACTTTGTAATCAGGCTCTCAAATTATACAAACTTGATTTTACATTTCTTCCCCAATATATCGGTTATCAGCTTTCAAATATAAATAATTATCAGCACACTTTTTCATATCGGCACATCCCTCCACAGAACAATATCTAATCTCTTTTAATAGTCTTAATGTTCTTGGTTATCACAAGATAGTTGACCCATTGACCTGTTGTGGCATTACTAGCCTATTGTCATGATTTGATAGTTAGTGTTTTTAATGGGTCTACGGTATCTGCCTCCTTTACTGTCTGATAAAAAATATCCCTTCTTCATCTGTTCCCCCCCCCCCCCCCCCCCCCCCTCCCTCCCAACTTCACACAACATGAGGTGAGGAAACAATGTAATTACACCAATTTGCATGTGTTAATTGGATAAATTAGAAAATTGAAGAAAGGGGGAAGACTACGTGTATGTCCTCACAGACAAGGGCTTCTTTAAATCAGTGCACTTAAAAATAAAGTTTCTCCTTTTACAAGCTGGCAAAACCTTGTGGTAGAGTTCTGATTTGAGAAACCGTTAATTGGCTTTTGAATATGTCAGACTAATTAGAAATGCAGAGCTGAAGCATGATCGGTTTGAATGCAAAGAGCTACTTGAATGGCCAAGGGAGTTCTTATTTTATTTTTTGAGATTCACTAACCCCCTCCTCTCACTTAACAAGATTTGGAGATAATTGCAATTAGGATCATTTGCATAAGTTAATGAATTTCTCTGCTACTTTCCTTAACGATCTTGGGCCACAGAATATTTATGGAGAACTGAATCTTAAGTACAGTACATGGACTCAATACAGTAAACTTTTATCATAATGCATTTTTTCCGATTTCGGTTTTCTCTGACAATGATATTGTGATCAAAGTGGGTTTTTGTTTCCTTTTAAATTTTTTATGCCATCCCAAATATGATCGTAGGGGAATTTACAGTTATGGACCAGATATGTGAATGAAGACCAGTCAGAGTTCTGGTCTTCATTCATGGTCCTTGGGTCTTCAACTGTAAATTCCCCTACATGATTCTAGTGTGCAGCTGTTTATTTGAATGTACAAAGGACTACTTATGTCGTGAAAAATGATGAAGTTGACCCTTTATCTGCCCACCACTATCACTGTAAAAAAATATATATATATACAAGCTTTGCATATAATAAGAGTTTATACTCATCATTAAAAACAGTAATGAGATTAAATTAATTATTTTATTCATTTGATAAGATAAGTGTTTTGCACTTTGATGAAAAAAAAAAAACACTGGCCATGACAAATACAAATCTATTTAAAAGTACCGAACATTTCATATTATAAAAAGGACAATACACTGAACATTATTTCAGTGTGATCTGACCTCTGGACACAGAACTTTTCAATATTCATAGCAGGCTTTTACACCCCCCTACCCAACACATACACACCCACCAACAGCAATAATGAGCTATGCTTGGCTTCTATTTTTCTCATAAGAAACACAAGGGAAAGGAATGTTTTTTTTTAAATCGTAAAAGTAAATTAGAAAGGAACACCTTGTGAGTGCAGGCCAAAGGTAGTTGAAAAACGAGAGATGGGTTTAATTAGCTAATTAAATAAACAAGATATTGGGAGGGAGGGGGGTTAATGCCAAAAAGCAATTATCAGAAATGCCATAATGAAAAAACTTCTCATACCTCAGAAAATCAGATCAGAAAAAGCCAGATTTAGAAGTAAATTAAATCTTGTGAGGAGAGCCACATGAAAGAAAAGGGCGGGAACGTAACATTCATTTCTGTAGTGACATTCACAAAGACGCACGAGACCTCCTTTTAGCAAGACGCATGGATTGAAATCACGGCAGGAGAAAGAGAAAGTGCCAACTCAAACGCCTTTCATTATTCTCTGTAATGATGCAGACGCAAGAGTTTGTGTTGAAATCTGGAGGGTAATGAACCGTGTTTTTGGCCAAGGACTATTGGAGAGCCGTCTCGACTTCCAATGAGTGTCCAACACACCAAGCCAAAACCATCCAATGTTGACGTACACTGAGCAGAGATGTCAAGACTGCATTTTTGATGGTTATAGTTATTTAATTAAGTACTTTTTTTCCTTTTACAGATATCTTATTTTTTAATGGTCCCTCCATTTAAACAGAGGACACAAGGAAACAGGTCAACCATTGAACACGATACATACAACAGCACATGAATATGTACAATTTTACTCAATCTCCCTCACTCTCACAAAAGTCTTGGCAGACACTGAATAACAGCCTCTCTTAGAGAATATGCATACAGACATATAATTTATTCTACCAAACCATTGAGGGGGGGGAGGGGGGGGGGGGGGGGGGGAGAGAAAAAAAACATGCTGTTTCCTCTGGAGACTACGACCCTTTTAAAAAGAGCGCTTCATACGTCATAAACTTGAGTAGACGAAACAATACATGTTCACGTATCTGTACTGTGCATGTGTATGATTACTTGCTAATAGGAAGTAAATGACAAAAGAGGGAAAACTGGGCATAAAGATGTTTTAGGCACCAAAGACGACAGAACATTTTCAAAAAATAAAGTGAAAAGGGTCTGTAAACAAAAGGCAACCACCACTGCAACAAAATGGTAATTTTTAACAGTCTTTTTATACATGTCATTTCGTGGGCAAGAAATTATATAATCCATAGACCCCGTCCAAAACGTTTCTTCAGAAACTTCTCAAAGGGGAACAAAATCAAGTTGAGAATCCCCCAGCATTACACAGCTGCTCTTTTATGGAGTCTATGGCTTTCAGGATCAGGCTATCCCAGCTATAAACCATTGATCATTTTTAGGCTCTGTGTCTTTCTTCGAATTGATTACGTTTCCCTAGTTTGGGGTGATTGTCTCGCAAGTGACTCACAGTACTTGCGTTGTTCTGAATTCTTCTAAGGTGGCTGAATGCACAAGATTGGATTGGAAGATCTTGGGTGTAGGTGGACACTCAAAATGACTAGACTGGAGGGAAGAGGTGAGGAAAAATATGAAGAAAAGGCACACCGCAAATTATACATCCATGTCTCCTCAGCAAACCTGTGGAAAAAGAGCCAAGTAGCCGATCAGTTTATTTTTAAAATGGAAGAATATTGCAATATAGCCATCTCTCTTTTATTTTTTAAATCATCTCATGTTTTTATATCATCTGGCACCATGAATGTCAATTTACCAATTGCAAGTAACTAAGTTAATGTTTTAAATGCAAATCAGAGGGATTGCGTTGACAATAGGTTTGCGCAAGGATTTCAGTTTGCAGTGTTTTCTTCATACCTTTTGGTCGGGTAGGAGGGTGTTGCTCTGAAGGGGGGTCAGGTGACTGTTGAGCAAAGCTCCACCTGGTCGGTCATGCTCACAAAAGATGGTGCCGTTGACGTAGTGAAATCGGTCACCAGGCACCAAACGATTTCGACATGTGGCACAAGTGAAACACTGTGGAGAAGAAAACAAAGCAAAAATAAAATGAAAAATTATTTCAGTGGCACTTTCACTGGTAGTAAAGTTGAGATGAACCGGAAATTCTATGTTGTGACATACATCTGAGACTGGGCTGGCTTTAAGAGAAGATCGAGTCGTGACATTTTGATTCAACTTTACAAGGTCAAAGAGTAAATAAAATAAATGAGATACATTTGCAAAATCTGAAATTACAAACTGTATAATAGTCTAAAAAAAAAAAAAAAAGGGTTCTATTGTGAATGAAATTCGGAAAAATACTACATCTGTCTACAGCGTCATTTGTGTTGCTTCACCTACAAAAATCTTCAAACTTCAAAACCTTGGTGGTAGTAGTAAGTTGTCTGGGTACTTTCCCTCACACTTTTATGGATACTATCATTATACGGACATACTACTCGACTCCCATACGGTTTTTCGCCTACAAAAGAAGGCATAGAAAGAAGGCATATTCGGACACAGCGACTGTCAATTTCCATGTCTTATCAACTTTAAAGACTGAAATGTAACCACCAATATGAAGGGTTTCAGTAGTTTTCTACTTCTGAAATAAACAGGGAAACGAGCAAGACCAGAGTACCAACACATATGGTACATTTGCATTGTTTGGAAAAATCCATTACCCTCCAAGCTCACATTTCTTCAGATACTCACAAATTAGAAATTTTGTCAGGATGTAGTTACCCAATTTTGAAATCTTATGCAAACATGGACCACAGGGAAACCAAACCGATCCACTCAGCTTAATCAGGGAATGGTTTCCTTTTCCAATCAAATATTATTGAGACAGGTTGACACCTACACCACTATAATTAAGGAGGAATGTGTGGCACAGTTGGGAAAACGTTAGTTGATGAGTTTCGGTAGGCGTCTCTTGAGACTATCCTGCTATCAGTGTTCAGTAAAAGCAAGACTTCAGCTGACAATTCAAAGACAACCATATTTCCCCAAAAAGAGACTGCTTTAGGTGTTTACAGATGTTTCTATTCCAACCAAATAATGAGAAGCATAAAACACATACGTTAAAACACAATAACGTTGCTAATTCTCACTCTGGAGATATGGGATGTGGGTCCAAGACATTATTTTGCAAGAATTATGCATTTCGTCTTTCAACGTCCATTCTTGAGGGAGTTGCAACACTAAAAGAAATCAAATTTCATAAATCTTAGTAATAAACATTGTCTCAATCTTACGTTAAGCAATTCCTGCTGGCTTAAATGCCAATGTCAAAGGGAATTAGGTAATTGCAAATTCCCTTTTGTTTGGGACCGGTTCACAAATTGTAACCATACAAGTGAACAGGGATGTTGCTTAAGTAATTCCCCCCACAAACTAAAAGATTGAGGCATCAGCTTAGTCTGATCACAAATGACCCAGTTTAGTCAAATATTTAGCAAGTCAGTAAAAATAGTCATAAATTGTAAATAATATTAATTAGAGTCTGACACATTACTATCCATCCACACATATTATATACACAATAAACTGTGTACCAATGTAGTGTATAATTACATTTATTCCCGGTCTTTTTTTATATTCTGATGTTGTATTGTTTTTTGATGGCTTGTTACAGATACGATTTTGGACAATTTATTTAGTTTAGTCTCTAATATTTTGATGTCAGATATAATGAAAGTAAGGCCAGTTTTCTTACATATGGTGATGTACATTTGTGTCAGACTGATTTAAAAAAACAATATTGTAGAGCACAGACTTGGTAGTTGATTTGATGATGGCTAAATATGAACTTGCTTGCAGTCGGTGTAAGAAAAGGGCAGGGTTTAAGTGGACAAAATGATTGGTAAAGTTTGGCATGTCACCAGAAGATAGTTATATTTTGCTAAGTGGTTTTCTTCTCTCTTATTTTGACAAGTACAGAAAGAGATGAGCTTTTGCTGACAACAGACTACGCCTCACCTTTAGATGGTAGACGTTACCCTGAGCCCTCATCACCATCTCACTGGCAGGGATAGACTGTCCACATGCACTGCAAGCTCCACTGTGACCGAACAACCTGCACAGTAGAGGGGGGTGGGGGGGTTGACAGCAATTAAGTATAACAATATTTTAAAAGCATGACAAGATATCAGCTGAAAGTCACCACTGATACATTTTAACATCCAAAGTATTTTAAGTGCCTTTCACTTGAGGGATAAAAACTGGATTGATTTACCATTTTGCAAAATGACATCCAAACCACCATGAAAATAAAAGTTAATTCACTTCTTTTCATTCCACACATGGGGGAAATTCAATTTTACATCCATAGCTTGAAGTTTGAGTGCATTGCAGTGTGTGTGTGTGTGTGTGTGTGTGTGTGTTTGCAGGGATGGCAGAGCACCAAAGCCCCTAGAAGTCCTTAGACTGCAGCCTATCAGCTAATCTGGAGTGGCAGTGTAATTGGTGGCAATGGGTGGGGGGTGGCTATAGGAGCCTCTGATCCACCCTTGGCTCCTAATTAGGGTGCACTTGATTACTCTGCTGCCTGAGCTTGAGGTTGTTATGGGCAATTTTAGGAGAACACTCAAATGAGTTCAAGTCGTGCTCTTGATGAGCTGAAAGAAAAAGAAAAGGCATCTAAACACACACTTGGTCGTACAGAGATAAAAGCCAGATGCACACAAACACATAAGCATTCCGTTCACACACATGCACACAAACAACTTGTTTTCATTCTGAACACCTGGAGCCACTGTGTCACAGTCATGTTTCAGTAGGAAACATTTCTTCCGCTCCCTCTCAGGGGTCTTTATTGTGACGGTAACCAGACCAGTTTGGCAGCTAATGCTCACCGACTCACTTTCTCGTCTTCCCCCTACCCTCTCTCGCTCTCTCGCTCAACCCCTCCTCCGCTATCACTGTCCCAGCTCTGACTGCTCGCAGTAATGAATTTTTGATCTTAATCCAAACAGTAATTTAATAAGAGACGGCAGAAAGGAGCCCTGTTCTCCCTAATTAATGCACCCTACTTTTATCAGACCTCAGGCTCCACGCTGTGTCATTTGGTAATGAAGCTCTGCCCTTTTGATTAGCTGTATTATACATATTTAATACACTGCAGATTGAGTACACCTTACATGCACTCTTAAAGGAAATATCCATAAGACCACCCTTGACACTTCTAACATGTTTGCTGAATTACAGTGCTGTAAGAGATGTCCTTTGTGAAAAGTATTTACTTTCTCATTTGAGTTGCTATATAACCCAAAGTTGTCATGAAACAAGTACTGATCATACCTTGTACTTGTACCTCCTTAATTGTACTTGTACTTGTACCTCAAGTACAAGTACAATTAAGGAGGCCTGACCTGGTGAAAAATAATACAAAATAGGCATAATATACACTATTAAATTATAACATTAACAACAACAGCAATAATATTTGTTATTTTGTATTATTTTTCACAAGTTCAGTCAGCCCCACTGCAGACAAATGTTCATATTATATAGGCATATTGATTTAATAAATAATAATAGTAGTAATTAATAATAAATTATTATTATATTAACTAATAATAGTCTGTCTAAATTGTATACAAAATTATATTTAATGGACCATTTTGGTTAGGAATCTAATAAACATTTAATTTTATATTATTTTTCATCAATTGAGTCAGTTGGTGTTATGACCTCATGCACGTTCTAAACTTTATATTATACAAGTAGAATAAAGTTATGATAATATTAACAGTAATTCATATTAATTACCGTGTTCATATTATCATGCAATTCAATACAAAATGCATATAAAATAATAGCTAGTATTATTAAATTATATTATATAATGATATAATTGATGATATAATTTTCATGATAGGGATGAAATGATACCAGTTACACAATAAACCATGACAAAATGTTCTGACGGTTAGTATTACGGTTTAAAATTTCATTTAAAATCATTAAAACCATGTTTGATTATCGTAAATTGGAATATTTGTGGTAAATCCTGTCCAGACAGCATCAGCTGATGCAGGCGCAACATACAACATTGTTTTTTGTACGATAAGACAGTAACAGTGCTCAGGATATTTTTCGTCCTTCTAAAAGACAAAATCTGAGGTTATATTTTGTCATTTTCAAAAGTCTTGAGGGAAACTTAATCGAGGATGGTCACCCTATCTGCAAAACATGCTAAAAGAAAGTCGCTGCAAAAGGGGAAAACGCTGACCACCACCCACTTGTATCGCAAATTTTTACTTCAATAGCAAAACCAAGTAGGGGAAATAATTGGACACAAAACATTGTTTTGAGTAGAAATATTTTATCATCTCGCTTGTAACTAAAGCGAAGCTTCTGCAAAGAAACGTTTGCAACATGTGGCTTTGAGCCAAGACGAATGAACAAGTTCAAACAAGACTATATACACACACATAGATTTATTACCACATAAATAATTATGGGGACATGAAATATTCAACTGAGAATTTTTAAATCTTAGCGATTTATAAATCCATTCAGTAATGTGTACAAAACAATCGTCCAGACAAGAAAATTGTCCAGACTGTAAATTTATAGTAATATTAATACTAAAGTCCTCTGGCTTCATTTGAAATAAAATCAAAAACTGAGTATGCAAGACAGCATTTGCAATTGAATGAAACAAGAGAGTGTGTGCGTCCAAGGTGATGAAAGAGACATGGATGCATTTATGCTTATGAAAATAGCATAGATATAAAACAGTGTGTGTATCAGTTCTTTTTGAGCATTTTCATCTCATTTTAACAGACCCGTGATAATATTATAATCGATAATCTTGATAATTTTGGTCACTATAATCATGAAAGGAAATTTCCATACAGTTTCATCACTAACGTGATATTTTTATACATAAATGTGTATTACATAATTACTGTTTGTCAGTTGCTATAAAAACTATGACAGCTATTTTGCATTAGTAATATTCATTTAAAATATGTCAGGACTGCACATTTTCCTTTTTCATTTTGGGGTCAGAAAGATTGTTTGATTTTTGAGCAGGCATCTCTGGCACTTCTACAGCAATCACAGGCACACAAAATAACATCTGTGTGGCAATGCCAAATAGTCAGGCATCCCTGGTTGAGGTCCAAACAGACCAGTGTGGGTCTAACAGGCAACAATGCCGTGCCGTCATGGACCAATGCATCACTGCACACATCCAAACACACAGAGGTCAATTTCAAAGCCTCAGCGATTATAAACAAATCTAATCTCCTCACCTCTGGAGCCTTCAACTCAAAATATACAAGGGAAAAGAGGCCAGATTCAATCAAAGAGTTATGTAATCATCATACGGCACATACTATATGCAATCAAAGATCTCAGCGAAAACTCCCATAAAAATAAACCATCAGTTGTTAGGGTTTGCAAATCAACGTTACGATTGTTTTGTAGACTGGTCAAAGTGTTTGGCAAAAATATCATTCGAGTTCCAATTTGATCACTGCCTGTGTGGTTTAACAGTACAGCTTGAATCTAAAGCAGTGTACAGGACATGAAAAACATGTGGAGAGTCTTTGAGGAATATGGCTGTTCCAGATGCCATGTTACATGTGCCCACACACTTCCTGTCATAATTGGTGAACTTCTCTTGTTACAGTTCATGCAGTAATATATATTCCAATGTGTTGCCACAGAAAAGATTAAATAAAATAAGCATGACAAGTCGCTGCACTACATTATTCACTTTTTTTTATTAACATTTCATTTACTCTTTTAAATGTGTGTTAAACTTGAAATTATTTATATTAAACAATAATTAGAATTAATAAAATATTAAACAATAAATAGAATAACCAAAAGTACCACAAGATAAACATCATAAACTGAAAAAATTGTCTGTTTATGCAAGAATGTGGAGGGTTTTATCAGTTTTCTTCTATTTAAATATGAAACAAGAAATTTACAACAAATCTGTGAAAGCCCATCTAAATCAGACATTTCCTGTCCTCCTTGTCTAAAACATTACGACTGATACTGTGAGCAGGAACACAATTTGCTGTTATCCAACATTTCTGTCTCAGTCCCACCAAATCCCTGACTGCCCGTTTCGTTTAGTACCTGATGTAATCGTTCCTGCAGAGGATCATTCCTCCTTTGCTGAAACAGGTGCTGCCGATCTCTCCCAGTTGAGCCTGGCAGCAAGAGCACTTAAGGCAGCGTGTGTGCCAGTATCGATCCATGGAGAAGAGCAGGAAGCGATCCGAGATCCGACCTCCGCAGCCTGCACAGGAGCGCACTGTCCCGCCACTACCTCCTGTTACCGCGACGGCGGTGCTTTCCACACGGCTGTTCACCATTGCCTGCCTGTGGGACAGAGCGGAGAAGCTCGTAAATCATAACCAGAGGATAGTTCTACCACTTTCAGACGATCAGCCATTAGAGATGTTCCCCCAAACCTCTTCAAACAAAATCACCATAATAATGATCCTAAGAAAATATTATAGCAGAATAATGGGACAGATGTATTTCTTGCCCTATTGCACATTTCATTTTCAATGTCTCCATCCAGAGACGAGGAAAAAAGATAAAACTAACTGACCAATTGGGATTATAATAACAAGGGGAAAAGTTCACAGTTTTTTCCTACAATTTATTACAGAAAATAAACAAGACCAGGAAAATTACAGTCCTGTAATTTTAGTTTAATATCCTCTAGTATATTTCCAGGTCTATGGAAGTGCTTAGGCGTAGGGTTTTTTTAGTCAATGCAGGTGCTTAGGTTCCCAAAATGCATTGCATAATGGTGGTTTTTCCACTTCTCTGTGGCTGTGCTCACTTTTAAGGTCTTGCTTTTTAAGGTTCAAGGTTTTATCTAAAATCATCACCATTCTTTTTTTTCCCCATACTCAAATGTTCGCCAATATAGCAACCAATCATCTCACAACAACAGTACTGCAAACCCCCAAAACCATTGATATATTTTCCATTTTCTTCGAGTTTCAGTTACATACAAGGGCTTGTTATTATGCTTAGCTTATTTTCTCTATGTAATAGTGCAAACACTTGGATTATGTAACCTTTTTATACTTAAGTAATAAAGTAAATAAGGTTTCTAATCAAAGGAAACAATAATCATAACTGTGATTTCACCAATTACAATATTTTTATACCACAATGCATTGCAAGAGAGAAAAAAGTGAGGTTGGCTATAGTAGAACTGTAAATGTTTTACCCTGCGTCATTAACCGGAGGATGAAACTTCTTTAAGTACTTCATGTATGTTTTGGCAGAGTTTCACCAATCAAGAGGTTCGCAAGTCTGTGTAGAAAACAACCTAGTCTTGCACCAGAACCAGTTGTTTTTAAAATGAATGCATAATGGACAGAGCCGCCATATCTCAAAGGCACTGCTAAACAACCTATGCCCACCGTAACACGATTATAAATGTGATATTTATTAACAATACTTAGTTAACATTTCAAACAGCAAATCAAATCTGTTTTTATAATGAAATCCATTCAAAAGGTGTTCGTACAAACATAAGTGTTATATGAAGTACCACAAGAAAAGTTACAGTTAAAAATAAAAAATAAATGTATGCAGTGTTATTGCCACATAACTATAATAAAACTCATGCTGCAGGCAATTCTATGGAAATTATGTAGTCCACAGATTTTTATATCTGCTTTAACATTATCAGTTTATATCTACAGCTCATTTCCAGCACTTTCATTGCAAATATGAGAGGAGATCAAACCCAGCTGGAGGCGGTGCAGCTTTCAAATGGCAGTAACTGAAACCATAAGGACAAAACTAAAGTCTGTTCCCTTTCAGAGTACTTAATCTCAGAGTGTGGATGTTGATCCAAGAACAGGGGTCATATCAATATGGCATCTCCAAATAAGAGCACTAATCTAGAAATCTAGCTGTACCTATCTTTATGAGACTTTACAAACACCACCTTCCTTTACCACAGTTCACTGATCTCAGAATACTATGCAAACAAAAATGATTCAGAGACAGAACTCCAACTATTCCAAGATCTGTCCTAGTTTGCAGTCGGAATGCCTTGCGGTAAACAGCCTTAAACCAACACGAGGACTCGTGTCATAACACCAACCACTGTTAATGATGTTCTTCAAATGAAAGTGCAGCTGATTTGTCATTCCCCGTCTAATGATTTTAGCTCAAGTGTGTTTTCACTTATGTCGAGTGTATTCCCTTGATGAGTTACTATTCACCATCCGTTTCCCTGCCAGCCAGCAAACTACTCCTGATCTCAATTAACAACCTTATACAGTTCCAGAAGGATGAACTAAGTCTAACCACCAACCATCCTCACCACATACACACACTAGTATAGTTTTAGTAGGATGTCTAACTTCAGGCCAACATATTACCTTTTCTAACATCATCTAAAATAAGCATGAAGCTTGTGGTTTGAGAAAGACAGACTGTACAACTAAGCAAAATACATTCAGACTTGAGGCGCAATACATATGCTCAGACATTAGGAAATGCTTGCACATTTTATTTCTAAAAATAACTTTGTATCTCTGCATTGTTTTCTGAACAGACACAAAGCGAGCTTCTACACTGCATTCAGAAAACCTCAGCAAAATCCTGTGAGGACCAGTCGGTGTGGTTTTCTCCGTTTGGAGAGGCTGCAGCAATGTGAGGAAGAGGCTTTGGACATCTGGCTGAGGCCATATCACTTGTTATTTCCTTCCACTGTTGTTTTAAAGGAGAGGTCAGTCAGCAGCAGACTAGAGACGGAGGCCAGGTTAGAGGTCACAACTGAGCCCTGTTGATTGGTAAGGTCGACCAAGGGTCAAAAGAGGAGAGGAAAGCAACAGGAAGGCTCTTTGTGCTTTGCTCCAAAGGAGTGGGAATGCTTTCCTCAGGTCCCATCGGTCTTCCCTACCTTGTGCCGGACATAAGATTTAGACCAGCACATGCTTTCCCACAAACAGGAGCATGAGCAGTGCCAACAGGTACTATAAGGTCCTAAAGGGACATGAAAAAAAGAATATTTTGTGTGGGACACACATTTAGGAAAAATAAATCATATTCGTCCATACTTTCAAAACATGTTTGGAATGGCATGAGGGGGGGGGGGGGGGGGGGGGGGTGGAAGTAAGCGACAGAATTTTCATTTTGGGGTGAACTATCCCTTTAAACTTTGGATAACACAGAGAACTAAACATGTTTTTAGTGAAGCAATTTACAGAGTTTATGGAATCATGAAATCTTTCAGTGTGAAAATGAAAAATCCTAAAGCTAAAAATCAGCAATCTACAGAAAAATAGCCTCAAAAGATCTTGTGCACATGCATGCTTTTACACTCCCTCACCTTGCCTGAAAAAACTGGTCAAACGGGTCTAATTCAACACTCACCGAGAGCTGCATAAGCATTTCCCCTACAAACAGAGTGACATCTCGAAACTGACATGAACATACATGCCTAAATTCTTATTGGAGAATTTGCCAGGCATCAGTTTAAACCAATTTCCGACACCCTTGGCTCTAATATTTTCATTGTCATGTCATAGTTGGAAGTCTTGCACAAGCCATGAGCCTAATATCTTATTAAATGCATTGGGACCAGCTGTACAAGATTATAAACCTGAACTAAAAGTAAATTTATTCAGCACTCCTACACAAACAGATTTCGCCTCAGGACCTTTTCTCTATAACTGACACCAGTAACAAGTACCATACATTGTCATTCCCGCACACCTGCAGAAGCGCCGTTCCAAAGCAAGTTGCCAAATAACTTTGCAACAGTTAATTTCATGAAAATGCAAATCCCCCCTTTTTTTAATCATCCTATTCCTGCAGACCTGAGAGCTAGAGAGACAATGCTGCTGAATGGGACCCTGAGGGAATATCACACGCTTTGAGGCTTGGCTGTTTCAATAAAGAACAATTACATTATCCCTCTAATAACTTAGGTAAGTTAATCCTTCACTGGAAACGTTTGGCGACATCCATTTTTAAGCTATGAGGTTTAATGTAGCGTCTTATCACAGGGTAGCAGGAGTTGTGACGCTATAGGCCTATATCTTTGGCAGTCAGCATTGTGTTGTGACCAATTCCTTAGAAGGGAAACAAAATATGCCATACATGCCTAGGAGGAGTGCAAAGTTTGTTTAAAGGTCACTGCTAACTTAAAGCAGGAAAATCTGAGCATAAAAAGTTATGATTGTAGATCAACGTGCAGATAATGACAAACAAATGGAGAATGTCCTATAAGCTCCATTGACTCACATTAACTATTTTTTACTTATTAAAGAGGGGTTTTTAGTCAATTACATCCTATATAAAGGTTAAAGGAGCAACAATAGAAAAAAAAGCTTGAACTTCAAGTCGAGAAATCATCCCGTTTTCCAAAACGCATGAACAAACTGAACTGTTCAACTGCTGGTTTCGAAATGAGGCGCTACTCTGGAAACAGAGCAAACGCTTCTCTTTCTCTCTCGTTATTTAAACGCTGTCATCAGAAAGGTCAGCGAGGGGGAGGCTCGTTCAGTTCCACTCGACTAACAGGCTGATTGATGAAATAAGAGGCAAAAACAGAAGCTAATGAAGAGAAACACAACACCGTCGCTGTCCGAGCGCAGACTGATGGATTGGTGTCGGCTTGACGGGGCAAATGATGGGCCTACGCTATTAGACAAATCACATATCATCAATTACTAGCATAATGGCGTAGGAGACTTAAAGAACACACTGTTATGTTTTACGGTTGTGCCTCAACTTTTCCTTTCGTGGGGCGAAACGTCTGTTGAGAAGTAACCACACGGTCTCCATGGCAACTCACTAACGCGAGAACGCCCGTATAGTTTCAATTTTTATTTATATATAATTTGGCTTTGACTTAGTTTTTAGTGTCATAACGCGTCGGTTAGGATAACAAATAACTGCGTATAAATTCAGTGAGAGTCGGTGATAATTAAAATAAACGAGCGTGTTAAAATAAACACCACGCTTTAAAAATAGTAGCGAGTCCAGTGAGCAAATGACCAAACCCTGGTTGGCACCAACCGCAGATTAGCAGTATATCCTTCTCTTTTAATAATGCGCTCTGGGGCCATAGAACTACACGCTTCGCCGTTTCATTAAAACGGGTCTCTTTTTAATTAACACTCCGCGCACAACTCCCCATTGTGCGCAATTCTCCGCTCCAGTGACAGCGCACATGAAGGCTGTGTCTCAACACACAAAGTGCTGCCTACCTAGACAGCGGTTTACCTAAATAGGCACTCAGCCCAGCAGTCTCGGTTGGCATCTCACTGCGATTTGAGATACAGCCATGATTGAGTGAGAGTTAATGTATGAATTTAAAGTTGGGTTCATGCATTAAAGGTTGGCGATGTTGTGCAAAGAATAAAGAATCAACCACTGTAAAGTCCAAATACAACTTTTAATTTGGGGTCTTACTCAGCTGTTAATGTTTAACACTCAACGCTATTGACATCAGAATGTAGAGTAAATTGCCTTGGCGTCTGGTAAATTACACAAACATGTGATAAAATACAACAATATGAGCGGACGCGTGCTTGAACTTAGTAAACTGTTCAACAGACCACGAAACTCTCGAACCTTCTGGAAAACAAGTTCACAATCCGTTTAATTACTACGTGTTTACTAGATTCGTACTCACCGTTATTCGTATGTGGTTTGGACAGAAGTCAAAATGTGGTGATTTACTTTTAAAGTTATTGCGCGGTATTAAGCAGTGAGAGAGACTGGCTGTCCTTGTATTTGTTTTTCGCTTTCGTCCACCCAAAAATCTTTGAAGAAAACGCGCTTTTGATAATCCGAGTGTCGCGTGTCCCAACAAACTTCAGCACCGTCCCTGTTGTTAGAAGCGCTCCAACACAACCGTCACATTCATGTTAACGTCGAGCTTTCGCACATGATCCTGCTCGCGGCGGGCTCTTAACACTACTGTTTATTATAACTCTCTTGCATATGATTTAGACCTCCAGTGAGCTGTAAAGCCTTATTTCTGGCGTCAGTTTACGCTGAAATTACTCATGAACGAACAGGGAGAAAAATTTAAAGTCACTCCTCTGGTGACGTGCCATAGGTGCAATCGCCGCAGCCAATCAGCGGCGAGGGGGCGTGGCATTTGACAGAATGATGGATGGCTGTTTGGGCAACTTCAAATAATTTGAAACTAATTTAAATTGCTCATAATCAGCACGGCTGAGTTCTGCTGAAAGGACTTAAAGGCCGTCTTTATCCAGAGCATTTAAACCTGCTGCAATTTAAATTGGTTAATTTTTCACCTATGCGCTTACACAAGTGGACAGTCTTCTAAGCATCATAAACAAATAAGCATCAAAAATAAATAAAAATATTCGAAGCATCATAAATCTATAAATATGATAAGCCGACAATAGATGCAAAAACACAGTCCAAATAACAGATGTGCTCACGCTAGAGGAAAATGGCATCTGTTAAATTGAACACTACCACGTGCTCTCACCTTATATTTGCTGCGTCTCTCGGCACGATCGAAGCTGCGAACATCTGGCCAAGATGGAAAGCCAATTACCTCTGGCGCCGTAAATCTTTATTTAACCAATGCAATACTGTCCAATTTGCCTTGATTTACCATTACAGGCTTAAATGAACTGGCCTCGGCCTCTCTCTTACATGCAGTGCTAACAGTAAGAAATGTTGTGGCTTGTGATGTCAACTAAACACACCAGCGAGACAGTAGCGGAGTCTAAACTGTTAATGGCAATACATAATTTGACAGCTGTAGCCTGACACACTGTCTTATAAATAACTTCGTTGTCGTCTTTGTTCCAACTAGGTACTCTGTTCATTATTTAAGAGCTGCTCAGAGCAGTCCTTAAAAGGAACTGAAGCAAGAATTCCCAGCTATTGTATAAAATTGAGTGTTGCATTTTAAACCAGGCCTATGCAGAACCATTAATTAATAATCGTTGTACAGAATCATACTAATAAATTATTTAAGGTCAAACAATAATAAATTGACCCCCTGTCTGACACTAAAAGAACTTAAGGTAAGGTACATTTATTCAGACGGAAAAGGTGAAAAGGATATATAAAGCCCTAGGAAAAGCCATGCAAGTTCACAAACAACACATTCATTTTCACAAATGCAGCAGAGCCAAAATAAAATTTTCAAGAAAATGTTCACATAGGAGATGTACATATACAGTACTCATATCTTCCTTACTAGTCAATGCATTGGGCCTAGTATTTAATAGAAGCTAGCTATCATTCCTGCGCAGGGCATAAGGGTCTGGTGGCATCTAGTGGAGGATTGTATACTCAATTTTGTTTACGTGGGAAGTAGCAGTAAAAAAAGAGAAAAGTAAAGAAAAGAACTTAATGTTTGAATAGTAATTATTTTCCCATTCTAAGAAAATTCACTATGAAGTTATTCTCTCTACTTTTGATTTTGCTTGTGCATTTCTCCACATATTTCCCAGCAAAATGTGAAACACAGATATCATTATCCTATTGGTTTCATAAGAACCCAGTTTTGTGAATTGGAGGGGTCAACGATGGGTCATAGAAGTATCTAACAGTTCTATTCTGATGTAAGGCAATGTCATTTGTTTAAAAAAAAAAGAAAGGAAAGGGAGCAGTAGTGTAATTCTATTTACATCCAGGCTCTGCATACAAAGACTTCAAAGCATGCAGCTCTGAGACACACACACACTCTGCCTTGGGGATCACCTGAGCAGACTGGTCTTTGATGAGACACTGTGGAGTCCCATGCTACTCTTACAAAGGTAAATGCATCCACCCCTCCTTCCTCCAACCCCCTGGCACCAATTTCCCTGGTGTCCCCATTGTTTCATAGAAACTCAACACTTTGCATGAGATAGAGAAAGGAAACAGACCAACAGAAGCCCAAGAAAGATGAACAGAGCACAGCAGTGCGGGTGAGAAAATATGTAAAACAGGGAGGGGAAAAGATAAAGAGGATGACAGGACAAAAAGAAAAAAAAATGTGAATATTTGGAAAATTAGAGCACAATGGGGCACAGATTGTCATTGTGGGAATTGTTTTGATGCTTCTTACTAAGAATATTTAATTGGTTAACTAGATTTAAAAAAGAGAAAAAACATAAATATGTTGTAATTCAAAAGATTTTAGTTCAGAAGTGTTTTCAACATATAAAACAGGATTAGATATAAAAACGGGTTAGATTATAAAATTAGACATGAAGGTTAAATTATGTAATGGTCAGTAGCTTGATATTTTTTCTAATTTAATCAAATAAATATGATTGAAATAATCTATATCTGTCATTTTTATCTTAAGTCCATTTGGAAAAAAGCACTTTTGATATTAAATGCCCATTCATGAGTACAATCAGATCAAATATTTACAACACATTAATGAAGAATACTTTTCTGTACACAGCAGCGTGATATTGTTCCGTTCAAACTCGATTCTAATTCGCACAATAAAATGGAGATGGTCTTGTCCATGTTTTATGCAATGCAAGGACATTCCATTGCAAGAAAAGAATTTTGTTGTCAAATTCTTAGGTGTCATTTAACTAATAGAAGGCGCTAACATTTAACACTGAAGACTGGATTTAACTATACAAAAAGACTGTGCACTCTATCACATTTAATAGATTATATCATAAGTTGTGGTTGTCTCACACAACACGTGAATAAAACATATGCTGACTAATCAAAGAAGGACAAATGCTCACAGTGTGTGTGGCTCAATTGTTCTGTAAGTACTGTGAGATTGTACAGTCATCAGATATTTCATCTTGATCAACACATTTAGACATTTCCTGTTCACGTGTCATGGCAGTGCCGAAAGTCTCAGCTGTCTGTGAGAGAGAGTAAGAGAGTGATAATAAAGCAATAGAGAGAAACTGATTGAGATACATTTAATGTTTAAATATGAACATTTAATATAAACTGGCCAGTGCATAATGTTCTGCATTTTAATGAACAAATTAGTGAACATTTTGTAACTCAGAAAACCTTCCTATGATGATTGAATACCCTAAAGCAGCATAATTATTATTGCATTATCATTGTTCAGTGTGTGCTCTATTCTATTCTATTCTATTCTATTCTATTCTATTCGTTTTGATTCGATTCACTGTTGTTTTTTCGATGTTTACCATACACAAAGCCAAGACGTAAATTGTAACACTTTTTATTTTACAATATAAAACTACTAAAATATGCATGTCTACTCCATATTTGCCATTCACCTCAAAAAATTGAAGTTTGAATAAGACACTTCAGAACTGAAGTCTGTTAAATATTATTCAATTAAAAACAAACATGTCAGATATGTACACTGGGACTGGAACATATTTACACTATATACAGTATAAAATGGTGTGTGTTGAATTATAGTTTTAAAAAATGGTTTTAAACATTTGTTTTTATGTGTGTGTGTGTGTGTGTGTGTGTGTGTGTGTGTGTGTGTGTGTGTGAGAGAGAGAGAGAGAGAGAGAGAGAGAGAGAGAGAGAGAGAGGGAGAGGTGAGGTGAGGGTTAGGTCCCAGTGAGGTTAACAGCTTATAAATCATATTAAGTGATGTTTTTTGAAAATGTAAAATCCAGAAATTTTTCTGTGATGGGTAATTTTAGGGTTCGATAGAGAGAGAGTACAGTTTGTCCAGTATAAAAATCATTATGTCTATGGAAAGTCCCCATTAAACATAAAAACACAGCACGTGTATGTGTGAAATTAGCTTTACAGTAATAATTTACCTCTTACAAATAATGACCATATATCCCCTGTATCACTTCAACATATCTAATAAAAAAGCAATCTTATTTATAAGTTATATACATATCATTGATATAATGTTGTATTGTTTTATGCTGAGCTAAATGTTTCCACACAAAAAAACAGTATACAGTAGATCCATAGAAATGAGAGAAAATACATTTGAAATTGTTCTTGAGTTAATGTCAGTGAGTGTATGTGTGAATATCATTTGGTAGATTGAGGAACTTTGCATGTGATGCCAGGCCTTGTCTGCCGTTTCTTTGACTGCAGCTGCAGCGCTGTATCCACATGACACTGCGGGTAAAGTCATCCCGTTCTGGCTCAGGACAGTGAAAGTGTAGACGGACCGTACGTGTCACAGACGGAAAACAGAAGCGACCATCTGAACAGAATCCACACGAGCGCGGCCGGTAACGGCGAGCAGTGAAGCATCCTGCAAATACGATCTGCATAGGTTTCTGTGGCCGTGTGGTCCTCTTACACTTCTTCCCTTTCTGAGTAAAGAGAGAGAAGACATTTCGATATGGCTGCAATGCACATCTACTCCAATAACAAAGCCATTGATGTCTTATTATTATTATTATTATAATGAGTATTATTAGTAGTAGTAAAATTAAAATAATCTAAAACTATAAGCAGATGATTATGTGCAAATGTATACAAACAATAGTTTAACTTTTACATTCTTTTTGTTCCAGATCTGTCTAGGCTGCTTTTTTGATCATTTTAGATGGTTTATATATTATATTATTTGTCATTTCGGAAAAACCGACTACAGCCGCCACTAACCTTCAGTGAAGGTGCAAGGTTGATGCCACAATCTCGTATCTGACAGAGCCTATTTTCACTGACAAGCCGACATTCAGGATTACTATTGGTTACACGGCTGGACACACCCATTCCACAGGTGGTTGAGCATGGGGACCAATCAGTGACCTGCAGTAAGCAGGTGGATGGAAGGGTGGCATGGGACTTAGAGGAAATCCACTCTAAAGAAAGAACAAAAGAAGTAAAATAATAGACTCAGCCTGTAATTCCTAAACTGTGAGCAACATATAAAACCATAAAAAAAAAACATTGGTTATAACCATTAATCATTTTTTTCTGTGAATGAACAGACACTGCGTTTTGGCATAACTTTGAATGGAAAAATATAGTTTATGCCATTTGTCTTTGCATCAATTTATCAGTGTTATTCATCTACCTTGATAAGGGGCTCCTGCACTGCTGTCCCAAGAAGTAGATGGAGCTACAAGTAGCTCGTTGCCTGTGAGGTATGTGTGCTTCTGTGGATGTGTGTCAGGCAAAGGATCCACTTCAGCAATGTGGTTGTCATCATCACACACCCACTCCTGGCAGCAGCGGCCAGGCAGTTTGGTGAGGCGGCGGCGGGAACAGGGCCAGTCGGGTATAGAAATGCGGTGTGGGCACAGTGGGATGCAGCCGACTACTCCATCAACACACGTGCACTGATGCTCGCAAGTTGGCTGAAAGTCCTCACTGTGCTGATAGACCCGTCCATCCAGCTCACATGGGCGACCTTGAGCCTCAGCTAGACGTCCCAATTAACCATAATATTGCTTGATTAGCATAACAATGATTAATGCCATTTTCATCATTCATAAATATAAAAATAGTGCTGTTTTCTGTTTATTATTATTATTATTATACAATAATGGGTTAATAAGCTTGTTAAAAAATAATCTCAAACCAGCCTAAATGGTACATTGGTCCTCCGAGCCTGGTCTAGTTTTAGAGGGGTTTATGGGTACTTTTCAGCTTGGCAAGGCTAGGGGACTAGTTTAAACCAGCTAAAACCAGTAAATCAGTTAAGGCTCTTTTAAGATATTTTTCAGTACAATGAACTGTTTCAGTTTCATTTTAATTCAAGTTTAGATTTGCTTTTAGCTTTAAATCATTTTTATTTAAGTTTTATTTTAGTAACCTTGAACATATTTAATTTAGTTTGTATTTACGTGTCCACTAACTTTCATTTTATTTAAGCTTTTTTTCTTCTTCAAATAGATTTTGTTTTAGTTACCGATAACTAAGATTTCCTAATTCCTCTTACCTCTACACAAGCCTCTGTCAGGGTCTCCTTTAGCCCCTAGGTGGCAGCGCAGTCCTTTGATATGGTCGCAGGGCTCAGCAGGGCTGCAATCTTGGTTAAACTGCCTGGCACAGACCCGACAGCACCCACATGAGTCAAGAACCGAACTGATACCAGCAGGACAGGAGGGGGGCGATGAAGGACAAGAGCATTTCAGTGGACAACCACCCTGCACCTTAGAAAGCACAGAAGGAAACACGAAAGGACTGATGTTAGAATGTACTAGCTTATAGGAGATGTTTTTCTCCTCTTCCATTCCATAAATCACGAGATAATAAGTTGCTTTCACTTAAGAATTTAAGAAAGAGTTTAAAATGCCATGGTTATGCAATGAAGCAGATGATTTATTGAAATACCCTCTTTAGCTACTACAAAGTTATTACAAATCCACCCAGCCTCTATATTAGACCACATATAAGAATAGTACTGGCTCTGTGAGGCAAAAACTGACACAAATCAGGCAAAAAAGTGGATTCGGTGCCCTCTTATTCCATAAAGTAAAAAGCTAAAGAAACTTTTTTCCACCACCGAAAACTGACCATTTTTATACCAGTTCATATTACAAACCGAAGAGTAAATTAATAAAGGATTAATGGTCTTTATTATTATTATTATTATTGATCAGATCTAAAATCAGTTTATGGAAGAACAGTAGCACTTTTTTATGTGCTCTTAATGGTAAAAATCATTTGAATAATCAGTTATATTATTAAAGGCAATTTGGATGGCAGATGATGAGCATTTAATGGTACACTGTCAGGTTCAAACTATCAAATAAAGTATAAAAACTGACCTCCACAGCAGCCCATGACAGCAGCACCAGTGTGAAAAAAGGTCCTTGCCTTAGTATGCTCCTTAGAGATGACATGGTTTTATCTAAATTGTTTGCGTTTCTCTGAATGTTCCAGTTCACAAATAATTTGGTTGGTTGGCAATCTGCACTCACCCCTTAAAGTCTGTTTAAGACTTGCTTAAATGTATGAAACTGGAAAGCTCTGCTCCACTCCAGTCCCTTAGTACTGCTACTTTTATAGACAGCTGTGCACAACCCACTCTGACATCACACACACACACACACACACACACAGATTTGACAGGCCAATTTAGACACAGAAACATACACACACACACACACACACAAATATACATGTGAAATGTTTTGGTGCATATTTCCTTTATCCATTTTATTGTAAATTATGGTTTGAAGAAAATATTCAGATAAATACTACCATGGCTATCTTCTTTTACCATATCTTACTTTAGCAAATAAAAACGGCACTCTTAAAAGAAAAGATTCTACATAGAACCTTTTAGAGGTTCCCATGGGATGAATGTAGTTTTAGTTCGTTCATATTGTTTTGACTCATTTTAAATGTTATGAATTAGATAGTTTGTAAACATACTTTATCACTACACTGAAAAATATAATTATTATTTTTTGAATGAGTCTAGGATTCTATATAGAACCTGTTGAACTTTTTCTCTAAAAGGGTGGAGAAACTGCTAAAAGATATTAAAGGTGTTTGTGTCTGATTTCAGGAACTAGTTTGTTATGAAATACAGGAAAGGTAGTCTAGCACATTGTGGTCAGAGGAGAGTCCAGTGACACACACATACACACACACTGCAATCCCTCTCACCTCCCCTGCAAACAGCACAGACAGTATTTCAGACGGCACTCGCTCTCACCGCAGTGGTGGCGAGACATCACACACACATGGTACATAGCTGCAGCTCACTCAGTGACGTATTGCATCCACTCACAAAATCTGAACAAGAGAGAAGGAAAGAAAGAGAGGAAAGTCATCTGTATGAAAGAGTAGGCGGTGTGGAAATATCACTGTGTGGAGCTTTTCATTCATTTATTTAAAGAGAAGAGAGCAGCTGGAATGACATTCCCCTGATGATGCACTGATGTGACATCTATAGGGTCAGAGGTGAAGTCTGATGGAGATTAGTCACCGCATATGCAGCAAATTGATGTAATGACTGATAATAGAGTCATAGCAAGTCCAATGAGACACTCATTGAACAGGTGAATCTTAGTTAGGACACATCTTGTAAGGACATATTTGTGGCAGCATGATGCAAATGCTCGAACTTTATTCACAATTAACTATGTGACCAACAAAGGGTTAGAAAACCAAAATTAATATTGAAAATTAATATTGGTCACACTCAAGCTTGTGATTACTGTGGGTTCCATGATAGATAGCATGTATAATTGTAACATTTCTTCTCTTAAAGGGCTAGTTCACTCAAAAATACTAATTCTGCTATCATTTACTCACTCTTGTGTCCTGTAACCTGTATGAATTTGTTTTGAAACACAATAGAAGATATTCTCAAATATGTCTTAAAGTTGATGTCGATAAAAATCAATGGGGTTCAATGTTGTTTTGGACAGTTGAAACACTCTTCAAAATATCTTCTTTTGTTTTCTTAAGAGGAAAGAATGTTACATAAGGTAAGTTAATTATGATTTAGATTTTCAGGTGAATTTTCCCTTTGACTTAGATTTAGCTGTTCCTAGGTGGAAATGACATTTTAAATGATTTCTTTGTCTTTTTCTCTGGTCCATTGCAAGTAATAATGAAGCGCTTTACTCAAAATAACATGAGGTTGAGTAAGTTCACAAACAAACATAAAAATATCTTTACAAAGAGTGCAAATACGCTATTAAAAATAATGCTTTTGATTGGCATTGATGGCTCCATGAAGAACGTTTAACATCAAACCTTTCCATTGCAGGTTCTTAATGAGAAAAAGTTCTTTAGATCATTAAAATGTTCTTCACAGTTCACACTTAGGCTACATTCACAATTGTTGGGATTGTCATCGCATTTACTTAAAAGGTGTTAGTATCTAAATATTATTTTACATATGCACATGACATGATTGAATACGCTTTTGCTTGTTTTTGCATTTTTTTCACCTGTGTTTTGATCAGAAGATTCAGTATTAGAAGATGAGTAACAGCGCCCCCTACCATATAACAATGAAAACTCATAAGCCAGATAAACCATGTCTATCTATATATACACCTTCAAAATGTCTGTATATGTCCCAAAGATGGTGACCTCTATCTAACTGAATTCAGTTAGATGAAGGTCACCATCTTTGGGCAAAATACAGACATTTTGAAGGTGTATATATAGATATATATACTTCTCATCATTATATATGTATGTATATATACATATATAATAACGAGAAGTACTGCTTTTTCCTGCCCCCAAAATGCCTACGCATATCCCGAAGATGGTGACCTCCATACAACTGATCAATCTTATCACTTTGACACGACATAAGTCCAAGTGAGCCCTCAAATCTTCATTCATGTAAACACACACTAGCCAGACGATTGTAATACTATTGTTGCACTCGCGTCTCACATCTCACTTCAATTGTGTATGAAAAGTCGTTTTTAGCTTATATTGTACCCAGCCTTACTGGTCGTAATTGTATTTTTACTAGAAAGAATTCAATTAGAGAGCTCTACAATTCAATTCTTACTAGTAAAATTTACAATTGGAGAGCTCTGAAATAATACAAATTAAGTTAACTTAGTTAACTTGATTGTCAGCATAATACTTCAGATAAACAAATGAGACCTCAATTACATGATAACCTAACTGGGAACTACAAACAAAAAGAAAAGAAAAACTTACATTTCTGTATGTTGACCTTTTCCCAAGCAGTGTCTGGAACATCTGCATTGCTTTGGCATGGAAGCAGTCAAGTGAAAGATTAGCAAGAGAAGCATGTCAAAACTGCACAGTGGGAAATCAGTGTGTATATATTTGTCTGTCTGCTTAGGGACAGAATTATAAAAGTCTTGTCTAAAAATAGAAGTAAAAAGCAATAGAGACTGGACTAACTAATAAACTAATACCATAGTAACACTTTGAGTTGTCACACATACTCTGCAAAGCAATGGAAACGTCATCTGCTGAAACCAAAACAATCTCAAAGCAGCATGAATCACAAATCGTTGAAAAAAACATCCATCTAAAGACAAGCTTTTATTCTCCAAGACCACTGAACTAATCCCTTAAATGTTTTTTAATGTGGAAAAATAACTGAGATCTGGAGAAATGTCTAGGCCATATTTCACCCAAAACCAAAACATAACATACTGATATTTTGCATGAAGAAAATCTTCTCTGAGGAGCCTTATAACTTTTTGCATTGTAACATTAGCAAATGACATTTTCTCCCCAATTCTCATTACCATAATGCATCTGGCATTGTATTTATCATTATTTTTTATTGATGATTCTTATCATACAATAAAAAAAAACTATTAATAAGTGTTTTAATGTTTTAAAAATTAAAATCAATTAATCAATTCAGAACAATCTATTTTATGTTACCCCCCCCCCCCCCCCCCCTTTAAATAAACATAACAAATGTGACCTTGACACCTAATGAGATTGTTATTGTACACCCTTTAACCTAAATTGAACATAACATTTATATTTAGTAAGTGACTAAGAGTTTCAGCTGGTAAGTATATGAGAGAGAAACTGCTGGGAACTGGATTATATTTATGCCCGTAATGCTGTTTAATGCAGCATCTTCCATAAAATCTACAGTCCTGGAAATAATTCCCTATACACACAACTGAGATGGGAAAAACTAAACCACAAATGCTAATATTAACTCCCCAAATATGTATCTTTCTCCTCTGTACATCCGTTTTTCAACACAAACTTGCCTTATATCAATAACACCTCTTTTATGATATTGTTCAGAGGGCAGCTGAAATATGCCGCTTTCAGGCCAACATAATCAAACAGATGTTTCACCCCTTGATGAGTCAAAAGTCCTGAAAGGGTTCAAAATACTGGCATGAAATACCAGGCATGGTGAGAAACACTGCTAACAGATACCAAGGATACTTCAGGGTTATTCATGGGACGGTTTGCAGGATTTGACAATTTGCTTAAGAATGCACAGCGCTCATAAATCACACAAGGGGGAAATCGTAGAGAGGGGATATAAATAATTTTTGCAGTTGAGATTTTGCAAGGGTTACAGTAGCTATGTTAGGTCTGGAACGAGTAGACTCAACAGGAACTCAAACAACCCTTTGTGTTTGCGTACGTGTATGTGTTTGTGTGCACATTCTTGTCTGAATATTTGGAGATTCCTTCAATTTCCACTTGCAGTACTCAGAGAGTGAAGGTCAGTTTATCAAGTGTTTGTATGTCTGAGCATATGCACATACACGAGATCCAGTGTGTTTGTGTGGTAACCTGCTTGTGATGGATAGAGAAGTTCATGTTCCTTCTGACCCTACACTGGCTGGTCTGTATTCAGTGCCGGGCACTCTCTGACAGGCTCATGCATCATCACAGAGCCGCCTCTGCCCAATGTGTACAGAGCATCCCCACTTTTTCCACTGCCAGTTCTGTGCAAAAAGACATCTCTCAAATGACGTCTGTTCAGAATGCTTCATTTCATTTCAAAACTGCCACATTGATCACAATATTTTTGAGCCAAGGTACATTTCTGGAGTCAAGGTGCTTTGAGTAGTCTATGAAAGCATAAAGGACAAGTTAAATAAGATTCTGATGAATAGATAAGTTGGAGAATATGCAAGTCATTCATTATCACAAAATATTAGTGCTTTCGCTACTGAAGACTTCAGAGGTCTTTTTCACTGAGATACAGGAGGGCTGAAGTTGCATTTGTATGTAACAAAAGAACGCAAGACTGAGATATGATATGAGAGACTCCTTTGTCACTGCTAGTCCAAGTCTCCTTTGTCACCACTGATCTTGCCCAGCTTCCTTGTTTTCACCTTGGGCCTCAGAACCCCGGACTCCACCTCTGCCTTCTGACCCTTTGGATCCCCCTTGACTCTCTGCTCCCTCAGCTCCACCATGGTCTACCATCTCGCTTCACCTCCGGCTCCGTCTTGGTCAAACGTCACACTGATTGCTCTATGGACGTCCGGCTACTCTCCGTCCCTCCACCTCAACTATTTTTCCCATTCCCAGTCTGCTCTGCCCACATCTCCAAGGACTTCCGGGATGGGGTAGTTATGTAAGAGTTATGTTCTTGTGCTTCTGTTTCTTCTACTCCTTTCAGTTTAGTCCCTGATTACTCTCTTTATTTGCATGGTTATTGATTAGTTTCACCTGTGCCTTGTCTAGTTTCCTTTTTTTCCCCTGTCTACAGAAAGCCCTGTGTTTGAGTTACTCCTTGCCAGATCTCGTTTATTCATGTGTGGTATGTGATTGCCGAAGTTGCTGTTATTTACTCTCCAGCAATCTCTGGTGTGTTTTGCTTATTTAAATGAATACTGTTTTTATTTTTGTACTCCTGAGTCTTCTTTGTACACTTTGGCTACCAACACCGCCTTACAGTGGATTGTTTGTCCATCTCTTTGTAGAAGAAGATTAAAAATCTTGCTGTAATTGTAATTTTGTAATTTTGTAGCAAATACCGTAAATAGAAGGTATTACACCATCATCTTGCTTTAGCCAAAGTGACCAATCAAGACCGCTTGAATGCACCTGACACCACAAACCATATGTAGTGATGCCATGGATGATGTTGAAAATTAAAAATAAATAAATAAATCAAGGTGTGACTGACCAATGATAATCATGTATTCCAGAAAGATTTGTAATACCAGGAAAATTGTGCATATTATGTTTGAAAGCTTTCATGTGGAGACATTTCTATCACAAGAATTTTCTTGAATAACTTCTAATGTGTGTCAGCTGGATTGAATATGTTTTAGCTTACAGCGTGGAGCTTTTTGTGGCCCCTTAACCTCCTAAATAGGTCAGAAGTTCAAACAGGTGAAGGTGGTGTTCTCCACAGGTGTGTTTCAATGAGGTTCATTCAGACATTCACTTCTCATCACTCACGTGAGCCTGTTATTCATTCAGCTTGAGTTCCTTCACTCTTTCAAAATCGAGGTGTTGACAGCCATACGAAGAGCAGAACCACCCTCCTCCACTCATACACTGCCTAAACCTTCAACAACACAACTGTCCTCTGTGAAAGACAAGATCTCCAGGTGTGCAGTACATATGAAGTGTAACAGATGCATGGGTGAAGATGAGGTCCCTGCTTAAGGGAGGATTAGATGCGAGGTTTAGCTAACTGTTGACGGCAGCTTGCAGGGAATGTTTTGGTTCTGCTTTTGGAAGCTAAAATAAGTTGTTATGACAGGACGGAACTCAGACTACATAAAAGTTTTTACCTGTACAAAAAACTGGGTAAATCAATGGTAAAATGTATTAATAGAAAAATGCAAATAGTCATTACGGTGATCATTTTGAACTGACATCAAACAATGTCAAAAGCAATAGATTTTGTTTTAAGATTCCATTATATACTTTGATAATGCTTTTAACAGTCAGTCATGATTCATTTTTTATTGAGCCACTGATAAGTGCTGTTCATTTCGTTATTTGTGAAAAAAAGTATGCAAATAAAGTATGCATTTGCCTCTTTTATGCAACAGTTTGTATGAAGGTATGCAAAAAGTCCAATTGTAATCATGAAAAGATTGTTTCCACTCATGAAGACAATGTTTCCCATATGGAAAACCCAGAGTGTAAAAAACAATGCAGATATTTGTAATATAAAATGCTAATGTTTAGGCTCCTTTTAAAGGCTGCATGAGTTTTCATTTATTTTGATTTATTACAGATTTATTTTACTATTTTATTTCAGTTGTGTTGGTCAAGAGAAATGTTTTGTATTGTGTTCTTTGTCAAATAAAGAACAGATTAAACAAAACTGAAACAGCTGGCTGAGTAAAAAAGCATAATAAAACACAGGTCCAAACAAACTAGCATCCAATTACACAAGCATAAAATGCACAAATTATTTTTAAGGAGTTCACGTGTCCATCTAATCCCTGAAAGTATTTTTGAAAGTAAATAGATTTGTCAGGCTGTCCATAATAGAGACGCTTGTCATTTTACTGACTTGATTAACTTGACTTGTGTATAAGTATGAAAGCCAATCAAAATGGTGCTATTCAACGTCAAATTAATTTAAGATGAAAATATGATGTGATGTGCCATATATTTCAATCATATATGAAGGTTTAAAGTACAGTGCATTGATGCGTGGAAGTATATACTAAAATTGTTGAAACTTTGAAGACAAATTCAATGCAGACCTTGAGCTTTTGGGTGACCTTTTGAGAGATGGCTGTCCATCTTCAAGCAGAAACAGACAAATGTCCAGACGGTGACGGCAGTATTTATGTGTTCTGTTGGTTGTGGCCTTTCCTGAGAACGTCTACTGGAGTGAGCTGTTGGATTGGACCTTCCTGTTTCTATTCAAAAAATCTTGCTTGAAACTTGAGAGGAAACTAATGAGACTGGGCAATTCGGGCTTCCTCTCCTTCCTTAGGAACTGTGACCTGTTGAAGCATGTGACTAGCCGTTATTGTCATAATAAGTGATGTCCTTTTTTTATTTTTTAAATGCATTTTTTTTTTTTTTTTACAAAAATGGGACACGTGTCAACTGTTCTCGTGGAAACACAAGCTCAGAAGTGGTGAGTGTGTTTAGGAATAATGCATTTAAATGATTGGCCTACATATGTTTTCGTACAGCTCAACTATACTTGTCATCAACTTTTATTTTCTTGTTGGAAATTTCCATTTAATTAAAACAACAATTTTGTCTGACCAATCTTATACAGTTCCCTATATTTTTGTCACTTTAATGTCACTGTATTAGTCATCTGAATTGTTGGACAATGGGTTCCATTGTAGTCTAAAATGATTTAATTTAGTAATTTATATTTAACAATTTTATGAAACTCCTAAAGACTCTTAAATGAAGAGATCAACTTGTTAAAAGCAAATGGCAACAGTTATACATCACCCTTATAAAAAATTAACTTTTATCTCTGTATATTCTTAGTATATTCCTCGCACTACACAAAAAACACTCTATGAAAGAGAGAGAGGAGGGGAGAAGAGAGAGAGTTAGTAACACTGGGGTAACACTGCGACTATTTAGAACCTCCAGAATTGGTCAGTATTAGTAGTGACACCTGGTGTTGCTATCATACACTACCACCATGATCCAAAAGTTGCCTCCACAAATTCTAATGCCTAAAAATAAATACCTTTCAGCTGTATCACAGAAATTAAGTAATGTTAGGCTCTAGCTAATGATTCTCCACTAACAAAGACAGATGGCCAGGAAAAAAAGACTTCAGAGTCAGACTTACACTCTCATTCCATACTGTGGCAAATTCAAATGTTTTAGTTATTACTTACTGATAAATAAGACTTTTAATCAAATGAGGTTGAATATAGCATTGTATCAAATATGATTGCACTACTACGGTATATTGAATTAGTTTCCTATTATTAACCCTATGAACTAATGTCATATTCAGACCTAAAGATGTCATTAAAAACTCAAAGTGAGAATGACATCATCTGCAAGAGGTAAGAAAAAGAATGAAACTTTACCAATCTCTATAAAAAAGCAACATGGTGTTAAATGTTAATTGCTTTATGAGCTAATATATGAGGCTAACCTCAAGACATTTGATGGGCATCAAAGAAAGAGGGGGAAAACGGTCATGGAAAGTCTGCTATTTACCACAATTGAGGTTGACAAAATAGTATGGCGAACAATAAAGCGTGACGAAGAGGTTCAAAAAGCCACGCCCACCAGCAGTTCATTTTTATGGGTCTGTGTAGATTGAATTCGTTGTGGAAAATCCTCATGCAATTTGTTGTAAATCCTAAACTACTGTTTGGGGGACCACACATGGAGACTGCTTTATACACACATTTATACAAAATAAATCCTTATAAGAGACCCTTAATTTCATATTCCAATACAAAGCCTCAACATTAGGCCTAATAAAAACAAATAATTAAACTGTGATAAAATAAAAAAAATGTAGCAGTTTTCCACTTTTAAGAAAATAAATACTTAGCTTTACTTGGTTTAGGTAAATCAGGAAAATGTGATGCAATGAAAAAAAAAGAAGAAAAACAAACAAACTTTTGAAGCAGTAACATTATTTGCTTCTGGTCCATTGTGTTTCACATTCATTCTCACGCAAGCAATACATTCAAACACTTGAAACACATGCTATAAATGGAGATGATTTGAGAACATTAACAATGTTCCAAACTCTCTTCGCAAGACCATGAAATTGCTACAATATACATTCCGTGTAAATTGAGCAGTTGCTCTGTGGGCCTGTACGTGACCACTGCACATGCTTCAGAAAATCTCGTAAATATGAAAATAAGCACATTATTCATGTAGACTTGTTTTGTGATAAGAGCAAGAGGCAAGCAAGAGCAACTGATGTGGAGTTTACAGGCCTACTTCACACGATGTGAGATGCAGATAAACAGCTGTTTATTAAATTGCCATCTAAATGGTGTTGAAGAGTAGCCCAAAAACAACAGATGAGTAGCCAAAACAAAACACTAAAAAAGCAAAATTGCGTGTGTGTTTAGTTTTACATTGCTCAGGAATGTCCATGGTTTATTATTATTATTTTAAATACATTTTTAATGTGTGACTATAATAAGGTCTGTGTGTAGGCCGTTGTGTTTTTTTCCTTGGACCGAATATTGCTAAATAAAGATGACACCCTGACAGGACTACAACCAGCACATGACCGGTTAACAATTCACATAAAAGAAAAATGATAAAGCAAGTTTGAAATTCATGTCTAAATTGTGTTATACAAAAAACTTAGTCACAATATGCAACCGCACATATAAATCTGGTGGGTTTTTGTATTAATATTCTTTATTGCAGAACTTTACATAAATACAATCCAAAATCAGGGAACATAATCTAGATTGTATCTCTCATATTGAACAACCAATAAAACGACAAAAATTGAACAACTACAAAATAGAGAACAAATAAAATTATAGATGTGTGTTTTGTTTTTTACACAAAATTTTTTTTTTGCATACATGAAATTTTCAATAAATAGAAAAAGAAAAGCACAATAAATAGGGTTCAATCAGACTTTAAAACACTTCGCCATAGGCGTAGTGCATAAATCTGGTGTTCGCCTACAAATTGACGTCATGGCTGAACGTCAGTGTTGGTTGGCGGCGCAGGCCGGGCGGTGAGGGGTAAAAGGTTACCGCATGGGTTTGGATGATCAAGCGGGCTGGAAAACAGTGAAGCGCGCTAGCTTTTGTCCAGACTCACCTGTTCCACAGATAATTGATTTACAGATTAATCATCTAATTTAGATTGCACATCTAACGCATATGTAAGCTAACGAAGTTTGTTATTCGGCGCACTTAAATCGAGTGTATCTGGTGACAGTTCACCCTCACATGAGTTAGACGGCTAAGCTAACAAAGTTTTCGCGGTTGTATTGTCGTGTTGTATCTCATTTGAGTGTATAGTAAGTGTAATGGCCGAGAGACCAGAGGACCTCAATCTTCCCAATGCTGTCATCACGCGGATTATAAAGGAGGCAGTAAGTCATCTAGCAAACTTATTTCATAGTTTTCTTTATATATATAGCCGTTCAAGCGATAACCATCCCCTCTTTCCGTACGTAACACCATTGTATTCAATCATATCGCTATGTCGAATTGGTGTTCGTCATCTTATCTTCCGTGTTGTTCAGTTGCCAGACGGAGTGAACGTGTCCAAGGAGGCGAGAAGAGCGATATCTCAAGCGGCCAGTGTCTTCGTTCTCTACGCAACATCTTGGTAAAGTCTGAGGTTTGGTTTTGAGAAATTCCATTCTGACAGCCTACTCGTTTGTAATCTCCACTGCTTTGTTGACATCAGTGCAAACAGTTTTGCTATGAAAGCAAAAAGGAAGACTCTCAATGCTGGAGATGTGATGTCAGCAATGGAGGAGATGGAGTTTGAGCGTTTCTTGCAACCCTTGAGGGAAGCACTGGAAGGTAATTTCTGTATGGACCAGAGTTTTAGGTATACTGTATGTATATGCATATATAAAACTTGTTTTTGGCTTTTTTGACAGCATACAAGAAAGGTCAGAAGGGCAAGAAAGAGGCATCTGAGCAAAAGCGAAAGGACAAGAAGAAAAATGGTGCAGATGAGAATGACAGGAGTAGAGATGAAGAGGAAGATGAGCACATGGATGAGGAGAATGAAGGAGAGGAAGAGGATGTGGAGAATTGAGTAGCAAAATTGTTTTATTTGGTCTGTTTGTCCTGGTTTATTAACTATGGCAAGTGATTGTAGTTTCCCCTGTAATAATGGGGCAGATCATATGTGATCTGGACAAACCGGTGGGAGTTTCTCTTTGAGAGGTGGACCAGCTTTAAGCTTTTAATGTCAACTGGTGTGACATTTCTGCGAAGCTCTTTAGAATTCAGTAGTTTGTCTTTCAAGAGAAATTGTAAATTCAGTTTAGTTGGTTATACACAACTGCAGTGTCCATAGGGTTAAGCAAATAAACATGGGTTACTGGAATTAAAAATTGGGGTAAAGTTTAGATGTTAATGAGTTTGTATATGAATCCAAAATGAAGCAGCTTGAAGTTTGCTCTTAAACTGTTTATACAGTCAACTAATGCAACAGTTTCCCCCTTATTTTGAAACCAGCTTTTGTTCTTGACCAGTAACAGTTCAGCATTTTGTACTTTGAATTTCTCATGTGAGAAGTGTAGCTTTTTTTCTTGAAATAAATTCTCATTTAGTAACTTTTGGTCTTCATTTGATTCTGCCTGCTGTTCATACACTCTTGCAGGTAAGGTTGCGAACTAGTTGACATGCATACATGTGAATTTAACTTAACCTAAGATTAAAAAGACTCAGTTACAGAAGAACATTTAGTTGTTTTAATCTTAAAGTAGTTATCCTGCTGCTGTACTGGAAGTTTGCCAAGACCCAGGATGAAACCCACTGCTCTGCAAAGTTACATGCAGAAATGAGCTCAAGAAATAGCCAAACGGCAAAGAGGAGACAATCACAACACTTTGACTTTTATCAGTTTTATTTGTCTTCAATCCTATTTTTACTCCTGCAAGAAAAAAAAAACAGTTTAAACAAGTAACAAAACATTTAAGTGCTTAATCCAAAGCATAAGTGGCATTCAAAGACTTACAGTTGGACACTCAATTTTGCCACTGTTGATGTCATCAATGACATCATGAGGGGGGCGACCATCAATGGTGCAGCCCACAGACTGAGCTGTGCCAAGAATCTCCTTGATGGTACCTGAGAAGCAGAGGACAAGATTACTTTGTACCACCATCTAAATCAACGGGATTCTTTCATGCCTGGTTATAACTTGTTCCAGGCCTTTCGGCACAGGGTTAGCCACAGAGTCGAGCAGCCCTGCTTCCTAGAGCTGGGTTATTATCAGCCTCCTCTGGACAGTACACAAGTCACTTTTACAGACAAGTACAGTGGCAGGAGGCTGGGCATGAGAAATACGTCAAGCATTAGGTTACAATCAGCACAAATACACACCAGAAAGCTCCCGGGCGATAGATCGTGGCCTCATGACACGGGCAACACCGACGATCTCATCGAAAGTGACACTTCCAGAGTGCTTAACTATAAGAGGAAAGACGATACAAACATTAGGACATATGGTATATATGCTAGTCACAAACAAACCCCAATCTACACAATCATTCAAAAGTTTGGGATCGGTATGAATTGAATGTTTTCCAGACAAGTCTCTTAAGTTTCCAAAGCTGCATTTGATTAAGAAAAAAAACACTTCAATTTAAAACAACGTGAAAATTTTAAAACCCAATTCTATTAATGATAAAGCTGAATTTTCAGCAGCAATACTTGAGTCTTCAGAAATCATTCTAATATAATGATTTGGTGCTCAAACAAAGGATTAAATAAACAATAGTTGTGCTGCATGTGGAAACGCCAAACCCTCAAATTTGACTAGCCAAGTGAGGTCAAACTGTAGCATTTGCTAATTAGTATAAACAAATACATATTTTTCAGGATTTTTTTTAACCGATTAAATGCTGTCCTTAGAGATGCAAAGATTTTAAACGTGACAACTTGTTCCAGGCCTTTCGGCACAGAGTTGCCCATTAAGTTGGGCAGCCCTGCTTCCTAGAGCTGGGTCATTATTAGCCTCCTCTGGACAGTACACAGTCACTTTCAGACTTGCACAGTGGCGGGAGGCTTGCAATAACCACGAAAGGTCAGAACACAAAGGCGCAATTCCTACAACACAGTGTATTGAAGTGGAGTAAAAGCTACTTACTGTTCTTGACCTTCTTCCTGTCACGGGGAGGTTCCTTCAGGGCCTTAATGATGAGGGCAGAGGCTGATGGCACCACCTCAATCTGGAGCAAAAACAAAACCTGTAAGTGTCTAAAGGCTAGATGACCTCAAGAACCAGAATACAGGCTGAAAGACTAAGAGCTTACCGCTGCTTGCCTGTTCTGGATGGTCAGCTTCACAGTGATTCGTAGGCCCTTCCAATCACCGGTGGCCTTTGCAATGTCATCACCCACCTTTTTAGGGGACTGAGGGAAAGCAAGAATGAAAGATGAGCATACAGCATGGAACAGAGTCAAAGTTCAGTGACACGAGCAGTTTGTTCCAGGCCTTTCGGCACAGAGTTGCCCATTAGTTTGGGGCCGCCCTGCTTCCTAGAGCTGGGTCACTATGAGCCTCCACTGGATTGTACAAAGACACTTTAATAGACCAGTACAGTGGCGGGAGGCTGCTTCATGCCCTAAACAGCAGGACAATAAATATCACCAACCAAATGTATAGCAGTACTTACAAGACCCAAAGGTCCGATTTTGGGGGCCAGCGAGGAAGTGGCACCAACCTCTCCACCTGTGCATCTCATGTACACTGAAGGCGGAAGGAGAGAGAAAAAGCTTTAGTGTGCTTTCAATGCATGGCAACAGACAATAACTGGAATTAACACTTTCAACCCAAAATATTTACTGTTCATGACACTCAATGTGCAAAGATAACTTAAACGAGACACCCTACATTTAGAACACAGCATTATTCATTGCGGCCATTTATTTATCCGTCCAATTTCTGTGGCTATTACTCATAAGATTATAGTAGAGCTACAAGTTTAATACCCACTTTTGCTTTGAAAAAAATAACACATTTGGCTTGACTTGGTTAATCTCTTCGAAAGCATTAGCTGAACAAAGTGTTTCTCACGGGGTTAAACCTGGCACAACGTAACAAAAACCGCTTTTGCAAAAAATAAATAAACGCAAAACAAGAGTTTCACTGTAGCGTATTAACACCAGCATCTGTCAAAAAAGTAATTCAACTAAATAAATATCCCTTCAATTTAGTTGTAACATTGGTCCTAGTTGGGGTCAACATTAAACCCCCGCTACGGCACATATGCAGTGTTGATCTGAGGATGCGGTGGAACATTTCCGAAGCACGATGCTTTCACAGGATTTCCATTAACTCTGAGGAAAAGTAATTTTGCTTCACTGAACCATAGATTATGTAGTTAAACTTACAGATTAAAAATAAACTGGTATTTATATATAAACATCTCCATTTAAACTGGTAGATTTAAATCGTATACATATATCCCCTAGCCGGTAAAAAAAAAAAAACACGTGTCCAATATGAACGTAATATCCCGAGAACTTTTACACCAAATCACGCGAATGGATTTTCATTCTTTAGAACGTCACATCGAATCTCTCCGAAAACCGCGTGCTCGGAGCAGCTACAACTCGCATTCCCAACGACGCCAATGATCGGTTTTAAAACGCACGCCTCAGTTGGCGAACACGTTGACCAGCCAAATATTGATCTTAAACAAAGTTATATGGATAGTTTAAGTCATTGTATCCACGCGCGAGAGGCCTGCGCGCAAGCATGGCCTCTTACAAGCAATCAGAAATCCGTCAAAGGGTTACCGTACTCCAGACATACCAACTTTAATCTCGGTGGGGTCGAATTTAGGAGGCATGGTGTGTCAGATGACGTCGAGCTCAGTTTAACTTGAATTGGTGAGGGTGTCGGATGAACCCGAATTCGGGACGACCGATAACTGTTGCACCTTCACCACCAAAGAGAAAACAGAAAGGACCGACGGAGCGTTGTGCCATCAATATAAAGGCCAGGAAGTATCGCGAGAACTGAGAAACCTGTCACACTGCGGCGACGCATTACGTCATCCACAACATCCGAGAAGTTGTTCCTGGTGAACTGCCAGAGAGGGAGTACACAGGGTAACAAGGGACAAGAAATTGATATTGAAACATTTCAAGGAGCCCGTGTTTTGATAAAATAATTTAGCAATCGCACTGACGGTTATTCGTATATATTCTTCGTTTCGCGTAAGGTATGTTCTTTTCGTTATGTCGTTATATATACCATGTATATATTTAAAATGTTGCTCTTTGATTTCAAAACCTTGTTTCAAGATCCACGATCCGTTAGATTCCATTGAAACCGGAGCATTTTAATATGTCTTATGAATATCGAGTGATTATAATGTGTAATGTCACGTTTTTTACTTCTGTTTCTTGTCCTACTTGAATTTGCTCATGTTGTCGCACTCTGTTTCTTTGGGATTGTCAACACCACAGTCAGTCAAGTCTCACGCTTACATCCCTTGGCTTTTTGTGGATGTTGTGACGTTTTAACTAGACAAATAAAATCACACTGGCCTCAGGATGTTTCTGTTCTCCAAAAAGAAAAAACCCAGTGTGGATTCCAAGAAACGTCTTGAGTACCAGCTTTGCTTGGTGAGTTTTTAGTGTAACTGCATTGCAACGCCCCCACGTTTGTTTATGTTAGAGATTATAAGTATCAGCAGTGCTTCTTTTTATAGCAACATCCTACTGTTCCAGTGCACTGTTTCAGATCCTAACACACATGCCTATGTTTTGTTCAGGCCAAAGAAGCAGGAGCTGATGACATTCTGGACATTTCTGCTTGTGAGCTTACAGAGGTGAATTACAGAAAGCCTAATGAACGGCAATCGTTATTTACAAGCAAATACGTTTTCAACCAATAAACAGAAAGAGGATAAATTGTTATTGCTTGCTTCCATCCGCATCACAACAGTTTTTTTCTTCATATTTTAAATGCATGTCTGCAGGTTCCCTCCAGTGCCTTCTCAATGTGTAAAGTGCTCCAGAAGAAAGTGAGTCAGTTGTTTTCTCTGAACTGTTGTTGTTCAGAGCGAACAGACTTTTCACAGCAGTTTCTACTTTCATTGCAGGTGTTAATTCTTCATGGAAATGACCTGCAGTCACTTGTTCCTAAAGGTTGCTGCACTAGTGCCTTAGCAACTTTAAAGGTGAGAGGAATTGATCTATGGCATCAGCGCTAAGCACATAACCGGTTTTCACTTCTCTCCAGTACCAACATCTCTGTGTCCATTCTTAAGGTGTTGGATCTGCATGAAAATAAGCTCACATCACTTCCTGATGACATCGGGCAGCTTTTGTCCTTGCAGGTATATTTATTATATATGGACAAAGCTGATGTGAATTGTTCTTTATATGGCACTTGAAAACAGAATACTGTTCTGGATGCTGATTGCTCAGTACACATATAAAATGCATAATATAATGACAGATATATATATATATATATATATATATATATATATATATATATATATATATATATATATATATATATATATCGCCGTGTGGGACATTTCTGTGTCATGGACAACACTAATTTTCAAAAGATTGGGGTTAATACTTTTTTTTTTGTAAAGACATTTAAGACACATAAAGCCTTTCAGGAAAAGACAATTCAACGGAAAATTCAACTTTGCCATCACAGGGAGCAATCTTGAAATGTATTAAAATAGAAAACAGATATTTTACTGCATTTTTTAACAGTTAAATGCAGCCTTGGTGAACTTAAGAGACTTCTTTCATAAACATTAAAGTGATTTTACCAACCCCAAACTTTTGAACAGTATTGTATATCTTCTAGAACATGAATTTTCTTAAAATATTTTAATTGGTAATTAGTGTCCTTTATATTTATTGCTTCTCCAAGGTTCTGAATGTAGAGAAGAACCGCATAAAACAGCTGCCAGACTCTATAGGGGATCTACGACTTCTGCAGACTCTCAATGTGAAAGGTTTGTTTTGTGCTTTAAAAAATATTTTAGTGTATGTTTTTTAAAATAAAGTATTCATTTATTTCCATTTTTAAAAACCTAATCTTCATTAAAGCACTGCTTCAGATTCCATATAGTTGTTTACCTGTTTCAAAAAGCTAGTAAAAATTTGAGGCATTTGACGTTTCTGCTTTTTTAGGGACATAATGCATAAAATTAAGTTGTAATAAAAGCCTAAACCACTTAAATGAAATGTTTTGATGATGACAGGGAACTGCCTTACTGTGATTCCTGTGTCCGTTGGTCGCATGAGTAGCCTGCGTACACTGGACATTAGTGAGAACAGCATCAGAGAATTACCCAAAGAACTGGCCAATGTTCGCACTTTGGAAGTGAGTATCTTAAATGTTTAGCCCACTTAATATAAAGCGTATTTGTGCTTTATCATATCAAGCTCAATGTGACAACTGCAAAGACATTCTTATGCCTGTTTGTGTATATGTGGTGTGGCAGAGCCTGATCCTGGACGCACAGGTTATGAACTATCCACCTGAGTCCGTGTGCATTGGCGGCACAGAGGATGTGCAGCGCTACCTCTGCTCAGGTACAGATCTTTTATTATAGACTGGCTAGGTGCTGACAAAAAATACAGATTGTATACAGTACAGAATATGCACAAGATCTAATTTAATACTAACTCGCAGAAGGAACAAGGTCTTTCTGTGCATCTGGTTTGTTCATAATTCATTTGATGTGGTTTAGAGATGGGTCTGGATTATTGCCCTCCATCCCAGTATCTTCTGCCTGTGCTGGAGCATGATGGGAAACAGGAGGTGGATTGTGTTGACGGTGAGGAGATAGCTTGGCAGGTCAGTCTTCACTACGGTATTTATCGGTCATTTCATACAGTGCCTTAAAAGTGTCGGTATGGCATTTTCTCTGTTAATGATATAATGACATGCTGTTCTCTTACTTTCACTCTGAAACTGTAGAGCAAATTCATGGACTATGAGAAAAGAAAGGTCTGTTTGATTTTACTTTCTTTTTGTTATTGTTGGCTCGATTGTCCAGTGATGTAGTATTCACATTTCTGTCTGTTTTTCCACTAGGAGCAGAAACAGCTGGAAAAGTTGATCTTTGAGAAAGATCTTGAAGAGAAGCAGAGAGAACACACTCAGCTCCTCCTCCTCAACAACTCCCGCAAAGAGGACATCCTGCTGTCTGTCAAATTGGTAACCATTTTGATCTTAGTCAAAACTATCTGGTATTATTGAACACATTTAAGTTTAATGTATGTTTGCGTGTGCTACTCATCAAGCCTGCATTTATATGAGTAAAAATACTGTAAAACAGTAATACTGCTAAATATTATTTCAATTCAAAATACTTATTTTCATAGAAAGTCTTCAGTGTCACTTGAGCCTTTAGAAATCATTTTAATATGCTTATTTGGGGCTTAAATAAAAATGATTGTTATCAATGTTGAAAACATTTGTGCTGCTTACCGTAATATTTTTGTGCAAACCATGAGACAATTTTCTGAATAAAATGAATAAGATTTATTTGAAATATAATTGTTTGGTAGCTTATTAAATGATAAATGTCTTTACTGTCAGATTTGATCAATTTAATGCATCCTTGCTGAATAAAAGTGTTAACTTCATTCAATCACTACACTTATCTAGCTAACAAAACACGTTTTCATTGTGAATTTGTGTCTCTCAGGAGCAGGAACGGTTGGAGTTAGGTGTGTCTCAGCAGCAGAGGGCCCAGGACGCAGTACGGCTAAAAATGCTGGATAAAGTATGTCAAGCAGAGAGCGCTATCATGGGCCGCATCTCTGACCTGCTGCTTGATAGCAAACGGTGAAGGCATTTTAAAAATATCTTGCTTTTCTGTAGCTATTGATGTCACTTTAATCATGCTAAATCCATTAGTATTGTGTAGTTTAACGGTGGTTATTCATTGTGCGTTTGTGCTCATTTGATTACAGCCAGGCAAAGAGTGCTGAATTTCTGCAAGCTCTGGAGGAGGACCGGTGAGTAGATATTACACATGGGTCGAACGCTCTAATGGAACATGAACTCCTGCCATCAAGCAGCTCTTGCTAAGTGAATTTCACTCTAATGGCACCACTTAAGAAATCCACAGTCCAGAGTTGCTTCAAGTACTGATCTGTTTGTACAGTGCCACTGGTGTGGTCCTGCTGCAGCACACAGGGCGCTTTTGACCAAAAGCATATTAGTTCAGCACTTATGAGTACATTCATTTTTGGAGATTAGGGCTGCTTTTCCCAAAAGCATCGTTAGCCAACTATGCTCGCAGGTTCCATTGTTGTCAGCATAGTTCAAGTCGAGTCAGTGTTTCCCGAAACCATAGTTCTAAAGAATATCTGCAAACGGCATTGGAAAGTTGTGTGGTTGAAATGATCTCAACCTGTGGTTACAAGCATAGTTTCTTATTTGCATGACATGTGGATTGGACGTGTATAAACCCTTATCTTGAGCAAAATATGCAAGCTGACGTTTAGTACAATAAATATCTTTATTCCGAATATGTACAAATATCATCTTTTTCTGACATTTTAGCTATACTTTTTTGACCCACTCTTTCTTACCTTGACCATTTGGAATTCCTAAAGACAAAGAGGTGTTGATAATGGTCAAGGCCTGTAGGCCAAGATGTGTGGACATCGGGGGTCTACGAATTGTCACACCTTTAGTACTCTGGGGGAAGTTACATTTTAATTACATTTACATTTATGCATTGCATTCAAGGAATACATTGAATCAGTTCTTGCTTTCCCTGGGATCAAACCCATGACCTTGGTGTTGTAAACACCAATGCTCTACTGATTGAGCTACAGGAAAGCTGTAATCTAATGGGTTAGTTTAGCTCCAAGGAAAGGATAAAAGACAATTCAACAGTTGCTTTGGCAGCTCTTTTCTCTGCTCTTCCTTTCCTCTGGAGCCCTCTCTTAGGACCTCTCCTCTCTCTCTCTCTCTCTCTCTCTTTTTCAGGTAACATTCTAAATATTTGCTGGGTACAATTAATGGTATTCATACATTTATTGTGTAACAATTCTGAGTAACCATTGCCAGATATCGTCATTAAACCCTTTCAATTACATGCGCTGTGCTAACTAGTTTTGATTTGGTATTAACACTTATATCCTACCTATTCCAATACAATATCATCACACCATAGTAACGCTCTCCCTCGTGTTTTGCTATTGAAACTGTGCTTGTTCTCTACCATCTTGCTTGCTTTTCTTTAGTCATTTGGCAATCCTGCCGCCAAACTCCTTGTAGGCAAACCACCCTTACAAGTTTGTCAAGAGATTTAAAGTGCTTTTTTTTCAAGAGTATGCATGTGTGTATGTGTTCTAGTAAGTAAGAATGAGTCTATGATTGAATCTTGAAATAAAGCTAAATAACTGGAAAATGAGAATTAGTCTGATGAGATGTCTGTAATGTATAATCATTTATTTGGACTCTGGAGGATTAGTTCAAAGAAGTTGACTTCATGTGGTTGAACGGCAAATTTGTGACATTACGGTTTTGGGAATAAGTTGTGACTAGCTAGTTGATTTCGACGATTCAACGATACATTGTACTAAGATAGTTCAGCAATGAGTTACGTTGCTGTACTGGAAACGCACCACAGGTCCGAAAAATCTGCTGCATTACTTTAAGATGTTATCACAAACACTGGCCGTTAGTTCTGTATCAGAATTGTTGTTTATACAGACTAACCGTTTGTGGTTTATACGATTCTTTAAAATGTTTTTGAAAGAAGGGTCTTATGCTCAATGAAGCTATAATTATTTGATCAAAAATACAGTAGAAACAGAAACAAAAAATTTAATGTTGTAAAATATTATTATAATTTGAAATCATTTGCTTTCTATTTAATATTTGAATGTATTTTACATATAATTTATTCCTGTGATGGTGAGGCTGAATTTTCAACATTCATTACTCAGTGTTAGACAATAATTTGCAGAAACCCTTCTAATGCACTTATTTGCCGCCTAAGTTCTGTTAGACATAAAGTTACATAAAATAAAGAACAGCATATTTTTTATGCACTTTTATACTTTAAATACATATTTTTGTATCATGATAATTCATTCCTGTCACTTTTAATCTATATAATGCATTCCTTCCTTAATAAGTAATAATTTCTATTAAAACAAATCTTACTGCTCCCAAAACGTTTGTACAGCAGTGTGCATAGAAGTTACACACACATCTTAAACTTACCCTGTTTTTTTAATAGATACAATTATGAATATTTTGTTGTTGTGTTGTTTTTAGCATACGAATGGAGCACCTTACTGCCATCACACAGGAAGAAGCCAACTCTCTTAGGAAGAAGGAAGTGGCAGGTGAGTTTTAGAAACTACCTTTGTCTTTAAAATTACCATACTGTTTCATATTTTGTCATTTAAAAATCTTAGGTTTTTTCTAGTCCCACTTAGTCCCACTCCCCCTCTCTTCCCCTGTGTTTTTAAACTACTCTGCGGTCTATGTAAGTCTATATATACACATGTTCGCAGGTGCCATGCAGAGGATGCTGTCAGAGAGCTACTCTTTAAGGTTACTGCAGGAGGGCAGGGAAGCCAAGACGCAGATTCTGGTGTCTGAGACCTGCAGAAGGTGCTTCACTTCTTACCAATACAACTCTGTCCAGCACCTTTTGTTTCTGTCACACCTGGTATCAACATCCGTCTTGTTGGTCTGATCATATGTGGTTCACTCTCATTCATCTCAAAAGTGTGAAAACTTGTGAACAGATTTCAAAAGGACATTCTTTGATTTTGAGATCACATCAATCACTTATTATGTCAGTGTGCTGCTTGTTCATAAACAAACCAAAACTCATTTTAAACTGGAATGCTTGATTGTCAGGTGAGTAGACAGTCCTTTTTTTCTTTCTTAATCTCTCTTTTTCTTTATTTAGTTTGGACAATTTGGATAAGAAGTTTGACCAAGTGTTGTCCCTGCAGCAGCTAGACAAAAGCAAAGCCATTAGTCAGATCCTTCAAGAGGTAACTATTCAGTTCAATAACTTACAATTACAAATCATTTGTATTCTGTATTAAAAACTAGTCTGCACTCCATCCACAGACAAAATCCTGTACATTAATGAACTACTGTATATATTACAGGTGGTGCATTGCTGATTTAATATGTTTAAAATGATGTACTAACACTTATTGTCTCTTTGTCTGCAGGAGGAAATGCAGAAGGCCGCCTTTGAAGCTCTCCAGCTTCAGAAGGACAGTGTCCATGCTTATATCCGTAATCAGGTATGATCCAAGAGCCAATAAGACCCTTACAGGGATTTAATGTGTTTGTAAAGAAGACTCTTATCCTCACCAAGCATGAGTATATTTGATTATCAAAACTACAGTAATATTGTAATGTATTGCTATAATTTAAAATAACTGTTTTCTAATTTGAATATTTTCACTTTTGAAAATGTTGTTAATGTAGCCTGTACAGTCCACAGGAAAAGGTGTGTGACACAGATTGACAAATAATGATATTATAAAGTATACTTTAATAAACGCAGAACACTGAAACCATGACAGCTCATAATGATTACTAGAGCAAAGGAAAAAACAATGAGAAGAAAAAACTATTTTAAGGCTGAACTTCTGTGTTTGTGGTTGCTCTGTATATTTCTATGGCATTGCTTTGATAGAGTAATTACGGTAGCTGGTGAAGTGGATTTAGTTATTGTAGAGTTAGTGAAAGTTATCATGAACATTTTAATGTTTGAAGCGGATGTCAAAATTGTTATAGACGGTAAGATCTTGCCTTCATGCAACAGGAAGACGCAGTGCTGAAAAGGGGCAGCGCTACATAAGATCTATACAGTAATACTGTTTAAGATGTTATTGAGTAGTCATTCTAGTCACTAAAAGTTTTTTTGGTTTCAATCAGCCCATGCTTCTCACATCTCACCTCTCATTGGATGCAGAACCCCCAAAATGGCTGTTTTACCATGTTTCCATGGGGCCATTCACACCCCCACTGTATGCTTGTATCCATAGATTAAACTCATAGAGGCAGAGTTATTGCAGTTGACAAAGCTGGAGGTTAAGAGGAGGAATTTGGACACTGAGAACCTGCAGGTATGTAGCAGCAGTAGTGATGCTTTTCTTTCAGTGCTTCATCTTGCTGTGGAGTGTAGAGAGGAGTAAACATCACAGTCGCCTTGTTTGTTTTTGCATGTGTCTCTCTCTCTCTGATTACTTAGCCATTTCATCCTATTTCTGTTTAAATGTCATGTTCACGCCAGCTTTATGATTTATCGCAGCATTCTGGGAGTATGATTCTTTTGAATGGTTTGAGAGTGTGTATTTACTGTATTCACTGTGTGTGTGGAAGGAGGTGCTGGCTGACCAGAGGACCGCTTTGAGTGACCTGCTGCAGCAGTTACTCAAACAGAAGGACCAGAGGGAGGAGGAGCTCAGGCTGGTGTTGGTGAGTGAATCTGGACCAGCTTCCTTAAGGGCCAGTCACACAGCCGATCACGCACGAATCACTCACAACTGTGCGTCGAAAAAAATTTTAACCGTTCAAAACTCAAAATCACGCACAAACCACCTTCGACGCACATCCACTTACAATCACTGATGGTCCACGTTCGTTCCACCGACGAAATACGCATGCGACGCACTCTCCGCGCAGAAACGAAAATCTGTGCGTGATTCATGCGTGTGACTGGCCCTTTAAATCTGCAGTCCGTAACCTTTTTTGTGTTCAAAATTGTATGCATGTATATATGTATAAAATCCATCTATCTATCTATCTATCTATCTATCTATCTATCTATCTATCTATCTATCTATCTATCTATCTATCTCATTGTCTCTCTCTCTCTCTCTCTATCTATCTATCTCTTTATGTCTCTCTCTCTCTATCTATCTGTCTGTCTCTGTCTGTCTGTCTGTCTGTCTGTCTGTCTGTCTATCTATCTATCTATCTATCTATCTATCTATCTATCTATCTCTTTATGTCTCTATCTATTTATATCTCTCTTTATGTCTCTGTCTGTCTGTCTGTCTATCATCTGTGTCTGTCTGTCTGTCTGTCTCTCTATCTCTCTATCTGTCTATCTATCATCTGTGTCTGTCTCTCTATCTATCTATCTATCTATCTATCTATCTATCTATCTATCTATCTATCTATCCATCCACCCACTAATCCCAAGCAAAAAAAAAATATTTCAGATAATGCCATGGTCATTCATGGTGTTTGTATTTGCTTACAATTTAAAAAAAATGTACAAGAAATGATACTAAAGATGTTTTATCTTTGCTCTTTAGATGGAGCTGGAACAGAAGAGTGAATCCAATCAGCAGAACTACTGGATGATTCAATATCAGAGGCTCCTGGATGCTAAACCCCTGTCTTTGCGTATGCAGGTTAGAGCAGCTCTTCTACAGGTCTTGAGAGCATTTGTTTAAATCACAAAATCACGGACACTTCGTTATCTTTTCCTTTCTCCTTAGGAAGCGGCTGTGGATAGGGATCTAGGGAATATGCTGTGTAAACTCTCTGCTCAGCACTACCTGCCAATCATAGCTCACCATCGCATCACTGCTGAGGCCTTGCGACACATGACTGCCAAAGACCTTAAGAAGGTCTGCCATCTTTTGTGTTTCACCACATGTTTTAAAGTGTGTTTGTGTGTGTCTAAGAATTTGTTATCAGAGATTTATGTTCATTAAGATGTTTTATTACAGTTGGGGATCAATGAGGTTGGCGTGCAGAAAGCTCTTCTCCACTGGGCCAGAGAACGCACTCTGTCTGACCGTAAGAGTGCACATTTTCTATTTACTAATTCTCTAAATACTGTTTTTTAATTTAGTGACATTTGTGAATTCTGCTCAGTGTTTTTGTTTTTCAGTTGTGAATTACGGATGTCATAACATTTTTGTCCCTTCAGCATTGCCTAAAACAGCAAAAGAGATACAGGAAGCTGCTCCATCCACGCCAAGTGCCCCACTTCAACAGCACCTCACTCCTCCACTGACCCCCAACACTCCTCTCACCCCAACTGTCCCGGGTTTTGATAGATTCAGCAGTTCCGAGTGTGTGGTATGCATGGAGCGTGAGGTAAAACCTTCACTAATATGTAAAGTAACACACCCCTTCATTAAAAGCTTAGTAATTCATGCAAATATTAACAGTAAAATGCTGACAAAAAGTATTCAAATACATGTTTAGAAATGAAAACATTAAATAATACAAAAAAACTTACTGACCTCAAACTTTTAAACGGTAGTTACGTTAAGTACTGTTTAAAAGTTTTAGGTCAGTAAGATGTTTTTTTTTAGAAGTCTCTCATAATCACAATACAGTAAAAATACAGTAATACTATGAAATATTATTTTATATTTATTTTTTGAATAATAGAAAGTATTAATTTAAAATGTTTGTTTTTGTAACTGTGTAGTCTTTTACTGATGCTTTTGATCAATTTATTGCATCCTTTTTTAATAAAACTATTAATTTATTGAGTATTGAACATGAAAAGTATTGTAAATATTTTAGAAAGTAAAACATGAACCTACTAATAAATTATTCATTTATTATAAGAAATATTAACTTATTAGTATGTTTTGTAATAAATACGGTTTAGCTTTTCAACAGCTTTAAAAAAACTATAATATCCTCTCCTGTTCTGCTCTGTGTAGTCACACGTGATCTTCCTGCCGTGTGGGCACGTATGCTGTTGCCAGATCTGCAGCGAAGCTATGCAGTCCTGCCCTCTGTGCCGTGCTTCTATATCTCAGTGTGTCCGTCTGTACCATGGCTGAAGCTGGCGAGAGTCCACCAAGGAATCAGGATCGTACCTCACACGTTGTTGTTGGTCCTTCCTCCCATTTGCTGCATGAAATCTCAGTCTGTGAACCTTCAAGCACTTTAGTTACTGAATTTTCTCCTCCACTCCTGCTACAACTAGCCAATCAAAACACAGCAAGACATTTGTCCAGAGGCGAAAAGTTTTATTGTTTATCGTAAGCTAGTCACATTCCAGTAAATTAAAAGCAAGAAAGTATTTGGTAAAGGTTGATCTAACTAAAAATTATAGGAATAGATTTACTGTAATATAACGACTTGTTGAGTCTTAGTATTGCTCTTGATGTACCTGTAATAAGCACTTGTGCCTTTTTTGTATTTAATGGCAACCACAAATAACCCACACTAAAATGTAAATATCTGCATGTATCCATAGTAAAGCTAAATCTTCATCCACATGGCACAGTCCCTCAATGCCCGCAATGATATTCTAGCATCATTATCATACAATAGAACCAAATTCAATTACCATTAAGGGCTGTTCACACCAAAGACAATCACTAAAAAGATTGAATGGTTCTAAATCTATGAGAATAGGAAAGTGACAGAAGAAACACTTTCAGAAAATGTTATTTTCCAGCTGAAGTATAAAAAAACATTGACAGCCAACCAGGATCCATCCCAAATGAAAGAGTTCAAACTTTTAAAGTGACAGCTGACGTCAGTTGGTGTGGATGCTACTTTAATTATGATTATCGATATCTTTATACTTCTCATTCTTGGTGTGAACGGATCTGCGGAGCCAGCAGAGAGAACAAATTTAGGTCAGTGGAGAAAGTCAATTTAAGATGATCATTTTGATGATAAACGTTTTTTTTGTTTTTTTTAGATTTAAATAATAGAACCTTCTACTTTAAAATGGTCGACTATCCAGTTTTGGCCACTTCAAGTATTGCATGCACACAATAGTGTTTCCTACATGACTTCTGTGTACTTCTGTCTTCATCCAAGTGCTCTTATATGCAACTCTGCTTTTCTCGTCATATGTACAGAATGAAAAAAGAACTAAATGTGTCTATAGGTGAAATAATGTTTGTTTAAATTCGTATTCATTTATATTTCATGAAATTATCTTAAAGTGTTTATCAATATGATAATTCACATCCTGTGTGCTTTGTGTGTTTTAATTCAGTTATGCTGTACGGACTGGACAAATATGTCTTATTGGCTGTGTAGCTCAAATTGTATCCGGCATTAAAGAAATTATAGAATTTTTAGCAGAATGTGTAATCAGTATGTGACAATGTACCAAAACAACTATTCTAGACCGTAGTAATAGTAGGAGCTACTGTACAAACTACCCTCTGATGGAAGGTTATTATTAACTTAAAGTCCTGCGTTTATTTTATTTCATAAGAAGTGATACATTTTAAGGGTCCTTTTAATACTATACAAAGTGGGACTGAATCTTAATGTTACATCCATTTACCACATACATGCCACCATTAAATATTTTAATTTGTTGTCTTCATATTCATAATATATGGGTTATTTTTGTTTGTGTAAAATTGTACCCAACCAACCACATCCATTAAAATGGTGCCTGTTCATTTTTAAGCGTGTGAGTTAATACATCTGTCACACATCAGCAAAATAAACCTGCTAGACAATGTGTTCCAGTGTCCTTTTGTAATTAAGGTCTATTTTTTGTATACTGCAACTGCATATGACTTTTATAATACATACATACACACTTGAGCAGTCAGTATCTTGTTACAGGACCATTAGGTCAGGACAATGCAAAGTTTTAACAGATATAAATGTTTTCATAAAATGAATACAGGCGAATACAAACATTCAGACGTTAATTATTTGGAGTTAATGATAACCATAAGATTACTGGCCTTGTCAATTCAAGAACAAGAAGTTGCTCTCAGTGAAGTCTGTATGTGTCCATCTCTCTTCTAGAGAGCACCAACCGGTGTGTTTGTGTGTGAGCGAGTGTAGCAACCTGTTTTCAGTTCTCAGTCATGTAAAAAAATAATCTAGCGGTGTATTGTCCCTGTTCCTTATCCATGTCTGGAGAAATCCTTGCCTGGTACTATTTAGTTTGGAGACATCACTGCCTGGCCCCGCTTTAACTTTTCCTTGAACAGCCTAGATCATGACTTATCTACTACAGTTGGAGGATCTAAGAATTCTTAATAGCAACGTACGTGTGTGTGTGTGTGTGTGTGTGTGTGTGTGTGTTACTTTGAGAGAGCAACCATACATCTGTTGTTTTAATTCGTTTGTTTTTCATTATTTAATGTTATAATCATGAGTCAGTTATGTAGCTGTCATTTGATGCATCATCTATTCTTGCCTAGAACACATTTATTCTGGAATAGAAAACTAGTTATAAACTAGAAAGTCTGATTTAAGCCTTTTTTTCTGTTTAAGCATCCAGTCGATTTTAAACTGCTCATTTGTTCACTCCTTTACACATTTCCGGGTTTCTCAGCAGCGGAAGTCGTCATAGTTGAGTAAAAATTGTACATTCATCATATCTGGTCCTCTGGTCTTAACAAGTAAAAATGAAATGAAAATGTTCTGTATTTTTTTATTTTTAATAAAACTTTATTTAGTATGTTTTTTAAAGCCATTGTATTCATTCACTACAAGGATTCTGGAACTGTCCACACTTTGAACGTAGTGGTTATCATCTGAGACAAGTCACTTATGATGTAAATAGAATTAATTACACAAATAAAACATACATTGAGATGTTTTTTAACCACCCTCCGACAGGAAATATGGTGTTGTAGTCTATATGTAGTTGTCTCAAATCATCATAGTTGGGTTATTTTTAACCCAGTTTTATGAAGGGAGTATTACATTTAAAAATAATATGGTTATTAATTATACTGTAAAGTTGAATGTGTATAATTAAGAAAGAATTCAATTCAGTATTGGTGTCAGTGATGATGGCCTTCATTCGTAGTAAAAAGATGGCATTAAACAAAATTTTAAAATAAACCATCTTAATGTTGTTCTGTTGAAATTATTCCAATCTAAAAAAAAAACTTTATAAAAAAGTTTTAATCTTAGGTGCAATTAATCATAATTAATTAGATAAAAATGTGATTAGTTATTTTTAGTTATTTTCAACTGGCAGCTCTATTATAAATACAACCCAAATTCTAAATTAGAAAATGTTATTTTAAGAAAATTGTTCAAACATGTAAATATAAGTAAATAATGTAAGTAAATATTACACTTATGTGTGAATCTAGTTAACTTACAACCAGGGCCTAAATTGAAAAAATAAAATTACGGCAAAATGCAAGTAGAAATCGGCGTTGGTTTTAATGGTAATCAAACAACAACATTTTGTTGGCAGGTGTGGCAAAAAGTTTCTTTTCGGCCCTGCTTACAAGCTTGTTATTCATATCGCTGTTGAAGGACTCTGTTATGGACCAGTTATATAAACCAATTAGGATTCTCCCAGTTTAATGACTGGAGAACCATTTATTGTACATTGTTTATCCTCTTAAACTTTGATTGGTTAGTATCAATTTTTTTTTTCAGGGTCTCAGTATGTGAAGCAATGCTTGTGGTTCAACAGCCCACATCCACATCTGCGAGTGTCCTGACTTACAGATTGTTCCGCTAACAAAAAATACCTTTCTTTTACTGATGGCCTTTTTTCCTTCATTTCATGCTTTTCCTTCTGCATGTTTTCCATCTGAAAACACTTCTTCAGCAGATCTCAGCAAGAACTCTTCTTCCACGTTATCTACGTCTGATTCAGTCTCCCAAAGTTCTGAGAGGAGTTTCATGGTGTTACTCTGCATAGAAAAATAGATGTCCACAAGATGGAAACCATTATCTAATTGATCACCACACTATGTTCTGTCTTTTGCAGTCCATAGGCTTCTCCTAATCAGCTGGACAGTACCTTAATGGTGTTTTGGAGAATCTCGCACACTGTGTGTCCACTGTAAGACTCCTGCGGATGAAACTCTGTCCTGAGAGACTGAAACACCCCATTCATCACTCGCTTCACCTGCACATGATACACCAGCTCAGTTTTAGCTTTAAACTGTCCTTTTTTTTTTCCCCTTTCCTTTTAAACACCAGAACCGCCAACTCAGTCTCAAACTGCTTTTTCTTATTTTGAGATGTCTCCTTTAAATCCTTATACTAAAATAAAATGTAGGTAAATGGGAGATTTAACGGATACTTAACCCAAAAATAAAATATTCTCCATTTACTCACTTCCATGCTGTCCCAGTGTCTTCAGATGTATACAAAGATTTTTTGAAAAAGAATTGATCTCTATGAGCCTATACATGTACAAGACCTAAATCCTTGTGTTCATCTGAATAAAGTCATACATATCTGGGATAACATTGAGGGCGAGTAAATATAAAATAAAATAAAATAAAATATAATATAAATAAAAAAATAATGTTTGGGAGTATCCATTTAACATAAGAACACATTTTTGGCAAACTATTCCTTCAAGAAAAGTTATTCAATTGACAGAATACCCAATAAGATACATTTTTATGCCCTGTCTTTTCAGTGTGGGCATTTGGTCATCTTATTAAGTGTGACATTTTTATACATTTTATACCTGTTCTTGCAGCACAGTAAATGTTCCTTACAGCATCCTCTTCTGTTCTGTCAGTGCAGCAACACATCTTTTTCTAGCTAAACTCAAACTACTACAAACTATACAAACCTTATCCAGATTTTCCTTTTCACTCCTCAGGTCTTTCATCTTGTCATCCATGTTTTGTATAACTGTTTCCATCTCTTCACACTTTTGCTTCTCTGCCCTCCTCCGCTGCTCAGACTGTTCTTCTTGCGTCACAAGCTCTAAAACACACACATTATCTAGACACTCGCAATCAGGGGGCTTCAAGATGATTTCAAAAATGTAAAATAAGACAAAATATTGAATTATCAACAACTAAAACTTAAGATATTTCTTATTTTGTTCACTCCATCAACAACCTTTGTTGTTGTTTTGAAGAATCAGGGTTCTTATATCTTGAAAAATGTGAACACACAAGGTAGCTTTATTTTAAAATGTGATTTCTAGATCTGAATAACTGATGTAAATGAATAAAATCTTTAAATAAAATAAGAATTTTTATAACGAATATGCATTTTTATATTTTATCAGGTAGAATTTTTTTTTTTTAAATCCTTATCTGTAATTGTTTTCCAGTAAATCACAAAGAACTGGAAAGGTCATGAGGAATTTGAATATTGTTGCAGACAACAGAGGGCCTTGGAGCCCAAAAAAGTTTAAGAACCACTTAAATCTAAAACTAAAAATCCTCCAAGTACAGAATATGTGCTAGTTTACGAATTTTCATGGTTACCACTTTCATGGTTAAAAATACCTCATATTTGAAACCTGAATTAAACTTTGGGTTCACCTTTCATTTGTTCCTCCAGAAGGCTGATCTGAGCACAGCACTTATGCTTGTTCTCCAGGACTGCACTGAGATCAGTCTGAATCTCTGTCACCCTCTGCTGGACATTCACCATCTCCTTCTGCAGCTGATCTGCTTGTGTGGTGGAGGAACTCAGTTCCCTGGAGAAAGGAACCTGAAGAGAGAGAAAAAAACAAAAACAGTTCAAGGCCTTTGCCTCAACACAAAATTCACCAGCACACAGTTGCAAGAAGACCAAAATTAAACACCAGCCAATACTTCATTACATGAATCAGATAAGTTTTGCATACCATTATAATATAGTGAGCCAATAAACCAACATAGCATAGTTTAGCAAATCTAAATGTACCTTTTCTTCTTCAGTCTTAAGAAGGAAATTCTGTGTGTGTTGCTGCTCCATATACCTGCGCGCACACACACACACACACACACACACACACACACACACACACACACACACACACACACACACACACACACACACACACACACACACACACACACACACACACACACACACACACACACACACACACACACACACACACACACACACACAGAGTAAACCAGTTGGCTGTGTGTCAATGTTTGGGTTTGCAAGTATTTTAGGGGCTTTCTTGCTTTTAATCTGATTGGAAAGCAGCAAATTGAGTGTGAAGAAGGGACACCTCTTATTCTCTCCACTCAGCTTCCCTATTTTGCAGTTCTGTTCCTCCACCTGAGAACTCTTCTCTAGAACCTCCTTCGTCAGACACATGCTCTCCTTACACAATAAAACACAGATGTAATTTAAATGGCATTTATTTACATCTAAATACAATTAAAATGATAGAAAGTATCCTTAAATCCACACCTGAATGATTCTCTGAACGTTGTGTAGGATCATGTTTGTTTCTAAGGAGACAGAGGAGAGTCCAAAAGGGAAGTGACCATCTTTTTGCAACTCGTCCACCTAAAAAACAATTTGAAATAATTACATTTACTTTAATAACCATAAGAACCAATATATGAAAAAATCTATATTGCACACACATACCTTGCAGGTGAGTTGGTCCATCCTGTGCGCAACTTTATCTATAGCCTGCAGGATTTCTGTGTTCTGCTGGCGAGCCTCGGACATCAAGAATGACGTAATATCAGGAGCTATTGTTTAATAAAAATAGGCAGGTACAGTTTGTACAAAAGTCATATTGTTTTAAGGGGTGTATGAGAGAGTTCATAGCTTAGGTCTTACTTTGGTATAGATTGTGGTAGACTGAGGGAAAGGAATTTAGCTGCGATGGAAAACATGGATTTTGTCCGAAGGAATACGGCTGTTGATCCAAAGATGAACCAATGAATTAATAAATAAATAAATTCTTACAAAGACATACCCTACCATTCAAAAGCAGATTCTTTGAAAAAAGTCTCCTCTGTTCACCAAGGCTGCATTTATTTGATCGAACATATGATAAAAATCCATATCGTAAAATATCATTACATTTTAAAATTAAATAGGCTTTATTGTTTTTAATACTGTTCTTATTGGTACACAATTTAAAATGTAAATTATTCATTTGATTGCAAAGCTGAATTTTCAGCATCATTACTTTAGTCTTCAATGTCACATGATTCTTTATAGATCAGTCTAATATGATGATCTGGTGTTTAATTTCTTCCACATTTTTTTTTACTGACCCCAAACGTCTGAACAGTGTTGTATAAAACATTGGATCTCACCTGAAAGAATTGAGTAGTATTCGAGTCTGCGTGAGGTGGCACTACTTCCTGTTTCTGATCATCATCAGGGTGACACAACACTAAAACAAAGACCAGTCATGAGAGCAAAGAACCAATTAGCTTTAATATACGGAAGAGGTGCTTATTTGTGATTGTTTCCACACATACAAGATGGAGGTATTTGTGTAGGTTTTGGGGAGGGTGTTGGTGAAGGAGAGAGATCACAGATACGTCCAGACTCACTGGCATCCTGCAAAGAGACATATCTGGGAGTTATAATACTTCATAATACATTAAAGAAATGAATCTGATAACTCTTCATTTCTCTTGACCTCTGTTTCTGAGTCACTGGGGTCGGGCTGAGCTGGAATGGCCCCAGTGAGAAATGGAAGCATGGGTTGACCCATCTTGGCTATACGTGAGATCAGCTTGGCTTTGGATGCACCTGAACTCTACAAGAAAGAAAAAATATAGCCGGAGCTTCAGCATTTTGGCCACTTTAGACATATTGCATCTGTCAAGGTACTAAAAGAAATGCAACTCACTGTCAGGTATTCAATAACAGATTCCACCTTCCCCTTAGGAGCTTGGTCTCTAAAAACAAATGATTAATACAACAAATGTTGTATTAATGAGTATTGTCTTTTTTTTAATAATCCAAAATATCTAAACAGACTAAAAACAAGATAAATGCACTTTAAAATAAACAAAAACTGCAAAAGATTAAGTTGAATTTTCTTTCATTTTTCTTCTCAGCATAAACCTTGTTCAACATTTTTAGATTAATGCTAACAAGAAAATATAACTAAAACATATTTGAATATTATTGGTAAGAAAATAAACAATACAAGATATATTCTATGAAGCATATTAAGCATATGTATCATGTTTTACGGATGCTTTAATTTTTCTTAAAAACAGTTAAGAGAATTATTTTACATTCTATTTTGTTTTTTGCAAACGGTCTACACACTTTGACTCTGTATTGGTTGTGACCGACTGGCTGTTGTTTTCTTTACTCAGAGAGTCAGGAGAGGTTCCTGGAGATGTTTTGAAGGCGTCAACTGATCTCTCACTATGTCGCTCTTTGGAGAATTTAACCTATATGCAGATAAATAGACAGATTTAAAAATATATATTTTTTTTTTTTTAACAGACAGAGAATAGAGCTTTTTGTTCTAGTATCTTAAATTACATTCACACCATCAGTGCCTTACTCTATGAATCTCTAAATCAAAGACCAGAGTGCTGCTTTCTGGCACATGGTTAGGGACGCCCTTTGAAAGCACACTAGGAGGGACGATAAGGAGCCGCCGACCTCCTTTCTGCATTCCAAGCATCCCATCCTCCCATCCCTGTGAGAAAGACAACGTAAACGCTTGATGGCACAACAGCTGACAGAACCACTGGTTTATGTCTGCTATACATTTTCTTTTTTATCATTTAAGTCATTAATTTTATCCTGTAAAGCTTGTTTTTGATGACATGTTTAAATGTTTTTTGCATGTGAAAATAATTTCTTCATGCCTTAATTGTCAGGTTAGCAGAAGGAAGCTAGGACTCACTTTCAGTGAGGAAGGTTCTTTATTAAATAATGAAAAATAAAAACAAAAAGGCAAACCAAAACTGGCCCGAGGGGGAAAGCACAACTAAATTTAGTTTGACTGGACAAGACTCGAACAACAGGACGTAGCAAGATTCTTGTCTGGCAAGGATTCAAACATGACAAAGACAACGACGCAGCACAGTACAGCAAACATGATGGGATTAAATAAGGAACACATGAGGAGGATAATGAAAGGGAACAGCTGGGACAAATCAAAGTATAACAGGGGAACAAGACAGGCGGGGTTACACAGTGACAAGACACGAACACGCATCCAATGCGGACACACATCGCCGCTTTTTCACATGAAACAAAGAACAAACTGCGCGGCGCGCGACACAGCACTGTTCATTCGGGACTCGTATTTTGCCTTTTTGTCACATGTTGCCATTGTCATATGTTCTTTTGTTCTAGATCGGTCTACCACTCATCAGTTGTCATGGTCACTAATCATCACAGGTGTTTGTCTTTGGTTTATCACTGCTAGTATATTTAGTTCTCCCTCTTCATTATTCAGTTGTTGTTCGTCCAGACTTCATGTATGTTTGAACATTCAGTGTTTGTGCTACTATGAGTTTGTTTTTATCACATGTTGTGTTAGCACGGCTGTCACGCCACCCTGCATTTATTATTAAAGTTCCGTTGTATCATCATCTTGGTCTTCTTCCCTTGCCTACCCGTGACAGACGGCTCCAGCACTTATATCTTTAGTCAAGGCTAAAGGCTCAGTTGCAATTTTCCATTCCTTATCAGGAAAACATTACCCTCTCTATAGCTCAAACGTATTTCTTCCAAATTATTATATCTTACTAGTTTTACAGATTAGAAAATACAATTAATGTCACACAATAATCAATAATGTCAAGAAACTAAATATAATAAGGGATAAGATTAAAAAGAAAACATAAATTATAAAATTCCATCATAGTCATCTACAAAGCGACGTATATCAGACTGGTAATGCATTTCATGTGTCGTTCTCTACAACGTCAGACACATAATGGCAATTAATATGATTAGCCTTTGGCTTGACTACATTATCAAACAGCAAATAATGTGTTGCTAATATTACACAAACCATGTTCCAATTCACCATCTCAGAATAATACAGCTTCCTTCTAAACATCAGCATCCTTAGAAATACTTCGAACATAATAGAAAGCTAGTGGAGAAAAGCTCTGTCCCAAACGTTGATGGGATTGGTTACATTTTTGTGACAGCAAACAGGGGCGGTTTCAAACCACGTCTTTGGTTCGCTGCAGTTTTAAGGAGAAAATCCTCAGCAATGGTGTTGAATGATGTTTTTGCACATGGTTTGTCTTAAAGCATATTATAAACACCACATAGACCTACAGTATAAACATTAAAACTTCAGACCCTTCTCACCTTCAGAGCTTTGCCTGCTCCAAGCTTTACTCGCTGCAGCTTTTCTTTTCCCAGATTGGTATCAAATATCTGAAAAAACAGACAGAGAGACAGAACTTTCACATTTATAGATCAGCAGTAGGACAGCAAACATTCTGTTTAAATTGCCAGTGAGTTGATTAGTTCAATAGAGGCATGACTTTTATTGAGCCGTGACTAATCAACAAGAAAGTGCACAGTGAGCTGTTCTGTGCTAAATGTACTCAAATACAATTATAGAAGTTTAACTAGAAATTCAAGACAATAATGTATAAATTAATGAAAAGCAGTGATTCCATTGAATTTATTAAGAGTACAAACTTCTCCAAAATTACAACTATGGCCCGGTTTCGCAGACAAGGCTTATATTATATAAACCAGAATTAGGCCTTAAATCAAGTATCTTTTTAAAACATGTCTTTGAAAAATAAGGCATATTTTAAGATTTGTCAGTGCAAGTTGATATTAGTTAAGACAACTCAGACATGAATTTTAATCTGGGACTAAGCTTAGACCTTGTCTGTGAAAACAGGGGTATACATATTTATTTCATCTTACTTTTTTCTTTTTTTTAACACAAAAAGTTTTAAATGGTCATACCGGTCCAAGAGAATGGTTCTGTAAAAGCCACCCAGAATAGGCCACCTCCACTGTGTCCCCAACATCAACAGCTTGACCTTCACCTTGGACCAAGTCCTGAGTGACCAGAGAGTCTGATGAAGCCTCACTGTTCCACCTGGCCACACACACCTGAGAGAAACAGGCTCACAGGTCATTATATTTAAAAATATTATCAATTTGTAAATTTGAAAAATGGTGAAGCTTTGAGAAACAAGATAATTTATTTTAAAAACAGAATTTTCTTTGAATGCATCAATCTAAAATATTCAGCAAATAATTCAGTTTAAGTGTTACCTCCTTACAGAACTCAGGCCTGGACTTTTCTGAGTCAAACATTAAAGACCAGCTCTGTTGCTGGTCATCATAGAATGTGACATAGTTACAGGGCTGAACCTGTGGACAGGTATATATAGCATAGACCAATAAACAAAAGAAAACACAAGGGAACACAACAGAATATAATAGAAATCAGAATAAAAAAAAAAAAGAACACTTACTGTGAGGACAAATCCACGATAGATTCTAGCTGTAGTGATCTGTTTTTGCTTATTGGCGTACAACAGAATCTTGTACTACAGTTGCAGATGACCAAATGAAACACACACACATAAATACATATATATATATATATATATAAAAGCTTATCTTAATTATCTTAAAAAAATAACCAAATGAAACACACACACATCCACATATAAACACTGCTCCAAAAAATTAAGGGGACACTTAATCATCACAGTATAACACCAAGTCAATAAAACTTCAGGGATATCAATCTGTCCAATTAGGAAGCAAAAGTGATTGAAAATCAGTTTCGCCTGCTTTGGTGAAAATGAAACCGGTCATTACATGAGGAGATCTGGATTATCTTGGAGAGCCAATTATTTGCTCCTTTGACCAAAAAGGAACAGGACGAGCACTGCTAGCTTTCCTGTAGCTCAATCAGTAGAACATTGGTGCTTACAACACCAAGGTCATGGGTTTGATCCCAGGGAAAGCAAGACCTGATTACATTTCAAATGCAGAAATGTAAATGCCAGAGCCCTACAAAATGACCTCCAGCAGGCTACTGGTGTGCATATTTATGACCAAACTGTCAGAAACAGAGGGTGGCACGATGTCCTCTAGTGGGACCTGTGCTCACAGCTCAGCACCTTGCAGCTTGAAGCTTGACTGGTATTTGCCAGAGAATACTATAATTGTCAAGTCATTGGTGCCCCGTTCTCTTCACAAATGAGAGCAGGTTCACACTGAGCACATGTGACAGACATGAAAGAATCTGGAGATGCTTTGGAGAACATTATGCTGTCCAGGAGTTCACTGATGCCCACAGGACACAATCCACTATCTCACCAGGATCATGCACAGATGTTGCTGTGAATGCATAGAGGCACGTGCAGACCATACATACTACTGACTTACATTAGTAGTTGTGACTTGATGCTAGTTGTATCAGCCTGTAACCAGTTTTTTTTCATTGATTTTTGGTATGGTTTTAAATCCAGCCCTCAGTGTGTTGATGATATTGGTTTCCATTGACTGTTATTATATTACAAATTATAGAATGTATATAAATAAGGATTTTCAAATTTGAGTATTTCATTCATTGAGATCCAGTGTGTGATTGAAGTGTTCCCTTCATTTTATGAGCAGCTTGTGTGTATATATATATATATATATATATATATATATATATATATATATATATATATATATAAAAAAGCTTCTCTTACCTCTTTGGTGACATGGTTCCCTAAAACAGCAGCTCCTACCTTTCCTTGCTTCACATACTGTCCATTCACACTGGTGGAAAATCAAAGCTCCTTTAAGTAATGTGTAAGCTTATGCTGATTCAAATGCTCATAAACATTCATTAATTGCCTTATTTATACTTACAAGCAGTATGCGTGAACAGCTGTAGCAAACAGCACAGCTGGAGCACATGGAGGAGGAGCAAGCTTCTGAGAAGAACCTTAAAAACATTGATTAAAACATGAAAAATTATGGTTCAAAATAATCAGAAAACATGGAATTGTGCCAAAATGGCTATATGACTATCTGCTGTACCACATACCTACTATAGCGGAGGTCTTTTTTGGCTGTTTAGGAGCAGTGAATTGAAAGGACTCATTTCCCTGACTCTCTGCTTGGTCCAGGCCAAAGAGAGAGGCCAGCTTTGCCCTAGAAGAACGCAAACACATATTATATCCTCACTTATTGATACAGCACTAAATTAACATGTAAATTATTGTCAATTCAATGATTTATTCTCATACTATCTGGTATTATAGAAGCCCGTTTCCGTAAAAAAATATGATTCTTTAAGTCATAATGATAAACTTTTTCGTAATAATGACTCAACATCTCATTATAATGAGAAACTTTCTCGTAATTAAAAACTTATTTTCTAGTACTTACACGTATGCATACACAAAAATAAAATTGAATGTACAAAAAGACAATATATTATAGTATAATATAATACTATATTACCCGTCTTATATACTGATAATTATTTATCATTCATGTTATTTAATGATATTATAAATTACACTGACTTTAACAGAATGTTTACAGAATGTGTCATCTTTGCTGTGATCTCGCATTTACATGCTTTGTCTAGCCGGTTATTTTCTGCTCCGCTGCTCTGCGCATACGTGGAAGTAGGAGAAAATAAGTCATTATTATGAGAAATTTTTGTATTATTACGAGATACTAAGTCATTAACATGAGAATGATTCTCATTATTACAAGACACTAAGTAATTATTATGAGAAAGTGTATCATTATTATGAGAACGTTTCTCAATATTATGATTTAAAGAATCATATTTTTTACTCTCTGTGGCGGAAAGATAAGGAATTTTGCCAACATATGTGAATTTATCTCACATAACTTTATTTCTTTATTTTAACCTTTTTCACAAATGCCCTTTTTTGACTTTAAGACAGAATCAAATTCACGTATAAATCCAATATCTAACCATTTTAAATCCTGATGTTCTTGGAAAGTACAATATTTCATTAAAAGCTATCTTACTGCAAACGATCAATGTAGACTTTCAAAAAAAAAATGTTAACGCAGAATGATTATTTATGTGGTGTTGAAATTACACAGCTCAGGCTTTGACAGAACACTGACCACATTCACAGATGCCATTGCTAAAATGCAACCTATTGAAAATATGCTGCCAGCTATGTTCCCATTATAAATTTCAATGCATGGTAAGATTTGTTTATCTTATACAAAAAATGTCTACACGGTATTACATTAATGACATTGCACACAAGAATCACTGGACCTTTAGACATTCCAAACCAGAACTACATTTACAGGTCCAGTCTAGCATCTATGATTAAATCTACATGAAAGAAGACGACTTGTTTGCACTGACCCTTGGACCTCTCTCCACAGATAGTCAGTGTCCCATACAGCTGACATGGCCGCCAGCGTTCTGTCCCTGAGGAACAGGCTAAGAAGCCTCAACAAATAGATATTTTAAAAAAAAATCCTCCTTTTCCTCTTTTGTCTTCTTATCTTGCCGTTTAAGCTACACTGGGTCACCAATCGAGATTTTGAGCAGCGCAAACTTAAATTCACTGTAATCACTAACATGTGAATTAAATTACTGAAGGAGGAGTCTCACATCATCAACGTAGTATTGCTTTAAAAAGTGGCTTCAACAGGCAGAAAACAAAAAGGGTAAATATATATGCATGTCTGTTAAATGAAAACAGAGCATTTGACATGACTAATCCAGTTACATGAGATAAATTAAACTTTGTGTTCAATTAAAAAAAAAACCTCATTCTTTTCCAAATCACTCTTTTATGTAAATGGTTAAATGACAAAAAGTCACGGTAACCCAAAATTTAAGTTAAAAAAATATATCAATGCACATTTTTGTCAGATATATCTATTCTTGACACTATGTCTGAAGTGAGAGATCTTATTTATTTGCATTACCTCTATCTATATTGCTTTTGAGATTGTAAATAGGAAATTATTGGTGTGTAACCAGGAAACAAATAGTAACATTTGTTTGATAGGATATGGAGTAATTTAAAAAAACGAAAAAAAAAGCTTCTCCACTAATTTGGCAACTAATTAAATACTAGACTATTCCCATTGGATAAAGATGATGAGATCACAACAGGAGCTCAATGAGACTAAATCAAATAAAGTCAACGTAAAACAAGAAGACATAAACTCCATAAATCGAAAAAAAAATCAAAGATAATTCTCTGAAATAATTATTCAACACGACATGTCACAAAGATTAGAATAACCCACAATGTGGGATTAAAAACATTCTGTTCTGTCATAACACTTACCCTCTTTTAGGATACAGAAATTCCCCATCGTGATGATCAGGAATCATTTCTTTAATTTTTTCCATACTATAATTTCCCTGGCGCCTGTGAGTAGGACGAAATGCACAAATATTAAGCAAAATTGGCTCTCTGCGTCACGTGATGAGCACAGGTAAACACTGATAGCACATGAGCATGTGATGCGACGAGAGGTGTCCCCTAGAGGCCAACGACGGAACTGCAGCATTGACGGATTGGTACTAAAACTCAGATTAAAACGTATAAATGGTTTATCTTTCCTCGATACATGTGAAACAATACCTAGCTGTGAACTTCATGTTTCTTCAATAAACGCTTGTCTTCTGTGTGCATGTGAGAACACAACTGAATATATATTTTAAAGATGTCCAGCATAACATCAGATAGGCCCAAAGGATAAAGCAGGAAATTGACATATTTTATGCATAAGAACACATTTTGATCACCACAGGTCAACAAGTTATAAATCATGATATTTAAGACATAATATTTTTAAAAGCATGTTAATGTGATTGTGGAAATTTACAACATTGTACAAAAAACTAAGAAACCAATGCTCTGCAAATGTCACTTCACATCATAGCATTTCAAACGTACGTTTTTTTTTGTATTTGATTACTTTTAATATCTAATTTACAATGTACAATCACATGAGCAGTTTTAACCACAGGTTTCTCATAATGCACATACCGGTTACATTTTCTGTACTGAAAAAACTCAATACAAAGAAAACACAACTCAGCAAAAGTTGATTGGCGAACCTTATTGATTTTTTGTCTGTTTAAACAAACAGAAGCCATAGTACATAAACATATAAAAAGTTACGGATTATTATTTAGTGTCAAAAACCACAGTCCAATAGAGTCAAGGCAACACTGGTCTGAACTGGTCAAATATGAAATCTCTGCTTAAAATTTCTGTCCTCAAGTACTGTGGTAAACTCAAATGTGTCGACCAAAGTGGTCAAAGATCAAGTCTAATTGACATAATCATCCTTAAAGCTTGGCTTTGGGCGTTTGCTCCAGGAGGGTCTTCATGTCTAACAGAGCGTCCTCCAGACCTTGCGCCAGACGAGCTGCGTTAGTGTCCTGGCAGCTGTTGAAAGCAGAGACTGCAAAATTAATGTGAGAATCCATCGGGTTGTAGCACACACCATAACCGTCAGGTACCACCGGACCGAAGCACATCACACAGTTTGTTTTAGCTGGCACCTAGGAGAGTAGAGTGGAAAAATAAAAAGTACAATTTAATCTCACGTAAGATTATCCCCTGGTTTCACAGACCAGGCTTAAGTCTAGTCTCAGACTAAACACATGTTTGAACCGTTTTAACTGAAAGAAACTTGCACTGATAAATCTAAAATATGTCAGTACTATTGTTTTGTCTCAAGTAAAATATTTTCTGAGGCACGTTTATAAAAGCTACTTCAATGCCCTAATAAAACCAAGGCCTAATCCTGAATTAATCTAAGCATTGTCTGTGAAACCAGGGGTCTCATTTATAAAACTGTGCGTAGGATCATTACTAAACGTTTATGTGCGCCTAAAAGCCAAAAATGCTATACGGCAAAAAATATTCAGATTTATAAAAACCGTGTGTATGCACACCTGTCAGGAACATTCCCTTTTCACAAATCGCAGATGTCACGGGTCAAAGTTTGCTTAAATGTGCACACATTCTCCCGTCAAGTTGTTTTTTATAGATCACAACCTTTACGTGGAAACTGGCGTACGTACGTTTCCAGTCCCGTTTTGTGCGTACGCACGCTTTATAAATGAGACCCCAGGTCAGAGTTCAGTTTCAGAGCAATATAATTTTAGCAGATTTGAAGAGACATCTATTCCAATGAGCAATTGATCAACTGAGTTTATGGCAGGGGTGCCCACACTTTTTTGGTTTGTGAGCTACTTATAAAGTTACCAAGTCAAAATGATCTACCTACTATAAAAATACAAAACATATTTATCACAATATAACTACTTTTTTGAGTTTTTCACAAGTGAGATTTTAGTTATTTCACCCTTCTTCTCAGTTTGCTTTTCAGAGAGACATCTACTTTGTTAATTCCATGAGATCTGCCCACACTACCTTTGCGATCGACATATTGGGGACCCTGGATTATGGTATGATTCTGCTCATCATGCCGAACACAATGCAAAGAGTTTGCTTTGCGAAGAATCACTAACATGTTACTAGACATCTTTTTTGCTTTTTCTCTTTTTACATGCACTTCAGTTCCACTTGTTACCTCTAACCCTGGACCTGGAATGCTCTGTTTGGCATTACCTGGCTGGTGGAGAGGTTGAAGTGCAGTGCCACGGCATACGAGGTATCCATGAATATCTCTGGCAGGGCGGCCAGGTCCTCAATAGCTTGCAATTTCAATCCGAGCAAATGTCTGTCGACGGCTTGACCTCGGATGGCCTGCACACCCATGAAAAATGTGGAATATATTTAGAGCAGATACACAATCGCAGTGAACTGAACATCCCCGCCATGCATTTACTCACCATGTCTGTGTAAGCTCTGTGTGCTTTAATAGCTTTGTCTAGCAGTGCCACTTTCTCTGCATTCTGTCAACCAAAATGAGATCACATTTTTTTTCATGCCAGGTCAAATTTACAAATGCACTTGAAAAAAGAAGATTTTGATACTGACAATAAAACAGACAAACTAAAAACAAAATATTTATATATTACTTACAATGATGATACAAATTACTGTTCAAAAGTTTGGGGTCGGTAAGATTTTTTTTATGCTTTTGAAAGAAGTCGGCTACCACAGCTATATTTATTTGATTAAAAAAATACAGTAAAAATACTATTTTTTCTATTTTAATATGGTTTAAAATGCAGATTATTCCTGTGGTGGCAAAGTTGAATTCTCAGCACACTTACTCATCAAAAAAAAAAAAAAAAAACACAAACAAACTTACTGACCCACAAACTTCTTAATGCTAGTGTTTGAGAATGTGTGTGTACTAGAGGTGACCGCACATGCTTGGTCGGGTCATCCATGGCCTTGACATATATGGAGGAGTCAATTGAGGTTGAGCGTATAGTGTCGGTCCGGCCCAGTCTGAACATGCGGAGAGAAGCGCTCTCATAGGTAGAACAACAGCGCTTGTAAATCCTGAAACAGTGAGTCCGAGCATCAACTGAGTAAGCTAAACTGATTCTTAAGAGATAACAGTTAAGAGATAACTTTGGGAAATAATATTAATGGCAGTGCTGGTGAGGTTTACCTGTAGTACGCCAACTGGAGAGCCATCTGAATAAAGGCATCAGGGCTCATCTTCTGCGATTTTGGGAAATCTTTTCCAAAATGGGGGAACACATTGACTTTCATGTCCAAGTCATGAACCATGCTGTAGAGGAGAAAAAGAGAAACCTTCAAACATTTAATATTTAACACACTGCCATGTTGTTTGTTCAAAATCAAAACTAAATGTTGGTTGTGCAAAGAGTGAGTGGAATATCTCAGCTTCTCACATGTTCATGTTTTGTTTGGCCTCCTCAATGTCTTTTTTGATCTCTGGTGTGATGTTAAAACGAAGCTTCTGAGGCATACACAACGGGACCATTGGGGTACGGACCATCTCTGACTTATTCCTGCAGAAATATAACAAAAAGTGGTAAATCTAAGCTGTTTTAGCCATGGTTACAATCTACCCATGAGAAAACAGTTTTTCTACATTTAATCACTGTTAGCCTTACGTATATTCAACCACATGGTCGATCAGTGACACGATAGGAGGACCCTCAGCGGGGGCATGTTCATAGATCAGTCCACATGTCCCATCCTCTCCAATGATGAACTGAAAACACCACAACACTATTCAGAATCAGGATCTAGTACTTGACATATTTCCAACATTTAATTCATCAAAATTATATAGGTGCACCACTTTGTTTAGGTGGTCTATTAGAATAGGCTTACATTATTAAATGTTTAATATAGTGTAATACCTCGGTTTACGAGTTTAATTCGTTCCAAGAGCCAGCTCGTAACCAAAAATGCTCGTACACCAAAACAATTTTCCCGATAAGAATGCAATAAAAACCACTTGATTCGTTCCACATGACCATTAATGCCCATTTTAAGTATTTTTTTGGTTTTACCCAATTAATTACAGTTAAAATTATAACCATTAAGATCTCATATAAATACTAATTAATAATTGACAATTAAATTCTAAAAATACTTGACAATTTACTGTAACGCGCACTTTACCTTTTAGTAGCGTCGCTGCTGGCGTGAAGGAGACGAGAAGATGGTGTTACTGCTTACAGGGAGAATTTTGTACCATCTTTCTTACTCATCTTGAGGGCCACTGTCTATATGCTGTACTGTACCCTATATATTTCACTATTAATGTTTACAACACGAGGTAAAGCTGCTGTAAATCACTTATAAAACTATTCACTGTGGTGAATGATGCAACCAAACCGAGCGGCACTAAGAGAATGAACGAGTTAAGGGGGGATAGGCTTTGTGAGAGTCTTTCGTTATGATATTTCCAGTAAAAATGCGCGTGACGATACTGAGCATTAGGACTTTTCCACAAAAAAATGTGCTTGGGCGAAAATTTGCTCGCACTCCGATACAATATTCGTACACCGATTTGCTCGTTTATAAAGTCACTCGTAAACTGAGGTATTACTACATATTACTATTTAGTATACATTAGCTATTACTTATTTAAATTGTTGCAGCACCTGTTTTCACCCACTGTCTGAATGCTTTTGTTTAGTTTCAGTGTCTTTAAAATCTATTTTCCAAAAGCCCAGTCTGATTGCTCGGTCACTGATGTGACTGGCCTACCTCGGTGCTCTTTAAGTTCTCAGCAAGGGCCCACACACTTCCTCATGGGTCTAACCTGCAATGTTTTGTCAAACCAGCGATTTCCACTGTTCCACCTGCTGCCCCCTCCATGCAGCATCTGAACTCCAGCTCGGGTGCGGTACATTTCATCAGACGCGCTTGGCAGGGGAGCATCCAGACAGACTGTGAAGATACTCTTCTGAATGGCTCTCACTGACTCCTTATTTGTTTTATCTGAAAGCGTCAATAAAAACATTAAGGATCGCTGTGGGGAAAAACATATACAAAACAGGTCTATAGGGCAAAGTTTAATTGAATTTAGAATTAAAATAATAGTCATCCCAATCTTTTATTAATTAAAAATAATAATTAAAATAATAGCGATCCCAAACTTTTGAACTGTAGTGGATTTTAACTCAAAATAAAACATGTTAGCAGTGCCCACCCTTAATGAGGTTGTTGTAGGCTTTGCCCCAGCTGTTGCGGTGGTTGGAGGTGAGGATGCCAATAGGCTCTTTGTTGGATTGTAAGGAGGAGTTCCAGATCTTCTCCAGCTGAATGTAAATCTGGTCTACGGTCAGAGGAGTGCCGTCACTGTTGTATACATCCAGCACAAAGAACTACAAGTTTAAAGAATGAGTTAAAAATACACCATCAAGTAGCAAGTCAACCGGTACAAACAAATAGCATGGCACTTATATCAGGGCCAGTAAGATATAGTTCAGTTAAATGCTGTAAATTCTTTTAATTTAACTACTACTGGAAGTTACATTTCAGGACTGACCTGAAAGTTGTGCACTACAGTGATATGTGTGGGGGGTCTCTTGTCCAAGGCGTAGTTAACCACGGTGTCTCTTTTTGTTCCAGGGATTCGGCAGGACGAGAGCACCTGATAGTACTGGTTCATACAGAGTGGCTTTCCACCCAGATACTCCACTGGCAACGTTTCACTAATCAAATAGCAAAGACATGATGTTTGACTGGACTATTTCACTGAACTTTATACACTCATTAATTGAATCAATAGTAACGGTCATGGTTATCTAAAGAATATACAGAGAACGGAATGTATCACTCACTTGTCAATCATGCTCTTGAAATCTAAAACCCCTGCGATCAATTTAGCAGCATATCTGCGAAGAACAAAAAGTACTTTATTTAAGTTTCACATCAACATACTGCCAATACATTTTTCTAATACTAATAGTGCAGCACATGCTGTGCCATGTGCCTGTGACTGATATGATGTATAACATGGACACAACACACTTTGCACTTTTAACTGTCATTTGTGAAAGTTGTCATTATAGTTGATGTGAGGAGACTGGCTTCAAGCCAGCACTTTACTGAGAGTTTGAACTCTCTGAATTGGCAAAGTTCAACTTGGCAAGAGAGGGTTAGTCTGTATAAAGGTCACCACAGAGGTAACTGGAAACTGCACTAATGTCACTCTGTGTTGAAACCTTAAATAATAGTTACAATGTCTGAAAGCACTGGAACAGCATGATGCTAGAAATATGGGTTTGAATCTTAGGCAGCACAAAAAATTATTTATCACAGGTTTGCTTGTCTTATTGATAGGAATGGTTAGTTATTTAATTGAAAAACATATAAATATAATATAAATATATTAAGAAATAATATTCAGTGCATGACTTTAAACAGTTTACATAACCAGTTTAAGAAATATCTGTAAATATATATCTTTGATCAAATAGGAATATTTTAAGTATGTTAATAAATTAATGACATTAAAATAAAAAAATAAAAGTATTGTTTCAAAAATATATATTTATATGTTAAACATAAAATATTTTAGTATTTTAAGTAAAATATATATATTTTAAATTAAATCAATGTATAACTTTAATTAAAGATAACATCACACATTTATTTTTATAGGACTGTTTTGAAAAATGAAAGTCCAGTGTTAAAATTAGTTGACACTTCCTATGGTATCTGAATCCACAATGATCTGACCTCATTTGGCCTTGGCGGTCACTGAACACCATGCGGGGAAGGACAACCCCAGGACTCGAATGGATAACAACCGGCATCCGGTAGTCTAGGTAGGCTGTTTGTAACCACCAGTCAGAGAGCTAAAAGTGGAAATGATAGAGAAACAATGAGAGATGAGAAGAAGCCCTTGAAAATAGCTAGTCTGTCCCATCACACTGTGCTCCTGAAAAAGCTACATTTCTTTCTTTATAATATTATTGTGTTATATTTCATCTTTATTTTGTTATTCCTCCTGCACTGGAAGCTCCTGTCACCGAGACTAATTCCTTGCGTGTATAAAAATACTTTGCAATAAAGACTGACTCTGATCACCTAATAAGTTCTTACCCAGTTCTCCATCTTCTTTGCTCGTTGTTCCAGGCCTTTCTGAAGTCTCTCTCCAACACCGCCCGGCTTCTGGAACTCCTCCAGCAGCTGCCAGGTGTGATTCAACTCCTCCGGGTCCACGATGGGATGCAGGGCAGCCAGATAGCGATCGCATGTTTGTTTCAGGGGTGGCACTGGAAGCTTAGGCAGACCCTCCTGATGGGCCAAGTAGCGACCAGTGATCCGTGTCACTGACACTGGTTTTACCAGGCCAGAGGGTTTTACCATGCCGGCCTTAACCTAAAATGTTTCCAGATGATATAACAGCGACTGCATTATATCATACAACACAAAGATACAGAGATAATACAGATCTTTTCAGTTCTTGACAACTGACAAATTAATAGCTAAATACATTTTTTTTTATGATATATATATATATATTAAATCTAGCAGATTCGCTTGAGTTAATAGGACACTTTTAGGAACTATTATGATATTAAATTCAAAATATATTGTCAGACCAATGCCAATATTATACAAATTTTTATATAATTTCCCATAAGTTCATAAAAGTGTCCTTTTAATTGAAACTAATCTAGTCCTACATTTATAAATAACTGTACATGTTGTAATAAACAGTAATAATCTAATATAAGACACATGAGTCAGCATTCGACATGACTGCCAATAATGTAACATGCCATTTACAAACTAAAGATATTTATTACAGCACTTTTACATTCAGACAATATGTCAGGTACCTGCATTAACTATATAAGAAACTGTCAGTGAACATTGTTTTCTTATCTCTGCCAAGAGCCATGTACTTCCTACTGCCTTAGCACTACCGCTATCTAACCATAAGCAACCTGCAAGTCAATAAAACGCCGCTCAGACTGTCAGCTACCCTTGTTTATGTCACATAAAATATCACTATGTTTAAAAAAAACCGGGCCATATGAATTGCTTACTCACCATCGTTCTAGCCAGAATGCCTAACATAACTGAAGTTCACTAAAACGCCCCCAAATCCAGGCCTGAGAGGAGGTCCAGAAGCGGTCAGAGTCCACGGATCTACAGCTGCAGAAAAACAGCGAGCGCCATCACTGCTGCGCTGCTCGAGTTCACCGCTAGACGGCGCGCGAGCGACCAAAACAAACTCCAGCCCCTGTTGCGTCATCGTTCGACTGAATGATCGTTACTTTCCATTGACTTTCCTTTGTCTGTCTCAAAGACCTTTTATTAATGAAGATAAAGAAGTTTTTTATTAGTTTTTAAAATCTTTTAGAACTAAATTTCACATTCATAAACCAAATTTCCACACTCCAAGGACTGGCATTTATTATTATTATTATTATTCCTGATAGTTTTTTCCCCTAATTTAACTTTTTAAAGGACCAATTCTGCTTTTACTTTAATATAAATGTATTATTGACATAAATGTATCATTAAACAATTCATTATTTTGTACTGTTATGCTATGTTTGTTGAATTTTGTACTATAATAAAACATACATTCTACTTATAATAGGTTGTACATAATAATACATCGCAAATAACACAAAATATAAATAAATCTATTGGTGATCATTACATAGATAGAAATATGTCATTCACAGTCGCTGATTAAGTTTTCAAACATTTTAACGAAACTGCGGGTGAGAGTTGAAGGGTCGTGTTTTCATGTTCATCTGTAAACATGGCGGAGACTGAGCAGTCGTCAGGTAATGCACGTCAATCAAATATTCATTGCATCACGGATCATTCACAATCGAAGATACCAGTAATATCAGAGATTTTATATATTTATGTTGTTGTTCAGTGCCTGAAGCGGTGTGTGCAGAAATAACGCTTCGTTTGTGTGATGTCTCGTCGCGCCTCATGTTGTGAATCCATGATGGTCTGACAGACCTGCGACGTGCACATATACGGCGTGTAATGTATTTATTTGCATATACGGCGTGTAATGTATTTATTTGCATATACGACGTGTAATGTATTTATTTACATTACACGCCGTGCATGTAAATAAATAAGTCTCGGGTCATTTGGTCGCATGTAATGCGTAGTAGCATATAATATACACACACGCGCATTATATGCGTATTTAGTATAAATAATGGCCGCAGCGGTTAAACATATTTAGCTTCCAAGTTGGCTAGCCCGTCTGCTAAAGTCAAGATGAGCATGTTGTTATAGTCAGATAAATTTGTGTTTAATGGGATGATTTAAATGATTTGCTCCAATAAAAAGCAGTTTATTCTGGGAATAATTCTATTTTGTACTTACATTTATTATATTTTGGTTAGAGAATCGTTATCATTCTCCTAGGACAGGGATTTAGGCTCATATGTTCTCATATGTTTCAAGACTACCTTGTATATTGTCCTTGAGGGTAAAAAAGAAACCTCTCTGTGTAAGGGAGTTATTATAAGGGTGGTTTGGTGTGCGTGTCTGCATTTCTTTAAAAGTAAGCAGAAATATATGTATGTTAATTAATAGTAAATTATCAAGTCAGTATGCTGAAAGGGGCTTGTGTTTAGACATTGTTAATAGACATTTATTTTAATATCTTTAGTTTAGTTGTACCCCAGCATTTACACACATTGAAGTGTGCCGTTCATTGCCACACAAAGTCATGAAGCGCATGTCAACCACAAGATATACAAGTTTTCAAATGCCAATGTGTAGTTATAGCTATTCTAGTTCATGCAATTTATTAGGACTTTAGCTGCATGTGTGAGACTGCCATTAACATTTCGGAAAAAAGGGCTCTAGTTTAGAACCAAATTGAACTAAAGTCTTATATTATTAGCTGTATAGTTAGTATAATATTTTTACATGTTAGTATAATCATTATTTGACACAAAAATTGAACATGTTAATCATATTTTGTGTCTCTTGCACAGGCTCCTCCCTTGAGGATGACAAAACTCCCAGTCCTGTTGATTTTAACTTCATAGTGCCAAAGAAGGAGATCAGCATGGTGCCTGATATGGGAAAATGGAAAAGATCACAGGTATGCTGTACAACCCTCTATGGCCACGTCCACACAAAGCCGGTGCGTTCCCTATCCGATCATAAACACGGCGTCGGCACAAGAAATATCAGCGTCCACACAAGACCACTAAAACCGACTGAAAATGGTGTAGTATATGTTCCAGACCAGTACGGGGCGCTGTAATTCTGACACAGATAATACACACGAGAAGAAGACTGTACATACGCATTGTTGTTGCTGTTCAGTGTTGCCAGATTGCTAGTTACCTTTTGGTCACGTCCGACCGGGAAAAAATGCATTGGGCTGGTTGATAAAATTTGGCCTTGTTTTTGATGCATAAAATCGAGCAACATTTTTCATTATTTATAAGAGTACGCACTTTGGGCTGGTATTTTTTTAAATGGGCGGGTTTTAAGCTGTAGTTGGGCTGGAAATCTTCAGTCCAATCTGGCAACACTGTTGCTGTTACTGTGACGCAGCCGACGCGCCAAAATAGACGGATTGGCCGTCCACACGATACCGCAAGGGTATTTTCTTAAATGGGCGGGTTTTATGCTGTAGTTGAGCTGAAAATCGTCAGTACAATCTGGCAACACCGCAAGGGTGTCAGATTCAGATCTATCCACTTTAGGACCCGGCCTCAAAAGAGAGTCTCCCAAAACGCCGGATCCGTGTGGACGAAACGCCAATCCGATAAAAAATGTATGCGGATACAGTGATACTCGTCTCCGTGTGGACGGGGCCTATGAGAGTAGTTTATCTGCTTCACTGAGATATGGAAGTATAGCTCACTTCCACAGGGCTTGTCAGTAAGGACTGCTCAATTGCCCGAGTGCCACCGGGGAGGGAAATACACTCGGGCCAATTTGCTCGTCCGGGCCAGTGGGGCATCTTACATTTACATTCATGCATTTGGCAGATGTTTTTATCCAAACCAACTTGCATTGCGTTCAAGATACACATTAACATTTGAATCAGTTCTTGATTTCCCTGGGAAAAGAACCCATGACTTTGGCGTTGCAAGCGCCACGCTCTAGTTTGAGCTACAGGAAAGTCTTCACGGAAGCTGATCGTTTGTGCATTTTTAAGCCTTGCCTATTTAAATATTCGAATGCACGTGGATGTGATAGTACTCGTGTCTCTCAGGTTGGTATTCACATGCTTTGTGTGCGCAGCAAGAAGCATCCAAATGCGCCCATAACGCCGCGTTTTACAGTGCTTGAATACTCTTTCATATCTTCCTGAGCTTGAACAGACATTCACACAGATTGTCAAATTTCCCATCTTGTCGAGTATCAATCACAAACATAGTATAATTATGTATTAAATTAATGTAAATGTATTTTTACCATTTACTAATAAATACATGCCCACTTTGACACAAAGATATGTGTATTTATGCGGCTAAAAGCCCTCAGTTCAGTTCTCACACACACTATGAGCAGCTGCTTCATGTTTCGTGTCTTTCAAAACGCACCTACTTTCGCTGTTAATTGCATGTCAGCCATAATGCTTTAAAACACATGCAAACAATAAGCGTCTGTGACTGCGCAGCAATATTACGTGTTTCATACAGTTAAGGCTATTTTATATATTTTGATATTTTACATCTGATTACGATTTCTGAACTACATGAAAACCCTGAAAATAACTGTTTATTTAATTTGCATATGTTTGTTATAGGCTTGAGATAGGCTAGTAGTTTTTGGTGTCATAACCTTGTTTAAGGTTTGCCCACATTGATCAAAAACAGATAAAACAATATTATTTATTTTTGTGGTGATTCGTAGCGTTGAGCCCTGCTCTGTCTCTTTCCTCCTGATCCCTAGAGCTTAAAGATAATAATAGGAAGCTCTATTGTTGACACACTTTTTCTTGTGCAACACTATTACGTTTTAAAGAGACAGTTCTAAAATATAATAATCATGAGAACCTCTGCATATACAGCTCCTATTATATAAAGGCACACCAAGTATTATTCAGTTTTCTCATTAGAAATGTTTAAAATACAGAAATGAAAGTCACTATCCTAGAAAGAGCTGTTTTTTGTGTGTTTTTATAGTCAGTAGGTCAATGACTCGTAGTGGCAGCCTCGTTGAAATCAATTTCAATTCTGAGTTACTAACCTTTGGTGTTTACAGATATGTAGTGTTTTTAATACTCAGGGTGCTTTGCAAATCACAGAATCACATTTAAACAAATATTTACATTATTTGAGCAAATGTCTGTTTTGTGTAAGTAGGCATACGCAGACTACATGGGATTCATTCTGACCTTGAATGAGGGCGTGAAAGGAAAGAAATTTACCAGTGAATACCAGGTGTCTGAGGTGGGTAACTATCCTGCTTCTCTTTATACTGCTGTATGTGTGTCAGGTAACTGGTATATGCTCATAGAAATTTTCTTTTGATATTAGACAGTGGAAAAATTGCTTGCCATGTTGGGAACATTAGATCGCTGGATTGATGAGACGCCACCAGTAGACCAGCCTTCTCGCTTCGGCAATAAAGCTTATCGCTCATGGTATGCTAAACTGGAGCAGGTAAGCCTTCAGAAACGATCCACGTCATTTTGATTTATTTATTGTTCTCTTGTGTTTCTGTAAATTCAAATTGAACTTTTCTGGGCAGTATTTGAGTAAACCAATTTGTTTTCGATTTTAGGGCAGTTGTTTTGACGTGAAATGAAGTAAGAGTGTTTTGTGTGTGCAGGAGGCAGAGGCACTGGTCATGACCATTCTGCCATCAGACCGTCATGATGCTGCTCCAGAGATAGCCGTGTACTTGAAAGAGTCTGTGGGCAACTCCACCAGGATTGATTATGGCACAGGTCTGTGTTTGATTTTTTTATATATATATATTAAAAATGTACAATATTTTCCCGCATATAAACCGTAGACGCAGATAATCCGCACCCTCAAATAGCCCGCGGGTTTTGTGGAAAAAATCGTTGGCATAACCCGTACCCATAGATTGATGAACTTTTTTTGTGTAAGTTCACATTTCAAATTTTTAATGTTGCTCTCATGACGTCAATTATCCAAAACTCTTAAGGCTCGGTACACAGTGCTTGTGCGCAAAATTCAAACAATAAGAAAACAAACACAAGTCAGAATCAGAAGAAAAAGAAAAAGCAGTATCTCCCGCTGTGCAGCAGCACGTCCCTTAAGGGCCAGTCACACAGCGAAAACGCATGAATCATGCACGAATTACGCACAAATTCATCGTATGCGTAATTTGTCGGTGGAACGAACGTGGACCGTCAGTGATTGTAAGTGGATGTGCGTCAAAGGCGGTTTGTGTGTGATTTTGACTTTTTTCCGACGCATGACTGGTGCGTCGGTGTGCGTTATTCATGAGTCGGCATGCGTAGTTTATGCGTGACTATGCACGGGACACGCGTCGGCCGTCAGTGCTTATGTGTCGGAGCTGGTTCGAAACCGCGCATGCCCACGTCCGCCCACTGACGCCCCACCTTCACATCACGCATGAACCGCGCACGTATCCCGTTCATTCCACTGACAATGTGGATTCTGAAAGTGCTTGTACGTGGAACGTTCGTGAAGTGTGCGTGATTGGACGCGCTCCGTCAGTGATTCATGCGTCAGGCGTGCGTCGAATGTTCGTGGAATACTTTGGTCAATTTCTCAACACACAAGCATGCACAAACCCAATCTGTGTGTGATTCGTGGGTGATCGGCTGTGTGACTGGCCCTTTAAGAAGCGTATTCTACAGGTGTTGATCATCGGATGAGATGAGAAGAGCACGCCCTCATGGCAGCACAGTCAATCACGTCTTTTTGCATGATTGACAGGTCAGACAGCCTACCAGCGGCAGCTGTCAGAGTGACAGTACAAGCGCCAGAGACAACAACCCTCGCAAGAAGGAAAATACAGCCAAAAAAAAACTTTTTTTATCACCTGAAAAACAAATAAATTGAAATATTATTACGTGTATGTTTCTCTGTAGTTGTCTTTGAAGAGAAATTATGTCGTAGCTTTTCGCACTTTTTACTTCTTAGTAAATTTAACTGTCACTTCAGAGAGAATAATAGAGACAAAGCGTGAACTGTACCTTCAGATTTTTACTTGGAAAAAGTCTCCTGTTAAATGGACATTTTCACAGACTCTGATGACATGTTTTCACAGTTATTAACATCTTAAAAATATGGTGCATCTCAAATGGAAGGCTGCATCCTAGTGAGGCTGTTTCCTTCCCAGTCCAACCCTTCGAAGTCATCCTCAGCATTAAAAGCTAGAACGAGTTGTCTAAGTGCGCATGGAAACATCACGCATGTTTCTGCCCCCATGGTCGCAGCACGAAAAACCTATTAACTTATTTTTGGAAACAAAACTTTGTTCAAATCTTATCTATATTAACTGGCCTTCTATTCATACAATACAGTGAATGACAACCATCTGTGGTCTCCCAGTGCCTTATGTTATTGGTAGTTTAGTGTTAAGTGATTCATTTACCGTATATATAAGCATAATAAACTCAGGCAAGCTCAGTGGCGACTCATTTTCCATTAGTTATTTTTCGTGAATTGGAATGTGTGCAAAGGATTTGGGATGATTGAAGGACACAAAAGAAACACTTGGGCCCTTAAACTTAGTTTAAGCCGAGATTAAGCCTTACTTCAACATATAAACATGAAAAAAACATTACTGTTGTGAGTCTTAAGACAAAACAATGGCACTGACTTAATTTAAGATATGTTAGTGCAAGATACTTTCAGTTAAAACTGCTCAAACATGAATTTTATCCTGGGACTAGACTTAAACCTTGTCTGTATAGCTGGGGGTTGATGCAACTTTCAAGTGGAGAATGCCTTCGGCGGGACTTGCTGAGTGTTTTTTGTTTTTATTAAAGTACACTTATAACACTATTGCCCGGTTTGACAGACAAGGTTTAAGCCAAGTCCCAGACTAAAGTGCTGTCTTTGCTGAAAGCAACTTTCACTGACAAATCTTAAAGTCCCATTGTAGTCAATAATTTTATCCTTTAAAACTCATCTTTGATCACCAAAATTACACATTTAAAGTACCATGAATATGCAAATTAGTCCACAATGGTATCACTCTTTACAACGTCAGACACATAATGTTAATTAATATGATTAGCCTTTTGCTTGACTACGTTATCAAACAGCAAATAATATGTTGCTAATATTACACAAACCAGTAATTTTATTTTATTTTTTTGTCAGCCACATTTTAAAAAAAAGATACTTAAATCTCCTAATTTAACTAAGGCTTAGTCCTGGATTATTCTAAGATCTGTCTGTGAATTCAGGCCTATAATTTGTGTTATATTACATTAGCATTAAATTACAGAAAACTAGTCAACGCTGCTGTGTGTGTGTTTATAATACAATAGCCGATGAGGTGACTTTCTCTTTTCTAATCAATATATTTTCCCTATTCTTTAAAAAAAAAAAGTTGAAACGCTATCATGGGTTCAGCTATTTTAGCAAATGGGAACACAAAAATTATATTTCCGTATAACGAAATTCTGCTTCTAAGAACCCCGGAAATGTGAAAAAGGTCCATTATGTATCCATGAAAGTGTCCTAGTATAGATTTAATGCAGTTTTCCCCCAATACCCACTAGAGAGTGCTGTTGAAACACAAAACAATCGGATGATGTTGAGAGCTCAACATGACTCAGATACTGATTCAACTGATTACAAACCTTAAATACACAAAACAGTTCCTCTTTCAATGAAACTCTGGCATGAATGATTCACTTATGTTTTTGTGAGAATAATTAAAAGATCCAGCTCAGAAGAGTCATTCATTTGTGAATTTAATCACATTCAATTCAGACTGTAAGCTCAAAAATTAGGCAAAATACAATGTCTTTTGCTGTGGTGCTGTGAAACAAGCAGCTGGAAACACTGATTGCATTATTTAACATAATAAATAACATGTTTCTGTGTGCAGGTCATGAGGCCGCGTTTGCTGCGTTCCTCTGCTGTCTGTGCAAGGTGGGAGCTCTGCGCATGGAGGACCAGCTGGCCATTGTATTTAAAGTTTTTGACAAGTTAGTGGATCTTCTTGTTTTGAATATAACTCTTTCATTGTTCTCGGGTGATATCTGCAACCACCAGCCAATTCACTAAACAAGTTTGCGCACTAAATGTCAACAAAACCGTTTTGGCAGTGTTCTTTACAGTTTTGTGGTTGATGGTGTAAAGGTGAGCAGTGGAGAACTCATTTGCATCAAGGATTTTGATCTGATTGGTGTAGGTATCTGCGAGTGATGCGCAAACTGCAGAAGACGTATAGGATGGAGCCTGCAGGGAGTCAGGGTGTGTGGGGCCTTGATGACTTTCAGTTTCTTCCCTTCATATGGGGGAGCTCACAGCTTATAGGTAACAACTCCGTCTTCATTGTCAGGTTTGACTGTTATTTGTGATGTTTAGCAATAATTGTGTCCTGACCAGGTGATACTGCATTGTTTAGTCTTTAAAAAGATCATGCTCAACTAGAGTTTTGTTAGACCTGTGCTGTTACATGTAGTATTATATATATACGATTATATTTTTCATTAATATTTTTTTGTTAGCTTTTATTTTTACATTTTCGTTTTTTATTTTAGTTTGCTTTAGTAATTTTGTCGTGCATGTATTTTTTTCTGTTGAGATTTTCAGTTTAAATTTATTTTTTGTATTTAATTTTATTTCAACTTTACTTATAATAATGATAACGATTTTAACTTTTTTTTACTTGATCAATTGTTGCATGCAATGAGAACCATGAAGTCACCTAGTGGTCACACTAAGTAACTGTTCTATGCGTATGTTGTTTAGACCACTCAACACTGGAGCCCCGACACTTTTTAGAGGAGAAGGCCGTAAACGAGTACCACCATGACTACATGTTTCTGGAGTGCATTAAATTCATCAATGAGGTGTGTGTTGTCTGCCATCTGGCCATGTTTTGAGCGTGAGGTGGAAAGACCATTTTTCATGTCATGTTCATGTTCACACACAAACAAAACTCATAGGTTCCATTCATATAAATACTTAAAATATATAGTTTAAAACTTTCTCTATCTCATTTGAGTTGGAGGTTTTGTTTGGACTCCACTCACATGAGTCATTTCCTTCCTTCCCTGCACGTTGTTGTGAATCACTCCTAAGGCCCCTAGGGCTCACCCCCTCCTTTCTCTTTCTTTTCCTCTCTCTCTCTCTCTCTTTCCTCTGTTAGGGGCTAGTAGGTCTCTGGAAAGTCCGGCTTGACGAGAGCAGTGTGTGTGCGCGCGCGTGTATGTGTGTGTGTGTGTGTGTGTGTGTGGAATAAAGCAGCACAGCACTGCCATTCATAAAGTGCTCTTTCCCAAGAGCAGCTCACCAGCCCCTCTCTCATAAACTCTCATGAATAGGCCTCATAGTACAGTGACTTGATAATGATGGGTTAATTACCACTACTACAGAAGTTTATAATCTTTTGGTAATATTCTCATAATTATATTATTGTGTTTTCTTAATTTATACACATAAGCTACGTTGAAAAGTTTGGGGTCACTAAGACTTTTCAAAATAAATTAACACCTTTTGGCAAAGATGCATTCAATTGATCAAAAGTGTCAGAAAAGACGTTATGTTACAAAAGTGTGTTTAAAAAAAACCCCGTTTTATTCATCAGAAGATCATGTGACCATCTTTGCAATCATAGAAATCAATTACGTTTGAATATATTGAAGTAGTAAACAGTTATTTATAAGTGTAATAATAATGTTATAGTGTAACATGATTTAGAGTTACATGATTAATTGTGGTCTCAATTCAAACACCCACGCAATATCATTCCTAAACGACAACGATTTGTCTGTCTGTTAAACCTTTGACAAAATCGCACAAGGGTCACACCATTCAAGTCTGCGGTTATTGTGCATGAAACAGCTTTACAGTCTTTTCTTCACACAATATCATTATTTCTGTTACAAGTATCCAAATTATAAAAGAAGTACTGGGATAAAAGTTTACAACTTGTATATAATCACTGATGTCTAAGGTAGTGATCAAAATAGAACAAATCCTTTTGAAAGTAACTTGGTGCTTCAAACAAAGAAAGTATCGGTTACATTGTTACGCTAGTAGGTGGCAACAAGTGACTTAAAAATGTATGTCATTGAATAATTCATTCAAGAGATTCGTTCAAAAATGCGGATTCATCCAGCAATGAAACAAGCAAAATATTTATGCTTGAGTCATTGAATCATTCATTCACTCTGTTTTGTATATGAATTCAAATTAAACTTTTTAAACAGACTGCAGCAATTGACATTTTGTCACAATATATATTGTCACATATATTACATGTTATTTTGTTTAGTTGCCTCTTGCCTGTTCAGGAATGTGGGAGAATTGTGACCTCTTATTTGAAACATACATACAAACAAAGAAACACGATTCTCAATTAATCCAGAATCAAGCAGCTCTAATGTAACTCTTTTTACTGTATTAATAAATACTGTAAGTAAATTCATCCTTGGTGAGAGAAAAAAAGACTCCTTTCCAGAACATTTTTTAAAATCCTTCTGACCCAAAACGTTTGAACAGTAATGTATGGTTATTCTTTTTTTAGGTATTGAAACGTTATTATATAAACTCTGTGATTTTCAGTAGGTTCTCTTTCTTTTTTCTTTTTTTTTCGCTGATGTCAATGATAAATTCTGTTTGAGCATTTTTCTAGTGACCCTTATACTTCTACAATTTATTTGAAAAGCTGTTGTTATATTGGTATTTGATTTTTTGTTTTGCAGGTGAAATATGTAATATATAACCTTTCTTTCTTTACTATCTTTGCCCCTTTTTAATGGTCTGTGATCAGCAGACACAAGAACTAACCACAGTTAAAAGTGTCTAAAAATGTCTTATTCCAAGTAGTTTCCTTACACCTCAAATGAATCATGTATAAACACCTCTGAGATGTGTGTGCATTTCAAAATGCTCCATGAAATCCAGCTTTAATGTCATTGATTGTACATTATATCTTAAGTTTATTATCACCTCCTTAATTGTTCTGTATATTTTCTGTCTTTAGATGAAAACGGGTCCTTTTGCCGAGCACTCAAATCAGCTTTGGAACATCAGTGCTGTTCCTTCTTGGTCCAAAGTCAATCAAGGTCTCATACGAATGTATAGAGCGGAAGTAAGTATCATGCTACTGTAAACACTAATACATGTCAGGAGTTGAACTTGGTGTGATACTGACTCCTTATAAAGAGAATGCAAATGATACATTTGGTAGATGGCGAACTAAAAAATTTTTTTTTTTATCAAAACAGAAAAATATGAAGAAAAAAAACATTTTATTCATAAAGCTGAGTTTCAAGCTATCCACTCATATAGTCTGCATTGGGCTTTTTTTTTTTAATGCCAAGCCGTATATTCTCGGTATGTTCTATTAAGTTTTAAGACTGGAGCTGAAAGAGTTAATGGGGCAAGCATTTGTGTTTGAGGGGAAGAACCGCGTGCCCCTCCTCCAAAGCCCACATCCTGTGTTGTTGAGAAGACGCCGGTGCTCCCTCCTCCTCTTCCTCCTCTCCCCTCAGCACAGAGCGAAGCTGAGGGGCCAGTCTGTCTGCAAATTCCCCTCCTCCTTCCCTCTCTCTCTCCCTCTCTCATTCTGTCTGTCTTTCCCCACCCCCGTAAAGATCACACTCGTTCTCTTTTTGACTCCCGTCAGCTGGGGGACTCATGACTGTTACTGATGTCTTTCAAGTTAAATGCTAAGAGAATATAAAAGCTATTCATATGGAAGTTTTATATATGAAAGGTTTTAATTCTGTGTCTGAGTGCCATTTTAATGTGGTTTTGTCTCTATTTCTCTAAGAGGCTTTTCCTTCTTGTCTCTTTTGGCCTTATGTGTAGTTTGAAGATCCTGTACACTTTAAAGTCTATCCTAAACTTTTATTCAGCGAACATGCATTAAAATGATCAAAAGTGACAGTAATGACTGGTAGGGCTGCCCCTTAACTAAAGATTTTCCTAGTTGACTGTTCATTTAAGCCACCAGTCGATTAGTCAGGGGAGAAATACCAAACCATAATAATGAGCATAAAGCTTGCCGCATTGACACCGGCATTAATGCAAACAACACAAATAACCTATAATATTAAATAACCCTGAAATGTTACAATTTAGGTTTTAAATTGTAAACAAAACACTTTCAGTTGTTGTTGAAAGTGAAGCACTCTCACTTTCAGTTGGCAACAGACTAGTAGCTTTAAATCCATGGTCGAGTTTGCGACTTATCAATCTTCTGCTGATTACACATCAGTGAAATGCAAACTTTTCACATTCGCATGCATTTGCAGTCTAACTCATTCGCACGTGTGCGAATGGAAGTCAGTGGAATGAAATGTGTTTTGTGACGGCCCTTTTAACATCAAATGAAACCTCTTTCAGAGATCAGACCACGAACCAAATAAATATACTTCAGGCATAAAATATGAAGAAAAAAATAATAAATAAAGGTTAAAAAAACACCGGCCTTGACGTGGGCATGGAAGATCAGTTAAACATGTCTTGCTGTAAATGCAACATTTAGCTTCCACACTCCAAACGAACACTTGGACATGAGCTTATTCGTGCATATTTATCTAGGTTAACTTTACGATAGTGAGTGGCCATGTGAAGTGGCTATAGGCTTCTGCTTAAATGTTTCATATGATAAATTTTGTTTGAGGTTGCACGTCACCTTTTTGTGGTCATTCTTTACCCTCTCGAAGCATTCCCACAGTACTTTGTATTTTCTGCCTGACCGGTTTTACCAGCCGTGTTAACGATCGCTGACCGACTTTTCCAATTCCTGTGGAGTTTTTTTTTCTCTGACTAACCGACTGATTCAAATGAAGCTGACCAAGCCTCTTCTCGTTAGCTAACCTTTAGTCAAATATTAGGGGGCAAAACAGTTATAATAAATTGTAAAACTAATTCACAATATTACTGTTTTTTTTATTAAATAAATGCAGCCTTGGTGAGCATAGATGCTTCTTTCAAAAACATAGTGTCTGTTTGGACCCTATGGCATTAGAGATTTTGAAAGCTAGTAAATCTGTTCTCTTCCTGCAGTTGATTGATACTAGTTAACTCTTTCTCTGTCGCCCTCTCGCAGTGTCTAGAAAAATTCCCAGTCATCCAGCATTTCAAGTTTGGCAGCCTGCTCTCCATCCAGCCAGTTAAACCATGAGAGACAACAAAAAGAATTTCCACCTTGTCAGGGAGTGCAACCAACACTCTGACTTTGGACGAAAGCGCTTCAGTTCCATGTTAACAAACCTCAGTGTGCATTCTCTTCACCGGAGGTGCTTGGTCTTACTCCTGTAGATCTACTTTCCTGTAGAGTTCAGTCCCAGACCTGCTCTAATTCATCCTATCCTAAAATATTTAGGAACCTGAAGACCTTGATCATCTGGTTTAAGAGTATTTGAGTTGAGTTAAACTAAACTCTGCAGGACGGTAGATCTGAACAGCCCTGCTCTTTACAATCTACTAGTTGTGCATATGAAATTCCATTTCTGATATTCCTCCTAGTGATGCAATTTGTCTTTATGGTTTTATTTATCTGTTTCCTGCGAGCAGGAAGTTGAACTGCTACTAAAACACCTGCAGTGAGCACTCCCACTCAACTCAGTTATGCACATATACATTTTCATCTGGATTGGCATTTACCGTATATTTATTTATGTGTATATAAAGAACAGAGCTTGTCACAATGAACAGTTGAAAACTTGGTTTTGGTTTAATGGATTCCATTTCCTGTGTGCAAAGATCTGAAGCTAATGACAATGTGTGTTTTTGGAGCAACAGTGTCTCAAAAGGCACTTGTTGAGTAACTTGCTGTTCAGTTTTCAAAGATTTCTGAAGTATGCGTTCACTGTGAATGTCATTTTTACCCATATAAGACAATTAGTTGTCAACCACTTTGCATTTACATTTTTGGCTGTGCTTATTTCTTTCTTATTCATTTCAATGAAAAATAGCAATTGGTGTGTACAAATGTCAAAAAGACTTAGCCCTTATAGTTTGTAAACAGCCACATGTAGCTAATACCATAGTCTTCCGTTTGCTAAATTAAAGCAATGAATGTGGCTCCACCAGTTCAGCATAATGCTAAATCAGTGAAGCATTTTTGATTTCTAAACTGTATTCTGTGTAAATAAATGGTTTCAGTTTGCTTCAGAACCAACAAAGTGAGGGTATCATTTTAAAAACAGGGTACGGTCTGCATGTTAAAATGACTGAAATATTAGTACAAAGCTTTTGTTACTCAAATGCAGTAACTGTTTATTTTGTTAAAACCCAGTGAAACATCCATGGACACAATATATCGTATCCTTCACAGAGTAAGTTTTCGTTGTTCTTCACATTATTGCACACTTTGGATTGATGAACGTGTCCTGGATTGAGAATGAAACCCATTCTGAAATGAGGCACATTAAAATTTTAGTATTTGTTCCTGGGCTACTTTTTTGTTTTAAACAACCCAGCCTTTTTGTTTATCATGGGTTAATATAGCACTAACAGACCTGGGTGGCCCTTGTTAAAAGGTTTGTAGGCCTAAGTAGATCATGCAAACCATTTGCACCACTTGTCTCAAGATCTACTTTAGGAAATGCAACAGTAACTGTTATTTTTTACAAAATCATTCCTTTAGCTAGGATGTCAGCAGCTGGTTGCATCAAACCATTTAAGTTAAGAAACTTGACAATTAATTTAGTAGTTTCTAAGTTTCTATTTTCCAAGACTAGCCGTAGTTAAAATCTTAAAATTAGCCTTTTGAGTTGCTATTATTTAATAAACATTTGCTCTATATGGGACATAACACTGTTTATCTGTTTCCTAACCACCACAATTACGTTTTTAAGTGAATCACTAACATTGTGACTTCTAATAACAATTAGTGAATTAGGTGTCTTTTCCGTAGAAACACTGTTTACTGAAATTCTGAGTAGTTTCAGAAGTGCCCTGTTATGTGTAATTCTACAATTCATTTAAAACTGATTTAAAATTCTAATAAAAGTTTTCTTTACGTTATGTATAATGGAAAGGGTATGTAAAGTTTATGATTTGGCGGGGCAAATGATTATTATATGAACATATATATCTATTTTAACATAAATCTTCATGTTGAATAAAAAAAGGGACATGGTTTTATTTCAACTATCCTGGTGCATTTATATTGCTTTCAATAAGGTGATTTTAAGTATGGAGTTTTCTGAAGCAAATTAGATTCTTTGGGTTTGTTTTATTTAAAGTGCTCCACGAGATCTACACGCAGGACAATCAATTCACAATCTGTATTTTCAGTTGAGTCATTTTCTGCGGTTTGGGAAATTCAACATCTGCCCAGTCACTAGTCCAGCCGCCCCACTGTGAAGCTCCGCACAGCTTGCTGAGTAATTGACATGAACGCATGTCGAATTTACTCCCAACACCCATCCGCCTCCACCGTTTCTATTCAGTTGTATCCAGACGCAGGCTCCACTGCTGAGTTCAACAGTCGCAGTTGAGATAAGATAAGATTAAAGTCGTGCCTTTTGTCTTCATTAACATTTGATGTCACCACTGAGCCCGTTTCACAGGGCTGCCCATTTTGGAGGGTGTAAACAAGCATATTTAGTATATATATCACGTCCACGGGCTAATGAAACACGTGCTATCGGTGTTGAATATGCTGTGTGCGTATATAATCGAAAGCGCATGCATCTTTCCATCACGTAAAATGAGAAAATCTGCGTTTGTTTCGTGCGCGCGCTCTCCGTGGTGGCGTTTCTCGCGTTTGCCACGCGGAGGAGCTCGTCACACACCACAGACTGTGTGGCACAGCGCCTGTCAAGAATTAAACGAATTAACAAACGGTCTTTTTATAAAAAATAAAATAAAAAAAGGTTTGTTAACGTTAGCACAGGCACCCTTTCCTTAATATGTGCCTGTTCAGAACAAAGCAAACAAACTGGTTGAAATACAACTTTTACGCTCATTAAGCCGACATCAATTTAACCTTGTTTGAATCATTCGGTTATTTCAAAGACGTGTCCGTCGAACTACAAAACAAAGCTATAACGTATTTTAACGGTTTTAAACGCCTCGTCGTAATGTAGTACAAGCAAACCGTGCGACCGAATTACCTGCGTTTTTAAGCGCATTTAAACAAACGCGGAAAACAACGGCTATCTTCGACGAAAACAGCCGAGACAACGACCTGACAATAGCCTATGTATGTTGGACGTTGATGTGTCGGGCGTACTGCGGTGCGGTATCTCAGATTGAGAGGAGTCGAGAGGTTTCGGCTAGAGATGAGAGGGAGAGAGAGAGACCGGAGAGAGGACAGGGAGGGGAGGGGAGGGGTGGAGGGGGTTGCAGGGAGCAGCGGATTCGAGGTCAGCCCGAGGTGCCGCTACATAGGCGCACTAATACCTTCATTCATTGATTTTGAAGAACACCACCATGTGGCATACAGCAGAGATAACACAGTCTGCAAGTTTAGCGAGAGTTTCTGGCTAAAAAGTGCGCGCGCCTTGAACACAGCGCCCGCCAATGAGACGTGTGTTGGGCAAAAGTTTGCTTTTAGGGGTAACCCTACTAAAATGTGTGCTTTGTTTTATTCTATTTATGGTGCGTAGGCTATACCTATACTTTGCCTCCTGATTAGTTGTTTTATTCTTGGTCTAGAGGTGACAGTTTAATATCCAACAGATATGGGCAAATAGGCTATCTAAAATTATATGGCAGTTGATACAAAGCAGGTAGATAATACTGGGAAAATGTATTTAGTATCTAAAACCACACACTCACAGTTTGGAGAGTGGTTGAGGGAAATGTTTGCCTTTTAATATTACTGAGGTATAGAGAATGTAGCAAATATAAAATGACTGTGACCTCAATTGCTGTGGATATTGCAGATGAGATGTGCTAAGGATGTTGCACTACTTTGTATAGCCTTTAATATTTCTGTACTGCTTTTTTACCGTCACCAGATGAGGCCTAAATTTTAGTGACACTCTTGGTTTGTCAATAGATGCACACAAAAAAAGAGACAATGGAAAGTAAGATTCATTTTTTATTAAGGTTATAAATTTTAAACAAATACTTTCTAAAACAGTTTTACCCGGTGATATACAATTTAATATGCACAAAAATACAAGAATACCAACAAAATATGGAGAATACGTCTGAAACGTCTTTAATTCAGTACACATAGTGCTTATATAATGTGAGGACGTATGGCTAATTTATGAGATTGCCTTTTTAGAACAAAAGGTCTAAGTTTGTAGAAAATAAAATCAAACCCACAAAACCAAGCAAATGCTGGCATCATGAATTACTGTGAAGGCTTTAACTTTTCTGAGAGTAAGGGGGCGGGGAATGGTTAATGCTGGAGACTGGATAGTCAACAAAAATACCTGGCAGAATAAATCACGGCGTGCATTATGGGAGTTGTAGTGTTAATTAATGGCCACAACTTTCAGTGTTGATGAGGTGACTGGCATAGGCGAACTACAAACACACTCAGAGGAACTGGAGCTGTAGGTCAGTGCAGTCAACAAAACGCACCAGTCCTCGCCACTTTCAACAGCACAACTCATAATACAGAAAAACAACAAACTCAGAGACAGGGAGGGGGTCAAATATTGCACCTTCATTAGCCTACTTGATTGCCTTGTGATATTACAGAATGTAGTCTGTTTACGCCAGTCCTCTTCCTGTAGCTCTAGGTTAACAACAACAGGAGCTCTTGTTGCAGAAGTAGCCTATTCTACTGGTAAACTGGTAGTCGTTAAAATGTTAGAAAAGATGACACAACTGCTTAAAGTGTTTTGTGTGAGAAATAAGCGTGCAGTGGGTAGGCTTCTCCGTTTGCAGCCTGTTCTTCCCAACATTACATGACTAGTAATGTTATTTTACAATACATCTTTGTGAAAGTTCCTGGGAAGGGGAGAGAAAAGAGAAACAATCCACGAGTGAAACATTCAGAGACTTTTGTGGCCATAGCTAGCAGTCTGCGTTGGGTTTAAGGCAACGAAATTCAACTTCGTATTCAAACGTTTGTTGTAATATCGACATTTGTTTTAAAGGATACATCACAAGTGGTAGGGCTACAACCATTGTCCGCCTCCCCCACTGAAACGAAACTAAGAACAAACCAAATAAAAAACGCTTAAATAACTTTGCTGCAAAAATAAAAGTCGATTTGTCTTAGACTTTGTACAATTTCATAAAGTATCTGTATTCTCATTAACCACAGAGTCAAAAGGCTACAATAGCTCTCGTCCAAGCCCCTAAACTCGCCAGGGCTTGTTTGCTACAGAACTGTCCGTTTAAGGCTTGCTCCAAGTCCGCTTGTCTGCTCACCAGTCCCGTAAACCCCGAGCCGAAGATCGAGATGAGGTTGGAAATGTTCGATGTGTCCAAATGCTCCGTGCACACGTACGAAGAGTCCTCGAATTTGGCTCTTTTGCACGGCGTAAAATCCGGTACCTCCTCGATCTCGGACACGTAGTAACCAAAGTCAAGCTTGCGTTTCTTGGCTGGGCTCTGCGCGCCCTGGCAGCACTGTTGGAGCGAAGCGCAGCAGTCCTGATGCAAATACCCGTTCTCCACTGTGGTAACGACATGCGTGTCCAAATCGAGCACTGTAGTTTTGTTGCAGTGCATGTTGTTTACCGGCGAAAAGTCACAGTTGGACACGGGGTAGGCTTCCGCGCAGCAGCTGCGGTAGAACGAGGGATCCGGAGCTTTGCAGACCTCCTCGTTTTGGAGAGCCAGGGGCACCGAGCAGGCGCTGCTGGGCTGGACGTGCTGCACCGAAGGAACCTGGTGACTGACGGGCAAGAGCGCGCCGCAGAGGCTCGCCGACTCGCTCGCGCTGCCGCAGCAGTCCCCCGTCTGCTCCTCGCAGTCCTCCATCAAATCGAGCGGGTTCAGCTCCTGGATCTCGTTGCAGACGGTCATCACCTCCTCGTACTGCTGCATCCTGTAGATCTCGGCGTACTTCTCGTTCATATAGACTTGCCTGGCGTTCCTCAGGACATAGGAGACAAGCAGGTTTTTATGCAGCTTGATTCCTCCTCTCTGCGTACGGGAGTTGTGGATCTTCCGTAAAGATATCGAAATGAGACTTTGTGCATCCACTGCACACTCCATGGTGTTGATCATGGTCGGGCTCGTGATTTTTTCCCACCGCTCTGACGAAGGAAACTAACTTTTTTTAGTCAGAATCACGATATTTCGTTCGGGGACGAAGGCTTAAGTCAGCTCTGTGGAGAAACATTGAACGTGTTCGTTTCTGCCACAACGTGTGAGCGTAGGCAATCATTAGCCTGCGCTTGCTGCCATAGTATATATATGCCGAAGAACTTTACGCCTACTTTCCCGTCGACCAATCAGGGGCCGAGAATGTCGTTGAGTGACAAGCAGATTCCACGCAGAGGTTTTGATCTCGTCCAATCACAAAGAGGCGGTTCTTCTGTGCTATTCAAATTCCAAACTGACTTTACCAAACTGGAATGTTCTCATGAGGCGCATTGTACATCGGAGAGCGTGCTCTTATCATGTGTGCTGGAGAGACTACTTGAAGGATGTGACACAAACTCACTAAAATATCATTTTAAAATAAGATAACAAGTACTAAACATTGTAAATTTAACATTACTGGAGAAAAAAAAACCCACTCTGAAATATTTAACACACCCTCGCCGTCATTAAAACTGTTTTTATTTATTTTTACTCATTTTACTCATTTGTAACTTACAACCATATAAAAAGTTAAACTACTGATTTTAAGTATCATAATTACAATTATTAAATCTATAATCTACTACATATATTATAGCCTAATTTCTGTCAAATGGATTATATAGGTTCATAGGAAAACGTGTTATGGAGGATTCAGACTCAAATACCAAACGTACTGAATATGTAATACAACCTACATTACATATATAGAACTGCATTGTAGGCTATTATGTTTCACTGCAATGCATTATCTAAAATATATACAAGACCATGCAATTATTTCAAAATTCAATGGTTATTATCTACAAATAAGAAATAATTCAGACAAATTAGGATAAATTAGGAAGTAATAGCTGTACAAACAACTAAGACTACAGATATTTAGTGAATTTTATAATTTTACGAAATAGTTATTATTTAGATATTAATGGTGATACACAAATTATTAATTGAAAAGCAGACCAATAATTGAAGAAAACACATTTAATTTAGAATAAGTTACAATTTACACATACAGTTCAGACTACATGCAAGAACACAGTGGACATTGATATAATTTAGATTTTTGAGATGTCAAAGAGTCAAAAATAAAGTTTTCTTTGGAGTATTTATTTCACCCCAAGGTTCTATCAATAGATCACATACACATATATATAGTTAAACGCACTGCTATAATTTTCAGACTTCAAATAATATACAGAATATATCTGAATAACCCCTCTCTGGTAATTGAGTCTGCACCTGCACAATGTGAAAAACAAAAACACTGCTCACTTTCCTAAATATCAAATTTGGTACGGTGCAAGTCAAACATTTGCTGCATTCCACTTTTGCTGTACATTTTTTCCCAACTGATGTGATAGATCACATTGTTTTTTTGAGAAATTCATACAGATATTCCTGATCAATTCTCTCTCTCTCTCTCTCTCTCTCTCTCTCTCTCTCTCTCTCTCTCTCTCTCTCTCTCACACACACACACACACACACACAAATTTTACAGCTCTGCATCTTAACACTGGCCAAACTCAGAAACACCCAAATGTTCACGATGCACTGAGAGTACAAAAAAAAAATTCAATGAACATATGGAGCAACCAAGACACACTATCAAACAATAATGTTTCTATGAGTATTACAAACGGAATGTGAAAACATGCAAAGACTGACAATTAAGCTGTTTTATAATTTAAGGTGCTTATGACATATCTTATAATTAGAGAAATATAATATTGTCTATCTGGTTTGCATCTGAAGGAATCTTTATAATGATCAGAAGTGATATTGATAAAAATCTGTATGTTTTGAGCACAGTTTAGTTGTGTTTGGTAGCAGATTTTGTAATGCCATATTCAGAAAAGCTATATATTATGTACAATAAAGGCATGTACCGAGAAGATTTAGGAAATTAGCTCTAATTTGAAAATAACCTACTGTAATGCAGCCCTGAAGGATAAGATTTATCTTACAAAGAAAAACATGCTGATATCTAGTTGCTTATCGACTAAGAATGCAGAGATATTAAGTTGTTCAATATTTAGTAGTGAAAACGTTATACTGACTACTTAATAAATCCACCAGCGCTGCATCAATTTTGTCCTTTCATGCAACACATTTGTGCAGCAGTGCACCCATCCACTCCATATTACTATTTGGAAACTTAAGACACATTTGAAATGTATGAATGTCATTGCATTAGAAAACAAAATGTCAAACCAGGTGGCGTCTGCAAAGAAATTATGTAAACATTTCATTTTTGTAATTACTTTTAACCACTGGGTAATTTTTGGTGGATATATGAAGCCAGTTCTCCATAATTTCATACAGGTGTCCATTCAGCCATATTTCATCACATGAACACAATGTGATTTGAACGATTTACAAATAAGCAGAATTTTCTTTGAAAGAACATATATTATATCCTGTTGCTTTCAAATTATACACCATCACTCAACACATCTATCTATCTATCTATCTATCTATCTATCTATCTATCTATCTATCTATCTATCTATCTATCTATCTATCTATCTATCTATCTATCTATCTATCTATCTATCTATCTATCTGTCTATCTATCTGATGACATTACTCACATGTTAGAGGCAGTTTCAGTAAATTTGACCAGAAAAAAACAAAACAATCATGCTTCGTCTTGAGGAGTTTCAAGTTTCTAGGCATTCTCACCTTTTTTTTCAAAGCAAACTCACATTTTGTTCTGAGAGGGTGGGGTAAAGGTGTCACCCTCAGTGATTGTGTTGTAATTGGTCTTATAAACCTCTTATTGGATAATGAATGGTGATTTCATGATCAATTAATTTAGGTTTCATTGTAATTTAAAATTCAAATGTATTTAAATGTTAATTTGTGCAGAATGTAAGTTAAGCAAAAGTTGGACATGTTATGCTGTATTTCATTTTTTATTCCAAATACAAAGTTAATGTATTCCCGCTCAAAAGGGAAGAAATTCTTATGAAATATCCATCACATGAACTATTGATTCTGATGTATGCACAGTTACTCAAGTTACAAGAAACTTTTAACTTGAATTTAGTTTTATATCTTTATCTTTTATATTTCATAACAAGAAAGTATTAAATGAGCTAAAAATAATTGTATTATTAATAATTTAATAGTAAGTCCTGCAATGAGCTACTGGGCAAACTGAGAGAAAGATAATATAATACATATATTACAAATAATAACAAAGATTATGAGAACAATTCTTGGATTTTGTATAAAATTGCTTACAAATCTTAAAAATTACGAAAGCTAAACAATATTGGGAATCACCTTCTAATTTCTCACCTGAATCTAATTTAACTACTGTTTGTTAATCTTGGCCACAAACATTTGCTCAAAAGGTAATATTTCAGATCAAGATTTACATTCTTGCATCTTCAGGACACCAGAAATCATAGGTGAATTTGAGAAGAATATACAACCGAAGAGCCCTGCTGTACAAGTCTAGCAACTGTCTTTTACAGTGACATAGAAACATTTACTTACAACACATATTCTGTTATTGTCCTAATCTCATACAATAAACAGAAAAAGCATAAACATTTGCCTACTTCAGCGACAGTAAGTCATCAGTCAATGCTATCTCTCCAGTTGTGATAGAGGTCACATTCAGTGGTTGTAATCTTCCAGCATCAGAAAGAAAATTAATTCTGTTTTAAATGCTTCAAAATATGAGATTTACTATTTTCTTGTTAGTTGAGGTGAGCACCTCTTTCTCATTGTCTACTATAGCTCATTGTCTCTTTACCTCAATAACATCTTTCAAAACAAAGATAACAAAAAACAAGCTCATGCAACATGACATTCTTAGTAACTTACTAGAATGTCATGCAAGGAGGAAAATAGCTTCAATTTGAATAAAATCACAAATCCCAGTGATGCCCCCCCCCCTTTTTTTCTTTCACCATGACAGTTCTTTTCTGCTTCCTCAAATAAGAAAGTCTCAGACATGAACAGAATTTAAAACTATAACTTTTAATTACGTCACTCTAAATTAAAGTGAGGAAAAACTACATTCCCCGGTCTTGAGGCGTTACTGAAGTTCTTTTATCAAAGGAGGAGCATTGTGGGATTTGAAGTGTGATTTGCGTTGCTCAGGACACTCGCGGGCATTCCGGTGGCAGGAGGACCAGTGGGTGAAATATCAGGGCGGAGCTTTCCCCGCTTGGCAGATGGATGCCTTGTGAACTTAAAGGCAAAGTAATCAACTTAACATAAATCGCAAGATGCAATTTCCCAGGGTCGGACGCCACCATACGTTCTAGATTATAGTAGACATCTTTTTGACAATAATAGGCTACTATAGCGTAACTGACAAAGGTAAAAATATAGGCTACTCTGACATTTCTCAAAAGGCATAAATGAATAACCCACGAGGCAAATGTATTGATGTGTGACATATTAATCGATGTGTGGTAGATTAAATTTACCGGTATGACTCGATGGTGCTTTGCACGGTAAGATGTTTCTGTCTGTGGATACTTTTTTTTTTAATCATACGACAATGAGTTAGGCAAAGTGTGATGGTGCACGTTTTAGACAATACGTCCTTGACAAATAATTAAATCGCTAATCTATATAGGCTGTCTCGTTTTGCAAGTTGGCATATAATTAGCCTTTACCGATCTTTGTTTTTAATAAGAAAGTACTCATTCTTGTGGCCGAGAGTTTTGAAGACAAAGACATAGTTTTTGATTTTTTTTATTGCGTTAGCTGCAGAATTATAGGCTATCATCACCCTGCTACTAAAAACAAGCGTGTCCCTTCTGCGTTTGGCTGTTGCGCAATTCACTTTCCTTTTTTTCTGTTTTCTTTTTTGGTAACGTCTAGAGCAGGAGCAACCGTCAGCGACATCTCACCAAATAACACTGCATTCCCTATATTCACGTAACATTTTGACTGATACTTTGCTGAAGTATTTTTAGCCCGGGTTCACAAATTGTATTCGATTTCCCCTTTAAGAGCACGAACTGTGTTGGGAGGGAGGTGTCAAGCCCAGAGGCTGAATTTCGGCCAATTAAAGTCGTCGACCCCCTTTGCAATACGTCAGCCCGCTAAGGGAGGGCTCTGAGCGTGAGGGATGTGTGCGGTTTCCAAGGCAACCACTTGTCCTGACCTCCCCATCCCCATCCTCCTCAGGCAAGATTGGTTTCCATGGTAATGATTGTATCTCCCCGCATGTTTCTATTCCCGTAAAGCAAGCTGAGTGAACGGTCGGAAAGTATAGCCTGCTTTCCTCCAAAGTCTGTCGGACAATTTCCATTTGCATTAGTTCTGCAACAAAATGTAATACTATGAGCATATGTGATATATAAGGCAGGGTAAACCCATTTGTGATTATTTCCACTAATCTAGATAAAGTAACGGCATTCATATAGACGCATGCATAGCTTACATAAAGAGTTGAAAGCATTAAACAATTGTTTGATCTGCTGGTTTGAAATGGTCCTTTATTCGGGCTGGCTAATTCTAATTCTCATATGTATGACAATAACACACCTTTAATGAGCTAATGAATTAAAAATAAAGAGCCCTGATTGAGATTCAGCAGGGTGCATTTCTTCATAGAATCAACGACTTTCTTGAGAAATGTTTGAGTTGATGTCATATGTGACAAATTAACTCACTGAACAGCCTCTCCGGTCTGAGCCTTTCTAGCTCTTCTGGAATTTCAGCTTCCTGTAACCTGTTGAGACTCATCTGCATGCCATGGACTGAGGGTGTGTTCACTGTTCACCAAAAGGATGAGGGTGAGGGGGTGGGGAGGGGAACTGGAGAGATACAGAGAATGAAAGAAAGAGGGAGCTGTATCTCTCCCTCACACAGGTACACACACACACACACACACACACACACACACAACTCTTCTCTTGCTCGTTTTATCTTCAACACAGCACAAACACACACACATACACAGGTTTTAGGTATTTATCATATTCTCATATTTTTTGTAGAGAGAACGCACAACTTTATTGCTGTCCGGGCTATCTTTTATTTAACTGCATTTGATTTAAATTGAAATCAAATGTGTTTAGTAGTGTTTTACTAGTAGGCCTCGCTATGAAGTGTATTGTAAAGTTTATTCGAACAACATAAGGTGAACAACATAAGATTTACTTTCTTTTTTAGTTCTATCTTTGAAGTTACTCTTGGTATTAGGCAATTATAAATATACCAAATTTATAACTGAAAAAAAGTGTGAAATCCGTATGATATCTAGAAAATGTATCTATAATATATACAGTATTTCCCAAAGTTTGTGTACATCTCATTAAGATTTGCATCCTTTATTTCAGAATTTAGAAACTCAAGACTGTGTGCACTGAGAAAAACAACAACCTTACCGATCTTAAAGGCTAGAAATAGGGCTTTTCTTTGGGTCTGTCCTTGATCTGGTAATCAATTTCATTGATTTCAACATGAATGTCAGAGTTGGTTCAGGCCAAAGTAGCCTACACATAATGACCCCAAGGATATTAAAAATGCACACAGTGTAGTGTTTTACTTTAGGCAGAATATCATCTGGTTTCATTTAAAAAGAGGTTATTTTAAACCAGGCTATAGTTTCACAGTGCCAGAAATGATTCTCCTCACTACCCTCTTCAGTCGAAGGGGGGTGCATTTTTGATGGCTTTAGGTGGATATGGACATCGAGGTGCGCGCGCCCGACGCATAATAGGTAAACCGTTGCGCACTCCCGTGGAATTCAACCAAACAAATAATACTATTTTAATAATACTACTAAAAAAGCAAGTAAACAAAACAAAAGTAGGATATTTAAACTGTCTCATATTAATGTTAAATGTTTGCATCTAACAGTTAACATGATATTTTAGGTGAAGGACGCCAATGTTTCTTAAAAAACAACCGACGAGCAAGAATATCGTAAAAATAGCTCTTTAAAGGTGTTATAAAACATAAAATATATCGTTTTGATAAATTACGTTCTATAGTGCGGTTAAATGTTCCACATATCAGGATGCATGGTTTACTTGCGTGCCTACTCCTCCCTCCAGCTCAACAGAGCTTGCGCGGGCTCGCCCACGTGTGCGCGCTGCAGGGTGACAGCGGAAGACAGAGGTTGCGCCTGTAGCGCGCACTACTTTAGAAGCTTAGGAATGAGCGAATTGCGCTGCAAATGTTTTACTTTCTCCAATCTGAAATTCGTATCAGTCCGTTTCCACAGAACTGTGAACGTCCGTGGAATTGTCAGGTACATGGGCATTCTCAAGAGTGTAGCTTGTGCCCTATTTTTATCCTTCAGCTTGTGTGCGTCATGAATTCAATGGCTGGTGGTGACACTTTGCGTTGATTTCGAGGTTCGCCTACTAATGCTCTCCTGCAGAGGGCCCATTTCTCCTTGAAGTGCTTAGACGGCTGTGTGTGTGTGTAATATTATAACTAACAATTTTCCCTGAAAATGCGAGCATCAAATCAGCTCTGCCAATAATAACATGCTCAAACGGCCAGCAGAAAAAAGGACATAGAAAATATATTTTTCTTTAATATCAGTGTATTTATCTACGTCAGCATGTTCTTTATTAAACATAAAAAGTGTTGTAAAATCGACAATATAGAAATAAATGTTTAATTAAAACAATCATATACAGAATAATGTGAATTAGAAATTGCATCTTACAATTTATGCTGTTTTTAATAGGCTACTTGCATTTTAATCGTATATATTTATGAGAATACATAATTTCACAGGTTGATAATGTTATGAACAATACTAATCTAACATGGGTATTTTGATTTTTAGTCTAAATAGACTATGTGTTTTCTATATTGGTAAACATTTTAGCAGCTGTGGCACATTTTCCTTAGTCCCTCATATGTTCTTTCTGTTTAATACATATAGGATATGGACACAAGCTCAGACGTACAGGAGTATGTTTGGAACGCAAAACAAAAGTGGCCTGCTCTCCTTAAATTTGCAGTGCTGGTTGCTGCTGGATGCATTATGAGCCGCTGTAGGGAGTGTCTTTGTGCCATGGAAACTCTTCTCAGGAAGTGGCGTATGGGTTAGTTACATGTGAAGTCCACTCTTCATACACTCCCTCTACTGGTGTCCACTCTCTTGCTCTCTTGGTCAGTATTATATGGCTGTGACCTTACAGAACACAAGGGAGGGGGGATTGAGAGAGTGTTTGTATAGGCAACAATTGGTTGAATGTGAAATGATTTTAGACACTAATTTTAGTTTAATTTGAGACACTTTGACATGTTTATTTGACCTCTCTTTCATTGAAATTATTTTTTAAGTTAAGCTTTGACTCCTGTCTTTTTTTTTTTGCAATTCGTTTTTAAAAATAGATTTGACTCCAATTATTGTCCCTCATTAGTTTCAAGCTAATATTTGAGAGAGGACTGAGATGTTAATGACATGCTTAAAGGGGTGAAGGAATGAACTGCATAAAAAAACAAAGTTTCCTGTTAGTTTAATTTAGAAATAAAAGGCCATTTTCTACCCTGATTTTAGCCCTCTGCTTTGAATGCTCGGAAGGGGTGTGTCTGCTGTGAGACACGTGTAACTCTCGAAAACATTTAGCTCGTTTTTACTATTACAGTTCTTGAGGTTAACTAAATTGTGAAAAATGTTGATTATAGTATTATATTTAGATCTACACTGGTCACATGAAAGGTGAGACAGGGATAGATGCTGGTTGGCATAATGGCTATACAGAAAAGAGGCATGCCGAAAGGTGAATTGATACAACAGAAACAAACCCCTAACCCTACCCCATATCCTGATTGATAGCTTTCGTGGCTGATGATAAACATGTCTGTTGAGCGCATGATTGCACTGATCTCGTCATTGCAACTTGATTTCTGCAAACACAATGTACATAAGAGATTCAGTGTGCATTGTAGACAGCGTCATTTATTTTGTTAAGTTTTGGTAAGTCCAGAGCTCTTGACATCTCCAACGATTATAAAGGGAACTTTCTTTGATCACTGAATGTGTATAATTTAATCACTATTTAAATAACAGATTATTTTCATACTACTAACAAAAAATGTGAAGTTGACCGTTTAGTCACTGGCTTGATTTACTGACGCATAAACGGCAGTACGAAAAACGTCTGACTGTACAGGAACCATTACATATCAGAAATCACTGCTGCCCACAGGTCAGGCTTTAGAGGTAACACTGTTACTTGCATGTTGTGGCATTATTGTTAAGTTTATATCTTACAGTCAAAATCTGTTAGCAAAGCCTGCACTGAAATTGCAACTGATTTTCCAAAGAATCCACAGCGAAATGTAAAAAACAACCAAATAATGCTCTACTGAGACATTTACATAGTTGAAAATAACTAATCTCTTTCCTAGCATTAGGATCAGTTAGAAGATAATGTTATTTTTAGTCCAGTGGTCCTGTATCTCTCTTTTCTCCTTCTCATCTCACTATTGTAGATGTAAGCATTGATCTGATACTGCAGAGGCGGTCTTTCGTCACACTATTATTATACATTTTTGTAATTTTCAGAGCTGTGTTTCAATAAAACAGTTTTTGAACTAACAAGATTAGGTTTTGAGTTCTGAAAATTATAGGATGTTTGACCTCTTACATGTCAAAAGAACAAGGAAAACTGTATTTCTCAATCCATGACCTCTTTAAACGGCCGGCAGAAAAAAGGATATCGAAGGAATAGAAACTGCCTTTTCCCTCTTTGTTTTGTTTTATAGCAGTAACTTCACCCACATGTCAGCAGGTTCTTTTTTAAACAAGAAGAGTGGTTTAAAATCGATTATGTCGAAATAATTGAATGGTTTTAGACTAATATTTGAGAGTGGACCAAAATGTTAAAAGCCGGCAATGTGTCCAATGCAAAAAAAGCATTTCCTGTTCATAGTTATGAAAGCCAAAAGGATTAACGAGACATGTTTGTCTGCTGAGAGAAGTAGAGAGAGGAAGACGGAAAGAAAGAGAGGGGGGAGGAGGGCGGGCGGGCGGGCGGGAGGGAGGGAGGGGGGTCAAAAGCAGACAGCATAGTTGTTTTAGACATTTTTTTCCCCCTGCTAATAGTTTTGTAAATTTGAATTTTTCCCTTTGTTAGCAGAAATGCTAAATGTTATTTGTATATCTTCAAATAAATGTGTGCTTAAAAAACATAGAAAAAGAGAGAGAAGTAGTCTTGGAGTTGGTGGAATCAGGTCAAAGAATTCCTGAACCATGTTCGGGAAATATGGAACACCCGGAATTCCAGGGGTGGGGCCATAGAGAGAGAGAGAGGGAGAGAGAGAGAGAGAGCACTCCATAAACAAATACTCCGGCAAATGTTAATCGAACACACATGCTCTCTCTCACGAAGAAGAGGGGGAGAAAGGGAGGGAGCGGGTACTTTCCAAGTCTCCTAGAGAAAATCTCCCTGAGTTTGCAAAGTTCTTGTTAATAATGTTCGCTTCGTTTCTGTTCTGCAAAGAGTGCAAAACCATGCGAGACTTGAAACATTTCATAGATGCTTTATACTTTTTAACAACCACCCTTTAGGCCTTCTTGCTGATCCACATCTAAAGGAAGATTCATTTGAGAGAGAAAAATTGCTGTTGTAAACATATTTGACAAACTGTGAACTGAAGACCCCAGACCTCATCGGAAATAGACAGAATTGAGGGCATTTATATTAAGTTACTAATGCTCATTCAGGTGAAGCACTGTTTTAATCCTAAATGACTGCCGAAATTAAATGTCATTCACCTTTTTCTACAGTGTCAATATCTAAAGCAATTTGCTCAGAGCTTGCAAATGTATATAGAGCTCTAGTGTGGGTTGTCTGAATCTAGGGCAGAGAGTAAGTACTCCACTGAAGTCAGCACTTAATGTAGCACTAGTAAGCGCTCTTATTCTCATATGAGGGCCGACAATCAAAATTGTGTTATATTAAAGCTGCTGTCTATCTCTCTCTCTCTCTCTCTCTCTCTCTCTCTCTCTCTCTCTCTCTTTTAAAAAAGTAAGAGTAAAAGTCTGTAAAGCATGTTTGAATATTTGAAGCATGAAATGTTTCACCTCATATAATATACACTGTGTTATTTGTATAAAATAGCAATGCTAAGAAGTTAATAATGTTTGTTAATTTATTTAATTAAGCAAATTCTTAAAAGCATCGTTCACCCAAAAAATCATTTACTCATCCTAATTTCTTTTGTTGTTAAAGTCTTTCTATTTTTTGACAAAAACGGTTTAAACATTTTCAAAACTATTCCTTTAAGTTACATCTGTCCGCTAGAACCTTGTTTTCCAACCTATTTTGAGCCAAGGTAAATTTTTTTCATTGAAAAAAATCAAATACAAAATTCACAAGGCACACCTACAAGCGAAAATGTTACAAAATGAAACTCTGTAGCTTATATATTAACAATATACTGTCATTCTTATCAAAGTGTCCTGAATGAGGATCAAATAAACACAAAGAAAAAATAATTTTATGATAATTTAGTTTAAAAAAATGGTTTTGGTTTTTGACCAATTAGGTGAAATTGAAATATTTTCCATGGCACACTAGTGTACTGTGGCACAGTGGTTGAAAAACACTGCGCTAGAAGATATGTTCCCTGACATTGCCATGCTATGCTACAAAAATAATGATATACACACGCTAAATATATACAGGAGTTATCAGAATAGTCTTGTCATGTTTATTGTTGGTATGTATGTATGTTTGCCTTGGTTATTTTCATATTTGTCACATGTAAATACTGTCACATTCCTTGTTTGCATATTAATAATGATTATAAGGATACACTATGAGTGTTGCATAGTGATATGGTAAACAGTTTTTTTCCATGGCATAATTGTTACTGTAATATTGATTTTAGCATGACTGAAACATTGGATTGATCAATCTTGGACTGGAACTATTTGTTTTATATAGTTTCAAATATTTTACCTTTTCCACAAATCATGCACATCATGGTTTCCACAAAAGTGTGTATGAATAATAATGAGAAAAGTTTCTTGAGCAGCAAATCAACATTTTAGAATGATTTCTGAAGGATCATGTGACACTAAAAACTGGAGTCATGAATTGAGCTTTGGCATCTCAAGAATAAATTACATTTTAAAGTAGATTAAAATAGAAATCAGGTTATTTTAAACTGCAGTAGTCTATTCGAAAATTAGGTCAAACAGCAGAGTCCGTCTTGGAAATGGTGAAGAATGAAAATTACTACCACAACGTTTTCCCGAGCAATTTCGGGAGAAAGTTTTGAAAGACTGCATTCAGAAATGTCTCAGAACACTATTATGAAGCTCTGTGCAAGTTTGTGCATGCAAGAGTGTGTGTTTGTGCCTTTTGTGTGCATGTATCTGCTTGTGTTCGCGCTAGTGTTTGTCTCTGTGCTGTGTGCAGCTTCTCCAGTCCTCAGCTCACAGGGTGTGGGTGAGCTGTTTGAACTCGGTGGTTAAGCTGGTAGACTGAGATGAATGCAAGAGGAGCTCAGTCTCCTCTTTGAAGTTTGACACTGGGGGTTACCCCTCCCACCAGGAGGGGCTTCAGTGGAGACAGGGAGAGAGAATGAGAAAGGGGGAGAGAAGAAAAACTTTACTCTTGTTTTTTGTGAGAAACACTAGAGGTCCAGCTTGACTCTCAAATTGTCAGAAGGCTTCTACTTGTTTTAATTACTTTCTCCGAGAATTGCTATGCTACCAAGCTACGCTCTCGTAGTATCTCAGTATCAGAAAACCTTTCAAAGCCGACTTGAAAAGCTCAGTTTTTAATGTTGTATTACAGACTTTTTAAAGTGTTTTAAAATCATTGTATTTTCTAGCTTTACATGGTGCTTTATGTCTGTTAATAAGACACTTAACTAATGTAGTGGGAAAGTCCCTTTTAAAGAAATTAGCACAATACTTGAAGATCTCCTACTCAAACACACACACACACACACACACACACACACACACACACACACACAAATAAGCATGTTGTGTCGTGTCTAGGAGACACCTAAAAGGAAGGCCTGGCCAGGTGTGCAGCATGGACTGAAGATGATACAGGTATGAGCAAGCCCTTGAAGGATCCAGCAACAGATTCAAGGACTCTGCTCTGGCTTGTTCTCCTTTATCTGTCTCTCCTTCTTCTCTGCAATGCTTTTAAACATGTGGCTATATCTTTTACATTTTTAAATTTCTAAAATGGCTCTAAAAGCATAATATATATTTCTGCACAAATGCAATTATTTGACACATTATTAGCAGAATTTGAAAATATTTCCACCACATCATTTATAGATTTTTTTTGTCATTGTGTCAATTGTCATGTTTTAAAAGTACAGTGGGGAGAGGATGGGAAATATTTCAAGCCATATTCAAACAGTCATTCATTAGGCCACAGGAATAATGTAATATTTGATAAATAAAAGTAGATATGGGAGTTTAAGTTTTTAATGAAAATGTAAATTTTTTTTACAGACACACTACTTACAATAGTTTGGGATTGGTAAGATTCTAAGATATTTTGAAAGGAGTATTTTATGCTCTGAAGGCTGCATTTAATCGATCAAAAATACAGTAAAACAATACTATTGTGAAATAGTATTACAATTTTAAAAGATTTTCAAGATTTAGTTCTCAGCAAACCTGAAACTTTTCTACATCATTACTCTGGTGTTCAGTGTCACATGATCCTTCAGAAATCATTATAATATGCTAATTTGCAGCTAAAAAAACATTTCTTATTATCAGTAGAAAAAGGCTTAATATTTTTGTGGAGACTGAATTTTTTTCCTAGTATTCTTTGTCGAACAGAATGTTTAAAAGAACAGCATTTCTCTTTTCTGTACAAGCCTTTTGTAAGAATTATACATTTTTAACTGTAATTTTTAAGTAATGTGTCATAGCTTAATAAAATTCTTAATTTAAAACAATAACAACCTCGCTCTGACCACATACATTTGAACAGTAGTATAAATAAGCAAATACATCCTTGGGCTCCTCTAGTTAAACTTATTGGTAATGCTGCCAAAGTCATGGGATAGATTGTTCGCTATGTTGCTTTAAATAAAAACATTTACATTAGTACTTTTGACCCCATACGCAGAAAGATCCACTGTTTGGATTTTGGTTTCAGTACCTAACCAACAACTTAAAGCATTGTTTCCCGAGCTCTGCCACACCCTCACGTATCCCGGGGGCCCTATGGGTCACACTATCCCACTGTCTTCATAGAAGACAAAGACATCTCTAGGATACCTCATTGTATGATAAATGGTCTCAGTTTTCTTGATAGGTTCTGGAGGTGTGGCCTTAGAGGATGTTTTTGCCAGCTGCCTGCATCAAGGCATCTAAAAACAATAGCAGACACCTATTATCATATATGTGTGTTTGAATATCTGTGTTTATCTATTCAAAGATGCCTTTAAATACACTCACAGGCCTCTTTATTAGGTACACCTGTTCAACCACTCGCTAACGCAAATATTTCATCAGCTAATTTGATGGCAGCTACTTGATGGTGTCAAACTGAGCATCAGAATGGGGAAGAAAGGTGATTTAAGTGACTTTGAACAGAGTGTGTTGCTGCCAGATAGTCTAGTCTGAGTATTTCAGAAGCTGCTGGTCTACTGGGATTTTCCATACACAACCATCTCTAGGGTTTATCGAGAATGGTCTGAAAAATAGAAAATATCATGTGAGCAGCAGTTCTGTGTTTGAAAATGCCTTTTTGATGGCAGAGGTCAGAGGAGAATGGCCAGACTGGTTCAAGGTGATAGAAAGGCAACAGTAACTCAAATAAACACTCGTTGCAACCGAGGTCAGTAGAAGAGCATCTCTGAATGCACAACACTTCAAACCTTGAAGCAGATGGGCTACATCAGCTGAAGAACACACCGAGTGCCACTCCTGTCAGCTAAGGACAGGAAACTAAAGCTACAGTTCGCACAGGGATCACTAAAATTGGACCGTAGAAAATTGGAAGTCATTGCCTCGTCAGATGTGTCTCGATTTCTGCTGCGACATTCAGATGGTAGGGTCAGAATTTTGTGTACAGAGGATGAAAGCATGGATTCATCCTGCCTTGTATCAACTGTTCAGGCTGCTGGTGGTTTAATGGTGTGAGGGATATTTTCTTGGAACACTTTAGCCCCATTTGTGCCAATTGAGCATTGTTTAAGTGTCTCAGCCTACCCGAGTATTATTGCTGACCATGTCCATCCCTTTATAACCACAGTGTACCTTCACATCTTCTGATGCGTACTTCCAGCAGGATAACGTATCATCCCATAAAGTACAAATCATCTCTAACTGGTTTCTTGCACGTGACAATGAGTTCACTATACTCTCTAATGCCCTCCACAGTCACCAGATCTCAATCCAGTAGATCTTGTGATGGAATGAGAGGTTCACCTCATAAATGTACAGTTGACAAATCTGTAGCAAATGCATGATGATGTCAATATGATATTAGTAAATGATATCAATCAATAAGCTGTCTGTGTTCTTATTTCATGTTGTTGTCCTCTGCAGTTTTTTTTGTTCTTCTGAGTAAATTCATCTGTATTTTCTCCATATGAATAGTTTGCTGTTTTCCACTGGTAGTCGCCTGTATGTACATGGTTCTGTATGCGTGTTAAGGGATGTGTCAGGTGTTTACACACACAGTGACTTTGGTGCCTCCAGTGGCAGATTGATGATGGTGTCTTTTAAAAAGTGAGTGCACACTTACAGGGTTTGATTAGTTTTTATATCCTGTTGTAAAAATATTTAAAATATTTTATTGAAAATTTATTTTAAAGTGAGCAAATAGCAAACAAAAAATATTTTTTCTTTTTCTTTAAATGTACAAATATATCTCATCCATATATGCACATTTAGTGTTAGAAATCTGCATGTTAGGTTATAGTTCTTTGAAATGTGTGTCATGTCTGTTTGAATGCAGTGAAGGTACAGTATGCAATGATTGGTCTTCTGCTACTTTATATGACTGACATAAACACTATGAATACAGAAGAGTAACACACACGAGTATCTATTTTTCTTTCTGAGAATTCAACCATAAAAATTATTTAGATTTAAACTTTTCTATTTCATGATTGTGTAAGATGTAGTATATGAAATAGCTTTCAGACGATTTAGAGGGAAACTATTACTGTAAAAACATCTATCTATCTTTGTTATTGTGCAATATAAATACCTTTTTAAATTATTTATCTTAGCAGCTTGAGTAAAGGTGCAATATTTGTATTGCACAGTTATCCCAACATGTGCTACATTTCGCAAAGCTTTAGCAGAGTGCAAATTTGCATCTTAACGGTATGCGTGATTTCACTAAGCACAACTTGTTCCTGGATCAACATCTTTCTTAATCCTGAAACAACATTCCAACCATCAAACAACTTTCCAATCAACTAGTTTACAGTTTATGTCAAGTTTAGGCTTACAACTAGGTGCTTCTATATGTTTTATTCACCTATCATTTCCCTTTCATTTTAGGGAAATGTTATGGGCAGTAGGTTTAGGGGTAAGTTTAGGATTAGGACTCAATTTACAAACAGGAATGTTGTTCCAGGATCAACAAAATATGTCGAACATGTCTTCACAAAATCCTGGTGACCACCTGCTAACCACAACTGACAAAGCCAGAAGCAATTATAAAATGATGATTTACTGAGAGGTACAATTAACAGAGGAAACGTCTTGTCTGTTTCACACAAGGTACATGTGAGTGTGTGTGTGTTTGGCACTCATAAGAAGGGGCAGGTCTCATTAATCCATTTTACAAGCCAGAGATGAGAAGCGATACAGCTCAGATCCTGATTTACAGCCTGTGAGCTTCAGTGAGGGATAAAATATGTTTACTATCCTCCTACATGTAAACCCCAGCACCCCACCCCTCCAACTGTGCCCAAATAAAACACCAGTTACACTGACAAATGCTGGCATATACTGAAAGACTCGTTATCAAATAGTTATTCATCTAAATGAATCTATATCTGAATATAAATGTCTAAAATCCAAATTAATAAAATTTCTTCTGACCCTTAACCCTAGTGTACGTAGTCTTCTACTCTAATTTCCATTTAATTCATCCAGTCCATGCTCGTTCTCTGTCTTTAATCTCAGGCCTAATCACCATTCTTTGGAGAACACCAATCTGCCGTATAATTTCCACTAAGAAACATCCATCCTGACCTGGACTATCTTTTTCTCATTTTGAATGGATAATTATAAGAGAAATTGAACATTCTTGCAGCAGAACCTGTTGAGAACTAAGACTTGAGGTGATTGTCTTGATTAAAAACTTCTTAGTAGCTTGTGAAATGCTTTATAGATGAGCTTCTGATCTAAATACACTTCTGGTCTTTCTCGTGTGATATATTAGTATGGGACTTGGTAGATAAGACTGGTACCAGACCAGCCCATGTGTACTGGTTATTGTTGATAGTTTTTGTCATTTGATGAAAATATATTTTACATTTAATCAGTATTTTCTCAATTGTGCACTACTTTTAAAATGTTTGGGGACAGTAAGATTTTATAAATATTTTAAATGTTTCATATAGTCGCCAAGGCTGCATTTATTTATATTTTAGTAAATTTTAAAATGTATTTATTTTGGAATTTTCAGCAATAATTTTTCCAGTTTTCTGTCTCACATGATCCTTCAGAAATCTTTCTAAAATAATGGTGCTCAAGTAACATTTCTTAAAATGATCAATGTCGAAAATGCTTGTGCTGCTTCATATTGTTGTGGAAAATGTCATGCATTATTTTAAGATTGTTTTATGAATAGATGGTTAAAAAAAAAAAAAAACATTTATTTAAAATGGAAACCTTTTGTTACAACGAAAAAGTCTTTATCGTCACTTTTGACCAGTTGAATGCATCCTTGCTGAATAAAAATAGAAACTAATCTGACCGACCCCAACCTTTTAAATGCAAATTTGTGAAAATCCTGAGAACTTGAAATACTATTATGAGTTTGAAGGCTTTTAACAATCATATTTTGTTGTTGTTGTTGATGACATCAACTCTGTACAGCTAATGTTACACAGACCTAAAGCATATCTCGTTTACTAGTTCTTCCATGGAATGATTCTTTTCTCTTATTTGTTCTTTTCCTCTGCTTTTGGCTGAAGGGACAGTTCGTCCAGCTGGGCACGAATCACCCGTGAATCTCCAACTGTAGCGAGGGAGCAGGAAATAGAACGGGAGGCATTAACCTGATAAGACTGCTGTTGCAGAGCGGGGACACTCTGTGTGTCTCTCTCTCTCTCTCTCCCTCCCTCCCTCGTTCTCTCTCTGTCACCCTCTATCTCTCCATTCTTCTCCCTTCTTACAGTTGCTACAGGCTCTTACATAAGCCAGTTGGATATTTTCAGCCTCTCAGCACAGATGCAGTCAAGTTGAAAAGAACACATTAAATATTTCATTTTGCCTCCTCCCAGACCTGTCTAGTTGGGATGAATCAACATTATAATACTACGTTGTTTTTATCTGCGTCTCAGTGCTTTGAATGGCACAGAAAATGGCAATCAATCTGATGCTTTTCCCATTAAAATGTGGGCCAGTCGATGCAGAATAAAATAAAATGACAGTGAATGGGCAGCAGTCGTTGGGAAACACCCTTAGAGATTTCCTCTATACCGTCTATTTAGTACACTGACCTACATTTGAATATCAAAAAGTCACTTTAAATGTTGTGTCAAAAGCTTAACCTCTCAGGGGTCTTATGGAGACTAGCAAGTTGATCTCTGTATGTGAGGACTGAAGATTGGCTGGTCAAGAGGAACATGTCATGTATACATTACTGCAGCCATACTAAACTGCTTCCATTGGGAATTCAACAGTGCGTGAATATAACTTGCACAGTGTGTATAGTGCTGAAAGTCACAGATGGCACATAGAGTTATGCAATGCAAGAAGAGGTCATTTTTTCTTTCTTTCTTTTTTGGCCGAGTGGGTGTGCGTCAAGTGTTTTGAAGATGTTTTCTTAATTCCTTTATCTTATTAATCTTATCTTTTTCTTAAATCAATGTAGGCTTGGTGAGCATTAGAGGTTTATTTCAAAAACATAGAAAAATGGAAAATAAACTTTAGATTGATAGTGTATGTGAAATATTACCATCTCTTTCTGGCATGTGCCCATAATTATGTGGACTTCTTAATTCATGTCTGCATGTACTTTTCCTTTCTGTGCTGCTTTATTTTCCTTACCATGTGGCTTTGTTAATGTTGCGTTCAGTTTGAATCCTGATTCCCCAACAATAGCAAAAGACAAAACACTGTTTCAAATGACTCATTCTTATTCTGAGAGGATGTGATTGCTTGGACTAAATTCATATCCCTTATTCAAAGGTGCAACTAATTAGTTTTATGAATCATCGGAAAGTGATAATTAACGTTAACATCTTGTGGGGAATTTGCTGCTAATTAGGTCAAAGAGGTAGAAAAACAGATAGATGAGATTTCTTATAAATAAAAATGGGTATTTTTTTCATTCACATTCTCTCACCTCGAATTCTCTATTCTCGCCTGCTTTAGAAAATCTGTCTAAATAATATATCAAAGCATGCATGTACTTTATGGGCTTGTATCTTAAGAAAGCATTTCTGTAGAGATCCTAGGAGATATAGAAGGAGGATCCAAGGAGATATTGTCTACATATTTGGTCTGGTGGAGCATTTGACCTCCATCAGGCCACCAAGGATTATTTGTTTGAGACTTACGGTTAGGGTTATCGTGTGTGCATGATTTTGTAATCAGTAATCAGCACTCGTAAAATCAATTTAATACATTTTCAGTAACAATATAATGTAATATGTAAAATCTTGGTATGAGTTGTTAAAATGAAATCTGTGATTTGAAAGTACAGATTATCATATCATGGGTGCAGATTTTCAGCTCTCAAAACAACAACAACTGCTTGGTGACCTGAGGGGAGCTGTGTATTACAACAATCACATGAGTCACTGTTCATTTTCAAACCTCTCATCTGAACAAAACATAAATTTTGACAAGGGTACAAGGTAGTAATTTCTTCAAGAGAAACCACAAAACAATACACAGCATTTACATCAGAGTTCTCCAAACTTTTCAAGATTTTAGGGACAGCTCTATCTTTTGAATGAAACATCATTGGAACAACCAAGAATCTTTTCTCTGGTGCACTTGTCTGAAACATAGATATGAATGTGTGATAAGGATTTCAAAAGCAAAGCACACTCAATCTGCTCTTCTCTTCCGCTGTGTGTTTTACACATCATGGCTGGTCTGGCTTTCCTTGTCTCTTTGCAATTTTCATATTCTTCAAAGGGAGATGGTTCACACTGTGGGCAATTGTAATTAGGTCATCTTCTTCTCTCCCCCGTTCTCTTTCGGCCTCACTCTCTCTTTTTTATACCATCTATCGCTCTTATTTCTCTCATCCTTGCACCTTCCACCCGCTCTCTTCATATTTTCTTGGATCGGTTTACAATGCAAGCGAGTGGTGAAGAAGAAAGCAGATTAGATGCCCCCTTTGCAAGACAGCTGAGGGGGAGGATACGCGTTAGAGCTGGGGAGCTGGAAATAGGCGGCTATATTTGGTGTAGCAGAATGTGTTAGGCAGAAGATGGAAAGAAATTGCAATTCTGTTTACAAGGCATGAAGGCTGGGTACCAATGTGGGGTCTAAGGAGCTTTAGGTCCTGGAGGCCCCTCTGGCAGTCTCTCTCTCTGGCTGCTGTAGGCCTATGGCTACTTGCAACACTGCCTTCAACAATGGAAAGAGAATCGGAAAGCGCTGGGTAACCTGAAAGAAGCTGAGTATTTTCAGCTTTAGATACTGTTTTTCTAATGGAACTACTAAAATATAGTTGCTCACTTATATGGGGGACAATGGTGATGGAGCATGATTATGGCGACAGTAATGTGATTGAACCCACAACCCTTCGAGAATCTTATTTACCTTTTAACGTTGATCTGTGATTAAGATGGTGCTTTTGAGATTAGTTTAATTGTTTTACTGGTTGCTTACACAACTATTGTTTTCCCTGAGGAGATAATTCGTCAGATAACACTCCATAAGTGTTTTGTTACATTAATGTTGTTATGTAGCTGTAGAAACCTGTGTGGACACCTCTGTTGAGTCCAAAATAATAATGTTATTTCAGACTGACTGGAAGGACCGTTTATGCAGATTAGCATATGGTAGTTTTAAATAAGCACTATAATATTTTTGCTACTTTAGGTTGTGGCTTTTTTCAAAAACCTGTAAACTTTATAATATATTTTGTAATAGATGCTGACTTAAAAAACACTTGAAATACAAGTAGAAGAAAAAAATATATTCTTTCGGTGTTCACATAGCTTCATTTCTAAAATTCAAAAAAAGATAAATAAAGAAAATAAAATAAAACAAAGATTTGGGGTCAGTGAGATTTTTTTCTTCAAGAAATTAATTATTTTATTAATCAAGAATGCATTCAATTGATCAAAAGACTTCTATTTCAAATAAATGCTAAATGCAACATTTATTTTGTCCCTTTAGTACTGCCCTTCAGAAACTGCATAAAATAATTACATGTTTCTCACAAGACAAAACAAGACAAATTTACCCCAATTATCCCATTCAGGTATTAACACACAGTATTAGGATTCAAGGGTATGCAAACTTTTGAATGAGAGTAATTTTTCATATATTCAATTATTGTAATGTTTTGTGGACTGTATTTAAAAATCTGTTATGTGAAATAGTACTAAAAAAATAGCATGCAATTCTTATGATCCCTCTTATTTTGTTAAGATTATTAATATTTTGCATATTCGACAAGGATTATGTAAGCTTATGAGAAGAACTGAATAACAAGTATATATATACACACTGTACTGTATTTCCTAAACATTTTATTTGCCATTGGTTGGTCAAACAGATAACCTAGTCTCAAACTAACATCTTTGAGGAATTAACCAAAAAAAGGCTAACGAACTTAACATTTACATTCATGCAGTTGGCAGACGCTTTTATCCAAAAGCGACTTACATTGCATTCAAAGAACAGATTGTTATTCTGATCAGATCTCTTGCTTTCCCTGGGAATTGAACCCATGACCTTGGCGTGTTAAGCGCCAATGTTCTACCTTTTGAGCTACAGGAAAGCATAAGAGATATTTTAACACTAAAGATATTACACACTTCATACTAGAAGCCTTGGTGGTTGCTAAAGCTTTATGGTTACTGTAGAGTGTGGTCTAGTGCGATAAAGAAAATATTAGAGGCTCCAAGAAGTGCCCTAGATTCTAGATAGAAATAATTCAAGATTAATAGTCTTTACCACATTTGCATCAACAAGAGTGGAACTTCTAAGAACTGAACTGTCAGTAACATTTACAAAACTGTTTTCCCAAGTTTGAAAATACTATTTTCAAGGTATGTTTTTAATGTTCGTTAAATGTTAGTCTAAATCTTAATGAGTCACTTTGAAATTCTTGATGGCCATGCCTTTCAGAGGAGAATGAGAGTAGTGTTAGTGTCGCGCAGTTTTTTTGTGAATGCGTCTGTGAATGAGCCAGAAAGGGTGAGAAGTGACAAGTTTGATATGCATGCAACAAAATATCTACCTCACTCATTTGAATCATGCCGTCTGTGCGTGTATCTGTGTGTGGCGGTGTGAAAAAAGAGAGGTGGAAGGAGGACTCGGAGCCATTCCTGCCCTTCCTGCATTTCCGAGGCTCTGGATTGGGTAGCATTTCCATGGCTACTGCGAGTGGAGGTGGGGGTAGTGCTGTGCTGTTTGTGAGGAAGCAGCGTGTGACTGTTCTGCTGCTTTTAAGCTACAGTCTACACTCTTAGAAATAATAATTAACAGAGAAAAAATAAGGAACCATGTGAGATTTAAAATATGACTACTTGAAAAATCAAATCAATTTGTAAAAGTATTAAAGTTCCCATTTAAGGTTTATTGAGTACTCTCTTTCATCCAGTGTGTAATATCTGTGTCTGTGAATGTAAATGGTTTGCAAACCTGTGCACGATTAATAAAGTTATTGTCTCTTAAAGAAAGTGAAAGAATCGAGTCTGAACAACCTAAATGAGTCGTCTGTAATACAGAATCCCTCTGTGTTACGGTTCTACGTCATTAGATCATATATTTGCATAATGCCGACCTATGTTCAACGTTGTACCCACCATTAAACACGTCATTTTACTGACGACTGCTTCTGAAATCTCGGGGTTCAGCGCAAAACACTTGCTCTTGAAATGTGTCAGTACTCTGTTTTTTTTTTAGATCAGCTTGCTCCTCAGAATCACAATATGTACGAAAAGTATGATTAATTTTTGATGCATATATTTTCTACCGGGTGTTCAAAATACGCAGTTTTGTGTTTTATATTGTGCAAGTTTCCGGCTAAACTGCTAACTTCCTGCTCAGTTTGTTCTTGCGATGGAGGTTCGGGTTGAATAGCTAGTTCTTCCAATGTTTCATCACCAGGTTCGCGCTCGGATTGATATAATAAAATTGACGTAATCGTTATAGTCTTTACAGTGTGTTCAAAATCACTGAGGACTAACGAAGCCTCTGGAGCAAAAGTTTATGCTAATGGTTGTATATTTTCCAACAGGCGCTGTAAGCTAATTAAAGCTCACTTAGCTAATACACAAAAGCAAGCAGGTTAGCACAATATTAGTGTGGCGAGCAGGGCGGGGTCGAGGGACCGTGAGAGCGTCACGAGAGCCGGTGGCGTGATTGATAATGAGCATCAACTGCGAGCCATCGGTCTCTCGTCTCACGGAGGAGTGGAGGCATAAAAGGAGGAGCAACGACAGTGAAAATGAGAGCAGACCAGGCCTGGATTTATGTTGTGTTTTGTGTGGGCGGCAGTCGTCTGCAAGGGACTGCCGCCATTACTTTCATTTTGAGTTTACGGTTTATCATTAAAAGTCTGTTAAATGTCTGCCGGTTCCCACCTCCTTCCTCCCTGAACATTGAACTCCGTTACAATTAGCTTGGGTTAACCTGCAATATTAGCTTGTGTTATTAAAATTTGCTGCCTTTAGATTTTCAATCCATTTCTACACCAATTTCATAAAATGATAACACAAATTGACAGTGTGCATTGTACGCTTTGTGCGTTGGCTGAGAATTCGATCAAAACATGAATAAAAGTGTTAAAAACTGATAACATGGCAGAGGTAACAGTCCTACAGTTAATTAAAGAGGTTTAGATCAAGGGGTTTGGGTGATTAATAATCAGTATCTAACCTGATGAAAATATATTTATTTCAATGTCATCCACATAATATTTTGATTTATAACAACATTGTGAACTTTTGTAAGGATACGTTTGGTCATCAACTTTTATTTATTTAATGTGGAGGATTTTAACTTTGACAAGATGATTGACAGGGCAGTTTAAATAGGTTGCAAGTAACTAAGCTACAGATCTGTCCATTAAAGACACAATTATGAAGAAGTAACATTGCTGCATCCACGGCATGTCTAATTACTGTAGTCTCAAGATGACAACACTTGACCTTTTATTTGGAGCTGTTCACATCCTCGGATTTGGGATTATCTGTTTCTATTGCACCAATATCAATGCCTAAATGAATCTGCAGCAGTACAGCAGTCACATAGCTCTCTGACGATTCACATCTTGCAATCTGTTTTAGACCTTATTCAGAGCAGCGCCATAACAGGTATGAAAGTGAGGCTGTGAGGGACATTTGTATCATCCACTGTAAAAAGCTGTGTAAAATTCCTAGATCAATTATAAATAACCAATGTGTCACGGATCCAGCCACACCCCTCGCACCAGACTCATTCACTTCTCACTCACGATCCCAATCACCAGAATACTGAACACCTGCACCTGCCTAGTCAGCATTCCTTAAATACAAGCTTCACCCTGCAAATCACTGTCCGGTCTCGTCACTGACTGCCAGACTCTCATGCCAGCGACAACCCGTGTTGACGCCGTCATTACCGACCCCGATTGTCCAGGATCTCCTTCCGTGAACCTTCAGGCATTCTTCCCGTGATCTCCAGCCCAGTATGGTCCACTTCCCATCAGATAAGCCTCTCTGCCGCTACCAGTTCTTCTCTACACCTTCAGTCACCAGCTACTTGCTCTGAGTTTGCTTTGTTCAATAAACATCATCACCACTCACGTCTGTGTCCGATTGTTTATCATGACAGAAGACCGGACCACCCAGCAGACCCAGGCGGTAACTGGCGAAGCATCCGCCGCGGAGAGTAATCCACTTCTCGATGTCATGCAGGCTTTCCACCATGTCCTTCAAAACTTTGCCTCTACATCTGCCTCACCCAGTCCCATGGCCCGGCCAGCGCCCTTCAGTGGTAAGGCGGAGGAATGCGATGGTTTCCTATTACAATGTAAACTGTATTTCGAAATCAATCCCCGACAGTTTGAAACTGAACAAGCCAAGATTGCATTCGTCATATCCCTCCTCACCGGCCGCGCGCTTCAGTGGGCGCGCGCGATCTGGAACTCTAACGGCCCTGTCACGCAATCATTACCTGCATTTCTCCATCATTTCAAGGAAGTTTTCGGCCATGCAGCTGATACTGTATCCACCAACGATCAACTCCTCCGTTTACGACAAGGAACCCAGTCAATCCAAGATTATTCCTTGCATTTTCGCACCCTAGCGGCCTCTAGTGGCTGGAATGAGGCGGCACTACTGGCTGTTTACCGTCAAGGACTTCAACCCAACATCCGTGCTCAACTTGCCATTTATGATGACCGTTATGGCCTGGAAAAGTTCATTCAAAAATCCATTCTAGTGTCCCAAAACCTCACAGTCTGTTCTCCAGAAACCCCGATGTCGCATTCCCCGTCTCCACTGAAAGAGCCTAAACCTCCAGCACCAGAGCCCATGCAGGTCGATCACTACCGCCTATCACCATCAGAGCGAGAGAGACGTATCCGATTGCACTTGTGTCTATACTGTGGTGGTGAGGGCCATCTCCGAGCTCAATGCCTGACCCGACCACCACGCCCAGGGGTGAGTACAATCCACACGGCATCCATAATCCACAAAATGTCTTTAACAAAGGTTTTAGTGACTTCTGCTAATCTCTCTGTTCCAGCCACGGCGTTGATGGATTCAGGCTCAGCTGGCAATTTCATCTCCACCAACCTTCTGAATAAACTGAAAGCCCACAAAACCCTTCTTGACCACCCCTTTCGTGCTCATAACATCCTTGGAAAACCCCTGGGCCGCGGGTACATTCGGTACGTCTCGTCTCCTATCCACCTGCAAATTGGATGGCTCCATCATGAGGAACTCACCTTCCTGGTGCTGGAGGGATCCACTACTGACATTGTCCTGGGGCGCCCGTGGATGTCCAAACACTCTCCTCTGGTTAACTGGAACTCAGGTGAAGTCTTAAAATGGAGCCCATTCTGTCTTCAACAATGTCTCTCTACTGTTCAAAGGAACCCTACACCTGCTGACCAACCTGACATGGTAACTGAGATACCACTCGCCTCCACATCCATCGAGAGTCCCCATAACCCATCATGTCAAGACATCCCCATTGAATACCGGGCGTTCCAGGACGTGTTCAGCAAACGGCTAGCTACAGAACTTCCACCTCACCGGCCATGGGACTGTGCACTCGACCTGCTGCCTGGGGCAACGTTTCCCCGCGGACGCATCTACTCCTTGTCCATCCCGGAGCAACAGGCCATGGATGAGTATATAAAGGAGGCTCTACGTCAGAAGTTTATCCGTCCATCTACTTCCCCTGCCGCATCAAGTTTTTTCTTCGTGGGCAAAAAGGACGGAGGCTTGAGGCCCTGTATTGATTACCGGCACCTAAACTCGCTCACCATCAGGTTCCGATACCCGCTACCCCTGGTCCCCGCTGCTCTGGAACAGCTGCGGGGGGCTCGCATCTTCACGAAGCTGGACCTACGAAGTGCGTATAATCTAATCCGAATACGTGAAGGAGACGAGTGGAAGACCGCGTTCATCACGCCCTCTGGCCATTATGAATACCTCGTCATGCCGTTTGGTCTGTCAAATGCTCCAGCTGTGTTCCAGGGATTCATGAACGAGGTATTCAGAGATTTCCTCAACATCTTTGTTATTGTCTACCTCGATGACATCCTCGTTTACTCCAAAGACATCTCCGAACACCATCGACACGTCAAGCAGGTCCTAGCTAAGCTTCGAGAACACCATCTCTTCTTGAAATTAGAGAAGTGCGAGTTCCTCCGCAGCAGCATCCAATTCCTTGGCTATATCATCAACCAGAGCGGCGTCAAGATGGACCAGGGGAAAGTGAAAGCGGTGCAGAACTGGCCACAACCTACCACAATCAAAGAATTACAGCGTTTCCTGGGATTTGCCAACTTTTACAGGCGGTTCATCCGGAATTTCAGTATAATCAGTGCACCCTTGACATCATTACTGCAACATGGGCCCAAGTCTCTGTCCTGGACACCTGAAGCCACCAAGGCCTTCCAAACCCTTAAGGCAGCCTTTTGCACGGCTCCTACCCTCACTCATCCGGATCCCCAGTTACCGTTCATAGTCGAGGTCGACGCGTCCTGCACCGGGGTAGGAGCCGTGCTGTCACAGCGGCAGGGTGAGCCTCCAAGACTCCATCCATGTGCCTACTTTTCCAAAAAGCTATCCCCGGCGGAGCGGAACTATGACATTGGGAATCGCGAGTTGCTTGCCATAAAGTTGGCATTGGAAGAGTGGAGGCATTGGCTGGAGGGGGCTAACCATCCATTCCAGGTGATAACCGATCATCGAAACCTAGAGTACCTGCGGGAAGCAAAAAGGCTCAATCCACGGCAGGCTCGTTGGGCACTCTTCTTCACGAGGTTTAATTTCACCGTGACGTATAGACCTGGGGACAAGAACCAGAAAGCCGATGCTCTCTCTCGCCAGTTCACCCCTGACAATAACCCACAACCGCCTGAACCCGTGCTCCCTCCAGCCTTGATTGTTAGTCCCATCCAATGGACAATAGACCACCAGATCGCCGAAGCAACTCGCGAAGAACCAGCTCCGCCGGGGGTCCCTGAGGGGCAGCTCTACGTACCATCTCGACTCCGCCTGCCCCTCATGGATCAAGTTCACACGTCTCCGGGCTCTGGACACCCAGGCAGCCAGCGAACCCTCTCGCTCCTACAAGATCGCTATTGGTGGCCCAGAATGGACCGCGATGTCTCCCAGTATGTCAGAGGATGCTCAGTCTGCGCCACCACCAAATCACCACGCCATCTTCCAGAAGGCAAACTCCAACCCCTGCCGATACCCCGCCGACCCTGGTCACACATTGCAGTGGATTTCATGACCGATTTACCACCATCTGACGGCAAGACATGCATCCTTGTAGTGGTAGATCGGTTTTCTAAAGCTTGCAAATTGATACCCCTCAAGGGCCTCCCCACGGCTTTGGAAACGGCGGAAACCTTGTTTCACCAAGTCTTCCGACACTTTGGCCTCCCGGAAGATATCGTTTCCGACCGAGGACCCCAATTCATTTCCAGAGTCTGGAAGTCATTTTTTCACCTTCTCGGAGTCTCCGTTAGTCTGAGTTCAGGTTACCACCCCCAGACCAATGGCCAGACTGAGCGGAAGATCCAGGAAATTGGGAGATATCTGAGATCCTACTGTGGCCACCAACAAGACACCTGGAACCGGTTTCTTCCGTGGGCTGAATACGCCCAAAACTCACTAAGGCAAGAGTCCACACACCTCACACCGTTTCAGTGCATGTTTGGTTTTCAGCCACCGTTATTCCCTTGGACAGGAGAGCCCACGGAAGTCCCAGCTGTCCATCACTGGTTCCAGGAGAGCGAGAGGGTATGGGATTCAGCTCACGTTCATCTGCAAAGGGCAGTCCGTAGGCAGAAGATCCAAGCTGACCGCCGACGCCTTCCCACACCACGGTACTATCCCGGTCAACTCGTCTGGCTATCAACGAGGGACATTCGCCTACGGCTGCCCTGTCGCAAGCTGAGTCCCCGCTTCATAGGTCCTTTCAAAGTGGTGAGGCAGATCAACGAGGTCACTTACCGTCTTCAGTTACCCACACATTACCGAATTTCCCCGTCATTCCATGTGTCTCTCCTCAAGCCCTTCACTAAACCTCTGTTTCCCTCATCCACAGAGTCTGGTGTTGAGGCTGTACCTCCTCCTCCTGTTGACCCGGCGGACCAGAACATTTACAAAGTTTCTTCCATCTTGGACTCTCGACGACGGGCCGGCACACTGCAGTACCTCGTAGATTGGGAAGGTTTCGGTCCCGAAGAACGCTCTTGGGTCAACCACGATGACATCCTAGATCCAGAGCTCCTGCAAGAATTCCACACCAACAACCCCAACCGTCCAGCCCCCCGGGGTCGAGGCCGGCCCCGTCGTCGTCCGCCGCGGTCCTCAGGAGCTGCCCGTGGAGGAGGGGGTACTGTCACGGATCCAGCCACACCCCTCGCACCAGACTCATTCACTTCTCACTCACGATCCCAATCACCAGAATACTGAACACCTGCACCTGCCTAGTCAGCATTCCTTAAATACAAGCTTCACCCTGCAAATCACTGTCCGGTCTCGTCACTGACTGCCAGACTCTCATGCCAGCGACAACCCGTGTTGACGCCGTCATTACCGACCCCGATTGTCCAGGATCTCCTTCCGTGAACCTTCAGGCATTCTTCCCGTGATCTCCAGCCCAGTATGGTCCACTTCCCATCAGATAAGCCTCTCTGCCGCTACCAGTTCTTCTCTACACCTTCAGTCACCAGCTACTTGCTCTGAGTTTGCTTTGTTCAATAAACATCATCACCACTCACGTCTGTGTCCGATTGTTTATCATGACACAATGCACCTATTGTATGAAGTTTTTTTATTTGCTGAAATTTCTTTCCTAAGCAGAACAGTCCAAAAACACATTAAGTTTTAGTAGTTTAGTGTCTATCCCTCACAGCCTCGCTTTCATTCCCATTAAAGATCAAAGATAGCGCTGTTGTGAATAAGGTCTAACAGGAGTTCTAGAACAATGGTCCCCAACCTTTTTATAGGAGACAATGTGTTGTTTATGGCCAGTTTATTCCGCTGTTTTGTTTAGGTTGCTCTCACTGCAGAAAACCCCGCTTCACACAGATAGGATGTCGGAAATGGAAATAGGGATTCAAGTGCTGAAACTTTCTAACGACATCTATTTCGTACTCATTTTTGCTAGATTGTAGATTAAATTCAGCAAACATAATGTACACCTACAACAAGCCCTTTTAAACATGAGAAAGTACCGGTGAACAAAGAGAAGAGCGGTACACACCTTCTCTCCACCAAAGCTACAACACTACCGCTAGCAGCTGCTCAGCTCCAGACGTCACTTAAAACCGCCCCAACATCGCGATATTTTGCGCATGCGGGGTATTGATGCGACTTTAGGTGACGTCGGGGGCTAAGCGGCTGCAAGCGGCAGTGGCGTTGTAGTTTTGTAATTTGAAAGTCACACAAACCCGAGAGAAATACACCACAGTAAAGAAAATGGAAATAATTTAATGTTCCTTGGGCGGCCTGGTACCATTTGATCCACGGACTGGTACAGGGGGCCTGGGGACCACTGATCTAGAAGATTTGAACGCGTTTTACACGCTGAAATCGCGTGATTGCGATAATTACGACATTGCGTACACATCTTATGTCCCAAAGCTTGTTCTTCTGCTACACAATCAAAAGTATGTACTACTTTTCCTTAACAAAAAACAGAACGGTTTTAAGGATGTGACACACCAACCCAATGGTCCGCAGTCGGACTGTATTTTTACGCGTCGGTCGGCTTCGTTTTTTCCGGTGTGTTCTGCATGTTGTTGGGAGAGAGAGAACTCTGATTAGTCGTTCAGCTCAGTGAATGAGTCAGTGCGCGAAAATAAAAGCGAAAGTAAGCTCAGGTTTGGGTGCATCTGTCAAATCTTGATTAACAGAAAGCGGCTTAAATGCATTGAAGTGCAGCGTTTGGACCACAAAACTGATGGAAAAAGCTCCAGCGAAAGACTGGATCTGATACCTTGGGATGACACATTTTATTTATTATGTAAGTTTCCGAAAGTTGCTACACACCAAATGCATACGAACAGCGCTCTCCCGCTGTAAGACTTAGTTTATACCACTTAAAAAGTACACTACTGTAATGTTTTTGTTTAAAAATAAAAAGTCAGTCAATATATCATCAATGCTTCCTCTAAAATGTAAATTTTTTAGTCCTGTGGGAGTAGCATTGGTCAGCTGTCAGGACAAGAAGGAATCTGGAACCTCCAGGAAGTCACTGAGGAGAGTCTTGCAAAGAAAACACAAGAGAGCTCGTAATAAAACGAGAATCAACATTTACTTGGCCTTTCGGAGCGAGAACCGAGGAATTTTACATTTGGTGAAGGTGACACGGAGATGGCGTTTATTGCTTTACAAGTGAGTAAGGTATTTTACTAAAGAGATGTGCCATGCAAGTCTCTAACAGTTCATTGTAAATCATTGTTTGGTGAAGGGTCATTTTGTTGTTGCAAAAATTAATTTCAAGGAACTATCATGTCGATTAATGGTTTTAGCTACAGGAATAGCTTCAACTAGTCAACTCGAGCTCTAAAATGGTAATATTTTTTAAGCCTAGTGAATTTTATTATAACCTCTCTCTCTCTCTCTCTCTCTCTCTCTATTTCTGAGAAAGAACCATATTTGTTTGTACAGTCAAGCAAAGCTGAACCTCATTCAAAACAATGTTCTTCATCCAAATATAGTCTGAATGCATTTAGATACATAGTGTGCCTTTAATTAGTAGTTGTTTTACAACTGTGTAAACTTGTAGTCTAGCTAGATGCCTTTTACACTTGGTTTTGCTGCTTTTTCAGCCTCTGGCACGTGAGCGTTGTATTTAACCGTGTTAAATAGTACCCCTATAACGCTACTTTAAAGGTTCCTAATTCTGTTTTTGAGGTGCCCTATATAGGTTTACATGCATCAAAGGTCATAAAACACTTTAATTTTCTCAATGCCTTTGCACATCACCACATTTTTCATTGATTCTCAAACGACTCGTTGGATGAGTCAATCTCTCAATCCTTCCTTTCTGCGAGCCTGCTATACTCTGATTGAACAAACGGCCCAGTCTGTTGGGATTGGTCTACCTCTTACAGTGCCTGTCAGAAACCAAACACCCATTACCATAGACTTAAGAGTGCGATTCTGGTGATAAAACATTGGAAGAACTAGCTATTCAACCCAAACCTCCATTTCAAGGTTATACGATACTCAGTTTGGGTAGAATTATAAAATGTACCAACTTGCAGCGGTAGTTCCTCACCATAAGCATTAACAAGTGGATGTCTGTCAACAAATCAATGTGTATATTTCTAATTTATTACAGTGTACATGTGGGAACTGTATTAACTGTATCAATAACGTCACATATGTTAGCTGAGCACTTACTTGAATGACTGATGTAAACATTAAACAATTCTTGCTCAATCCTTTATCTTTACTCAGATAATCTGCATCAATAGACAAAGTTTTAGGTAATAGTAGCCCTCAGCTGCTTAGCAGAACTAATTCAGTAAGACTGCTAAACTTGAGTTAGCAGGTTAACTGGAGACACTGTATAAAATAGAACAAAAAACGTTTTTAACACCCGGTAGAAAATGTATACATCAATAATTAATTATACTTGCAGGTTGTGATTCTGAGGAGCAAACTGGTCCAAATAAACTGGGTACTTTCCCATCTTTCAAGAACAAACGTTTTGCAAATCCTCCGTTGAAGGGTGGCTCAAGTTGTTTGTGAGTGGATAACGTAGAACATAGGCGTGTATTATGCAAATGTTTTAGCTGGTGATGTGTAGCCGTAACTGATTGGGATTCGGATTCCTGATGACTCGTTTAGGCGGTTCAGAGTCGATTCTTTCTTTTGGGAGACAATAACTTATTGTGCACTTTCAACTTTACAGGTTTGCATTCACAGACAGCTATATTACACACTGCATGAAAGGGACTACTTGAAAATCCATAATAGGGGAACTTTAATTTTAAAAACGTTCTAAAAGTTGTCTCAAGACCATTCTTGCATTCTTTTTCATCCCCCTTTTAAAACACAAGTACATGTTCTGTGTGAACGGTTCGTAAAATTGTACTGACAACCATATCCTGCTGTGTTTGCATGTGGACTTGGTGAGGAGAGGATTTTTAGGACTTATTCATACCACCATACTTTGTTACTCCTGGAGAGTTTGTAAGGCTGTAGTTATGATTAACATTTATCATTATGTGGTCTTTCAGAAGTGTTTAAACAAGCCATGTGCCGTGAAAGTGCTGTTCTCACATGCATGTCATCAGGCAAGAAAAGAAAAGCGACAGGTCTCCACAGGTGAGTACTGTTACTACCAAACACAAACACCCTTTTTCAGATCTAGTTTTGGCATGCCATTGGAGCAATTTTTTTACGCTCTAGCTTCTTCAAACATATTGTGTATTGGACTTTACAATGCATAAACAAAAGGAAGCAGCCACTCTGTATAACTCTGAATAATTCTGCAATCGAGTACACCTTAAATCTTTTCGGTATTGACATTGAATAAATAATGAATAACAACATCATACATACATATATATCATATATCATATAAAGTTCCCATTCAATCTACCTTTTAAATTCAGTTAAATTTAGTGCTATACTTTACTAAAATAGATGTTCATTTGGATTAGACAAGCGGATGATTTGACAGAACTATTTGTGTATATTTAGTTTAAATCTTGCCTGCTGTTTTTACTTATGCAGATGAAGATGCTGCTTTTTTGGTGACGGGCGATGTTTGGTCACCAGTTTTAAAGATCATCGCAGCTCTTGTCTCAGTTGTCTGTCTTAGTTTGATATCTCAAGGAATTTCACGACAGGGGGTATTCCAAAGGGATGCACTGAGACATCTTGTTTTCTCAAACCTGACGCTTTTCTGTGAGTTTTGAAAAGAAAATGGGGATATTTTTGGGGAGGGGGTGGAGGAATTATTGTGATCCTCCTAGAGGAATTTTTAAATAGTCAGTCTGCTTTTTCAAAGAACTCCCAAACTAGGTACATTATCAATTGTAAAGTTGACCCATATAAGAGCACTTTTGCTGAAAAACATTCCTGTTATTTATGTTCCTGTTTTTGTGAATGGATTCAAACCCATTTAAGTGAAGTATGTATTAATGTCTATGCAAACAAGTTCAGTCTGCACATTTTATAAGTCTCACAATTACGATGTTTCTGCATGTGCACAGACACACACACACACGCACGCACACACACACACACACACACACAGACACACACACACACGCACGCACACACACACACACACACACACACACACACACACACACACACACACACACACACACACACACACACACACACACACACACACACACACACACACACACACACACACACACACACACACACACACACGTCTAGGGTCTCCTTTAATGCGACCCAGTTTCTAGAGCCCAGTAGCATTGCATGCTTCACCTCACTGGTTCCCAGTTTCACAGCTATGTCACAATTTTTCATCTCAGGGCTGTAGAAGTGGACAGGTTATGGGACCTGAGAGAGAAGAAGAGAAAAAGGAGGAATAAAAGTGTCAAGGCATACCATGAGGGAAAGCGAAGAAGAGGGAAAGATGGAATATTGGAGAGTGTGTATGTGTGTGTGAGAGAGAGAGAGAGAAGATGAAGTGGAAGAATTGAAGGGGAGGGCATAACGGATGACAAACAAATCTAGACATGTTTCCCCCTCCCCTCCCGGTCCACCACAGACAGACTGATTTGCATAAAGGGCCGCAGGGCTTTTGACTGACAGGGCTCCAGACGGCACCGCGCTGCTGCTTCCACTTTAAGTGGGCTGGTGTGGGGCACCGGGGGGGAGGAGTCAGCCTGGACACAAGCCCTCCCCCTCTCCAACCCCAGCTCTCTAATTGAGATATATACTAACTCTGTCCTATATGGTGTGCTGGAGAGAGGAAAAAGAAAGAGAGAGGGAAAGTGGGTGTGTGTGGAAGAAACACTCACAAGGAAGTGATTTGTGGTCATGATGACACCTTGTGTGTCGCTGGTGCCTGTACATTGCTGCAGCTCTGAAAATTCTCCACAGCAGTGCTACATAGTCTTGTTGACATGAAGAGAAAGGGGAATATCTGCTTGATTTACACATGTAGTGGCTATATTATGTGAATCCTTTCTGAATTAACGCACTTTTGTGTATAGTCAGAAATGTGTAGATTTAAGTACATTTTCCCACCCTTGCAGCGATAAAAGAGCAAGATATATGTAAAAGTAGGCAATTACTGACACCTTACAATGGACTAAAATACATTTGTTGTGAAGCTCTAAAAAGATGTTTAGGTGGTGATGCTGCATTTATATTCACATTAATCATTGAAAATTAGACATGACATTATTTTACAATGCAGAAAAAATACACTTAGAGGAAAATGGTAAGAAAGAACCAGACCCCTTTTTAAACATTGTTCCTCAATAGACCCATCTCATAATGTTATGTGCAAATACGACAATTGCATAGACTAATGTCTTATATGCTTGGTATGTTATTTGCAAAGTTGCTCAAAATCCTTCATTGAGTGTGATTGTAATCTAGTATATCATGAAATCTGTCTAGAATTTCTAGAAGTTGACTCAGTCCTACTTAAATTAATTAACAGTCGACATATGCATTGGTTAGTTGATTTTTTTGTTTGTTGCTTTTGCTCTTTTTAATGCTGTCAGATGTCCACGTCATTCAGAGAGGAATTTTGAATGCTTTTTAATTACAGATCAGTTCTTGAACTTTAATTAAATTTGAATCGTTGTACCAAACAGGATGCAGCATTGCAATTTGAATGTAAGGAAGTAGAATTAAAAGGAGCAATTCATATAATTGTAATTTTTTTACGTTTTTAAAGATTTGATAGGGCTTACAGACTGCTTGATTTATATGTACTACTTTGCTTCATACATTTATTGTCATTTAATGGACCAATGTGGAAGATCACTACCAGAATGCCTAGATGTAGAATATAGCAAATGTCCTGTCACTTCAGTTTAGAATCAAATTCTACGTTCATCTCATGAATTAAAAGAAGCCAACGCTTAAACCCTATGTTCTTAATATATTTCTGAACTATTGTAGCCAAATGAGGCTATATACACATATTTACACACACAAAATGCATATATTGAGTTCTAGGCAGTATTTCATTAATAATATCTGATACTCTGAAAACTAGACTAGCCAGTTATGGTGGTGAACTTCAGTCCCTGAGCACCAGAGTTCCCTACAAAACATGTGCAACTTGTCCAAATCATTTTCTGTAAATTAGACTTACAATGTGCACTTCCTCAGGGATGTGTACAGATTACATTATAATCACATTTGGACCATAGCCAACACCATTTTCGATTTTTATTCCTAAATGTTTCTATCAGTGTCTGTGAAACAATGTCAAACAGATGGCATTCTATATGCTGTATACACATTCATTTGTGCAAGTTAGAATAGTGAGCAATTCTCTGTGAAATTACCCTGATAAATAGTCTAGAATTGCTGCAACCAGCAGGCCGCTGGTTGAAGTGCAACAACAAATTGTTCTAATTATTCCAGGTGAAGTCCTCCCCCCTTTTTTATCTCCATAAAGCTTTGTTTTTAGCCTCAATGTGATTTGTCTGAACAAATGTTTTGCTGTATCTGTAAGCTATATGTGCAGCATTCCAAATATCAACATGGCTGTTTTATAGGCATGCACTAATTTAAATCTTGCTGAAAATAATAGCCAAAATAGGAGCCAGTGCATTGTGATAGTTTTCTGAAGTTTGTTCATGTTCAGAAAATCAGTTATCAAAAGAGAAAGAGGGCAGAACATGGGAGATTACCAGAAAATGTCCTAAAGCAAACGTTAGCCAGCCTAGGCATTGAGTCAGTTTCTATGACACAACCAAACTTGAAAGGCCCAAAGTAAAACTTTAACTCTAGTTTTGGTGCTTTAAAAAAAAAAAGCATATTAATCTGATATCTCATTCAGTAACATGGTTAATACCTCCTAGTTCAGTGAGTTTCTCAAAGTTATCTTTAGTAAGTTACCAAAGCTTTCCAATCTGTCTTTTATATCATATCCATCCCTATAATCAGAAGAACTCCTCTGAATACAGCCATCTTCCACAAAAAACTGTTCATTTGACAAAGAAACTGGAAAACAATAATTACATAAAGGAGCATTACAACATGTCGTCTTTTGTCATGGAAGTTGACATTGTTTGTGGCACAGCTAAAACTGTCACAAAACTAAAAATTACAACTGCATTGAAGGAACCGAAAATTGCAGCATTGTTGATCTGTTATAGTCATTATCTACTGAATCAAATTCATCTGCTGTTCATCTAATAGTTCGAGAAAAATTCTATGGAAGTAGAGAAATAAACGGCTCACAATTTCAAGAGAGCTTGTTATGGTCTGAGAAGCACTGAGGCATTTGATTTGTATCCAGATCTGGTGTGCCATAAGCAAAGTTAGCTTATTGTTATGCTATTCATTTTGTTCAGGGTCCACATTACTCTTAAAAGTAATGATACAACCTTCTTAACCATGCAGTGTGAATGTATTGAATTATTCCAACAGATTAATACAAGCAAATTGTTGTACTTAATAACCCCATAACCGCTATATGTAAATGCACGTATATTATGTTAACATGCATAGTACTTTATAAATGTAAGTAAACATTGTTAGGCAGAGCTGCAACCACATGCAGAATAACCACATGCAGTTTTATCAAACCATACATTAACCTGGAATATACAACAGTAAATTATTTTTAATAAATTAAGAAAAATGTATTCATTTACAATACCTAAGCCAAGTGTTTATTCAGTGACAGACTGACAAGTCAATTAAATATGATAGAATGCAGCATTTGATGCAGGGAACTTTAAAGTGATCGTTCTTCCAAATCAGTAAAAAAAAAAAAAAAACAATTATTTGTTTTGACATTTTCAATTAAACTGATGATCAGGATAACAAAACTAGACTGAATGTTATTTTTGCTGATTGATCTATTTCTGTCACAAGGTTATATGGCTTCAGAAGAGTTGAAATATAAAGTTCATGAGTTGAATGGACTTTTGTGATATTTGTATGGCGCTTCTGCCCAGTCTTGTAATTGTATGGAAAAGAGCAACTGGCACAGTGTTCAGAATCTCTCCTTTTTTGTTCTGCAGAAAAAAGAAAGACACATTTTTAGAATGACATGAGTTTTATTATTCAAGAGAACTATTTGTTAAAAAAGGTTATTTCTGATCTCTTTATCTTTTTTCTTATAATTTTACATTTTTGAAGTTGAGGGAAACTCATAAGTCACAGAAGAACACAAGTAGCTGTATTAAGAATATCGCACTAGTGGGGAAAGAGCAAGAGATTTCTAGTTTCTAATCGCCCTATAGCAGACCACCACAACATAATGATTCCTGTGCATCTGGAGGGGGAGGCACAGAGCTAAAAATAAAAAATAAAAAATCACTGAGTGTGTGCGCGTGTGTGTGTGTGTGTGTGTGTGTGTGTTTGCGTGAGGGAGAATGAGATAGAAAGAGAGAGAGGAAGAGAGGTAGACGAGACAATCTATGCCTATCTGTCAGTCGATTGGCCAGTTAAAAATGCATACAATTACTTCCACCGGCTCAGAGGCAGAGCCATTTACATATGCATACGTGAGGGTACTGCTGGGGTGTTGAAACGAAGAAAGAATGCAGGGACGGATAGAGAGATGGCAGGAGGGAGAGGGAGAGATGCAGAGAGAGAGAGAAACATTAATCTTTAAACGCTCAACATGCAGATTTATTGCCGACAGCAGGAGGACAGAATAAAAAAAAATCACTCGAAATGAGGGGATAAAAACTGTGAATTGTTAAGGCAATGTTTGATTTAAAGTTCATAGATGTTAAAGGAATAGTTTTCTCAAAAAAGACATTTCTGTCATTGTTTACTCATCCTTGTGTCTTTCCAAACCCAAATTATTTTGTGTTTTGTGGAACACTAAAATGAATCGTCTTGAAGAATGTACAATCAGCTGTTTTCCACGAATGTGGATAAGCTCATGAATGAAAGTATAGCCGTTTCTGGTCCGTTCAGTATACGGGCAAAAAGCAACTAATGAGCAAATAATTACAGATTTTTTTGGGGGGTGAAGTATTTATACTTCATATTTTGTTATTAAATGATCATGTTTCTTGGTTGTCTTTTATTGTGTCTTCATGACTTAAGTAATGCAAAAAAGTAGACTATACATCTTAATGGACAACTGTTTTTAGATAAACGATTTAAAAAAAATTCTATTGCATAATATTCTCCATAACAATAGTTTTACATAACCAGATCTTGGACTGTAAAGTATGGTCCTCATAGCAGCTTATTCAGGTCAAGAATCGCCCACTTAAAGAGGAAGAGACCATCTGACTGACATGTAAATTAATTAATATAATTAAAACTGATTATTTCATAGAAATCATTCAGAAAACAAAGCTTTCCTGTAACTCAAACAGTAGAGCATTGGTGTTAACAATGGCAAGGTCATGGGTTCGATTCCCAGGGAAAGCAAGAACTGATTAGAATGTCAATGTGTTTCTGGAATGCAATGTAAGTCGCTTTGGATAAAAGTGTCTGATAAATGTAAAGCTAAATATACAATTATTCTCTTGGATATCTTTAAAATACCTTTAAGTGTTTTCAACATATCAAAAATATTTGTTGCCATTAAACTAGAAAACTCCTACTAATTAAAATAGCTAAGTCATATTTATAAAAGTGGGAAAAAATACTACAGTTACTTTTTATGGAAAGGAATGTGTTATTTTACTTGTGCATTATGTTTTCTCATCTATGCTGGGCTTTCTTATTTGTTTCTTAATGAAAGAAAAAGTTCTATTTTTGTCAAATGTAAAGGCCCTTTCACACCAAAAGGGAAACGAATAAGTCTCAGACTAAAAGAAATGCAAATTCATGCCTGTAGAATAGAGGGCGCAGCTCAAACAAACCTTTTAGCCGTGCTGCCATTCTGGACTGCAGAAGAATAAAACACAGAAGAACGTTGTCTTTTATTCATCAATTAAAAAAATAAATAAATTATACGCACATGTTTTTTGTTGTTGTTGCTTATTAGTATGGTTGAATTGCAATATCAAAAATCCGAAATAAAAATATTGGTTAATAAAGTGAGTTTAAATATATATTTGTGTGATTTAACATTTTAAAAGCATATTTGTGTAATTTAACATTTAATTACTGCAAGTTTATTTAATATTCTGAGTTTGCATTTCAGTATTATTAATTTTGAGGAATACTGAATCTTCTTTTTTGTGCAAGTGAGATGAGTAAGGCATTATTGGATTTAGTTTAGATTTTCAACGACCATCATGTTCACACAGTGCACACAACACCTCTGTACGTCATCCTGATTTCTCTCAACATTTATTAGAACAAAGAAAAAACATCACTTACTTGAAAAAGTAACACATTTAAAATGCATTAATGCATTTTACTAGTAACTTAAAAGTACAGTTACTTGTAATGTGTTACTCCCTACATTGAATAGTGTTCTGAACAGTAGATTTTTAAGATTAGTGTCATTGAGATATGCAAGAGAGCACTTCTCCTTGATCTGAGTTGAAGATTGACTATATCGCAAATAGCCATGGTTGTTGTGGACACAGGTTTGTTCGTATGCACAGCAGATGAATGTAACTGCAACACACTAAACGCATATGTTTATATATATATATATATATATATATATAGAGAGAGAGAGAGAGAGAGAGAGAGAGAGTTTGATCAGTTTACATGGTATTGTAGTAATTATATTAGTTTTGTTCTATGAATAAGCATGGAGAGGCTTTTAATAAGTTTCAGTATCACTTTTTTAACCCTCTATTATCGGTTAAATGGATCTAAGTTGGTCTGTGAGATGTACGGATGCGTGCTATGGTTTGGCACACATGTGATTCACAGTGTTTAACCTCTATAGAGTGAATGTTTATAATTTGCTCGTATTTTGTCTTGCTTGTTTACACATGTGCTAGAAAAGGCAAAAGAGATGAGAATTTAAATTCGGTACTTGTTTCACACAGCCTCACACACCCGAAAAAGCATGCACAAAGGGGCATGCACTCTTCCATATATCCTTGAAGTGGATTGACACATACACACAAAATTATGTCAAAATATCTGTCTTGGCAGGTGTTCTCATAAACAGTAGGTTATGTCTTAAGTGAATGTCTTAAGTGTTCATATGTCACGTTTCACTATAATGAAGGTAAACTGTTGAGAAGGTAATCGGATGTGCATGATTATATTGGATGCATTAAGTCTTAAAGTTACAGCAGTCCATAATTTCCTGCTGTTGTCTGTCAATAATTTTAATCAAACAACAACACCGCTTTAATAAAGATTAATCTGTCAACTTAATACAGTGAACAATATAGTGTTATCTTACAATAAATGATTCAATTTCTGTACTTAAAATGAACACTACAGTTAGACCTTACTTTATTTGTAACTTATTTATATAGTATTTATGCTTCTAATTTGTGTATATTATTTTTCTATTGTTCACTTTTATTAGTTTGGCAAGCATTTTTTGCTTTGGCATAAGTAATAAATGTAAAGCAAAGTAAAAAAAAAAATATTATCTGATCTGTGACTCAAAAACTGTGGTATGATCTGAACCATGACTTTTGTGATCCATTGAACTACTACCCTGTAGAGGATCTTGACTCTGTTTAATTTCTACATTACCCTTCATTTATTTTAATGTTCTTTTTCCTGTATGCCTCTCACTAGTCATCAGAAAAGGCTATTGTTTTTTTTCCACATGCTGCTTCCATTCCCATTTTTTTCCCTCTCTCTTTTTTTTGCCTGAGAGAAACATAGGATTTTGAGGGTCCCATGGTTCTTCAGCTCCAGTTAAAGTGAGGCGAAAGAAGGGGCCTCCTGTTTTCTGTGGCATGGCCTGTAGAACATTTTATGGGATGAATAGGACAGACAAACAGTTCATTTCTGATGCGCTGAAAACACAGACCCATGAAGATGAATGTGATAATCATCATCAGCCATTTAAACATGTCCGTTGTAATATAAAAGGAGTTCAGGTAAGACTGTAGGAATTACCCTACAAGAGTAAGAAAAGAGACTGGTTTGTGTTTTTACAAATTTTTGACCTATTTAGCAGTAGAAAAATAGTTAATGGTATTTATTCTTTCTACATATCAAATTGCATCATTAAAGGACATCAAATGTTAGTGTGTGCTGTTTTTCTTTTTGCAGAATATTTTTTATAGATGATAAAATATAGAAAATAAATGAAAATTATACTTGGGGCTCCCTGTCCTTTTGGCCTATAATGACTCTTGACCTTTCATATTCGACACAAACAAGGTTCCCTTCAGTGTGCTTCCTTGAGTGATGCAGGTCTCACAAAGCTCCTCTATTTCTGACTTGGGTGAATGAGAGTGTGATTTCAGCTGCGGTCTGATTGAGTTCACTCTTTTTTACATCCTGCATTAAAAATGTATAATATAGGTATTTCTTTTATTATTCCCACAAATACTAGGAACAGTTAGTTGGGAACTTTGCATATTTAAAAGGATAGTTCTCTCAAACATTTCAAATTCTGTAATTACAGTGGAGTTCACTTATGTTGACTCATGGTTAACTCGCCAATCCTATTATGTCGACGTTTTTGACGTCGTGGAACCGCCAAACTCCCTATTTGTCATAGCATTTTTTGCATTTTCGGTTATGTCGATTATTTTATGTCGCCAAACCCTAATATCTCGAGCACAAAAGAGGGACAAATTCACCACTTCACATGGTTATCTCGTGACTAATGAGCATTCCCCAGTTCACTGTGCATGCGCTGAGTTTGCGTTGCACGTCGCTCTGTCAGTGATGCTTCTCTGACAGCACTCTCTCAAGTGAAAGCACATATCGTTCTTACTCCTCTCAATGAGCAGCGAGTGCTGCCGTGTGTCCCACGCCCATCCCAAAGCCTCATCGGCTTCTGCGTGCACATAAAGCCCGCCTTCTCTGATTTGATTGATTTTCTCAAATATTTTGATATTGGTCGGTAACAAGCGGTTACCGACCAATGAGTATGAGGCTTGGATAAACACACACATCCTTCTTCTGTTCTGATGTGCACTCTGCTCAGTGCCGCTGTGGATTGAAGAACCCGGTTGTTAAAAGACGGGACGAAGCCGAATTTGTTGAGACAGCACATTAGACAGGCAGAACGCAAGAAAGTATGCAATCTAGTACAGCGTGATGACCTCACGAGTATGTTATGAGCAAATGTGTTTACACGTGTGTGGCTGTGTTTACGCTGTGATCGAAAGTGTGTTTACAATGTTGGAGAATATAATTAAAGGTTTGTATCGTTTTTTTTTTATTGTATACTGGTAAATTTAAATAACTGGTAAATAACTCTGCTGTTAGTTGGTGCATATATGCCTTTTGTTGTTAGCAAACATATACAGTGTATGTACATTTTTATAGCATGCCGATCAAATAAATTCATCAAATAAATCGCCAAATTGGCTGTTGGTTATCTTGATCATTGGTTATCTCGATGCTTTTTTGCAACCCCCGAGGCCGCCGACATAACCGGATTCCACTGTATTTACTTGTTTGACTGATGTAACAATGTTGAACTTTCAGGGAGGAAGGAGGCGGGAACCGGCGAACATTCAAAGACTTTAATGATGAAATAAAACATAAATCCAAAATAAACATGGCGGCAGTCCCTCACGCTCAACTGCCGCCCACACAAACATAACATAAGTCCCAGGCCTGGTCCTCTCTCGCTTTCACTGTTGTCGCTCCTCCTTTTATGCCTCCACTCCTCCGTGAGACGAGAGAACGATGACTCGCAGGTGTCACTCATTATCCATCACGCCACTGGCTCTCGTGACGCTCTCACTGTCCCTCGACCCCGCCCTGATCGCCACAACTGACTTTCTAATGTAGAACACAAAAGAAGATATTAGTAATGTAAAAAAAAAAAGGGTTTGGTTATCAATGTTTCAAAATATATTTTTTTAAGATCTTCTAACGGAAGAAGGTTAGTCAATCTAGTAAATGATGACACAATTTTCATTTTTGTGTGAATCCTTAAATTTGGTTTAAATTCTGATGAACTGAAGTCAAGTGAAAAAGACCAATCCACTTTGAATAATGTGAACCCTTTCTATGGAACCCTGTCCTGTATCATTTATCTGCTCTTCATTTTCCAACAACTTAGCTAAATGTATAAATAGCAGCTATTGCACTGGTAGTTGCATAGTAAATGTAAAGGTGATCAAATAGAATTGCTAATTTTTTAACAGGTTTTTTAAACTCGGTCAAAAAAACAAAACAAATAGCCCCATTTCAAAGTCATTGGCTGAGCCAGTTACTCTGTCAGGCTACTGAAATTAATAGATTATGTATTTAAATAGATTGAGTTGAGCAGTGCACAGTTGTTTTATGTGAAGGGGTCCTGTAACTAAATTTTTCCCTCCTGGGATGATACAGTGGCAATAATACTGTCGCTCCAAACCACCATTTTATTCTTGAGGAGGTTTAAAATGTTCAAGCATTGGATGGTTCAGTGAAACCCGTGGAGAGAAATGAGGTGTTAGAATCCATTCAGTGCTCCAATCATGTGCCATGACACTAATATGCAAGCTGGAGGCAACAGTCTCGTTCCAAGGATTTAAGGCATACAGAAATGTTAAAGTTTAGTCAAAAGCACCAGTAGTGAAATTTTAGCTCCCCTAATTCTCACGCAGTCTACAGCTAAGTGGAATTTACTGTAAAGAAACATGAACCCTTGAGTTCATGTATATACTTGTTACAATGGGGGATAAGTTATGGAACAGTGCAATTGTAGATGATTATGGATTAATGTTAATTGGGTGTGATTTTATGGTTTATACTAAAGTGAGCTAAGCTTTTCTATTCCACAATATTTCCTCAATTCCACTTTTTTGTGTGTAAATTTATTTTATCATATGTCTCTTAGGTAGGGCAATTTGCATGGTCTAATCCTCATTCAGAAGTGTGTGCTGAAGAAGATAGTGAAACATTGCCTAAAAGATTAATGTTTATAGACAAATGATGCATTCTTAAAGATGTATTCAGTGTTTTTTCATAAATACCGAATTTTTTAATATATATATTTTTTACATTTTGAAAAGCTATTTATTTATTTACAGGTAAAAAATGTTTAAAGAAAAAAATGCTGACTGTCTTTTTATTAAAAAAATAAACATGACCAATTTTTTTTAGCTTTTTGATCACAAAAAATTTACATTGCAATAGTTTTGTAGACATTATGCCATTCTAATACTATGTTTGTTTGGGCACAGTTGGTCAGATTTATGCCAAGGGTAAGACCTGTGGACGTAAGTGTCCAGAGCTCGCACTGGACAGACCTTGTTTTTAAACTGCTGGTCCTGGTCACTGAAGGGGGAGGGCAGAAGGCCTGCAGTACAATAGACCGGGCCACATGCGTGGACACCTTTGGTACATAGCCTGGCCTGGGATGGAGGAAGGCTTTAGCCATCCCAGGTGCAAACTCAAGAAGTGAGGGAGCTACAGAAGCGCCTGTAGGTCCCACACTCTTTTTAGCGATGTGAAGCCAACAAGAACCGAGTCTTTAGATTGAGAAACTTTAGGAGAACTTCATCCAGAGGTTCAAAGGGTGCCTGGGACAAACTCTGGAGGACCAGAGATAAGTCCCACGAAGGTAGCGTGTGACAAGGGGGTCCCTGCCAACTTACATGCCACCCAGAGGTATGTGGTAAGCGGCAATGGCAGGCACGTAAACCTTCAGGGTGGAAGGGGACAGCCCTGCAGCGAATTTTTCCTGCAGGAACTCTAGCACTTTAGCAATCTGACAGGTAACTGGGTCCACCTGCTTCTCGCTACACTTGGAAGTAAAGAGTCTCCACTTCAAGGCGTACAGCTTCGTCGTGGAGGAAGCTCTGGAGTGAAGGATGATCTCAACAACCTCGGTTGAGAGACCAGAATCTAAGAGCTGGGCCCCCTCAGAGGCCAAGCCTAAAGTTTCCATAGTTCTGGGCAGGGGTGACATATCAAACCCGCTGTCTGGGACAGAAAGTCCTCCCTGACTGGAATCTCCCAGGACACTCCGTCCAGGAGAGACATTAAATCCGCAAACCACACTCTGCCCGGCCAATGTGGAGCAATCAGTGTGAGATGGACCTTGTCCCGGCAAACTCTCTCCAGAACTCCCGGGAGCAGAGCAATTGGGGGAAAGTCGTACAGACATAGTCTCGGCCATGTCTAAACCATGGCATCCAGCCCGAGTGGGGCTGGGTGTGTAAGGGAAAACCATAATGGACAATGGGACACAAACAGGTCTACTTCAGTAGAATCTCAACCAAATCTGCTCCACCACCTCGGGTTCCACCTGCTCCACCATTCCCTGGGCCTTGGCCCCTGCTTCGACAGGAAGTTTGCTCCCACATTCTAGGTCCCATACGTTCATATAATTTATTTGTTTTCTGAGGACGAGTGCTCCTTTGTTCCGCCGGCAATACATATTCAACATGGAGTACGAGTCACTACCTCAAGTAGCTCCTCATGTGCTGGAGAAAAGTGGCAAATCTTCACTCAGCATCTAATGCTGACAACATCCAACTCCTCAGAGATAGATTGTTGCACTGGATCTGCCGGTTAAGGGCTGAGATAAGGTAGCACCCGACTCACACCCCGCCGTCAGATCTATATGCGAATCCCTGGACCTAGATCGCCTCAGAGCCTTGACTACAGCGGGACCAGAGCCCTAGGGAGCGTGAGCCTGGGCGGACTCAGTATCAGAAACCGGTTGCTGGCTGCAGTGATTACAGTCAGTGCTCTCAGGCGCTGACCGAGCATGCTCTGCTCCCAACAAACATACAGCGTCCCCATCCGAAATGAAGTGAGGGCAGGGAGACGCGCACTGCACAAATGTTCGATTCACCATTTTTTTAAATTGGAGAGCTCTATTCTTTTAAACTAGTCTAGGGAATAGTTCAGGCGACGGAAACTCAAACAACCAGCGCAACAACAACACACACACTCTCAAACTCTCAAAGTGCTTGCTGAAGACACTCTGCTGAAGAAGCTACTGTCACCGGTTTCCGACGCATATTTATCACCCTGGTTCCTGACGTCACTGACTTGCGACTGTCACTCACACTCAGTCGATCGATTGTTCGATCATTTACATAGTGCTTCACGAGACTATCGTCCAAGTACTCCCCAAAGCATTCGATGCAGCGTGAGTTGCCTTGAAAGGGAAATATATTATCAATGTTGAAAAAAGTTTCACTGCTTAATATTCAATCATGTAGATACCGTGCAACTTTTTTTAATTCTTTAGGATTCTTACAGCAATGATGCATTGAAGTTACCTTCTTTAAAAAACAAAACAGAAAACAACTTACCCCAAACATTTGAACAGTAATGTATGTATACGGTAAAATTTTTGTTAAAAAATATGTAAAGTGTTGTGCCATGAAAATCACTGAATAGTGCTGCAATGGAAGAATATCCTTGTTAGTGTACTTCATCTGACCTCTGCTACTGTGGGATGCCCATCTGCCTGATGTCTTATTTGTCCTTGTGCTCTGCCACTGTGGTTCAGATAAGCATGGGTATAGACCAAGTAATGAAAACTCATGGTAATTTAGAATGACTGTGAATATGTTAGTAACTACAGTACTACGTCTTACCATTTCTTGATGTCCCACAATTGCACATGTGTAACATGTGAACTCTCATATTTAAGAAGTGTTGATCCTAACAGATAAAGCAACGGAACTACATCCCAATGAATGAATGTGTTTGGAAATGGGGAGAGGAAACAGGAGACCACAGCTGAAGGAGCTCTAGTTTCAAATCCTGTGGCAGGAAACTCTGCCGGAGACTCACCCCTCCCTCGCGCACTCTGTATGTGTGTGTGTGTGTGTGTATTTTGGAGTACATAAAAGTATGAAGCATCCTGTTTCACCTATCTGTTTCCAGTGTAGTTAATATTTTAATTTTACACAGGGTTGCACATGAAAATATGAGTCTGCATTAGAAAAGTTGTTGAATCTGTGTGTGTGTTGTTGGGTATATGATCACGTCTGTATATTTTCTGTTTACAAGCTTCCTTGTATGTGTGTCCCTGACTATTGCTGTGACTCTATTTTTGCAGTGTTTACATAGTTAGTCACTGTTCGTTTGCGTCAGTCTTCCTCAATGGCCGGCTCAGTTTAGTGCTGGAAATACACGTACGCTACCAGATGCACGACACAGACAAGCTCTGAAATCTGAGATAGAACAGTTAAAACTGAGTTTCATCCTGTTTTGTCTACAGTTTCTTCATATCCCTCTGCACTCAAACAGGAGAAACCTTAGTGTCATTCTATATGGTATGAATTTTAAAATGTATACAAATGCACACAAAAAGTCTATACAACCATGCACAGCTACACAAATGCTCACACATGTGCACACACACACAGGCCTCTGAGGTTAGGCTGGAATGTGTGTGATGTGTGATTGTGGAGGTTGGAGGTGGTGGAGCAAGTTCAGCTTGACAGAGCAAAGCAGGGCCTCTCTCATTACAATCTAAACCAGCTCCCACTGCATTTTTCTGTCCCTCTCTCTCCCTTGCAGTCCCTCTCTGCTCATTCTGCCTGCAGTTCTTTTTTGCTTGCTATTTCTAACCCTATTTTTTTAGACTACCTTCGCTCTCTATCTCCTATCCTCCCTCCCTTGGTATATCTCTCCCAGCTCTCTTTAAATATCACTCACTCCCCCCCTCCTCACGCGCTGCAGAGTGCATTGCAGCGACAGCTGCTGTTATAGCCATCAACTGCAGCCTCCACGGCAACCGTTACTGTGGAGGAGAGAAGACGGCAACAGTACTTCATACCCCAGACCCCACCTAGTTACATGGTTCAAGACTGTTACAAAGTGATTATGCCTTGTGTTTCTCCATAGATAGTGTGTCAAAAGTTCACAGAACTGCACGGTTAGGAAAAAGTGCAAAATATCCACCTTCAGGGTCATTTATAGATTGTTATAGATCTTATTGCAAATTATTCCAAATTATTATGTCCATCTTTGTAATTGTAATTTTTATAACTGGATCTTCAAATTGTCTTCTCTCTTGTGATCTTTGCAGGACTTCTCCAATCATTTAGTGTGCTTAAGCTAGGGCTGATTTTGGAATTTATTTCTTTTTACCAGTATTACGACTGCAATTTTGATATGCATTTTTGTTCTTTAAGCTCTTTATCTTCTGTATTATTCAACAAAGACAAGCAATAAAACATTGTATAGTAGCAGTGGGAATTTTTATAATTAATCTTATTAATAAAACTTGATCTTTTTATGTAATTACATATGTAATTATAAGTACTTTGAAAAATAATTACACGTTGAAACTTTAAATTAAAACCATTGCATGTTAAGATTTTAAAATATATAAATGAATATAGGTTCAAAACAAAAAATGGAGAACAAAAGACATATTACAAGCAATAAACAAAAAGTGCTATCAATATTTAAGAGTAAGCTTTCTGAAGGTTTTCCTTTCAAGAGCTGTGAGTGATTTTTATCTTTCTCAACTTTACAGTTGTTTGGTTATTACTGGTGACATCATAAACAGTGGGCGGGAGATTAATAAGCTGCATTCACACTAATGCACACAATTCTTTTGAAATATAAGATGTGGTTTGTCCTGTCTGTTTAATCCTTTAAGACATAACTGATTGTTTACATTAATTTTGCGTTGTAAAACCATTTTGGGATACAAGTGCATTTAACCACTTACACTGAGTCGCATGCACAAGCACAAAGCATGTGAGCATTTGAAATTGAAAGCAGACTTCTGTCACTTAGTTTCCTATTTTATAAGCCCACTGCATTTCAAACTACATTAATGATGCCTTCGTAGAGCATTTGTAAGGAAAATACTGGCAGGCGAGACCGCACACTTCAAGTGTAACATCAAGCAAAGTGTTAGTTTCTGACAGCACATATCCTATAAGCTAACGAATGTCATTGTATTTGTCTTCGACCTTTCTGAACTTTATAAAAGATTATTTTAGGGTTCGAGTGGTGTTTCCAAAACACTGCATCGTCATTGAGTATCTGTAGTTAAAACTAAGCACAGAATTCTAAGGAACGATCCAGAATCGTTGGAGGGATAATCTTTTCTCACACCTCTATACCACGACCAACACAATATTAGATAGTTTAAACATAAAATGTTCTTTCCTGCATGCCAGGCCTATGTGTATAGCGTGACCAGTGTAATCTCAGCCGCAGAAGGTAGTTCACACAAAAATGAAAATTCTTGTCATATCAAACTCAAAACACAAATTAAGATATTTTATGGAAACCTGAGAGGTTTTTGTATCTCCACTAAAACATCCATGCACTTTCTATCTAACTTTGATGACCTAATAAGGCCATAGAGCCATACTAAAATGAATCCATATGAATCAAGTTTAATCCAAGTCTTTTGAAGGGTGAAGATCACCTTATATAATGAACATAATTTACGCGTTTACATATAATAATGATGATTGATTCAAATACATGAAGCACATCACATAGTAAACATGGAAACACGTGTGTGTGAAGAGCGAGAACAAGTTAGGTTTGTTCTAGTGTGATGCGTAATGCATGTTTGCCATATTTGATGCGCTCTAGGTGCTTTGATCATTAAAAAGTCTAATGATAAAGTCAAAGGAACCCCTATATTAAATCTTAGCTTAATGCTAAGAAAAACTCTGGACAATGCACATATGTGGTTGAGTTTACAGCCATACTGGGCAACTTACACTCACCTAAAGGATTATTAGGAACACCTGTTCAATTTCTCATTAATGCAATTATCTAATCAACTAATCACATGGCAGTTGCTTCAATGCATTTATGCATTTATCTCCTGAACTCCAAACTGAATGTCAGAATGGGAAAGAAAGGTTAAGCAATTTTGAGTGTAGCATGGTTGTTGGTGCCAGACGGGCTGGTCTGAGTATTTCACAATCTGCTCAGTTACTGGGATTTTCACGCACAACCATTTCTAGGGTGAGAATGGGCCGACTGATTCAAGCTGACAGAAGAGCAACTTTGACTGAAATAACCACTCGTTACAACCGAGGTATGCAGTGAACCATTTGTGAAGCCACAACACGCACAACCTTGAGGCGGATGGGCTACAACAGCAGAAGACCCCACCGGGTACCACTCATCTCCACTGCAAATAGGAAAAAGATGCTATAATTTGCACGAGCTCACCAAAACTGGACAGTTGAAGACTGGAAAAATTTAGAATGGTAGAGTAAGAATTTGGTGTAAACCGAATGAGCCTTGTTACCACTGTGCAGGCTGGTGGTGGTGGTGTAATGGTGTGGGGGATGTTTTCTTGGCACACTTTAGGCCCTTTAGTGCCAACTGGGCATCGTTTAAATGCCACGGCTTACCTGAGTATTGTTTCTGACCATGTCCATCCCTTTATGACCACCATGCACCCATCCTCTGATGGCTACTTCCAGCAGGATAATGCACCATGTCACAAAGCTTGAATCATTTCAAATTGGTTTCTTGAACATGACAATGAGTTCACTGTACTAAAATGGCCCCACAGTCACCAGATCTCAACCCAATAGAGCATCTTTGGGATGTAGTGGAACGGGAGCTTCAAGCCCTGGATGCACATCCCACAAATCTCCATCAACTGCAAGATGTTATCCTATCAATACGGGCCAACATATCTAAAGAATGCTTTCAGCACCTTGTTGAATCATTGCCATGTAGAATTAAGGCAGTTCTGAAGGCGAAAGACAGTAGGTCAAACACAGTATTAGTATGGTGTTCCTAATAATCCTTTTGGTGAGTGTATATTTGACCTTCACTAGTGAATAGTTTTAGAGATGACAATTTTCTTTTCATAATTCATTTCTAAATGCTTCATTCATTTTTACAATGAAACAATTGTAGATTTTGTAAACAATTGTAAACAATTTTCATCTATCATGCAGTAAAACTTGATGATACGTCCACCCACTGAAAACCATTACTATGAGGGGAAAACTATGAATTTAAAAGCAACTTATTGTTTCATTCACTCACTTTTTTTCTGAATTCAGCATCATGGTCACAAATGTCTTCTTATATTTCGAGGCGTACTAGTCTCAGACTTGAAATCAAATCATTTAATTTCTACCACCAGTGACTTTAACTCTAAGTCAAGGATTCAATGGGCACTTTCTGCATTGCATCACTGGCATCAGAAGGCTAAAATGCAGCAACTTGATTTCTGGCAAGAACGGATACACCATGTTGTTAAATATATTCTGTGGTTATCAGGTGCTTTTGCTGATCTTTAGAGCAGCTCTGCAGTGCCAACTCTACTCTTACCACTACTGTGCCAGACCTTCCTTACTTTGCTGCCCAGACTGAGAGGACCAGAAAGCCTCCTGTTAAAGAGATGCAGATTTATGCGCAAGCAAAGGCGGGGCCCTGTGTGTTTTGATGAAAGAGATCTATGAGAAAGGCTCGCTCATATGCTTCTAGTCACTCCCTCTCTCTCTTTCTCTCTATCGCTATAACCCCCCCATAACCCCCCCCCCGCCTCAATCTTTCGCCTGCTCCCTCTTTTCTCTTCTATAACGGTCTCACTTTAATATGTATGCAAATGTGCCCGTCCTCCATCCCCTTAATTGTCTGGCTTCCAGCAGTCAGTGTGTGTGTGTGTGTGTGTTTGTGTTTTACAGTGCCTCAGCTCTCCTCACTAGCCTCTGCTGGCAGAATCACCGAACCTGCACCTGAGCTCAGAAAGCAATGGCAGGGTTACGCCATTCTGTCACTTTGATAAGCATACACAGTAAAAGCCTGAAAATGGCTCTGAAAGTGCGTTTACCCTTTAGCTAACATATATAACTACCCATTTCGGAGCCCTGTTTGAAATAAATTGTGTTGTATTCAGAAATAAGAGATTTGTGATCAGATCCTGTACTAGAATGGCTGGGGTTCAATTAGATAACAGTGATTAGTTTATGATAGAAAATGAGACATGAAGTGAAAGTACAATTAAACAATACAATTACCCTTTCACTTTTATCTCTTTATATGCAACTGCAAATTCTGTATTAAATGGGCACTATCTTGGCACTGATCTGCCATAGCCTATTGCTATTTTCAGTCGCTTATAGACACGCCAGGCAACTTTGCTTGTGGTGGTCATGCTATTGCTCTGCAATCCACTTGAAACCTGCAGGTTCATCAACACCATGTGAGCTGCAGTTCTCACGTGATCCGCTGCTGCAACATGCAAGCACTTCAAACAGGCATAACCTTGAGAGGATGTTAAAGGAGATTTTCTACAATGTTACAATGCCACCTACTTGATAATCCATTGCTGATTTCAACTGCAAGATCTGTCAGCAACTATTTTTTTCTCTTGAAAGAGAAGATGGTGAAAGGAAACTTACTGTGTTTTCTTTTCATAATGATTGAAGAAAATAATAAAAGCAAAGCATTTTGACATTGTAATGGATTTATGTAGGTTGGATAAACACTAAAAACAACTAAAAGAAATCTGCCCGCAGATGCTATGTTAATTAGTGATTAAATTGTACCATGCTTAAATAAGAGTGCCCTGATGTATTTATCATTGATCATGTTTGTGATGTTAAACACCCATTCTTAACTTGTTTCTGGAAGAGCATATTGTTTTGCCAATTTCCTAAACCCATTTTCTGTTTTAACATTTGTGTAGAACTTGTTCTTTTGTGCTGATATAGCACCAGAGTCTCCTTTCACTGGGCCCCAAAGTTTCATTCAAAACATCTATGCACACTTTTTACAGAAATTAATATTTGACTTTTTTGAAAAAGCATAGTCGCCATTTCACTGTGTCTATTTGTTCTGGCCAATTGGATATTTAGTATCTCACGTTCAATAATTGCCAGAAGTTAGAGACACTGTTGAATAATATGGTGTCATTGTTTGTAGAATTGGGAAGAGAATGGAAATGTAGGGTAAAGAGAACAATCGGAGCTCCAGTCAATTAGTGTGCTGGAGTGCTGTGCAATGTAACTTTACAAACGTATAGCAAGCCCAACAATCTTATTAAAATGATGGGAGATGGATAACAAAGGAGAGTGTTTGACAGGTGGGGTGGGGTGGGGGGTGTATTTGTGTCAATCAGGCATTTGGATGTAAATGAATATGTCTCTGTTTGTATTCAAATCTGTTTTCTTGTTTTCAGATTGTGATGGTTTGTGTGAATGTTTTACAGTCACTACAGCTGAGCTCTGTATTGAAACTCCTTTTACTACATTTTATTCTTTTAGCTCTCCGCAAATTGCTGCAATCAATTCATCCCATACCACTTATTGTACAGACTCTCTTCAAACTTTGCAGTAATCATATTAACCACAATTATTTGTCTGTCAATATTTACTGTCAAAATGCTCTGAAATCAAATATATACAAAGACATTACAAAGTTGTGGTAGATGATTAAAGCATTTATAGACATAATTAGACATCACAGAAGTGTCTTTAGAAGTCATTATAATATTTGTAATGTTTTATTTCCATACCCTTTGAACACAAGCCATAAACCCAAGTTTATAAATCCTTGGTCTGTGTACATATGCACCCATGGGTGTTGGGGTTTTAAGATGTTGTGTTGAGTTTTAGAGTATTCTGTGTCGCCTGTTCTCTTTGTGGCTTAGTGAGGTGACTTGGCTATGGTCAGTGGTTCATTATTAATTCTGTTATATTTTTTACCATTATTTTCTTTCTTTTTTCTTTTAAATTACACTAAGTTAATATGTTAAAATGACAGCCCTAATATTCAGAATGCATTATGAGTCTCTTCTTTTCTGCATCAATTTAAGTACAGTGGAGTTTGGTTATGTCGACGGCCTCAGGGTTGCAAAAAAGCATCAAGATAACCGTTTATCAAGATAACCCATATAACATATATTACCGATTTTCCCACATATAACCCGCAGAAGCAGATAATCCGCACACTCATATAGCCCGCGGGTTTTGTGTTTTGTGTAAAAAAATTGGTTGCATAACCCGCACCTATAGATTGATTAACGTTTTTGTATAAGATCACATTTCAAATTTCAAATGTTGCTCGCATGATGTCAATTATCTATAACTGTTCAGGCTCGGTACACAGTGCTTGTGCGCGAAATTCACACAATAAGAAAACAAACACAAGTCAGAATCAGAAGAAAAAGAAAAAAGCAGTCTCTCCCGCTGTGCTCGTCCCTTTAAGAAGCGTGTTGTGTTGATCAAAGGATGAGATGAGAAGAGCCTGTCCTCATGGCAGCACATCCAATCATGTCTTCTTGCATGATTGACAGGTCAGACAGCCTACCAGCGCCAGAGTGATATTGCAAACGCCAAAGACAACAACCCTCGCAAGAACGAAAAATAAACATTTATTGATGCACATGATGTTAGTTATTAAATGAGAATGTACATGCTCGTGTTTTTGGTGTCTTTTTACACAACAGTATTCCCGCGATTTGTTTGATGAAGTGATCGGCAATCATCTAACAAAAATTTACATACATTGTACTGTGTATATGTTTGCTAACAACAAAGGAGGTGTTTAGTTTTCTCTTAACACCTCTAGACATTTTTAGAAGAAAAAAAACCCCAGAATAGCTACAGCGTGTTATCCCTCAGACAAGATCAACGGCAGGGAGTGAATCGTGAGCGGACCGCGATCCACGTGCAAGGCGTACTCAGCGCATGCGCAGTGAACTAGGTACGCAAATTAGTCACGAAATAACCATGTAAAGTGGCGAATTTGTCCCTTTTTTTGTGCTCGAGATGTTAGATTTCGGCAACATAACAGACATTACCGACAAGAAAATGTTAAGATAAATAGGGAGTTTATCGGTTCTACTTCAAAAAAGTTGACATAATAATATTGCCAAGTTATCCCTGAGTTGAGATAAGTGAACCCCACTGTATTTACAATCGAGATAATCGAGAAATATCCAATAGATTAGTCTTATTTATTCTAAGCTTTTAGTTTGACTGCTTGTGATAATTAATCAAGTCTGTGTGATATTTCTCTTTATTTTAAATGCCAGTACTTGCATGCCAGCAAAACAATAGTGTTCCCAGAAATTTCCCAGGTTTCATAGACTAGGCTTAATATAGTCTCTGACTAAAATGCATATTTGAGCCGATTTAACTGAAAGCACCTTGCACGGATATATCTTAAAATATATCAGTTATTTTTACGATTCCCTTGTTTTGTCTCAAGATGCATACCAGTGATGTTTTTCAAAGGCATGATTATAAAAGCTGCCTCAATGCCCTAATTGAACCAAAGCCTAATCCTGCCTTAATCTAAGTCCTGTCTGTGTTACCAGGCCATTGTGTTGCTTTCTGTTGGCTGTCCACAATATGAGCACAAGGATGTGAGGATGTGTCCTTTTCAGACATACACATGCAGACTAACAACACCAACCATCAACAAAAACAGACTAGCATAACGTCAGACAAGACTCTTTCCTTCACTCTATCAGATAGGCGATCAATCATTTTAATGGATCTGCAGACCGTTGGTTGTTTAGTTAAGAGGAAAAGATTACCTGCTGCTCTCAGGCTTTTGACAATGCCCACAGAGTATGTTAGTAAGGTAAGACTACCGCTGGCTCAGGTGTTTTTCCAACATATTCATCAAAATCTCTCAGGTATTATCTGTCAGTGAGTCAGTTAGATGACAATATAATGCCTAAAGACAAAGCACTAAATTGCGCAAATCTCTTTCTTTCTTTTTTTAGTCTAATTATCTTGTAAACTTCTGTTTTATGTACACAAATTCGGGATGTGCAGAGCGACTAACAGTTAAACAGAACATCCTAACAATTTAAATAGAAATTTTGCAACCGACTAGTCGACTAGTCTAACCACACACCCCCTGGACCGTCTGTATATGCAATCCTTGAAACAACCCTTTATCTATGAACAGTCAAATCCTATATTGAATGCAGCAAAGAAAAGATCAGATACATGTGATGTGTTTGCCTTGCACTACCATCATTGTATAGCCTATTGGGTGTTCACTTAAGCAATGTTAGCCATTATAGACATTTTTATTAACTGAATCAGCAGTAGAGGACTAATAAGTTCAAACCCAGTATCCCATTATAAACAGATTTTCTCAAATAAATGTTTGTTCACATAAGTCAACACATTAAGTTTTTGCTGTTTGTTACACGGCAACCACTTGCGGGTCCAGGTTTGAATAATTAATAATAGTAGTAATTCATTACATTTATATAGTGCTTTTCCTGACACTCAAAACACTTTGCATGGAATGGGGGAATATCCTCAACCACCACCAATGTGCAGAATCCACCTGGATGATGTGACGGCAGCCATATTGCACCAGAACGCTCGCCACACACCAGCTTGTTGGTAGAGAGGAGACCGAACAATGAAGTCAATCAGTATATGGGGATGATTAGGAGGCCAGGCTTAAACCCCTACTCAAAGGACATCCTGGGATTTTTAATGACCACAGAGAGTCAGGACCTCAGTTTAACATCTCATCTGAAGGACAGTGCAGTTACAGTATAGTGTCTCAATCACTATACTTAGGCGTTAGGACCCAAACAGACCATAGGGTGACACCCCCTGTTGGCCTCACTAACACCTCTTCCAGTAGCAATTTAGTTTTCCCAGGAGGTCTCCCATCCAGGTCCTAACCAGGCTCAACCCTGCTTAGCTTCAGTGAGCATCCAGTCATGGGCTACAGGATGATATGAGTGCTGACAATGTGCTGAATGCGCTTTTTGTATGAAAAGTACCTGTAGCCTACACATGATGGGTGGGAAAAAATTGCAATAAAAACCATACTGACAACTACATTATTGAACTGTGTTTTCTTTGTGAGGGTGTTCATATAGCAACTGTTCAAATGTCAAATAAGTTTAATTCGTAATATTTCTCCTTTAATCCGATATAAAATGTCATACCGTATAGTCGCTCATAACCAGTATAACAAGCCTACGCCAGCTTAATTGTTATACTAGTTTGACATGACAGAAGAAAACGGGAAAGTTTTTGTAAACTTTCAAAATCCGAAGGAACATTACTTCCGAATGAACATTTCTTTGAACCCGCCACGAACACAACAGAGAAAACTAACGCATGCAAAACCATTTTCCACTGCAGGTATATCGTTTTCAAAACAATATATTAATTTCAGTTTCATTAACATGATGGTAATTTAAACTTAGCCTTTGTAAACACCAAACAATAACCAAAACAAAATAAATAAATGACTAGTATTTTCCATGTCTACTAGCAGCAGCAGTATCAGTTAGTTGAGTAGTCCGTTAGTCTCGTACATCCCGAATACAAATGAACATCAGACTTAAAGTGTGATGAAAACCTACTTTTTAGCATGGGTTTGTCCTCTTCACAATTTTGAAAAAATGCCACAGAAGTAGGTGTGAAAAGCTGCAGAGAAGATGAGGGCAGAGCACAACAATCTGCAGTCCAGTCAGTTTTATTTTGCTTTGATTAGTTTAACGATATCAAGACCTCTCACAAATGTTCAGCTGCACTTAGTAAAATCCACAAATACATTATACACAGTTTTGAAAGCTCATAATGCAATCCACAAACATACATCAGACTTAATGCAAGTAATTTGATTTACAAATAAATGGCAAAGTGTTTGAATATGTACTGCTTAAAAAAAAAAAACATATTTTGTTGCATGCCATTATTATCTTTGATCAATATGTACCAAAACCATTTTTAGTGTTTCATGACCCTTTAAAAAACATGTGCGTTCTATTGATAATTGTTCAATTTTACAGAACATAATGCTTTTAGTGAGGTCAGTGACTATTACAAACATGCATTTTTTCTGCTGGCAAGAACTAGATTATTAACTCACAATTGGTCTACAAGCTAGATTTCTGCAAGGAGCAAGACACGTTGTTTCATTTGCTTTACTTTTTGATCACCTTAATATAGTTTCCTTCTGTCAGATGAAACTAATACTGAGTGTTACACAACCACAGGACACAATGACAACATGCATTTCACATATCATCCCATTTTAAGCGGCATCTGGAACAGGTAGCTCATTTAAGAACATTGGGCTTCAAATCTACCTTCACTCTACCCAACTGCTGTATTCCGGGAATGAGAGGGAACATCAAGAAAGAGAGAAATCTATGAAAAGCCTCCCAAGGGTAGAGGTTGTTTCCTAGGCAACGTTTCATTGATTGGTTGCGCTGGAAAAGAGGCTCTGTGTGTGTGGTTATGAACAACATTGATGTGCTCTAAGAAATATGTTGTTAAGCACGCGTCTTCGTTACCGTTTCTCACTCTGTTAAGTCCTGACGATAGTTTTTAAAATCAGTGTGCAGTGTGTCAGTTCAGCACCTGAGTAGCGAAAGTACCGTTTTGAATCTAATGCTGACATTTGTGCTAGAAAAATTAAATTATGATTTTCAGTAAAGTAGCCCCTATTATATGGCAGTGCTTCTAATCATCAGTCTCTCTTTTTTTTCTGTGGTCATACATAAGCAAATATATGATCACTTCAGCTATAGCATTAAATATAAAGTGTTCCTTGCGATTGAAGACTTTAGAGTTAGTTTACGTGAAATCCAAAAGTCGACATTTATGTGATTTTAAAGTCAGCTAGTCTCTAATGATACCATTAATGAACAACTTTTCACATTTCCGGGTTTCTTAGAAGCGGAAGTCATCATAGCTGGGTAAAAATCTATAGTGGTGAATGAGAGAATACATTACTTATATTTTTTTGTGTTCCCATTTGCTCAAATAGCAAAATAAAAACTCCATAATAGTGTTTTTACAACTTTCAAAAAGAAGAAAAAATAGAGAGAGATTGATAACGGCATTCAGAAGAGAGAAAGATGTCATTTTTACCGTCACTCCCATAGATGTTGTATTAGAAACCGTGCTAATTTGTATTTTTTTTTTGCTGTGCTAGTGTAATATAATACATAGTATAGTGTTATAAATATACATACATACAAAAACAAATTTAAAACTGACCTTGGACCCAAAGACTTGAGATTTGACTTGGACTTTGCCTTTAGGGACCTGTGAACATGTCTAACATGTACAAAAAACTGTTTAAAATGTGCATTCACCGGATCAGTTTTGAGCGTCCAGATGTTATGATCAAACATATCTTGTAGACTCTTAACAGTCATTTTAACTGTTCAAAACGGGGCGTAAAAGTAGAATTCAACGATTTTTTATCTTGTTGCACCCTCTATACTCCATTATCAGCGACTAGTCGACATCAACCAAAAAGCGTCATGGCCGAGCATTAAAATCAACTAGTTGACTAGTCTGTGCAACATTAATTAAGATTATTAATTATTATTAATTGTTAGTTTTAAATTAGATAATTGTTTAAAGTTTAAGTTTCAGGTTTAGTGAATATTTTTTTTTTTTTTGTAAACAGAAGATTAAATTAACCCTTTGAATTGTGTGTTGTGCATAACTGAAATATGTAAACTAAAATGCCTAATAGAGTGTGCTACATTATAACCAAAAGCTTTGTTTATAGTTTCTGGTGTCTGTACTAACTGAATGAGTTTATAAGTAGCAAAAGGTCGAACAAACTGAATAAGATTGTTGTCATTTTGTATGGTTGCTCTGAAATTGTATACGAGTAGATGAGATAATGCCATATATATATTAAATGCAGTGTAAGTCAGTGGGTTTTTATCAAAAGGTAATTCGTTTTTTTGTTTATTATTTTAACTTGCTTTTGTTTATAAGTATACAATTTATTTTGTAAATTGATGTTTATGGGGTTTTTATTTTATTTAAGCAATCTGGCATGCTTTTAGATTTTTAGTTTTGTGTGTGTGTGTGTAATACACTATATTGGCCATAATGAGCAAGTTACGCAAGTATTTTGTTTTGTTTAAAAAGTTAATCATTATAATTAATTATAGAAAGCACAGATTAATTCATAGATTCATTAATTAATCTTAAAGCTCCTTATACCATGGTCTGTCTGAATACAGTAATACCTTGAGATACGAGCATAATCTGTTCCGGGACTGAGCTCGTAACTCAAATTGCTCGTATCTCAAATAATTTTTTCTATAAGAAATAACAGAAAAATAATTAATCCGTTCTGCCCCTTTAAAAAACTCCCTTATTAGTGCTAATAACAATGGAAAAAAAACATGTTTTTAATTGCTATAGAGACATACACAAAAAACTAATTATAGTATATAAGGATTCCTGTGATATAAAATAAAATGTGGTTTTAATTATGAGTTCTTACCTTCGAGACAGACGATACAGTAGCGGCTAATGCTGGCATGTGCGGAGGAGGAGGAGGAGGGAGGGATAGCGTAGATTATGCAAACACAATACGGAAGTGTAGTGTTTCTTCCCATGTAGTGTATTGGATAGAGTGTAATGAGTGTAATGTATGCCTCAGATCCTCATATTTATTATTATTGAACACACATAACTCATGCTGCTCCCAGCTTGAGTCACTTGTCGACCCCGGTAACCTCCCGCTATTAAACCAAGGTGGAGATCATATGCAATTACCCCATAAATGAGGCGGCTTGAGCTGCTTCGAGTGCTCGAACATCTAGCATCGGCGTCTGTAAGCTGCTCGTATCTCAAATATTTACTTGTGTCTCGAAGCAAAAATGTACTCGAAGGCTTGCTCGTATCTCAGAATACTCATATGTCAGGATGCTCATATCTCAAGGTATTACTGTACTTGATTTTAATTGGCTGGAAGGTGTGCAATAAAACCATTTAATGCATTTGTATGGCATAGATAAATCTCCATTCTATGTTAATAATAAAATAGCTTCGCTATTGAATTACTACATTATCTTTCTCAGCAAAGAGGGGTACCACTGCTGGTTTTGAAGTAATTAAACTCATAGCTTTGTTGTTAACCCTTTCGCACGTAAGTTCTAAATATTCTTTCTGACCCCCCAGCGTGAGTTTTTTTAGGCTACCGTTATTTTAGAATGTTTACCATATTGTTTCCATGGCGACGTGTTATGTTTGCCACGTTGACACACCGCAGCCTCAAAAGCACTGTATAACGTGCATCGCATTTATTTAGTGTATGTCTTATTTATTCAAAATATTCACACACTTGTTGGCTATGTTATCAACTACCTGATATTTTGATTCTCAAATATATGGAAGTGAATATGTTTTGTGTTTTAAAAACTTTTATAATGGTCATGTTAGCTGATCTATGATGCGCAAAGGGCGCCACCATGTTTGTTTGTGCCGCAGTTCGGAGAATCTGATCGGTCTGATTTATAACGCAAATTCAGTCACTTCTCCCGAAAAACATGACAGTAAGTGACTGGTGAAGTGAGAGAAGAATACAGTGAACTTTATAGTTACCAATTTATAATTGAACGATTGCTATTTCTGCTTTTATGTGTGTATTTTCCAAACTATAAATGTATTGTTTTGCGAGCGCTTATGAGTATTCAAATGTCTGAAACCGAAAATAAGACTGTCACCGGTGTGATCGTACGTGTGAAAGGGTTAATACAGAGAGATTCTGAACAGACGCAGGTAATTTGCACATATATCTCTCATCTCTATCTCTACATAAAATATTGAATCTGAAGAATTCATAAAAATGTAATCTTATACACTACTTTTTCACTGCTTTGAGTGATTTTTCTTGTTTTAAGGACATAAACAGCAGCTGTAAATTAGGCTGCTGTCACTTTAAGAGCTGCATGGATCCAATATACTGATACTAATCTATTTACTTTCTGTTTAAGTAAACTGTTGCATAACCATCTGTATTTACATGATTACTAGAACATGACACGGTTTTATATGTATTTGGCCTTAAATAAGCCATACATAAGCTTGGGGTTTGAAAGGGAGTTTTCTATGCGCAAGCACCACATTTAAGAGACTTATAGTGCTTAACTCTTTATAAAATTTAAGAATGTATGTAACAGTCACGTGGGGCAGAATGCTGGATCTAATGAGTAGTAACTGATGAAAATAATAATTTTTACCCTTCCGGTCAACTATTAAGCAAACATCAATAAAAGCTTTAAGTTGTCAATGTTGGCAAATGACCATTGTATATAAGCAGGATAATCCATGGCTAGCTGTGCATTAAATGATTTTAATGCACTTCGCGAAGACTACCACCATCTGCTTTGCGTTGGATGGCTCTTTTCCTCTACGTCATGCATTAAAATCGTTTAATGCACAGCTAGCTGTTGATTATCCCTTACTTAATATCTCATTTAAATGAAATAAGTAAAGCAAGTGTCTGTCAGTCAGTTATAGAAATATATTAAGAGCTAAATTTATATATTAAAATATATAACTATGTTCAGGAATTATATTTACACAATCAGGTTTATAATTAGTCAATATATTTTGATGTGTATATATATTTGTATTTACTATATATTTAGATTTTTCTTAGTGTGTGTGTGTATATATATGTGACTGCGTTAGAAATGTATCAGTCTAACACAGGCTACACATTTCCAACGCAAGTCATCTCCCTGATTACCTTTACCGCCAACCCAGTACTTTCATTGCATTCAGATTAATTCCTCCACAGATATGTTCTCCTGAAGCCAGAGCTACTGGCTCCACCATGTGCCTTGTGAAGACTTCACTGTCTCTCTAGAATCACTAATTGGAAAACGCTGCAAGTCAGATCAGCAAACTGTCATCACATGACCAGAGGGTTTCCCTGATAACCCCCTTCAAAAATCAACCAATCAAGCAGCAGCATACTATGTTTACAACTGCCTCTGTCTATTTGTTAATTAGCTGTGGTGGAAAAATTGCAAAATGTATCGATCTGCTTTTGGAGACGTCTCAGGAGATGGGAATATGGTGCCGTCATAAAAGAGGGACTGATCTGAAGTCAGGAATCTGTTGTGTAGCGGTTTGGTGATGTCTGGCAGATTTTGTTTATAAGGTACCCCCAGTTTCTGTTTGTGTGCATGTGTGTGTACATAACAGAGTGTGAAAGGAGGAAAGGCAGACATCGATTTGTGTCCACTTGACTGCAGATCCCTGCCATCATAAAAAACGGTTATGGAGCACCACCTGCACACATTAAAGCAGAAAAACCAATAGCAGCGCTGTGCAGTTTAGTGGAATGGAACATTGTAATAACAGAGCCATTTTGGGGATCATCACTGTTGGTCTAGAAACCTTAAAACTCCAATGGTTTGGTCTGTATCTAAGAGGAAACATGAGATGAAATTATTTCACTGTAAGGTTTTTTTTTTTTTTTTTTTTTTTTTTTTATACACATATGCTCTTCCATTTCCATTTATTTAACACCGACACTGCTATACAATAAAAATACATCATTGTCATTTACTCACCCCATATCTTTGTGAATCACTTTATTTCTTCTGTAGAACATAAAATAATGTATATTTTTTTATACATAAAGTGGAAGTCAGTGTTAACTGTCTGGTTATTCTTCAGAATAAATTGTTTTGTGTTCTACAGAAGAAAGAATCGTACAGGTTTAGAAAGACATAAGGGTGAGTAAATATTGACATTGAATTTTGGGCGAATTACCCCTTTAGCCTAAAGTACACTTCAGTTTTGATGTTAACGATTAGCACTTGGGTACTGCTAGGCATAGCTAGGGCTACGTATCGGCAAGATACAGGGGTTATGATACTATATATTGTGGTACTGTAAGGAAGGCGATACATTGATATTTCTTGCTTGGTTTTTTGGAAAAATATCTAATTTTAGAAAAAAAAAAAAACTAATTTGAAAAAAACCCACCATATGCATAAAACCTGAGCAAAAACGTTTTCTTAATCAATACAGTGGGATCTGCATTTGCATTTATCTCACTACTGTTTTGTGCAGTCTGAAGATAAAATATTAAAGTCCTCTGAGGATTCGTTAGGTGTGTGTGTGTTTGTACATTACTTAATTTATCATACCACGGCCAAATGTAAGGTTTGTGCCACTGCTTTTCTGTAATGAATTTCAAGTGTTTTTGGTTTCATCGTTTTGTGAATAAACCTGTGAGCATTAACTCCTGCCTGTCTTCTCGTGTTCCCGCATCGCATACTAGCATATTGATAACAATATGTATATAGAGGGCTTGACCGTATAGTAGTTTTTAATTTCTCAAGAATTTAAGAAAAGTGAAAAAGTATATATGTCAACGTTGCTATGATCAGATGCTTTCTTGCTGCTGTTTTTTCATCAGTCATTATTGTTGTGTTTTTATTGTTGAGAGGAAAGTGCTCAGCTCTTGGAGAGTGGACAGCCAACGTTGGAAAGCTAAGTGAGCTCTCAGATTCATTGTGTTTCCATTGTGTTTTCCCGATTAATGAATTGTAGCATGGCTTATTTTGCAAACAACATTGTCGATTTTCGTAGTGGTTTCTTTATAGTAGAAGCCAAAATGATGGCATCACAGTTCTGAGTTTACATTCTGAGATAACAGTCAACCTGGTTATCTGTTGTTGTACTAAATATGTTAAAATATTTGTATATTAATTCATTAACTATCCCTTATGAACACCCATCTTTCTGATCATGCATGAATGTGTTTCTGTGTTGGCTGTACATAGCATTACACTTTTCTATGGCCACACCTCACTGGGTCTCTCAGTTATTCCAATAAAAATATGCAGGTTTCTGTAAACCCGTTCACCCCCCACAGAATGAGAACTCTCTCGTTCTGACAGTCCCTCTCCCCAGTGACATCATCGCTCTCAGTCTAGCCTCGGATCAGTGACGTGTCAGCAGGCAGCCCTTTAAAACCAGTAAGCATTACTGTAAACTATGTTAAAGAGTTTATGCACTGAGATTAGTTTATCAAATATAATGCGCTGATATGTGTATCAAGATATTAATCGGAAATAGCACTGCATGTCATTGATGAAAGTGTGTAGAATCAATTTAAATCAATTTATTATTGCATTTTTTATTTAAATTTAAATAAAAAAATGGAAACTAATATTACCAACATACACATTTCACATTCTTTCTGGGAGAAGAAAGCATCCCTACATCTTCTGAAAGTGAACAGCAGTGTTTTACTATAATGTTAAATAAAAAGTAAGTGCCATTTTAATACCGGTGTTAACCAGAGGTTTTCAAACTGTTCCTGGAGCCTCCCAACACTTCCCATTTAGGATGTCTGCTCAGGTTAAGGAGATTCTACTAATTAACTGATGAGTTGATTCACAGTTGATCAACTGTCTTTAATAAGGGAGACATTCAAAGCGTTGGGATGGCTCCTGGATCAGTTTAACCGAGAAAAAACTAAAAAAAAAAAAAAAAAAAAACTCCCCCACCTCTTTTCACAGCGTGGTAATATAGTAGTTTTAGCAGTAGTTATATTTAGAATAGTTATAGCAACCTGAAAACTTAACATCAAGAACATCCAAGTAAACAAAACACCACAAAATATGGGTGGAAGATAATTTTTGTTATTGTACTTTATTTTTGTTGTAAAAAATTTGAACACAGATTCAAATTACAAACAATAGGACACTTTTAATAAAACAAAGATGCAAAAAGTTTTTAAAAGTTTTTTCAAGTAGGGTTGCGCTAGGTTTATTTAACAGTAGCATTCAAGTAAGAAATAAAACAGCAATTGAATATTCAAATGTAGAAGTAAAACACTGATTAGTCTTCACTTTATGAAATATAAACAAATTCTTATTATAGCTACAAAAGTTATTCAGTTAATAGTTGTAAATGAATTTTCTTGTTTAAGGACACAGACAGTAGCTGAAAATTAAGCTGCTGTCACTTTAAGAGCCGCACGGATCCAATGTATTGATACTAATTTGTTTACACTAAGCAAACTGTTTACATTAAATTAGTATATAGCCATCTGTGTTTATGTGAATACTAGAAAAAGCCAGGCATTTTTATATAATTGTATGTGTATTTTGTCACGGAACATGAAGGGAGGACTCAAGTGCAAGTGAAGATATATTTATTATAACAAAAGAAACATAATGCACTAAAGAAAACTACCCACGAGGGGGAAACACATAACACATAATCCATACTCAAAGGAATACCAGAAGAACACGGGGATCGAACCATCCCGGGGAGAGACAAAAACAGACAATCCAGAAAACGACACCACACAGGACAGCAAACACATCAGGATTAAATAGGGAACACATGAGGAAGGTAACGAGTAGAGACAGCTGGGATAAATTAAGGGGAATGAGGGAACAAGGTGGGCGGGTCTTACAAACACAAGACACAACAAAGGGGCAGTGTCAGAGCTCTGTCAACCAACACACTAGAAACCCAAACTGGAGTGACAGAACCCTGACACTACCCCCCCTCTAAAGGGACGCCACCTGGCGTCCCTACACGAACACCAGACTAAACAGTACCACAAGAAATGAAAGACAGGGGACCAAACTGAAATGAAACCAGGAGAGGGAGGGGGGCGAGAGAACAGGCCAACCAAAGAGCAAAAACAACAAAACAGTCATAACATCATGAAAAAATAACTCAGAAAAAAAAAAGTCCTCAGTAAGAAAAAATAAAATAAACAGTCCAGGGAGGCGGAAAAGGAGGGATGAGCCAAGGTGGCTCCGGCAGCTCTAGAGTCCTGGCGGAGGGCCAGGGCGGGTCCGGGGGAACCAGCCAAGCGGGCTCAGGCAAGACTGGCGGGTCAGGTGGCGCCGGAGGGGTGAGCCAGGCGGGCTCCAATAAGATAGGGGTCCTGGCAGGTGACCAGGGTAGAGCTGGGGAAATCAGCTCGGCAGAGTCAGGCATGGCCGAAAGGTTCGGCGAGTCTAGAGGTTCTGGCAGGTCTGACCGCCAGAGTTCAGAGTCAGTCGACGGGGCCGGCAACCAGAGTTCAGAGTCAGTCGACGGGGCCGGCAACCAGAGTTCAGAGTTGGGCGGCGCCGGCAAGCACAGTTCAGAGTCGGGGGTGGTGTCGTTCGGTCACGGAACACCAAATGAGGACTCAGCAGGGAAGAATTTATTTATTTGATTTATTTATTTATTTTCCAAGGCTTTAGAGGATGGGAAGGAAGCAACGTAGAAGGGAGGCAGGTCAGCCACCAGCGTCACTGACATCTGGCCTCACCTTCCAACGCTACCTTCAATTCAGGATGCTGACCTCCCTCCACCAGCAGGGGACTAATCTAAGACTGTTTGCTCAAACCTTTAGTAGAGCCGCTGAGGGCCTGAACATTAACAACGCGGCTCTCAAGGACTTGTTCAACTGCGCTCTTGACAGAACCCTGACATATTTGGCCTGATAAGCTGTTGAATGAGAACTGAATTCAGGATTATGTGCTGTCTGAGCAGGAGCTTTCTATGCGCAAGTACCACATTGAGTTTTTTTTTATATGTGCCTGACTCTTTTTAAAATTAAGAATGACACACGTATGTAAAAGAAAATGATCTGTTATCTGCATTAACCTAAAACTAAAATCATTCAGTTATCTGAAGACATTTCAATGTGCACAATATATGCATTTGTGGTACTGCAATAAATTAAATATAAATTAAATTATTTGGTTATCTAAATTAACCTTTGTTTTAAATTATTATCTGCCGTCACATTATAATAAGGCCCTAGGACCAGCATGATATATGGTATAGGTAAGCACATTTTTATGGGTTACCATAAGTGAAATTAAAAACATGGTCATACTTTATGTGTTCATCAACAAAGGTAATTGACACCATTTAGTCATTAAAAGGAAATTCAGCAATCTCTCCCAGAAAATCACTTTTGGAAACTGAAGCTCACTGTTATGGTAAGGGGCGTTACATTTCCGGGACACACTTCAGTGTTTTGGCCAACCACAACTCATTGGGTTAATCAGAGCACTCTGGGCTTTTCGGAAGGAGTTTTGTAGAAATCAGTGTGTTTCAGAGAGACTGGAAATAGAGGAGCTGCAATAATGTACAGTATGTAAAAGAAAATTTATTTAACATTAAACCTATTCTTTTACACCAAATAAAAAAAATAATGAACTTTTAAAATAGCATATGAACCCTTTAAGAAAATCAGCACACCAATTCATAGTACCTTATATGGAGGAAACTGGTTGAATCTTATTATTAGATATTCATATTAGATGTTAAGTTGTGGCCAGGTTTACTTAATCTTTGAATTTTTTATATGTCAGTACAAGTACACCCAAAGTAGGGTAAACATCGTTTTGGGATTTGTAGTTATTCTACAATGCTCTGAATGATACTATGGACTATTTACATTTAAACATTTAGACTCTGGATGTACAATTTTGAGATTAGGTTGGTTTTTCATAATCTGGCATCAGCAAAGACATGGCAAAATAATACGTTCACTGTCATATTAAAATACAAGGCCTTTGAATTCAGTTTTTAATGGCATATCTTAGTATAGACATTTGTTGTACTATCTAAAACTTCACATGTTCTCAGGTCAGGGTCTTTTAATTCTTCTTTTCCCTCTTTGGGAAAAAAATCTGAGATGCAAAGTTATTCATTCAAGTAAAGGTTTTCATTTGCTCTTTATTTATATGCAGTGCAATTAAGGTATGTATGTGTATGTGTATGTATGTATGTATGTATTGAAAGATTTTCATCAGAAAGTAGAACAGGCCTTATATTACAGTTTTGTTACTCTGATAAAATTATGGTGTCACCCTGTTGCGTTTCAGATGTGTAAATCAACCCAAAAAGTCTCTATATAGGTTTAGAAGAAGAAGGGTTCTTGCTAAACAGTTTATGCTTGGTTTCCTGTTCTGAAGAGGAAAAAGAAAGAGAAGGCAAAGTTGGAAAAGTTTTCCGTTTCCTCTGTAGCCCTGTCTTACCTTTGGAATATTTGGAATATTTCTCATCCGTATCGCATTGTGAATGACTTGGGTAAAAATAAAAGTTAAACCTCTATAACTCTCAATCCATTTTAGTCATTCTAGATCTGTATGTTTTGACAACCAACCTTTACATCAGAGAAGAAGAGAAGCTCGAGAGTAAATGTATTTTTAACTGCTAGACTGTGAAGTTTCTGTATAGCACTCCCCTAATGGTCTCGGAGAGCATTACCTGGTGCTGTGAAATATTGGCAAACGAGAGATGGTGGGGTAGATTGTGTAGGGCAATCTCTGTCAGTAGTCTCTCTCCACCTTTTGGTGTAAACGGGGAACAGTGCTGGAGAATGAGTGACTAGAATAATGAGCTTTGTACCCACCCACACACATTTCTCTCTCTTGCTGTCAGTGGCAAAAAGAATCTTAATTTTAGGTGTTTGGCTCAACATATATTGATTAATATATATGCTTATCTAAACACCCTTAAGATGGCCAAATTGTATAAGATATTAAAGAATGGGTTTCATAGAATAATCCCCCAACCTTTTCTTGTATTAAGAACGAAAGCTACGTTTCTCATGTAAATATATCTTATGATTTGATTACTTTTAATAGAAACTAAGAGAAAAATCTGATTAGTTAAACACTTAATTCTCCGTAATCACTTTAGATACTTGAAATACTTTATCTGTACTTTCTCATGTTTTATTGTGAGAATTTCTCTTTCAGTGTGAACTGTTCCGCTCATTTTTACTGCGAAGGAAGAACATCATTGCTGTTTTAAAAAATGATAGCTAAAGTACATGTGACAGAGGACATATGGTACACCAGCAAATGACATGGCAGTTGAATGACATTCATCGTTTCACCTTTTAGTCACTTCTGATATCAGTGGAAAAAGTTTTAAGTTGGGTCTTGTATTGTAAGTTGGGTTAATGTATGGTCCCACTGTGAATATTCACAAATATAAAGTTAGCGAATAGTATTGGTGAAGTTTTGCCTATGTAGAAAAATCATTACTGACACAACAGTATAGAGAAAGATTTGAATACAATTGAGGACGTCAATTTACAATTGAAAAGTCTATTTTTCACCAAGGTTGTATTTATTTAATTAAAAATACAGAAAAAAGCAACATTATGAAATATTATTACAGTTCAAAACAACCAATTTCAATATTAATATATTTTGAAACGCAATTTATTGCTGTGATATTGCGTTACTCCAGTCTTTAGTGTCACATGATCCTTCAGAAATCATTCTAATATGCTGATTTGCTGTTTCAAGAAACATTTCTTAGTATTATCAATGTTGAAAACAGTTAAGCTGCTTGATATTTTTATGCAAACTGTGATGCTTTTTTCAGGATTCTTTGATGAAGTTTAAAAGAACAGCATTTGTTTAAATTTGATAGAATTTTCAACAAGAGTGTATGACATTACAGGAATTTATTCTATCAATATCTATTAGTATAACATATAACATAACTGAGGATCTTTAAAAAATAAATACATTTTACATTTAATTAGTTAATTAGTTATTAGTATGTACTTTTCAAACTATATTTGGCATTACTCATTTAAACCTAATTTAAACCATTCAATATGAATACAAACCATACAATATGTATACAAAATATGCATAAATTCTATATTGTCAGCATAGAAGATTAATTTCAAATCAAGCATCACGATTACCATTTCTTATTCTTGGGGTGTAGTCTTGCCCACAATGCCCAGTGGTTCCCAACCCTTGTACTGCCAACAGCACACATTTTGGTTATCTCCCTTATCTAACACAGCCGTTTCTGGTTGACTCTATTAATGAGCTGATGAGTTGAACCAGGTGTGTTTGACTAGGGAGACATATAAAATGTGATGTGTTGAAGGAACCACTGCTCTGGTCTATCTTTATTACTGTCCGATGAAACTTAATGAAACTTTATTGCAGTGACTGCTGTTTTAAACCAGGACAAAAGAACAACAAAAGTGTACAACATTAGAGCTAAAAAAGGTATTATAGAGTAACAGAAGTGGTCAGGCAATTCAATGATTGAAGGAGAACAGGGGAGTTATTCCATCCTATGTTAATCTGGTAGATGGAGTTAATCTCACAGCCATCTGGACTTCTGAGTACAGTCTCAATAGCCTTTCTCGCACACTGTTTCTCTCTCTCTCTCTCTCTCTCTCTCTCTCTCTCTCTCTCTCTCTCTCTCTATGATGTAATATTCTCAGATAAGCTGAGCTCACATCACTTCCTCTTTTGCAGCTGTTCTCATAAGAGTAATTCTCTAACACTAATGACAAGATTATAATGTTCGCTGCTTCTGATCTTCCAATTGAGGGCCCATGGCTCGACATTATGTGATGATCATGTCTCCATTATGTCCCTGCTATGTTCAATATGACCAGTTCAGTTTAACTGGCTTAGGATCTCTTTGCAATAAATAAACTTGAAAATAAGGACCTATTTCAAATCTAACTCTAAAATCCATCACTGAAGTTAACTGTGGTGATGCTGATGCTGGTAATCATCAGGATAGGTCACTATAAGATTTCAGTGTGGAACTGGGGCAAAATTAAACATCGGGTGTCAAAAGTAAACGTCTGCATGAGTTCAGAGTTCAAAACCTTTTTTTGTCCTTTTAGATGAAATTATTTTAAGTCATTTAAAGTAGTTTTTCAAATGTAAATGAATATTACAGAGTTGTAGCTTTCATGATTATTGGGGTTGAATCAGTCATGGTTATCCAAAATCTTTAATAATGAAAAATAACAAAAACAGAAAATATCACTATGATTATTAATAGTAATAGTTATTATTATTATTATTATTATTATTATTATTATTATTATTATTATTATTATTATTATTATTATTATTATATTATTACTATTATACATTTAAAATATTACATTTAATAAAGTCAGTGTATCCAAATCATGTGAAAAGCATATTAGAAAAATAATTTAATTATTTATATTGATATAAGCTTAAATTTAAATGCATTTTATTTTATTATTATATATAATCCATCTAAATGTAATGTGATTATTGGGGATATTAGTGGTAAAGAATTAGTGTATTATAATTATAATTTTTTTTATTTTAATATTGTTACTAAGTTCAGTACCCACGATTGTTTTTGTTAATTATATCAGCACTAAGTCATGGGGAGACAAGTGGCACAATTCTCTGAGACTTTTGACTGTGTAGGGTCTCATTTAGTGTGAATTTTTGTGTTCCAAAAAGGACCATAATTACTTTACAACTCTCATTTTATAAATAGCATAGAATGGTATTTAACATTTTTTCATTTGAGCATAGATTAAATTTAAAATTCTATTTAATATATTAAATGTATAATTTATAATGTAATTAACTGTACTTCCAATATCACTAGAGTTACTATAAAGAAAGTGGAATCCTTCAAAACAGCAGCAATAATAATGGTACAATATTCTGATTAATTGACCTACTTAAGTAAGAGCCCATCAAACAGTGGAGGATATGTCTGACAGGATCACAGTGAGAAGTGGAGACTTAATAATTTATGATTTGGGATGTGCCTTTTTCTATTTTCTGTTGGGGTGGGGGGTTCCAAGTAAATATCTGAGTTATCAATATTTCATAAACTCTTTATTGCTTCACTCCAGCTTCTATGAGAAGAAGACTTACTACAAGCTCCATCTACCACGACGCCTAAAAAAAACAACTGAAACTTGACACTTTTTTTGCGCTACTTCTCCATTTGAGTTTCTTTTTTGCTTCCTTTTCTGCCCTTCCTTTGTGGTATATTCTCGCTTGAATCTTATTCCCGTTCATGACACCCCCCTTTCCCCACCCACTTTGCAAAAGTAAACGGCAAAGTACAAAATAGCTTCCGTTAGTCCTTATCAGAAGAGCAGCACACAAGCAGTTCCATTCCACTGCTTAACAGAATGATGACACACACTGGTTGATGGGAATAAAGCTGTGCAGCAATGATGAGGTCATTCTCACATGCTTTCTCAGTGATTATGAGAAAACATGTGATCATCACACTGCACTGAGATCATACGACAGGTTCTTTGGCCAGGGTCAGGAATCGTGTCAGATCTTTTTTCTTCTTCTAGTATTCCCTATATACGTTTTTGTAAGAATACATTTACAAATTCACATAAAGATATAGTTCATCCAAAAATGAAAATTCTTTCATTATTTACTTTTTCATGTTGTATTAAAGGAGATATTTTCGGAGAAACACTTACATACAATTGTTTTTTTGTTTACATACAATTAAAGTCAACAGTTATGAAAATGTGTGGGTTACCAACATTCTTCAATATATATTTTTTGTTATGCAGAAGAAATACAAGTTTGGAACAACATGAGGGGGAATGAACGAAAATTGAATAAAATAATTATTTGATCATGCTCTCTATTAGATTCATAACTCTATATACAACTTGGGGCTTTAAAACATTTTTTCACTATAATAATGACATACTTAGTTTTTCCTTTGTCTTTTTTTAAATAAACCACTTCAGTCTAGTTTCTTGTGAAATAAATGTATGATTACAGTATAAAAAAGAAGTAATTGCTGCATTTTCTACTTTAGCCATAGACCTACTTACATTTATGCCTTTGGCAGACGCTTTTATCCAAAGCGACTTACATTGCATTCAAGGAACACATTAACATTCTAATCAGTTCTTGCTTTTCCTGGGAATTGAACCCATGACCTTGGCATTGTAAACACCCAGTTCTCAACTGGTTGAGCTACAGGACTCTGTCAACTACTTAGTCTTTAGTTTCCTGTGTGAAACAGCAAGATGCTCTTTTCAGAAGTGAGTTTAAATTTTCTACATTTTAATCGTTCAAATTACTTGAAAGGGCCTTGTACTTTTATAAAAAAGAAAAAGAAAGAAAAAAAACCTGCAGGAATAATTCTCACCCAGAATAACTGTGACTTTTTCACCTCATGTGTTTCCGTCCCTGCAGGTAAACCACATTTCTTCCTCACACAGTATCATGTTCTTGGCTCTTTAGCTAGCCTTTTGTGAACAGTTTAAGCTAGACATGTCAATACATTGTGTCTTGGTTAACACATATTTAACCAGGCTGTAGCATTGTTTCAGCCTAGCACACCGAGCATTTTAGATGGCAAGTCTATGGACCGCCCACAGTCTGTTTACTGACCATCTGATGCATATTGCACACAGAAATAGCTAGAGCTGGCTCAAATCAACAGTTCCAATATGAATGGCTGGTTTTATGTGTCATTCCTCCCGTCTATGTGGTGGCTCTTTACGAGAATAAGCTGCAGTGAGCACCAGAATTACACATACATTTATACATTATAAGATCAGTCTACTTCCAAGCAGGTGATCAGGCAAAGACAGTTAGACAAAACGTACCTCAGTTTATCAAAAGCGAGTCGGTTTTTCAAAAAATAAATGAGCATTTTGATCACTGACTACTTTCTCTGATCCTGCAATTACTAGTAGTGCTCACCACTCACTCGTCTTTCACACTGGAGGAACAAACAAGTGTTTAATCATAGAGAGACCAACACAGAAGCCAAATAAAAAAGAAAACTATAATTTCACACAAAGTGGAGCTGTGTGGGAGCACAGCCAGACAGATCATTCTTGGGTGAGAAACTCAGCTGTCGCAAAGCACAGAAATGCGCAAGAGTAGTGGGAGTGGAGTTCAGTGCATTGAGCAGGGAACGCAGGCCTGCTCTGCTTCTGCTAAATTACTACACTGCACTGAATCACTTGGTCTGAGACCACATGCACACTGCAGCTAAATGCAGTTGTCGCTCCTCTTCAGTGCTTCATCTCATTTGCACGTTTAGATGAGTGGCAACTGCATTCTGCAACCAAATTCACTCTTGAATGTCCTAAAGCGCGTAATGTTAGTTAGTCAGCGTAGTGTGTACAGAACCAAATTTAAGTAGGAAACAATACTTCTGGAATATTTATTTGGAAAGTCTACACTCAAAAAAAAAAGCATATATGTTTTTTATCCTTATTTGCTTCTTGCTTCATTTAATTTAAGTTGTTAAATGCTGTACAAGTTTGAACATTTTGTCCACGTACATTCCTATAATGGAAATGTATTTAATTCTAATATGTTTTGACTGCATTAAACTGAAACTGGTCTTTGGATTTCTAGTTCACAGTATGCTTTGTATGGGAGTGGACTGGAGTATATGTTAAGTGTTTAAAAAAATGTAAGTGTTTTAATATGTTTTTGCGTAAGGAGGAACACTTGTTAGTGTTTGATGTTCAGTTATGTTAAAAATATAGAAGAGTGTTTTTGTTTACCATTGTGGTCAAGCTTGTGTTTAGTAATAATATGTTTTATTTATATAGTGTATTTCCAGTGCTCAAGAATGCTTAATTGGGTTGAGTGTGGCAGTCTGTGCTATCAGTAACTGTTATAGCTCAGTGAGTAAATGAGCCTTCCTGGATCATCTCATGTAACGGATGCATTTCGTTTCTGTTTCCAGTTACACTAAGTCATTTGTGTGACTGTACTTGCTAGTGTTGTTTTACAAGCTTAAATTAAAGTTGGAATACACTACACAACTTTTGCTCCTGATTTTGCCTCGATTTTGAGTCTGGAGGAGTCGACTCTAGTCAGAGCCAGTCTGCCGATTTTGGGCAGCCGGTGACCAATTTAACAGAGAAGCGCATAGTGCAAGATTGGCACAGACTCCGATATTTAATTTTTAAGTTTCAGACTATATTATCATCTAGTCTAAGGATAAAAGACATGTTGAGCCAATTTTAGAACACATTGTTTTCATTTGTCATGTGTCTCCTAGGAACAAGGTGCATGTTTCTGCGTGAGTTTTTCTGGAAAGACTTGAAGTGTTGTAGTGTATGTTTCTCAGTCGTTTAGTGTATGATGATTTTCTTTATAACAATTTACAAAGTCTGCAAGTAAATGATGCCTAGTGTTTTTAAACGAGTTCAGATTTTAAAAGTTGTGCATTGTGTGGAAAAGTTTTTTCTTCTTCTATTTAAATCATGTAATTTATGAGTGCTTTCGTTACACAATATTCAAGAATTGTTTTATTCAATTTAATTTAGAGTATTTTTGAGTGTATATAGCTTACAATATATTTAGTAGATGACTTATTATAATATTTATTTTTTTACTTGCATAAGAATTTCTTTTTTAATGAATCAGAAGAAAAAAAAATTGGGACAGGTAACTAAAACCACAAGAAAATTCAAATAGCTTAAAGTTCAGGTAGTTTATATATATTTAACAAAAATATTCATAGAAATTTAATTTTTAATTTAAATCACAGAAATGTACTTTTAAGATTCAAGATGTCCCACTGTATGCTAAAGCAAAGAAGTCTATCATATTTTACCATCCTTTCTATCTAAAAACAACTGTTTATAGTTTATAATACAACCCTCACATATTATTTATGCACAGAAAACAATGTATGTTGGTTACAAGTGGCAGCATTTCACATCCATGTACTATTCATCATCCTGGCACATGCAGCTATGTCCCTTATCCTTTACTTTTGTGAAAGGATTGAATCTGGAAAAACATGTAGATTTTCGTAATATTTTTCTCGTTTGGGTTCGAATACAATCCAGATCTGCATATAAGCATAGTAATAATGGAGAATGCTGTGGGTTGCAGAGCGAACTAGAGGGGGGAGAGAAAAAATGACGGGTTGGTGGGGTGGGGGGGGGGGGGGGTATGTAGCTGGGTGTAGAGGTAGAGAGAGAGGGAAGAAAGCAATGAGAGGATCTTGAAATTTTGCGCTAATAAAATTCGAGGTCATTTACATCTGAGATGGGATTGAGTGGCAGGCGTTACCATGACAACATTCCCACGGGTCTTCAAGCGCTCTGCGCTCCCTGACAGCAGCAGAGAGAAAGAGAAGGAAGGGAGATAGGGTGCACGTTATAAGGGGAAACAGTGAAAGCAGAGGAATCGCATAAAACGGGACTGTGGGGTTCAACCGAAGGAGAGATAGAAAGAAATGGCAGAGGACGCGACAGAGGAAAAGTGTGTGTGTGTGTGCCTGTGTGAGCGAGAGAGAGAGTGAGAGAGGCAGTGTCTTAGAGTGGCTGCATGGCAAAGCCTTAAATTTTTAATCAGCATGCACCAGGAGGCAGACACACCGAAGGAGTGACTTAATAATGCACAATTAAATTAGAATCTCGGCCCAGAATACAGTTGGATCCTTTCAGCCTGCCTGTCTCACTCATTTGTACTCAAATACCTGCTCATTCTCACCCTTAATCACCTCTTCCTTGCGGTATTCACTCATTTCATTGCTCAGCCACTCCTTCAGTTCTGTCTTTTTTGAGCCATTCATAGTTTCCTCTCCCTACTTCTGTATTATTTTCCTTGATGACAGGGCCTCACCTGTTCTTGTAGAACATACTTTACAGAAGTTCACAGACAGCTGATGTGGTCCATCTGAACATGCTTGACATGTACTGTGGTGGTCTGGCGGTAACAACCCTCAGTACTCAAGGGGGCGATAGAGTTCCCTTCAAATGTCTTTAACATTTAACCATTAATTTTGAAAAATTTAAATAAGTTTCTGTAAACATATTGAATTTATTGATGTTAACATTGCTTTGCAAGATTTTCAAATCGTAACAAAAGATCGTTATGCTAATTCCCACTATAGCGCCCCTTATGGCAACACTGTGTATTGTAGTCTGACACGTTTCATTACAAAATTGCACTTGCGTAGCTTTTCATATTTTAGTATGTTTCAAGTCTAGGTCATAAGGCTATCATATAGTTGATATTTTAAAAAAGCAATGTTTTTCCGTTTTTATTCAAATTTACTTTACAGAGTGCACATGGCCTCAGAAGTTTGGGGTCAGAGAGATTTTATTTGTTTTACAAATCAATATTTGTATTCTGCAAGGATGCATTAAAAGTCACAGTAAATAATTTTCATTTTTCTTTTGAGTTTTCTATTAAATAAAAAATCAAATCACATAAGCATATTAGAATGATATCTGAAGGATCACGTGACATTAATGACTGGAGTTCACTTAATGAATGGCTGCTGAAAATTAAGGAAGAAACTGGGCAGTTAAACAGTATTATTGTATTATTTTCCTTTTTTCAATCATTTTAATAAAAATAAAAAAATTATGTTTCTTAAATGTTTTTTGTTGTAACTCTACAATTCCATGCTTTAAACAAAACAAAAACATTAGGAACAAAACCAGGTCTTTGTTATAGAGAGAACCACTGTTGTATGGCACAATGATCTGTGCTCGCTGAAAACACCATTCCCATCACCAAAATACTGTGAATGTGAATCACCGGCCATGTAGCCACAAAATACTGGTTAATTAAAGTAGAAGGGGTGGGTCAATGAGAAGCGCTGCACTCAGGTGTTTCAGTGAATACAGCAGCAGCCCTGATTCCTCCACTGTCTAGGGGGCCTCAGTGGTGTGCAGAGCTGCTTCAGTCTCTCCCTTCAGTATTGGCCGTCCTCCACACACACAAATAGCCATCAGAGGACAATGAGAGTCATGATCCTTTGACGCCATCTGTCACTGGAGGGTGTGCACGCACTGGACACACACATACACACGCACACACAGGAAAGAGGCAAGGGAGTATTTACAGTGAGTGTGAGGACCAGCTTAATTTCTTTTCAGTGTAACTGCTTTTTTAGGACTGACTATCTTAAGTATTGCGTTCAACAATGAATAAATTAATACAAGCTATTCATTTATTGAAAATGCCATCACTATGAGTGATTTTTATGACTTACTATCTATCTGTTCACACAGCAAAATATAGTAGAACAGGAATGTGTTTTTTATCACAATGTCACATATTAAAAAATGGAAGAAAACAGAACCACCATAATTTACATGTGATATGTTTGTTTGTTCATTTCTTGGGCAAACAGGAATTTTATTTTATGATTTTTATATAAAATTAAGAGGCTTCAGAAAATGTTCTCAATTAGCTATAATTACATCGGTATCTGCAACAAATGTTGCATAGAATTTGTTTTATTTAATCTTGAATGATCTATACAGTGTCTTCTGTATTTTATGTTTCATTAACTCTTTACAGTAAGGTTCATACAGTTCATGAGTAAATGCATAATTGTAGGTGTCACTATCAACAATATGTTTACAACATTAATGTTAATTTATAAATATGCTTTTGTTTATTGTTAAATCTAGAGATTTTTTTGTCGTTTAAACTGACATTTTGTAACCGACTAGTCTAAAAGTAAGAAAACCTCAGAAGAGAGTCGAAAATACATTTAAATACATTAATTATACATTTAAAATAGTTGATCTATGAATCAAGTTCAAATTCAATGATGAATGCAGCAGGAAATAAGGTCACTATTATGCGGCGCTTTCCTTCTGGAGTCTTAAAATGTAGAAAAAAATTTAGACCCCCCCCCCATCAACAATCGCGATCCGCGCCCACCTCTGTCAATTTTAAGAAACCAATGTAAACCGCAAGACAAATAGTTTGCCTACCCCTGGTCTAGACAATGAGTTTACTAAACAGGTATTTTTTTTTAAAGTATGTATATGTCTATATATTTCTTCTTTCAGCGCGAGTGGAATCACAGTGGCGGACAGTTGTAGTAAATTATGCGATGATTTGCTCATTTCGGCTAGTCTCTCTTAACATCTCCGTTAAGAAATTAATATGGTTACGATCGGCTCCAGTGCAATTATTACACGCCAGTTTGACATACAACTTTTCCATCTCCTTCTAATTCAAAATACTCTCACACCCCGCTCGTCTTTTGAGTTGCCACTGACAGAAAGAAAATGCATACAAGATCTGAGGTAAAGATTTTGTTTCTGCTCCTACTTTTTTTCAAACGTTTTTTATTTTTTATGTAAAATAAAAAAAAAATTACTATAAAACTATAAAACTATAGTAACTATAAAACTATATAAAACTATATAACTATAAAATCTGTTTTTATATATATGACAATCCCTAGTTAAATTAAGTTTGCTCGTAATACATTCATGTTAATTTATACAACTTTAAACTTCAATTTACAACTACCATATTTTCTCGCATATAACCCGCAGCCACATATAATCTGCACCCTCATATAGCCCGCAGGTTTTGGGGTTTTGTGTAAAAAATTGTTGGCATAACCCGCAACCTTACGTAACCCGCACCCATAGATTGATGAACTTTTTGTGTAAGTTCACATTTCGAATTTCTAATGTTGCTTGCATGACGTCAATTATCCATAACTGTTCAGGCTCGGTACACAGTGCTTGTGCGCGAAATTCAAACAATAAAAAACAAACACAAGTCAGAATCAGAAGAAAAGAAAAAGCAGTCTCTCACTGTGCAGCAGCACGTCCCTTAAGAAGCGTTTCTACAGGTGTTGATCATCGGATGAGATGAGAAGAGCAACTCATGGCAGCACAGCCAATCACGTCTTCTTGCATGATTGACAGGTCAGACAGCCTGTCAGTGCCAGCTGTCAGAGGGATAATACAAGCGCCAGAGACAACAACCCTCGCAAGAAAGAAAAAAAGAAATAAAATACCGTCCTTAGGGACGTAACAAATATATTGAAATATTATTACGTGTAAAAAATGTTTGATATAACCCGCACCCCCCTGCGGGATGGTAAAATCTGGTATAACCCGCGGGTTATATGCGGGACAATTGCAATACATTCATTCAGGTATAGCCACCTTGGTGCAGTACAAGGTTATGTGCTTCATTTAGCATAACAATGGTGGTAGAGTGTCATTGGAACTTGGATTACGTGTCGCTCAGTCCAACCTGCATGTTTGTGTTACAAACAAATTTGTTAAACAATTACTCTACCAGTATTGATAAGTATTGCTTTACTAAGACCAAAGGCAGTTGTTTAAACTGAGAAGAAGAATTTTGGCTTTAAAACTGCAAAACAGTTTGATTGTATAAAAAATAAATAAATAAATTACTAGAGGTGACCATATCCAGTCCTTCTATTGTCTGGTGAACCTGGACTGTGTGTGTGTGTGCCCTTCAGTGTTCAGGGGACTTCCCCTCTCACTCCTTTCAGTCTCCCTGTTCAGGGAGGAGATGTTAATGGCTCTCTGGATGTGTTAATTAGCTAGAACAGTGGTTAATGAGGAAGGGTGAAATAGAGAAGGAAGAGAGAATGTGTGTCTTTGGGTTCTTACTGAGTGAGTGTGTATGAGCGGAAGGACGTGTGTAGTCAAGTGGCACATTGGAGCGGTGGGAGGATTATACAGTGGGTCGTCTCACTTTGAAGGCAATGGAGGTCAGATGAGGACAAGAATCTTAACACGGTCATTATAACTATGACCACAGAGTTAAAAAGAGATGGGGAAAATGTTCTGAATCAAATAAAACACCATCTATAGGCCTGGAGGTGTCTTTAAATTTAAGCTAAAATGACAAAACAAAGATTTTGACTTATGAGAAGAAAGTTGCAACTGTAATTAAATTTAACCATAAGCTTTTTTTCCGCTCTCTTCTCTCTGACAGCGAAGTGACACTCATCTTCCTCCTGTCACTAATATGTCTCATTAAATAGTTTTTATTTGTGAGTATCAAGTACAAAAATGAGTAGCTTACTGTGCGTAAATGGTCAAATACACAGAAAATTGTCAAAATGCCCATCTTAGCGAGTATTCAGTTAAACAGTCAAATTTGGAACATAAATAGTTGAGAAAAATAACACATGTTGTGTAACAGATCATTGGATCCATGCATAAATTCTTAAAGTGACAGCAGCCTAATATACCTGCTGTTGTCTGTAATGTTAAAGTCCCTTGTAGTCAATTGTATCCCTTTGATCACCAAAATGGCATATTTAAAAGTTTTTTCCTGTGAAAAAGATTTATTCATGCCTCGAAATAGCTTCTATACAATTAGTTTATTTGTTTTTATTTTATTACTGACTTTTTACTTGTTTTGTTTTTTTGTTTTTATATTCTGTCAATTATAGTTCTTAGAAAGGAAATTGGCAGGTCATGCTTAATTGGAATTGTTCTAGAAAATTGTAATCAGTGCCTCTGTAGTTATAATAATTTAAATGCGTTTTTGTTATGCTTTTGTTTTTGCCAGATGCATTTATAAACAGTGAAATACATTGTTCATTTTATCAGCATTAATCTTGATTAATTTATAAATAACCTATTGTTAATTCACTTCATAATGCATTAAAGTGACAGTTTAACTGAAAATTTTGTTCACTCCGCCAATGGGGTCTTAAACAGCTTAAAAAACTTAAAAAGACTCCCCCCCCCCCCCCCCCAAAATATGTTCTTCAAAAGAATAAATAAATCATACATCTTTTAAATTACATGAAAATATGAAAGAGAAGCTAGCTTTTTATGTGTTTTTCACCTAAACCGTTAAATAGCAGACACACAGATGTCGAAATGCCTCATTGAAAAGTATCCTCGTAAGTGCAGTCAGTTATTTCTTTAGTTGAATGTATACAGATGTGTAAGAGAATACGTGTTTCACTCTAAAATGTACTGTTTGTATTCACTTGTATATCAAATACTCACTTTCATTTGATGGAAAGTGAGACTGTAATGTGTATAGCATTCTGTTGAACTAGATTAGAGAGTTCATACTGTACTGATGTCAATTTTATTCTTTCCAGCAGAAGTCTGCTGCTCCAGTGTTTTATGTTGTTCACTTGCCATCAAATAAATAAAAGGCTGCTTGTTTAATGTCCATTAATTTCCTAAATATACCATTTTATCAATATATCATATATGAATAAAATGAATAAATAACATTTTATATATATATATAAATATATAAATAACATTACAAGAAAAATAATAACCATGAGGTAATTATTCATGAGGTAAAATTAACAGTCAAAATGAGACATTGGGTTGAAATGTGTTCAAATGTTCTGTCCAATATTAACCCTTCTCTGGATTTCCAAATTAATTGTTTTTAACCAAATCATAAAAAAAGGATAATATAATGGCAGAAAATTACCAGGACATTCTCTGTTCAGATTACGGACATTGCTTTTAACTTTAAAACACCATGTAATGAAGTTCAAAATTCTAAATGCATGTAAAACACCTGTAAAAAAATATGTAAATTCTGTGAGTGTAGAGTGCTGTATATTGTATGCGTGACGCTCTTAAAGTGACAGCAGCCTAATAAATCTGCCTCAGTCGTTATTGTTAATCAAACAACAAAAGACAAAGATCATGCACTGCTCTTGAATAAATACATTTTGTAGTTGTAGTTTTTATAAGGATTAGTCTATATTTAATGTATACAGCAGTTATTTTACATTTGACCAGAGTTAATACATTTTCCACTGTTTACTTCGCTTGTATATCTGTTTTGTTGTATTTTTTAGCTGTTTCTTTTTGGGGACTATTTTGGGGACTTTTTACTTGAATTATTTAACCTAGTATTAGTTTTTTCCTGATTTATCGATAATTGTGAAATTTCACTGATATTTAAAATTACTCATATCATAAAATTTCAAAATTGACCAAAATAATCGTAATTATGATTTTAGCCATAAATGAACAGCCCTATGTTATACCTACACAACTTTATTGTGAAGTGATACGAAAAATAGTTACATTTTCCAGTGCTGACCCTAAACTCAGATACACACCATAGTTAGAGGGTAAGAGTAAAATATGAAATAACAAAACAAGTGAGTGACAGAAAAAAGTGAGTGTGTGTGTGTGTATGTATGTGAGAGAGAAAAAGTAAAAGAGAGAGTTGCGGGTGCGAGTGAGCGAGCGAGCGCATTAGGGAGAGAGAGAGAGTGAGCCTTTATTCTGAGTGGAATAGCTAATGAGGGCCCTGCGGAGCCTAGCTTTGCTGTGCGCGGTCGTAATGAACAGTGGCAGCCTGGCACGCCGCGCCCATGAGCTTTATTATTCACACGCATACATCAGAATACGGCAGAGAAATTATGCAAATACTGTGGAGAGAAAGCTAGAGAGAACGAGAGAGATGATGATGGAGAGAGGAAGAGAGACTGAAGGGTGGGGGGATTATTGGGGGAGAGAGAAGGGAGTCTTTACAGCAGGTTGGAATTTGTTTTTTAATACTGAAATAAAAAGAGGCTCTGCTTCAGAGACGAAACACGCTCTAATTTCTGAGAAGGCTGATTTAAATTGTATTGCTGCCATGTGTGTATATCTGGATGAGAGTATTTGGACATATCTTTAACAGGAATGAGTGTGCCTATTGCACTGTCTTGTAAATCCATCAAAATATGTTTGAGATGCAGATATATCCACTGTGAGCGTATGTGCATGTATTTACATAGAAGTGAAGGGGACGTACAACTGATGGGAAATTATACTCATTTTTAAGAAGACTGGCAAGTCTTTCATGTGCTTCTTTCCGGTCCCATCACTAGCATGCAGACGTGCGTGAGCTTACTTTGAGGCAGGCTTAACATGAGTGGCCACTGCAACTCGTCCCACACTGTTGTTGCTATGCAAATGAATCCTCAAATCATGTGGTTTGTTGATAAGAAATGTGCGATTACTTTTCGAATGATTTTCATTTTGTGGACCATAAAAGCAAAGGCAATAATTCCATATACTTATTTTTAAGGAATGAACAGAGTCATATGAAGGACCAGTAATCATTATTTTGCTTGAGCTATTAAGGAAAATCCCAGAATCACTAGCACTCAACTAGCAACACCCTAGCAACCACCAGAACACCTCAGCAATCACATCATGCTCTGTTTAGCGACCACATAGCAAATCGGTATTAATAGTTTAGCAAGCACATAGCTGTTTTCTGTAGCCTTTTGTTTCCAACACAACGGTTGACTATTAAATACTGCAAAATTTTGGTAGTGTTTTTTTTAGGCCTACAAAGGTATCATCTTTTGCCCTGTTTTATCAATGAGCTGTTGGGAACAGTGGAAAATGTTTTACGGTGTGGAGGTCTTAAACACTTGCTTATGTTCCTGAGGCTGCTCTCCTTCTTCAGACTGGCCTTATATGGACTGACTGGGTCTGCTTCAGCTTCACCTCTCTTCTACACTCTTTCTCTTTCTTTCTTCTATTGCTCTGTATTTCTGTCTCGTGTTCTGACTCTCAAATCTCAAATTCATGCTGCTCCAAACAAATCTCTGTAGTGCTGAATGAGGTCATGTTTTACAGTTCTTAAAGCACTTTCAACAGTTGTACCTTTTACAATTAGTCTATGAATCGTCTTTGGAGGTGTTATTCTGACTGTTGTTAACATCAGACTGAAATATCCTTTGAGAAACTCTCAAATGTAGAGCAGGTTTAATACATGCCCATTTTTTAACTGTTAAAGAGTATTGCAATTGGGAAGTAAACCGCTGTGTAGCTATATGTTTTAAATAGTCTTCATGCAGAATTGAAACCGGTAATGTGTGCCAGTGTTAGTTTTTCAGAATCATACTAGCATGCAAGCTTTGTGTGGGAAAGCCCATTATGACAAAGGTCAGACTGGGAAAGCCCTAGTTGCTCAGGGGGAAAAGCCTATCCGGGAATTTAGTAATCCTTAAATGGTTTTAGGGCCTACTCATGACTTTTTAGGTGAATTTTTGACTTGAATGTGTCCCAGGCAGATTGATTATTTGCTAGGTTTGGATTATTAATGAGAAATCTTTATCCACTTGGCCCCATTTGCTTTGTTGCTAGAGCTCAACCTATTTAGATAAATTGCTAAATGGCACTGGTAAAAAACTTTATTTGCTCTTGGGAGTTTTTTATGTGTGTGTGATGCTTTTAAGTTTGGGATCAGTGAAATGTTTCATATATATATATATATATATATATATATATATATATATATATATATTACTTCCTATACAAAGAACCCAGAAAAATATTACAATGGTTTTAACTAAATTATTAAGCAGTACACCTGTTTTTAACACTATTAATAAGGAATGCCCTTGGCAGTAAATCAGATACATACATTTTATACGGTTAAATAGAAAGAAAGATGTTTTAAATTGTAATATTTCTCAATGCTGTATTTTTGATCAAAGAAATGCAGGCTTGTTGAGCATGAGAGTCATCTTTAGCGATCATTTCAGAATCTTACCGTCCCCAAACTTTGAACTTTGTGTATTTTCATTTATGAAACAACACTGGTAAGGATTATTCATTCTCTTAAATTTGGTGAAAAGACATTTCCCTATCATCTATACTTAATTCTACGCCTTAACTTAAAGTCATGGTTTCCAATACAAACAGTGGAGCAATTCAGGATGGAGAGATAGGAGAAATATTGCAAGGTGTGGAATTTTTTAAAACATGGTTGTGTGGAAGTTTAAACCTTTTTACAAACATGGACTCAAATTATGAACATGCTCCTTTGTTAGGCATAACGTTTAAATGCACTAGAAGCAAAAGGAGAAAGACAGGGTTTTTATTATTAAACATGCTATTCAGTTGTGTCAAATCATGATTCTCCTTGTGTACAAAAATAATAAAAAATGTATATATTTAAAACTTATATTTAATTACATTTAAAAATGAAATCATTTCAATAATTATGTTTGTTTTTTTTAAATATGGCTTAAATGGTAACAATGAGGTCCTTTGTATATATGTGTGTATATGTGTGTATATGTGTGTATATGTGTGTATATGTGTGTATATATATATATATATATATATATGGTCCTTTGTTTAGCTTTCCTGCTCTTGCATATTGTGAATTGCATGTCTTGGATGAGATTGAACTCATTTTGAACTGACACAGACCACGGACTGTCCAGAAGCAAACTGTATTCTCGTACTGTCAGGGTGAAGGACAGCGAACTGCTCGGTCTGTTTGAAATCTGCATGTAGCAATAGCTTATGAATAAATAATCCCCATACGGCATCTCATGCAAATCCATGCAAATGAGGGCTCGGGGCAATACAATTTCTCACTGTGTTTGTGTGCAGGGAGCATGTGTGTTTATATGTGGAGATGAGAGGGAAGACTTGGGTGTGTTTGTAAATGTGTGCGCAGGAGGGCTTCTCAAATATAAGCTTTACTGTGTGTATCCACACCGAATTGATGACTTTGCATTTAAGACTATTGACATGCTTTTCCATTTACTAAGACTAGCTGCATTGTATCACTAGTCTGGTGCAGCAGGATGTGTCTGAGATGACGGGGTCAAGATCAGCAAGGGGTTTAAAATATAGACACTTTGTTAAATTATATAGTAGATACTAATGTTGTTTGGGGGGAGGTATTGTTGTTGTTGTTGTTGTTCTGTCTCCCTAACAATTTTAAAGGGATAGTAGTTCACCCAAAAATGAAAAAGGTATCACTCAAATATATGTATGACTATGTTTGACTTGCTTTCTTTTTTCTCAGTGTATTTTGTCCAGACTGTGAAAAATAAAATTAATTTGGACCTCAATGACTTCCAAAAATCATGTTTTTTTTTTGCACTTGTTTTCACTTTTATTCAATTTATAATTGTACTTTATAGTTTGGTTTCGGTCTTCTGATTTGTTAACATGTAGCCAGCTAGAATCCAAAATATAGCAACAGCTTTGATTAATATACTATTTATACACCAAATGATACAAAACAACATGCAGTTCATACATGATAGTCTCAAGCAATGTGTTAGGATATGCTATACATTATGTGTATGTGTTGTATGTCATGTATAATGCCACCATTCCAAAGTTTGTAGTTGATAAGATATCTTAATGTTTTTGAAAAAAGTATTTTTGACCAACAAATCCCCCTTTATGACGGCAAAACTTTCAGTAGACATTACTCCAGTATTCAGTGTCTCATGATCTCTCAGAAATTGTACTGGGATTTTTTTAAATAGTTGTGGAACTACTAACTACTAAGGAAAGAAAGAAAAATCTTATTGACTCCAAACATTTGAAAAGTAGTGTATGTAAGTATTTGATATGGCATGATTACTGTGTCCTTTGGAACAAGTTAAATTCTTTGTAGGTGCAACTTGTCCAATAGATATGAATTTTGAACACTTATTAGCATTAGCTCAGTATCTCCCCCGCTTGTATTATTCTCTACAGTTCTGAGTAGAGCTCTTAGTGTATGATGGGCCTGTGTTTGTGTGTGTGGCCTTTGGCTGGATCAGGCCTGCGTCTGCCGCTGTCTTGTTGTTGAACATAGACAGTAGGCAGCGTAATTAGCCTTCTGGCCAGTGTGTAAGGGAGAAAGATAGCTGTAGCGGCAAAGAAAAGTGTCTCTCTCTCCCTCCCTCCCTCTTTCCCTCTCTCTGTCTCTTCCTCCCTTTCCCTGAAGCTGCATGTTTTACATGGACTGAAGCCCATTTTACATGGTGTCTGACTCTCATGCAGACATGCGAAGGCTTCCACACATAAGTCAGTCATGCGTGTGTGTATAAGGAAGAAAAAGTGTGAGTGTTTGTGTCACCAGCAGCCTTATTATCCCTCTGTCCCCCATCCTTTCATCCACTACTTGTTCAACTGGGACAGAGAGAGAGGGAGGGCGAGAGAGAGTCTGTATTCAATCATCAGTGTAGCAATAAAAAGAATAGGGCAAACAAATAATGATTTCAACATCAAGAACATTCATACCACAATGCAAAGTCATGCAATGTATTTCTTCACATGCATTTTTCTATGTATAACATTAACTCTGGGGTCTTAGCATGAACTCTTTTTGGTTAGATTGAATGTCTATCATGACAACAAAGATTTCCATGATAATGGATATGACATTGTTAAAGTATTTGGTCTTGGCTGAAGAGATCTGCTATGGTGCTGCTGTTGAAGATTATTGCTACTGCCAATACATACGTCGATACACTGCTGTGAGTATGTAAGACACTGCTGCTGAACAAATGGCATATCAATTATCCATGGAACTGGGGAAATTGGAGGAATTTTAGACAAACTCTGAAAACTGAAAACAGCTGTCGTGAACAGTAACAGCCAATAATTTAAATGTTGAGCAGCAAGCTCATTGGCTTCGGATGTGACATGAACCGATCAGCTTGCATTAAGGATCCATCAGCCTACGCCATCTAGAATATCATGACAGGTCTAGGTATATAATATAATGTTGTACAATAGTCAGCAAGGAACAGACAGAAGAGGATAAAGTTAAATTGTTGAGTTTAATATTTACTCCAACAGGAAACACAGACGAAAAAGATACTAACACAAAATTAAATTGGACAAATGACAACTGAAACAGAGTATCATATATACTGAAGGAAATAAGGTGAACACAGATGAAACAAATGACAAGTCATATTAGCGTGCATGGCAGCTGATGAATGGCGGGAAACTAAGACGAAGAGATCCATGTTAATCAATGAGTCTGTGGTATCTTTTTATTTATATTATTTATTTTTCTGGTATTAAAAAATAAAGTAAAAAATATTAATTTAGAATTAGCTTATTATACATGTTGAAAAATTGTTGTTGAAAAATATTTACCGCGGTAAATGCAGCATCTGTTTTTTTTTTCCATCATCCTTTGGCTAGCGTTACAATATGATCATGGTGTTATTCATGGAAATGCTTTTAAACCATTCAAGCATGATAAGATGCCAAAGAAAATGAATAATAAACCTGCTGCTGTTTGTCATCAAAGAACAAAAGAAAAAGAGGAAGTGAAAAATTACTAAAGTTAGCACTTTAAAGCATTTTACAGTTTCTGTATATACTCAATCTATTAGACCTACCTGAAAATCTTAAAGCACTGTTTAGGTTCATGTGCATTTTGACAGGGAAAGTGGAAGTGCTTTAAGTAGAAAAAACTGAGCCCTGATATTAAAGGACAAAGGTAAACGTGACATTTATTATAATTGGTTTATGTGAAAATTGCTTTGTTCACTTAAATTAAAAGTTGTTATTTTTCAAAGCCTAATGTTACAATGATTGGCTTTCAATTGTACTGTAAAGCTGAATGCTTATCATCAATGGCTAAAATAAAAATAAAAATCTACCAGTATTGCTCAGGGTAATACTGTTCATTAAACACATACTGTATTTAAAATATAGGCTACTGTCTTTGTTATTTCTATAGAAACAATAAGGATTGCCTATTTAAATACTCAAGTGCACGTAGTTGTGAAATTACTTGTGTCCTTCAGTTTGGTATTCATTGGTGCTGTGTGAAAAGTTTTGTTTTTGCACTCAGAACACTGCATCTCACAGACTCCGAATACTCTTTCACATCTTCCTGATCTTGAACGGACATATTCACACAAAATTATGTCAACATGCCTGTCTTGTGGAGTATCATCATAAACATAGTCAGTTATGTCTTAGGTGAGACATAACCGCATGTTACTGTAATTTGGATGTTACAGTCATTTGGATCTGTCTTAAAGTGACAGTAGCCTAATATTCATATTCCTGCTGCTGACTTTTAAATGTCAATCAAACAAAAGACAGAAAAAAATGTGTTCACTGCTCTTGACTGAATAACTTGAATTAGGGTTAGTCTATATTTATACAGTTAAGTCTATGCTGTGATATTTTGCATCTGATTACAATTTCTGTACTTGAAACTCTATTTTAGACCTACATGAAAAACTTGAAAATAACTTTTTTTTCATTTGCATATATTTGTTATTTGTAATATCATTATATATTCTGCTTTTATTACTGACTGTCTTCAACAATATTTCAAATTTATATGAGTTAGGCTAGTTTTTGGTGTCATAACCTTATTTATTAAGGGTTATATGGCTCAAAAGCAACTAAAACAATAACTAGGCCTATTTTGTTAAAATTCTTATCAATCTTCAATTTTCAATGTAATCTGCTTTCACAGATTTGTGACATTGTTATTGTAGAAATGTGAGATTTTCTTGCTAGCGAAAAAGCTAAAGTTGTACTTATTTCGCTCTTGTTTTTAAAGCTGAAAATATGAAATAAAATACTTTTTCAATAGTAGTCTCGAATTTTTATACCCCATTTTATCTGTTTAAACAATTTGTCAGATTTCATACTGAGAGACTTAGTTGGTAGAAATTCTCATGCAGGTCCAAATAAAGAAGGTTGAGTTTTTTTCTATGAGCTTTACGGTTCTTATAATGTTCAAGTCTTTGTTTGGATGTGTAGCTGTGAGGATCCTTGTCACACACCCGCATGTTTCATAGACCATCCACGAATCAATGATTATATGTCTACAGAATCGATCCAGAAATCCTGGATGGAGGAACCACTGTCAGACCCTCCTATGTCAGTTTCTCACTCCATCTCTCCCTCTCTTGCTCTCCCCACACTCCTCACCTCATAAATTAGATAGAAAGCATTGGTTTTTTGAGCCTCAAGTGCCCACCCCCCAACACTCTCACGCACAGCATACACGCTCACACACACGTACATCTAATCGTCATTACTGGCTTGACTCACTGTAGCGTGTGGCCTCGACAGGAGACAGTGGCTACAAGTGCCAGACAGCCTCTCTGAATGTGTTTGTGTGTTTGTGTGTGTTTGCATGCATATGTGTATGTGCTCTTGTGCCCCCACCTGCTGCCAATTCACTCAGCCAAAGAGTAAGAGGGAGACAGAGACAGAGAAAAAGAGGGTCTGTTCCCCTGGCTGGGTCATGGGGGTCCTGTGGAAGGACAGCCGTCCTCTCTCATTCATATTCATTCATTCTCCCGCGTCCCCTTCAGCTGCCACCTCTCCGGTAACAACACCCCCAACAACAAGCACCCACCCACCCCCACCCCGAGCATCTCTTTGTGCCTGGCGAGAGGCTCTCCTTTCCAGCCACGCTTGCCTTTTGTTCCCCTCCGGTCTTCCCCTTCCCTGGTTCTCCTCAGCGAGCAGCAGACGGCTGGTTGTGTTTGGGACCCAGCTGAACAAACACACACCGGGTCTGAACAGGATGAGAGGGGGAGGAGGTTACACCTGACACCTCCATGGCATCCTTTAAGCATTCTATCTCCACGTTTTCTCTTGAAGGAGGAGTTTCGTGTTCAGGGAGTTGTATTTGTGTAGGACGTGTCTACCTTTTTAGCCTTTTGTGTGTTGTGTTTTAAGAGAAACCCAGTGCCAAATTCTTAAGCGCTTGACTCTGTACTAGGTAAATTGGTAATTGGTGTATAGAGGTAACTGACTCCTCTTTGATTGTTCATGAACGCAAATGTTGTAAAGTAGATGAGCTGCCTGCAGATCTTTTAGTCGGAACCCAGGGGTTTGTTGATCACACATGCACTGGCCATGATCTTTCATGAGACAACTGAGAGTAATTTTACAAAATTATTCGTATCTGTATTCGGATAAAACTAGAAGTGGGCGGGGCTTTACCTGGAAGTTTGGACAATTACATGAGAAAACTGTTATGTCTGGTTTTTACAGCTCTTTTCTTTGTAGTTATAATTGAGAAAAATATGCCTTGTATGACTGATGAAGGATTTTTTTTTTAAATTACGATTATATTTGTTTAAACATCTTCTAACTGTGAGAGACGGTAGTCTTGCATAGGCAGTGCAATGTGGTTTAATTGAGGTGTAATGTGGTTGTGCTTTTGATGACCCAAGTTCGAGTCCCGGCTTGAGGACCTTACGTAATCTGATGAATAAATATATATATATATATATATATATATATATATACATAATATTTATTTATTTATTTTATTTTTTCCGGCTGTCTTCAGTTTACTGTCAACTGTATACCATTCAAAAGTTTGGGGCCAGTAAGTTAAGTTAATCATCAACAAATTTCTGGTTTACACTTTTTTTAATTGTGTTAATCTGCATAACTGTTTTCAACATTGATGATAATGTTTCTTGACATTAAATCATCTTTTAAATGATTTCTGAAGGATCGTGAAGAATGATAATCAAGGCTGGAAAAATGGCTGCTGAAAATTTTTACTTTCAAAGCAACAAAATAAATTCAATTTTAGAATATACATACATTTTACTATACAGTATTACTGTTTTTACTGTAGTTTTGATTCAGCCTTGGTGAGGAGAAAAGACTTCTTTCAAGAACATTAAATCTAACCCACTTGAAACTTGAATAGCAGTGTCTATATATATATATATAAATATTGCTGCCGGGTAAACAATAAAATGTAGGCAAGAGTCAATAAGACAAGAGTCTATATAATTAAAGTGCATTTTTCTCATAGAGAAATATATATATATATATATTTTTAAATCTAACTGTTAGAAGTTTCACAACTAGCCTATATCTCTCCTTTATATACATCATACTGCTTTCAGATCATGATGCTGTATTTGTATTTGACAGTGTGCTGTATTTTTGGTGAGTAGTAATGGTAGTGTAGAAGGCTGTTTTGTGTACTTTCCATCATTTGTAAAAACCAGCAAGAAAACTGATTTAGGAGACCTTACATTTCGCCATAAACACCAGACCTGCAGACTTGAGACAAAAGAGCTCATACCACAACATGAAATACAACCTTGAGCTGAGTGTCCTCAAAGCAATGCATACGAACAGAATGACGAGGGGAGATGAAGCACACGGAAGATTAAACGCACAGAAGAGAGTGAAGGAGAAAAGCAAAGCAAAGGTATTAATGAGAATATTAAAAATAATAAAACTGACAAATCTAATTGTGGTAATTTTGTAATATGCAAAATATACTGCATAAATATGGGTAAGATATATGGGCCATAGATGACCAACATACATTGCAGCATACATTGTAGTGTCATTTAAAAAAGAGAAAATAAAATGTATTGGAGGAGTGCATAATTATTAGTACCGATGAGCAAATAAGAGAAAAACTAACAGAGTCACCTTTGTGCGGTCATTAAATATTACATGAGTAAAAAAGAGAGAAAGGGTTTGAGAGAAGTGTCCACCTTAGACAAACAGAAACACACAGTCACTGGCTTGGCACAGAGTGAATATGTAACAAAAACAGGTCTTGACTGCTCTGAGTGAGACTAAATTGAAAACTTTGCTTCATCTGTACTAGCACAGACTCACTGGATGGTCATGTGTCTTATACACACTTTTGAAAGGGAATAGTTTGCCCAAAGATGCAGCTGCCTGGTCTGTGCCGCAGGTCTCAGCCTTAGTGTACCACGGAGGAAACGAGTGACTAGGGGGTCCCTGCCCAAGGGTACCCCACCCAGAGGTACGTGGCAAGCCGCTATAGCAGCCACGTAGACCTTCAAGGTGGAGGGGGACAGCCCTGCCACAAATCTTTCTTGCAGGAACTCCAGTACTTTGCCAACTTGACAGGTTACTGGGTTCACCTGCCTTTCACTACACCAAGAAGTGAAGAGCTTCCACTTCAGGGCGTAGAGTCTCCTCGTGGAGGGAGCTCTGGACTGAAGGATGGTCTCAACAACCTCGGCTGAGAGACCAGCCTCTATGAGCTGGGCCCCCTCAGGGGCCAGACCCACAGTTTCCCAGAACTCCCGGGAGCAGAGTGATGGGAGGAAAAAGCGTACAGGCGCAGCCTCGGCCACGCCTGTACCATAACAACCCGCCCCAGAGGCCCTGGATGTTAAACGAAAGCCACAGAGGGCAGAGAAATTCTTACGGAGGCAAACAGGAGACCTGTGCCTGCCGTATCTGTCCCAAATCTGCTCCAAACAAGGGGACCAAGGGTTCCAGCCCTCGGGGAGAACCCCTGGTTTTCAGCCACCACTGCAGGGGTCTCGCACACAGTCGGCCCCATGGAATAATCGCTGGAGCCGCTGCATGGAGCCTAACACCTCAGAGTGTCTCACGTGAGTGGCTGCCCCTCGATACTCTTGACGGCTGAACGAAGGCTTGAATGCGCTCGGGGAAGAGCCGAGCCAACATAGCCACTGAGTCCCAAAGACTCCCAAGAAAGTGGTTCTCTACGTGGGAGATATAACACTCTTCTTGGTGTTCAGCGTAAGAGTGTCACTCGTCGCTTAACAGCTCAACGAACGGCCTGGATGCTCTCGGGGAGGAACCGAGCAGATATGGCCACTGAGTCCCAAATGACTCCCAAGAAAGTGGTTCTCTGAGTGGGAGAAAGTACACTCTTCTTGGTGTTCCGCCGTAAGCATCGACGAGAACCAGGAGTTCTTCCGCATGCTCAGGGTGCGTGGGCATCGCCCCGTGACCTTGATTGCGAAGCGGGTACCCCTCAGGGAGAACCCCTGGTCTTAGTCCTAACCCCAGCTCCTCTGTGTGCGGGCACAACACCTCGATGTTGTGCTGCCCTTGCAAGTACAGAGGAGCTTAGAGCAGCCGGACCAAACACGGAAGCACTGATACTGGTACGCCTTCCCCCCTGAAGGCGAACCACAGGAACTTCCTGTTGTGGAAGGATGGGAATGAGGGATTTATATGTCTCTGATGTCGATCGTGCCGGACCCGTTATAGGACCTAATCTGTACTACGATCCGCCTGAGCGTCGCATCTCTTCGCATCAATTTAAGAGACAAAAATCCAGAATGAGCCGCAACCTTCCATCCTCCCTTCGGAACTATGAAGTAACAGCTGAAAAGCCCGGACTTGCTGTTCACGAGGGGTCCATACCCGATGGCCCCTTTCGCCAGCAGAGTGTCTACTTCTTGTTCCATGACCAGAGCCTGCTGAGGGCCTACAGCAGACTGTAGGACCCCCGAGAACCGGGGTGGTGAGACCCCGAACTGAATGGTGTACCCTAAGGTGACCGTGCGCAGGACCCACTGAGAGATACCGGGTAGCCGTGACCACGCATCCCGGAACTCTACTAGGGGAACCAGCCTCCCGGGGCTGGCCTCTGGTGCTGATAGCATGTCCACCACTGGGCCGGGATTTCCGGATTCCCGGGTGGAGTGCTCTAGGACCCTCCTCGGAGGGGGTGGTTTTCCCATGGCGGGCTGACTGGTCAGCTGCTCCAGGGATACACCACCTTGTTGCGGCTTGGCGTCAGGGCCGCTTGCTCTTAGCCTTCTTAGCGCTCAGGACAACCCTCAGATCGCCCCTCTTGCCAGAGGCTTGAGCCTGTCGACCCGACCCCCCGGGATTAACCGGAGGAAGACGGGTGGCGACACTTCGTTTTTGAGCGGCCCTGTGTGAAGAGCTTTGAGACCTCCCTTGACTGGCGGTCTCACGTGGAGGGCGGCGGGGAATAACTTTACTGAACGACACCTGCTGTCGTGCAGCCTCCTGAAACTTGTCGACAACGCTTTTTACGGCGTCGCCGAGCAAGCCCGAAGGGGACAGAGGAGCGTCCAGCAAAACAAATTTGTCCTATCTTTCATAGCTGACAAATTGAGCCAAAAAGGTGTCTCTCCGTAGCCACCAGAGCTGCCATGGAGCGGCCGACAGAGTAGGCCATCTCCCTAGTGGCCCGAAGAGACAGATCCACGGTCCGGCGCAGCTCTGCCACTGCCTCCGGACCGATACCGCCGCCCTCGTTGAGGTCCCCAAGCAACTCCGCCTGATATGCCTGCAGCAGTGTCGTGCCGTGCAGACACGCTGTGGCATGACTCGATGCGGAGTATGCTTTCCCCACCAAAGACGATGTGACGCGCATCGGCTTGGAGGGGAGCGCCAGAACTTTAATGGAGGACGCGGACTGAGGGACGAGGTAACTCGCCCTCATCCACTTTCTTCAACCCTCCATATCAATGATCTTGAGCCCCACTAGATTATTATACATCGTAATATTACGTGTATAAATTTTCTCGGAGGCTGGCCTTCCCCAAGATCTAGATACCTCGGCATGTAAATCAAGTATGAAAGGCATTGCTCGGCGCGGGGAAATGACGCGAGTCAGAAGATAACGCTCGTCTAACATACTTAGGACGAGCCCTTCTGGTCTCTGCTGGCCAATCAAGCCCCAGACGAGAGACCGCTCGCGCCACAACCTCAACAAGCTCCTCAAACGCCGGCGAGGAGAGTGGCGAATCCTCCTCGACCGGGTCAACACTAGCTAAATCGATCTCACTCTCTGAACTTGATAGAGCTAGTGTTGGAGTCACAGCACGGGCATCTCACTCAGAGTGCTCGTGACTGGGACCCGCTTGATCTCGTGAAGGCTGAGGTAAGGACGGACCCACCCCAGCAGCCTCAGCGAGATCCATTTGTGATCCCCAGGACCGAGAGCGCCACAAAGCCTCGGCTACTGCAGGTCCCGAATCGCGGGGAACACTAGCCTAGGCGGCCTCGTTACAGACCGCCAGGCGGGAGCGGAGATCATGCAATGAAAAAGTTCATCCCACCGGGGCTCCGAACCCCGGTCTACCGCATGATAGGCAAACACACTATCCACTGTACCACAGTGAGCATGCAGATAAAACCTCTCGCAGTCGTTACAACCGGCACTCTCAAGTGCCGACCGTGCATGCTCCACTCCCAAACAGATTACACACATAACATGTGTATCCCTGCCCGTTATGAAACGTGGGCAAGGATAAACACACGGTGTGAACCTCTGTTCATTCGCCACATTTTCACACTCATTCTGATGATTTTTAGCTATCTCAACTCAAAATCACTCTCACACAGACAGCACGCTGAAGGCATTCAGAGCTGACGCGCCCCGGTTTCAGACGCGCTTTATGCTCTGCCTCATGACGTCACCGGCTGCGGCCGGCAGTGACGCATTCACACGCGTTCGTTTCTCATTGGTTGCATAGATCTTCACGTGACTCACGCAAGGCTATTTCCCCTAGTGCTTCGACACAGCTCGAGTTCCCAGAAAGGGAATCATGTTTTGTAAAAAAGAAGAAAAAATTAATACAGCTTTGAAATTACTTTAGTGCAATTTTTTCTGGGTGTACTACCCCTTTAACTCAAATGGAGTAATGAGCTCAAGAAAACCATCAACAAATAGCACCTGACGTGGGGTGTTTCGTAACGTCATTAAGACTCTGAGTGACACAATACGACCGTCATTGCTTGAATGCCCAATTCTGTTGAGTGAATGGGCAGCCAGTGGCTTGACCCCAGCTCCTTGTGAGCTTTGTCATGTGGCCTTTGATTTACAATGTTATGATCAATATCCAAATGATCAGCTTTAGTCCAAATATGTTTGTTCATGTTAATTAAGAGAAAAATTACTTTCTTTGACAATTATATTACCTGTGATTCCGTTAAAGCAATTTACATAAATGACACAAACCGTTGATTTGTCTGGGAAAATGGTTATAAACTAAGGTTTTTCAAAGAAGTTGGAATATCCTTGAAAAATGTTCAGCGTTTTAATGTGAGGCAGTATCATGCCTGTCCATTAAACCTCACTATCGGAGGATTTTAAACCGCCTGCTTTTAGCTGTAAGATCAATGCAAGATCATATAGTGTGAGCACTATATTGTTTGGGGACCTTGTCAGTTAGACAAGAGATCTACCTTGAGTATTTACCACCACCCCAACACAGAATGAAGTACCAAGAAATGAAGCATAACAGTGCGCTGTGAAGAAAAAAACACTCAGCGTCTTACAATCTGGCTCAAATAGATCTACTTCAGGGAGCTGACGCTATTGAGTAAGAGACCCTGAAGAGTAGACATGAAGCAATGTTTATTCACATTAATGGCTTCAAAGATGGAGAAGAATTTGCTGCCTTCTCATTGTCATTGACCTTTGCCCAGTGACTCATCTGGCGTGTTGCACAGGCCCGTTTTGGAATGAGCGTCATGCTTTTGAAATCCATTGCAAGCGGTATTGGTTTGCCTCTCCCCGTCAACGCCAAGAAATGTCACCACTCTCCATGTTTGTGAGTGTAACTCAGCAGGTGGTTGGTTTGGTGTGTCTCAGTAACAGAATACAGGTAACGTTTTTTTCTTCTCGCCCTTGAAAAAGCATCTTTCCTATGTATGTTGGCTGTAAATAGCTGACAGAAACAAAAAGAAAAAATGGAGGTGAAAGGACATTTATTGTTTCTTCCCTCGCTGTTTTTCTATCTATACTTTGGTAATATTGCATGTAAAAAATACTTTGAACTTTTACTTTGAAATTGGAAATTGAGTGAAAGAAGACCGGATGAAATGTCAAATCATTGAAACGGATGGGAGAAAGTCTAAGGGATAGAGAACGTCAAGGAGAGAAAAGAGAGCGAGGGAGAGGAGTCACAAAGGACATGGAGAGCGAGAGAGTGCAATGTAACGAGAGAAGACACCAAGAAATGGATGAACGGAGTGATATAAATATAAAGCGAGTGAGAGATAAGAGTGAAAAAGAAAAAGAAATAGAATTCTAGAGAAAGGAGAGTGATAACCCTGGCTCCTCTTCCATGACTGAGGAGGGAGCGGCCTCTGTGGGCTCCTGCTGTAACCATAGAAACGGTTGGAAGAGGAAGAGGAAGTGGCAGAAAATAGAATGTGGCTTTGCTGAGCCCTGCAGTCCTGCAGCAGCGCTCTCCTCCCCGTACCAGAGAGAGAGAGCGAGAGAGAACGGATGAAACAAGGGACGAGGTGCAGGGTAAATAATTGGAGAAAAAGTACCGGTATGGGTGAGGAAAAGTGAGAGTTATAGTAGTTTAATCCAGAGAAGAGACGAGAATATTAGTTACAATTACAGAGGAGAGTAAATGAGACAAGGTGAGCCGAAATTAGATGAGAACAGACCAAAAAGATTTGGAGTATGGGAGGTGAAAGATATAGAGACTTAATAAGAGAGATGCGTTTTAGCATATCTCCAATATGTATACGATAGGAGAATAAAAAAGAAGCATGAAACAGACAGAGAGAGAGAAGGAGTGAGGAGTAATTGCAATGACCCTGGAGAAAACAGAGGAGAGGAAGAGGAGTGAATATAGAGGAGACAGAGAGAGGGAGGGAGGGTGGAACGTTCCAGAGAAAGAAGGAGAAGAGCGAGTACACAGTGCAACCAAGAGGGAAGAGAGGGAAGGAGAGTTTTTGCTTTATGAAATATAGCATGGGACATGGGTTCACCTTTGACCTACTGTATGTGCTAATGACATTATTTGGCCATAGGCACTATGTATAAATGTATTTAAACAAAAACACTGTAGTGAAACAGACACACTTAAAGACTGTTTACATCTCGTATTAAGATGTGCTTTGGTCGATTAGGTCACAAGTTGACTAGGACACATACCCTTTTACACCTGGTGTTTTAATCCATCTCTTTTGTCCACTTTCAACCACTTCTGTCCTGATTTCTTTGAGGGGAGGGTCTGTGGGTGGGTAAATATATGCGTTTTTTCAGATCTTTCAATCTAATGGACAAAATAAGCTTACACAGTTTACAAATGAACTTGATCGAGGACGACGGAAAAACCGTACAGAGAGTAGCAGCTTTTGTTTCTGCCCGGTAAGACCACTCTGAACGCTGTAAGTGCGTGTTAGAAATCAGGAATGGTGCTTGTTACGTTATTTGTCTTCAAATCAAACTTGGGTCTTGGTTTAAATCCTGTCTGGCTTGCATGCTTCCCATATTGTTTTTGTATTAGGTCAGTAGGCGGAAAGCAGAAGGTCTTTGAACACTTTCGACTACACCACATATGCATTTACACTAAGGAAGCAATCAGGTCAAAGGCTTTTTCGACTAACTCTGGATGTGGTCAAAAGTGGAGCTCAAAAGCTCAAAACGTTTTAGAACGTTTTGGAACGTTGGTTCCTTGTCATCCGATCGATCAAAACGCATCTTAATATCAGGTGTAAATCATGTATCATGGCTTTGGGTGAACCGTTGTTGCCTAAATTGGACCATAGTACTAGTGTCACATTAAAGACAAAACACTTTCTATTAAGTTAAGCAAATGTATATTTTGTATATTAAATGTGTGTTGGATTTGCTTAAATTATAGTTATATACTTATATTTTGTACTTGTTGTATATTTTAGTATATTTTATAGTTGTTTGGCACCAGTCATACATTTCACTGGAAATATGTGTAAAGCTGTTTGACTGAGAACAGGAACAGTTAAGTGACTAGAACAACGAAATAACTGAAAGGTACTTTACAAAACTCAAAAGAAACACTTTTCAAAACTATAAACTAAAGGGCACATCTTGTGCAAAATTAGAAGAAGGTCCAAGGGGATACGTCCAACTAAAGATCTACATGCTTTCACATCTAACACAGACATCGGTGGATGAATACAGAGGGAAACACAGGGGATATATGCACAAGGTTTGATTAAACACAGCTGACAAGACTAACGAGATGACTGATTACGAGACAGGTGGATGGAAAAACACTGGGAGAATCACGGGAGGAATCAGGAAGTAGACAGAGACATGACAGAACTGTGACACTAATGTTGTGGAGTTAATTTTCATCCAAAGACCCTGGCCTGGATACACAGAATAGAGAACGTCTAATCGATTCTAACGTCTAATCACAGTTAGAATACACAGAATCAGCAAATACCAGCAGATATTCAATCAACACCTAACTGACCCTGTCAGAAAGCTTAGACTGGGCTGTGGTTACATCTTCCGGCACGACAAATGATCAAAAACACAAAATATGACCACAGAATTAAGCTTTTGCCATGGACATGGAAGTTCCCTGACCCAAACCCCATAAAAAAACGAATGGGAAGAGCTGAAGAAAAGATCTCTGAATCTGAAGGATCTGGAGCGATTCTAATGGAGGAATGGTCTCATATCTCTTGGTATATGTTCATCAAACTTACTGTGCATTATAAGAACCGATCCAGAGCTGTTGTCTTGGCAAATGATGTATATACATGTATTTCAGGAAAATTGTATTATTTTAAAACATTTTTCAACAATTTGACATTAAATAAAGGTTAAAATTTTGTAAATATTTTTAATGAAAGACTAAGAGGAGAAATTGCAGAAACAAATTTTCACAATACGTTTTGCTCATATTTCCTAAAAGTGCCCTTATTTATGGAGCCCACTGTTTGTGTGTGGTGTCCTGGCATTCCCTATATTATGGGGACCAAACGTCCTCACAAGTATGGAAATAACTGTACATTTTTACCTTGTGGGGAGATTAGCAAAAAGTTTTCTCTAATGGGTCAGTTCATGGTGTATGAGTAGTGTAAGGAGATAGAATATATGGTTTGTACATTATACAAATCCTCATGTCTACAGAATGTCCCTATAAAACATGGTCACCCAACGTATGTGTCTGTCCTCTGACTTGAGTGTTTTACGATGGATGTCATCGTCCATAACCTGGCCACAAACAAAAAAACACTTGTCTTTGTTTATGAGTCTTGCTATTGGTTTCCATTACATATTTTAATGTACTTAACAGATTGTGATCTGTTTAAACATTAACAAAGGGTAACAAAAAATAAAAACAGTCTATCATAACCACCTTATTCAGTGGAAATGCACAGAGCGGGTCTAGACTGGACACCACCTCTGGCACCGGCACCGTGTATATGTGTGTATGTGTGAAATCCAATGCTAATCTTGGTTTATCATGTCCCTTTGAGTTGCATGTATGTGTGTCTGCTGGCTGGTTTGGCAGACTGATGTCTGGTCAGCTGTCTGGACACTTGGCCTGCACACAGACTTCAACACTGAGACACGTGGCTGTCAATGAGTGCTTTATCTCACTGAGACAGCATTGGGTGGTGACTACACGGGGGGTCTTATTGTGTGTGCGTGTGCGCGTGTGTGTGCGAGTGATTGGAAAGGGGGGATTAAACAGCTGTGGTCAAAAAATGGATAGAAGGAGGTACCAGATTTAGCTTGGCAGATGGATGGACTGATGACCATTTCTTTCTTTAAACCCCTTTTTTCTTCATTTCCCTTTGTTTCTCTGTCTATGTTGTGTAGTACAAATCTCTTTTCAGTTTCAGTTTACTAATCAGTTGGATTATGCACTTTTTTACACATGTATTTTCAGTGGAGATCAAAACTCTGGGACCACATTGAAGGAATCTAAATTTAAATATTTTTGAAAGTGGAAATAAAGAAATCTGGATTTTGACCTTTTCTGAAAATGCTTTTTTTAAATGTTAAATTAGTTAATGGTTGAGATTCTAGTTATCTCATCAAATTTACATGTACCATATGACTCTGTGTAGAGTAGAGATAGTCTAATGTTCTTACTTCCATTAAAGCAATACTTTACTCTTCTATTAAAAGCAATACTCTTCTGGAGAACATGGTCATCAAGTGCTGCTGTCATTTAAAAAAAGGTGAGGGGGCAGATTTGAAATGCTTATTCTAGATTAAGCAAAAAAATCTAGAAAAATCCAGAAAAATTAATGGAACATGTAATCATAACAATACAACACCAAGTCAGTTAAACTTCAGGGATCTCAATCTGTCCAATTAGGAAGCATAAGTGATTGTGAATCAGTTTCACTTGCTTTAGTGCAAATGAAAGTGATAACAGCTGCACTGGAGAGGCACCAGCAAGAAAACACCCAAAAAAGAAATGGTTTTGCAGGTGGTGGCCATAAATTGTTCTCTGTTTATTCTTTCGGACTGATTTGTTTTTAGTTTTGTGTCAGGGTCCTTGTTACTGTCTGTATCATGACACAGTCCTGCTCCTCCTGGATGGCACATACATACGTCGCAAGGAGGCTTGGTGAGTCTTCCAGCACGATTTCAAGAGCATGAAGTTTCCTGCATCCACATAGACCACAATGTTTGTTACTGTTGGTTGTATGAACTTCACAAAACTCCAAATGCTTGTTTGCAACATCATGTTTAAACGCAATACCACAAGCAATGAAGGAACAAGACGTCTGGTGGAAAGACCTGCAAAGCTGTTAACTGGCATTTCTTGTCAGGGATTTTCGGTTAGTTTTGTATGGTAGTACTTTATCTAAAAAAAAATATATATACATTTACGATTGGCTTGATATTGTCAGCGTCAACCTCAATTAATTTTAGATAATAATAAGTGGTTCTTTCTATCACAGAAACAGTTCCACTCTGTGACCTTCCTGGAGAAAAACCAAAAGCCTCCTTCATCTCCTGCTCTAACTGTGGCTTCTTAAACTGGGACGCAGGAGCGAGTTGCTGGGAAACCAGGCATACACAGCCAAATTGTTCAGTTTTGCCAGATGTCTTGTGGAGTGAATCATGTAGCACTGGTGTCTGAACCAGCCCCACCACCTCCCCCTGCACACGCGGAGGCACGAACGCATACACAGAGCTACAGCTTGAACTTCATACGGTTCTAAGGCCCTTTCATTGTCAGTCTTATACTTGAGCTCCAGCTCTTGCCAGAGGCTGTAGTGACACAATGGAGGCTCTGTTTTTAAACTGAAAAGCATAGGGCACAGAATAAGTTCTATCTCTCTTTTTTCATACAAATTTCTCTCTTTTTCTCTCATGAACACAAACCCACATAATCAATTAAATTTTCTCTGCTCCCCACGGGCCTTCAAGGAGTCAAGGAGATTGCGTTTTTTATGCCTGTGACCTTGTCTGGTGTCAAAGATCAACTGGCCCTACAGACAGATATATGAGTGTATGTGTGTGTGTGTGTGTGTGTGTGTGTGTAGGTTGCATTTATTTGATCAAAATATGGTACAGAATAAACCATAATATTGTGGTTTAACTATTTGTAACTGCAAAATAACTATTTATTCCTGTGATTACTACTTTAAACCTCAGTGTCTTCGGTGTCACATGGTCCTTCAGAAATCATTCTAATATGTTTTGGTGTTAAGAAACATTTATTATCATTATCTAGTGGTGAACAGTAACAGTATTTTCAAGTACTTTATCTGAGTATTTTTATTTTGGGAAATTTGTACCTACATTCTAAAGCATAATATTGTACTTTTTACTCCACTACATTTCATAAAAACAGCTCCTCTTTATTTTGAACAGAAGAAATCATTACCCACTCTGAGTAGCATCGACGGTGTCCGATTCGTGAATAAGATGATTCTTTCCAATGACCCGGTTAAGTTTTTGCAAATTGCAGTGAACGATTAATTTGTGACTTTGACTGATCTGATTGCATCTGTTCTTGCGACAACAATTCAATGACTCAAATGATTTGGTCAGAACCAGTATGCAGTTAACAATTCACTGAACTCACTAGTCTGACTCAAAATGAGCCAAAAACTCCTAGGTCTCGAGATCTCGAGAGTGTATATGACTGAAGGCACGAAATGTAAGTTACTAATGGCGAATTTTAGAATCTATTATTGTAAATGGAATTCATATTTGGGTCATGACTATCAGTTGTTTGTGAAATAAAAGGGCAAGCAGTTTTATCCCATTGCACAAAATGCTAGAAAGTGCGCATTTCTGTATTTGTGTATTACCATCTGAACGTGGAAGGTTTTAAGTAAAAACTAAACAAAGGCAAAATAACTCAAATTAATGAACAAATGTTATAAAACTAGTATGTTTGTTACTAGTATGTTAGTAACTAGTACGGTCAGTGTTCATGACCACCAATTAGAAACTGGACAAAAATGGCCTGCATGGCTGAGTTCCAAGACGAAAACCACCCCTGACATTAAGGCTCTTCTCATTTTTACCAGAAAACATCTGGATGATCCTCAAGACTTTTGGGAAAATAATCTGTGGACTGACGAGAAGTTAAACTTTTGGAAGGTGTGTGTCCCATTACATCTGTCATAAACTAACACCACATTTCAGAAAAAGAACATCATATCAACAGTAAAATATGGTGGTGGTAGTGTGATGGTGAGGGGCTGTTTTGCTGCTTCAGGACCTGGAAGTCTACCAAAAAATCCTGAAGGGCCGTCTGTTCATGACCTCAAGCTGAAGCAAACTTGGGTTCTGCAGGAGGACGATGATCCAAAACACACCAGTAAGTCTGAGGTCACCTCTGAATGGGTGAAGAAAAACAAAAGTAAGACTTAGTGGCCTAGTCAAATAAGGTGGCATGACCTTAAAAAGGCAGTTCATGCTCAAACCCTCCAATGTGTCTGAATTACAACAATTCTGCAAAGATGAGTGGGCCAAAATTCCTCCACAGCACTGTAAAAGACTCATCGCAAGATATCCCAAAGGCTTGATCGCATGGTGGCCCTACCAGTTATTAGGTCTAGGTGGCAAGTCCTTTTTCACACTTTTTAACAATCTTCAATTAAAAGCTACATTTTGTTTACTTGTGTTATCTTTGACTAATATTTACATTTGTTTCGTGATCTGAAACATTTAAGTGTGACAAAAGAAAAAGAAAAAAATCACTGTATAATATATTTTCACTGTAGTACGTCACTACTTCAAAATATTAATTTCTCCTTTTTGTCATGTCTAGATGAGTTAATTTAGACTAGCAATTATTTTCCAGCTTGAGGCCTGAGAGGAGAGCTATTGATTGGACCAAGAGGTCAAAGGGGGTCGACAGCTGCAAGAGAAGCATGGACGAGGGAAAACACAGCAAATGTGATGGAGGAGGGTGGTCTTCAGGTGAGCTTACCCTCAACAATGTTGTTCAAAATGAATCGTTTCTTGTTCAGACTTTCTTGGATATATGAGCAGGAATGGTTATAAGTAGTAAAAACAATGAATTAGGCTGTCTTGGTGATTTAATAGCTGTATGTAAGTCATAACAGAAGGCTTACATGTATTGTGAAATTAAAAAGCTACTGAAATGAAAAGTCCTTCACTATGCTGCACTCCGAGACATGTTAGTGCTGGGTTGCCCAGGTCATGTGGTGAAACGGTGAGTAATGCATGGAGGGATGTCGTCTCAACCTTCAGCCAGCCCTTCTCTCCTATTATTGGAATATTAATCCAGGGGACCTGGAAGGATGGATGACGTCATGTGTTTGCCAGCATCGTCCTGTGTGCTTTGCCGTGGATTCAGCTATCATGGCTAACAGAACCATTTCTGTGATTAACGGTCTTGCCGACCCCATCAAACACCCAACCGTGCAACTTCCTGCCCAATATTCTCCCCTCCTTCTTTCTTTCTTTCTCTCTCTCGCTCTCTCTCTATTTTACTGAGTGTCCCAGCTGGCTGGTGTGTCTTTTTAGATAGGCAGAGTCTGTCTTTAGAGGTGTGTGTGTGTGTGTGTGTGTGTCTCTGTGTGATTTGTATGGAAGAGAGTGGATCCTTGTGTGTGTGTGTGTGTGTGTGTGTGTGTGTGTGTGTGTATGTGTTTGTAGAAAATGATCATTTGTTTGTCAAGGAGCATGATAAAGAACCAGAAAGAAAGATGTGTGTTGGTGCATCCATAGTATGTCTGATTGGTGGTCAAGGAACGTGTTATTCATTCTCTTGAGGTTTGCATGGTGAATCCTTATGTTTCTATGATCTTAGAGAAGAAGTCCTTGCCAAAGGCTGAACGGCACAATGGTCTGCTTACTATTAGCAGTAAAAACTCGACAGGGGACAACAAAGTGCCTCTGTATCCTCTTCTTGAAAAAAACCCTATTTAGAAAGTACTAGAAAGATAAACTAACTAACATATTCCTTACTGCACTAAAGGGATAGTTTACTGACCCTTTTGTCACTACAAAACTGTATGACTTTCTTCTGCAGAACACAAAAGATAATTTGAATAATTTGTATCGTCCATGAGTAATAATGACAGAATTTAAGAGTCAAACTCTAGTTGTATTGTTCTTGAAGGAATGATTTTGATCTACAATAAAAATGAATGAGTTGTGATTTGGTGATTTTTTTAATCTTTAAATCAGGCTTCAAATCTGTTAAAAAGTCAAAGCTAAATAAAAATTGATAGCAAAGGTTTATCACATCAAAGTGAAACTACAGCGTCATGAGTCATGGCAGTATTTTCACAAAAAATACTACATCTCTTTTCCACTGTCCCAAAAAGCCATTAAGAAAGCTATCAGAAAAGTAGTCTACTGCCCCCTGAAGGAAGGAGTGCGAATTGTAGCAACATTCAGGTCATTGAAACTTCAATTATAAGAAATGATTACTCAAAGCAAAACTTCAATCAAACTCAAAAACACCTTTATCTCACCAAAAAACCCTCCATACTGTATACATCTAAAAACTACAGAGCAACAATAGGATGTCCTCTTAAATCTGTGAGTGCATGCGAAGAGAGCTGCTAACTGAATTTTCTCACAAAAGCATTAGCATAATACTCATCAGAAAAGGGCAAAGTAGAAACAACTAAGCGAAAAAGAGAATAAATGAGAAACTCAGTGACCCAAACATGACTGAGCTTAGACTGTCAGCATGTGTCATCCATGCCGGGTGGAGATGTAAACAAAGGTGCTCATCAGCAGTAACCATTTAGCATGTATTCTGCCATAATCAATGTTCATCTCTGAAGCATAACGTTCATGTGTGGGAGAATTCACTAGTGTTTTTCATGACCGAATTTATGCAGTCATTGGTAAACTATTAGTCTTAAGCTCAAGCCGCATCCAGCACTGGTTTGGCATCAGACCTGCAATATCTTTTGCCGCCAGCATGTTTTTCTTCAACGTGGGAACCGTCAGACCATAGAGAGACTGCCGTTGGGTTTATAAGGTTCTTTCATTCAAGCGGCTTGAGCACAAAGCTCATTCGTCTTTTCCCATAGTTGGCCCATCTCTATCTCTAGCTATCTCTTCTAGCGCTGCTGCATCCCTCGTTCCCTCCTCTCCCTCTCAGCCTGTTTTTGCGTGCTCTATTCGTTATCTAACCAAACCCAACGGATTCTTCTCAGTGCTGCTAAGAGAAAATCAGTTTGCTTTTTTCCTTCTCCTCTTTTTCTTGTCTAGGTCCCCACTGCCTCGCTCCGCTGCTCACCAGTTCTCCACCCTCCCTTCCTCCCTCCTCCTCTCCCTGCTTTTGCTGGCTCTGCTTTCATTCTAACCTCCCCCTCCTCTTCCCTCAAGGGAATAAAGGTCATTGCGCAAATGATTACTCAGACCTCGGTAGCCATGGAAACGCGGTCATGTGACAGGGACAGGCATGCATCGAGCACAACAAAGGAGCCGATTAGTAAGCCAGCGATGGAAAGCTAGCGCCTGCCTTTGTGTGCCTGCGTTCTCTGTATTTCGATCTATCTCTCCCTTTCTCTTCCTACGTGTTCGACTTGCTGGGGGAGGGAGGGAAGGAGCGCGGCAAAAGAAAGCCTAGCATGCTGCTTCTACAAGCGTTTTGCTTTGTTTAAACTAGCGGTTTGTCTTTGGGTTGTTCATTAGAGATTAACGCTGACATTTCAGTGCATTTGCACATGTTTAATGCATCTGTTATACAAAAGAAGTGTGTCCTAAATTTTAGACCCTGATTGATAAAGACTTCATTGTGAATTAGGTGAATTCTCTGTAGATGGTAACTTTAGGGATACACTAATGATCATATAACTAGTTTTAATAAAATTTCCTTTTAAGGAAGGTCAGTTGACTCGGCGGACATATTTGTAGTATCTCCGAGCAGTTATTTTGGGCATGCAAGACCAACTCCTATCTGTTTGCAAGGGGAAAGAACTGTTGTCAAACTCAGATTTAAATAACATATTTCAGTTCAGCAATAAAATCTGCCATGAACTGTCTCATCAATGTGGTTTCTTATGCTCAAATAGCTTTAAAAAAAGCACATATGTCAGGTTGGTCCAGCCAATGCGCATGTAGAGTCCTAACCATGAGCCTCAGGTTTCTATGGGAGCTTTCTGTTAATGGCAACTGCGGTGATGCAATGACGAATTGTTGATTAGAAAATATTACAAGAGCTGCTCGATGTTGCCATATTGCGTGTTGCAGTTCCTCCGATTCATAGCAATACAAGATCTTGATACTAACTAAATGTTTTTTTTCTTCATTATGTCCTCCCTAGTTGTACATTTTGCAATTATGTAGAGATGGAAATGAGGAATATCATAAAAGAAATGAGTTTAAAGACACATGCTTATTTTACATAAGGTAAAATTGTTAAATTAATTGCTTGAACTGAATTCTGTTAACAAAACGTTGTTTAGTCCCAATGAGGTCGTAAGTGAAAATACTGCCCCCTAGGTGCATTTTTTTCTTTATAATCTTCTTTGTCGTATTTACTTATAGTGTAAAATGCAGTATGTATTTATTCTTTCTGCAGTTTGTTTTAGAAAAAGACAACAGTGTGCCTTCCCTTAGAGGGGAGCATCACACTTTTTGGATCTTTTCTCATTGTCAGCGGTGGCTTTAGTTAAATGAAACTGTCAAGGCTTTGAAATTCACACCAGCTTATCTAATACGAGTTACCTGCAGCTAATGAACTCGAGCCAAAGGAAACCAATTAAACACTAAAAATTATCGGGAGCTTCTGGAAGTCCTGTAAGCCTGTAAAAGGCACATATCAGCCCTTTAAAGTGCACTTACAATTCACTCTACAAACTAATCTCACCAATTTCATGCCATTTTCTTTTAATGTAAAAAAGTCACATGCACATAACAGCCTAAAATCTATGTCTCTAAATATGATGTTGTTTTTTAGCTAGATTCAAAGTTAGATTTTAGCATGTTCGCTTTTTTGTTGTTGTTCCAGTTTCAAGCCAGGTGCATTTTTGTTGCTTGTTGCACATTTTGCAACACTCTCAAGGTTTTTTTTTTTTGCTTTTGCTGAATCAACCATGCCATTTTAACTTTCTTCAAGTATTTGAGCTCTTTTATTGTGAAAGTTTTTTCATAGGATTGCAAGTGCAGCACTGTATCAGGTGATCTACAGAGCAAGTTTACTTAATCACAAAAGCCAAACATAGAGATGATTTTGTGATGTTAAATAACAAAATGTATTAGATTACAATATTAGTTTACATCATGCACTATATGTGTTTTGAGGTCATATGCTGTGCAAGGAACTTCTCGAAAGTCTTTATTAATCGATAATCTGTTTGAAAAGTAACAAAAGTTACTATTATACTTCCACAGTGTTCAAATCAGCTGGAAACTGCAGTGAATTGTATGTGTATTTATGTGTTTGCAATCGCAAATGTAGTTGAAGGTTTATATTATGGTTTATATTATGTACTTTACACTTGTAATAATCCTGGAATTTCTGAATTCCTCTTAATTATCTGATTTTACACTTTGGCAAGACAGAAGAGTGGTATCCTGAACATTCATCTTAGCACTGTTTATGCATACTGTGAATATACATGTGGGCAAGCATGTGCGTGTGACTGTGTCTGCGTGTTTGAGGGGATGGTGTATCAGATTGCCTTTGAAGCAACAAAAAACATGAGTTGAGTCTGGGCACACACTCTGTTATGACTGCACAGCTGTTTCCAAAGCTCAGCAGCAGACAGAGAGGCCTGTGGGTTTGTCCGGGGGTCTGTGGGAGGGGGCTGATGGGTACGGCTGCAGCCAAAGGGCCCTCGTGTTTGGCCTTCTCATGTTTGAACCAAACTGTCCAAGGCTGAAGGACTGGATGGACAATCAATGTGGAGTGTTTGAATTTGTTCATAAGAAATAATGATAGATGTGAGGCTGTATGAAAGAATGAACTAATTTTAGTAGCACTCAACATTTAACTATTTTTAGTAGAAATTAGAGTACCCGTAAGTAGTGTGTGTAATGTTAATATATGAAAGAATAGTTTGAGCACAACTTTAGTAATCATAGGGAAGATACTATGACCTTATTATGCAATAATAGCCGTGATGAAAGCTACTTAATAATAGCACCACTAATTCAATGTATTGTTTATTTCTACTCTAATTTGGTTTAAACATAACTGTTTGAGTTAAAACATACACTTGCTAAAATTTAATTGGATGAGCTACTTCTAGGGCCAAAGAAAGCTTTAACATCTTTTTTTTTTAAAGTCTCTTACATTCTCACTACGGCTGCATCCGATTTTAAATAATGCAGTAAAAGCAGCAGTATTGTGAAATATTATTATTTCACAATACTGCAACGTAAAATAACTGTTTTATATTTTAATGTATTTTAAGATTGAATGTCCTGTGACTGCAATGCTGAATTTTCAGCAAATCCAGTCTTCAGTGTCACATGATCCTTTAGAAATTATTGTACTATGAATTGATACTCAGGAAACATTTCTTATGGTTATACATGTCGAAAAACATTCTACGCTTTCATATTTTTTTCAGGAGTCTGATCAATAGAAAGTTTGAAAGAACAGTATTTGTTTGAAATATAATTCTTTTGTTACCATGTAAAAGTCTTTACTGCCAAAATGTTTAAAATCGTTTTGTATTTATAATACAAAATGTTTGTTCCGAATTTGTTTACACCTGATATTAAGATGTTTTGATTGTTCGAATCACAAGTTGATGACACTAAATACTGCCATTAAAGGGTGCTAAAACATTTTGAGCTTGTCCACTTTTGACCACATCCAGAGATAGTCGAAAACACATTTGACCAGATTACTTTCATAGTGTAAAGTATATGTTCACAAAAGACCTCTCTGCCTAGCGACCTAATGCGTAAACATAACGGGGAAACGTGCTTGCCAGATGGCATTTAAACTTTGTTGGCTAAAGACCCAAGTTTATGCTTGGTACGTTTTTCATCTTCAAACCAATGTTCTCTCACCATTTCTGATTTCTAACACGCACTCACTGTGTTCGACGTGGTCTTGCAGAGCAGAAACAAAAGCTGCTGCTCCTCATACGTTTTTCCATTTTCTCTAGTCACGTTCATTTGTAAATTTGTATGAGCTTATTTTGTTCATTAGATTGAAAGATATCATAAAGCCCAACACGCCTAACTGATTTGGCAAAATGCAAGACATTGTAATGGGCCTCTTTTCAAAGGACAGTGAAACGCTGAAGCCTTTCTGTGTATCTGTTTGTGCCATGAGGCAAAAAGAACAAACAAAACACAGACAGACAGAAAGAGACGATTTGGTGTCCCTGGTGGGTTCTCTGATTGACGGACTGCTGTAGTGACCAGTTTGAGACTGGGTCCTTTAGGGAGACGGGCAGAGGGAGGCTCAGCTGGGATAAACTACATGTAAAAGCCAATTTACAAATGAAGTGACTGTAATGGGGAACAACAGTGAGGGTTGACTCAATTTTGGCCACTGAGTTTGGACCCCTGTTCCTTGTTTTCAGATGGGAGTGAGAGGATATCAGAAAGAGCTGGCAGTGAAAGGGAAATCTAAGTTTGATGGGATGATAGGTAATTGACATTGAGGACAGGGGTGGAGCCAGATGAGGCTCGGTCTCATGTCCAGCTCAGCTGCTGGTTGGTGGGACACTTGGAGTGGCACACTTCCATATTCACATATAAAAGCAATACTTTTAGTGGCTTTTTGTGACAATTCATTAATAATATAAAAAAAAAAAAAGTTTAGTAATCTGTTTAGTTTTTTTTTACTAAACAGATGCTGTATTAATTGCGTTAAATATATTTATATACATTTTTAGGGTTAGGGTTAAACAGAAAATATTAGTTCTATTAAAATATTATTTTTAACAGGTATATGAGTGTGCATGTATACAGTGTTGTGAAAAAACTGTTTGCCACCTTCCTGATTTCGTAATTTTTGGCATGTTTTTCACACTGAAATGTTTCAAATCATCAAACTAATTTAAATACTTGTCAAAGATGACACAAGTAAAAAAAAAAAATTTTTAAATGAAGGTTGTTTTTAAAAGAAACCAAAATCCACACATACATGGCCTATGTGAAAAAGTGTTCTCCCCGTTCTCAATCAAGAAATCACTTAAATAGGACCTACCTGACAAAGTGAAATGGACAAAAAAATTATTCAAAGCTAGACATCATGCTGAGATCCAAAGAAGTTCAAGAATAAATGAGAAAGTAATGAGTCTATCAGTCTGGAAAAGGTTATAATGCTATTTCTAAAGCTTTGAGACTCAAGCTAACCACAGTAAGAGCCCTTATCCACAAATGGTGAAAATATGGAACAGTGGTGAACCTTCCCAAGAGTGGCCGGCCAACCAAAATTACTCCAAGACCACATTGATGACTCATCCAGGTCACAAATGACCCTACAAAAACATCCAGAGAACTAAGGGCCTCACTTGCCTCAGTTAAGGTCAGTGTTCATGACAACACCGTAAGAAAAAGACTGGGCAAAATGGCCTGCATGGCAGAGTTTCAAGATGAAAACCACTGCTGAGCAAAAAGAACATTAAGACTCATCTCATTTTCGGCAATAAAAATCTGGATGAACCCTACGATTTTTGGGAAAATTGCCTGTAGACTGATGAGACAAAAGTTAAACTTTTTGGAAGGTGTGTGTCCCATTACATATAGCATAAAAGTAACATCACATTAAAAAAAAAAGAACATCATACCAACAGTAACATATGGTGGTGGTAGTGTGATAGTCTGTTTTGATGCTTCAAGATCTGGAAGACTTTCTGTGATAAATCGAACCATGAATTCCGCTGTCTACCAAAAAATCCTGAAGGAGAATGTTCGGCCATCTGTTTGTGACCTCAAGCTGAAGTGAACTTGTGTTCTGCAGCAGGACAATGATCCAAAACACACCAGCGAGTCCACCTCTGAATGGCTGAAGAAAAACAAAATGAAGACTTTGGAGTGACCTATACAAAGTCCTGGCCTGAATCCTATTGAGATGCAATGGCATGACCTTCAAAAAGGCAGTTCATGGTCGAAAACCCTTCAATGTGTCTGAATTACAACAATTCTGCAAAGATGAGTGGGCCAAAATTCCTCCACAGCTCTGTAATAGACTCATTGCAAGTTTTCTCAAATGCTTGATCGCAGTTGTATCTGCTAAGGGTGGCCCAACCAATTATTAGGTTTTGGTGGCAAGCACTTATTCACACAGGGCCATGTAGCTTTGGATTTAGTTTCCCCTTAATAATACCAATCTTCAGTTAAAAACTGCATTTTATGTATACTTGTTATCTTTGACTAATATTTGGTGTGTGTATGAAGGATTTGGTGTGTATGAGATATGTGAGACAAAGTGGTCAATCAGCACTGAGAGGTGTGTGTACTCGTGCAGTAGGCCATGGGATGTGAGCCTATTTTGCGAGTGGCTCAGAAGGTGATGGGGGCAAAGGGTTCAGTTCAGTCGGCAAAAATGTTCCATTATGTTCCAATTACCGTTGCAGCCAGAGAGTGGTTGCATCAGACTGCGTTCAGGCAATGTAGAGAAAATGGAGTGGGCTGGAGGAGACTGTGTGGGGCAAGGAGAAAGTATTCATCCTCTCTCGTGTCTCATGGGAGCTCTGTCTCTGAGCAGGGACACATAGGGGTCGTCTTGTCCCGCAGAAGGGGCTGCAGCGCTCGGTCTGTGTGGGGACAGATAAAGAAAAAGTGAGAAGTGGTCAGAGTCAATTATTGTTCCAGAAAGAATGAACAACACACATTTCTAAGCTCAAGTTTGCATTTCATGCCCAGTTAATGTTATCAAGGAGAGTTTGAGTCACTAGAGGCTTTTGGCATATTCTATCTTTTAAACTAAACAAGGGTGTGTTTGTGTCATGTACACACATGAAGGACAAAAGTCAGAGGTCGTGCACTTGAGTCAGTGGATGAGTTGTAGATGATGGCTATCATTTCTGCCAGTTTGTGTCACATGTCTAGACTTCTCATTAAGATCTGAAATAGATGGATTTGGTCTGTTAGGCTATATTTAGCTCTGTTTAACTACTGACAAACTATGGCAGGCCCTGCATTTGACTTTTGGACCTTTCCCTCTCTGTCACGCTCTCTCTCTCTCTCTCTGTAAGATCTGCCAAAGTCCGAATTAGGGGTCGTACACAAAGAACACGGTTTTCCATTCCAATGAGATACGTTCTACGTTTTTTCTATCTAAACACGGTAGACGGATGTGCTTTACTGTTGCGTCTCATGTCTTTTGGAGCGTCTCACGCATGACGCAGCTTTCCAAAAACGTGCCGCTCAAGTTAAAATAAGTTCTTTTTCTGCTCCATTGACTCTCATCCTCCGTTTTTAACCACACAAAGCATGAGTGGCCCTTTAGACAATATTAAATGTGGATGGAAAAATGGAAGTTTAGTCCAGGTTTAAAACATTCACTTAAGTTCATGTTGTAACTCATTTTAAAAGGTCAATAAAACTAGCTAAGAAAATATCACAAAGTGGGATTTTATAGCTTTGACCAGTTAAGTCAGTGGAAAGATCAAAGAGTGTGAGCAATGGAGGGGAATAGAGTGAGAGAGAAAGATTAAAACAAAAGAGAAAAACAGGAAAAAAGAAGGGAGTGAAAAAGAGGAAAAATATTGGGTCCTGAAAAGTCTACTCACAGCTGCCTCTTTAAAAAAAACATTCTGCTTTTCGACCTGTGTGTGTGTGAGTCTGAGAGAGAGAGCTAGAGAGAGAGAGAGTGTGTGTGTGAGAGAGAGAGAGAGAGAGAGAGAGAGAGAGAGAGTGTGTGTGTGTGTGTGGCTCTGTCGGCTTTGTCCCTCAAAGAGCTTTTTTTTCTTCCTTTGCTACCCAACCCCCCCTACCACCTCCCCCCCCCCCCCCCCTTTTTTTTTTCCTGGAGAGAGAGGCTGGCGCCAGCAGTCTGGAACAGGGCTGACAGGATTTGAATTATAGAAGCTGAACGGGAGGGGGAGGGGGTGGATGGACGAGAGAGAACGAGCAAGAAATAAGGAGAGAGGGAGAGCAGGCAAGCAAGGGAAAGAGAGAGATTCGGTTGATGTGTGTGTGTGTGTGTGTGTGTGTGTGTGTGTGTGTGTGTGTGTGTGTGTGTGTGTGTGTGTGTGTGTATGTGTGTGGGTGATTGAGTGTAGCAGAAAAGGGTTGTTATTTCAAAAGCGACAGCCACACAGGCGAAGCAGGCGGAGGTGTCGGATGTATGCTAAGCAAGTATCTCGCTTTGTGGTCGGCATCAAAAATTAATAATTAAGTGAACGAATCAGGTGATTGTAATTTTACAATCACTGATGAAGCTGGCACAATCACACTATGCTTAATGTTATTGAGATTTTAGCTTACCCGGTTTAATTTCTTGTTTATTTTAGAAAGAACTTTAAAAAATATATTTTTATATATAAATCTTTATGCCATCTTCACTGCGCACACACAGCTTTCATGTAGTTCCTTTTAAAGGGGTAGTTCACATAAAAATGACATTTCTTTAAGCATTTACTCACCTATTTACTCATTTAATTTACCCATTAATTAATTACTGAATCATTCAAAAGTTTTGTTTGACCCTAAATGATTTTTCACAAGTTGGGCATCACTTCTTCTCTTATAAAGGCATGAAGCAGTGTGAGAGCAAGATTTTCATTGAATAACGATTTGTATTTCTGTCTGCTACTCCCAAAGCTATTGTTTGGTTTCTGAGACTTATAAGGCATAGAAGTATGAATAACTTTCATAGTTCTTTTTTGTATTGTTTGTAGCTTGAAAGCTTCCATTACTTGTAATTGCTCTTAATGCTTGTATGCGGACAGGATTCTCATTTTAAGTGAATTATTCTTTTAATATTCTCTAAGAAGTAATTTTAATTTGAACAAAACAGTGTTGTTATTGTTAATTAAAACTTTTAAAAAACGTTTTCAATAATTAAAATAAAGATAGTCAAAAAAAATATAAAAATTAGATTAAAACTTCAGTTAGATGCCAAGGCAACATTTAGTTTTAAAATGACTACATTAAAACAAAGGATAATTTAAAGCTATATCGAAATATATATATAAAACTAAAGCTAATAAATGACAAAAGCACAAAACATTATTACTTAAATGAAAATGAAAATGAAAACTCAAAATGTAAAAAAATACTATAATAGCATATAAAATAATACTAAAATAACACTGGAGCAAAGCATCGATGTATAAACTTGAACCACAAACAAATAGCCTTTACTGAACATATACATCCACATATATCACGCATTCCTCCTCGTTCACCCTGTCAATACGTCTTTCTCAGGCCGTTCGTTCCTCTCCACCCTGAAATTGTTTCAGGCTGCAGAAAGCATTCCAGACTCAAGCATCTGCTTTCCCCCCTGTTCATTTCATCACCCACAGTGTGCGAGGCCTGATGGAGCAAACATGAACACAGTGAACCCTCACTGCACAGCAGAGGCACATCGCTGTAAACCTCCTGCTTCTCACTTCTCTGTACTGACTGCACTAGAAACAAACATGCAATCTAGTTTAGAGAGGCTTTTGTGTGGGCAACATAAACAGAATCTAAACTGAGCGCCGTGTGAGAGACAGAGAGTAGCGAGGGAGGGAAATGGAGTGCAAGAGAACAGCCTGTTCTGGAGAGAAAAGGAGTGTTTCAGTATAAAACGCCCCAGACCAGAAGTGGTTCCAAATGTTGGGCTCAGACTGAATTCAACCAAAGAAAAACAGAAGCATAGCAAAGGAAAAAGGACAAAAAACCGACATGATAAAAGTGGGATAATGTACCCAAACACACACTTCCAATTTGACTTTGAGTTTGTTCTTTTTACCTTTTTGCTTCTAGTTTATTTTCTTTTATGTGCAATACATACATGTAAATACAGGCTATATTGTCCTACTCTTTTATTGCCATGCATGTGTGACAGATATATTGAAATCGAGAGGAATAGACTGAGTAAAGGAGAGGTAAATGGCCTCCAGGTTAAAAAAAAAAGAATAGGAATGAGAGAGAGAATTAAACTAGATGAAAGAATTAAAGAAAGCGTGACGAGAGGAAGTATAATAGAACGGCTGGTGTGTCTAATGAGACAATAAGTGGTCACCTGAGAGACTGCTGTCCAGACCCAGGGTTGAGGTCAAAGTATCACCATTATTGGTGTGAAACAGGGCCAATTCTGCATTCTCACAGACTCGCTTTCAGTCAGCTAATATTTCAAAGATCAATGTAAAGATAAATAAATAAAAAGACGTTTTATTTCACTTTAGGTTAAGTCCTCTAACTGTCTCTCTCCCCCTTTTTGAGATTCAGGTGCATAATAGCTGCCACTGAGTTTTGTCATGTATCTAATTGGGTTGATCTTAAACTGGCAATTACACATTAAGGAGAGCAAGCTGCTATTGAAGAGCAGATTTAATGGATAAACAAAAAGACCTAAACCGATTTCTACAACTATCTCCTGGGTAAAACGATTTTCCAAAACTAAATCTGATTTAAATCCTCCAGGCACACCAACGCTTTACTCCATGCCAACCATTTGAGACAAATGCAGGAACTGAATAATGAAATAATGAAAAATGAAATGTTCTGCATTCACTCTGGGTTTTGACTGGTCATTCATTTACATATTTGGAGTGGCTCAGGGTCTGCAACACACTTGAAATGAAGTTTTTCAAAAATGATGACCATTCATGCACAGTGGCATTTATGTACGATATCTTGATTGATAATAATTTGTTCTTTTCTGTTCATTTAAATCATGAAAATACAAGGGAGAAAAATACTGGCCTTATTCTATGAGAAAAATACCATGAATGTCAAATGCCCATGAAGTGAAAGGTTGGATTTTTAACATCATTTGAAATCTTTGGTGCTTCGAGTAATTCATTTCAGTCATAGATGTTCAGCAGGAAAAAACAAAAACAGCTTGGGAATCCCTCTTCTGTACTGTATTACATTTGTGCTTGGATTTTCTGTTCTTTTGTACTTACTGTTTGCTTTCTTTTGTTGTATTGCAGAATGTCTGAGTCTGCTGTCATTTTCAGCTAAAAAAAATGTTTGTCATCTCCCTTGTGACATATCACACTGTGGTTCTGTTTAATCTTGTTTTAGAAGACAAACCTGACTTGCACAACAAACAAACTTTCAAATCTAATGATAATTCTATTTAAGCTAAAATGCCTCTATTAAAAAAATAAATAAATATATACGAAGAAGGCTGTTAAAAATTTCAGGCCATAGTAAGTTTTTTTATGCAGTTAAGTCTCTTATGCTCACCGAGGCTGCATTTATTAAAATACAGTATCAAAAATACAGTATACAATGTACAATACAATTTTAACATGCATGCTAATCCTGTGGATGGCAAAGCTGAATGGTTGAAAATTCATTGTCCAGCTTAATATTTTTTGTGAAAACTGTGATGCATTTTTTTCAGTTTTCTTTTTAACTACAACAATAACTTTGAGAAAATAACTACAAAGGAAGAATTTACATTTTCAATAAGTCCCAAAGTCCTGTTGATATCATTAAAGACACGACTGGTAGGATGAAAGCGGTATTTCCCTTCTCTATATTATTTGCTGTCTATGGGGTTAAAAGTTCCTCAAATTGAAGGATCTGAATCAAAAGGCTACCCATAACCCCCTGCTGCCACTAACAATCCCCCACATGCACACAGTTGGAGTGTGAGGATAAAAAAAACAACAGTCTAACACACATATATGCACTAAAGATATCCAGATACTCTAATCTGCAAACACAATCTTTTTTGCAATGCCATAATCCAAAATCTGCTGTTTAAAAAAGGCTGTTTGTTTATCTAGAATGTTGCTAGAACCACAACAAACCCAAACACTTAAGCAAATCACTGTCCAAGAGCACACCAACATAATATCTTGTAAAGGATATTAACCAAAAGCCATCAAACAGACACATAAATGACAAATTAGTAAACCTGAATACATTTTGGGAATCTTTGATGCATTTAGTGGCTACATATATTATTGTTCAATAATTGGGATCAAAAAGTTATTTGTTTTTTTAAATTATTTAATATTTTTCTTAAATTGATCAAAAGTGACATTTAAAGACGTTTATAATGCTGCTAATTTGAACTTTTAATTTAGTTGCACTTGAGCACCAATACAAATCATATTAGAATGATTTCGGAATGTCACAATCATGTGACACTGAAGACTGGAGCAATGACAGTGAATAAATTGTTTAAATATAAATTTAATATTAAAAATCAAATAAATGCAGTCTGGCTGAGCATAAGAGATTTCTTTCAAAAAGTACCAACCCCAAACTTTTTAACGGTAATGTGAATCACGCAACAGTGTATGCTCATCGACAAAATATGCAAACGAGATGAAACTGGTATTATTCACATAGGAGAGAAAGATATGGGGCAGGTGTTAGACCATTTCCCATCATTAATGACCGACCACACTGGCCTCCGGGCCAGTGTCTTTAGAGAAAAGGCAGGTCAAAAAAAAGTACCTTTACTGCACGCAGATAAACTGTCTCTCCAAGGGCACAGCCATCATCCCGTAATGATTGTGTTGAATGAGAAGATGCTTGAAGGACAGCATGCAGTGTCAGTCACACAACAGACAACAGGAGTTTTAGACATGTTTTGATTTTACCACATTGTGTATAACCATTTATTGTTTTATTATGTTTACTCTTTTTATTTCTTTATAAAAGATTTGCATTAACAAGTAAATAGCTTTAGTAATAGCTTCAAAATAATCTCTACCATCTCATACTGTAAGTACTTAGACAATGTTAGTGTTATATTTAGTGTAAAGTTGTATGGGTATGGTCATACTTGAGTAAAAGTAAAAACAGTTCCATTTTGATATTTTTTTAAGTAGCAGGAAATATTCTTGCAGGTTGTCAAGTATTCTTGATCAACAAGACTACTGCAAAAATATTGTTAGTCTTTTTAGTTTAAAGCATCCATCATACCAATTCATCTGTTCTTTGTGGCATATGTGGGAGTTTAAGGAGTTTATATTAGATTAGATTAGAGTAGATTCAAGATTCAGATTCTGCCTCTTAACAAATTCTTAAACACCATTAAATATAAAATGTTGTATATTGAGTTATTACTACTCAAAAGCTTTAATTCGTTTTTTTTACAAAATACAAAAATAACAGTTTTCTGTTCATATATATTTTATAAAATAATTTATGTAAAATATAATTTACTCTTCAGTGTCACATGATCCTTCAGAAATGTGCTTATGAAACATCTCATTATTATCAATCTGGAAAAGAGTTTTCCTGCTTAATATGTTTGTGAAATTGTCATACATTTTCATTTTGTAACTTTATAAATGCCTGCATTCTTCCGCTTTTGATTAATGTCTTTGAATACAAGTGTTAATTTCAAAAAAAGAAATGATACTGAATAGATGTATATAATATTTTTGTAGACTTGCAATTCTAGTTATACCATTGTTTCACTTTTTGTGTGTGTCCTTGTTTCATTTCTGTAATATTTTTTACTGCTTATTTTACATTTACATTTTTACATTTTATCCAAAGCGACTTGCATTGCATTCAACGAACACACTGACATTCTAATCAGTTCTTATAATTGATCTAGCAATATGGTTTTTGCATAAGTTTGTACTTTGACAAAATGTCGCCACAAAGATGGCAATATTGGAAATTCTTGTTCTTGTGAGGACATTTGGCTTCTAAATATTTTTTGAAAATGTAACAAATTTGGAAAGTTTTCTGTGATGGGTAGGATAGTGTAAGGGATAGAATATACAGTTTGTAGAGTATAAAAATCATTGTCTATTGAAAGTCCCTATAAAACATGGAAACCCAAAGTGTGTGTGTGTGTGTGTGTGTGTGTGTGTGTGTGTGTGTGTGTGTGTGTGTGTGTGTGTGTGTGTGTGTGTGTGTGTGTGTGTGTGTGTGTGTGTGTGTGTGTGTGTGTGTGTGTGTGTGTGTGTGTTTGCGTGCTTGCTCTCTGTGCTGTGTGGAGTGAAGGGCAGAGGCTCTGGGAAAAGGAGGAAGTCATAGAGAGAGCAGAAGGAGAGAGCATTCTTTCCTGTTGAAGTCACCCTGTCTATGGCTATGGGAGAGCAATGCTGTCCACACGCACACACAGCCGCCGCCTCTGTGTGTCAGTGTCGGTGTGAGTGGGTGGGAGTACACCACTGCAGAGGTTTTGGGTTGAGATAGAACGAAGGAGAGAGAGAGAGTGGAAAGAGAGAAGGGTGGATAGAGAGAGGTACGCAAATAAGAGAAAAAGAGATTGTGGTAGAGAGAGAGAGAGAGAGAGAGGAGTGCAGGTGCAAGGTGAGATGACTGAAAATAGAGGTGGATGAGAAAGAGAGCTACAGTAAGGCCAGATGGAAAGAAGAAGGTTGTTTTTACAACCAGAAAGAAATGGGCAATGGTTAGGCAGACTACATAAACAGGGGTGATAAATGGTATGGAGGAATATATGATGCTGTGTGTGATATACAAAATATCCTTGTGCCAATAATGAAATAAATATGTTTAAAAGACCAAGACTGGGTTGGAATTTTTGTACAGAACCAATTCATATTTTTAAAGATTAGTTTTATTCTTTACCCAAGAAATTCTGTTATCATCTACTCACGCTTTGTCGTTCCAAGCCTGACTTTCTTATGAGAAAGAGATTTTGAATAATTTTAACATGCAATGTAAGTCCAAAGCAACTTGACAAATCAACATTGGACACCACTGACTTACATCATAGGGACAAACAATGATCATAAATGTCTTTCAAAATATTTTCATATTTTCTTTTTTTGTTCCACAAAAGAAAGTCATACAGGTTTGAAATGACATAAGAGTGATTGTTTTTATTTTATGTAAAATATATAGATTTAACAGTTCTGGTCTACATTCTTTCTCAGAAGCAGGCAGAACACTAATCTAATAAAAATATAAGCATCAACCTCAGTTTCATTCCTCAGTGGCTACCATAAATGGGAACATTTTAGTTCTGATTAGTTAATGTTCTGTTTAAATCTAAATTTATGTCATAAGTTGACAACAGGCTTCTAATGCAATTAAAATTGTTTTCCAAATATTGTTTATTCTTTCTTTAAAAAAATAATTTAAAAAAACGGACTATCAAGGAAGTAAAATCATTTAGTGGAAATGAAATTGGAAACAGAATAGTTATATTCCTTTAATTCCTATTTCAAGAGAGGAATAATTAATCTTTATGTTAATTGACTCTCAAACTAAATATAAGATCAAAATCATCTGCAAAACTTAAAACATTAGGTGAAAACTTTAACTTAATGCAGGCTGTAGCCATGGTTGATCATTTGGGCATTCTCTGGGATTTTTTTGGTAAGTTAATGATTAACCACATTGAAAGTTATACAATATTCTATTAACAAAATCTTATTTCATTTTGACTATAAGAATAAAAATATCCTTAATCTAGGAAGAACAACACATGAACCTTGAGAAATGTGTAAATCCAGCGATCTTTACGTTTTCTTTTGTGTCTGTAATTAAATGGAAATCTTTCTGATAATACATAAAAATCTTAGATGCCCCATAATGAGATGCTCATGATTAAATATTTATGTTACTCTTCTCAATCTCACAGCTTCATATTTAGATTCATAAGCCCTCCTCCATTTCTGTACAGCAGGGAATTTCTGATTCCAGCATGTCAAATTTCTCTTTTCTGCTTCTAGCACAAACCTGAAAATGTAGGCCTGGCCACAGAGAGCCTTTATATCTTTCACCTCTTCATCCTCATTTCTCCTGGACTGGAGGGTCCTGATTTTCCAAGTAGAAGGTTTGGAGGTGAGAAGATATGGAGGTGACATTAAGAGGTGAGATGAACAATAAGTGCTGCTCTTCCAACCATTTGAGCAAATGAAATGTTTGGATGATAAGGCCTTCCAGTAAACCTCCTCCCTCCCACCTTCTTACTGTCCGCTGCCAGGACAGTCCCAGGGCCCTCAAACATCAGGCCGCAGCAAGGCGCTCAAGCGCTGTCTGTAATTGCTTCGGTCTAGACACTGTCTGGTATGGGAAAGACACGCACAATGAGCATAAGAGGAGGGGGAGGGGGATAGAGAGAGAATGCAACGGGATTAAAACGAGTTACAAACGGCCTGGATCCCTCTGGTGAAATAAAGGATGTCAGAACCTGATTGCAGTGGGTGGATGATTTACAGTACGAGAGCTGCATTAGATGGACTTGTTTCGTTCAGCTTCAGTTCTATGGAGGTGATCAAATGAGTTCTCCTGGCTTACTGACCTTAAACTAGATTTGTTTTCACTCTGATAAAGTTGGTGGCTGAGAATAATGGTCCTTGATGAGTCTACACATCCACAGCAGTCATTTGTGTGGCTCTGCAGTGTGTCTTTGCATTTGTCATGGAAACCCTCATTAATCCGCATTTGACCCTCTTTTGAGTTCCAATTGTTACGTTTTATTACAACGTCTCATTTAAATAGCATTATTTTAGGGCTAAATGATTAATTATTGATTAAATGATTATTGCAAAGTTAAACTCTCAAACATTACTTAACATTGTTTAAAAACTTTTTCTTTGGGTTTTCTGTACCGGAGATCCTGTTTATACACTGATGAGCCAAAAGAGGTGAACTGAATATCATTGATCATCTCCTAACAACGCCATGTATTAAGGTCTGTGTAGAATAGATGGTAATCAAACAATCAGTTCTCGTAATGAACTGCAAAAGAAACTAGCAGGAATAAAGATCTGAGCTACTCTGACGCGACTGGGTCAGAATATCCCTGAAACAGTAAGGCTTGTGGGTTGCTCCCGGCCAGCAGTGGTGTGAATTTACCAGTAGTGGTCTGAGGAGGGACAGATCACAAACTGGTGACAGGGCTTTGGGCACCCAAGGCTCATCGATTCACAAGGGCAACGAAGGTTATTCCATCTGGTCAGAGCCAACAGAAAGTCTACTGTGTCATACACAATTTTAATGATGGTTTTGAGAGGAATGTGTCACAACACCCAATGCATCACACTCTGCTGTGTATGGGGCTGCATGGCCACTAACCAATCAGAGTGCCTGTGACGACCCCTGTCCACTGTGGAAAGTGGCAATGGGCACACGAGCGTTAGGCTTGCTGCGTGAGTTGGTGTTACCAGAGTTACGCGGTGTTCGGCCATACACTTATTACATGATTTGCTCACTGCAGCACACTGCAGCAACTCCCCCACTGTCGTTTTGCTGTTTTATAGAAATAAAAACCAATAAGGTCAGTTGGACAACGAACGTGACAATTTTAAAATAAAAGGCTGTGCTCTGTTCAAAGTATGAGTGGTTTAGGACTAAGATTTAATTTATCCTGTGATGACAGTAAGGTGAGATGACTGGCAAGACGATGACAAAGGATTTGGAGCGCAACAGATCCTGAGCTTCATTGACAAATACTTTCTCTATATACAGAGTACACAATTGCAAATTCGAAGGCGAAATTGAAAAACGAGCATGCATTCAAAAGCAATTTTCATACCCCTCATATTGACAACAGAAGCCTGATGCACAGAAATTATATGCAATATACCCCTCTCCACTCCATGGTGTTATCAGCAATACCAGTGTTTTCATAAGTTTATTTACCGGTGTGAAAATTTCATCACTGTGGCATCCCTAACAAGTGTAGCAACTGGGCATGTGATGACACCAGAATGAACTGTAGAACATGCAATAAGCATGCATACATGCCAGGGGCGTAGCCAGATTTTTTTTGGGGGGGGGGCAAACTTAGCTTAAAATGAGGGAGCCAAATTGTTGACGGTTGTGCGATTGTTGACCGGGGGGGGGGGGGGGGGGGGGGGGGGGGGGGTGGTGTTGCGATTGTCTTCTGCGGCGGGCAATATGTGCTTTCACTTTCGCTTTCACAGTCGTCATTTTAACCAATTGAAAATCTGAGGGGGCCGGACATGTAAATGAGGGGCCTGATATATGCATATATATGGGGGGGGGGGGCTCCACAGTGGCTCCACCTCATAACCAATGGGACTTGAAGGGTCTGCTGCTAATATCTTAGTGCTTGATACCACAGGACACCTTTAGGGGTCTTGTAGAGTCCATTCCTCCATGGGTTTGTGCTGTTTTGGCAGTACACAGAAGACCAACAGTATATTAGGCAGGTGGTCATACTGTTTTGGCTCATCAGTGCATATATATAACAAATTTTTGGTAAGTTTAAAAAATAATAATGATAAATAATACATTTAATTCTGCAAGGACACATTAAAATAATCAAAATTGAGTAAAGCTATTTAGAATGTTACAAAAGATTTCTATTTTAAATTAATGCTTTTTTTAAAGTTTCCATTAATTAAAAAAATCCCCCAAAGAATTATGGTTTCCACAACAATATTAAGCAGCGCTAACAGTACTTAACTGTTTTAAAGATTGATTAATATTAGTAAATGTTTCTTGCACAGCAAAACAGCATATTAGAATGATTTCTGAAGGATCTTGTGCTCTGGAAGACTGGAGTAATTCAGACAATTAATAATGAACATTGTCTGATTGGTATGTTAAGGGCCAGGGGATAGTATTTTCAGTTTGTACAGTATTAAAATCATAATGTGTATGGAGAGTCCCTGTAAACTACATACACTTTTAAAAATAAAGGTTTAAAAATCCGGTTTTCCATATCAATGCCATAGACCAGGGGTGGGCAAACTACGGCCCGCGGGCCATATCCGGCCCGTTGGGCTTTTTAATCCGGCCCGCCGAACTTGCATTAAACCTCCTGCATTTTACATTTCCATGTAATGTCACTCTGTCGTGGCTGCAAGCGGCAGTGGTGCTGAAGCTGTGCTGGAAAGTAGGCGTGTGTCGCAAACCCCTCTAGACCCCCCTTTATGGTGTTAATTCCGTGCTAAAAAGGAATGAGCGCAAAACTGATGTTTGCGCGCGCGTAAATTACATCTGCGAGCGGAAAACAGAGCTACACGTAAATACGGGTACCCGCGAGCTCATTTTAATCAATCACGCGCGCGTGACATCTAATCTGCGCGCGCGAACATTCGCCCGCTCTGGACTGCTGTTTTTGCTCGCGCGAGCACTTTTATTTTTGTCAGTCGTGGGGCGAGGCTTGCTCTTGTAATAGTAACATCAAACGTCATTGGTTAGTTCCCTTTTTTCCAGAGGTCAGTTGTGATTGGACGCCTGTGATTGTCAATCTAGAACTGAGGCACATGATTCAGTCACATTGCATATTATGGTTTTTCTGTCGATTAAATTGTATTAATATTGTTTTGTTGTAATTTCACGTGTCCCAGTCGAGTGATTTAAGACCAAACTATAATTTATATAGGTTTTCTAGGATTTCTTATAAGTAAATGCACAGGTACGACCTTCACCCCGGCCCCTCTGTCAATTTTAAGAAACCAATGTGGCCCGCGAGACAAATAGTTTGCCCACCCCTGCCATAGACGAACCATTTTTGGAAAGAACCTTTCAAGAACATTTGAATATGCTATGTTTTCTTCATGGATGTGTGTTTGTGTGTGTGTGTGTGTGTGTGTGTGTGCGTGCATGAGAGAGAGAGAGAGAGAGAGAGAGTAAGGAACAGATGTAAAATTAAGTGTACTAAGGAAAAAGAGTGTGAGAGTGTGCAGCAGTCTTCTGGACGATGCATGCCTTGCTGTGCTGCGCTAAACTGTACTAACCTTTCAGTGGGTGGCTGCAGTTCCAGAGCTCAAATAGACATGAAAAGGATTTGGGAGACAATAATTTAGCATTTCCTCTGCTTCTCGTTCAAACTCTTTCCATCCTCTCTTTATAGGGATTTCACAATCTGAGCCGAAAGGCAGAATGAAGTATTGTTCAAGAAGACTATCCATTCAATAATCAGTTCTAAATGTTTCACTGACACTTCAGGTCCCCATGAGTACATTGTTTATTTTTGGTTTTGCAAGTGCTTTGAAGGTTTGCCAGTCCTGCCAGAATTTAGCAGTGTTCTTGTGCTTGAAATACTGAGTGAGTAGGAGTGGGAAGGGTGTGGTGCAGTCCATTCTTAGCAGTGTACAGTATGTATGCCTGTTTAAGGCAAGTTTCTTAATGTCATCACTACCATCGGTCTATTTTGTCACAGAAGCAGATTACTTAAAGAGGACATTCAAATATTTATTCAGAGTCTTATTCTGGCCAAGAGTAACTCTAAGGTAGAGTGTAAGTCAAGTATTTTGTCATGAGCCAAGTCGAGTCTCAAATCGTTTTAAAAAATTCCTTTTCTGTAAATATTCAGTACGAATCTCATTGTCCCATTGTAAATAGGGGTAACTGTGATACTGGAATTTGAAGAAAAATCAAGAAATTAGCAGAAATATGTGTAGATTTTCATTTGAATTTCTGTCCAGCCAAAAGTTATTTTCATACAACAAAAAAATAAATTTAAACCCAAATAATCTGGACTCCATTGACTTTCATTGTATGGACAAAACTATTTTTCAAAATATATTTTCTTGTGTTCCACAGCATAAAGAAAGTCATGCAGGTTTGGAACAACATGAGTTTGGTTGCCAGGTCTGTGCAACAAAAGAAGCCCAAAAATAGCCCAATGCGATTTTCTCCATTGGCGGCCATCGAATTCTCCACTGAATTTGTACATCTGGGGGGTGTTTTGGGGCGTTGGAGCGGCAAAATTGTACTTACGTGGGTAAAAATCACCCCCCAGAATAAAACCATTTAGCAACAAATTAAAAGTACACCAAATTTCTTAGGAAAACCACAAACTTGGCAACACTTTATATGATGGTGAGTAAATGATGATAGAATGGTATCTGTGAATAGTTTTGTGGTATCCCTTCCATGAAAATTTGGTCAGATTTTCAGATGCTGTTCAGACCAATGCAGATTCTCTTCCTAACAGTAGGTGACACCTGTGGAAATTCTGAAAAACAGAGGTACAACTTTCAATTTTTGACACTTGGCTATCAAACATATTTATCAGTCATATTCAGATATTTTTTTGCCATAGTGTTTATCAAACAACACTAAATACAACATCTCTGCTATTTACTGTCACTTAGCAAAATAGTCTGTTTATGAGTGCCATCATGTTATATTTTTATGTAACAGCATTAGCTCTGGTCATAGGGCCAAAAGCACATATTTTATTGGTTGATCAGTTTTCTCCGCAGTGTGATGGTACCAAGATTTGAAAACATTTCCAAAACAAGCAAATTCCATAATTTTGACACCATGCGACTGTTTTGTTGGTCTAAACAGACGCATTAACAGCTGTTCATTCAAATTAAAATGTTTAACACGCTGAACATTCGTCTTGATGCGAATGGGCCTTTTCTCTGCCATTTTACACCTAACTGAGGCTTACAAATAACTAAATGACTTTAAAGCAAGCACTTCACATTTCCATTGGTCTCACTCTGAACAGATAATGAAACGATGCTTGTTCCCATTATGTATCTACTACACATAAACTAATACAATTGCATTACAGCTCCATTCCCATAACAAATCAACCAGCTCCTTCCTCTCACACGAACACATACATGCACATGAACACCTATATGCTGACTTCAAATAGGCCAGGTTCAGACAACCTCCCGTGGCCCTCAGCTAGCCTCCCAGAAAGCCTTTTCATTTCACAGACGCATGGACGGGAGAAAAAGGAGGGAAAAATGAAGCTTGGGAGGAGGAAGAAGAGGGGGCCATGTGGGGAAGGACCAAAAGGGGAGGTTGTGTGGAGTTGGGTTGGGGGGGGGGGGGGGGGTGTTAGGCAGCATTGTAATGATGGAGAGCAACTCGATACTCTTGCATGCTGAATATTCCCCTGGAGGGCTTTTTCCATTACCCGAGCACAGCAGAATGGTAGAGTCGTTTAGTTTAGCCCAAGCTGCCTAACGCTCTCTCAAGCTCCCCCTCCCTTTCTCTCAACCTATCTGTTCCCCCGCTGCCCCTCCCCTCTCTCTTTCTCCTTCTCTCGTGTTCTCTCTCCGCTCTGTGTTTTTCCATAGGCACATTGTGCAAATGTAACCTTTCAGTAAGCCCCTCCCCTCCAGGAAGTTGGCTGGCCCCTTTGCTGCCAGGAAATATGAAAAACTGGCAGGATGCCCATTTAATCTCCAAACAGAGAGAGAGAGAAGGCAAAGCAGTTGAGATGGAGAAGGAAATGTTACAGTTTGACTCACCAGAAGGGAGGGGTAGAGAGAGGAATTTTACTTTAGAGAGTCACATTAACTATAGCGCTCTGAAAAAGTGGCCGATTTTCTGTCTTTGCTTAGTTTTACACTAAATGCCATAAGTTCTTAAAACATATATTTATGTATAAGGGAGACTGGAGACTGTAGTAACATAGGTTGACTTGTAACACCGTCAGTTTCACCACTTAGATATGAGTTTAGAATGAATATATAGCTCTATATAGGTAAATAGGTCTTCTTGTTTGATATAGCACTCAAATCTTTAAAAAAATTGAAATAGAAATATAATTCCTGAATGTAAAATAAAATGTCTTGAGTAGACAAGGAGGGTTGCAACATTATTTTCCACATTTACTTGTACTGAAGTAGTTTCAAACATTGAACAAAATGGGGCAGTGTAAAACATTTAACACAGCTGTAAAGGAGCAGTGGCTCCTCCAGGAAATTGAGGTGATCAGGGACACTAAATATCCTATGATGGCATGCTAAAACATACAATTTCAACATCTATTTCTTTTTTATCTAACCCACAAAAAGTTTTTAGGAATGAACTGTAATGTGAAATGAAAATTCAGGATTCAAACAGATGAAAACCAAAACTGAACATTAAAATAACGTTTCTTTAATAATCAATTAATTCATCAAATGTATTTAATAATCAAAACTCAAATAATACAGAGTTGAACACACAAGGCAGTAATACAATGATGGCAGTAATAGCCTATCTTGTTTTCATGACAGATATAGTCCTATTTAAAAATAGCCTACATTAAATAATGAAGAAAAGTTAAGTAAAAATATAATGAACCGTTTAAGTAAAAATAATGAATATGTAATCTCATACATGTAATTATTAAAAGGCTCCTCTCTAGGGTTATTTATTCAAGTTAGCTTTCCTGATGTAAATATAACGTTATCATTGTTTTCCAGCTGTTTTATTTTATTCCCACGTTTGAAACCGCTTGAGCGATTACATGAGTAATGTGTACAGTAATCTGTACAGTAAAAGTAGCAAACCTTATAGTGATAATTGGATGTCATGTACAAAAACTGTTAGGGAAGTTTTGTTTCACACATCAACTGAAAATGTCTGCCTGCACTGCTTCTGATATGAAATACAAATTGATTTACAATGGTCGCTTTGTCGCATCCAGTGTCGACAGCCTTAAACTGTTGTGGCATGGTGTAAATTTCGCAACTATTCCAAAGATTTTCCAATTGGATATTAGGGCCCTTTTTGTCATTAACTAATGTTAATAGTACAAAAATAAATTGGGGTAGAGTTGAAGGTTGGTATAAACATAATTTAAACACTTTTAGCAAATGTGAAAAAATTATATCAACGTCCATGGTCATGGTGTAAAATGTGCAACAATTCCAAACATTCTCCATCGAACATTCAACATTCAACATCCAACATTCCTAGAGAACTAGAGCCTTATAAAATACCGTCATTAAATTTTTCCATGCTGATAAACAACTTTTTTCCATTTCTCTGGGTAAGAGACAACTGACTTAATTAACGCGGTACTGTCAAATTCACTCCGACTGTAAGGGCAGATGTCCTATTTAAATTGAGCGTGGCCAGCATAAAGGCTACTTATAAAACAGCCAATCACAATGATCTGTAATTTGACCACGACATTCTGGCGGCAAAAACTTTTGCACATGTGAAGATCACATAATTTAAAAAAGTGAATGCCAAAGACCAAACTTTTTTGGCTGTGTACAACCAAAATTTGGCCACATAGAGTGTTAAAAAACACTGTAGGTAACTAAAAGGATATTACTAAATCAAAAGTAACATATTTTTGATTAAATTACTAGCAGCAAGTACACAACACATGCAAATACACACAAACCAGCCTTGCCACACCCTGAAGAGTCATTCAACCTATTTAGCACATAACACACCCAACACAGAAGTTGATATTGTTGCTTGGTATGGTGTAGCCTATTTAACATACAACAAACTGGTTGTAAAGATTGCTCCATAACACTTTTTGTGAAAGGCAGACTGAATCTTATGTAACGTCCCACGTCATTCTCTTCCCGGTAAACAAGAGCTGTGCTGCTCTGGAGCTGAAAAGGGTTTAAAGCTCACATTAAACCCAACTCTAAGACAGTTTTGCCTACAGTAAACAACCATCCAGCTCTTCTTTATCCCTCCATGTTCGCAAAGGCACTTCAGGTCTCTTAAAAATGTCAAGCATGATAGAAGAACATTGTTAGAGGTTGAGCTGGCAAAACTTGTATTCATGAGGTTTATCTCTTTGACTAACCTTGTTGAGGTTTTAGTCGCCGAGTAGCTTCAAATATGTAGAACCTTAAGGACCTTTAAAAGACCCTTATGTTTATTTGAACTAAATTAATTGTGGGTGAATTGAACTACCTGTCCTTGTTCCCAAAACTGTGGAATTTGATTTAAGTTCGTAAAAGGAAACAACTTAGATTTTTTTGTCAACAATGTGAGGCGGTGAATGTATTACTGATCTACTTGCTGATAAAAGCATGAGTAGGCTCTGGAGTCCTGCTGGAGCAGATGAGGTTGACTCACCTCCACTCCCTGCCCTATCTCCTCTGTGATTTCCAGTCACTGAACTCAGCCCCATGTACTTTTTATGGGCCAAATAGTCCACTTCATCTCTTCCTGTGCAAGCAGCACTGAGTGAGTACCTTGCAAGTGCTGGGTCAAGAATACTGGGAAGTGCCCTAACTAACAGTGCCACCTGATGGCTAATGGTAGCAACTGCATTGTTCACAGGACAGCCGATAGGAACTAGAGCACCACCACAGGCTAATTGCCACAGTTGCACAGCTGAGGTTTCAACAACCATAACCTCTTTGTCTCAACACTACTTTGAATTTTTAGAACTTCATTTCAGACTCAGTTAGACCTAAATATGTTTGTTCTAAATTTTTTACCATTTCACTTTGCACATTTTGATGAAACAAATAAGCAAAAGAAAGGATTGCCTTTTCTTCACTATATTCATATCCTCCCTCTTTATTTTGTGCCTTTGCTCCATTTCCTGGAAGTACTTCCTTAGTTATGACGCACTTCCTGTCTTTTTCTGTGCAATAGGGGGAAGTGGTGGGTGGAGGAGTGAACTCATGGAAGGAGATGACTCTTTTCCTGACTCATATTTTCAGATTCCATCACAATTATGTGGATTGAGTATAGGGGGCATGAAGAAAAGAAGATGAAGATGAACGTCCTTATTATTTATTATCTTATCTTTATTGTGCTAACAATGTTCTAGCACATTTTTAAGAAAACCTAGGATAGAAAGGGATATTCCACCAAAAAAATGTATTCTGTCATCATTTACCCTCTTTTTATTCCAAATCGGTATAACTAACACAAAAGGATATTTTGAAGATTTTTGGTAATGGTTCCTATTTACTTCCATTGTATGGTCAAAAATATACTGATGTTTTCATTTTTGTTTTCATTTTTCGGTGACCTGTCCATTTAAAATTCTAGATACTTCAAGGGTTTACAGGACATTGCAAAATCACATATCAAAACCAGCAAATTGATTCTACCATTGATATGTTTGCACTATGAATGTCTAATATTCCTGTGTTGTTGAAAACCCTGTATTCTGGAGGTAATTTCTCTCATGGAAGAGAATGAAGAGCTTCTTATAGATCATCTGGTTGTGAAGGACGTATACCATTTCTCTCACAAAACAGAGAGGTAATTTCTCTAGAAGGTGCACATAAACCATTTGTTTGATAGAGTTGCATGTGTTATGGTTAATCTTTACCCTTGGTTAGCCATAAGACCAGCTCACTTCTCTGGAACGTGGTTTATTGGACCACCATTCTTGAATTTAGGGGTCTGATGGTCTTTAAACCAAACACACACACACACACACACACACAAAGAGACTAAACCAGAGCCAGGTGATGTGTGGTAGGTTCCAGGAATGACTTTTTTTTCCATTTGGGCGAGCAAATGGGGGATCCCAATAAAGTAAACATTCCTTTTACCTCACCATCTTGCTCTCGCGATGACCCTAATACACCCTCCCTGCCACATCCCACATCCATGCACGGCATGAAGACCCTTATCGTACCACACTCCCCCTGAAGCCAAGCTGTACAGCTACCCCCGCACTGCAGAGCCCTGACAGGCGCATGAAAAGGCGGGGGCTGGGAGACATTTGGGCAGGGGGTGCAGAGGGGGTTCGAAGGGAGGAGAAGGAGAGAAGGGGGAGGCTGAGGGGTTCCATTTAAATTCCTTCTTTGTTCCTGTGTTCTCCACCAACCCCCTTTATTATTCCCGTTCCTTAGTTTTCTCCTCCTGAAGCTCTGTTTCCCATCGTAGTGAGATCAGAAGAGAGTAAGAGCGTATGGAGCGCAAAGAGCGGGAGGGCTGTGGGTTAATTGAGCTGAGGTTACTACTTCCTGTTCGACTGCAAAATATAACTTCTGATTCTGATTTCTCTGGCTTCATCCTCCAAATGGTAAAGCTGTTAGTGTTAGCAATAACCAAATGAAAATATTGTTGTTATTGGAATAAAACAACACACTAATTTTATTATTTTTATAGTAAAATAAAAAAATAAAAAAAATCGTACTGATCCCAAACCTTCGAATGGTACTATACACTATATTCAAGTGTTATAATCTACCTTCATTTTGCATAAAAATCAACAGAACAAATCTAAACTAAACTAAAAGTCATATAGGGTGAAATAAATAAATTGAAAAGACAAAGAAAACAAGTTTTGAAAATGATAATAACCCTGAAAGGTTTAGGGGTTACACTTAAACAGGACCACCTATATCTGAAGGGGCCCCTCATAAAGTAAAATTAGAAAAAAATAGTGAAAGACTGGAATACATTGCTTAGAGGCAAGTCATTTTCCTTTCATTTGTATAACCTAAATCTCAACCCTTGACAAACATGAACAGACAACTGTTTTCCCAGAGAACTGTGGTTTTGGTAGCCAAATGGCAGCAGCAGGGTAAATGAGCCAACAACATTGTTGCCAAGCACAGAATTTTCTTAATTCCCTGACTGAATCACTTAAGTGTACATGTCAGATCACTTTTGTTGTCCAATTGTAATTTGAGCACAAATCATTGCAACGGTAATTAATGACCCAATCAGAGGCCAAGTCCTTTTCAAGCTGCTTTTCTGGTTGTGTCTACTTAATATAAGAAAGCAATGCAGTCTGGGAACTTGAGTCAGAAACTCTACCCTGACCTGTTAAAGCTACCTTAGAATTCAATGTTCTCTCCACATTTTAATGCTCAAGTGACTGAAGGAATGAAATTAAGTATTTTGGGGGCCTCTCGCTGTCCTGCTAAAGGAAAGAAAATTTAGAGAAGGAACAGAAGGCAATAAAGCTCCAAACCAACAGCACAGTGCCACAAAACTGTCTCTAAAGCTATTTTATGTGATTTAGACTTTTGTGTGTGTGAGTCAACCTCTTCTTATTATTATTTACAATACAAGAGTTCATGAAAAAACAAACAAAACACTTTTTTTCACTATTACTCAAGAGTCGGTCCAATCTGTTCTAAAAAAGTGAAGGAATACCGGATCTTGTAATATGCATGCTTTTTCTTTGCCTGAATAAGACAATTCTTTGATCCAGAGAGATAAAGATGACATATACATACTTTTCCAGTGAACAGGTGTTTTACTTGAAATAGACACAGGTTTACAAACCATTTATATTAGCTCAAATGGGCATTGATTGATAATGTTTGTGCTTGAACACAGTTTTTTTCCATACATTTTCTGTAACATCCATTTGAAGATCATCAATCCAAGCCAGTCTTTTATGATTTGTTGAGTCTTTGGATGCATTAACAAATTTGCTATACATCACAGAGATTTTACATTTAGCACTGGGATTTTTAACTGCCATTGATTTAGACTCTTTAAAGGAACAGTTTTCATTATTGAACCAGCTGTCCCTTTAAACTCATATTCATGTCATGTTAGACACATTTGTAACTTATGTACAATTTAAAGATGAGTGGACTGCCGTTTAACCTGTTTCCATCTAGCATACTTTATTATATACCTCAATATGGTGATAATATGATTTCATAACTCAGGAGGCACATTGAAATTATATGAACTGCTGCAGATTTTCTCAAATTCGCTGCAAATCCAGGCGGAGGGTCAGGAACTTGAGTAGCACTCATACAGACTATTTTAGCTATGTTTTGTAGATGATCCCTTAGATTTTTTTTTTTATAAATGTTATACTTTTACAAAATTTTAGATTCAAGTTTAAAAATATCCAATGACATGATTGTAATATTTGCATATGTAGATTATGTATATTGGACTGTATATCCAAGCAAAACCTATTACATTTCTTTTTTTGCAAATAAAAATTATAAAAAGAAAGATATGCTTCGTTCAAATGCTAAAATATGCTTCTTTCAAAAATGTTTTAAAACATCTTGCAAGCTGCAAACATTTGAACAATGCTGTTTCTGAGTACGGAATTGTGATTGGTCTTCCATTCTTCCATCTGTTTAATGATTTATAGCCACTTTGACACTGTAAGGACATTTCTGTACATATTAATGCTTATATACAACTAACAGAAGACAAGGCACACACTGAGTGTCATGACAACAGCATCTTTACAACCAAAGCCTTTACTAAATCTTAAAATCACCTTTAGGTTTGACGTTATTTTTGCTGGATTGCAATTTCTGGTATTTCCCACTAAATCCTAATCATGTGTGTGTGTGTGTGTGTGTGTGTGTGTGTGTCTATATATATATATATATATATATATATATATATATATATATAGCGGTTTGTCTCAATGGCATTATATGTTTCTTGTTGTAGTTGTATTGTGTGTTGGTATGTAAGTGCATATTTTGTTTTGTGTATAAATGTGTTTTATTTCTATGATTATAGCATAACCATTATGACACGTTCTTAATTTCCTTTCCCCTCACTGCACCAATTACATCTGCATTTATCCCTCAGCTCTGTCTCTCTCCATTTCTCTCTCTCTTTCTTGCTCTCTCTTTCCTTTAAATTATAACTAGTGTGTGCAGCTGACTGCAGAATTGATGCAGCTGAGAGAAAGGAGGCGAAGACGAGAAATAAAAAGAGAGCAATGGAAAAGAAAGAGTCACTCGTGGATGAAAAAAGAACAACAAGGGAGAACGATAGCAAGACAGGGTTGAGGGAAGGCAGTGGACGGGAAAGAAAACAGAATTAAAAAGAATGATAGGTAGGCAAAGAGATAGAAGTAGTTATGGTATAAAAAGAGAGAGAGAAATCGTCAGAAGGTTAACCAATCAGAGAACCACTGACGAAAGAGAGAGAACTGATCAAAACCACGGAAGGCTGGTTCCAGGCAACAAAGGACTGAAAACGTAAAACACGGATGTATGTATGGAACGAAAAGGGGTGTCTGCTGATAGAGGGAGCCGGGGAACGAACGAGGAAGAGGGGAACAAATGAAAAAGAGTAGGAATCAGCAAAAGAGGCTTTTGTGGTCCCAAAGCGGAGGGGGAGGAGGAGGGCAAGAGAGAGGCAGGTTGAGGATGGGAAGGCAAGATCAATAACTAATTTCAGTGCCGAGCCTCAGTCGGACTGTTTTCCAATAAGCCCTGGACATAACGAGTTAGCTTGAATAGCTGTGCTGCTGCTATTGCTGCTCTCTCTCTCTTCATCCATCCCCTTTTCGCTCTACCCGCCTCATGTCTCTCAGGGCCCTGGTGCTAGCAATGACTGGATCGATCCTCTGCACGCACACAAACACGCACATACTTAGACATACAGGCCCGAGTTCTGCGGCAGGATGTCAAGACATGTCATTGCTACTGCTGCAGCCTTGCATGCTGTTGTAAAGTGTATGTGACTGTGCGTTGTAATTATTTCCATCATTATGAACTACCTCATATGAAAGTATGGTGACCAGATGACCCTGATTTTTGTTTTTAAAGATTTCATCTGAAAAAAGAAAACTTGTCAGCGATGAAGCAAATCTAATCTAATTTTAAATCTAAGAAAATTCATAGCCATATTTTGTTTGAATTTAATTTGTACGTGTACATTTTAACACTTACATGCAAATGTAGAATTAAAAACATATTTTATTAAATCATTTCTAAAACAAAAAATGACAACATGTAATTCCACATCTGGTGTTAGAGGCTCTTGTGAAACACGAACATGATGATAAAAAAATAAATAAATCGGATTTTATCAGGACAGCTGGTCACTCCATATCAGGGACTAGTCATAGGGTAGTTTATGTATATATCAGGCCTATATATAATACATTTTACACATAATAAATACATAAATGTACATTAAAAGGCAAAAAACTAAACATTTTGCCAGGAAACCTTCAATAGTTGAAAATACAGTGTTGCCATGCTGTTGCCTCTACAGTGGCATTGCAAAAGAAATTATGTTAGAAGTGATCTTGCAGTTTGAACAAGGCCCTTTTAACTCTGGCAAACGTTCCAGTGAAATACTTTTGTGGCCCAGTTAAATACAATATTACTGATAAATGCTTATTTGGTTATGAATTTTACCAAATAACCACATGAGAATGTTTTTCCGTAAAAATAGTTCAGTAATCACATGTGTGTGTTTTCTTATCAACTGTTTAGAATCAGAAATAGAATCACTCTTTTGAATGAATCGGTCAAAATAATATATAAAGCATAATTTATGTGCAATTTGACATTGACGTGATCTAACAATTAAAGACAATTTCATTAAATTATTTTTAAAACAAAACGTGACAACATAAACAATGAAATGTAATTACACATATCACAGTGTTAGAAGTTAAATGTGAAATTCTATGGGAACGCCTTAGTGATTGTCTTGTGAAGCAGCAGCTGAAAAGTGTAAAGAAAGACGTTGACAGGTGTGGCAGAACGACTCTACAGGGAACTAGGGTTACATGTGTAACCTGAGACGTTCCCTTTCAAAGGAACTCGCGCTGCATCAAAAAGCTATGGGAACGAGAATGCCATTGCTTCCACAGTGACAAAGGCCGAGTGAAATGTAAAGCACTACATTAGCACCTGTGTTCCCGGAACGGAATTTAGGTCTAACTGGTAGAGCCTATTAATGGTGTGCGGTGAGGACCAGCCTGCTACAACACAAGCAACTGCAGGAGATTCTCCTGCCAAGAGAGCCTTAGAGGCCGCTACGCTCCTAGTTGAGTGGGCTCAGATCACCAAGGCAAGGTAGTCCTAGTCCGGCCGACTCCTGGGCAAGAGAGATAGCCTTACTTAACCAATTGTTCATAGCCTGTTAGTTAGTTAGCCCCCTCGGGGGACCCCAAGCAGTCAAACAGTTGATCTGGCTTGCGCCACAGGGTTTCAGCTCTGTGAACACAAACCTCCAGTGCTCACACTGGACTGCAAATCTTTTCCTGGTCTCGATGGGAGGACAGAATGCCTACAGTACTAAAGATGAGCCATGTTAGTGGACTTAAAGATTTACTAAGATTAGGGATGTAAGAGCAAGACCTTGATAGATTCAAAAGGGGGGCCTGGGATATGCCCCAGAGCACCAGAGACCAATCCCAGGTCAAAACCTTAATGCACACTGCTGGCCTCAGCCTCAGTGTGCCACGAAGGGAACATGTAAGTAAGAGGTCTCTCCCAATTGAGACACCAGCCAGAGGTATGTGGTAAGCACTATGGATTAGTGGTAAGCACTAATGTAAACCTTCAGGGTAGAGGGGATAACTCTGCAGTGAATCTGTATTACAGGAACTCCAGCATAGTGCCAATATGACAGGTAACTGGGTACAGGTGCCTTTCACTGCACCAAGAAGTGAAGAGCTTCCACTTCAGGGAATACAGATTCCTTGTGGATGGAGCTCTGGAGATGTGAATGGCCTTCACAACCTCGTTCTGGGCAAGGATGGGCTATCAAGCCCCCTGCCTGTTATCAAATGTCCTATGGAGTTCCGTCGATGAGAGACATTAGGTCCGAAAATACACTCTTCCTGGTCACCGCGGAACTCTCTCAGAACTCCTGGGAGCAGTGTGATTGCGGAAAATGAGAACAGATGCAGCCTCAGCCATGTCTGAACCATAGTGTCCAATCCAAGAGGAGTTATTAAATTAAGGAGAACCAGAGTGGACAGTGACTCATTGCAAGAGATGCAAACAGATCCATTTGTGCTAGGCCGAACCTCTCCCAATTCTGCTCCACTGCCTCGCTGTGGAGCATCCATTCCCCGAGCCTCGTCCTCTGCCTCGGCAGGATGTCTGCTCCAAAGTTTTTGGAATCCTGGGATGTAAATTGCTTGAAGAAAGAGCAGTTTCCTTTGGGACCAGAGGAGGATCTGTTGCGCCAACTTGTACTGATGGTGCCATGTGTACAGACAATCGAGTGAATAACAGAGGAAGCTGTTGCCATGAGGCCCAGCAGTCTTGACTGCCCAGTGAGTGACTGGTCTAGCTATTTGCTGTTGACTGCTGACAGGATGCTATCGATAAGTACGGGTGAAACCTGGACTGACAACGACACAGGATCCCATACAACGCATAAGAAGGTGGTCCTCGATGGGAAGATAGAGCACCCTCTTCTCAGCTCCCAAAGAAGAAATCAGACTGCCAGATGAGGGCATAGGCCCATTTCTAACCCCACTGATCAGTCCTTATGCAATCTCTGTTTGTCGTTGTGAGGATCGCGAGCCAGGCAGCCTCCTCGGAGACTGCCTGGTGGGATCGGAGCGTTAGTGAGCACAGCGCACTCGAGTGCTGGCCGAACATGCTCTGCTCCAAACCAGAATCACATCCATTCTTCTTTACAGAGAAGTATAGGTAATGAAAACCCAATCTTGTACCTGGGAGTGGTACTAGATGACCCATGATACAGCAGATATTTCATTCTTCTCTATTATCACTGTGGGTAGGGCCCCAAAGTATGCACAGGATCCAAAGAGAAACATTAAGCAATGCTGCCAGAATTTCTACTACGGAACCAGCCTCTTGGTATTTTCTTGATCTTTCGCTCCAAGGCCCTGTCCTGCAGTGGGGCCCTGTCCTGACTGCTCTATGAGTGGGGCTTTTAGTGTGTCTGGACTAAAAGTGAATAAGAATGTGGAATGAGATAGCTAGCAAGCACCTCCTCCATTATAGGTGCCCATAGTGTGCCTTTATTTATTTGTTTATTTTTGACCTGAACAAATCAGTGTGAGGCTCAAAAAGGGAGGCCCCTTTTTGAGCCTCCCTTTTTGGATGGTTAAAAAGGATGCTTAAAATTCAGCTTTATACCACGGGAATAAATTACATTTATGGCTGTTTTTAATGTATTTTTATCAAGTAAATGCAGTCTTGATGAGCAAAACATTAAAATTATCATACCTACCAGAATCATAAAATGTTTTTGTTTAATAGTGGGGTCGATTTTATTCTTCCTAAATACAGTTTGGCTATACTACCATTAGATGGTGCTACTCTGCTCTAAGCTCACAGTGTTCATTAAAACTGATTCACTACAATGCAAAAACAAAATATACATGGTTATGAAAAAAAAAACTTATGCTATACTGTCACAAGAGTTGAGATTTTCTTGATACGTACACATTATTCCAAGTGAGAAGCACAATTTGAAAACTGTTTCATTAAACATTTGAGCTTTAAATCACCTTAAATATTCTCTGTATACCTACATAATATTCACCTGATTCTCCAGAGAACTATTTTAATAACAGTAGTCTGTTTACACTGGAAAATAGGATTCCATCATATTTTGTTTTTAATTTACCACTCTTCCCTTCTTCCTTTCTTCTTCTCCCTTTTATACTCTTTTAGCCTCTCTCACTTTCTTTCTTTCCCTCTCTCCCCTTCTCTCTGTACTGCTTGCATGGTTACAGCTGCACTGGTGATAGGGAGCTTACTTGTGTGAAATATTAATAAGAAAATGGCTTATGCATTTTTAACTATGTGCCAGGCAGACGTAGTCTCGCAGTGGAATAGGAGTGTAAGTTCTCTTCCAGACCAGGTGTGGAGCTCCTGTTCAACTAACATGTTTGGTTACTCATAACCTGGATGAATTGTCTTACATAGTATTTCATATTTTGTCCTAAATTCATAACATTATATTCCTCTTTCAAATATGAGTACAATAATGTAAATATGATTATAATTATGTCCCCAAAATTAAATGCCGCCATAATTAAATGTCCCCAAATCACAGGTACGCAAAACCACTTATCCTCTCAGTAACCTTTTTGTATTCTCTCTCTCTCTCTCTCTCTCTATCTATCTCTATCTCTATCTCTCTCTCGCTTTCTAGGTCAGGGGAGGCAGTAGTAAGCGTGTTTTCTGCACCGCTGTCCACTTCAATTCACCCAGCCACGGCTGATCTCAGAAAATATAGATACAGACAGAGTTGTTGGCTGTGATGGGGGTGTCCATGGCTCACATGAGGGAAAACTCAGAGGAGAGAAGGCAGAAGGAGAGAAGGAAGTTAGCGTGGCAAGCATAGCATTGACTTGGATGTAGCTAGGTTGTGTAACATTCTATCCTGTTTTCTTCCATAAACGCATGCACCATTCCAGCACACACACACACTCTCACAGCCTCTGTTATGTTCTCAGTATGCAAAGCATTGCTGCACTGTGAAACCAGAAACCACATCAGACCTCGGACCTTCAAAGACAGAATTAATCCTGCTCTCACCCAAACCTGATTGTAATTCAGTCATTAAGCATTCAGCTCGACGCACTGCAGAGCTCTGGCTTCGATTAAGAGCCTGATGTTGACTGCTTGAAGTTTGCTGCTGGTATATTGCTATATTTTACTATAAGGACTATAATGAGGCACCTATAAAATTACAGAAATATTTATAAATACCGTAGTAGTACAGTGGTGTTACAAAGAGTTTGTAACCCCTTCCTAATTTTTTTTTTTTGCATGTTTGTCACACTTAAATGTTTCAGATGAATGATAAATGAAGATAAATGAAGGTTTGTTATTATTAAGGAGAAACAAAATCTAAACCTACATGGCATGTGTGAAAAAAATCGTTGCTCCCTAAACCTAATAACTGGTTGGACCACCCTTAGCAGCAATTTTGGTTGGCCGGCTACTCCTGGGATGGTTCACCACTGTTCCATATTTTCGTAATTTGTGGACAATGATTTTCACTTTCCTTTCTGTAACGGAAGGACTCATAGGCAGGGATCCAATAGCGTGTCTTTAATAAGAATGGTCGTACAGGCGGATAGTCAGGACAGGCAGAGAACATACATAAATGATAATCCAGGCAAAGGTCGAGGCAGGCAGACAGAATCAGAATCTTGAGTCGCGCTCTCTTTTGTCTGTGTAGCGTCTTATGTGCAGGTTATGATGTCCGATCCCCAGACTGGTCTTGTTCACTTTCGGTTTTGTGTTGGGGTTCGGACAATCATGACCCGTCTGTTCATCCTTGTCGTGAGTGCGAGACGAGTGGTTGCACGTTCTCGCGCACTCTATGTTATGTGAGTGGGCGCGGTTTGGAGCTCTGCTTGAACCGCATGCTCTTGTGTCTTTGTGCATTGTTGGAGCACACAGTTGCGCAATGTCTCTTGTCTTATGTGAACAAGCAGCGATGCGCGTCCGCATTGGCTGAGTGTTCGTGTCTTGTCATTGAGAACCCCACCCACCTTGTTCTCCTGCTTAACTTTGATTTGCCACAGCTGTTTCCCATTCAATCATCCTCCCTCCTGTGTCTATTTAATCCCTTCATATTTGCTGTCCTGTGTTGCTTTGTTCAGCTTTGAGCTGCTTCATTGTCTTCCCGTAGCTCTTGTTATGAGTTTTCTTGTCTTTTCCAGTTTAGTCGTTCTTTTCAAGTTGGTTCTGTTTTCCCCCTCGGGGTTGTTTATGTTTGTAACACGTGTCCCTGTTTCTGTCTGGGTCTTCCTTGTCACTTTCTGTCAGTCTTGTCATTGTTTCACTTCTTGTCTATTGGGTCATTGTTTCACTCCCTACACCTGTCTTGCAATCACTTACTCGTTAGTCTCCCAGGTGTTGCTGTTTTCCCTTGTGTATATATCACTTGTGCATTTCCCTTGTGTTTGTCGGTTGTTGTATTGGTATGTGGATGTTCTGCCTGTCCTACCTGAGTTCTGTTTTTGCACAGTGTGCCTCTTTGTTTTGTTATTTAAAGTGTTTTGTTTTCAGTTTATTATTAAAAGTGCTGTTTGTTTGTATCCTGCCGCTCCTCGTCTCTGCCGCATCGCACACCAACACCAGCCAACTCTGTAACAGAACAACCGACCAGGTTCGTCACCTAAGAAAGACGATAACGGACTATGGAACCCCTGGAGAAGATACTCCAGATTGCCCGGGAGAACTCTTCCTTTCTGGAATTCTCCTGGAGGTTCAGCAGGTTCGCGACCTTCTCGTCCCTGAACGACGAAGAATTGAAAGTGCTGCTCTGGTTTGGGGCAAACCACTTCCAGCTTGGAGACCTCCCTGACACTACTGGACTAAGCTGGCAGGAAGCCCTGTATGTGTGTCAGGTGAGTGCCGTGTCCCGAACCAGTCAGCCAACACCACCAGCATCTCAGTCGACGGCCCGTCTGAAAGAGCCAGAGCCAGATCCAGAGATCCGCCAGCCAGAGCCAGATCCAGAGATCCGCCAGCCAGATCCAGAGATCCGCCAGCCAGAGCCAGAGCCAGAGATCCGCCAGCCAGAGCCAGAGATCCGCCAGCCAGATCCAGAGATCCGCCAGCCAGATCCAGAGATCCGCCAGCCAGAGCCCGATCCAGAGATCCGCCAGCCAGAGCCCGATCCAGAGATCCGCCAGCCAGAGCCCGATCCAGAGATCCGCCAGCCAGAGCCCGATCCAGAGATCCGCCAGCCAGAGCCCGATCCAGAGATCCGCCAGCCAGAGCCAGATCCCGAGGAACTGTGGCCCGAACCGCCAGAGCTGCCTGAACTGTGGCCCGAACCGCCAGAGCTGCCTGAACTGTGGCCCGAACCGCCAGAGCTGCCTGAACTGTGGCCCGAACCGCCAGAGCTGCCTGAACTGTGGCCCGAACCGCCAGAGCTGCCTGAACTGTGGCGCGAACCGCCAGAGCTGCCTGAACTGTGGCCCGAACCGCCAGAGCTGCCTGAACTGTTGCCCGAACCGCCAGAGCTGCCTGAACTGTGGCCCGAACCGCCAGAGCTGCCTGAACTGTGGCCCGAACCGCCAGAGCTGCCTGAACTGTGGCCCGAACCGCCAGAGCTGCCTGAACTGTGGCCCGAACCGCCAGAGCTGCCTGAACTGTGGCCCGACCCGCCGCTGGACTTCTGGGACATCCCAGAGCCGCCGCCGGTCTTCGCCGACGTCCCAGAGCCCGTTACCGGCCCGGAGGCCGCCGCCCCAGTGACTCTCGCCCTGCCGGCGGCCCCAGTGACTCTCGCCCTGCCGGCGGCCCCAGTGACTCTCGCCCTGCCGGCGGCCCCAGTGACTCTCGCCCTGCCGGCGGCCCCAGTGACTCTCGCCCTGCCGGCGGCCCCAGTGACTCTCGCCCTGCCGGCGGCCCCAGTGACTCTCGCCCTGCCGGCGGCCCCAGTGACTCTCGCCCTGCCGGCGCCCCCAGTGACTCTCGCCCTGCCGGCGCCCTCAGTGACTCTCGCCCTGCCGGTGCCCCCAGTGACTCTAGCCTTGCCCGATCTTGCCCGGCTCACCCCGCCGGCCTTGCCCGAGCCCGCCTGGCTCACCCCGCCGGCGCCGCCTGACCCGCCGGCCTTGCCCGAGCCCGCCTGGCTCACCCCGCCGGCGCCGCCTGACCCGCCGGCCTTGCCCGAGCCCGCCTGGCTCATCCCACCTTTTCCTCCCCCTGGACTCTGTATTTTATTTTTATTTTTTCCCCATGTGTCAGGACTGTGTTTTGACTTATTTTTTCATTAGGACTGTTTTGAGTTATTTTCCTTGATGTCTTGAGGTCTGTTTATTTTTTGTTTATCTTTTTCACACAGGTTTTCCTTGGTTCTAGTTCTGTCTCCTTTGGGTTCCCTCTGGTTTCTTGTCTGTCAAGTCTTGTTCTGTCCCCCTCCTGGTTCCCCGCCCACCCTCCGCAGTTGTTACTTTGACGGCGCGAGGACGCGCCTACCGGAAGGGGGGCGTTATGTAACACGTGTCCCTGTTTCTGTCTGGGTCTTCCTTGTCACTTTCTGTCAGTCTTGTCATTGTTTCACTTCTTGTCTATTGGGTCATTGTTTCACTCCCTACACCTGTCTTGCAATCACTTACTCGTTAGTCTCCCAGGTGTTGCTGTTTTCCCTTGTGTATATATCACTTGTGCATTTCCCTTGTGTTTGTCGGTTGTTGTATTGGTATGTGGATGTTCTGCCTGTCCTACCTGAGTTCTGTTTTTGCACAGTGTGCCTCTTTGTTTTGTTATTTAAAGTGTTTTGTTTTCAGTTTATTATTAAAAGTGCTGTTTGTTTGTATCCTGCCGCTCCTCGTCTCTGCCGCATCGCACACCAACACCAGCCAACTCTGTAACAATGTTGGAAGTTTTTGTTTTATTTTTATTCTCTAATAAACCATCCTTGTGCAATTGAGTCCTCGTCCTACCATTCCTGACATTTAAGTGTGACAAAAATGCAACAACAAGAAAAAAAAATCACAAAGGGGGCAAACTGTTTTTCAAACCACTGTATAGAAATAATACTACAATAACTGTTTATAGTTTAGAACTTTTATTTACAAATTTTATTAAATGAATTATATAGTAATACACATTAATGATATGGCTTGGTATCTGTCTGTCTTTCTGACTGTCTGTCTGTCTGTTTAGTTCATGCATTACCTCAGAATCAAACCCATATTATTAATAATATAATGTTTAAAATTAAATTGGTTTAAAATACAATAGTATTATTAAGTACTATTTATATATTATTGTAGTATTTATTAAGATTTTGATTTAGCTTTTATTTTTATATTTTCATTTTGGATTATTTTCTATATATCTTTATTTTTTGTTTTAGTTTATTACTTCAACATAAACATTTATTTCAGTAATTTTTTATGTTTTTATATAACATCATACAATACAATATATTAACATTATATGATAAATGAATGAATTAATTTTCAATGCAGTCACTATTTAGAAATATTGTTTATAATATAGCAAATTAAATAAAAAGTAATAAAATATCCAGATAAATATAAAATAAAATATCCAGATACCTGTATAAATAATACCAGTAACATATTACTCCTGATGTTTACTGCTTCTAAAACTAAAATAAATAATAATATGAATGTATAAAAAATAATACATATATCTTGCAGGAACATTCAGTGCAAACAAATTTATAGGTACAGACACACATTCACATCTATACATACACAGACTTGCATAAAATTTACAGTCTTTAGGTGTATGTCTGAAAACAAGCTTGTCTTATTGTTTCCTTCAGGAGAGACCTCAGTCCAGCCCTTCTTTTCATCTGTGTATTTTACAATTTTTTTCTATCACAATACAGGTGCTTCCATCCAAACTACCATGATGTAATCCAACTGTAATCCCAAACATCAAAGAACCACACAGCTGTCATGCGTCACAAACACACATGCACACACACCCTTCAAAGTCTTTTGCAATGTTTGTTAGGCAAAAATTTGCTTCTGACTTATTTTTGATGTAAAAAACATCACTCGTGTTTGAACACTGTTAGTTATTTTTAATATTTGTTAGTTAGTTAGTTTGTTCTTGCCTTTTAGATCACAGACATTCAGGCCATATGGCTCTTATGGCATAAGACCTCCTTCTGACCTTTCTGTGTGTAGAAACACAAACATTTGCTTACACACATGCATAACCATATGAATGTGTAGCAAATGGCAGACAGAAATGCAACAATCTGTCTCATATTTATCTGTAATTAAGCACATAAACGGACAAATTCAATAAAGAAACACATCCGCCTGTATGCTTGTATCATGTTAACAAGTCAGTGCTATCGCATGCACAATACGTGCGCGCGCACACACACACACACACACACACACACACAGAGAGAGAGAGACAAACACACACATATTATAATACTATATATAATAGTTAATTATTGGCAACTATTTGTTATTCCATTTTAGTATGCATGTTATATTTATATACAAAATATATAATTATATAAAAGTTGCCATCTGCTGACTAAAATGGCTTTAAGCTATACAGATGTGCATTATAAAGTTTTATGGATATTTTATTTTTAAGCATAAGTTATATGTAATTTTAACTGTGAGGTCTATTATGAAGAGTCCTTGTGATTATATAACATAATAACTGTGGATTAACAGAAATTTATCTCTAGCATTCTCAGTCATAGAATGTCCAATATAGCACAATTTGCACCAAGGGCATCTCTATCTTTATGGACATGAAGGACATATCTACTTTAAATTAATTGTTTCAAGTACCTTAATTTTTATGGTATTGTCTTCAGTAAAACATTTATTTCAGGGTTGTAGGGGAAACAGGACAACATATCTGACATTCCATTGTTAGTTGGTGTCGAGCATTGTGATTTGAGCTCTGACCACTATGGGGCATTGTGTTTATTGTTAGTGTTAGTTTGCTTGAGAGAACTACAGATTCTCTGGTGACTGACTGACTGACTGAATGAATGAAGGAATGATTTTAACCTCAAACTGTCCCACTGAGCTTGCATTCAGTACAACAGTGCCATCACGTGGCTACTTGCTCAAGTGCTTTTGAACACTTATTCAGGCGACTGTTTATCAACAGCTTTCATACACATAAGTAATCTGTATTTTCAAATGCTTATTATTATTATAACAACACAAGAACATTTTATTATTTTGTGTCATGTTTGTATTCATATGAGTTGTTAATAACAATACAATGACACAAAACAAGATTTTCCTACAAATTACCTAAGCATGGCCCTTTTTTGAACACATTTTTATTATTCTGGTTGAAACTCTCTCCATCTCCTGATAGGAATCAATAATAGAAGTGGTCTAAATATTTCTATATTGGTCTAAAAAGTATGTATATCTTCTGTAGAAGTCTCAGGACTCTTTTTATTTTCCGTCAAATCATATAACGTCCTACCTGTCTATCAACTAATTTCTATACCTCCATGAATGGAGACATCACATGTCAACAGCTTTACTGTCAACTGTTTTGTAAGGCTATACAGAGTTGTAGAGAGGCTACATCTCGCATACATCGCATACTTCCCTACTATGTAGTTGGCGAAAACTGTATGACAAAAGAAGTATGTCCAAATTCACTTTTATTCACATAAAAGAGGAGGCAAAAAGTATCTGGATGACTTACTACTTCTGACCAGATTCTGAAGTGTGGATACAATGGACACTTTACTATCCCATGATGCCACAGGAGAACGTTTATGAATGGCAGTGAAGTGAAATGACTGGTATGCTGGTAGGTCACATTATAACGACAACATGGCGAATGTAGTAAATCCAGTGTGTTGACAAATCAGGTCCTCCTCTAAATCAGTTCATCCTTGAAATGTTATAATGAATGCTTACTAAACTAAGTTATAATGACCATTATCTATAATAGCTGGATTAGCTATAATAATTTAAATGAGTTATAATTCTTTAGCTATAAATATTTTAAATTAATATTGTTTGTATGTACTGACTATAATCGTTAACTGAAAATTGATAGGGACCTGATTTGTCATGAAACCGGATTACATTCAATCAACACACACACAGAACATACTTTTTTAGCAGTTGTGAAGTAATTACTTAATTACTTTAGTTACAACACTTAATGGCTAAATAAATGCTATTGCTAGCCTCTCCGAAATTGCCTACCCTACCTTTAAGGAAACTTCTGAAGGAAACATTGTTTGGTTCATCTGCTCAACAAGTAGCAGAAGATGCAGTTTTGGGGAAAGTTACTTTGAAAAGTAATGCATTACAATATTGTGTTACTCCCTTGAAAAGTCCCTATTTGTGTTAGCTACTTTAAGGTTATGTGTTATGTTACCTTTTCTCTTATCTGGTGTAGGCTTGTTTATTTGGTTGTTATTTAATAACAAAAATATTCTATTTGTTGGCAAATATAAAGGCCCTTTCACAGCTAAATTTAAATAAATAAGCCTTGGGCTGTAGGGAATCCAAAACCATGTCTGTACAGTAGAGGGCGCAGCTCAAACAAACCTTTCAGCTGTGCTACCATTCTGGATAACGGAAGAGTAGGATGCAGGAGAAGAAAATTTAACACTCTTACTTCACCAATTAAAACCATAAATCTAAAGTCATTTTTACTTATGGTTTAACTGAATCATCGTAGGTCAGCAGCAAGTACTTTGGTCAATAAAGTGAGATTAAATGCATACAAATATTGTTTTTATTCAACATATTTAATTATTTGAGGCTTGTGTAATATTAGGTCTTGAAATTTCACTGATTTTATCACTGATACTGATTTTGAGGAATACTGAATCTTTTTTGTGCAAGATGAGTAAATCCTCACGTTTAGTCTAAACATTAACCATCATGTTTACACACGCACTTACTCCTGATTTTTCTCAACATGGAGACAGGAGAGCTGTCAGTCAATAAATGGGAGAACAAAGTCAGCAAAACTTGTTTTACTAATTTGAAAAAGTAACTCAGATACTTTATTGAATATTTTTAAGTAATGCGTTACTTTACTAGTTACTTGAAAAAAAGTAATCTGATTATGTAACTTGAGTTACTTGTAATGCTTTACCCCCCAACACTGACAAAATATATCATGCAATTTTTTGTTGTTGGTATCTTATACTTGTTACAATGTAAAAAGAGTATTGAGTTGAACACTCACTTTGAGTGCAATTACTTACATACTGTGTTCGGTTGCAGTTTATGTGCACACATGTTTGTAAGTGTTCTTATATTGCCAAATGATGGATGCCATATGTCCTGTTTTGCATGAACTGAACACCTTAATGAACAGATGCATGAGGGTCAATTCACTCTACATGTGTAAGTACAGTAGTTTTATAGATTGGTGTCCTTGTGTCTGAGTGAGGTTGATTGAAGGTCTACATGTGAATAGAATGAGATGAATAGAACTACTTTGTGACCTCGACCCTATGCAAGACACATCTCCACATGCACCTTTCCTTTCAACTACCCTCCTCAGCTCCAGCTGAAAATCCCTCCACATCCAAGAGAAACAAAAGGATAGATGTTTCTTATCTAAATACCCCTTACATTGCTATTTTAATCAACTACTAGTAATGCTGTTATTGACTAGATTGTATGTAGTAGTGTAATTTAGTAACAAGACAGCATCAGATATCAAAATAAAATAAAAATATCAAATGCAAAAGATTTGTTTTAACTTGGCCAACAACTATAATAAATAATGTGACACACTAATATTTTAAATAAATAAATATATAAATAATTTAAAAAAAATGAATAGGAATAATTAATAAGAACATTAATAAAACTTAAACTAAATTTAAATGAAACTGAAAATATTAAAATAAAGGCCAATTAACAAATACTATAAAAATAATTCATAATAACTAATACTAAATAAATAACTAATACTAAGGGAAAGCAAGAACTGATTAGAATATCAATGTGTTAATTGAATGCAATGTAAGTCCCTTTGGATAAAAGCATCTGCCAAATGCATAAAAATGTAAATAACAGTGATATATATTTAAAATAATATTTTTTCATCTTGTATAGTGTTTATTTTGACAGATCATTAACAATATTTAAACCATCTTCAAAATGTGACCTTTGATGAGAAATAACTAGAATGCGTCAAACTAGATATACTGTCAAACATATTTGGCCGTTGAAAAGGTTAATCTAAAAGGAGAAACGTAAAGAGAGCACAGAAAGAGAGGACCCACAGGCAGAGACAGGTGAGGAGAAGAGCCGGCCAGCTCTGCTGACTCAGGACATTTCAAAAGTGTTGATTTCCGCTCCATTTCTCCAGCCTCTTTGTAATTCTAATGAGAATGTAAAAGGTGTCAGGAGCCAGAGAGGGAGTAGACAGAAGAAGATAGGGTGAAAGAGAGCAGATCAGATTAAATATCGACTGCCTTCAGGCTGTCCGATGCAGACAGGCAGTGTACTGAGTCATCATATGTATACCCTGCCAGCTTGGCTGAGAACGAGAGACAGAAAGAGGATGAGCAGACAGAGCTGGGAGGGAGAAAGAGGAAGAGAGGAGTTACCCAGGGGACTGTGAGGAGAGCAGTGAAATGTTGGGCTTGTGGGGGAAGAGAGACGAGCATAAGTAGTCGTGACAGAAAGCATGCTGTCATCTAATAAGGGGAGTGAAAATAAGAGATGGGATGAGAAGACAGGAACAGCAACAGTGGAAAACACGAGGCTGGACAAAGTACAAAATAAATTGTTGTGATGAACTAGGATTTTTATGCTGTTCAGATAAGTATTTATAAGAAAGACATTGGAAGTGAGAGTGAAAGGATGTTTATGAGAGTAAATCAGACTTAATAGAGAATATGAAGATGAATTGAAAAAATAAAATACAAATAGCTCACAGAACACTGCTACAAGGATTATATGAAAATAACAAACAGATTTATTATTGTATAATAACAACCAGAAAATATGAACATATCACACCAGTCCTCAGGCCTTTACTCTGGCTTCCAGTGACATTTAGGATTCATTTTAAATTATTATTACTTGTTTATGAGGAAGTTCTAGTCCTATGGCCTAGGACAGGGGTGGCCAACCCGCGGTTCTATGACCGCTCTTTTAAACTTTCTTTCTCTAAACTTTCGCTCTTTTAAAGTTTTAAACTTTCATTTAAATCACTCCCTTTTCTAGCTATAAAGCTCTAGTCTAAGCAATGTCTGAAACTTTGTGTTGTGAGCACTTTTTGTGTTCACTTTTACCTGCACTCAGGCCACGTCCACACAAAGCCGGTGCATTCCCTATCCGATCTTTTTTTTCCTCATTCTAAAAAAAAAGTCTGTAAACACGGCGTCGTCACAAGAAATATCCGTGTGGACGAAACAACAATACGATAAAAAATGTATACGTATACAGTTAAACGCGTCTCCGTGTGGATGGGCCCTCACTCGCATCATTAACGCATCTCTTCACATGGAAACATTCCCTACCGCATTCAAGCAGGCTCGGGTAATCCCACTGCTGAACACATTTCTTGTTGAATTACAGGCCTGTCTATCGGTCCATTCATGTCAAAAACTCTTGAATGTGTTATTTTTAACCAGTTATCATCTTTTCTCTCACAGACTAACCAGTTGGACATTAACCAATCTGGCTTCAAGAAGGGCCATTCAACCGAGACTGCATCAGTCACTGAAGCTCTAAGGAGTACAAAAGCTGATTTCAAATCATCAGTTCTCATTCTCTTGGATCAATCTGCTGCCTTTGACACTGTTAATCATTAGATTAACTGTCCACCCGCTTGTCACTAGGCATCACAGGAGCTCCGCTTCACTGGTTTGAATCCTATTTTACAGATAGGTCCTTCAGGGTTGCATGGTGTGGGGAGGAATGTCAAAGAATGTCAACTGATCACTGGGGTTCCTCTGGGTTCAGTTCTTGGACACCTTCTCTTCTCCATGTACACTAGGGCCCCATCATACAGGCATACGGTTTCTCCTATCACTGCTATGGCATCATACAGGCATATGGTTTCTCCTATCACAGCTCTACCTATAATTTCAATCAGATGATCCCACGGTAGCTGCACAAATCACAAGCTGTCTAGCAGACATCTCGGCATGGATGAAAGAGCATCATCTGCAGCTTAAACAGCACGACTTCACCGTCCAGATTGGCTCCTCAACGATAACCCCATCAAGGTCTGCCAGAAATCTTGGAGTAATCTTTGAGGACCAGTTGACCTTCAAAGATCATGTCGCAAAGATGGCCCGGTCATGCAGGTTTGCACTTCACAACATCAGGAGAATCAGGCCGTTCCTAGCAAGCAACACAACTTACAAGTCACTGTCATTTCCAGGGTTGATTATTGCAATGCTCTTCTGGCTGGACTTCCTTCAAGTTCAATCAAACCCCTGCAACTGATCCAGAACACCGTAGCTTGTCTGGTCTTCCTATGAAGATCAATCCATATTAATATTACAGTACAATTAAAATACATAGAACATAGTTAAAATGCTAAATAGGCCTACAAAGATAAATACAGTTTATGTTTAGGTGAGAACTACATTAACCTTTTAAAAAAATACATATTTAGGCGCTTTAAAAGCTGTTGAATAAAAATAAAACGCATTTACTTGAAGAAATTACTCTGACACGTACGCACGTTTAAATACGGCCACAAGATGGAGACAAATACAAAACAATTCATTGAGGGGAAACAGTAGTCCAATAAGGAAATGACGTGCGGTGTTCAGCATTTCTGCTTTGGGAAGCCGGGGGAGCTAGGGGCTTTTATGGGGCATTTCTGCTGCAGTTGTTCAGTAGTGACATGACAGATTGTAAGAAAAGACACTCAGCGAGGACACGAAAGCAAAGGTACGTAAATGTTCACTGTCTTTATTACGGTCAAGGCGGAAACAGGTCAGAGAAACTCAGTGGTAGCGTGTGATTTAGAGCTGGTCGTGTGTCAACACGTGTAACTTTCTGGCACTCCTAAATATAGCAAAAGGATAAGACAAGTTTAACGAGAACAGGGACACATGTATGATCTTTTTTTGTTTGTTTTTGTCCAAGTAAAGCCAATTAATAACGAGAATGTAACAGTAACACAGACTCCTCTTTTCTTTCTTCAATTACCAAATATTACTTATTAAATATGCTGTAGACTCAAATATTTAGTGAGTGTAGGTATTCTGTAATCATTTATTCATGCTTCCATTTTTGTTAGATTACATTTTGTAATATATCCCTTTACCAGTCATTTTTCTGTCAGTCTGCTGTGAAGTGATGATTCCTGACAGCTGAGCTCAGACAGCAGAAAGACATTTGGATCCAGGGGTCTGAATCTGACGCCTCATTACAGGCTAAAGAAGTGACTCTTTACCATTTCACTGAAATTATAATGTATCATTTCAGATATGATCTTACTGACAGTGAGCGCATGGCTAGTTCTACATAAAGTGAATAAAATTTTCCATTTGTATATTTATGATAGAGTGTGCCTTGCCATACATAATTGGTTCTGCCCAAGGTTTGCCCCCTTACCACATTCACATTTGTTAATAAATGTTATCTGTATTGTCAAGTCAAGTCAAGTCACCTTTATTTATATAGCGCTTTTTACAATGTAGATTGTTTCAAAGCAGCTTTACAGGAAAAACAATATAAACAAAGTTTGTTTGGCTGAACAGAAGCTCCAAAAGAGCAGGCGAATCAATACAATTGATGAATTTTAAGTGTTAAGTTTCCCCAACTGAGCAAGCCATAGGCGACAGCGGCAAGGAACCAAAACTCCGGCAGGTGACGTAACGAATGAAGAATAGAATGGAGAAAAAACCTTGGGAGAAACCAGGCTCAGTCGGGGGACCAGTTCTCCTCTGGCCAACAGCCAAACAGTACATGATTATTATACAACAATTCAAGTCCAATATGAAGTCCAATTTGGTCCGGTTAGAGATGGGTTCATGATCGTCACAGGGGGGAGGGTCCAGTAGAGTCACGGTCTCCGCAGACACCCCAGGGCAGTGCTGTGCTCGTGTCCAGGTCCTTCATCTGATCTGGATACGGCCCGGATCCAGCTGACCACGGTAACCTCGGAATAAACAGAGACCTATATTAGCGTAGATGCCATTCTTCTTCTGATGTATCGAGTACATCAGATGTTATGGGAATGTTCCCGGTTCCGGCTTATCTAAATTATGCAGCCTAACAATCATTTTACATGATTTGGATTAAAAATGTATGTATAATGTGTTATGTGTATGCCAGGTTGAAAAGATGTGTTTTTAGTCTACATTTAAACTGACAGAGTGTGTCTGCTTCCCGAACTGTAATAGGAAGACTGTTCCAGAGTTTAGGAGCTAAATAGGAAAAGGATCGCCCGCCAGCAGTTGACTTTGATATTCTATGTATTATAAGCTGGTCAGTATTTTGGGATCGCAATAGACGTGAAGGACTATAATGTGTTAAGAGATCGCTCAAGTACTGTGGAGCTAAACCATTTAATGCTTGGTAACCATTTAATGCTATTGTAAATAGTGGTGTATAACAGTTTAATAAGAATATAGTTTTCAACCGATTCATTTATACATTTAGATACTAATGCATTTTACATTGCACAAAAGCTTCATCCAGAGTGGCATATATACTGTTTAATGCAGCATATGATTTTATACAGAAACTACAGTTGCAATGAAATCTAAAAACATGAGCTATAATTAGATCTACTTATCATTGAATATATACATTTGTAAAAATGATGAAGAAGAACTCTAACTTTATCTCTCAGGTCTGTGGTAGAACTCCTCTCTTTTGATCTCTGTGGTCAGGAGTTGCACAACGATGGAAGACTGCTTGATAGAAGACCAGACAACCTTTTACTCGAAGGCAGAACACTACTGGAAAGAGGTCCCGCCCACTGTGGATGGAATGCTGGGAGGTTATGGCAGCATTTCCAGCATTGACATTAATGGCTCGAAAAAGTTTCTTCAAAAATTCCTTGGGGTGAGTAATTCTACACTGTTCAGAAACACACCCGTTTTAAACCTTGTTAATGAGAAGAAATCAAATCTGAAAACAGAATCATTTCTGAAGGATCATGTGACATGGAAGAAAATTCAGCTTTGCCAGCATATGAATAAATTACATTTTAAAATATATTAAAATAGAAAAGTTATTTAAAATTGTAATAATATTTCATGTTATTACTGTTTTGACCTTTTTTATCAAATAAATGCAGCCTTGGTGAGCATAAAAGACGGTAGTGTAAACCTTTTGAAATTTTACTATTCCAAATATTAGTTCCCTGCTGGGTCTTTGTTGTTATTTGAAAGAAATATTTTGAATATGGAGTAAGACAGTAATCTTGCCCACAGTTACTCTGCTCCACCAAACCTTAAATGAAAGTACATGAGAAACACACTATTGTCTGGTTTCCTATTTTACTCTAAGGAAGGCAAAGGTAAGACTGGGACAGGCTGTGCTCTTGATTGTGGAGCTGGAATTGGCCGCATCACCAAGCGGCTGCTCCTGCCACTCTTCCGTACAGTGGACCTAGTGGACGTGACGCAGGAGTTTCTGGATAAAGCTCGTACATACCTGGGTGAGGAGGGCAAGCGGGTGGAGAACTACTTTTGCTGTGGCCTGCAAGATTTTCTTCCCCATCCAGAACGTTATGATGTCATATGGATTCAGTGGGTGATTGGTAGGACAGCTTTCTATCAGATTTTATAAAATGGAAACTGTTAACATGACCAGATTAATTTTCCATTATGTTTTGCAAACACAATAAAGCCTAATCGCTCCATGTATCTGAAGGTCACTTGACCGACGACCACCTGGTGGATTTCCTGAGGCGTTGCCAGAGCGGTCTGCGTCCGGATGGCCTGATTGTGGTGAAGGATAATGTTGCATATGAGGGTGTAATACCTGATGATGTAGACAGCAGTGTGTGTCGGGACCTGAATCTACTACGCCACCTAATAGCCAAGGCTGGACTCAACATCGTCTGTGAGGAGCAGCAGCAGAACTTCCCTGAGGAGATCTATCAGGTCTACACTCTAGCGCTCAGATAGCTGCAAGCATCGCACAAGTATGTTTTTATGTGTTTGTTCTGAAGCCAATGATGTGAAAGGATATTAGGATCAATGTTAGCCACACACAACGCTACGTGTTACTGTCAGTGTGATCACTGTAAAAAAACAAAACAAGACTTGAAGGTGAGTTTGGGAGTTTGCCTCTAGAGCTTGTAGTATGACAGCCAGGGCTCATAGCTGTCATGAATAGGAATGTAAAGTGGCGAATGGTAGCTTTTCAAAGATCCAAACGGTTTGATGTCTTCTGTCTGACTCAAAAAGGTTTTATCACAGTGGAAGATAGAACACAGCTTCATTTTTAGCAGTGGGTGTACTAAAGACTTAAAGGGATATTTCACCCCAAACTAAAAATAGGTCATCATTTACTCTCCCTTATGTCATTCTAAACCTGAATTACTTCCTTTCTTCTGAGAAAAATAACTTTTTTTTTTTCTATTCGTCCATACAATGGAGGTCAGTCATCCTCAAAACTGTTTGGTTACCAAAATTTTTCAATGTCTTATGTAGTTATAGAGGTTTGGAAACGCATTATGGTGCATAAATGACTTTCAGTTGGGGTGAAATATCCCTTTAAGACTATTTAAGTAGAGTTTAGCATGTCTATGGCACTGAATGGTGTGTGTAAAACCTTTTAATAAATTATGAGAATTCAAATACTCCATTTTTAGCATGTGTGAATTTCCAGCTGCTGACAGAAAACTGAACCATATATTGTATTTTGCCTTGAATAAACAAATATTTTGAAGTAGTCTTGTATTGTCTAACAGTGGTCTCAACCTTTTTTACTCAAACACAATATTCACCCTCCCCCATCACTGCTAAGATATTTATAATCTATATAATGTTTATTGATATATTTAATGTATTAACCACAATTCATTTTGTTATTCCAGAAGTTATGTTCTGTATTTTATCTTCTTCAGTAACAACAATAGTTAAAGCCTAACAATTAGAAGTATTTTAGTACTTATTTTGTAATTTATATTAGATTATACTTACTGTATGAATAATTTATTAATTTAAATACCTTTCATTTATCCTGTGTTCACCTTGCAAGTTTGCAGAGACCCTCGAATTTGTTTTTTGTTTTTTTTCCCCCCTCTAAATGAGCACATCCTTAATAATTTTTGAATGGTGTGTCCACATGAACAAGTAATTTTAATGCTTCAATGTATAAACAATAAATAAAAAAATCAGTTCTTATATTTAAATCATGATTTATTTTAAGAAATTAAAAGAATATAAGTATTTCCAACTTTGGTTTCAAGTACTTTGTTCTAAATTAGTAATTAGCACAATAAACATTAAGGCAGTAGCAGACAAGATTGCAGCTAACATCAAATCAAATTCATGGCCTTGTAGTGTGTGTGTGTGTGTGTATCAACTTTGTCAAAGGCAGTGGGGAACTTGTTGAAAGAAGAAAGTTGTTGGTCCATAATTGAGGTTTGACCTTCTCATTTCAAATTTGGTGGAATAAAAGTTTAATTGTTTTTTTACACATTATGCAAAAAATTACATAACACCATTTAATCTACCGTTATCAACTCACTTTCACACTTGAGGCTGTTTTGTTTATTAAGGCTATGGATTTAATGAAGAGATCAGGACCAGGTTTCACTTTGAAAGTGTCCAGTTTTCTCCATGGCATCCAACATCTCTTGTGCCTGGTTTTTAGACATGTCACCCTCTTTCTGGAATACTTCTTTCAGCGCATCACATACACTTGTGGGCATCTGCTTGGCATTTCTGGGTGAAAAGCGGGGGAAAAGGTAACTAATTTCTGCTCCTCATACATGCTGTAATATTGCTCTATATCAAACAATACATATAGGAAATTCCATAAAAATTTAGACTTACCCCGCTATGTAAAAGAACGCATCTTTCTTTGCTATTAAATCCCATAAGAGTTTACTTTGTTCCTTCACACGATGCTGAACGTAGATTTTATCCTCCTGTCAATGAACCATAATCAAATTGACCTAATTATATCCCACAGCCTAAATATTTAAAAGGAAATATTTCTAGGCAACAATTATTGCAAAAGTAAATCAAATTAACAGTGTAATTATGTTTCAATTATAAATGTCAATAATCAACATAGATTTGTGTGCCTTCTTTTAAAATAAATATATTAAGTATGGAACACATTTGATTTCAAACATTTGAAAATAGAGCCGTCAAATCAGACACTCTTTGCTTCCCATAATGATGCTGTTTTCTGGCTTTTATCACAGCCGAAGTGTGATATTTGTTAAATAATTACGTTTATATGTTTATATATGTATACGTATATATGTTTGGGTCTATGTATTTTTAATCAGTGTTATTTTGATAAATATTACAGTATAACATTATGGTTACATGGAACAAGATTGTATTGTTATAAAAAAGGGATTTGTGAGCAGAACTGACAGTCATAATAAACACGAAACACGTTATTGTTGTTATCTGTGAATACAGCCAATCATAGAACAGCTTGCTTGTGCAGTTGCTCTGGAATAACTCTGCTGGCTTAGTCAGCCGTCTGCTTTCGATTTGCTTCAAGTCATTCTGCACAGCGCCACATGAAGTCAAGCACAACCCAAACTTTATTTTTTAAATAAGTGTTCCTGCTTCCCCCTATCTTATTTGAAATGTTTGCAGTACTATTATGCTAAGAGCTAAATATTACTCATCTGACCTGATCTCTGGAAAAGGCTGTCACAAGGGTCATGTGGCCCGCTTGCACCTTCTCCTCCCATTCTGATCGACAGTAGAAGTCTTTTGATTCAGAGCGACAGCCAAAAAATAGCACATTAGCTGAAACAGGAGATGAGACGTTAAATACAATGAATTATGGCTATGCACTCTGACACATTTCAGTTACTACTTATCAAATTATGAGTGATTGAGCCATTGAGTACACATATTATAAAGATATACGGTAATCAGAAAAAAATAGCGCCTCCCCCCACACCCAAATTTATTTACTCTTATCCAAACCCCAACCATCCATAAATAAATCCGAATATATCAGACCTTATGAGGAAGAAGTGTCCCTCACAATACATTTTATTAGCAAAATAAGTTTGACCATCACTTCTCACCTTTTTCACTTTTGAATAACAACCAAATCCAACAAACTCACCCATCTTTCCCTGAGCAGCCCTCTCTTGTATGGCACATCTGAAGGGAGCCACACCTGTCCCCGGTCCCACCATTATCACAGGGGAGTCTGGGTCATGAGGGAAACTCAAACTCCCCTTCTTTACCCACAGCGGGACATACACATCTCCTAAACAGTATTTTGGACACCAATACAGACTGAATGATCAATGATCTACTCGTAAAGATTATATTTTTATTTGTCTGACTGCATAAATGAGCTGTTTTTGTCTCGTTAATTCTTTCAAGTCGATCAGACCAACCGTTAGAGGGGTCGAGAGATGCCAGCCAGGAAGAGCAGAGGCCTTTGCGTGGCTTAAAAAGCAGGGTTTTATATTTCACTACAGCAAGCAAGATCTGGATTCGGTCAGCGTGTTCCTGTGAATCCGAAATAAGTATTAGTATAAATATTATACATTTACAATACCGTTTAAAAGTTTGTGGTTGGTAGTATTTTTACTTTTATGTTCAGTGTCACATGATCCTTCAGAAATCATTCTAATATGCTGATTTGGCATTTAAAAAACATTCTTTATTATTATCAAAAGTTGAAACTATGAAACATTTTTGAAGATTCTTTGATTAATAAAAAGTTCAAAATACAAAAAGGTTTTTGATGTTACTTTTGATCAATAAGTAACCTTGCTGAATAAAATAAGTAACCCATCCTTGCTGAATAAAATTATACAGTTTTACAAATCTTTCCACAGAAATATTACGGTGTTATAAATAATAATAATATAAATAAATGCATTAAAAATTATTTACCAAGAGAGAAGAGGCAATAGAGAAGGAGCGAGGCTGAATTTCTGGAAAAAGATCCAGCAAGTAGTCGATGCTTATTTCAGCTGTGGTGTGAGGAAAGTCTGTCAGTACCTGATCAACAAGAGTATAAAGGTTAAGTAACATCTGCCCAGAGATCATAAATCCTGTTCGAATCTCACTTGTACTAGCTTACAGGAGCTGTCGCAAATGCAGTAGATATTTCACTTTCTTTGTGTTCACATTAGAAGGGATTACACTAAATGTTCAATAGATACAGATTTTAGTAACCACATAAAAACCTTTGTAGGCCATAAAATATCTGAACAAGCAGACAGTTCTCGCATACTCTCCATAAGAACAGAAGACATTGTATCATAAAATAGTCGTGGCCTCTGACCTCCAGGGCTGTTCGGCGGGGTCGGTTGCAGTAGGAGTGAAGAGCATCCTGACCCTGAGCAGAGCTAAACTCCAAAAGCTTTTCACGCTCCAGCTCATTAGTAGTAAAAGTGGCCAACAGCTCAAAGAAAGAACGACGTGGAACAGCAGAAATGTCCAGAAACTGTTCCACCAGAAAGCGAACAGAGCAGGGCTGAGGAAGACGTGCAGGAACTGCAGCTAAAGAGAGGAGGAGAACACACGACTTTTTCAGACTTTAAAAGGCTTGACTTTCTTGCTTATGCGGAACACAAAGAAGATGTTTTAACATGCGAGTTAAGTAAGGTTTAAGGTGTTAAGCATCACCTGTGCTGCTGTCAGTGGGAGTTAGTGTGAAGTAGCGCTCCGGGTCAAGTTTCAATAGTTGGCAGAACTGCTCCACATCCTCTGCCGCATTACAGGGTCTCATCATAACAACATCCCCTGCATTGTACCTGTCAGAGATGGACGCAATCTTTTAACACCATTTTGTGTAACATCTCTAGGAATGACTTTAAATGTTTCACACTGCTCACTGGATGTTGGAGCCTGTGATGTCAAATTCGATATGCCTGACATCCTGGAAGTGTGAGGGATGAGTCACTCTCCGATTGAACACGACTCGAGCTGGAAAAGGCTGCAGCGAGGTGGGAGGGGCCTTACTATCAGGTGCCTGGAGATCAATCTGCTTATCTGGGACTTCATCTAAGAAGTGGAAAATATATCGGGGTGGAAGTCTGAAAAGATAGAACATTTTATATTTTACATTTTATTTTATGACATATAATTATTATATATTCCAATTAAGTGTTTTGAAGCTATGAGTGTTCGACTATGTGTCACGTACTTCTCTTCCTCACGAATTGGAGCAAGGCCAGCTGGAGGCGGATAAACAGACAGGGTTTTCTGCCAGAACGAAAGCAACCAGGGGTCAATCACACCATCTGGCCTGAGGAGTAAAAAAGGAAATATCAGCAGTACAGAATGCAAACTTCAGAATCACTGCAGCAAGGTGAAATTAAGCAATTTACTGTAAATAACAACAAGTGTATTAAGCAGTAAAACTATTTGTGCTACCAATCAATGTACTAATGGTTGCGATGTGATGTGATGATAAACACCAGTTTGCAATATCAAGCATCATAAAGGCTGTTATTGTACAGCCAAAAAATAAAAATTAATTATATATATATATATATATATACAATGGAACCCACTTATCTCGAGCTCGGTTAACTCGCCAACCCTATTATTAACCCGCCGAACTCCCTATTTTTCTTAGCATTTTCTTATTGGTTATGTTGATTAATTTATGTCGCTGAACCCTAATATCTCGAGCACAAAAGAGGAACAAATTCGGCACTTAACATGGGTTATCCCGATCCCGTGACTAATGATCGTACCGAGTTCACTGCGCATGCGCTGAGTTCGCAGTGCACGTCATGCCATGACCATTTTTGGTCTTTCCGGTCCTTCCAGCCGCTTTGCATTTGCCCAGTCAAATTGTGATTTTACTGTGGTAGGTCGCATTAGTTTGTGTGGTCATTGATGATTGATAATTTCATGTTATATAATTGTTACTTTGTTGTGTGGACCTCTGCTTACCCCAGATCATGCTGATCATCAGCCAGTCCAACAGGCTGCAGCATATTAGCACCAAGCTGAAGCAAACGCTTATAGAGTTTCTTTGCAACAAAGTTGAACCTGGAAAGTGGATCGAAAAGGTCTCAGTTTTGAATCATCAATCCTTATATGCAGCTTGAAAACATACTTGTCTTTAGTTCTAAAGAATTTACCCTTTCAAATTCATTAAAAACATGCAGCTAATAAAAACAATACATATCAAAGCATAGAGAAGGCTTTGTAAGCAGAACATCTGTCATCTTACTTTGGATAGGAGGAGTCTCCCAGGCCCAGCACAGCACAGTCAAGTCGACAAAGAGAATCAGCAGGCAATGACTTCCTGAACAGGAATCGCCAGAATTTCTGTATGAGGAAAACATTCATATGTTTAAATATAATGCATTAGAGTTGGCCCTAAATTCTGTTGTTTATAGACTGGCCTTCATATTGTCTGGAGGGTCACCCTGTCCTGTGGTGGAGCAGACGATCACTACCAGAGACTCTGAGATCAGGTTGGCCTTGTGAGGAAAGCAAAGAGATCGTATGAACTAATTGACTTCTAAGACCCACACCCCAACTCAATGCAAAGCTTCACTCGTCTGTGTATGCCTGCAGATTGTAACTGACCACATTGTAACTGTCCAGGGCTTCCACCCTGACCCTCATCCGCCTCCTCTGCGCCTGACGGCCGATCCGCTCTGCAGTGTCCTGCGCTGTTCCCGTTTGACTCCCATAAAGAACCAGGAGAGTGTGTTTAGTCATCTTGATACTGGAAACAGAGCAGCAACTGCGTAATGTTAACCTTTATTGTGTTTTTTAAGCAATCGCCTTCAGATAATAATAATGTTCAATACAGGAACTTTTTATAATGAGATCTAAAGGCATAGATGAGTTTGCCGGCAGGTCAATGGCAGCTTTCAGTCACTACGTGACATTTCTCATCATCATCACTGCATCTTTTCCAGAGCTACATTAAAGAAAATATATCGCTTATTATATCGGTTTACCTAAAAAATATAAGCACCTTCAGTGATACCCTCACTGTCGTCAGCACATTTATTGACAATAATGACTGACTGGAAAACAGACTTAACTCCAGAATGTTGTCGTAAAGCACTTTACGGCAGAACTCAGTCATTTTACGACAATTGCGTAATTCATTCAGGACGCGTGTATATTTTGTCAAAACTGAGCTAAAATTTGTGATTAGAGTGAAAGGTACCTGAATAGTATTAAGTGTCCTCTCTTTTTTGCCACTTTTCAGCTCCCGCAGACCCGCACATTCAGAGATCAAACCCTGGCATTCCAGTGGAAACAGACCAATAGAAACGCGTTCTACGTTCACCAATCGCTACTATTGATCCCGCCCACTAAGCCTACGGGTGGGTATCTATCTATCTATCTATCTATCTATCTATCTATCTATCTATCTATCTATCTATCTATCTATCTATCTATCTATCTATCTATCTATCTATCTATCTATCTATCTATCTATCTATCTATCTATCTATCTATCTATCTATCTATCTATCTATCTATCTATCTGTCAAGTTTTGAGGGGAAAAATAATAACACTAACACTACATCTCGATGTATATGTTGTAGAAACTGATATACTATTTATCCTAACACAAACACATTATTAATCGTACATTTTCACAAAATGGTTTGCTATAATGAGTATATAACTTATTCTAAAAGCATACAAAACGTTTTGTATGCTTTTGGAACAAGCGGGTTTTGGATTTTTCTATCCAAAAAGACCATTATCGCTAAACAAAATTAAGAAAATTAATCCGACATCAGTTGCGGCCGTTTATTTTATTTATATATTTATTTATTTAAAAAAAAACATTTGACTGACGTTTAAAAAGAACTTTCATTATAGTTTTTGTTTTACTTTTATGTAAAGTTCATTTATACAAATGTAAATTTATTTTTACAGATTTTTTTGGTAATCTCTGTTGGCAACTCTCTTTTCTGTCCAGTAGAGGGCGTCGTTCATTTAACACGCGAACCGGAAATAATAGTACAATTGACCTCCTCTTATTTTTGAAGTGGTTTTAAAAATGGCGTCTAGGAAGAGGTGTATGTTTACAGTTATTAATGCGATTATTACGGCTCTTATCCTTGAAAGTCAATGTCGACTCCATCATCTCATACTTAAGGTATGTGCGTGCTGTGTTTCGAATGTTTTTTGGTGATATTCGTGTAGTGATTGTATTGACATCACTGTTGTTTAATGTCAACAGATGCTGTCTGTAGTTGCTTAAGATTTATCAGTCTTCATCGTTTTGTTGTGACTATGCAAATACCATTAGCAGATAATTCAAACGCATCTCGATAGGTTATTGCCCCTGCGTCACTTAACAAACGTGTTCTGTCTTAGGACGACATCCGTCAGCGGGTCCATCTAAACACTTTCGGCTTTTATAAAGATGGTTACATGAGTATAAACATGAACAGCCTCAGCTTCATTGATGGAAACATGGAGAACATTGACAGCTCCACGGTCAGTCTCTCTCTCTCTCTCTCTCTCTCTGTGTGTATCAAATCAACGGCTTTTCAGATTCAATTTTTAATCTCACCTTGTACAAGATATCATTTCAAAAAGTATCAAGTAACACATGCTAAAAAACTGTCTGTGGGGTTTCTTATCTTTATCATATATTATATTGCAGATTGGTTTTAGCCTAGATCGTGCAAACAATAATGGCTTCTCCACATATCTGGTCAGTATCTGTCTTTGAATGTCCATCTGAATATTTTTCTATGCTGCTTCTGTATGTTTGGTATCAGAGTTGTATGATGACTGTTTCTGTAGATTTGTTATTGTTTGTAAATCTGCATAAATTAACAGCTGTAGCTTGTCTGTCTTTTTAGTTAAGGATCTTATAGCAGTACTGAATGATTCGTATAATATTACACTCAGACATTTGTTATATTCTTTCGGTCAAACTGATTCATAGAATTGACATCCTCTCTTATGAACACACAGGATGACAGTCTGGACTATTGTCCTCTTAAAAAGGATCCAAATAGCAATTTTGCTGGGGTACTTCTATTGCTGGACTTCCAAAATAACCTGTGAGTAACTTTGTTTTTTCTTTTTTTTTACAATTAGAATACATTTGGGAGTATTATCTTCTGTGTTAACATTCTCTGGCATGACTTGCAATGTGTTCAGAGTGAGGAAGAAGACTTCAGTGGAGGCTGGTGTGTTTCCCAACATCATAGCTGTGTTGCCCAAAGAGGACCTGCAAAAGGGGAAAGATCTCATCGACAAGGGCCCAGATGATGGATCTCAGTCTAAGAGTAAGTCTCTTTTTTTATATATTGTTTAATTTTTTTAATAATAATTAAAAATAATAATAATAATAATTTAAATTGTGCTGTAAGTCACAACATATTGTACACTACAGTTCAAACAAATGGAGTCAGGTTTTTGTTTTTCTGAAATAAATTAATATTGATTAAAAGCCATAGTGAAGACATTTATAATGTTACAAATTATTTCTATTTCAAATGAATTTTTTTCTTCAGGCAGTTCATGTTCTTATTTTATTATTAAATTATTTGTTAAATTATACATTTAGGTAAGCCAATCATGTTAGTGTTTAAAAAGAAAAAGAAATTCTGACAAATCAAAATAAAATCGGGCTTGTGTATTTGACATCAATTACAGTTTTATTTGTTCAGAAATGGAAGTTAAAATGTTATTTGTGTGTTATACTTTCATACTTTTAGTTTAGTACAGCAAAACTACAGAACTTTTTGAAGTTGTCAACACTGGAAATTTAGATGGCATATTGACAAACATCCCATATATATATATATATATATATATATATATGTATATATATATGTTTGTATGTTATATGCATTCCTATTTTGTATCAATCTACTTTTCGATTAGAGTTTGTTTTGTTTATTTTTCTCTTATTCATTTGCAGTGGGGTTTAAATCCAAGCGAGATGTTGAGGTGAGATCTGCCTAAAACCTTTTGTTAGTTATTTATGTCTGCACATTGTCATAAAATATAGTCTTGATTTTTAATTATCGATAACCGATTTTGATTTTAGTACTCACAGAGCAAGGCAGAAGAAACATATACTCTTCAGAACAAAGACAAAATCTACTCTTTTAAGGTAAGACATATTTTAAAGGTTATTACTGAGAGCTCATTATTCTGAAGCGCATCAAGCTATTTCTAAGCTGAACTAGGTTGGATCCGTTATGGATCCCACTGACTCACCTGCTCTTGTTTTAGTTTTACTTCAACATCACAACGGACGAGCAGCAAGGCCTTTATAACTTTTATTTCTACAACTGCTACTCCATGTCAAAACATCAGGACAGCTCTGTGCTCGACATGCTGCCTTTCAGCATTGATGTGAGTGTTTTTCTGAGTTCTAAAATACAGTGTCCATCAATGTAATACACTCATGCAGTTCAGAAATGTAACTCATGCAATTCATATACTCAGGCAGTAAATATAATTTCAGATCTATATCGAAGAGAAGAATCCAGAAAGCTTCCTCTCAGCGGGAGAGATTCCTTTACCCAAGCTTTACATCTGTATGTCCATGTTTTTCTTCCTCATCGGCACACTATGGGTTCATGTTTTGCGCACCCATAGGTAAGTGTACAGATAATAACAGACCTTATGTAAATTTTCTGTTCAGCAGTTTCATACAAGAAATGACCAGAGAGCAGCAAAATTATATTTCAGATTGTCTACTGTAAAAATAGTAGGACAGATAATGGGATCACTATATGTAATTCTCTTTTTTTATTAGTGCTGATGTTTACAAGATTCATTGGCTGATGGCCGCTCTTCCATTTACAAAGTCACTTTCCCTTATTTTCCATGCAGTGAGTTTTTACCTCTGTTTATTTGTGAACGTTTGAAGCAAATGCTTACCTTTGAATTAAATGTTTTCAGATTTCAAGAACATTATCTAAATAATATACAGCTCTGGAAAAAATTAAGAGACCACTGCAATGTTGTGTTATTTTTACCAGTTGTGGCTTTCAGCAAATAAATGCTCTCAATTACAATATTTATTTGGAATTTGGGAAAAATGTTGAAAGTAGTTTATAGAATAAAACAAAAATATAAATTTAACCCAAACACATACCTATAAATAGTAAAACAAGAGAAATTGATCATTTTGCAGTGGTCTCTTAATTTTTTCCAGAGCTGTATAACCATGATAGTTGCAATTTGGGGAAAATGCCATTCCATTTTGCGTTATGAACCACACAACTGTTAGTAGATACCCAATGCAAAAAGCAGCATTACTTTGCCTTTGTTTTAACCTTTAAATTCCTATTTTGCAGATTGACTACTACTACATTTCCAATCAGGGCTTTCCTATTGAAGGCTGGGCTGTGGTCTATTACATTACGCACCTGTAAGTTCACCAACATAAACTGGATAAGAGAGGAATGTGGTGAAGTAAGAAAAAAAATAGTATGTTATGTCTTTGCTCTTAAGGCTAAAACACACTGCATTACCATTCAAATCATAGACTTTGCTAAATTAAATGGTTACAGGGGAAATCTGGGCATCATACATCATAAAATATTAGACTGAAAATCACACACTACCAGACTTTCAAATCATTATGAACACTATGCATTATGAAATATGCAGACTTATTTTGACATCTAGTATTGACTCGTCCAGCCTGCAAATCTTAGCAGAAATTTGGACAAAAGTTTAGTCTATTCCAACCTCTGCTCTGTTGTCTTTATAATATTATTATTTATTTTTTTACATCTTCATTTGTGCAGGCTGAAGGGGGCGCTGTTGTTCATCACTATAGCATTAATAGGAACTGGTTGGGCGTTTGTCAAGCACATCCTCTCAGATAAAGACAAAAAGATTTTCATGATCGTCATTCCCCTGCAGGTATTGGTCTATCAACCCCCCCACTTGAAAACCGCTTCAGTCCTGTTTCTACAAAGTGTTGTTTATGAATATTGATTTAAAATCCCCAGTTTTTTAAGGTCACAAAACACAAACACATTTTTCAAGACACGAGTAGTACAGTGTTGCACAACATGGATAATGACAGCATAATGACAGAGTTTTTAAGCTGATTTACTGCTGTCATATGATAATTATACCATAGTTAGAATTGTAATGTGATGTTGTTGGCTTTGTGATATCAGGTTCTGGCCAATGTGGCATACATCATTATTGAGTCCACAGAGGAGGGCTCTAGTGAGTATGGTCTGTGGATGGAGATTCTGTTTCTAGTAGATTTGCTGTGCTGCGGGGCTATTCTCTTCCCAGTCGTCTGGTGAGTGCTCTCCATGTTTGTCCTTTTCATGTGGCCCAGATTTAATTTTCTGTACCATAAATGACATAATTTGTAGACTAATAGACCAAAGTCTGATGTCTTTCTTGTATGATTAAATGGTAGGCTATTTTGTTTTTTATCTTTAGTCGTTAGATTAAAAGCAATTTGTTTTTGTTTGGTAGGTCCATAAGACATTTACAAGAGGCATCAGCAACAGATGGCAAAGGTATGTCAAAGTAACATGCGTACCGGTATGTCAGAGTATTTTGTGATCAGCTGTTCAGTAAAGTTTGATATAAAACTTGATTGTTACATCTATCATTTGGAGTGTAATTTCTTTTTATGACCAGTTGTAAAATACATCAGTTGTCACCATTTTTAAGCCATTTTAATATTGTGTTAACTGAGAGTAACTTCTCCCAACGATCCAAGAACCGTTTGGTGAAGAACAATGCATTTTTCCTGCCATAAAGAAAAAGTGGTAACTAAGTGGCTCATGAAACAAAACATTGAAATTTTGGGTTCATGGCCAGGAAATTCCCCAGACCTTAATCCCATTGAGATCTTGTGGTCAATCCTCAAGAGGTGGGTGGACAAACTTAATGATTGATTGAAACTAGCATTGATAATGAGAGAATGAATTGCAGTGATTGACATTTTGCATAAACTGTATTTAAAAGCCTTTGACACTTCAGTAGATAATGGTAACATAAGAAAAGATCTAGAAACACTGAAGTAGCCGACTTTGTGAGAATTATTATATTGGTGTCATTCTCAACTTTTGGCTGTGTGTATATATATATATATATATATATATCCATCCCAGTTGTGTTTCTTGACTTGTGTGGAGGCGACTGGTGATGAACAAAAGATTCAGTTCCTTGATTTTCCAGTTAATTATCCAAAAGACAAAAATAGGTAACTTGCTAACATTCATTACTCTTGAGCTACTGGCTAATGTAACAAGTTAGCTAAAGTTTACCTCAGGCAATATATCATGGTCATACCGGCTAATGTAAATGCTCTGCACTTTAACAGAGACATTGCAGGTAAATACAGTAAAATTTTACATCATCACAATCAACACATTGAAATGCTAATCAGGCATTGACTAATTAAAAGGTGCTAATTTACATTTACGCATTTGGCAGACACTTTTCTCCAAAGAAACTTCCATTGCATTCAAGGTATACATTGACATTCTAATCAGCTCTTTCTTTCCCTGGAAATCAAACCCATGACTTTGGGCTTACAGGCGCCACACTCAACTGTTTGAAACTGTTTACAGGAATGCCTGTATTTGCATACAATTCACATTCACTGCAGGTGAATAGGAAACAAAATAATTTAAGCATATCAACACATAACGTCCAAAGTTAATTCCTTGCGTCAAGGAATTGAGTCTTTCCCTTAAAATTGTTTAAATATGCAGATTAGCTTGTTTTGGTTAGTTTAGAAGAAATTTACAGATGCAAACCGTTTTAAGCCTTTAAGTAGGCTTAAAACAAACTGTATTTTTGATAGTAAGTGATTTCCTGATATTGCTCGTATGCTCCTTATCTAATAACTATCCATTCTATTAGTTTGCTGTATGCTAATAGATCTTTACATGATACAGACAGCCCTTCCTCAGATGTGGGATGTATAACATCAGATATTGTGTGAAACAATTGCGTGAGTGTGAGGAAATTAAAGTAAATTGTTCAGGAAGTCCTTTATTTAAAGTTTTTATATTTATATATATTTATAAGAAGTGCCCTAGTCCCCCAAAAATTTCTCTGCACTTCCCAGGTGTTGTCTTCCAGAATGCAGCAGTTCAAGACATGCCGTGTTAACCAAGTAGTAAAACCTGACATGAAAATGCTCTCACATAAAATGGTGAATTATTATGAGGATATTACCATGCAAAAGTAAAAAGAAAGAAAATGTATTTGACTGTGATCACCAGTTGGTGCTGTTGGATTTGTGGTGTTATAATATCATAAATCAGATGAATTGATCCTAAAATGAAAACACTGATTGATTCAATCATCATTATAAACACTGACCACAATGGTCATGAATGTGTTAGTTTCCCATTCCCAGAGCTGTGTTACTAACATCAAACAACATGTATAGTATGCCTCCATTGTGGCTAGATGGTTTTAGGGTGGAAAAACTGATCCTGCTAGAGATGCTCTCATATTCTGGCATGTGCTCTGCCACAGTGCATTGTTGCCTGTTGTGACAGCAGATGCCAGGCAGCTTGTAAATGTCATAGCTCAGAGAAAGAAGCCTTTGCTATGACTTTATCCTACCCACAAATACAGGGAATGGACAGACAGAATTGATCCTGCAGCAAGGGATTTATGCTAATTTTATTACCTCAGCTTTTATTTTATTGTGCTTCATTATAAAATACAATGAATATTTGTTTGTTTATATTATTCTGCATCCTCCCTTATTTTTTATTTGTTGAAGAAAAAGTTAAAAGTCAGGGATCAGGAAGGTCTTTTTGATAGAAATATTAAGCAACACAACTGATTTCAACATTGATGATAATAATTAGTTTCTTGAGCACTATTGCAACCATTGCATTACCGGAAATTACATTTAAAGTATACTAAAACAGAACATTAATAAGGTTAAAAGTTTAGGGTCGGTAAATAAAGTAAATGTGTATAATGTTTCACCAAGGTATCATTTTTAGATGATGTTGATATTAGTCACGATCACACATATACAGTATAACCCTTTGTAGGTTTATCAATCTGTTGGTGTTTTGCATAACTACAGAAATCCATCTTGGCATACAGCCTGCCCTCTCCAATTGATTGGGATGGGTTTTGTTTTTTGGGCTGTTTTTATAGCTGTTTTTGTATAGCTTATACACAACATGCATTTAGGCAAATCTACGTTAATCTTATCGTATGTATTTAACCAGTAACATGTACATAAAAAGTACATGCCTTTTACTAGCAAAGTTTTGGCACTATCACAAGTCCTTGTACCTGTATTTTGTTGTAATTTGATAGTTTCTTTCAATCTTATATCGAATAACTTTAACTTCCTGCTATGAAAAAGTGCTTAATAAAGAGATGTGTGCAGGTCTTGATGACAACATCCTGCTGTGTCTTTAGCTTCTGTGATGGAGATGTTTACTGAATTATGCTATTTTAGGTCGATGACCTGAAATAAATGTGCTGTCTTTTAGTTCATATCTTTGATGTGATCCCTGAGGATGCCTATTCTAACGTGCTTGCAGTAACTTTTTCCCACCAATATTAGAGGCTGTATGAACGAGCAGGTGTGTGTGAGGGAGATCAGCACAAAATGAAGCAGGTTATTCCCTTAGCCCCAATGTTTGTGTCCCAATTTTTGCCACTGCAGAAAAATGACACTCTCATAAGTTACAAAAGTGGCAATATATAGGCACAATGTGAGATGCATGTACAGTAGCACCACTATGTTTCTTTTTTTGTATTAAGACTTTGGATAATCCTATATTGAAAAAAAAAATATTCTTTTCAGACAATCACCACTCTTTTTTTCTTTTTTCTCAAAAAATGGTTCAATTGTTGGCGATCTCTCTCTTTTTTTTTTCTTTCCTGCTTTCATCTTCTGCGTTCCCCTCATAGGGCACAACGATACAGACTTCAATTGTGTTCTTTGACCGTTTTTATAGTAGGAGTGATAACCACAGTAACTGAAGCATGAAAGGTAAAAGAAAAGCTCATCCTCTCTCCATACTCGTTTTAATCTTAATGTTTCGCTTTCTCTTTCCCTTTTGTAGCTGCCATCAATCTGGCTCAACTGAAACTTTTTAGGCACTACTATGTGATGGTATGTATTTTCCTCTCTGTCATTCTCATTTGCATTCAGACACCGATTTATTTTATTTTTTTAACTATGTGAGCCTTCAGGCTGGACTGGCTGGCTGTCATGGCACAAGACTTGTTAGACCTATTAGTTTTGCTTGATTTTTAACAGTCACAGTCTCTTTAAATGTATTTATTTATGAAGGTTCGTGTATGAATACATTTTTTTTTTTTACCTGTATTTTTCACTTTAGTTGGAATTTGTCTAAGTGTATGTTTCCAGCTTTGTCTATGTACACATTTCTGAACCAAAATCCTTCTATTGGCAATCTTCTAATTCAATTAATTTGTAAAGATAGAAAAGCATTACATGAGTTTCTGTAGTATTTTGTTCAGTGCTTCAATGGAAGCAAGAACATCTGAGCGTGAAGAGTTCACAAGATCATTGTCACATTAACTTATTAGTGATCTAAATTGTCCAAAACCTCAAATTTCTTTATTTTGTCATTACTTTGTTCTAATCAAAATCAGACTTGAAATGCTGTTATCTAATCTTTTTGATAACGGTATCTCTTCTCTCTCTCTCTTTTTACTCTCTTCTCATTCTCTCTTTCTGTCACAGATTGTATGCTATATTTATTTCACTCGCATCATTGCTAGTCTCATCAAGGTCATTGTCCCTTACCAATGGAAATGGCTCTACCAGGTGAGTGATGACAGCTTCCTCAAACTTACAAAGCTAATTCAACAGCTGACAAACATCAGTATAGTAAAAGTGCACTAAAGACTTGTTCACATTAAACATAAGCAGATGCTTTTTTTCCATTGCATACAAGGTACCCATTGACATTCTATTCAACTTTTGTTTCCCCTGGGATTTGAACCCATGACGATGCTCTACTATTTGAGCTATAGGAAACTTCCTTAATGATCTCTTCACACTTTTTGTTTTTAACACGTTAAAGCTAGTTAATGCGTACTGAAGCCATTCTTCAGCAACATGGTATGTGGAGGCCTTTGCGGTGTTAAATCTCTGTTTGGTTTGACTGTAAAAGACCAATTTTCCAACGCCTCGATGGATTGTTTTACTTAGCCATATACAAAGTGACCTCCTGTTTATTGCTCTGTTGCAGGGCAATAAATAAGATTATAATATGATTTTGTGGGACAATGTGATACATTTATTATATTATACAGTGGTGTGAAAGTGTTTCCTGAATGTTTTTTTTTGCATGTTTGTCACACTTAAATGTTGCAGATCATCCAACTAATTTAAATAATAGTCAAAGATAACACAAGCAAACACAAAATGCAGTTTTTAAATGAAACTTATTATTATTATTACTACGGGAAAGCAAATTCCAAACCTACGTGGTCCTGTGTGAAAAAGTGTCCCCCCCCCAAACAAATGTGAATTTCACCCTACATATACAAAGTCACTATCCAGTGACATTTTGTTGAAGTAGTGCACTTTAGATAAAATCACTGTTGCCAGCTCAAAACATTAAGTTGTACATTTGTTGCTTAGATTCTGTAAGATAACACTGGTGTGAAATACCGTACTTCTTTAGAACCATATCAATCTCAAATTTGTTCACTTGCAAAGGGTATCATATTGGGTTAGCATCTTTAAAAAAAAAAAAGTGAAATAAAAAAATGTCTGTCAAATTTTACAGCATAAATTCAGCAATTCCACAAATGCAAACATGCAAAGCTTTATTTTGTATTTTATTTATTATTCATAGCTGCTGGATGAGCTGGCCACTTTGACCTTCTTCTTTTTAACTGGACACAAGTTCCGACCGGCCTCCTACAACCCCTACCTACTGCTCTCTGTGGAGGATGACGACATGGAGATGGACGATGTGTAAGAAGTCATTCTTAAATACACAGCTACTAGTGCAGTAAGAGCAGTTGTTGCCAATGTACATGAATGTGCAAGGATTCTGGTGTCGGCTGCCTCCACTCATTTTGTAGTAAATGTTTGGAGTTCATTGTGTCTGTAACTTGTCATCTTTTCATAGTGCATCACTCTTATTTCAAAAGGTCAAGGGCAATTTTATTCCTCATGACGGTATAACTCACTCACAGCGTAGAGAGCCAGTGATGTTGAATGACCATGACCACACACAAGAGATATGAGACTGTCTCAAATTAAAGGTATAGTTCTCCCAAAAATGAAAATCCTGTCATTATTTACTCACCCTCATGTTTTTCTAAAAATGTTATGACTTTTTTTCATCTGCTGAACACAAAATATATTTTTGAAGAATATGGGTAACCAAAGAGTTCATGGACCCCACTGACTTCCATATCTCGCCCCCCAAAATACTATGGAAGTCAGTGGGACACAATTCTTTGGTTGCCCATAAGAAAGAAATTCATACAGTTTTGGAACAACTTGACAGTGAGTAAATGACAGGATTTTCATTTTTGAGTGAACTATCCATATAAAAGCTTAGTGCTCTCATTTTTATTTTTTTACAATTATAAGAGCATGTGTGTGCTCAGCTCTTCTACATACTGTGTGACCCTGTTACGCTCCATTACAAGCTGCAACCTGGTCACATGGACAGGCTTACAATGAGCCAGCCACCTGTCATGGCTCTAGAAGAAGCCCAGAGGGGTTCCTTCTGATTGGAGGACCTGGTAGCCATCCCCATTACATGCCCTAGCTGAGAGCACCTGTCATGCCCCGTTTATTTACATGAGATTCTTTGTTTTAATATTTTTCTCTTGCTTTGTCTAAGCTGGCTTAGTCTTGGGGTTTTTTCTCCATCCTCGCGATTTTCTTTCTATGGTCTCGGTGGATTGCCTTCCTCTCCACTCCCTGATGTCCAAGTCTTGTTCTGTTCCAAGACAGGCCCCATCTCCCATTCACCCCGCATTCAGCATCCCCTCAGGCAGCGTGTACTCTACACCCCCCCCCCCCCCTCCTTGGCACTTCCCAAAATAGCCCTGTGACTCCACATGTCCTTGTTCCTTGCTTGCACTTTCCTTCTCTTCTTCTCCTCCTTCTTCCCCCCACATTATCTCTCCCACCAGCCATACACAAGACATTGTGCTTTACTCTTGCTTGTCTTCCTCTTAAGCTGAATGGGCAGAGTGTTTTTTTTGTGGCCTATTTTCCCTTTCCACCCAAACTTTTTTGGGTGACTTGGGGTGCGGCCTGATTCAGCTGTCCTCATTGAGTCTCGCAAAGAACACAGAAAAGATGGATGATGGTAACCACAAAAATGAAGGGCATTGCTTTCATGAGCATTCAGAGTTTAGGTCCAAACGCTGGTCAAAATTGTTTAATAGCCAAATTACTGGCAAAGAACTGTAGTACCCATGAATCCTGAAGAGATTGCCCACCTACGTAATATATTTGTGGAAACTTGATGTTTTTATAAAGGATTCTTTACATAAAAATTTCAACAAAGCAGCAAAAACTTTTTTTATTTTAATTAACTGTTTTATGGGATTATAATTCATTGCCTCATAAAAACATTTGTAAAGTGGGACTAGTCACAGGACTTGCAGATTGTTGGTTTGCTTCTCATTTGTAAGTTGCTTTGGGAAAAACTGCTAAATGATTAAATGTAATGTGATTCATCTTGGTTTTTGATTAGTTTTGTTTATGGCACTGAAAAAGTGAATAGTCACATTTGCCCTCTTTTGTAAAGTGTTATATAAAATCAATTTAACTATCATGTGGTATAAATTGGGCATTTTATTCTCGAATCAAAGGTACTTTGTTACTTATATAGTGGCATAAAATTAAACTGATCTTGCAGCATTCTAGATGTTTAGGACACAGAACAGAACAGAACTTGAATTAAAAAAATTATAATTTGTCTCAGTACTGTAAAACTGGTGCTGAGGAGAGACAAGGACTGGTGCTTTGGTCTCTGACTGTGTGGGAAATGTCTTAAAAACCTTGAAGTTGATCCCTGCTGGCATCATGTTCTGTAACAGTAATTATGGACTGCATTTAAAATGCTGAAAAAGCTGTTATTGTGTATGTCAGCACTCAGCGACCTGTTTGCACCCAATTTGATTAGTATATTGCACTCATGTTTTCTCCTCCATTAATATGCATTTGAATGAATTAAAATTGACCTCAAATTGGTAAATCTTGTTGCTTTAACAAGAATAGATGTATGGTGCATCTGAGCTATAAATAGATGCTGATGCTAGTGTGGCCATATGCAGTTCAATCTGTGCTCAAATCATTATTAGGAACAGAAGGGCAGAGTATGAAAGCGAAGAGAGTTTATGCATATGTTGCTCTCACTTTTTCTCAGTGTTTGCTCTGAACATCTGTCCACGTTCAAATCTGGGTAAGTATGCTTACCCAGTGAACTCGCATTTTATTGGAAATGCTTGTATATAAATAATGCACTGTTTGTGTCAGATAAGAAAGTAATGAAATCACATGTGATCACTAGTGGGAGAACACTAAATGTAAAGACTTATTTTAATTAAACGTTTTGAACATTGTCGCAACCTTCTTAGAAAACAGAAAGATTAAGCGAAAGATGTTTTAGTTTGAAGAAACTGTTTTTTTATGAATTAAACATCAGTTGTATGCATGCAAGATGGCTGAAGGGCTTTCTTCAGAAAATTGGGACAGTCTGAAAAAAATGAGGACCTGTTTTTAGTTGGCTATTTCAGAACAACATTACTAATCCAGATTCTATCCACACTGATATTCACTAGAAAATGTGGCGTAGGAATATTTTTAGCTCTTGAATGTTTTGTGGTTGAGCATTTAGAATCATCCCTCCTGTTGTTAATGATGCTCTTTTTTTCCCATTTCAGGGTCACTACCTCAACAGCCATGGGAGAGGGCATTAAGAAGGTGAAGAAACTGTCAAACGGACCATCAGAGGAGAGGGAGAGCATGGCATGATGGGAGATCCAGTTCTCTGTCGGTTCTGTGTGCCTCTGGACTCTGTGGCCAGCTACTGATATGTGGGACATTCTTGAAGAGCTTCATGTGCAGAATTCTCAGCGGACCTTCTTTCATGATCACATGTGAAGAAACCACGTTCCATATCCACATATATGTCTATCTCCGTAAATGTTTTACAGACAGTATGGAGAATTTGCAATATGCAGCTCCATGATTCCTTTAGCCACTGTAGTTTTAATTGAAACACTAGATGCTGTGCTTTTTTTTAATTTTATCTTGACGATTGTGTGTTCAGGCTTTTTCTTTCCTTTTCTTTTTTTGTGCTATTATTATTTATTGATGACCTTCCTACACATTGCTTGATCTTAGACACGCCGTGGCACTTTAACAGGTACACTCCAGTTGAGTGAAAAGCGTATGTGAGGTCACTGGATTTCTGTAGAAAACTGCCGTGCCAGTGACGTCTCTTTCAGCTATTATTTAAATGATTATTTCCTGCTCTTAGTTCTCAGAATGAATCATTTTATGTAAATACATTGGCACTTCTAAACATGCGTAAACCAGATTAATGTTACAAAGATTCAGATATACCGTTCTCAAGCTTAGTCAGGATTTTATGACAGCTGCTTTTGTATTTTCTCAGTATTTGTGGGTTATCGTACGGATGACGATGGACTTTAATGAAATGAATCCAGGGTGTCCAGAAACGTTTCAAATGTATCCAGTGTGAATTAAAATGATTTCAGGGATATTGTTACTTCCGGTTATTAGTAAAGCAATGGAGGATTTTATTTTGAGGTTTAATATTTTGCTTATTTTTGGATTTCTTTGAGCAAGCTTTATAAAATTGCTTCAGTATTAAATTGTGCAATGGTTTCATTAGCATTTGTCTTTTTATATTTGGTTAACAGTGTGTATATATCTTGTGAAGTTGTATGTCGATCTATATGATAAATCAACCCTGAAATTCTAATCAGTGTTTTTAATGATTTTGTATTTAAACATACAGAACTTATTTTTCCGTATCTCCATGTTTACAAGAAGCGATCATGGCAAACACTAACGCAAAAGCAATATCTTATCACGATGGGACACAGTAAACATTTGACAGCACTGAGGCAAATTGCTCACTTATAATTAATTCACAAGTCTCAAGTCTTGTGCTCACTTCTGCTCAAGTGCCATTAAGATAATCTTATATTGACAAAATGTCAGAGAGGGACTAATGAAAAGCTTTGGCTGCTGAGGATGGGATAATTGCAAATGCTAATTCTATTCCCCCTGTGCCTGCTTAGAAATAAAGCATGAGAAAACATTTTAAAATTGATTTCATTTTTTTTATCCATTATCCCTTAATAATAATAATAAGGACAGTTGCAAGCTTCAGTAATGCAGTTTAGAAGAGATGTAGTAAGGCCCAAAACGCTGGCATGTATTGAATGAGTTAATTCTTGCAAATGTCATTCCTTGTTTGGAATCGGTAATAATCAATTACCAGAAGAACTGTGCTTCTGTGCTACTTGATTACTTCATATTCATCAGTTTGTGTGTGTGTGTGTGTGTGTTAGTCTTGAATAGAGACTCTTATGTCACTTGGATGGTCTATTTTTAACCAGACTGTGGTGATAAGGAAGATTTAGTTACGGTATATGCTTAAACTAGCTAATACGTGTTCATTATGCATGTATAAAAGAAAATGGGATGTACTGCAAGGATTTTTGTTTTATTCTTATCTAGTTTAATCAAAGGTTTGTATCACTTACGTAAAATTATTTGAAAACATTATTATTTAAAGCTTAGTTACTCAATGTGACGCTGTGTTTATCATCTTAAATGGCTGGTTTCACAGTGTTTACCTCACCATAAGGAGGTCAGGGGTTAACCAGCTTTATGGTGGTGATAGGCGCATGTGGTGTAAAAGAGAGTGACCAGAAGCAGGATTAGATAGCAGTTGACAGCATTCGTCTGTGCCCAGAGTGAATGAGGTTAAAGATTGGCTAAAGCTGTCCGTGCAATGATGTAAGGAGTGGTTTGAGGGTTGTTTAAAATCCAGTGTCTATGAAGAAGCAATGGACATTCTTTTCTTTTTCCATTAGCAAAATGAAAGGAATCCTTCAGATTTAGAGTTTTGAGTAACACAATCACAATTTTCTAGATGTAAGTGTCACACCGAATTTAGTCGTTCAATCAGCCGATTCCTTATGGACATTGATTCATTGAGGAGAGCAAGATGTGAACTTAATGTGGATTCATTGAATAATTCACTGAAGCAATTCGTTCAGCAACATTCATTCTGAACGAAACTCAGCTGTGTTTCTTCTGTTGTGGCTTTGTTTGGAAACATCATTGACAGAGCAAAGTGAGTCTAAAATGTTAGTTGATCAATATTAATTTCTTGTTTATTGAACTGTTAAAAGACAAAATTGGTCACACTGGCAAAATCACATTGGCAATGCAGGAAAATTCACTAATTCTTAGAGGAAACATTTGCCAAATGTATTATCTGGTATACTGAATCTGTTCAAGGATGATGAAGAAAAGCAGTCCTAAATAGCTCATATCCTCTGTGGGCATATGTGGCTGTAGTCTCATTTTCTAAGAGAAAACCGTTTTCATTGGTGCAGACACTTTGGCTGAATTACTCTCCACTGAGCCATTAGAGAAACTTGACTAGAAAAGTCTCCCGTAACATAAAAGTCTCTTTTGAGATGCTACAGCAGATTGGATAAACGTTGCTAAATATAGCATTGGTGCTTGGCACAGTATGTCAATTTTCTTTTTTTCTACCTGGCGTTTACAAAATGTGCTACTCAAAAGTGTCTTTGAAACTCCTGGCTACTTTCCAATCTGTTCTCCTGCTGTGTTAATACCCAAATCTGTTAATCGATTCCTTCTCTCCCCCTGGTTTAGATGCTGTTTATATGCCTCTTCCACTTTTTAAGTTATTTTTGTCTGTATTTTATATTATAGATTGGTCCTGTTTTAGAACTTTGCTATTCATGCTCAGATTGAGCTAAATGAATCACAGTATGTAACAGAGACCAGACCAGTTTTCTTTTAAGCAGTATAAGTGTATTTCATAGTATGGAGGTCTGTGGTGAAGGAGTAGTAGTTATAGAGAAAGTGTTTTTGTATTGTTTCAGATGATTTTACAAAAGGTACTAGTGTCACCATGGTATAATGGTAATGCTGTGGTTCTTGTACTGTAGTACTGAATGACTACCATATTCATGTCTACTAAACTCATGGTATTTACATGCTAAGGTATTAAACTAACATGGTACATATGTTGTATTACCGATATACAGTTCCTTAAAAATATGGCATTGTTTGTTAGTTTTATTCTAAATGACCAGGTAAAAAAAAGTTACCATTGTTGAGAAAGAAAAATATGTCTTTTGCACCAGGACACACATGAATCGATTTGTCTACAATATACTTAAAAAAAAAAATGTTTTTGCACACTTTAATCCATCATCTATGAAACCAATTATTTACATTTATGCATTTGGCAGATGCTTTTATCCAAAGCGACTTACGCTGCATTCAAGAAACACATTAAATCAGTTCTTGCTTTCCCTGGGATCACTGTAATTCCCCTACAGAATCTCCAATAGTTGTTCAACTAAATGTCTACTACAGTTCAGGAAGTGTTCCTGCAGGTGATGCTGTTGGCAAAGGCCGCTGAGTGTTTATGGAGCAGCATGAAGCTGACTCAGCGTCCTCATCTTCTTTTCCTGCCTTCATTTAGAAGTAAAAATCAAAAACTCTCCTTTCTGACGCTTTAACAGCACTGTACAAACTAAACATCCACTGAGGAGCGAATTGGCCTGGACTTAAACTGGGCCAGCAGATTATAGCGTGACTTCGTCAGGATATGACAGAGTATGAGCCATTAGTCTGTACAGCTGCACTATAATCTCAACTCTAATCCTATCCTGGGATTATTCTTATGAATGTATATGAATATCAAAGTTATATTCAATCCTTAGTCTTTGCCTTTATATTACATATACATAATTTGAATAATATACAACGACAAGACATATTTGTATACATATTTTAAACAGTATAATCAAATATAATGGTCAGAATACTAATCTAAAGGTTTAGATTTTAGTAAGGGCCTTTTAACGAAACGAAATATGTATAGAAAGTCTTTTTCAAGGATATTTAGGGTAATCAGGAAATTTTCATGCAGTGGGACTGAGAGCACTAGGGGAGTGGCCTCTGTTGTCAAGGACAACAGCATCAACACATTGTGTGGTGACAACACGCCCGCGAGCACACACACACACAGAAAGAGAGAGAGAGCCAGCAAATGCGTATGCATGTCTGACTCAGTCAGTGAATCGATTCCTCTTCCAGTGGACCCAGCCAGACAGCAGCGATCACCCGATTAAAGAGTGCCTCTCCTGAGCTCAAGCACTGCTCAGAGCCCCTGATTCCACGAGGGAACCGCAGACACTGGCAGGAGGACTGGAGGAAAGGGGAGGAGAGACACTGGTTAACAGATTAAAGCCCTCTCTGTTTCTCTCTCTCTCTCTCTCTCTCTCATTCCCTCCCAGTGTGGAGAGACAACTCTAGGAACTGCATGCTGTAATCTTATTGCTTCTGTGTAATTTGCTTCTCTCTATTACTTGTCCTTCGCCTGGAGGAAAGGCACGATTCAAAAGGACTTGTGTATCTCTTTTACTTCCCCCTCTTTCTCTCTCTCTCTCTCTCTCCTTCTTTTTCTCTTTCTTTAAATGTAAGTGGAAGGTGGGATTGGGGGAGTGATTTAGGGAGTGGGGATAAGCCGTTGTGACCAGCTGGAGAGATGGGCAAATCCAACAGCAAACTAAAGCCTGAGGTAGTGGAAGACCTGTGTAGAAAGACCTACTGTGAGTACTGCTATTTAGTCATTTCTTCCATGTCTAGTGCCATTTTGTGCTGGTTAATTGCAAGTTATTTCTACATTTCTTTCTTTTTCCTTCTCTAAATTTAAGTGGAAACAGGCTTGTTTTGATATTTGCTTTAAGCATCTTTTTAAAAACATTATATTGGTGGAATATAGTATTTGTGGATCTGATGAAGTTACATTTGGCTGAACTATAAGCTTAATATAACTAGACTGTATTGTGATACTGCACTATTGAGTGTTTGTTTACGACGTGTATGTGTGTGTCTGTCCTGCCTGTTTATGAGCGATTATCTTTATGTTTCTATAAAACGAATAGGATCATCATTTTGTCTCTGGGGTCATTGATTTTCCTCTATCACTAATCATATAATTATTATTAAGCCTGTTTTGACTGGCTTGCATCTCTGTTGTGAGAAGATAAGGAAGGTGCCTACTTGAACAGCTGGCAGAAACTCTCACCTCATCAATAAGGTGTGGAGCAAAAACTGCGTTGCATCAATCCTTCCCTGAGGTGGAGAACACATATTTTGCATTGTCATTATCACATCAACTGGCTTTGACTTGATTTAGATTAGTGAAATGAGATGAGGCTTTGAGACCCTGCTAATGCTGCATATTAATCAGTACGAAATGGGTTTAGCAAATTTTAAAGGGAAAGTTACAACACAAGTCTCTTAACTGGACAGCTGTTTTTATTCTTTTTTAGTGTAACGTCATGGTCACACCAGACCTTGTGTTCAACTTATTTGCATTTATACACATACAAACAGAAAAGAGCGGAAACACAAGCACGTGGAAGAGGTTTTGTTTAGTTGTGATACCACTGTTGAGTATGGTTTTTGTTTCTTTTTTCTTCTCCAGAATTCGCAGTGAACAGTCACACTTTAGGTCTTATGTTTTTAATTTGCCACAAATAATACATTTAAAATTTCTACTTTTTCACAAAACTTCAGCTTTGAAGTTTTTGTTCTTTAAATTCCATCATTCAGCCTTGAACTTAAATGTTTATGAACGGAAGTAAATTAAGCTTGATGGGGTTTCTTTGTGATAGCAGTTTTAATCAAAGTTCAAGTATGGTGAAACCCATAGCACAAAGACATTTGACCAGTAGAGACATTTAATCTAAATGTCACAGATTGACCTCCTGGCTCAACACAAAGAATACAAATCTCATTGCTGCATGCTTTGCTTTGTTTCTGAGAAATGTATAGATATACAGTATTTATATATGAATATTTTATTTATCATTTATTAAAACTGATTCGCTATAGTGTCCTCATATCCTGTTGTCCATATTTGTTCTTAATTTAGTGGGCTCAAATGGCGTAGTTTACTCAAAAATATATTTTTTTATCATAATTTACTCACACTTCTTTCCATATCTATATAAAATGATGTGACAACAATCAATAGAAACCAAAATCATCAACAGATTGCGGGCTGGATTCATAAAATTCAAAATCATAACTAAAATCAGTGTAAAAAAATAAGTTTCCAGACTCTGTCACATGTACTCCGTTTGAACCTGCTATCATGCTATCATGGTGTTCTATGGCAAAAGCCAATTAAGCTGCACGGTACTGAGTTGTGAGCACAGGTCCCACTAGAGGACGTCAAGCCACACTCAAGAAGTCTGTTTCTGACAGTTTGGTCAGAAACATGCACACCAGTAGCCTGCTGGAGGTCATTTTTAGGGCTTTGGCAGTGCTCCTCCTGTTCCTCCTCGCACAAAGGAGTAGAGACCAGTCCTGCTGCTGGGTTGATGCCCTTGTATGTCCCTGTCCAGCTCTTCAAGCTCTTGAAGAAACTCTGCCTGGTTTGAGACACACCAAACACATATGGATGTGCCATCCTGGAGGAGCAGGACTGCCTGTGCAACCTGACTGGGTTGCAGGCACTGCCTCATGATACAGACAGTGACAAGGACCCTAACAAAACACAAAACTAAAGACAAATCAATCCAATAGAATAAGGAAAGAACAATTGTCTATGGCCACCTCTTGCAAAATCATTCCCTTTTTGGGTGTTGTTGGCTCACTTTTGCCTCTTCAGTTTCATTTGCACCAAAGCAGGTGAAACGGATTCACAATTACTTATGGTTCCTAACTGGACAGATTTGTGTTATAGTGTAATTAAGTGTACAGATTTAAAACAACATGAAGGTGAATAAATGATGACAGAATTGTAATTTTGGAAGTATATATCCCTTTAAAAAACGAAATTGATAAATTGATGATGTTATTAATTGTAACAAGTCAATTTTCCCTCTTAATACAGTGGTATTACCGTAGTTATGTCATTATTCAGCAGTTAGTATGAAACTGTGGTGATAAAGAAGTGAATGACTCTCTTGGCTTACGATTTAACATTTTCAGTTCCCTGGGACATTGTCAAAGATTCACTTGGTTAACATTCTACCAAGGTCTCCTTTAAACTTGAATGGAATTTAAGCACATTCCCAGCTGTAGTGAACCATGTTTAATGAGCATCTTCAGAGGTCGGATTTGTGCGCAACGGGGGGTAAAGCAGGGCTGTCAGGAAATAATTTCTTGCTCCTTCGCTGCAGGCTTAGATCAGTGTGGGAGCAATGCACAAATCTAACAGGCTTTCAATGAGACCATGTCTGCAATAGAAGCCAAGCATCAAAGACACATGTCAGTCAATATTCAGACAAGTGTTTTAATGCTCTAGTTGTGTAAGTCACCTGAAGATATTTTTTTCAGCATCATTTCTTTGATGTTGATTAGGTTTATTTCTAAAAGATAATGATTGAAAGCACCCATGTCTAGCTGAGATCCATGTCAACCCACTTTTTTCTTTCTACGCTTTGCACTAGTGCAGTCACTGTTATCGGAAATTTTACAACTAAAACATTTATTTTATGGATGTTACCATAATATCACATTGCGGAATTCAAAGTGTGCTTTCTGGTTTCTTTCTAAATTTCCAGTGTTCTCTGTGCCTTAGCCAGTTTTTTTTTATAATGAGCCAGTGAACAGGTTGAGCTATAGTCAGTCAATGTAATGTGAATTGATGTCCACATCTTTTTTTCCTTCCTTGATGTAAGATGATGCATTTATGAATACAACATGACGGATATATCTTGATTTTGTAATTGATTGGATGGGAAAAGGTGGCTGTTGAATATTAGATTTTGCCAGATCATTTACTAAAATAATGCTTGACCTGCATTGGCTACATCATGTCAGCAAAAATGTTGTCAATTTTTACATTTTGACTTAAAGATAACAAGGAGAAAACTATTAGGTTCTGTAAATATATAAATATGGTCAGTTTTTTTCATGATGGAAGGTGGGATTGGGGGGAGTGGGGATAAAACATTGTGACCAGCTGGAGAGATGGTCAAATCCAACAGCAAATTAAAGCCTGAGGTAGTGGAAGATCTGTGTAGAAAGACCTATGCTGAAGTTATGGTGAAAAAATATCTTTAGGTGACTTAACGGTACACAACTACAGCATTTGAGTTTAAAGTCCGCATGAAATGGAATTGGATATTTTTTTACCTAAATGCATGTTATTGATCTTATTGTGAAGGATTCGTCCATATGTCTCTTTTTTATTTATTTATTATTATTTAGTAATTACTATAGACAATGTACAACACATACATCATGGAGCAAGCCTTTCTCACAGAAATAATTAACTTACTTATACACACACGTAAGGGCCCGCTTGGCCCAATGACGGCTTCCGAGGAGCGGGCGAAGGATCACTGCGCGTTCAGTCTTTTCAGTAGTGGCAAATTCCCATTAGTTTCTTATCTGACTCCATGTTTAAATATGACCTTAGTTGAATTTAGTTTGGAAAGCCAAACTAAGTCATTAGTATAATAATTTGGCAAATAGACATTTGATTATTCTATCGCACTCGTTACTCTTATTGCACTCGTTCATTCCCGGTTCTCAATGTCTCACACTGGCTAATCCACGTGGATCTCATGATCGCAAATCTGTTAGTCGCTGGACAGAGGTAATTGACTAATAGTATTTACAGGGCCACCTCCATGCGTGCGCTGTCTAAAGGTACTTTATTTAGTCCTGTATAACTATAATTAAATTAACACTATTTCTATTCAGAGGTTATAGCCACTACTACAGATATAAGCCGACCAAAAGTACAATAGTACTTTGTCTGTAGTAGCTTTGGTTTAGTCATGCCGTGGTTTCCCGTGAACATTTAGCTAGAATAATATTATGATAACCAGAGGGTAGGCCTGTTCTATTTAGGTCGCTCGATCAACATTTCATTGCCCTAAACGGAAATTCCATGTATTGGCCTTTACAGTCTAAGTACACTTAACCAGCGCCTAAGTATTAGCCGGAGCTCTAAAGCCTCAGTCGGTGGTTTCCTAAAATCCAACTCAAACTAGATGTTAGTCCGTTAACTAACCTGACGTGCATTTGGGGTAACAAAAGATGCAACGTAATCTACTGAAGTGAATAATTTCAGAGTAAGAAGAATAGAAACAAACGTAACAATTTATTAACGTTCAGGTAAATGTATTGTGCCAATTACATATTCGAATTCAAAGGTAATAATTACAAACATCGAATGCTCCGAAATAGAGTAAAAGATGCATACCTGAACTTAGGAAAATACATAATGTTGGCTGTCCTAAGGCACTTAACATTACGGGCAGATCTTGGATCTAATTTGCCTTGATGAATTCACAATGCAGAGTGTCTGTTGGGACACTCAGCAGTGAATCTGGCCACTACAAGCAAGAGCCATGAGCATTTTGAAGTACTCAGACCAGGACCAGACTTCTTTGAAATGTGAACCTGAGTTAACAATGGACCTTTTGATCATTGAGAACAGATGGCAATTAGCATTGAAGCCCATCCCAAATAAGACATTTCTAAACTCTTTAACCTTTAACACTTTTGGTTTGCTTATGGGAAGAAGACCTTTGTACCAGTCACACTTAGACATTTCCAATGATACCAAACATGTATAACATTATATGATCTTTTTTCGCAATAAATCGTATGGACTGTTGGGTGAGTTTCAGAGATGAGGAAAAGGGGGGGTGAACATAGAGAAATGCAAAAGTTAGGCAGAGGTGTTATGGTCAGTGGGTTGTGTCTCTGGAAGATGTGTATTAAGACAATTTGTCACAGTGTGAGATGTCTCGGGAACAGCCTCGTCTGCCTTACACACACAAAATAACATGCAAGAGTACATTAAGAATTGGCTTTGCATTAAAAAAAGGGCATTAAAAATTGGCTTTGCAGTAACAAAATCAAATAAGCAAGCAAGCAAGCTGTATTCAAGCATTGGTCTTGTATCCTCTCTTCTTCTCTTCTCGCATACTTTTTCAGTTTTTCTCCACTCCAGTCTTTTCTCTTTCAGCCTGGTTGCAGCTTGTCTCTTCTTGTTGTCTTTGCCTAGTGTCTACACTGTCTGTTCCACTCACCTCTCAATCTTTGTGTCATTACCACTGGTTTCAAATCAGCTATGTTCAGCTTCTCTCATCCAGAAATGTAACCATTGAGTTCTCTTGATTTATTTACTTGTCTAGTAGCGGACCAACAGCTGCCTGTTTCGCCTAACCCATCTGTAAGCTCTCTGTAGTACCAGAATGGTTTACGCTGATTGTTTGTTTGTTTTGTGTGTGTGTGTGTGTGTGTGTGTGTGTGTGTGTGTGTGCATGTGTGTGTCATTAACTCACACACATGCTTTTCTTCATTCTGTTCTAGTTCATTTTCTACGGTCATCATGACGATGAACTGAATCCATTGTTCCATTTTAAAGAGTGGTAGTACTTCCAAGGCTCCGATAAATTGGACAATAGATTCTACCTCCTCGCTAGACTCCAGATTATTTCTACCTGCTTTGCAAATGATCAAGCGTTGTGTCCATTGGATTACAGTAATTGATTTCTATGACCCACTGATTCAGAGTACTTTCCACAGTTAGGGTTGCCCCATTATGCTTTTATAGCGTTTTAAGGCCTTTTCACACCAAGACAAATATTTAGTGTTACACAAGCCGTCAGTATGACTGTCCCCCTGATTAAAAAGGGTTCTAATCCTTCCCTGCCTTCACACCGAGGTTGTCAAATAGTCTTTAATCATATAGAACAGTGGGTGGCCCAGCAGAGGCAATACATCAGGCATTATATGGGGGGAGATTTAAAGAGCCTGCTTCAAAGAATGTGGCCCACACAGGCAGCCTGGCTGGGGATGTCCTGTGATTCACATAATCAGCAATGCACTGTTGAGATGTTTTTATTAATGGATTGACTCAGTAACGAGTTCCTCTTTGTGTACGTTACTCACTTTACTCACAAACACTGGGAGTATTGTATGCAAGCCCAATTGCACTGATATTTCTAACTTTTGTTAGGAAGCTGAGTCATAATTCTTGTTGGTGCTGCATCGAGGAGAGGAATGCTGCTGTTGTTATTTTGCAGCCTGTTTTGAAGGTACAGTAGTACCTCAAGATACAAAAGGCTCAACTTACGAAAAATCCAAGTTACGAAAGCAAAGACGAAATTTTTTACTGCTCTACATACGAAAAGTTTTCAAGATATGAAAGGTTTCTGAAAGTCCGAGATTCGCCCAATAACAATTTTGAAACTCACGCCGCCATTTTATTATAGTAGACTCGCCACCATCCTCCTGCTCTCCCTTTGGTTCCTGATGCTAGCCAAGCCATGAGATCCTACTCTCTAATTGGACAGCATCCCTCCCATCATGCATCTTCTATACGTACGTGCTGGCGTGCTTTAGCTCAGCCACTCCGCACTCTAAACTTTACATTTTTTATGTGTTTTCGTAAAGTTAAGTGTATGTACGTATGTACGTACGTTATCTGCCGTTTGTCCTCCTCCTCTGCCGCCACTTTCGGAGATAGCCTCACTCGAAAGGTAAGCTTCGACATTTTACGTTATTTCATTGTTTATAGGTCAATTTAGCTTTATTATGAAATTGAATGGGGTGTTTTTGGAGGGCTTGGAACAGATTAGCCATTTTACATGTAAAATGTGTTCCAAGATACGAAAAACTCATTATACGAAGACCGCCTCAGAACGGATTAATTTTGTATCTCGAGGTACCACTGTACTGTGCTTGTGATCTTTTGCAGCTTGAGATTTTTTAGGTTTTACTTTGACCTGGTACTGCTTGGGTCCCTTTGGTGGGCTTGTAGTCATTTGAAAGATGTTGCAAATGATGATCAATTTCTGTTTATTTACTGGTGACTGCAAATGGAGCAGTCATTGAGAACTTCCATGCCACAGGAAAGTGGAAAAATGCCCATGACCAGAAGCTGATCTTGTTCAAGTTTAATGGATCGATCATCTTTGTGGTCGAGCCGTCATCCCTCACTAATGCCTGACACATTTACTAAGAGAAGACGGGAGGAAGACCACAAATAAACCAACCAAATAAATGTCTATGAATTGGCCCAAGGCTTAAAATAGATTTTTTTTAAACATATTTTTGATAGAAGCCTTTTATGCTCATCAAGGCTGCATTTATTTGATAAAAATACAGTTAAAATAGTAACATTGTGAGATTACATTTTAAAATAACGGTTTTCTTTTTCAACATGTTTTAAAGGTCAAACTTTATTTTAAGGTGACGTAGTTACATTGTATTTACTCAAATAAGTACTGAGCAAGCTTAAATAACTACACATACTTAAAATAGAGTTAGGGTTTGGTTTGGGGTTAGTTGCTTGTAATCATGCATATGTTTATTCAGTAATGTGTTAGATGTTCAAAATGTAATTTAAAAAAGCACTGATGTGTTGGCAAAGATGATGTTTCAGCGGCCATTACTAAAATGATTTGAAATAGTTATAAAAGTATTTACTGTGACTTTTGATCAATGCATCCTTGCTGAATAAAAATAATTAATTTCTTTGACCCCAAAATTTTAAACAGTATTGAATGAAAAGCAAAAATCAGGAAGCAAAAACAAAAAGATACACGTGTTGCTTTACTGTAATGTTCCAGTTAGTTAGCAGAATGATACAGTTCATATTCAGAATTGGGAATTGTGTTTTCACATGTTTATGGCTCCTCTCAAGGTATATATGAGCAAAAAACACCTCAGAGTGAGTACCTTACATCATAGGCGGAGTTTCACTTTTGTGCTTGGGGGGGCACCAGACCACGAGCTCAGTTTTTTTTTATATCATATTTATATATCATTAATTTTACATATAAAATACATTTACAATGAACAATGACTTTATACCAGTGCTTCTCAATTATTTTCTGTCACGCCCCCCTAGGAAGAGGTAAACATTTCGCGGCAAAAACTTTCGCCTTATTGTTTCCATGACAACGTGTCATGCTTATCACCTGACATACCGTAGTCATAAAAAGCGCTGTATAATAGATAATTAAAAATAGTCACCAACTTGTTGAAACCGAAAAGAAATCTTATGTGGTTGAAAACACTGAATTGTTGTGAGCTCAGAGCCCGTCTTTTTTTTGGCTCAGTGCCAGATATTGCGTGAAAACACGTGTGAATTTAGTGATTGATCACGTGACACATGAACACCGGCGTGATCGTACACGTCAAAGGATGAGGGGATGATTATCTGAACCTCTGCTCTTGTTCAGTGCAAGAAAACCTACTCCCTGGCAAAAAAAAAAGCATGTACCCCAGGGTAACGTGCGCCCCACTATTTGAGAACCACTGCTTTATACAAAGAATAGCGAATAGAACAGACTCTTTATAGTTGCTGTTTTGTTTTGCATCGGCAGTGATAGGGTTAACACGGGGAGTTCAGAAGTGCGGCAAAAAGTGTGTTAGACGGGTGCGCTTGTTACAGTGTGTTCTTCGTTCCGATTAAAGTTCATAAACAGAGCCTCCCTTGACCTGTCATAGAACTACTTCAGACATTACAATATCTTACCTAATGCAGAAGAAGCCGCCTCTTTTTCCGAGATGCGTAGATGTCCACTGTCTTCTCTTCTGATAGATTTGACACTTTTAGTAGTGGATTTATAAAAAAAACGACGAATGTCCATTTTGTTTATTCAGCGCGTAAAACAGAACGAGAAGAGCGTCCACTCACGTACCGCGATACTTTGAGATTCGCAAATCGCGGGAGAATGTAATAAAGCTACAGTAATAAAAAATTAATTAGCCACATCTTACTCATTCTATACACAGAACTAATAAGATAAAACAAATAAAACGAGAAAATATGAATTCTGTAATAACAAAAAAAAACATATTCAAAGCACAAGGCAGGCATTAATTGGCTCTGGTCTGGGGGGGCAGTGCCCCCCCCAGCCCCCCCCCCAAACTCCGCCTATGCCTTACATGCTGTCTTGCAATCATTTGAGTTATAAATGAGACATATAAATGGCTCTGACAGTGCAGTGGCTCCCAAGGCACCGGATTGTTCATTATTCTTTGCTGTCTCTGTCTTTTAAACGTGTCTTGTTCTTTGCTGGTCTTAATTTGCAGCCATGGCTCACGAAAGCTGACAGTGAGGGGGAGTGGCATTATAGAATGAGTAGAAGAGCCCTTCAGCATTACGGACAGAGTAGAGATGTTTTGTGGTTTGTTATGATCTGGCTTATTATGGATTGTGAGGAGGCAGTGTATCTTATATTGAGTATCTTATTAATTACATTTTTGATGGAGAAGTAAGTTTTTCTTCTTTTCTCTCCCTCTCTCTGTTGTTCTTTGTTGTAGCAGATGGAGAAGGATGTATTGAATGAAGTCATGTTGAGTCATCAGCGCTGATGAGACACACCTGTATTACTAAGTGCCCTCTGCCCTCTCCTCTCCCTGTCCAGACATCTTTTTGTCATATCTCTGATTAAATTTTTCATTTACTAATGTAAATATTTTATTCTTTTATACATTTATTAGAATATTTGCCTCCTTATTTAGGTAATGCACTTCTTAAGGCAAAGTTGTCTTAGACCTTTTTCACCAATTCTCGTTCTCCTCATCCATAATCGAAGGAATGCTGATCCAGTCTTAAAATATCTTCTTTTTTTCCCCCTCTACCTTTCGCTCTACATGGATGCACATCACTGACCTTGGTAATGACTACACTCCTGTCCCAGACAAAGAGGTTTCTGTGTGTGTGTGTAGACAGTTGCACACAGTACTCAAGGGTATTAAGATGTAAACAGCAAACTAACACAAACCCCAATGACAATCTGAGCCAATGGAATATTGATATTATATCAGGTCATTAAATTGAAAAGTGTTGCATCATTTTCTAGTTTATCATCTCACTGGGTCATCTCAAGATATGGTCAAAGGTTTAAACTCATATAAACACATCTGTCTAGTCTTGCACATTTGAAAAAAATAGTACTGCAACGATGTTTGAACACCCTCTGAATTCACTTGAGGAAAGTGCTAAATGGAGAAATAGAATGTATATATTTTACATTTAATTTACTGGTCCAATCACTGTAGCAGTAGATCTGCTCATATGTATGTACGAGGAATGAATCTTTGTGGAAAAGCTCTCTCTGCAATGGCTCAGGGGCTGTCAAATGTAGTGACAGGCCTGATGTCAGTAGTGTTGACATGGCAGCAGTCGTCCTGTCAAGTTTCCACATTTCCCTGTCTCTATTCAGCTACTCAGCAGCAATATGATGTTGGTTATCTACTGGTAATGCAATGCCAATAATTCACTCATTCCATAATCTGTCTGTCTGTCCATTAAGAAAAAAAAAGAATACTTTTATTCAGCAAAGATGTATTAAAGTGACATTAAAACATTTGCATAGTTACAAGAGATTTCTATTTCAAATGTTGTTCTTTTGAAATTGTTATTCATTAAAGAATCCTGAAAAAGTATGACTGTTTTCACAATTAAGCGTAAACATTCCATCCCCCATGCCAAGAAATGCTGGTTAAATAATTCACTTCAAAATTTGTGATCGACTGAAATATACACTCACCTTAAGGATTATTAGGAACACCTGTCCAATTTCTCATTAATGCAATTATCTAATCAACCGATCACATGGCAGTTGCTTCAATGCATTCCTGGTCAAGACAATCTCCTGAACTCCAAACTGAATGTCAGAATTGTAAAGAAAGGTGGTTTGAGCAATTTTGAGCGTGGCATGGTTGTTGGTGTCAGATGGGCCGATCTGAGTATTTTACAATCTGCTCAATTACTGGGATTTTCACGCACAACCATTTCTAGGGTTTACAAAGAATGGTTTGAAAAGGGAAAAACATCCAGTATGCGGCAGTCCTGTGGGCGAAATGCCTTGTTGATGCTAGAGGTAAGAGGAGAATGGGCCGACTGAATCAAGCTGATAGAAGAGCAACTTTGACTGAAATAACCACTGCTTACAACCGAGGTATGCAGCAAAGCATTTGTGAATCCACAACACGCACAACCTTGAGGCGGATGGGCTACAACAGCAGAAGACCCCACCGGGTACCACTCATCTCCACTACAAATAGGAAAAAGAGGCTACAATTGGCACAAGCTCACCAAAATTGGACTGTTGAAGACTGGAAAAATGTTGCCTGGTCTGATGAGTCTCGATTTCTGTTGAGATATTCAGATGGTAGAGTCAGAATTTGGCGTAAACAGCATGAGAACATGGATCCATCATGCCTTGTTACCACTGTGCAGGCTGGTGGTGGTGGTGTAATGGTGTGGGGATGTTTTCTTGGCACACTTTAGGCCCCCTAGTGCCAATTGGGCATCGTTTAAATGCCACAGCCTACCTGAGCATTGTTTCTGACCATGTCAATCCCTTTATGACCTGATGGCTACTTCCAGCAGGATAATGCACCATGTCACATAGCTCAAATCATTTCAAATTGGTTTCTTGAACATGACAATGAGTTCACTGTACTAAAATGGCCCCACAGTCACCAGATCTCAACCCAATAGAGCATCTTTGGGATGTGGTGGAACAGGAGCTTCGTGCCGTGGATGTGCATCCCACAAATCTCCATCAACAGCAAGATGCTATCTTATCAATACGGGCCAACATTTCTAAAAAATGCTTTCAGCACCTTGTTGAATCAATGCCATGTAGAAATAAGGCAGTTCTGAAGATGAAAGGGGTGAGTGTATTTGGAATTAATAAAGCCTTCAGACCTCAACACTTCTTCTGAAACTTTCAACTTTGGGATATGGCAAACGTTCTTTTTCTTGTTAAAAATATAGTTTTCCTTTAGCTCAACCAGTAGAGTTTATAATGCCAAGGTTACGGGTTCGATTACCAGGGAAAGCAATAACTGATTAAATTAGAATGCATTTAAGGAACACATTGACAATGTAAGTTGTAAGAAATTCTCTTCAGCGTCTTTGTGTGTGTCGATCTCTGCTCATCAAAGTCTGGTACCAGGGAGTGCAAGTAAATGAACCAAAACGAAGTCAATCAGTAATGGTTTATTCAGAATGCAGCTCAGCTCAGTACAGAATGCATGCAGTATATATAGTGCCCCAAAAGGAAAAAGGGCACACAGAAGAATGAGAAAAACAACTCCATATGAGGCACATGAAATGATACTCAGTTATTTCTTGTTGCAAATTCTAGAACAGAACAGTCCTCAGCTCAATGTCAAGAGGAGCTAGATAGAGGAACAATAGTGGATGTGTGATTTCACCCGAACGCACACACAGAAGCTTGCTTAACCAATTTCTGCAGAGTCACTTTAAGGGCACAGTTTACTTTTATAACATATAAAACATACATTTTCCTTCAATCCCCTCTTTTAAGCTCTTTAAAGCTTAACCATTGACAGGTTTATATCTTCGATCACGAGTGACAGAGTCAACCATTCCATACATACGGTTCATCAAACATTGCATCATACACGGCCCAAAAATGCAAATGGCCACCAAAATCAATAATACAGGAGCTATCATGGTGATAAGTGGTGTGACCCAACCGAACAAGTTATGCATGAACCCCCATCCCCAGTCTTCGTCTCTTGACTCATCTTCATACAGTTTGTGCGCGGTCTTTTTCATTTCCTCAACAGCATGACCCACAGCTCCTTCCTCTTCATCTTCAGCCGGGACAAAGGTGCAGCACTGATCCCCCACCATGGCACAGACTCCTCCTTTGTCAGCTAACAACATGTCCAGTGCCAGGCGGTTTTGTATGGTCATCAGGCGCAGGGCACCTAATTCCTTCCTTACACCGGCCATTCCTTCAGTTGTGTCGTTTACAAACTTGGCAAGTCGGTAATGTAGAACTTCGATGTGCTTCCATTGTTGGGCGGTGCCAAACGAAGAGAACATTGACGTCCACCATCTTTGCCATTCGGTGGTCAAGTGGTGTTCTGCTGGGACGCCATCGACAAGTGCTCTCTTGTGTCGTCCTGTGGGTTAAAAAATGTGAAATTCTTTCCAAACACAGGTGTAATTTTAATATGCTCAGACAAAAATGGATGCTGTGGTTTAGATCCATTTTGAATTTGATAATATGGCTCACACTTTGGGCTGGGGTACCAGGCCCAGTCGTATCCCCGTGGCCAGTAGTACCCTTTTATACATGTTTCATTCAGGTTTGATTGGTCGAGCACAGACATTGAAACACTTACAACAGATGACATCACTTGTTGACATACATAGCAGGACTCATTCGTGTGCATTCTAGCGGTAAAATTAGCATACTGCCAAAACGTATTATCAGTAGGTGTCACAGAAAAGGTGGCTGGTATAATACACCAGAGAAATAAACAACACGCATGCATTCTGAATCAGAGCAGTAATAACAACAATGATAATGAAAAGTACAATGTAATGCTAAAATGTCGACAAAGCAATAATGATTAAAGGATATGGTGCTGCCGTGTTATGTCATACAGCAGTGCTGCGTGTTCAGCTCCCGTCTACTGATGCAATAACAGATGGTCAGCAAAATAAAAGAAACAGTTGTGGGCAGATAGGTCGTGGTCAGTCCTTAGTCAGTCCAGTATTCGCGCAACACCCCAGCCGCTCCGTCCCTTGACGCGGCAGTGACCCCTCTTTGACAGTTCCTACCCCAAGAGGCCTGAGCCCCTCCGTCCCTTGACGCAGTAGTGAACTCTCTTGGACAGGTCCCACCCAAGTGGCCCCTGGTGTGTCTCCCCGTCCCTTGACGATTGCAGTGACCTTTACAGTCCTACAAAGGAGACCTCAGGAAACAGGTGTCTCTAACGAACCTAGAAAGACAAAATTAGTAATCACAGTACCTATAGCCTCCCTCTCCTCCCGGCGTAACACAAAGACCAGTTTATTCAGTGTGTTCCGGGGCTCTCCTTAAGCGCGTTGCGTGGATCCACTGTGGAAAAGATTCAGTTAATACTGCAGTTCGAGTTACAGCCACAACTTTGGTGGGGGTGCTAAATTTTGGTGCTTCAATAGGATCCCCCATTTTTAAGAATTGTTTGACCATCACCTCATCTCCTACTTGAAAGGGATGGGTGGGGTCCAATGGTAGTGGCACGGAACTCGAATGCATTTTCCTCCAATTTTCATGGAGTGCTTCACATAATAACCTAGAATATTCACCCAGGGGCACATCACATCCCACACCTCCCAGTATTCCGCCCCCTCTCCAGGGAGCTGGGAATGGTCTTCCCATGATCATTTCATATGGGGACAGCCCTTTTAACCCTTTGTGGGGGGCCATCCTCATTTCGGCCAGTACAACAGGGAGCAGTGAGGGCCAATCATTGTGACCTGCTGAATGCATTGCTTTGCGTAATTTGTCTTTGATTGTTCTATTTGCCCTCTCCACAATACCAGACGACTGTGGGTGATAAGGAATGTGGTGTTGCCAATCAATCTGTAGTTGTTTTGTCATGTCCATCAGGACTTTGGCCACGAAAGCAGGTCCTCTATCAGAGTCTATAGCGAGTGGAATTCCATATCTAGGAATTATTTCGCGCGTCAAATGTGTCACCACTGTCTTTGCATCCTCCTTTGAGCAGGGAAAAGCCTCCACCCATCTCGAAAATTTGTCTACAAAAACTAGTAAGTACTTATACCGTCCCTTCCTGGGGAGGTGAGTGAAGTCAACCTGCCATTGCTGTAAAGGACTCTCAGGTAGAGGCAGAGTCTGATGTTTTGTTATTGGTTTCGAATTATTACTCATTGCACATGTAACACAACGGTCTAACGTGTCTTTTACTTTCGTTGACAACCCTTTTATGCACAAAAATCGATCCATCTCCTCATATACCCCTCTTTGGCCGCGGTGTGTGACACCATGGAACTCCCAAATGAGGAAATATGCACACGATGCTGGCACACAAACGCGGCCACGATTGTCCACCATGACCCCTTCTGTGTTTGCTGTAGCGCCTAATTCTGCCCAGTGGTGGCGATCATCATCAGAGGCAGCCTGTTGCATGGCTATGAGATCAGTGTTAGGAATAATTCCACATGTCATAACGTGAGGTGTGTGAGAGGCAGCAGCAACATTCAACCAAGGGGGAAACCGGCCAGACTGGGCCCCCTCTTTGGCAGCCTTATCAGCTAATGCATTACCTCTGGCCTCGCTTGTGTCAAGTGTTGAATGACCTTTCGTTTTAATTATAGATAGACGTTTAGGTAGGCGACAGGCTTGTATTAAATCCATCACTAGAGAGCTGTGTGCTATTGGTTTACCATCAGCAGCGACAAACCCTCTTGTGGCCCAAATTTGGCCAAAATCATGTGCTACACCAAAAGCATACCTGCTGTCTGTGTATATGTTGACATCCTGATCCTCAGCTAAAACGCAGGCACGGGTCAAAGCAACAAGCTCTGCTGCTTGAGCGGATGCAAAAGGCAGGGCTGCAGATTCAAAAACAGTGTTAGGCAATTCACACACAACATAACCACAGAGATACACGCCGTCTTGTGGTTTCGATCGGTTAAATGGTATCTCAGAACATCGTAGTGATCTGCGTGACAGTTGTTCATGAAAGTGGACAAAAACATCGGGTTTGGTTCGCCCTCATTTAAATTCATTTCCCCTACACTGGTCCATACATCACTAAATCGCTGGAAAAAACGAGACGGGGTTTCACCCTTTTCCTGTTTACAGTTAGTCACTTGTGATAGATCGCGATTTGCCGCTTTCAAATTCAGTAGATATTTTTTAAGCTGTTTATCTAGTTCTTTCAGCATATTCGCGGTATCATCTCTCCATTTAAATGTGGTAACCGTTTTAGTTCGCCCGGTTCGCCTAGTTTCCTCCCCAGTCCGTACTTCTTCTTTTATCTGGTCAATTTTATCATTCTCCGGACCAAGCACTGGCACTGCTGCTATCAGAAGGTCCTCATTATATGCGTCGCCTAATTTGAACTGCAGGATAAATCTGTAATCCGCGCCTGTCAATTGACAATGGCGTGATGCTTTGATAAGCATATCAACGAATTGGACGGGTTTCGATGGCGACGGCAACATGTCTATTATGTCTTTCAGCGCGCTGACAGAAGGCGGTGTGATATCAACTTTATTACCTCTTAGCGCCCATACAGCAGCCACATTTAATTTTGGTGGGTCAATTTCAGATCCTGAATCAGGACCTGCACCATCATCATATTCATCGTCTGTATCATCATCATTTTTACTCGCTTTTATGGGTTCTTTCTCTTTGTCGCGAATTATGGACGGTGCGCTTGGTGCGCTCGGTTTAGAGACACACGCGGTATTTATGCTCGGTTGCACATATGGCGGTGGCGGGCATTTTCCCGGTTTGTAGGCAGGATACTCAGTCAATGTTGTCAGTTTTTTTCCCTTTAAGGGTTTTGGTACAGTTTTTAATACTGCTTTAGGAACATATGCGCCAGTTTTACTGCGCCATATGTCGGCCATTCTGTACCACACATCATACCCTGCGCGCATATATGTAAAATATGTGAAATCGCCTTGGTTACCATATGTCAAATCATAAGCGGTCTGTAAAAACCCTGGGTCAAATGTTCCCTCTCGCGGATAAGAACGCCACTGACTGTCCTCTGTCCAACCAGCCAAATTGTCTATATATGGATTAGTGTAATATCCCCACCCACATCGTTCCATCCAAGCTTTTGGAGTTTCACTCGGGTCTGGTTTGGGATATGATTGCCCCATTACAAAAAATGGCCAGGCACCGACACACACAGTCTTAAAATTACGTTTGCGCAAAAAACTGCAATTTTTTCCCGATCTATTGATCTATCCAGAACAGGTAGTGAATCTTAATTTTCTCTTACCTGTCTGGATAGATCCCGGACGAGCCCCCAGAACACTGTAAGAAATTCTCTTCAGCGTCTTTGTGTGTGTCGATCTCTGCTCATCAAAGTCTGGTACCAGGGAGTGCAAGTAAATGAACCAAAACGAAGTCAATCAGTAATGGTTTATTCAGAATGCAGCTCAGCTCAGTACAGAATGCATGCAGTATATATAGTGCCCCAAAAGGAAAAAGGGCACACAGAAGAATGAGAAAAACAACTCCATATGAGGCACATGAAATGATACTCAGTTATTTCTTGTTGCAAATTCTAGAACAGAACAGTCCTCAGCTCAATGTCAAGAGGAGCTAGATAGAGGAACAATAGTGGATGTGTGATTTCACCCGAACGCACACACAGAAGCTTGCTTAACCAATTTCTGCAGAGTCACTTTAAGGGCACAGTTTACTTTTATAACATATAAAACATACATTTTCCTTCATAAGTTGCTTTGGATAAGCGTCTGTCAAAGGCATAAATGTAAAAAATGACACTTATCGCAGTTTTATTTGAATCTAAAGTCATTTTATTTCTACTTCCTCAATTCAGTTTAAACAGTACATTCTGTTACTTAAGTTATTTTAAATTCAGAAATGTATATTTTTTATTTATATTGCTTTACCAGCTTAACCAGCATTACCCAACACAAACCAGCCTAGAATAGCATGTAATTTTTTTTAAGACACTTTCATCTAGTTTCCAAAAACAATAGCTAACTGTCTTCTGTACTCTGTCTTGTTTCGCAGTCACAGAGAAGGAAGTTCAGCAGTGGTAAGTGTGCTCTTTTTGTTCTCTTTGTGTAAGCATTCCCCTCTCTCACCTTTCCTCAGTTAAACTGAGACATAAACAGGAAATCAATCAATCATTTAAAATCTCAACAAAGATGTTATTATCCAAATGTTTAAACAATGTAACTTTCCATCTTCCTCCATTAATCCTCCATTACTACCAATAGTGCACAGGATTGTTTTCTCATCCATACTGAGTGCATGGTTCTGACATGGGCAGAAAATGCTGCATAGAATATCAACTTTAGTAAATTAATATGAATTTATATGGTCAGATTGCTTGTTTTGCTCATGGCAAATAAGTGTCCATGATAAAGAAATGCAACAAATCTTAAGTAAAATAAGATATTTCCCTTACACCTTAAATACATGTGACTTTGTTTTTCATTTCTTAATTATTAATACATTTTAAGTATTAATTATTCATTCTTAAAGTTCATTGTTTTGCGGCAATCGCAACACATGCCTTGTCATTAAAGGTTCACTTATCATATATTTTAAGACTTGTTGACCTTATTCATACATAATTGACCACATATGAATTGCATGTTAGTGTATTTTTGACTAAATATAAATAGATAGAGGGGGAAAGAAATAGCACACATCATTGACCCATGAGACGCTTTCTGTACCTCTCTTCTTTACGCTGACTCATCTTAAAAATGTCTGCCACCAGGGAAAGGGATGATGTAAAGTAGCCCATCCTTGTAGATATTCAGTGCCAATTCAGAGCACAAATTCTCCATAAATTCTTAACTTCACATGCCAACATCTACTCCTGGCTGCTGTATGCCTCGGAAAACGGTTGACTCTAGGCAGGGTGCCTAGTAGGAAAAGAGAGAAGGATGAAGAGAGAGAGAGTGAAAGAACAAGAAAATAAATCTAAAATCATGAATCAAAGAAGTGAGACTAGCAATCCCGATAGAGGGAATCTATAGTACGCAGAGTATTGGAAAATGGTTTTGTGCTTTTTTTGATGATATTTACAAAGGTGGGCCAATCTTCTGTGACTGTTAAAAAAACTTGTTTTTTTATGAGTGTATCTATTAAGGCAAGCCAAAAGACTTTTACTTCTTGTCTGATTCTTATACTACTAGATGTACTACACTGCACTTTATACACTGGCATATCACTGGAGACCGCTCTGTTAAAGACAGGCACAACTGTCTTGTGTTGAGAGTGGAGCCCCTTGAAGCTCAGTCTAGCGCTGATCAGATTCCAGGCAGTCATACACACAAACACATGCACACACACACACAGCTCAAGGTGCACATCACTTTCTTCTTCCATTTCTCTGATGATATAGAAGTATATTTGTTGATACCAGACTTGCCTTTGAGATATCTGTATCGAATCCTCAAAGGATCAGTATTTCAAGCCTTACAAATTCAATTTCATTGTGTTCCTGGGGAAGTTTATCATCAGTAACAATTTTTCTGTTCCCTTGTTTAGCAGTACATGAATAGCAAGAATAGTTTAGCAATAGTTCTAAACTTTTACAGTTTTTTTTAGCAAATTATGTAAATTGTGTTTTTGACAATCAAAGCTAGTATAGGAGTTGCTGTGACATGGAGAGTTTTGTGAATTATAGGTCCATTGTTGATATATGTATATATATTTTCAATTTAATTAAAAGTAAATATTTGAATCTAGGAGGTAATTTTCAGGAAAGATATGAGTTATAATTTGGGTTGGTAATACTTGTTATAAAATAAACATTTCTCTTAATGTTTCCTTTGTGTGCATATTAATATATTAAAACAAACGCAAGAAGCAGTTTTGTAACAGTATATTGGATCTGTGCAGCTCTTAAAGTGACAGTAGCCTAATATATTCCCGCTGTCATCTGGATAAAAACACACAAAAATAAAGTAATAATTCTTGTCTGAATAACTTTTGTGGCTATACTTGTAATGTATAATTAATTTAGAAAGAGCAGTGATATTTTACATTTTGATTAACAGTTCCTGTACCTGAATACCTGAAAGTCTTAAAACACTATTTATTTAAATGTTATCTGGGTTCAGTTGTCCATTTGTGCGATTGCTTATTTGTTATTTTTAATTACTGACTGTTTACTTGTCTTTAATAATGATAGTGTAACACTGGTTCCTGTCTGTCTGGGTCTTCTTTGTAACTTCCTGTCAGTCTTGTCATTGTTTCACTTCCTGCCTATCGGGTCATTGTTTCACTCCCTGCACCTGTCATGTAATCACTTAATCGTTAGTCTCCCAGGTGTCTGTGATTCCCTTGTATATAAATCACTCTTGCATTTCCCTTGTGTTAGTCAGTTGTTAATGAAGTTTATGCTATTGTTTGTGGCTGTTGCCTGGTCTCCTGCCGTGGTTCTTGTTTTGAGTCTTAGTTTAGTTCAATTTAAAGCACAAGTGTGCTTATTTGTTTTGTATTTAAAGTCTTTTGTATTAAATGTGCTTTTGTTTGGAAACCTTACTTTTTTGCAGTAAGACTTAGAATAAATGTGAATAATTTTTATATTGAATTTTTAAATTTTTTTTACCTTGGAATCGAAGCTGAGAATTGATTAGAATTAGAACTGATAAACAGAATCGGAATCATTAGAAATTAGAACGATACCCAACCCTATAGTTATGATGTACAGTCATCCTGAAGACATTTATTTTATGATAATGACTAACGACACATCCTCCCACTTATCTAGCAGAAAATGTGTGTTAGGAAGTAGCAAGTAAGTAATTGTACATTTAAATAGTGATTTGAGTTTAGATCATTATCATTTGAAAGGAAAAAGAGCGTGGAGGGAGACATTGGTACATGAGGCCACACCAATTTAGTTGTCAATATACAAAAAATGTCTATTACAGAATTAGGCATATCTCAAAAAAGAATACTACAGTTGACCAATCAGAATCAAGTACTAAAGACAATAATAGGTCTGAAACATTTACATGTGACTGTATAACAGTGGTATTATGACATATACCCTCATCTGAATTTAAAAGATTTTCTTTTGCTATTTAGTTTTGATCATTTAAACTAAAGCACTTGTGGCTTATTAAATTGTGCTCATATGTTGTGACAGGATTCTGTCATCAAGCAAATTAGCATAATGTGAATAATCTCTTTTTGAAAGCCCCTCTGATGAGGTAATGAACATTTAACTAATTAAGTGTTTTTAACCGCAACAAATGCTGGAGATTTTATAATGATTGTTAAGGCCATTTTGTACAATGACTTCAATGTATTCACAGAAAATTGTCTTTTCATTGTGTGTCAGTCTTTTAAAGAGTGTTTGTATTTTAGACGCTAGTACCAGTATTACTGCAGTATTGAAAATTTCAAATCAGTTTGTGTCACAATTATTAAGAGAGATTCATAGAATGAGAGCTAAAATACAGAATCCAAACTGATGTTGCTGGAAATTTATTTGCAATTGAAGACTGACGTACCCTGTAATATCCAGGGCAACCATTCATCATTTGCCCCAAATTGCTCGGAAATGATCACCAATGATAGACCTTGGATTTTTTCAGGGATTAATTAGCATATAGAAAATGAACAGTGCTGAAGTGTTGTTTCTGAAAATTACAGGATATAGAGTGACAGAGGTTCAATTTGTCTTGAAATACCCCAACCACATGTTCTGAAAGACAGCAGTGCATTTGGGTGCTATCAATTTATCTTCACAGGGGAAGATGTCTAAGTTTTGTCTTTGAGTGAACTGCCGTTGGTAAATTTGCAAATTTGCTCCCCCTTCCCTTTCCATTGGCCATTTATACATTTATTTTACGTCTATGTCAGTAAAATGTTGTTCTTGTGTACACCCCATCTGTATTTATTTGATCTAAAATGTTATAGTGAAATAGTATTACAATTTAAAATAACTTTTTTTTCTTGTAATGGCAAAACTGAATTTCAGTTTCATATTATCATCTAATATGCTGATTGTTTTTATCATTATCACAGTTATAAATTGAATGTATCCCTGCAGAATGAAAGTATATATTTAAAAAAAAAGTTTCTTTTCATTTTTCTTCCTTCCCACTCTTCTTATCCTGTTTAATTTTTCCTGTCCGTGTCTTATGTTTCAGGTATAAGGGTTTTATTAAAGACTGCCCCAGTGGTCAGTTGGACGCAGCTGGCTTTCAGAAGATCTACAAGCAATTCTTCCCCTTCGGCGACCCTACCAAGTTTGCCACATTTGTCTTCAACGTCTTTGACGAGAACAAGGTAACAAAAGGCTGAAAAAAGGAAAAGTCAAAAGAAAGGCACTGTTATATTAACCTACTGGGGCTTTTTAAAGTTGCAGTTTAACAATAAATGTTTTGATATGGACTCTTTTGATTTGTTATCGTCCTTGCTGAGTTGGAAAGTTATCAGCATTAGAATCTCTCCCTTAAGAGCTGTTTGGCTGAAAAGCTAAATACATTTTCTAAACACCCCATTCACTTTTATTTACTCAGCGACATGGAAATTATACATTTCCATTTTAGTTGCAGAAATGCAGCTTCAACAGATTTGCAGAATTTAGTTTGTGTGTGTGTGTGTGTGTGTGTGTGTGTGTGTGTGTGTGTGTGTGTGTGTGTGTGTGTGTGTGTGTGTGTGTGTGTGTGTGTGTGTGTGTGTGTGTGTGTGTGTGTGTGTGTGTAGTAGAAGAGTTTGCTTCCTTAGTCAAAATGATGATGCATTTAGGAGCTTTATAGAGAACATTACACACAAGAAACAAAGTGTGTGTATACTTTAGATATTCCCTAAATGTGGGGACAAAATGTCTGCATTGATCAGTACGGTACGTGAAGGCACACACCAGTCAATGAATACACAAGGTTACAGCGTTGTAACATGACTCGCCACAGACGAGAACAGACCAAAACTGAGGGAAAACACAGGCTAGATAGACACAGAGGATGATTAGGGGCTAGGACACACCTGACAAGACTAACAAAGTGAATGATGACGAGACTGCACATGGGGAATCAGGAAGTAAACCAACACAATGACAGGACTGAAAGTGCTGTGACAGTACTCCCCCCCCCCTCCCGGAAAGCGTGACCTCATGCAAACAGAAGTCCATCCTGAAGTCCTAGGGTTAATTGTCTGGTAAACGGGACTGAGGACGGAGCCCCCAGGGGGGAGCCGGGAGTTCAGGGAACTAGGGCAGCACTGGCAGCTCAGGTGTCCTTGATGGTTCAGCCTCCATGGACTTACCCCATTTGACCACCACAGCCAGGTTTATATAGCGTATACAGGTAACAAGACTAACCAGATGAAAGATGACGAGTAACTACAATGACAATGGATGAGCACATGGGGAACCAGGAAGTAAAGTGACAGTGCTATGACATGCAAAAGGATAGTAATACCAGAAATGTTTTGGTCCATATGAGGAGAACAGCCTATGAACCAAACTAAATAATGTTTTTTTATGTTAAAATACAGAATGTTATCAGTAGGGGTTGTGGCTTATATGATATGATATGCAGTTTGTACAGTATACAAATCATTATGTCCCCATGAAACGTGGACACCCAATGTGTGTGTGTGTGTGAGGGAGAGAGATTGGGGGGGGGGGGGGAGAGAGAGCGAGTGAGTGAGCGAGTCAGACAGCACTGCTGATGGCTCGATAGAGTATTCTCAGATGTTTCAAGGTTCTCTACATTGTAGGTGTGCTACAATCGCATCTTTAGACACACTTCAAAATCACTGTCAAAATGACATTTCCAATATATAAAACCTTCTGCAAGATGGTACTGAACACAGGTAGCATAACAGCTTTCCCTGCTGCTATACTGTTTTTAACTGCAGTTTTCTGCTGTGTCACTCTGCAGTTGTTTGCCATCTTTGGTGTCTCATTCATCTCAGTTGTGAGGCTTTAACAAAGCTGTATAAAATCAAACATTTTGTCAGCTCTTTAGACTCCTTTTTACACCTCACCTATCAGCTTTCATGCTGTGTATCCGCAGGATGGACGCATTGAGTTCTCAGAGTTTATTCAAGCTCTATCTGTTACATCTAGAGGGACACTGGATGAAAAACTCAGATGTAAGACCAGAATTTCTTTATAAATCTCATAATTTTGTCAGTGCCTCAATGCTTCATTGATGTTTATTTATCGGTAGAAGGCTGTCTCAGGGAGTGACATTTCAGTGTCTTCTATTAACACCGTTCCTACAGCTCTGAATGCACTACTAGATTATCTCCATTTTAATTTGTCATCTTGACTAATAGAAAAGTCTAACATTAGTTTTCTAATGAGATGTTACACTGTTAATCTCAGCTCTTTTGAAGATGTTGCAGTGAGAGAGAGAACGCGTTGTCTTAATGTGCTTGTTTGTTATTGCTGTGACAGGGGCCTTTAAACTTTATGATCTTGATAATGATGGCTACATAACCCGAGATGAGATGCTGAACATCGTGGACGCCATTTACCAGATGGTGGTGAGTCATATGCTTCTCACTGAACCGTAACTCTCAATTTCTATTGAATATATGAAAGGGCTTTCTTGGAAGGCCAACATGATGTTTATTGTAAAGTATAGACTCTAAAAATGTGTTATGAGCATCTGATTGATAAAGAGACAGCAGTGACTACCTTCGCAAATACTGGAGTCTTAATGGCTTTGTGTGTTTGTGTATTTATGTGTGTACATATACTGAAAGAGCTGAGGGCTTAAATACAAGAGCGAGAGTAATCAGCGCAATGGTTTTCCGGATGAACTAATAATCAACAGTACAGTACTTTTAAAGCATTTATTAAAAAGTATTTTTAGAAATTAACATTAGTAAATAAAAAAAACGCTCATTGATAGTACATGATATCAAATACAAAAAAATGGTTATTGAACCTTATTGTAAAATTTCATTTACATACAACAGAACACTGCATTTTAGACTGCATTGGCCAAGTATGGTGTTTGCCCTTGAATGCTATTGAATTGACATAATTCACCATATTTTAACTGCTAAAATCATGTACATTGATTCATTTTATTTTTCAATTTGATCTAATGCACTTTGAGCTTATATTCATTGCCATGTTTTATTTGTTCAATTGGCTGGGAAAAGGTTTGTCTATATAAAGAAATATACTGAGTTTTCTTTATTTTCCACATAAAAAGATGAATGGAAAATGATTTGTTTCCGACAGGTCAGGTGTACAATGTGTCCCAGGAATTGATGTCTTATTTATGTCTTGCAGGGGAACACAGTGGAGTTACCTGAGGAGGAAAACACACCAGAGAAAAGAGTTGATCGGATCTTTGCTATGATGGATAAGGTTAATGCTGTATATTAATTTACTGTGTATTTATTGGCTTCCACTGCCTTATTTCTCCCATGCACAACATTACTTGGAACATAGAAAATGAACTGCATTTATAGTGAATTGCACTTTCTGATCATTTTCAGTTGTTTAACAATCCAATACCATGACTTTCTACAACTAAGCATTCATAGTTATATGTTCAATACAATGGCTTATTTTTGCTGTGATTGCCAGAAGAGCTGTTCTTTGTCAGGCACTAGAAACACAGAAGGCACAACACATGAAAGACATGAAACTGACGCGCTAGAGGCTCTCAGAAAGCTTTGATAAAAGAACCTTTGAAAGACACAGAGCTCTTGAGAGAAGAAAAGAGATTTGAATACATTATTTTAAAAATGTCTCTACCTGATTTCCTGCATTTGTTCGCCCACCAACTGAAAGCATTTATTACCTAGCATGGTTGGTTGAAAACAGTGATGTGACTAATGACTTTCTGTCAATAGAATGCAGATGGGATGTTGACTCTGCAGGAGTTTCAGGAGGGCTCAAAGGCAGACCCCTCTATTGTACAGGCACTCTCCCTTTATGATGGCCTGGTGTAGGCATATCTCAAAGTTCCATTCAGTGAGTCCCATTTCACATTTTCCCAAATGCTGATAACATATTTATGTACTATAGTACTTTGTAATTGTTTTAAATTAGCCTATATATTTCAGTTTTCATTTGAAATTTTGTTTAAATAATTCAGTTTGATATATATATATAAAATATAGAAAAATCTTTAAATTAAATATTTATATATATATATATATATATATATATATATATATAGTCACTCTAATATAGTATTTTACTTTCAGTACTTTGTTTCTGTTTTAGTTTTAGTAATTTTAGTACCTCAACTTCAACTTTGGAGTTTGCCATGTTACTTGCCAAAACTGTTTCGAATTTTAGTTTCGAATTGTTTTTCATTCTTTATTTATTTTATTTCAGCTTTATTTCATTAGCTTTAGGTTTAGCTGAAAATAACAACAATGGCACACATCTTTTAAGTTATTATTCAGTACAAAAGTACTTGCAACAGATATATTTATGTATTTCATATATATATATATATATATTCTGAAGAAACCACTTCAAGGCCTTATAATAATTAATAATTCAGTTTAGGCCTTGACAGCTGTTTGAAAGAACTTAATAAACTAATGGTAATTATTGCTGGTTATAAATAATTTACCCACTATGTGTAAAAGTAAAATGTATTTCTTTCCTTCTTATGTAGATAATCAATACGATACATTTATGTCATTCTGCTGGCACTTTGAGAGGAAAGTTGACCTGTCACCAATCTTTTTGCCCTGCCAACACGAATGTGCATTTTTGGAACTGCTCTTGAGAGGGGATCAGCTGTCAATCACTCATCTCCGCTGTCACTGGAAAACCAAACGTTGCTCAAGACCATGTGAACCCTTTCCAAAACTCAGTTGGGAAGAATGATGTACAGTAAAATAAACTAATGAGGTCTGATTGCTTCAGTGCCCTTTTTGTAAAGGGTACGTAAAGTGACTTTGAGGACATTCATATCAGTTATTAAATGCATAGCTCAAATATTGTTAACACCAATGAATGAGTTCCTTATATCGCTGTGTCTTTATCAAAAGTGATAAGGTGGACTTAGCTGGATTTTAGTCTTGCCTTCACTACTACATGATGAATGAAGATGAAGTTGCACCGCTCCATGGAGCTTTAGCCAGCACTGGCATTAAACAACATCCTTTCAGTCGTATTTATAGATATAACCTGTCTATGTAAATGAGCAAACTTCAACAATAAACAAAATCTGATCTTTAGTCCTTATTAAACTCTGGCAGCCTTATGAAATTATAACAGCCATTATGTATTATATTGAGCCTGTATCTACCATAATGCTTGGCCCACAGTCTCACTGTACACCTTGTGATGTAGAATGCAACATTTCTACAGTATTGCATATGACTGTTGTGATGGTGTGGGAGTGCATGTGATGCATTCAACACAGGTAAATGTGCTCTTTTCAGATCAGCATTGCATCTTTATCTTTACCCTGAGTTTATGTGGTACCAATGGCATATTCAGCAGCACTACATGTGCCCATAGTTTTCGAAGGTCTGCACAGTGTTGGTATACTGTATTTAGATTTCTGGTGATGATGACAGGTTATGGTTACAATCTAAATGAACAACCTTCATGTATTTATTTTTAAAGCCCAACATTTCATCTTTCTAATGAATCGGGAAATGTTAGAAGGTCTGTCTCCACTTAAAAATGCACTGCTGAGAGCAATGCCACACAGACACTGCAGTATATGAATGTTAATGAAATATAATGTTAATTGGACCTCTTTAAATAAACATTTTTAAGAAAATATCTTGAGGGTCTTATCACTATCTGCATGCTCTAAAATAACAGATTATTCAATATCTTATTTTTGTCTTGAGAGAGAATCAATACGGCCTATGACCAAATATATATCTTTGGGTAGCCACAACTGCATAATGTTTTAAGATTGCAGTCTTTGTTCATCTTTAACTAATTTTCAACTCAAATAGATGTCTTAATGTTCTGTGAAAAGACTCATGAATATATACAGCCTGTTAGCTTCAATCATTTATCCCATCCTCCACCCTCCAATAAAAACTGGTAATGGACTTGTAGTATGAAAAGACTTCATGCTAAAAGGACCAAAAATGGAAATGAAAAGGTTCAAGCTGGCTGACAGAATCACACTGCTTGCATAACACAATGGAACACTTGGCATTGTTCAATTGTCCGTTGAACCAACCGTATTTTAATCATGGAAAACATCAGTCTCATGATTAATAGAAGCTGGTACAGAATACGAAAGGCACTAGAAAAAAAGAAATAAATTATGCCTTTTCATATTCTGAAACTAACTTTTCTGTACTGTTATATTCATACGTCTTCAATTAAATTTGCTGTATGCATTAAATCTGTAGTGTTACAAAACAGTCAGATCCCAAATCCGTTACTAACACATGGTCAAATGTATCTGGTTAACCATGATTTCATTAAATACATCCCTGTTGACATTATTAAACATCGTTATCATGACTCTGTGTCAAAGCTCCTGACTGATTATGCCACATATCTAAAGTTTCTTGTTATCTGGGCTCAGCCTCACCAGACAGCCCATCAATTTTAATGTGCTGCTTGGGCTCAGATACCCTCAGCGCTTGGAATGTAGGGTCACCTTGCTTCTGCCATGTCATGCCTCGGTGGACATGTTGTTAACAGCAGGTGGTAGTATCCGAATGGCAGGGTGAGACTGTTTTGTTTTTACATGCAACAGAGACACTATCTCTAACAGATAGTTCAGATAGCAAAGCTGTTCTACTAAAACTCCTCCCTGAATCTTGTTTTCCAATATATACACTGTTCATTGCACACATACACAGTGGTTTCCTGTAGCTCAAACAGAAGAGCATGGTTCTTGCAAAGGGTTTGATTTCCAGGGTAAGCACAAACTGACTAGAACATCAATGTAAATACCTTGAATGTAAATCACACTTTGGATAAAAGCGTCTGCCAAATGCATACAGTACATGTTAAATAAATGTCAGGAAACACTTTAATCACACATTGAATCTAAATGAATGAAATATAATTTTGTTCTTAAAGATTTAAAAATTGTATGTGACAATATTCAAACCTGAATCAGGGCATCAGTGAGGTCCTGGACAGTCTGTGGTGCTACTTAGTTGCTTCAGATGCTCCGATATATAATATCCCAGAGCCTTTTCAATTGGATTCAGGTCTGTGGAACGTGAGGGCCAGTCAATGGCATCAATGCTTTCATCATCTAAAAACTGCCTACACACTCTAGCCACACAAGGCCAAGCATCATCATGCACCAGGAAGAACCCAACTGCACCTGCATAAGGTCTGACAATGGCTCTGAGCAACAGCAGTAAGGGAGCCATTGGCTAGCACATGGAGGTCTGTGCAAACCTCCAAGGATATCCCTACCGTCAAACCGGTCATGCTGGATGATGTTGCTCGCATAACATTCCCCATGGTATCTCTAGACTCTATCACATGTGCTCAGTTCAAACCTGCTCTCATCTGTGAAATGAACGAGGTGCCAGTGGCAGACTTGCCAATTCTGGTTTTCTCTGGCAAATGCCAATCAAGCAGCACAGTACTGAGCTGTGAGCACAGGTCCCACTAGAGGACTTCAGGCCCTCATGCCATCATCAGGAAGTCTGTTTCTGACAGTTTGGACACCAGTATGCACACCAGTAGCCTGGAGGAGGTCATTTTGAAGAGGTTTGGCAGTGCTCATTCTGTTCCTTCTTGCAAAAGGAGCAGATATCAGTCCTGTGGCTGGGTTGTTGCCCTTCTACATTCCTGTCCAGCTTTCCTCGTGTAACGACCTGTCTCCAAGTCTCTCCTCCAAGCTCTCCAAGCTCTCCAAGCTCTGTGCTGGGAGACTGACCAAACCTCCTTGTGTATGGATGTGCCATCGTGGAGGAGCAGGATTGCCTGTCCATCCTGACTGGGTTGCAGGTACAGACAGTGACAAGTAGTGATGTGCTTCTCGGTTCGAATCCCTGAAGCGTGTGCCGAGTAATCTAGATGAGTGGTTCATGAACCGCGGGTCGATGCGCGTGTTGCTGACGTAAGTGCTGACGTTTGAAGCCCCGCGTAGCGGGTGTACCACGTGACTGCTTCAAGAAAGGATTCGCTAGGTTTGAGTGCAGCTCGAAATAAAAGCGGCAGTGAAACACTATGTATTGTCCCTTGCTTTTTGTGTTTTTGGGTCCCTTTATTGCGCTGTTTTTGGCATTTGATTTGAGCTTCTTTTTTGCGATGGAACCAGCAAGAAAGAGGAGATTTTCCCCTGTTTGGGAGCACTTTGAGTTGTTCTCACCTAAGAATGTAAGGCACCTGCAATTACTATGTAATAGATTCCATTAATTAATAAAATAAAATGTGACAACTTTTCTGAATACTTGTAGCTGAAGCATCTGATGTGTTCCAAGGAGCTAAGTTATAATAATAACACCTAAACTATGCTAAGGCACTGAGTCTTGCATGGCAACGAGGAAACCAACCAGGTTGAACCTGGCTCAGGTATTCCATTTATATTCATAGCCCCACACTACACTGTATAGTTGTTTTTTTAACTCTTACATATGTAATTCAATTTAGCTGAGAAGGTTGACTTGGCTGAGCACTTTATTATTACATTTCAATACTTTTCAATTCAATAAATTATATTTTTTTAGACTTTGAAAGCCATAGTGGAAAAAATTGTTTTTAAATAAAAATGAATAAACTCTTTATTTTACCTCCTTATTTAAAATTTTCACTTGTTGCATAAGCAAAAACAAAACAAAAGTAACACAAAACAATTAATGTTAAAACTCTTCAAATAATATTTTTGTATTCAGAGCATAATTCACATCCCACCATTTCATTGCAAGCACCAAGCATGTTATACATTTTTCTGCCCACATGATGGGGTAGTCGAGCAAATGAATCATCTTGAAGCCCCTATGTGTGTGTGAAGCATTTCCCTGCAGGGCTTCACTGCTTCATGGGGCTTCATTTTGCCATCACTAGTGACAAGGACCCTAACAAAACACAAAACTAAAGGCAAATCAGTCAAAAAGAATAAAGAGAGAACAATTGTCTATGGCCACCACCTGAAATTTCATTCCCTCTTCATTCGATTTCATTCCCTGTTGTCTCTTCAGTTTAATTTGCACAAAAGCAGGTGAAATGGATTCACAATCGCTTATGCTTCCTAATAAATGCTAACTGCTTCCAGTCAGTCAGCCAAACACTTCTCACTGGTCTCACTGATTTTTACTTGATTGTGATGCTATCTGGCTATTTTTCATTTAATCACTTTGATTTGTGTTTAACCTGTTACATAATCAAGCAATTTATTAATTAATTAGGGTGAATAAAATAATTAATAGGGTTGCCACATAATAGTATTATTTTCTTGTACATATAAATATTTGGTATTCATTTGAAATTAGAAATGACTCATTTTATTCAAGAAAACATTAAATTGATCAATACTGACAGTACAGACATTCATAATGTTATTAAACATTTCATTTCAAATAAATGCTGTTCTTTTAAACTTTCTAGTACTCAAATTCTGGCAGGGAAAAATATGTTTTTCACAAAAAATATGTATAGTTTTCAACACTGATAATAATAAGCAATGTTTATTGAGAATCAAATCAGAAAATTAGAATAATTTCTGAAGGATCACGTGACACTGAACCGGAGTAATGACACTGAATATTCATCTTTGCCATCACAAAAAATAACATATATTTTGAATATATTAATATTGAAAACAATTCACAATATTACTGTTTTATTCTATATTTTGATCAAAATAAGAGAACACTTATTTTAAACATTAAAATATATATTTGAAACATTTGAATGGTAGCATCATTTAATAATGTACAACGGGTAGGCTATATGTACTGCATATCATATACGAAATGCAACGAGTAAGTGGATTTACGAAAAACTGTAATATTTAAGACATTATGGTTAGGTTTTAGGCTACGCTAAACTATATTCCTCGGTTTGTTGGCATAGTGCGCCCCCTGTCGACCACCGGACGATGCGCCACATAAACACAAACTCTGACTTTAACTCGATTAAGATATTTAAACTACAACATCACATGAGGTTTATGCATATTGTCTCAAAAATGCGTGCAATATTTAAGGAACACAAACTCATTCAAAGTCGTGGTTTGAAAAAGTGACAGGAGGCGGACACTCCTCTTGACTTCCTCCCGCTCGTGTCAAATTGCTCATCCCGCAACTTCCTGTCGCTGTAATTCTTCATTGCTAACGGTGGCTCACTATCTTAGCCCAGCCAGCAAACTCCACAAACAGGAGGAAACAATATTCAAAAATTATGTGCATTCAATTAACGTATGTTATTGCGTTCCGGAATAATACAGCCGTTAAAATGTGAACGAACAGAGATCGAAGTCCAGAGATTTTCCAAGTCAAAGCGTTTCCGTTAGATTCACACTGACACTGTTAGTGCATGTTATAATGCTAGCTGAGGGCTCCAGAGATTTGTTTGACGTCAGCTAGCTTGGAGTTTCCATTTTTCTTTGTTCGTCGCTAAAATTATATCTTTGGCCAAACTGTGACTCAACCGCAAAAACGAAAGTTTCTTTTTTTGTAGAGTGATATCGATTTGTGTTGACACCTGTTAGCTAGCACGGCTAGCTAGCGCTCTCCACATACTGTTCCTACTGGAAATGGTGAGTATTTCTGCTCTGTTTTGTATTCACCTTTAAGCTTGTTTTATCTCTTAACAGCTTCTGGCCATGTAGCGATTGAGTTAGTCAAAAAAAGAGAAATGTTTATATTTACAGTTTTTGTTTTTAATCAAATCTCTCATCTCTGGCCTGTTAGCTAGCTTGTTTTGGGAAGTGTGTTTGGAAACCATAGAGCTGCATTCCAGTTACATGAAAGCCTGTCAGTTTCTGTGTTGAGAGCTGTGTTAGCATGTCAATCAAATAATCATGGAGTTCCCATCCTTTTTTTTATTTTTTTATTTTTTTTTACACCGTTGTCATTCATACATTTCAAGGAATACATTGGCATTCTAATCAGTTCTTGCTTTCCCTGAGAGTCGAACCCATAACCTTGGCGTTTCAAGCGTCTGCTCTACTGTTTGAGCTACTTGTCATGTCTGTTCCCCCTGTTTCCCCTTACGGTTAGGTTTGACTTTTCAAATAAATTAGTACCTGCACATCCTTTTTTTATACTTCAAAGCAATGTAGGAAACTTCCACTTTTCTGTGGAAAGTTTTTGTTTTCTCTGATAGACATCCATTATGTAATCTGAAGGTGTTTATTCATTCAAATCGTTTATAACCCGCACACTCATATAGCCCGTGGGTTTTGTGTAAAAAAATCGTTAGCATAACCCGCACCTTTATGTAACCCACACCCATAGATTCATGAACTTTTTTTGTGTAAGTGAACATTTCGAATTTCTAATTCGCATGACGTCAATTATCCATAACTGTTCAGGCTCGGTACACAGTGCTTGTGCGCGAAATTCAAACAATAAGAAAACAAACACAAGTCAGACTCAGATCAAAAAGAAAAAGCAGTCTCTCACTGTGCATCAGCACGTCCCTTAAGAAGTGTATTCTACAGGTGTTGATCACCGGATGAGATGAGAAGAGCACGCCCTCATGGCAGCACAACCAATCACGTCTTCTTGCATAATTGACAGGTCAGACAACCTATCAGTGCCAGCTGTCAGAGTGATAGTACAAGTGCCAGAGACAACAACCCTCGCAAGAAAGAAAAACAGAAAGAAAATACAGTAGAGCCCCGATTTACGAAAATAATCCGTTCCAAGGTTGGCTTTGTAAGTCTATCTTTTTGTAAGTCGGTCAGGCTTTTACTTGTCAATTGCCTAATCTGTTCCAAGCCCTACGAAAATACCACATTTAATTTTATAAAAAAGCTAAAACACACTCACCATACTGTACACTGTTTAAACTAAAATGACAAAATAACATTATAACCTGCAAAGGAAAGGGATTAGTACATAAAAAAATAATATAATTTAACAAAAATGCAGAAGCACAGGTATGAGTCGTGTAGTCCATGGAGAGCATCCTCTTCTTCCCTTTGACTTCAGCAACCATCTTCACATCCATGGCTAGTGATTTGAAAAAAGTTTGTTAACTGGGCACAAAATAATGTTGATGCAGCACGATGAAAACAAAACTTGTATGCGAAAGCGCGGATGAACTTTAGCATTAGCGTAGCAAAGACGAAATGGGAGAGGAACGCCGCTACGCAGTGCCGCTACACAAATATATTCAAATATTATTACGTGTAAAAAATGTGTGATATAACCCGCACACTTATATAACCCACCCCCCGCGAGGTTTGTGAAATCTGGTATAATCCGCGGGTTATATGCGGGAAAATACGGTAGTACGTTTCTGATATTGAACTTGATATGTTAACCTGGTTGGTTTATATATGAACAGGTAGACGCCCTCATGTGCCCATGGAGAAGGCGGCTTTCGAGGGGTGGCTGGAGTCAGTTTCCACCTCCTTCCTGGCGCTAAGCGACCAGCAGCGCAACCAATCGCTGGACCACCTCATCTCACTGAGCGGCGCTGCCCAGCTGCGACACCTATCCAATGGCCTAGAAGCGCTGTTGAAGCGGGATTTCCTCCGCTTGCTGCCATTAGAGCTGGCCTTCTATCTGCTCCGCTGGCTAGACCCCCAGACCCTGCTCACCTGCTGTCTGGTGTGCAAGCAGTGGAATAAGGTCATCAATACCTGTACAGAAGTGTGGCAGAGCGTATGTCGAGATCTCGGCTGGCGCATTGATGAGGCCATCCAGGATGCGTCGCACTGGAAGGGTGTTTATCTAAAGGCCAAACTGCGCATGAAGCAGCTGAGGGAAGAGGATGCGTTTGAGACGAGCTCTCTAATTGGACACAGTGCTCGGGTATATGCTCTCTACTACCGGGATGGGCTCCTCTGCACAGGTGCGTTACCTTTTATGGAGGTTTTTGCTGGTGTTGTGGTCAAAAGGAGATCTTTAGGGATATTAATGTCTGCATGGAAATTTAGCCTTAATTTATCAATGCATTTTATTGATTTTTATTGTGAATGCCTGTTTCATTGTTTTTTTTTTTTTCAAATCAAATTATCAGTTTGACTTCTCTCTGATGTGATGTACACCAGACCAATCATTCCAATCATTTAGACCCCATCCCTTTTTTATTTTCAACCTCAAGCTTGTATTCAGATGTGTCTCAGTCAAATGAACAGCCAATACATAGAACCGAGTCGCCCCTTTTTTTCTTCTATAATCCATCTCAAATACCATAGAAAAGATTGCTGCTACTGTTACATTGTGGCATTAAGTGCTAGTTTATCACTTTCATAAGCTGTTTTCAGTCTCCAATGGGGTAAAGAATGAGTCATTGTGCTTTTTATGGATTCCTGTTACTTCCCAAGATAGTTAAAAAGTTGTAGGACATGTTAATCTGAAGTGCATTTTATAGCTTTTCAAAGATTGAACTGAATAAGACTTTTTTTTTTTTTTACCAAGCTATATTTGCTCTAATGCATTAAATCAACGCTGTTCTTTAAAACCAAGAAATCAAGTTCTTTTATTTTGATTATAAATATTAATGGGTGCTGCTTTACTGGTGAAGCATGTGGTAAAAGACTGAAGTTATTGCTCGTTTTAAATGAAGGTCACGTTTAATGGCTAACTTATTGTAGATGTCCTTCCACTTAGGTTCCGATGACCTGTCAGCCAAACTATGGGATGTTCGCACAGGGCAGTGCGTCTATGGCATTCAGACCCACACTTGTGCCACTGTCAAATTTGATGAGCAGAAACTGGTGACAGGATCTTTTGACAACACCATTGCATGCTGGGAGTGGAGTACTGGTTCCAAAATCCAGCAGTTCCGAGGACATACTGGGGCAGGTTGGTGTGAAGCTTTGTCGGCTAATGGTACAAAGACCATCACTAATTAAAGATTTTGTTTATGATTTTGGTTTTGTCACTGCTGACCAAAAAACATGTTTTACTATTCTTGCAGTGTTCAGCATAGACTACAACGATGAGTTGGACACATTGGTCAGCGGCTCAGCAGACTTCACTGTAAAAGTTTGGTCCCTCTCTGCAGGAACATGCGTCAACACTCTTACTGGACACACAGAGTGGGTCACTAAGGTAAAACTCTTATTTATTTTGTCCAGAAGTTATTGTGGAATTAACCATTGTAGTTTATTATTTAGCACTTTTTCTGTGTATGTGTGTGTTAGAGACCAGTTTTTCTTACTCTGTACATCTGCTCTGGTTCAGGTGCACCTTCAAAAAAGCCAAGTGGAGTCCATGATGCACAGTCCTGGTGACTACATACTACTGAGTGTTGATAAGTATGAAATAAAGGTAATGTAAATCCCCTCTGTGAGTATTTTTCGAACTCTATTAAGGTTTCTCAAATTGCTGTTCGGTGTTTGATGTCAAGAACAATTAGACAGTGATTTAAAGTTGTTTTAAAGTCTAGTCAAATGTTTCCATTGCTGCATTTAGTGCTGTCACTGATACTATCTGTAAAATTAATCTTTTAACTTATAGTTAACTCATTATGGTCAGTGATTCTGTCTAAACTGGATGCTTTGTGACATCACATGACAAATCCCCAACAGTAAACAGATGCCTGATGCAACGCAACGGTCTCTTTGTCACATCCAGTGTAGAACGCTTCTAGACATCATCGGTCTTTTCCAGTGTAGAGTGTGGTGTTGTTTTTCCAGCTGTCATCCAGCCCAACATTATTTTGTGTGGCAGTAATTGTTAGACACTTCGTTGTCATTATCATCTTCTTTATTTCCTTTTTATGACCGGTTGCATACTGTGTTAAGGAGTGTCAACCAGATAGTTTCTCCCACTGAATGATTTGCAAAGTTATCACATATGTCACATGTGTTGTATTAATATTGCCAAAAACACTATTTTGAGACGCCTCTAGTTATACTGATGAAGTGATGTGATATTCTGACTTCATATGGACAGTTTTTATCTGTATGTTTCTGTCTCTGTTTCTCTATAGGTGTGGCCTATAGGGTGTGAGATCAACTGTAAGTGCTTAAAGACCCTGTCCGTGTCAGAAGACCGCAGTGTCTGCTTGCAGCCACGATTACAGTTTGATGGCCGGTACATTGTTTGTAGTTCAGACCTGGGCATATATCAGTGGGACTTTGCAAGTTTTGATGTCATCAGGTACATTCACTTCAGTCCCTCTGTTGTTTAATTCAGCTGCTGATAACCCTGTTGAATCAATTATTCTTGTAAAAGGATAGTTCACCCTAAAATGAAAATTGCCGTCATTTACACGCCCCTCAATTTGTTCTAAATCCGTATGAGTTTCTTTATGCATGTTGTTAATCAAACAGTTGATGGGCCCCATTGACTTCCACTGTAGGGAAAAAATACTATGCAAGTCAATGACTGTCATGAACTGTTTGCTTACCGACATTCTTAAAAATATCGTCTTTTGTGTTCAGAAAAGAAAGAAAATCATACAGGTTTGGAACAACCTGAGGGTGAGTAAAGGATTTCGGGTTGAACTTTCCTTCAAGTTTGAATATTTTTATATTAGAGAGGGAACTGTAATGTGTTTTTAATTATATTTTCTATTTAAATCCCTTAATTAAAACAGAAATGCTAGGATGTCAAATAAAGTATTTGACATTCTGCACATTCGGCTATCAAATTAAAATGTTGAATATCGAATTTAAAATAATAAAACTTTCAGTGTGCATTGGTACACAAGATGTGATGATGATGTTGAGTTTTTGATAGCCTACCTAGTTGAACCCACTAAATGCTGCACTGCTGTGTTCATTCAAAACATTTCAGAAATAGAGAAGCTCAATGTGGAGAAGATCTTGGTTGCTCTCATGTTTTGCACAAAAGAGCTGCATGTTTAGAAAGCCATGTAACATCTTAAGACTATTCTACTGCATCTCATGCTTTTAAATGCAAAAAGTGCGGTGTGTGGTCGGCGCTTCAGCTTTGTGTATTAAACTGTACATAAATACACAATGTTCTTTTGTTCATTGTTGTTTATGCGATTTACAAAATTATATTGACTATTGCAGATGCACAGATGTCTTTATCAGTGCTAAAGCTTTAGTTAAATTAGGGCATTTAAGTAGCTTTTATAAACAAGCCTTGTAAAAAAAGTAAAAACATTACTGGTGTGCATCTTGAGACAAAACAATGGCACTGACATCTTTAGTTATATCAGCGCAAGTTGCTTTCAGTTAAAACATGCATTATAGTCTGCGACTTGACTTAAGTCTTGTTTGAGTAGCTGGGGGAATATTGTGCAGCCCTAGCTATATAATGCATTATTTTTGTCACGTTTCATTGCTTTGAATAAAAAATATGTGGTGCATTAATATTTTGTTCATTGTGACCTGTTGTGGGCTTAAGTACAGGTCAAAAACTCTTATGCCTTTTTCAATTTGAATAGAATTTGAAAACTAGTTAAATTTAAGAAAAAAACACATGTGCAAGGCAGCACATGTTTATCATTTACTAATTCTTTCATATTTACAGAGTCATCAAACCACAGCAGGAACCCTCCAGCCTCTCTCTGCTTGGTTTCGGTGAGATCTTCGCTCTTCTTTTTGATAACCACCACCTCTATGTTATGGACTTGAGGACTGAGGTCACCGTGGGCCGCTGGCCACTGCCAGCCTACCGTAAATCCAAACGAGGCTCTAGTTTCTTACCGGGCGTCACCTCCTGGCTCAATGGACTGGACGGCAAGAACGATGCGGGCCTGGTGTTCGCCACCAGCATGCCCGACCATAGCATTCATCTGGTTCTTTGGAGAGAGAACGGTTAGAAACACAGAAGTGGTGAATAATAGCCCTGTGCTTTGAAATCAGGCAAGACTTCTACGAAAACAACAAAAAGAAAAAAGGGTGCTTTTGATTTGAAAAAATAAACTACAGTCAACCAAGTTAGATAATGCATGGACCAAAGTGTTTTCACCCCTCCTCGCGTCTGTTTCCATTCAGATACTCTTGCTTCACTCTTTCTTAGTCACCACGCATTCTACACATTGCGATCTATAGAAAAGGAGACATGATTGTGAACAATCCAAGTTTTTTGTTTGTTGAAGATTTAAGAGAGCTTCCACTGGAATTGAGATTTCAACAGTGAGAGTTAGTGAGACAATGCGGCACCATCAGAGCACAGATTGCTTCACCGCATGAGCAGTAGAGCTGGCTTGTTGTTGTTTTTTTTCCTAGCACGATCATTGACAATGACGTTCTTTTTGTTTTCTTCAACAATTTTGCTTTTATTTACATCAGGAATTTTCCTGTAGACACAGAGAAATTTTGCCTTAAGTCTGTGATTTTCTGAATTGAAGAATTAGAATTTGCAGACCTCTGCATCTGTAGGCACGGAGTTTCACCCTAAACATCACTATCAGAGTTTTGAAGACTTTGCTAAAATGCAGTCTGAATGAATGAAGTGCGTTTCATATGAAGGTCATTCAGAGGTAGCTTCTCGCTGTTACTGACCCTTGGTTTTATTTTCATTCAGTTTGTCATGCATTTATTTTAACACCTAACCCTTTGCATTTACAGTGTCTCATTTTGAAATCAAATGTTACAATCCCCCTCAATAAGAGAAAAAATGTTTTATGCTTATTTTTTTAATGTAATGTACTCAACACTGTAAGAATTAGTCTTACCACTATTTAGCCAGACTAGATTGCACAAAAACGTTTCTTGTGATTCTCATTGAATGTTCATTTTTAATCTTTATTTTTAAAGACTGATCTTATTTTTTTTTTTTGAGTAATCCAGGGCTAACCAGCCTTTGTCACTTTATATAGCTGCTTCTGTAGTTCTGTATATCCCACTGGAACATTATTACAATGTAACTTTTTATTTTCTCAAGCCATCAAAACAAATGAATGAGTTTTTTGGGGGTTGATAGTTTAATGTCTTTCTCACCTGTTGCTCACACATTTCAGTGGATAGATACTGGGTAAAATTATAATTATCAGTGGGGAGTTACGACATCTGTATGCACTGGTCGTGTGTTACTTCACTGCAAACTTCACAGACAGTAATGCCATCCATCCATCATTAGCAGAATTCAGGTCTGTTGTTTGTATAACAAAATAACATGCTGTCTTACAAATAAATGACAGTAGCTAATGATAGAAGTTGACTTTCGTTTGACTCATGATGTTTACTGTTGTCCTTGTGGAATATATCTCTAGGCCACTGAACCACAATACAAGTAACAATCGTATTATAAGTTCGAACCAGAATTACAGGAGCCTTTCTCAGGTGAGGAGGAACATGCTTTTCAAGTGTTTGCACACTAGAGGGCGATGCTGCAACACGTAAAAAGGGGTAAAAGTACAGTGTTGCCAGATTGGGGGGGGTCTTCGCCCAATTGGGCTCCTTTTGGTCACGTCCGACCGGAATTTTTTTTTTTTAAATGGGCAGGTTTTATGTCCAATCTGGCAACACTGTAAGAGTGTTTACAATGAGACGGTCCTCTGCAGCCTGAAGTGCGATAATGTACTGCATTAAATCCAATAAGTAATGAACACTAGCTTTTTATGTCGTAATCTCCGGTCCGCAGTCGATTCTGAAGATGTGGAATATTTGTCTCTCATGTCAATCACAGTGCTGATCATATACAGTACACGCAACAACAGATAACTCCTACACCCCAACTTTTAACTGCTTTGAGGTAAAAAAAAACAAAAAACATTTTATATATATATATATATATACACACACACGTAAATGTGTATAAGAGAAAGTGAATAATCAATTTTCCTTTTTTGTAAAACTCAATGAAGATGTGTATAATGAAATAATTCTTGTAAAATTTTTACTGTCATTCCCACAATTCGATGCTTACTTTTCCTATTCTTGTTCAATTGTCTCAGCTAATTTATATTCCCCATGTTCTTCCGTTCTTCGCCTTTCGTCCCCGAGCTCCCCCTCCTGCTCCTCCCTTGAGTCCCTCCAAAGCTCTTTGGAAGACCTTAAAGGCATCTCTCTCTTTTTCTTTGTCTCTCCCTCTCAGTCTCAGTGCCAGTGCAGAATTAATGGGCCATTTGGGCAAAGCATTATGGCATAATCCCAAGCTTTCATTCACATCACAAGCAGTCCCAATTACTCCAATTACCAATTACCATTTTACCATACAATAAACCTTTTCTGTGTTTGAACAAGCATAGGAAAAACACTGTAAAATATGCTTTAGAAAGGATCAACTTAATCTCCATTTTATAATCCACTTCCACTTGAAAACTGCTTTCTCACAGCATTTCTTTAGCTGAAGGTTGGTTATATCCATTGATATCCACTGTCGGGTGAGGGATTCCGACATGATTACAAACGTTAAAGCTGAATGTCATTTTGAATACTGGCATTTAATTTACATTTGCATTTATTCGTTTGTCGAACGCTTTTATCCATAGCGACTTACAACTTGCGGAATACAGAAAGCGATTCATCCTGAAGATGCAAAATTAAACAAGAGTGCTCGCAATACAAAGTTTAGAACATAGCTTGAAGTAGTATAAGCCTGGAAGAATGTTTTTTTTTTAATGCTGTGCTTATGCTTATGTTGTGTTGTGTTGTGTGTGTGTGTCTATCATGTTCGGTGCTCACAGAAGAGATGTGTTTTGTGTATTGTCAGGGATTCTGCATTCCGATGAAGGCTGGGAGATCGTTCCACCAGCAAGGAACTGTAAACGAAATTGTTCTTGAGAGTGATTTTGCGCCTCTCTGTGATGGTACAACGAGTCGTCACTCATTGATCAATGAAAGGTTTCTGGTAGGTATGTAGATTTGTACTAGCGAGTGGAAGTATGAGGGTGCTGAGCCTGTGTTAGTTCCGCAAACAAGTGTCAGTGCTTTGATTTTGATAAGAGCTGCAAGTGGAACCGAGTGCAAAGAGATAAAGAGAGGTGTGATGTGGGCCCTTTTGGGTTCGTTGAAGACTAGACAAGCTGTGGCGTTCTGGATCAGTTGCAGGGGTTTGTTTGAACTTGAAGTAAGTCTTCCCAGAAGAGCATTGCAATAAACAAGCCTGGCAATGACCATGGCCTGTAAGAACATAGAAACGGCCTGATCCTCCTGATGTTGTGAAGTGCAAACCTCATGATCAAGCCATCTTTGCAATGTGATCTTTGAGGGTCAACTGGTCCTCAAAAATAACTTTAAGATTTCTGGTGGACCTTGATGGGGTAATCATTGAAGGACCAGTCTGGACGGTGAAGTCGTGCTGTAGATTTGTATTGTCAGGGAAGACGAGAAGCTGTGTCTTTGCCAGGTTGAGTTACAGATGATGCTCTTTCATCCATACCTTATATGGTGTTATCTGCGATATTTAGTCAAATTAATGTTCTTTCCCCTTCTCCTGGAAGAGTCTCAGTGACATTCCAGTATTTGAAGGATTGGGGAAAGCTGTTACCCCCCGCAAACAGTGAATTAAGAAGATCTAACAATGAAGATGAAATTGAAATGCTTAGCATATCACTTAAATGAAAGACAAATGTTTTATGTTGTTGTTTCAGTGCAGAAGGTCTTCCCATTCCTATAAGACCACCCACATAGAAAGATCTATTGGCCGTCAGTGTGCTTTAAAACCACAAGCAATTACAATGCAAAGGACCATTCCGATGAACTCCATATGCTTAAAATCGCAAATGTCATCAGTGATCACAGCATATTAGGTCTTGATGAGATGCATCTCTTCTAATCATTTTAATGATTTGTGCATGTTTAATTATGAGTGCTCTAAACATATTGAAAAGGCATGTCTGCACTGTTTCTATTATGGGATGAGAGAACACCACACACACTGGTGTTTATTTTCAACCTGTCCGCAGACCAAACATGATTACAAGTTGTACAGTCAATATTTAGATATCGTGGTTAGGCCCTCAGCCATACTCTCTATTCTCCTCCCCTCAATGTGTCATCAGACATTCCCACTTTTACTGCACTGATCTCAGTACTGTTTAGTTTGAGTAATCATTGATGTAGTTCATGTGCCCTGAGATATTAGGAATTTGCTGGCAATGCAAATTCGAGTTTAGCTTACATTATTTCCCAATCCTGTTCTCTTTATCATTCCAGTCCTTTTTATACAGTTTCTATCAAATTCAAAAGTACAGTGTCCCAGTGCACATGCTTCCATATCATCTTGGATCATTTTGTGCCTATATGTTAACTGTAGTGTTTTAATAACCATCTTAGAGTAGCAATATGTACCTTACACTATTCAAAAATAAAGATTTTTGGAACGAGAACAGTTCTGAAAATAATTATTTGACTTGTAATAGGTACTACACAATATAACGTTTGGCGCTCTAGCAAAAATGACGTGTCTTGCGGAGTACCATTGTAGCTGGAGCTACTTAAACACTTATTATAGGTGTACTGTAGTGATTCAGTATAAAAAGTTACATCATATACCCTTAAAATCTTTTTTCCACTCCAAAGAATATTTTGTGCAATGGAAAATTCCCATGAATGTTATAGGTTAATCATGGAACCATTTATATTTGTAAAGAACCTTCATTTTTTTAAGACTGTTTCGTCTTTTTAGGGGTAAATAAGATACAAAGTTGGCCCGTTAGGGTATTGACAATGAAAAAAAGAGTTTTAGAGGCTCCTCAAAGTGGCTAACAGCCGCTTGTCCAGCTGTGTCTGAGAGACTGAAATGCACAACCCAAGTGAGCATATGTGATTTTAAGTCAATGTGAGTCGATTTATTAGTGCTAGTGATGACATTTATTTAACCATGGTATGCTGATGTCAGCATGAAAGAGTGGAAGGACAAAAGCCATTGAGAATACAGGTGGTAGAACAATTTGAGAATTTGCTGTAACTTGCTACAATATAGCAACTACCGGTAATATATATATAAAACTGTTATAGGATCTCAGTGTGCTTTGAAACCATAATAAATTACAATGCAAAGGACCATTCAGATGCGCTCTATATGCTTAAAATGCTTAAAGTCACAAATATCATTGGCAAGTACAGTATTTTAAGTCATATATACATGAACATTATTGATCTAAATGATAGGAAAATCATAATTCATTGTCAAAAATCTACTTTTTTGATTTCCGTCTCCTGCTAATTCCATTCAAGAATTGTTTTTCTTGAATTAAATGTCTCATTCCTTTGTTTAAAGGTAACAGCAGTCCTTCAAACCTTATTCCCTTGACATTTTTTAATGATTGTATCAATAACTTACACAGATACAATGAAGATACATACTCTTTTACCTATTCAGAAACTGTTGAGAGTGGTGTACTCAAGGCCCAAACAATTCCACTCTCCTCCCCTCTCTCCAGTCCTCATGGACAGACAATGGATCATTCACACTGCCCTTCTTCATGCCACTTGATTGGCTAATGGCAAAAAAAACATTCAGTCCTTGTGGGAACTTTCCAGCCGAGATGATAATAAGAAGGGGGAGGGAAGGGAGAGGGAAAGATACAGGATACAATAGGCAATTGAGACCTTATTTACATATCATATCCCCTCCCTAAACAAGTCAACAAACAAATGGGCCTAAAGAGAGGGACAGAGTTAGCGTCAGTACACTCGCTGCTGATGTTAACAGCTTTACTTTAGCATTGGTTGCAAACATCAATGCAGGTCATGGTATAAAATGTTTAGACTTGTTTTCAGTGTTATAATGGTTACTATATAAGAGACCAACAGCTTCCCAAAATATGTTACAGCATGAAATTTTAAATTGTTCAGGAATGTAAAATGATCTACAGTGAGAGAACAAATGCTCTGCTCAGGACCACCATGATTTCTCTTTTAATCATCAAACATACTCAGACTTAATTGGTCAAACCGTCTTGGAGAATGAGAGCTATGATGTCAGTAAGCCCACATGGAACAAATTTAATCTGTTCTTTAATGAAAAATAGTAACACTTTGCATAAAGTTTCTGTAGCCTATTAACATTACTTGTTTTAAAATATGGCAGAGTAATTGATACAGTAATGAGTAATTCATCAGTCACCATGAAACCAAAATAGATTATTCTGATTTTTTTATGGAATGTTGTTTATTGTGAGTGATTAATCTGCACATTTTTATTATTATTATTATTATTATTATTATTATTCAAAAAGCTGCTTGTACTATAAAGAAGAAATTTCTAATTTATGCCATATTCATAGTGCTGTGTTCTGACAATCTGAAAATATTGTTAATAAATAATGCAGGAAAAAAACTGCAGAAGATGTATAACAATTTGGAGATTGCAATTTTCAGTGTTAAAAAAGAAGCAGCATGTGGCTATTGTTTCAAATTAATGCGAGTATGGAATATAATGCTATATGTAGTTTTGATGTAACAAATCTTGGGTCTGTAGTCAATTGTATCCAGTATAATGCCCATCTCAATAAAAAAATATTTTAACATTTTTAGGGCCTTCTATTTATATCTGCTGTAAACCTTATTGTTGGCAGCTTACAGTGATGATTGTTTTAAAATTTTCATGTAATTCGAAATATGGCACATTATTAATGGCAAATTCTGATTGAGAAATCCGCTTTACCACTGTGACAACAGCCCTCAGTTCTGTTATTCTGTTATTTCACAGATGCTTTGTAACTATGACCGTACTGTTTAAATATTACCAGACCATTACTTTAGGGTCAAGTGCATTTTACAGGTTGTATAAGTGTGGACACTAAAGGGCCAACAATCCATCTAATGATTTTAGCTTAGATGGCTTGTTGTACTACATGTTTTTTTTACGCACACAGACACACACACATGCAAATTGTTTATTGTGCTAGCCAAGATGGTTGTGTTACATACTAGACATTAGCGACACATTACAATCCTTGACTTTAAAATAGGGAAATTCCACATAAAAGAATGTGCTCAGTTCAACAGATGGTATTTATATACAACGCTTTGGAGAAGGTCTTCATAACAAAACAAAAAAGACCCAGGAAATGGCTGTAACAGGTCATTGAGAAACATTTGCTTGAGTTATGAAAAAGAAAGCAGACGGTTAAACAAACATAGACCAGGGAAAGTAACAGAGAGACAGTAAACAGCTGTTTCCATTAAATCAGAAAGAAAGGACTGGACTGGTGGAGCCTGGCCGTTTTGGCAACAAACTAATGTCATAATGTGCAATCGCTGTGCCTTTGAGAGCTTCTTGACGAGGGAGGTCTTGATGAATATGTTTTTGGCAAAGAGGCTTGAGTCTGTGTAATCATTTGTGACAGTGGTGGAGACGTGAAGACTGAGACTTCTGGAGTGCCGAGAAAGCCATGTATCTTCTTTCCAAAAAAAACCTCAGCATTCCTATTCTAGAGTTGTTATGATTTATTGTCACTGTGGGCAACAGTACAAAACTGTTTCAACAGGAAATGGAAATGCTGTAATATTTATTGTGTTTTTCAACAAAACAATTACAACAGAACAGCAAACCAAAAGTAGCCCAAGCAAGCTTATAACAAATGTAAGATACAGTACTAATAAGTTACGAATGGAAGAATGAATTAATAAATTAATTTGACTGAACAAAATCAAATACATATTTTGGTGTAGAACTCTCACCACTCAAACTGCAAGTAACATTGAATTAAACATTACATTTTTATTACATTACATTTTCAGTAGAAAAAAAAACAAAATAGTTTTCTTTTAAAATATACTCCATTATTGTTTTAGTTAAAAAGTTGAATTTTTGTATTATTATTATTGTTTACAGTGTAATTTATGTCTGTAAAAGTAAGAAGTATGGAACCGGTTAAAGTTAAGAAGGACAAATCTGTCCGTTCATGCCTCAGACTTCATCTGAGCGAGAGAAAATTTGGCTCGCTTCATTTCTGGTCTGCGTCCAACACTGACATGATTCACACTGGATTTTAGCAGCATATGCATGTACGGAAAGAGCTCATATTATACCAATAATGTCTCTGATCCAGGTTTTTTCCACTAAAAGTTCTTTTTTAGTTTTTTCCTTGATCGCAAAGTCTGGGCTACTTTACAGCAAATAATGATAAACAGGTCTGACAGCTTGGCAAGAGAGAACAACTGACTCCTCAGAGAGATTCTGAATACATTTCACAGCAGTTCTCTCTATAAGAAAAGGAAATGCCAACATCTTGCAGTAATAGTCTCACCAGATCGAACAATCTCATCCTTTGTGAGGAGCGAAGACTTGAACTCAGAGTTCTCTGTGTGTGAACGAAAATGTACAGGGTTCATATTCTGTTTTCTCACCGAGTTAGGCAAGCAGTTTCATTGCTTTTTGTATTAGTTTTAGAAAATGTGATTGGTATATTGAATACAATAGCATTAGATAACAAATCTACCACACTTTTCTCATTACCCGTTGTATACAACATTGTGAATCTCACGGTAGCTATGTCATTAGTCAGTTCATGACTTCACTTCAGAAAAAACATGCATGTGAGAAATGGATATGCAGTTTTACCCTGGAATGTCAGAGAATTTGCATGAGACTGTTTGCTCCTTTCCTCCCAAATAGGCCATCTAATCTCTCTAATTGGGAAAAGGAGAAAATGTTGAAAGGTGGGGGTAGGGATAGGGGGCATTTTTGGCCAGCTGCCCAAGCTTTGTGGTTTGAGTGCAGCAGTGTGATAGGGTCAATGTAGCATGGATAACACAGTCCACTCTGTTTTCCAAAAGCTGCTCCAAGTCTTTCTGCAGATCTAGACCAGGTGATGAATATAAGCACTTATTTAGAGATGGAAAGCACAGAATATATATGTAAAAAAAAAAAAAGTTTTTTACATGTATATGAGCTAGGAAGTCAATGCTATTTGTTTCATGGTATTTAGAGATGTAAATATATAGTTAAACTTCACAAAATGCAAACCTGCTACTCTCTGGATCCTGAACATTAACACACCAAGGTTTTTTTGTATAATGCTGTGGAGGATGGGGAAGTTTGGGTGTGAGAAGAAGAAAAAAAGGTTGTAACAGCTGTTAGTTTGCTCCATATGCAATCAAACCAAACGGAAAGGATCAAAGGATTGTTCAAACAATCCAGACCAAATGCAATGTTTAGGGCATGCCGTCAAAGAAAACACCTTAAACTGTCTACAACTGTTTGTAATGTGTAACTATCTGCAAAATGCTGCATGCTAAATTCATTGTGAATTGCATGTAAACAGGAGACTTGGATAGACAACCAAGGTAAAACAAAGCCAAATATAAGAACATGAAAACCCATCTGCAAAGTCTATGTTATTTATTTTAGAATCTTTGGTTTAATGTTTTCTCAAATACAGTGGTCCACTTATCTCGACCTCGGTTAACTCGCCAACCCTATTATGTCAACGTATTTGAAGTGGAACCGCCAAACTCCCTATTTGTCTTTGCATTTTCTTATCGGTTATGTCGATTCTTTTATGTCGCTGAATCCTAATATCTCGAACTCAAAAGAGGGACAAATTCGCCACTTCACATTGTTATCTCGTGACTAATGATCGTACCTAGTTCACTGCGCATACGCTGAGTTTGCGTTGTACGTGGATCGCTTGCCATATGGTCGCTATGTCAGTGACGCTTCACTCACAGTGCCGCGCAGCCGCAGAAGAACTCGCGGAAGTGGTGGAAAAATCAAGCCTTGCAGATGCTATCTTGGAAGAGGAGGCACAGGAGTTAGCATCACTGTCCAGGAATTCCCAGATTACTTTGACATCGACAAAGACGTCGTTACTGATAGAAACTTAGAAGCATTTGTTTTCAAGCAGACCGTTAAAAGGAAAAAAGCAACAAAGTATTTTAGACTTTGTAAAGAAACCATAGTAACCACATGTACAATACTTTTCAGAACTGTGTTAGAGCGAATGTGTTTATGTGTATTGTGACTGTGTTTACGCTGTGAGTGTAAATTGTGTTTACAATGTTGGAGAATATAATTAAAGGTTTGTATCGAGAATCGAAGGTGTTTTTTATTGTATACTGGTAAATCTCTGCTGATAGTTGGTGCACATATGCCTTTTGTTGTTAGCAAACATATACAGTGTATACACATTTCTATAGCATGCCGATCACTTCATCAAATAAATCGCCATATTGGTTTTCGGTTATCTCGATCATCGGTTATCTTTATGCTTTTTTGCAACCCCCGAGGCCATCAAGATAATCTAGATTTATCTGTGAGGAAGATGTCTCACTGAGAATCCAAAGCATTTTAAGGTTAACACATATGCAATGTTTTATTAAATGTCATGAAGTGATGAATGGTGCTTTGAACTAAACCACATATTTTCCAATAAAACGTTTCCCTTTCCTCCATATTATTTATCAGCAGGTTAATATTCCACTTAATAAGTAATGAGAGACAGACATCGGATGAGCTATGCAATGCTCTTTGACAGCCAAAATATTCTAGCACTGTGTCACTGTAGGCGGGGACTAATGCTTTATCGAGTCAAATCACGGCCCGCACCCGCTCCACATCCTCGACCTTCATCAAATCCTGACCTCCACCCTCAATGACGTCAGAAATCACAACAACCGATCGGACCAATAGCGCGCCGCACACACACGAGTCTGTGTGTCTCTGTGAGTCTGTGCAACTGAACGGACACACCGAGTGAGTTGAACTTTTTCTGATTTGTTGTTTGAACGAGGCGCAACGTGAGATCGCTTTTGAGATGTTTCGATGTAATGTATAAAGCGTTGATTTACCGCTGGATTACTGCAGAGATAATAAAGAGTCGAGATGTTGCTGCACGTTTCGCCCTCGCGGCGGTGAGCAAATGTGATTCATTCCGACCGTTTGGAGGTTTGTCCGTTTCATGTTTCTGTGGATAGCGGAGGAACAAATCTAAGCGCACGTAACTAAAGTGGATAACAAAACGCGGATAGACGACGGCGGGCATGGAACAAGGGGAGTTGTTCATCTCAATCCTTGGTAAGAGCAGAGAAGCATTATGGATTATGGAGCAACTAATGGAAACTTGAACTAATAAGTTAACTTTTAAGCTGTTGCATGTGGGCACATCAAGGAATGGCACAGTCTGGGAACCCTGCAGTCTCTCCACGGCTGCGGATGTTGGTTTTATCCATCGGCTGTGCGTTGATATGTTTTAGTAGTTTATCCACCGCATCTCCGGCACACAACCAGCGCTTGATATGCTGGCAGGCCATCATGAAGTGCCAAGGAGAACCGGAGTGTCACTACGCGTACACTCAGTATCTCCACGCGTGCGGTTCGGTAATAAACGGCAATAGGAAGAAATGTCCTAGCCACTGCATCTCTTCCATCGTTCAGCTCAATCTAACTGTGAACGGCCCGGCACTGGAGGACTGCGAGTGCTCCTCTGACACTTTATGCAAGATGACCAAGCGAGCCATCGAGCCCTGCATGCCCAGAACCAGCCACATGGGCTGCACCGAAGCCCGTAAGCAGTGCGAGAAGGATCCCGAGTGCAGCACCGCCATGCGGGACTATCTGTATCACTGCAGGAAACTGTTCGGAGGAGAGCGCTGTTCGGACGACTGCCGGCGGGTCATCACGAACATGCGCTCCATCCCCAAAGCCCAGCTCCTGGACACTTGCGTGTGCGACGGCACGGAAAGGACCATATGCGAGTACGTCAAAGTCAGCATGAAAAACTTCTGCTTTAATGAAAGATACGGCGGTAGTGGATTTTCGGATTCCGAGGACGACTTGGAGGACGACTACGAGACGGATTATGAGGATGAAGAGAGCCATGCCGGGGAGTTAAGAGCACAAAAGTGTTCTGTTGTGGTGTCCACCATTTTGACAGTTCTTGTTCTTTTGTTTTTGTTAAGATAAGTCATGTTTTCAGAGTTCAGTGGGTAGCTGCATATTTGGACTGGGTGGAAATAATGGGACAAGAGCTAACCCCCTTGCATATGGAAGTCAAAACAAAAGGTGTGTTTGTGAGAGGTGGGAGAGATTGGGTAAATATGAATAGCTTTAGGCTAGGTGTAAGAGTTTTTGAGATTTCACTGTCTGCCTACATGTTGTCAACAAACTCCCCTCGTTTGAAACGTTACAAGTAGCCTATTTTTTTTAAATCACTTTATTGTGGATTTACACACAAAAATATGACAAGACCAACTGTGTTTTGTTTAAAATGTCTCTGTGCGGTGGCACCAACGACACATTTGCTTTGCATGAGATGAATCTTATATCGAAAAGTAGCCCCCATGAAAGTGATTGAATCGTTCACGCATTGCATTTTAACCTTGCATTTGCTCATAAGTGCTTATATTATACAGGTACACGAGAGAAATATACCCATGTTTCAAAAGAAGAAAACTGCAATCTCATAGTCAAAGGTTGTTCTAAAACCTAGCTGAGCAACCAAATTCTGCACAGCATGAAAAGGAGTAAATTATGTAAAGAAAATACGTTGGCAATATGTGCTCCACTATATATTAAGTTATTATGAACTTTTGTGGAAACGTCTATTCAAAGAGATAAAAAACTAAATAAATACTGGAAGTTTATTTTTGTATGAAAGATTGGTAAGTGTAAATTGTAGGCAAACAATTTGATTATTGTAAATGTGTGTTTTTGTATTATAATTGTGTGAATAATATTGATAAACAATACCATACTGTTTATAATGTTCATAAAGATTGGCTCCAGATTATTATATAACCATTTGTCCCTTTTGTGTCTGATTATTTCACTGATCAAACCTAAACAAGTGATGTAAATATTTTTGTTAAACCTGCTTAAATAATATAAAAATAATTGTATTTAACTTAAATATAGTGTAATAACATTTTCTGTCTGCAACAAGATTTTAATGATTGTTTTATTTATCAGTAACTGACAGTCTTCATGTCCATCATGCAGCAGATCTATAGTCAAGTAAGGCATGTCTTTACTTTCTATTGTAGAGAAGAGCAGAACTGTCATCTTACCATTTAGAAAATGCTAACATACTATAAAATGTCATTAAATATCACACATCTTGAATCGGTAATGCTCTTGGGCTGCCATCAAAAAAGCTTCAATTTCCACCTAACACCCACTGCAGTTTATAAACGTTACCAAAGTAAAACATTTTGGCTCTGTTCCGGCACTTGACCTTGTAAACATAAATGTTTACAGAGAGAGTTAGTCTAAGTTCCCAGAGACTCTCAACATCTAAGGAAACAAATGAGGCTGTCTTTAAATGGGATCAGAGTTGAACATGAGCCAAGTAAGGCCTCGGCTGGCTTATTTGTTCAAAGCTTGAGTGTTTATTTAAAGTTTTCACTCAAGCTGATGAGGAAAAAGGCAGTGTTCGCGTGAATAAAGCCTCAAGTAGCCATCACAAACACACTCAGTCTGCTACTGTGTGTGTGTGTTTAAGTGGGCTTGTCATTGCTTAAGAGTTTGCTTCTCAGTGTGAGTAGCACTTATAGTACAAATCTCCTCTTGAATTCTATATGCCTCTTTGTTCTGTGAAGTTTAATTTAACAATGCAGCTTGATATAGTTAACATTCCAAACACAAAAGGGCTGAGAAGTATTATCCCATTAAATATAATTTGCCCTTCCCCCAACACCTTAAAAAAATCAGACTCCTACAGACATTTTTCATTGGGAAAATAGTGAATTTGTAAGCTTATTTTACAAGATTCTAGAGATCCAAGATGGTAGCTGTGATGCTCCATTTCGAGGCAGATGCGGGACAAGACTCGTCAGTCTTAGTGAATGAAGGAGAAGTCGAGTGGCACTTCTGTCATGCTAATACTGAACACACAATAGAGGCAGCACACAATGACCAGGCACTTCATTCTGTCTTCTAGCTGACACCTCTAGAAAGAGCAGATTGAACATTCTTGAGAGAGCAGAAGGAGAAAGTAGAATGTTAATCTGACTCGAATGAAGAAGTGGTGGAGAACATTTTTACATTTTTATTAAAAAAATACAGTTGTGCTCCCAATTATACACTATATCTACTTATGCATGTACTCAACTTTTTAGTGTATGAATGTTAAATGATTAATTTATCATTCAACATCAGTGACTGATTTCCCCTCCCAGTCCACTATGTAATTAAAGCTGCAACAGTTGAGTAAATGAAGTGTCCATCACTTTAATTCCCACCCCTCACCCCTGGTTAATTGAGTGTATCATCTGGGTATTTAAAGTGCACTTTTTCTATTTGGACTTTTCAGAGTGAGCACACTACTCATACTACTAATATTACAAAATGGCATAAAATAGTGAACTGGGACACACCTTATATAATATTTTTCTACACTTTATTTGTATTTATAATGATTGTCTGGATTTTAGTTTCGCTAATAATGTACGAACAATGATAAATAAATAAAAAATATAATTTTTAAAAAATATTGTAGAAAGGCGAGAAGTGTAATTTCCCCTTTTGGTGTGGTTCTCTCTCTTTTTACCAGATATTTGGCAATTATTTTCTGCAAGCTTCATGTTGAAGTTATTTCCAATGATGGCATACTGACTACTAACTAAACTTTTCTGCTTGTTGTTTTCTCTCAGTTAGAAGTAACATAATGAGGTGAACGGACTATTCATCCTCGTCAGGTGAAAGGCCCCACTGGGGAGCCGTTTCTCAGATCAGGCATGCTGTGTTGAACCTGTCACATTCAGTTTTCCTTGAGAACAGACCCCTTTAAAACGAACAACACTGCTGTTAATCCAGTTATAAGAGAAGTGAAAGAAAATGATGCCTATTTCTTTCAAATTCTTAAAAGTTCTTGTGTGTAAAGTTTAAGTTTAGACTTGTGTAAGATTCAGCATGCAATGAAAATTCACAACCTTCTTTTCAACTGAAAACAGTTATTCAACACACCATGTTTTTACGTAAGCAGTTAGGCAAGGATTTATCTTGACTGTCATACCAAACATGAAAACATTTTGAGTGGGGAATGCGGGGGAGAGGGATGAGGTTCAGTTGTCAGTGAATGAGAAGAGGGGGTTGGTTTTTAAGGGGGCTTTAAAAGAAGGAATTTGGGGGAAGGGCAGGCAGTAAAGGACCTTTTCTGAATGACCCTGTATGGACAAACAGAGGACCTCTCCATACCATCAGCCTACTTTAGCCTGCAATAGTGAGCTAGACTGCATGGGTGCATATGACTTGATTGTGCTTCTATGTCCATTTTTTTCTTCCATCAAGGGGATGAAGAGCAGTGAAAAGAGTGAGAGAACAGAAACCAAACTGTGCTGACATGGGGCATAACTTAATTTTCACGCTGCTGAGACAGATGGGAAAGGTAATGTGGCGTGACGGCTCTTAGAAACTTCAATGGAAGCCATGACCTCAGGGAAGTCAGAATCTGACTGCACTGGGACATTAAATTTTTTTTCTTTGGGGGTGGAGCAGGAGGTGCACCTTTCAGCTCAATGCTTTGAGATATTTTCCTTTTCTCTAAGAAAGAATAGCTTGATATTATTCATTATGGAACTCACACACACAACAAGTGTTCTGGAATTTTTCTATCTAACAATTCCCTATATTTAGATGAAACATTGCAAATGTACATTCAGTTGCGTTCTTTTTCTAATTGCCCCTGTGTGTAGTCTATTTTTTGTTTTTTTTGTTCTTGGTTTGTTGTTTTAAGATGGGCTCTCAGTCCAAAGCCATTGCCGCCACAAGTTGAGATGACTCTTGAAGGGTATTGTAGCTGAAAACAGCTTCTCAGAGGCTCAATAGGGAGCTAAGAGTGCTAGTCTATTAACCTGACCTCTGGAGGCCCAAGATGAGTGAAAAGTGAGCCATCTACCTTATCACATCAATATATATATATATATATATACAATCTCACAATCTAGGAATATAATACTGTAATATATATATATATATATATATATCACAGTATTATATTCCTAGATTGTGAGAATTGCCAATATTATGCAATATTATATATAAAAGAATATACATATATATATATATATATATATATATATATATATATATATCTCATTATATCATGCTGGACCAGAGAAAAAAAAACACGATCTATTTTTGTTCATGATTATGCTGGCAAGAGAATCACACAGAAAAAATTAAAGAATGGAAAATCGGGATGTAGTTCATAAAAAAAAAAAAACTTGTATAATTGGTTTCTAGTCATATCCTTAAATTATTTAATGTCTGTTTGGCAATGTTAACAAGGTCATCAAGAGTGCGTACGTCTTATTCACAGAAATGTCCTCTGGGTTAATTTCTCTTTGTCTTTACTGAAAGACAGCATAATCATAATAATAAGCAAAAAACTTGCATTCCAAAAGTTATTTCTTATCTCCTAAATGTTAAACAGTGTGATTTGTGGGAGAGGAAAAAAAAAAATAGTTTATTTGTTTCTAAGTCTAAATGGTACTTTTTATACTACCGTGGTAAATTACTTTCAATACTATAGTATATTTTAGAGTATCATAGAATCAATCATGGTACCGCCATGATAGGATAAAGTCCTGTAATCGTGCAATGCAAACTGTTTGGGATGCACTACTTATTACGACCACAAGCCGGCAGTGTTGTCAAAAATGCGTGTTTCAGTACCATAAAACGTTCTTCATGAGAGTAATATCTGAAAGTACATGTAATTGCACCTGTTTATTTTTCAATTTTGTGCACAGCCTTTTTAATACTCCGTGATTATGTGTGACTTAGCAGTAGTCTTCATTGGTTGTATCTCCTTTGCACTGTCCGCCTGGTACACCTCGAGTATTGCAGGTGCGCGTCCGTTTACGGCGCCCTGCGGAGCAGAGGGACCAGGAAGACCAGCAGCCCCAATTCCCCAGCTGTTCAAAAGTCTTACCTAGAAATTAGTGAACAGAGACAAACGGCACGCTCAACTCAAAGTAACAGAACTGTAGGGTATGGAAGTTTTATCAACAGTTGCCCACAGAAACACACCTTTCACCATTTCCATGTCAACGTTCTGACAAGCAAGACCTTCTGTCCCTGGGGAGCACATGCATTTACACTCCCCGTCTATCTGGATCACAGTGCCACCATTCTGGCACGGCTGGCACTTGCACACGCTGTACTCGGCCACATAGTCATCGATGGCTCTTCTGAGATTGTCCCGCCTCGGCTGAGCATCAGGGAAGTTTAAAGGGATGGCATTGTAGATGGGTTCAGGCTGCCAGAACAAGGAAAATAAGTTGTGTTCTATTACAGCAGTTACCACACGTGCATTGACATGTAAAGTGAAGGTGAAGTGTCTCACATCACTGTGAATGAGAGCAGGTAGAGCAGTGATGGTCTTTGCCCATTGCACATATTGACTGTAGTCTAGAATGCCATTTGTAGTGAGCTGAGACTTCATGGCGACTGCTGAGTCTGGACTGCCCCCTCTCACTGAGATCAGCACCTTATCAATAACCCCCCTTGGGTTCTTCTCATCTGATCAACAAGGTTGCAAGCAAATTATGGTTTTATCAGAAGGCATGTGTTGAATTTAAAGGGAAAGTTCACCAGAGAAAAAAGGACAATTCGGTTCACCCTCATGTCCTTTCCTCCATGCAACACAAACAAGATATTTTGAAGAACTGTTTTTGGTTTTTGGACCCCACTGACTTTTATTGTATGGACCACCAATTTTTCTTTCTTTTCAAAACAACTTTTTTTGTGTTAATTTTGAGTGAACTATTCCTTTAATATCTTACTGTTAAAACGAACAGATATTTTAATACTCACTACTGGATTTGTCCGTTAGTCCATCACAATTGTTTACTGGTTTAATGTGTCCTCCTACGTCTCCAAATTGGGAAACCGTGAAATCGGTTTTAATTCCAAGCTCCACACATTTCTTGACCATGGATTCAGTGACCTCTGTAGTTAGATATAGTTGAACCATCAAATAAAGTTAAGTCAGAATCCTTTAATGAGGATACTTAAATGTATCTTTTAATGACTAATATTTACTTTGAATATATTTTGGAATTGCAATAACCTGTTGTTATGTTTTCCCCAAGGTTTTACATAAAATGTTAAATGTCATTTAAACTTACTTTTTTGTTTGAGGATATCTTCATTCATTATGTAAACAAGTTCATATTCTCCACCGGACTTTCCGTTCTTGGTGAAGTGTGTTCCGAAGTCCTCCAAGAAAGCAAAATACTGTCCCTTCTCATATGTAAGTGGCAGGGCATCCACCTCATCCAAGAACGTTGAGGACACCTCCAGCCCTCGCTGTCTCATTCTGTAGCTGGCCAGCTCCACTCTACCTTTCACCCTCATGAAGGTCTTTCTCTGAAAGAGAACACATGGTAGTAGCAGAAGCAACACAGATGTTGCAGATTTGAGAAAGTACTCTTTATAATTTTTTTCATACCCTACATAATCAAACAATGCATTTATTGTGAATGTTTTTTTTCTTAAGAAGACAATAAGAAATAATTGCTCAAGAAAGCATTGAAATTAACCCGAATCTCACTCACCTTGGTTGTCGTGATTTCTGACAGCTGTTTGATGATATTGTTTGTGTTTATTTTAGTGTCAAATCCTCCTGATACACTAGCCAAACCTGGACTAAGTTGGCCCCCACCAGGTATGGCAGCATCACCACCACCACCACTGGGACCAGCAGCTTCACCACCCTCACCAGGGCCGGCAACTTCACCACCCTCACCAGGGCCGGCAACCTCTCCACCCTCACCGGGGCCAGCAACATCTCCACCCTCACCAGCACTGCCAGCATTTCCAACATTACCACCTGCACCAGCACTGGAGGGCTCAGTATGTGTGTACTTAAGACTAACGCCAAATTCAACTCCTGTGGAGGATTCTGTAGTTATCTCTTTTATTAAAGAGTGAATGTCCTCATACATCTCTTTGGAGCTGCTCTCTTCCACTTTTGTCTGAAGATAGAGAGACACAGGAAAAAACATGAGATTTAGAGTCACTTTCATGAGATTTACAGTTTGTTTATTTCAGTTTTGCTCTCAATAAATACCCAAAATCTTTGTGAAACAACCACTGACATCAAATATAGAGTGAAAGATACTATTCGGAAATCCATTGCCGCTTGAATATATATTATTTTATTTTTCCTATTTATACCTATATCCTTTTCTTTTTCTTATTTTTCATATGCTTCTTTGTCTTATTTTTCATATGTTATTTTCCTTTCTGATTTGGATGATTTGTAAAGAGTGATTTATAATCAAGTTAGGGATTTTTATTTAGTTAAAAACTTTCTTTACTTTTCTGTAGTTTTCCATTGAGTAAGGATGAATATTGTCAGCACTTCTCAACAGATAGAACATGTTATCAGAATGTTTTGGTTGATAGTTGAAGCCTGAGCCGAGTTCAGCCTTGGAGAAGCTGTATGTGTGTGTGTGTGTGTGTGTGTGTTAATATGGTCTGTATTGGTGAGGTGATTAGCTGGCACCATAAAACGTGTTGTTCTCGACAAGCCACGTCACGAACCCGTCAACCATGTGATCAACGAAGATATGCTTCAGACTGTCTGCGCTTGTGTGGAAAATTACTAGTTTTGTTTTTCTTGCTTTCTTTCTTTCTTAGCCAATCAGAATCATTTAAACGTCATCATTGACGTAGTTAGCACCCTCTGTTAGAGTATAATTGCTGTAACAATGTTATTGTAATGGGGGCGGCCTACGAACTCCTTGTGAGACCTGAAGCTGGCTTCTGCTGATGAAACTGCAAACTAAACTTCACTAAAATTTCTTCTATTGACTGCACTTCTGACTCCTGCTCTTCATTCAACATATCTGGTCCTCGGGTCTTAACTGTAAATTCCCCTACAAGAGTAAACTGAGAGACACACCTCATAGTTGAGGACTCCAACATTCCAGGGGAGTCTGTTGTATTCCAATGTAGATGGATCTCTGATTCGGTTACATTGGCCATTATAGAATCTGTTATTAAAGGGATTCATTCGAGGTTCAGATCCCAGAATATTTATTCTGTTGAGAGAAGAATTAAACATATTTAGCCTATGTACAGAAGTTGTGTATGCAAAAGTGAAGTAATAATTGCAACATTTGTGTTGTCAGTTATTCTATTATTCTATTTTATAATCAGAATTAGATTTTTTTTCAGTAATTGCCTATAAAGAAGACTGACATTTTGAAATTTGAAAAAACCCAAATTATGAAACAGCAAAATGTACTTTTACAGCATATATTAATCTTGGTAGTTACATAAACTACCGTTCCAAAGTTAGGGGTCGGTCTCTTATGCTCACCAAAGCTTCATTTATTTAATAAAAAATAAAAATAAAATAGTAATTTGTAAAATACTATTACAGTTTAAAATTGTTTCCTATCTGAATTTTTTTAAATTACATTTTAATCATAACAACTTTCAAAATAGTTTTAGCATAATTTATTTGACAGTGCTAATGTATTTGGTCTTGGTGGACAAGATCTTCTAGGCTGCTGCTGTGGATTAATCTTGCTGCTGCTCAACAGCAAGTATGAACATGCTACTGCTAACAGATACACAGACATGCCGCTGCTGTATAAATAGACATTCATAAAGGTGCATTTACACCATGTCATAATTATGAGCATTCACGTCCTCATAGATATCATAATTTCAACTCGTAAGCTCCTACGTGTATCACATGACTGCTGTACCACCTGACCGAGTAGAACATCACGTGCTATTCATCTCAAAATGACGGTAATTACAATATGGCTTGAATACAGCTTAAGTCCCATTAAACTCTGTCCTGCAGAATTTAGCTCCAACAGTAATCAAACAGCAAATTGAGCTCTTCTGCTTTTAATATGCAGACGTGCAGGTTGTAAATAAACTTTGCAGGACATTGGGTGTCCATGAGTAGGGTTAAACACCTCTACCATTGCACATCTAGGCAGGTGTAGTTGAGGGAGGTGGAGGGTTTCAGGGGAACTCTGACAGGACTAAATTTTGAGCCAACAATCTCATTGACTGCGGGATCAGCAGAGACCAATCAGCTAATGCAGTATGCAGTAATGATGTTATTGCTTGCAGATTTCATGTAATAGACCTATCAGCCTGCACCCTATGACTGAACAACAGAACTAGATATCCATATGCATATTTTGTGATGGTAAAGCTGAATTTTAAGCAGACTCCAGACTTCAGTCTCATGATCCTTCAGAAATCATTCTAAAATGATGATTTGGTGCTCAAGAAACATTTTGTATTATTGTCTTAATTTTCAGGATGCCCTTGATGAAAATGATGAAGCACTGCATTTATTTGAAATTGAAATCTTTTGTAACATTATAAATGTTTATGGGTCACTTTTGATCAATTTAATGCACTCTTGCTAGGTAAAAGTAGTATTTCTTTGAAAAAATGAATGGGTGTCAAAATTATTTTGAATGGGTGTGTATATTATTAATATTTAAATAAGTTACAAAAGGCTCTTACCCGTATCCAGCTTGGACGGCCATGTCAGACTCAGATACAGCTGTCCTGCCACAAGGTGTCCTGATGACATCACACTCGTCTTCATCCGACGTGTCTAAGTCTCCACAGTCATTATCCCCATTACATTTTAGATTTTTGTTTATACATATTCCTGAGGGTAGAGTAATGTACTTAATGCTTAATGTTATAATTCACCATACACATAACACATCTACCAGCCAACTTTGCACAGACAAAATATACTGACCTGAAGCGCACATAAATTGAGAGCTTTTGCAGACGGGTGGAGGGTCCATCTGGCATTTGGTGGAAGGTTTACAGGCTCTCCGGTCTCCAATTGGATCTATGCACTTTGAGCCTTTAAACTGCCCAAATACCTCAATACCCCTAGAGCGATGCTGTGTTACACAAGTACAGTTGAAGGCTACGCACTTCTTCAAAACATTATTAAATCAGAATGGTTTTAGATGCCAATTTAAACTACATTATATAGAGAGAACATGACAGAGAAGAAGAGATATTCCAGTACCGTGATATTAGTGCACGGGTCACAGGTTGTCCACTGGGACCAGGCACTCATTTTGCAGTTGATTGATGCAGGAGCATTAATTTCCCGCACTTCCCTTCTGGGCCCTCGCCTTTGAGAAAGTCAAATAACGATCGTCAACTCCAACTCCATTCTAGCATATTATTTTGGTTTAATGCTATACTAAAAACAAAGAGAAAGGTACAAATTCCTCCACGTCTAACAGTAGCATAACATGTGCATACTTACATGTGGTCCGTTATGCTCTTTCCATTAGCCTGATAAAGGAGGCATATCATTACACATAAAGCAGCTAAAGCCTTCATGGTGAATCTTTGGACAGTCAAAAGAATGTGAATGTGTGTGGAAATGGTTACACTTTTATTTAAGCATTGATTTAATGTTAATAATTAACATTAAGCTTTTTTTGAGTTGACAATGTTTTGAAATGTGTTTCTCCACATGTCAGCGTATCACTGTGCTTTCCCAGATATCTTAAATCATGTGACGTCACAGCATTTACCGTAACTGTCTAATATTAAACTATCCGACTAATGATTTCAAGCTTTTTTTGCCTGCTTTCTCCTGATGTTTTGAACGTCACGAGATATTTTCTTATTGAATGTTTCTTTATTTAAAATGCTTTTAGCGTTCTCTACAATATCCGACAACAGTAAGAATATTTGTATATAGTAGTTTTAAACAGATGAGGAATGTGCAAATAAATATCTAAATAAAATATGTTAATTTTATCCAGTCCTGGATTACCTTCTATTTGATTTATTTGTTTTATATTGTTAAGAAAATACAACAAATTCAGTGACTCCATTTTCTCACTTTAGTTTAGACTACCGGTAAGTCCATGCTCAAAAAAGCCTTGAGCCTTGAGTTCAAAAAACATGTTGAAATCTCAAACAAATACTATTTACATATCAGAAGTCCAAATGTTTTTACTGGTTACAGTCTTTTGAGAATGGATCTGTGTGTTTAGCGGATGTTTATAAATGTTCTATTTGAATTCTTTCAAATAAATTACTTGGTGCACAGCATGTAATAAACACAGCTGTTTAATTTTAAGTGTAGATTCATATTTTCAAAGTGGCCTATCAGCAACCTTCACTTTATCTGTGCCAAGTCAGCTGCCTTCCCCACTCATCAAATTCAACCATGTCACAAAACAATACAGCTTTGTGCAGGGTCAAAGAGGAAGATTGGCCAGTCAAAGTGAACAGATCCTGTCCTGTACAGCACAGCTATGTGCTGAGAACACCACTTTTTAATGTTTCAGACACTTCCCCTTGGCTCACTCAGGAAGGTGGAAGGACATGAACTGCACTCCTCTCCACTTTTCCTGTTTTTTGGGGCAATTTTACTTGGAGGTTAGTCCAAATACAATTCAAAAACTACAGACTTCACTGAGAGATGACTGGTTTGTGGGCTGGTTTGTGGGCTACACTAAAACATCTAGATTTATAGAGACTGTAATACTTTGACAGATAATCTGAAATTATAATATTCTTTTTTTCAAAACCTATTATTATTCATTCCTGAAAGTGCATTATAAATAAATAATTTGTAATTGTAATTATTTTAAATGATCATTTTAGATAAAGACTTCAAATCCAAATAGCTTTTAGGAAAGAATGGCACTTCATTTCAATTCATTTCTGAAGCCAACTTTACATTCAGATAGCAGTCAGAATTTAATAAATGGGTTTTCGATTCTTAATTCTTATCCCTAGACAATGCAAAAACTAAAATGAGGAAAACCTCATTCTGTTCTTCCATGCAGGAAGCTGAGTAAGGGAAATCTTTGATGCCTTTCCAAATAGCAACTCTTGTCTTCAACTGTTACAACAAGGGAAATTTTAAATGAACTTTTCCAGTCACCGGCTAATTTGGATACCAAATATTTTAGTTACAGGCCCATTCAGAACTTATACTGGCCGAAAAAAAGAGAGAAATAAACCAGATTTACTATGTCACAGTGAATAATACGTATACATATTATAATAATACATAAAATACAGCCTGTCATCCAGCTATGTCCTTCCTTGTGCTTTTCTTTCCATAAGTATCACCAAAAGTGTATTTTAGTTGGACAGATCAAGACAATTGTTGCGTAGTGCCGTGATGTTCAAGTAAGCCAGACACGCGCAGATTCTGCGCAATCCACTGTATTTAATATACAGTATCATAATGGTTGAGCATTTGCGCTAAATTTGCGCAGATTTGGCTTACACGAACTTCCCTAAAAAAAAGTGAGTAAACAAAATAAGTAAGCCGTCAAATAGGCTAGTGATTTGACAGCGTTTTTCTCCACAGGTGATTTTTACCCGCACTTGGAGGGTTAATTTCAAACCCTGCTTACAACTGACATCGTCAGCCAATTACGTTTTATAGAGAATATATAAAATCACAAATAACATCAAACATGTCGATCCCAGTAAACACAGAGCGCTCCCCCAACGTCCCCGTTTGGTTATTTTTTTGGGGGAACCAAATAAGAACGTTCCAGTAACCAAAAAATATTAACTGGGATGTGTCCCCCACATCACAAATGCTCAAATGTATGAGTGATATGCCCTAAATAATTATTTTTCCATCTTAAAGATTCACATAACAGTAATAAAAACAGAATTAAACAAATGCCTTGCGGTTGTTAATGCACATTCAGCTGAAAGTTCATTAGGATGTGTTGCCCTGAGATAAATGATATGTTTCCTATATATGTAGTTTTATGTCTATACATAATTCCTTAAATAAAGAGTGAGGCTGCTTTGACCTTTATTCATTTTCTCATCTCGTTTAAACCCACCTTTAGTTTGGCAAACATTTTCTTTACCCTCTCATATATGTCAGCAGTGTCCGCAGAGGAAGGGCAGCGAGAAAGGAAGGAAGAACAAAGCATTGTATTTGTTTTACTGGCTTTCAGAATGTTCCGTGGTTTAATGAAAAGGAAATCTGCACATTATACAATTTCCATGTAAATATAGGCCCATGTAAACTGGCATCTTTCAAGAGACATTGCCATATTAATTATAAATGGTGTAATATAATAATATGAATATAATAAATATTATAAATATTATCAAGGAATGCTTTTTGCGAAAAGTATTTGTGTTCGATTGAAGGTTAATCAATCAGCGGTCTCAGGATTGTTATAAAGGTTAAGATAAGGTGCGTTACCTGTGGGAGGCGCTCAAGTGGCCATCAGTTTGGCACTCGTTAGAGAGTAGTTTGAGGAGGAGGACCGCCTGCCTGGAGTAAGAGTGGTTTGGGTTTCACACTCATTCAAGCTATCCACGGCACTCATCAGCTATACTTATCAGTTTTTCAGGTGTGGAGTTCAAGAATGCACAGTTGCGGTAAGTTACGGAGGCTCTGGCGCGACTTCAAGTGTTACCTGGGACTTTTTGATAGTTGACTGACAGTCTTGGTTTTTCACCTGTTGTCATTATAAAAAGAAACGTTTCAATGAGATTGGTTTCATTTAAGGATGTGAAGGTACTTGGTTTTGACTCGATTACAGGTGTTTAAAAATATATTGGGGACGTGCCGTTTAAAATCTCTATAACCTTTTTTTTTTTTTTTTTTTTAGCAAGTTTTAATAGGCTGAAAATATTTATGTGCTACGTTTTAGCAGTTAATTATTTAAAAACTACGTTTATTGCAGTGTAGTCCACCTTTCATTTCCGAATTAGAGAAAAGTCTGTGCTTTGTTTATGTTGTAGAGTAATTTTACATTAAAGTGACTCTTTTTCTTTCCAAGTTCATGGGTGTCATTTGCTTATGCCTCTTTAAAATTCCGTGTTAATCAACTATTAGGCCATTAGTGTATTAGACATGTTTGTGCATGGGTAAATGCGTAACTTGCATGCTTGTAATCCTGCTGAGGTGGAATTATGCCTTGGTTTATGAACCCCCTCATCTGTTGCTGAAACCTAACTGCTGTGACTTTTGGGTTCATTTAAGTTACTGAACAGCCAGGACCATGAGACCAGTTAAGTAACTAAACAAGAGGATTTCTTATTTATTTAAGGGATTCTGTTTCAAATGGAAGATCCCAGTCTCAGACATGTGGACCTCCAGAAGTTTTTGAAATGATCAATTCTAAAAAAAGTTAGATTTTCAGAGACTTAATCTTCTGCGCTTGTGTGGTCCTCCATCTTGTCTGTCTTGGCTCATCTGGGTTAATATGTAGATGGTCACAAGATTGTGCCTGTGAATATTCTCAGTCGTTCAGGTTATAACCGAATGTGGTAGAGTTCTGATGGAAAAATGTGTCTCTTGCTTATTTTTTACTCTAATTGATAGATTAAGAATTTGCAAGCATTCTTTGTGAAGGGGAATAATTGTTTTGCTTGTTTAACCCATGTTTAAAAGTTACTTTTTATACCTGGACTTCACAGGGGGGAAAAAATGGACTGAACTTTATCACCATTTTATTATGTGCTTGTTTGAGACCTGTGTATTACCTGCTTGGGTGCTTGTAAAGCAGAAAATGCTGATGGTTGCTGCTTTACAGGCTTTTATATTATATGACCCTGGATTGTAGGCAGTAATGAGAATCATTTTATCATTCTGCCACTGTTTTCCGCTCTTTATAATCCACTCTGCTGATAAACTTTTCACATCTCTGCCACTGTCAGCTGTTGAATGTCATAAAACATTACTTTTCTACCATAGAGTAAAAACCATGTTTTGCTGCTTTGCTCTTGAAGTTAACTTGAGTTGGTGTGTGTACAGGTATTTTTAAAATTAGTCCCTATATTGTGTACTTAATTTTTCTTAATTATAAAACCTGAATGATGTTATGATTATTCTTTCAGACTGACGCGTTCTTTTTTTTTTCTCTTCACTGCTTTGGACTAAACCTTGGTCCTCAGGCTGCTTTAGCTTGCACTAAATATTGGTCCTCAATGGTTCATGAAAGATGAAGAGTACCTCAGACTGCTTTTATTCTCAAGTGTAAAATTGGAAAAGTAGTTCTGCCCCAAGACCTGTGCTGAAATTACAACATTTGGGTTATCTTGAGAGTCATTGGACTGGTTGTGTATAATTTTTTTTTTTTTAAGTTAAGACTGAGCTGCTTGAAAAGGATTAACAGGATTTAATTGCTCAACCTTTGATCCGTCCACCTTTGTGCTCTTCCTCTTTTTAATGATAAATATGCAGCTACACATTACTGGCTGCTCATAAGGTATGTCTTTCAGACCATTTGAAAATCTTTTTGTTGAATTAAATGTTTGTTTAACTGGCTGTATCTGGATTTTATCCACTTTGTTTATAAAGGTTACCAATTTTGGATTGTGAGTTTGAAAGTTGGATAAATATGGTAATTTGAGTCAATGAAGGGATTAGGCATCCATATGCGGTATCAATTTTTTTTCTCTCTTCTCCTTGGTGCCATTTTCCTATAAATCCTGTATTTCAGGAATGGGAACTCATCTGGCACTCTTGTGTGTTGGTTCTCTTTTGCCTAAGCTGTAAGAATTTGTTTTGTGCTTATGCTGTTTCCTCCCTTTCCTCTGCCTTTGTCCCCTAACAGAATCCATGTCCCCAGCTAAATTAGTTTGCAGAATTTTACATTTCCTGATGTGTATTTGATGTCTTCAGAAACAACCATGGTATCACATTTCAATATTCTCAACTATCTTTTTTTCTTTTTCTTCCCCTCTCTCGATCCAGGCGCAGTGCTGAGAATGTGTGCTTGCTGAATATCCTACCTGCGTCTGCACCCCCCTGTTTTTTGTTTCCTTTTTTTTTGCCTAGTTTTGTCCCTCCTTTAGTTTTGCTTCTCCTGTAACGAAGCAACCACCATGTCGCAATCACCTGATGCTGAGCCTGTTACTGTGGTACCAGCAGAAACGGCATCAACCACTGAGCCAACATCTGCCACAACACCCACTGCACCTGTGACCAGAACTACTTTCTGGAGGGATCGGAAAAAAAGTACAGTCTACTCTAGCTCACTCTTTTATTTGAAAATGAGCTTTTACTACAGCAAATTTAACTGTAAATGGCTTCAACCAAAAAATAACCTGTTCCTCCACAGTCCCAGAGAAGACAGATGAGTTCCTGCTGGCCAGGTTTCAGGGTGATGGAGTGAGATATAAAGCCAAGCTTATTGGCGTGGATGATGTCCCAGAAGCTAGAGGGGACAAAATGTGTCAGGATTCCATGATGAAATTAAAGGTACATGTTCAAGATGGCTTTATTTGTTTCTTGCAGAGTTCTTTTTAGATTATAGATTTAAAAAAAAAAAAGATTTAATAAGGGAAATGGGCTGTTCTCTTCTTTTTGTGTGTACAGGGAATGGCAATAGCTGCTCGTTCTCAAGGCAAGCACAAGCAAAGAATATGGGTGACCATCTCTCTAACAGGAATCAAAATTGTTGATGAGAAAACTGGAGTAAGTAGTTCTGCGGATCCTTTTAATATATTGATTACTGGCCTTATGTCACAAATCAGTTTTGACTTTTTGGCAATATCATCTGATCTTTTTCTCAGGTGATTGAGCATGAACATGTGGTGAATAAGATCTCTTTCATTGCTCGTGATGTCACTGATAACCGGGCCTTTGGATATGTTTGTGGTGCAGAGGGACAGCACCAATTTTTTGCTGTTAAAACGGCTCAGCAGGTTAGACTTGCAGAAATGGACAGACAAATGTATTACAATTTGAAATGTGTGTGTGTGTTTGGAATATGTAATCCAGTGTAAGAGCACTCATGTATTCTGTCCTCAACTATCCTACAGGCGGAGTCTCTGGTAATTGATTTGAAGGATCTGTTTCAAGTAATCTTCAATATGAAAAAGAAAGAGGAGGAGGCTGCACAGAAGGTGCCATGTATCAGATTTTATTTTAATACTTTCAATCAAAAGCAGTTGCTTTAGGTAGCATTTTTAAATGGCTGTTTAAGTTTGAGGAATGAATTTGTATTTGGAAGCAGTCTAATATTGAGCGACATTGAAGAAAAGTATCTTGCATACCTTTTTTTTTTTGTTTGTTTTTTTTCAAATTGAATATGCTGTTTTTCAAACATTTTGAACAGTTTTTCCTGTTGGGTTAATTGTTTTGACAAACCTTTACTACTTTGCAGGATGAAGGAAATGGCACTATGACTGAGGTGGGCATAAATTTGAGCATTTCAGTTTTATTCTAATGTAATCTTTCATTAATTTGTCTTCTGTTCGGTCATCAGAATGGTGGTGATTCTTTACTCACCCTGGATGGCCAAGAAAGTACTGTGAGGGTATGAATTTCTAACTTCATTATTTTTGATTGTTGGAAAAAGAAATTGACTCCAAATGGACTCTGGAGTCCTCAGGAAAAATAATCCAGTGTGCAATGTTTTGTATTCTTAGAATGTAGAGCAAATGGACCTGTTTGGCAATATGTCCACTCCACCTGACATTCACTCTCCAACGGTAATGACCATGAGTTTTTTTTTTTTTTCAGTGGATCTTCTGTTGACATGTTTTAAGTGGCTTACTAAACTCCTTTTAGGAATGTACCTGGCCTTTACAATGAGCAAAGTATTTGGCTAGAATTTTTTTCCCCTAGACTTATTTGTGCTTGTATCATACTAAGTTATTTGGTAAATGTTAAGTGGCAAGTGATCCATTTAGCCTTCACTTCTCATTTAATGATCTTCAAGCATTTTGCATTGGCTATTTTTCATGTCCAGACCAAACATTTCTCTGCTAATGCTTTTGGGAAAGTCCCATTGGCCAGTAGATGGCAACCAAACCCCAAAAATGGGAAAAGAGCACCTCAGTTACTGGTGTTTAGATTTCTCCTGTGGAAATGTTTGTAATATGATGCTGTAACTTTTCTTTCAGTATGTTTCACATAACTACTTCACCTTTTTCTTTCCTTTCTTTGTTCCTCCCTTTCTAAACCAGCCTGACAGCGTTGCGCTGCTTGACTTTGCCGTTGTGATTGATGGCAGTCAAGGAAATCCTTTCAGCTGCAATAAATCAAATGAGAAGAGCGTTTCATTCACATCAGATCTTTTCTCAACTTCAAGTTCCGATCCCTTCAGTGATGATCCCTTTTCTACCTTGAATGATCAATCAGATTCAATGTTTTCTTCCAATAAGTCAGATCTTTCAAGTTTCCTCTTGAATGGGCCAGAATTGCAGCAAAGCATTAGTAAAGAATCCTCCCCGAATAGTCAGCAGTTTAATGGACCGTCTCAACAGCAGCTTCCTTTAAGAGATCTGAATTATGATCGCAATTACCTCTTTAACCAGAATCCTTTTTTGAGTACATCAATGAACAACCCACCTATCTTAAACGGGTCATCCAAATCTGGTCCTCCTGTCCTCCAAACTCCTCTTTTATATAATGAATCGAGTCAATCAGTGGCGTCGTTTCAAACCCTAATGCCACCTTTTCAAAATGGAGGCTTGACGGTCCTTTGCCCCCCACCCCAAAGTTCGAAGTCTGGATGCATGCGGAGGAGAGGGAAGGTGAACCGGTTGCAAGAAACTCCTTGCAGAGTTCTCAGTCTTTATTACTTCACATACCATGAATGAGAGAGAATATAAGGACTGTTTTATGGCATGAATGATATTTTTAGTTTTAATTAATTTTAGATTATCTAAAACCGAAAATTTCATTTAGTTTTTCACCTCGTGAGACTTGTGAGTTCTTATATTCTCTGCTTCACACACAGTTGGATTTATGGTTTTGGGAGGTTTTTTTTTGGTGGCACATTGGGACAGTTTGGATGGAAACGGTCACATTAACTGAAAGACATGGCATTGTTGTCAGTGCACTTTGTCTCAAATTTGGTTGTTTTTAAACCGATTTAAGAAATCTACCAAATGTTATGCTAGATTTTTTTTTTATTTGAAGCTGAATGACAATGTCCATCTACTTAAGAAAAAGAATGTCATGGCATTCCTTGAAACCAATACTATGTCTAACTGCATGCGTTGTGTTTTAGTTTAATTGTGCATGTGCATTGTACTGCATGTGTATTCTCCCTCCCACTGAAGTGACACAACATGGGCTTTTTTTTTTTTTCCTTGACTGAAGAATTTCCCTCTTATACTTTTATAGCATTTTGCTTGAGTACAGAGTACTAACAATGATCTTAAATGATGTGCTTCTGCAGTCGCCTGGAACTGACATGTTTGGAGCTGAACTCTTTGCACCACCCCAGGAGTCTCAGCCCTCCAATCAGAACTCCTCCATTCCAGCAGACTTATTCAATGCCGCGCCTTCCTCCACCATCAGTGTTCTTGGTAATAATGCATGCCTTTGTTGAACTGAATTGGCTGATCTCATAAGGCTTTTTTTTCTCTTTTCCCCCTCTTGTATATATGGTGATCTACCTTTTTATATTGTAAACCAATACATTGTCATAAGCATACCTCTTTATTTATTCTCATACACTGGCCTTTATTTTGCATTTAAAAAAATATTTGTTTTGTAGGTTCATTGTCTCTGGGTACAACTCCTGGAGTAGCAACCTCTCCATGGGGTCAAACACCAACAATGTTTCCTCCTCAGGGCGGTGTTCCTCAAGTAGCCGTTCCAGGCCAACCAAATCCTTTTCCTCAGCCATCTGTCTTTGGAGGCCTGCCTGCACCTGCATGGGGACAGCAAGGAGCTTTGCCTTTTGTTCCACCAGCAGCCACCCAAGCTTGGGGTCAACCAGGAACTGCAGCTCCGGTTGGGTCCTGGCCCGTTGCTGGTCCTGTAGCCAGTCCTTTCCAACCAAACCAATTTGCTCCCATGATGCCTCCTAATCCATTGATGGGTATGCAGCAGGGTGCTATGGTTCCTCCTCGCCCTCCACCCCGTCCTCCAGTGAAAGAAGAACCCCCAGTGGTCAAAAGTGCCTTTACAGCTTTGGACCCCCTTGGGGAGAAGGAGAAGAAAACAACTGGAAAAGACATGTTTAAAAATTTCCAGATGGTCAAGCCCCAGAAAGCAGAACAAGGAACTGATCCAAACACCAATGGCTCATTTGACCAGTACTTTTCCAGTAAGGTTGGCCTGGCTCAGGAGGTGGCAGATCATGATGATTTTGACATAAACCAAATCTCCGTTAACTCAAATGGTATGCTTTCAATTATCATCGGTAACTTAAGATTTAGCATAGCAACTTTTGATAATTTGATCATTACTTTCCCCATCTTGTGTCCAGGGACTTCAAAGCTTGCTCCTCAGCAGTCCCCTGCGACAGTTGCAGGTCTTTTGGATCCGGTCTTCACTCCTAATCTAGTCCCTGCATCCTCAAACCAGAGTCCTGCAGCAGACTTAAACCTTTTTGATGACACCTTTGGCTCTAACCCTTTTGGAGCACCACCCATGAATGCGGTATGTGTATTTTTAACTGAAAAACGGTGTATAGCATCGATACCACTGACACTTTGACCATGTATTTTTTTGGGATGAGTTTTGTTTGTCTTCTGATTTATTTTTTTTGTAACTCACAGAGCACTCCAGCCACTCAGACTGCTGCCCTTGCAGATGCGTTTGCAGACCCGTTTGGGGGAAATCCTTTTGCTTGAGAAACTTTAGCACTACTGGTACAAAACTATATTTCTTAATGTTTGACTATACATATGCCATTTGAAGTGTGCTCTGCACTTATAGAAATGCACTGAAATGTGTTACTTGTTCATATTTATTTCAGTACACTCACTGATCCAGTGCTGCTGAGCAAGAGAACCACAGCATTCTACTACACTGTAAATCTATGTGCTTAACCTTTTTTTTTTTTCCCACTCTTTTTGCATTGACAATATCTGTAGCCTCACTTTCTATGCCTTTCTAACTGATCATAGACCAGCCTATTGAGATCAACCCATTTCAGTACCAGGTTACTTATGAAATAAGATGCACAGTGAAGTAGGGTTTTTCTGTAGTGTAATGAAAGAAAGATCATGTTTTGTAAATGACTTTTCAATACATATGACATAAATATGCTTAATCCTAATGATCTGTCATTAAAAAAAGTGAACAAATTGTTCTGTTTCATTTATTTTTTTTGTAATATTTTTCCCTTAAATGGCAATTATCAGTTAATGACAGTTTTCAGGTCTGACTGGGTTCTTTAGAGCTTTGATAAACAAACACTCAAAGTACATGCTATTGTACAGTGACGTTCGTTACCATGGTAAAAGAAAGGGCACCAAGATGTGACCAGACTACTGAGACGTTAATGAAACGACTATTGCCAGTGCACCCATTGTCATGTGCCAAGTATTTACCATTACCCCTTCAGTTCCGTTAATACAGACAGGATGTCATCCTTTGGTATATGTTAGATTGTAAATCTGGGGTGAAAAATTTGCCAAGCCTCGTTTACTTTTGGGACTGGATAACTTGGGATCAGGGTTTAATGGACTAGAACAGTATAAAAGTGTGTGGCAACTTTTTCTTTAGCTTTTTGGTGTAGCTATATCAGAATCGGATATTCAAAACGTTTCAGTTAAGTTTAAAAATGCCTCGTGCTTTGTTTCACCGAGATGGTTGCTGGGACTTTCTTCAGGACGGGACACAAAATGATCTTTTCACTCAAAACTCTGACCGTTCCGGTTTCCTTGAACCTGTTGAGGTTAGCTGGATGGATTCAGCCAGGAAAAGATTAGGGACACTGACCTGGCCAGGATCCATGCCTTTACCTCTCTTCAGCTCTTTGTGCATGAAGATTCCTCCTAAACCTATTGAAACTGAAGGACAGGATTCTGAGTCTTTCTGTGACCAAATGAAAGAACCACAAAACTGGAAAGTCTGTCTAGATGTCAGTCCATTTTCTCCAGAGAAGATAAACATCAAAACCAAGGAGGGATATCTGGAGATAACGGGTATGATGACCTTGATGTACAATGTCCCACTGCTAATCACGTTTCATTCAAATGGCAGGTTTAATATCGGTTTTCGTTCATAGGTAATCATGAGGAAAGGCAGGATATTCACAGATTGATCTCGAGAAGTTTTATAAGAAAATACAAGTAAGGGAGCTTTTTATTTGTTAATTTGTGTTGTCAAACTTCTTCTGTATAAAAGTTGTTTCTCCAAATTTGATACTGACCATAAATGTTTTTAATACTGTATCTTTGCATTGCATAATGACAGCTGTGCATAATGTTGGGAGTTACTCCATTACTAATACCTGGTTTCATTTTTCTTGTGTAATTCATTAGGCTTCCAGCTGACTTAGACCTAAAACTGCTCAAGTCCATGCTGTCCCCAGATGGTATTCTCTCAGTTGAGGTCTCTTTACTTGGCTCTAATATCGGTCTCCCTGGAGAGACTGTCATCCCAATAATTCACATAATTGACAAAGATTTGCCTGCAAAGTAGTGTCTTAAAGTTACTGGTTTGTCAAATAAAAGTAATGAATTTTTTTTCTTAACCTTTTTGATGAAGAGGATATTTTTGAACCAAATTTGATAAATTATAACTGAAGACAGTAATGGGTTTACTAGAGAAGCTTGGCAGTTATTTTAGTTTAAGTTGTTAGTCAGACCATTATGCAATAATTTCTAGATTTATATTCTTCGAAGATGATCAGTCTTATATAACCAGTAAAACGTTAAACTAAAGAGATGAGATGTTCTGGTTTACTTTTTTTTTCAGGCTAGAATAAAATATTTCGAAAGGGTTTCATACTGGGGTTGGGGTCATATAATTTGCCAGGACAAATATTTTTTTTTTGAATAAGAAATGTGTAATAAAACAATTGTGTAAATGTATTTAACAAGAGTACACTGATATTGTGGTCTCTTATCAAATGTTAGGCAAGGAAATAATAAACTCTCAGCTTCATGTTGAACTTCATGTCACATCCTATAGATGGTGCTGATATTTAAAGTCTGAGAGCTCTCACCAAATTCTTTGCTCTGAACATTCACACAACACTGCTTGTGCAGCAGGTCATGCCAGTTATAAAGAGCCAAAGCCTCCCTTCTTTGGTTTCCTTCTTGGAGGTGCAAGTTTCTCCTTACCTCCATAGTTGTACCTTGACTATTTTTGGATGTGTTCCATATCTTTCATCACATTGCTCAGGAGCAGTAATCAAATGACACATCTCAGTTACACTGTGCATGGTAAAAACAGCAACATGTTTCCGAATCGGCAGTATTGTGTTCTATTACCTTTTGTGTAATTCAAATACATCTCTAACATGAGTTGACCAGAGGAAGTATCCTCTATTACTTAATTATATAAGTGGCAATTAAGCATCCATAAAGTAATGAAGTACTTTATAATAGCAAGATGTATGTTTCTGAGCAACTATTCCATACTTTAAGTCTTCAGAAGAACTCCATTGGCTATACGTAGTCATCTAATGTTTACCATATGATGCTTTTCCCTGGGTGTCTGATTTCTAACTTTGAATTTTATTTTAAAATAAATCCAAAAGGTTAATGAAAGACTTCAGTGTTCATTAGGTTGTATTAGACTCTGACCTGTGTATATAGTGTGCTAAAATAGTTTATCTCTCCATACCTGGCAGAATTTAATTTTGTTGCCTGGGACACAATTTCCTCAGAAATTCCTACGTGAGCATAGCAATTTTACACAAAGGTCAATTTTACAATCAATTAGTGAAAATAGCCTTTACAAACCTGATAGTAGTTCGTTCTTGAATCAATGAGGCAATTAAGACCAATGAATGCTTCATCAATTGTATTACAGAGTCTGAGCATATTAAATAGTTTATGATGATTGCTGTTCGTACATGCCAGATTAAATTGAGGGTTGGAGCTAAGCCTGGAAATATACACTAGATAACACAGCGGTATGTAGAACTGCCACTTGGCACCATCATTTAACTTACTGAGAGCACACATGGTGGACGTGCCAAAAATACAGCACAGGGAGTCTCCGATTACATTATAAGCCTTAAGATATTTAGGAGGACGGAGGGTGTTGAAATAGTGAGAATGTCACTGAGTTCCACTGACACTGTCTGTGGTATGAGCAAGTGTAATGAGTAAATCAAGATTTACAGCTCAGTAAATTCCCATTTCAGTGTTATATGCACAACATAAATGTGTTAGCACAAACATCCTAACAGTTTTGCTCAGGAGTACATTATTCCCATTTAGGGTTTTCTGATGTATTGAAGTTTCAACTATACATCTTAAGTACGTTACGAAGATTAAAACAACTTATTGGTCTTGAAAAATTGATGTATTCTCGTCAAAGATTATTAAAATCAGCAGGAACAACATTATATAAAGTATGAGGAGACTGATGACCTCAGGGTAGAAATTCAAATAATTGCAATTAAATTCTTTTTCATGATTTGGACGTAATTAATACAGTTTTCCTTTACATCATGTGCAATGTAATGCTGAAAAAAAACTTTCTTTTTTGTTGCCTTATCATTTTGTTTTCTATCTTGGCTTGTCTATTATACTCAATTTCTACTGCCCTAATCTACTAAAAGACATGCATGCTAAGAATGTGCAGACTCATTTGCCCTGCTGTAAAAATCAAGTAAATGTTATGCTAGTGTTGTTGTCTGCTTTTGAGTGAATGAGGCCGTACAAAGATCCAAGTATGCTTTAGGCCAGGGGTGTCAAACTCAATTGCACAGGGGGCCAAAATCCCAAAAAACTTTTGGTCGCGGGCCGAACAGGATAAACATTTATTGAAAACACTAAAACTAAACTTTTAAAACTTACCTTTTTTAAAATTAGATGTGAATAAAAACAGACAGAAATATTATTCTGGAATAAATCAACTTATACCTTAAATAACTTAAAAATAGAAAAATATTTAAAAAATACTTACAAAAAATTAAAATATATCCTGTCTAAATGATACAAGTTAGAAATAAAGTAAACAAGTAAAGTAAAAGTAAGCAAAAGTTAAAAGAACAAACATTCAAATTTATTTACTCTTATGTCATTTTATATAAAACTTAAAAAGATTTATATATAAAAGATTTTGCTCTCCATAAAAATATATCCTGTCAAAATTATACAAATTCAAAATATGGACATATCAAAACCTGGAAATCTAAATACAATTTTTGCTTTTCAGCAATAACAAATCAAATCATTCAGTTGAATTTGCTCTCATGTCATTTGTCTTATAGTGCCGTGCTTATCTAGCTCGGATAAAAGCGTCTGCTAAATGAGTAAATGTAAATGTAAGCTCCGCAAATGAGACACACGGGTATACCGGCAGTATGTCAGTAAACATATACCGTATTTTCCCGCATATAACCCATGGGTTATAGCAGATTTTACAAACTATATCACAATTTTTTTTACACGTAATAATATTTCAATATATTTGCTACGTCCCTAAGGACGTAATGTTTTTTTTTATTGCGCTGTATTTTCTTTCTGGCGCTTGTATTATCACTCTGACAGCTGGCGCTGATATGCTGTCTGACCTGTCAATCATGCAAGAAGTCGTTCTGCCATGAGGGCGGGCTCTTCTCATCCGATGATCAACACCTGAATTTCGCGCACAAGCACTGTGTACCGAGCCTGAACAGTTATGGATAATTGACAATAACAATCGCGCGGTAATAGCGTGAGCGCGAAGCATCATTAGCCACTTCCTGTTTAATACAGGAAGTGTTCGGCGAGTCAGCTGGAGCGCGGGACATCGCGCGGGCCATTAATAAAATGCTCTCGCGGGCCGGACATAATTACACGCCGGGCCGGATGTGGCTCGCGGACCTTGAGTTTGACACCTATGCTTTAGGCGAATATCTGAGCATATAACAATAGGTATACTGTTCAAAACTAGGTTTTTGTACACTTTATGATTGTCAAAGGTTAGTGGAATAGTTGATATGATGTACACCTGTGGTTTGTATGTAAAAGAAACCAGTGTGAACTTGATCCAAACTTGAGACAAAAAGACACTTTTTTTTAAAGTGAAGTTATTTCTGAGAAATTATATAGCATCATCTGTTTGCAGATGCTACTTTTGAAATTGTTTTGAATGCAATAAAATTCCTATACAACTCAAAATACTTTTTGGGGCCACTGTATGTTGAATACAATGCAATTTGAATAGTTTTACTGATTGATGATTGCAAAATGCTTCCAGTTTGACAGTTGCTTCTGTTGTTTGAATATTAAGTACAACATTTTCCAATATTTTCTTCAGGCAAACCCCCCCCCAAAACCTACATTTGACATGACCAATTGCCATATCACTGTCAACATCTCTAGGTCTCTCTCTCATTTCTAGGTCTCACTCTCTCATCAACAATGTTGATGTCTGCTTTTGAGTGAATATGGCCATAAAAGGTCAAAATATGCATCAGGCGAATATATGAGGTGATATTGCAATATTGTTAATATCTAAAACGTCACACGAGAAGCATGACTGACGACACTTTAGAAAAAATTGATGTATATAACAAAATTTCAACCAAAGAAAAAAAATCAAAAGCGAAACATTTCACAAAAACAATTTATGTGCTGTTCAAAATTAGGGATTTGTACACTTTATGATTGTCAAATGTTAGTAGAATAGTTGATGGTTGAACTACACCTATGGTTTGTCTGGAAAAGACACCTTTTAGGGCCACTGTATGGTGAAAATGATGGAATTTGAATAGTTGTACTGATTGATGATCGTAAAATGCTTCCAGTTTGACAGAGGTCTCTGTTGTTTAAATGTTAAGCATAACATTTTCCAATATTTTTTTCAGGCAACAAAAAACCTACATTTGATACAACCAATTGCCATAGCACTGTCAACGTCTCTTTCACAGGTCAACTGTCAACGGTCTTTCTCTCATATAAAAAGATCACAACAGAATTAATATTGAGTCCCTGAACATAAAATACCCATACCTATTTCTATAATGATATTGTACTAAAGAGGTTTCCTAATTACAAATACTTATCTTGAAGTTAGAAAACTCCATTGTCCAGTAGGGATAATGCTGCATAGTGATGATACTGCAGAGTTCAACACATTTCTCCTTGATGTTAATGGGTACATTAAATAAGAACTAATCCATATGTGACTAATCCAGTCTTGGTTTCAGAGTCACTGACGTATCATAATACATCTTGGCATTACATGTATCTTCATGTGTTGAATGTCATCAACGCAATTGATGTATCAAAAAAAGTGTCATGCATCTAAACATCACTTTTCTGGATAAAAAATAAAACAAATGAAATAACTCAAGCAGCAGTTATTTTCATCCTCAGAATGATTGTCAGTGCCAAGTGTTTCAACTGATCGATTCCTCGACTCCTGTTTGTGTCATATTAGACATTAGTTAGCCATATTTAACTTCTGCTTGGCTAGCAGAAGAAATCAAATATAAGGCGGTATGGACAAGCTCTGAAGACGGTTGAAGAGACAGCAGGGTTTGTGATTGAGGTGAGAACTCTAATTTGTTCATTAGCATTATTGTTTGAAAGTAGTTGTTTCAAATACACTTACTATAGATGATGATTATCCAGAATAGTTAAAAGAGTGGGTATTGAATATTCTGGATGTTTGCATTCAATTTTTTCAGTATTATTAAATGTCAAACGTGAAACAACATATTGCATGAATCTATGGTAATTTGATCAAATAAACTGTATGAGAATATTTGAAAATTAAATTAAAGAAAAACATACAACAGAAAGGTCACATGAATTTCAAATCTATTGCAGGGCTGCTGGAAAATATCTCTAGTGAGAAGAGAAAGGTAAAGTTCATCCATTTTTATCTTGGTAATAAATAGGCAGCCATTTTTCATTTGTAATCCATGGATAGTTACTTCATTCATTTTTTGTCATGTAGTAAGGCAATTGATATGTTGTAAAAAAAATTGAACACTTAGTTAATGGATGATGACAATTGGGTAATTAAAAAAAAGTGAATGGTATATAGTGACAAGATTTTCTTAAATGAAATAAAGTCCTCTCTTCATTGCAGTAAACCGCCACCATGAGTACGGACGCGGAGATGGCCGTTTATGGCAAGGCTGCCATTTACCTTCGTAAGCCAGAAAAGGAGAGAATCGAGGCTCAGAACAAACCATTTGATGCCAAGACTGCCTGCTATGTGGCTGATGACAAAGAGTTGTACCTCAAGGGAACAATCAAGAGCAAAGAGGGTGGCAAAGTCACTGTTATTTTGCTTGATTCTAAGGAGGTGAATTTTAATTTCTATTTCATGCAGATGCTCATTAAATTACAACATTTACATATATCCATTTAGCAGACCCTTTTATCCAGAGTGACTTACGTTGCATTACATTGACATTGTAATCAGCTCTTGCTTTCCCTGGGAATCAAACCCATGACCTTGGCATTTTAAGTGCCAATACTCTACTGATTGAGCTACAGGATAGCTATTACTATTACATTGTTGTTTTTTTATACCTAATATCTACTTCAAATTTACAGGAGAGAGTCGCCAAAGAAGAAGACGTCCACCCAATGAATCCTCCCAAGTTTGACAAGATTGAGGACATGGCCATGATGACCCATCTCAATGAAGCCTCTGTGCTGTATAACCTCAAAGAGCGTTATGCTGCATGGATGATCTACGTAAGTTTTGAAAAATCATTAAAAAAAATCATTAAGTAAATTGTGTCTGTGTTGTTGCAATCTGACCATTTCTCTGCTCATTTCAGACCTACTCTGGACTCTTCTGCGCAACTGTGAACCCCTACAAGTGGCTCCCAGTGTATGATGCAGAAGTGGTGACTGCTTACAGAGGCAAAAAGCGTATGGAGGCTCCACCCCACATCTTCTCTGTCTCTGACAACGCCTATCAGTTCATGCTGACTGGTACGATCTCATTTATAAGATCTGAATTAAAAAATAAGTTAAAATTCATATCAATATTTATTTATTTATTATAAAACAATTGCTTAAACATTATTACCTTTTAATTAACAGACAGAGAGAACCAGTCTGTCCTGATTACGTATGTATCAACCCTTCAAATAGAGTTGTTGAGAGCAGTTATATTTTGCTCTTGTGGAAATTTCACAACTTATCATCTTCTGTCTTCTAATTTCTCATAAACCAGTGGAGAATCTGGCGCTGGAAAGACTGTGAACACCAAACGTGTCATCCAGTACTTTGCCACAGTTGCAGTGGCAGGTGGTAAGAAAGAGCAGACTCCCGGCAAAATGCAGGTATGAAATATAAAACTATACATTATTTTGATGTGATTTACCCTCATCTCACAAACTGTATGATATGCAAAGTTGTGAAATGGCTATAAATAGTGTATAGATGTGAAATAGAACATAACTGAAAACCTTTCAAACAACACAGGGATCTCTTGAGGACCAGATCATTGCTGCCAACCCTCTGCTTGAGGCTTATGGTAATGCCAAGACTGTGAGGAATGACAACTCCTCTCGTTTTGTAAGTTAACCACTGTTTAATTCAATGAAGTTCAATTAGTCAGTTGTGTTGTATGTTTTTTTTTCTTCTAAAAAGATATGTTATTACTATCAACATAATTAATAGTATTTTGTTATTTTATTTTTAAACAGGGTAAATTTATCAGAATTCACTTCGGTACTTCTGGAAAACTGGCTAGTGCTGACATTGAGACATGTAGGTCGACATGATTTCATTGATCCATCCTGCATATTTGTCTTGTCTGTCACTCTTCAGATTATTGTAACTCAAGTAAATTCTCTCAACAGATCTGCTGGAGAAGTCTAGAGTAACATTCCAGCTTCCAGATGAGAGAGGCTACCACATCTTCTACCAGATGATGACCAACCATAAGCCTGAGCTGATTGGTAGGCACACATATTTCATTAAATGTTTCAGATAATATTGTAAGACGCTCTTTCATAAATGCTGTGTATTTTACAGAAATGACGCTCATCACCACCAACCCCTATGACTTCCCCATGTGCAGTCAGGGTCAGATCACAGTGGCCAGCATTGATGATAAAGAGGAGCTGGTTGCTACTGATGTGAGTCATTGCTGTTTGAAAATTGGCATATTCTTTTAAATATGGCAGATCCTACAGCTCCATCTTCTTTTTAATTTTCAGACTGCTATTGACATTCTGGGCTTTAGTAATGAGGAGAAGATGAGCATATACAAGTTCACTGGAGCTGTTCTTCATCATGGCAACATGAAGTTCAAGCAGAAGCAGCGTGAGGAGCAGGCTGAGCCTGATGGCACAGAGGGTGAGACTAAATTGTATTAATGTGTGACAACATAGAGTGATGCTTATTTCTACTTTCACAAAGAAACTGGTGGTTTTAGTTTACAAAGCAAGGAAAGGGATTTATTGTTTTTGCAACTTTTTTAATTGCAGAGGCTGACAAAGTTGCCTACCTTCTGGGTCTGAACTCTGCTGATATGCTGAAGGGTTTGTGCTACCCCAGAGTCAAGGTCGGAAATGAGTTTGTGACCAAAGGCCAGACCGTTCCACAGGTATAGTAACATTTCCAGCATATCCATGTGTTCAACTTAAACATCTAGATAATTATTGCAAAGAAAAATTACATTTCCACTCTATTCTACTTACAGGTGTACAACTCTGTTAGTGCCTTGGCCAAATCTATCTATGAGAGGATGTTCTTGTGGATGGTCATTCGTATCAACCAGATGTTGGACACAAAACAACAAAGAAATTTCTTCATTGGTGTGCTGGATATTGCTGGCTTTGAGATCTTTGATGTAAGAATGATTCATTTTCTGCGTTAATGGTAAATTAAATCATATTCAGAAGTCAGAAAGATGTTTCTGTTTTTCCTCCAGTACAACAGCATGGAGCAGCTGTGCATCAACTTCACCAATGAGAAACTGCAACAGTTTTTCAACCACCACATGTTTGTGCTGGAACAAGAGGAGTACAAGAAAGAGGGCATTATTTGGGAGTTCATTGACTTTGGCATGGACTTGGCTGCTTGCATTGAGCTCATTGAAAAGGTTTTTACTGGTTTTTGAACTTATTCATTTCTGTAGTACATTCTCAAATGCTTACATTATTAGTAATTAAACAATTCTTTTATAAACAGCCCATGGGTATCTTCTCCATCCTTGAAGAGGAGTGCATGTTCCCCAAGGCTTCAGACACTTCCTTCAAGAACAAGCTGTATGATCAGCATCTTGGCAAGTGCAATGCTTTCCAGAAACCAAAGCCCGCCAAAGGCAAGGCTGAAGCCCACTTCTCCCTGGTTCACTACGCTGGAACTGTGGACTACAACGTCACTGGCTGGTTGGACAAGAACAAGGATCCACTGAATGAGTCTGTTTTGCAGCTGTACCAGAAGTCTTCTGTCAAACTATTGGCTACTCTCTACCCACCTGTTGTTGAGGGTAAAAATCTGAACATGAAATATGTTTGTGTACATTTGTAACCAAATTTTGACTTAGTTTTGCACTCTTTTCTTATAACATTATATGTGTTCTTTTGTCTCTTCATCCGAATAGAGACTGGTGGCAGCAAGAAGGGAGGCAAGAAGAAGGGTGGCTCCATGCAGACTGTGTCTTCTCAGTTCAGAGTATGTCTTTGTTAGAAATCAAATGTGAATAATTATGCAATGGAAACAACTTAAGAAGCAGTGACTATACGCCACCTTGCTTGACTCTAGATCAGCGAAATCAATATCTGAAAGTAAGAATGCTGAATGTTTTCATGTTTAAACAGGAGAACTTGGGCAAGCTCATGACAAACTTGAGGAGCACTCACCCTCACTTTGTACGTTGTTTGATTCCCAATGAGTCCAAGACTCCAGGTAAAGTAATAAATGAGTCACTAATATTCTCATATTAATATAATATTTAATGTTAATGTGTATAATAATGATAATGTTTATTTACAAAGTTCATGGTGTAAGTTGTTTCTTTTAGGTCTCATGGAGAACTTCCTGGTTATCCACCAGCTGAGGTGTAACGGTGTACTGGAGGGTATCAGAATCTGCAGAAAGGGCTTCCCCAGCAGAATCCTCTATGGTGACTTAAAACAAAGGTAAGTGTTTGAGGTTCTTTATTAGAAGATATAAAAAATTTTAATAAATCTTTTTATCTCACATAGATACAAGGTGCTGAATGCCAGTGTTATCCCAGAGGGACAGTTTATGGATAACAAGAAGGCCTGTGAGAAACTCCTGGGATCCATCGACATTGATCATGACCAGTACAGATTTGGACACACAAAGGTTTCTATTTGGCTTTCAATGATTCAGCGATAATCGTCATATAGTTTACACAGGTAATTTGTAATTTTTTGTATTTAATTTTTTACATAAACTCAGGTGTTCTTCAAAGCTGGTCTTCAGGGTACTCTTGAGGAGATGCGTGATGAGAAACTGGCTGCTCTGGTCACAATGACTCAGGCTGCCTGCCGTGGTTTCCTGATGAGGAGGGAGTTTGTAAAGATGACGGAGAGGAGGTGAGGAATGTCATGAAATGAACAAAACTCTCTGATGTAACTATTTCATAAAGCTTTTTTAGTGGGAAATAAATTAATGTAGGTGATAAATCAAAGTGTAAAGGGAAATCAATAAAAATGTTTTTGTCGACAGGAAGCTCATCTTATTTTAAATAGGCTTTTAAAGATATTTAAAAATACTCTATTCATATTTATTTGACCGATAAAGAGAATTAAATTTTTGTTGTCCAGTTTAAAAATAAGTGCACTTAAGCATAATTTCATATTTAATTATCCAAATTGTTTAATCAGGGATGCAATTTACACCATCCAATACAACGTCCGCTCATTCATGAATGTCAAACACTGGCCATGGATGAAGGTTTATTACAAGATTAAGCCTCTGCTGAAGAGTGCCGAGACTGAGAAGGAGCTGGCAACCATGAAAGAGGACTTTGTAAAATGCAAAGAAGATCTTGCCAAGGCTGAAGCCAAAAAGAAGGAGCTTGAAGAGAAGATGGTATCACTGCTGCAAGAGAAAAATGATCTGCAGCTGCAAGTAGCATCTGTGAGTATTCTAGTTTTTTATGAACTGAAGTGTGGCTTCATTAATATGAGCAATGTTGTTTCTAATGATATAGCAATCTATTTTTAACAGGAATCTGAGAATCTCTCAGATGCTGAGGAGAGGTGTGAGGGTCTGATCAAAAGCAAAATCCAGCTCGAAGCTAAACTCAAAGAGACAACTGAGAGACTGGAGGATGAGGAAGAAATCAATGCTGAACTGACAGCCAAGAAAAGGAAACTGGAGGATGAGTGCTCTGAGCTGAAGAAAGACATTGATGATCTGGAGCTCACCTTGGCTAAAGTGGAGAAAGAGAAACATGCCACTGAGAATAAGGTTGGATATTGAGTTCATAAAAAAATAGACTTCATCTTTGTCCTATATGTTGATATAAAATATAAATTGTAAAATATAAGCTCATTTGAAACTCATTTGACACAGGTCAAGAACTTGACTGAGGAAATGGCAGCTCAGGATGAGAGCATTGCCAAGCTTACGAAGGAGAAGAAAGCCCTCCAAGAGGCACATCAGCAGACACTGGATGATCTTCAGGCTGAGGAGGACAAAGTCAACACCCTGACCAAATCTAAGACAAAACTTGAGCAACAAGTTGATGATGTGAGTTTCTAATTATACTAGTCATTAATCAACTGTCTTTTTTTAAATCAAAAATGTTATATTTTATATGTAATTGTCCTGTAGCTTGAGGGTTCCCTTGAACAAGAGAAGAAACTCCGCATGGACCTGGAGAGAGCCAAGAGAAAGCTTGAAGGAGACCTGAAATTAGCCCAAGAGTCCATCATGGACCTGGAGAACGACAAGCAGCAATCTGAGGAGAAAATAAAGAAGTAAATAAAGCATGAAAGCTTTGAGATCATTATTGTTAAGTTGTGTTATTGTTTTACAAACCACTTGTTGTCGAACACCCACAGGAAAGACTTTGAAACAAGTCAGCTGCTTAGCAAGATAGAAGATGAACAATCTCTGGGTGCTCAACTCCAAAAGAAGATCAAGGAGCTTCAGGTATTTTAAGTTTTGTTTCAAACATAACAACCATTATAATCAAATGCAAAACACAAAACATTTAATTAACAACTTTCCACCATAGGCTCGCATTGAGGAACTGGAGGAAGAGATTGAGGCTGAGCGTGCTGCTCGTGCCAAGGTTGAGAAACAGAGAGCTGATCTCTCCAGGGAACTTGAAGAGATCAGCGAGAGGCTTGAGGAAGCTGGAGGAGCCACTGCAGCACAGATCGAGATGAATAAGAAGCGTGAAGCTGAATTCCAGAAGCTGCGTCGTGATCTTGAAGAGTCCACCCTCCAGCATGAAGCTACTGCTGCTGCCCTCCGCAAGAAGCAGGCAGACAGTGTGGCCGAGCTGGGAGAGCAAATCGACAACCTGCAGCGTGTCAAGCAGAAGCTTGAGAAAGAGAAGAGTGAATACAAAATGGAGATTGATGATCTTTCCAGCAACATGGAGGCTGTTGCCAAAGCAAAGGTTTAAGAATGGTTTCTAAAATATTTTTAAGGAAAGATAACAAACATGGTCAACATTATTAAGAGTCAAATAAAATGTGTTTACAGGCTAATCTTGAGAAGATGTGCCGCACACTTGAGGACCAACTTAGTGAAATTAAATCCAAGAATGATGAGAACCTTCGCCAGCTAAATGATCTCGGTGCTCAAAGAGCAAGACTTCAAACTGAAAATGGTAATAAGTGGCACAATGTATCAAAAAGATAAATATATTTTTAATTTCCTCTACTAATAAATAACTTATAAAAACAAAACAAAATTGTTTAATACATGTGCTACTGCCAGTATGTAGAGTAATAATGCTGGATAAGCAACTTTTCCGAGAGGATTTTAAGCATGTTGTAATGTAGGGTGATGCAGTCAAACAGAAACTTGACTGACAGCAGTTCACTAAAACCCTCTCCAAGTAGTTTATCAACTGTAAGGAATTGGTTCTACCTTTCTCGCCATCATTATGCCTTATACATTGTATTGTAAATGTAATTCTCAAAAGGTGAGTTTGGTCGTCAGCTGGAGGAGAAAGAGGCTCTGGTTTCTCAACTCACCAGAGGCAAACAAGCTTTCACTCAGCAAATTGAGGAGCTAAAGAGGCAGATTGAAGAGGAGGTTAAGGTAATGCAGCATAATCAATACATGCACATAATTGTCAATTACTTTATTGCTAATGTTATGTGACTTTGTCTCCTAGGCTAAGAACGCACTGGCCCATGCTGTGCAATCAGCCCGTCATGACTGCGACCTGCTCCGTGAGCAGTTTGAGGAAGAGCAGGAGGCAAAGGCAGAGCTGCAGCGGGGAATGTCAAAGGCCAACAGTGAGGTTGCTCAGTGGAGAACCAAATATGAAACTGATGCCATCCAGCGCACTGAGGAGCTTGAAGAGTCCAAGTATGTATATTACTGTATGATATACTCTTACAGCGAATTCATAGATTGGAATTAAAAAACAATTGTATTATTTAACAGGAAAAAGTTGGCCCAGCGTCTGCAAGAGGCAGAGGAACAAATTGAGGCTGTGAACTCCAAATGTGCATCTCTGGAGAAGACCAAGCAGAGACTCCAAGGTGAAGTAGAGGACCTCATGATTGATGTGGAGAGAGCCAATGCTTTGGCTGCTAACCTTGATAAGAAACAGAGGAACTTTGACAAGGTACAATTTGAGTCATAAGATTGTATTCTCATTGTAAAGAATTGCTGGAATGGGAGCTTTGCTTAACATGTTATAATGGAACCGATCCTGCAATATCTCCACCAAAGGTCTTGGCAGAATGGAAGCAGAAATATGAGGAAGGTCAGGCAGAGCTGGAAGGTGCCCAGAAAGAGTCTCGTTCGCTCAGCACTGAACTTTTTAAGATGAAGAACTCCTATGAGGAGAGTCTGGATCAGCTGGAGACCCTCAAAAGAGAGAACAAGAATCTGCAACGTAAGAATTAAACTGTTAAATTAGAAAAAAAGAGCATTAAGTAGTAAACAACTGATGATGATTACATAATTTATTTTTCTTTCTATAGAGGAGATTTCAGATCTTACAGAGCAGTTAGGTGAGACTGGTAAGAGCATCCATGAGCTGGAAAAGGCCAAGAAGGCAGTAGAGACTGAGAAGTCAGAGATTCAGACTGCCCTGGAGGAGGCCGAAGTGAGTATCTGAGATCAATATGAAATTCTTGCTAGAACAATTACACAGTGTTGTTAATGCAAATGTTCATCCTGATATTTAAATTCTGTTTTATTCTTCATAGGGCACACTGGAGCATGAGGAGTCCAAGATTCTTCGCGTGCAGCTTGAGCTAAACCAGGTCAAAAGTGAAATTGACAGGAAGCTTGCAGAGAAGGATGAGGAGATGGAGCAGATCAAGAGGAATAGCCAGAGAGTCATTGAATCCATGCAGGGCACTCTGGACTCTGAAGTCAGGAGCAGGAATGATGCCCTGAGAATCAAGAAGAAGATGGAGGGAGACCTTAATGAGATGGAGATTCAGCTGAGCCACGCCAATCGCCAGGCTGCTGAGGCCCAGAAACAGCTCAGAAATGTTCAGGGACAGCTCAAGGTATGTGACTTCTCTTTGGCTTTGGGGTGCATTAGTACGTTTATATTATGTAACCTATGGTTAGTAAAAGGCCAGCAGAAACCACATCAAAAGCTTATTGTAAATCTTTTGTTTTGTTCAGGATGCCCAACTGCACCTTGATGATGCTCTGAGAGGACAGGAGGACATGAAAGAGCAGGTGGCCATGGTTGAGCGCAGAAACACTCTGATGCAGTCTGAGATTGAGGAGCTGAGAGTTGCTCTGGAGCAGACAGAGAGAGGCCGCAAAGTGGCTGAACAAGAGTTGGTGGATGCCAGTGAGCGTGTTGGGCTCCTGCACTCACAGGTAAGGGCATTTTGGTTTTACAGTAAAATTGAGAGCATCATTCCAAAGATTTAAACTGTTGCTTTCCATTTTGTAGAACACAAGTCTTCTGAACACCAAGAAGAAGCTTGAGGCTGACCTTGTTCAGGTCCAGAGTGAAGTTGATGACACTGTACAGGAAGCCAGAAATGCAGAGGAGAAGGCCAAGAAGGCCATCACTGATGTGAGCAATAGTGGCTGTCAAATGATTCAGAAGACACTTGAAAATAGTTAAAACTTTGGACCTAATGAATTTCTGTATTAATGCAAAAGGCTGCAATGATGGCAGAAGAGCTGAAGAAGGAACAGGACACCAGTGCTCACCTTGAGAGGATGAAGAAGAATCTGGAGGTCACAGTGAAGGACCTGCAGCACCGTCTGGATGAGGCTGAGAATCTGGCCATGAAAGGAGGAAAGAAACAACTCCAGAAACTGGAGTCCAGAGTAAGATTCTCTTCATGACGTTCACAGTCTTGTGTGAAGTGAAGTGAAATGAGTTTAAAAATATTTCCCATTTAGGTCCGTGAGCTTGAGGCTGAAGTTGAGGCAGAGCAGAGAAGAGGAGGTGATGCTGTTAAAGGTGTCCGAAAATATGAGAGGAGAGTGAAAGAGCTCACCTACCAGGTCCGAAAAAGAAAAAGGTTTTGTAAAATTCAGGTCACATTAGTCTGATTATGTTTTAGTCTGATCCGTATTCATTATCTGCAGACTGAAGAGGATAAGAAAAACCTTAACAGACTGCAAGATCTGGTTGACAAGCTTCAGCTGAAGGTCAAGGCATACAAGAGACAGGCTGAAGAATCTGTGAGTACCTTATTTATAATAAACATCTGTATACACCTTGTGAACATATTGATTCCTGATATAATCGTATGTACCTTTGCAGGAGGAACAAGCAAACACGCACCTGTCCAAGTTGAGAAAGGTGCAGCATGAACTGGAAGAGGCTGAAGAGCGTGCTGACATTGCCGAGTCTCAGGTCAACAAGCTTAGAGCCAAGAGCCGTGATGCTGGAAAGGTAATTTATTTTTCTGATGCATGTATTTTCAAACTTAACATGTTATCTCTTTTATACAAATCATTTATTTGTGTACTCTCTTTTTTTTCAAGGGCAAAGAGGCAGCTGAGTGAAGCAGTTAACAGACTATGTACACATCTCTAAAAATGTGAAATAATAAACCTTGAAATTCAGCAGCTTTATTTTGTTGTTGTTTTTCTTGATTTAATTATTCACTCTCTCAGTATGGTTAATGTTGTGATGTGATCACAGTATGCTTCATAATACTTGATAGATTTTACGTGTCTGTCCTGTCATCCTGTAATGAAAAGGGAGGCATTAAGCCAAATAGAATCCAAGTACAGAGTTTATTTAGGACAATCCAGATCAGAAACATTATTTAGGCATAAGGTCAGCAACAAAGGATCGGTCCAGAAATGAAGACACCATGAACAAGACATGGCAACAATAAGACATGGGATAAACAAAGTGAGAACAAGGCATGGTATGGGCTAGACTTGGCATTAGCTATACATGGCAATGAACATGGTTCAGTAAAGCTGTGCTACCTGTAAGGTTGCAGGCAATACCACATGCAATAATGGTCGACATGACTCTAAGCACAGCAACACGGCATTGCATGACACCAGGCATAGCATTAGCATGACAAGACAAGACACGACAAGACAAGACAGATAACATAGCTTAGTAATGGGGTACAGCCTGTAGAGTGGCGGGCAGACAATAAGCAATACTTCGCAAAGTCCATAGATATAGCACTGATATAGTCCCTAGAGAGGAAGTGGTCGCAGAGGGAGCGGTAACAGACAGACCGTGAACGTGAGCTCCCCCTGGTGGTGTGGAGAGGCATGGTGTTACAGATCATCCCTCCCTCAAAGAGCGCCTCTTGGCGCTCAACATGAATGTCTCCGAGGTCAGGAGGAACCATGGCATAACCTGACAACCGCTTTGTTCTTGGAGACGACTGACCTGAATGACGTCACGGCGGAGGGTCCCAGTGGAGCCGAAAGACCGATGGAGCCAACCGAAACCTCTGGGACTGAAACCGCAGCGACGAACGTCCGAGGCATAGAGTCGGAGACATAAGGTGTAACTGGAGGGAGCAAGGAGCCAGCCGAAGCTGCAGGCGTAGGCAAGGTGACGCACGACCAAGGTGTAGCCTGGAGAACGAGGGAACCCGATGGAGATGATGGCCGAGGGACTTTGGTGAAGCCGAGGGAGTGAGAAGCCAGGCGGTGCCGAAGTGTCAATGGGTCGAGGTAAGGGAAGGGGACAGAGATCAGAGGCATAAGGGACTCACTCTGCTGGGCATGACAGAACCTGTGGGGAATATCATCTCTGGGCTATCAAAACAGTTTCTTTAGATCTTTACTCCATTGTCCTGAAAAAAACATTCTGCTGGATTCTGAGGTGGGCAAAGTATTCTGTAATGAAAAGGGAGTCGTTAAGCCAAATAGAATCCAAGTGCAGAGTTTATTCAGGACAATCCAGATCAGAAACGTTATTCAGGCATAAGGTCAGCAACAAAGGATCAGTCCAGACATGAAGACACCATGAACAAGACATGGCAACAATAAGACATGGGATAAACAAAGTGAGAACAAGGCATAGCATGTGCTAGACTTGGCAACAACAAGACATGGCATGGGCTAAACTTGATAACAGTGAGACATGGCATGGGCTAGACATGGCATTAGCTAAACATGGCAATGAACTTGGTCCAGTAAAGCTGTGCTACCTGTAAGGTTGCAGGCAATACCACTAACGGTACTAGCTATGGCTTAGTAGGGCTGTGCTACGTGCAAGGTTTCGGCAATACCACCGGCAAAAATAGGTGATATAGTCCCTAGACAGGAAGTGGTCACAGAGGGAGCGGCAACAGACAGACCCTGAACATGAGCTCCCCCTGGTGGTGTGGCAAGGCATGGCGTTACACAGCCATTTTCTACCTATTTTTCCACATGTTTTTACAGCCACCCAGCTCATCATCATCACATGTTAATCTTGCCAGCTGTGTCTCATCATCTAATACTCTCCGGTTTAGATCTTCCCACTGTTTCCTTCAGTCTTGGTCCGTTCTCAGTTGTTTCATGTGAGTCTAATGTTTATCCTGTTCTGAGTTTGATATAATAAAGCAGTAGTCCCAAACCCCCAGATCAGATTCGTGGACCGGTCCAGTTTCATCCACGGACCGGTAACGGAAATTATATTATTTCCAATGTACATAGCGGAGTTGAGCGGCTGCAAGCGGCTGTGGCGCTGTAGCTTTGGCGGTGAGGTGTGTTTTGCTTCCCCGTTAGAAGCTGAGTTTTGCCAATATTACCCCCCACCTATTAAAATTAGATTCGGACACTCCACTTATGGCCCAATTGAAATTACTGAACACACACACAAATCAGTTATAGTTTTCTATGAACTGTATCGAACTGCTTTGACGACAACAAGAAATTTCCATCAACACAATTAATAAAAAAGAAAAGAAAAAAGAAAATACAATTAGTGTGGTGCACGATCAGTGTATGCGTTTCAGTTTTGTTTTTGTTTTTTCAGTTCCTCAGTCCAGTCTTTAATCAGTCCTTCAGTAAAGTAAACTCAACATTAATTGTCTCAATTGTCTATCAAAGAGTTTGATGAAGCGAAAAAATAAATAAAAATGATCTATGAATCCCAATCCAGACTTCAGGAGTAGGCACGGAAAAGAAGAAAAGAAAAATATATGCATATACAAATGGGTGTACTCAAAAGTCCACTCAAGGCCTACTGCACAGTCGCATCATCAGAACACTCTGAAGAAGATGATCTCTTTAAGTCCAGAAATCAAGGGTGGGTGGCTCGCCATCTTCCTTCTGAAAGAATTCAATAGTATACAAAAAAAACCTGGCTGAGATGATTCAAATGATTCATCACTTGATGAACTACAGTTTCAAGTTCAATTCAATTCATCCAAATCTCTCTTAAACAATCGCGCTTATAGAGTTATCAAATCAACGTTTTTCTCTGCATCTAAGCAGCAACGCATCTCATGACTCTCTCCTATATTTCTCCCGCGCGTACGAATCGCGTCCAAAAGTGGGTGGGGCTTATTTTTCACCAATTACAAAATTGCATCTCATAATACACCCTAGATTTCAGGCAGATTTCCTGATATTAGACATTTCAGACTAAAGTGACTGTAAAACCAATTAAGAACAATGAACTCATACAAATATATTTAGGCCAACCAGCAGCAAAACAAATATCCTGCATTGCGATACCTCTGGACCAGGCCCACAATGAAGCTATAGTCCTCTTCAAGTGAGTTCTGTTGTTGAGAGGGCATTCCTGTTCCTGGTTTGTATAAGCCAAAGCAATAGCGTCCACTATCCAGTGAAAAAGTCTCTGCTTAGAGACAGCACGTCCCTGAGCACAGCCAGCATAGCACACAAAAAGCTGGTCCGACTGTCGGAAAGTGGTGGTATGGTTCAAATAAATCCTCAAAGCCCTGACAGGGCAAATAACTTTCTGAGCCCCAACATCATACAAGGTTGACGGCTCTGAAGACAAAGCAGGTAAAAAAACAACCTTTACCTTAAAGGGAGCAGAAAATGATTTTGGCACCAAGCCAGGTCTCGGGCGAAGAGTAACACTGGAGTCTCCAGGCTCAAAGCAAATGCAATAATCATTCACAAAAAGAACACTTGCAAGTCCCCATGTAATCCCACCGGAGGCAGCGCGTAAAACTCAGAGGCACACGGAGCTCGGGATTACAAGTTTAACACAAAATACACTTTTATTAAACTATAAACAAAAGGCACTCGGGGGTGCAAAACACAGAGATTTAGGAGCACAAGGAGAATTCATCTACAATTACATTCAAACAATGACGAAGACATGATGCACATGAGGGGACTAAATACACTAGGAAATAACAAACAGGTGGCAAACTAACTAGGTAATCAAACTAACAAAACAGCTACGGGAATACAAGAGGGACTGTGACACCCCAAGTGTAAGAAGCAACAGTTTTTAGAGAGAACTCTAGATAGACCACAGGTTTGAATGGTGGCAGAAAAAGAGCTCTCAGAACCAGTGCCAAAAATCCCACGGCGAAACCTATGGAGGGCGTGGGGGTGTAACCTGGGGGGTGTAACCTCCTAGCACCCCTAAGAAATCAGTGCATGTCTCTGCATGTACATGTACATGTCAGTGCGTGTCTATCAATTTCCCATCATCCAGGGAACAAAATGAGGTGATAGTGGCCACATAGACTTGTACTGTAGACGGCAGACTCCCATTATCCAACCTGAGCTGTAAGAACCGTAACACATCCGACATGGTACAGCTCACCGGGTCGATATTGTATTCGTACCATTTCACAAACACTCCTCATTTCAGAGCATAAAGGCACCTCGTGTAGGGTGCATGAGACTCTGCAAGAGTGTCCTGCACACGAGAAGGCAGCACAAGCTCTTCTAAGGCCACTGCAGCAACAATGCGTGAAGGCTCCACAGCTTGGGGCTAGGGTGCCATATCTCACCGCTTGCTTGAGATTCTTCCTGAGGGGAATCCACCAGCAACTCTCCCAGGTCCGGAAATCAAGGCTAGTTTGGCCAGTTCGGGGGGGCGACAAGGATCACTGACGTTCTTTCCTCCTTTATTTTGCATAAAACTAGCATGAAAACAGCCTGGCTCTCGGCCAGCGCGATGTCAGAGCATCCCCTGGTAGCGGGGCGTGAGACAACAAGAAGTACAGTGGGCAGTGCGTGTTCTCGCTCGTCGCAAATAGATCCACTTCTGCCCTCCCAAAGCGATCCCAGATCATTAGTACCACCCTAGAGTGAAGTCTCCACACTCAGTGATGAATCACGTTCCTTGAAAGCATGTCCGCTTTGCAGTTTAGTGTACCGGTGATGTGCGATGCCCTGATGAGAAAATGTTGATTTGCCCACAGAAAGAGGCTCATAGCTTGTTTGAACAGGGCTTTGGAGTGCACGCCGCCTTGGCGATTTATGTATGAAACCACAAACATATTGCTGGTGCGAATCAACACATGATTCCTGAGGTCTAAGTACACCGCTTTCAGTTCCAGGCGATTGATGTGCCTCTTGTTCTGTGACTGACCACAGATCTGAAAAGTGGGTACGCCCTCGAATACTGCACCCCAACCCAAGTTTGACGCGTCCGCCGCCACGATAGTCCATATAGTCAACTGTCTCAGTCAATGGGCTTCTGTCCTGTCATATTAACATTTTTCTGCAGTAAATAAATAATACTAATATGAATAAATTACAGGACACGGGGATGCTGCTGCTTCATTAAATGTCTGTAATGTCTGTATAACCAAATGTATTACAAATGTAACAATTCAATCAGTCAAGTTTTACATACGAAAAACAGATCATTCTATATCGATAAAACAAAATGAAACCTCTAATTGTAAAAAATGCACATATATGTGTATCACCAACAAGTAGTTTTTTTCATTTTTTATTTCTGTATACATTAGAACTTAGCACACACATGAACAACACCTTTTTCTAAAATATAGACATAATAATCATACATAATAATACATACAACACATAATAATCATGTTATTTGGGGAAACAAATACAGTAATACCTTGGTTTACGAGTTTAATTCGTTCCAAGAGCGAGCTCGTACACCAAAACAATTTCCCCTATAAGAATGCACAAAAAATCAATTGATTCGTTCCACATGACCATAAATGCCCATTTAAAAAAAAAATGTACCCTATTAATTACAGTTAAAATTATAACCATTAAGATCTCATATAAATACTAATTAATAATTGACAATTAAACTCAAAAAATACTTGACAATTTACTGTAATGCACTTCAGCTTTGAGTACCGTGTGTGGAGGAGACAAGAGGAGGGAGGAGGGGGGAGCGGGGAAAGCAAGGGAAAACACAAAACCCGGATTCAAGTGCAAATGAGTGAATTTATTATAATAGTGCAGAAAATAAACGAAGTGATAATCCAGAGGGAAGGTGGTGGAACATGGAACATGGAACACACGGGAGCCGCGAACGAACACACGGGAGTCGTGAATGAACACACGGGAGCCACAAACTAATGCGGGAGACGCGAACAAACACACGGGAGCCGCGAACGAACGCGGGAGAGTCAAAGACAGCACGGACTGGACAACACAAGAGTGGAGAGAAGTGAACTAAATTGGCAGATGATATGAGAATCAGGTGTGTCAGTGCTTAGTGACCACGGCCCCTTTCACACACACACATACACACACACACACACAGGCAGAACTAGGAGACAATGAATTCATGAACCGTGACAGTGACTGCTTAGAGGTACTGTACGTGTATATTTCACTATGTGAACAATAACGATCACAATTAATTAATGTTAACAACACGAGGTAAAACCACTGTAATCACTTCTAAAAGTATCACTGTGGTGTATGATGCAGCCAAACCAAGCGACGCTGAGAGAATGAACGAGTTAAGGGGTTATAAAGGGGTTGGAACTGCATGACTGTGTTATGAGAGGCTGTGTTTAGGATATTTCCAGTAAAAATGCGCGCGATGATGCTGAGTGTTAGGACTTTTCCACACAAAAGAATTTCCTCGCACACCGATACAATGCTCGTACACCGATTTGACCCTCCATGCTCGTACACCGATTTGCTTGTATACTAAGTCGCTCGTAAACCGAGGTATTACTGTACGTTGTTTGCGCTACCATGCTGTTTTTGAGAACACATGGTCTACATCCTTTGGGCCTCGTCTTTGTAAGACAGTGCACCATATTCCTCCAGCAGAGCAGGATCAGCATGGGCTAGGCCTAGGCAGGCGAAGCATTGCTGCTTGTTGTGGTGAGTTAATGGGACCCATGCAAATACTACAAAGGTTATTGTCTTCCATTTTCTGTGAAGCGTGAAGGAAAAGATTCTGACGTAATTGTCGCTACTCTGCTATTTATACTGTCTGGGTCAGCCAGTACTACATCTTGTGACAATTGGCCAGTCAACTAGCGTTATCCTATAAGGTTTCAGAAATTATGTGAAGGGGATGAATTCATAATGCGTTGAAGCAGGTGTGCCCAGTCCTGTTCCTGGAGATCAACCTTTCTGCAAAGTTCAGCTCCAACCCTAATGAAAAACAGCTGAACCAGCTACCGGTAATTAAGATTTTCAAGAGCACTTTATAATTACAGACAAGTGTGTTTGATCAGGGTTGGAGCTGAGCTTTGGAGGTAGGTACATTTACGCAATTGGCAGAAGCTTTTATCCAAAGTGACTTAAATTGCATCCAAGGAACACACTGAATCAGTTCTTGCTTTCCCTGGGATCAACCCATGACCATGGCGTTGTAAGACCCCAATGCTCTACTATTGAGCTACAGGAAAGCTGAAAGGTAGATCTCTAGGAATAGGATTGGGTGTCCCTGCGTTAAAGCATTTGCAATTTCTCTTTCCTGTAACAATAAATATTTATATGGATAAACACATATAGTTTATAAACTTGACTTGTGCTGCAGAATTTTTTTTATATGATGTTTTATTAACAAAGTTTGGGAGGAACACGTTCAAAGGATTAATGCAATCAACTCGTCATCAGCAATTACACCTAATCCTATCAGCATGAGAGGAAGCATGTATATATAGACATGTCACCTACACCTCTTGACTTATTTCGGCATCCCTCCACCACCCCGACACCTCACACTTAACCGTTCCTATCAAAGTCAGGATACGGGGGGGGGCTAAATACCGAGCTCGGAGCCCTCTCCTCGGACAGCACGTCAAATACGCATACCATTTATTGCTCCTGAATTATTTGTAAGTGTGAACTCATGAAGTTCTCATTAGCATTGAAAACGTGTCTACTTTAAGTAAAAAACAAAACTTAAACATGTAGCTCAAATTCCCGTGAACTTATGAATTTCACCATAGAAGTCTGATATACAGCTTCCAGAGGCACTGGGATATGTTATTACAGAGCTAACATAAAAACTATATTTTAAAACTAATATATTAATGTCCTAATATATGAAACTGTGAAATCACAGATATGGTCCAGACAGTCCATTTGGTGATGTTCTTTGTGCAATGCTATTTTTTGTTTTGATCTTTAAACTCTGTGTGGTGGGTACAGAAATAAACAGAAATAATAAACAAAGCAGAGTTTATTCAATTAATGTGACTAAAGAAATTAGAGTATTTGAATGTACTTTACAGCAGTGGTCCCCAACCCGCGGACGAAGTGGCACCGGGCCGCGGAGCGATTTCGCGGACCGGTCCGTAGATGAAATTGGGATGCTGCAAACGGCTGCAAGCGGCTGTGGCGCTGTGCCTATGGAGGCGTTTGAACAGTCTCGCTTGCGCTTGCACCAAAATCTCTCAAAATTATCACACGTTTACCGGTACGCGGCACAGAAAAGGTTGGGGACCACTGCTTTACAGTATACATTACTCATCCAGAACTCTTTCTTTCCCTCTGCCATAAGACTCCTAAACAGCGGATAGGAGTCTACAATCACATTACATGAACAATTGTTTACATAATGCACTACCTCACTTTACACTGCCAGAACTGCACTACCTCACTTTACTACGTTACTCTTTTACTCTTTTGCCCTTTTCATATTTTTTATATATTTGCTCTTTTTTTATTATTTATATATTTATCTTATTTTATTTTTTATTTTTTACTTACTTGTGTGACATTTACTGTGGACGGCAAAGTAAGAATTTCATTGTACAGGGAAACATGCTTTCTGTCTGTACACATGACAATAAACACTTTGAATCTTGAATCTAATGAATAGACGATGATTGATTTCTCTGGCCCAGTTTATTGGAGCAGCTGTTTATGCAATTGCTTTTCCTTTTCCTTTTTTTCTACCCTGGATCACCTAAAGGGGGAGGGTGCGCGCTGCACAGACTTAACAGAGACTGAAGAAGAAGCAGCAGCATCATATCAGTGTCGTACTATATATTCATATTAGTATTTTCCCCTCAGGTAATACATGCATAAATGTGACGTTGAATGCATTGTTGACATGTTGAAAAGATCAGTGAAGTGTGAATGTCATTGTTTAAAGTGCTAATACGTTTGTGAACAGAGTTTTAAAGGTTCGTTCAGAGTTTCAGCATGCACATGATCAACGCTAGTCATTCTAAGGATGTAGAGTAGACCGTGTTCTCAAAAGCAGCATGATAACGTAAACAACTTATTTGTTAATATGAGTATTATGGGTTAAGTTATAGTGTGTCATGTGTTTTGGAAAAGGTGTTGTTCATGTGTGTGCTAAGTTCTAGAAATGTATACAGAAATAATAAAAAATATATACTTGTTGGTGATACACATATATGTGCATTTTTACAATTGGTGTTTTTTTTTAATCTATATAGAAGTGATCTGTTTTTTGTATGTAAAACTTGAATGATTGAATTGTTACATTTGTACTCAGGTTTCACTGACTGTGATTCATCTGAAATGTAGCGAAAATGGTTATACAGACATTACAGACATGTAATGAAGCAGCAGCAGCATCCCCGTGTCCTGTGATTTATTCATATTAGTATTATTTACTATATATAATACTATACTATTATTTTATTTACTACATCTGCAGAAATATGTTATTTTAAATAAATCTGTGAGCAATTGTATTTGTTAACAATTAAACCAATATCTGTCTAATACTTGATGGACTAACAATGTTTTACCTAACATGACGTTGTCCATATTTCCAAATAAACGTGTAATAATGGTAAGGATGGTGATTCTGTCTTTTGACAGAAAGAATATGTAATAAACTAAGAATGTATGTTTATTAGCTGTGAGAATAAAACATGATCCTTGAAATCATGTATGTTCATGATTCACAAGCGGTAAGTGTGAGAAAGATTCAAATGACTGCTTACTAGTAAAGATGATGATGATGAAAGTAATTAGGTGATAATGATGAAAGGAACACCATGTACTCTGTCAGTGATTCATCTCATTATTCTTATGTCTGAACGAAATTAATAACCTTGTTGGTCACATGGTTTCACCAATCTATAACAAAATAGTCCAACAAAATATTTAAGCTAACAACATCAATAACTCTTATTTGATGATGCAGCATAAGCATTTGGATTATGACATAAAGACTCCTTAGTTTAATGAAACAGGGTTAGTGTAAAAATGCAGTCATGTTTTGTTTGATCAAATAAATCAGCATCCAAATGCCAAACAGGCTTAAATTAGAAGCAGGCACACTATACATACAGCTAAGGTCTAAAAAGTGTTGAGACTACGAGAACAGAATACAGTCACTGCAATGTCATGACCTAACAGTTTTGAAGTCAGAAGATATTTGGAAGCATTAAAGACATCTGTCACTGTCAGGAGAAGAGCATATAAGACTTCATCAGTCCTATTCTCCATTGTTTGACCTTTTTATCTGACATCTGACCTTATCTTATAAGGTTTGTTTATATAATGTTTTTGAAGTCAAACTAAAAATATTTTAAAAAGACAATCATAGTTCTAATATTGATGTCCTACACAGTTCTTTTTTTACATATAAGGCACAGCAAGAAATCTGATACTTGAGAGTCTGTGTCCATGGAATGAAAAATGAAAGATACATATATACATAGGTTCAATAAAAAAATACAAATGAGAAATGACTGATTTATCAGTTTAATTAAATAAATTATAGCAAATCTTAGCAAATAATCACATTCTAATAGTTACATTTGTAAGAATTTAACTAACCAATATTAGTAGTTTACAAAAATCTATTTTCCCCCTTGCCTGCTATTACCCATTAGCTGAAATCATCAAGGTTAGTTAACAGTAATGGCCCATATGAATAGCATTTAGCTTTTCTTTCTCTTTTTTCCTCTTCTTTTTTGTCCTATATGGAATCTTATTTCATGTTGACAAGTCTTGCCAAACAATGCACAATCAGATACATGAAGAGGAATGGCAAATTACTCCAAGTGTTGCCTCTGTTTCACATTTAAATGTAATCTTAAATCTTTTTACTCTTAATTTCAAAAGTAAATTTCATTTTGTATCTTGCATATTTAAGCAAAGTACTGAGGTTCAAATCTTTTTAACAAGCTATCCTACAGTGTTATTTCCAGTTATTTTATTCTATTTTCAACTATAGTGCCAAATGGTCCATCTGATCAATTTCTCTTCGCAAATTTGAGCCCTATTTGGTGTTGGCCATATTTAACTTCTGCATTGCTTGCAAAGCAAGTACAGTATAAAGAGCAAGGGTAGGACTGGAGACATCTGCGTTCGGAAGACCAGCAAAGTTTGCTTGTGGTGAGACAAAACTGTCATTTCTATTTCATTTAATTTTCAATATGTTAAAAAAATAAGAAATACAAAATAAAATAACAATGATGAAATCTAGTTTGATAACTTGTATCAACTGTTTATAACTCAGCTTGTACAAACTTTTTAAGACATAAGTTGGAAAAACAATTATATTGTAGTTTTTGGAAATGAGAAAACATGGTTTTAATATCTTACTGTGGGCATTATAATGTTTCAGAATTTCATCGGAACTTGTGGCAGTGTGGTAAGTTGAACTAAAGATGCTAAGTTACATTTTATGGGAAAAGTAAACATACTGAAAATGCATTAGTGTTCAGGCCCTGTGTAGAAATGTTTAGATCAAACCCAGATTAAACCTGTAATTTTAGCTCAGGTGTCTTTGATTAGGGTTGGAGATACACTTTGCAGGGTAGTGGCACTTCAGGGCTGAATTTGAGGGACTCTACTTTACTATGTCTCTTAATTTTACTTATAGCTCAAAATTTGTGATGAAATGCCTGTCAATATTTCCTGTTTACCTATGTCTGTGACAATCTTTAAATTCTAGAAGTAACCCGTCACCATGAGTACGGACGCGGAGATGGCCGTTTATGGCAAGGCTGCCATTTACCTCCGTAAGCCAGAAAAGGAGAGAATCGAGGCTCAGAACAAACCATTTGATGCCAAGTCTGCCTGCTATGTGGCTGATGACAAAGAGTTGTACCTCAAAGGAACAATTAAGAGCAAAGATGGTGGCAAAGTCACTGTTATTTTGCTTGACACTAAGGAGGTACATTTCTACATTTCATTAAAACTGGATGCTCAAATTAAATTAATCGTTACATAGTCTTGAAAAATCAAATATTGAGTCGATGATATTTACAGGAAAGAGTTGCTAAAGAAGAAGACGTCCACCCAATGAATCCTCCCAAGTTTGACAAGATTGAGGACATGGCCATGATGACGCATCTCAATGAAGCCTCTGTGCTGTATAACCTCAAAGAGCGTTATGCTGCATGGATGATCTACGTAAGTTCTGAAACAACATAAAAAAAGCATTTAAGTAAATTTGTCTGTGTTGTTGCAATATGACCACTTCTCTGCTCATTTCAGACCTACTCTGGACTCTTCTGCGCAACTGTGAATCCCTACAAGTGGCTCCCAGTGTATGATGCAGAAGTGGTGGCTGCTTACAGAGGCAAAAAGCGTATGGAGGCTCCACCCCACATCTTCTCTGTCTCTGACAACGCCTATCAGTTCATGCTGACTGGTAAGATCTCATTTATAAGATCTGAATTAAAAAAATAAGTTAAAATTCATATCAATATTTATTTATTTTTTATAAAAATAATTGCTTAAACCATATTGCCTTTGAATTAACAGACAGAGAGAACCAGTCTGTCCTGATTACGTATGTATCAAGCCTTCAAATAGAGTTGTTGAGAAAAGTTATATTTTGCTCTTGTGGAAATTTCACAACTTATCATCTTCTGTCTTCTAATTTCTCATAAAACAGTGGAGAATCTGGTGCTGGAAAGACTGTGAACACCAAACGTGTCATCCAGTACTTTGCCACTGTTGCAGTGGCAGGTGGTAAGAAAGAGCAGACTCCCGGCAAAATGCAGGTATGAAATATAAAAGTATTCCATACATATTATTTAGAAAGATGTGAAATGGCTATAAATAGTGTTTAGATGTAAAAAGAAAATGACTGAAAACACTTTAAACAACACAGGGATCTCTTGAGGACCAGATCATTGCTGCCAACCCTCTGCTTGAGGCTTATGGTAATGCCAAGACTGTGAGGAATGACAACTCCTCTCGTTTTGTAAGTTAACCACTGTTTAATTACAGTAATAAATGCAGTTCAATTAGTCAATTGTGTTGGGATTTTTTTTTCTAAAAAGAGATAATATTACTATCAACAATACTAATAGTATTTTGTTATTTTGTTTTAAACAGGGTAAATTCATCCGAATTCATTTCGGTACTTCTGGAAAACTGGCTAGTGCTGACATTGAGACATGTAGGTGGACATGATTTCATTGATCCATCCTGTATATACGTCTTGTTTGTCACTCTTCAGGTTATTGTAACTCAAGTAAATTCTCTCAACAGATCTGCTGGAGAAGTCTAGAGTGACATTCCAGCTTCCAGATGAGAGAGGCTACCACATCTTCTACCAGATGATGACCAACCATAAGCCTGAGCTGATTGGTAGGCACACACATTTCATTCAACGTTTCAGATATTATTGTAAGATGCTCTTTCTTATATGCTGTGTATTTTACAGAAATGACGCTCATCTCCACCAACCCCTATGACTTCCCCATGTGCAGTCAGGGTCAGATCACAGTGGCCAGCATTGATGATAAAGAGGAGCTGGTTGCTACTGATGTGAGTCATTTCTGTTTGAAAATTGGCATATTCTTTTAAATATAGCAGATCCTAGAGCTCAATCTTCTTTGTAATTTTCAGACTGCTATTGACATTCTGGGCTTTAGTAATGAGGAGAAAATGGGAATCTACAAGTTCACTGGAGCTGTTCTTCATCATGGCAACATGAAGTTCAAGCAGAAGCAGCGTGAGGAGCAAGCTGAGCCTGATGGCACAGAGGGTGAGACTAAATTGTACTAATGAGTGACATAGATTGATACGCATTTCTATTTTCACAAACAAACTGGTGGTTTTAGTTTAAAAGGCAAGAAAGGGGATGATTTGTTTTGCAACTTTTTTTAATTGCAGAGGCTGACAAAGTTGCCTACCTTCTGGGACTGAACTCTGCTGATATGCTGAAGGGTTTGTGCTACCCCAGAGTCAAGGTCGGAAATGAGTTTGTGACCAAAGGCCAGACCGTTCCACAGGTAAAGTAAGATTTACATTAACCTACACATCTAGATGATTATTAAAAAGAATTAAATATCCACTCTATTCTACTTACAGGTGTACAACTCTGTTAGTGCCTTGGCCAAATCTATCTATGAGAGGATGTTCTTGTGGATGGTCATTCGTATCAACCAGATGTTGGACACAAAACAACAAAGAAATTTCTTCATTGGTGTGCTGGATATTGCTGGCTTTGAGATCTTCGATGTAAGATTGATTCTATTATTTATTTTGTTAAGGTAAATTGAATCAAATTCAGAAGTCAGAAAGATGTTTCTGTTGTTTCTTCCTCCAGTACAACAGCATGGAGCAGCTGTGCATCAACTTCACCAATGAGAAACTGCAACAGTTTTTCAACCACCACATGTTTGTGCTGGAACAAGAGGAGTACAAGAAAGAGGGCATTATTTGGGAGTTCATTGACTTTGGCATGGACTTGGCTGCTTGCATTGAGCTCATTGAAAAGGTTTTTACTGGTTTTTGAACTTATTCATTTCTGTAGTACATTCTCAAATGCTGACATTATTAGTAATTAAACAATCCTTTTATAAACAGCCCATGGGTATCTTCTCCATCCTTGAAGAGGAGTGCATGTTCCCCAAGGCTTCAGACACTTCCTTCAAGAACAAGCTGTATGATCAGCATCTTGGCAAGTGCAATGCTTTCCAGAAACCAAAGCCTGCCAAAGGCAAGGCTGAAGCCCACTTCTCCCTGGTTCACTACGCTGGAACTGTGGACTACAACGTCACTGGCTGGTTGGACAAGAACAAGGATCCACTGAATGAGTCTGTTTTGCAGCTGTACCAGAAGTCTTCTGTCAAACTATTGGCTACTCTCTACCCACCTGTTGTTGAGGGTAAAAATCTGAACATGAAATATGTTTGTGTACATTTGTAACCAAATTTTGATTTAGTTTTGCACTCTTTTCTTATTACATTATATGTGTCCTTTTGTCTCTTCATCTGAATAGAGACTGGTGGCAGCAAGAAGGGAGGCAAGAAGAAGGGTGGTTCCATGCAGACTGTGTCTTCTCAGTTCAGAGTATGTCTTTGTTAGAGATCAAATGTGAATAATTATGCAATTGAAACAACTTAAGAAGCAGTGACTATACGCCACTTTGCTTGACTCTAGATCTGCGAAATCAATGTCTGAAAGTAAGAATGCTGAATCTTTTCATGTTTAAACAGGAGAACTTGGGCAAGCTCATGACAAACTTGAGGAGCACTCACCCTCACTTTGTACGTTGTTTGATTCCCAATGAGTCCAAGACTCCAGGTAAAGTAATAAATGAGTCACAAATATTCTCATATTAATATAACATTTAATGTTAATGTGTATTCTAATGATAATGTTAATTTACCAAGTTCATGGTGTAAGTTGTTTCTTTTAGGTCTCATGGAGAACTTCCTGGTTATCCACCAGCTGAGGTGTAACGGTGTACTGGAGGGTATCAGAATCTGCAGAAAGGGCTTCCCCAGCAGAATCCTCTATGGTGACTTAAAACAAAGGTAACATGACAATGACAATACCATTCCTGTTTGAGGTCCTTTATTAGAAGATATAAAACATTTTAATGAATCTTTTAATCTCACATAGATACAAGGTGCTGAATGCCAGTGTTATCCCAGAAGGACAGTTTATGGATAACAAGAAGGCCTGTGAGAAACTCCTGGGATCCATTGACATTGATCATGACCAGTACAGATTTGGACACACAAAGGTTTCTATTTGGCTTTTAATGATTCAGCGATAATAGTCATTTAGTTTACACAGGTAATTTGTTATTTTTACTTTTTTACATAAATTCAGGTGTTCTTCAAAGCTGGTCTTCAGGGTACTCTTGAGGAGATGCGTGATGAGAAACTGGCTGCTCTGGTCACAATGACTCAGGCTGCCTGCCGTGGTTTCCTGATGAGGAGGGAGTTTGTAAAGATGACGGAGAGGAGGTGAGGAATGTCATGAAATGAACAAAACTCTCTGATGTAACTATTTCATAAAGCTTTTTTAGTGGGAAATTTTACAACAATGATTTATTACCTACATTAATTTAAAGTGTAATGGGAAATCAATAAAAATAATTTTGTCTACGGGAAGGTCATCGTATTGTTAAATAGGCTTTTAAAGATATTTAAAAATACTCTATACATATTTATTTGACCGATAAAGAGAATTAACTTTTTGTTGTCCAGTTTAAAAATAAGTGCACTTAACAATAATTTCATATTTAATTATAAAAATTGTTTAATCAGGGAAGCAATTTACACCATCCAATACAACGTCCGCTCATTCATGAATGTCAAACACTGGCCATGGATGAAGGTTTATTACAAGATTAAGCCTCTGCTGAAGAGTGCCGAGACTGAGAAGGAGCTTGCAACCATGAAAGAGGACTTTGTAAAATGCAAAGAAGATCTTGCCAAGGCTGAAGCCAAAAAGAAGGAGCTTGAAGAGAAGATGGTATCACTGCTGCAAGAGAAAAATGATCTGCAGCTGCAAGTAGCATCTGTGAGTATTCTAGTTTTTTATGAACTGAAGTGTGGCTTCATTAATATGAGCAATGTTGTTTCTAATGATATAGCAATCTATTTTTAACAGGAATCTGAGAATCTCTCAGATGCTGAGGAGAGGTGTGAGGGTCTGATCAAAAGCAAAATCCAGCTTGAAGCTAAACTCAAAGAAACAACTGAGAGACTGGAGGATGAGGAAGAAATCAATGCTGAACTGACAGCCAAGAAGAGGAAACTGGAGGATGAGTGCTCTGAGCTGAAGAAAGACATTGATGATCTGGAGCTCACCTTGGCTAAAGTGGAGAAAGAGAAACATGCCACTGAGAATAAGGTTAGATATTGAGTTGGTATAAGAATAGACTTCATCTTTGTTAATATAAAATATAAATTGTAAAATGTAAGCTCATTTGAAACAAAAATCACACAGGTCAAGAACTTGACAGAGGAAATGGCAGCTCAGGATGAGAGCATTGCCAAGCTTACAAAGGAGAAGAAAGCCCTCCAAGAGGCACATCAGCAGACACTGGATGATCTTCAGGCGGAGGAGGACAAAGTGAACACCCTGACCAAATCTAAGACAAAACTTGAGCAGCAAGTTGATGATGTGAGTTTCTAATTAAACAAGTTATTTATTTGTTAAATCAACTGTCTTTTTTTGCTTTGATCAAAATTGTCATATTACGTATATCATTGTCCTGTAGCTTGAGGGTTCCCTTGAACAAGAGAAGAAACTCCGCATGGACCTGGAGAGAGCCAAGAGAAAGCTTGAAGGAGACCTGAAATTAGCCCAAGAGTCCATCATGGACCTGGAGAACGACAAGCAGCAATCTGAGGAGAAAATTAAAAAGTAATTAAAGCATGAAATCTTTGAAATTATTATTGTTAAGTTGTGTTATTGTTTTACAAACCCCTTATTGTTGAACACCCACAGGAAAGACTTTGAAACAAGTCAGCTGCTTAGCAAGATAGAAGATGAACAATCTCTGGGTGCTCAACTCCAGAAGAAGATCAAGGAGCTTCAGGTATTTTAAGTTTTGTTTCAAACATTACAACCATTATAATCAAACACAGAACACAAAATATTGAATGAACTACTTTCCACCATAGGCTCGCATTGAGGAACTGGAGGAAGAGATTGAGGCTGAGCGTGCTGCTCGTGCCAAGGTTGAGAAACAGAGAGCTGATCTCTCCAGGGAACTTGAGGAGATCAGCGAGAGGCTTGAGGAAGCTGGAGGAGCCACTGCTGCTCAGATCGAGATGAATAAGAAGCGTGAAGCTGAATTCCAGAAGCTGCGTCGTGATCTTGAAGAGTCCACCCTCCAGCATGAAGCTACTGCTGCTGCCCTCCGCAAGAAGCAGGCAGACAGTGTGGCCGAGCTGGGAGAGCAAATCGACAACCTGCAGCGTGTCAAGCAGAAGCTTGAGAAAGAGAAGAGTGAATACAAAATGGAGATTGATGATCTTTCCAGCAACATGGAAGCTGTTGCAAAAGCAAAGGTTTAAGAATTGTCTCTGAAATAATTTTAACGAAATAAAACAAATGTGCTAAAGATCCTTAAGAATCTAATCAAATGTGTTTACAGGCTAATCTTGAGAAGATGTGCCGCACACTTGAGGACCAACTTAGTGAAATAAAGTCCAAGAATGATGAGAACCTTCGCCAGCTAAATGATCTCAGTGCTCAAAGAGCAAGACTTCAAACTGAAAATGGTAATAAGTGGCACAATATCTTAAAAACAGAAATATATGTTTTATTTCCTCCACTTACAAATTACTTTTATGAACACAAACCTATAATGGCAAAATTGTTCACCCTGTCAGTAGCACACATTAAAGTTATAATGTTGGAAATGCAATATTTTTTTGAGAGGATTTTAAGCATGTTGTAGTGTAGGGTGATGCAGTCCAACAGAAACTAGACTGATAGCAAATCAATAAAACCCACTCAAAGTAGTTAATAAACTAACGAATCGTCACTACTGTCATAAAAAACAATGCTTTTTCCCTCCATTAATGTAAATATAAACATTTTCCTCACCACTATTACGTCTTTCATGTATTTTTGTAAATGTAATTCTCAAAAGGTGAGTTTGGTCGTCAGCTGGAGGAGAAAGAGGCTCTAGTTTCTCAGCTCACCAGAGGCAAACAAGCTTTCACTCAGCAAATTGAGGAGCTTAAGAGGCAGATTGAAGAGGAGGTTAAGGTAATACAGCATAATCAATACATGCACACACTTGACAATTACTTTACTGTAGAGACAAACTAATATTTTGTGCCTTTGTCTCCTAGGCTAAGAATGCACTGGCCCATGCTGTGCAATCAGCCCGTCATGACTGCGACCTGCTCCGTGAGCAGTTTGAGGAAGAGCAGGAGGCAAAGGCAGAGCTGCAGCGGGGAATGTCAAAGGCCAACAGTGAGGTTGCTCAATGGAGAACCAAATATGAAACTGATGCCATCCAGCGCACTGAAGAGCTTGAAGAGTCCAAGTATGTATATTATTGTATGATATACTCTTACAGCGAATTCATAGATTGGAATTCAAAATAATTTGTATAACATAACAGGAAGAAGCTGGCTCAGCGTCTGCAAGAGGCAGAGGAACAAATTGAGGCTGTGAACTCCAAATGTGCATCTCTGGAGAAGACCAAACAGAGACTCCAGGGTGAGGTTGAGGACCTCATGATTGATGTGGAGAGAGCCAATGCTTTGGCTGCTAACCTTGACAAGAAGCAGAGGAACTTTGACAAGGTAAACAATTAGTCAATATATTAGTCTCCTTTGTAAAATGTTGCTGGAATGGGTTTTTCTAAACATGTTATAGATGAACTGATCCTAATATTTCATCCCCAAGGTCCTGGCAGAATGGAAGCAGAAATATGAGGAGGGTCAGGCAGAGCTGGAAGGAGCTCAGAAAGAGGCTCGTTCACTCAGCACTGAACTGTTTAAGATGAAGAACTCCTATGAGGAGAGTCTGGATCAGCTGGAAACCCTCAAGAGAGAAAACAAGAATCTGCAACGTAAGATTGAAACCACTATGTTCTTATTCTAAATTAGCTTTAAAAAGTAAACATGATTATGAATACAAAAAATATTATTTCTTTCTATAGAGGAGATTTCAGATCTGACAGAGCAGTTAGGTGAGACTGGTAAGAGCATCCATGAGTTGGAAAAGGCCAAAAAGACAGTGGAGACTGAGAAGGCAGAGATTCAGACCGCCCTGGAGGAGGCCGAAGTGAGTATCTAGAGATTAGTATGGAATTCTTTGCTAGAACCATCATACTGTGTTGTTAATGAATATCATAATTCTGATATTTAAATGTTGTTTTATATTTCATAGGGCACACTGGAACATGAGGAGTCCAAGATTCTTCGTGTCCAGCTTGAGCTAAACCAGGTCAAAAGTGAGGTTGACAGGAAGCTTGCAGAGAAGGATGAGGAGATGGAGCAGATCAAGAGGAACAGCCAGAGAGTCATTGAATCCATGCAGGGCACTCTGGACTCTGAAGTCAGGAGCAGGAATGATGCCCTGAGAATCAAGAAGAAGATGGAGGGAGACCTTAATGAGATGGAGATTCAGTTGAGCCATGCCAATCGCCAGGCTGCTGAGGCCCAGAAACAGCTCAGGAACGTTCAGGGACAACTCAAGGTATGTGACTTAGTTTTGACTTTGGAATGTATTCATTTTTTTAGAATCCGATGTATGTTAAGTAAATCCCAAAAGAAACAACAAAAACTCATTGTAAATCTATTGTTATGTTCAGGACGCCCAACTACACCTTGATGATGCCCAGAGAGGACAGGAAGACATGAAGGAGCAGGTGGCCATGGTGGAGCGCAGAAACACTCTGATGCAGTCTGAGATTGAAGAGCTGAGAGTTGCTCTGGAGCAGACAGAAAGAGGCCGCAAAGTGGCTGAACAAGAGCTGGTGGACGCCAGTGAGCGTGTTGGGCTGCTGCACTCTCAGGTAAGGGCATTTTGGTTTTACTGTGAAATTAAGGAAATTAGAGCATCATTCAAAATGTTTAAACTGTTACTTTCTATTTTGTAGAACACAAGTCTTCTGAACACCAAGAAGAAGCTTGAGGCTGACCTTGTTCAGGTCCAGAGTGAAGTTGACGACACTGTACAGGAAGCCAGAAATGCAGAGGAGAAGGCCAAGAAGGCCATTACTGACGTGAGCAACAGTAGCTGCCAAAATTTTCAAAAGACACTTAAAAATAGTTAAAACTTTGGATCTAATGACTTTCTGTATTGATACAAAAGGCTGCAATGATGGCAGAAGAGCTGAAGAAGGAGCAGGACACCAGTGCTCACCTTGAGAGGATGAAGAAGAATCTGGAGGTCACAGTGAAGGACCTGCAGCACCGTCTGGATGAGGCTGAGAATCTGGCCATGAAAGGAGGAAAGAAACAACTCCAGAAACTGGAGTCTAGGGTAAGATTGTCTTCATGATGTTCAAAGTCTTGATGTGGACAGTGTGATGTGGAGTGAAATGAGTTTAATAATATTTCCTGTTAACACTTTTAAATTAACTAAAGGTCCGTGAGCTTGAGGCTGAAGTTGAGGCAGAGCAGAGACGTGGAGCTGATGCTGTTAAAGGTGTTCGCAAATATGAGAGGAGAGTCAAGGAACTCACTTACCAGGTACAAAAAATGTGATGTGAAATTCAGGTCATATTAACCTCATTATGTTCTAGTCTGATCCATGTTCATTATCTGCAGACTGAGGAGGATAAGAAGAACCTCAACAGACTGCAGGATCTGGTTGACAAGCTTCAGCTGAAGGTCAAGGCTTACAAGAGACAGGCTGAAGAATCTGTGAGTTCCTCATTTATAATAAACACCTACAAACACTGTGTGAACATATTGAATTCCTGATATAATTGTATGTGACTTGGCAGGAGGAACAAGCAAACACTCACTTGTCCAAGTTGAGGAAGGTGCAGCATGAACTGGAAGAGGCTGAGGAGCGTGCTGACATTGCTGAGTCTCAGGTTAACAAGCTCAGAGCTAAGACCCGTGATGCTGGAAAGGTAGTTTATTTTTTGATGCATGTATTTTGAAACTTAAAATGTATTCCCTTTTATACCAATCATTTACTCTATGTTTACTCTCTTTTTTTTCAAGGGCAAAGAGGCAGCTGAGTGAAGAACTTAACAGACCATGTACACATCTCTGAAAATAATAAACCTTGAAATTCAACAGCTTTTTTGTTGTTGTAATTTTTCTTGATTTAAGTATTCACTCACTCAGTATTATTAATGTTATGCTGTTATCAGTATGTTTCATGATAATTTATAACACTTGATTAGATATGTATATGGAAAAAAAAATAGTTTATAAGTTGATTAACTTTATTTGAGCTTCATATTTTTCTTTATAGCTTCATTAGCATTGAAAATGTGTCTAAGAATTTAATTAAAAAACAAAACCTAAACATGTAGCTCAAATTTGGTAACATACTTATTGTTGTGAATTTCACCATATCAGTCTGATTTACAGCTTCCAGAGGCACTGGGGTATGTTAACTAGAGATTACAGAAGTAATATACAGTGATCCCTCGTTTATCACGGTTAATGGGAACCGGAATACCCCGCGATAGGTGAAAATCCATGAAGTAGGATTGACCATGAAATAATATTTTAATTAAATATATTTAATTATAAAACCTTGATATTATGTATAACTTTATCTCTCTCATACGATACATACAGTGGAGTTCACTTATCTCGACTCACGGTTAACTTGCCAACCCTATTATGTCGACGTTTTTGAAGTGGATCCGCCAAACTCCCTATTTGTCTAATATCTTGAGCACAAAAGAGGGACAACTTTGCCACTTCACTAAGTTTTCTCGATCACGTGACTAAACTAAAGATAGTACCTAGTTCACTGCGCATGCGTCGAGTTCGCGTTGCATGTCATGACATGACCATTTTTGGTCTTTCCGGTTCTTCCGGCTGCTTTGCATTTGCAGTCGGATTGTGATTTGACAGTGGTAGCGCGCATTAGTTTGTGTGGTCATGTCATAAGGGCTGTAAGTTGTGTAATTGATGATTTCATTTTATATAATTGTGACCTCGAGCACTTTTGTGATATACACAATGTTTTGTTGATTATTTGTTTTGACTGGACGAATGCTGGTGTTCAAGGGTGATTACGCAACGCAAATTACATTGACATCGACAAAGACGTCGTTACTGATAGAAGATTAGAAGCATTTGTTTTCAAGCAGACCGTTAAAGCCAAAAGCAACAAAACATTTTAAACTTTAAAGAAACCATAGTAACCTCGTGTGCAATTGTGTCAGAGCGAAATGACTGTTATGAGCGAATGTGTTTATGTGACTGTTTACTGTGAGCGAAATTGTGTTTGCAATGTTGGAGAATATGATTAAAGGTTTGTATCAAGAATCGAAGGTGTTTTTATTGTATACTGGTAAATCTCTGCGGTTAGTTGGTGCACATATGTCTTTTGTTGTTAGCAAACATATACAGTGTATGTACATTTTTATAGCATGCCGATCGCTTCATCAAATAAATCGCCAATCGGCTGTTGGTTATCTCGATCACTGGTATAATGAGGCCTTTAAATCAGTTCGGGAAGAGCCTCATCGTCAGATATCGGCGCTGGATCGTCAACATTTGCTTCTGAGAGAGGCGAAGAGACTCCCACTCCACTCGTGCTCTCATTTGTCTATCTCGCACCAGGAATCAATCACATGCATTGTCTGAGTGCCCGTGGGTGTGTACAAAACCTCTGGGAGAGTTTCTCTCTTTGTCTGGCATCCTGGGAAACCGTTTCTCTCGCATCACGATGAAGCAACACTGCATTCCACAATACAGCTGCCGATATGGGGGTATTTTTGAATTTTTATTTTTCGATGAATATTTTTGAAAAATCTGCGATGCACTGAGACCGCGAAGTGGCGAGGTATTATATTAAAACTTATGTTATATCTTAATGTTGAAACCACAGATATGATCCAGACAGTCTATTTGGTGATGTTCTTTGAAATAGTTAGTTTAATAGTTGAAATAGTTCTTTCAGTGTTATGTTTTGTTTTGATTTTTAAACTCTGCAGAAACATGTTTAAATAACACATTACAGGGAAGCACAAATGGCAGAATTGTGATGTAAACATCTCTGAGCAGTTGTATTTGTTAAAAATTATATCTGTCTAATACTAGATGTACTAACCATAATTTGCCTAACCTGACGTTGTCCATATTTCTAATTACATGTGTAATAATGGTAAGGGAATTTCTTTTGCCAGAAAGATTATGCAATAATGTTACATGTCAGTCGTGTTTTTGGCTATTACCTGTTTCCTTCCGTGATCTGCCTTGTGTTTCCAATCACATCATTAGTCTTGTCAGCTGTGTCTTATTCCCTAATTCCTTCCTTTTTTGTATTTAATCCTCATGTTTTTTTTTCAGTCGCTGTCAAGTGTTGTCTGTGTATGGTTGTGATTCCTTGTCCGCGGTCTCCGTGTCTATGCTACATGAATTTGCACGAAGTAGTGCCGTTTTGTGTTATAGATTTAAAGGTTTTTCAGTTTAAGTTTTGCACATGAAGTGATGTTTTGTTTAGTGTTGTCATAGTGGTTTTGTTTTAGTTTGTAATAAATATTATATTCCCCACCCCCCCACAACCGTGACAAATAAACTAAGAATGTATATTTATTAACTGAGAATAAAACATGATCATTGAAATCATGCATGTTAATGATTCACGAATTGTACGCGTGAGAAGGATTCACATGACTGTTACTGATTAGTAAAGACGATGATGAAGGTAAATAGGTGATAATGATGAAAGGAACACCATATACTCTGTCAGTGATTCATCTCATTATTATTATGGTCTGAAAGAAATTAATAGCCTTGTTGGTCACATGGTTTCACCAATCTATATAAAATAGTCCAACTAAATATTTAGGCTAACAACGTCAATAACTCTTATTTGATGATGCAGCATAAGCATTTGGATTATGACATAAAGACTCATTAATGAAACAGGGTTAGTGTAAAAAAGTATTTTTTGTTTGATCAAATAAATCAGCATCCAAATGCCAAAGAGGCTTAAATTAGCAGCAGGTACACTACATACATACATAGAGCTAAGGTCTAAAAAGTGTTGAGACTACGAGAACAGAATTCAGTCACTGCAATGTCATGACCTAACAGTTTTGAAGTCAGAAGTTATTTGCAAGCTTTAAAGACATCTGTCACTGTCAGGAGAAGAGCATATAAGACTTCATCAGTCTTATTCTCCATTGTTTGACCTTTTTTATCTGACAGTCTTATAAGGTTTGGTTTATATAATGTTTTTGAAGTCAAACTAAAAACATTAAAAAAGACAATCATAGTTCTAATATTGATGTCCTACACAGGTCTTTTTTTACATATAAGGCACAGCAAGAAATCTGATACTTGAGAGTCTGTGTCCATGGAATGCAAACTCATCAAGCCAAGTAATAAAATGTAAGATAAATATATACATAGGTTCAATAAAAAATACAAATGAGAAATATATAGATCCAGACACACTGGTCCACTGACACTGTACAGTTTAATAAAAAAAATCATAGCACATCTTAGCAAATAATCTCATTCTAATAGTTACATTTATAGGAATTTAACTAACCAATATTAGTAGTTTACGAAAATCTATTTGTTTTCCCTTACCTGCTATAACCCATTAGCTGAAATCACAGAGGTTAGTAAACAGTAATGGCCCATATGAATAGCATTTAACTTTTCTTTTCTTTTTTCTCTTGTTTTTTGTCCTATAAGGAATCTTATCTTGTGTAGAGAAGTCTTGCTAAATAATGCACAATCAGATACATGAAGAGGAATGACAAATTACTCCAAGTGTTGCCTCTGTTTCACATCATGTTAAATGTAATCTTAAATCTTTTTACTCTTTTATATTTCATTTAATTTTTAAGTAAATTTCATTTTGTATCTTGCATATTTAAGCAAAGTACTGAGGTTCTACTCTTTTAAACAAGCTATTCTACAGTGTTATTTCCAGTTATTTTATTCTATTTTCAACTATAGTGCCAAATGGTCCATCTGATCAATTTCTTGACGCAAATTTTAGCCCTATTTGGTGTTGGCCACATTTAACTTCTGCATTGCTTGCAAAGCAAGTACAGTATAAAGAGCAAGGGTAGGACTGGAGACATCTGCGTTCGGAAGACCAGCGAAATTTGTTTGTGGTGAGACTATCATTTATTTTCACTTTAGTTTCAAGATGTTAACAAATAAGAAATACAAAATAAAATAACAATGATGAAATTTTATTTGATAACTTGTATCGACTGTTTGTAACTCAGTTTGTACAATATTTTTAAGACATAAGTTGCAAAAAAATTACATTGTAGTTTTTGGAAATGAGAAAGCATGGTTTTAATATTTAATATCTTACTGTGGGCATTATAATGTTTCAGAATTTCATCGGAACTTGTGGCAGTGTGGTAAGTTGAACTAAAGATGTTAAATTAAATTTTATAGGAAAAATAAACATACTGAAAATGCATTAGTGTTCAGGCCCTGTGTAGAAATGTTTAGATCAAACCCAGATTAAACCTGTAATTTTAGCTCAGGTGTCTTTGATTAGGGTTGAAGCCAAACTTTGCAGGGTAGTAGCACTTCAGGGCTGAATTTGAAGGACTCTGCATTACGGTTTCTTAATTTTACTTATAGTTCAAAATTTGTGATCAAATGCCTGTCAATTTAAATTCTAGAAGTAACCCGTCACCATGAGTACGGACGCGGAGATGGCCGTTTATGGCAAGGCTGCCATTTACCTCCGTAAGCCAGAAAAGGAGAGAATCGAGGCTCAGAACAAACCATTTGATGCCAAGTCTGCCTGCTATGTGGCTGATGACAAAGAGTTGTACCTCAAGGGAACAATCAAGAGCAAAGATGGTGGCAAAGTCACTGTTATTTTGCTTGACACTAAGGAGGTACATTTCTACATTTCATTAAAACTGGATGCTCAACTTAAATTAATCATTACATAGTCTTGAAAAATCAAATACTGACTCGATGATATTTACAGGAAAGAGTTGCTAAGGAAGAAGACGTCCACCCAATGAATCCTCCCAAGTTTGACAAGATTGAGGACATGGCCATGATGACGCATCTCAATGAAGCCTCTGTGCTGTATAACCTCAAAGAGCGTTATGCTGCATGGATGATCTACGTAAGTTCTGAAACAACATAAAAAAAGCATTTAAGTAAATTTGTCTGTGTTGTTGCAATATGACCACTTCTCTGCTCATTTCAGACCTACTCTGGACTCTTCTGCGCAACTGTGAACCCCTACAAGTGGCTCCCAGTGTATGATGCAGAAGTGGTGGCTGCTTACAGAGGCAAAAAGCGTATGGAGGCTCCACCCCACATCTTCTCTGTCTCTGACAACGCCTATCAGTTCATGCTGACTGGTACGATCTCATTTATAAGATCTGAATTAAAAAATAAGTTAAAATTCATATCAATATTATTATTATTTTTTTATAAAACAATTGCTTAAACATTATTACCTTTTAATTAACAGACAGAGAGAACCAGTCTGTCCTGATTACGTATGTATCAAGCATTCAAATAGAGTTGTTGAGAAAAGTTATATTTTGCTCTTGTGGAAATTTCAAATTTCACGTCTTCTAATTTCTCATAAACCAGTGGAGAATCTGGTGCTGGAAAGACTGTGAACACCAAACGTGTCATCCAATACTTTGCCACAGTTGCAGTGGCAGGTGGTAAGAAAGAGCAGACTCCCGGCAAAATGCAGGTATGAAATATAAAACTATTTCATACATATTATTTAGAAAGATGTGAAATGGCTATAAATAGTGTTTAGATATAAAAAGAAAATGACTGAAAACACTTCAAACAACACAGGGCTCTCTTGAGGACCAGATCATTGCTGCCAACCCTCTGCTTGAGGCTTATGGTAATGCCAAGACTGTGAGGAATGACAACTCCTCTCGTTTTGTAAGTTAACCACTTCTCTTTTTCTTAATTACAGTTGGGAAGTTGTGTTTGATTTTTTTCTTTTGCTGAGATTTCTATAAAGAGACGGCCTCTTAGTCAGTTGTGTTGGGATTTTTTTTTTCTAAAAAGAGATATTATTACTATCAACTTTACTAATAGTATTTTGTTATTTTGTTTTAAACAGGGTAAATTTATCAGAATTCATTTCGGTACTTCTGGAAAACTGGCTAGTGCTGATATTGAGACATGTAGGTGGACATGATTTCATTGATCCATCCTGCATATTTGTCTTGTCTGTCACTCTTCAGGTTATTGTAACTCAAGTAAATTCTCTCAACAGATCTGCTGGAGAAGTCTAGAGTGACATTCCAGCTTCCAGATGAGAGAGGCTACCACATCTTCTACCAGATGATGACCAACCATAAGCCTGAGCTGATTGGTAGGCACACAGATTTCATTCAACGTTTCAGATATTATTGTAAGACGCTCTTTCTTATATGCTGTGTATTTTACAGAAATGACGCTCATCTCCACCAACCCCTATGACTTCCCCATGTGCAGTCAGGGTCAGATCACAGTGGCCAGCATTGATGATAAAGAGGAGCTGGTTGCTACTGATGTGAGTCATTTCTGTTTGAAAATTGGCATATTCTTTTAAATATAGCAGATCCTAGAGCTCAATCTTCTTTGTAATTTTCAGACTGCTATTGACATTCTGGGCTTTAGTAATGAGGAGAAAATGGGAATCTACAAGTTCACTGGAGCTGTTCTTCATCATGGCAACATGAAGTTCAAGCAGAAGCAGCGTGAGGAGCAAGCTGAGCCTGATGGCACAGAGGGTGAGACTAAATTGTACTAATGAGTGACATAGATTGATACGCATTTCTATTTTCACAAACAAACTGGTGGTTTTAGTTTAAAAGGCAAGAAAAGGGATGGATTGTTTTGCAACTTTTTCTAATTGCAGAGGCTGACAAAGTTGCCTACCTTCTGGGTCTGAACTCTGCTGATATGCTGAAGGGTTTGTGCTACCCCAGAGTCAAGGTCGGAAATGAGTTTGTGACCAAAGGCCAGACCGTGCCACAGGTAAAGTAAGATTTACATTAACCTACACATCTAGATGATTATTAAAAAGAAGAATTAAACATCCACTCAATTCTACTTACAGGTGTACAACTCTGTTAGTGCCTTGGCCAAATCTATCTATGAGAGGATGTTCTTGTGGATGGTCATTCGTATCAACCAGATGTTGGACACAAAACAACAAAGAAATTTCTTCATTGGTGTGCTGGATATTGCTGGCTTTGAGATCTTCGATGTAAGAATGATTATTTTATTTCTTTTTTTTATGGTAAATTGAATCAAATCCAGAAGTCAGAAAGATGTTTCTGTTGTTTCTTCCTCCAGTACAACAGCATGGAGCAGCTGTGCATCAACTTCACCAATGAGAAACTGCAACAGTTTTTCAACCACCACATGTTTGTGCTGGAACAAGAGGAGTACAAGAAAGAGGGCATTATTTGGGAGTTCATTGACTTTGGCATGGACTTGGCTGCTTGCATTGAGCTCATTGAAAAGGTTTTTACTGGTTTTTGAACTTATTCATTTCTGTAGTACATTCTCAAATGCTTACATTATTAGTAATTAAACAATCCTTTTATAAACAGCCCATGGGTATCTTCTCCATCCTTGAAGAGGAGTGCATGTTCCCCAAGGCTTCAGACACTTCCTTCAAGAACAAGCTGTATGATCAGCATCTTGGCAAGTGCAATGCTTTCCAGAAACCAAAGCCTGCCAAAGGCAAGGCTGAAGCCCACTTCTCCCTGGTTCACTACGCTGGAACTGTGGACTACAACGTCACTGGCTGGTTGGACAAGAACAAGGATCCACTGAATGAGTCTGTTTTGCAGCTGTACCAGAAGTCTTCTGTCAAACTATTGGCTACTCTCTACCCACCTGTTGTTGAGGGTAAAAATCTGAACATGAAATATGTTTGTGTACATTTGTAACCAAATTTTGATTTAGTTTTGCACTCTTTTCTTATTACATTATATGTGTTCTTTTGTCTCTTCATCTGAATAGAGACTGGTGGCAGCAAGAAGGGAGGCAAGAAGAAGGGTGGCTCCATGCAGACTGTGTCTTCTCAGTTCAGAGTATGTCTTTGTTAGAAATCAAATGTGAATAATTATGCAATTGAAACAACTTAAGAAGCAGTGACTGTACGCCACCTTGCTTGACTCTAGATCTGCGAAATCAATGTCTGAAAGTAAGAATACTGAATCTTTTCATGTTTAAACAGGAGAACTTGGGCAAGCTCATGACAAACTTGAGGAGCACTCACCCTCACTTTGTGCGTTGCTTGATTCCAAATGAGTCCAAGACTCCAGGTAAAGTAATAAATGAGTCACAAATATTCTCATATTAATATAACATTTAATGTTAATGTGTATTCTAATGATAATGTTAATTTACCAAGTTCATGGTGTAAGCTGTTTCTTTTAGGTCTCATGGAGAACTTCCTGGTTATCCACCAGCTGAGGTGTAACGGTGTACTGGAGGGTATCAGAATCTGCAGAAAGGGCTTCCCCAGCAGAATCCTCTATGGTGACTTAAAACAAAGGTAACATGACAATGACAATACCATTCCTGTTTGAGGTCCTTTATTAGAAGATATAAAACATTTTAATGAATCTTTTAATCTCACATAGATACAAGGTGCTGAATGCCAGTGTTATCCCAGAAGGACAGTTTATGGATAACAAGAAGGCCTGTGAGAAACTCCTGGGATCCATTGACATTGATCATGACCAGTACAGATTTGGACACACAAAGGTTTCTATTTGGCTTTTAATGATTCAGCGATAATGGTCATTTAGTTTACACAGATAATTTGTTATTTTTTTATTTACTTTTTTACATAAACTCAGGTGTTCTTCAAAGCTGGTCTTCAGGGTACTCTTGAGGAGATGCGTGATGAGAAACTGGCTGCTCTGGTCACAATGACTCAGGCTGCCTGCCGTGGGTTCCTGATGAGGAGGGAGTTTGTAAAGATGACAGCGAGGAGGTGAGGAATGTCATGAAATGAACAAAACTCTCTGATGTAACTATTTCAGAAAGCTTTTTTAGTGGGAAATTTTACAACAATGATTTATTACCTACATTAATTGAAACTGTAATGAGAAATACATCAAAATATTTTTGAAGCTCATCTTATTGTTAAATAGGCTTTTAAAGGTATTTAAAAAATACTCTGTACATATTTATTTGACCGATAAAGACAATGAACTTTTTGTTGTCCAGTTTAAAAATAAGTGCACTTAACAATAATTTCATATTTAATTATCCAAATTGTTTAATCAGGGATGCAATTTACACCATCCAATACAACGTCCGCTCATTCATGAATGTCAAACACTGGCCATGGATGAAGGTTTATTATAAGATTAAGCCTCTGCTGAAGAGTGCCGAGACTGAGAAGGAGCTTGCAACCATGAAAGAGGACTATACAAAATGCAAAGAGGATCTTGCCAAGGCTGAAGCCAAAAAGAAGGAGCTTGAAGAGAAGATGGTATCACTGCTGCAAGAGAAAAATGATCTGCAGCTGCAAGTAGCATCTGTGAGTATTCTAGTTTTTTATGAACTGATATGTGGCTTCATTAATATGAGCAATGTTGTTTCTAATGATATAGCAATCTATTTTTAACAGGAATCTGAGAATCTCTCAGATGCTGAGGAGAGGTGTGAGGGTCTGATCAAAAGCAAAATCCAGCTTGAAGCTAAACTCAAAGAAACAACTGAGAGACTGGAGGATGAGGAAGAAATTAATGCTGAACTGACAGCCAAGAAGAGGAAGCTGGAGGATGAATGTTCTGAGCTGAAGAAAGACATTGATGATCTGGAGCTCACCTTGGCTAAAGTAGAGAAGGAGAAACATGCCACTGAGAATAAGGTTGGATATTGAATCGGTATAAGATTAGACTTAATTTCTGTCCTTTATGTCGATGTAAAATATAAATTGTCAAATATAAGCTTATTTGGAACAAAAAATCACACAGGTCAAGAACTTAACTGAGGAAATGGCAGCTCAGGACGAGAGCATTGCCAAGCTTACGAAGGAGAAGAAAGCTCTCCAAGAGGCACATCAGCAGACACTGGATGATCTTCAGGCCGAGGAGGACAAAGTCAACACCCTGACCAAATCCAAGACAAAACTTGAGCAGCAAGTTGATGATGTGAGTTGATCATGTAAATTAATTATATTGATTCATCAAATGAACCATTTTCTGCTGTGAACATATTTTATATATCATTGTCGTGTAGCTTGAGGGTTCCCTTGAACAAGAGAAGAAACTCCGCATGGACCTGGAGAGAGCCAAGAGAAAGCTTGAAGGAGACCTGAAATTAGCCCAAGAGTCCATCATGGACCTGGAGAATGACAAGCAGCAATCTGAGGAGAAAATAAAAAAGTAATTGGAATCTTTGAAATTATTATTGTTAAGTTGTGTTATTGTTTTACAAACCACTTATTGTTGAACACCCACAGGAAAGACTTTGAAACAAGTCAGCTGCTTAGCAAGATAGAAGATGAACAATCTCTGGGTGCTCAACTCCAGAAGAAGATCAAGGAGCTTCAGGTATTTTAAGTTTTGTTTCAAACATAACAACCATTATAATCAAATGCAAAACACAAAACATTTAATTAACAACTTTCCACCATAGGCTCGCATTGAGGAACTGGAGGAAGAGATTGAGGCTGAGCGTGCTGCTCGTGCCAAGGTTGAGAAACAGAGAGCTGATCTCTCCAGGGAACTTGAAGAGATCAGCGAGAGGCTTGAGGAAGCTGGAGGAGCCACTGCAGCACAGATCGAGATGAATAAGAAGCGTGAAGCTGAATTCCAGAAGCTGCGTCGTGATCTTGAAGAGTCCACCCTCCAGCATGAAGCTACTGCTGCTGCCCTCCGCAAGAAGCAGGCAGACAGTGTGGCCGAGCTGGGAGAGCAAATCGACAACCTGCAGCGTGTCAAGCAGAAGCTTGAGAAAGAGAAGAGTGAATACAAAATGGAGATTGATGATCTTTCCAGCAACATGGAGGCTGTTGCCAAAGCAAAGGTTTAAGAATGGTTTCTAAAATATTTTTAAGGAAAGATAACAAACATGGTCAACATTATTAAGAGTCAAATAAAATGTGTTTACAGGCTAATCTTGAGAAGATGTGCCGCACACTTGAGGACCAACTTAGTGAAATAAAGTCCAAGAATGATGAGAACCTTCGCCAGCTAAATGATCTCAGTGCTCAAAGAGCAAGACTTCAAACTGAAAATGGTAATAATAAAATGCTAATAATGGCACAATATCTCAAAAATATAAGTATATTTTTTATTTCCTCCACTAACATATTAATTTTATAAACGCAAACATATTATGGGAAAAATGTTCACACTGTTAGTAGCACACGTTAAAGTAATAATGTTGGCAATGCAATATTTTTTGAGAGGATTTTAAGCATGTTGTAGTGTAGGGTGATGCAGTCCAACAGAAACTAGACTGATAGCAGTTCAATAAATTCCACTCAAAGTAGTAAATAAGCTTTAAAGAACTGTCTCTAATTCATAAAAACAATACCTTTTCTCTCCATTAATAATAATTAATAACCGTTTCCCTCACCATAATTATGTCTTACACATATTTTGTAAATGTAATTCTCAAAAGGTGAGTTTGGTCGTCAGCTGGAGGAGAAAGAGGCTCTGGTTTCTCAGCTCACCAGAGGCAAACAAGCTTTCACTCAACAAATTGAGGAGCTAAAGAGGCAGATTGAAGAGGAGGTTAAGGTACTACAGCATAATAAATGCAGGCACATACTTGTCAATTACTTTACTGTAGAGACAAGGTCATATTTTGTGACTCTGTCTCCTAGGCTAAGAACGCACTGGCTCATGCTGTGCAATCAGCCCGTCATGACTGCGACCTGCTCCGTGAGCAGTTTGAGGAAGAGCAGGAGGCAAAAGCAGAGCTGCAGCGGGGAATGTCAAAGGCTAACAGTGAGGTTGCTCAATGGAGAACCAAATATGAAACTGATGCCATCCAGCGCACTGAGGAGCTTGAAGAGTCTAAGTATGTATTATCATCTATTATTCAAAATTCTCCCAGCTATTCTATAGAATAAAATTCAAAATCATGTGTATTACTTAACAGGAAGAAGTTGGCTCAGCGTCTGCAAGAGGCAGAGGAACAAGTTGAGGCAGTGAACTCCAAATGTGCATCTCTGGAGAAGACCAAACAGAGACTCCAGGGTGAGGTGGAGGACCTCATGATTGATGTGGAGAGAGCAAATGCTTTGGCTGCTAATCTGGACAAGAAACAGAGAAACTTTGACAAGGTAAACAATGAGTAATTAAATTATATTTTTCTTGATAAAGTAATGCTGGAATGGATTTTTTTAAGCATGATATAAATGAACTGATCCTAATATTTCATCCCCAAGGTCCTGGCAGAATGGAAGCAGAAATATGAGGAGGGTCAGGCAGAGCTGGAGGGAGCTCAGAAAGAGGCTCGTTCACTCAGCACTGAGCTGTTCAAGATGAAGAACTCCTATGAGGAGAGTCTGGATCATCTAGAGACCCTCAAGAGAGAGAACAAGAATCTGCAACGTAAGATTGAAACCATTATGTTCTTATTCTAAATGAGATTTAAAAGTAAACACATGATTACAACAAAAAAAAAAATCTTTCTATAGAGGAGATTTCAGATCTGACAGAGCAGTTAGGTGAAACTGGTAAGAGCATCCATGAGTTGGAAAAGGCCAAGAAGACAGTGGAGACTGAGAAGTCAGAGATTCAGACCGCTCTGGAAGAGGCTGAAGTGAGTATCTGGAGATCAATATAAAATTCTTTCTAGGACCATCATACTGTGTTGTTAATGAATATTGTCATTCTAATATTTAAATGCTGTTTATTTTTTTTCATAGGGCACACTGGAGCATGAGGAGTCCAAGATTCTTCGTGTCCAGCTTGAGCTAAACCAGGTCAAAAGTGAAATTGACAGGAAGATTGCAGAGAAGGATGAGGAGATGGAGCAGATCAAGAGGAACAGCCAGAGAGTCATTGAATCGATGCAGGGCACTCTGGACTCTGAAGTCAGGAGCAGGAATGATGCTCTGAGAATCAAGAAGAAGATGGAGGGAGACCTTAATGAGATGGAGATTCAGTTGAGCCATGCCAATCGCCAGGCAGCTGAGGCCCAGAAACAGCTCAGGAATGTTCAGGGACAACTTAAGGTATGTGACTTCAATTAAAATATGAGATGTACCTATGTTACATAAAGCCCAACACAATGTATATCAAACCTTATCATTAAACTATTGTTGTGTTCAGGATGCCCAACTGCATCTTGATGATGCCCAGAGAGGACAGGAAGACATGAAGGAGCAGGTGGCCATGGTTGAGCGCAGAAATACTCTAATGCAGTCTGAAATTGAGGAGCTTAGAGTTGCTCTTGAACAGACAGAGAGAGGCCGCAAAGTGGCTGAACAAGAGCTGGTGGACGCTAGTGAGCGTGTTGGGCTGCTGCACTCTCAGGTAAGGGCATTTTGGTTTTACAGTGAAATTAAGGAAATTAAGAGTATCATTAAAAATATTGAAAAACTGTTGCTTTCCATTTGACAGAATACAAGTCTTCTGAACACCAAGAAGAAGCTTGAGGCTGACCTTGTTCAGATCCAGAGTGAAGTTGACGACACTGTACAGGAAGCCAGAAATGCAGAGGACAAGGCCAAGAAGGCCATCACTGATGTGAGCAAAAATAACTGCCAAATGTTTCAAAAGACACTTAAAAACAGTTAAAACTTTGGATCTAATGACTTTCTGTACTCATGCAAAAGGCTGCAATGATGGCAGAAGAGCTGAAGAAGGAGCAGGACACCAGTGCTCACCTTGAGAGGATGAAGAAGAATCTGGAGGTCACAGTGAAGGACCTGCAGCACCGTCTGGATGAGGCTGAGAATCTGGCCATGAAAGGAGGAAAGAAACAACTCCAGAAACTGGAGTCTAGGGTAAGATTGTCTTCATGATGTTCAAAGTCTTGATGTGGACAGTGTGATGTGGAGTGAAATGAGTTTAATAATATTTCCTGTTAACACTTTTAAATTAACTAAAGGTCCGTGAGCTTGAGGCTGAAGTTGAGGCAGAGCAGAGACGTGGAGCTGATGCTGTTAAAGGTGTCCGCAAATATGAGAGGAGAGTCAAGGAACTCACCTACCAGGTACAAAAAATGTGAAATGTGAATTTCAGGTCATATTAACCTCATTATGTTCTAGTCTGATCCATGTTCATTATCTGTAGACTGAGGAGGATAAGAAGAACCTCAACAGACTGCAGGATCTGGTTGACAAGCTTCAGCTGAAGGTCAAGGCTTACAAGAGACAGGCTGAAGAATCTGTGAGTTCCTCATTTATAATAAACACCTACAAACACCTTCTCAACATATTTGATTCCTGATATAATCATATGTGACTTTGCAGGAAGAACAAGCAAACACTCACTTGTCCAAGTTGAGGAAGGTGCAGCATGAACTGGAAGAGGCTGAGGAGCGTGCTGACATTGCTGAGTCTCAGGTTAACAAGCTCAGAGCTAAGACCCGTGATGCTGGAAAGGTAACATTTCTCAAATTAATTTTCAAACATACTTAAAATTTAAAGCTTTTATTTTAATATAAATTGTTCAATTTTATATTCATACACATTTTTTATTTGTGTACTTTTTTTCAGAGCAAAGAGGCGGCTGAGTGAAAACCTTCACATTCACTGTCACCAGCTTCCAATTGTCTCTGAAAATGTGCAAATACTCAATAAAACGTTAAATTCATCAACTTCTCTTTAATTTCCATTGCTTTTTATATATATCTTTTTAATTTCAGTATATCCAATTACTTTTCATATACAACACTCTCTCATTTACAAAAAATCACTAATTCTTTGTTAGTGAATTTTAATGTAACAATGAGATTTTAACCATTATAACTAATAATTCCCAAGGTTGTAACCATGAACTTTGGTCATAACCAAGGCTGTAACCATGATCATTATCTAAATTTCTAATTTGTAAAAAAAAAAAAAAAAGTCACAAACAAGATTAGTTTTATAGTTTAATTAGTTTTAGATAGTTATGATTTATATGATTCATGCAAATAATGACATATTTTCCATTTAAAAATGTGTTATTTCATAGGAAACTATTGTCGCCGAACATTTCTATATTAAAACAGCCCTCAAATATTTTTTAGATACTTGCATCTTACCACACACTCATTCACTTTTAAAGCTAAAGTGTTGTGTTGGAATTCACACTCATCTTCTGTGAACAAGAAGGCCCAGTTGATTTAATTGGCCATCACAATCATTTTGACATTTACAAGCACTTTTAGGCCGGTATGGCAACTATTTGTGATTCTAACAACAAACAGGGCAGTGAATAAACAGAATTAAATACAACTTGAATTATTTAGTTGTTACGTTGTTAGTATATGTAACAGAAAGGTGCTTGTTTACTGACTACAATCAAGTTACTAGTTCATGTCATTTGAGCCAAGTAAGTCAGTTTCCTAAAGTCTTCAAGGATGCTTTTTAAAGTAGAGTAAAGTCTAATACTGAAATATGCAAAACAGTTTACACTTTGAAAGTACAAATTACTGCATATGCACAACATGTAAAAATTATATAAATGTGTTTAGGAAAAGTAAAAGTTGGTAGACTTTTAATGAATCATTAAAACAAATCATTTTAGGAACATTAAGACTTTAGGAACATTGGAAAGACTCAAATTACAGATAGTAATGTCAGAAATGCATTCAAATTAATTGACTTTTTTTTTGTATCATCAAAATACTTAAGATTTAAAAAGATCCCACACATGTCATGTAAGATCCCACACAGTAGCCAGACAGTGAACTCCAATGGTGCCTTAAATAGTTCATTACAAGGACAAGCATCAAAGCCATCTGTTGATGTCAGCACAAGCTATTTTACTGTATATGGCTGTGTCTTAAGTGAGTCATAAATCAGCAATAAAATCAGTAATAAAATAGATACTTTACCATTCTAATGTTTTAAGCTGAAAAAAGAGGAGGCTAGATAAACCCAAGCACAAAATTATATTAGAGATGAATGAACTGGCAGGTTTAATATTAACTTTTTAATTGAAAGGCCTAACCTGTTACGTGAGCAAATCAATCTCATGAACTCACTCATATTATTTCCTGTCTTCAAAAAATATAGAGCTAGCATTCTGTTGCAGGCTGTGAAGGATCAAGCATTGGTTGGATAGTGAACAAAATAAAACATTAAATGTAGGTGAGAGTAAGGAGTCAATTTATGCAGTTATGATGCACACAGTTCTCACATCAAACACCAAAATTTAATGTAATTTAAACTTTTATGTGAAAATACATATGAACAAGACACCTGAAGTATTGGTAACTTAAATTTTACAGTCAACAATAACTCATACTGAGATTGTACCTTTTTTAAACACGAAAACACGATTTCAGACTAAAATAAAAATAATTTAAATAAAAATCTCACATTTCAGATATAAAAAAAACATTTTGTTTGCTTAAACCAATGAGCTTTGTCGTCATGAAATCCTTTCCCATACCTTTAGTCAGGACCTTTGGGGAAGAGCAACTGTGCCCGACTGCACCATCTGGCACAAGAAGTTTTATGGCACACGTCACCGTTAGTGAAAGTCGACACTTGGATGCACTTCTAAACAGAATGCATCTCAACGCATCTCACTAACTTGATCTAGATTTTTAGACAGTTGACCACTTGAAATGTTTGAAAAACCACATGTAGTCATTGATCATTTTTATAAAAAGCATTTTACACTATGCTCATGGAACTTCACACAAAGATCAATGTCGATGAAGCAACACATAACTAGAACACATGGCAAGAACTTTATGGTCAAGCAAGCCTAAAAAAGACTGAACATGTTATCTCTGTTTTATATGCCATATGTGCCAAACATGTTCTATTTAAAACATATATTTTTAAGCCTACAGTATACAAACTCTAAATACATGTACATATTTCTTCATAAAATGTTTTTCTTGAAGATATTAACTGTACACTTCTACACAACAGCTGTTGTTACATATTCTGCTGGAGGTTAGTAAAATAATTTTCTTTAAAAAATTCTAAAAACAAATTAGCAACATATCCTAAAGGGGTAGTTGTTTATTTGAGTTATTTACACCTTTGCTGTTTCCATTTGGTCATACGCCAAACGGTTTATCTGATCAATACCTTAACTTAGACTGACATAAATGGCCATATTTGGTGTTAGCCATATTTAACTTTTGCATTGCTGGCACAGCAAATGCAGTATAAAAACCAGGGGCAGGAGGGGAGACCTATGCATTCAGAAGACCAGCCAGGTTTGTGTCTGCGGTGAGATGGTCATTAGTTTTTTTGGAAGGAGTATACAGTGATAAGATTAGGTTAACGGAGAGAACCATGGCATGTCTTTCTGTAGAATGTTACTGTAGACATTTTATATAAAACTCTATTCAGACTTTTCAAATAAATAAGTCCTTGTGATGCAATTTATCTCTAGTTTTTAATACATCTTGGTTCACAGCTTTAATTCTCATTGTCTTTATATTACAGGGTGCAGGGAATTCATCAGTACTTGTGGGAGATTGGAAAGGTGATGTTAATGTCTGTAAATACTCACAAGGCTAGCTGAAACATTTTGTAATTTGGTTAAAAATACCTTTAGTCCTCAATAAAGATCAACATGTATCTTTAGCCCCTCAAAAGGATATTCGTTTTAGATTCATTGTCGGTGAGCGTAATTATAGGGATTTCACTCTCATTAATGTCATAAAAGTCAATTTTTTTTCTATTGATCTTTAAATTCCAGAAGTAAGCCGCTACCATGAGTACGGATGCTGAGATGGCCGTTTATGGCAAGGCTGCCATTTACCTCCGTAAGCCTGAGAAAGAAAGGATTGAGGCTCAGAGCAAACCATTTGATGCCAAGTCTGCCTGCTATGTGATTGATGACAAAGAGTTGTACGTCAAGGGAATGATCAAGAGCAAAGACGGTGGCAAAGTCACTGTTATTGTCAATGACACTAAGGAGGTAAACTTTACAAGATGCACATATTGCCCCATATCCTAGATATGTTTTGGTCTATCTATTATCTGATTGATACAATTTATAGGAGAAAACAGTAAAGGAAGATGATGTCCACCCAATGAATCCTCCCAAGTTTGACAAGATTGAGGACATGGCCATGATGACCCATCTCAATGAACCCTCTGTGCTGTATAACCTCAAAGAGCGTTATGCTGCATGGATGATCTACGTAAGTTCTGAAACAACATAAAAAAACATTTAAGTTCATTTTGTCTGTGTTGTTGCAATCTGACCACTTCTCTGCTCATTTCAGACCTACTCTGGACTCTTCTGCGCAACTGTGAACCCCTACAAGTGGCTCCCAGTGTATGATGCAGAAGTGGTGACTGCTTACAGAGGCAAAAAGCGTATGGAGGCTCCACCCCACATCTTCTCTGTCTCTGACAACGCCTATCAGTTCATGCTGACTGGTACGATCTGATTTGTAAGATTTGCATTTATAGTTAAAAATAGTTTTTTTTGATAAAACATTATTATCTTTTGAATTAACAGACAGAGAGAACCAGTCTGTCCTGATTACGTATGTATCAAGCCTCAAATAAAGTTCTTGAGAACAGTTATATTTTGCTCTTGTGGAACTTCCACATGTCTTATCATCTTCTGTTTTCTAATCTTGCATAAACCAGTGGAGAATCTGGTGCTGGAAAGACTGTGAACACCAAACGTGTCATCCAGTACTTTGCAACAGTTGCAGTGGCAGGTGGTGACAAGAAGAAAGAGAGTTCTGGTAAAATGCAGGTACAGTATGAGATACAAAACTATGTCAAAAATAAAATTATAAATGATAGTTAATTACAATCATCTCACACAGTATATGAAATGTGTATTAGTGAAATGCCTGAAAATAGTGTTGTAACATGAAATAAAATTATTTAAAACCCCTCAAACAACACAGGGCTCTCTTGAGGACCAGATCATTGCTGCCAACCCTCTGCTTGAGGCTTATGGTAATGCCAAGACTGTGAGGAATGACAACTCCTCTCGTTTTGTAAGTTAACCACTTCTCTTTTTCTTAATTACAGTTGGGCAGTTGTGTTTGATTTTTTCTTTTGCTGAGATTTCTATAAAGAGACGGCCTCTGGGGTTGCAAAAAAGCATCGAGATAACCGATGATCGAGATAACCAACAGCCAATATGGCGATTTATTTGATGAAGTGATCGGCATGCTATAAAAATGTATATTCACTGTATATGTTTGCTAACAACAAAAGGCATATGTGCACCAACTAACAGCAGAGATTTACCAGTATACAATAAAAAATACCTTAGATTCTCAATACAAACCTTTAATTATATTCTCCAACATTGCAAACACAATTTCGCTCACAGCGTAAACAGTCATAACATATTCGTGAGGTCATCACGCTGTACTAGATTGCATACTTTCTTGCGTTCTGCCTGTCTAATGTGCTTTCTCAACAAATTCGGCTTTGTCTCGTCTTTTAATAACCGGGTTCTTCAATCCACAGGAGTGTGTGTGTTCATCTAAGCCTCATACTCATTGGTCGGTAACCGCTCGTTACCGACCAATGTCAAAATATTTGAGAAAATATTTCAAATCAGAGAAGGCGGGCTTTATGTGTTAAAATGTTGGCAAGTTAACCATGAGTCGAGATGAGTGAACTCCACTGTATATATATATATTTAAGTAGTATTTATATATTATATTGTTTTGTTTTAAACAGGGTAAATTCATCCGAATTCATTTCGGTACATCTGGAAAATTGGCTAGTGCTGACATTGAGACATGTAGGTGGATATGATTTCATTGATCAATCTTACACATTTGTCTTTGTCTGTCACTTCTTGGATTATTGTAACTCAAGTAAATTCTCTCAACAGATCTGCTGGAGAAGTCTAGAGTGACATTTCAGCTTCCAGATGAGAGAGGCTACCACATCTTCTACCAGATGATGACCAACCATAAGCCTGAGCTGATTGGTAGGTGCACATATTTCATTAAATGTTTCAGATAATATTGTAAACAACTCATAAATGCTGTGTATTTTACAGAAATGACGCTCATCTCCACCAACCCCTATGACTTCCCCATGTGCAGTCAAGGTCAGATCACAGTGGCCAGCATTGATGATAAAGAGGAGCTGGTTGCTACAGATGTGAGTCATTGATTTTTGAATATTGGCATATTCAGCTTAAATATGGCAGATCCTAGAGCTCAATCTTCTCTGTAATTTTCAGACTGCAATTGACATTCTGGGCTTTACTAATGAGGAGAAAATGGGAATCTACAAGTTCACTGGAGCTGTTCTTCATCATGGCAACATGAAGTTCAAGCAGAAGCAGCGTGAGGAGCAAGCTGAGCCTGATGGCACAGAGGGTGAGACTAAATTGAATTGATGTGTGACATAACATAGAGTGATGCTTATTTCTATTTTCACAAAGAAAATGGTGGTTTTAGTTTACAAAGCAAGGAAAGGGATGTATTTTTTTGCAACTTTTTTAATTGCAGAGGCTGACAAAGTTGCCTACCTTCTGGGTCTGAACTCTGCTGATATGCTGAAGGCTTTGTGCTACCCCAGAGTCAAGGTCGGAAATGAGTTTGTGACCAAAGGCCAGACCGTGCCACAAGTAAGACATATTTGTTCATTCTAAAATTTCATGAGTAAACCTGACTATTTTTTGCAAAAGCAAAAAGCTGATTTTTAAATACAATATCCACTCTATTCTACTTCCAGGTGTACAACTCTGTTAGTGCCTTGGCCAAATCTATCTATGAGAGGATGTTCTTGTGGATGGTTATTCGTATCAACCAGATGTTGGACACAAAACAACAAAGAAATTTCTTCATTGGTGTGCTGGATATCGCTGGCTTTGAGATCTTCGATGTAAGATTGATTATTTTAATTTTTTTTATGGTAAATTGAATCAAATTCAGAAGTCAGTAAATGTGTCTGTTATTTTTCACTCCAGTTCAACAGCATGGAGCAGCTGTGCATCAACTTCACCAATGAAAAACTGCAACAGTTTTTCAATCACCACATGTTTGTGCTGGAACAAGAGGAGTACAAGAAAGAGGGCATTGTTTGGGAGTTCATTGATTTCGGCATGGACTTGGCTGCTTGCATTGAGCTGATTGAAAAGGTTTTTACTTTTTTTTTTTTTACTTATTCAGTTCCATGGTATATTCTCAAATGCTTATATTATTAGTAATTAAACAACATTTTTTTATAAACAGCCCATGGGTATCTTCTCCATCCTTGAAGAGGAGTGCATGTTCCCCAAGGCTACAGACACTTCCTTCAAGAACAAGCTGTATGATCAGCATCTTGGCAAGTGCAATGCTTTCCAGAAACCAAAGCCTGCCAAAGGCAAGGCTGAAGCCCACTTCTCCCTGGTTCACTACGCTGGAACTGTGGACTACAATGTTGCTGGCTGGTTAGACAAGAACAAGGATCCACTGAATGAGTCTGTTTTGCAGCTGTACCAGAAGTCTTCTGTCAAACTATTGGCTACTCTGTACCCACCTGTTGTTGAGGGTAAAAATCTGAACATGAAATATGATTATGAATATTCTCACTCTTTTCTTATTACATTATATGAGTTATTTTGTCTCTTCATCCAAATAGAGAGTGGTGGCGGAAAGAAGGGAGGCAAGAAGAAGGGTGGCTCCATGCAGACTGTGTCTTCTCAGTTCAGAGTACGTCTTTGTTAGAGTCCAGATATGGAATAAGTTACAATTGAAAGCAGTCATTGTACATGAGCTTGTTTGACTCTAGGTCGTAAAAAATAATACATTAACATGTGAGAGAATGTAAGTACAAATGCTTAATCTTTTCATGTTTAAACAGGAGAACTTGGGCAAGCTCATGACCAACTTGAGGAGCACTCACCCTCACTTTGTACGTTGTTTGATTCCCAATGAATCAAAGACTCCAGGTAAATTAATTAAAGGCCAACAGAAATTTTCACTTCAATACAATGTTTATTTAATGTTAATATATGTAATAATAGTAATAAGAATTTGTTATTTTACCAATATTATTGTGTAAATATTTTGTTTTAGGTCTCATGGAGAACCACTTGGTTATCCACCAGCTGAGGTGTAACGGTGTACTGGAGGGTATCAGAATCTGCAGAAAGGGCTTCCCCAGCAGAATCCTCTATGGTGACTTCAAGCAGAGGTAAAATGGATCAAATGAAAACACAATTTCCTGTATGAGCTCCTTATGAAAAGACATGAAGTATCAATTTTAATACATTTTCCACAGATACAAGGTGCTGAATGCCAGTGTTATCCCAGAGGGACAGTTTATGGATAACAAGAAGGCCAGTGAGAAACTCCTGGGATCCATCGACGTCAATCATGACGAGTACAGATTTGGACACACAAAGGTTCATTATCTGCGTTAAAACACTTAAAAATTTGGTGATTATGTCTGTATTTTGTTCATATGGTTTAAATCAATATATTTTTATATTTTGCCAATTCAGGTGTTCTTCAAAGCTGGTCTTCTGGGTACTCTTGAGGAGATGCGTGATGAGAAATTGGCTGCTCTGGTCACAATGACTCAGGCTCTCTGCCGTGGCTACGTGATGAGGAGGGAGTTTGTGAAGATGATGGAAAGAAGGTGAATTAAGAAATTGCATTATTAAAGATGACATCAGAAATAACTGTACAAACGGTAAATAATGATAATGGTTATGTCTTTTATAATGAATTATTCACAGAGAGTCGATTTACACCATCCAATACAACATCCGCTCATTCATGAATGTCAAACACTGGCCATGGATGAAGGTTTATTACAAGATTAAGCCTCTGCTGAAGAGTGCCGAGACTGAGAAGGAGCTGGCAACCATGAAAGAGGACTATACAAAATGCAAAGAAGATCTTGCCAAGGCTGAAGCCAAAAAGAAGGAGCTTGAAGAGAAGATGGTATCACTGCTGCAAGAGAAAAATGATCTGCAGCTGCAAGTAGCATCTGTGAGTATTCTAGTTTTTTATGAACTGAAGTGTGGCTTCATTAATATGAGCAATGTTGTTTCTAATGATATAGCAATCTATTTTTAACAGGAATCTGAGAATCTCTCAGATGCTGAGGAGAGGTGTGAGGGTCTGATCAAAAGCAAAATCCAGCTTGAAGCTAAACTCAAAGAGACAACTGAGAGACTGGAGGATGAGGAAGAAATCAATGCTGAACTGACAGCCAAGAAAAGGAAACTGGAGGATGAGTGCTCTGAGCTGAAGAAAGACATTGATGATCTGGAGCTCACCTTGGCTAAAGTGGAGAAGGAGAAACATGCCACTGAGAATAAGGTTGGATATTGAGTCGGTATAAGATTAGACTTCATCTCTGTCCTATATGTCGATGTAAAATATAAACTGTAAAATATAAGCCCATTTAAAACAAACAATCACACAGGTCAAGAACTTGACTGAGGAAATGGCAGCTCAGGATGAGAGCATTGCCAAGCTTACAAAGGAAAAGAAAGCCCTCCAAGAGGCACATCAGCAGACACTGGATGATCTTCAGGCTGAGGAAGACAAAGTCAACACCCTGACCAAATCCAAGACAAAACTTGAGCAGCAAGTTGATGATGTGAGTTTCTAAGTATCTAAATCCTTAATTCATTAAATCAACTGTCTTTTTTGCTTTGATTATAAATTTTATATTTAACTTTCATTTAGCTTGAGGGCTCACTTGAACAGGAGAAGAAGCTCCGCATGGACCTGGAGAGAGCCAAGAGAAAGCTTGAAGGAGACCTGAAATTAGCCCAAGAGTCCATTATGGACCTGGAGAACGACAAACAGCAATCTGAGGAGAAAATAAAAAAGTAATTGAAATCTTTGAAATTATTATTGTTAAATTGTGTTATTGTTTTACAAACCACTTATTGTTGAACACCCACAGGAAAGACTTTGAAACAAGTCAGCTGCTTAGCAAGATAGAAGATGAACAATCTCTGGGTGCTCAACTCCAGAAGAAGATCAAGGAGCTTCAGGTTTGTTTTTGTTTTTTAAATGTTGATTTTCTGGTCAAATACAGATTACAAAAAATCTAATTAACTACTTTCCACCATAGGCTCGCATTGAGGAACTGGAGGAAGAGATTGAGGCTGAGCGTGCTGCTCGTGCCAAGGTTGAGAAACAGAGAGCTGATCTCTCCAGGGAACTTGAAGAGATCAGTGAGAGGCTTGAGGAAGCTGGAGGAGCCACTGCTGCACAGATCGAGATGAATAAGAAGCGTGAAGCTGAATTCCAGAAGCTGCGTCGTGATCTTGAAGAGTCCACCCTCCAGCATGAAGCTACTGCTGCTGCCCTCCGCAAGAAGCAGGCAGACAGTGTGGCCGAGCTGGGAGAGCAAATCGACAACCTGCAGCGTGTCAAGCAGAAGCTTGAGAAAGAGAAGAGTGAATTCAAAATGGAGATTGATGATCTTTCCAGCAACATGGAAGCCGTTGCCAAAGCAAAGGTTTGAGAAATGTTTCTGAAATATTTTTAAGGATAGATAACAAATCTGCTTAAGATTCTTAAGAATCTAATCAAATGTGTTTACAGGCTAATCTTGAGAAGATGTGCCGCACACTTGAGGACCAACTTAGTGAAATAAAGTCCAAGAATGATGAGAACCTTCGCCAGATAAATGACCTCAGTGCTCAAAGAGCAAGACTTCAAACTGAAAATGGTAAATAATGGTGCAATATCTCAAAAATATCAAAAGAAATTATTTTGCATTTTATTTACTCCTCTAACTGTGGAAGCCTGTTTCCGCCACCATTGAGAAAAAAGATGATTTAAGTCGAAATAATGACTTAGTATGTTGAAATAACGAGAAGCGTTCTCGAAATAATGACTTAGTATGTCAAAATAAGGAGAAACTTTCTCGAAATAATTTTTTAACCTCGTGTTTCTCCGCATGGTCAAAGCGTGTAAATGCGAGATCATAGCAAACATGACACATTCTGTAAAACAGCTGTCTTAGTTAAAGTCAGTGTAATATATAAAATGCAATCTATAATAACATCAATTATAAATTATAGTAAATTTTAAAGTATATTTTCCACACTTTTCCATGCGCATAGGAAGGTATGGAAGTGGAAAAGAAGCAGGGTGAAAGAGCTGGTGAAAACTGTTGCATGGAAAATGCTAAACTTGCACGATTTACAAAACTTTATGACAGATTTATTTTTTATGTTTAAGTGTAACATCTTCATAAAATGCATGGGTACATGTGTTATATTAACGCAAATTTCGCAGATGCTCTTTGATGTGCAGGTTCATCATAAAGAGTCACTATAATACAATACAACACTATACAATACTATAATACAACAGATAATTCCTCTGTTTAAATCCATGGATCATTGTGCTGCTGCTTGTTCACACACAAAAATACAAATGAATAAAATACCATATACTATGGAATCCCCTCTTATATACTGATGATTTATCATTCATGTTCTTTAACTACATCATTGATTAACACACTTTAACAGCTATTTTACAGAACGTGTCTTGTTTGCTGTGATCTTGCATTTACACACTTTGACCATGCGTAGAAGCACGAGAAGTTAAGTCATTATTTCGAGAAGGGTTCTTGTTATTTTTCGACATACTAAGTCATTATTTTGAGAAAGTTTCTCGTTATTTCAACATACTAAGTCATTGTTTTCGAGAGAGTTTCTCGTTATTTCGAGAAACTAAGTCATTATTTCGAGAAAGTTTATCATTATTTCAAGATACTAAGTCATTATTTCGAGAAAGTTTCTTGTTATTTTGACATACTAAGTCATTATTTCGAGAAAGTTTATCATTATTTCGAGATACTAAGTCATTATTTCGAGAAAGTTTCTCGTTATTTCAACATACTAAGTTATTATTTCGAGAAAGTTTCTTGTTATTTCGACATACTAATTCATTATTTCGACTTAAATACTCTTTTTTTCTCAACTGTGGCAGGAACGGGCTTCCATAACTAACAAATGCAGATGAAGATTTATAACTAAATAATCATCCATGTTATATTTTTGCACGATCTTTTGAACTCATAATCAATGCTCATTTATTATGTATTCATAAAATATATAACATGCAGGGACATAAAGGCCATGTAAGGTAACTAATTTTTCCACATTAGGAATACTGAATAGTGAACACACACACACACACACACACCCAGCGCAATGAGCAGCCATGCACTGCAGCCTCTATAGCAATCAACTAAGTGCCTTATTGCCTTGCTCAAGAAAACTTCAGTTGTTTTCTGCTGGTGTTAAGAATCGAAAGTGTGACTTTTGAGTTAAAAGTCAGAATCTCTAACCTTTAGGCCACCACTACATCATACGATATATGACATCATATCATATTATTTTCCCAGCATAATTTTGCCGCAATTGCTTTGCTCATATTATTAAATGGTTTATTTTGAACAGGCGAATTTGGCCGTCAGCTGGAGGAGAAGGAAGCTCTAGTTTCTCAGCTCACCAGAGGCAAACAAGCTTTCACTCAACAAATTGAGGAGCTTAAGAGGCAGATTGAAGAGGAAGTTAAGGTACTACAGCATAATCAATAAATATGTAAACTTGACAATTACTTTACTGTAGAGACAAGCTAATATTTTGTGCCTTTGTCTCCTAGGCTAAGAATGCACTGGCCCATGCTGTGCAATCAGCCCGTCATGACTGCGACCTGCTCCGTGAGCAGTTTGAGGAAGAGCAGGAGGCAAAGGCAGAGCTGCAGCGGGGAATGTCAAAGGCCAACAGTGAGGTTGCTCAGTGGAGAACCAAATATGAAACAGATGCCATCCAGCGCACTGAGGAGCTTGAAGAGTCCAAGTATGTATATTATTGTATAATATTCAATATTCTCACAGCTAGTTTATAGGAGTGAATTTAAAATCATGTCTATTATTATTTAACAGGAAGAAGCTGGCTCAGCGTCTGCAAGAGGCAGAGGAACAAGTCGAGGCAGTGAACTCCAAATGTGCATCTCTGGAGAAGACCAAACAGAGACTCCAGGGTGAGGTGGAAGACCTCATGATTGATGTGGAAAGAGCCAATGCTTTGGCTGCTAACCTTGACAAGAAGCAGAGGAACTTTGACAAGGTAAACATATTGAGTCATTATATGATATTCCCATTGTAAGTTAATGGTGGAATGGGCTTTTTTAAATGTGTTATAAAGAAAATAATCCTACAACATCTCCACCAAAGGTCCTTGCAGAATGGAAGCAGAAATTTGAGGAAGGTCAGGCAGAGCTGGAAGGAGCTCAGAAAGAGGCTCGTTCACTCAGCACTGAGCTGTTCAAGATGAAGAACTCCTATGAGGAGAGTCTGGATCATCTAGAGACCCTCAAGAGAGAGAACAAGAATCTGCAGCGTAAGATTGAAACCATTAAATTAGAAAAAAAATCAGTGTTTTATTCTGAAAAGCATTAAAAAGTAAACACGTGATAATGATAACAGATTGTATTTTTTTCTTTATATAGAGGAGATTTCAGATCTGACAGAGCAGTTAGGTGAAACTGGTAAGAGCATCCATGAGCTGGAAAAGGCCAAGAAGACAGTGGAGACTGAGAAGTCAGAGATTCAGACCGCTCTGGAAGAGGCTGAAGTGAGTGTCTGGAGATCAATATGGAACTCCTGCTAGAACCATCATACTGTGTTGTTAATGAATATCGTAATTCTGATATTTAAATGTTGTTTTATATTTCATAGGGCACACTGGAGCATGAGGAGTCCAAGATTCTTCGTGTCCAGCTTGAGCTAAACCAAGTCAAAAGCGAAATTGACAGGAAGCTTGCAGAGAAAGATGAGGAAATGGAGCAGATCAAGAGGAACAGCCAGAGAGTCATTGAATCCATGCAGGGCACTCTGGACTCTGAAGTCAGGAGCAGGAATGATGCCCTGAGAATCAAGAAGAAGATGGAGGGAGACCTTAATGAGATGGAGATTCAGTTGAGCCACGCCAATCGCCAGGCTGCTGAGGCCCAGAAACAGCTTAGAAATGTTCAGGGACAACTCAAGGTATGTGACTACTAGTTCGTTTTGCGGTGCATTAGTATTTTTGTATAATCTAACCTATGTAAAGTAAAGCCCAACACAAAGCATATCAAAACCTTATCATTAAGCTATTATTTGGTTCAGGATGCCCAGCTGCACCTTGATGATGCCCAGAGAGGACAGGAAGACATGAAGGAGCAGGTGGCTATGGTGGAACGTAGAAACACTCTGATGCAGTCTGAGATTGAGGAGCTGAGAGCTGCTCTGGAGCAGACAGAGAGAGGCCGCAAAGTGGCTGAACAAGAGTTGGTGGACGCTAGTGAGCGTGTCGGGCTGCTGCACTCTCAGGTAAGGGCATTTTGGCTTTATAAAGAAATTCATATTGAGAGCATCATTCACAGTATTCAAACTGTTGCTTTCCATTTTGTAGAACACAAGTCTCTTGAACACCAAGAAGAAGCTTGAGGCTGACCTTGTTCAGATCCAGAGTGAAGTTGATGACACTGTACAGGAAGCCAGAAATGCAGAGGAGAAGGCCAAGAAGGCCATCACTGACGTGAGTAACAATAGCTGATGAGCGTTTCAGTTTTGTATCGGAAACAATTGTACTTTAAATATGTGGATCTCATAACTTTCTGTATTGATACAAAAGGCTGCAATGATGGCAGAAGAGTTGAAGAAGGAACAAGACACCAGTTCTCACCTTGAGAGGATGAAGAAGAATCTGGAGGTCACAGTGAAGGACCTGCAGCACCGTCTGGATGAGGCTGAGAATCTGGCCATGAAAGGAGGAAAGAAACAACTCCAGAAACTGGAGTCCAGAGTATGACAGTCTTTATGATGTTCATAGTCTTGATGTGAACAGTGTGAAGTGGAGTGAAATGAGTTTAATGATATCTCCTGTTTAGGTCCGTGAGCTTGAGGCTGAAGTTGAGGCAGAGCAGAGACGTGGAGCTGATGCTGTTAAAGGTGTCCGTAAATATGAGAGAAGAGTCAAGGAACTCACCTATCAGGTACAAAAAAATGTGATGTGAAATTCAGGTCACATTCATCTCATTATCTTGTAGTCAAATCCATGTTCATTATCTGTAGACTGAGGAGGATAAGAAGAACCTCAGCAGACTGCAGGATCTGGTTGACAAGCTTCAGCTGAAGGTCAAGGCTTACAAGAGACAGGCTGAAGAATCTGTAAGTACCTCATTCATAAAAAATAAAAAAACACCTGTATACACCTTGTGAATCAATGCCTGATATAATCGTATGTAACTTTGCAGGAGGAACAAGCAAACACACACCTTTCCAAGTTGAGGAAGGTGCAGCATGAGCTGGAAGAGGCTGAGGAGCGTGCTGACATTGCTGAGTCTCAGGTCAACAAGCTCAGAGCCAAGAGCCGAGATGCTGGAAAAGTAATTAATTTTTCTGATACATGCATTTTCAAACTTAATATTCTTTATATTCTGTTTTATACCAATAATATATTTGCTCACTTTTTTCTCAAGGGCAAAGAGGCAGCTGAGTGAAGACATTAACAGACCATGTACACATCTCTAAAACTGTGACATAATAAACTTTGGAATTCAGAAGTTTTCTTTTGTCATAATTTATCTTGATTTATTCATTCACTCACTCACTCAATATTGTTACTGTTCATGATAGTTGATCACGCTTGATAGATATGTATATAGAAAACGATTACCGTAACTCGATGTATTCATATGTATGTATATTTTTCTTATTGGTTACAGCATTGCATTGAAAACTTGTCAAATAATTTAAGCAAAAAACAATACTGACACAAGTAGCTCTATTTTGAATATAATTCCTCTAAACTTGTTTAGTCATAAACATATTAGTCTGACATACAGCTTGCAGAGGTACTGGGATATGTTAACTAGAGATGACAGAGCTAACATTAAAAGTATACATTAAATAAAATGTATTATAATTAAACCTCATTCATTTTACCTTTCTCTGTAATGTCCGTATTTCCCCCTAACATATGGTGTACTCCAAAGGCATTGACCTTTGTTTGAGTGTGATGTGTTACGCTCTACTTCACTTTTTCGCTTTACACTTTGAGTCCTTCAGTAAAAATGAGCAGACCGAAGAAAAGAAAAGTTGACAGTGAGTGTCTAGTGTTTAATAAAGAGTGGACAACAAAATATTTTTTCCCTGAAGTAAAATCAAGGGCTCTGGGTCTGATATGCCAAGAAATTGTAGCAGTTTTTAAAGAATACAACAGCAGCCGTCATTATGCCACAATACATGCTAACTACGTTAGCAAACAGTCTACACAAGAATGGGTGACAACGGCTCAGAGATTGATGGCTAATTTACAGACTCAGCACAGAAGATGCTGATGTTTTTTCGCTCAACCTATGTATTTGAAAAGATATTCAGCGTCGTGAACAATAAAGCCCGTCACAGATTCAAGTCAACAAGCCAATGGTAACACTATCCAATACTAATTTTATTGCTTTAGCTGCATCTTCCAGTTTCCAGTTGCTTTAGCTGCATCTTCCAGCTGCATCTTCCATACTTGGCGGTGTCTTCACTGCGATTGGTGTATGGTTTATATAAGTTATATAAGTGTGTGGTGTATATAAGTTATGTGGTAAATAAATTAAGAGTTTATGAAATGAATGAGAAGCACTCTTGAACGTTCAGTTTGTTTTCTACACGAGAGAAGAGGAAGCGTACTCAAGCTCAACATGCTAAATGTGGTGTTTTTGTAGGGCTTGGAACAGATTAGGCAATTTACATGTAAAACCCTGACCGACTTATGAAAAGATCGATTTACGAAGCCAACCTCGGAACGGATTATTTTCGTGAGTCGGGGTTCTACTGTATATGTTAACGCTATTGGTAGTGCTTTTGTACAGTCCAACCCTGTTTGTTCACATGTTTTTACCAATTTATTTTTCAGGGTGCTATTTTCCCTCTCCACTGCCCCTCCTGATTGTGGGTGATAGGAGCAATGGTATTTCCAGGAAGTTCCTAAGAATACTTCCACGGCTTTAGTGGTGGGCATTGCTTCGACCCACTTTGAAAACAATATTTTGAACAATGTTTTGAAAACACTAGACAGTATTTATTTTCCCTTGTGAGGGTATAAGTTCAATGTAGTCTATCATCAAATGTGAAAAACTGTTTCATTACCTGATCCCGTCCTACATTGTTGGTGGCGCAAATGCCGCATCTGCAGCAATATTCAGCTGCCACGGTGGAAAAAAAACAATTTTTGTTTTTTTAACCAATTTTATTTTATGGCAATATAGCAGTCAGCATATAGTGCAAAGGGAGAAAAAGCATTCCCCCTTTTGACACATGGTCCAACCCATGTGTCAATCTTGCATATGCCTGAAAGAAATCAGATGTTAAACAATGTTTTTCATTTGGGCCCAACCAGAGTCCGTTTGCCAATCTGAGTTTATCTGTTGGGGAAGAGAATTGTAGCGTTACTTGAACATTGCTCAATGTAGTTTCTGCACCAATGTAAACACATATACCGTTAGTATACTCTATTACAGATCAGTATGGGTGAGGTGATCCATAAAGAGAGGCACTGTAAGGAGATGGAGACTTATTTTTCTTGACGCCTAGAAACGCATGTCTACAACCCAGAAGGTCACTTAGTCTTGCCTGCCCAGGTTTATGAGGATCCTGCACACAGAGGCGGTGTCAGGGTTCTGTCACCTCAGTTTGGGTTTCTAGTGTGTTGGTTGACAGAGCTCTGACACTGCCCCTTTGTTGTGTCTTGTGATTGTAAACCCCGCCCATCTTGTTCCCTCATTTCCCTTAATTTGATCCCAGCTGTCTCTACTCATTATCTTCCTCATGTGCTCACTATTTAATCCCGGTGTGTTTGCTGTCCTGTGTCGTGTCGTGGTCATCTTGTTCCTTAACTGTTTCATCCGGTTAGTCAGTGTTCCCTGGGTTTGTTTCTTGAATATGTTGTTATTGTTTCGTTGGTTAATGTTTTCCCCCTCGTGGGTTTTTCAGTTGGTATGTTTGATTATTTACCTTTTGTTAATAAATATTCTTTTCCTGCATTTGAGTCCTCACCTTAAGTATTCCGTGACAGGCGGGTCCTGAGCAGGCTCTGGTAATGGAACAAGAAGTAAAATCTTTGCTGGGGAACGGGGCCATCAAGTATCTGCCCCTCCCAGGCAGTGAAGTCTGGTTTGACAGCCGGTACTATATTGTTCCAAGAAGGACAGAGAATAGCATCCCACCCTGGATCAGCTGAATCCATCGTTCATGTAAATCAAGTTCGAAATGTTAACGCTGAAAGAAATCATGTCACAGATCAGGTACGAGGACTGTTTTGTCATGATAGATCTTAAGGACGCTTACCTCCTTATTTCGATCCTTCAACAAGTTCCTAAAATTTACTTTCGGAGGTGAGGCATAGCAATACCAGGATCTTCTGTTCAGTCTAGATTTATCACCCCGCACCTTCACAAAATGCATGGATGCAGCACCTCCAGGGTATCCGTGTCTTGAACTATATCGACAACTGGTTGATGTTAGCTGAGTCATGACAGTTAGCAGTCCGGCATCAAGATGTCGTTCTTGCTTACATGAAGGAGCTAGGACTGGTTCATGGATCCAGTGTCTATCCTCGATGGATCTCCATGGTAGATTCCGATCAGGAGACACCGGTGTCACAGGCAGGGGGCCCAGCTCATAGATTCCTATAGGAGGGGGTTTTCAGAGCTTGAAATTGTAGGTACAGTAATAAGAGGAATAGCACCAGGCATGCAGCTGCGTAGTTACCTGGAAGGAAAACCAATCCTGACCCTGCCTATATTAAAGTGCATACTACAAGCAGATTATCAATACAAAGATGCAACTGAATTGTACAAGCAGCTTACCTCAGGGGCGCAGAGTAGCAAAGAAACAACATAAAGTTTTTTCCCGAAGTTTTTATTGGGCGACAAACCTGGTTCGTTCTTCTGTCAGGGAGTGGGTGCAGTATGACGAAGGCATGAAGACGAAGGAATTCCATACATTGTATTTATTAAACAAGAAACTCAGATACGGGATTTACACCACACAATATAGACGAGAACGAACACAGACTAAGACTAACACAAGGCTTAAATACACAGAGGATAATAAGAAGGCGGGGATAGCAGACGAGACTGATTAGGGAATTGATGAGGACACAGGTGAGACAGATGACAGGAGGAGCGCACAGCCAGGGAGTTAACAGGAAAACATGACAATGATGAAAACAAGGAAGACAGGACCGTGACAAGTACACACCTACATGATCGAGCCGTCTTTGCGATAAGGTTAGTTGGTCCTCAAAGATTAATCCAAGATTTCTGTCCGACCTTGATCGGGTAATCGTTGAAGAACCAATCCAGAAAAGCACATGAAGAGATAAATTGGCAAGGAGGCCGAAAAGCACAGTCTTTGCCAGATTAAGCTGCAGGCGATCTTTTTTTCATCCATACTAAAATGTCTGCTAGACAGCTTGTGATACACGCAGCTACTGTGGAATTGTCAGGTTAAAATGAAAAGCAGAGCTGTGTGTCATCATATCAGAATCAGAATCAGAAAGAGCTTTATTGCCAAGTGTGCTTGCACACACAAGGAATTTGTCTTGGAGCTGAAACAAGAGAGCTCCACACCGAGGCAGCCATCCGCAGCGCCATCTTGACACACTCTCCAGAAATACAAGAATGCAGTTTAGCAAGCATTACATAGCAAACACAACAAACATAACATAACACAGTACACGTGGTCACGTGTTGGGATTTTTTGTATGGAGTGGGAGAGGCGATAGATAAGGACAGGCAGACGGATGGAGGGGGGCTGGGATCGGGATCGGGTGTGTATGGTGTGAGTGAGTCTGAGATTGTGTTGTGTGAGAATGTTAGCCATAACTTCAGATGTTTTCGAGTTCAGTTCTATGATTTGTCCTTGAAGGGAGATAAGGCAGTGCACAGGGAAAGATAGCAGACCAAGCTGTCATGCTGACCTCCCAACCGAGAGGTAATTATTATTTTTTTAATCCATTTGATGATCTTTGGTAATTTGTCCGGATCATAATCAATCAATCAATCAGTTCTGGTCCTCAGCACTCGCATCCGGTCCGTGCAGTTCCCCTAGACATTACGTCCAGCCTCATGGCCAGTCCGGTTACAGTCCGTAAAAATTCACCGATCTGACCCCGCAGTCCGGACTGCGTTGTTACGGTTCAGTTCCTCAATCTGTATCACTCTCTGATCTAATTCCTTCAAACAGTCACACACAACACTGAAGCATTCCTTAATTTCCACAGACAGCGGCTGGGTGAATTTGCTTGCAGCTGTCTTACCAATCCTCTGATAGGTCAGGATCCTATTGATCGCGCTGATTGACCAGTTAATCAATTCCATTTCAGTATTTTCAGGAGTCCAGCAAGCAGCGGGTCAGAGAGAAAGACAAAATACCAAAGCGCCAGAGCACAGCGGGAGCAGAGAGAAAACACGTCTGCACTGTATGAAGGACAGAAGGAGAATAGCAATGATCATCATCATAGCAATGATAAACCATGTGCCTGTATAATGGGACCTATTGATCCAAAAGGGATCCAAAAAGATAATTTTTCCTCAAATCAGGACAGTGTATGAGAAAACATGGGTTCTCCTGGACCGGCTGAGCTCAGCCTTCTCTCTCTCCGGCAAGGCGGCCGGTCCCTGGTGGAGTATATAGCGGACTTCATTGTGCACAGGGGAATCCCTCTCCGATTACATCAACCTCGTGTTATGGCTTAACCCTTTCGCGCTTACGATCACACCGGTGTGATCAGTCTTGGCTGGGCCCTGGAGGGTACGATCACACCGGTGTGATTAGAACGTTCATGCTTCACGTCATCAACTGCTAAATTCAAACGTGTTTTCGCTCGTCATCTGGCGCAGATTCAGAGACGGACGCGCTCAGAGCTTGTCATATATCACAACTACTCAGAGTTTTCAACCACATAAGGTTTATTTTCGGTTTCAGACATTTAAATACTCATAAGTACTCGCAAAACAATACATCTCTAGTATCTAGTATACATCTCTAGTTTGAAAAATACACACTGACGTCCATAAAAGCAGAAATAGCAATCATTCATTTATAAATTGATTAAACAAATCAGATACACATTGCATAGGTAACTATAAAGTTCACTGTATTCTTCTCTCACTTCACTGGTCACTTACTGTCACGTTTTTCGGGAGAAGCGACTGAATCTGCGTTATAAATCAGACCGATCAGATTCTCCGAACTGCGGCGCAAACAAACATGGCGGCGCCCTTCGCGCATCATAGATCAGTTAATATGATAATTATAAAAGTTTTTAAATGACAAAACACATTAATTTCCACATATTTGAGAATCTAAATATCAGGTAGTTGATAACATAGCCAACAAGTGTGTGAATATTTTGAATAAATAAGACATACACTAAATAAATGAGATGCACATGTCATAGAGCGCTTCTGAGACTGCGGTGTGTCAACTTGACAAGCATGACGCGTCGCCATGGGAACAATAAGGTAAACATTCTAAAATAACGGTCGCCTAAAAAAAACTCACGCTGTGGGGTCAGAGAGAATATTTAGAACTTATGTGCGAAAGGGTTAATGGAGTGGACTACGAGGTAGAGGTCCAGAGGTCCGGTCCAGCTGGACCTTCTGTGGTCCGAGCCACAAGACCACCCATGGCCCGAACCGCCTCCGGCAGTCCAGCCGGACCTCCCGTGGCCAGAACCAGTTGAGCTGGCCCCCCAAGATTTCCACGACCTCCCAGACCCTCCTCTGGACTTCCGGACCTCCCAGACCCTCCTCTGGACTTCCGGGACCTCCCAGACCCTCCTCCGGACTTCCGGGACCTCCCAAAGCCGCCTCCAGACCCCTGGGACCTCCCAGAGCCAACGCCGGCCATCCAGCCGGCCCAGCCAGAGCCACCGCCGGCCGTCCAGCCGGCCCCACCAGAGCCACTGTCGGGCCTCCAGCCGTCCCAGCCAGAGCCACCGCCGGCTGGAGGGCTGCGCTGCCCCGGGTCCCTGTCTCTCCGGCACCACCCTGGAAACCTCTATGACTCTAGACACCTCAGTCCCCACCCTCCCGCCCCTTTCTTGTCTTTTTTGTTTGTCTAGTCCTCCCGTTCCCTGCCCCTCCCTCCGCAAGGTGTTCCTCTTACACTGTGAGGTCACGCCTTGTCGGAGGGTGTGTACTGTCACGGTCCTGTCTTCCTTGTTTTCATCATTGTCATGTTTTCCTGTTAACTCCCTGGCTGTGCGCTCCTCTTGTCAACTGTTTCACCTGTGTCCTCATCAATTCCCTAATCAGTCTCGTCGGCCATCCCCACCTTCCTATTATCCTCTGTGTATTTAAGCCTTGTGTTAGTCTTAGTCTGTGTTCGTTCTCGTCTATATTGTGTGGTGTAAATCCCGTATCTGAGTTTCTTGTTAAATAAATACAATGTATGGAATTCCTTCGTCTACTGCACGTACTCCCTGACAGTACTAAACAACATCAGGAGGATCAGGGAGTTCCTTATTGAGCAAGCAGTTGAGCAAGTGTCTTGTGTGCGAGGCATGATATCCAATTTGGTCTTGTTAAGTTTCGGTTTTGTGCCGGCATTTGGACATTCATGCTCCGTGTGTTTGTCCTTGTTGTTTCTTTGTTTTGGCCCCGCTCTATCTTGTCCGTGTGTGTTGTTGTGACACGCAGTTCATGTTTACATCGGCCGCGTGCTTTCATGCTGTGTCTTGTGTTGTATGTAGTTTGTGTTTTTAATAGCTGTGCATTGTTTTGTCATCTTGTTTCATGTGGACACCCAGCTTATGCGCGTTCGTATTGGCCGTGTGTTCGTGTCCTGTCATTGTGTAACCCCGCCCGTCTTGTTCCCTCATTATTGATTTGCCCCACCTGTTCTCTCTTATTCACCCGGCCATGTTTTCTCTATATATTCCCCTGTTTTTTGCTGTCCTGTGCTGCTTCGTTGTTTTTTATGTCGGACATATGTTGCCCTCGTCATGCTTTTTATCTAGTCTTGTCCTATAAAGTCAAGTCGGTTAGTCAGTCTTGTTTTAAATCCATATCAGCCAGGCATTGTGATGAAAAGCAGTTAGAGAGTTAATATTTATTAACTATCAAATATGTCAGACCATAAGCTGCAAGGTGAATTGTTTTCAATTGTTTGTGAATTTTGTCTGCTATTACCAGTAATCATTTTTGGTTTCTGATTACCCTACTAAAATTTACTACGAAGCATGTGATTTGATCATATTAAACTTGATAAAGAAACTTCATTACTAATATTGTGTTGCTCAGCTATGAGTTGAAATAAATTGGAAGTACAAAGGAATTTGCTGAATGAAAGTTTATTTAGTGTTATTTTATATTTTTAAAGACATTAGAAGTGTGTGGGATGAAGAGTTTCACTCTGCCTCCTTGGCCTGAAAAAAAACAACAACAACACACACACACACACACACACACACATTATTAAGCAAGTATATACTTAACAAAAATTGAAAGTGAATATCTGATTTTGTTTTATTAAATGAATTGGGTTAAAATTAACATCATAAACAGTAAAAATTACAATTGGTATTATCATACAAATTACCTTTCCAGCATCTCGGCTCTTGGCTCTAAGCTTGTTGACCTGAGACTCAGCAATGTCAGCACGTTCCTCAGCCTCTTCCAGCTCATGCTGCACCTTTCTCAACTTGGACAGGTGAGTGTTTGCTTGTTCCTCCTGCAAAATCATATACAATTATATCAGGAACTTAACATGTTCACAATGTGTTTATGGATGTGAATTATAAATGAATTACTCACAGATTCTTCTGCCTGTCTCTTGTAAGCCTTGACCTTTAGCTGAAGCTTGTCAACAAGATCCTGCAGTCTGTTTAGGTTCTTCTTATCCTCCTCGGTCTACAGATAATGAACATGGATCAGACTAGAACATAGTCAGATTAATGTGAGCTGAATTTTACCACAAATTTGTTTTGTACCTGGTAGGAGAGTTCTTTCACTCTCCTCTCATATTTGCGGACACCTTTAACAGCATCAGCTCCACGTCTCTGCTCTGCCTCAACTTCAGCCTCAAGCTCACGGACCTATAGTTATTGGGAGTTATTATTAAAATGAATTCAGTAATTAAAAATATGTTTAGATGATTCAAAATATAGCAGAGTATTAAAGCAATTTATAACTTTTAGATCATAAATAGTAACATAAGATTCATGAGTTTGCCTGCCCATTCAGTCTTAATAGTTAATGGCAAACAAACAAACAAAGGATATAACCCAAGGCTCTGCTTGATCTCCAAGCTAAATGCCCTATATCAATATTGCGCAAAGGAAGAATATGAGTAATAGAGATAATGGAGTAATTGAGATCGGGAGGAGGGATGCCAGAATAAATGTCGCTGAGATAGCAGAGTGACTACTGATTAAATATTCCTCTCGTACCTACATTTGGAAATTCATGTAAAGACAATCTTACCCTAGACTCCAGTTTCTGGAGTTGTTTCTTTCCTCCTTTCATGGCCAGATTCTCAGCCTCATCCAGACGGTGCTGCAGGTCCTTCACTGTGACCTCCAGATTCTTCTTCATCCTCTCAAGGTGAGCACTGGTGTCCTGCTCCTTCTTCAGCTCTTCTGCCATCATTGCAGCCTTTTGCATTAATACAAAAAGTCATTCGATCCACATTATTAAAAGTACAAAAGTCTTTTGAATCATTTGGCAACTGTTGTTGCTCACATCAGTAATGGCCTTCTTGGCCTTCTCCTCTGCATTCCTGGCTTCCTGTACAGTGTCATCAACTTCACTCTGGACCTGAACAAGGTCAGCCTCAAGCTTCTTCTTGGTGTTCAGAAGACTTGTATTCTACAAAATGGAATGCAACAGTTTAAACATTTTGAATGATTCTCTCAATTTCTTACCTTGAATGATGCCCTTTCTTTTCACCTGAGAGTGAAGCAGCCCGACACGCTCACTGGCGTCCACCAGCTCTTGTTCAGCCACTTTGCGGCCTCTCTCTGTCTGTTCCAGAGCAGCTCTCAGCTCCTCAATCTCAGACTGCATCAGAGTGTTTCTACGTTCCACCATGGCCACCTGCTCCTTCATGTCTTCCTGTCCTCTCAGGGCATCATCAAGATGCAGCTGGGCATCCTGAACCAAACAATAGCTTAATGATAAGGTTTTGATATGCTTTGTGTTGGGCTTTAATTTACATTGGTTAGATTATGCAAAAATACTAATGCACTGCAAAAACCAACTAGAAGTCACATACCTTGAGTTGTCCCTGAACATTTCTGAGCTGTTTCTGGGCCTCAGCGGCCTGGCGATTGGCGTGGCTCAGCTGAATCTCCATCTCATTAAGGTCTCCCTCCATCTTCTTCTTGATTCTCAGTGCATCATTCCTGCTCCTGACTTCAGAGTCCAGAGTGCCCTGCATGGATTCAATGACTCTCTGGCTGTTCCTCTTAATCTGCTCCATCTCTTCATCCTTCTCTGCAAGCTTCCTGTCAATTTCACTTTTGACCTGGTTTAGCTCAAGCTGGACACGAAGAATCTTGGACTCCTCATGTTCCAGTGTGCCCTATGAAAGGTAAAACAACATTTAAATATCAGAATTATGGTATTCATTAACAACACAGTATGATGGTTCTAGCAAGAATTCCATATTGATCTAAAGATACTCACTTCAGCCTCCTCCAGGGCGGTCTGAATCTCTGCCTTCTCAGTCTCCACTGTCTTTTTGGCCTTTTCGAGCTCATGGATGCTCTTACCAGTCTCACCTAACTGCTCTGTCAGATCTGAAATCTCCTCTATATACAGAAAAATGTATAACAAGGAACATTCACATATTAATCATTTGTTTCCTATTTAATACTCATTTATAATTCGAACATTGAACACGGTTTAATTCTTACGCTGCAGGTTCTTGTTTTCTCTCTTGAGGGTCTCCAGGTGATCCAGACTCTCCTCATAGGAGTTCTTCATCTTGAACAGCTCAGTGCTGAGTGAACGAGCCTCTTTCTGAGCTCCCTCCAGCTCTGCCTGACCCTCCTCATATTTCTGCTTCCATTCTGCCAGGACCTTTTGGTGGAAATATTTCATGATCAGGTTAATTTAACTTGCAGAATGCAAAAAAGAAAAAAGAAAAGAAAAAAGAATACTTTAAGAAGACAATATCATCTCACAGAAGGACTAAATTTTTACCTTGTCAAAGTTCCTCTGCTTCTTGTCAAGGTTGGCAGCCAAAGCATTGGCTCTCTCCACATCAATCATGAGGTCCTCCACCTCACCCTGGAGTCTCTGTTTGGTCTTCTCCAGAGATGCACATTTGGAGTTCACTGCCTCAATTTGTTCCTCTGCCTCTTGCAGACGCTGAGCCAGCTTCTTCCTGTTAAGCAATACACATGATTTTTAATTATAACCTATGAAAAAGCTTTGAGAATTTAGAATATTATACAATAATATACATACTTGGACTCTTCAAGCTCTTCAGTGCGCTGGATGGCATCAGTTTCATATTTGGTTCTCCATTGAGCAACCTCACTGTTGGCCTTTGACATTCCCCGCTGCAGCTCTGCTTTTGCCTCCTGCTCTTCCTCAAACTGCTCACGGAGCAGGTCGCAGTCATGACGGGCTGATTGCACAGCATGGGCCAGCGCGTTCTTAGCCTAGGAGACAAAAGGCACATAGTATCAGTGTTGGGGGTAATGCATTACAAGTACTTGTGTTACCCAATCAGATTACTTTTTTGTAGTAACTAGTAAAGTAACACATTTCTTTTAAATTTACAACAATATATGAGTAAATTTTTCAAAAAAGTAATTGACAAGTATGTGCATGTATTGATTATGCTGTATTACCTTAACCTCCTCTTCAGTCTGCCTCTTTAGCTCCTCAATTTGCTGAGTGAAAGCTTGTTTGCCTCTGGAGAGCTGAGAAACTAGAGCCTCCTTCTCTTCCAGCTGACGGCCGAATTCACCTGTATAGATTTAGATTCAGTGTGTCAAATTCTGTGATGTATCTACCAGTTAATTTCAATAACTCCTTGGAACATTTTATCAATCAACATTTAAATAGGTTTTTGCTCTAAAAAGTCTCTGTTAATCTGTTATAAGTTCATAAGCTGAATTATTTTCAATACACATTACTCAAATAATTTTGAAATACTTTTAATTTATTCACAATTGTCATTTACCATTTTCAGTTTGAAGTCTTGCTCTTTGAGCACTGAGGTCATTTATCTGGCGAAGGTTCTCATCATTCTTGGACTTTATTTCACTAAGTTGGTCCTCAAGTGTGCGGCACATCTTCTCAAGATTAGCCTGTAAACACATTTTATTTGATTCTTAAGAATCTTAAGGACATTTGTTACATTTCCTTAAAAATATTTCAGAAACAATTCTCAAACCTTTGCTTTTGCAACAGCTTCCATGTTGCTGGAAAGATCATCAATCTCCATTTTGAATTCACTCTTCTCTTTCTCAAGCTTCTGCTTGACACGCTGCAGGTTGTCGATTTGCTCTCCCAGCTCGGCCACACTGTCTGCCTGCTTCTTGCGGAGGGCAGCAGCAGTAGCTTCATGCTGGAGGGTGGACTCTTCAAGATCACGACGCAGCTTCTGGAATTCAGCTTCACGCTTCTTATTCATCTCGATCTGAGCAGCAGTGGCTCCTCCAGCTTCCTCAAGCCTCTCGCTGATCTCTTCAAGTTCCCTGGAGAGATCAGCTCTCTGTTTCTCAACCTTGGCACGAGCAGCACGCTCAGCCTCGATCTCTTCCTCCAGTTCCTCAATGCGAGCCTATGGTGGAAAGTTGTTAATTAAATGTTTTGTGTTCTGCGTTTGATTATAATGGTTGTAATGTTTGAAACAAAACTCAAAATACCTGAAGCTCCTTGATCTTCTTCTGGAGTTGAGCACCCAGAGATTGTTCATCTTCTATCTTGCTAAGCAGCTGACTTGTTTCAAAGTCTTTCCTGGGTGTTCAACAAAGAGTGGTTTGTAAAACAATAACACAACTTAACAATAATAATTTCAAAGATTTCAATTACTTTTTTATTTTCTCCTCAGATTGCTGCTTGTCGTTCTCCAGGTCCATGATGGACTCTTGGGCTAATTTCAGGTCTCCTTCAAGCTTTCTCTTGGCTCTCTCCAGGTCCATGCGGAGTTTCTTCTCTTGTTCAAGGGAACCCTCAAGCTAAATGAAAGTTATATATAAAATTATATATAAAATATATAATTTGATCAAAGCAAGAAAGACAGTTGAGTTAATGAATTAATGACTTAGATACTTAGAAACTCACATCATCAACTTGTTGCTCAAGTTTTGTCTTGGATTTGGTAAGGGTGTTGACTTTGTCCTCCTCGGCCTGAAGATCATCCAGTGTCTGCTGATGTGCCTCTTGGAGGGCTTTCTTCTCCTTTGTAAGCTTGGCAATGCTCTCATCCTGAGCTGCCATTTCCTCAGTCAAGTTCTTGACCTGTGTGATTTTTGTTTTGTTTTGTTTTGTTCCAAATGAGCTTATATTTTACAATTTATATTTCATATCAACATATAGGACAGAGTTGAAGTCTAATTTTATACCAACTCAATATCCAACCTTATTCTCAGTGGCATGTTTCTCTTTCTCCACTTTAGCCAAGGTGAGCTCCAGATCATCAATGTCTTTCTTCAGCTCAGAGCACTCATCCTCCAGTTTCCTCTTCTTGGCTGTCAGTTCAGCATTGATTTCTTCCTCATCCTCCAGTCTCTCAGTTGTCTCTTTGAGTTTAGCTTCGAGCTGGATTTTGCTTTTGATCAGACCCTCACACCTCTCCTCAGCATCTGAGAGATTCTCAGATTCCTGTTAAAAATAGATTGTTATATCATAGGAAAAAACATTGCTCATATTAACAGTCACATTTGAGTTGATTAAATAAAAGAATACTCACAGCTGCTACTTGCAGCTGCAGATCATTTTTCTCTTGCAGCAGTGATACCATCTTCTCTTCAAGCTCCTTCTTTTTGGCTTCAGCCTTGGCAAGATCTTCTTTGCATTTTACAAAGTCCTCTTTCATGGTTGCCAGCTCCTTCTCAGTCTCAGCACTCTTCAGCAGAGGCTTAATCTTGTAATAAACCTTCATCCATGGCCAGTGTTTGACATTCATGAATGAGCGGATGTTGTATTGGATGGTGTAAATCGACTCTCTGTGAATAATTCATCATTAATGACATATTTACCGTTTGTACATTTATTTCTGATGCAATTTATTAATTCACCTTCTTTCCATCATCTTCACAAACTCCCTCCTCATCACGTAACCACGGCAGAGAGCCTGAGTCATTGTGACCAGAGCAGCCAGTTTCTCATCACGCATCTCCTCAAGAGTACCCAGAAGACCAGCTTTGAAGAACACCTGAATTGGCAATAAATACAAATATATTGATTTAAACCATATGAACAAAATACAGACAAAATCACCAATTTTTTTAAATGTTTTAATGCACATAATGAACCTTTGTGTGTCCAAATCTGTACTCGTCATGATTGACGTCGATGGATCCCAGGAGTTTCTCACAGGCCTTCTTGTTATCCATAAACTGTCCCTCTGGGATAACACTGGCATTCAACACCTTGTATCTGTGGAAAATGTATCAAAATTGATACTTCATTTCTTTAATAAGGAGCCTCATACAGGAAATTGTGTTTTCATTTGATCCATTTTACCTCTGCTTGAAGTCACCATACAGAATTCTGCTGGGGAAACCCTTTCTGCAGATTCTGATACCCTCCAGTACACCGTTACACCTCAGCTGGTGGATAACCAGGAAGTTCTCCATGAGACCTATAACAAACAATTTGCATTACGAGCTTGGTAAATGAGCATTAGCATTATTAAATACATTAACTTCATTGTATTAATGTCAGAGAACGTTTTTTAAATTACCTGGAGTCTTGGACTCATTGGGAATCAAACAACGGACAAAGTGAGGGTGAGTGCTCCTCAAGTTTGTCATGAGCTTGCCCAAGTTCTCCTGTTTAATTATGAAAAGATTCAGCAGTATCAATTTCTCTGACTTAGCTTCAAACAAGCTCATGTACAGTCTCTGTTCTTTCAGCTGCATTATTTTTTTGACATTTTTTCACAAAGACATACTCTGAACTGAGAAGACACAGTCTGCATGGAGCCACCCTTCTTCTTGCCTCCCTTCTTTCCGCCACCAGTCTCTATTTCGATCAATTACAAAGAAAACCATGTAATTTAATAAAGAGATTACAAAGAGTACAACACTAAAATATTGTTAGGATAGATTTAAAGGTAACTTTTTTTGTACAAAATGTACTAAATTAATTTGATGAGCAAGTATATAATGAATTCATTTTCCAAACCATGTTTTGGTCTTCTCCCGAATCACTACAGTACATTTATAACAAGTGTTTATAATTGGACAACTGTATGTGTATATTTAAATCTACATGTCTCAGTAGTGTAACCTTAAAATGTATATAATCGTGTACAAAAATAAATAAATAATAATAAATATTTATTAACAGTTTTTTTTACCCTCAACAACAGGTGGGTAGAGAGTTGCCAGCAGTTTGACAGAAGATTTCTGGTACAGCTGCACGACAGACTCATTCAGTGGATCCTTGTTCTTGTCCAACCAGCCATTAATATTGTAGTCCACAGTTCCAGCGTAGTGAACCAGGGAGAAGTGGGCTTCAGCCTTGCCTTTGGCAGGCTTTGGTTTCTGGAAAGCATTGCACTTGCCAAGATGCTGATCATACAGCTTGTTCTTGAAGGTAGTGTCTGAAGCCTTGGGGAACATGCACTCCTCTTCAAGGATGGAGAAGATACCCATGGGCTGTTTATAAAAGAAATGTTTAATTACTAATAATATAAGCATTTGAGAATGTACTAAGGAAATGAATAAGTTCAAAAACCAGTAAAAACCTTTTCAATAAGCTCAATGCAAGCAGCCAAGTCCATGCCAAAGTCAATGAACTCCCAAACAATGCCCTCTTTCTTGTACTCCTCTTGTTCCAGCACAAACATGTGGTGGTTGAAAAACTGTTGCAGTTTCTCATTAGTGAAGTTGATGCACAGCTGCTCCATGCTGTTGAACTGGAGGAAAAAATAACAGACACATTTACTGACTTCTGAAAATTATTCAATATGCCATACAAAAATATAAAATAATCATTCTTACATCAAAGATCTCAAAGCCAGCAATATCCAGCACACCAATGAAGAAATTTCTTTGTTGTTTTGTGTCCAACATCTGGTTGATACGAACAACCATCCACAAGAACATCCTCTCATAGATAGATTTGGCCAAGGCACTAACAGAGTTATACACCTGTAAGAAGAACAGAGTGGATATTTTATTAAGAATTTCAGATGCATTCTTGATTTTCAGGTTGGAAGGCTGGAAATATGTCAGTATTTACCTGTGGCACAGTCTGGCCTTTGGTCACAAATTCATTTCCGACCTTGACTCTGGGGTAGCACAAAGCCTTCAGCATATCAGCAGAGTTCAGACCCAGAAGGTAGGCAACTTTGTCAGCCTCTGCAATTAAAAAAAGTTGCAAAACAATCCACCCCTTTCCTTGCCATGAAAACTACAACTACCCTTTTCTTTGTGAAGATAGAAAAATATTTTTCTCAATTCAAAACACTCACATTCAATTTGTTTTCACACATTAATACAATTTAGTCTCACCCTTTTCCCTTTTCCTTTTAAATCCCTTTTCTTGCCTTTTAAACTAAAACCACCCGTTTGTTTGTGAAAATAGAAATGCGTATCAATCTATGTCACTCATTAGTACAATTTAGTCTCACCCTCTGTGCCATCAGGCTCAGCTTGCTCCTCACGCTGCTTCTGCTTGAACTTCATGTTGCCATGATGAAGAACAGCTCCAGTGAACTTGTAGATTCCCATTTTCTCCTCATTACTAAAGCCCAGAATGTCAATAGCAGTCTGAAAATTACAAAGAAGATTGAGCTCTAGGATCTGCTATATTTAAAAGAATATGCCAATTTAAAAACAGCAATGACTCACATCTGTAGCAACCAGCTCCTCTTTATCATCAATGCTGGCCACTGTGATCTGACCCTGACTGCACATGGGGAAGTCATAGGGGTTGGTGGTGATGAGTGTCATTTCTGTAAAAATAAACAGGATTTATGAAGGAGTATTTAGCAATATTTACTGGCATTGAAACATTGAATGAAATATAAGCGCCGACCAATCAGCTCAGGCTTATGGTTGGTCATCATCTGGTAGAAGATGTGGTAGCCTCTCTCATCTGGAAGCTGGAATGTCACTCTAGACTTCTCCAGCAGATCTGTTGAAAGAATGTACTTGAGTTACAATAACCTGAAGAGTGACAAACAAGACGTATATACAGGATGGATCAATGAAATCATGTCCACCTACATGTCTCAATATCAGCACTAGCCAGTTTTCCAGAAGTACCGAAATGAATTCTGATGAATTTACCCTTTTTAAAACAAAATAGCATAATACATAAATAATAATAATAATAATAATAGTTTCTTTATAGAAAACTTAACTTAAAATTTATTTAAAAATTAAACACAATTGACCAACTTTACTGTAAATAAAAAGTGATGAACTTACAAAACGAGAGGAGTTGTCATTCCTCACAGTCTTGGCATTACCATAAGCCTCAAGCAGAGGGTTGGCAGCAATGATCTGGTCCTCAAGAGAGCCCTGTGTTGTTTGAAAGGGGTTTTTATTTCATGACACAACACTATTTTCAGGCATTTCATAAATTGACATCATATTGTTTGTGAGATCACCATCTTTCAAAATATGTATGATAGATTTATATTCAATACCTGCATTTTGCCAGGAGTCTGCTCTTTTTTAGCACCTGCCACTGCAACTGTGGCAAAGTACTGAATTACACGTTTGGTGTTCACAGTCTTTCCAGCACCAGATTCTCCACTGGTTTATAAGAGATTATAAGACAGAAGAGTATCAGTCATGTGGAAGTTCCACAAGAGCAAAATATAACTGCTCTCAATAATTCTATTTGAATGCTTGATACATACGTAATCAGGACAGACTGGTTCTCTCTGTCTGTTAATTAAAAGGTAATAATGTTTAACAGTTTTTTTTAAACCATGAAAATGAATTTTACATGTCAAAATCAACTAATTCTCATAAATCAGATCTTACCAGTCAGCATGAACTGATAGGCGTTGTCAGAGACAGAGAAGATGTGGGGTGGAGCCTCCATACGCTTTTTGCCTCTGTAAGCAGCCACCACTTCTGCATCATACACTGGGAGCCACTTGTAGGGGTTCACAGTTGCGCAGAAGAGTCCAGAGTAGGTCTGAAATAAGCAGAGAAGTGGTCAGATTGCAACAACACAGACACAATTTACTTAATGATTTTTTTTTAATGATGACAATGATTTTTTTTAAATGATTTTTCAAAACTTACGTAGATCATCCATGCAGCATAACGCTCTTTGAGGTTATACAGCACAGAGGCTTCATTGAGATGGGTCATCATGGCCATGTCCTCAATCTTGTCAAACTTGGGAGGATTCATTGGGTGGACATCATCTTCCTTAGCAACTCTCTCCTATAAATATTAAACAGTCAACATCAGTTTAATCGGTTTAAGTTGAGCATCCAGTTTTAATGAAATGTAGAAATGTACCTGGCTAGTTTCAGTAGCCATGTAAAAACAATAACTAAATCAGCATATTATCATCTCAAAAATATTGCAAGAATTAGATGCTTTGTCTCCAATCAAGACTTAGAGAAACTTGTTCATGCTTTCATCACCAGCAGGGTGGATTATTGTAATGGGCTCCTCACCGGCCTTCCCAAAAAGACCATAAGACAGCTGCAGCTCGTACAGAACGCTGCTGCCAGGATTCTGAGCAGAACCAGAAAATATGAACACATCACACCAGTCCTTAGGTCCTTGCACTGGCTTCCAGTTAAATTTAGAATTAATTTTAAAGTACTGTTACTTGTTTATAAATCACTCAATGGCCTAGGACCTCAATACATTGCAGATATGCTCATAGAATATAAACCTAACAGATCACTAAGATCATCAGGATCAAGTCACTTAGTAATACCCAGGGTTCACTCAAAGCAAGGAGAGTCTGCTTTTAGCTGTTACGCCAGCCGCAGCTGGAACCAGCTTCCAGAAGAGATCAGGTGTGCTCCAACAGTAGCCACATTCAAATCAAGACTCAAAACACATCTTTTTACCTATGCATTTGCAGATTGAGCACTGTGCTATGTCCGAACTGTTTGCATTTTATTTTATACGTATTATCTTTTTATTCTTTTAATCATTTTTAATGTTTTACTTTTATCATTCTTCTTTATGTAAAGCACTTTGAATTACCATTGTGTATGAAATGTGCTATACAAATAAACTTGCCTTGCCTTGCCTTGCCTTACCTCCTTAGTGTCAAGCAAAACAACAGTGACTTTGCCACCACCTTTGCTCTTGATTGTTGCTTTGAGGTACAACTCTTTGTCATCAGCCACATAGCAGGCAGTCTTGGCATCAAACGGTTTGTTCTGAGCCTCGATTCTCTCCTTCTCAGGCTTCCGGAGGTAAATGGCAGCCTTGCCATAAACGGCCATCTCCGCGTCCGTACTCATGGTGATGGCTTACTAGAAATTGTAAAGGGAAATCTTTCATGATTTCAATAGTTTTAATTAGTACAATTATATCTTTAGCACTAAAAAAAGGTTTTACATTGTACCTATTTTCTAATTCTCAAAACTCTGATATCTTGCCAGCATATGTTACACATAGTGCTTTTTGTTTGTCACAATACTAGTCTTATAGCCAGTACAAGTAACTCAAATAACTATTTTCAAGTAACTAGTAAAGTAATGCATTACTTTTAATTTGTCTACAAAATATATGTTTTACTTTATTAAATGAGTAATGCAAGTTACTTTGCTTTCCCATTTATTTAGAGACAGCTGTCCTGTCCCCATTTTTGAGAAAAATTGGGAGTAAATGCAGAGGCGTTGTGATGTAAACATAACGTTTATTGTAGTTCTGGACTAAATTTGAGCATTTACTAATCTCACTTCCAAAAAAAAAAAAAAAAAAAGAATAAAACCTCCAATAATTAAATATGGTAAATAAAACAAATATTTGTATGCATTAAACTCACTTTATTTACCAATGTACTTGCTGCTGACCTTCGATGATTGACTATAGATTTATTTATTTTTATTGGTGAAGTAAGAGTGTTCTCCTGCATCTTATACTTCTGCGATCCAGAATGGTAGCACAGTTGAAAGGTTTGTTTGAGCTGCACCCTCTACTGAACAGATGTGAATTTGCATTCCATTTACATTTATGCATTTGGCAGATGCTTTTAGTCACAAAGCGACTTACATTGAATTTAAGGAACACATTGAATCAGTTCTTGCTTTCCCTGGGATCAAACCCATGACCTTGGCGTTGTAAACACCAATGCTCTACTGGTTGAGCTACAGGAAAGCTTATTTACATTTTGGTGTGAAAGGGCCCTAGCATTTCCCCCAAAATATAACCTTTTTGTTATTAAAAAACAATCAAACAAACAAGCTTAGATAAAAGAAAAAGTAACGCAAAAATAACATAAGGTATTAGTTTTCTTAAAAAGTAAGTAACACAATTAGTTTGTTATTGTATTGCATTACTTCTGAAAGTGACTTATAGCAATGTCAGTTGAAGTGCTGATATGACATGAACCTAAAAGTACCTCTATTTAATACCCCTATATCAATCCCAGAGTAACACATTTATAAAAAAAATTAAATTCCTGTATTGTCCTATGAAATTATATCCAAACCAATCACTGAACACAACTAATGGATGAAAAATTCACCCACCTTCCCTTGCCTTGGCTTATTGAGACCAGATGAAATCACTTCAGCCCTGCAAAACAATTCATTTACATTTAAAATTTGATAAGCGATTTTATAAAGAAGACAATTTCAATGAAGGCTCTTTAAATACAAATTAAATAGGAACCTGAAGTTTATCTACTTCAGGTGTGAAGTGAATAATAACAATAACAATGTGTCAATATAAATTGCAAAGCAACTTACCACCAACTGGAACTCCTCTAGTCTCCTATAGGGCTATCATGCTCTCCCCCACATTTATATTGAGTTGAACTTGCACACTAAGCAGGCACTAAATATGGATAGGCATTACAGTTTTAACTACTGTATAAAGAAGCTGTCCATCAACAGTAAGGGAAGCATTTAACAGCCATATTAGAAATCAGTTCCAAGAAGAAAAAAAAAAGCAATTAAGTTGTCATTAAATGAATGTTGAAATATTAGCATAAATTATCATCACTATTTTATTATTTAGCATGAAACAAACTTGTATAGAAAATATACACAAATATTTTATATAATCTTGATAAGGGTATATCAGAGATTTAAATTTAAATCAGTTACCATTTACAACTGCTAAAGAAATATAGATAACAAAAGTTCATAATTATATTATGAACCTTATATTAATAATTTGTCCAAATGTATCATATATGTCTTGGATAAATTTGTAATATGCACAACGCCATATATTGCATATTAGCTTCATAGCGTTTCTATTTATGTAATCAGCAAGCTGATACTTAATGTGATATGATAGTCAGATGGAGAAGAACAGACTCTAAAGCTTGTCCTGTGGTAATAACTCATGTTTGCTGTCACTTTCCTCTCTAGGGTGAACATTATCATCTATAAACTTTAATCTTGTTTGTTCTCATAGATGTATATTTAAATACTGAGATATGCTCTATCAAGGATATATCAGTAATCTTGAATATTCTTGAATGTACTTTTTTTACAATGAATCCCTTTTACTTGGATTCAATTCTAGGTGTTTTTCTGCAGTGAGTGTATGTACTGTAGGCATGATGTTGCTAACGTTTTGGCATTCAGAAAAGACTGTGTAGAATAAATGTAGGACTTGAGTTTAGCCATCATCATTAATTTGACTATCATGTTTGCTATTGCTGTGCTCTCAATTAACTGACAGGTCATCAGAGAAGAGATATCATTACAAGACAGAGGGAAAGATATTTTGCTTAAAGATTAGGAGGGCATGTGAATAAAAAAATATATAAAATATATGTGCACAGATAAATCATTTACAACTACTGCAATATTCCATAAAAAAAATCAATTTTGATTTCATGGTGACTACTAAAGGTCCACATGAGCAAATGTTCAACCGTCCCCACCACTAAGCCTAATCTTAACAAGGCTGTAATCGTCACCCTATCTACCAGTCTGAGACTGCTGGCCTGGTGCCGCTGTCGCATACAGCGCTGGATGCATTTCTTTCAACTTTACAACTGGTGGTCCAGTTAGACAGTAGGTGGCACTAATACTATATATCTCACTGTGGGAAAAGTCATTTTAGGCATATATTTATGTGAAACAACCTGAGGAATGCTGCACCAACTCATATTTCACGAGTTCACACTTACGAATGATTCAGGAGCAATGGATGGTAAGCGTATTTGGCGAGCTGTCCGAGGAGAGGGCTCCGAGCTCGGTATTAGCCCGAACCTGGAGCACTCCCCCCGTATCCTGACTTTGATAGGAACAATTAAGTGTGAGGAGTTGGGGTGGTGGAGGGATGCCGAAAAATGTCAAAGAGCTGTAGGTGAGTCAAACGTGTCTATATATACGTACTTCCTCTCCTGCTGATAGGATGAGGAGTAATTGCTGATGACGTATTGATTGTATTAATCATTTGAACGTGCTCCTCCCGAACTTTGTTAATAAAACATCATTTCACGAGTTCACACTTACGAATGATTCAGGAGCAACGGATGGTAAGCGTATTTGGCGAGCTGTCCGAGGAGAGGGCTCGGTATTAGCCCGAACCTGGAGCACTCCCCCAAAAATTGCAACCTAGTCGGACAGCCGCTAAAGATTTTGATGACCCCCCAAAGAATTGCAAGGTTACAGCTGGGGGGGGGGGGTAGATTGTGAGTTCGGGAGGGCAGATGAATGTTGCTGTAGAGGGCTTGAGGTGCGGAGGGGATGATATGGCTTTAGCATTGGATATGTGTTTGTATTTCAATTTGTTGCCAGAAAGAGAATTGGGTGTAATTTGTTTCTGGGAGTATGAGGGGTACCTCTGAAACTACTCCCCTGGCTGCCATAGGAGAAGGGAGGTATGAAGCCACCGCGGTAGGGGAAACCCCCGTGGTCGCTGCGGGAGGCAGGAGGTACATCGCCGCTGCGACAGTGGAAACCCCTTGGGGCCGCTGCGGGAGGCAGGAGGTACATCGCCGCCGTGACGGTGGAAACCCCTCAGGGCCGCTGTGGGAGCAGGAGGCACATCGCTGCCGTAGCAGTGGAAACCCCACGGGGCCCTCACAGCAGCAGGAGGCACGTCAACGTCTTAGCAGGGGAAACCCCTCTGGTCCCCGCGGTGGTGGAAACCTCCGTGGTCGCTGCGGGAGGCATGTCGCTGCCGTGGCAGTGGAAACCCCTCGGGGCTGTCGCGGGAGCAGGAGGCACTTTGCCGCTGCGACGGTGGAAACCCCTCGGGGCCGCTGTGGGAGTAGGAGGCACGTCGCTGCTGTGACGGTGGAAACCCCTCGGGGCTGCTGCAGGAGCAGGAGGCACGTCGCCGCTGTGACGGTGGAAACCCCTCGGGGCCGCTGTGGGAGCAGGGGGCACGTCGCTGCCGTGACGGTGGAAACCCCTCGGGGCTGCTGCAGGAGCAGGAGGCACGTCGCCGCTGTGACGGTGGAAACCCCTCGGGGCCGCTGTGGGAGCAGGAGGCACGTCACTACCGTAGCAGTGGAAACCCCTCGGGGCCCTCACAGCAGCAGGAGGCACGTCAACGTCACAGCAGGGGAAACCCCTCTGGGCCCCTGCAGCGGCAGGAGGTACGTCAGCGTCGTAGCAGGGGAAAGCCCCTCTGAGCCCTTTCAGCGGCAGGAGGCACGTCAACGTCGTAGCAGGGGAAACCCCTCTGGGCCCCTGCAGCGGCAGGAGGCACGTCAGCGTCATAGCAGGGGAAAGCCCCTCTGGGCCCTTGAAGCGGCAGGAGGCACGTCAGCGTCGCAGCAGGAGAAAACCCCTCGGGGCCCCGGCGACAGCAGGAGGCACGTCGCTACCACTGCAGCGAAAAGCCCCTCCGCCGCAGGACCAAAGAGGTACGTCGCTGCTGTGGTGGTGGAACTGGTTTGAAAGATTGGCTCCCTTGGGAGTAAGAAAGCACATCAATCCTGTAACTGAAACTCCTGCGGGAGCATCACTGCTGCGGCAGTGGAAATTAGAAGCTTGCTCCTGCGGGAGCGTCACTGCTGCGGCAGTGGAAATTAGAAGCTTGCTCCTGCGGGAGCGTCACTGCTGCGGCAGTGGAAATTAGAGGCTTGCTCCTGCGGGAGCGTCACTGCTGCGGCAGTGGAATTAGAAGCTTGCTCCTGCGGGAGCGTCACTGCTGTGGCAGTGGAATTTAGAAGCTTGCTCCTGCGGGAGCGTCACTGCTGCGGCAGTGGAATTAGAAGCTTGCTCCTGCGGGAGCGTCACTGCTGCGGCAGTGGAATTAGAAGCTTGCTCCTGCGGGAGCGTCACTGCTGCGGCAGTGGAATTTAGAAGCTTGCTCCTGCGGGAGCGTCACTGCTGCGGCAGTGGAAGTTAGAAGCTTGCTCCTGCGGGAGCGTCACTGCTGCGGCAGTGGAAGTTAGAGAGAGCTGGAAGATAGAGAGAGCTTGCTCCTGCGGGAGCGTCACTGCTGCGGCAGTGGAAATTAGAAGCTTGCTCCTGCGGGAGCGTCACTGCTGCGGCAGTGGAAATTAGAGGCTTGCTCCTGCGGGAGCGTCACTGCTGCGGCAGTGGAGGTTTAGAGAGAGCTTGCTCCTGCGGGAGCGTCACTGCTGCGGCAGTGGAGGTTTAGAGAGAGCTTGCTCCTGCGGGAGCGTCACTGCTGCGGCAGTGGAATTAGAAGCTTGCTCCTGCGGGAGCGTCACTGCTGTGGCAGTGGAATTTAGAAGCTTGCTCCTGCGGGAGCGTCACTGCTGCGGCAGTGGAAGTTAGAGAGAGCTGGAAGATAGAGAGAGCTTGCTCCTGCGGGAGCGTCACTGCTGCGGCAGTGGAAGTTAGAGAGAGCTGGAAGATAGAGAGAGCTTACTCCTGCGGGAGCGTCACTGCTGCGGCAGTGGGAGTTAGAGAGAGCTGGAAGATAGAGAGAGCTTGCTCCTGCGGGAGCGTCACTGCTGCGGCAGTGGGAGTTAGAGAGAGCTGGAAGATAGAGAGAGCTTGCTCCTGCGGGAGCGTCACTGCTGCGGCAGTGGGAGTTCTGTTCAGTGTTGTAGTCTCTTGAAATTATTTTGGTTACAGACGTCTAAATACACTCAAGAAATAACTAAATCAATATGGTTTGGAAAAGCATGGGTAAAACCTTTCAATTAGAAATTGACAGTTGAATTTATATCAGATGCATGTTGCATATTTAATTACAAAACAAACTTACCTGTCGAAGATCGGAATATCAAAGTTTGTGAAAGTTCACAAACTTATTGGCTTTGGATAAACCCAGAGCAGGGGTTCATCCAAGTATTATAGACTTATAACGCTTATCACAGACTTAAAGGGAGTCTTGAAATTACTTTGGTTACAGACGTCTAAATACACTCAAGAAATAACAAAATCAGTATGGTTTGTAAAAGCATAAGAAACCTTTCAATTATGAATTGACAGTTGAATTTATATCATATGCAATTAGAAGCTGGCTCCTGGGGGAGCGTCACTGCTGCGGCAGTGGAAGTTAGCGAGTGCTTGCTCCTGCGGGAGCGTCACTGCTGCGGCAGTGAGAGTTAGAGAGAGCTTGCTCCTGCGGGAGCGTCACTGCTGCGGCAATGGAAAGCAGTGGCCATGAAGTTGTAAGTGGGGAGGAGCTGATGCTTAGCAGAAGACCTTGTTTGAATGTGCGGTCTGTTTGGTCTGATGTGGCTCTTGAAAGCTTCTGGAGACCAGCGGCGCAATGCTTGTATTTACTGTTGGGAAAGGCCTTTGCACGGCCGTGGTTGCTGCACCTATGCGAAAAGGATGGCTGGATGAATGGTCTGTTGGGAATCCGGTTTGGGGTAGCGTAGCTTTAAGAAGTTTGGAACCGGAATTTGTAATGGGGTGGAATCGTCTATAGCAGGGGTGTCAAACTCAATTGCACAGGGGGCCAAAATCCCAAAAAAACTTTAGGTCGCGGGCCGAACAGGATAAACATTTATTGAAAACACTAAAACTAAACTTTTAAAACGTACCTTTTTTTAAATTAGATGTGAATAAAAACAGACCGAAATATTATTCTGGAATAAATCAACTTATACCTTAAATAACTTAAAAATATAAAAATATTTTAAAAAAAACTTTAAAACAAATTAAAATATATCCTGTCTAAATTATACAAGTTAGAAATAAAGTAAACACGTAAAGTAAAAGTAAGTAAAAGTTAAAATAACAAACATTCAAATTTCTTTACTCTTATGTCATTTTATATAAAACTTAAAAAGATTTATATATAAAAGATTTTGCTCTCCATAAAAATATATCCTGTCAAAATTATACAAATTCAAAATATGGACATGCTGCATAACAAAACCTGGAAATCGAAATAAAATTTTTGCTTTTCAGCAATAACAAATCAAATAATTCAGTTGAATTTGCTCTTATGTCATTTGTCTTATAGTGCCGTCTTATTAAATAATTTAATTACTGCCACATTAGCTCCGCAAATGAGACACACGGGTACTATACCGGCAGTATGTCAGTAAACATATACCGTATTTTCCCGCATATAACCCATGGGTTATAGCAGATTTTACAAACTATATCACAATTTTTTTTACACTTAATAATATTTCAATATATTTGTTACGTCCCTAAGGACGTAATGTTTTTTTCTTTGCGCTGTATTTTCTTTCTGGCGGTTTTACTATCACTCTGACAGCTGGCGCTGATATGCTGTCTGACCTGTCAATCATGCAAGAAGACGTTCTGCCATGAGGGCGGGCTCTTCTCATCCGATGATCAACACCTGAATTTCGCGCACAAGCACTGTGTACCGAGCCTGAACAGTTATGGATAATTGACAATAACAATCGCGCGGTACTAGCGCGAGCGCGAAGCATCATTAGCCACTTCCTGTTTAATACAGGAAGTGTTCGGCGAGTCAACTGGAGCGGGGGACATCTCGCGGGCCATTAATAAAATGCTCTCGCGGGCCGGACATAATTACACGCCGGGCCGGATGTGGCCCGCGGGCCTTGAGTTTGACACCTATGGTCTATAGAGAGTGGGACGGATGGGAGTTTAGCCTGCGAGTTTCTGAAATGAAAGTAGGCTGAGTGGATGTGATGGTGAGTCATGAGCATCTGAGGTAACCAAGCCAGTGTGAACGTGGCTTCACTGCTGCGGCAGTGGGAAACTTCCCCCTTTGCTGACTCCTGCGGGAGTGTGGGGGAAAATCATTGCTGCGGCAATGGAGAATTTCCTCTGAACTAATCGCGAGTTGGATGATGGAGATTGTCCATTTCCTCGACTTCTGTTGTCTCTTGTGGCGGTGAAAGCCATTTCTGGAGAGACTGATTTGATCGAAAGTAACTCCTGAAGCTTCCGATGACCTGCGGCCCAGTGCTTGGATCTGCAGGTTTTGGGACGCGGCATGTGGTGGGGTGATTTAAGTCTTCTGTGAAGAGTGGGTCGGATGGGAGTTTGGCCTGATCTCTTAAATGAAGGTTGGCAACGAAGGATTGTTGCTGTTGGAGTAAAGCCTTACAGTTTGGTCTCTCTTACTTTCGTTGTGCGGCGCTGACGAGTCAGAATATGGACGGATTTGGATTAAGGTTGGATGTGATAGAATCAGAGGAACTGGAATCTATATGGCTCGACCATGGCGTTGAGTGGTCGGACGACATTTGGGTAGAATCCTTGGCGGAGAGTAGGGGTACGGATTTCCAACATGATTGATTGTCTGGTGTCTGAGCTGGTGGGTTGCGTTCTTGATATACCTTTGATGAGCAGAGGATTAGGTTTCGGTAGTGAGAAGTAGATTTCGCCTAGGTAACCCATGGTGAAGCTGGCTTGGAAGTTCTTGGTGTTATTGGAATGCAATACGAGTCGGTGGTAGTGGGTAGAGACCGTGAGGAGCAGACCACATGTGGAGTGGAAAGTCTTGAACTTTTCCACTCCACATGTAATCCTCCGAGGGAGTGGTTTGAAGCGAAAGCTTGAAGAATGAACGTTTAGCGTCGATAAATATCAACTCTGAGTATTGATGTACTGGTTGGGAATAGGTCCACCTCTGGTGGCAGCAGCCTTAACTTCAGTTGGGATTTGCGTTCAACTGTTGTTGGCGACAGAGGTGGTTCTAAGCAGCAGTGTTTGTGGAATGGCATAGCAGAGAACGGGATGAAAGGAGAATTAGCATGGTGGAGAGAATTAGGTGGGAAAGGCCAGGGGCGAAGCCACTTGCGGAGGCAGCCTCACGCTAGGATCGGAAGGCCGGGCTGCAGGCCTAACGTAGGGGAAAGGTTAGGTACGTGCTGCCGTTGCTAACCCTGCACCGCTGGCGGAGGCAAGCTCGCACTTAAAGGGCGGCGTTTGTCGCTAGGTGCTGGCATGTGAGGTGCAGTGCTGGAAAACTGCAGTGCTGCTGCGTCTTAACGCTTGGAAATCTGGTTTTGCAAGGGAGAGATATGAAGATTTAAGGAACGTATGTTTGAGACATTTTGAAGGTAGAGTTGATTTGGAGATGGTACAGCTGACTGGAGCGAGACCTATTCTAGTTAATTTGCTTTGGTCGTCCTCCTTTACTATTGATACGAGTGCTGAGGTGTCGTAGGAAATTGGGCAAGAAGAAGGTGGATGTCTTGATGGTGGAGGTGAAGGCAAGCCTCGGCGTCATAGGGTGCGACAACGGAGCGGAAGAGCTGGCGACCGCGTGGTGTTGTTGGAGGCTCGGTTGCAGTGCTTGTTGAGTGCGTGAGCTCCTTTCGACAGTGGGATACAGTGAAGGAACTTGAGAGGAAGAGTTTATCGTGAAACTGGTACATCTCAATCTTGGACAGGGGTGGACAACCTGTTCAGCATGAGCCTCGAAATAAGCTCATGGCTGCGGAGAGCCGCATGACAGACTGTTAAATTCGCATTTGTTGATGGGGTTTTTGACATTAGAAAGGTCTCGCACATATATCGCGCATTTTTTTTTTTTTTTTTTTTTTTTTACATATGGCACCCCACGAGCTAAACAAGCATGCAGAGACAATGCGTCTGTGAATTATATATGCGGGAAAACGATATATCATCTCATTGACGGTGACAGGAAGTATAAAAGTAAGCAGCCTTGGTAATGTAGTGATCGGTTGGAAAACGTCTCCGGTTACTATCGTAACCTCTGAATTTAAACATATTCCGTTTAGAGAAGTATGAAGGAAATGCTATTTAAGATATTTATACCGTCTGGCAGCCGGATCTGCATCGCGCTACGATTGGCCAGTTGTCAACTGCTGTTATCCATAAAGTTTCAGAAATGACGTGAAGGGGAGGAGTTCCCAAATGCATTTCATTAAACATCTCGTTCCTACTCTCGAAAGGGAACGCGCTTCTGCGCGCCTCTATTTGAATTCGGTAAACATCGTGTCCACGTGAGCGGCGGCTGATCTTGGCAGGATACATGTAAATTTATGTTTTTGTAGACAAAAAGGTCTCAGCGGGCCGGATGAGAGCCGCGAAAGGGCAGTCAAAGAGCCGCATGCGGGTTGGCCGCCCCTGGTCTTGGACAATGTGGCGAAAGGCGGGGCATCACATGATCGCCTGCTAAATTTGAACACATTGGCTGGCGCTGAGCCAGAGAAAGCGCTCAAAGCTTGTTGCTGTTCAGTGTTTCAATCTCTTGAATTATTTTGGTTACAGACGTCTAAATACACGCGAGAAACAACGACAAAAAACAATCAATATGGTTTGTAAAAACATTGATTTCCGTAAGTAAAACCTTTCAATTATAAATTTGACAGTTGAATTTATGTCAGATGCATGTTGCATATTTAATTTCAAAACAAACTTACCTGTTGGAAATCGAAATATCAAAGTTTATGAAGTTCACAAACTTATTGGTTTTGAATAAACCCTGAGCAGGGGTTCATCCAAATATCATAGACTTATAAAGCTTATCATGGACTTAAAGGATTGAAACAGTGAAGGCAAAGAATTACTTTGAAAAAGAAAGTGCATATGGTTTCTTTTCAGCGAGTCCACTTAATAGCCGATTAAGTTGAAACAACAAGGCAGCGTTGGCAATAAGTGCTTGATTCTTGGCAATAAGGCAATAAGTGCTTGGCAATAAGTGCTTGATTCTCGTTGGCAATAAGGGCTACTGATCTAAGATGGCGGCGCGAGTACATCGCGAGGCTCGGGGTCTCTCCAGTTTCTGCAATTTTGCAGTATTACTCTTGCTTATCTCGGGTCTGTTTGTGCAGAACAGTTGTGCCTTTACATCGTACACCCGAAGTGAGCTTTTGGATATTGGTTTGCAAATTTCCGACGGTTTTATGGACAACCTTCGACTCCTTCCTGAGATCGCCAGGACGCCCGAGGGAGCGCATTCTTCCCGGCCGGGCGGAAGTGCTCGCAGGCGGCGTCGAGATCGTAAACAAAGGCGAGGCAAGCGTGGAGGACTTAGTGCTCGGTTAAAGCTAACACCACACCGGCTCTCTCTACCCAGTATCTTCCTTGCCAATGTCCGATCGCTAGTGAACAAAATGGATGAGATTCGACTCAACATGACACACAGCAAAAGACTTCTGAACTGTAACGTCCTTATCTTCACGGAGACGTGGTTAAATAGCGGAATACCAGACTCCACTATTGAGCTCACGGGACATCACACGCTCCGCGCGGACAGAACAATAGATGGATCCGGTAAGACAAGGGGAGGCGGTTTGTGCATTTATATTAACAAAGCTTGGTGCACAAACTCTGCTGTTGTTGGGAGCCATTGTTCAGCTAACCTAGAGTTTCTCATGGTTAAATGTAGACCGTTCTATCTGCCGCGCGAGTTCACTTCCACCATTATAACTGCAGCTTATATTCCCCCGGATGCTGATGCCAAGCTTGCTATGAAAGAACTTTATGCAGCCATCAGTAAACAACAGACTCTTCACCCGGAAGCGGCGTTTATTGTTGCGGGTGATTTTAATCACTCTAACTTAAAGACTGTGCTGCCCAAATTTCATCAGAATGTTTCCTGTCACACCAGAGGAAACAAAACCTTAGACCATGTCTACACAAACATGGCTGGGGCCTACAGGGCGACACCTCTCCCCCACCTGGGACAATCAGACCACATCTCTTTGTTCCTCACTCCCAAATATTCACCCCTCATCAACCGTGTGAAGCCATCAGTGAAGACCATCAAGGTGTGGCCTGCGGGGGTAGATTTCACACTCCAGGAAAGGTTTCTACACACAGACTGGAGTATGTTTGCTTCCCAAGCCACCAGTGGTGCTCACACAGACATTGACTGCTACACCTCCTCTGTATTGGATTATATTAATACCACCATTGACAGTGTTACAACCCAGAAACAGATTACCACATACCCAAATCAGAAGCCATGGATGAACAAGGAAGTGCGACTCCTGTTGAAGACACGCAATACTGCCTTCAGGTCAGGAGATACACAAGCCTACAGCACATCCAGAGCAAATCTGAAGAGGGGCATCAAAAAGGCCAAGCACTGCTACAAGCTGAAGATAGAGGGACACTTTTCCAACTCTGACCCTCGACGCATGTGGCAGGGCATCCAGGCCATCAGTGACTACAAACCCACCCACTACACCCCTGCAGCCACTGATGTCAACTTCCTGAATGAGCTAAATGACTTTTATGCTCGCTTTGAAAGAGACAACAGAGAAACTGCAACCAAGCTCAAACCCTCAGCTGATCACCCTCCAATCACCCTCTCATCCACTGACGTCTGCAAGGCACTGAGCTGGATCAGCACGCACAAGGCTGCTGGACCAGACAACATCCCTGGACGTGTCCTCAGGGCATGTGCGGAGCAGCTCGCTGGGGTCTTTACAGACATTTTCAACCTGTCTCTTGCCCAAGCAGCTGTACCAACACGCTTCAAATGCACCTCCATTGTGCCAGTGCCAAAACACTCTAGTCCGAGGTGCCCTAACGACTACCGCCCTGTAGCACTCACACCCATCATCATGAAGTGCTTTGAGCGGCTGGTCCTGGAACACCTAAAAGACTCTATACCATCCACATTGGACTCACATCAGTTTGCTTACCGCAGCAATAGGAGCACAGAGGATGCTGTTGCCATGGCACTGCACTCTGTGCTCACACACCTGGACAATAAGAACTCTTATGCACGGATGCTGTTTGTTGACTTCAGCTCAGCATTCAACACTATCATCCCGGCCAAGTTAATAGCCAAACTTGAAGACTTGGGCATCAATACCTCACTCTGCAACTGGATTCTGGACTTCCTGACCAACAGACCCCAGAATGTCCGATCTGGATCCACCTGCTCCACATCCATCACACTTAACACTGGTGTACCACAGGGCTGTGTGCTAAGCCCGTTTCTCTACTCCCTCTTCACCTCCGACTGCAAGCCTTTGTTTGGATCTAATGCCATCGTCAAGTTCGCAGACGACACTACGGTGATCGGTCTCATCAGCAACAACGATGAGACTGCCTACAGGGAAGAGATCCAGCACCTGTCCACATGGTGCAACGAAAATAACCTGCTCCTCAACACCACCAAAACGAAGGAGCTCATCGTGGACTTCAGGAAAGAGTCAAGAGGCACACACGACACCATCCACATCAATGGAATGGCCGTTGAGCGTGTCTCCAGCTTCAAGTTCCTGGGGATCCACATCTCGGCTGACATGACCTGGACAACCAACACCTCCAGCCTGGTCAAGAAGGCTCACCAGCGCCTCTTCTTCCTGAGGACACTGAGGAAGAATCAGCTCTCCTCGGCTATCCTGGTGAACTTCTACCGCTGCGCAATAGAAAGCATCCTGACGAACTGTGTCACAGTGTGGTATGGGTGCTGTTCTGTCGCGGAGCGCAAGGCACTGCAGCGGGTGGTGAAAACTGCCCAACGCATCACAGGGACTCCACTTCCTGCCATCGAGCACGTCCAGAGGAAACGCTGTCTGCGTCGAGCTCGCAGCATCCTCAAGGACTCCTCTCACCCAGCCCACAGACTGTTCTCCCTCCTTCCCTCCGGCAGGCGTTTCAGGTGCCTCCGGACGAGAACCAGCAGACTAAAGAACAGTTTCTTCCCCAGAGCTGTCTCTTTACTGAACTCTAACCCTTGCTGACCCCACTCCTCTCTCACCCCCACCCCCACCATCCCACTCCCCTCACAGACTCTCCTCTTACCCCCCCCCCCCCAACATCCCACTCCCCCACCCAACATCCCACTCCCCTCATAGACTACTCTCCCCCCACCATCCCACTCCCCTCACTGACTCCTCTCCCCCCCCACCTCCATCCCACTCCCCTCACAGACTCTCCTCTTACCCCCACCACCATCCCACTCCCATCCAGACTCTCCTCTCACCCCCCACCATCCCACTCCCCTCATAGACTCCTCTCACCCCCCTGCCCCCCACCATCATCCCACTCCCCTCACAGACTCTCCCCTCTCCCCCTAAACCATCATCCTACCACCCTCATAGACTCCTCTTACCCTCCCACCAGCCCACTCCCCTCACAGACTCCCCTCTAACCCCCCCACCAGCCCACTCCCCTCATAGACTCCTCTCCCCCCCACCATCCAACTCCCCTCATAGACTCCTCTCACCCCCCTGCCCCCCCCACCACCATCCCACTCCCCTCACAGACTCTCCTCTCTCCCCCACCACCATCCCACTCCCCTCGTACACTCTCCTCCCACCCCCACCACCATCCCACTCCCCTCAGACTCTCCTCTTACCCGCCCACCACCATCCCACTCCCCTCAGACTCTCCTCTTACCCCCCCACCACCATCCCACTCCCCTCAGACTCTCCTCTTACCCCCCCACCACCATCCCACTCCCCTCAGACTCTCCTCTCTCCTCCACCACCATCCCACTCCCCTCATAGACTCCTCACCCCCCCCCCCCCACCACCATCCCACTCCCCTCACAGACTCTCCTCTTACCACCATCCCACTCCCCTCACAGACTCTCCTGTTACCACCATCTCACTCTCCTCATAGACTCCTTCCCCCCATCCCACTCCCCTCATAGACTCATCTCTCCCCCCACCACCATCCCACTCCCCTAAGACTCTCCTCTTACCCCCCCACCACCATCCCACTCTCCTCTCTCCCCCAAAACCATCCCACTCCACTCATAGACTCTCCTCTTACCCCCCCACCACCATCCCACTCCCCTCACAGACTCTTCTCTTACCCCCCCACCACCATCCCACTCCCCTCACAGACTCTTCTCTTACCCCCCCACCACCATCCCACTCCCCTCACAGACTCTCCTCTTACCCCCCCCCACCATACCACTCCCCTCACAGACTCTCCTCTTACCCCCCCCCACCATACCACTCCCCTCATAGACTCCTCTCTCCCCCCCCACCACCATCCCACTCCCCTCACAGACTCTCCTCACCCCCCACCACCCCACTCCCCTCACAGACTCCCCCACCACACCAGACTCCTTCACTGCCCCCCCCCCACTACTACCCTTATAGACTCTTCGCTCACTCTGTTACTTATTTGTGCCATTTGCACTGCTGACTGTTCATTACAGTAACAACTGTTTACAACAACTGTTTACTGCTTACAGTAACAACTGTTTACAACAACTGTTTACTGCTTACAGTAACAACTGTTTACACTTGCACCTTGCACTACTGTACTTTAGCTGGAACATGCTCATTTGCACTACCAACTGTTCATACAGTACCAACTGTTCACATTTCGCATCTCACTTATTTGCACTGTCCATGCTCATTGCACTACCTTAAATTTAATGCTCACCTTAAGCTAACAATTGTATACATCTACCTGTAAAACTCTGTTTATAGTTAGAGACATCTGTATATACATTTACATTTATAGCACATATTCACCTGTAAATGCTGTTTATAGACACCTGTAATTATATTTATAGCACACACTCACCTGTCATAGTAATAACCATCTGTATATTTATATTCATTGTACATATTACCTGTAAATCCTGTACATCTCCATATCCTGCACTTATGCAACCATTGTATATATCCTGCACTTGCTGCTATTGCACTTCTGGTTAGACCTAAACTGCATTTCGTTGCCTTGTACCTGTACTTGTGTAATGACAATAAAGTTGAATCTAATCTAAATTCTTGTGTGGGCGGCTGAGCGCGCGATCTGAAGTGGCGCGTGCGATCGGACTGTACTGCGCGCGATCTGAACCCATGCGAAAACTTGATATTAGTAGTCAACTAGATAGAGGAAGTTTATGATATAAACTTCAGTTGGCTTGAGAAAGCCTATCCTGAAAGTTAAATTTATTTGTAAAAGCTTAAAAAGTTGTTTAAGTTTACAGATAGATAGATGGAAAGAATTAGATCTTGAGCATATATACACTTGTTAGTTATTGCCTTGCGTTGTTTCTAGGCAGTTACTAAGGTGTCGTTATGTTCTTTGATCATAATTTAATCTTTAATCAATTGATGATCAATTTTGCTAGCAAGATTTAATGTTAATTATCTTGTTGCTAGCAAGATTTAGAATGAATTCCGAAGTCATTAGCAACATTTAACATAAATAAGCATGTTGCTGGCAAGAATTCGCTGAATTAGCATATTGGTAGCAAGATTTATTGTTAATTAACAAGTTGCTATCAAGATTTAGCATGATCTAGCATGTCACTAGTGAGAATTTGCGTGATCTAGCATGTTGCTAGCAAGATTTAACGTTAATTAACAAGACGCTATTGACATTTAGTGTGAACTAACATGTCGCTAGTGAGATTTGTTAATTCGTAGGTCGCTTGTGAGATTTAACATGAGTTAACATGTCACTGACGAGAATGAATGTTATTTAACAAGTCACTAGTGAGATTTAATGTTTTAAAGAACACAAGAGTCAGTTGACGCAGAGACTGGAGGTTATTGATGATTCAGCTGAACAGTGAGTGGTCTGAAATATCAAAGAATAATAATGAATATTAAATATAAATCTAAAATAAACAACATTTACATTGGTAATAAACATGAGTAAATTATTAATTGATTACAGAAGTGTTGCAATACTTGGTTAGTGCACAAAAAGGCATCTAGGGAACATACATGGAGTTTTTTCATCATGAGGGATCATCGGTGTTGTAACGAAATACCAAAAAATAAATAACAATGCTTTTTGATCCCCAAAGTGTTGAAAATTGCAATTAGTTTATAAAAATGTTTACGGTTTAATTACATCCTTGGCTTTTAACGGTCAGTTTTCACTAATGTGAATAATACTTTGTTTTATTTCTATTTTAAAGATGTAATTAAGCATTATTAATATAGTCTTACCACTTTCTAAACAGACTGCAGTTCCACTGCATATATATGGAGCCCTTTATACATTTATTTACTATATAAATGTGTGTATAGATATGTATGTGTATATATATATATATATATATATATGTATATATATGTATATATATGTATATATGTATATGTATGTATATATATGTATATATGTGTGTGTGTGTGTGTATAAAGCCTTTCTTCATGTGAAATAAAATAACTTAAATATTAGTATTTCTTAAATCATTCCTGCACAATTACAATGGGGATAGTAATGCTGTTTTTTCTAATCTCAAGCAGTTTTCAGATTGAATCGATCTGCCATGTCAGACTTCAGTTCAACACGGCAATTATAGCAGATAAAGGAATCAACGCAATGTAATATTTACTCAGGCATAAGTTATAAATAAACTGACGTGAGTGCGCGAGGACACGCGTTTGAACTTCATTGAGAGTTGCCGTTCCCATAGTAATCTACTCAGCGGGGGGAAAACCTTCACCGAGTAAACACGAATGAGAGTCACAATTTGGCCATATAAGTGCATAAATCTTCAAGCAAACACACTGCAGTGGTTACTTGATAATCGGAAACAATTTCCGTTTGATCATAAACTCTCTCACATAAATCTATTTTAGGAGATTATGATCTCTCTCTCCAGCAATAATGGCGGCTTTGAAAAGCTTTGAGGCTTTGAATTGCAGCGCTCTGATTCGTTCAAACGTCAGTGCTCTCACTGACAGGGGTGCAATTTTGTGATATCATGTATGTAAAATAGAGAGATTTAACTTACTAATTAAAGTAAAAAATCGATTGTAGACCTGCAAGTTTTTTTTCAGTATTTAAAAAAATAAAATGCATGCCCATTGGAATGGACATGTTCACACATACTGTATTGAAATGTATTATATATCAGGTGTAATGTTGTTATGTCACCAACAGATGGGGTGGACGCTCTATCTAAAATTCAGTTTTCACTTCATTAGTGAAAGTCTATGGAGATTTTTTACAGATAGATAGATGGAAAGAATTAGATCTTGAGCATATATACACTTGTTAGTTATTGCTTTGCGTTGTTTCTAGGCAGTTACTAAGGTGTCGTTATGTTCTTTGATCATAATTTAATCTTTAATCAATTGATGATCAATTTTGATAGCAAGATTTAATGTTAATTATCTTGTTGCTAGCAAGATTTAGTATGAATTCCGAAGTCATTAGCAACATTTAACATAAATAAGCATGTTGCTGGCAAGAATTTGCTGAATTAGCATATTGTTAGCAAGATTTATCGTTAATTAGCTTGAAAAGTTTTGAGAGTTTAAACTTAAAAATAAGTTATAATTATGCTTTTTGATCCTCAAAGTGTTGGAAAATTGTAATTAGTTTATAAAAATGTTTACGGTTTAATTACATCCTTGGCTTTTAACGGTCAGTTTTCACTAATGCAAAAAATACTTTGTTTAATTTCTATTTTAAAGCTGTAATTAAGCATTATTAGTATAGGCTAATCACTTTCAAAAGAGACTGCAGTTACACTGCATGTATATGTAGCCTTTTATATATACTAAATAGATGTGTATGTGTATATATATATATATATATATATATATATATATATATAATATGTATAGAGGTGTGTGTGTGTGTGTATATATATATATATATATATATGATACTGTGAATAATACTTTGTTTTATTTCTATTTTAAAGCTGTAATTAAGCATTATTAATATAGGCTAATCACTTTCAAAAGAGACTGCAGTTACACCACAGTTACACTATATGTAGCCTTTTATATATACGAAATAGATGTGTGTGTATATATATATATATATATATATATAAATGGTACTGTGATACTGTGAACAATACTTTGTTTTATTTATATTTTAAAGATGTAATTAAGCATTATTTATGTAGTCTTACCACTTTCAAAACAGACAGCAGTTACACTGAATGTATATGGAGCCCTTTATCCGTTGTTTTCACGGACGTCACAAAACCTGCGTAGTTACCCACCATGCACTGCGCACCGCCATTTTGATTCCCTACTGTCAGTGTCAACTCGTATATCTTATTGACGATCGTCGCTAATTTTACTTGTTATCATACTCTTTATTACTCTAATACTACATATTTGTAGATTGTAAATCAAAAACAATTAACATAAGTGACTTCTGTTGTGTTTATGGATACACGTGGTGGAATGAGGACAAGTTACCGCAGTTTTAGAACGCTCTGTACTTTCACATTCATGAACCTCTCCATGGACTGAATTAACATGAACAATAGTGTTTTCATCACTGCTCTGTGTCTTTAACGCCTAAAAAGGAGATATAAAATATAACGTTAGGTGTTATTTTAACTGCTGAATCGAATTTCAATATAAAGGACGTTAGACAAATTGGTTGAATTTAACTTGTATTATTTTAATTGTTGAATATGTTTCCAATTTATAACAATAAACAAAAGGTAAAGGAATGTCAAATACTGCTAAAGGTTAAGTTTATTGAGTTACGAAAGTATTTTGGGGAAAGTTACTAATTAGGACAAAGTGGGTGGGTTTGTCTGTCGACTGTTACACATTTTTACCTTTGGTATAAATTGCAGCTTCTAAACATATTAAATATTGTCAATACATTTAAACTTACCCCCTACAAAATGTTTAGAGCATATGATCGTCCTATTCCATTTTTCTTCAGTCTGAATGTCAGCCCTGTGATCGCAGCTTTCCATACACGTCGCCTTTCTTCTGACAAAATTCGTGTTCTTTCACATTGTCCAGTTATCACTTTTGGAAGTTTAAAAAATCTTACATCTGTACTTACTCCTGGCCTATTTGAACATCCAAAAATTCCACAGATAGGCATTTGTGAGCATAAGTTTTGAATATACAAGCTTTGTCGTTGCTTTGCATAGGGAATCAAAATGGCGGATATGCCGGTACGCAAGTTTCGATGACGTCACGTGAAAACAACGGATATTTACAATATAAATGTAGATAGATATGCATGTATGTGTGTGAATAGATTTAGGCGCTATAAATAAACGTAGGCGCTTAGGCGTGGACGCGCGAATGCGGGAGGACGCGCGTATATGGAGCCTCTAATACATACTTTTTAGATGTATATGTAAATCCTTCCTTCATGGGAAACAAACTTAAATATTAGTATTTTTAAAATAATTCCTGCTAAAGTACAATGAGGAGAGTAATGCAGTTTTTTCTAATCTCAAGCAGTTTTCAGATTGACTCGATCTGCCATGTCAGACTTCAGTTCAACACGGCAATTATAGCAGATAAAGGAATCAACGCAATGTAATATTTGTATAAAGCCTTCCTCCATGGGAAACAAAATAACTTAAATATTAGTATTTTTAAATAATTCCTGCTCATGTAATGCAGCAGAGTAATGCAGTTTTTTTTTTAATCTCAAGCAGTTTACAGTTTGAATCGATCTGCCATGTTTTTTGCATCCTTTAAAAATCTTATTTCATTTACTGTTTAAGTGTTCACAAAACATCGATCTATCAGCGAATCTGCTCAGGAAGCGCGTTTGAACTCGAGAACAGGAGTCAGACTTTAGTTAAAAGCAGATAAAAGAATTAACACAATGTAACTATATACTCAAGAATTAGTTATAAATAACTTTGACTGTTAGACACTGCATTTGAAGAGAGTCAGCGCGCGCTGCTCAGGGAAGCCTTTTTACATGTGTCTTCCCCATGAACACACGAGCGAGAGTCAGAATTCGGCAATAAAGTACATAAATGAGCGCTATAAATAAACGTAGGTGCTTAGACGGTTATGCTTTGGCGCGAGTCCAGGAGGACGCGCGTTTAAACTTCACCTACCTTCCCCATAGTAATGTACTCCGTTGCCGAGTAAAGACGAATGAGAGTCAGAATTTGGCCATATAAGTGCATAAATCTTCAAGGAAACACGCTGCAGCGGTTACTTGATAATCGGAAACAATTTCCGTTTGATCATAAACTCTCTCACATAAATCTATTTTAGGAGATTATGATCTCTCTCTCCAGCAGTAATGGCGTCTTTGAATAGCTTTGAGGCTTTGAATTGCAGCGCTCTGATTCGTTCAAACTTCAGTGCTCTCACTGACAGGGGTGTAATTTTGTGATATTATGAATGTAAAATAGAGAGATTTAACTTACTAATTAAAGTAAAAAATCGATTGTAGACCTGCAAGTTTTTTTTCAGGATTTAAAAAAATAAAATGCATGCCCATTGGAATGGACATGTTCACACATACTGTATTGAAATGTATTATATATCAGGTGTAATGTTGTGATGTTACCAACAGATGGAGTGGACGCTCTATCTAAAATTCAGTTTTCACTTCATTAGTGAAAGTCTATGGAGATTTTATGACTTTAATCTTCAGTTTTATCAAAAATCATAAGTCTGATCAGTCTGAAAAGGGATAGCAACTCAAGTCAGAACAGGTCTGAAGTCTGAGCAGAGTTTAGTGGTTGTAGCTTTAAAGCTCTAGGAGGAGATGCATTGAGAATTTTAGGTAAGAAGAATAATAATAATAACTAGATAGAGGAAGTTTATGATATAAACTTCAGTTGGCTTGAGAAAGCCTAGCCTGAAAGTTTAAATTAGTTGTAAAAGCTTCAAGCTTGAAAAGTTTTGAGAGTTTGTCGCTAACAAGATTTATTTGGAGATTACTGATGATTCAGTTGGTCAGTGAGTGGCGCTGTTTCCCACACACAGAAGCAGCATTTTCTACAGTTATATTTGCAATCTTTGATATGTTTGCCAGTATTTCATAGTTAGTATGTAAAATAGAGAGATTTAACTTACTAATTAAAGTTAAAAAGTCTTTTTTCAGGATTTAAAAAAAAATGCATATCCATTGCAATGGACATTGGGTTCCAATGACTGCTACTCAATGCACATGCTGATTGAAATGTATTATATATCCTCTTGAGTCCCACAAGTTTGCCTGATGTGCATTTTGTAATTTTTCTTGCTATTTGAGATATGTAGGACCTAATAAATACAATACCCCCCCCCCCCCCCCCCCCCCCCCAAAATGTGTACAGGTATTGTACAGATGTCTTCATGTGGTATCATAATGCTATTTGCTGTTATGGCCAGTAGGGTAATAATTAGTCAAAATTCAAATCTCATTCTAAAATATGTCAAATTTTAAGAAGAAATTTTGAGAAAATGTCATATGCAGAATATACAATTATTTATTTAATGTGATTAGTGCAAAGTGCACTACTGCTCTGTGCCACTGGGGAATACCTTGAAAGATACACACAGGAAATGTGTGTGTGTAAAGTGACTGCACTGACTCTAATGCATTTTCTATTAGAGGTTTATTTTATTAAATGTGCAATTTGTAAAACAAAAACCTCAAAATTAAAGTTGAAATGTTATATTGTTCAAGTTCTTGACCTTGGGATTTTTTTATGTTTAATTTTGTTTTATATTGGTTTATATTAGTTTGACATTCACAGCTGTTAAGACCAAATGTCCACTGCAATTGACAACAAAAATTGCTATGAAGGAGTTATGATTTTTTTTCTTACTCATTAATAGATGCCTAATTTAATGGGATATTATTATTATTATTTTTTTCAGAAACCTGGAACCTAATTCTGGGGCATATTCTTCGTACGTCGCTTACTACAGCCAAGATCAGTTGACACATCCGGGATGACATAATCGCGCTAACTATGAGCTGGATGATTCGGTTCTTTAAACGCACCTGTTGTTGACGATTAGTATAGCTGGATTGAGTTATCTGAGATCATTGCGCGTTCATGTGCTGGCTTAAAAGGGGATATGTATCGATAGTAGAAACACTGATCAGCAACATTTTGATTGGTCAGTGAGCATGCTGAAAGAGCGCGCACAGTATTTCTCGGCGGCGCGTCGCTGAATTTCAGTGTTTAATTAAAACACAAGGAAACACTTTAAAGCTGCAAATGCAGGAGAGAGGACTGGCAAAAAGTTGCAGACAAATTAAATTTGTGAGAAGCCTAGTGATCGTGTGTGTAATTATATTGACTCATATTAATTGTACTCTATTTCATAATCATCTTTTATATTAGAGCCACCACAGGACCCACTAGAACTTGGGAACAAGTAAAAGTAAAATGCAAAAATGTTCTGCAAAATAGTATCTTTACTACTTGCGCTGTGCTGCAAAAAAAAAAGAGTCAATTAATGAAATAGAATTGCAAAAACTAATAAAGCAAAAAGTCAGACTTGAGATTGATTTGCTTCAAGAGGAACTTCAAAGTTAATAAAATACACGAATAAACACACTGTAGCCTACTATTGAGGACCTTGCATGATTTATTTATTTCATTCCACAGGCAAGAGATGATCAGCTGGATTTTTTTTAAATAAATAAAATAAACTGTAAACTAACTGTGTGCAAAGTTCCCTTTTTTCAAAAATGACTGCTTGAGTGCTGGTAACTTTGCGAATGGCACGACAGACAGCACTTTCACAATGTTCTCCGTATACCAACAGTGTAAATGAACGTGCCGCTCGCAAAGTAGCGCAAGGCAATACACACAGTTTGAGCTGTAGCTAACGCCCGACTACGACTAATTGTATCTAAATTAACTAGATACATTATACCCTCACGTGAAAAACGAAATATAATATACATATATATATATAATTTATATATATATATATATATAATTATTATATTAAATATATTATATTGCACCTTCAGCAACAGGTTTCTCTCGTAAAAACGGACAGGACATGTTGCGACAAACTTCCCATATCACCTCCGCTTGCGTGAACTAATCCTGCTAACTTGAAGTAAGCCTGCTCCGAGCAGGTTCACTTCAGCGGACCTGTTACTATGACAACAAGTCCCGGATGAGCGTCGAAGAACCGAACAATCCAAGATCATGCGAAATCGTCAACAATCTAATCCAGCTAAGTGAGTTAGCGAGGTACGAAGAATATGCCCCAGGTCTGAAGGAGATATATGTATATATAAATTGTTTCTTCCTGTGAAATAAAATAACTTAAATATTAGTATTTTTTTAAATCATTCCTGCCAAGTACAATGGGGAAAGTAATGCAGTTTTTTCTAATCTCAAGCAGTTTTCAGATTGAATTGATCTGCCATGTCAGACTTCAGTTCAACACGGCAATTATAGCAGATAAAGGAATCAACGCAATGTAATATTTGTATAAAGCCTTCCTCCATGGGAAACAAAATAACTTAAATATTTTTATTTTTAAAATAATTCCTGCTCAAGTAATGCAGCAGAGTAATGCAGTTTTTTTTTAATCTCAAGCAGTTAACAGTTTGAATCGATCTGCCATGTTTTTTGCATCCTTTAAAAATCGTATTTCATTTACTGCTTAAGTGTTCACAAAACATCGATCTATCAGCGAATCTGCTCAGGAAGCGCGTTTGAACTCGAGAACAGGAGTCAGACTTTAGTTAAAAGCAGATAAAAGAATTAACACAATGTAACTATATACTCAAGAATTAGTTATAAATAACTTTGACTGTTAGACGCTGCATTTGAAGAGAGTCAGCGCGCGCTGCTCAGGGAAGCCGTTTACATGTGTCTTCCCCGTGCAAACACGAGCGAGAGTCAGAATTCGTCAATAAAGTACATAAATGAGCGCTATAAATAAACTTAGGCGATTAGACGGTTATGCTTTGGCGCGAGTCCAGGAGGACGCGCGTTTAAACTTCACTTACCTTTCCTATAGTATCATAGTGCTCAACAGCGAAAATTCGTCGCCATGTAAAGACGAATGAGAGTCAGAATTTGGCCATATAAGTACATAAATCTTCAAGGAAACACGCTGCAGCGGTTACTTGATAATCGGAAACAATTTCCGTTTGATCATAAACTCTCTCACATAAATCTATTTTAGGAGATTATGATCCCTCTCTCCAGCAGTAATGGCGTCTTTGAAAAGCTTTGAGGCTTTGAATTGCAGCGCTCTGATTCGTTCAAACTTCAGTGCTCTCACTGACAGGGGTGTAATTTTGTGATATTATGTATGTAAAATAGAGAGATTTAACTTACTAATTAAAGTAAAAAATCGATTGTAGACCTGCAAGTTTTTTTTCAGGATTTAAAAAAATAAAATGCATGCCCATTGGAATGGACATGTTCACACATACTGTATTGAAATGTATTATATATCAGGTGTAATGTTGTGATGTTACCAACAGATGGAGTGGACGCTCTATCTAAAATTCAGTTTTCACTTCATTAGTGAAAGTCTATGGAGATTTTATGACTTTAATCTTCAGTTTTATCAAAAATCATAAGTCTGATCAGTCTGAAAAGGGATAGCAACTCAAGTCAGAACAGGTCTGAAGTCTGAGCAGAGTTTAGTGGTTGTAGCTTTAAAGCTCTAGGAGGAGATGCATTGAGAATTTTAGGTAAGAAGAATAATAATAATAATAATAATAACTAGATAGAGGAAGTTTATGATATAAACTTCAGTTGGCTTGAGAAAGCCTATTGTGAAAGTTAAATTTATTTGTAAAAGTTTAACAAGTTGTTTAAGTTTACAGATAGATAGATGGAAAGAATTAGATCTTGAGCATATATACACTTGTTAGTTATTGCTTTGCGTTGTTTCTAGGCAGTTACTAAGGTGTCGTTATGTTCTTTGATCATAATTTAATCTTTAATCAATTAATGATCAATTTTGCTAGCAAGATTTAATGTTAATTATCTTGTTGATAGCAAGATTTAGTATGAATTCCGAAGTCATTAGCAACATTTAACATAAATAAGCATGTTGCTGGCAAGAATTAGCTGAATTAGCATATTGGTAGCAAGATTTATTGTTAATTAACAAGTTGCTATCAAGATTTAGCATGATCTAGCATGTCACTAGTGAGAATTTGCGTGATCTAGCATGTTGCTAGCAAGATTTAACGTTAATTAACAAGACGCTATTGACATTTATTGTGAACTAACATGTCGCTAGTGAGATTTGTTAATTCGTAGGTCGCTTGTGAGATTTAGGCCACGTCCACACGATGCCGGCGCGTTCCCTATCCGATCTTTTTTTTCCTCGTTCAAAAAAAATATCAGCGTCCACACGATACCACTGAAACCGACTGAATCCGGTGTAGTTTATATGCCAGACCAGTATGGGGCGCTGTAATTCTGCCACAGATAATACACTATACACAGAGAAGACGACCTTGAGCATGCGCATTGTTGTTGCTGTTCAGTGTTGCCAGATTGCTAGTTACCTTTTTGTCACGTCCGATCGGGAAAAAATGCATTGGGCTGGTTGATCAAATTTGGGATGGTTTTTGATGCATAAAATCGCTCAATATTTTTCATTATTTATAAGAGTACGCACTTTGGGCTGGTATTTTTTTAAATTGGAGGGTTTTAAGCTGTAGCTGCGCTGGAATCTTCAGTACAATCTGGCAACACTGTTGCTGTTACTGTGACGCAGCCGACACGTGATGTGATGACATCATCGGTAAACAAAAAAATATACGGATTGGCCGTCCACACGAGTCCGCAAGGGTGTCGGATTCAGATCTATCCACTTTAGGACCCGGTATCAAAAGAGAGCGGATTCAGTCTCCCAAATCGCCGGATCAGTGTGGACGGAACGCCAATCCGATAAGAAATGTGTGCGGATGCAGTGATCCGCGTCTCCGTGTGGACGGGGCCTTAACATGAGTTAACATGTCACTGACGAGAATGAATGTTATTTAACAAGTCACTAGTGAGATTTAATGTTTTAAAGAACACAAGAGTCAGTTGACGCAGAGACTGGAGGTTATTGATGATTCAGCTGAACAGTGAGTGGTCTGAAATATCAAAGAATAATAATGAATATTAAATATTAATCTAAAATAAACAACATTTACATTGGTAATAAACATGAGTAAATAATTAATTGATTACAGAAGTGTTGCAATACTTGGTTAGAGCACAAATTGGCATCTAGGGTACATACATGGAGTTTTTTCATCAAGAGGGATCATCGGTGTTGTAACGAAATACCAAAAAATAAATAACAATGCTTTTTGATCCCCAAAGTGTTGAAAATTGCAATTAGTTTATAAAAATGTTTACGGTTTAATTACAACCTTGGCTTTTAACGGTCAGTTTTCACTAATGTGAATACTTTGTTTTATTTCTATTTTAAAGATGTAATTAAGCATTATTAATATAGTCTTACCACTTTCTAAACAGACTGCAGTTACACTGCATATATATGGAGCCCTTTATACATTTATTTACTATATAAATGTGTGTATAGATAGATATGTATGTGTGTGTATATATATATATATATATATATATGTGTATATGTATATATATATATACATGTATGTGTGTGTGTGTGTGTATAAAGCCTTTCTTCATGTGAAATAAAATAACTTAAATATTAGTATTTCTTAAATAATTCCTGCTAAAGTACAATGAGGAGAGTAATGCTGTTTTTTCTAATCTCAAGCAGTTTTCAGATTGAATTGATCTGCCATGTCAGACTTCAGTTCAACACGGCAATTATAGCAGATAAATGAATCAACGCAATGTAATATTTGTATAAAGCCTTCCTCCATGGGAAACAAAATAACTTAAATATTAGTATTTTTAAAATAATTCCTGCTCATGTAATGCAGCAGAGTAATGCAGTTTTTTTGAACTCAAGCAGTTTACAGTTTGAAGCGATCTGCCATCGTTTTTGCATCCTTTTAAATACCTTATTTCATTTATTGTTTAAGTGTTCACAAAACATCGATCTATCAGCGAATCTGCTCAGGAAACGCGTTTGAACTCGAGAACAGGAGTCAGACTTTAGTTAAAAGCAGATAAAAGAATTAACACAATGTAACTATATACTCGAGAATTAGTTATAAATAACTTTGACTGTTAGACGCTGCATTTGAAGAGAGTCAGCGCGCTCTGCTCAGGGAAGCCGTTTACATGTGTCTTCCCCGTGCAAACACGAGCGAGAGTCAGAATTCGGCAATAAAGTACATAAATGAGCGCTATAAATAAACTTAGGCGATTAGACGGTTATGCTTTGGCGCGAGTCCAGGAGGACGCGCGTTTAAACTTCACTTACCTTTCCTATAGTATCATAGTGCTCAACAGCGAAAATCCTTTGCCGAGTAAAGACGAATGAGAGTCAGAATTTGGCCATATAAGTGCATAAATCTTCAAGGAAACACGCTGCAGTGGTTACTTGATAATCGGAAACAATTTCCGTTTGATCATAAACTCTCTCACATAAATCTATTTTAGGAGATTATGATCTCTCTCTCCAGCAGTAATGGCGTCTTTGAATAGCTTTGAGGCTTTGAATTGCAGCGCTCTGATTCGTTCAAACTTCAGTGCTCTCACTGACAGGGGTGTAATTTTGTGATATTATGAATGTAAAATAGAGAGATTTAACTTACTAATTAAAGTAAAAAATCGATTGTAGACCTGCAAGTTTTTTTTCAGGATTTAAAAAAATAAAATGCATGCCCATTGGAATGGACATGTTCACACATACTGTATTGAAATGTATTATATATCAGGTGTAATGTTGTGATGTTACCAACAGATGGAGTGGACGCTCTATCTAAAATTCAGTTTTCACTTCATTAGTGAAAGTCTATGGAGATTTTATGACTTTAATCTTCAGTTTTATCAAAAATCATAAGTCTGATCAGTCTGAAAAGGGATAGCAACTCAAGTCAGAACAGGTCTGAAGTCTGAGCAGAGTTTAGTGGTTGTAGCTTTAAAGCTCTAGGAGGAGATGCATTGAGAATTTTAGGTAAGAAGAATAATAATAATAATAATAAGTTTAGATACAATATCACTAAGTTGGCTTTCTCAAGCCAACTTAATAATAATAAGTTTAGATACAATATCACTAAGTTGGCTTTCTCAAGCCAACTTAACTAGATAGAGGAAGTTTATGATATAAACTTCAGTTGGCTTGAGAAAGCCTATCCTGAAAGTTAAATTTATTTGTAAAAGCTTAAAAAGTTGTTTAAGTTTACAGATAGATAGATGGAAAGAATTAGATCTTGAGCATATATACACTTGTTAGTTATTGCCTTGCGTTGTTTCTAGGCAGTTACTAAGGTGTCGTTATGTTCTTTGATCATAATTTAATCTTTAATCAATTGATGATCAATTTTGCTAGCAAGATTTAATGTTAATTATCTTGTTGCTAGCAAGATTTAGAATGAATTCCGAAGTCATTAGCAACATTTAACATAAATAAGCATGTTGCTGGCAAGAATTCGCTGAATTAGCATATTGGTAGCAAGATTTATTGTTAATTAACAAGTTGCTATCAAGATTTAGCATGATCTAGCATGTCACTAGTGAGAATTTGCGTGATCTAGCATGTTGCTAGCAAGATTTAACGTTAATTAACAAGACGCTATTGACATTTAGTGTGAACTAACATCTCGCTAGTGAGATTTGTTAATTCGTAGGTCGCTTGTGAGATTTAACATGAGTTAACATGTCACTGACGAGAATGAATGTTATTTAACAAGTCACTAGTGAGATTTAATGTTTTAAAGAACACAAGAGTCAGTTGACGCAGAGACTGGAGGTTATTGATGATTCAGCTGAACAGTGAGTGGTCTGAAATATCAAAGAATAATAATGAATATTAAATATAAATCTAAAATAAACAACATTTACATTGGTAATAAACATGAGTAAATAATTAATTGATTACAGAAGTGTTGCAATACTTGGTTAGTGCACAAAATGGCATCTAGGGAACATACATGGAGTTCTTTCATCATGAGGGATCATCGGTGTTGTAACGAAATACCAAAAAATAAATAATGCTTTTTGATCCCCAAAGTGTTGAAAATTGCAATTAGTTTATAAAAATGTTTACGGTTTAATTACATCCTTGGCTTTTAACGGTCAGTTTTCACTAATGTGAATACTTTGTTTTATTTCTATTTTAAAGATGTAATTAAGCATTATTAATATAGTCTTACCACTTTCTAAACAGACTGCAGTTCCACTGCATATATATGGAGCCCTTTATACATTTATTTACTATATAAGTGTGTGTATAGATAGATATGTATGTGTATATATATATATATGTGTATGTGTATATATATATATATATGTGTATGTGTATATATATATATATATGTGTATGTGTATATATATATATATGTATATGTGTATATATATATATATATGTATATATATATATATATATATATATATATATATGTATATATATGTATATATATATATATATATATATATGTGTGTGTGTGTGTGTGTGTGTGTGTATATAAAGCCTTTCTTCATGTGAAATAAAATAACTTAAATATTAGTATTTCTTAAATCATTCCTGCACAATTACAATGGGGATAGTAATGCTGTTTTTTCTAATCTCAAGCAGTTTTCAGATTGAATCGATCTGCCATGTCAGACTTCAGTTCAACACGGCAATTATAGCAGATAAAGGAATCAAGGCAATGTAATATTTACTCAGGCATAAGTTATAAATAAACTGACGCGAGTGCGCGAGGACGCGCGTTTGAACTTCATTGAGAGTTGCCGTTCCCATAGTAATCTACTCAGCGCAGCGGGGGGGAAGCCTTCACCGAGTAAACACGAATGAGAGTCACAATTTGGCCATATAAGTGCATAAATCTTCAAGCAAACACACTGCAGTGGTTACTTGATAATCGGAAACAATTTCCGTTTGATCATAAACTCTCTCACATAAATCTATTTTAGGAGATTATGATCTCTCTCTCCAGCAGTAATGGCGTCTTTGAAAAGCTTTGAGGCTTTGAATTGCAGCGCTCTGATTCGTTCAAACTTCAGTGCTCTCACTGACAGGGGTGTAATTTTGTGATATTATGTATGTAAAATATAGAGATTTAACTTACTAATTAAAGTAAAAAATCGATTGTAGACCTGCAAGTTTTTTTTTCAGGATTTAAAAAAATAAAATGCATGCCCATTGGAATGGACATGTTCACACATACTGTATTGAAATGTATTATATATCAGGTGTAATGTTGTGATGTTACCAACAGATGGAGTGGACGCTCTATCTAAAATTCAGTTTTCACTTCATTAGTGAAAGTCTATGGAGATTTTATGACTTTAATCTTCAGTTTTATCAAAAATCATAAGTCTGATCAGTCTGAAAAGGGATAGCAACTCAAGTCAGAACAGGTCTGAAGTCTGAGCAGAGTTTAGTAGTTGTAGCTTTAAAGCTCTAGGAGGAGATGCGTTGAGAATTTTAGGTAAGAATAATAATAATAATAATAATAAGTTTAGATACAATATCACTAAGTTGGCTTTCTCAAGCCAACTTAATAATAATAATAATAATAACTAGATAGAGGAAGTTTATGATATAAACTTCAGTTGGCTTGAGAAAGCCTAGCCTGAAAGTTAAATTTATTTGTAAAAGCTTAAAAAGTTTTGAAAGTTTACAGATGGATAGATGGAAAGAATTAGATCTTGAGCATATATACTCTTGTTAGTTATTGCCTTGCGTTGTTTCTAGGCAGTTACTAAGGTGTCGTTATGTTCTTTGATCATAATTTAATCTTTAATCAATTGATGATCAATTTTGCTAGCAAGATTTAATGTTAATTATCTTGTTGCTAGCAAGATTTAGTATGAATTCTGAAGTCATTAGCAACATTTAACATAAATAAGCATGTTGCTGGCAAGAATTTGCTGAATTAGCATATTGTTAGCAAGATTTATCGTTAATTAGCTTAAAAAGTTTTGAGAGTTTAAACTTAAAAATAAGTTATAATTATGCTTTTTGATCCCCAAAGTGTTGGAAAATTGTAATTAGTTTAAAAAAATGTTTACGGTTTAATTACATCCTTGGCTTTTAACGGTCAGTTTTCACTAATGCGAAAAATACTTTGTTTAATTTCTATTTTAAAGCTGTAATTAAGCATTATTAGTATAGGCTAATCACTTTCAAAAGAGACTGCAGTTACACTGCATGTATATGTAGCCTTTTATATATACTAAATAGATGTGTATGTGTATATATATATATATATATATATATATAATATGTATAGAGGTGTGTGTGTGTGTGTATATATATATATATATATATATATATATATATGATACTGTGAATAATACTTTGTTTTATTTCTATTTTAAAGCTGTAATTAAGCATTATTAATATAGGCTAATCACTTTCAAAAGAGACTGCAGTTACACCACAGTTACACTATATGTAGCCTTTTATATATACTAAATAGATGTGTGTGTATGTGTGTGTATATATATATATATATATATATATATATATAAATAAATGGTACTGTGATACTGTGAATAATACTTTGTTTTATTTCTATTTTAAAGATGTAATTAAGCATTATTTATGTAGTCTTACCACTTTCAAAACAGACAGCAGTTACACTGCATGTATATGGAGCCCTTTATATTTACAATATAGATGTAGATTGTCACGTTTATGTTAGTTTTCACCCTGGACTCTTAGTTTACCTTGTCTGTGTCACATGTTCCCCGTTCCTGATCTCACCTCACCCAGTTCCCATTAGCACTTATCAGTCACAGGTGTTTTGTGTTTCTGTTAATCATAGTCAGTATTTAAGTTCTCCATGTTCACTCCCCTGTTGTCGATTGTTAATGTTATGTTCCCTAGTCGTGTGTGGATGTTATTTCTGTTGAGTTTGCACCATCGCGTGCTTTTGTTTTTGTTATTGAATAAAGTGTTTACTTGCATTTCTGGCTCCGCGTATGCTCCGCATCGCACACGATCCTGCGCCTTGTGACATAGATAGATATGCATGTATGTGTGTGAATAAATTTACGCGCTATAAATAAACGTAGGCGCTTAGGCGTGGACGCGCGAATGCGGGAGGACGCGCGTATATGGAGCCTCTAATACATACTTTTTAGATGTATATGTAAATCCTTCCTTCATGGGAAACAAACTTAAATATTAGTATTTTTAAAATAATTCCTGCTAAAGTACAATGAGGAGAGTAATGCAGTTTTTTCTAATCTCAAGCAGTTTTCAGATTGACTCGATCTGCCATGTCAGATTTCAGTTCAACACGGCAATTATAGCAGATAAAGGAATCAACGCAATGTAATATTTGTATAAAGCCTTCCTCCATGGGAAACAAAATAACTTAAATATTAGTATTTTTTAAATAATTCCTGCTCATGTAATGCAGCAGAGTAATGCAGTTTTTATTAATCTCAAGCAGTTTACAGTTTGAATCGATCTGCCATCGTTTTTGCATCCTTTTAAATACCTTATTTCATTTATTGTTTAAGTGTTCACAAAACATCGATCTATCAGCGAATCTGCTCAGGAAGCGCGTTTGAACTCGAGAACAGGAGTCAGACTTTAGTTAAAAGCAGATAAAAGAATTAACACAATGTAACTATATACTCAAGAATTAGTTATAAATAACTTTGACTGTTAGACGCTGCATTTGAAGAGAGTCAGCGCGCGCGCTGCTCAGGGAAGCCTTTTTACATGTGTCTTTCCCATGAACACACGAGCGAGAGTCAGAATTCGGCAATAAAGTACATAAATGAGCGCTATAAATAAACGTAGGTGCTTAGACGGTTATGCTTTGGCGCGAGTCCAGGAGGACGCGCGTTTAAACTTCACTTACCTTCCCCATAGTAATATACTCCGTTGCCGAGTAAAGACGAATGAGAGTCAGAATTTGGCCATATAAGTGCATAAATCTTCAAGGAAACACGCTGCAGCGGTTACTTGATAATCGGAAACAATTTCCGTTTGATCATAAACTCTCTCACATAAATCTATTTTAGGAGATTATGATCTCTCTCTCTCCAGCAGTAATGGCGTCTTTGAAAAGCTTTGAGGCTTTGAATTGCAGCGCTCTGATTCGTTCAAACTTCAGTGCTCTCACTGACAGGGGTGTAATTTTGTGATATTATGAATGTAAAATAGAGAGATTTAACTTACTAATTAAAGTAAAAAATCGATTGTAGACCTGCAAGTTTTTTTTCAGGATTTAAAAAAATAAAATGCATGCCCATTGGAATGGACATGTTCACACATACTGTATTGAAATGTATTATATATCAGGTGTAATGTTGTGATGTTACCAACAGATGGAGTGGACGCTCTATCTAAAATTCAGTTTTCACTTCATTAGTGAAAGTCTATGGAGATTTTATGACTTTAATCTTCAGTTTTATCAAAAATCATAAGTCTGATCAGTCTGAAAAGGGATAGCAACTCAAGTCAGAACAGGTCTGAAGTCTGAGCAGAGTTTAGTGGTTGTAGCTTTAAAGCTCTAGGAGGAGATGCATTGAGAATTTTAGGTAAGAAGAATAATAATAATAATAATAATAATAATAATAATAAGTTTAGATACAATATCACTAAGTTGGCTTTCTCAAGCCAACTTAATAATAATAAGTTTAGATACAATATCACTAAGTTGGCTTTCTCAAGCCAACTTAATAAAATGTAGACATGTTAAAAACGCCAAAGAAATGAAAGAGCTATTGCCAAGTGTGTTTGCACATACAAGGATTATTTTCTTGGTGCTGAAGCTTCCTGTGCACATATACAATACAACAAAAACATAGTAATAAAAATTCTAAGAAAAAAAAAACTGCAGCAAAACTGAGTACACATAACCATGGTTTTGACCATGCCATCTGTCATGTTTTTTGTTTATTTAGGTGTATATTTTTGGACAGTTTGTGTCACTTTGGCAATACTTAAGCTGACTACATACAGTACATGTTAAGTGTCTGTATTCCCATCTGCATACCAAAACAGAAAAAGAAAAACTGAAAACGGTGATAACTTTTTTTTATTTCATTTATATACACAATTGTAATTACAGAATTATGTACACATTATAAAATATACACAATATATAAATCATATATAGCTAGATAAATATACATTATATAAAATATATATTTATATCATCTAAAACAATCTATATATAAATATATATTATCACATGAAAATTCACTCAAATCTACTGAAATTCCCCTCCATCATAAAAAAAAGTCAACAGACCAATAGTCTTCCACCTCCCTAACTGAATAAAATCCTCTTTTACGATTGTATTTACAGAATTATGTACACATAATATATGCAAAATACAAATAATATATACCTATATAAATAATATATAAATATACATTATATATAGAATGTATATTTATATATGTGTGCATTTATATAGGTGTATATATATATATATATATACACACATCATATAAAATTTATAAATATATAATATCAAATAATATATATATGGAAATATATATATATATATATATATATATATATATATATATATATATATATATATATATATATATATATATATATATATATATATATATATATATATATATATATATATATATATATATATATATTTCACATGAATCACAAATTCACTCAATTTGTCACATCATCTGTGACAACTCTTATCAGGATCCGCCGCAGCAGGAACTCAGGTGGCATCTGTCTGAAATAGTCAACAGTTGTAACTTTATATAAGATATATTAAAAAGGGACACTGATAGATTGATAGGAGTTTATACTGTACTTACCTTGGTCCAGTCTTTGATCAAGTGATCAACAGGGGGTTCTCATCACCTCTAAATTGTAAAGTAAAAATAAGTAGAATTATTTTCAAAACCCTGTTATTTGTGCCGTTCAAGAAATAAAGTGAAACCCACACCTGCTTTCTCTACTCTTCTCTTTTTTGGAGTTTTTTTCTTTCAGCATCTGACCTTCAAATGTTAAAAATATAAAGGGCTCATGAAGACAGTTTGTTCTTAATGACATCCCCAGGACCAGGATCCACTTGGGTAGATTGATACGTGTAATGATATTTGATGATTTATTTTAAAAAGCAAAATGTTTATTTCTAAAAAGCTGTTCACAATTAAGCTGGCAACATTGTACAGACAGCACAACTTATTTCAAAGGGTAATTACTCAGAAGTAGCGTGCACCACCACCTTCTAATTGTCAGCACGTCACTCTGTAAAACAGAGCACTGATTAAAGAACACTGAAGAGTTTTTGAAAATGAAACCTTAACTCACTGAAATCAAAACGCCCCTCCATTACAATGTAGAGTGCATACTACAATATGAATTAAAGCACATTAGAGCAGACACAAAATAAATGTACAATAGTATACTAAAACATGCACAATCTTTCCGATGTAGGACATTTGTAATACTTTCTGGTGTGACTTGGGTCACAATGCTGACTTACCATCAAAACAAACACAGTTATTTGATTGATGTTGTCTGGGAATGCCCTGAGAATAAAAAAATAAAATAAAATAAAAATAATATACACACACACATGCATACATGCATATACACACTTTATTAGCATAAAGTGTAAAAAAAAGGAGTTTAAAACTACTTCAATAGATTTACATTACTTTTTAGATTTGCATTATTACATTTACATTATTACATTAATAGATTTACATTACTACCCCCCCCCCCCCCCCCCAAAAAAAAAAAAAAAAAAACTAGTATCATAAACTACAGTACATACTGGAACATAACTTTTACTGTATGCTCTGACCATGCTGTAAAAAGTGTTGTTCCACAGTAGTTTAATAAGTGTTTAAAGATTCTTTAACCAATGCATTTACAATGCAAAGAAGCATTTAATGGAGACACAAAATATGAAATCGATCAAAAATAAAATGAGCTTATAATTAAAACAATAACAAATATCATCAACCAAAGCTCAGAAAATTAAAGAAAAATTATTCCTAAGGGAAGGTATTTATAATCCTAACCCTTATAATTATAAGAAGGTATTTGCTTTTGTTGAATTGTATTCATTCTTTTGAGACTCCAATTTTGCTTCGAATGTAAATGTATTTCGGTTGAAAGATGTTTAAATATCTGTTTGGAAAACAGGACAAAAACACTGAGAAACTATTATTATTATTTTATAATAATATTAACAATCAATGGCATTACTTCCTTTATTTAAGTCTTTATACTCTACTAAGACATCTTTAAAGCCTTAATTTGTTTAAAGGCGAATTAAGACTTTTACAGATATATTTAGCACCAGAGAAACCCTGTAATTGCGAACGCTAACACGTATCATAAAATGTCATAACATCTTTTTAAAATCTTAAACATATTATAATCTACTCTATGAAATGCCTTAGAATACGTTAATACAAAAGCACAATTGTTAAAAACAACATAAATAATGCTTATCCACTTACTGCCATTGAATCCATCGCTTTCGACCAACATCCACGTATAAATTTGCGCGCATGCGTGTACTAACATCCAGGTGTGAATTTACGCGCGTGCGCGGTGCCACACAAGTACCGTCACGCATATACGTCACGTATACGGGACGTCACCGCGCTACAGTCTGCAGCGAGGGGTATCTCGCTGAGGCTCGCGGCAGCGGCGGCGGCCTGGCTAGCAGGAAGAAAGCGGCATTGCCTGAGAGTCGAGCTTGTAGCTCGACCAGCTTTATCGTCCTTTCTCAATGGCAGGAGCGATTAAAAGCCGATGTAGAGCTGCTGGATACGGATGTTTACTTGGTGGCGAGAACGGCCTCAAGTCTTACTGTGCGTTGCTTGTTGTTGCTTAGGACCCGTTTGTTTGGTCTGGCACCCGTGATGTATTGCTGAGGGTGATATAATATAGTTAGCATGGTGTTGAGCGGATGAGGATCGCTACTGGGTCCGGAGGTTTTCGTGGAGAATCCATCTAACGAGTGGAGCTCGATTTCGGGTGTATGGCGACCAGAAGGCGGAGCCACAATGCCGTAAACTGTCGAGCTGCCGAAAAATGTCAAAGAGCTGTAGGTGAGTCAAACGTGTCTATATATACGTACTTCCTCTCCTGCTGATAGGATGAGGAGTAATTGCTGATGACGTATTGATTGTATTAATCATTTGAACGTGCTCCTCCCGAACTTTGTTAATAAAACATCATTTCATTGCATACATTTAATCTGACGTCTTCATATAACATCAATGTAATCATTTACATAACCCCTATTTCCATTGATTTCATTGATTGTGGTCAGTCTATGGAAAGCCAAATTAGCTTTTAATGTTGTCAGCAATACTAGTTGTAGCAACAATTACAATTAGAAACCTCTACAAATTAATTTGTAATAATAATAATATTATTATAGATTTTATTTAAAGGCCCCTTTTAAAACACTCAAGGGCACCATACAGTTGAGTGAAACTCAAAAGACAAGACAGCAATACAACAAAACAATCCATCTATTTAACAATGGATCATTGAAATTTAATCAGAAAAAGGTCATTTAAATATATACATTTTAAAAGTTGATTTAAAAGTAGTCAGACAATCTGTTTTTCTCGTATAAACTGCGGACGAGAATTCCAGCGACAAGGAACAGCACTTCACGAGTTCACACTTACGAATGATTCAGGAGCAATAAATGGTAAGCGTATTTGGCATGCTGTCCGAGGAGAGGGCTCCGAGCTCGGTATTTAGCCCAAACCTGGAGCACTCCCCCCGTATCCTGAATTTTGATAGGAACAATTAAGTGTGAGGAGTTGGGGTGGTGGAGGGATGCCGAAAATGTCAGAGCTGTAGGTGAGTTAAACATGTCTATATATACGTACTTCCTCTCCTGCTGATAGGAAGAGGAGTGATTGCTGATGACGTGTTGATTATGTTAATCATTTGAACGTGCTCCTCCCGAACTTTGTTGATAAAACATTATTTCACGAGTTCACACTTACGAATGATTCAGGAGCAATAAATGGTAAGCGTATTTGGCATGCTGTCCGAGGAGAGGGCTCCGAGCTTGGTATTTAGCCCGAACCTGGAGCACTCCCCCAAAAATTGCAACCTAGTCGGACAGCCGCTAAAAGATTTTGATGACCCCCCAAAGAATTGCGAGGTTACAGCTGAGGGGGGTTAATTGTGAGTTCGGGAGGGCAGATGAATGATACTGAAGAGGGCTTGAGGTGCGGAGGGGATGATATGGCTTTAGCATTGGATATGTGTTTGTTGTTCAATTTGTTGCAAGAAAGAGAATTGGGTGTAATTTGGTTTCTGGGAGTATGAGGGGTACCTCTGAAACTACTCCCCTGGCTGCCATAGGAGTAGGGAGGTATGTAGCCACCGCGGTAGGGGAAACCCCCGTGGTCGCTGCAGGAGCAGGAGGCACGTCGCTGCCGTGATAGTGGAAACCCCTCGGGGCCGATGCGGGAGGCAGGAGGTACGTCGCCACTGCGACAGAGGAAACCCCTCGGGGCCGCTGCGGGAGGCAGGGGGTACATCGCCGCCGTGACGGTGGAAACCCCTCGGGGCCGCTATGGGAGCAGGAGGCACATCACTACCGTAGCAGTGGAAACCCCTCGGGGCCCTCACAGCAGCAGGAGGCACATCAACGTCTTAGCAGGGGAAACCCCTCTGGCCCCCGCAGCGGCAGGAGGCACATCGCTGTCGCAGCAGGGGAAACCCCTCTGGGCCCCCAACGTCGGCAGGAGGCACGTCGCTACCATTGCAGCGGAAACCCCTCGGGGCCGCTGCAGGACCAAGGTGGTGCGTCGCTGCCGCGGTGGAGGAAACCCCCGTGGTCGCTGCAGGAGCGGGAGGCATGTCGCTGCCGTGGTAGTGGAAACCCCTCGGGGCTGCCGCGGGAGCAGGGGGCACGTTGCCGCTGCGACGGTGGAAACCCCTCGGGGCCGCTGTGGGGGCAGGAGGCACGTCGCCGCTGTGACGGTGGAAACCCCTCGGGGCTGCTGCAGGAGCAGGAGGCACGTCGCCGCTGACGGTGGAAACCCCTCGGGGCCACTGAGGGAGCAGGGGGCACGTCGCTGCCGTGACGGTGGAAACCCCTCGGGGCCGCTGCAGGAGCAGGAGGCACGTCGCCGCTGTGACGGTGGAAACCCCTCGGGGCCGCTGAGGGAGCAGGAGGCACGTCACTACCGAAGCAGTGGAAACCCCTCGGGGCCCCCACAGCAGCAGGAGGCACGTCAACGTCACAGCAGGGGAAACCCCTCTGGGCTCCTGCAGCGGCAGGAGGTACGTCAGCGTCGTAGCAGGGGAAAACCCCTCTGGGCCCTTGCAGCGGCAGGAGGTACGTCAGCGTCGTAGCAGGGGAAACCCCTCTGGGCCCCTGCAGCGGCAGGAGGCACGTCAACGTCGTAGCAGGGGAAAGCCCCTCTGGGCCCTTGAAGCGGCAGGAGGCACGTCAGCGTCGCAGCAGGAGAAAACCCCTCGGGGCCCCGGCGGCGGCAGGAGGCACGTCGCTACCATTGCAGCGAAAAACCCCCCTGGGCTGCCGCAGGACCAAAGAGGTACGTCGCTGCTGCGGTGGTGGAACTGATTTGAAAGATAGAGAGAGCTTGCTCCTGCGGGAGCGTTACTGCTGCGGCAGTTTAAGATAGAGAGAGCTTGCTCCTGCGGGAGCGTCACTGCTGCGGCAGTTGAAGATAGAGAGAGCTTGCTCCTGCGGGAGCGTCACTGCTGCGGCAGTGGAAATTAGAAGCTTGCTCCTGTGGGAGCGGTACTGCTGCGGCAGTGGGATTTAGAAGCTTGCTCCTGCGGGAGCGTGACTGCTGCGGCAGTGGAATTTAGAAGCTTGCTCCTGCGGGAGCGTCACTGGTGCGGCAGTGGAAGTTAGAGAGAGCTGAAAGATAGAGAGAGCTTGCTCCTGCGGGAGCGTCACTGCTGCGGCAGTGGAAGTTAGAGAGAGCTGGAAGATAGAGAGAGCTTGCTCCTGCGGGAGCGTCACTGCTGCGGCAGTGGAGGTTGGCGAGAGCTTGCTCCTGCGGGAGCGTCACTGCTGCGGCAGTGGAAGTTAGAGAGCTTGCTCCTGCGGGAGCGGCACTGCTGCGGCAGTGGAGGTTGGCGAGAGCTTGCTCCTGCGGGAGCGTCACTGCTGCGGCAGTGGAAGTTAGAGAGCTTGCTCCTGCGGGAGCGTCACTGCTGCGGCAGTGGAAGTTAGGGAGCTTGCTCCTGCGGGAGCGTCACTGCTGCGGCAGTGGAGGTTGGAGAGCTTGCTCCTGCGGGAGCGTCACTGGTGCGGAAATGGGAGTTTAGAGGGTGCAGGCTCCTACGGGAGTGCTCATCTGTGGGGAAGGAAAGGTAGGGTCGCAAGTTTGGTGGAGGGGAACTGGTGCTTTAGCTGATGAGGGTTTGGTGGGCTTGTTTAATGAGTGATCTATCTGACCTGATGTAGCTCTTGAAAGCCTCTGAAGACCAGCGGCCCAGAGCTTGAATTTGATGTTGGGAAAGGCCTTTTTGGGCGGCCGTGGTTGCTGCGCCTATGCGGAAGGAATGGCTGGAAAAAAGGTCTGATGGGAAACCGGATTGGAGTAATGTAGCTTTAAGGAATTTCTGAAACCAAAAGCGTGTGATGGGGCGGTTGGAATCGTCTATGAAGAGTGGGTCGGATGGAAGTTTGGCCTGTGATTTCCTGCGATGGAGGTAAGCTAAGAGGGTTTGGTATGGTTGGATTGGTGACGGGAGATTGAATATGTAGATGAAGTGGCCTTTTTTGGTTTGATCAGTCTTGCTTCGTTTGATGAAGTAGGAAATTGTTTCATCGTCCAATACTGATAAGTCAGAAATTGTGGGATGCAATGATGGGTTGAAGCTGGATGTGGTGGTGAGCTCTGAGCATCTGAGGAAACCAAAAAAGGCCAGTATGAACATAGCGTCGAGGGTGCAGGAAGTGTTGATGGAGTGGAAACCTCTGCGGAGGGTGGAGATGCATTTGGAGAGTATTTCTAGGGTTATAGGTTGCCTGGGGTCTGGGTTGTTAGGTTGGGTTCTCTGGATACCTTTAATGAGTAGCGATGTCTGGGAATTGGCTATTTCTGAGGAGGGTGAGCCGAGAATTAATTTGTGGAAAATTGTAACCCGCTTAGATAACCTTTAATGGAGTTGGCTCGGAGGTTCTTAGTGTTGTAGAGGTGGGATATGAATGAGGTGATGGTGAGCAGGGAAAAGTCGGGGAAAGGCAGGTTGTAAATGGAATGGAAGGTTTTGAAGCTCTTCCATGCAGTTAGGTATGATTGGAGGGTTCGGAGGGAAACTGCTTGGAGGATTGTGTTTCGTTGAGAGTCGAGGAGTTTATTAAGAGGATGGTTTACGGGAATATTAGTTCTGAATAGTGAGGAACTGGGGTTGGGAATGGGTCCGCTTCTGGTGCCAGCAGCTTGAATTTCTGAAAAGCAAAACGAGAGAGAGAGTCTGCTATTTGGTTTTTTGCTCCGGGGACATGTTTTGCGATCATGATAAATTGGCTGCAGGCTGAGATCCAAGTGAGGCGTCTTAGGAAAGGCATGAGTGCGGAGGAGTGTGAACGACCTTTGTTAATGCAGTGCACGGTGGCTTCGTTGTCGCAATGTACTAGAATGCTATTAGCGGACCATTCTTTCCCCCACAGGAAGGCGGCTATTACCAGGGGGTACAGCTCGAACAGTGCTGAGGAAAATGACTGTTGCCAAGTGTCTAGCAGCTGGGGTGGCCATGTAGATGCGAACCACCGTCCCTGGTAATAGCCCCCAAAGCCGATAGAGGGTGCTGCATCTGTGAACAATTGAATGTCCACGGGGAGAGAGACTAGATTATTGTAAAAGAAAGAGATACCATTCCATTGTTTGAGGAAAAGTGTCCAAAGGCTGAGCTCATTACAACACGGACTGGTTAAAGTGAGTTGGTCCTCGAGCGCGTGCACGGACGATGCTAGAGAGAGGAGATGGGAGATGAAAGAGCGGCCTTGCGGGATTATGCGCATCGCGAAATTAAGGTGGCCGAGCAGAGATAGTAGTTCGCGTTTGGAACACTTTGGGCTGTCTAGGAGGTTTGAAGCGATCAGAATGATCCTGTCAATTTTCTCTTTGGGTAGTGCTGCTTGGAATTTCTCTGAATTTAAGTTAATGCCCAGAAATTCGATTGATGTGGCTGGGCCCATGGTTTTCTCTTGGGCGATTGGGATTCCGAGCTCGCTGAAGACTTTTTGAACGGTGAGTAAATGGGCGGCTGGGATTGCGTCGGGGGGCGAGATGATTAGGAAATCGTCGAGCAGGTGAATAATGTAAGGGATTTCGTGGTTGTTGGAAAGGATCCAACAAATCGCTTCTGATAGCATATCAAAAAATTTTGGGCTGCTTTTGCACCCGAAGGTCAGGCGGACGGCGAAGTAGAAGCTGTTACGCCAACGCACCCCGAATAAATGCCAGAAATCCGGGTGGATGGGCATTACTTTGAACGCTGAAGTGATGTCAATTTTAGCGAGCCAAGCGTTGCGACCGGCGTTTTTAATCAGGGTGATAGCTTGATCGATGTTATGGTAATGGAGAGAGTACTCTTCTAGAGGAATTAGACTGTTTATGCTAGGGTGCGGGGAATTGTGTGGGGCTGAGAGGTCGACTATCAGACGTTTTTTACCTGAAAATTTCCTGGTGGCCACGCCGATAGGGCTGATACGGAAATGTGAGAAAGGTGGGGCGTTAAAAGGACCGATCATGAAACCTGAGTCGATCTCTTTTTTGATCAGGTTGTCCACTATGTCGGGTTCGGCGAGGGCGGATTGGAGGTTATCGCAGATAATATTTTGGGTGGGCAGGTTTTCGACGCCGGGTTTAAAGCCGTGCTCGAGACCGGACAGGAGGAAATGTTTAAAATTGATGTCAGGGTGCGTAGATAATTCTACGGCTAAATGAGAGATGTTCACGGGAGTCGATAAGTATTTTGATACGTTTATTTTGAGAAGTTTTCACGGGGCAAATGATGCGGGCGTGGGCGCCGCCACAATAGTTGCATACATGCAGGAAACGACAGCGCTGTCTTGTGCACTTTCCTATGTTGAAGTTGCCGCAGTCTTGGCTTCTGGAATTGAAGTTGTTTCTTCGAAAGGCATTTGAGGCGAAGGGATTAGGGTTTGTATTGGCTTGCCGCGGGACGTAGCTTGTAGATTTCGGTTGTGGTGACTCGGAGCTGTGAAGAGGTTTTGAAAGAGGGCAGGCTGAGGTGTTGTGTGACAATGACCTACAGACCGCGCATGAAATATTGCGGCAGCCTAAAAACACTCTGTTGTGTAGTTCCATATCCAGAGCGCCCCAGTATGGACACTGGTTCCACTGGGCTACTCGGACTGCACATTTGGCGGAAAACAGTTTGTGGTATGTGTAAAAATGTGTCCCTCCGTACGATAGTGCGAGTTCCGCTATTATCGCGAGATAATCATTCAGTTCTCGTCTCCTATGAGGTAGAGCGGCATATATGACGTCACTGTAGCGGCTGAAAGCTAGGCAAAACTCGGCAAAGGAGAGAGTGCGGGATGTATTATGAGGAGGGTTTTTTAAAGTGACTGAGAAATCGCCGCAGTCGATTTGGCGGTCTGGTGTGGGAGGCGGAAGTAAAGACAGTAAGGATGACAAGTCGATGTCTGTACCTGCGAGGATCTGAGCTCTGATGTTGTTGGCTACAGGGGGCGGATCAAAAACTGGGGCGTTTGGTGGAATAGCCAGCGGAATAGCAGAGAGCAGGGAAAAGGTAGATTTAGTTTGAGAGAGGGCGATAGAAGGAAAAGCAGCGGGGGCCGCTAGCGGAGGCAGCCTCACGCTTAGGTCGGCCCCTGGGGCTTGGGGAGGAGCGGGTAGGTTGAAAGGAGGAAGAGTTGGGGGAAAAAAGAGGGGAGTCTGGGCCTGCACCGCTAACGGAGGCAGCCTCACGTTAGGATTGGATGGGGGGGCTGCAGGCCAGACGTGAGGGAGAGAGTTAGAAAGGGGGATGCATTGGTGAGGCTGAGCTTGCATTACTGGCGGAGGTGAATGGAGATATCGGAGCGGGGAGAAGATCGTCGTCAGACGGGTAGAGCTGAATCTCGGACATAGCTGCAAAGGCGTGGCGGAAGCAGTTACCGACGAAGATGCCGAAAATGTCAGAGCTGTAGGTGAGTTAAACATGTCTATATATACGTACTTCCTCTCCTGCTGATAGGAAGAGGAGTGATTGCTGATGACGTGTTGATTATGTTAATCATTTGAACGTGCTCCTCCCGAACTTTGTTGATAAAACATCATATCTGAAAGCCCTGGACCCCATAGTGGTGAAACGAACAGAGGAGGGAAACAGATGCAGAAGATCAAAGAGTATACTTGGGGGTTAATGATGAAGCAAGTCAGAGAGATATGCAGGATGAAATATTGTGAACAGCTTTAAAAGTTAGAAGCTTTACCTTGTATGATATGCTCAATGGAAGAGGTTATAGTAATTATATGGGTGGCTGAGTTCTAAGCTTGTGAGGTGACCAAATAGGAGAAAGTTACAATAATCAATGTGGGAAGTGACTAGCGTTTACAAGAATAGCTGTGGTTTTAGATATGAGAAATGAACAATGATGGCTGATGTTCCATAAGTGGGAATATTTAAACTGAGTAATATTGTTACTAATAATTAATAACAAATTACTGTTAATATCCTAAAAGTATAAACAAGAGGTAATATGTAAATGATAAATACAGTAATTAAATGATTGAATAATTAAAATACTTTTTACTAGTCATATGTCTCCATTGACTTCATTTGTAATTATAGAGGTACAATTTAATTTTTATTAGTAATAACTCCATTTAGAGAGCTCTACAATTCTTGCTAGTAACAATTATAATTGTGCTCTCTCGTTCAAGAATTGAATTTGAGGGCTCTCTATACTATGGCAAGCCGTTTAAGCTCAATTGTTTTTACCAATGTTGCTCACCATAAATATGGCAAGCCGTTTTAGCTTAAAATGTTCCCAATGTTACTTGTCATAATCCTGTGTTAGTTAATACATGCCCTCCTGTGTTCCCATGTCTTTGTCTCTTATTGACATTGTTACGTTGCTAATGTGATGTTCCTCGTAGTGTGTGGATGCCGTCTCTGTGTCTCCTATGCTTTTGCACTATTATGTGCCGTTTCAGTTTGTTTCGAGTTTGTTAATAAAGTGAGTTTCAGTTTGGAACCTGCATATCCTCGTCCTTTCTCCGCATCGCACACGCTGCATACAGTGGGACAGCTTGTCAACCAAAAAATTCTGAAGGAGAATATCCAGCCACTGTTTGTGACCTCAAGCTGAAGCGAACTTGGGTTCTGCAGCAGCACAATGATCCAAAACTCACCAGCAAGTCCACCACTGAATGGCTGAAGAAAAACAAAATTAAGACTTTGGAGTGATCTAGTCAAAGTCCTGACCTGAATCCTATTGAGATGTTGTGGCATGACCTTAAAAAGGCATTTCATGCTCAATGTTATGTTTTTCTATTTTATATGTCTAGGAGTATAGGAATAAAACATAAGAAAAAGAAGAAAATGAAATTCTGCAAAGATGAGTGGGCCAAAATTCCTCCACAGCTCTGTAAAAGACTCATTCCAAGTTATTGCAAATTCTTGATTAAAGTTGTTGCTGCTAAGGGTGGCCAAACCAGTTATTAGGTTTAGGGGTCAAGCACTTTTTCACACAGGGTCATGTCGATTTGGATTTTGTTTTACCTTAATAATAACAACCTTAATTTAGAAACTGCATTTTGTGTTTAATTGTGTTATCTTTAACTAATATTTAAATTTATGATCTGAAACATTAAAGTGTGACAAACATGCACAAAAAAAAAAAAAAAAAAAATCAGGAAGGGGGTAAATACTTTCACACCACTGTAGGTGACCCCAGGGGCGTCACTAGGCCCTTTTTAGGGGGGCTTCAGCCCCCCTAAACTTCTGCCCAGCCCCCCTAAAAATATATATTTGATTAATAAATTTTTGATCGCTTCAGTCCACTTAAAAAAAAACTCATTTGAAACGGCGGCAAGCTGCGTCAAGTTTCGGCTCCTCCCCTTATCTGAGTCTGCTTGGTTTTAGCGCATTTTTCAATCTGCAGGTGCGCCGAGCAGAGTGAACATCAAGGTGTGTGTCGTGTGTGCGTGCATTTATTGATAGATTGCTAATGCTATGATATTACACCTGCATCGGTGCAGTTCTTTGTCATAAATGCATTGCAGTTTACATAATGTAATGTTACTGGAGTATTGGGAGCACACGGGACGGCTCGGTTTCTCATCCAATACCAATACGTTTCGCTGCGTTCACCTTCAGCCCTTGGGTGATAGTTGTTTTTTATTCCTACAAAAATGAAGTGATTAACACACATGAAAACATACTTTAGATTCAGAAAACGATCATGATTTATTTTAATTTACTTTTTACAATTACAGACATATTATAATGTATTTTGACATTACATTATGCAGCCATGCACAGAAATGACACACATTGTCTGAAAGCACTAGATGGCCCAGAGAGAGAATGTGGAGTTATTTTGTTTTGTATTATTAAATATAGTTTTGTATTAAGTAATAATGAATCGGGAGGAGTGTCATGATACATAAATTAGAGTAAGCGTAGAGTAAAGGGATTTTTGATTTCTGGGCGGACACTGGGAACCCCCCACTTAATCCATTGTCCAGCCTCATACCTGTGTTGTTTATATTGCTGATATGGATGATCAAAGTTTATGGCTTTTATGTTATTTTCTGGTTAAAATGTTATTTAATTTTGTCAGAAAAATTCCTATCTGAGGTTTGTATGTGAGCATAGAAATGCAAACAGTAAAATGTTGTGTTTGTACTGGAAACGTGTGCTTGTGTTTGTACAGTGAATGAATCAGGAGGTCTTCATTGTAAAAAAAAAAAATCAACATTCCCTATTTTCTAGTGGTCACATCCAATAATTATTTTTTTATTACAGTGTTGTATATGGCTCAGTCAGTACTCCTACTCCCATATATGAAATACAGGGAATACAATGGAATAGTGGATTGCAGTGAGGTTAGTAGCATACCACCCTACCCTAATAGTCAAATAATATTTTTTTAATCATACCCTTATTGGGGGCTGAGCCCCCCTAAAATCAAAATCCTAGAATCGCCCCTGGGTGACCCTGAGGCAAAGGTCCTGAAAACAGATGTAAGAGGTACATTTCTTGAAATATCGCCGGATTGGAATGCAACCCCAAATACTATTGCTTGGATCAAAGGATTGGTGAACAGGTACGGGTCAGGGTTTATTAGTGTAGAGGAGAGAGAGAGAGAGAGAGAGAGAGAGAGAGAGAGAGAGAGAGAGAGAGAGAGAGAGAGAGAGAGAGAATGCAACTCATCTGCTCCTCAAGGCAGCAAAAAGAGAAGCCTTCGAAGAAGAAATGAAATGGCTCAGTCGATCCCCTGTAAAGCTGCCAAAGAATGGCAAGTTATACCGACTTAATCATATCATCCAAAATAAGATCCTCAGGATTGGAAGACAGTTAATAAAGACTAACATAGCATTTGAGTTGAAACGTCCAGTAATTCTTCTTATGGAAGGCATTGTCACACAAATATTATTTGACCACTGTCACAAGAAAACTCAACATCAAGGCTGAGGTCAAATCTTGAATGAGCTCAGAGCCAGTGGATATTGTATACAAGGTGAAGAATCAGAATCAGAAAGAGCTTTATTGCCAAGTGTGCTTGCACACACAAGGAATTTGTCTTGGTGCTATAGCTTCCAGTGCACGTATACAATACAACACAACATGAACACAAATATACAAATATGAAAAATAGTATAAAATAAAAATAAAAGTATGTATATATATATATAAGGTCACAGTTACATTTAAGTTGTATGAATATAAATAATCTCCTGAGTTTAGAATATATTGCACTAAACAGTCAAAGTATTGCACTTAAAGGCGGCTCGGGGGGTGTATTCATCTGTTCAAAAGGGAAATGGCCTGTGGGAAGAAACTGTTCCTGTGCCTATCAGGGGTCGGCAACCTTTAATGTTGAAAGAGCCATATTTAAAAAAATATTAAATATTAATATTAATATTTGGGGGATGGTTGAGAATATCCTTTCTTATAAGGGCTGATTTGGGGTATAGCAATGTGCCAGGTGTGTCGGTCAGAACACGACAGAGAAGGAAGAAATTGTCTCAAAGTGATTTATTCGATTAAACAGGTCAAAGAGGGGAGCCAACCATTAATATGAGCTTCAATAATGTCCGGTAATGCGGTATGGGAGCACAAGAACCACATGTGATCAAAGATCTCAGTATTGTCCTTGCTCAAATGGATGAGCTTGGATGGAGGCTTGGATGGAGACTTGGATGGAAGGGAGTGCAAAGGAGTGAGGTGTGTGTGTGTGTGGTTTTCCAGTAACAGATAAAACAAGATTCTAGTAACAGAATTACACATATATTTACAAACTATTGGCTTCTCCCCTCATACATGAACACGATTATATTCATTAATTATTATTACTTTATCTGAACATAGCAGATCAAAATGTAAACACAGAAAATTAAGCACAGCTAAATTAGCATCGGGCTATAACACTTCAATAACTGCGTCATGACAAAGGTGAGTATGTGCATAAGCAAACATAGTGGTAATTGTGAACTCACTCTTATAAGACGCACAAAACACAATGGGCACTCGTTCCGAGGCTGTTAACCAAGTTATTGGCTTTTCTCCAGCGCTCATGTATAATAGTTAACTGATATCTGCCGCGGTGGGTGACATATGATTCACTCTGAACTGAACCGCTTAACTTTCTGAACTACCGGTAATGCGCGTCGTAGTTTCAGAATAAAAGTCTCCTGAAACAGTCAGCGCAACAGTGTTCTTATTCCTCTCATATGGCCTTTTTCGCAACAAGTTACGTGCAGGGGATGAAAGAGCCGCAGCACAGGGGTGAAAGAGGTTGCCGACCCCTGGCCTAGATGTTTCAGTGGCCAGTGATCTGAGTTACCGTCCTGACGGTAACAGTTCAAACAGGAAGTGTCCAGGGTTAGTGTAGTCTGTGATGGTTTTACCTGCTCTCTTCTTCACTCTGGAAGAGTACAGGTCCTGGAGGGCTGACAGGGGAGCACCAATAATCCTCTCTGCTGTCCGGATTGTACGATGTAGTCTCCTGATGTCAGATTTGGTAGCTGAACCAAACCAGACAGTGATGGAGGTGCACAAAACAGCCGAGTAGAACTGGATCAGCAGCTCCTGTGGGAGGTTGAACTTCCTCAGCTGACGAAGGAAGTACAGTCTCTGCTGGGCCCATACTTCCTTCATCAGCTGAGGAAGTTCAAACCAATGTACCAATGTAGTGGCCAAATATATCAAATATTGTGTCACTTGCAGAAAGCTGCGTAGACCAGTTGAAGAACAACATATGGCTCACCATACAGCAGACAGAACGGAACCCTCTCCGCCATTCTCGTATTCTGGTATTAACTGTTTCGGCACCGTCTACACAAAATTAGCGTAGCTTGGAGGACGGAAGCCTAAGGAGGCCTTGCTGCATCCAAAGCTTGCCAGGGAGGGCTAGAGAGGGCCTTCCAACCTGATATAAAATATATATCTCTGGCTCAGGCCAAACTATGCACCAGAGGAGGCTCAAGAACGAGAGCCTACAAACAAACGCTACTGCCAAAATCTTACTCCCAGAATTGAGTCCTCAATAAGCTGAGGATAATATACGAGAATATGAAAGGAGGTCTATGCTCTATATCCATGGCAGCTCCAAGGAGGCTTAAAGGGTGCCTTCAACTCGGATTCCGGGCCTATGGCACTTCCTAAGGCAGTGGCCATGTTATTTTGCTTCGCATGAATCTTTTCTCCACCCTTTGGCTTCACACCTCCTCTGTGATCTACCCATCAAGCAAGGGGGAGCACAAGAGGCTGCACTGGCCTTCTGTTCCTGTTTCGTGTCCTAAGAATGGAAAGGGCCAGACCGTCACCGTATGAAGGTTTAAAAGCAGCAGAATTTGACTTCACCTGTCTAAACCTCCCGACCACCATCTTGACAGGTGTGCTGAAAAGCTCAGATGTTGAAAACCAGTGCATAGAGGAGAATGTTTTTCTCTTTCTCCCCAATATCGGCCTGGTTCATCCAGAGATGCCTCTCTGTTGCCATCATGGCCACCATAGATTGACCAATCAGGGTTTGTTTAGTGCCATGAGAGCGAAATCCGTGATGCGGCACAGCTCCCCTACTGTGTCAGGGGGGAGCCCCCGGCCCTGGTCCAGGTACTTCAGCAGGTCGGCCTGGTAAGCCTGCAGCATAGCCTTAGTGTGCTGCGCTGAACCAGCCTGGCCTTTTGCATTTTAGTCATCACTGATTTTGACAACTTGGAATATATCCAATATCTCCATGACTGCTGCCTTAATTCTCACCAAGCTCAGTGAGATATGAGGATACAGGAACACAAAAGCTGATGCAATGTCTTCATTCTCCAGACATGCTTCAACCATCTTCAAACTAGTCTCCCTCCATGTGTCCAATCAAATGATCTCTCAATGACCAGATCACAGCGGCCACCAAATTTATGTTGGAATCCCAATTGGTTATTGGTCATTTATATGATAATTTATCTAGTAGACACTTGATTATTCTATTTAACTCTTTACTCTTATTGTTCTCGTTCATTCAGTTACCAATGTCGCTCAAGGTCTTCTGCAGGCTGTTCTTTTAAGGGGATCCCACAGTCACGAACTGTCCGGACATAAATCAGAAGATATGGCTAAAGCTAATTAATTGGCCGTTCATGCTTTCCATTATTTAAATAGCAGTTAAATAATAAATTAAAATAAATAAACAGTTACCCATTCAACAACTTAGTTGTAATTATAATCAGGGGTTTGGCTAGTACCATTAAATAATACTGCCCCACTGTTTGCTATTATCTGAATAGTATTATAGTGAATGTGACTGCATAACCCGTCCTTCGGATGAGACTTTAAACCGAGGTCCTGACTCTCTGTGATCATTAAAAATCCCAAGATGTCCTTTGCAAGAGTAGGGGTGTTGCCCCTCTCTTGTCCCCAACTTGAAGAAGATGCCAGGGGGATAAGACGCTGAGGAGATTAGTAATTTTATTAGTAATCCTGGCATCCTGGCCAAATTTGTCCATCATGGCTTCCTAACCATCCCCATACTCTGATTGGTTTCATCACTCTGTCTCCTCTCCACCAATAAGCTGGTGTGTGGTTAGCGTTCTGGCGCAATATGGCTGCCGTCACATCATACAGGTGGATGCTGCAGTCTAGTGGCGGTTGAGAAGATTCCCCCTTCCATGAGCGCTTTGATTGTCTATGATAAAGCGCTATATAAATGTAATGAATTATTATTATTAACAATTTAACTAAAGTTGAGCAGTTAGTCAGAAATCTAATATCTCACCTGATGTGCCTAGTGTGATCTAGTGTGTACTTAACCCTAGATGCATATTTGTGGTAGCAATGGATGCATGTTAATCATTGAATTTTTTTTAAAGTAAATCTGAATAAAAATGTACACATATTTATTATTAGTCAGACAAATGTATCATGACAATTACATAATCAATTAAAAAATAATCAATACAAAACATTGAATGCAGAAATAGTGCAAAATATGCATACATGACGTAAAGCAGAGTGTCTGAAAGAGATTCTTGAAACATTTCTTTGAATTCTCAGACCGAGACATCAACCACTTCCAAATGGAAGCACAAGCTAACAATGGCAATTTGGTAGTTTACTCTAGTTTATTGTTGTAATGATGAGGCTGAAGCCGTGTTAGAATCCATGTGCAGAGGTTTATTAGGGCAATCCAGATCAGAGACAGAAACCAGGCAATGAGTCGATAACACAATAGCAGTCCAAAAAGGCAAACCAGTCCAAGGGATAATCCAGAAACAGAGATCAGAATAAACGGGCAATGGGTCAATAGCAAGGCAATAGTCAGAGAACAGGTAAACGCTTGGTAAGGCAGTGAAACTGGCAATACTTCGCAAAGTCCTTTGGCTCACCCCAACTTAATATGGTTGCTAGACAGGAAGTAGATGCAGAGGGAGCGGTACCAGTCAGAACTCGAGTGAGGGCTCCCTCTGCTGGCGTGGCATTACAGAACCCCCTCCCTCTAGGAGCGCCTCCTGGCGCTCGAGGTGGACGTCCACGAGGTCGTGGCGCTGGCCGATCGGGTCTGGCCCGATGAAAGTCTTCAATGAGAGACGGATCTAGAATGTCGTGGGCAGACACCCATGATCTTTCCTCAGGTCCATAGCCCTCCCAGTCCACCAAATACTGGAGCTGACCCCATCTGCGTCTGGAGTCCAGCAATTCATTGACCTTATACGCTGGTGATCCAGCTACATCCAGCGGTGGTGGTGGTTCTTGCGTCTCTGCATTAGGATTAGCACCCGGGTGGGCCGGTTTGAGGAGCGAGACATGGAAGGAGGGAGAAACGCGGTAATCAGAAGGAAGCTGAAGCTGGTATGTGACTTCATTGATTTGTCTTAGAATCTTGAATGGACCTATATACCTGGGGCTGAGCTTCCTGCTTGGTAGCCGCAACTTGAGGTCTCTCGTGGAGAGCCATACCCGCTGTCCGGGTTGACAGTGGGGATGTGGGTTACGACGTCTGTTGGCCTGGAATTCTTGTGATCTGATGGCTCTCTGTAGGCGGACATGGGCACTGTCCCATACCCTCTCGCTACGCTTAATCCAGTCGTCTACTGCTGGAACTGATGAGGGTTCACCTGACCACGGGAACAGAGGAGGTTGGTATCCCAGGACACATTGAAAAGGAGTCATGCCAGTGGAGGAGTGAGTAAGGGAATTCTGGGCATATTCAGCCCATGGGAGAAATTCTGCCCAGCGGTGTTGTTCACGACTGCAATAACTCCTCAGGTATCTGCCGATCTCTTGACTTAGGCGCTCCACCTGCCCATTTGATTGTGGGTGATACCCTGAGGTGAGGCTTAGGTTGATGTCCAGGTGTCTGCAAAATGCCCTCCAAACCTGAGAGGTGAACTGGGTTCCTCTGTCAGTGACAATGTCCTCCGGGATCCCGTAAACTCGAAAGACATGCTGGAAGAGAGCTTGGGCTGTCTCCATGGCTGTGGGAAGGCCTTTTAAGGGAACGAGGCGACAGGATTTCGAGAAGCGGTCAATGATTACTAGGATGGTTGTGAAACCACTTGAGAGAGGCAGATCAGTGATAAAATCTATGGACAAGTGTGACCAAGGACGGTGCGGAATGGGTAGTGGCTGGAGCAGGCCAGAGGGTAACTCCTTTGGGGTTTTGGACTGTGCGCAGACCTGGCATGACTTAACATAGGTTGTAGTATCCTTGGTCATGGATGGCCACCAGAAGGAGTTTTTTAGGAGATGGAGTGTACGTGATATTCCAGGGTGGCCTGAGCTTAAAGATGTGTGGACCCATTGCATGACTCTATGACGAAGAGGTTGTGGTACATACTGCTTGTTTAGTGGACAGTTCGCTGGGTGTGGTTCTTGTTCCTGAGCTCGTTGAATCTCTTCCATGAGGTCCCAAGAGACTGGGGCTATAATGACTGCTGGAGGAAGGATAGGCTCAGGTGAGGTATTTTCCACCAGAGGGTCATGGCGCCTGGATAGGGCATCAGCCTTACTATTCTTACTGCCTGGTCTGTACGTGACTGTAAACTGGAAGCAAGTGAAAAATAGAGACCAGTGAGCTTGGCGGGGATTCAGGCGTTTAGCACTCTTTATGTATTCGAGATTTTTGTGATCTGTGATCACCTGAAAGGGATGAGTGGCCCCGTCTAACCAATGCCTCCACTCCTCAATAGCTGCCTTCATCGATAACAGCTCCTTATTCCCCACATCATAGTTTCGTTCAGCAGAATTCAGCTTTCTCGAGAAGAATGCACAAGGGTGGAGTTTACCTGGCTGGCCATGACGTTGAGAGAGACAGCTCCTATTCCACAGTCCGAAGCGTCAACCTCCACTATAAAGGGAAGATTGGGATTAGGATGTTTAAGAATGGGAGCAGTGGTAAACTTGTTCTTGAGTTGCTTAAAAGCCTGGTTGGCTTCATCAGACCATTTGAGTTTCGCAGGTTTGCCTTTTAAGAGTGATGTCAAAGGGGACGCAACCTGACTGTAGTTCCTAATGAAGCGTTTGTAAAAGTTTGCGAAACCTAGGAATCTCTGCAGTTCTTTTATAGTAGTGGGTTGGGGCCATTCTGTGACAGCTTGGGCCTTGGACTCATCCATCGTCACGCCTTGAGGGCTAATATCGTACCCCAGAAAGGTAGTGTGCTTCACGTGAAATTCACACTTTTCAGCCTTAACATACAAATGGTTCTGTAGTAGGCGGGTGAGTACGGTCTTGACATGACCAACGTGCTCGGCTTCAGACTTGGAATATACTAAAATGTCATCGATGTAGGCCAAAACATACTGGTTCAGGAGGTCTCGAAAGATCTCATTGATAAAGGACTGGAAAACTGCAGGGGCATTAGCAAGGCCATAGGGCATAACGAGGTACTCCTAGTGCCCTCTAGTGGTGAGGAAAGCCATCTTCCATTCATCCCCTTCACGAATTCGGATCAGATTATACGCACTTCTGAGATCAAGTTTCGTGTAGATTGTGGCTCCACGTAACTGTTCTAGGGCTGCAGGAACCAATGGGAGGGGATAACGGAACTTAACAGTGACATTATTTAATCCCCTGTAATCTATACATGGATGCAAGCCTCCCCCCTTCTTCTCCACAAAGAAAAACCCTGCGGCAGCTGGTGAAGTAGAGGGGCGTATAAACCCAGAGTTCAAGGCTTCGTCTATGTACTCTTCCATAGCCTGAGTTTCGTTACGGGATAGGGAATACACTTTACTCTTGGGAGGCATGGTGCCAGACAACAGGTCAATAGCGCAGTCCCAAGGTCGATGCAGGGGAAGTTGAGTGGCCTTGGTTTTACTAAACACTTCGGCTAGGTCATTATAACAGTCTGGGATTTTTGTGGTTTGTTCAGTATCTGGGCTTTCAACACTCGTAGTGAAACAGGGCTGGACTACTTTCAAATGCATACAGTGATCAAAACAGAATTCGGACCATTGAGTCAGCTCACCGTAATGCCAGGAGATAACAGGGTCGTGGACAGATAACCAGGGAAAGCCAAGGATGATGTCATGTCGGGGCGAGTCAATGACGTAGAAAGAAATCATTTCTTGATGGAATAATCCGACATGAAGTTGTAGCGGTTGGGTCTGCTGAGTAATACCATTTCCGATGGGTGCGTCATTGATCGCACTGATCTTGATAGGTGGTTTACAGGATTGAGTAGGAATGTTGAATTTTGTGATGAGGTCTTTTTGAATAAGATTCAAGGTGGCTCCAGAGTCAATCAGCGCTGTCAATTCAACAGAGGTATTTTCCGTAGTTAACTGGACAGGGAAGGTCAATGACTTATTAGGGAGTAGAGAAAACTGGTCAATATTTACCCGGGTCTTGTGAGGGCATCCCATGCTTACGTGGCCTGCCTCACCACAGTAAAAGCACAGGTTGAATTGCCGCCTACGAATTCTCTCCTCCTCAGAGAGTCTGGAGAACCCTTGCTGCATAGGTTCTTGACTGGGTAATGATTCAAGTGTTGAGGGAAGCAGTGGAACATGACATGGCTGATGTGTGGTTGGAAAGCTTGACCATGAGCATTGGTTAGATCCTTTCTTTGGTGCATTCTTCATTAAATTGTCAATTTTAATGGCAAGCGTGACATAATCAGAGAATGAAGAGCTCTCACGTTTGCAGGCGAGTTCAGTTTGAATGTCAGCGTTTAGACTTTGTTGGAAGACAGCCTTCAATGAAACATCGTTCCATCCACTCTGCGCTGCAAGTGTTCTGAACTCAATGGCATACTCCGCAACAGAACGATTGCCCTGAGACATTTGGAGAAGTTGGGTTGATATATCTTTGCCCCCCGCAGGATATTCAAACACCTCTCGTAGCTGACAAATGAAGATCTAAACTTCAAATCAGTTTCCCAAATCGCCGGGGCCCAATCGATCGCTTTACCTGAGAGGAGTGTCATCAGGAAGGCACACTTTTTCTCATCAGAATTGAAATTGTCCTTCTGGTTATCAAAATAAATCGCCACCTGACGAATAAACCCTCTACATTGTTCAGCAGAACCATCAAACTTATCAAGCAGAGCAAAACTTACTGTTAGTGGCACGGGTGGAGGAAGGGATCGAATATAGTGGATCAGATATTCATTGGCCGCTTGAAGCTTGCTGACCTGTTCCATGGATCCTTGAAGCATTTGACTTTGGTAAGTGAAAGTTGCTTGAAGCTCGGAAACTTCTGCTGGATTCATGGGTGGCGAAGTATTTTGTAATGATGAGGCTGAAGCCGTGTTAGAATCCATGTGCAGAGGTTTATTAGGGCAATCCAGATCAGAGACAGAAACCAGGCAATGAGTCGATAACACAATAGCATTCCAAAAAGGCAAACCAGTCCAAGGGATAATCCAGAAACAGAGATCAGAATAAACGGGCAATGGGTCAATAGCAAGGCAATAGTCAGAGAACAGGTAAACGCTTGGTAAGGCAGTGAAACTGGCAATACTTCGCAAAGTCCTTTGGCTCACCCCAACTTAATATGGTTGCTAGACAAGAAGTAGATGCAGAGGGAGCGGTACCAGTCAGAACTCGGGTGAGGGCTCCCTCTGCTGGTGTGGCATTACAATTGTGGACAGAAGGGATTTTTTTATGAAAGACCCTGGGAGAGGGCTCACTCACCACAGTAAGCAAAATGTTGTAGCGATTCTAAGCCTAAGGGAAATGGTGCGGATCAATGTGTGCGTGAATCGTTTTGTTGATCAAACACACATAAATCTGCACCAAGGGGAATTTGGATATTAACAGTTAATTATAACGGATTATAAAAATTATTAATATCTATGGCTTGATTCGACTTGTAGAATTTTCTTTAATTCTAGAAAAGAGTTCAAAGGATGGATAATTTGTCCAGCAAATATTGACCTTATAAACTCTATAAAAAGGAAAGGTTTCTTTTGGCCACAAAGAAAGATCTTTCCATTAATTTGTAACAAGGATCGGTCACCATTAAAGTGACTTATGGTTGAGCAATTCAGAGGCAATCACGTGTGAATATATATATTTTAATAATCGACAAACAATAGACAAACATACACAGATGAATTGAAAAAGGGAAGAAGAGAGAATAAGAGAGAGAGAGAGTAGGAGAGGGAGAGACAAAGGAAGGTAGTATTACAGACAATAACCTATTTGAGAACAAACAAGGAATCAGACCAACTTATTGGTATAAACTCAAATCTCTTAAAGATCGTTAAAGGGCTACTTGCTTATGTTTCTTTCTGTGGCTGGTCGGAATTCCTGCGTGTGAATTCCGATCTGGTCCGAGGTTTGCGTCTTGCTGGGCGGGTCCGTTGGAGTCCGCGGTAAGTTCAAATTGGGTTCTTAACCCTTTCGCGCGTACGATCACACCGGTGTGATCAGTCTTGGCTGTGCCCTGGAGGGTACGATCACACCGGTGTGATTAGAACGTTCGTGCTTCACGTCATCAACTGCTAAATTCAAACGTGTTTTTGCGCGTCATCTGGCGCCGATTCAGAGACGGGCGCGCTTAAAGCTTGTCATATATCAAAACTACTTAGTGTTTTCAACCACATAAGGTTTATTTTCGGTTTCAGACATTTAAATACTCTTAAGTACTCGCATAACAATACATCTCTAGTATCTAGTATACATCTCTAGTTTGAAAAATACACACTGACGTCGCAGAAATAGCAATCGTTCATTTATAAATTGATCAGATAAATCAGATACACATTGCATAGGTAACTATAAAGTTCACTTTATTCTTCTCTCACTTCTCTGGTCACTTACTGTCCCGTTTTTCGGGAGAAACAACTGAATTTGCGTTATAAATCAGACCGATCAGATTCTCCGAACTGCAGCGCAAACAAACATGGCGGCGCCCTTTGCGCATCATAGATCAGTTAATAAAGATCATTATAAAAGTTTTTAAACGACAAAACACATTCATTTCCACATATTTGAGAATCTAAATATCAGGTAGTTGATAACATAGCCAACAAGTGTGTGAATATTTTGAATAAATAAGACATACACTAAATAAATGCGATGCACATGTCATAAAGCGCTTCTGAGGCTGCCGTGTGTCAACGTGACAAGCATGACGCGTCGCCATGGAAACAATAAGGTAAACATTCTAAAATAACGGTCGTCTAAAAAAAACTCACGCTGTGGGGTCAGAGAAAATATTTAGAACTTACGTGCGAAAGGGTTAATCTGGTAATGTCCTTTGTGGAAAATGGCGCTGAAGGAGGATCCAAGAATCCGCGCCCAAGAATTGCAAGAGGATGAAGAGTTGAAGAGCAAGAAGAAGAGGTAGATCCTTGGCCTACGGGTGCTTATAAAGGAATAAACAAAGCACGCCTCTAAGAGTTGGGACAGCCAATCAGAGTGAAGGAACTGAGAAGCGGGAAACTTCCTTTGTCTTAGTCTCATGTGATTAGCATGTTTTATGGCCTACTTCAGAATGCAGACCTTTGGGTTTTGGAATAAAAGAAAGAGTCTGATGCATCCTAGCACAGTGAAACAAACCTAGACAGTCTGCAAATTGAAAGACAAAGATTTCAAGACCATTCGTGGCTATATTAACTCTTAACACGAAGGCAACATGAAGATTGGCCTGGTTATGTATAGGTAATTACTGATTATAAGCCACTAAATTATCAAACACATCTAAAATGGTTATAACAAAAACATGCATATGTGTCACGGAATACTTTAGGAAGGACTCAAGTGCAGGGTTGAAGGAGGATTTATTAAACAATAATTAAATAAACAAACATACAAAGGAAACACCCACGAGGGGGAAAACGTAACTCAAACAAGATCATAACTATATCAAGAAACCATAAACAAACCAGGCATCAGGGCAGGGGACATCCAGGAATGAAAACAACACCACACAGGACAGCAAACACACTGGGATTAAATAGGGCACATGAGGGAAGGTAGTGATGAGACACAGCAGGGAATGATTAAGGGAAACAAGAAGGCGGGGCAGACACTAATGAGAGACAGACACAGGGGAGAGAGAGCAGTGCCACGGTTCTGTCTACTAGAACACTAATAACACTGGAAACAGAGACAGAACCGTGACACTACCCCCCTTCTAAGGAACGCCACCTGGCGTTCCAACATGGAACAAAAACCCAACACCGACATCACCAAGCATAACACACAAGACAGGGAACTCAAGAAATACAGAACACCAGGGAAGGGAGGGAGGGAGAAAAGGCCAACCAAGAGCAAAAACAACAAAAGTCCACAACATCATGAAAAAAACCCCCCGAATAATTCAAAGGCAACCAAAAAAAAAAAAATAGACCGTCCTCAGAACAAAAATAAACAGAGTCCAGGGAGGGGGAACAGGAGGAATGAGCCAGGGAGGCTCCAGGGGATCAGGGGTCCCAGCAGGCCGCCAGGGTGGGACCGGCGGGTTAAGCCAAATGGGCTCAGGCAAGACCGGCGGATCAGGCGGGACCGGCGGGTTGAGCCAGGTGGGCCCAGGCAAGGCTGGCGGATCAGGCGGGACCGGCGGGTTGAGCCAGGTGGGCCCAGGCAGAACTGGAGGGTCCGGCCGCGAGAGTTCAGGGTCGCCCGGCGGGGCGGGCAGGCAGGCAGAGTTCAGGGTCGCCCGGCGGGGCGGGCAGGCAGAGTTCAGGGTCGCCCGGCGGGGCGGGCAGGCAGAGTTCAGGGTCGCCCGGCGGGGCGGGCAGGCAGAGTTCAGGGTCGCCCGGCGGGGCGGGCAGGCAGAGCTCTGGGTCGCCCGGCGGGGCGGGCAGGCAGAGCTCTGGGTCGCCCGGCGGGGCGGGCAGGCAGAGCTCTGGGTCGCCCGGCGGGGCGGGCAGGCAGAGCTCTGGGTCGCCCGGCGGGGCGGGCAGCGAGGGCTCTGGGTCGCCCGGCGGGGCGGGCAGCGAGGGCTCTGGGTCGCCCGGCGGGGCGGGCAGCGAGGGCTCTGGGTCGCCCGGCGGGGCGGGCAGCGAGGGCTCTGGGTCGCCCGGCGGGGCGGGCAGCGAGGGCTCTGGGTCGCCCGGCGGGGCGGGCAGCGAGGGCTCTGGGTCGCCCGGCGGGTCAGTAGCCCTGTGCGTCCTCCAGGCCCACAGGGTCGCTAGAACAAAAAAAAGGTCCACGGCCTTCTTAGCCTCGGCAGGGCTGACTGGAGTTGCTGCAAGCTCTGGGTCGCCCTCCTGGCTGGTGGTGGTCTCCGGTACGGCCTGCTGGCTGATAGCAGACTCCAGGACAGTCTCCTGGCCAGCAGCGGGATCTAGGACGGCTCTGTTCCTCCTCCGCCTCCGTCTAGGGGCCACAGGGCAACTGGTGCCCCTCTTAACCACGGGCGGAGTAGTGAGGCGGTTTATGGGTGGAGAAATAGGTTTGGGGACAGATTCCCGTTCCCTTTGATGAACGTGTCCGACAAAATCCCAAAAACTAAGGCCCTCCAACTTGTCGAAGTCCCAGTAGACTAGAGGCCGATCCAAGCAAAGATTGAACGCCTCCTTAAGATCGGCCTCAGTGTAGTCAAAATCATCCATCTTGATGAGAAAGGTGCCAGCCAAGTCTCTAACATCAGTCCCCAGCTGACGAAAATACTGGGAATTAATCCTTTGCATCATCATATCGAGGGTGGACGGCCTAGATGGATAATATGGACTATAGGTCCCCATCTTTAAAGTTCAAAAAATAAAATAATCCTCTTCCCGCTGAGTCCTCAAGTGGTGGTGTCGTTCTGTCACGGAATACTTTAGGAAGGACTCAAGTGCAGGGTTGAAGGAGGATTTATTAAACAATAATTAAATAAACAAACATACAAAGGAAACACCCACGAGGGGGAAAACGTAACTCAAACAAGATCATAACTATATCAAGAAACCATAAACAAACCAGGCATCAGGGCAGGGGACATCCAGGAATGAAAACGACACCACACAGGACAGCAAACACACTGGGATTAAATAGGGCACATGAGGGAAGGTAGTGATGAGACACAGCAGGGAATGATTAAGGGAAACAAGAAGGCGGGGCAGACACTAATGAGAGACAGACACAGGGGAGAGAGAGCAGTGCCACGGTTCTGTCTACTAGAACACTAATAACACTGGAAACAGAGACAGAACCGTGACACATATGTATAGGTAAAACACAACACATCTAAAAATGGAAAATAACTAAGTTAGAAGTCACATGGCACAGTCTTTGTGTTCTTGGTATGTATGTGTGTGTTTGTGTGTGGGGGCTGTTTTACGATGGCATCCTTTGAAATGCGGAGGAGAGCGAGGGTGAATGCGAATGGTTTGTGTCCCAGAAGTCTTAAACTGTCAGGTCACAGACTCTACGGAGCCGATCCTGTCGAATCACTTTTTCAATCAAAGAATGAATCTGATCGATCATTCATGAGCACCGTCCATACCCAACAATGTCTAAAAAATCTTCAACCTTTTTTACCTGTTGGTTTACTTCTGTGGGAATGAGATCTTTGTACCAGTAGCACCGAGACATTTAAAATGATACCAAACATGTATAGTAATGTATGATAATTGTTCACATTAAACCATATAGATTTTTGGATGGGTTTCAGATCTTCTCACCATTTGGAGAGGAAAAACGGGGGAAGAGGTGTGAAGGGAATGTTAATTTTGCAAGAGAGTTCAAATGTTTATTTCTATCCTTTTAAACATCCTTTGTTTACTCAGAGAGTAGCCCTTCTCTACACCAGATTTCTCAGTATCTTCCAGTTTTTCCAGTCTTACAACTACACTGTAAATGCATCCACTCCATGCTGTCCAGTGCATTGTGTAGTTTTGTCACACAAATATTGAGAGTTAGTCCGCTAAATAAAACAGGCTGTCTGCCAAAGATATAGGCTATGGGGTAGGTGTGGGTGTAGATGCTCACTCCTTCAAGTGGTCTATACAGAGTGGTGCAGTTATGAGATCACTTTGTAGGCCAAAACGTGGAAATGAATTAGCATTTTGGCCCTTCTGGTTCCATCATTCAGAAGTCAGTGTACTTTTATTAAATGTGATTTTGGTTAAATGGCTGAAATAAGGTCTGTAGTGAACACAAGCTCAAGACACTTTCACATTTTATTTTGTGACATAAAATACATTAGTGTTACCGCACTGGTGAATTTTTTTAAAGACGTTGCATGTCTTGAAAAAAAAAAAGTTGCAAACAAGTGGCCAAATGGGACTACAAAGGCTGTCGGGGACATTAAACCTTAGTCCACTTTTATAGTCTCATTATCCTTATAACTGTGCTCTTAAAAAGAATTCCATGTTGAAGTTGTCAGACCATGGTATAGTTCGTTTATAGCCTATGTTTAGCTTTTTAATTATTGCGATTGCATTTAGGCTTCAAAATTCATTAAATTTGTGTTCAACTGACAAAACATGAAAATATCATAAACCTTTGTGGAACTTTAAACTTGTGATAGTGCAAAAGCCTATAGAAAAATCTTATTGGGTTTTTGTCGAGAGAACCGGTGTAACACAGCCATACAAAGACGGTGCACTGGTATTACTGAGATGAATGGGAGAAAGTGCAATGGCCAATATGGTGGAATAAGTCCCGCCTTCTAAGTAAAAGATCCAACCAGCAATTGATATAGTCATTTCGGAACAACAACTAATTACTGCACGGTTCAATGTTTGATTGACCAGTCAGCTAAAGGGGCCTTTTATTCCCACCCACATAATAGAGATTGAATATCTAAAAATGTTTATTCCATAGACTGTAAAAAAAGAAAAAGATTATTAATTTTCTATCCCTGATCATAAAAGATGACTTCATGGCTTTTTTTCTTAAATGAAAATTGAAAAAGGTGCAGTTTTCTAATTTTTCTGCTTTCAATATAAAGTCAGAAAATGAATGATTGGAAGATACCCTGATTGTGAGCAAACCCAAATGCCATTAAATTCCTCACAAAGCTATTATATACTTTAATAAGTTAAGAAATGTTTCAGTACATAATTGATGTTATTATTTTGATTAATTAAAAACAAATTTGTGAACATTCCTCTAAAGATTTAACAAATATGATAATAAATAAAACAAATGTTTGCACATGATAAGCACACATTTATTTCAAAAGGAATTGTAAAAGGAATTCTACAGAATAATCATATTATATGACTTCAGTAGAGGCTCTCTTCATATTTGAGGGTTTCACTCTTCTTTGGCCTAAGACAAAATGAAACACATTCATAAGTCATGTAAATACAAGAAAGCATCTACTGAGTACATACTCTGGTATTATGCAACTGACCTTTCCAGCATCGCGGCTCTTGGCTCTGAGCTTGTTGACCTGAGACTCAGCAATGTCAGCACGCTCCTCAGCCTCTTCCAGCTCATGCTGCACCTTCCTCAACTTGGACAAGTGAGTGTTGGCTTGTTCCTCCTAAAGAGTATAATTTTTTACCATATTTATTAACTAAGCTGTGGAGTAGTAGTGATTTAAATAAATAAATAATTAGTTAATAACAAATGTGTATAAATATATATTACATACCGCCTCCTCAGACTGCCTCTTGTAGGCTTTGACCTTCAGCTGCAGCTTGTCAACCAGATCCTGAAGTCTGTTGATGTTCTTCTTATCCTCTTCAGTCTAAAAAAACATTTCATAATTTATTCTAAATATTTGAATATGAATGCATGTATGGATGACTCATTGGATATTGTCAGGCGTGGTCATACCTGATAAGAGAGCTCTTTCACTCTCCTCTCATACTTTCGGACACCTTTAACAGCATCACCTCCACGTCTCTGTTCTGCTTCAACTTCAGCCTCAAGCTCACGGACCTTTTATAGCACATAAAAAATCTCAGATACAAGTACAAGTGTAGTTAGTGTCTGTTAGCTACTTCGTTGTGATTCTCACCCTACTCTCCAACTTCTGGAGTTGTTTCTTTCCACCCTTCATGGCCAGATTCTCAGCCTCATCCAGACGGTGCTGCAGGTCCTTCACTGTGACCTCCAGATTCTTCTTCATCCTCTCAAGGTGAGCACTGGTGTCTTGCTCCTTCTTCAGCTCTTCTGCCATCATTGCAGCCTTTTCCATTAATACAACAATTCGTTAGATTGAAAGTATTTTTTGTGACTTTTGAAAAATTTAGCAGCTAATGTTACTCACATCAGTAATGGCCTTCTTGGCCTTCTCCTCTGCATTTCTGGCTTCTTGCACAGTGTCATCAACTTCACTCTGGACCTGAACAAGGTCAGCTTCAAGCTTCTTCTTGGTGTTCAGGAGACTTGTGTTCTACAAAATTAAAAGGAACAGTTTGAAAATTTTGAAAGATGCTCTCAATTTCCATCATCATTCAAGCTTTATATAATATGAAAGCTAATTGTTGACTCCTTTCACCTTGAAGGGCATTTTTAATAATTTCACATCTAAGTGATATACTTATTCATGATTGAAATTATGAATATTAGAAAGTATATATGACTTGTTATAAAACAACATTTGGACTGGTTCACAATCATGTCAACTGCATCTGGGCCAAATTGTGTGTTGATATCTTTAAGTAATCAAGTTATGGCATTTGGAAATATGGTAGCCTTTTCATCAAAATTCCAAAAACCTTTCCAAACAGGTTTTACTGAGCATAAGCATACTACTTACATGTATAATAAGTAACAAGTAATACGATCCTGAATGATGAATGATGATCTACCAGCGCTTTCAGGTGTGTGCTCCAATTCAAAGGTGCATGTTAAATCTCCTGTCAATCAAACCCTACCCACCATACTTGAGATCATTGAAACATGATCAGACCTTGAAACCCTATAGCTTCAAGCAGCATGTTATGTTTTCCATTAGGATTTTATGCAATATATACACATCATATTATGTTGTGTGTGTGGGACTACCTGCTAAAGATAAAGATTTGATTGGTAGATTGGTTTACTAATTTGTAGCAAAATTACAAAGCAGAACAATTGTCAGTAAATTGTGAACAGTTTATGAAATAGGCCAAATTCAGTGACTACCTATTGAGTGTGAATGCAATTATTGGCCGATATCGATCTGTGGACGATCAATCACCACATTCCTAAAAATAAGAAACAAAATGCCCTTACCTGAGAGTGCAGCAGCCCGACACGCTCACTGGCATCCACCAGCTCTTGTTCAGCCACTTTGCGGCCTCTTTCTGTCTGCTCTAGAGCAACTCTAAGCTCCTCAATCTCAGACTGCATCAGAGTGTTTCTGCGCTCCACCATGGCCACCTGCTCCTTCATGTCTTCCTGTCCTCTCTGGGCATCATCAAGATGCAGTTGGGCATCCTGAACATAACAGTAGATTTTCACACATTTTCAATGCGCTTTCTGTTAGCTAATACTTAACACAGGTTAGATTAAACGTAGTAATGCATTCAAAAGTCAAACAGAAGTCACATACCTTGAGTTGTCCCTGAACGTTCCTGAGCTGTTTCTGGGCCTCAGCTGCCTGGCGATTGGCGTGGCTCAACTGAATCTCCATCTCATTAAGGTCTCCCTCCATCTTCTTCTTGATTCTCAGGGCATCATTCCTGCTCCTGACTTCAGAGTCCAGAGTGCCCTGCATAGATTCAATGACTCTCTGGCTGTTCCTCTTGATCTGCTCCATCTCTTCATCCTTCTCTGCAAGCTTTCGGTCAACCTCACTTTTGACCTGGTTTAGCTCAAGCTGGACACGAAGAATCTTGGACTCCTCATGCTCCAGTGTGCCCTATGAAAGATAAAACAACATGTAATTTCAGAATTAAAATAGTATTTAACAACATAGTAAAATGATTCTAGCAAGAATTCCATATTAATCTCTAGATACTGACTTCAGCCTCCTCCAGGGCGGTCTGAATCTCTGATTTCTCAGTCTCCACTGTCTTCTTTGCCTTTTCCAGTTCATGGATGCTCTTACCAGTCTCACCTAACTGCTCTGTCAGATCTGAAATCTCCTCTACAAGTTATAAAGAAAATATTATCACCATACATATGTTCTAAATCATTACAGATTTAACACTTTATAACATTGAATCTTACGCTGTAGATTCTTGTTTTCTCTCTTGAGGGTCTCCAGGTGATCCAGACTCTCCTCATAGGAGTTCTTCATCTTGAACAGTTCAGTACTGAGTGAACGAGCCTCTTTCTGGGCACCTTCCAGCTCTGCCTGACCTTCCTCATATTTTTGCTTCCATTCTGCCAGGACCTTTGGTGGAGATATTTCAGGGTGATGTTTTATATGTAACATGTTGAACAAAGCCATACTATTGAAAGAGAAATTGTACCTTGTCAAAGTTTCTCTGCTTCTTGTCAAGGTTGGCAGCCAAAGCATTGGCTCTCTCCACATCAATCATGAGGTCCTCCACCTCACCCTGGAGTCTCTGTTTGGTCTTCTCCAGAGATGCACATTTGGAGTTCACTGCCTCAACTTGTTCCTCTGCCTCTTGCAGACGCTGAGCCAGCTTCTTCCTGTTAAGTAATTCACATCATTTTGAATTCTATTCTACATAATAGTTGGGAGAATTGGGATAATAGATAATAGATAATAATATATACTTGGACTCTTCAAGCTCCTCAGTGCGCTGGATGGCATCTGTTTCATATTTGGTTCTCCACTGAGCAACCTCACTGTTGGCCTTTGACATTCCCCGCTGGAGCTCTGCCTTTGCCTCCTGCTCTTCCTCAAACTGCTCACGGAGCAGGTCGCAGTCATGACGGGCTGATTGCACAGCATGAGCCAGTGCGTTCTTAGCCTAGGAGACAAAGTTACTGAATTGAAAAGTATGTGTTTTTATTGAATATGCTATATTACCTTAACCTCCTCTTCAATCTGCCTCTTAAGCTCCTCAGTTTGTTGAGTGAAAGCTTGTTTGCCTCTGGTGAGCTGAGAAACCAGAGCCTCTTTCTCCTCCAGCTGACGGCCAAACTCACCTGTATAGTTTCAGATTTGCTGTGTTAGATCACTTATTAAATGTAAATAAGTGTATTTTCTTCTGATAATCCTGTCAGAAATTCAGTTCTTTTATAATGTCTATATAATCCTAATACATTTACTCAATTACTTTTGGAATACTACTAATTTCTTCAGAATTGTCATTATTTACCATTTTCAGTTTGAAGTCTTGCTCTTTGAGCACTGAGGTCATTTATCTGGCGAATGTTCTCATCACTCTTGGACTTTATTTCACTAAGTTGGTCCTCAAGTGTGCGGCACATCTTCTCAAGATTAGCCTGTAAACACATTTGATTAGATTCTTAAGAATATTAAGCATATTTGTTGTCTTTCCTTAAAAATATTTCAGAAACATTTCTCAAACCTTTGCTTTGGCAACGGCTTCCATGTTGCTGGAAAGATCATCAATCTCCATTTTGTATTCACTCTTCTCTTTCTCAAGCTTCTGCTTGACACGCTGCAGGTTGTCGATTTGCTCTCCCAGCTCGGCCACACTGTCTGCCTGCTTCTTGCGGAGGGCAGCAGCAGTAGCTTCATGCTGGAGAGTGGACTCTTCAAGATCACGACGCAGCTTCTGGAATTCAGCTTCACGCTTCTTATTCATCTCGATTTGAGCAGCAGTGGCACCTCCAGCCTCCTCAAGCCTCTCGCTGATCTCCTCAAGTTCCCTGGAGAGATCAGCTCTCTGCTTCTCAACCTTAGCACGAGCAGCACGCTCAGCCTCGATCTCTTCCTCCAGTTCCTCAATGCGAGCCTATGGTGGAAAGTAGTTCATTAAATTTTTGGTAATCTGTATTTGATCATAAAATTAACATTTCAAAAACAAAAACAAACCTGAAGCTCCTTGATCTTCTTCTGGAGTTGAGCACCCAGAGATTGTTCGTCTTCTATCTTGCTAAGGAGCTGACTTGTTTCAAAGTCTTTCCTGTGGGTGTTCAACAATAAGTGGTTTATAAAACAGTAAAACAACTTAGAATAAAAGTTTCAAAGATTTCATGCTTTAATTACTTTTTTATTTTCTCCTCAGATTGCTGCTTGTCATTCTCCAGGTCCATGATGGACTCTTGGGCTAATTTCAGGTCTCCTTCAAGCTTTCTCTTGGCTCTCTCCAGGTCCATGCGGAGTTTCTTCTCTTGTTCAAGGGAACCCTCAAGCTACAGGACAATTACATATAAAATATGTTCACACTAGAAAATTGAGGAATTGATAACATGTTTAGATAATAAACTCACATCATCAACTTGCTGCTCAAGTTTTGTCTTAGATTTGGTCAGGGTGTTGACTTTGTCCTCCTCGGCCTGAAGATCATCCAGTGTCTGCTGATGTGCCTCTTGGAGGGCTTTCTTCTCCTTCGTAAGCTTGGCAATGCTCTCATCCTGAGCTGCCATTTCTTCAGTCAAATTCTTGACCTGTATGATTTATTTTTACCAAATAAGTTAAAATATTTTAATTCAAATTAGATTTCAACACAAAAGACAGAGATTGTTTCTAGCCTTAAATCAACTCAATTTCCAACCTTATTCTCAGTGGCATGTTTCTCTTTCTCCACTTTAGCCAAGGTGAGCTCCAGATCATCAATGTCTTTCTTCAGCTCAGAGCACTCATCCTCCAGTTTCCTCTTTTTGGCTGTCAGTTCAGCATTGATTTCTTCTTCGTCCTCCAGTCTCTCAGTTGTTTCTTTGAGTTTAGCTTCAAGTTGGATTTTACTCTTAATCAGACCCTCACACCTCTCCTCAGCATCTGAGAGATTCTCAGCTTCCTGTTAATAAAATTTGTTGCTATATCATTGGAAACCATATTGCAGATTTTAATGCAGCCACGGTTAAGTTAAATCAACTCTAGAATACTCACAGATGCTACTTGCAGCTGCAGATCATTTTTCTCTTGCAGCAGTGATACCATCTTCTCTTCAAGCTCCTTCTTTTTGGCTTCAGCCTTGGCAAGATCTTCTTTGCATTTTACAAAGTCCTCTTTCATGGTTGCAAGCTCCTTCTCAGTTTCGGCACTCTTCAGCAGAGGCTTAATCTTGTAATAAACCTTCATCCATGGCCAGTGTTTGACATTCATAAATGAGCGGATGTTGTATTGGATGGTGTAAATTGACTCTCTGTGAATAATTAATCATTAAATGCCATAATCATTATTTATATTTGCACAGTTATTGTTGATGTCATCTTTATATGTGCAGTACTAATAAATACTAACCTCCTTTCCATCATCTTCACAAACTCCCTCCTCATCACGTAGCCTCGGCAGAGAGCCTGAGTCATTGTGACCAGAGCAGCCAGTTTCTCATCACGCATCTCCTCAAGAGTACCCAGAAGACCAGCTTTGAAGAACACCTGAATTGGCAATAAATACAAATATATTGATTTAAACCATTTGAACAAAATACAGACATGATCACCAATTTTTTAAAATATTTTAACGCAGATAATGAACCTTTGTGTGTCCAAATCTGTACTCGTCATGATTGACGTCGATGGATCCCAGGAGTTTCTCACTGGCCTTCTTGTTATCCATAAACTGTCCCTCTGGGATAACACTGGCATTCAGCACCTTGTATCTGTGGAAAATGTATCAAAATTGATACTTCATGTCTTTAATAAGGAGCCTCATACAGGAAATTGTGTTTTTATTTGATCCATTTTACCTCTGCTTGAAGTCACCATACAGAATTCTGCTGGGGAAGCCCTTTCTGCAGATTCTGATACCCTCCAGTACACCGTTACACCTCAGCTGGTGGATAACCAGGAAGTTCTCCATGAGACCTATAACAAACCGTTTACATTAACAGCTTGGTGAAATAACATCAAATATATAGTCAGTGCCAGAATATCTGTAATCTTTTTAATACATTACCTGGAGTCTTAGACTCATTGGGGATCAAGCAACGTACAAAGTGAGGGTGAGTGCTCCTCAAGTTTGTCATGAGTTTGCCCAAGTTCTCCTGTGGAGAATAGAAAAGGCTTGAAATGCTTTTTATTTCTTTTTTCCCCCTTCAAATACAGAAATATTGCTGTGATGTCATCTCTATGCATACCCTGAATTGGGAGGACACAGTCTGCATGGAACCACCCTTCTTCTTGCCTCCCTTTTTACCAGTCTCTATTGAAATAAAGATAAAAAGTAACATGTATAAATACAAAAACAAGAAAGAAAGTGCAAAAATTAATCAAAGTGTGGTTAAAATTATTATTTTTTGTTTACCCTCAACAACAGGTGGGTAGAGAGTTGCCAACAGTTTGACAGAAGACTTCTGGTACAGCTGTACGACAGACTCATTCAGTGGATCCTTGTTCTTGTCCAACCAGCCATTAATATTGTAGTCCACAGTTCCAGCGTAGTGAACCAGGGAGAAGTGGGCTTCAGCCTTGCCTTTGGCAGGCTTTGGTTTCTGGAAAGCATTGCACTTGCCAAGATGCTGATCATACAGCTTGTTCTTGAAGGTAGTGTCTGAAGCCTTGGGGAACATGCACTCCTCTTCAAGGATGGAGAAGATACCCATGGGCTGTTTATAAAGGAATGTTGTTTAATCATTACGATTTTAAGATTTCTAGCATGTAAATGGGAAGGAAATACGTTCATAAACCAGTAAAAACCTTTTCAATTAGTTCAATGCAAGCAGCCAAGTCCATGCCAAAGTCAATGAACTCCCAAACAATGCCCTCTTTCTTGTACTCCTCTTGTTCCAGCACAAACATGTGGTGGTTGAAGAACTGTTGCAGTTTTTCATTGGTGAAGTTGATGCACAGCTGCTCCATGCTGTTGAACTGGAGGGGAAAAACAGACACAATTACTGACTTCTGACAATGATTTAGTATGCCATAAAAAGAGATAAAATAATCATTCTTACATCAAAGATCTCAAAGCCAGCAATATCCAGCACACCAATGAAGAAATTTCTTTGTTGTTTTGTGTCCAACATCTGGTTGATACGAACGACCATCCACAAGAACATCCTCTCATAGATAGATTTGGCCAAGGCACTAACAGAGTTGTACACCTGTAAGTAGAACAGAGTGGATATTTTATTAAGAATTTCAGATGCATTCTTGAATTTCAAGTTGGAAGGCTGGAAATATGTCAGTATATACCTGTGGCACAGTCTGGCCTTTGGTCACAAACTCATTTCCGACCTTGACTCTGGGGTAGCACAAAGCCTTCAGCATATCAGCAGAGTTCAGACCCAGAAGGTAGGAGATTTTGTCAGCCTCTGCCATTTAAAAAGTTACAAAATAATCATCCCTTTTCTTGCCTTGACAACTAAAACAACCACATTGTTTCAGAAGAAAAAAAAACATCTCTCATAGACTGCATGTTATGACACACATTAGTCTCACCCTCTGTGCCATCAGGCTCAGCCTGCTCCTCACGCTGCTTCTGCTTGAACTTCATGTTGCCATGATGAAGTACAGCTCCAGTGAACTTGTAGATGCCCATTTTCTCCTCATTACTAAAGCCCAAAATGTCAATAGCAGTCTGAAAATTACAGAGAAAAAGAGCTTTAGGATCAGCCAAATATAAACAATGTATACAATTTTAAAACAGCAACAACTCACATCAGTAGCAACCAGCTCCTCTTTATCATCAATGCTGGCCACTGTGATCTGACCCTGACTGCACATGGGGAAGTCATAGGGGTTGGTGGTGATGAGTGTCATTTCTGTCAAAAATAAACAGGCTTTATGAAAGAGTATTTTACAATACTGGCAACTTCATTGAACTTCATTGAACTTCATTGAAACAGTGAATGAAATACCGTAATCCCTCGCAACTTCGCAGTTCAAGTTTTGCGGCCTCAGTGCATTGCGGATTTTTCAAAAATAAAAATTCAAAAATACCGCCATATCGGCAGCCGTATTGCGGAAAGCAGCATTGCTTCATCATGATGCAAGAGAAACGGTTTCCCAGGATGCCAGACAAAGAGAGAAACTCTCTCAGAGCCTTTGTACACACCCACGGGCACACAGACAAGACACGCTACGGTTCACGGCATGCTTCCCGAACTGATTTAAAGGCCTCATTATACCAGTGCAGTAACACCATCATTATCATCATTACCATCATTACCATCATTATCATCATATTCTTCGAACCGCACAGGTCTGTCATCTTCGTCATTACTGGAGTCAAGTCTCAAGATACTACTGTCATTGATGAGTGTAGAGCACCATAATACGTATTGTATGAGAGAGAGTAAATTTATAATATTAAGGTTTTATAATTAATTAGATTTAATTAAAATTTATTTAAAGTATAAATATACATATTTTAAACATTCTGGTACCTATACACACATATACGGAAATTCCTAGGGGGGCCAATCCTGCTTCGCGGATTTTCACCTATTGCGGGGGGTTCCGGTCCACAATAATAAACGAGAGATCACTGTATGTGCGCTTACCAATCAGCTCAGGCTTATGGTTGGTCATCATCTGGTAGAAGATGTGGTAGCCTCTCTCATCTGGAAGCTGAAATGTCACTCTAGACTTCTCCAGCAGATCTGTTGAGAGAATGTACTTGAGTTACAATAACCTGAAGAGTGACAAACAAAGACATATGTGTAGGATGGATCAAGTAAATCATCTCCACCTACATGTTTCAATATCAGCACTAGCCAGTTTTCCAGATGTACCGAAGTGAATTCTGATAAATTTACCCTGTTAAAAACAAAATAGCATAACACATAAATAATTTCTTTAAATTAAACTCTGTATAGAAAAATCAAACAAAATTGACCAACTATATAAATAAAAAGTGGTTAACTTACAAAACGAGAGGAGTTGTCATTCCTCACAGTCTTGGCATTACCATAAGCCTCAAGCAGAGGGTTGGCAGCAATGATCTGGTCCTCAAGAGAGCCCTGTGTTGTTTGAAGGGTTTTTTGGTTATTTTATATTTCATGTCTAAACACTGATTGTAGGCATTTCACTTTCACATATCACATAGTTTGTGAGATGGGTGTATACTGCAAAAAAAATCAACATGCAAAAATAAGAAAACATTAACAAATAAAAACAAATGAAGCAAAATTATCTGGCAAATGGGGAGAAAATGCATCTTGCAACTTCTTTAAAAAGTTCTTAAAACAAGAAAAAAGCTCAGCAAATGTAAATATAACTAGATTCTAGATACAAATGTCTTGAAACCAATGCAATAAAAGTAAAATCGAGCATGTTTTTCATTTCTTTTTTTTAAATGTGTTGTAGGTTTTAAATACTCCTGCTATGAGAATAAATATACACATTTTAAGTCTCAGACTAATTCTGAGAGAAAGGTTTGGTTTAAAATAAGTATTTAAATTCATAAAATAAAAATAATAATAATAATAAATTCAAAGTAAATTTAGATATTATAAGTAGGTTCAAGCAGTACAAATGTCTTGAAACCAATGCAGTAAAATCAAGCTTTTTTCTTTTTTTAAATAAATTTGTGTTGGGTTTTAAATAAATATAAAGTACACTGGAACATTACATTAAAACAATCTTTGTCACAGAACATGCTAACATTTTTTGTGCTCTTAAAATAAGAAAATATGTCTTGAAATTTCAGGATGGACTGAAACAAAATATACCGTACCCTTTAAAGAGATACTTAAGTCATTTAAAGAAATCACCAGAATTGTGATTAAAAGTTATATTTTGTCAAAACAAGCAAAATAATCTTGTACTTTTTAATCTTGATTTTCCCTAGTTCTAGGCTAGGGAAAATCAAGATGTATTGCCTTATATCAAGAATTTGTATTTTACTTGAAATTTTTGCTGTGTAAATGAACATACATCAAAATAATATATATGACATAGTTTTTATATCTCATACCTTCATTTTGCTGGCACTGTCTTTCTTACCACCTGCCACTGCAACTGTGGCAAAGTATTGGATGACACGTTTGGTGTTCACAGTCTTTCCAGCACCAGATTCTCCACTGGTTTATGAGAAATTATTGAAAACAGAAGATTAAAAGATTTGGACTTTTCAAAGTATATTCAAAAGTTCAATCTTAAATTATACTTTATACTTATATATTATACTTAAAATATTTGTCATGTTCTGAGATTTAAAAAAAATACTTACGTAATCAGGACAGACTGGTTTTCTCTATCTGTTGATTGTAATGTGTAAAATATCCAGTAAATCTTTCTTACATTAACAGCATCTTATAATTCACCGTAATGAATTTTATAGAATCCAGTTCTATGATGTCTTACCAGTCAGCATGAACTGATAGGCGTTGTCAGAGACAGAGAAGATGTGGGGTGGAGCCTCCATACGCTTTTTGCCTCTGTAAGCAGCCACCACTTCTGCATCATACACTGGGAGCCACTTGTAGGGGTTCACAGTTGCGCAGAAGAGTCCAGAGTAGGTCTGAAATGAGCAGAGAAGTGGTCAGATTGCAACAACACAGACAAAATGAACTTAAATGTTTTTTTATGTTGTTTCAGAACTTACGTAGATCATCCATGCAGCATAACGCTCTTTGAGGTTATACAGCACAGAGGCTTCATTGAGATGGGTCATCATGGCCATGTCCTCAATCTTGTCAAACTTGGGAGGATTCATTGGGTGGACGTCTTCTTCCTTAGCAACTCTCTCCTATAAATTAGACAAATTAGATATTGTATAAAAGACAACATTTAATAAGTAATTTAATGAGAATCTACATGAAATGGAAATTAAATCTCACCTCCTTAGTGTCAAGCAAAACAACAGTTACTTTGTTACCATCTTTGCTCTTGATTGTTCCCTTGAGGTACAACTCTTTGTCATCAGCCACATAGCAGGCAGTCTTGGCATCAAATGGTTTGTTCTGAGCCTCGATTCTCTCCTTCTCAGGCTTACGAAGGTAAATGGCAGCCTTGCCATAAACGGCCATCTCCGCGTCCGTACTCATGGTGACAGCTTACTAAAATGTAAAAGAAACATTGACATTCTTTTTTTAAACAATAAAATAACTTTTGATAATCAAACATACTGTCCACAATTAGTATTCATAGTGGGTCTCAAGAAGTTAGGGGTCTTTATATAGTATTAAACTGATAAAGCCTATTAAAATGTAAAACACACTAATTCTTCTCTTATGGTGTTTCTGCTGAAATCTTCTGTCACAATATACATTTTGCTGATACATTCTAATACATAAAAAGCTGCATGAATAAACTAAGCTATAATTTGTTTGTTTTTTAATACTTGTTTTTTCTTAGAGTTCTGAGTGCTACTGTATTCATATTTGTAAAAAGTGTCTTGAGTCAGACTTTAGATTTGCCCATAGACCAGTATAAAATTCTTAAATCTCACTTATCAATAAATAAAAGAGCTGATCTATGATAAGCTATAGTCTACATGCATATGAGAACATGCTAGTATTCAACTATGTCTTTACATGTGATAGAGTATTGCTACTACCTACCTTTCTCTTGGAGACCAGATAAGATTTGAACAACCCTGTAAAAGAATTCAGTAAAACAAACTAAATTTAGGCATAGATGGTAGATGGTAATAATATCTTTTTAAATACTTTTTCATATCAATTTACTTAGTATGATCTCATACAAACAACAACATCAAATGCATCAATGCAAGTATTTCAGGTTCTCACCACAAGCTGGAACTCTTCTAGGCTTCTATGAGGCTGGCTGTGCTCTCCTCCAAACTTATATTGAGGTCAATTTGCACACTAAGCAGATGCTATAAATGGATAAGCTTAAGAGTCCTAATTTATGGTAAGAAACTACATCTATTCTCAGTCAACGAAAGATATTACAGCATTTTACACATCAGTTATACGTATCACAGAAATTTGACAATGCAATAGTTTGATGAGGTGTCCACATTTTGATCAAATTACATGATAGTGATAGTCAATACTATATTTTTGATTTAAATACTTTTACAAATCATTGTAAGTTTATATATAATAAATAAAAAAAACTTTAATGGACTAACAAAAATAAATAAAACAATAAAATTTGCAAAGGTTCCTGTTATTGATTTGAATTTGTGGCAAAATATTTTCAGTTCCTGCTTGAATTGAAATAATAGTAAAAGAAACATGTAAAAGACACATTTAATGTCTAACTTTTTTCACTACAAAGTCAAACAGACAAGCCCATATAAATGATTTACTGGAAGACTGCCATCCAAGCTGTCTCGCATAAAAGTACCATGATTTCATTCCCAGTTTACTGGAGTGTCTATTTATACCCAATGCAGACTGATGCTTTTTATGATTTGGTTGGGGAGACTATATTACTCAATGAGGGAAAGGATTTAGTGATTTGTTTTTCCCATTTGATTTGTCATGAGCACACTGTTATGTTTACATTTTTATTTCTGTTTATTGCAATACTTCAATATTTTAATGTTAGGCATCTTTAAACAACAATTTGCACTACTTTATACTTTATACTTGAAAATTGAGGAAAAATACCTAAACCAAGTATCAGTTTGTTCTTTGTGCAGCATTAAAGGTTGCTCTTTATATAGCATGTACTATAAGTAAACAATTTTCAATCAAATTGAAATTACCATAGGTCTAATGTTTCTGCTTAGAATTAATATACTATATTTGGGTAAATAAACTTAATTAATCTAACATTTCCAGCATCACAGCCAGAGGCATTGCTAGGGGTGAAGTTGGGAATGAGAACAACTGACCTGAAAATCAAAATTGCATCTGAAGTTCTTAATAAAATATCCACTCAATTCTTCTTACAGGTGTACAACTTGTGCCTTGACTAAATCTATCTGGAAGAGACTGTTCTTGTGGATGATCATTCATATCAACCAGATGTTAGACACAAAACAACAAAAACATTTCTTCATTGGCATGCTGGATATCGCTGGCTTTGAAATCTTTCATGTAAGAATTAATCTTTTATCCATTTTATTCGTCAGTAAATTTTTCTGTTATTTATTCTTCCTCTGCAATAGCATGAAGCAGCTGTGCATCAACTTCACCAAAGAAAAACTGCAACAGTTTGAACAAGAGAAGTACAAGAAAGAGGGCATTGCTTGCATCTTCATTGACTTTGGCATGGACTTGGCTGCTATTCATACTTATTCATGTCTAATTTACATGCTTGAAATCTAAAAATTGTAATAACTAAACAACACTCTTTCTTAAAAAGCCCATGGTTATCTTTTCCGTCCTTCAACCTTTATCCATCTTCCCCAGCATGCATGTTCCCCAAGTCTAGAGACACTAACGTTATAAAACATGTGTAAACACTAACATGCGTTATAAACTGTGGACTACAACATCACTGGTTGGTTGGACAAGAACAAGGATCCACTAAATGAGTCTGTCGTACAGCTGTACCAGAAGTCTTCTATCAAACGGCTGCCATGCCACCTGTTGTTGAGGGTAATTAAAACAGAAAAATCTGTTTAAACTAACTTTGATTCAGTTTTGCATTTTCTTTCTTGTTTTTGTATTTATATGTGCTACTTTGTATTTTTATTTCAATAGAGATTGGTCAACAGGGAGTTGTTGGCCAATGTTCAGGTCTTTCTTGTCTCTTCCCCATTTCTCAAGCCAAAAATGAATAATTAATTAGCCATACATAATACTTCAGTTCTTTGTTTAAAGGATAATATCTTCTAAATGTATACTTATGTTTTATACTTATGCATTTGGCAGACACATTTCTAAAGCGTCTTACATTGCATTCAAGGAACACATTGACATTCTAATCAGTTTTTGCTTTCCATTTTGAGGTAGAACATACTTTAATGACTAATTGCAAAAAAAAAATGTTTTTGTTCAATTTTAACTTCATTTGCAGGTTGAAGCATAAACTAAGTGTAAATTGTTGTTTAAAGATGCCTTGAAACATTGCAATAAACAGAAAAAATGGAAGTGCTCACAAAAACGCAAATGGGAGGGGGGGGGGGGGAAATCACTAAATCTGTCCCTTCATAGAGTAATATAGTCTACCCATCGTAAAACATAAGTCTGCATCAGTTATAAACACTATCAAAGTGAACTATCATCGTACTTTTTTTATGAGATTGGATGGCAATCTTCTGGTAAATCACTTATATGGGTTTGTCTGTTATAATAAATGTTTGTCTAAATATAATATATATATATATATATATATATATATATATATAAATGACTTTGTGGTAAAAAACAAACAAAAGGTTAGATATTAAACATGTTGTTTATGTTTGTTTTAATATTATTATAATTTAAGCTAGAACTTAAAATGTTTCCCCACAAACCAAAACCAAAAAATTATTTTAAAAAAAATATTTTTTTAAATATTTTGATCACAGATCTTGCTTAAAAAGACCCCTATAAGTGTGGAATGTCTCAATTCAGAAATTTTCGCAAAATGCTTAAAAACAAAGAGGAAAACATTACTAATGCACTTCAAGCTTTTTTCGCTGCATCCAATATGACTAAGAAAACATAAGACATGAAAAGTGAAAATGAATTGCTGAACTCTCAAGTAAGTGAGTGTCTTGTCATGGAGAAATTGCAAGGCTGATGAGATCATTTTGAAGATAGTGAAATAGAGTCAAGACATTTCAATCTTGGTGTGGTGTGGAGTATGGTGGTTTGCATCATGCAAAAACGTGCAATGCTCCTGTTCTTTTCCTTAGTGGGAGAAAATTCACCAGTGGGTGTGGTGCATCTAACATGATCGACACAATTCCGAGTACGAAGGCAACCGCTACGGGCTTTCTGTATGATCAAAAAGTGGAGAGTTCTTGAATGATGATGTGTGAGAGATGAAACATTGACTTTTTGTGCTCTGTATTGGATGTTCTCTGCTTTCTGCATGAGCTATTTGTCCAGAACCACAGATAAAGCCAAGGATGGGATCAAAGACTTAGTGACTGGAAGTAACTGTCTCTCTCCCCTCATATATATATATATATATATATAAAAGGGGTTTTGGCTGGCATCCCAGGCTCCTATTGAACCATTAGACAGTATTGATTTACAGCCCCTGTCTTTAAAGACAGCTTTACTTCTTACTCTCACTACATGATGTTTTATTAACGAAGTTTAGGAGGAGCACGTTCAAATGATCAATGCAATGATCAAATGTTCAAATCAACTTGTCATCAGCAATAATTACACCTCATCCTATTAGCATGAGAGGAAGCATAAATATAGACATATTCGACTCACCTACATTGCTCAACAGTTTACGGCATCTCTTCACAATCGTGACTCGTCACTCTTGGTTGTTCCTATCACAGCCAGGAATACAGGGGGAGTGCTCTGGGTGCAGGGCAAATACCGAGCTCAGAGCACTCTCCTTGGACAGCAAGGAGATTTCTGAATCATTTGTAAGTGTGAACTCGTGAGCTCAAAGCAGATGAGAGAATTACATGTTTGCATCTGTGCATTCATACTGTGTGCAGTTTTCAGTCGTTGGATCAAAAGTTAAGCTGAAAACGGATCCAGCGTTTGTTGCTAAAGTGAGATCTGTGGAACTGTTTGTGTTCTCTCCTACTGCTTCACACTTTGTTCTATCGCTTTTATACTGCATTTCCTAATTTTAGCTTCAGCAAATCAGCACAGTGCTCAAACTAGAAAGTTTTATGACTAGAAGATTACTACAAAAAAGGATTCAGGAATTTCTTTCCTTTAGCTCAGTCCGTAGAGCATTGGTCCTTACAACGCTGAGGTCATGGGTCCGATCCCAGGGAAAGCAAGAACTGATTCAATGTGTTCCTTAAATGCAATATAAGTCACTTTGGATAAAAGCGTCTGCCAATACATAAATGTAAAAAAAAAGGATTTTTTAAAATCTGATCAGCCTCCAACTGACAGCAATCATCAGCTTAAATTCCAAAGAAGGGAAACTAGAGCTGCCTAAATTCAAAAGGATAAGAAAGAAAATGCCTGTTCTTGTTAGAGAATCAAGAATCTACTTGCTGCAGAAACTGCCACAGACTTCTAAAAAGGGTTGCAGCTCTTTGACAAAGTTACTTGCGGGATTACCATACCAGATGGAACACACAACAGTGCTTCGTCATGGTGTGCTGTCGGTGAGTCCCATGAATCTAGTGCTACAAAACAGGCCATACTGAGTGGAGAGAAACAAGGCATAACTGATCAAAACATTACTCGATGGTACAAACGGAGTGAGGGCCAATGGCACTCAAAACATCAGATTGACACAATTATCACACATTGTCACAGTAGCATCCTCTACCCCAGAATGGCCCTGACAAGGATTGCAAACACTGGTACCCAAGATTCCCTGTGCCAAAGCATTGACGAAATTAACAGTTAGATATGCTGAAAACGTCTTCAGTTAAATAAGGACAAAACTGAAATTTTCGCATTTGGAAAAAAAGATGAAGTTCTCAAGGTGAACGCATAGCTTCACTCTAGGGGTCAATCAACCAAAACTCAAATCAGGAATCAGACATTAGTTTCAGTAGTCATGTCAAAGCAATAGCAAAACCAGAATACTATCATTTCAAATATATTGCAAGAATTAGATGCTTTGTTTCCAGACAAGACTTGTTCATGCTGTCATCACCAGCAGGGTGGACTATTGTAATGGACTCCTCACTGGCCTTCCCAAAAAGATCATAAGCCAGCTGCAGCTCATACAGAATACTTTTGCCAGGATTCTCAGCAGAACCAGAAAATATGAACACATCTACACTGCAGAAATGCTCACTGAATATAAACCTAACAAATTACTCTGATTATCAGGATCAGTAAGTTAGACATACCAAGGATTCACTCAAAGCACAGTGAGTCTGCTCTTAGCCATTATGCCTGCTGCCGCAGGAACCACCTTCCAGAAGAGATCAGATGTGCCCCAACAGTAGCCACATTCAAATCCAGACTCAAAACACATCTGTTTAGCTGTACAGTTTCTGAATGTCCTTGACATCAACTTTCAGCAACGAAGCAGCACAGGACAGCACACACAGGGAGATTAAATAATGAACAAACACAAGGCAGGTAACAAGGGAGAACACATTGGGCAAATCAAACCAATAACAAGGAAACAAGGTGGGCGAAGTTACACAATAGACAGGAGAGCACATGGCACAAGAAACACACCTGACAAACCATGTACTTCAACAAAAACATGACATGAAATGTAGCCAATGAGAACACTCACAAGCTGGCTGTCCATACAAAACAAGACAGCATGAAAGCACAGCCAGTGAAAACACAAGCTGCGTGCAAAAAGCACAAGACAGCACATGGCCGATGTAAACATAGAACACAACACAGAACACAACTAACGACAAGAGCGTGCAGACCAAGCGATCTCAAAACCATGCACACTCACATGACAGGACAAAGTGCATGAGCAATAACGACCACTAGTCTCATGGGCACACAGAGAAGACAAACACGAGGAGCATGAATGTCTGAATCCTGACACAAAACCGAAACCACATAAGACTGAAGTGCCGGAATCCGAACACCACACTTCACACACAAGACACGTTACAGACAGGAGAGCATGCAACTCGCACACTCGAAGCCGTGCGTTCAGAGGAAGGAATTTTGAACAATAGGGCAGAGCTCTGTCACAAAACCACAAGAGAACTAGACTGAATGTGACAGAACCCTGACAAATGTGTGATAAAGTTTATTGTAATGTGTTACAAAGACGCACAAATGTAAAATCTTCAACTGGGCTTTGAACTCGCTCTCTCTTGGAGTTCAGGGATTTTTCCATTTAGGACATGTGTGCATCACTGCACACATTTGTGAGCTATTAAGGACTGAATGTGACTGAGCAATTTCTGGCTCATTCAGTTATTGTTGTGGGAACAGTGTGTGATACACCATAGTGCTTCACACATTTCATTCATGCATATTTTTGTATTTCAGTAAACACCTTGGTACTTGCTCATTATAGGGTTGTATATTATAAGTTCATGGGTTTAACTTTAATGTTAGAACCAAGATCACTGGTTTATTGCATCTGTTCACAAAGCATCGAGAGTGGGTCTATATCATATAGTGAGATACCGAACAGATGTTAGAAAATTAAAACTAGGTTACTTTTCTGATAACAGAAGACAACCTCACGGCCTCCATGCAGACTGCACATTGAAGAAGGCAAGCAAATAATGTTGCAGCAGAGAGTTATATACCAGGATGGCAGGACCCCTGATTGCAGTAGCAATTGTTCTGTTAGTATGACAGATGTGGTGTAATTGGAGCTTCTGCAGTTCCTATAGTGAGATAACTCACTTCTGTTATCAGAGAAATGGGGTTTCGCAAAAAAAAAAAAAAATCTGTGTCACCAGAGCAACTGCTATTGAGATAAAATAAATAGGTAACCGAAAGCTTTCAGGGTACAGGTTTTATATTTACCTTTTAGATCTCTGGATCATTTGTATATGCTTAGTAGTGCTAACTGGAAGGCTGGTTCACAGAACATTGCAATTGTCCAGTTTTAAGCTTTACAATATGGTCTAATTTTGTTTGATGTTGTTAAGCGTTAATTTTAATAGCATTGAGATTTAGTTGTTTAAGACTCATAATACTATTGTAAACTGCAATGTTGAGTGGAGTATTTTCTAAAATTTATTGAAGAAGATCCAGGGTGGAAACTTTATAGAAGAAATGTCTGAGCAAATGGATTCAGTGAAGATGAGAGTTGCATATTATGAAACCTTTTTAACTTTAATGGAACCTTTAAAAGTTCAAATTTGGATTTAAGACACTCTTGATAATCAGCACTCTTATGATGTGAATAATGTTTCATGTAATCATATACATCAAATATTTGTGTTGTTATAGTGCATCTTGCTGAAAAACCAAATAAGGCGAATTATTTGCTGAAAAACACAGGTTTATTTAGAAAGGTACTTTTACAATAAACATTCATATTATATGACTTCAGTAAATGGTCCTTTCAAATTGAAAACATTCATTCTTCTTTAGCCTGGGAAAGAAGGAAGAAGCAATCATTAGCCTTATTCACAAAAAATGTGCTCCATTTACATAATGAAGAGAAAGTAAAAATGTGGCGATGTCATACAGGATATTTAATAACAGCAAAATGCAATTATCAACTACTTCTGTTAAAAGGTTGTTCGTGTATTTGGATAAACAAGTTGAATAAATAATAATAATAATTATAACAGAAATCATCTACTCAGTCTAACCTTTCCAGCATCCCGGCTCTTAACTCTGAGCTTGTTGACCTGAGACTCAGAAATGTCAGCACGCTCCTCAGCCTCCTCAAGCTCATGCTGCACCTTCCTCAACTTGGACAGGTGAGTGTTTGCTTGTTCCTCCTAAAGATTTTCATGTATCATTTATCATCAAATTAGAAATTAGCATTCCAATATAAATAATGTTAATGTGTCAAAATGTTCTATTAGGTTTTACATACCGCTTCTTCAGACTGCCTCTTGTAGACTTTGACCTTCAGCTGCAGTTTGTCAACCAGATCCTGGAGTCTGGTGATGTTCTTTTTGTCCTCGTCAGTCTTTAAAAAAAAATGCACTTTTACTAGATTAAGTCTTAATCCATTACTAAAAACAGACACTCTTAGCACAAACACTATTATATGGACTCTTTCGTCAGAACAAATTTATTAGGAATGTGGTCATGCCTGATAGGTGAGCTCCTTGACTCTCCTCTCATATTTGCGAACACCCTTAATTGCATCAGCTCCACGTCTCTGCTCTGCTTCAACTTCAGTCTCAAGCTCACGGACCTAAAGACAAGATTATTTTTTTTAAACAAATCATAAAATATCACAATGGAACATGTGTCATTTTGAAAACTATGAAGATGCTTACTCTGGACTCTAACTTCTGGAGTTGTTTCTTTCCTCCTTTCATGGCCAGATTCTCAGCCTCATCCAGACGGTGCTGCAGGTCCTTCACTGTGACCTCCAGATTCTTCTTCATCCTCTCAAGGTGAGAACTGGTGTCCTGCTCCTTCTTCAGCTCTTCTGCCATCAGTGCAGCCTTTTAAATGAATGCAGAAATGTATTTGATCATCATTTTTTAAGTACTCAAGCATCTTCTGAAACGTTTGGCAGTTATTGTTGCTCACATCAGTGATGGCCTTCTTGGCCTTCTCCTCTGCATTTCTGGCTTCCTGTACAGTGTCATCAACTTCACTCTGGACGTGAATAAGGTCAGCCTCAAGCTTCTTCTTGGTGTTCAGGAGACTTGTATTCTACAAAATTATAACCAACAGTTTAAACATTTTGATTGATGCTCTCGATATCTTTAATTTTAGGGAAACAATATTCACTCACCTGAGAGTGCAGCAGCCCGACACGCTCACTGATATCCACCAGCTCTTGTTCAGCCACTTTGCGGCCTCTCTCTGTCTGCTCCAGAGCAGCTCTCAGCTCCTCAATCTCAGACTGCATTAGAGTGTTTCTGCGCTCCACCATGGCCACCTGCTCCTTCATATCGTCATGTCCCCTCTGAGCATCATCAAGGTGTAGTTGGGCATCCTGAACATAACAATTAACAATGAGCTTTTTCATGGTTTCTGTTGGGATTTACTTAACATATATTATATATTAAAAGAAAAATTCCTTACCTTGAGTTGCCCCTGAACGTTCCTGAGCTGTTTCTGGGCCTCAGCTGCCTGGCGATTGGCGTGGCTGAGCTGAATCTCCATCTCATTAAGGTCACCCTCCATCTTCTTCTTGATTCTCAGGGCATCATTCCTGCTCCTGACTTCAGAGTCCAGAGTGCCCTGCATGGATTCAATGACTCTCTGGCTGTTCCTCTTGATCTGCTCCATCTCCTCATCCTTCTCTGCAAGCTTCCTGTCAACCTCTCCCTTGACCTGGTTAAGCTCAAGCTGGACGCGAAGAATCTTGGACTCCTCATGCTCCAGTGTGCCCTATGAAATATATATATAAAAAATATCAGAATGAACACAGTATGATGGTCCTAGAAAGAATTTTATATTGATCTACAGACACTCACTTCAGCCTCCTCCAGAGCGGTCTGAATCTCTGACTTCTCAGTCTCCACTGTCTTCTTGGCCTTTTCCAGTTCATGGATGCTCTTACCAGTCTCACCTAACTGCTCTGTCAGATCTGAAATCTCCTCTATAGAAATAAAAATATCATCTTTATCATTATGAACATTCATTAATCATACTTGCTTACTTTTTAATGCTCACTGAGAATTACCACATTTACAGGGATAGTTCACCCAACAATGAAAATTCTATCAGCCTGTTCTCCTTCGGATGACAAAAGCTCTCAGATTTCATCAAAAAGACTTGTGTGCTAAAATCTCACAAGTTTGGAACGAGATGAGGGTCAGTAATTAATTAAGTAACTTTCATTTTGGGTGAACTATCCATTTAAGTTTCTAATTTAACAGTAATTACGTTGCAGATTCTTGTTTTCTCTCTTGAGGGTCTCCAGGTGATCCAGACTCTCCTCATAGGAGTTCTTCATCTTGAAAAGTTCAGTGCTGAGTGAACGAGCCTCTTTCTGGGCTCCTTCCAGCTCTGCCTGACCCTCCTCATATTTCTGCTTCCATTCTGCCAGAACCTTTGGTGGAAATATTTCAGGATCAGTTCCTTTATGACAAGTTTAACAAAGCCCATTCCAGCCTTACTTTACACTGAGAATATCATATAATGACAAAAAAAAATTACCTTGTCAAAGTTCCTCTGCTTCTTGTCAAGGTTAGCAGCCAAACCATTGGCTCTCTCCACATCAATCATGAGGTCCTCCACCTCACTCTGGAGTCTCTGCTTGGTCTTCTCCAGAGATGCGCATTTGGAGTTCACTGCCTCGACTTGTTCCTCTGCCTCTTGCAGACGCTGAGCCAGCTTCTTCCTGTTGAGTAATAAACATTATTTTGAATTCTAACCTATAAAATAGTTGTTAAAATTGGGAATATTATACAATAATATACATACTTGGACTCTTCAAGCTCTTCAGTGCGCTGGATGGCATCAGTTTCATATTTGGTTCTCCATTGAGCAACCTCACTGTTGGCTTTTGACATTCCCCGCTGGAGCTCTGCCTTTGCCTCCTGCTCTTCCTCAAACTGCTCACGGAGCAGGTCGCAGTCATGACGGGCTGATTGCACAGCATGGGCCAGTGCGTTCTTAGCCTAGGAGACGGTCACATAATATTAGCTTGTCTCTACAGTTAAATCATTGACAATTATGTGAATGTATTAATTATGCTGTATTACCTTAACCTCCTCTTCAACAAGCCTCTTAAGCTCCTCAATTTGCTGAGTGGAAGCTTGTTTGCCTCTGGTGAGCTGAGAAACTAGAGCCTCCTTCTCTTCCAGCTGACGGCCAAACTCACCTGCATAGTTTCAGATTTACTGTTACAGATTGCATTATGTCTCTAACCATTCATTTCAAATCAAATGGATGCAAGATTTTATCAGTCAACACAAAAACGTCCTCTAATAAGAAAATTAGTCTTAATAATCTTAATAGAGTATTAGTTTTTGAGTAATTATTTTTGACAATTATTGACATTCATTACTTTTGATATAATATTAATTTGTTCTTGATTGGTCATAATTTGTGATTTATTACCATTTTCAGTTTGAAATCTTGCTCTTTGAGCACTGAGATCATTTATCTGGCGAATGTTCTCATCATTCTTGGACTTAATTTCACTAAGTTGGTCCTCAAGTGTGCGGCACATCTTCTCAAGATTGCCCTGCAAATACAAAAGTCATTAGATATTTGAAAAAAACTTAAAGACTTGTTACATGTGACCAGCGCAGGCAAAATGAGTCACAAAGAACAACTTTTGATGGAAATGCCCATGTAAACAGATAATGCCCAGTCTCATGTGGCTAAAGTGTGTAGACAGTTTTTAGATGATGAAGGCAGTGATGCCATTGACTTGTGTTCACGTTCCTCAGACCTGAATTCAGTTGAGAACCTCTGGGATATCATGTGTCAGAGTATCAGAAGCTACCAAGTAGCACCACAGAATGTCCAGGAGATCAGTGACCCTGATCCTGGTCTGGAAGGAGATCCCCCAAGACACAATCTGCCATCTCATCAGGAGCATGCACAGATGTTGTTGTGAATGCATACAAGCACTTGGGGGCCATATACACTACTGACTTACATTATGAATTGCTGTGAGGAACTTTGGATCAGCTTGAAACTTTTTGGTATGATTTTGAATCCAGCCCTCAGTGCGTTAATGACTTTGGTTTACATTGAATGTCGTTACATAATTTTGCTCTTAAAATATTATAGAACGCATATAATAAAGATTTTTTATCATGTGTGATTTAAGTTCCCATTATTTTTTTTAATTACATTTTTTAACTAAATTGTTTGATTAACATTAATGAGACAGACAGCCTATATATTAATTACTGTAATGCACATATCTAGTATAATGTTACACATCTGGTGTTTCCCCCCGACAGTTAACCAAACGTTCACTTAAGACATAACAGATTTTTGTCTGAATACTTGGCAAGACAGATATTCTTGAATACTGTAATTCTTTGTACATGTACATATTGGCATTGCACGCTGTTTGAGAAGCATCCCAAACTTAGGAAAGTGCCAGTCATCGAGAAGCAAGCTGAGAAAAAAAGCAATTTTTAATGGATTATTAAAACAAAGAAGATTTAGGAAAGCAAACCTCTCAGAAATCTAAAAAATAGATCATTTTAAATGTTTAATTACTATTTGGAGAATCGAGATTGTTAGAGGAATTTTTGTGAATAAAAATTAAATTAGACCAAAATCTAAATGTTTAATTTGTTTTGCCTGTAGCTCATAATTAGTCGGTGCATATTTTTACTCATTTGTCCAGCATGGTCACACATTCTTTAGAACATTTTCCAACCTTTGCTTTGGCAACAGCCTCCATGTTGCTGGAAAGATCATCAATCTCCATTTTGTATTCACTCTTCTCTTTCTCAAGCTTCTGTTTGACACGCTGCAGGTTGTCGATTTGCTCTCCCAGCTCGGCCACACTGTCTGCCTGCTTCTTACGGAGGGCAGCAGCAGTAGCTTCATGCTGGAGAGTGGACTCTTCAAGATCACGACGCAGCTTCTGGAATTCAGCTTCACGCTTCTTATTCATCTCGATCTGTGCAGAAGTGGCTCCTCCAGCTTCCTCAAGCCTCTCGCTGATCTCTTCAAGTTCCCTGGAGAGATCAGCTCTCTGCTTCTCAACCTTGGCACGAGCAGCACGCTCAGCCTCGATCTCTTCCTCCAGTTCCTCAATGCGAGCCTATGGTGGAAAGTAGTAAATTAAATATTTGTGCTTTGCAGTTGATTATAATAGTTGTAATGTTTGAAACAAAACTTAAAATACCTGAAGCTCCTTGATCTTCTTTTGGAGTTGAGCACCCAGAGATTGTTCATCTTCTATCTTGCTAAGCAGCTGACTTGTTTCAAAGTCTTTCCTGTGGGTGTTCGACAATAAGTGGTTTGTTAAAAAAACGATAACACAACAGCAAAAGTTTTCAAAGATTTAATGCTTTAATTACTTTTTTATCTTCTCATCAGATTGCTGTTTGTCGTTCTCCAGGTCCATGATGGACTCTTGGGCTAATTTCAGGTCTCCTTCAAGCTTTCTCTTGGCTCTCTCCAGGTCCATGCGGAGCTTCTTCTCTTGTTCAAGGGAACCCTCAAGCTACAGGACAATGATATATAAATTGTGTTCACAGCAGAAAACAGTTAATTTTATGATTTAATACAATTAATTTATATAATAAACTCACATCATCAACTTGTTGCTCAAGTTTTGTCTTGGATTTGGTCAGGGTGTTCACTTTGTCCTCCTCGGCCTGAAGATCATCCAGTGTCTGCTGATGTGCCTCTTGGAGGGCTTTCTTCTCCTTTGTGAGTTTGGCAATGCTCTCATCCTGAGCTGCCATTTCCTCAGTCAAATTTTTAACCTATGTTTGTTTAAATACAAATTATTTTTACCATTTATATTGTATATCAACATAAGACAAAAATGAAGTCTAATCTTAAATCAACTCAATTTCCAACCTTATTCTCAGTGGCATGTTTCTCTTTCTCCACTTTAGCCAAGGTGAGCTCCAGATCATCAATGTCTTTCTTCAGCTCAGAGCACTCATCCTCCAGTTTCCTCTTCTTGGCTGTCAGTTCAGCATTGATTTCTTCCTCATCCTCCAGTCTCTCAGTTGTCTCTTTGAGTTTAGCTTCAAGCTGGATTTTGCTCTTGATCAGACCTTCACACCTCTCCTCAGCATCTGAGAGATTCTCAGATTCCTGTTGGTAAAATAGATTTCTATTTCATTAGAAACCACATTGCTTATTTTTAATCAAGCCAAAATTCTATTAATTCAAATAAAGATACTCACAGATGCTACTTGTAGCTGCAGATCATTTTTCTCTTGCAGCAGTGATACCATCTTCTCTTCAAGCTCCTTCTTTTTGGCTTCAGCCTTAGCCAAAGCCTCTTTGCATTTTACAAAGTCCTCTTTCATGTTTGACAGCTCTTTCTCAGTCTCAGCAGTCTTCAGCAGAGGCTTAATCTTATAATAAACCTTCATCCATGGCCAGTGTTTGACATTCATGAATGAGCGGATGTTGTATTGGATTGTGTAAATGGACTCCCTGTTAATAATAATTATTAATCATTGAATGCCATTATCATCATTATTTACTGTTTGCACAGTCATCACTGATGTCATCTTTACTCATGACAATACTAACCTCCTCTCTGTCATTTTCACATACTCCCTCCTCATCACGTAGCCACGGCAGAGAGCCTGAGTCATTGTGACCAGAGCAGCCAGTTTCTCATCACGCATCTCCTCAAGAGTACCCAGAAGACCAGCTTTGAAGAACACCTGAATTTATGTAAAACAATAATACCTTTATAAGCTAAATGATCATGATCATTGAATCTTAGAAAGTTCACAGCTGAATATGAACCTTTGTGTGTCCAAATCTGTACTCATCATGATCGACGTCGATGGATCCCAGGAGTTTCTCACTGGCCTTCTTGTTATCCATAAACTGTCCCTCTGGGATAACTCCGGCGTTGAGCACCTTGTATCTGTTGAAAATTAATCTATTAATTTAAATCTTTTAAATGTCTTTAAATTAGGTGCGTCTTACAGGAAATTGTAATTGTTGTTTTGTGTGGTTCCATTCACCTCTGCTTAAAGTCACCATATTGAATTCTGCTGGGGAAGCCCTTTCTGCAGATTCTGATACCCTCCAGTACACCGTTACACCTCAGCTGGTGGATAACCAGGAAGTTCTCCATGAGACCTATAATGAACAGTTACCACCATGAACTTGGTAAATTAACTTCATCGTAGTGCCAGAATATTTGTAAGCTTTTTAATACTTTACCTGGAGTCTTGGACTCGTTGGGAATCAAGCAACGCACAAAGTGAGGGTGAGTGCTCCTCAAGTTGGTCATTAGTTTGCCCAAATTCTCCTGTGGAGAATAGAAAATGGTTGGCATGCTTGAATTTCTTTTTTCACCTCAGTAAAATTGCTCTGATGTCATTTCTATACATTACCCTGAACTGGGAGGACACAGTCTGCATGGAACCACCCTTCTTCTTGCCTCCCTTTTTAGTTGTATCTAATGAGATAATAGTACAAAGGAACATGAATAAATGCAAAAACAAGAAAGAATGTTCAAAACTCAATCAAAGTTTGGTCAAATAGATTTTTGTCCTTTACCCTCAACAACAGGTGGGTAGAGAGAAGCCAGTAGTTTGTTAGAAGACTTCTGGTACAGCTGCAAAACAGACTCATTCAGTGGATCCTTGTTCTTGTCCAACCATCCAGTGATGTTGTAGTCCACAGTTCCAGCGTAGTGAACCAGGGAGAAGTGGGCTTCAGCCTTGCCTTTGGCAGGCTTTGGCTTCTGGAAAGCATTGTTCTTACCAAGATGCTGATCATACAGCTTGTTCTTGAAGGAAGTGTCTGAAGCCTTGGGGAACATGCACTCCTCTTCAAGGATGGAGAAGATGCCCATGGGCTGTTTATAAAATAATATTATTACCAAAAATATGAGATTTGAAAATAGACAATGGAAATTAATACAATTTATAAACCAGTAAAAACCTTCTCAATGAGCTCAATGCAAGAAGCCAAGTCCATGCCGAAGTCAATGAACTCCCAAATAATGCCCTCCTTCTTGTACTCCTCTTGTTCCAGCACAAACATGTGGTGGTTGAAAAACTGTTGCAGTTTCTCATTGGTGAAGTTGATGCACAGCTGCTCCATGCTGTTGTACTGGAGGAAGAAATAACAGAAACATTTACTGTCTTCTGAATATGATTTAATTTGACATAAAAAGATATTGGAAAAAAAACTAATTCTTACATCAAAGATCTCAAAGCCAGCAATATCCAGCACACCAATATAGAAATTTCTTTGTTGTTTGGTGTCCAACATCTGGTTGATACGAATGACCATCCACAAGAACATCCTCTCATAGATAGATTTGGCCAAGGCACTAACAGAGTTGTACACCTGTAAATAGAATAGAGTGGATATTTAATTTTGCTTCTACAATAATTAACCAGATTCTTTATGTTGAACACATGGACATGCTGGAAATGTTACTATACCTGTGGAACGGTCTGGCCTTTGGTCACAAACTCATTTCCGACCTTGACTCTGGGGTAGCACAAAGCCTTCAGCATATCAGCAGAGTTCAGACCCAGAAGGTAGGCGATTTTGTCAGCCTCTGTTAAATGCATTTTAAGATACATTTTCTTTTCTCTATAGAGTCTTTTGTGCATGAGTAAATTCATAATAAATCAGGCACCAGGTACTTTCATTTTATTTTTAGATTTATTGGCATGGACCGCAATGCACACCTCTGGTTTATATTTATGATAAACATTTTACACACAGTTTCTGTGATTTATCAGAAAAGTTGATCCAACTGCTAATATTTTAAAGCCCAGGATAAAAGAGAAGCAATAAGACTGGTCTCAAGATATATTAAAAAAAAAGCACATAAGACTCACCCTCATTGCCATCAGGCTCAGCCTGCTCCTCACGCTGCTTCTGCTTGAACTTCATGTTGCCATGATGAAGAACAGCTCCAGTGAACTTGTAGATGCCCATTTTTTCCTCATTGGTGAAACCCAGAATGTCAATAGCACTCTGTAAATTACAGAGAAGAATGAGATCTAGGATCTGCCATATTTATACAGAAATATTAAAACATCAGTGACTCACATCTGTAGCATCCAGCTCCTCTTTATCATCAATGCTGGCCACTGTAATCTGACCCTGACTGCACATGGGGAAGTCATAGGGGTTGGTGGTGATGAGCGTCATTTCTGTAAAACAAAATGCATTTATGAAAGAGCATCTTACAATATTATCTGAAGCATTAAATGAAATATGTGCACCTACCAATCAGCTCAGGCTTATGGTTGGTCATCATCTGGTAGAAGATGTGGTAGCCTCTCTCATCTGGAAGCTGGAATGAAACTCTAGACTTCTCCAGCAGATCTGTTGAGAGAATTTACTTGAGTTACAATAATCTGAAGAATTATAGACAAAGACAAATATGCAGGATGGATCAATGAATCACCTACATGTCTCAATGTCAGCACTAGCCAGTTTTCCAGATGTACCAAAGTGAATTCTGATGAATTTACCCTGTTTAAAATAAAATAGCATATTACATAAAAAATATGCAAACCCAACTGACCATCTGTACTGTACATAAACAGAGGTTAACTTACAAAACGAGAGGAGTTGTCATTCCTCACAGTCTTGGCATTACCATAAGCCTCAAGCAGAGGGTTGGCAGCAATGATCTGGTCCTCAAGAGAGCCCTGTGTTTTTCAAAGGGTTTTCAGTTATTTCAGTTTAAACACTGTTTCACAAATTCACATATCATATAGTTTGTGAGATGAGTGTAACATCTTTCAAAATAATATATTTGACATAGTTTTGTTTCTCAAACCTTAATTTTGCTGTCTTTCTTCTTTTCACCTGACACTGCAACTGTGGCAAAGTACTGGATGACACGTTTGGTGTTCACAGTCTTTCCAGCACCAGATTCTCCACTGGTTTATGAAAGATTAAAAGACAGAAGATTACATATAAACTTTTCAAATTATATTCAGAAGTTCAATCTTAAACTCTCTTTTGTAAATATTACCATTTCCATCTACATTATACTTTAAATCAGGGGTCACCAACATGGTACCCATAGGCACCAGGTCGCCTGCAAGGACCACATTTGTCGCCTGCAGGCTTGTTTTAAAAATAGCTCACCATAGCACCATTTACCAATTAGCTGAATCTAATTTTTTTTTTTTTAAATCACACTCGCAAATGAACTCTTCCACTTCACATATTTACTGAAACCTCATAGGATGACGTCAGTTATCTCGCCAATTTTCGCGAGATGCAGCTATGGCTGGAAGACAGAGTAAATAGCATAAGCACGACAATTGTGCAAGGATCATGACCCCCCACCCCCACGCTGCACAGCTGGTCAAGTGTCAAACACAGCGGTTATTGCAACCTAGATTAGGACAGTAGCCGAAGACGTTTTCTTTCGGAAGCAGGATCGTCTCTTTGAATTGAAATGCATTTGGGAACAGTGTTCAATCCCGTAGTGAGAGAGACGCAGATCAGCCTAAAAACATAGGGAACCATACGCAGATGCATATTATTAAATGTAAATTGAGAAAATTTGTTATTTCAGAAGTGTGTATCAATCTGGTAGCTCTTCGCATTAATCCATACCCAAGAAGTAGCCCTCAGTTTCAAAAAGGTTGGTGAAACCTGCTTTAAATTTTTCATTTCTGACAAGGTCTGAGATTTAAAGGAAAATACTTACGTAATCAGGACAGACTGGTTTTCTCTATCTGTTGGTTGTAAAGTGTAAAATATCCAGTAAATATTTCTTATATTTACAGCAACATCTAATTCACCTAAATGAATTATATAAAATTAAATTCCATAATGTCTTACCAGTCTGCATGAACTGATAGGCGTTGTCAGAGACAGAGAAGATGTGGGGTGGAGCCTCCATACGCTTCTTGCCTCTGTAAGCAGTCACCACTTCTGCATCATACACTGGGAGCCACTTGTAGGGGTTCACAGTTGCGCAGAAGAGTCCAGAGTAGGTCTGAAATGAGCAGAGATGTGGTCAGATTGCAACATCTTTTTCTTTTCACCAAAGAAAAAGTGTTTTTACGTTGCTTCAGAACTTACGTAGATCATCCATGCAGCATAACGCTCTTTGAGGTTATACAGCACAGAGGCTTCATTGAGATGGGTCATCATGGCCATGTCCTCAATCTTGTCATACTTGGGAGGATTCATTGGGTAGACGTCTTCTTCCTTAGCAACTCTCTCCTATAAATGTGATAAAATAGATATTAGATATGAAGGAAAACAATAATAGTATATATAATAATAATAAATAAATAATAATAGTAATAAGTAATTTCATGAGCATTTACATGAAATGGAAATTAAAACTCACCTCCTTAGTTTCAAGCAATTCAACAGTGACTTTGCCACCATCTTTGCTCTTGATTGTTCCCTTGAGGTACAACTCTTTGACATCAGCCACATAGCAGGCAGACTTGGCATCAAACGGTCTGGTTTGAGCCTCGATTCTCTCCTTCTCAGGCTTACGAAGGTAAATGGCAGCCTTGCCATATGCGGCCATCTCCGCGTCCGTACTCATGGTGACGGCTTACTAAGGAGAGAAAAGATAAAATTATCCATTAAAGTTTTTATAAATATTCAATGTAACAATAAAGGCAAGACTCATGAAATGAAACAGAAGAATTGTGTTAGGAAATATGCATATTCCTAAGTTTAGGTTTACACATGACAGTAGACATAAAACAATACTAGATTGATGTTTAGATAGCAAGCAAAAATCAGGTAAGGTAATGAAATTGATGTGCTGTTGTCAGTGGATCGCACATACAGTACATTCTCTCTCTCTAAGTGGATAAGATCTCCTGACAAAGTCACATATTTTTTTTAATCATAGTAATTAATATAATATTTATCATAAATAATATTCTTAATAATGTAATTTTGCTAATGATTTAAATTTATGCCAATGTCACCATGGATTATGATATCAACACTGCATGCAAATTTAGAATATTAACAGTCCTGTAGTTAGAGCCATAATCACAGGGAGCAATTGACTTGGCATGAGTCAAGATTTTTATTCTTAAAGTTATTAGCATGGATGCAAGTATGGGCAGTTTGTGGTACTTGGGGGGGGGGGGGGGGGGGGGGGGGATTATGAGTTAAAGACTCAATATAGAGATTCCATATTTACTGTGTTTCATGCTCAGACTGTTCTTTATGTCACAATTGTAACAACAATAATAAATTACTTGGCCTCTAGATTAAGGGTCAACGGGACCCATTCCTTAAGTTCATCTTATTAATATATTTAAACACATTTCTTTGTAAAAGCATTTCACTAGTTCTCAAAAGCAGCATGCTTCACCCATTTCGTCTAAAATACAAGCTATAACTGTTTTCCTCTACCCTAATCCACACACAGAATTATAAACTCACTTGCCTTTTGTCCTGTGAGACCAGATGAAATTTTTGCTAACCTTGAATTTAAAAAAATCGATTTGTTAAAATGTATTAATAGAAATAAAAACAATTACTTTTAAGTACAGATGCAAGAGTGATGATGATAAAATGCCTTTCAGTCACAGTCAGCACAGGCTCTTACCACTTGATGGAACTTCTGGGGTCTCTTCTGCATCTCTTTTGGTCGACCCTCTAGCTTTTATAGAAGTTGATCATGCACACTAAGCAGAATCTATACATGGGCATCCTCAGATATTCTGATATTTGATGAGCTTTCTTGACCTATTTCATAAGAAAATCTTGGACAGACACACAGACATCCAACCAGATGAAATCAGTCATAAGTCAAACCTTTATTGCTTAAAAACATATAGGTCACAGCTTAATCTCAAAGTTCATGTGTATTATAATTATTTATTTTTAGTCTATTAATATCTTACTTTGACATATGACACACACTGAAGTAAATAAATCCTTTTTTGGAAGAGGGTACATTCATTCAGACACCCACCCACCCCCTCCCTCCCTTTTTTTTATTTTCTTTCTTCAATCAAGACATTTCACCTTTTCACCCATGGAAATACGTGTAGCAGGCAAGTGTGGTGGGAATAGGGCTAAAAATAGAAAATATAGATAGGATCCTAAATATCCTAAATATAGAAAATAGTTCAAAATATGTCTAACACAGTGAAAATACACAACAAATGTCAGTTTTCCTTTGCAAAGGAAAACTACTTGTGATAAATTATGTGATGCCACATTCCCATCTTGAAATACTCCCATTTCTGCAAATGTTCAAAGGTTATAGGCATATATTGGTCTCTAACAGCCACAGTTTAAGCCTCAGCCACAGACTCAAAAACACAATATGTTCACCCATGGGTGGTCAAAGCCAACAAACAATGCTAATTACCATGCTATAAACAGAATCTCTCGTCGGTTAATTTCATAAACAACTGCTTTTTTGAACAACCATATACTTATGCATGTAAGTGTGTGTGTGTGTGTGTGTGTGTAAAAAATTACATTAATCTACAATAAGTCTATAGGATTTTCATTGGTCGTTGAAACGGGCAATGTGGTGGCATCATTGATTTTTACTGTGAGTGACGAAAGACTCTACTCTTTAACTCAAATGTTAAATAATTAAAGTATGTATATAAAATTATTAAAATGCATCTATCGAAAACCCTGGTAACAGCATTGCAACCACAAAGCAACACCCTGGCAACAATCCAAAACACCCTATAATCTGTGTTTCAATGCTCTTGAAATCAGCCTGTAAACCCTAGAAACCGTGTAGTAACACCATAGCAACCACCTAAAGTACCCAAACAACCACCCAGTCGCATAGCAACTTGAAACAACACAGAACATCTAAGAAACAGTGTGGTAATTCCCTTGAGACCACCCAGAACACCTTAGCAACAGGGTGACAATGCCCAAGGAACCACCCAGAGTATCTTAGCAACATCCTATAAAATGAATAGCAACAGCCTAGTAACCACACTGAAATCCCCAGAAACTGTGTAACAACACCCCTGAAACCACAATGAACACCCTAGCAACACCCTAGAAACCATGTAGCAATGCCCTAGCAACCACACTGAACACCAGAGCAACCATGTAACAACACCCTAGCAACCACACTAAAACCCCTAACAACCGGGTAGCAACCCCCAGGCAACCATACTCAACTCATCATTTAAGCTTACATTAATAATATTTCATTTGATGGACTGATTGAAATCTTCTCATAACAATCAATACCAACAGTGACCTTCCCCTGATCCTGCTGGCAAGCTCACCTCATGAAAATACTCAGAGGCATCCCCCTTAGCCTGACCTTTCAGTTAACCAAGCTGTAATTTCAGCCTACTCAAACATCTCAAGAGTCATTACAGGTCATCATATCTTTTTAATAATTATCTGTTAGGACTTTTTTAAACGGCAACATGAGTTTAGATACAGGGAAATCCCATTTCCCATTTGTGAAACACATGGTCTTTACGGACTGCTTTATGTGACAGTGACAGTGTGCTCTCTAAGCTATACAAAATTAAAGAGAGATTATCTCTGCTCAATCGTTGTGCTGTCTGTCCCGTACATATGTGTGACACATTTACTGTAGTTTTTTACACCCATGTTTCATCATTTAATCTGAAGTTTAATATTTTTGAGCAAAGACAAAGGATAGTAGTACAGGGTGTCATCGTCCTTTTAAACAAGCAGTCGAAAAGAAATGTTGTATTTGTTAACATTTTCTTTTTGGCAGTTTTCTTGAGTTCAATGAGTATAGTATTTCATGTGTGTCTAAGTCATGGGTGGAAAATCATCCACCCATATTAGACCCTAATAATCAGATTGTATTTTAACTCGTAGCACATCAGTCGGAATTAATTAGCAAAATTCAAATCACTTAACATCCGAATCACCCAAATAAGTGTGTGTTGTAAAATGTAGTCTACTGTTGATAAATTGCTGGATTTGTTTGACATTAAACAGTGTTATTAAAAGTGCAATTCAGTGTGTGAGCTCCGAGTTGAAGCTGAACATGGATAAGCAAATGAGCTTTGGATACGCGCCTAACGTACACACACAAACATGTCATGATGCCTTTTTTGAGAGTTTTCAAGTAAACACACACAGTTGAGAAAGAAAACACATGTGTAACAGTAAATTGGATCCATGCATTAGCTCTTAAAGTGACGGCAGCCTGCTGCTGTCTGTCATTAATGATGATCAAATAACAAACAAAACTAAATCACTGATCTTGACTGAATTACTAAAGTAGCTTTAATGAAGATTGATCTATTCTAATGTGTACAGCAAGACTACGCAATGTTATTTTAATGCAATGTCATAGACGTCTTTTTGAAATAATATTTTAAATTTAGTTTTTTGTGTTTATTTGTCTGATTAGTTTGTAATTAGCTTCTTTGTTATTATTGTATTGCTAATGGTTTACTTGGCTAATGTGATTGTTAACCCACTATTTCACTTAATTGTGAAATTTCACAGATTTTTTAAATTAGTCAGATCATGAAACAAAACTGTGAACATATCGCCCACCAATAATCATGATCATTATTTTTGTTTTAATTAAGCAGGCCTACATTACGTGAATCTTAATTTTGGCAAACTAGTGATGGTCATAGCCAGTTAGAGTACTAGATCAATTATTATTATTGTATTACTAGATATACTACTTCCTGTTTCATGATTACAGAGCAGACTTTCAGTATATAGTAAGCTGTTGTGAGAAATTCCATTTAGGTTCAAAGAGGATGTGAAAAAATCCTTTCACCTGCCTAATCTAAAACACAGATGCAGAGTAAAAGAAATCTTAAATATGCTGTCTTTGGAAGATGCATTCCAGGCCACATCTGATTCCAATAATAGCTTCACGTCTTGTGTCCTGAGATACTGTCAGGATTTAGCAGACTTAAGAGATGAGAAAAGATGTTACTCATTTTCAGATATTATATTGAACAGTGAATGCAGAAACAGACAAAACATTTAATATGAGAAGTAGAATCATTCAATGTAATATGCAGATTAATAACTTGGCATCTTAGCAAATCACTGGAAATTATACACAGGAGATAAATGCACAAGGTACATTTCTAGGAAAGGGGATCTTGACAAGGTGTGTGTGTGTGTTCCTTTTGAAGGGGAGGTGATTGGTGTGATGAAGAGGATGAGGTGTGGCTGATAAGTAACCATGGCAGTGGAATATTTAGGAAGATCCAGGGGAACCATCACATAAAGGGGGGCAGGGGGCGGTTAAACAACACCGTGGGACTATTCACGCAAGGCCTCAACACATCAAGCCATGCTGTAACTTTCTTCCTAGGAGAGTTGGCAGCTTGGGAAAGGTTTAGTCTGAGCTGTAGACCCCTTGTTACCAGGGTGCTTTAAATTAATAATCTGATTGGAGGGGCGGGGGATAGCCTGAGTGTTGATTGTCACCTCGCAATGAGCTGTAGCGTTGCTGAGAAGCAGGAGAAGTGTATGTTGCCCAAACACACAAGACGCCAGTTGCCATCACAGGAAGCACAGCCAACAGTGGAAGTACCTCTGTTATCACTGAAATCAGGACCACCAAGACCACTAGACTTTGGACTTTGGACTTTGATTGGATAGCTCTAGGGGTAACATTCATAGAGGCAAGGACCAACATCATGGGAGGATCTGCCACCTTGGATGCCAGTCCTAAACACCTCAGCAACTGTAATTCAGTTTCTGGTCATTTATTTTTAATTGACCAAAAAGTGTGTGCAGGAACAGGGAACACAGGCAAGTAAACATGAAGTACAACAGTTCAATGTAATATGCAGATGCATAACTTAGGGTCTCTTTTCTTACTAGGTCCCAAGCAGCATGCACACACACGGGATTACAGATCCACACAGGAGATCTCCGGGCAACATACATAAGGCAGGTTTGCAGGTAAGGAAGTCTGGATCCTTGACGAGACCAGAATTAAAGGTATTGTCGCAAAAAACTAAAGTAGCACTGATGAAAACCAACTGTGTTGCTCGCCTCGCATCACCTGTGTCGAGAAAAAAAAATCTGTACTTGAACGCACCGAAAGGACTACATGCTACTGTAAACTAGCACACCTGCATTGAAAGGAAATAACTGTCTATTTCTGTAGATAAATGTGTCATTCAAAAAGGGGAAAAGCAACATTTTCATCCATAATTGTCATTCAAAAAGGGAAAGAGAAAATAAGATTGCAGGTATACAAACCATACCATTCAAAACAAAGAAGTGTTTTCTTGTCCTTTTGAATAAAGGACAAGAAACGTTGTCCTTTGGACGTTCTTTATTCCACTCCACTCATGTTAATACAAATATTAGGGCAGAGGAACGCTCAATTAAGATGACGTAAAATTAGAACAGACTTCTTTGTTTGCTTATACCATTATTTCTCTTATTCTTATGCATTGACTCGTTTGCTAAACTGAACCACCAATCAGAGTTTTCTTTTTATTATTATGTTAATTTCTCTTGACAGAATTCTAGATGTTGAATTCTCCAAAAAATATATAGACCAAAAATAGAGCCAACGGTGCGGAACACAACAACAACAACAACAAAAACAGTCATCTGACACTCAGAAAGTTGGTTTAGTGTGTCCGTGGCAAAAGACTTTTGAAGGGCAGCTAATTAGTGTGGTGACAAGTACCCGGTGAAGGTTATTGGTAATCATGCCAACAGAACACCTAGGAATGTATAGTGGAACCATGGCAGATCCCTTCATCTAATTGATTTTCGAAGGCAGCATAGATGTGTCCTTTGATAACCCACAGTTCTGTGCATTCCATTCAGTGACAGTTGAGCTAAAAACATAAATAAAATTAAAAATGATAAAAGTCTTAGTCACAGTTGGTGGTCAGTTTGTGTGTAAATTATGTTTTGTCTAACTTTTTACACTTGTTGTAATTTCTAACGAGAATTCGTATTCTAATAACTGAATATTTGCTTAGCTCTCACCAAAGCTCTCTCCATACAGTAAACCATGATTTAACAGCCTGTCCAAAGTCAGTTTTGTGAGGTACCTTTGTGCACAAACGCTGCCTGATAGGGTAGGGAGGTAACCCTAACCCCAACCATTTAGGACGCAGCCATTTGATATCCTCAATGACCAGAGATCTAACAACAATGTAATGTATAAAAAAAGCCACAAAACACTGCATGAATAAAATTGCGAACCAAAAGCTATGAGTAAGAACAACCATTGAGTTAAGAAATCTGGTAAAAGTTTCATTTCTTTTGGGTGTGGCATACACACACAAAACAAAAATCTCCTGACAAAAAAAGGTTCAGAAATACAGTAAAAAAAAGTATAAGAAAGAAATGGAATCAGTATGAGTATTCAAGGAACATTGTAGGGCAAGGGTAACAACAAGACTTTGTATTTTAGAGTTGTTGTTTTATTTCCTCAGACACATGTTCGTATTTATTGGTTTTACCTATTGGTTTATACGGCGAAATAATGCTTTAGAATTTCATTTATATCTTTAGCTTATACAACCAATTGATATACACTCTGTGAACATGATCTGAGGGAATGAATGAGATTACCTAAACTAAAGGTTTAGTTGAGATTTGCATGGAATATTTTAGTGAACATTGTAAATATAACACAACAGAATCCTCAATCTGATTAGACTGAGTGATAAGTCATGATGATCAGTAAAGCACACTTTCTTTGAAATATTGAGTAGATTAACCTTTATTCATCTCTGTGGGTGAGAAATTACAATGTTGACAGCAAAACAATTAATAAAAAGAAGACATCATAAATCACATTGGACTGGCAGAAAAATTTACACTTGACACACATAATGATGGATGTAAAGAAAAACATCAGGAACTATTTTGACTTATTTCTGTATGCACTTATTCATATTCATTCTCAAGTATTGATGTATTTACTACTAAATGAGTTTTCACCAATTTCCAATGGTACTACCTAATTGACATGACTTCAGTAAATGTAAAACAAAATCAGAGGCTATAAGGTCTTATAAGACCAATCAGACAGAGGGGTAAAACCCTTATCAATAAATAATTTTTAAAAATGACCGTAATATCAATTCAAATAAATGACCTTTGTAAAACAGATAGTCCTTGATCATGATCAGTTGAGGCACATTTTAAGCTGATGTAAATGATGTATAAAATATGTCTATGTAAAATATGATTATGTAGAATAATCTCATGTCATCGTACCCAGTTTTTTTAACATGCTTTTTATTGCATTCACAGACCAAAACTTTTGCTGACTGTTTACAGTTTAACAGATTTGGGACAAAGGAAAAGATACATTCTACATAATTTGTCTAAATAAATAAAGCAATAAAATACAATCCATGCACTTGCAAATGAAGGAGGGGAATCTAGTGAATCTCATAGAGACTCTGGGGTAAGTTCATTTGACTTGGACCAGTATGTAATCACACAGAAAATCATCCAGCACACTCCAACAACAGCATAACAATATGCTAACAACCACTAAAAACACATTAGCAACTGTATAGTTACACTATAGCAAGAACAATCTAACATTGTGGTAGTGAGGCTTTTACCAAATGTATTTCCACAAAATATTTACTTGCTTAAACTATTACTTAAATTTTCATAAATAAGAAACATGAACCAAATATCAGGCATTAATCACAAATGTTCACTGTGTGTTACATTAGCTGCATCTTTTTGCCCCTGGGGAATGATTATGGAAATGTTTGTATTCAACACGTGGTAAGATAAAAAAAAAATAGAGATGCATACACTGGGTTAATACACATGCACACACAAACAAACACATACATACATACATACTGCAGTTAAATAATTAGTCAGATGTCAATTAGTAGTAAGAAAATATATATTTTTCTTTTAGTAAAAAAAATAAATAAATTCCATCATGCATTTCCATCATATTTGGCTTTGAGGAATTAATTACATTTGTCGTTCCATGCAAAAATTGGATGTTATTGAAGAAAGTAAAGGTGCTATTCTTTAAGGACTTTACCGCTTTCAAAGCCATATCCTTATTGTTTCAAAACTTGCTTGGCATCCTATTTGCACGTTCCTGCAAATGTTACCAAATGCCAACCGTGACAACTGCCCTGCAGCTCAGTCTAGCCCGAGCCAAACAGTCTATAAAAACAAGTACTATCTTACACAACATGTTATATATGCCTGTGTGATGTAAGTGTCTCAGAGGGTGGGATCAATCCTTGTTCAGTTATGGTGAATGATCCTATAGGAAAATATAGGAAAAAAGACTGTTCTTCTGTATCAATGATTACAACCCTGCCTGAAACTAGATCTGATAGGGAAAAAAGGAAAACTATAAGACATTTTCAAGGTATGGTAGTGACAAGAATGTGTTCACAGTCTATTGTAATCATCTCTGTGTATGAAAGTATTGTCAGTAATGTGACAAAACTTATTGGAGATGTATGCAGTCAGGCAGCTTGGCTTTATAGACTCTTATCTTTAAAACACATTAAGATGAGAGGTTCACAGCTTCACACCTGCTTTGTTTTTTATTTCTTTGGAATAGCTCTCATTGTGTAAATAGTCAGGGTTCAGCAGCTCATCAAGGCTTCTCTACAGCAATAATAGACAGCCACAAACCAGCCAACAAGCTTCTCATCACTCACAGCCCTAAATACCTTCAGGGGATATAGTGTGTAGCTCAGAAATAAACAGATCATTTAGAACATGGTTCTCACAAAGCATATATTGCATTTTGAATTCTTAAAAAAAACATTTCACAAAATAAAAATAAATAAATGCATTATCAACAACAAACTGAATATTTCACTTGCATAAGGAAAGAATACTCTTTTCAATCTACATTTTCTTTAAGCCTTACAGGTTTGATTATTTTATTTATCATGTATGTAGGAAAAGGGTTTACCGTAATACCTTTTAATCAACACAGTCATTAAGGCACCCTGAGTTTGCTTTTATTTGCTCGTGTTCCATACAAGGTCCGGAATTATGATACTTGGGTGCAGTGATCCCAATCAAATGACTCCTGTCCTGACATGTGAAAACATCTGAACCGGACACCCATCTGATTTCCGCTGTCAAAGCTACATTTATTTCTGACCACGCCAACTGCTAACATGGACCATATAAGTTCGAACAAACAGCTTAGCTCAGCGCCCAACCAATTACCTGGCATAATTTAGTTAACTGCAGTCCTGAACTGTGTATTTGTATATTAAATAATCTATTTAAAATAAATTATTAATAGCAACACGTGTTATGACATGTGTCTGAGGCCCTTGACAAATTCCTTTTCTTGCAAACCAACCTAAAGGTAATGTATAGTTTAATTTAATAGTAGCTTCCTTTATATTGAGTTTATCAAAATAAATGTTGCAGAAAAACCTCTTGAAGTGGAGGAATTCAAAGAATGCGCTTTAATGTTTTCTAGAATATTGCAGTGTAAATGACATAAACGAACTACGACTCAATGATCATTCTGATATTTTAGAATGGATTTATGAATTTCTAACAAATGTCAGTCTGTATTTTAGACTACTGTTGTGTATATATTTTTTATATTTTAAAATGCAATTATTTTTATTTTGTTTTTTCACTTTAACATGAAAATGTTAAGGAAAATTTCATGTAAGAGGAAACAAAGACATTTTCCTGGGGCCTCATGTATCAACACTACTTACGCACAAAAACATTGCGTTCGCCAGCTTTCACGCTCACGGTGGGATGTACTAAAAGTGAAACTAACGTGACAATGTGCGTTTCTCCACGGCAAGTTCATGGCTGGCGTAAGTTCATTTCTCATAGTTTTGTCCGTTGGCGACTCCTACAGGCAATGAAGTGAAGCTGCAAACATTATACAACGAATTGTTCCTCAAGTCTGTGGGAAGCATTGCTATTAATTTGCAATGTATAAAATAATTGATACCGTATATATTGTCACACAAGCCTTATGGGAATATTCTATAAATTATGCAATTAAGTAAGAACATATAAAAGCAAGTGCAAATTGACAGACCACAATGATTTTCTGGCCCAGGATGATGACTGGCTAATCAGCCATGTCAGATTTACAAGGGCTATCCTCCGAATCTAATTGGGTCCGAATCTAGAGAGAGAGACAGCGAGGAAACACGCAATACCCATTCCGTTACAGGTGCTGACAACGCTTAGTTTCCTGGCAAATGATTATTTCCAAAGAGAACTGGCAGACCGCTCAGAAATAAGCGAGTCGTCTTTGAGCCGCGCAACGCCGCGAAACGCCGCGCAATGCCCATTTGATGGTTCATATATGATGCAGTTGACCAGCCAAACATTAAAATGCAATTTGCAACGATAGCCGGTTTCCCTAATGTAAACGGAGCGATCGACTGCACACACATATAAGGCACCATCTGAAGATGAATTTGCATATGTGAATCGGAAACATTTCTATTCAATAAATGTGCAGATTATATGTGATGCGCAAATACGCCCAACAAACATTGTTGCAAGATCAAACAGCATGGTTGAGTGCGCGATGGGTGGCTTCTTGGTGAGTGATGCATTTAAAGTTATGGTTCTATCTAATAGAGGAGCGCGGGGCACAACGTAACACTTTTTGGTTTTAGCCAAATAATGAACAAAGTAATAGGGTTAGACAAACCATATTTTTATACAAACAACATACAAGCCTCTCCTATAAATGAGCACTGTTTTCATGTTCGTTGGACCTACCGTTTCTGTGCAGTATCGGCAAAAGCGCAAGGAGTAAAATGTTACTTCTTACCCGTGAGCGGGGCTCGTTGTAACAGACAGCGGGTTAGTTGTAACACCATGTGATCCAATGAATGTTCATTCACGTATTTTTATTTGTTTAAAAAAGTTGCGTCTTGATGATCATAAGAATAACTTACGAATTAAATATATTTTTCCCTTTATTTTTTACATTTGTTATGCTTTGAACAATATAATGACACGAATGATATGAATGACATGACGTTTTAATAAGTTAATACAATGCAAAATATATGATTAATGATGCAGCCTATTCAATGTGGCTTAGTTGTAACATAGTGTTACAACTGACCCCGCGCTGTCTTGTTTACCTCAGGACCGGCTAGCAGTCGCTATGTGTTTTTCACGTCTTTCAAAATGGTACCATCATTTAGCCAAGAAGATGGTAATCATAACAATATAAGATTGGACTAACATACTTTCACACATTCTTTGAAAATCGAAAAATAACTACTAGCCTATATCAAAAAATATTTACATGCTGCCAAAAGAGTTTTTCCTGTGGTTCTCATCCAAACTTCGCTGCAATTTCTCGAAAGCTGGCCAGAAGACATGTGAAAACAGTGTGATGAAAAGCCCGTTAGCACGTCACATTTAAGACCATGCAACTACCGGTATCTAAAAAGTCTATGTTACTATTTACCCCTTATTACTTTGTGCCCCGCGCTCCCCTAGTACTTTTTATTGTTATTAATTTGCATTTAACTATACAACAACCCTTCAGGAGACCGCGGTTATCAACTAAAGACAATTGCAAGACAATTTACAGTGCGACTTTCAGATCCAAACGCACTGACGGCACTTATATTTTTTTCCTTTTGTTTTTAATAATTCCGGAGAAAAAAATTCCAAATATATATTTTTTCTAATTTCTACCTCCGATAGTAGCACCTCCAATTCACTTTCTGTAAAGTTTCGTTTTCATGCCACTTGCTTTAGCCATTTTCTTACTGCTTTCTTTTGACCAAGTGGACTCATTACCATATTTAAATTAGTTTAATGAAGGGAGGAGACTGGGTGGAGTGTTGTGCTCGTGCATGTGCGCTCAATTTCACGTTAATCGGGATGTACAAAGAGAATATACGTGGGATCATTCGAACGCAGAGATTGATACATCTGGATTTTTTTGTGCGTTCGCACATTCACAGCTTTGTCCGTACGCGATGTTTTAGTATGAATTCAACGCAAGTCTTAGTACATGAGGCCCCTGTTGACTAAACATATATTCAGTGAAGTGTATCAGAACATTCACATTCAACATACATTCAATATCAGAAATTTTAGCTGGAACTGTAAATAGGAATAAAAATACTATAACCTCTCTCTCATTTAGAAATCTTAGCTTGCTCCCTCGTGCGGTCAGCTAGTGTAACTGGATGAAGAATGTCACTCGCTAGCAACCATTTCTAATGGAAGACAGACAAAGTTGTCTTCTGTCAGGGGGTGCAATGGGAGCTCAATTTGCTCAAGATTCTCTGTATACACACTCACCTAAAAGGATTATTAAGAACACCTGTTTAATTTCTCATTAATGTAATTATCTAATCAACCAATCACATGGCAGTTGCTTCAAAGCATTTAGGGCTGTGGTTCTGGTCAAGACAATCTCCTGAACTCCAAACTGAATGTCAGAATGGGAAAGAAATGTGATTTAAGAAATTTTGAGCATGGCATGGTTGTCGGTGCCAGATGGGCTGGTCTGAGTATTTCACAATCTGCTCAGTTACTGGGATTTTCACACACAACTATTTCTAGGGTTTACAAAGAATGGTGTGAAAAGGGAAAAGCATCCAGTATGCGGCAGTCCTGTGGGCGAAAAAATGTCTTGTTGATGCTAGAGGTCAAAGGAGAATGGGCCGACTGATTCAAGCTGATAGAAGAGCAACTTTGACTGAAATAACCACTCATTACAACTGAGATATGCAGCAAAGCATTTATGAAGCCACAACACACACAACTTTGAGGCGGATGGCCTACAACAGTAGAAGACCCCACCGGGTACCACTCATCTCCACTACAAATAGGAAAAAGAGGCTACAATTTGCACAAGCTCACCAAAATTGGACAGTTGAAGACTGGAAACATTTTGCCTAGTCTGATGAGTCTCGATTTCTGTTGAGATATTCAGATGGTAGAGTCAGAATTTGGCGTAAACGGCATAAGAACATGGATCCATCATGTTGTTTTTACCTTGTTACCACTGTGCAGGCTGGTGGTGGTGGTGTAATGGTGTGGGGGACGTTTTCGTGGCACACTTTAGGCCCTTTAGTGCCAATTGGGCATCGTTTAAATGCCACGGCCTACCTGAGCATTGTTTCTAACCATGTCAATCCCTGTATGATCACCATGTGCCCATCCTCTGACGGCTACTTCCAGCAGGATAATGCACCATGTCACAAAGTTCGAATTATTTCAAATTGGTTTCTTGAACATGACAATGAGTTCACTGTACTAGCAGCCATATCACCCTGTACTCTAAGACTGGTTGCCCACTGAAGCTAAGCAGGGTTGAGCCTGGTTAGTACCTGGATGGGAGACCTCCTGGGAATGACTAGGTTGCTGCTGGAAGTGGTGTTAGGAGGCCAGCAGGGGGTGCTCACCCTGTGGTCTGTGTGGGTCCTAACGCCCCAGTATAGTGATGGGGACACTGTACTGCAACAAGCACCGTCCTTCGGATGAGACGTTAAACCGAGGTCCTGACTCTCTGTGGTCATTAAAAATCCCAAGGATGTCCTTCGCAAGAGTAGGGGTGTAACCCCGGCATCCCTGGCCAAATCTGCCCGTTGGCCTTGGTCCATCACGGCCCCCTAATCACCCCCCTACATTAATTGGCTTCATTGCTCTGTCTCCTCTCTTTAGCTGGTGTATGGTGAGCGTTCTGGCACAGGTTGCTGTCACATCATCCAGGTGGATGCTGCACACCGGCGGTTGAGGAGATCCCCCCCCCTCCCAAGCGCTTTGAGCTTGGTAAAAAGCGCTATATATATGTAACTGATTATTATTATTATTAGTATTATTATTACTAAAATGGCCCTCACAGTCACCAGATCTCAACCCAATAGAGCATCTTTGGGATGTGGTGGAACAGGAGCTTCGTGCCGTGGATGTGCATCCCACAAATCTCCATCAACTGCAAGATGCTATCTTATCAATATGGGTCAACGTTTCTAAAGAATGCTTTCAGCACCTTGTTGAATCAATGCCACGAAGAATTTAGGCAGTTCTGAAGGTGAAAGGGGTCAAACACAGTGTAGTGTTCCTAATAATCCTTTAGGTGAGTGTAAACAAATGTATTTGAATAATATTTTCCCTTTGGCATTCAATACTAATTCGCTTTGAGTAATTAATTACATTCGTCATTCCATGCAAAAGTTGGATGTTATTGAAGAAATTAAATGTGCTATGCTTTAAGGTATTTACTGCATTCAAAGCCATTTCCCTAATGTTTCTAAACTTGTTTGGCAACCTATTTGCATGGTCCTGCAAATGTTGCTAAATGCGAATTGTGACGACTGCCCTGCAGGTCAGTCTTAGCCTGAGCCAAACAGTCTGCATAAACAAGTACTATCCTATATGACATGTTATATATACCTGTGTGAAGTAAGTGGCTCAAAAAATTCAAAGAGTGGGGTCAATCCTATATATATATATATATCTTACAAAAAAAGTGGAGAACTACATAGCCTGGCCAAAAAAGAAAAAAAGTAGTTGTGAAGTTGTAAAAGAATGGTTGAGAATCGTGAAGGAAGAAGAATTGTTTTCACACATGAATTGGAATCTCTGTGTTCAGATCTTCAATTCATGGAAAGTCTTTGGGATGTGCTGGAGGAAACTTTACAGAGTGCTTGACTCTTGAATTGTCAATGTAAGATCTTATCCAAAAATTGCTGCACCTCTTTATTTCCATCAGTACTCTAACACATCCCAAAGACTTTGAATGAATTTAAGGTCTGAACTGAAGAGAAGTCTATTCACATGTTAAAATTAGGGTTAGAAGAATTGTTGCCAAACATACAACATCGATAGAAACATAATCACTGCAATACTCATACAACCACAGATTCTAATTAGTTGTCTATTTAAACGAAACAACAACTGTCTTGGCTGGGCATTGCATGGAAGATATACAAGGTTATCAAGGTTATTCAAGGTTTGGTAGTGTCAATATTTTTGTAAGGGACAGTAGTGTGAATGACCTGTACATAGATGTGAAAGTACGTGATTTTGAATGCTCACAGAATGTGTTCACAGTCTATAGTAATGAACTCAGTGTATGACAGTACTGTCAGTAATGTGACAAAAGTCATTGGAGATGTATGCAGTCAGGCAGCTTGGCTTCATAGACTCTTATCTTTAAAATGCATTTAGATGAGAGGTTCACAGCTTCACACCTGCTTTGTTTTTTATTTCTTTGGAATAGCTCTCATTGTGTAAATAGTCAGGGTTCAGCAGCTCATCAAGGCTTCTCTACAGCAATAATACGACAGCCACAAACCAGCCAACAAGCTTCTCATCACTTACAGCCCTAAATACCTTCAGGGGATATAGTGTGTATCTCAGAAATAAACAGCTAATTTGGAACATGGTTCACACATAACATATATTGTGTTTTGAATTCTTAAAAACACATTTCACAAATTTAAAAAAAAAGTGCATTAAATGTTTTTACATATTACATGTAAACAAATTACGAAACCATCTCACCGTAGAATTTATAAATATGAATCATTTTGCTTTGTCATAATTCCTAACATTTTAAATTAAAGTTAACATTGCAAATCATCATCCAACAACTGATTAATTCAGCTGCATAGGGTTACAGTAGACATACTCTTTTCAATCTACATTTTCTTTAAGCCTGAAATGTTTGATTATTTTGTTTATCATGTTTGAAGGAAAAGGGTTTAATACCTTTTAATCAACACAGTTATCAAGACATCCAGAGTTTGCTTTTATTTTCCCGTGTTCCATACAAGGTCCTGAATTATGATACTTGGGTGCAGTGATCCCAATCAAATGACTCCTGTCCTGACATGTGAAAACATCTGAACCGGACACCCATCTGGTTTCCGCTGTCAAAGCTACATTTATTTTTGACCATGCCAACTGCTAACATGGACCATATAAGTTCGAACAAACAGCTGCAAGTTTATCTTAGCACCAACTAATTACCTGGCATAATTTAGTTAACTGCAGTCCTGAACTTTGTATATTTAATCACGCATTTAAAATTAATTATTAATAGCAAAACCTTTTATGACAAATTAGGTCCAAGGCCCTTGACAAATTCAATTACTTGATAACCAACCTAAAGGTAACGTATAGTTTGATAGAAGTGTAAATCTTTAGATCAAAGGGTCATATTATTAGAAATAAAAATAAATAAATAAATAAATAGTGATCAAATATAACCTTTCTTCATTTAGAAACCTTAGCTTGCTCCCTCGTGCGGTCAGCTAGTGTAACTGGATGGAGAATGTCACTTGCTAGCAACCATTTCAAATGGAAGACAGACAAAGTTGTCTTCTGTCAGGGGTTGCAATGGGAGTTCAAATAGCAAGATTCTCAGTCCAAATATCAAGCAGTTGTTAGTCTCTTTGGAAACATTACTACACCGAATTGTAATATTTTAAATCCTATGATAATTTCTACAAATCTCTATACAACCAATCTAAGTAGGGATGAAGGACATATGAAATCCACCCCAGTAATGTCTATTATTAGTCTATTCTGAGAACGGTAAGTAAGTAACAACCACACGCTGTCTGTTTGCAGATGAACCATAGGCTAATAGGCTATACACTGAATAAAAGCATTGAGGAACTTTAGTTACCCGTAAAGTGAAAAGACCATTTTCACCCATCTTACCTGATTAATGTGTAACAACTTCCAGACGGAAGTTCCAGACTTACCTTGAGCCAAACACTGCCATTTGTTTTTGCGTCACCTAGTGGAAGAAAAGACTGTATCTAGATATCCCAAAACTTAATATCAAGATATTGTTTTGGATTTGAGGAGTGTAAAGCAAACATACAATGCCCTTCTAATTACATGCGTATGTATTTTTTTATAATGAGTTGAATTAATGTTTTCTTTGAAAAGTTCAGAAATATTTCGAAGTAGAGTAAAACCAAGTTGAGCCTTCTGATTTCATTGGCGGTGTTTCTGTAAGGAATGTCACCATCTTGTGGTCAATGAAGGAACTGCATATTAGAATGTATTGTTTTATAATGTGTGAATGTGCGCAAACTTGTGTTTTATATTGGATGAATGTGCTATCTGCTTTATTGTTAAAGTTATTTAGTCAGGCCCAAAACAATATTTTATTACACACCACAAAAACATACAGTAAAATTTTTTTTGTGAATTAAGAATCATTGAAACCCCTTTTACTAGTTGCTGGAGTGGTGTCTTTCTTAAATGACAGCAAGCCATGAATTCTGTTACACAGAGGTTTTCACATTATAGCTCCACCAGACATGAAGGCTGTCACATGATGCACGAGAATATAAGTTACTTTATATTTTACTTAAAAAATATGTTTGCATTCCTCTGCCTTCACTGAACAAGAGTTCCATAGATATTTGCTGGTAATGATTTATAAATACATAAATAAATCCCTATGTTTTCATATACAAATATTTATATAACTTTATTGTTTATTTGATCATTTTAAGACAAATTGCAACATTTCCCCTGTACAAGAGCGGTGATAAGTCCACATTGAATGAATCACAATTCTACAAATTGTGGAAAACAAAAATGTTCATCAACAGAAATTAAATGCATGTATATATATAAAAAATAAAGCTTATGTTCAGTATCAATAGCCATGAAAACAAAACTGTTATGACCATTTATATGTACACGGCTAAAATCTCTTGACAGATTCATCCACCACTTCACAACCTGAATTTGTCTTTTAAAGTGCATGCAATAATACCAGTAACTCTGACATAACTGAGTCAATGTATTAAGTCCTTTTGAAGTGAGACCAGATATTCTTCCATTTGTAAACATGTAAATAAAAATAAAAGTGTGGACAGTATTTCAGAAAAGATTCCTTCTGTTGCACTCACATAAGAGGATTTTTTCTTCTTCTGGTGGCACATATGGGTTTTAATTTTATCACACTCATTATTAAACAACAAAAAATTGAGCTTCATTTCACAGAGTTCAAATGACAGGCAGTGTGACTTCTAATCGCCCTTTAGTGTCACCGCCAGTGTACAAAGGTCTAAGTGCTGTTAAAGTTTTAGCAATATAACGTATTGTAATGATATATTAAAGTAAGCACCAGTATGTTTAATCAATTATAACTAATAATAATAATATAACATTAATATGACTATTTTAATCTATTATGCCAACACTTCCAAATTATTGCTTAACATGTTTACATGTTCATGGCCAAATCTATACTTTAAATTAAGGTAGATTATTAAAAAAAAAATTAAAAAAAAACATAACAAAGAGCCCAGTGCAAAGACACCTCATGCTCATGTTGGGCCTCCATCTGGTAGGTATCGAGGAACTCCATCTCCTGATGTTGCTGCTGACTTCAAGCCTCACATTCAGCTTCCTGCTTCTTTAGAATTATATGCTGCAAATATTATCTAAAACAATGTATAATATTCTGAATTTCCCTATTGAATAAAACCAATGTTCCATATAAAAGCAGCAATATACACTTAACAATCAGTGTTCATTTGAACTGATGGCAGAAGTATAAACTGGTTGTGGAAATTCAATTAGTAAATCCCAATTTTACCAATTCCTAGCAGAACCTCTAGAGAGAAACCTCTCAAACAGTTTTAGTCTCTAGCTGCGTTTTGAAAAGTTTCTCACTGGTGGGGAATATTAAAAAAGTATCTTCTGACTGTAAAACAGCATTAATTTTTTTAAATAATAATACAACTCTCCATCTCTATTTTAACAGGTTCTATCTAAATCCAAAGAGGCAATGTGACAGAAAAAAAAATAATATTCTAATTTTTCACAAACACACACTGTGAGTACTGTACACTGTACAAATTTTATTTCCATTTTTAAAATAAAACACAATTATTTGAGTACATAAGTTTATATTTCAGTTTTTCTATTTCAAAAATGTTGTACTAAATTTACTATTACTTCAATGTTGTTCTTATGTAATTTTTAATTTGTAATCCTGCAGCATTTTTGGCAGTGTTTGTTTCAGGGGTGTGCGGTGGTGTTTTAAAATGAGGAGGCAAGTCCTCACAGTTTTTCTATAGTATATATCAAATGAAAATTAATGTCCATTACTCTTCTTTTTTTCCTGGTTAAATAAACATTACATAAAAAAGAGAGACCAAATATAATTCTATATTTACATTTTTATATTTATTTCCAAAATAATAACTAAAAGCAGTGACAATTTAAACAATATATATTATTTGTGAAATAATGTTCTGTTTTTTTTTGTTTGTTTTTTTGTAATAGCTAGTAAAGCTAGAATTTTTTTATTCCTGGTAAAAGCTAGAAAAATTGCTTTTAAAAGCTAGTAAAAACTTACATCAAGGGGTGAAATGGCGGAGTTGTTTATTTTCTCTTTAATTAGCCTTTCCATTAATGCCATCATTGTCTTCATTTAGACCATTTCCATTTCCATTTTTTAGATCATTTTATTACACAAACAAATCATATCCAATTAATTTTTGTAATATTGCTTATTCATCCAAAAACTGTATGCACGATGTAATACCTCGGTTTACGAGTGACTTTGTATACGAGCAAATCAGTGTACGAGCATGGAAAGTCAAATCGGTGTACAAGCATTGTATCAGAGTGCAAAAAAAAATTTCTCTCACCCACGTGCATTTTTGTGTGGAAAAGTTCTAACGCTCAGCATCGTCGGACGCATTTTTACTGGAAATATCCTAAGGACAGCCTCTCATAAAACAGTCACGCGGTTCAAACCCCTTTATCACCCCTTAACTCATTGATTCTCTCAGCGTCGCTCGGTTCATGAATTCATTGTCTCCTAGTTCTGCCTGTGTGAGTGGGGCGTGGTCACTGGTCACTGCCTGATCTCAAACACCTGATTCTCATCTCATCTGCCTATTTAGTTCACTTCCCTCCACTCCTGTGTTGTCGAGTCGTTGTCTCAGTTATGTCCGCGCTGTCTTTGGAGCTCCCGTGTTCTCGTCTCCCCGTCTCCCGTGTTCCATGTTCCATGACCTTCACTCTGGATTATCACTTTGTTTATTTTCTACACTAATAAATTCATTCCTTTGCACTTGAATCCAGGTTTTGTGTTTTCCCTTGCTGACAGTAACACCCGGCTCCCCCTCTTCCCCCCTCTCGTCTCCTTCACGCCAACAGCGACGCTGCTCAAAGCTGAAGTGCATTACAGTAAACTGTCAAGTATTTTTAGAGTTTAATTGTCAGTTATTAATTAGTATTTATATGAGATCTTTGGTTATAATTTTATCTGTAATTAATAGGGCAAAACCAAAAAAATATATATTTAAAATTGGCATTTATGGGAGCGTGTGGAACGAATCAATTGATTTTTAGTGCATTCTTATGGGGAAAATTGTTTTGGTGTACGAGCTCGCTCTTGGAATAAATTAAACTCATAAACTGAGGTATTACTGTATAGTTTTTATATAAATATGACACTGCCTCCCTTGTCTCAATACATTTAACAGGAGAAGAGTCAACCCTCCGCAACCCTCCGCCTGGGACAGGAGGTCCCTCCTGACCGGAATCTCCCAAAGGACTCCGTCGAGGAGGGACACGAGGTCCGAGAACCATATTCTGGTAGGCCAGTGGGGGGCCACTAGCGTGAGATAGACCTTGTCCCGGCGAATTTTGGCCAGAACTCCCGGGCGATCGGGGGAAAGGCGTACAGGCGTAGCCTCGGCCACGCATGTACCATGGTATCCCGCCCCAGAGGCGCTGGATGTGTTAGCGAAAACCACAGAGGGCAGTGAGTGTTCTCTACGGAGGCAAACAGGTCCACCTGTGCCTTGCCATATCTCTCCCAAATCTGCTCCACCACTTCGGGGTGGAGCTGCCATTCCCCTGGCCTCGGCCCCTGTCTCGATAGGGCGTCTGCTCCCACATTCTGGACCCCCGGGATGTAGGCTTCCCTGAGAGAGAGCAGCCTCCCCTGGGCCCAGAGGAGGATCTGTCACGCCATCTTGTACAATGGTCGCGAACGTAGACTCCCTTGATGGTTGATATATGATATATGACTGCCGTCATACTGTCGGTGAAAACAGTGACATGGTGGTCGCGAAGGTCCGGGAGGAAAGCACAGAGTGCTCTGCGGACCGCCAGTAACTCCAGCATGTTTATGTGCCAGGTCTGGTGCCGACTGCTCCACAGACCTTGTGAGGAGCGATCCTTCAGGACCGCAGCTCAGCCTGAGAGGGAGGCATCTGTCGAGAGAGTCACTCGTCAAACAAGAGCTCCCAACACAGAACCTTGAGATAGGAACCAAGAGTTCTTCCACATACTCAGGGTGCGTAGGTATTGCCCCGTGACCTTGATAGTGCGAAGCGGGTTTCCCTTCAGGGAGAACCCCTTGGTTTTTAGCCACCACTGCAGGGGTCTCATGTACAGCAGGCCCAGTGGGATAATGCTGGATGCCGTTGCCATGAGCCCTAACACTCTCTGAAAGTGTTTCACCGTGAGTGGCTGGCCCAGCTTGATGCTCTTGACAGCTGAACGAATGACCTGGATGCGCTCGGGGGAGAGCCGAGCAGACATGGCCACAGAGTCCCAAACGACCCCCAAGAAAGTGGTTCTCTGTGCAGGAGAAAGTACACTCTTCTTGGTGTTCAGCCTTAACCCCAGCTCCTTCATGTGTGCGAACACAGCATCACATTGTGCTGGTAACTGCGGCGGCTGGGCCAGAATAAGCCAGTCGTCATATATTTATTTCAGACACGAATGCCCTGTAACCGCAGCGGAGCTAGAGCAGCGTCCACTACTTTTGTGTACGTGCGGGGCGAGAGCGCCAGACCGAAAGGAAGCACCCGATACTGGTACGCCTTCCCCCCGAAGGCGAACCTCAGGAACTTCCTGTGTTGCGGAAGGATGGAGACGTGGAAATATGCGTCTTTGAGGTCAACTGTGACAAACCAGTCCTCGGACCTGACCTGCACTACGATCTGCTTGAGCGTCAGCATTTTGAATTTTAGATGCATGACTGTGCGATTTAAAAGACGCACAGAAGACGCACCCTCCGGTGAACCCCGACCTTCCGGGGTTCACCGGAGGAAGTCGGGTAGCGACACTCTCCTTTTGAGCGGCCCTGTACGAGGAGCTTTGAGACCGCGCTTGACCGGCGGTCTCACGTGGAGGGCGGCGGGGAAGGACCTTACTGAACACCGCCTGCTGTCGTGCAGCCTCCTGGAACTTGTCGACGACACTTTTTACGGCATCGCCGAACAAGCCCAAAGGGGACAGAGGGGCATCCAGTAGCAAAAATTTATCCTTGTCTTTCATGGCCGATAGATTGAGCCATAAATGTCTCTCCGTGGCCACGAGAGCTGCCATGGAGCGGCCGACAGAGTAGGCCGTCGCCCTAGTTGCCCGAAGAGACAAATCCACCGTCCGGCGCAGCTCTGCCACTGCCTCCGGACCGATACCACCGTCCTCGTTGAGGTCCCCTAGCAACTCTGCTTGATAGGCCTGCAGCAGTGCCGTAGTATGAAGGCACGCAGCAGCCTGGCTAGAAGCAGAGTAAGCTTTCCCCACCAAAGACGACGTGACGCGCATCGGTTTGGTGGGGAGCGCCGGAGCTTTGATAAAGGATGCAGACTGGGGAACGAGGTATCCTGCAAGAGCCTCGTCCACTTTCTGCATCCCTCCAGAACGCTAGTGCTGAGCCCCGACGAGAGTGGTATACATAGTACTATGCACTCTTTTGGAGGCTGGCCTTCTCCATGATCTTGATACCTCAGCATGGAGATCAGGAAGAAAAGGCATAGCCCGGCGTGGGGGAGTGACGCGAGCAGGCAGGTAGTGCTCGTCCAATATACTCTTTCTAGGACGAGTGCTCCTGGTCTCCGCCGGCCAATCAATACCCAGACGCGAGACCGCTCGAGCCACAACCTCAACTAACTCCTCAAACGCCGGCGAGGAGGGTGGCGAATCCTCCCAAACCGGGTCGACACTAGCTAAATCCATCTCATCAGAACTGGATAAAGTCAGTGCCGGAGCCCCAGCACCATCGTCTCTTGGGGAACGCTTGTGACTGGGACCCGCCTCATCTCGCGAGGGCTGCTTCAGCCATTCTTTCACACACACAATTCCTGATTTTTAAACTAGATTAGTTTCTAAATCACTCTCACACAGACACAGCACGCTGAAGACACTCAGAGCTGTCGCTTCCGGGTTTCGGGCGCCCCTTTATGCTCTCTCATGACGTCACCGGCACGCGACGGCGGTGACGCATTCACACGTGTTCGTCTCTCATTGGTTGCACAGATCTTCACGTGACTGACGTTAGGCTATTTCCCCCCTAGTGCTTTGACGCAGCTCGAGTTCCCTGAAAGGGAACCAAACAATCTGAGTCACCAGAGTACCTGCTATTGGGATGAATGGAACAGACATTTTGATCTAAGATGGCGGCGCGAGTACACCGCGAGGCTCGGGGTCTCTCCAGTTTCTGCAATTTTGCAGTATTACTCTTGCTTATCTCGGGTCTGTTTGTGCAGAACAGTTGTGCCTTTACATCGTACACCCGAAGTGAGCTTTTGGATATTGGTTTGCAAATTTCCGACGGTTTTATGGACAACCTTTGACTCCTTCCTGAGATCGCCAGGACGTCCGAGGCAGCGCATTCTTCCCGGCCGGGCGGAAGTGCTCGCAGGCGGCGTCGAGATCGTAAACAAAGGCGAGGCAAGCGTGGAGGACTTAGTGCTCGGTTAAAGCTAACACCACACCGGCTCTCTCTACCCAGTATCTTCCTTGCCAATGTCCGATCGCTAGTGAACAAAATGGATGAGATTCGACTCAACATGACACACAGCAAAAGACTTCTGAATTGTAACGTCCTTATCTTCACGGAGACGTGGTTAAATAGCGGAATACCAGACTCCACTATTGAGCTCACGGGACATCACAAGCTCTGCGCGGACAGAACAATAGATGGATCCGGTAAGACAAGTGGAGGTGGTTTGTGCATTTATATTAACAAAGCTTGGTGCACAAACTCTGCTGTTGTTGGGAGCCATTGTTCAGCTAACCTAGAGTTTCTCATGGTTAAATGTAGACCGTTCTATCTGCCGCGCGAGTTCACTTCCACCATTATAACTGCAGCCTATTTTCCCCCGGATGCTGCCATCAGTAAACAACAGACTCTTCACCCGGAAGCGGCGTTTATTGTTGCGGGTGATTTTAATCACTCTAACTTAAAGACTGTGCTACCCAAATTTCATCAGAATGTTTCCTGTCACACCAGAGGAAACAAAACCTTAGACCATGTCTACACAAACATGGCTGGGGCCTACATGGCGACACCTCTCCCCCACCTGGGACAATCAGACCACATCTCTTTGTTCCTCACTCCCAAATATTCACCCCTCATCAACAGTGTGAAGCCATCAGTGAAGACCATCAAGGTGTGGCCTGCGGGGGTAGATTTCACACTCCAGGAAAGGTTTCTACACACAGACTGGAGTATGTTTGCTTCCCAAGCCACCAGTGGTGCTCACACAGACATTGACTGCTACACCTCCTCTGTATTGGATTATATTAATACCACCATTGACAGTGTTACAACCCAGAAACAGATTACCACATACTCAAATCAGAAGCCATGGATGAACAAGGAAGTGCGACTCCTGTTGAAGACACGCAATACTGCCTTCAGATCAGGAGATACACAAGCCTACAGCACATCCAGAGCAAATCTGAAGAAGGGCATCAAAAAGGCCAAGCACTGCTACAAGCTGAAGATAGAGGGACACTTTTCTAACTCTGACCCTCGACGCATGTGGCAGGGCATCCAGGCCATCAGTGACTACAAACCCACCCACTCCACCCCTGCAGCCACTGATGTCAACTTCCTGAACGAGCTAAATGACTTTTATGCTCGCTTTGAAAGAGAAAACAGAGAAACTGCAACCAAGCTCAAACCCTCAGCTGAACACCCTCCAATCACCCTCTTATCCACTGACGTCTGCAAGGCACTGAGCCGGATCAGCACGCACAAGGCTGCTGGACCAGACAACATCCCTGGACGTGACCTCAGGGCATGTGCGGAGCAGCTCGCTGGGGTCTTTACAGACATTTTCAACCTGTCTCTTGCCCAAGCTGCTGTACCAACATGCTTCAAATGCACCTCCATTGTGCCAGTGCCAAAACACTCTAGTCCGAGGTGCCCTAACGACTACCGCCCTGTAGCACTCACTCCCATCATCATGAAGTGCTTTGAGCGGCTGGTCCTGAAACACCTAAAAGACTCTATACCATCCACATTGGACTCACATCAGTTTGCTTACCGCAGCAATAGGAGCACAGAGGATGCTGTTAGCATGGCACTGCACTCTGTGCTCACACACCTGGACAATAAGAACTCTTATGCACGGATGCTGTTTGTTGACTTCAGCTCAGCATTCAACACTATCATCCCGGCCAAGTTAATAGCCAAACTTGAAGACTTGGGCATCAATACCTCACTCTGCAACTGGATTCTGGACTTCCTGACCAACAGACCCCAGAATGTCCGCTCTGGATCCACCTGCCACATCCATCACATTTAACACTGGTGTACCACAGGGCTGTGTGCTAAGCCCGTTTCTCTACTCCCTCTTCACCTCCGACTGCAAGCCTGTGTTTGGATCTAATGCCATCGTCAAGTTCGCAGACGACACTACGGTGATCTACGGTCTCATCAGCAACAACGATGATACTGCCTACAGGGAAGAGATCCAGCACCTGTCCACATGGTGCAACGAAAATAACCTGCTCCTCAACACCACCAAAACGAAGGAGCTCATCGTGGACTTCAGGAAAGAGTCAAGAGGCACACACGACACCATCCACATCAATGGAATGGCCGTTGAGCGTGTCTCCAGTTTCAAGTTCCTGGGGATCCACATCTCGGCTGACATGACCTGGACAACCAACACCTCCAGCCTGGTCAAGAAGGCTCACCAGCGCCTCTTCTTCCTGAGGACACTGAGGAAGAATCAGCTCTCCTCGGCTATCCTGGTGAACTTCTACCGCTGCGTAATAGAAAGCATCCTGACGAACTGTGTCACAGTGTGGTATGGGCTCTTACCCCCACACCACCCCACTACCCTCATAGACTCTCCTGTTACCCCCACACCATCCCACTCCCCTCACCATCCCACTCCCCTCATAGACTCCTCTCTCCCCCACCACCATCCCACTCCCCTCACAGACTCTCCTCTTACCACCACCCCACTCCCCTCACAGACTCCTCTCCCCCCTGCCACCATCCCACTCCCCTCATAGACCCTCCTCCCACCCCCACCACCATCCCACTCCCTTCAGACTCTCCCCTTACCCCCCACCACCATCCCACTCCCCTCACAGACTCTCCTCTTACCCCCCCCCCCACCGCCCCACTACCCTCATAGACTCTCCTGTTACCCCCACACCATCCCACTCCCCTCATAGACTCCTCTCTCCCCCACCACCATCCCACTCCCCTCACAGACTCTCCTCTTACCACCATCCCACTCCCCTCATAGACTCTCCTGTTACCCCCACACCATCCCACTCTCCTCATAGTCTCTCCTCTTACCACCCCACTACCCTCATAGACTCTCCTGTTACTCCCACACCATCCCACTCCCCTCATAGACTCTCCTCTCCCCTCTTACCATCCCACTCCCCTCATAGACTCCTCTCCCCACCCCCACCATCCCACTCCCCTCATAGACTCTGTTACTTATTTGTGCCATTTGCACTGCCGACTGTTCATTACAGTAACAACTGTTTACAACAACTGTTTACTGTTTACAGTAACAACTGTTTACACTTGCACCTTGCACTACTGTACTTTAGCTGGAACATGCTCATTTGCACTACCAACTGTTCATACAGTACCAACTGTTTACATTTCGCATCTCACTTATTTGCACTGTCCATGCTCATTGCACTACCTTAAATTTAATGCTCACCTTAAGCCAGTGGTTCTCAAATAGTGGGGCGCGCCCCCCTGGGGGGGCGCGGAGCGATGCCAGGGGGGGCGCGCGTGACCGTGGGGAACATGCTTTTTTTGTCAGGGAGTAGGTTTTCTTGCACTGAACAAGAGCAGCAGATATGAAGTTCAGATAACAAACCCTTCACCCTTTGATGTGTACGATCACACTGGTGTTCATGTGTCACGTGATCAATCGTTAAATTCACACGTGTTTTCACGCGATATCTGGCACTGATCCAAAAAAGACGCGCTCAGAGAACTTGATCATTCTAAAGGTTTTTAAGCGACAAACATTCACTTCCACATATCTGAGAATCTGAATATCAGGTAGTTGATAACAGAGCCAACAAGTTAGTGACTATTTTGAATAAAAAAGAAAAAACTAAATAAATGTGAAACATCTATCAAACAGCGCTTTTTGCGACTGCGGTGTGTCACGTGACAAGCATGACGCGTTGCCATGGAAACAATAAAGCGAAAGTCCCAAAATAGGGGGAGGGGGGGCGCGCGAAATGTTTACTTCTTCCTAGGGGGGGCGCGACAGAAAATAATTGAGAACCACTGCCTTAAGCTATTAATTGTATACATCTACCTGTAAAATTCTGTTTATAGTTAGACATCTGTATATACATTTACATTTATAGCACATATTCACCTGTAAATGCTGTTTATAGACACCTGTAATTATATTTATAGCACACACTCACCTGTTATAGTAATAACCATCTGTATATTTATATTCATTGTACATATTACCTGTAAATCCTGTACATCTCCATATCCTGCACTTATGCAACCATTGTATATATCCTGCACTTGCTGCTATTGCACTTCTGGTTAGACCTAAACTGCATTTCGTTGCCTTGTACCTGTACTTGTGTAATGACAATAAAGTTGAATCTAATCTAAGGTAACAGATAGCTTTTACCAGGAATTATATTTACCTTTTAGATCTCTAGAGGCGGACTGTGCTAACTGGGCTGGTCCACAGAAAAATGTATTAGTATTAGTGAAAAGCTCTTAATATTCTATATACAACACTGAACCTCAATTTTATCAATAAAATATACATATCATTATTAATGATCACATTCATTTTTTACAGTGCAGGCTAGTAACTTTATAGCAGACAACTGTGTGTAAATGCAATTTAATGGAAACCTTTTAACTTTTATAGAACCAGTAAAAAGTAAAAAAAATTGAAGTAAAGATACTCTTGATAATCAGCACTCTTATGATGTGAATAATGTTTAATGTAATCAAATACATCAGATATTTGTGTTGGAATTGTGTATCTTGCTGAAAAATCACACAAAGGCTAATTATTTGCTGAAATATACAGGTTTATTAAGAAAGGCACTTTTCCAATAAACAGTCATATTATATGACTTCAGTAAATGCTCCTTTCAAATTGTAAACATTCATTCTTCTTTGGCCTGGAAAAGAAGAAAGAGGCAAACATTAGCATTATTAACAAAAATGTGTTCCACTTTACATAATGAAGAGAATGCATGTGAAGATGTCATACAGGAAATTTAACATCAGTAAAATGCAATTATCATAGTTCTGTTAAAAGGTTGTTCATGTATTTGGGTAAACAATTTGAATAAATAATAATAATAATAAAATAATCTACTCAATCTAACCTTTCCAGCATCCCGGCTCTTAACTCTGAGCTTGTTGACCTGAGACTCAGAAATGTCAGCACGCTCCTCAGCCTCCTCAAGCTCATGCTGCACCTTCCTCAACTTGGACAGGTGAGTGTTTGCTTGTTCCTCCTAAAGATTTTCATGTATCATTTAACGTCAAATTAGTATAAATAATAAATTATAATAATATAAATAAATTATAATATAAATTGTAAATTATAATAATAATAAATCAAATTAGTATAAATAGTTACAGTGTCAAAATATTCCATTATATTTTACATACCGCTTCTTCAGACTGCCTCTTGTAGACTTTGACCTTCAGCTGCAGTTTGTCAACCAGATCCTGGAGTCTAGTGATGTTCTTCTTGTCCTCATCAGTCTTCAGAAAATACACATATTTACTAGATTAATTCTTGATCCTTTACTAAAAATAGGTTTTGTCAGTTCATAACACTATTAAACAGAATGTGGTCATACCTGATACGTGAGCTCTTTCACTCTCCGCTCATATTTGCGAACACCCTTAATAGCATCAGCTCCACGTCTCTGCTCTGCTTCAACTTCAGTCTCAAGCTCACGGACCTAAAGAAAAGATTCTTTTATTCAAGAAAATCGTAAAATATCATAATAGAACATATCTCACTTTGCCCACATCAAAACTAAAAGTGGCTTACTCTGGACTCTAACTTCTGGAGTTGTTTCTTTCCTCCTTTCATGGCCAGATTCTCAGCCTCATCCAGACGGTGCTGCAGGTCCTTCACTGTGACCTCCAGATTCTTCTTCATCCTCTCAAGGTGAGAACTGGTGTCCTGTTCCTTCTTCAGCTCTTCTGCCATCAATGCAGCCTTTTAAATGAATGCAGAAATGTATTAGATCAGAATTTTTAAGTCCACAAGTGTCTTATGAAATGTTTGGCAGTTATTGTTGCTCACATCAGTGATGGCCTTCTTGGCCTTCTCCTCTGCATTCCTGGCTTCCTGTACAGTGTCATCAACTTCACTCTGGACGTGAATAAGGTCAGCCTCAAGCTTCTTCTTGGTATTCAGGAGACTTGTATTCTACAAAATGGAAAGCAACAGTTTAAACATTTTGATTGATGCTCTCGATATCATTATTTTTAGGGAAACAATATTCACTCACCTGAGAGTGCAGCAGCCCGACACGCTCACTGATATCCACCAGCTCTTGTTCAGCCACTTTGCGGCCTCTTTCTGTCTGCTCCAGAGCAGCTCTCAGCTCCTCAATCTCAGACTGCATCAGAGTGTTTCTGCGCTCCACCATGGCCACCTGCTCCTTCATATCGTCATGTCCTCTCTGGGCATCATCAAGGTGCAGTTGGGCATCCTGAACATAACAATAGATTCACAATTAGCTTTTTTGTGGTTTCTGTTGGGATTTACTTAACATATGTTATATATTAAAAGAAAAATTTAAATATTTTCCAAAATCAAATACCTTGAGTTGTCCCTGAACATTCCTGAGCTGTTTCTGGGCCTCAGCTGCCTGGCGATTGGCGTGGCTCAACTGAATCTCCATCTCATTAAGGTCTCCCTCCATCTTCTTCTTGATTCTCAGGGCATCATTCCTGCTCCTGACTTCAGAGTCCAGAGTGCCCTGCATCGATTCAATGACTCTCTGGCTGTTCCTCTTGATCTGCTCCATCTCCTCATCCTTCTCTGCAAGCTTCCTGTCAACCTCTCCCTTGATCTGGTTAAGCTCAAGCTGGACGCGAAGAATCTTGGACTCCTCATGCTCCAGTGTGCCCTATGAAATGTATATAAAAATAATTTAAATATCAGAACAAACACAGTGTGATAGTCCTAGAAAGAATTTTATATTTATCTCCAGATACTCACTTCAGCCTCCTCCAGGGCAGTCTGAATCTCTGACTTCTCAGTCTCCACTGTCTTTTTGGCCTTTTCCAGCTCATGGATGCTCTTACCAGTCTCACCTAACTGCTCGGTCAGATCTGAAATCTCCTCTATATAAAGAAAAGATATAATCTTTATCATAATGAACATTCATTAATCATACTTTCTTACTTTTTAATGCTCACTGAGAATTACAACATTTATAGGGATAGTTCACCCAACAATGAAATTCTATCACCTTATGTCGGGGGTCAGAAACTACGCACGCGGCTCTTTCACCCCTGTGCTGTGGCTCTTTCATCCCCTCACGTAACTTATAGCAGCGGTCCCACTATCCGCTATCGCTCCGCCCACGGACGAAAGGAGTATCGCATCGCATCGTACCGCTCCGATTGCATTAGCTCTCAGATTTCATCAAAAAGACTTTAATTTATGTTCCGAAAACGAACACAAATTAATGAAAGAACTTTCATTTTGGGTGAACTATCCATCTGAGTTTTTTCTAATTTAACAGTAATTACGTTGCAGATTCTTGTTTTCTCTCTTGAGGGTCTCCAGGTGATCCAGACTCTCCTCATAGGAGTTCTTCATCTTGAACAGTTCAGTACTGAGTGAACGAGCCTCTTTCTGGGCACCTTCCAGCTCTGCCTGACCTTCCTCATATTTCTGCTTCCATTCTGCCAGAACCTTTGGGTGGAAATATTCAGGATCAGTTCCTTTATTACAAGTTTAACAAAGCCCATTCTAGCATTACTTTACACTGAGAATATTTTTTTTTTACCTTGTCAAAGTTCCTCTGCTTTTTGTCAAGGTTGGCTGCCAAACCATTGGCTCTCTCCACATCAATCATGAGGTCCTCCACCTCACTCTGGAGTCTCTGCTTGGTCTTCTCCAGAGATGCACATTTGGAGTTCACTGCCTCAACTTGTTCCTCTGCCTCTTGCAGACGCTGAGCCAGCTTCTTCCTGTTAAGTAATAAATATTATTTTGAATTCTAACCTATAAAATAGTTGTGAGAATTGGGAATAATATACAATAATATACATACTTGGACTCTTCAAGCTCTTCAGTGCGCTGGATGGCATCAGTTTCATATTTGGTTCTCCACTGAGCAACCTCACTGTTGGCCTTTGACATTCCCCGCTGCAGCTCTGCCTTTGCCTCCTGCTCTTCCTCAAACTGCTCACGGAGCAGGTCGCAGTCATGACGGGCTGATTGCACAGCATGGGCCAGCGCGTTCTTAGCCTAGGAGACGGTCACATAATATTAGCTTGTCTCTACAGTTAAATAATTGACAGGTATGTGTATTAATTATGCTGTATTACCTTAACCTCCTCTTCAACAAGCCTCTTAAGCTCCTCAATTTGCTGAGTGGAAGCTTGTTTGCCTCTGGTGAGCTGAGAAACTAGAGCTTCCTTCTCCTCCAGCTGACGGCCAAATTCACCTGTATAGTTTCAGATTTTATGTGTCAGATTGTGTTATGTCTCTAACCATTCATTTCAAAACAAATGGATGCAAGATTTTATCAGTCAACACAAAATCGTCCTCTAATATGAGAATTAGACTATTAGTTTTTGAGTAATTATTTTTGACAATTATTGACATTAATTACTTTTGATATAATATTAATTTATTCTCATATGATTAGAATTTGTAATTTATTACCATTTTCAGTTTGAAATCTTGCTCTTTGAGCACTGAGATCATTTATCTGTCGAATGTTCTCATCATTCTTGGACTTAATTTCACTAAGTTGGTCCTCAAGTGTGCGGCACATCTTCTCAAGATTGCCCTGCAAATACAAAAGTCATTAGATATTTGAAAAAAAAAAATTCAAGGCTTATGTGAGACCCGTGATGGTGAAATGAGTCACAAAGAACACATATTTTGAAATGTATTATGATCTTCTGATAAAAATTGATGCATGATTTGTTGGAATCAGAAATAGGACTAAAAAAGGAAATAGAAGGACTAAACCTGTTTGAAGACGGCTATTTGAGCAACACATGTTTTAATACTTTACTATTTGAATCAGTAAAGTCAGCCTGTGTTCCTCCTGGTGCATGAGAATACCTAGCCTAATGTGGCTAAAATGTGTAGGAAGACAGTGATGCCATAGACTGGCCTTCACTTTCCACAAACCTGAATTTAGTTGAGTCGGAGTATCAGAAGCTACCAAGTAACACCACACTCTGTCCAGGAGATCAGTGACGCTGTAATTATTTGTACATGTGTATATCAGGATTCCGTGCTGTTTGAGAGGCTTCTTTGTCTGTATGTATCAGATCTATCAGTTCGTTTTGTTTACATCAGCATGAGTTTGAAAATCACATTTCAATGGCTCAGAAGCATGCCACTGAGAATTCGCTATGAATATTCACAAATGATTTTTATTTTGTGGTTTACAACGATACGAAACTTGGGAAAGCACCAGTCATGGAGTAGCGAGCCGAGAAAGACAGCCATTTTTCATAGATTATTAAAACGAAGAAAGATTTAGGAAGGCAAACGTCTCAGAAAAATGAAATGATAATTTTAAATGTTTAATTACTATTTGGAGCATTGGGATTGTTAGAGGAGGGTCAATTTTTTGTGAATGAAAATTTAAATCGACCAAAATCTATTTTTTTTTTATTTGTTTTGCCTGTAACTCATAATTAGCCGGTGCATTTTTCTACTCATTTTTCCAGCATGGTCACACATTCTTTAGAACATTTTCCAACCTTTGCTTTGGCAACAGCCTCCATGTTGCTGGAAAGATCATCAATCTCCATTTTGTATTCACTCTTCTCTTTCTCAAGCTTCTGCTTGACACGCTGCAGGTTGTCGATTTGCTCTCCCAGCTCGGCCACACTGTCTGCCTGCTTCTTGCGGAGGGCAGCAGCAGTAGCTTCATGCTGGAGGGTGGACTCTTCAAGATCACGACGCAGCTTCTGGAATTCAGCTTCACGCTTCTTATTCATCTCGATCTGTGCAGAAGTGGCTCCTCCAGCTTCCTCAAGCCTCTCGCTGATCTCTTCAAGTTCCCTGGAGAGATCAGCTCTCTGCTTCTCAACCTTAGCACGAGCAGCACGCTCAGCCTCGATCTCTTCCTCCAGTTCCTCAATGCGAGCCTATGGTGGAAAGTTATTAATTAAATGTGTTGTGTTCTGTGTTTGATTATAATGGTTGTAATGTTTGAAACAAAACTTAAAATACCTGAAGCTCCTTGATCTTCTTCTGGAGTTGAGCACCCAGAGATTGTTCATCTTCTATCTTGCTAAGCAGCTGACTTGTTTCAAAGTCTTTCCTGTGGGTGTTCGACAATAAGTGGTTTGTAAAACAATAACACAACTTAACAATAATGATCTCAAATATTTCATGCTGTAATTACTTTTTTATTTTCTCATCAGATTGCTGTTTGTCGTTCTCCAGGTCCATGATGGACTCTTGGGCTAATTTCAGGTCTCCTTCAAGCTTTCTCTTGGCTCTCTCCAGGTCCATGCGGAGCTTCTTCTCTTGTTCAAGGGAACCCTCAAGCTACAGGACAATGATATACGTAATATGTTTACAACTGAAAATGGTTCATTTGATGAATCAATATAATCAATTTACATGATCAACTCACATCATCAACTTGCTGCTCAAGTTTTGTCTTGGATTTGGTCAGGGTGTTGACTTTGTCCTCCTCCGCCTGAAGATCATCCAGTGTCTGCTGATGTGCCTCTTGGAGGGCTTTCTTCTCCTTCGTAAGCTTGGCAATGCTCTCATCCTGAGCTGCCATTTCCTCAGTCAAGTTCTTAACCTGTGTTTTTACATTAGAATACATTTACATTGTATTTCAAGATAAGACAAAGATGAAGTCTAACCTTAAATCAACTAAATTTCCAACCTTATTCTCAGTGGCATGTTTCTCCTTCTCCACTTTAGCCAAGGTGAGCTCCAGATCATCAATGTCTTTCTTCAGTTCAGAGCACTCATCCTCCAGTTTCCTCTTCTTGGCTGTCAGTTCAGCATTGATTTCTTCCTCATCCTCCAGTCTCTCAGTTGTCTCTTTGAGTTTAGCTTCAAGCTGGATTTTGCTCTTGATCAGACCTTCACACCTCTCCTCAGCATCTGAGAGATTCTCAGATTCCTGTTGGTAAAATAGATTTCTATTTCATTAGAAACCACATTGCTTATTTTTAATCAAGCCAAAATTCTATTAATTCAAATAAAGACACTCACAGATGCTACTTGTAGCTGCAGATCATTTTTCTCTTGCAGCAGTGATACCATCTTCTCTTCAAGCTCCTTCTTTTTGGCTTCAGCCTTAGCCAAAGCCTCTTTGCATTTTGTAAATTCCTCTTTCATTCCTGATAGCTCCTTCTCAGTCTCAGCAGTCTTCAGCAGAGGCTTAATCTTATAATAAACCTTCATCCATGGCCAGTGTTTGACATTCATGAATGAGCGGATGTTGTATTGGATTGTGTAAATGGACTCCCTGTTAATAATTATTATTAATCATTGAATGCCATGATCATCATTATTAACTGTTTGCACAGTCATCACTGGTGTCATCTTTACTCATGACAATACTAACCTCCTCTCTGTCATTTTCACATACTCCCTCCTCATCACGTAGCCACGGCAGAGAGCCTGAGTCATTGTGACCAGAGCAGCCAGTTTCTCATCACGCATCTCCTCAAGAGTACCCAGAAGACCAGCTTTGAAGAACACCTGAATTTATGTACAACAATAATACCTTTATAGGCTAAATGATCATGATCATTGAATCTTAGAAAGTTCACAGCTGAATATGAACCTTTGTGTGTCCAAATCTGTACTCATCATGATCGACGTCGATGGATCCCAGGAGTTTCTCACTGGCCTTCTTGTTATCCATAAACTGTCCCTCTGGGATAACTCCGGCGTTGAGCACCTTGTATCTGTTGAAAATGAATCTCTTAATTTAAATCTTTTAAATGTCTTTATATTAGGTGCCTCTTACAGGAAATTGTAATTGTTGTTTTGTGTGGTTCCATTCACCTCTGCTTAAAGTCACCATATTGAATTCTGCTGGGGAAGCCCTTTCTGCAGATTCTGATACCCTCCAGTACACCGTTACACCTCAGCTGGTGGATAACCAGGAAGTTCTCCATGAGACCTATAATGAACAGTTACCACCATGAACTTGGTAAATTAACTTCATCATATATTTTGAGTGCCAGAATATTTGTAAACTTTTTAATACTTTACCTGGAGTCTTGGACTCATTGGGAATCAAGCAACGCACAAAGTGAGGGTGAGTGCTCCTCAAGTTGGTCATGAGCTTGCCCAAGTTCTCCTGTGGAGAATAGAAAATGGTTTGCATGCTTGTATTTCTTTTTCGCCTCAGTAAAATTGCTCTGATGCCATTTCTATACATTACCCTGAACTGGGAGGACACAGTCTGCATGGAACCACCCTTCTTCTTGCCTCCCTTTTTAGTTGTATCTAATAAGATACAGATACAAAGGAATATATATTAATCCAATAACAAGAAAGAAAGTTGGATCAAAGTTTGGTTAAATACATTTTTTCCTCACCCTCAACAACAGGTGGGTAGAGAGAAGCCAGCAGTTTGTTAGAAGACTTCTGGTACAGCTGCAAAACAGACTCATTCAGTGGATCCTTGTTCTTGTCCAACCATCCAGTGATGTTGTAGTCCACAGTTCCAGCGTAGTGAACCAGGGAGAAGTGGGCTTCAGCCTTGCCTTTGGCAGGCTTTGGTTTCTGGAAAGCATTGTTCTTACCAAGATGCTGATCATACAGCTTGTTCTTGAAGGAAGTGTCTGAAGCCTTGGGGAACATGCACTCCTCTTCAAGGATGGAGAAGATGCCCATGGGCTGTTTATAAAAATAAAAAAAAATGTTTATTACAAAAAAACATACGATTTTGAGAATAGACAATGGAAATTAATACATTTTTAAACCAGTAAAAACCTTTTCAATGAGCTCAATGCAAGAAGCCAAGTCCATGCCGAAGTCAATGAACTCCCAAATAATGCCCTCTTTCTTGTACTCCTCTTGTTCCAGCACAAACATGTGGTGGTTGAAAAACTGTTGCAGTTTCTCATTAGTGAAGTTGATGCATAGCTGCTCCATGCTGTTGTACTGGAGGAAGAAATGACAGAAACATTTACTGACTTCTGAATATATTTTAATTTAACATAAAAAAAAGTTTGAAAAAAAAAATCGCATTCTTACATCAAAGATCTCAAAGCCAGCAATATCCAGCACACCAATGTAGAAATTTCTTTGTTGTTTTGTGTCCAACATCTGGTTGATACGAATGACCATCCACAAGAACATCCTCTCATAGATAGATTTGGCCAAGGCACTAACAGAGTTGTACACCTGTAAGAAGAGTAGAGTGGATATTTAATTTTGCTTCTACAATAATTAACCAGATTCTTTATGTTGAACACATGGACATGCTGGAAATGTTACTATACCTGTGGAACGGTCTGGCCTTTGGTCACAAACTCATTTCCGACCTTGACTCTGGGGTAGCACAAAGCCTTCAGCATATCAGCAGAGTTCAGACCCAGAAGGTAGGCGATTTTGTCAGCCTCTGTTAAATGCGTTTTAAGATAAATTTTCTTTTCTCTATAGAGTCTTTTGTGCATGTGTAAATTCATAATAAATCAGGCACCAGGTACTTTCATTTTATTTATAGATTTTTTGGCATGGACCGCAATGCACACCTCTGGTTTATATTTATGATAAACATTTTACACACAGTTTCTGTGATTTATCAGAAAAGTTGATCCAACTGCTATTATTTTAAAGCCCAGGATAAAAGAGAAGCAATAAGACTGGTCTCAAGATATATAAGCAAAAAGCACATAAGACTCACCCTCATTGCCATCAGGCTCAGCCTGCTCCTCACGCTGCTTCTGCTTGAACTTCATGTTACCATGATGAAGTACAGCTCCAGTGAACTTGTAGATGCCCATTTTTTCCTCATTGGTGAAACCCAGAATGTCAATAGCACTCTGTAAATTACAGAGAAGAATGAGATCTAGGATCTGCCATATTTATACAGAAATATTAAAACATCAGTGACTCACATCTGTAGCATCCAGCTCCTCTTTATCATCAATGCTGGCCACTGTAATCTGACCCTGACTGCACATGGGGAAGTCATAGGGGTTGGTGGTGATGAGCGTCATTTCTGTAAAACAAAACACAGCATTTAAAAAAGAGCATCTTACAATATTATCTGAAGCATTTAATGAAATATGTGCACCTACCAATCAGCTCAGGCTTATGGTTGGTCATCATCTGGTAGAAGATGTGGTAGCCTCTCTCATCTGGAAGCTGGAATGACACTCTAGACTTCTCCAGCAGATCTGTTGAGAGAAAATACTTGAGTTACAATAATCTGAAGAAATATAGACAAGGACAAATGTTTAGGATGGATCAATGAATCACCTACATGTCTCAATGTCAGCACTAGCCAGTTTTCCAGATGTACCGAAGTGAATTCTGATAAATTTACCCTGTTTAAAACAAAATAGCATATTACATATATAATCTCTTAATAGAAAATTCTGTATAGAAAAATCAAACCCAACTGACCATCTGTACTGTACATAAACACTGGTAAACTTACAAAACGAGAGGAGTTGTCATTCCTCACAGTCTTGGCATTACCATAAGCCTCAAGCAGAGGGTTGGCAGCAATGATCTGGTCCTCAAGAGATCCCTGTGTTGTTTGAAGGGTTTTAAGTTATTTTCTATTTCATGTCTACACACTGTTTCACAAATTCACATATCATAGTTTGTGAGGCGAGTGTAACATCTTTCAAAATAATATATACGACATATATATATTATACGAAATATATTGTATTTCATACCTTAATTTTGCTGTCTTTCTTCTTTTCACCTGACACTGCAACTGTGGCAAAGTACTGGATGACACGTTTGGTGTTCACAGTCTTTCCAGCACCGGATTCTCCACTGGTTTATAATAGATTAGAAGACAGAAGATTACCATATATGTAAACTTTTCAAAGTATATTCAGAAGTTCAATTTTAAACTCGGTTTTGTAAATATTACCATTTCAATCTACTTTATACTTTAATCAGGGGTCACCAACATGGTGCCCACGGGCACCAGGTCGACCGCAAGGACCATATGAGTCATACCAGTGAGGTGCATCTATTTCTTTTTAAACTCACACTTGTAAATTAACTCCTTCCCTTCACATAATTTCTGACATCTTATAAGGATAACGCTAGTTGATAACTGACCAATTATCACGTGATGCAGCTCTGGCTGGCAGACAGAATAAATAGCATAAGCACAGTAATTGCATCAGAATCATGGCTGAATATTGCACAGTTGGTCAAGCGGCAAATATGGCAGTATTTACATTGTCTTGTTCCTATCTCTATGCAGGAATGAGACATTGCATTGAAATACATTTGCGAACAATGTTCAATCTCGTGTTGAGAGAGAGACGCAGATAAGCCTGAAAACAAAGGGAACTATACGCCAATCACGGCAAATAGGCACACAGCTCAACCAATGGCAACGCCACCAGGTGTACTCAATACAGAGCAGACATGGTGCAACGTTGTGCATGATTTGTTAAAAATTGTTAGTGGCTAGTGAAAATATTGTAGAACTGATCATTTGAAAATGTAAATACTTGGAGAGATTTATAGAAATAAAGTGTTGCATATTGATATTGATCTGTTTCCTACCTTGTTAAATCATTGTTGATAACAATTGTAGGAAATCATCAGCATAATCAGTGTCTTTGCATAGATGAATATCAATAATGACATATTATTAAAGGTAAATTGAGCAAATTTGTCATTTCAGAAGTGTGTATCAATCTGGTAGTCCTTCGCATTAATCGGTACCCAAGAAGTAGCCCTCAGTTTCAAAAATGTTGGTGACCCCTGCTTTAAATTTTAAATTTTTGACAAGGTCTGAGATTAATGAAAATACTTACGTAATCAGCACAGACTGGTTTTCTCTATCTGTTGGTTATAATTTGTAAAATATCCAGTAAATCTTTCTTATATTTACAGCAACATCTAATTCATCTTAATGAATTTTAAAGAATTCAATTCCACAATGTCTTACCAGTCTGCATGAACTGATAGGCGTTGTCAGAGACAGAGAAGATGTGGGGTGGAGCCTCCATACGCTTCTTGCCTCTGTAAGCAGTCACCACTTCTGCATCATACACTGGGAGCCACTTGTAGGGGTTCACAGTTGCGCAGAAGAGTCCAGAGTAGGTCTGAAATGAGCAGAGAAGTGGTCAGATTGCAATAACAGACAAAATTAACTTAAAAGTTTTTTTATGTCGTTTCAGAACTTACGTAGATCATCCATGCAGCATAACGCTCTTTGAGGTTATACAGCACAGAGGCTTCATTGAGATGGGTCATCATGGCCATGTCCTCAATCTTGTCATACTTGGGAGGATTCATTGGGTAGACGTCTTCTTCCTTAGCAACTCTCTCCTATAAATGTGATAAAATAGATATTAGATATGAAGGAAAACATTGTAATAAGTAATTTCATGAGCATTTACATGAAATGGAAATTAAAACTCACCTCCTTAGTGTCAAGCAAAACAACAGTGACTTTGCCACCATCTTTGCTCTTGATTGTTCCCTTGAGGTACAACTCTTTGACATCAGCCACATAGCAGGCAGACTTGGCATCAAATGGTCTGGTTTGAGCCTCGATTCTCTCCTTCTCAGGTTTACGTAGGTAAATGGCAGCCTTGCCATAAGCGGCCATCTCCGCGTCCGTACTCATGGTGACGGCTTACTAAGGAGAGAAAAGATAAATGTATCCATTAAGAATGTCATAAATATTCAATGTAACAATAAAGCCTAGACTCATGAAATAAAACACATGAATTATGTTAGGAAATAGACGTATTCCTAAATTTGGGTTTACAGATGAATGTAGACATAAAACAATACTAGATAAACATTTAGATAGCAAGCAAAAGGGAGGTAAGTGGCCCATTAACCGAAGAAAATGTCCTTTGAATATAATATTCTCACTGTTGACTACAAGTCTCACTTGACTTTCTGCATCCTCTGCCTACGAGTATGATTTAAATTACATGCGAGTACTCACTAATGCTCACAAAACCCCTATTTTGGGTAAAAATAGGACAAATTATATTTTTTCTCTTTTCACAAAAAAAATCTTCACTATAGATATTGTCTCTCACAGTGGATGCATAAGATTTCCTGACAAAATTTAGGAAATTACTGTTACTGATTTTTTTTTTATCACAATAATTTAATATTTTACAATAAAAGTTTAGACCTTTTTAATGATTTGTGGATTCAAATATCATCATGGATTATGATAGCAACACTGCCTGAAAATTTAGAATTTAGATTTTGAACAACTCTATAGTAAGAGCCATAGTCATAGGGAGCAATTGACTGGGATGAGTCAAGATTTGTGTTGTTTCTTACAGATTTAAAGTTATTATCATGAGTGCAAGTAAGACTCCACATTCAGAATGTCCCCAATGTGAGTGTCCAACGTGTATAACCTCTTAGTTCATCTTATAAATAAATTTAAACACATTTATTTTAAAATAAATTACACAACTTTTTAAAAGCAGCATCACCAGTTTTGTCTATAATACAGACTATACATATTTTACATTACCCTAATCCACACACAGAATCATAAACTCACTTGCCTTTTGTCCTGTGAGACCAGATGAAATTTTTGCTAACCTTGAATGAAAAATAAAAAATTCATTCAAATGTATTAATATAAATAAATAAAATACTTTTAAGTACAGATATATGAGTGATGATGATAAAAGGCCTTTCAGTCACAGTCAGCACAGGCTCTTACCACTTGATGGAACTTCTGAGGTCTCTTCTGCATCTCTTTTGGTCGACCCTCTTAGCTTTTATAGAAGTTGATCATGCACACTAAGCAGAATCTATACATGGGCAACCTCAAATATTCTGATATTTGATGAGCTTTCTTGACCTATTTCATAAGAAAATCATGGACAGACACACAGACATCCTACCAGATGAAATCAGTGATAAGTCAAACTTTTAATGCTTAAAAATATATAGGTCACAGCTTCATCTCAAAGTTCATGTGTATTATAATTATTTATTTTTAGTCTATTAATATCTTACTTTGACATATGACACACACTGAAGTAAATAAATCCTTTTTTGGAAGAGGGTACATGCAGCCACCCACCCCCTCCCTCCTTGTTTTATTTTTTTAATCAAAACATTTCACCTTTTCACCCATGGAAATACTTGTATTAGCCTAGTGTGGCAGCAATAGGGCTAGACAATAAAGAATTAATAAGAATATAGAAAATAGTTGAAAATACGCAAAATACTAGGCAAAATACTAACAGTGAAAATACACAACAAATGACAGTTTTCCTTTGTAAAAGAAAACTAGTGGTGATACAAATGAGGCGATGCTACATTCCCATCCTGCAAAAATCCCATTTTTGCAAATGTTCAAACGTTGTAGGCATCTATTGGCCTTTAAAAGCCACAGTCTAAGCCTCAGCCACTGATTCAAAAACACAATATGTTCACCCATGGGTGGTCAAAGCCAGCAAACAAGTTCAGTAAGTTCAGACCTTTGTCTGTTCTGACTCTTTATTTAAACTTAATATTTTTACAGTTTTCCTAAAAATGACAACCAAAACTTAGAAAAATCCCATAGACTATATGAATGTGGCCTCTTTATATAAATAAAATTACATCAATATAAGTCTACGGGTTTTTCCTAAGTTTCAGTAAGAACCAATGATGCCACATTATTGGCCATTGAAACAAGCAATGTGGTGACATCATTAATTATTACTGTGAGTAACTATACGCTGCCCATTGTAAGATGGTGGGCTCGCTGATGTCGTAAAATGTGATAAAATTAAAGTGTATATAGAAAATTATTTTTCAAATTATTAAAATCTATCTATCAAAACCCCTGGCAACAGCCTAGCAACCACACAGCAACAACCTAGCAACTTCCCAGTAACCATCAAAAACACCCTAGAAAGTGCTCTTGAAATCAGCCTGTAAACCCTAGCAACTGCATAGCAACACCCTTGAAACTACACAGAACACCCTAAAAACCGTGTAGCAATGCCATTGGAACCACCCAGAGTACCCTAGCAACTGCATAGCAACACCCCATGAAATGAATAGCAACAGCCTAGCAACCACACTGAACTCCCTAGAATCTGTGCAACAACACCCCTGAAACCACAATGAACATCCTAGGAACACCCTAGAAACCATGTAACAATGTCATAGCAACCACACTGAACACCAGAGCAACCATATAACAACACTCGAGCAACCATACTGAAACCCCTAGCAACTGTGTAGCCAGTTACCCAGACAACCATACTTAACTCATCATTTAAGCTTATATGAATAATGTTTTCATTTGATGGACTGATTGAAAATTATTTTTTCTTCTCATAACAATCTATACCAGCAATGACCTTCCCCTGATCCTGCTGGCAAGCTCACCTCATGAAAATACTCAGAGGCATCCCCTTTAGCCTGACCTTTCAGTTAACCAAGCTGTAATTTCAGCCTCCTCAAATATGGTTTTCCAAATCTCAAGAGTCATATCAGGTCATCATATCTTTTTAATTATTATCTGTTAGGACTTTTTTTAAACAGCAACATGAGTTTAGATGCAGGAAAATCCCATTTCCTTTCCAGTTAGTGAAATACTTATGGGCCTTGGACTGCTTTATATGACAGTGTGCTCTCTAAGCTATACAAAATTTAAGAGAGATTATATCTGCTTTATCGTTGTGCTGTCAGCTGTTTGTCCCGTACATAGGTGTGACACATTTACTGTAGTTGTTTTTTTGTTTTTTTTAAAACATTTTTTAAAATTTTAATCTGAAGTTTAAAATTTTGAGCAAAGATAAGGGATAGTTGTACTAATCTGAGTGCCATCGCCCTATTAAACATGCAGTGAGCTAGCTAGGGAAAGGTTGATTCCAGCGTGAAGGAGTATTTGTTAACATTTTCTCTTTGGCAGTTTTCTTGAGTTTAATGAGTATTGTCTTCCATGTGTGTCTAGGTCATGGGCTGAAATTATCCATTCTAAGGTTCTGACATCAATCAGAATGAATTGGCCAAATCCAATTGAAATTTGGCTGCTAAACACTTTCTTTAGCGTGGAAATCATCTCCAGTCTCCTTCACTGCAGTCTGCTTTCGTTTTCCTTTAAAGCCCCAAATTATCATCCAAATCAGCCAAATCAGTGAGTGTTGTAAAATGCAAAATGTAAAATGTCTACTGTAAATTGCTGGACATGTTTGACATTAATATTATTAAATTATTAAAAGCGCATTTCAGTATGTGAGCTCCAAGTTGAAGCTGAACACAGAGCAATGGACTTTTAGATACGTGCCTAACGTATGCACACAAACATGTTATATGCCTTTTTGGAGAGTATTAAAGCAAACACAGTGGGTTATGTCTCAAGTAAACATACACAGTATAGAAAGAAAACACATGTGTAATATTAAATTGGATCCATGCATTAGCTCTTAGCAACAGCAGCTTAATAAAACTGCTGCTGTCTGACATTAATGATGATCAAATAAGCAAAAATAAATCCCTGATCTGGACTGAACTAGCTTTAATAAAGATTGATCTATTTTAATGTGTACAGCAAAACTATGCAATGTTATTTTTAAAAGCATTTTACATTTTTTGCTGTAGTCTATGATTTATCTGAATACCACCATTATTCTTCCTGAAAGAATACCATATAACTTTCCAAAAACTTATTTTGAATGTTCTTTTATATTAGTTTATATATAATATATACAGTAATACCTCGGTTTACGAGTTTAATTCTTTCCAAGAGCGAGCTCGTAACCCAAAACGCTCGTACACCAAAACAATTTTCCCTATAAGAATGCACTACAAATCAATTGATTCGTTCCACACGACCATCAATGCCCATTTTAAATATTGTAAAAATATTGTTAAAATTATAACCATTAACATCTCATATAAATACTAATTAATAATTGACAATTAAACTAAAAATACTTGACGATTTACTGTAATGCACTTCAGCTTTGAGCAGCGTCACTGCTGGCGTGAAGGAGACGAGAGGAGGGAGAAAGGGGAGCAAGGAAAGCAAGGGAAAACACAAAACTCGGATTCAAGTGCAAATGAGTGAATTTATTATAATAGTGCAGAAAACAAACAAAGTGATAATCCAGAGGGAAGGTCGTGGAACACGGGAGACGGGGAGCCACGAACGAACGCGGGAGACGTGAACGAACGCTAGAGAGCCAAAGACAGCGCGGACAAAACAGAGACAAAGACTCGACAACACAAAAGTGGAGAGAAGTGAACTAAATAGGCAGATGATATGAGAATCAGGTGTGTGAGATCTGGCAGTGATCAGTGACCACGCCCCCACTCACACACACATACACACACACACACACACACACTCACAGGCAGAACTAAGAGACAATGAATTCATGAACCGTGACAGTTACTGCTTTCTTTCTATATGCTGTACTGTACCTGTCTTTAGGATATTTCCAGTAAAAATGTGCGTGGGTGAGGGAAAAAAATTCTCGCAAGCCGATACAATGCTCGTACACCGATTTGCTCGTATACAAAGTCACTCGTAAACCGAGGTATCACTGTATAATATAAAATTAGTTATATGTTTGTGTTTATTTGTCGGTTTAGTTTGTAATTAGTTTTTTTTTTTGTTATCATTATATCGCTAACCGTTTACTTGTCTAAATGTAATTGTTTTGAGGACCTTTTTATTTACAGTAGTTAACCTACTATTTTTCACTGATATTTAAAATTAGTCAGATCATGGAACCAAACTGTGAACATATTACCCATCAATAATCATATTAAGCAATCTTGATTATTATTTTTGTTTTAATTAAGCAGGCCTACTTTCAGTCAATTTAATTTTGGTCAAACTAGTTATGGTCATATTTAGTGAGAGTAGTAGATCAATTATTATAATACTATAGTAGTATTATTCTATTACTAGATATACTACTACCTATTGCATTTTGCCTATTGCAGAGCAGATTTTCAGAATATAGTCTGTTATGAAAACTTCCATTTGGGTTCAAAGAGGATGTGAAAAAATCCTTTCACCTGCCTAATCTAAAAGACAGATGGAGAGTGAAAGAAATCTTAAATATGCTGTCTTTGGAAGATGCATTCCAGGCCACATCTGATTCCAATATTAGCTTCACTTCTTGTGTCCTGAGATGCTGTCAGGATTTACCAAACTGAAGAGATGAAAAAAGGTGTGACTCATTTTCAGATAATTTACTGAACAGTATGTGCAGAAACAGACAAAACATTTAATATAAAAATGTAATATGCAGAAGAATAACTTGGAATGTCTTATCAAATCACTCGAGATTATACACAAGAGATAAATGCACAAGGTACATTTGTAGGTAAGGGGTCTGAGCCCTTGACAAGGTTTGTGTTCCTTTTGAAGGGTGAGGTGATTGGTGTGATGACGAGGACCAAGTGTAATTGATAATTAACCATGGCAACAGAACATTTGGGAAGAAACAGGGGGACCATGACATAAAGGGGGGCAGGGGGTGGATACACAATACCGTGGAAATGTTCACGCAAGGCCTCAACACATCAAGCATGTTGTAACTTTCCACCCAGGAGAGATGACAGCTGGGGTTAGTCTGAGCTGTAGACCCCTTGTTACCAGAGTGCTTTAAAGTAATAAACTGATTGGGGGGGGGGGATAGTCTGAGTGTTGATTGCCACCTCATGAGGAGCTGTAGCATAGCTGACAAGCAGGAGAAGTGTGTGTGGCCCAAACACACAAGACACCAGTTGCCATCACAGGACGCACAGCCGATGCTGGAAGTATCTCTGTGATCACCAAAATCAGGACCACTGGACAGGTGGACCACTGGATTGGAGAGCTGTAGGGGTAACATTCACAGATGCATGGACCGACATCATGGGAGGATCTGCAACCTTGGATGTCAGCCCCAAACACCTCCCTTTCTGGAAGAGGGAGAACAACAGGTCGGCTGAATCGATTGGAGTCATAACTGTTACTGTTAGGTTGTTGTTTTAAGAGTTCTGGACCTCTGTCCAGATTTACCAGACTTGAGAGATGAGAAGTGGTGTACCTAAGTTTCTGGTCATTTATTTTTAATTAATTGAAAAGTGTGTGCAGGAACAGGCAATACAGGCAAGTAAACGTGAAGTGCAACAGTTCAATGTAATGTATAGATGCGTAACTTGGGGTCTCTTGTCGTACTAGGTCCCAAGCAGCATGCACAGACATAGGATAACAGATCCACCCAGATCTCTGGGCAACATACACAAGGCAGAGTTTAGACAACATACGCCAATCCGATTGATTTTTTGAAGGCAGCATAGATGTATCCTTCGATAGCCCACAGCTCTGTGCCTTCCAATCGATGAGTTTAGCTAAAAAATTAAATAAAGATAATGTTTTAAAGTCGCAGTTGGTGGTCAGGTTGATTGTAAATTATAACTTTTTCCACTTGTCATTTCTAGCAAGAAATGGTATTGTAGTAATTAAAACACTGTATTTGCTTAGTTCTCACAAAAGCTCTTTCTATACAGTTGTAGATCACTAAACCATTATGATGCCTTAGCAGCCTAAGATCCCAGATGCCAGAGATCCCAGTCAGGAGGGACCTCCTGTCCCAAGTAGGGGGCTTGATAGCCATTCCCATTCTTTCCCAGAACTGTGGAAACTGTGAGCTTTGTCTCTGAGAGGGCCCAGCTCATAGATTCTGGTCTCTCAACCGAGGTTGTCGAGACCACTTTCTACTCTAAAGTTCCTTCCATGAGGAAAACTGTATGCCCTGAAATGGAAACTTAGTACATTGAGAGGCAGTCAGACCAATGTACCTGTCAAATTGGCATTGTACTGCAGTTCACTAGCAAATCACAGCAGGGTTATCCCCTTCTAACCTGAAGGTTTACATAGCTGCTATAGCGGCTTACTACGTACCTCTGGGTGGTATGTATGTGTAAACGGGAGGGATCTCCTAGTTACACGTTTCCTCCGTGGCACATTGAGACTGAGGCCAGCAGTATGTGTTAGAGTTTCAGCCTGGGATCTGTCTCTGGTGCTCCGGGGCTTACCCCAGGCCCCCTTCGAAGATATTGAAGAAACCCATTGAGTTTTCAACCACCTTGCCTTTTCCTCTATTAAGATGATATGCGACCTTCAAGCTCTTGCAGTGGCCTCTTCATGCCTAGAATTTGCTCTGGGTATGACGAAAGCTTTTCTCCACCCCAATCCAGGCTATGTGCCTAAGGTTCCTTCTAGCACATTGTTCTGCAGGCTTTCTGTCCTCCACCTTTCATTGACCAGAAAAAAAGTTTGTCCAATGCGAGCACTGGATGTCTACGTCCACAGAACTGCCCTGTGGCGCAAATCTGACCAACTGTTTGTCAGTTTTGAGGCCCCTAAGGGAGCCCCGGCTTCTAAGCTTACTATAAGCAGTTGGTTAGTCAAGGATAGCGGAGTCGCTCAGACACCCTTTTCCTATGGTGGTCTGAGCTCACTCTACTGGCAGTGTGGCTACCTCCTAAGGCTCTTATCATAGGAGTATATCTTGCTCAAGTTTGTGATGCGGCAGGCTGGTCCTCCCCGCATTCCTTGTACAATGTACTATCAGCTAAACCTCAATTTCGCTCTGGTAACATGGAGTTTATGAAGTGAGCTACGATTCACCCTATAGGCCTTCCTCACTATGATGCCGTTAGCATTCTCGTTCCCCTACTGTTTCAACGCAGCTTGAGTTCCCTTGAAAGGGAATGTCTCCTTGAAGAGGGAACAAGATGCTGCGTCTTTTGCCACACCTCTTACTCACCTGCCGGACGTTTTGTTTCTAGCGCAACTTTATACCCTGGTTCATGACGTTACCAAGCCGCGATGTTCTTCACACTCGATTCGATAGTGCTTCACGAGTCACTGCGCTAAAGCGATCCCCTAGGGAAACTAGGGTTACATACGTAACCTGAGACGCTTATACAACCAATTGATATACACACTGTGAACATGATCTGGGGTAAGGAATAAGATTTCCTAAATTAAAAGTTTATGATTTCCATGGAATGATACAATAATCATTTGTAATCAGTTTACCATATATTTTTGTGAATGCTTCAAATATAACAACAGAATCCTCAAACAGGTTAATACAGGCATTCTTTGCAAGGGGCCTTAATGGACAGACTCTCCAGGAAACTTTCTGTGTGTCTACCAAGAACAGTATATAAATACAACATCAATACATCTACATCTGTTATAATGGTAAAGTTAAAAATCATGGTAATCATTAAAGCACACTTTTAATATTGTGTAGGTTAACCTTTATTCATCTCTGTGGGTGGGAAATTACAATGTAGCGGCAAAAAAAAAAATCATAAAAAGACGACATCAAAAATCATGCTTGACTGGCTGGAAAACGGACACTTCACTAGAAGTATATGGACATCCTCTTCTAAATAGGTTTAGCTATTTCAGTAATAAAAATAAATGTAATAAGAGAACGTTAAGGGCCAGTCACACAGCCGATCACGCACGAATCACTCACAAATCACGCACAGATTGGGTTTGTGCGTCGAGAAATTGACCAAAGTATTCCACGAACATTTAACGCACGCCCGACGCATGAATCACTGACGGAGCGTGTCCAAACATGCACATTGTCAGTGGAACTACGCACAAATGCGTCAGTGGAATGACGCATAAACTACGCACGCTGACTCATGAATAATGCAAACATTTTGAACCATTCAAAACTCAAAATCACGCACAAACCGCCTCGACGCACATCCCCTTACAATCACTGACGGTCCACGTTCGTTCCACCGACGAATTACGCATACGACGCACGCTCGGCGCAGAAACAAAAATCTGTGCGTAATTCGTGCGTGATTCATGCATTTTCGCTGTGTGACTGGGCCTTAATGAAAAAAACTATTGTAAATACTACTGTTATGACTATGAGCTCTGTGCTCCCCTCCCTGGCCACCAGAGGGAGCTCACACATTTATACTGACACTTCACTACACACTACATTTCCCAGCAACCATCACACTAGACTGATTACACACACCTGGACTCCATCTTCACTGTTTGCCACACCACCTGTCTATCATTATCCTGTACTATATAAGACTGCTCCACACACACACTCACTGCGAGGTCTCGATTTGCTATCATTCCGAGCGTTTATTCCTGTCTTAGTTTGCCTGTTACCGTTCCTGCCTGTGACCTGTTTCTTGATCCTGTTCTGCCTGCCCCGACCTTGTGCCTGGAATAACGTTTCGATTGATATCTGCCTGCCTCGACCTCTCGCCTGTACCACGTTTCTGCTACTGTCTGCCTGCCTTTGTGACCCCTGCCTGGATTACTGACCACGATTGCTCTCTGTTTTGCCCTGACCCCCTGCCTGTACAACCATTCTAAATAAAGACATTGCAATTGGATCCCTGCCTGTGAGTCCTCTGTTACAGAAGACCTCGCCACAACAAGATCCAGCTGTCTACCCGGACCTACCTGGTTGGTCGCCCACAAAGACTTTTTCTAGAAGGGGAAAGATGGATTCCGTCATCACCCCCGCCATTGCCCAAAGGACGGCGCAGTGGTTCTTTGCTGCGGCAGCTGTGCACGCCTGGAGGCTGCACGGACCTGCCGCTTCTGAGGAGCCCACAATGATCCGCCAGCCAGAGCCTGATCCAGAGATCCACCTGCCAGAACCAGAGCCCGAGCTGCTGTGGCCCGACCCGCCAGAGCTGCCTGAACTGTGGCCCGAACCGCCAGAGCTGCCTGAACTGTGGCCCGAACCGCCAGAGCTGCCTGAACTGTGGCCCGAACCGCCAGAGCTGCCTGAACTGTGGCCCGAACCGCCAGAGCTGCCTGAACTGTGGCCCGAACCGCCAGAGCTGCCTGAACTGTGGCCCGAACCGCCAGAGCTGCCTGAACTGTGGCCCGAACCGCCAGAGCTGCCTGAACTGTGGCCCGACCCGCCAGAGCTGCCTGAACTGTGGCCCGACTCGCCAGAGCTGCCTGAAATGTGGCCAGACCCGCCAGAGCTGCCTGAACTGTGGCCAGACCCGCCGCTGGACTTCCGGGACTTCCCAGCACCGCCGCCGGCCTTCGCGGACTTCCCAGCGCCGCCGCCGGCCTTCGCGGATCTCCCCGAGCCTGCAACGACCCGTCAGCCAGAGCCGCCAGAGCCTGCAACGACCCGTCAGCCAGAGCCGCCAGAGCCTGCAACGACCCGTCAGCCAGAGCCGCCAGAGCCTGCAATGACCCGTCAACCAGAGCCTGAGGTACCGTTTCCCACCCTATCCCACCCAGTATCACCTCTGTCCCTGTCTGTGTCTGCCAGCCCTCCTGCCCTGTCTCTGCCAGAGATTGTCAGTCCTGCACCGCCACTGCATGTGCTCAGCTGGATGGTCCCGCCGCAGATCCTGCCGACTCCAGCCTCGACGGCAGTCGGGGAATGCCTGACTCCGCCTCCAGCCTCAGACCCCTTCTCTCCACCTCGGTCCGTCAACACTTCGGCACAGCCTGGCTTCTCACTCCCTCAGCTTCACCAAAGTCCCTCGACCATCATCTCCATCGGGTTCCCTCGTCCTCCAGGCTCCACCTTGGTCGTGCGTCGCCTTGCCTACACCTGCGGCTCCAGCTGGCTCCTTCCTCCCTCCGGTTTACACCTTATGTCCTCTGTCACTCCGTCTCCAACTCTGCTCTCGGTCCTTTGGATTCCGCCTCGGTCGTTCGTCGCTGCGGCTGGCCTTCGGTCTCCGGAACCAGCGGCGTCGATCGGGTCCATCGGCTTGTCGGCTAAGTCCTGGGACCTCACAGAACTGCCAGACCTCCCAGACCCACCAGCCTTGCCTGAACCAGCCTGGTCGGTTCCCCCGGCACCACCCTGGAACTTTGAACTTTGGGTGCCGCCATGGTGGTGCGCGGCGCCATGTCGCTTCCTCGCGCCAGGAGGCGCTCGTAGGGGGGGGGCTCTGTTATGACTATGAGCTCTGTGCTCCCCTCCCTGGCCACCAGAGGGAGCTCACACATTTATACTGACACTTCACTACACACTACATTTCCCAGCAACCATCACACTAGACTGATTACACACACCTGGACTCCATCTTCACTGTTTGCCACACCACCTGTCTATCATTATCCTGTACTATATAAGACTGCTCCACACACACACTCACTGCGAGGTCTCGATTTGCTATCTGCTATCATTCCGAGCGTTTATTCCTGTCTTAGTTTGCCTGTTACCGTTCCTGCCTGTGACCTGTTTCTTGATCCTGTTCTGCCTGCCCCGACCTTGTGCCTGGAATAACGTTTCGATTGATATCTGCCTGCCTCGACCTCTCGCCTGTACCACGTTTCTGCTACTGTCTGCCTGCCTTTGTGACCCCTGCCTGGATTACTGACCACGATTGCTCTCTGTTTTGCCCTGACCCCCTGCCTGTACGACCATTCTAAATAAAGACATTGCAATTGGATCCCTGCCTGTGAGTCCTCTGTTACAACTACAGCATTTCAATATTGAGGCAACTGTTTAGGCTTTTCTATTTCACATTCTATCCATACATAATTGATTCTTTGGCTATCATTACAATAATTGCTTTTATTTACACAATGGAAGAGACAAACAGACTAAAATAACTATTTCTACCCAGACAAATGACCAACAACCTCATCATCTGCAGGGAGAAACTGCAAGCAAATTATCGAAAAACAATTTGAGTTTCTATTATGTCTTATTTCTTTATGCATTTATTCATGTTCAATCACATGTTAATGTATTCACTACTAACTGAGTTTTGCTTCAATTTCCAGTGCTAATACCTAATTGACATGACTTCAGTAAATGTAAAACAAAATCAGAGGCTATAAGGTCTTATAAGACCAATCAGACTGAGGGGTAAAAACATTATCAATACATAATAAAAAACTAATATCAATAAAATAAATAACCTTTGTGAAATTGATAGTTCCAGTTCTTATAACAAAAACATCTATGGCAAGAGCTTGTTGCAGTCTTGTCCCTTTTTTTTCTTTTGTATCTCTTGTTATTCTCCACAAATCCTCACATTTTCTTTCAAGTTTGTTTTCACACTGATGCATTAAAATGTTATTGTCTACCCTGTTCACTTCTAATCTCTATGAGCAGTATTTACAGGAGTGTATTGTATTTGTATTTGAGTTTTTACAAAATGTATTTCCACAATAAATTTACTTAAATTATTGGCTAAGAGTTCATAAATTTTTCAAAAAAAATTATTAACGATTAATGTCAACACTCCCCAAATATTTGATATAATTGATCACAAAAGATCACTGTGTTATATTAACTGTATCTTTTTTTCCCCCTGGACAATAATGATGGAAATGTTTGTATTCAATACATGGTATGTTTCTATAAGAAATTGAAAGACAAAACATAGATATACACACACTGGGTTAATTATTTATATATATATATATATATATATATATATACACACACACACATACACACACACACACACACTACAGTTAAATAATTAGTCAGATGCCAATTAGTAGTCAACAAATGTATACATTTTTTAGTAATATTTTTGTCATAATTGGCTTTGAGTAATTAATTACATTAATCCGTTCCATGCAAGAGTTGGATGTTATTAAAGAATTTAAAGGTTCTATGCTTTAAGGTTTTTACCGCATTTAAAGCCATTTCCTTAATGTAATGCCAACTGGGACGACTACCATGCAGCTCAGTCTAGTCCAAGCCAAACAGTTTACCGGTACATAAAAAATGAACAAGTACTATCTTACATGACTTGTTATATATGCCTCTATGATGTAAGTGTCTTAGAGGGTGGGGTCAATCCTTGTTCAATTATGGTGAATGCCGGAAATCATGTAGAAAAAGTAAAGAAAAATATGTTTTTCTGCTATATCAATGATTAAAACCCTGCCTGAAACTAAATGGAAAAAAATGTACCGGTAGTATCTAATTTTTCTTTATCTGAGAAAGAAAAAAAAAAAAGAGGAGACAAATATAAAACATTTTCAAGGTATGGTAGTGTCAAGATGTTTGTAAGGGACAGTAGTGTGAATGACCTGGACATAGATGTGCAATAAATTCAGACCTGAATTTCAATGTCTTCAATATGTGTTCACAGTCTATAGTAATCACCTCTGTGTATGAAAGTACTGTCAGTAATGTGACAAAACTTATTTAAGAGGTATGTGGTCAGGCAATTTGGCTTCATAGACTCTTATCTTTAAAACGCATTGAGAAGAGCGGTTCACAGCTTCACACCTGCTATGTGCTTTTACTGAATTGGAATAGCTCTCATTGTGTAAATAGTCAGAGTTCAGCAGCTCATCAAGGCTTCTCTACAGAAATAATTGATAGCCACAAACCAGCCAACAACTATCAAGCTTCTCATCACTCACAGCCCTAAATACCTTCAGGGGATATAGTGTTTATCTCAGAAATAAGCAGTTAAAGCAGAACATGGTTCACTCATAGCATATATTGTGTTTTGAGTTCTAAAAAATACATTTCACAAATTTTAAAAAGTGCATAAATGGAACCACCTTCATGGATAAATATGAATCATTTTTTCCTTGTTATAATTTCTAACATTTTAAATCAAAATTAACTTTTAAATTATCATCAACAAACTGAATAATTAATCTGCATAAGACTGGAGTAGAAAGAATAATCTTTTCAATCAATATTTTCTTTAAGCCTGAAATGTTTGATTACTTTATCTTGTTTGAAGGAAAAGGGTTTATACCTTTTCATGAACACAGTCATCAAGACATCCAGAGTTTGCTTTTATTTTCCCGTGTTCCATACAAGGTCCTGAATTATGATACTTGGGTGCAGTGACCCCAATCAAATGACTCCTGTCCTGACATGTGAAAACATCTGAACAGGACACCCATCTGATTTCCGCTGTCAAAGCTACATTTATTTCTGACCATGCCAACTGCTAACATGGACCATAAGGAGTTCGAACAAACAGCTGCAAGTTTAGCTCAGCGCCAACTAATTACCCGGCATAATTTAGATAACTGCAGTCCTGAACTTTGAATATTTGTATATTAAATAATCTATTTAAAATAAATTATTAATAGCATCACGTGTTATGACAAATTAGGTCTGAGGCCCTAGACAAATTCCTTTTCTTGATAACCAACTTAAAGGTAATGTATAGTTTAACTTAATAGTAGCTTCTTTTGTATTGAGTTTATCAGAATCATTTGTTGCAGAAAAACCTCTTGAAGTGGAGAAATTCAAAGAATATACTTTTTATCATTTTCTAGAATACTGCAGTGTAAATGACAGTATAATAATGATCAGTCGGATATTTTGTGTAACAAGGATTTATGAATTTCTAACAAATGTCAGTTTATATTTCAGACTATTTTTTTATATATTTAAATATTCTACATTTTAAATGCAATATTGTTTTTCACTTTAACATGAAAATGTTAAAGAAACTTATGTAAGAGGAAGCAAAAACCAGTCATCCTGTTGACTGATACATTTAGACCACATTTCAGAATAATAGTGGAAACAAAAGATAGAAGTATGGATATGATGCAGTGTGTTAAAATAACAAACTAGATTAGTAATAGTAATTGGTGCATTATGGATGTGTTGCCTTCACTCTTGTCCAAATTAATTATTTAATGATACCTAAAATTCTTAAATTAGTTTTATATTTTTTATAAGCATAGAGGTATAAATATTTAGATCAAAGGGTCAGATTATTAGAAACATAAATTCAGTGAAGTGTATCCGAATTTTCAACTGGAACTGTAAATAGGGATCAAATTTCATTTAGAAATCTTAGCTTGCTCCCTCGTGCGGTCAGCTAGTGTAACTGGATGGAGATTGTCACTCGCAGTTTTGCCATATTGGGCTCCTTTTGGTCGCGTCTGACCGGGAAAAAATGCATTGGGCTGGTCGATAAAAATTGGGCTTGTTTTTGATGACAAACCCGCCCAAATTTCCTATATAAATGCATATAAATTCCATTTAAACAAGCCTACAAATGCATATAAATTCCACTAAAACAACCCAGTAAATAACAACAGTAAATAGCAACCAGACGCTGTCTGTTTGCAGATTAACCATTTGCTAATATACACTGGAAAAAAAAGCATTGAGGAACTTCAGTTACCCGTAAAGTGAAAAGGACAATTTTCACCCATCTTACCTGATTAATGTGTAACGGAAGTTCCAGACAGACCTTGAGCTAAACACTGCCATTTGTTATTGCGTCACCTAGTGGAAGAACAGACTTTATCTTGATATCCCAAAAGTTATCCCAAGATATTGTTTTGGATTTGAGCAGTGTAAAGCAAATATACAATATGCTTCTAATTACATTCGTATGTATTTTTAAATAATGAATTTAATTAATGTTTTCTTTGAAAAGTTTAGACAATATTTCGAAGTAGAGTAAAACCAAGTTCAGCGTTTCATAGGCGGTGTTTCTGTAAGGAATGTCACCATCTTGTGGTCAATGAAGGAACTGCATATTAGAATTTATTGTTTTATGTGTGAATGTGAGAATAATTGTGTTTTATATTGGATAAATTTGCTATCTGCTTTATTGTTAATATTTATTATGTACAATTTTTATCATTAAAGGTGGTCTTCTAACCAAGCCATACAATAACAGACTGAAATTTACACAATGTTTAAAATAATTTACAAATGTTGAAGGGCATAATGAGGCCCAATACCAAAACAAAAATATTTTGTTGTGTTAACATCAGCAACCAAAATAAATGAATGAAGTATTAAACTTGCCTTGGCATCATTCTCATTCTATTACTTCTAAGACAAAGAATGGCATATCAGTGATCACTGATAAAAAAGTATGCGACAGTCATGAATAACAAAAGAAAAGGTCAGATTTAGAAAAGATAATATTTAGTCAGGCCCAAAACAATATTTTATTACACACCACAAATGCATACAGTTCATTCTTTGTGAATTAAGAATCATTGAAACCCCTTTTATTAGTTGCTGGAGTGGTGTCTTTCTTAAATGACAGCAAGCCATGAACTCTGTTTCACAGAGGTTTTCACATTATAGCTACTTTAGTTACTTTATGTTTTACTTAAAAAAATATGTTTGCATTCCTCTTAATATAAAGAAAAAGTGTGGAGAGTATTTCAGAAAAGATTCTTTCTCTTTTGCTCAAAGAAGAAGTGTTTTTTTTTCTTTTCTTCTGGTGGCAGGTATGGGTTTTCATTTTGTCACACTCATTAATAAATAAGAAATTGAGCTTCATTTCACAGTGTTCAAATGACTGGCAGTGTGACTTCTTCCTCTTTTAATGAAACTATCAAGGGTCAGGGGGTGAAGGGAAGAGGGAGGACTCAATATTGCAAAGAGTTTTATATTAATAAAAAATAAAACAAAAGGCAACAGAAACAACCCGAGGGGGGGAAACAACACTACTGACTAGAGAACTTAACAGACGGGACTTAGCTTGGCAGGACAGGACAGGACAAGCAACATATCAAGACATGTACGACAACGACATGACCCAGGACATCAAACACAAAGGGAAAAAATAGGGCGAACATGAGGAGGATAATGAGGTGGAAACAGCTAGTACAAATCAAAGTAATAACAAGGAAACAAGGGGGTGGGGCACACAATGACAAGACACGAACACACTCCAACACGCAGCCAATGCAAACGCGCATAGCTGCATGTCCACATGAGACAAGTGAAAACACCAAACTGCGCCAGACATGAAACACAACATGAAAAGCACGCGGCCGATGTAAACACAAACATTACAAACATTGCGTGCTAAACATTACACAAAGATGAGAGAAAGCGTGGCTCAAGCAAACACTCATCTTGGGTGCTCACAACAAGGACGAACACACGAGCCATGAATATCTGAATCCTGACACAAAACACAAACTGAACTAGACCAAAGTCTCGGGATCGGACATCATAACCCGCACACAAGACCCTTACACAGACAAGAGAGCGCGCGACTCGAGACACTAGAAATCGCGCGCCTCCACAAAACATGAGACATTACGGTAGTGTCAGAGCTCTGCCACAACATCAAGAAATTACTAGAACGAATGTGGCAGAACCTTGACAAAAACTCCCTACTGCTCATAATCGCCCCGTAGTGTCACCTCCAGTGTACAAAGGTCTAAGTGCTGTTAAAGTTGGCATCATTATACATTATACAATTATAACTAATACAAAAAATTAAAAAAAAACATTAATATGACTATTTGAACCTCTCTGCCTAAACTTCCAATTTATTACTACCATGTTCACATGTTCATGGCCAAATCTATTAAATAAATTAAGGTAGATTTAAACAAATAAAACAAATAAAACAAAAAACACATCTCACCTTCTGATCCAAGTGAGTCTGCCGCAAAGACGTTGTATGTTCCAATTTCATGTTGGGCGTCCATCTCCATCTCCTGATATTGCTGCTGCCTTCAAGCCTGACATTCAGCTTCCTGCTTCTTCAGAATAATATGCTGCAAATATTATATAAAACAATGTCTATTTTACCTGTTGAGTAAAACCAAAATTGCATATATAAGCACCAATATTACACTTAACAATCATTGTTCATTTGAACTGATGGCGTAAATAGAAACTTTGGTTGTGGGAATTCAATTAGTAAATCCTATTTTAGCAGTTCCTTGTAGAACCACTACAGGGAAACATCTCAAACGGTTTTAGTCACTGGCTGCGTTTTGAAAGGTTTCTCGCTGGTATATATATATGATATGAAAGTATGTTAACCTAGTCCAGTGTTTTTCAACCACTGTGTCGCTGTACATAGTGTGCCGTGAGAGATCGTCAGGTGCGCTGTGGAAAATTATTACATTTCACGTAATTGGTCTAAATACTGTAACATTTTTTTGAAAACTAGTTTTGATTACCATTCATTGTTAATACAGGCTGCAGAGTTTCATTTTTTTGTAACATTTTCGGTTGGTGGTGTCCCTTGTGATTTTTTTTCTTTTTTTCAATGAAAAAATGTACCTTGGCTCAGAAAAGTTTGAAAAACACTGGTTTAAAGTAATGTTACTGTAGCTAAGTGTACATGGTGAACCATGGCATTATTAAATGAAAGCTGCTATCAAAGAAAGTCATAATATCTAACTAAAGACCACAGCGCGATGTCCACAGCGCGAGTCACTACCTCGAGCAGCTCATTGTACGAGCTGTCATCACAAGAGTAGACTTTAGGCTAGTGCACTCAAACTCCATTTCCCCGAGAAAACTACGTCCTCAGCCCAGCCTGAAGAATCACCAGAGAGCGCTCGAGGACCTCTCGATCTGGTGAGAGGACAGGAGAAAGGGGAGGACCCGTTTCATGGCTTTCAGATGCGAACCCCTATAATCTCTCCATCGAAAATGTGCAGGATCACTCTTTCCGAACGAAGTCGCAGTGCTTGCACTCTGCACCCTCCAGGGCTGATACAGCTGATATCCCCCCAGACAAGTGAAGCAAAATTCATGTGGGTCATCTTCTGAGATGGGCTGTAAAACAGGGCAGCAACAATTTGTCCTCAGAATTTGGGGTCAGTTTGTAGACTAAACAAAGGTAAGGCTCACCCTAATAAGCGTTTTTACGCATTTTTATATTTATTCCTAAATAATAACTAAAGGCAGTAACAATTAAAACCATATATATTATTTGTGAAATAATGTTCAGTTTTTTTTCCTAAGTACAACAAAAAATAATTGCTTTTAACAACTAGCACACACTGACATAAAGTGGTGAAATGGCTGGGTTGTTTACTTTCTTTTTAATTAGTCTTTCCATTAAAACCTTCATTGTCTGCAGTCAGGCCACAGAGAAGTTGCACAAAACAAGAGGCAGGTTTTATCGAATGAACCAATCATATTCAATCATAGAAAAAATGCAAATTTAACCATTTATTAGAAGTCAGGTAAATGTATCTTGCAAATTACACGATTGATTAAAAGATAAGTAATACAAAACATTGAATGTTTTGAAATTGAGTAAAAGATGCATACCTGACTTTAGAAAAATACATAATGCCAAGTGTCTGGAGGACACAGCATTACGGGCTGATCAGATTACAAATCACCCTGAAACTCTCAAAACATTTCTTCAAATACTCAGACCAAGATAGAAACCTCTATCAAATGAAAATGTGTGCTAACAACGGGAATTTGGTAGATTACACATTACTAAGGACAGAAGGTAATTTGCATGAAAGACTCCGGGAGAGGGCACATCAACCACTGTAAGCAAAACATCTCTAAAACTCTTAAACATTTATCACCATATGATTTACTTGGGGGAAGAGGGTGTGAAGATTTGGTGAATTTCAAGTCATCTAAACATTTGGAGAGCAGAGATGGGGAAGATGTTGGGAAGGGAAGGAGCTGTAGATGAAGAAGGTGATCAAAACAGCATGATTGTGTCTAAGATTATGCTGATTTTGCAAGAGGGAGTTCAAATGTTAATTTCCAAAAAAGTCCTTTGTTTACTGAGAGAGTAGCCCCTCTCTAAGCCAGATGGCTTGGCATCTTACTCATTTTTCCAGTCTTACAGTGCTTTTACAGTTGGTCAGACCTGAGGTGTTCCCATATTGAGATACTTTACTTCCTGCTTTTAGAGAACTGGGTAAATATCTTAACGATCTGTGTCACCACAGTGACTAGGATAAATGGAATAGGTAAGGGATAGCTTTCTCCAGGTTTTATATTTTCATTTTAAATCTTTGGATCATCTGTAGAGGCTTAACTGTGCTAACTGGAAGTCTGGTCCACAGAACATTGCAGTAGTCCAGTTTTAAGCTTTACAGTATATTCAGATGGGAACAGTGTGATCTGTTCCCATCTGTATTAAGTGTTAATATGAATAGCATTGAGGTTTAAGTGTTTAACATTTAGAATACTATTATAAACTGCAATGGTGAGTAGAGTATTGTCTATAATTGCAATCCAGGATGGAAACTTTATAGCAGAAATGAAGATGACAGTTACATTTTCATGAAAACCTTTTAACTTTTATGGAACCATTAAGAATTCAAATTTGGAATAAAGATTATCTTGATAATCAGCACTCACATAATGTGAATAATGTTTCATATAATCAAATACAACAGATATTTGTGTTGAAATAGTGTATGTATAGCTGAAAAATCACACATGTTGATTATTTGCTGAAATATTTATTGAGAAAGGTACTTTTAAACTAAACATTCATATTATATGAATTCACTAAATGATCCTTTCAAGTTTTAAACATTCATTCTTCTTTGGCCTGGAAAAAAAAGGAATATGCAAAAATTAGTTGTATTACCAAAAATGTGCTCCATTTTACATAGTGAAGAGAATACAGATGTGCAAATATCAAAGAAGATATGTAACAATAAAAAAAAATCATCTACTCAGTCTAACCTTTCCAGCATCCCGGCTCTTAACTCTGAGCTTGTTGACCTGAGACTCAGAAATGTCAGCACGCTCCTCAGCCTCCTCAAGCTCATGCTGCACCTTCCTCAACTTGGACAGGTGAGTGTTTGCTTGTTCCTCCTAAAGTTTTTCATGTATCATTTATCATCAAATTAGCTTGTCAATATAAATAGTTACAGTGTCAAAATATTCCATTAGATTTTACATACCGCTTCTTCAGACTGCCTCTTGTAGGCTTTGACCTTCAGTTGTAGTTTGTCAACCAGATCCTGGAGTCTAGTGATGTTCTTCTTGTCCTCGTCAGTCTTCAGAAAATACACATATTTACTAGATTAATTCTTGATCCTTTACTAAAAATAGGTTTTGTCAGTTTAAAACACTATTATACAGAATGTGATCATACCTGATAAGTGAGCTCTTTCACTCTCCTCTCATATTTGCGAACACCCTTAATAGCATCAGCTCCACGTCTCTGCTCTGCTTCAACTTCAGTCTCAAGCTCACGGACCTAAAGAAAAGATAATATAATAATGATCATATTTCATATAACTTACTTCACATTGCCCACATCATAACTGTACAGAGACTTACTCTGGACTCCAGTTTCTGGAGTTGTTTCTTTCCTCCTTTCATGGCCAGATTCTCAGCCTCATCCAGACGGTGCTGCAGGTCCTTCACTGTGACCTCCAGATTCTTCTTCATCCTCTCAAGGTGAGAACTGGTGTCCTGTTCCTTCTTCAGCTCTTCTGCCATCAATGCAGCCTTTTAAATGAATGCAGAAATTCATTAGATCATCATTTTTTAAGTACTCAAGTGTCTTGTGAAACCTCTGGCAGTTGTTGCTCACATCAGTGATGGCCTTCTTGGCCTTCTCCTCTGCATTTCTGGCTTCCTGTACAGTGTCATCAACTTCACTCTGGACGTGAATAAGGTCAGCCTCAAGCTTCTTCTTGGTGTTCAGAAGACTTGTATTCTACAAAATGATAGCCAACAATATTAAAATTTTGAATTATGCAATTTAATTAAATTTCATTAATTTTAGGGACACAATGAGCATTTACCTGAGAGTGCAGCAGCCCGACACGCTCGCTGGCGTCCACCAGCTCTTGTTCAGCCACTTTGCGGCCTCTTTCTGTCTGCTCCAGAGCAGCTCTCAGCTCCTCAATCTCAGACTGCATTAGAGTGTTTCTGCGCTCCACCATGGCCACCTGCTCCTTCATATCGTCATGTCCCCTCTGAGCATCATCAAGGTGTAGTTGGGCATCCTGAACAAAACAATAGATTTACAATAAGCTTTTGATGTGTTTTCTGTTGGCCTTTTACTAACAATAGGTTCGATTATAGAAACGTATTAATACTTCTCAGAATAGAATAGAAGTCACATACCTTGAGTTGTCCCTGAACGTTTCTAAGTTGTTTCTGGGCCTCAGCTGCCTGGCGATTGGCGTGGCTGAGCTGAATCTCCATCTCATTAAGGTCTCCCTCCATCTTCTTCTTGATTCTCAGGGCATCATTCCTGCTCCTGACTTCAGAGTCCAGAGTCCCCTGCATGGATTCAATGACTCTCTGGCTGTTCCTCTTGATCTGCTCCATCTCTTCATCCTTCTCTGCAAGCTTCCTGTCAATCTCTCCCTTGACTTGGTTAAGCTCAAGCTGGACACGAAGAATCTTGGACTCCTCATGCTCCAGTGTGCCCTATGAAAAAATAAAACAAAATGTACATATTAGTGTGGCAATATACATTAACAACACAGTATGATGGTTCAAGCTAAAATTCTATATTGATCTCAGATACTCACTTCAGCCTCCTCCAGGGCAGTCTGAATCTCTGACTTCTCAGTCTCCACTATTTTCTTAGCCTTTTCCAGCTCATGGATGCCCTTACCAGTCTCACCTAACTGCTCTGTCAGATCGGAAATCTCCTCTATAGAATGAAAAAAAAAACATAATTTGTAATTATACTCATGTGTTTTTACTTTTTAATGCTCACTGAGAATTAGAGCATAATTTTTTTTAATGTAACAGTTTCCTTCTTACGCTGCAGGTTCTTGTTCTCTCTCTTGAGGGTCTCCAGGTGATCCAGACTCTCCTCATAGGAGTTCTTCATCTTGAACAGTTCAGTGCTGAGTGAACGAGCCTCTTTCTGAGCTCCTTCCAGCTCTGCCTGACCCTCCTCATATTTCTGCTTCCATTCTGCCAGGATCTTTGGTGGAGATATTTCAGAATCAGGTTTGATGAACAAAGCCCATTCCAGCAATACTTTACAAAGATAATATTAGACTAAAATTGATTACCTTGTCAAAGTTCCTCTGCTTCTTGTCAAGGTTAGCAGCCACACCATTGGCTCTCTCCACATCAATCATGAGGTCCTCCAACTCACCTTGGAGTCTCTGTTTGGTCTTCTCCAGAGATGCACATTTGGAGTTCACTGCCTCAACTTGTTCCTCTGCCTCTTGCAGACGCTGAGCCAGCTTCTTCCTGCAAAATACATTATTTTGAATTCTAATCTATAAAATAGCTGTGAGACTTGTAAAATATTATACAATAATTAATACTTGGACTCTTCAAGCTCCTCAGTGCGCTGGATGGCATCTGTTTCATATTTGGTTCTCCATTGAGCAACCTCACTGTTGGCCTTTGACATTCCCCGCTGCATCTCTGCCTTTGCCTCCTGCTCTTCCTCAAACTGCTCACGGAGCAGGTCGCAGTCATGACGGGCGGATTGCACAGCATGGGCCAGTGCGTTCTTAGCCTAGGAGACGGTCACATAATATTAGCTTGTCTCTACAGTTAAATCATTGACAAGTATGTGTATTAATTATGCTGTATTACCTTAACCTCCTCTTCAACAAGCCTCTTAAGCTCCTCAATTTGCTGAGTTGAAGCTTGTTTGCCTCTGGTGAGCTGAGAAACTAGAGCCTCCTTCTCCTCCAGCTGACGGCCAAATTCACCTGCATAGTTTCAGATTTACTGTGTCAGATTGTGTTATGTCTCTATCCGTTCATTTTTTTTTCTAAATGGATGCAAGATTTTATCATTTAACTTCTTTTAATGTTATCTAATAAGACTTTGTTACAGACAATATTTACTGCTGAATAATCTTAATACACTGTTATTGTTGATAATTATCATTGATTATTGTTGATAGTTAATGTTTAATTATGGACACTGATTACTTTGTATATATTATCAATTTGTTCATGGTTTGTCATTAGTTACCATTTTCAGTTTGAAATCTTGCTCTTTGAGCACTGAGATCATTTATCTGGCGAATGTTCTCATCATTCTTGGACTTAATTTCACTAAGTTGGTCCTCAAGTGTGCGGCACATCTTCTCAAGATTGCCCTGCAAATACAAAATTCATTAGATATTTGAAAAAAAATTCAGACTTGTTATATGTGACCCGTGCTGATAAAATGAGTCTGTTTTCACAATCTCAATTTAAAATAAAGATCAAAATTGTGTATGAAAAAGTACTTAGCTACACCTATTTTAAGTCAGCAAAGTTCATTTTGAGTACAGGTTTCCTGAAGCTTCCAAAACAAAATCACCTACCAACTATTCCTTAAAATCCCTGATAATAACACCAGATTTGGCACACACCAATGAAGAATGGTATTTCCATGGTAAAATATAATGTTACACATCAGATGTTTTTCTCCAACAGTTAACTATTAAGGTTCACTTAAGATATAAAAGATAATATTTTCTGGAATACTCGCCAAGAAAAATTATGAAATACTGTAATTCTGTGTACATGTGTTTATCGGGATCACGCTCTGTCTGAGAGGTGTCCCCCCCCCCCCCCCCCCCCCCCCCCTCTCCAAATGATCTGTCAGTCAGCATGTGTAAGATTGTTTTGTTAACATCAGCAGGAGTTTTAAAATCACATTTCATTGGTTCAGACTAATGTCATCTGAGTGCACTATGAATATTCAAAGTGTGAATGCTGCACATTAATTTTTAAAAACAAATGAAAGATTTAGTTAAGTACACCTCTCCGAAAATGTACAAATAAAGATAATTTTAGATGTTTAATTACCATTTGGAGCACTAGGATCACCAGAGGAAGGCTTAATTAACAAATTTTTGTGAAAACCTCAAATTTGAAATTTTTATTTTTCACTTGTTTTGCCTCTAGTTCGTAATTAGCCGGAGCCCATTCCTATTTTTTTCCAATATAGTCTTTCCAAATATATTCTTTTAAGGCTATCCTAACCTTTGCTTTGGCAACAGCCTCCATGTTGCTGGAAAGATCATCAATCTCCATTTTGTATTCACTCTTCTCTTTCTCAAGCTTCTGCTTGACACGCTGCAGGTTGTCGATTTGCTCTCCCAGCTCGGCCACACTGTCTGCCTGCTTCTTGCGGAGGGCAGCAGCAGTAGCTTCATGCTGGAGGGTGGACTCTTCAAGATCACGACGCAGCTTCTGGAATTCAGCTTCACGCTTCTTATTCATCTCGATCTGTGCAGAAGTGGCTCCTCCAGCTTCCTCAAGCCTCTCGCTGATCTCTTCAAGTTCCCTGGAGAGATCAGCTCTCTGTTTCTCAACCTTAGCACGAGCAGCACGCTCAGCCTCGATCTCTTCCTCCAGTTCCTCAATGCGAGCCTATGGTGGAAAGTTATTAATTAAATGTGTTGTGTTCTGTGTTTGATTATAATGGTTGTAATGTTTGAAACAAAACTTAAAATACCTGAAGCTCCTTGATCTTCTTCTGGAGTTGAGCACCCAGAGATTGTTCATCTTCTATCTTGCTAAGCAGCTGACTTGTTTCAAAGTCTTTCCTGTGGGTGTTCAACAATAAGTGGTTTGTAAAACAATAACACAAATTAACAATAATGATCTCAAAGATTTAATGCTTTAATTACTTTTTTATTTTCTCATCAGATTGCTGCTTGTCGTTCTCCAGGTCCATGATGGACTCTTGGGCTAATTTCAGGTCTCCTTCAAGCTTTCTCTTGGCTCTCTCCAGGTCCATGCGGAGCTTCTTCTCTTGTTCAAGGGAACCCTCAAGCTACAGGACAATGATATGCGTAATGTGTTCACAGCTGAAAATGGTTCATTTGATGAATCAATGTAAATAATTTACATGATCAACTCACATCATCAACTTGCTGCTCAAGTTTTGTCTTGGATTTGGTCAGGGTGTTGACTTTGTCCTCCTCGGCCTGAAGATCATCCAGTGTCTGCTGATGTGCCTCTTGGAGGGCTTTCTTCTCCTTCGTAAGCTTGACGATGCTCTCATCCTGAGCTGCCATTTCCTCAGTCAAGTTTTTGACCTGTATACATTTTTTGTTTCAAATAAACATAAATATTACAAGTTTATTATTCCATATCAACATATAAGACTATATCAATATATCCAACCTTATTCTCAGTGGCATGTTTCTCTTTCTCCACTTTAGCCAAGGTGAGCTCCAGATCATCAATGTCTTTCTTCAGCTCAGAACATTCATCCTCCAGTTTCCTCTTCTTGGCTGTCAGTTCAGCATTGATTTCTTCCTCATCCTCCAGTCTCTCAGTTGTCTCTTTGAGTTTAGCTTCAAGCTGGATTTTGCTCTTGATCAGACCCTCACACCTCTCCTCAGCATCTGAGAGATTCTCAGATTCCTGTTGGTAAAATAGATTTCTATTCCATTGGAAACCACATTGCTTATTTTTAATTGAGCCAAAATTCAGTTGATTCAAATAAAGACACTCACAGAAGCTACTTGTAGCTGCAGATCATTTTTCTCTTGCAGCAGTGATACCATCTTCTCTTCAAGCTCCTTCTTTTTGGCCTCAGCCTTAACCAAAGCCTCTTTGCATTTTGTAAATTCCTCTTTCATTCCTGATAGCTCCTTCTCAGTCTCAGCACTCTTCAACAGAGGCTTAATCTTGTAATAAACCTTCATCCATGGCCAGTGTTTGACATTCATGAATGAGCGGATGTTGTATTGGATCGTGTAAATGGACTCCCTGTGAATAATTCATCATTAAAAGGCACAATCATCATTATTTACTGTTTGTACTGTTATCATTGATGTCATCTTTACTCAATACTAACCTCCTTTCTGTCATTTTCACATACTCCCTCCTCATCAGGTAGCCACGGCAGAGAGCCTGAGTCATTGTGACCAGAGCAGCCAGTTTCTCATCACGCATCTCCTCAAGAGTACCCAGAAGACCAGCTTTGAAGAACACCTGAATTTATGTAAACCAATAAATCAAAAGTCATTGATTTAACCTGTACAGGCTAAATCATCATGATCAGTGAAACTGAAAGTTTGAATATTAACCTTTGTGTGTCCAAATCTGTACTCATCATGATCAATATCAATGGATCCCAGGAGTTTCTCACTGGCCTTCTTGTTATCCATAAACTGTCCTTCTGGGATAACTGCAGCATTCAGCACCTTGTATCTGTGGAAGATAAGTCCAAAATCCTTCATATCTTTTAATTAGGAGCTTGCTACAGAAAATGTCTCAGGTTACGCATGTAATTATTGTTTCCTGAAAAGGGGAATGTGTCTAAGAAACTTTTGGGAATATCTTCAGCATAATGATGTCTGAAGTAGGAGTAAAAGGTAACAACAGGCAATGATGTCACTCCAGTGTCACCATGAGTATAAAAGGGCCACCTGAAGTACACATAATCAGCATGTCTGACTGAAGGGGAAGTGACCAGATATTCCTGAAACATGTCCTCAAGATGCAGTGTGTCGTTCCACTTCTCAGGGAACCATAGCTACATTTGTAACCTGAGACTTTTCCTTTCTAATAGGAATAGGACATTGTGTCTGAAGACACTTTTCTGGAAAGATTACTAGACTAGAGCATTGAAAAGACAGTGTTTGAGAAGACCTCTGAGCACCCTTGCTGCCATAGCGCAACCAGTCATGGCAGCTGTCTGTTTGGTGGACTGGAGAGCAAGATCTGTGGTGCGATGCAGCTCACTCACCGCTTCTGGGGACAAAACCTAGCTATTATCCAGGTCTTTAAGCAGGTCAACCTGGTAGGCCTGCAAAACTACCAATGTGTGCAGAACCCCACAGCCACATACAACCTGCTGTTCAATGTTGATGTGATTTTTAATGGTTTTGGCTCCAGGGTCAGAGTGTTCAACATTCATGTATCGCCCATTGAAAGGTAATTTGCAAACGTTTCCTTTATTCGACTCAATTGGAGGCATCGATGCATATTCATGCTTGTGCAAGCCCTCCTCATTTGTGTGGTGAAAAAGATGAATTCCAGTCAAATGGTTTCTTACAGAACCTATCCACCTCGGTATGGAGGTCTGTGGCCTTTCACGCTTCTAGGGAAAATCTAAACTCTGGGCTGCATGGGCCATAACCTCCAGTACTCTATTGTATGCGGGCCAGGCAGGCTCAGAGGGCTTTATTTATGTCTTCACCCTCAGTAGCCACATTCCGTTCTTTCTAGCTCAAAGCTAGAAGAGTGTTATCTGCTCGATCTGATGATTCAGTAGAAAGAACATCCTCGTGCAGCTGAGCAGACAACTGAGAAAGAGCCTTACCTTGGACAGGCACGAATAAAGCTTTTTTATCAAAAAGCCCTCACAATCTGTGGATTCTGCTCCCTCAAGAACATAATCTGCATAATGATTTCCGATGCTTCAAACAAAAGGTCATCTAAAGGCAAAAAAGCTGATGACGTGTATTTCAAAGGTGCCCCTTTTACACTCACGGTTTCACTGGAGGGAAGTCAAAGGCTTTTGCAGGCATGTAATTGTTGTGTTTTACTTGTGCTTCAGAAATCGGTATGCTGGAGGCATTCGCCAAAGTCAAAAGGGAATGGTATTTTCATGTGGTTCATTTACCTCTGCTTGAAGTCACCATATTGGATTCTACTGGGGAAGCCCTTTCTGCAGATTCTGATACCTTCCAGTACACCGTTACATCTCAGCTGGTGGATAACCAGGAAGTTCTCCATGAGACCTATAACAAACAGTTTAACATCATGAACTTCATCATGTATATTGAGTGCCAGAATATCTGTAAGATTTTTAACACTTTACCTGGAGTCTTGGACTCATTTGGAATCAAGCAACGCACAAAGTGAGGGTGAGTGCTCCTCAAGTTGGTCATGAGCTTGCCCAAGTTCTCCTGTGGGTATTAGAAAGAGATTGTCATACTTTGCATTTCTTCCCCTCCCGCCCCTCAAATAAGGCAAAATTGTAGTGATGTCATCTCTATACATACTCTGAACTGGGAGGACACAGTCTGCATGGAACCACCCTTCTTCTTGCCTCCCTTTTTAGTAGTATCTAATGAGATAATAGTACAAAGGAACATGAATAAATGCAAAAACAAGAAAGAATGCTCAAAACTGAATCAAAGTTTGGTCAAAAAGATTTGTGTCCTTTACCCTCAACAACAGGTGGGTAGAGAGAAGCCAGTAGTTTATTAGAAGATTTCTGGTACAGCTGCAAAACAGACTCATTCAGTGGATCCTTGTTCTTGTCCAACCAGCCAGTGATGTTGTAGTCCACAGTTCCAGCGTAGTGAACCAGGGAGAAGTGGGCTTCAGCCTTGCCTTTGGCAGGCTTTGGTTTCTGGAAAGCATTGTTCTTACCAAGATGCTGATCATACAGCTTGTTCTTGAAGGAAGTGTCTGAAGCCTTGGGGAACATGCACTCCTCTTCAAGGATGGAGAAGATACCCATGGGCTGTTTGTAAAAGGATGTTGTTTATTACCAAAAATATGAGATTTTGAGAATAGATAGAAAATAAATATATTTATAAGCTATTAAAAACCTTCTCAATGAGTTCAATGCAAGAAGCTAAGTCCATGCCGAAGTCAATGAACTCCCAAATAATGCCCTCCTTCTTGTACTCCTCTTGTTCCAGCACAAACATGTGGTGGTTGAAAAACTGTTGCAGTTTCTCATTAGTGAAGTTGATGCACAGCTGCTCCATGCTGTTGTACTGGAGGAAGAAATAACACAAACATTTACTGACTTCTGAATATATTTTAATTTGACATAAAAAGAAATTGAAAAAAAAAATCACATTCTTACATCAAAGATCTCAAAGCCAGCAATATCCAGCACACCAATGTAGAAATTTCTTTGTTGTTTTGTGTCCAACATCTGGTTGATACGAATGACCATCCACAAGAACATCCTCTCATAGATAGATTTGGCCAAGGCACTAACAGAGTTGTACACCTGTAAGTAGAATAGAGTGGATATTTAATTCTGCTTCTGCAAGAATTAGCCAGATTTTTAGGTTGAACACATGGATATGCTGGAAATGTTACTATACCTGTGGCACGGTCTGGCCTTTGGTCACAAACTCATTTCCGACCTTGACTCTGGGGTAGCACAAACCCTTCAGCATATCAGCAGAGTTCAGACCCAGAAGGTAGGCGATTTTGTCAGCCTCTGTTAAATGCATTTTAAGATAAATTGTATTTTCTCTATAGAGTCTTTTGTGCATGAGTAGTTAAAATAAATAATGCACCAGGTACTTTAAATTTAGTTTTTAGATGTATTAATATGCACAGCAACACACACTTCTAATTTCTATTTGCACTAAACATTTCACACAGATCTCCTGTAATTAAACAACAAAGTTGAGGCAACTGTTACTATTTTAAAGCCCAGTATAAAACAGAAGTAATAAAACTGGTCCTGAAAATATACTGCAAAAAGCACACAGGTCTCACCCTCATTGCCATCAGGCTCAGCCTGCTCCTCACGCTGCTTCTGCTTGAACTTCATGTTACCATGATGAAGAACAGCTCCAGTGAACTTGTAGATTCCCATTTTCTCCTCATTACTAAAGCCCAGAATGTCAATAGCACTCTGTATATTACAGAGAAGAATGAGATTATGATTGCCCTATTCATGTAGAATATGTGAGTATTAAAACAGCAACGACTCACATCTGTAGCATCTAGCTCCTCTTTATCATCAATGCTGGCCACTGTGATCTGACCCTGACTGCACATGGGGAAGTCATAGGGGTTGGTGGTGATGAGCGTCATTTCTGTAAAATACACAGCATATAAGGAAGAGCATCTTACAATGTTGTCTGAAACATTTAATGAAATATGTGCACCTACCAATCAGCTCAGGCTTATGGTTGGTCATCATCTGGTAGAAGATGTGGTAGCCTCTCTCATCTGGAAGCTGGAATGACACTCTAGACTTCTCCAGCAGATCTGTTCAGAGAAAATACTTGAGCCACAATCATCTCTAAGATTATAGACAAAGACAAATGTGCAGGATGGATCAATGAATCACCTACATGTCTCAATGTCAGCACTAGCCAGTTTTCCAGAAGTACCGAAGTGAATTCTGATGAATTTACCCTGTTTAAAACAAAATAGCATATTACATATATAATCATATATAAACTCTGTGTAGAAAAATCAAACCCAACTGACCATCTGTACTGTACGTAAACAGAGGTTAACTTACAAAACGAGAGGAGTTGTCATTCCTCACAGTCTTGGCATTACCATAAGCCTCAAGCAGAGGGTTGGCAGCAATGATCTGATCTTCAAGAGAGCCCTGTGTTGTTTGAAGGGTTTCCAGTTATTTTCTATTTCATATCTAAACAGTTTCACAAATTCATATATCATATAGTTTGTGAGGCGAGTGTAATATTTTTCAAAATAATATATTTGACATAGTTTTTCGAATCTCATACCTTTATTTTGCTGTCTTTCTTCTTTTCACCTGACACTGCAACTGTGGCAAAGTACTGAATGACACGTTTGGTGTTCACAGTCTTTCCAGCACCGGATTCTCCACTGTTTTATGAAAGATTAAAAGACAGAAGTTTAAACGATCTGTAGACTTTTCAAATATATTCAGAAGTTCAATCTTTAATTCTATTTTGTAAATATTACCAATCAGATTTTCCATCTACATTATACTTTACATTTTTTATTTTTGACAAGGTCTGAGATTAATGAAAATACTTACGTAATCAGCACAGACTGGTTTTCTCTATCTGTTGGTTTTAAAGTGTAAAATATCCAGTAAATTTTTCTTATATTTACAACAACATCTAATTCATCTTAATGAATTTTATATAATTCAATTCCACAATGTCTTACCAGTCTGCATGAACTGATAGGCGTTGTCAGAGACAGAGAAGATGTGGGGTGGAGCCTCCATACGCTTTTTGCCTCTGTAAGCAGTCACCACTTCTGCATCATACACTGGGAGCCACTTGTAGGGGTTCACAGTTGCGCAGAAGAGTCCAGAGTAGGTCTGAAATGAGCAGAGAAGTGGTCAGATTGCGTCAACACAGACAAAATGTACTTGAAGGTTTTTTTATGTCGTTTCAGAACTTACGTAGATCATCCATGCAGCATAACGTTCTTTGAGGTTATACAGCACAGAGGCTTCATTGAGATGGGTCATCATGGCCATGTCCTCAATCTTGTCATACTTGGGAGGATTCATTGGGTAGACGTCTTCTTCCTTAGCAACTCTCTCCTATAAATTTGGTAAAGTAGATATTAGATATGAAAGAAAACAATGTGATAACTAATTTCATGAGCATCTACAATGAAAAATTTAAAACTCACCTCCTTAGTTTCAAGCAAAACAACAGTGACTTTGCCACTGTCTTTGCTCTTGATTGTTCCCTTGAGGTACAATTCTTTCTCATCAGCCACATAGCAGGCAGACTTGGCATCAAACGGTTTGTTCTGAGCCTCGATTCTCTCCTTCTCAGGTTTACGAAGGTAAATGGCAGCCTTGCCATAAGCGGCCATTTCCGCGTCCGTACTCATGGTGACGGCTTACTAAGGAGAGAAAAGATAAATGTATCCATTAAAAAAAGTTATGAATATACCATGTAACAATAAAGGCAAGAATGATTAAATGAAACACGTGAATTGTGTAAGAGGCATATTCCAAAGTTTAGGTTTACACATGAATGCAGACATAACATTTTTAATAAAACTTTAGAATTTTATAATGATTATGCAAATGTCATCATGGATTTTGATAGCAAAACTGCACGCCATATTTTGCTCAATTATAGCATCATCAACGGGCTCTTTCCAGCTCCTTTTCTGTTTCCTCACAGTCTACACAGAAATGTATCATATTTGGTGAAAATATCATTTTAATAAATTTCTTAAATATACTTAATTTAAGAGTTATGGCTACTTATATTTATATGCTCATAAATAGTTAACATACATGTACACACAAATAGGTCATAGGGAACAATCGACTCAGCATGAGTTAAGATTTTTGTTGTTTCTTACAGTTTATTGTTACGAGCATGAGTGAGAGTATGGACAGTTTATGGTTCTTGGGGGTTTGAGTTAAAGTCCACCTTTGCTGTGTTTCAAATTTAGTGCCAAATGTGTGTACATTTCCTACAAGCAGTTATGGGCACTCAGAGTCTCAAAAGTGGAAGAAAACAGAATAGAATACAACACACAATAAAAAAATAATAACACAATAGGTGCTTATGATTGGCCTCCCAGAGGCCTCCCAATCATTTCTAACCTAATTTCTTTTTAAATAAAAGTAGCATGCTTCACCATTTTTTTTGTCTATAATACAGACTATAACAGATGTTTTCCTCTACCCTAATCCACACACAGAATCATAAACTCACTTGCCTTTTGTCCTATGAGACCAAATTAAATTTCCGATACCTTTGAATAAAACAAATTTACATTTGTTAAAATGTATTACATAAATAAAAACAATTACTTTAAGTACGGATGCATAAGTGATTTTGATAAAATGTCAGTCAGAACAGGCTCTTACCACTTGATGAAACTTTTGAGGTCTCTTTTGCATCTCTTCTGGTCTACCCTCTTAGCTTTTATACAAGTTGATCATGCACACTAAGCAAAATCTATACATGGTCAACCTCAAATATTCTGATTCAGCTTTCTTGACCAATTTTGTAAGAAATTTATGCACAGACTAACAGACATCCTACCCGATTAATTCAGTCATAGGTCAAACCTTTATTGCTTAAAAATATATAGGTCACAGCTTTCATCTCAAAGCTTTTGTGTTTTATAATTATTTATTTTTAGTCTATTAATATCTTACTTTGACATATGACACACACTGAAGTAAATAAATCCTTATTTAGGAAGAGGATACATTCAGACACCCACCCCCTCCCTTTTTTTGTTTTTATCAATCAGACACATGTATGAATATCTGTGTATGAAATACATGTCAACTGGCACAACATTAAAACCTTACCATAGTAAAAATATTGAAAAACATGAAAAAAATACAAACTAACATGTTCAAAGGTTATCCCATTTCTGCAGGAGTTTAAATCAGAAGCCCTGCATTGTTGTGGAATTTTTTGTTTTGTTTTAAAATGTGGCCTCTACATATACATATCTTTGGATGGGATATTTAAATGAGCCAAGTTTGTTCAAACTCTAATTGACACATTTCTCAAACCCAATAGACTCAAATAAAGACTGGGATACACCACAAGACTTTTAAATTCTGAACAGTGTAGCATACAAAGTCTTTTAATGTAGAAACTCAGGATGTTCTAATACAATAACAGGGATTAACAGTAAATTAGTTAGACATACAATAACACATGTAAAACGACAAGAATGGACAAAGACTGTGGAAAACACTGGGTAGATGCATACAGGGAATGATTACAAAGATGAGACACAGCTGACAAGACTAACAAGGTGATGTGTGGAAGGCACAGGAAGTAAACAAAGGGCGAAGCTAGTTCTCTAATACAGATTGAATGGAATCAAACTTTAGGTGCTTTTCCACCATTTAATGACTAGTGAGTCACGATTCTGCCAAACTCATCCATGTAAGATTATAAAGGCTACCTAAACAAACATGGATGTCAACAGACAGTGGCTGCTACTTATTTGTAGTGCAATGTTTTTTAAAGAAAATAAATATAAACACAAATAAATGAAATGTATATTTAATAATAATTTAATAATATTCTGTTTCTTTTTCATGTTTCTTTTTGCTCTTATCGCCTTAGACAACATGTATTTCCTGATTTAAAAAATATTAAACCTTAATCAAGTATAATCTATAATCAATCAAGGGGTCAATCATTTTTTAAACCTATAAATCAAGCAATAATGTATGTGCATTATTTCAAATTTATACTTTATTTACTGTATTTTAAAATTATATTATATTATATTCCTCAAACATTTTTGACATTAGTGTATATGTTCAATTATCTTTTTTTACAATTGTCATGTTTGTGATATTTTTTTTTTGGACTATTTAAATTAACATATTTATATTAACATTTAACAAGTAGAGTTATATAGCCTACACAAGCTACCATTTTTATTGTATGTTTAACTTTATTAGACTCCAGGTTGAAATGAAATGATACTTACTGTTATTTTTAAAATGAGAGAAATCACTGCGTATTCTGAATTTTTACAGAATGCAGTTACATTTTTTCTAGTGTGCAGAATGCATCTTATCAACACCAGATGAAATTTCCACTACCTTAAAATAAAAATAAAAGCCTACTGGAAATTGATTTTCAGCTACCCGTTATTTTAAGGTGTCCTTGTTACATTATTATTAATATTATTATTTAAGAACAGATTAATAGTAGTTAACTACATACATAGGGTTAGGATTAGATTTTGGTTTAGGGATAGGTGCTTGTAATTAGTTATTACTACATGTGCTTCACAATGTCACCTATGCCTATACATCTGTACTAGCAATGACTTTCCTCTGATCCTTCTGGCAAGCTCACCTCATGCAAATACTCAGAGACACCCCCCTTAGCCTGACCTTTCAGTTAAGCAAGCTGTAATTTCATCCTCTTCAATATGCTTATATCAGATGATCATATTTCTTAATTATCATCTATTAGGACTTTTTTAAATGTCAACATGAGTTTAGATGCTGGAAAATCCCATTTCCATTCCAGTTAGTGAAACACCTGTAACAGTATGCCTTCAAAGTAATCAAAAATTCAAGAAAAATCACCTCTTCTTTATCATGTGCTATCAACGTTTCCCCTGTACATACGCGTACTACATATACTCTAGGTTTTTTGCACCCATGTCACATCATTTAATCTGAAGTTTAATATTGTGCAACTGTGTATACAGAATGTGTTCAGCAGCAAAGACGGGGGATAGTTGTACTGATCTGGATGTCATCAACCTATTAAGAGTAGTCAGATAGCTAGGGAAAGGTTGTTGCCAGTGTGAAGAAGTATGTGTTAACTGTGTAATGAGTATTGTCTTTCATGTGTTTCTAGGTCATGGTCTGATAATAATCCCTTCTAAAGTGGAGACAGTCACGTTTGCATGGACCCTAATAATTCATTTTCAAAAAAGTCACATGTAACCAGATCAGTCGGAATTAATTGGCTAAACGCAGTTCAAAACTTACATGTAATGTAATGGGTGGTATAAACCTTTTCTAATCTGTTCGATAGAACATGCATATGGTTGAATATCGTGTAATAAATGACTGTTGATGTCAATTTAAAATTCTCCCTCTACTCATCATCTGTGAAGTTGTGCCAAAAATCAGGAAACTCTGTATATGCGTGCAGATTGAGCATGTTAAAAGATCAATTTTTATTTGAAACTTTACTTGTTGGGCATTCATGTTGGGATTCATAAATTGAAGTGATTTCATTCTGATTGTAACAAAAGGTATCCATGTAAACAGCTAATGAGAGGGAGTTGTTGTATAAAGGCCTCTTCTTCAAACTTCTTCAAAATGAAGTTCCCTCAATGTTGCTTCAGCAGTTTGTAACAGCTTGCCAACATGAACTTTCCCGGAAACACCTTCGTTCGATCCAGCTGTTAAACACCATTTTTGATGTGGAAACAGTCTCCGGTCTCCTTCACTGCAATTTGCTTTTGTTTCCCCCTATAAGCCCAAACATAACATGCAAATCAGCTAAATAAGTGAGTGTTGTAAAATCCAATCTACTGTTGCTAAACTGCTGGACATGTTTGATATTAAACTGTGTTAATAAAATAACATTTCAGTGTGTACAATCTGAGTAGGAGCCAAACATGTAAGCAAAAGGGCTCTGGATGTGTACATATTGAACAGTACATCCAGAAACAGGTAAAACATTCAAGTAAACTTGAAATAGAACCATTCAAGGTAATATACAGATTAATAACTTGGAATGTCCTGTCTTACTAAGTCCCAAGCAGGTCATTGGAGAACATACACAGGTTATAACTCCACCAGGTTAGTTTGCCGGTATGGGTAGTCTGAGTCCTTGACATGGCCAGATCTAAGATTTTGTGGATGTGTGTGACTTTTGAAGGGGAGCTGAATGGTGTGGTGATCAGGACCAGGTTCAAGTGATTCGTAACCATGGCAATAGAACACTTGGGAAAAAAACTGGGGAAACATAAAATAATGAGGAGTGGAGTTAAGGAGTGAGTTACAGATGTGTCTCATCTGTCATAATATGATCTCTTTCAGTGACCTTCTCGTTCTTCTGGTTGCTGTTCATTGTGGGAGAAAAGTGTAGACATCTGGTCCAACCAAAATGCCGTGGGAGTCCTCAACATATCACCTGACTCTTATATTTCCATAGCTTCATTCTCCTGTTTCGGTTTCAGACTCTTTTGTTCACTTTCAGTACTTTTATCCATGAATGCATGATTGTGTGTGTGTTTGTTTGTTTAGACTAGTTATATATTCATGATTAAATAAAACCTTTGTGAACATTTAGGATTCATTTTGGGGTCAACTACGTCATGCTCTGAGTATGCTCTATATGCTGCCCAAACACACAAGACGGCAGTTGCAATCACAGGAAGCACAGCCATTGTTGGAAGCATCTCTGTGACCACAGAACTCAAAACCACTTGGACCACCAAATTTTGGACCACTGGACTTAGACCACCAGATTGGAGAGCTCTGGGACTACACATACATTTCCATAGATTCAAAGACCAATATCATGGGAGGTTCTGCCACCTTGGATGCCAACCCCAAATTCCTCCCTTTCTGTGCTGGGGTCAATTTGATGTCCAGACTGGAGGATGGAACATAGTCTGGAAACTAGTGATGTGCTTCTCGGTTCGAATCCCTGAAGCGTGTGCCGAGTAATCTAGATGAGTGGTTCATGAACCGCGGGTCGATGCGCGTGTTGCTGACGTAAGTGCTGACGTTTGAAGCCCCGCGTAGCGGGTGTACCACGTGACTGCTTCAGGAAAGGATTCGCTAGGTTTGAGTGCAGCTCGAAATAAAAGCGGCAGTGAAACACTATGTATTGTCCCTTGCTTTTTGTGTTTTTGGGTCCCTTTATTGCGCTGTTTTTGGCATTCGATTTGAGCTTCTTTTTTGCGATGGAACCAGCAAGAAAGAGGAGATTTTCCCCTGTTTGGGAGCACTTTGAGTTGTTCTCACCTAAGAATGTAAGGCACCTGCAATTACTATGTAATAGATTCCATTAATGAATAAAATAAAATGTGACAACTTTTCTGAATACTTGTAGCTGAAGCATCTGATGTGTTCCAAGGAGCTAAGTTATAATAATAACACCTCAACTATGCTAAGGTACTGAGTCTTGCATGGCAACGAGGAAACCAACCAGGTTGAACCTGGCTCAGGTATTCCATTTATATTCATAGCCCCACACTACACTGTATAGTTGTTTTTTTAACTCTTACATATGTAATTCAATTTAGCTGAGAAGGTTGACTTGGCTGAGCACTTTATTATTACATTTCAATACTTTTCAATTCAATAAATTATATTTTTTTAGACTTTGAAAGCCATAGTGGAAAAAATTGTTTTTAAATAAAAATGAATAAACTCTTTATTTTACCTCCTTATTTAAAATTTTCACTTGTTGCATAAGCAAAAACAAAACAAAAGTAACACAAAACAATTAATGTTAAAACTCTTCAAATAATATTTTTGTATTCAGAGCATGATTCACATCCCACCATTTTATTGCAAGCACCAAGCATGTTATACATTTTTCTGCCCACATGATGGGGTAGTCGAGCAAATGAATCATCTTGAAGCCCCTATGTGTGTGTGAAGCATTTCCCTGCAGGGCTTCACTGCTTCATGGGGCTTCATTTTGCCATCACTACTGGAAACACAACGCCTGGCATGAGGAGTTGGATCTAATGGTGCGCCCAAAAAAAACCCCAAAAAATAAATTAAATAAATAAAAAAAAATTAAAAAAAATTAACCCACAGTAGCCCACCACTGGATTCTTTCGGGCTTGGTGTGTCCCTGGCTTAAGACTGAGTATCTGTGCCTTTTGAAGGGCAGCTGATTAGTGTGGTGATGAGGACCAGGTGCAGGTGATTGGTAACCATGGCAATAGAACACTTGGGAATGTACATTGAAACCATGACAGATCCCTTCATCTGACTGATTTTTGAAGGGAGCATAGATGTATCCTTTGCTGCGTTTGATATCCCATAGTTCTGTGTTTTCCATTCAGTGACAGTTGAGCTTTGAACTTTTTGAGCTTTTTCCAATTGTTGTCATTTCTAGTGAGAATTAGTATTAGAATAATTAAATATTTACCAATAGTGATAATCATTAAAGCACACTTTCTTTGGAAGATTAATAGGTCGGGAGGTCTGGCTGGAAAATGTACACTTGACTAGAAGTATATGGACATCCTCGTTCAGTAATAATAATAATAAAACTGATAATAAAATGTTTTTAAGCTAATCTAAATGCTACAGCATACAATAACAAGAATTTTTGGCTTTCAACATTAAGGCAAATGTTTCAGCTTTTCTATTTCAGAACGAAGGATTCACATACTGTCCATTTACAATGCCAATACCTAATTGAAATGACTTCAGTAAATGTAAAACACAATCAGAGGAATAGTTCCAGTCCTTGATCATGATCGGTTGAGCCATGTTTGAAGCTGATGTAAATGACTCTAAAAACATACACCTGTGGCCTCATCACATCTGTATTATTGTGTCACTGTCTGTATTGCAGTGTCTGTCTGTTGCTTGACAACCTTTCCTCTTCTGAAGAATTACATTGGATCGCAGAAAAAAAAGATTGTCAGTAGCTTTACATTTTTGTTTCTGTTTATTTAGATAGTCGTCACAAAGTCTATGCACCTTTTGCCTAATGAGCCCAACTGCATTTTAAATTATGGGAGCCACTTTTGATATGGAGAAGTTTCACTCAAAAAGACTGAAACAAATCATAAAAAATTATAAGGTTGCAATACAAATAATATTGTCAGTTGAACTGAATAAGCTGTAAAATTACCTTCATGTTCTATTTTCAGATGTCAGAATAATATCATAATGCTTGATATTTTAATCTGACAACATTAAATGGAATCTTGTCATGGAATAATAAGAACATCTATGGCAAGAGCTCTCTTCAGTCAGTGCATTCTTTTCCTCCTGATTCTTTTTTCTTTTTTTTTCTTTTGTATTCCACTGTAACAGTATTAAATAAAGATAGCATACTCTGTGCATTTGTGGTCTGCTCTCCTGATTTATGATATATCATGATTAATTCAGTGGAATGCACTAAGAATCTAGTTTTTCTCTCAAAATCCTTCCAGGTTTGTTTTCACACAGATGCATTAAAATGTTATGATCAACCATTTTCATTTCTATTCCCTATGGGATTCTTACTGGAATTTTTCTAAAGCAGTAAACACAATATTTATTGTCTCAAAATGACAAAAATCCCTTTGATATATTATCACTCAATGTCCCAGTTTATGAACATTTTTGATTAAGGCAACACAATACAAATTTGCACTCACCTAAAAGATTATTAGGAACACCTGTTCAATTTCTTAATAACGTAATTATCTAATCAACAAATCACATGGCAGTTGCTTCAATGCATTTAGGGGTTAGTCCTGGTCAAGACAATCTCCAGAGCTCCAGACTGAATGTCAGAATGGGAAAGAAAGGTGATTTAAGCAATTTTGAGCGTGGCATGGTTGTTGGTGCCAGACGGGCCGGTCTGAGTATTTCACAATCTGCTCAGTTACTGGAATTTTCACACACAACCATTTCTAGGGTTTACAAAGAATGGTGTGAAAAGGGAAAAGCATCCAGTATGCAGCAGTCCTGTGGGTGAAAATGCCTTGATGATGCTAGAGGTGGTGGTGTAATGGTGTGGGGGATGTGTTCTTGTGTAACACAGGTGACTCACAGGCAGGGATCCAATCGCTTTGTCTTTATTAAGAGTGGTCGTACGGGAAGATGGTCAGGACAAATAGAGAGCAAACATAGGCGGTAATACAGGCAGTGATCACAAAGGCAGGCAGACGGAATCAGGATCGTGGTACAGGTGGTAGTCGAGACAGGCAGTTATCAATCATCAACGTTTATCCAGGCACAGGTCAGGGCAGGCAGAACAGGATCAAATAACGGGTAACAGGCAGAAACAGCAACAGGATAAACAGGCAGGAATAGTAACGCTCAGAAATGACAACCGGGGCTAATCAAGACTTCGCAGAGTGTGTATGGGTGAAGGAGTCTTTTATAGTTCATGTGATGGACAACAGCTGGTGTAACAAACGATGATAATTGAGTTCAGCTGGTGTGTCCAATCAGTCCAGTGTGTGGGTTTCTGGGAAATGTAGTGTAGTGTCAGTATATGTGTGAGCTCCCTCTGGTGGCCATGGGGGGGGAGCACACAGAGCTCATATTCATAACAGATCCCCGAGGGCAGAGTCGGAGACGGAGTGACCGAGGACAAAAGGTGTAATCCAGAGATGATGATCGAGGGACTTTGGTGAAGCTGAGGGAGTGAGAAGCCAGGCTGTGCCGAAGTGTTGACGGGCCGAGGTGGAGAGAAGGGGTCTGAGGCTGGAGGTGGAGTCAGGGATTCCCCGACTGTCGACGACGCTGGAGGCGGCAGGACCTGCGGCGGTACCATCCAGCAGAGCAAATGCAATGACGGTGCAGGACTGGCAATCTCTAGCGGAGACAGGGCAGGAGGGCTGGCAGACACAGACAGGGACAGAGATGATAATGGGTGGGATAGGGTGGGAAGCGGTACCTCAGGTGCAGGCTGACGGGTTGTTGCAGGCTCTGGCTCTGGTTGACGGGTCGTTGCAGGCTCTGGCTCTGGTTGACGGGTCGTTGCGGGCTCTGGCTCTGGTTGACGGTTGTTGCGGGCTCTGGCTCTGGTTGACGGGTCGTTGTGGGCTCTGGCTCTGGTTGACGGGTTGTCACCATATACCCATCCTCTGATGACTACTTCCAGCAGGATGTCACAAAGCTCGAATCATTTCAAATTGGTTTCTTGAACATGACAATGAGTTCAATGTACTAAAATTGCCCCTACAGTCACCAGATCTCAACCCAATAGAGCATCTTTAGAATGTGGTGAAACGGGAGCTTCGTGCCCTGGATGTGCATCCCACAAATCTTAATCAACTGCAAGAAGCTATGCTATCAATATGGGCCAACATATCTAAAGAATGCTTTCTGCACCTTGTTGAATCAATGCCACATAGAATTAAGGCAGTTCTGAAGGCAAAAAGGGGGCAAGCACAGTATTAGTTTGGTATTCCTAATAATCCTTTAGGTGAGTTTATACCAATGCAGGGAATATATATATATATATATATATATATATATATATATATATATATATATATATATATATATATCAATATATTCAATATATCTTGAATTTATATTGATATAACTTTACTTTAGTTAGATGGTTGAAGGATGAGTAGAACAATTACTATAATCTCATTATACCCAGTTTTTGAAAATGCTTCAAGTCAAATGAAGTTGAGCTTTATTGTCATTCCGCTACATGTGGGTACATACAGTGGAACAAAATTTAGTGCCTCACAGTACAGACGTACAACCATGACGTAAGACACTATAAACCTATACATGACTAACCTACTGAAAGATTTGACTATAAATATAAAAATATATACAAAAGTTAACACATACAGACTAAAAATAAAAATACAAACTATACAAAGGCTTCACATAGAACTGTACATGTGCATGAGAAACTGGCTTGGGAACAGTGCAAGATTATTTATAGTGCATGAGCATGTAAACATACATATAGTATTTAGTCTGTCTGTGGGATTGTGTACACACAGCAATGTGTGAAAGTGCACATGGGGGGGGGGGGGGGGGGGGGGGGTTCTACAGGTGGTTTCTACCTCAGATTGCACAACATTTTTGGTCCATGATCCAGGAGGTAGAGGGTTTGTATGGGGTCTCAGGGAGGGGTGAGGGGATATGAGTTCAGGGCTCTCACAGCCTGGGGGAAAAAGCTGTTGAGCAGACTGGCAGAGCGGGCGTTGATGCTCCTGTACCGTCTTCCTGATGGAAGGAGTTGGAAGAGGCTGTTGGAGGGATGGGTGGGGTCTTTCATGATGCTGATGGTTTTGCTGGAGCATCGTGCAAGGAAAATGTCCAGGATGGAGGGGAGAGGGGCACCGATGATTCTTGCAGCTGTGTTCACTGCCGTTGTAGGGTCTTGCGGTCTGCTGCACTACAGTTCCCATACCAGACAGTGATGCTGCTGGTCAGCACGTTCTCAATGGTGCCCCTATAGAAGGTGGTGAGGATAGGCGGAGGGAGACTTGCTCTTTTTATCCAGCGGAGAAAGCTTTTTAGCTGGCTTATTATTCCATTCACAGAGAAAACATTTTGCTGATTGTTTATCAGAAGTTACTCCTTACATAATTTAAACAAAGAATCATGGAATGCTGGGGAAAAGGGGTGAGCTCATTTGACTTATGTAAACACTTAGCAATCACCCAGCACACTCCAGCAACAGCATAACAACATGCTTACAACCACTGAAAACACATTAGCAACTAGATAGTTACACTGTGGCAAAAACAATCTACCATTGTGGCAGTGAGGTTTGCATGGGCATGTACCATTGCCATTTTCTTCCAAAAATTCTAGTTGTATGTTCATTTTTCAATTTTTTAGCTTTTCCAAAACAGATTTACAGTATTTGCTGAAACAGTTTTTTAAAAATAATTTAAAAATCATTCATCATTCTGTTGTCAATATTGGTTACAACCCTGCCTGAAAGTAAATATTTAATAAATAAAACATATACAGTGACTTTTTTTCTTTATCTGAGACAAAAACTTTTTGCAAAGGAATGCAGTCAGGCAGCTTGGCTTCACAGACTTGTATCTTTAAAACACATTAAGATGAGAGGTTCACAGCTTCACACCTGCTATGTTTTTTTACTGCTTTGGAATAGCTCTCATTGTGTACATAGTTGTAAATTAGTAGTAAATAGTCAGAGTTCAGCAGCTCATCAAGGCTTCTCTAAACCAATAATTGATAGCCACAAACCAGCCAACAACTATTAATCTTCTCATCACTCACAGCCCTAAATACCTTCAGGGGATATCGTGTGTAGCTCAGAAATAAACAGATAAAGCAGAACATGGTTCACACATCGCTTATATTGTGTTTTGAGTTCTTAAAAATACATTTCACAATTAAAAAAAGTCCATTAAATGTTTTAACATGTCAAATATCATAGAACTGCCCTCATTTAGACTTGATAAACATGAATCAAAACATGAAAAATCTTTTGCTTTGTTATAATTTCTAACTTTTAAAATCAAAGTAAACATTTTAATTATCATCCACAAACTGAATAATTAATCTGCATATGATTGCAGAAGAAAGAACAATATTTTGAATCTGCATTTTCTTTAAGACTTGAATGTTTGATTATTTTGTTTATCATGTTTGAAGGAAAAGTGTTTGATACCTTTTAATCAACACAGTCATCAAGACATCCAGAGTTTGCTTTTATTTTCCCGTGTTCCATACAAGGTCCTGAATTATGATACTTGGGTGCAGTGATCCCAATCAAATGACTCCTGTCCTGACATGTGAAAACATCTGAACAGGACACCCATCTGATTTCCGCTGTCAAAGCTACATTTATTTCTGACCATGCCAACTGATAGCATGGATCATAAGGAGTTCGAACAAACAGCTGCAAGCTTAGCTCAGCGCCAACTGATTACCTGGCACAATTTAGTTAACTGCAGTCCTGAACTTTGTGCATTTGTATATTAAATAATGCATTTAAAATACATTTTTAATGATTATTTGATTATTAGTGTCGTGATAAATTAGGAATAATTTTAGAATAATGGACATGACAAAAAATAGAAGTATGGATAGAATGCTATGTATTAAAATCACACAACTAGATTCTACACAACTTTCAGTGAATTTGAATGTAATTTGGTTGATACCACCGATCATGCTCACACAGACCGAGTACGTTCCAGTTGCGTTCTTTCTGTGTTTACATTAATGTAGTGTAATGCGGTGTCGAAACGTTCTAGAATTTAAGAACGAGTGGTTGCCAGTCGTCTTCACAAAGATTGATTAAACATTTTTAATATTTTGAGAATGGCGCCGGCTATTATATTGAGGTGATGCGTTCCCTGGCAAACATCGTTCTTGAAATTTTGTCAAACAAACACACACACACACACACACACACACACACACACACACACACACACACACACACACACACACACACACACACACACACACACACACACACACACACACACACACACACACACACACACACACACACACACACACACACACACACACACACACACACACACACACACACACATATATATATATATTGTTTGTTTGTTTGTTTATTATCATTTCTTCTCTTGTACTTTCCTTTTATTTCATATTTATTTCATTTTATTTCCTGTTTTAGGCTATTTATTTTGTCCTGCAAGTAGAAAAAAAAGTGGAACTGCATTTTCTAAAAATTCTGAATTGGCAGTTATTTCTAAGTATCCTTTCATTTTGATCTGGGGTAATAAAAGTTAAACAGAAAAATAAAATGGCAGCTTATAACTCTACTTCTTTCTTAACATATGTTAATTTAAACAGTCAAACGAATAAAAAAAATCACAAACATGACATTTGTAAATAAACGAATTGAATATATACACTCAAATCTAATATATTTGAGGAAATATAATCAGGGAATACAATCCTTAAATATCTTTGAGGTTCTTCTGTTCAATGAAATAATTTAAAAAAAATCTATGACTTCTGTTTCAGAATAAATAAAGCGAGTATTTTAATTCGTTTTGACCAAATTGGTAACTTGGGGAACAGAACGGGGAGGAAAAACTCAGAACGAACAGTGTTCGAACCAATTTCGTTTTTAACACCTTATATGAGAATAACACATTTAATGAAATGATCAGGAAATGCATATGACGCGTGTCTACTTTACGAGTACGGCAAAAAGAAAATTTAAAAGAGAAAAACAGCACTTTATGAATATTTTCTAAATAATATCTTACTGTGTTGAAAATACCCCAAAAAGTTTGCGATAATATCTGCAGCCCTGCTGAACACTGAAACGCTCTTTAAGCTTCTCATAACCTTACCTTCAGTGATTTGCAAATACAACAGTAACACTTGCAATGTAAAATCCAGCACGATTAATACTTCTGGCCACAGTAGCTTGTGTACATGTTGAAGAGAGACAAACCCAATTTAATTTAAGAAACTAATAAGATACTGATTTTAGTTGGTCTTAATTATCAGGTTTGGCACACAAATTCGCTTTCACATGGTTCGTGTGTGTGTGTGTGTGTGTGTGTGTGTGTGTGTGTGTGTGTGTGTGTGTGTGTGTGTGTGTGTGTGTGTGTGTGTGTGTGTGTGTGTGTGTGTGTGTGTGTGTGTGTGTGTGTGTGTGTGTGTGTGTGTGTGTGTGTGTGTGTGTGTGTGTGTGTGTGTGTGTGTGTGTGTGTGTGTGTGTGTGTGTGTGTGTGTGTGTGTGTGTGTGTGTGTGTGAGGATGTACAGCAGGCCAAAAGGTATGACATTGGACATCAGACTCAAACAGTGAGCGACTGGCCTAGTTTTATCTTGTTTATGGCTTTGAGAATAAAAATAATATGAGAAGGAGACAAACATGCCTGCATCTACTCTGAATCCCACACCACGTCTAGAAAAGTGATTCTCTGTGCTTGAGAAAGCACACTCTTCTTGGCATTCATCCTTAACACAGACTCTTTTCTATTGGCAAGGATGACATCTCGATGCCAAACACCATCTCTTCCAATAGAAGATTAGCCAATCATTGATATAGTTTAACACAAGGATACCCTGGAGTCGCAACTGAGCCAGTGTTGGGGGGGGGGGGGGGGGGGGGGGGGGGGGGGGGATAGGCGAGATGCGAGACGTATGTGTCAGCCGGCGACATATTCATGTATTCTCCATTCACTGCTCTCCCATCAGAGCTCTTCACAGACCGGTCCGCGAATGCGCTCTTTCAGCCCCTTTATATTTGGATACATTTAAATGCTGAAAGGGGTCTATCTCATAGTGGATATCTGGAAAGAGTGGAAGACTCTGACTTGGAGGTTGTAATTTTGACAACAGGAAATGCTCATCTAAATTGCTTTTTGACCGAGTGTCCTGTCTCTTGACTGGCCATTTGATGTTTAACTTAGCCATGACCTGAGTTAAATCCTTCACAAGCTCCTCATACACAGGGGATTGAGATAGAGAATCTTCATTCCCCACCCCACTCCCCACTCTATGCTCAGCACATCCATACTATACCATTTCATTCCTCAAAATTAAATGCTACCAAAGAACTACCAGGTGAGAGAACACGATCTGAATAAAAGAGTAAACTGCATGAATCTTCTCGGAGCAGGAGCAGGAGCAAGAGCAAGAGCAAGAGCAAGAGCAGGAGCAGGAGCAGGAGCAGGAGCAGGAGCAGGAGCAGGAGCAGGAGCAGGAGCAGGAGCAGGAGCAGGAGCAGGAGCAGGAGCAAGAGCAAGAGCAAGAGCAAGAGCAGGAGCAGGAGCAGGAGCAGGAGCAGGAGCAGGAGCAGGAGCAGGAGCAGGAGCAAGAGCAAGAGCAAGAGCAGAGCAGGAGCAGGAGCAGGAGCAGGAGCAGGAGCAGGAGCAGGAGCAGGAGCAGGAGCAGGAGCAGAGCAGGAGCAGGAGCAGGAGCAGGAGCAGGAGCAGGAGCAGGAGCAGGAGCAGGAGCAGGAGCAGGAGCAGGAGCAGGAGCAGGAGCAGGAGCAGGAGCAAGAGCAAGAGCAGGAGCAGGAGCAGGAGCAGGAGCAGGAGCAGGAGCAGGAGCAGGAGCAGGAGCAGGAGCAGGAGCAGGAGCAAGAGCAAGAGCAGGAGCAGGAGCAGGAGCAGGAGCAGGAGCAGGAGCAGGAGCAGGAGCAGGAGCAGGAGCAGGAGCAGGAGCAGGAGCAAGAGCAAGAGCAAGAGCAAGAGCAAGAGCAAGAGCAAGAGCAAGAGCAAGAGCAGGAGCAGGAGCAGGAGCAGGAGCAGGAGCAGGAGCAGGAGCAGGAGCAGGAGCAATTTGATCTGGCACAGAACAGAAAACTAAAGGTGAAAATGAAGGGTGACAAACAAACAAAAACAGGGGCGAGACATTAAACTTAACGAAGGTGGAGTAACAATTGAGAAAATGGCATGACAACACAATAACCATGTGACCCACACAAACAAGGACAAACAAACCCTAAACTGATCAGACCGACGCCTGACACGTAATCTCTTTGTTGCCAAGCCCCCATATCCTGCCAAACAAACCACGCACAAATCATTATTTGAATCTCATGTGTGAGGGCAGGAAGGAACACAGTTTAAAAGCCATTTGCTCACCAATATGTATTGTGCATTCTAACTTGGAATAAGACAGAACATTCACACAGAACGCTTACTGAGGTACAGAAGCTGACAATGGTTGGTCTGGGTGTGCTTTATCACTTCCTGGTCATGAAATCATCCCACCTGTGACGTTCCATCATGCCATTGGACTGAGTTTACACACGTGCTTCAGACACAGAGGCGGTCCTGAAGTGTCCTTGACGCAGTGAGAATTCCCTCCAAACGGAATAGACTTTATCCAGATGGGAGTTTTCACAAATGTTCAAGATATTGATATTAATTTGAGCAGTGTAAACAAATACAGAGTACCCTTTTAATTATATTTATATGTATTTGTCAATAATTAATGTTTCCTTTGAAAAGGTTGTAAACTATTTCTGAGTAGAATAATACCAAGTACAGTACAGTTTTGATTTCATTGGTGGTTTCTGTAAAGAATTTCACTATTTTGTTGTCAATGCATAGAATTTATTGTTTTATATTGTGTGAATTTCAATTTGTGAATGCGCGAATAATTGTTTTATATTGGATGAGTGTAATATTTGCTTTATTATTATTATTATTATTATTATTTATGTATAATTTGTATTATTAAAGGTGGTCTTCTGACCAAGCCATACAAGAACTGAGATAATTTACTTTATTCTCACACTTTTTTAAAGGCATTTTTACAAATGTTGAAGGGCATAATGAGGTCAAATTCTGAACCAGAAATGCAGATCTTTTGTTGTTAACATCAGCAACCAAAATAAATTAATCAAGAATTAAAATTGCCTTGGTGTCAATCTACTACTTTTAAGAAATGAATCGATACTTCCCAGTATGCTATCAACCAATCAAAACTTCATTGTGTTTATTTGTTAAAACATCACTTAAATTGTGCAATGGCAGTTTTAACAATGGCAATGTTGGAGAATAAGTCCTAAAAGACAGTAGCAGGAAAGCATCTCAGTGATCACTGATAAAACATTATGAGACACTCATTAATAATAAGGGAAAAGGTCAGAGTTTATAAAAGATAGTAGTTGGTCAGGCCCAAAGAATCTTTTATTACACACCATAAATCTGCCTATACAGTTCATGTTTTTGTGAATTAAGAATCATTGAAACCCCTTTTATTAGTTGCTGGAGTGGTGTCTTTCTTAAATGACAGCAAGCCATGAACTCTGTTACACAGAGGTTTTCACATTATAGCTCCACCAGACATGAAGGCTGTCACATGATGCACGAGAATATAAGTTACTTTATATTTTACTTACAAAAATAAGTTTGCATTCCTCTGCCTTCACTGAACAAGAGTTCCATAGGTCTTTGTTGGCAATGATTGATCAATACATATGTAAACCCTATTTAGGTTATCATATACAAATATTTATATAAAATTTTTACAACACAAATTGCAACATTTTCCCTGTACAAGAGCAGTGATAAGTCCACATTGAATGAATCACAATTCAACAAATTGTGCAAAATAAGGAAAACAAAAACATTCATCAACATAACTTAAAGGCATTTGGCAATTTGGCGGGTATTTATATCAAAGATAAAGCTTATGTTCAGTATCAATAGCCATGAAAACAAAACTGTTATGACCACTTTTATTTGTACACGGCTAAAATCTCTTGACAGATTCATGCTCCACTTCACAACCTGAATTTGTCTTTTAAAGTGCATGCAATAATACCAGTAACTCTGACATAACTGATTCAATGTAATAAGTCCACATCCTGATAAAACTAATGCCAATTAATTTAGGATACTGAACAATGAATACATCTTTTCTTCTTTTTCTAAGTAGAAAGAAATAAAGCGTGGGTTCCACAATATGAAATCAATTAAAAGCTCTTAATGTATTCACCATATTTTAAAATCAGACACTGCTTCAAAAGCTGCTTCTGCGTAAAGTTTTCATCAACAGTTGTCACATTCTCTGTGATACATACAAAACAGCTAATAGCCACGGTGAATACGCAGGACACATTCTACAGTCGCAATGTCCTTTGATGACACCAAAGGCATTTCACACTTCATATCCACCGAACATGATGGGATCGTACTTAACATATCAAAGTGCTTACTTGTACTAAAATATCCTGAATTACTAATTTAATACCAAAAGTGGGACAATGGCATGGAGAAAAGGTCAGTTTATCTAGATATTTCGGTATATCTTGGTTTATGAGCTCAGTGATGCACCACCAAACCACTTCTGAATTTGTGGCTGTTGAGTTTCTCCATTCAGAACATCAGTGAAGTTCTCACAGCCGATATGAGTTATAAGATATTGATCCAGCATGGTCACTGTTTGGATTATCTTGGTAAATCCAACAATCAGGGACAGTGCAGGCACAATGTGTCCAAAGACATCAGTGTTGAACAGTCCCTTTCCCCACTGTTGGATCATCTGGCCTCATCCTTGGGAAAGTCAAACGAGGCCAAGCTTCCGAATCCTAGCCGTGCACTCTCCGAATCAAACATCTCCAGTTCTCGCTCTTGACGCTCAAATAAATGCTTGATTTTTTCAGTCCGCTCCTTATGAAGTGAGGCCAGCTCTTCTTCAATCTGTAAACAGATGTATGGACGGTATTTCAGACCTTCATTAAGATTCCTTCCATTTTATTACTATGTTCATAGTTTGTCCAGATCCATCCTATGAATTACAGAGGTTAATTTAAAAAACTAAAAAACAGCTCACCTTCTGTTCCAAGTGAGCCCGGCGCAAAGACGCCTTCTGTTCCAACTTCTGCACTTCACGCTCATGTTGGGCCTCCATCTGCGCCTTGGTTTTGTTCTGGTAGGCATCAAGGAGCTCCATTTCCTGATGTAGCTGCTGCCTTAAAGCCTGACATTCAGCCTCCTGCTCTTCATCTAAACGTAACTGAGAGAATTATACGCAACAATCATTATTTAAAACAATGCCTCTTTTTCCATATTGAAAAAAAACTATATTGCATATATAAGCAGCAATATTACACTTATCAGTGTTCATTTGGACTGATGGCTTAAATAAAATTATTCAATAAGTAAATCATATTTCAGCAGTTTTTTTCAGAACCACTAGAGGGAAACCTCTCAAACGGTTTTGAAATGTTTCTCACAGGTACAACAGGAATATTAAAAAAGGATCTTCTGACTGTATATGAAAACAGCTTTTGTTTAAGAACAACCTCTCTATCTTTAATTCATGTTCCCATTTTTGACACACTCAGAGAGAACTGTAAAATTTTTAGTTCAAAGTTGTAAATAATAATAAAAAAAATAAGATTATTGGAGTACATTATATTTCAGTCTTTCTACATTCTGCTGTTTCTTTGTAACTATTTGTGAAATTTGCTAGCAAGTAAATCCTACACCATTTTTGACAGTGTATGTTTAAATACATTTAACAGGTGAAGAGTCCAAGATTCAAGTATAAAACCTAGTCTACAAACTGAACTCACATTCTGATGAAAAATTGTGTGGTTTGACTATTACAGGGTAGGTATTTTTTTTGTCTGGTGCTTGTTTACTTTACCGATTGGGAAGCCATCATCTCATTAATGCTTTGCTCATACTGTTCTGCCAGCTGTGCAAGCTTGCGGGTCTGCTCCTCCTTCAGCGACTTCAGGATGGCTTTGTGGTCACTTTTCGGGGAGACCTCCAGTTGATGGTTCCTCAGAGCTTTGTACTGCTTGTTTTGCACCTTACAGGTATCTTGGAATTGCTTCTTGATCTGCATCTCCAAAGTCTATAATGAGATGAGATTATTTAGGTGTAATGTTTTTATAATGAATTGTATAAAGGTTCAATACAATGGCGTTTTCATCCTGTGTTACTGTGTGTACTTTAACTGTTTCAAAGAGAGATTTTTTAAAAAAACATTAACAGTTAAATATATTTGATTCCTTTTAAAGTTAAATTAGTGACTTGTTCATCCAAAGCTGTAATGTATTCTACACATTTTCCCTTTACTTCATATTTTAAGTTGGTTCTACTCACTATTACAAGCTGTTTACCTTAAGGTTCCTAGGCTGCTGTCGGCGTTCCAGTGCATGCTTCCTGTGTAGCTCCCTCTGCCGGCGACTGTTGTACTCCTCCTGGTTCTCCAACTCGGTTTGATGCTGGTGGCGCATCAGCTCAAAGCGTAGCCTTTGTAAGGTATGTAGATGCCTCTGTTCCAGCTCTTGGGTGGACTCATCCTGCCTGATCATCAATGCATGCTCCATTTCTTTTTGTGTTTTCTTCTTGTTAAGTTCCTTTAACACAAAGAGCAAGTCATGTTTGAAAAATATTGCATTAGTTGGTGTGACATCAAACAAGGATAAAGTGTAACAGATTTCAGATTTGAAATAGCACAAATGCTCTACCTACATATCACTATATAAAATATACACACACACGCAACCTTTCAAAAGTTTGGGGTAGGTAAGATTTCTTTAAAGAAATTATTACTTTTAATCATCAAGGATGAATTAAATTGATTGTAAAGACAATTAAAAATGACAGAAATATTGATTAAAGTAATAATAATATTGAGCAATTCAATTGTTTTCGACATTGATAATAAATGAATTGAAATTGAAATGTTACTTAAGCACCAAATCAGCATAGTAGAATGATTTCAGAAGGATCATGTGACACTGAAGACTGTAATAATGATGCTGAAATTTAAGCTTTAGTATCACAGGAATATATTGCATTTTAAAATATATTCAAATAGAAAACTGCTATTTTCAAATAAATACTGTATTGGTGAGTTGAGACTATAAAACATTAAAAAACTAAGCAACCTTTTTTTGAACAGGATATTACTTATTTAATGTCTAAATGAAACCTCAAAATTTGCAAGAACAAAAGAATGTGCTTGAGACATTCTTTGTGTTGACTCATATTATTTCTTGCCTCCCGTATTTGTTCTTGTTCAAACTCATGCTTCTTGATAAGGCTTCTTCTTTTTAGAGCACGGCAGCTCCTTTCATAAACCAGTCTTTGCTGGTTCAACAGCTGGGCCTCCTCCTCAGCCTGGGACCGCTGCATTGTTTCCTTATGCCGTGACAAGCGCTCCTGTTTCTCCTCTTTAGGTGTATCAGAGTCTTCATTCATTTCCTAATGTATATAAAAAAAACATTTTTAATTTCAAAATTACGCTAATTGAATATATAGGCATAAGGGATAATGACATTATATATAATAACATTGTAATGGCGTAAGGGGCAATGGCTTACATGGCAGTTGTTCCTAAGCTTTTCAGAGTAGCACACCCCCATTTAACAACCTGTGAAGCCCATCTCTTCCACATTTTCCATTGAACAAGTGAACAATGATCATATAGAGTAAAGAGTATGCATATTTGGCATGGTGTCCAAGGGGAAGGCTCCAAGCCTGGAATTTGTCCAGAACCCAAGGAACTGCCCCTTATATCAGGGTGGCGGAGGGATGCAGAATACTCAAGAATCATAGGTGAGTCAGATATGTATATATACACAGTAATACCTTGGTTATCGAGTGACTTAGTATATGAGCAAATCGGTGTACGAGCATTATATCGGTGTGCGAGAAAAATATTCCCTCGCCCACGCGCATTTTTGTGTGGAAAAGTCCTAACGCTCAGCATCGTCGCATGCATTTTTGCGGGAAATATCATAAAGACAGCCTCTCATAAAATAGTCACGCGGTTCCAACCCCTTTATAGCCCCTTAACTCGTTCATTATCTCAGCGTCGCTCGGTTTGGTTGCATCATTCACCACTCATTTTATAAGTGATTTACAGTGGTTTTACCTCGTGTTGTTAACATTAATTGTGATCGCTAATGTTCACGTAGTGAAATATATACGTACAGTACAGCATATAAAATGAAGGTAGGAAATTCTCCCTATCAGCAGTAACACCCGGCTTCCCTTTCTCATCCTCGTAAGCAGTAACAGCCCGCCCCGCTCCTCCCTGCTCTCGTCTCCATCACGCCAGCAGCGACGCTACTCAAAGGTAAAGTGCGCGTTACAGTAAATTGTCAAGTATTTTTAGAGTTTAATTGTCAATTATTAATTAGTATTTTTATGAGATCTTAATGGTTATAATTTTAACAGTAATTAATAAGGTAAAACCAAAAAAATACTTAAAATGGGCACTTATGGTCATGTGGAACGAATCGATTGATTTTTAGTGAATTCTTATGGGGAAAATTGTTTTGGTGTATGAGAATTTTGGGTTACGAGCTCGCTCTTGGAACGAATTAAACTCAGAAACCGAGGTATTACTATATATATATATATATATATAATAAATAAAAAAAATTAGTGTAGAAAGACTGAAATAGAATTTTCATGTTATGTGTCACGGTTCTGTCATCCCTGTCTTCGTGGTTGTCATGTTTACCTGTTAGCTCCCCTTTTGTTCGCTCTTCATGTCAGCTATCTCACCTGTGTTTGCACTAATTACCTCATCAGTCTTGTCAGCTGTTCCCGTTTCCCTAATCATCCTCTGTGCTCTTAAGCCCCGTCTTGTTCTTTGTTTGTGTCCGTTCTCGTCTTTACTTTGTTGTGTGTGTCCTTGTAGTCTGCCTGATCGGTCAATTAAATATTATATGTATCATTTATCTTCGTCTTCGAGCATTCATCCTGCACGCACCCCTGACATTATGTACTCCAATTCACTCGTGCAGATTGGATATATCTCCAATCCATTTTCTCAGAAGAATATATATATACACAGTTATGGCCAAAATTGTTGGCACCCCTGAAATGTTTCCAGAAAATCAAGTATTGCTCACAAAGAAGTACAGTATTTCAGTAACACAGGTTTTGCTATACACATGTTTATTCCCTTCGTGTGTATTGGAACAAAACAAAAATAATAAGGAAAAAAAGCACCCTTGGCACCCTTACCTTAATATTTGGATACACACCCTTTGGAAAAAATAACTGAAATCAATCGCTTCCAATAATCATCAATTAGCTTCTCATACCTCACACCCGGAATTTTGGACCACTCTTTTTTGGGAACTACTCCAGGTCTCTCATATTGGAATGGTATTTGGATCTGGACTCATTGCTGGCCACTTCAGAACTGTGCTGTACCAGCGCTTTGTTGCCATCCATTTCTGGGTGCTTTTTGAAGCATGTTTGGGGTCATTGTCTTGCTGGAAGACTCACGATCTCGGACACAAACCCAGCTTTCTGACACTGGGACCTACATTGTGACACAAAATCCTTTAGGAATCCTCAGATTTCATGATGTTTTGCATACAGTCAAGGCACCCAGAAGCAGCAAAACAACCCCAAAACATCCTTGAACCTCCACTATATTTGACTGCAGGTACTGTATTCTTTTCTTTGTAGTCCTCATTCCATTTTCAGTAAACAGTAGAATGATGTGCTTTTCCAAAAAGCTCTATCTTGGTCTCATCTGTCCACTAGAAGTTTTCCCAGAAGGATTTAGGCTTACTCAAGTACATTTTGGCAAACTGTAGTCTTGCTTTTTTACATCTCTTTGTTAGTAGTGGAGTCCTCCTGGTTCTCCTGCCATAGCGTTTCATTTCATTCAAATGTCGACGGATAGTTAGCGCTGACACTGATGCACCCAGGGCCTGCAGGACAGCTTGAATTTCTTTTGAACTTATTTGGGGATGCTTATCCACCATCTGGACTATCCTGTGTTGCAACCTTTCATCAATTTTTTTCTTTCGTCCACATCCAGGGAGATTAGCTATAGTGCCATGGGTTGCAAACTCCTTGATAATGCTACACATGGACAAAGGAACATCTAGATATCTGGAGATAGACTTGTAACCTTGAGATTGTTGATATTTTTCCACAATTTTGGTTCTCAAGTCCTCTCTTCTCTTCTCTTCTCTTCTCCTCTCTTCTCCTCTCTTCTCCTCTCTTCTCTTCTCCTCTCTTCTCTTCTCCTCTCTTCTCCTCTCCTCTTTCTGTTGCCCATGCTTAGTGTGGCACACACAGATACACAATGCAAAGACTAAGTCAGGTTCTCTCCTTTTTATCTGCTTTCAGGTGTGATTTTTTTATATTGTCCACACCTGTTACTTGCCCCAGGTGACTTTAAAGGAACATCACAGGCTTGAAACAATCTTATTTATCCCCAATTTTGAAAGGGTGCCTATAATGTTGTCCAGCCCATTTTTGGAGTTTTGTGTGAAATTATGTGAAATTTGCTTTTTTCCCTCCTTTTTTTGTTTTGTTCCAATACACACAAAGGGAATAAATGTGTATAGCAAATAATGTGTTAATGCAATACTTTTCTATGAGCAATACTTGATTTTCTTGAAAAATTTCAGGAGTGCCAACAATTTTTGCCACCACTGTATGTACTGTATGTAGATGTAGCAGACTCACCTATGATTATTGAGTTTTCAGATTGGATAGGTCACTTCTTCCTGAACTTTGTTAGTAAAACATCATTAAGGGGCAATATTTGGATACCCCTAACTAACCACGTCCACACGATGCCAGTGCATTCCCTATCCGATCATAAACACTGCGTCGGCGCAAGAAATATCAGCGTCCACACAAGACCACTAAAACCAACTGATAACGGTGTAGTATATATGCCAGACCAGTATGGGGCGCTGTAAGTCTGCCACAGATAATACACTATACACAGAGAAGAAGACTTTGAGCATGCGTATTGTCGTTGCTGTTTAGTGTTGCCAGATTGGGCGGGTTAATTGCGCTCCTTTTGGTCACGTCCGACCGGGAAAAAATGCATTGGGCTGGTTGATAAAATTTGGGCTTGTTTTTTTATTTATAAGAGTACGCACTTTGGGCTGGTATTTTTTTAATGGGACGGTTTTAAGCTGTAGTTGGGCTGGAAAAATTCAGTCCAATCTGGCAACAATGTTGCTGTTACTGTGACGCAGCCGACACGTGATGTGATGACATCATCGGTAAACAAAAAATATTCGGATTGGTCATCCACACGATACCGCAAGGGTGTCGGATTCAGATCTATCCACTTTAGGACCCGGTATCAAAAGAGAGCGGATTCAGTCTCCCAAACCGCCGGATCCGTGTGGACAGAACGCCTATCCGATAAGAAATGTATGCGGATGCAGTGAGCCGCGTCTCCGTGTGGACGGGCTCTAAGTGATACTTTTAAATATTAAACTAAAACCCCCAGTAGGTGTCAGTAAGCACTGTCTTAATGAGTGAGTCAAGAGTCATTCAGTAATAAAGAAAGTGGCTATAATTATGAATTATGAATGGGTTCACAGTATGACACCATTGTGTGTTTCAGTTCAGCTGTGGCTTTTGTTGTAATTATTATTTTGTTGAAAAACAAAGCAAACAATACTGTGTTAAAAATGTACATGGCTTAATATTGCCCTTCTCAACTCAAAAAGTTCCATTCTTGCACATATAATATAGTATTATCAAAATTAAAAACAAAAACTCACACAACAGTATGTTTTTGTATCGAAGAGAGTCTTAAATCAATCTCTACGCACAGTATGTGTCTAAATTTGTTCTTTATGCTAGTAAGTAAGAAATTCCCACTTTTATAAAAGTACATTGTAGAGAATGGCAGCAATGTATCTCAATTTGCTAAGACAGCATACTCTACTTGCAAACTATCATGTGTACGCTGGAAAAAGAAAAGGTCATTTGAATGGATATCATGTATTTGAAATACATGTTTGGTTTTAAAGTTATTTTAAGGCGGAGTAGAATGAAATGAACGGCAAAACTCAGCATTTTGTTGAGCCCCTCTGTCACCTCACATACACCAGTTTGGGATCAACTGGTCTATTGTATACTCATTGGGCTCAGAAGAGTGGGGCCCATACACAAAAAGTTGTCCTGGTTTGTCCTGTTCCTTGTGAAATTATTGACTGATTAGTTTTGACTGTCCTGATCTCACCTCTTTCATTCTTTCTCTGCATAGTCTGTACTGCTTTTTCTGTGTGTCCAAGAAGGTGGTCAGTTCCTTCTTCTGCTGGACCAAGATCTGTTGCTGGATTCTCTTCTCCTCAGCTGCCGTGGCCTTCAACTTTTGAGAGACAAAATTAAATAACATCTGCTTTTGCAAAAATAATTACTTACATGAAGGATCAAGGGAGGATGAGTGTCACAAAAAGCTTACTATGATCAGCAGTGCATTAGAAACTGAGAATATTTTGTCATCATGGTGATTTGCTATATTGAATAAAAATACTGAAGTAATTTTGTTAAAAATCTATTTAAAATAATTAATGTAATCCACATATAGCGGCATACAAAAGTCTGAGACCACTAGTGAAAATCCTTTCACATAATGATTTAATACAGTTTATTTAAATTACAAATTATAAAAATGTTTTGAACAGGAGAATTTCTTAGTATTTTCACCTTTTGTTTTAATCACAGCAGCCTCAAGCTGCTTGAAATCCACAAGTTTGTATAAACCCTGATGATCACTTTCTCCCGTATGAATTGAGATGGTCCAAATAGATTCTTGAGCTTCAATGGAAGCAAGAACATCTGAACACCTGTACAAAGGAGTTCAAGTGATCAATGTCACAAATGTGCTTATTGAATAATACTGAAAAATATTTCCAATTAAATTGAATTCATAACCTTTCTTTATTTTACATTTTTCATAATTCTAAAACTTTCTGTTTATTTCCAGGTTCAAATGAGATTTTGCATTCCAAATTTTTTTATGTGGTCTTCAACTTTTGGACCCCACTGCATGTTCACCATATATACAGTAGCAACTTAGAGTCAAAAATGTGACATCTTGTAAAGTTTGCATAACCCTCTCCACAATGTGTAAAGTAAAGTAGGTGCACGCACCTCCTTGTCCAGTTGAGCAGCTTGCTTCTTGGCCAGCCGCTCCAGTTCAATGTAAGTATTATTGGCCTGGGTCTCCACTTCCTTCTGCAGCCGGAGCTTGTGCTCATCCATCTCAGCCTTTAGCCTGTTCTCCAGGGCGATCAGCTGCTTCTGGTGCTGCCGCCGCATGCGCTTGTACCCTGACATCTGCTCGCGCCACACAGCTTCCTGCTCATGCTCCTGGATCTGCTCACTGACCTGCAAACATTCAGTGTGTTGGGGGTCAAAGGTCAGGTAAGCCAAGAGAGATTTTTTAGTCTGCACCTTTTAAACCACAAGATGTAAGATATTATCTTCTTAAGATAAAGATGTTCATAGTTACCATTTGAGATACTTTTATCTTGATTATAATGACCAGTTTCATAAAGTAAGTGACTTTCTAGTCATTTCTAGATTATTATGAATAATTCTGAATTTTCTAAATGTACAAAATATGTAACATTATATACCATATGTATATAAATTATGATATGACCAATAGAAATGAGTGCATGCATCCTCTTGTTTAATTCTGTGTTAATTTGCTCCATCAAAGCAATTGTATATAATGAAATTAAATGTTTTATATATTAAACCTGTAAATTTTCCTTGAAAATGTTCCTTTTCACCGCTAGCATGATGTTATAGAGTGTATCACTCATAAAACGTTTAATGTCCATATATATACATTTTAGACAAGAGGAGCTACTGAATACCTGAACAGTTGTTGCATAATGTGTAGTATATTGTTTATCAGTATCAAGATTGTAGGTTAAAATGAAGATGTACGCATAAGAAAAAAGTTAATATTTGAGATTTGGTGACACATACTTTTCTTTTTGTTTTTGGTACAAATATCCCATGTAGTTTGTCATTTAATATGAGATTATAAAAACTGCAAATGTACCAATATATTGGATACATACAAAACATAGCAGAATAAATAAAATAATTAAACTCATGCTACACTTTAGCACATGTCAGTTACTGTATTAGTATTTAGGTTGCTATCATTTTACATTGAAGAAAAAATATGATTTCAAAAAGCTAAGCTGATTGGTTAATCTTGGTGTGTTAAACAGTCTGAGTAAAATATAGTGATCAGTAGTGAAATATGAAAGCAAATGTATTATTTTAATGATTATGTAGCCTACTACTACTACTACTACTACTACTACTACTCTCTCTCTCTTTCTCTCTCTCACTCGCTCTCTCTGTATATATAAAACGTTTAACGCAATGTAGTTTGCATTCTGGAGAAGAATATGTTCGTGGAGGGAAAGCACTGTACATAATGTACAGTTGAAGAAAAGAGTTCTAAATCACAACAAAATGTATATCATTGCTACACAAAAATGAAGCGGAAAATAAGCCTGCGCTCCGGAGACAGAATGAAGGGGGGGGGGGATGAAAAGCGCTTATTAACAGAATGTGGTTGCCATGGCTACTAACGTGGGGTTGAGTGGATGACCATGGCAGGCCTGCATTTTTTATGCAAAAACGGCAAGCGGAAGAGGAAAGATAGGCTGCCTACCAAATATGCTGGTGTGATGATTGCAAAGCGTTGGCGGATGCTGCTGCTGCTGCTGCTGCGATGATGGCGAGCCCGGCTCTTGTGAAAAGAAGAAGGCCGCAGCTCTGGCCTGATGTCCCTGTCTCCAGCCTCATACCTCACGCAAGCATGCTTCTGCAGGGGGGGAGGAAAAGACGAAGTGAGTGGGGGTGGGCGCTAACCGAGCGCCCTGCTGCTGATGCTGAGGATGAGGATGATGCCGCTGCGTCTCCCTGCTGCCCGCAAACAGCCTGCTGCTTCCAGCGCATCCTCTTCACCCTTCATCTGTTACTGCTGTATGTCGCTCACAGGTGCCTGCAAAAGGCACAGCATCGCGATGGATGACGCGCGAGTCGCTCTGTGCGGCGAGAGCGGGAGTCCGGAGCCTCTCTTCAGACTAGCGGCTGCACTTCCTGAGAAGAAAGAGGAGGAGGAGGAGGAGGAGGAGGAAGCATACAGATCCGGTGGGATAGAGTGAGTTACGCAATGCCTACCACGGGCAATCAGCGGAAAGACTGAGTGCGCGTGCATGCGTCTCAACTTTTATCGTTTCCAAGTTTGTGTTTGTTTGTGTGTGTGTGTGTGTGTGTTTTTGCTTATTAAAAAGTTGTACATGTAAAGAAATCAATAAGACTTTTGTATGCAATGTGATTAAAATTACAGACACATACAATGATTGTAATTTCAGTATTCAACATGCAGTCATATAATTGTGTTTCATGCAGTCGACCGAGTTATTAATCATAATGATATAAAATCTGATAAATATATATAGGCAACCAAAACAACGACCTGCAGCATTTGAGGTGAAAGGCCGCTAACAAAAGTGCATTAGTGCGTCTCAGCAAAATGCCTTCATCAACACACAAGAACTAGCCTATCTGAATATAGACTTTTGTGTGCACTTTTAAACATGTCAACTGTTTGTCTCATATATTTATGAGTTCTTACACAATATCAAGATTCACCTCACTAAATTAAGAGAGAGCTATGCTTCTATGGTGCAAATATCATTATTCTTAGCTCTGGTGGACCAGTGACAGATTCTAGATTAAAGAAATTTGAGGTACGTTTTTAATAGGTAATTATGAGAAATACATAAAGGAGACTGGGGGATTTCCTCAGACTCTCAAGTAAAGCATTTCCTGTATGGTTAAGAGGTTAAGAGAAATTGTCTTTGATCCACACATGAAATGCAGACCTGACTTGACTCTGAAAAGAATGAATACTGCTGCATGAACACAGTCGCCATTCCAAAGAATTGGCTGAATTTGATAGGGGGGGTCAAAGGTGCCCCAGTGCTGAGACTGGGTGCCGCATCTATGCACATCCAAAACCAAGGATGTTAAAACAACAACAGATAGGTTACAGAAGAAAGTGACCACAGTCAGCACTCAACACTTCCAGTGTATCCGCAGGCCCTCCACACTCTACCTATTGTGCATGTTTTTTGGTACGAATTGTGGAAAGTACCAGGTACTGAACTACTATTGCCCGTGTTTTGCTGAGAAGACACTGATTTCCCCTGTGACACAACTTACCACATCAATGTCACACTGATGCTTGAACAGACAGACGTCTAACCAAAGAAATTATATGTATTTGTCTAAATGTATAAATTTGTTTTTGCATATGTGGTCGTGAGATCAGACTTTAATTGGAGGTACTATGGGAACTTTGTGCAGATTCTAAACCTTTGGCTCTGGGATTTCCCTTGGAGGCCTTTGTAGTCATAAGGCGCAAAAATAAAGCTTAGCTCAGTTAACATTAGATCTGTGTTTTTGCCCACTTAAGGCATTCTGCAAGCAATTGCGTCACACAAACGTTGAATAAAAACATAGCAAAGATTGTCATCTTCCTTCTTTGTCTGAAGTTGATAGGTCACTGAAATTCCTAATGTTGTGCTTTTGCGTCAAAAGATCAAAAGCCATCAGTGAAAATCTAATGTTGAGAAACTACCTTCCTATTACAAGACAGACCACTTCCTGTTGAACCAACGGGCACAGAGTTCAGAGCAAGGGTGGAAGAGTGCTGTGCTGGACTGTGGTTCATTTTTTAATTTTTGTCGCATTTAGCATGGGATAGAGCAATGTTATCGACTGAACATGATAAACAGCATGTAAACATTTTCAAAAAGTGGAAATGGAAAGCTTCACTCAAAATGGAAGGGCATACCTGCATATAAATATTTGCATAACAGTGTGGCATTACACAACATAATAATCTTTTTAAGATTTCAGAGGAAACAGTAAAGTGCATTTTACCAATAAGCTCGTTTGACGTAATGACAGATGATTAAATAGAAATGATTGCTCAAACTATCCAGACTCGGCATCACATAAGGAGATGTATCTACACAAAAACTGGGTGGTAGCTAAAGAAGGAGGGAGCATTACACATAGTACATGTGATAATGAAGACGCAAAAAGAAAAAAGAAAAAAATTCTGGGAACTCTTGTTGCCTCAGAAAGCCGGCTGCGTCATTTCCTTCCAGTGACAAATGTGTGGTTTCAGTCTTTAAAAACTTTTTCAGAGTTATGATCATGACCAGTTTGAAACTTTGTGAAGGGAGAATGAATTGTCATGTTAGGAACATGGTCTGCCTTTCTCAGAGATCACAAGCAAAATTCAGTAAGTATTACTTCCACACTGCAGACATAACAATATGCTTACAGTCATGCTTAAGAATGATCAGACATGGAATATTATCAATGCTGTGATTTAATTAATGACCCAAGTCACATTAATAAAAAGTACATAGTTCTTAAAGGTGTGTTGCATTTGATTTCTTTACATGTACTGTATTATGTGCAGTCATAAGATCATCATCTGGTAATTCTGACACAGTGAATGTGAAACTAAAGACATCTTTTTGTGAAAGGGTGCACTATAAAATATGAATTTGTTAAAAAATATGAGTTTAGCTGATTTGCTGAATGTGACGTTAATTACATTTATTTCATTGTTATTCAGGGACAATCCTCTTTCTGCTCATCTTGATTGCTGTTGAGTTAGTGCAACCAACAATGTCATGCAAGAATGAAAACTGCAGTCAGCTTCTTCACCAGAGTCTGAAGCTCTCTAAGTTAACGAATAAAAAGACGGCAGAGCTTTTAGAAACATATGTAAGTACGCTCTTTCTATACGCTTTTGAACAGTTGCAAATGGAATTTTACATCAATATTCCTAGTTCATTTGTGATTGGTACAAGAAAGAAGAGATGCTCTGACCATACATGCCTAATATGGTCAACAGTTGCTTGGATGGCTTCCACAGCCAATGAGGTGATTCCTTCCATTGATAAAAACTGTTTTTGTTTTGCGAGTGGGTGGTAGTCTGCGTGTATACTGTACATAAAGTGTTGAAATTATACTTTCAACAGGATATATCCATTTATTTATGGTCATAAATATTCAAAATTGCAAACGTCACTGAATGCGGCTTGTTGTCACAGGGTGGGTTTTTAAATAAATAAATAAATAGAATTTTTAATACAAAATAACTCAAAATCACACTGTGGAGAAGCGTTCTTTATTTAATTTGAAGAACCAGGATTGCTGTCAAAATTCATGGGAATTTAAAATATTTTCTAAAATATTTAATTGGGGAATACATTTGAATAATAATTATTATTTTTTATTCTTATCCTTGATTCACCCATTCACGCTGCACTTTTCATTCCATTGACTTGCAAATAGGAACCTGACATTAAATACCTGTAATTGTGTTCACTCATTTACTCGAGAGCTATTTTTTTAGACCAGTGTTTTTCAACCACTGTGTGCCGTGGAAAATTATTCAATTTCACCTAATTGGTCTAAAAACCTTTTTCTTTTTCTTTTTTTTTTTACTAATTAATCCTAAAATACTTCTTATAATACTTCTTTGTGTTTATTTGATTCCCATTCAAGACACTTTGATAAGAATGACTGTATTATGTCAATATAGGCTACAGTGTTTCATTTTTCAGCATTTTCGGTTGGTGGTGTGCCTTGTGATTTATTTTTTCAACACTGTATTAGACAACAGTGGAATTTAATATAAAGGATAAAAATTGTAAAGATTAAATTGATTGTAACTCATAGAATCATGTCTTCTCTCATTCAGAAAGCCAGTCAAGGAGACTCTACAGACTTGATCTGTGATATGCAAATGGACAATGTTCCAGAGTCAACCATCTCTGGCCAGACCATGTCGGAGCGCATCTTGAGCGTTTACACCCGCCTGAAAGAGTTTCTGCCGCACATGAAGACAGTCATGGAGCAGCAGAAAGACTTCAATCCTCCAACCAACCCTGTGGCAGAAGAGCTTAACAGGATGATTACACATGTTCACCGCACTGCTCTGAGGGTGAACTGTCTATTACAAATCCTGCAACCAAATATACCCATTCCTGAGCCAGCTGAAAGGCCAACAGGAATTCCCCCTGCACAAAATATTTTCCAGCAGAAGGCCTATGGATGCATTGTCCTGTCTCGGCTTAAGGAGCTCCTTAGCAAAGCAGTTCAAGAACAGAAGTCTCTTAGGAGGAAATTGTGCAGAAAAAGGACTAAAATGGTTATTTTTTAACTAAAATGGATTCTGTGTCTTAAAGCGATGTTGATGTTATATTATTAATATTTATTTTTGTAAATCTGTAACTGTTGAAAACGTCAAATAGAGTGTTTGTTTTATGTTATATTTATTAATTTAATTTATTTCTGCCATTTTAACTTAAATGGATCATCTTATTGGGCTGTCATGGACTGCCATGGGTCCCACTTGATAGTTTAAAAAGGAAAAAGAAAAAAAGCTGTCATCAAAACTGCATACAATATGGCTGGATGCGAAGCCTTTTACCTTTCAGGAAAGGAGGCTCAAAACAATTCTAAGCACTTACTCTGTATTTCTTAACAACACTCTATTGGGTTCTGTATGCCATCAGTGTCAATTGTTTTTCATTACATCGAAATTTGCAGTGTTTAACTGTGATGTCACACGTTAGCCATATTGGCTTTTGTGGTCTGTGCTAACGTAACATGACCTGAATAACCTTGTAAATGTATATGTACTTTCTGAGACAGCCTTGAGTTAAGACCATTTTAGAAGTTAGGAAGTGCAAGAGACTGATATCAGCCCATAATGACGCATTCATTTCACCACATCAGAAAGGGGAAAAAACTGACTAGCCGTCTCCCCTGTCACAAGGTACAATGTAAGTGGGTGTTTGTGTCCATGTGAGTGAATCTCAAGCCATTTGATTGATAGTTAACATACTTCGGTTAGTATGTTTCACTATGAATGCTTTCTATGATTTTCATTATTATAAATTATGAATGTAATTGTTTTAATATTTATTTATATGAAAAATATGTACAGTATGTCATAACGTAAATCACTTTGCTTTCATATCTTTGAATAAACAAAAAGAAAGTTCTGTTCTTGTACTTAGTATACAAATGTTGCAAAGTTGCACACATGAACATTCAGAACGGCTTCTTCCATTCTTTCCATTTAGTTCATTGCTGACGCTTTGAATGACAACAAAATCAAAGCACAAACACTAATATTAACATCGTAATAGTTACATTATAGTGCCATATCATAACAAACCTTATGCAAAATGACATGGCTACTAGGGATACACAGAATCAGTCATTATTATGTTAAATGCTTCATCTGATTTATTAATTATATGTTGTGAGTGATGGCGGTAAAAAAAAACATCAGGCACTTTGCCCTAGTCACACGCTTCTGTGGAAATGGAAGAAGGAAGATTCATTATAGGTCAAGTTCTGCATGGCAATGCTTTTAAGGAAAATGAAGAGAGGAGCTTAATCAGCATTTTCCCCCCTTTTTGCTAAATATTTTATTATATTGTCTGTTATTGTTGTAACCTGAAAAAAATAAATGTCTTTTTACAATTATCTCATGCTGAATCAAGAGAAGCCCTTCCCAACAGAAGGTTAAGCAATGCAAAAAGTGTCATGGTATGGCATGCTGACAGTCATGCAGCAATGCTACCATGGATTCACCAAACTAATATTCATGAAACAGTGGTAAAATGGCTGAAAATTGCTGTTCATCCTTGTTATCATGTCATTTGGCAAGGTAGGTGTAAATGTTTGATGTTTGATGGAAAATGGCTAAAAAAAAGTAATTATTTGACGCTTTAGACCAGGGGTCTCAAACTCAAATTACCCGGGGTCCGCAGGAGGCAGAGTTTGGGTGAGGCAGGGCCGCATCAAGAATTCCACACAAAAAAAAAAAAAAAGAAATTCTCAAACGTCATTATTGACAGTTCTTTAACTTCAATGGGTTCTTCTGAGCATGAACTGTCCTGAACATAAACAGGTTCTTCTGAATATGACTTGTCTTGCCTACTTCTTGCTGCCAGAGACCTGCAGATCTTCCTCTCACACAGCTGAGACACATTTGGCTTGAGAGAGGAAACAGTTGAGACTCTCAGTATAGCTTGAAGATGAGCTTCAGTAAGTAGACCTGTACTTGGACTTACTGAAGTTCAAGGTTGAGGAAAAAGTTACTAATTTTTTCGAGATACTAAGTCATTATTATGATAAACTGTCATTATTTTGAGATAAGTCAATATTATAAGAAACGTTCTCATTATTTCGAGATATTAAGTCATTATTATGAAACTTTCTCATTTTTTCGAGATACAAAGTCAATATTATTAGAAACCCTCTAATTATTATGACTTAAATAAAAAAAAAATTTCTCAACTGTGGCGGAAACGGGCTTCCATACTTTCCTAATGACATGAACATCGTAACATTTGTATATGGTAGAAAATACTGAGACTGCTACCAGGCTGATAATTATCAGCTGGGACTGTGGGACAGCATTAATAAATGTACTATATACAAACAATGGGATGCAGCCACGGAGGCGTTATTTACTGGATTTTATTTTCTATATTATAACACCGATGTCCCGCAAATCAGCCCATTTCAAATGATGGAAAAACAAAATACAATCCGCATGACGCTAAATCCAACGCCGATAACAGTAACATTCACTTCGTCCAGCTCAAAGTCAAACATGCTCAATTTCAAACACAATAAGAAGTAATAATTCTATGACGGCTTTGACAAATGTGATATTACACGGGCGGCTAAGTTTCTCTGTCTGCCTCAGCCCGCAAGCCCGGCTGATGCCCCGCCCTCAGGAGTCATTTACTCCACTGTGATTGGCCCCGGGAGTCATTTACTCCACTGTGATTGGCCCCCGGGAGTCATGTACTCCACTGTGATTGGTTGGCTTGTACAGCTCCGGCTCGCACGAAAAAGGAACCTTTCGCACACACACACAACGCGGAAACTTTTTATATGGTCCCGCGGGCCGCAATTGGCCCGCGGGCCGCATGTTTGAGACCCCTGCTTTAGACCCTGTAATAGTTGCTAAAGGACTTTTATAAATGCAAAATGCAAATCTTCCAATCTAAAAAAAAACAATAGCAAAAAACAATGAAATTCCCCATCTCATAAAATTATCTGAAGATCCAACAAACTCCAGGAAGATTATCTAAAGAGAATTTTCCACTAGTTCATAATGGCAGTCGGTTTTAAACCTTTCTAATAAACAATTAAAATTGTGCATAATGATCTCTAGTAGCAGAACGGTCCTGTAAACATCAGTTCTAAAGTTGTCCAAAACAAGAGTTGTATTTTGCTGATCCATAACAGTTAAAACAGCTGATATTCGTAGTGAGACATTGCATCAAAATCCCTGATGTCTAACAAAGCCGATTTCTGTAGAAATGCAGACGGGATGTTTTTTTAATGCTTACTAGTAAAGGGAGTGGCACATCTTTTCATGAAACAGAAAAAAATAGAGTATCGGGTCACAGACTCTTTCACCGGTAGCTTGTGGTGGGGAAGACCCCATAATCAAATAACAAAATCAAAACAGGTGCTCAACTTCTTTCCTGTCTTGTGTTGGCAGCCTCACTTGTCACTTTCACACGATATATGAAAGCGATCATTGCCTTTTTACTGTCAAATACTGAAGAGAGCTGAGAAATGCTTTGAATTGTTTCAGGGGGGGAAAAACGGTGCATTACAAAAAGTGTTGCAAGATGCCATTTTATTGTGGTAAAAGCAAGTTGCAGATACAATACAGTTTTTAGGTTAACAAGAGAAACATTTCTGAGACATTTTTTTTCCTTTCACATAGCAAAAGCTAGTTTCATTTTTGCAACTACAAAAATGCTTTATTCCTACTTGTAAAACTACACTAGCATAATTCATGCACAACTTTTAACAGCTCAAAGTTAGCACTATGTCACAAAGTTATTACTGAAATATACGTGTCTTTGGTGTCCACTAGCAGTTACAGAATATCATGCTCATGGTGTCATTCATTGTTTAGGATATTTTTTATTGTTTATAATGTCATTCTGTTGAAAGCCCTTGCAAGAAGAGGCAGAAACATGCTTTTTAGTAGTCCATGTACCTGAGTATTTCTACAGCCGCTGACACAAACAAAGATGTGACATTAGCGAAGTCTGCTGGTTGATATGAGTAACTGCAGTTCTCTATTTCAAACTGAATTCAAGTAGTTTTAATTTAGTAGTATTATGTGCAGATCCCACATAAAAAGAACACACAAAGTATTGCTGTTAGTATATCACAGTGTTAATAATATGATTGTTCTATTGATATAATTAATACATTCCAGCGAAAATATATTATGATTGCATTTGGTTATAAGCATTCAACTTTTTAGAATGGGAAGGTATATAGTATACACAAATAAATAAATGTTTGCATAGTATTAATTGTTTGTACCATAATTATGTAATATGTGCATGCAAAGCCAGGAGGTTAAAATATCAAGACACTTTTTTTCTTATTGCTTTTTAACTTTTGTAAAATGCACACTCTGAACTTCCTATAAATAGTTCATAGAACTAGAGATCTATCAAAACTACGGTAAACCATCCTCATCTGATAAAGGTCTCATTTTACTAGAAGGTATGTATTTAACCAGCAGTATTTAGTCAGAATATTACTTGCATAATACAGTTGTGTCCATGTTTAAGAAGCGAACGTGCATTCTCGTCTCGATTTCAACTCCTTTAAGAATCTGTTGAGCAGGAAACCAAGAAAAAAAAGAGAGGGTAGGTTATTAAGGCAAGTCTTATGAATTTCGGTCTTAAAATGTCTTATGCTTACCAATGTTGTATGTGATGATTTTTAATACAAAACCAAACTAGTGTATTTGTTATCGAAAAGATAACAAAAGATAAATTAGACCATTTGGATTGTGCATAAACATTTAAACATTTACAAACCTTCAAAAAATGCTCAAATGTTATTCCTTCATAGAACTCATCAGGTGCCTGGTAGAAAAACAAAGGGATAGATTAGCAAAAGTTTGTTTGTATGTGTGTGTGGGGGGGGGGGGGGGGGGGGGGGGGTCTCTGGTTAACCCTACATATCGTAAATCCATAAATTATTTTTGTTCCCCATGAGGAAATCAGCTTAATCATACTAAGTGATGTTTTCTGAAAATGTTAAAAGACCTTTGCAGTGGTGGCTGAAGACTAAGAGGTTTCCCTGAGTGGCAACCCACTCCACATTATCAAGGTTACATGCTCACTCCAGAGCTCCCTGCATTAGAAAACTGGTGGAAATCATCAGCTGGATCTAGTTAACTGCCTGCTTGGTACAATGCTAGAATTTCTGCAGGATTGATTATCTGCAGGGTTATCCCCCTCCACTCCACAAGGTTTACAGGGAGGCCTTAGCTGCTTACTACACACCTTTGGGTGGTGTCTTTGGGGAGAAACCCATTGGTTGTTTCTTCGCAGTACATTGGATCAGGAGGAGTATGGTGGTTTTGTAAGCCTCATATAGGTGTATCCCTATAGGAGTTGTGTAATGTGGCAGGCTGATCTGCTCAGCGCACATTCATTAGGTTTTCCAACATAGATTTGGACTTAACCATTGGATTCCAGGTGCCTTAGTCTGTCTTAGTTGTGCTCGTCTGACTTCACACAAGACAGGCAGTACAGCAGAGTAGGTATAAATGTAACCACAGCATCAAAGGGAATATTGGTTCCATGAAGAGGAAACGAGATGCTGCATCGCCCCGCCCCGCCCCGCCCCGCCCCGTGCCTGTGATAAACTTGCTTCAGCCTATCAGAAGCTGACATTATTTGGTGTCATCCGCCTGTATCTCTTCTAATGGAATGTCCCCATAAAACATGTAAAATATATATGTGTGTGTGTAATTATTTAACTATACCTGTGAGGGCCAAATTAACTCTTACATAGTAAAATACAAAAATATCAAACAACAAGTGAGGACATTTTACATGTTCTTTTACCTCTAGGTAAAAAAGCTTATAAATTGGCCAAATTATGTTTGTATTTATATCTATTGTTTTGAACGGGGTTTTGAGGGTTAATTTTAGGGGTAGGGGTGAATTTGGGACATATAAAACATCACTTCACTAAACAATGGAAATATGAGATGTTCTCAGTAATATAGTGAAACTATTTTTCCAAAAAGATAATATAAGGATACGGATCATTTTGGCACCCAAATGCCTGAGATGGGTGGGCCACAAACTTTAAACATGGCGGAAGGGGATAAAAAGATTGTTGTTGTGACTTCTTATCCTTACTCATTTTTTTCCCAAAATAGTTATATCGTCTTATCTTGTCATTAAAGTAGTGCATATTTACAAATATGAATAATCACTTGAAGCATATTGTATATTTTATACACAGCAAAAATAGCATGTATTTGACTAAAATTCCAGAATCATCAGGAAGTTAGTTTTCTAGATAGCATGGCAAATATTTATATAGTTGTCAATGAATGGAAGGTTAAAAATAAATTTGTTTTTTCCAAATAAATCCCAGAATAAACATGGTGTTCTCCATAATTCCTGTTCTTTCCGACAACAAAGCATTTGAATGTGACAAGCTCATAATCAGGACTTCAGAAGTGAGAAGTAGGACATTTTAGATAGCATTAATCATCCATATGGGGACATCCAAGAACATAAAAATTATATATAAAGTGATTGAGTGAGGGAGGTAATAAATGAATGGTGAAATCTAGAACAAGTAGGAAAAAAGTCTTCCAAATTCAGGTTACAACTTGCATTGACATAATATTGATATACTGTTTGATTTACTCCACACACTGTTGTGATTCAGCCCCAAGATAACATACCATGGGACCTACTGAGATACTGGCAACCTCCAGCATTGCGGCATCTGCAATGCCCTTAGCTGTCTCCCTTCCAAGAGCTCCACTACGGGACAACAACTCCTCGACTACCTAAAGAGAAACCACAACACTGCTGATAATCTTTGAAGATAAAAAGATTAATGCTTTACTCAGATGGATTGAATTACACAAACATGATTTCTTACATGTCTGTATTCCTCCAGTGTTATTGTTCCATCATTGTCTGTGTCATGCATGTTGAACAAAACTACAGTATCAAGAAAGAGACAATTTTGGATCACTAGTATTGTGATTTCATGGCTCAATTCACTGGTACTTTATCTCCAAGTTTCCTGCTTTCCAGAGAATGTTTGGAATATCATTTCTGCATGTTCTTACAGCGCAGTTTGGCTCTCCTCATTTCTTCTCTCTGTTCCTCTGTGATATGATGGGTTGGTGCTCTGAAGTACGACATGACAGTAAGGAATTCCTCAAAACCAATTTCTTGCACAGATCCCACGTCATCTTTCTGGAAATTCCTGAGAAGAACAAGGAACACGTAACACAAAGTACAGTAACACGTTATTGCTCCATATCAGCTTTGTTGAGCCCTGAATGTTAAACTTCACTATTAACCTTCAGGTGTGTGGTTGTCAGATGAATCTTTGACCGTGAGGACTTGTGTAGAATAGTATCTTCTATTCTTTCCAATTTCAAATCTTGCAAATTGTTATTGAGATCTATCTTTATTTATGTAATAAATAATTACTGAACGCATGCATCGTGTCATTTAGAAAACAAAAGATTGTTTTCTAAATGACATAATGACTGCATTCAATAATTATTAGAGACGCAAGTAACAATAAAAGAAAAATATCAAATATTAGTTGGCATGTATTGGAAAAAAAAATTCTTAAGCCACAAAAGCCATCTTCCCAGTTGATGCTAGTCTTGTAATGAAAAAACAACCACACAAAAACTGCAAAAAGACTTCCCTTTACTATAAAGGTGTAGTTTCACATCCCTTTCAAGAAGACTGCCACTGAAATGTGTGAAAATGAAACAATTAAAATGAAACTTCAAACATGTGACCTAGTACTAAAAGGTAATATCAAATTTGTGAAGCTGTAGGGCATAGGTGTCAAACTCACAGAGCGACTGCCCACGACCTAAAGTGTGTTTTGGATTTTGGCCCCCTGTGTAATTGAGTTTGACACCCCTGCTGTAGGGGACCATTTCAAGCCTCGCATAACTATAGTCACTATTAATTTCAAACATAAAGAGTATATAAACAATTGCAAACCTTTTATCAAAGAAAGCCTCTATAATCTGGGAACGAATTGGGTTGCATTCCAAATCTTGGATTGTTTTAAAGTCATCTCTCCTATAAATGAGAACACAAAACAATCAAGTCTGACACACAAAAGGCAGGCATTATGGTTTGGTGAATAGCCAAACTAAACCACCAAAGCAGACCTATTAATCAAATATAACACTAGTTCTGTCATGACTAAACTCAGAGTTTTTGGCATGGTAACGGGTATGACCATGTTGATATTTTTGGTCTAAGATTGATATGTTTGGTATGGCGGAATAGATCTGGTATTTTGCCGCTGCTGTACAATATAGCACATCTATACAGGTGGAGCTGGGGAAGGTGGAGGGTTTCTGAAAGCGTGCTGCAACTGCTACAGTAAATGCTGACCACGTATTCAAAGATTGAGCAGCAAGCTCATTGACTACTGATACAGCAGGAACCAATCAGCTGTGCCCTATAAAAATTGTGTGATTGCAAGCCTGCGCCATTATGAGTTTTATAACAGAACTTAGTTGTGTTTTTTCTAGTAGCTGCATAACTGGTTTTATTTTGATTCTTGAAAGTCATTCTGTCTGCGGTTTTGCAGAATCATCTCTTAAATAAAACAACACTTGCAGATTACCGCAGTGTTTCCTCGTTTTGGCTGAGCTGCTTAAAACGATTGTGGAGGATTCCGATCTGCTCCAGTGAAACTGAAAGAGAATGAAAAGAATGGCAATGCTCATCAGACAGATGAGATGATAGCTAGCACAATGCACTATTTATGAAGTGAAACACTATTGCTAAAACTAAAACCCCTCCCCCTGACACTTCCAACTAAATTATGAATGATCACGAGTCATATAAAATCCTTAAAAGGGATCGGTCAACCAAAATACAAAATTCTGTCATGATTTACTCACTGTCATGTCATGTTGCTCCAAACCCATATGACTTTATTTCTTCTGTAGAACACAGAATGTGATGTTAGAGACTCAGCAGCCACTGTTCACTTACAGAATTAAAATGAGTGGTGATTGAGGCCGCCGTTCTGCCAAACATCTGTCATATGGGTTTGGATCAACAAGAATGTGTAAATGATGTGTAATGTGTAAATGATGGGGGTGAATCATCACATTTTTAGGACACACACTGTATTCCTTATTTTAGGTCAGTTCAACACTGGTATCAAACTAAGCATACAAAACCAATTGATGAATTTAGCACAATTTGTCATACTTTTGTCATATTTTGTATCATTATGAATGCTAATGATATAAAAATCCATATTAGATACTTCATAGTTTCCACACACAAAAATAAATATATATAGACTAAATATTCCAATAAGCACATAGGCAATACAGTAGATCTAAGCACTTAATTACACCTCTCAAGTTGTGAAAAGAAGACATTTCCGATATATCAATACATAAATCATCTCACTTTATATTTCCTGAGTAAATGGTGCTGCGTTAGTCAAACATTACAATATAGGTAATAGGATATGGATGACATTAAACCCTTCATAGAAGTTATACTCACAGCCTGTCTTCTGTGACAGGGTTCGATATTGATGGTCAACCGGCAAAGACTGAAAGCTTCCCATCACGACAGTGATCTTACGCCAATAAACGCGTATGCGAGTCTGTTCCTCGATCTTCCGGTGGTTTGGGTTTCACTCATACAGCCGTGTTTGCCTTGCAGAACAAACGCATGCAAATTGCATTGTGCCTTGTGAGAATGAGAACATGTCCCCTGGGTCCTAACGCGGCATAAACATCCTCTGCAGGAACTGCTGTTCTAAGAATTCACACCTACTTTGCTATTCCAATTTGTATCACTCCCAAACAGGTATTAGAATATAGATTCAGTCGTCATATACACAATGACGACTGAATTGAACGAGGTCATTTCGGCCACATTCATTCATAATACATGAAACCGTGACAGTAGCAGCAGCCGCGGCCGTACAGACCTTTCTGGAAAACAGAAATGAAACACTGATATTTCTGAGAAGGCCACTGGAAAGCCACCTTTGACAAATTTGCCAGATAATGGCAAAAACAAATTGAGGTTCGTTGATTTTATCACGTTAGACATGTACATTATTGCCCTGAACCTGTTGGCGTCTACAGCCTTTCGTTGGAAAATAAACACAAAATAGTAAAGCCCTTCACTCTGATGACATTATTTTATACAGCCGCAGAAAGTAATGGATAAGCCCAAAACTAACCCATACACTAGATTAGTTTGGCAAAGGTAAATTGCTAAATGTATTTAATTTTGTAATGTATTAATCTACCACCTGGTGGCAGTAAAGATCAAACAGATGATAATTAACCCATGGAAATGTAGCCCGGCCTGTAGCAAGATCATTTTCCTCACTTTGCAAGCACAATGTGTACGTTACATGACAATCCAATTAGTAGTAATGGAAATATGGCTTTGAATATACAAATAAAACTCTATTTCCAAACAGGTATAGACTGCTTATTGTTACAAGGAATACTTGAAAGATTTGAATTTTGCTTTGTTAAACCTGTAGATCAGTATATACTGTATATATCTCAGTATAGGAAAACAACGTTTCAATAACTATGTAGGCATATTACATTTTAGTATTCTTAAATCAGATAAATGTCATTTCCTGCATTTCATTTTTAAACAAATTTTCGACAATTTATTTATAATATAATTGTTACACAGGCCTCTCAGCAATATACCCCCAAAAACGTTTTTTTTAATTTTACAAATTTACAAATTTTTTACTTTTTTACAAACTAAATGAAACAGGGTTAAAAATGTCATTGTGTAAGGCAGCATCTGATTTAAATTCAACTGAGCTTTGATTGTAAACATTGAAGACTTTAAGATAAGACTTTAAAGCTGAAAGTCTGACCCAATTCAGATCAAATGTGTGGAAAATAGTCAGAATATATATAATTTTTTATTTATTTTTTACTTTGAAGAACGTCAATTCAGCAGAGGACCACTTGCTTTGACCTAGTTTAGAAGAGCTGTGCATTTTTGTTCATTTGAGAGAGAACACACCAACAGTAAAAAGTTTTCGTTTTTCTGTCTGTAGAGCTACTTTGAGTGCACTGATGTTCTCTATAAATAAACCAAGTGCTGGTCATTATAGTCTATAATTTGCATAAACTTAATTATTGATCATAAGTAGATTTTTCCTGTTTTCAATTTCTGGATAAGCCCTATAGGAATTTTTGGAATAGATAACCATAGCTTGGACATTTTGAATGCAGCTGACAAAAATAATTAATAATTCATTACATTTATATAGCACTTTTCTTTGTACTCAAAGCGTTTTACATGTAAGGGGGGAAATCTCCTCATCCACCACCAATATGCAGCATCCACCTGGATGAACGCCCACCACACACAAGCTTTGCGGTGGAGAGGAGACATAGTGATGAAGCCAATCAGGGAGGACATGACATGCGTTAGGAGGACATGAAGGACAGAAGCCAATGGGAAAATTTGTCAGGGTTAAAGCTCTATTCTTTACAAAGGACTGGGATTTTTAATAACCACAGAGAGTCAGGGCCTCAGTTTAATGTCTCATCCAAAGGACAGTGCTTGTTACAGTATAGTGTACCAGTCATTAGGACCCAAATAGACCACAGAATGAGCACATCCTGCTGGCCTCACTAACACCTCATCCAACAGCAACCTAGTTTCCCGAGGAGGTCTCCCATCCAGGTCCTAACTAGGCTCAACCCTGCTTAGCTTTAATGAGCAACCAGTCCACTGGGTGATATGGCTACGGCCAAAAAGCTAGCACCTGAGTCACTGTCAAATAACACAGGTATTAAGGGAATCCAGATAAACACTGTGGACACACAGCAGACATACAGGGATCAGGTGAATAGTTATGAATAGATGATGACTGGGAATGGAATGAACATAATAGTCTTTCTCATACAGGTTGCTCAGGGAGCTGATGATGCAGGAAGATGGAAAAATCACAGAAATCCACAGGGAAAACACACAGAGAATACACAAGGATCTTCTTGGATGTAGTCGTTGGAGAACTAAAATCACTGAGAGACCGGAGAGTCTTTTCTCATTTAAGGCCAGACACTGACTGAACTGCAGTGAAGATGGGAATCAGGTGTGGAAAATGGTTGACTGAGGGCAGGTGAGGAATGTGAGGGATGACAGCTACTGTAGTGCGCTAAGGTGACTGGTAACTGAAGTTTATGACAGTCACATTCGCTGCAGAAATTGTTGTTGACATCCTGAATATTTTGGCAGATTTTTTTTCTTCACATAATACGTACATGACCTGTCAAGTCTTGAATGTATCATCTTTATTTGTTGACTGCTAGAGCTGGTATCATTTTCAGTGATATTCCCACAGTGACATCCCACAGAGAAATACTTCACTTTATACTTCAGTGCTGCATTTAAAAATAAAACAAGTTTATCTGAGTTCAGTCATTTTAGTCGTGTAAAAAGAAACAAAAAACATGGAATTACAATAGTATATATTTCATTTAGCTATAATGAAACAGCAAGAGCACCAAGAGAAGTGCCAAGAGCAACTATAAATACAACTGTGCACACACTAGTACATTTAGTGTGCTAGATATGTGTTACATAATGATTCATTAAGTATTAAACAATCTAAATGCATCAAAGAAACATTGATTCAATTTTAGTGCATGATGAAAGATTAGTCAAGATGATTTATATATTATTAATTGGTATATAATTATATATAATTGGTGATGCAAGATAATGAAGAGAATCATATTCTAATGTTACAAATTCAGGATAGAAATGACTGATAGAAATGGCCTGCTCTTACGTTAAAAATGAGGTGGATGCCTTGGTAAATTTGAATCTCACTGCTTTAATATCACAAGAAACTCTCTGGTCATGCTTTAGTTCAAGTTAAAGTCATAATTATTTATATAGCTCTTTATACAGTACAAGTTGTTTTAATGCAGCTTCAGAGTAATAAACTAGAAAGTGAAAATAAAGATTGAGTTTCCTGTGCTTCTGGTGAGAAGCAATGTTCTCATTGTTGTCTTGTAATTTTCTTTGTCTAACTATTTTCAAACTGCGCATACATTTGTTTGCTGCTGACTGTTTATATTTCACTGGATATCTTGATGTTTTGGATTAGTATTTCCTGCAAAAAGCACCACTGTCTCGACTTATTGATGTCTGGATTATTTATTTTGATCATATCATCATCGCCTCAACCTCTATCAACATGAATTGAATTATGCTTTGAACCCTATATCAATCAGCTGGTTAAGCTTTGCTTTTTCCATCTTCGTAACATCGCCCATATATGACCTTTATTAAATCTCAAAGATGCAGAAACTGTTGTCATTTGGATACATACATTTTAAATAAATATTATTATTTCCCTTAATAATAACAACCTTCATTTAAAAACTACATTTGTGTTTACTTGTGTTATTGTTGACTAATACTTAAATTTGTTTGATTATAAGAAAGATTTAAGTGTGACAAATATGCAAAAAAAATAAGAACTCGGGAATGGGGCAAACTCTTTTTCACACCACTATAATTGTATGTTACCATGAAAACAGACACTTTTCTTTGTTTAATCTTTCAATAACTTTTCATAGTTAAACCACAGATGTCCACCTGCATTAAAATGCAACAAACCCACTACCAATTATAGAATGCATATACTTTATACTATAGAATGCATATATCCAAACGCACGCATATCTTTAGAACGAACATTAATATTAGTTTGAAAAAAAAACCCCGAATAATTCCGGTGCAAATCCTGGCTCTGGCTGTCAGCCAACTTCTGATGCTCCTCACGCTTCGGCCGCCCCCACCAGCGGAGAGAGTCACTGTCTGTGTCTCAGTAGCCCCAGGACGCCCTCTCATTCAGAGCAGCTGTTGTCTGAGAGCTAGAGGCAGCTCTCTGACACTCTGTCAGACTCTCCTCTTAGAGCCCCTCCTCTGCATGCCAAACAGCCAGTGTGTCCTCACGTTCTCATGATAGTGGTTCATTAAAAACAAATATCTTCAATTAAATCACCATAAAAGTGCACTGAAGGCATGAAATTGTGCGATGACCTCAGGTGATTGATCTGTCAGTCCATATTAAGAATTCAACATCTAAAAATTGGAATTGCTTTTTTCCAAAGCTTTGTTATTATTCGTGAAGCAGAGAGCTGCCTTCTTTCATTGTCAGTTATGTCAACTTTTACCGGATAGGAGTGGACATCATGTCCTTGAGCTGTGCAGCAAAGCCGCAGTCTAAAGAAAAGAAATTCATTACACCTCTGAGCAGACAGCCTACTCCTTCTGTAAACAGCGTAATGTTTCAAAGCTCATGAGAGGGTCTTACTGATCGGCCTATATATTCCATCATTCACTTATATTGGAGTCTTGGTCTTCTACAAAGCTAACAATGCATTCAAAGGGAATTAATTTTTTTTATCATTTCATTAGCACAAATAACATGTGTAAAAAAATATTTAAAGATAACCATGTTTTGAATCAAATGTAAACTGCAGTCAATGTGCTCACTTCCCTTGCTTCAAGACTATTTTAAGTGCTGGTGTAACCCTTCCGGTTCTACTCACCTCTTTCCAAGTGGAACTCGGACCGGCGTCTAGCAAGTCTGAACTGGACCCGCTAGTACATATCTTGAGACTGGGGAATAACTAGCTGTCATCAATGACTCTCACTAGCTGTCTCTGTTACATTCACCCCTCTAAGCATCACTCCCATACAGGTCACAGCGCCAATGTAACTCCTCTACTCCTCCAATCGGGACTCAAACCAGCACCTCCAGCATAGACACTAAACAAGGACACTAAAGTCACTAGTGCGTCTCTTGGTTAAACTCTCTCTTGCTAGCCTCTGTTACTCTGTTACCCTTTCCAGAAACTTGAAGCAGTCATTAATAATTCCAGCAGTCTATGGGACACAACAAATTATGTCCAGTCAACTACAATTATTTAAGACTTAGTTTTATGTCTGCATCCTTTATATCTGGGCACTGATCATAACTGCTTGATATCAGATATGGCAAAACTGTGCTCTATTTTACTTTGAGCATGCATGCCAAGTAACACCTCCCGACCCTGTCCCATTTTACTCTTGAAAGCTACCACTTAGAGAATTGATCAAGTTTGACAAAAATTTACAGTCAAGTACAAATCACCATAGAGGGCACTTAGAAAAGTTTAAGAAATGTATTTTTGTTCCCAAAGAAGTTCCACGGGAATTGTGAGAGTCATTACAGGTCAGATCTAAATGAGTGGTCTCAGAGGCTTCCTACGGTGACAGCTCACACCAAATAAATATTTAAATCACACATGGTAGAAAATTTAAAAGTAACTGCAGCACTGCAGTTGAGAACAGGAAAAGGGAGAAATGTATAAACAAATATCCCAGCCCACCAAACCTCTTCTGCAAGAGTTAAAATGGACTCATTATGAATTGGCGAGATCATGAGCAAAGGTCATGATATTAAAACATCAATGGGAAGCTAGTGGCATCATTTGAAATATGACAACAATGACAATTCTAAAATCTACAAAGCTCTCACATGCAAAACAAAAATACACATCCTGTGACTGGTGGAATTCATTATAACTGCAGTGTAAGCTGTTTTACTCTGACATTTTGAATCTTTTTTTAAATGTGTGCTACACTAAAGGTCAAATACAACTTGAGATTAGAGCATGTCATACATTTTTGTATTAAGTGGACTTTTAGACAGGAGTTCCTCTGTAAATCCCATTAGCTTTCCAGAAGGGACAAGCATACTCCAAAATTCATACATTTTCAAGACCAGATTGTGCTGCCTCACAAGAGACAATTAATAATCACAATTATTAATCAAATCAAATGTTGTGACTGCAGTAAAGTGTACAAATTATTCATGATGAACTTTAGTGATGGTATAAGTACATGTTATACTTCAGTTAATTCTGTAAATTGTTAGGAATATAAATAATTATAAATGTAAATACCATTCAACTTTAACCATATATTATATTTGACATTTAATGCTTCCAGACAGCCAAGTTACAAATTAAAGAAATTTTTATACAGTGAAAAAATATATTTATATATATAATAATGAAACATGAATATAAGATATTTCATTTGAAAATGTTATATTGATTTGTTCGTAATCTTTTAGTTTCCTTCCTCTCTTTTCCTCTCTCTGTGTAGGCAATTAGTAGAAAGATGTGTTAAACGGCAGCCGCCTTTCTAAAACGTTTCCATCCGCTTCATATATTCATGAGTACAACACAAACACATTAAGTTACTTTCAGCTAGCAGAACATTTCCACCTTTCAACCAAAGGAAGTTCGCATTCAGCCCATGCCATTCCAAAAATTAAAGTGTGACATCGTTTCATGGCGCCAACAAGATTAATTGTGCGACAGTAGCTTCTTGAATTAGATATATCGGGGCTCTTGAAATACCCCTTTCAAACTGGTCTTTCCTAGGGATTGCCATATTAATCCCCCCCTCTTTTCATTCTTCGGCGGGAGCTCATCTGCTCTGTCTCTGCGTGCCATGAATCAAGCATTTGTGACTTGCATACAGAGGAAGCTTCCTCAGGCTGTTCTCTCATGGTAATCCCTAACAAACGTCTGCTTCCCAAAGAAACTCACATTTAGCCTGATTTTTTGGCAGGTTATGACGCAGACAGCGGGAGACCAGCAACCTTGTCTTTGTTTTGAGAGGCCAACTGGACTTCAGGGCTACCATTTGACCTTGGGGAATTCATTAGTACTTTTAAAGAGACTATAAAAATATATTGACCCACTGTTGCAGATCTTTCAGGGAGGTTTTTTACAATGCTTCTGTGGTGATTGATCCGTCTTTTTGATGTAACACTTCCCAAACGGCCTCTTAAGAGAGAAAATGAATGTAACAAGGAAGATGGATGACAAATGCTGTTGTTCAAACAAACAGTAGTAAAGACTGTCCCACATTAATGTAATCAGAACAATTAATCAGTTGCAAGGGAGACAGTCCCCTCAGCTTGCCTAATTCAAGGTCAAACCTCATAAAATATCAATGGATCACTCGATTTAATGCTCTGTGGTGTTCAATGTATGCGTGAAGGGCGTATAATGAAGACACTCATCTAACGCATAACCAGGAAAAATTAAATAGGCAATTTAAGATTGCTTTTCCTAAAAGTGTAAATGCTTCAACACAGTATAACAATCCAAAGAGCTCAGTCCAGCTTCTTGTGAATAAACCATGAGGTTTGTCCCTTGGGTCACCTTGCAGAAAACAATAATGGTCAGACTGCCTGTATAAAATCTTGGTTGAGAAGGATGGGCTGCATCTACTCAGACAATGGCCAGCAAAGTGGATCCTTGAGGACAATGAATTAGCCAAAAGTTTCAGCGCCACATAATAGAATACCGCAGTGCAATTTACCTCCCAACAGATGAGAGTCTGAAGGGCTTCCTATCTGTCCATTAGGTCAAGGTATTATGTTGTCATTGTCTGTGCATCTAAAATGGTTCACAATAGCCTATATCCGAAAGAAAGAGGAACATCTGAAAAATGTTGCCAATTACATACATAACCTTGTAATGGGAAAGAACAGAGAAATTAAATAGAACATTTATTTGTGCCAGTCCTGTGCTGCATCTCAGATAGCTTTGTTCATTCTGAGAATAATGCTGCAATTAAAAGAAATATTATCAATAATAATTTTTGGTTTTATATTTTGTGGTGAAAGATACTATTCAGAAATCCATTGCCGCTTGTATAAATGTTCTTTTATTTTTCTTATTTGTATCTATATTCCTTTCTTTGTCTTATTTTTCATATGTTCGTTTCCTTTTTCTGATTTGAATGAGTTGTTAGTCAAGTTAGAAATTTTTTATTAGTTAAAGCCTTTATTTTTTCTGTATTTTTCCATAGAGTAAGGATGAAAATGGTCTGCACTTCTCACCAGATAGAACATGTTATCAGAATGCTTTGAGAGTCTCTCTGTTGATAGTTGGAGCCTGAGCCGAGTTCAGCCTTAGAGAAGCTGTGTATCTGTGTGTGTTAATATGGTCTGTATTGGTGAGGTGATTAACTGGCACCATAAGGAGACGGAATTACTTTTTGTTCTCGACAAGCCACGTGGAAGGTCACTAACCCGTCAACCATGTGATCAACGAAGATATGCTTCAGACTGTCTGCTCTTGTGTGGAAAATTACTAGTTTTGTTTATCTTTCTTTCTTTCTTTCTTAGCCAATCAGAAACATTTAACCGTCATCATTGACGTAGTTAGCACCCTCTGTTAGAGTATAATTGCTGTAACAATGTTATTGTATGTGGGGCGGCCTACGAACTCCTTGTGAGACCTGAAGCTGGCTGAAACTGAAACTGCAAACTAAACTGCACTAAAATGTATTCTATTGACTTCACTTCTGACTCCTGGTCTTCATTCAACATATCCTCCGGTTTTAACTGTAAATCCCCTACAGTGGTACGTACGTGGTATTATAATTTGAAGGGGGCTATGAAAAAAAAACACATTTAACATATAACAATGTAATCAATTAAAGGCTTTGAATCTATTATCCAAAAACATAAGACTGTGGACCTAAAGGACGTGTCTGAGTAAAGTACATGAAATTTCAATCCATTCATAAAAATGCCTTAATCCACTAATACATTAATGGAAATTTGAAAAAAAAGGACAAGTCGACTTCTCTGAGGGTGACCTGATGTGGACACTGACGCTGAAATAAATGTAACCAGCATTTCATAAAAACCATTTATCAATTTCAGTTGACCTAATCTGTCAACAAAGTCATCCAGAATCCTTTTAAAGGTGGGTAATTGAGTCTTCTTAAAAGGTAAAGTGTATTGAGCCATGTGGAGGCAGCATTCAGTGCTGCAAGCAATTTCAACAAAACATTGGTTTTAAATGACATGCATGAGTTTAAAATTAACCCAGCTCTGCGCGAGAAGATGTGAATGAAGGTGTGAAAGATTTGAAACCGTTTATAACCACAACAGCATATTGACAATATTAGGATATTAACTGCATATGGGCAAACTAAGGTACATTTATTTCCATGTTATTGTATGACAATATATATAGAGAGACCCAAGTAAAAAAAAACGATATGCCTTGGACTGGAGGAACGAGGTCAAAGGAATTTGAAAAGGACATATTGTAAAGTCAGTTCTGCTACACAATTCCCGCGGGTGAGCAAAGATATCACCTCACTCACTACATGAGCGGCTTGGGAGAAACTCCCGTCAGGTTTTGGAAACCTCAGACAGGAACGAGAGCAGAATGTAAATAGCTTCCTTACTCTGAGTGGTGAGAATTTTCCATTAAACGGATGAGTAAAAAAAAAAAGGATTTGTCCCAATGATGTCTACAAGAACAAACAGACAGAATTATTAATTATATGCTGCTGAGCTTTTCCCAAAGACTGATGTTCAGCAACTTATAACATATAACACATACAATTTTTTGTATGTTGACTGTCCTCTGCAGTGTTGCGGGTAACATATTACAAGTAACATACGTTACATAATCTGATTACTTTTTTAAAGTAACTAAAGTAACGCATTAGTAAATATCTGAGTTACTTTTTCAAATAAGTAACACAAGTTACTTTATTTTCCTATTTATTGAATGAAAGCTCTCCTGTCTCCATGTTGAGAGAAATTGATTATTTAGTCTATTCCAGACTAAAACATATAATATTAAAATTTGTTTTGATGATCTGAAACATTTAAGCGTGACAAACATGTAAACAAACAAAAATCAGGAAGGGGGCAAACACTTCTTTGTGTATACCTTTAGTGTAAAGATGAATATCAACATTGCTTTATTTTCTCACAATTTCCATTCACAGTGCTGTACTTCGAATTTGCAGTGGCCAAACATGCATGCAGAGTGGATCGTGCAAAGCGTCAATTGAAAAAATTAATTTAGGGTTTGTTGGACAGTGTCCCGGGTAGGCAAGGATGAAGACGAAAGATGATCCAACTGAACTTTTATTAAAGGTAGGGTGACGTAACAGTAGTGCATACATAACAAGTGTATCACACAACCAACAACTAAAATGTGGAGAAGGAGAACTAAATATACTAGTAGTGATGAACAAAAGACAAACACCTGTGATGATTAGTGACCATGGCAACTGATGAGTGACAGAAAGATATAGAACAGAAGAACATGTGACTTAAAAAAATACAAAATAAGAGTCCCGAATGAACAGTGACGTGACAGACAGGTTCTAGTTTTTATCAACCTGACCTATTATCTTAAAAAGAACAAATTACAATTTTGAACACTAATAACTCAAGCTTCTGCTTCAGGTCTTCTGAGATGTCGGTTATGAACTTATATCTCTTGTGGCCTTTGAGCTTAATGTCACCACAAAGAATACTTTTTTGACCTTTTGTAGTAAGTGGCAGTTATGAGAAAACTATAATACTCTGTTTCTTTTTCTTCTTTGTAAATATAAATCTTTGTAACTGACATTCTCGCTATGCTTAAAAAGTGTTTTAAGCATTTTTATAACAACACTATAAATAATACCGACATATGAAAATGTATTTCAATGTATTACTTTTGGAATCCATCTAAAGTTTTGCTTTGAAATGATCATTTGCCACTTTAGAGAAATGTGACTAATGGGGTCAAACTGCAGTTGTCCTTTCCATGTGATATCTCTCCATGAGCGCCAGATCAACCGCCCTCTCTCCTCAGACTCTAGGAATAGCACCACTTCCCTTAAATTCTATTACCCGACAGATACGACATAAATGGAGGGAGACTGATACAATTATTGTGTGATTCAGATCATCCACAATCTTTTGGCCTTGAACGTTTACAGGTCAATTTCTGCTGTGCACACACATGCACAATAAATGATTTTCTGTTTTCTGTTTTTTTCTATTATTTAAGCACACACATATAAGAGTCAGTATGTCCAGTCCTCTCAAGGGTAGTGCACATTGTGCCCCGGCTGGTACAACTCATCCAACATTAATTGAACTGAGGGACGCTGAAGACTTTTAGGGCATGTATTTTACGCCGTGCTGATAGGACACCAAGAGAGCAGGAGAAAAGAATTGCTTTGAGGCGATTCATTCGTGGAGGACACTGTGTAATACATCACAAATGCCACACTGAGAACATGTCTTCAGTTTATAAACAATAGATTGCTTAAACAGTAGCAGATTTTAGCATGCATACAGTAAATTCTTGCATTTTACATGCTAGAACCAATGCCACACTTTTCAAACATTAAATCTGCTAATTAAAATTGTGTAAAATCATTGCATCTACAGTAATTTATAACAAAAATGATGCAAAGTTTATTTGCCACAACCCATTTAGTTAACATCAAACTGCAAATGTACCAACCATTGACAGTACTTTATACTAGCGGCTGTTCTGTGTCATTTAATACAGTGAATCAATTGAAGTTTGATTCTTTGCCAAGTCACTTGAAATGTAAGGCATACCTGAGGTGCATGTTTTCAATCAGGCTGAATAAATTATTAATTCAATGGTAAAGGTTAGCTGCCCCCTTCCATATGTAAATGAGAGGACACTAATGAAGTAAAATAATGATACCAGCAGTGAGTGCTTACAACAAAGAGATTAGATGAGGCTGAATCAAAGTCAAGGCCAAACTTATCTGATCAGCTTGATGGCAACTGTACACCCCCTCCACCATTCCAGAGCAACTCTAAATAAATTACGGTAACAATTGAAGTGTTCTAATTGCATCATGAGGACATTTAGAGACTTTGGGAATCTAGTAGGACCTCAGAACTCATGTGAGCGAAACACAGAGCTTACAGTAAACAAGGACATTCAAGGACAACATCCAAACTGTGATATCTCAATGAAGCAGCAGTGCTCATAATGATGGCAGAAACAATTTCACCAACCAACATGGACTTATTATGGGTTGCTTGATATTGTCTCCAATAAAGACTAAAGGAAGTTAATAGTAAATAATGAAAAGCCCCTGGAGAAATTTCTCTTGGGTTTGAGATTAGTCCAACTAACAGTGTCATTGCCGAGTATTTGGAATGAAGAGGCTGGGGGGAAACTTGATTTCAAAGTGTTTTATGCATTTGCATATACCGCTCCAGCATATTTTTGTTGTTCAAAAGTGAATTACGGTAAACATATAAACACGGCTTACGTTATAAAAATGAATCATTTACTGAAAGAAATTAGGAGTGATAGTCAGCTACATTCATATTCAAATGAGCTTAATATTTTTCCTGTGCTATGATAGCAGTGACCTGACTGGTGGAAGTGCAAAATAAAAAAGGTACTGTTGTTTAGTCATGGAATTTATTCATGTTTGACCTGATTGACCTTTAATAAACATTCACAAAAAAATATCCTGAAGATAAGGACACATGACGAATATGTCTTATTTCAATATGTCACACTGATTTCATGCCATGACTGATTGGAGACTTATTTGCATTATGTCATAGTTCTGCTCTCCTGAGAGGCATAAATATAGCTGAGCACATTATTTGGTTGGTTTATGCATTCACCGGGAATCTTATGCAAAATACATTCTTAAATAAAACACCTCACTTCCTGAGAGATATCAGGGTATTTAGACGTTTTTTAATGCCCTTAAAAATTGATTTTTAATGACTGTTCACATTCGTCATCCCACTTCAGGAATTTGAATAACATATTTTGGAGGTAGGCTGACAAATGTGAACAGTTACAGTGTTCATAAAAACAGGTTAAAAATGTGTACATAATTCTGCATTTATTTTCGTGGTAACACTTTACAATTTGGTTTCATTTGAAAACATTAGTTATTGTATTAACTAACAATAATCAATACACTTTTACTGTATTTCTTCATCTTTGTCAATGGTAGTTAATAAAATTCCAGCTTTTCATCATTTGTTTGGTTAACTCACAGTGCATTAACTAATGTTGACAAATAACATTTTGAAATTAGCATTAACAAAGATTAATGAATGCTGTAGAAATGCAGTTCATTACAAGTTCATGTTAATTAATGCTGTTAGCGTTTTACCATTTCAGTGCTTTAAGAGTGATCAATTGAGAAAACAACTTTGACACTATAATTATTAAGAGACCCAACTCACCAGTCTCAAACCAGAAAAATCAGGTCAAACTATCACAAAGCTTAAATTATTAGAGCATATTTCACATTATCAAGACAAGCTGAGCCTATTTAATGGGTTAATTTATCTGAGTCACCTTTGTTTGATATAACTCAAATCATTTCTGGGCTGAATCATTACCCTCTACATGACACAATCTAAGTCATAAATCTCAAGCAAATATGCCTTAGTGGAATGAGGAATTTTGAATTAGGAAATTTCATTTACAGAGTAATACATTAAATGTCCGTTGAAAAAAGACATTAGAACAGAACAGGAGGTACAAACAGAGGCAGAAATATTTTATACTCTTGTGGCAGATGACATAATATTTCACTTTCTCTCTACATGAAAATTTGAAGGTGATTGTAAAAAGTGTTTGTTCAGAATGTAAAAAATGTATTTACCTTATATAAAAATGTACATCACGTATTACCATGCAAGTGCCAATTAGTCCAGTTTTATCATATGCACATTTTGCTCAGTAGACCTTAAGCTATTTTATCTCTTGATAAACTGATTATATTCTGAACACATGAGGATTTCTATTACAAAAAGAAAAAGCGCCAATGAACAGCCATCCGTGTAAATGCCTCTCTAGGCAATTACAAAGGCAATCAATATTCCCAATAGCGTTTGGGACAGTACAACGCAATACAGGTTGCATTTATGAGGTTTTGAAGTACTTCTCTCTGCTCTGTTAGTTTAACAGATAACATTTTTCATGCTGTGAAATATGGTACCGCTTTGTTTTATCAATGATGTTTTTGTCTGATGGCAGACAAAAGCTGATATTTTTTTGCTACATCATTTTAGAACGCTCAAAAGAAACTGTGCAAGAGTACAAAGTATCAAAACAGATTCGAGATTCATTTCAGGCGCCCAATCCAGCTTGCTGTATTACTGGACTGGTTTAGAAAGACAAAAGGAAGACTACAGAGCTTAGAAGATTTCAAAGAAGCTATGAATTAAAAAAACAAATCACGTCGCAGGCAATTAAACAAAATCAATACATGCATCTCTGCTAGGAGTGAAGATGAATACAAGAGCTGTTTATGAAACTTGGAACACTTTGTTTTGTTCAAACTTTAGAGAAAAGCCAACATCATCCCATTGATATTGTGTCCTTGACCGAGGCACGTAAACTCAGGTCATTATGTACTGTAAGTCAGCTTGGATTAAAAAAGTGACTGTTGAATACTAAGTTCCTAACTTCTCTACCATATTCAGATGTTTGCTTACTGCTTCCAGACTTAATGATGGCAGTTTTCAGACAGACATCTGAGATATGGGGAAAGATTCAGGTGCAGTAGAGAGAAACCAGTGCTGAGACAAGCTGTCAAATAGTCCAACACCACAAGCTGAAAGCCTAGACAGGGCAGAACATTCTGAACCAGAATAATGAGCTACCGCATGGCCTCAACACATGCAAAACAACCTTCATATATACATGGAAACGATGACTTGTGCTGCATTTCTCTTTATGTAAAATCTTGGATTTAAAGTGATAATACATAAGCATACACAAATATAGTTCTACTAATAATATTTGACTTTCAGGTGCAGTTAAAAGAAAAATAAATACACCATGTGTCAAGGGAAGACCTAATAATGAGCCAAATTTTCCTCAACTGAAATCATTCAGAGCTGCAGTTCTGCTCTATGTAAATCAAGTATAGTTTGGCAAGTCAAATGTTAACTATTTTTTATAGTTAAATTCTGGTCCTTTATTCTGACTAAGGGGTAAAGCTAATTTAATTGATTGAAAACAACAGACAGTTTTTTGACATTGGGTCAAAAAGATGCAAATTATTGTGATGTAACTCTGAAAACAAATCAGAATAAAGTACTTGTCCCCCCTCAAAAGCATCCACTTTGCTTAACAAACCCGAGAAGACAATGAAATACAATGAAATACAATACTACTCTGTTTGAAGTGTGATTTGGACCACGAAAAGCTGAAACAGACGTTACAGGTCAGACATAATTTGACCTACATTGTTTTAAAATATGTACAGTAATGTATACCTTATCATTTTTTTAAAGACACTTTAGCTACAGTGCTCAACTATTTATTTATTTATATATTCAGCATTCTTTCAGACTATTTATTGATATAGAGGTGTGTTAGCTTTGTTTTGTAAGAAGAGAGTGAAATTGCAGAAATTACAGTATTTAAAACTGCTTGTTAAAACAGTTTGTTCAATTGGATGCTGTTGTTATAATTGCCAAAAACAGCAATAAAACAAATAAGTATAAATATCGGTTCTGTACATCGGTTATTGGCACATGAACATGCAAAACATATCGGTATTGGTTATGAAAACTCAGTATCGGTTGATCTCCAGTTAAAAACGCGCAGTTGGAGTTTAGACTAGTGGAACCTTTAATACAGTAATGTTTTACGAGTTCATTTAAATTACACCCCATAAATTTTAAAATGTGTTATAAAAGTGTATAATAGCCTACAACACTTTATTAAAGGATAAAGCCCTATTCACACCTGAATATACTGACCCTGTTCAGATGAGTGCCCACTCATTGAGTTACAGAAGAACAACAAAAATAAAGATACAAGCTTTTTGGGAAATCGAAAGAGTTTGAAAGTGGGCTTGGTGTCTGTTTGAGCGCATGCATATAGAGTGGGCGAGTGACTTTGGCTGAAGGCGCGTGCATTACGCGCTCGCGCATTCGTGGATCAGATCTCACCGAGGACACATCTGCGCAGAGATTTTTTGGATTTTTGTTGAGCATCTCGAGCTTCAGCAATTGAACTGCCATCAGTAATTTCTAGCAGTAAACCAACACCTTATTTATCATTCTGTGATGGAGGATCCTTTTTCCCCTGTGCTTTATCATTTATTTAAGAACAAGCCACATTGTCTCCGCTGTGCCTAATGGCCAAAAATCATTAGAATGTTAAAAATACCGCTGATTGTAACGCTTCAACATAATCTGATTTGTGCAACTCGAGACCGTTCGACTACCTGTAGGATTGCATCAAGCGCGTGAAGGAGGCGGTGATGCCCAGGAGGTAATGCGCATTAGTATAATGTGACACAATTCGGGGTTGTTGTTGTTTTTTTGCACTCGAACGGGTTTCTTTGTACATCGTGCAAATTAATACCCGGTAAATATAAGCTAATGGAGCCACCGTAATCTCAAGGAGAAACGACAGCACGTTGTTTTTTAACAGGCGTTGGGATGCTCTACGTTTATCCTTCAACCCCAATTGAAGATGTACAGAACACGGGGGACATTTCCAGCGACGCGTACCTGTACCATACAAGCTCCATCTGAATGGTGATACTTGAAGGTCTAAATTCGTGAAATCGCATGGCAATAGTTTGTGCACCTGATGCAAAGCAGTCCGCAATCGATCGAAAGAGCGATCATTTTTACATGTATGCAGAGTGACTAATCGCACCTGGACGACGGGATGAAGATGAATCAGACGCGGGTTTTGATTATTGGCTTTGAGCTTCCAGAAAGCGCTCTGTAGTAAAGTTGCAGTGGCCGAACTACAGGTGCTTTATGAAGATCGGGACACAAGCGTTGGCTTGCCTTCGCAGAAATGCCAGTGCGTGCTGTGACTTCCAGGTTCATGTACAGGGGACTTTGCTCTATTCCAGATATCCTCTCCTACAGGACTCCCGTCAGCCTCCCCGAGGATGAAGTGGAGGGTGAGTGGTATTTCATTTTAAGTTGAAGGGGACGTTATCTGTGTCAGTACTTTGTGAATGTGGCTTTCAGCACCATGGAGAGCGCCCTGCGGCACAGTAAAGAAAGTGCTTGCTTTTTCCTATACACTACAGATTTTTTTGTCATGTATAGGCTACTAGTTTGCGACGACAAAATACTTTCAAAGAATTGTGCATATTTTCATTTTGATCAAAATGAGCAGACGAACAAACGCCATCAGATTAAATCTATAGTGGAGTTCAAAGCTTGCAATATGAAGGGTGAAGGTGGGCGTTCATATCTGAACACAAATGGCGCAAATGGCGGTAGTATTTTAACACTCAGTAGTTACAAATAATACTGAATCTTTTGACAAAGACACATTTAATGAATGACAAATTACTAATCATTTTCATGTAAACTATTTAACAAACCATTCCATTCTTCCATTCTGTCCATCCAAGTGTCTTCAGGAAAACACGTTTTCTGTGATTTTATGCATATAGTTTCCGTGTTCAGCCTTTCCATATGTGCACATGCACAGATCTATAGCTGACACTCACTGAGATCCTGAGAGATGGAGGTCTACCTCTTAATTTTCCTTAATTATATATATTAGTTAGAATATGAAAGTTAGAATGTGAAATCTCATATTTGGTCTATACTACAGTCGAAGTGTCCTCTTTATTTAATGTTATTAGACTCTCCCAATGACACACTTGCAGTTTTGCATTATATCTATTACATGATGATGTCATGGAAAACAAAAATATGGCTTGGAAAATTAATTTTCAGAATGAAATAAAAAAAATTGTTGTGACTATTATTAATGACTTTTAATTACAGTTACCTGGAATTTCCTGATATTTAAAGTGCATTAATCATGGCACTTATTATACACCCCCTCCAAAAGTGGCCCAACTGTCCAAATCAGGCATGCTGATGTTAACATTAATATTAGAATCAATCAAAAAAATGATGGTATTGTATGTTGTGACACGGCAATGTATCTGGTACATCTGCAGAGATCCGTGAAGCCTTTAAGGTGTTTGACCGTGATGGGAATGGATTCATCTCCAAACAGGAGCTGGGAGTAGCCATGCGGTCTCTTGGTTACATGCCAAACGAAGTGGAGCTGGAAGTGATCATTCAGAGACTGGACATGGATGGTATATCAGCCCTCACAAACATTTCATGTTTTGGACACAAGCTCTGCACATTTCAGCACGTAACATTCGTAACTAAATGATGTGATATTCTCTGGATCACTATTCATTTGTCTTGTTTTGATTAGATCTAAGCACTATTGTGGGAACTTTTGTCAGACATAGGTATGTCGGAATTGCAAATTCAATATAAATCAACTGCAAGAGCAAAACATTTCAATAGTGTAACGGTTATTGTGAATCGTTAAACAAAGGCCTGATGTTTCTGATAACGATTGAAAGATTAGAGTCTGGCTGTTCTGCTGGATCAGCGTAAGATCACAGTCTTAGGTTACAGTGAAGCTGGTCTGTGTTTTTGTTTCTTTAATTTGTAGGTGACGGTCAGGTTGACTTTGAAGAGTTTGTGGCACTTCTAGGACCGAAACTGTCTTCAGCTGGTATGCCTGACAGGTTCCATGGAGCTGAGTTTGACTCCATATTCTGGAAGGTGAAATAATCTCAATTATTTTCCCCCATATATAGTCTCAATGATTAGTTCTGTCTGGCTTCAGCTTTACTTTGTCTCATTGTTCTGTGACTCCCTGTGATTACTGGTGGAAAAGAAGATTATTCATACATTATTCACACTCTGCAATTAACTTGCTGACATTCATTTGGTAGTAAATGCACTGAATTAAAATTAATGTTAAAAGAGCTGCTTCAGTCAATTAAAAGCCAATATTCTCTTAAACGTGCAATTTGGTAGAACTAGTCTGTGCATTAGTCGCTGATCATTATTGTGGTTATATAATCATTTAGAGAGACATTCAGAATTTTGAACATTGTTCCTTTAATGAAAAGATCACTTTTACTCGTCTTTCTCCTTGTGTAATTAGTGCGACATGCAAAAGCTGACTGTGGATGAGCTGAAGAGACTCCTGTATGACACCTTCTGTGACCATTTGACTATGAAAGACATTGAGAACATTATAATGACAGAGGAGAGTCACTTAAACAGCCCAGAGTGCCAAGTAGATATTGACAGTAAGTCTCCATACACTAACAATTCTTGAAAGAAAAAAAAATTGTGACAAACATGATACATTGACCTTGAGTGTTTGTCTCTAGCATATGTGCTCCCTGTGTGCTACTCAACGGTTTCATTATGAAGTGTCTGGGTATTATCATGTCAATCAAAATTGTCTGTCAACTCCATTAAAACCCAAGACACAGAGGCCGTTGCTGCAGTGTAGAAAAACTGTCTATTTTTAGCTGATTGATAGTCCTGGGGAAATAAAGGAGCTCATGAATCTGTTTGAGCAGGACAGTGGGGACATTCAGAAGAAAATATATTTTTATTTAAAACCAGCAAGTGGCAAGATTTTATTCCTTTTTGTAATAAACTTTCAAAATAATCATATTGTATCTAAATCAAATAAAAAACACTTTATAAGAAAGTTATATATAACAAATATAATGTTTGCTGCAGCAGCCATATAAGTACAGTACGGTAATTGTGATTACTTTTATACAACAGCTTAATAAACAACCAGTTAAAACACACAAATTTGTGTAAAGTTTATATTCCATTTCTAGCATAAAAAAAATTGATTAAACTTGAAAAACTTGATTAAATAACTGATGAATGAATGATTCAATGACTCTTTCGTCAAGACGAGCTTGGGCTTATATTATACTAGAATAATTATTTCTGATATGTAAATATATAGCACAAATAGTAAGAGCAAATCAATCGCTGCATTTGAAACCTACCGTATTTTCCTGCATATAACCCACGGGACACACCAGATTTTACAAACCCCGCCGGGGGGTTATATAAGGGTGCGGGCCTTATCACATATTTTATAATAATAATATAATTTAATAATATTTCAATATTTTGTTATGTCCCTAAGGACGTATGTTTTTTTTTGCGGTATTTTCTTTCTGTTTTTCTTTCTTGTGAGGGTTGTTGTCTCTGGCGCTTGTACTGTCACTCTGACAGCTGGTGCTGATAGGCTGTCTGACCTGTCAATCATGCAAGAAGACGTGATTGGTTGTGCTGCCATGAGAGCGTGCTCTTCTCATCTCATACGATGATCAACACCTGTAGAATCGCTTCTTAAGGGACGTGCTGCTGCACAGCGGGAGAGACCGCTGATTCTGACTTTGTTTTCTTATTGTTTGAATTTCGCGCACAAGCACTGTGTACCGAGCCTGAACAGTTATGATTAATTGACGTCATGCAAGCAACATTCGAAATTCGAAATGTGAACTTACACAAAAAAAGTTCACCAACCTATGGGTGCGAGTTATATAAAGGTGCGGGTTATATCGGCGATTTTTTGTTTTGTTTTTGTTTTTTCAAAACGTGCGGGCTATATGGGGGTGCGGATTATCTGCGTCTGCGGGTTAAATGCGGGAAAATACGGTAATACTTACCTACTATGTAGGTTGCGAAAAACAGTATGCCACCAGAGTAGCATGTCCAAACATATAGATTTTTAAAAATAGGAGGCAAAAGTACACAGATGACCTGCTACTTCCTAAATTCTGAAGTGCGCATTTCAAAACACTTCACTATCCCATGAGGCCACAGGAGAGGATTTGTGAAGGGCAGTGGAGTGACACAACTGACACGCGTAAATCCCATGACTGTGACAACATGGCATATGTATTACCTCTGAAATTTATTCATAATACCCATATTCATACAATATACTGTAGAACATACTTTTTTAATCCTGTTGTAAAGTAAGTTTAAAATCAATTAGACTATATCACCAATCAGATTCAAGAACCAATGTTGTAATATATAAATGTATAAATATATGTGTATATGTGTAAATATCTATAATAATCTCTTCTCTTCTATTTTTCTTCAACTTGTCCTCAAAGCAAGTCCCATGCAACAAGTCAAGCACACCTGTGTGCGCAAGAGCTTGATTTGTGCCTTCGCCATTGCATTTATCATCAGCGTCATGCTCATCGCAGCCAATCAGATGCTTCGAAGAGGAATGAAATGAACAGTTGTTTCTAAGACAACAAATGACTGACAAAAGGAGGCAAGGTAAAAATGCAAAAAAAAGTCCATTAGTTTCTAACGATCAGTTTTACAGAAACACCAAAGGCTGCACTTTCATTCTACTATAAACTCAAGGTAAAGTCAGACTGTTGTTAGACAGGCAAAATAACAATTTAACCCAAAATAGTTTAAAAGTGGTCAATATTGTGTAGAAACAAAACAGGAGCAAATAGTAATAATCATTTTCCTACAAAATATTATCTATAACAATAGCCTACGTTTCCTTACAAAGTAGACTTCTATTATAATGTAGCATATCATATTTAAAATATTATATTATATTGTATGGTTGTAATCCACTTTGTATCAACATTGTGTCAAGAGTCGGTATATAACATGATATTATGATACTGAGAAAAATATTTCCCCAATTTGTAACAACACAGGTCATGTGTGGTACATAGTTTTACATGGAGTAGTTTTATTTTACACACATGGTCCCAAACACCATCGGTTTGATCTTTGGGGATATTTGTTTATACAGAAAGAAATTACACATTCAATATGTGTCTAAGAAACCAAGAGTAGCTAGGCTCATATCAATAAAAAAAGAAAATGAATGTACTAGAAGTTTACCAGTAATAAAGTGTGATGGAAAATAGAGTATATATTTGGTGACAACCCCAAAGTGTTACTGAACCTAACCTGTGCAATTGTCTTTTGTGAACTTGCAAAAGCAGGATTTCTTCCAGTCTTGACTCTCAGGATTGTTTGTTGACAGGTCTTTTATTCATTTTGTCAACTGGTTGTCTGAGAAAAACCATTGTGAAATGCCTGAATATTCCAAACTATTCGTATTGTGTGCCACACAAGGCTAAATGTTTTTGTCGATATCCTGCAATATAACTGTTCTGAGTGTTAATACATATGATTACATATTTGCATGATATGTTTCCTAGCATTTTGATAACATCAGTGTTGTCAGTGAATTATTAGTCTGTATCAATATTACCATTGTTTTCTTTAACACTGGTGGTTTTCATTGTTCTGGGTGTTGTAATCTATATAATGGCAAATTCTTCATTTATATACGCAAGTCATGCCATTAACTTTATCTCATAATTTACATTTGACCTAATATGAGCATCACTTTACAATAAGGTTTCATTTGTTCACAAAAGTGAGTGTATTAACTAACAATGAGCAATACATTTGTTACAGTACTAAAGGGATAGTTCACCCAAAAATATAAATTCTGTCATCATTTACTCGCCTTAAAGTTTTTCCAAGCCTGTATGAATTTCTTTCTTCTGTAGAACAAAGAGAAATGTAAGGCTTGATGTCAGAAACGATGGCAAGGTAATGATGACAGAATTTTCATTTTTATGTAAACTATAACTTTAATATAAACTAATGAAATCTTATTATAAAGTGTTACCCTGATATGTCTCCACATTATCCCAGTCAACTGGAAAATTACAGGTTAGGTTTAAAACTTTAATTTCCTTTAAATGTTTGCATTCATAACTCAAAGGGAATGAGCCACCAGTGCACGTTATTCAAAAGTACTACAAATTTTGAACCTAACAGCTTTAATTTTGGTGTGAGTTAATGGTAACAAGCAATATTTGGCTTATGCATATTCTGAAATAAATGTATGCATCTAGCATCTATCTGTTATGCATTTGTCAGTAATCTCAGTGCCTAAACAGTAAGTTGGATGGTGTTGTTTTGTGTGTATTAGGTTTGGAGTTCAAAGTCTATATTTTTGTGCACTTTCCCAGTATTAAATTCACATGTGTTTGTGCTATATCACAGATGACACTTAATTGTTATGAATACGAAGTTTTCTCTGACTTCATTCAGAAAAACAATAATGTATGTCTGTCATGACTAAGCATTTAAAAGGATCTGCAACTGCATATGATTTAAATTCTCAAAAGTATTGCATAGTTTAGCAAGGTTGTAGAATGAAACATATCAATATACAACTTAAGAGTTGATTCAGAGTAACATTATTATTATACATTACAGTATGTGTACTCAGCAAACTCAGACATTTTGACTTGTTGCTTTTTACACATTGAACAGACCATGAAGGTTAATACTGGCATGACGACACAACCTTTGCACAAGATAATCAGTGTTGAAAACCTGTTTCTTTGCAGTTGCATGCATTTTTACATTTCTGACATGTTGTATTGTGCAATGTTAAAATCAGCCTTTGTTCTCAAAATATGCAACCTAGGCTTTTTGATGACAATTTACTGTGATATATACAAATTTGAGATATACTGATTTCAGGACATCATAAACATATCATGGTTTCGATTTCCAAAGCTCAAGCATGTGATCTGTAATCATGTAATGCTGTACAAATTATTTTTACGCACCGATAAGGTATAATTAACGCAGCAATATGTTTTTTTAACAACATTAATAAATGGGTAAGACTCCTAGAATTATATGAAATATAGTTTTATTTTTGTATTTTCACAATAGTATAAATTCATCTAATTCCACATTGGGGAAAAATGACAGCACATTTACTGCATTCAACTGATACACATTGGCAGTTGCAAATTCACTCACACACCTTTAATTATATCAATGTAGTGATGTAACAGTAATATATACAATGTAACTTTATATTGCATCAATGTAGCCCTAGAAACCCACCTTGAATCTATGATGTGCCAAAATGTGCTGATGTTAAATTTAAATGTACCATGTGAAAAACTGAATTAAACCAGTGGTGCTGCTTCTTTGGTCTCGTTCATTATTCAACATTTTTGCGTTTGTATGCAAAATCAGATTGTCAAATTTGGTCACGTTTCCCACACAAATATGCATTAAAAAAAACTAATTTTTAGATGGAATGGATCAGCTGTCTGCTCTTTGCACCGAAACATGGTTACTAAACGAATTAGACTAGCAGAAAGTCTAGAAATCTTTTTTAATCTTTGCTCTAACACATATCCAATAGGATCTTTCATAACCAGGCCTTTACATCTAATACATCTCAGTCAAGTGTAACATTCATCAGTGAAAACAATGGGAATTTATTAAGTCCATGCAAGATAACAGTACAAAACGTCCTTGCAACAAGCAACCAGGACTAAATTGAAAATGCTCATCTCATCTGAATTTCTTAACCACAGAAGACAGAGAAAACCAATCCAGCCTGAGAACACTTTCCACATCTTGGTAAATAAAAGCAACCAGTTATGTTAACTTTAACAGAAAAAATAACACCATGTGCTCCGTTGCAGACGCACAAATTACAACTTCATTATGAAATTCAATGCAACGGATTTATTCAGAATATTTTTTTCATTGTTTTCATGTCAAAAAATGCTTTGTAACAGTTAGAAGCATGGTCTTGGAATTTAAATGATTTTTATAAACTTTTTTTCAACCCCATTCATTTTGCAGTGTCACTCTCCAACCACCATCTGGTGGGGGACGGAGAGATGGCGGAAGATCTGGAATAGATAGCACATAAGAAGGTATCTCAATGTTTTCAATGCATTCTTCCTCTTCCGTCTTTAAAACTCTGAAAATAAAAGGAGTACCAGGTTAAACTGCTGAGCTCAAGAGCATATGTGTATTCTTTACCGCTGAAACCTATATGCAGGTAATTATGCAAATGACACAGCTGCAGGCATCTGATTTTAATGCGTCAAGGTGACCTCCAAAACAAGATTTTTCATGTATTTTGAATGCTCTGAAGCACACCTGCTCCCAAGCAGCTGGAATTCCTCATAAATAAAGAAAAGCAACATGTTTAATCATAACATTGAACTGGTTGTAAAAAGTGTCTCTGTATTTGTTATACTGAGCCCCAATAAAGGGGTAACATAAGCGCCATCTTTCATGGTAGAACGTGAATTGTGGGGGCAGCATTCCAGTTCAAACCTGTTCGATTCTTCAGAGGAGTGAAAAGGATCTCCATCTTTTATTCACTCATTAGCCAACGAATTTAGCACAAATTTTTTTTTTTTAAATAAATTACATTTGATTCAAATTTATTACATCTTTGCACCAACTAACATTTTGTCAGAACCACTAGTAAATTATATGTTATAGCTGTCTATTCGAAATCATGATGAAAAAATTGTAATTATGATTCTCAATTTCCAGGTGTCTGTTCTTTGTACATGGATTACTCAATTAGCTGCATTTCATTGTTGACCATCTGACATGACACAGGATCGTTAGGTTCTCAAAGCTCATCCTGGAGTTGCTGTCATAGCAACAGGTTCGGGAGAAGGCTTATTTAAGGTGATGTAAATGGGAATTGATTGCAGTTTTTTAAGCAGAGGTGAATCTTCAACTCTTTTTTACGAGAGTGCTTTGTTGAACTAGGAACTATAATAGTTTAAAATAACAATATTTTAAAAACAATTTGAAACTAATATTATAATGTTGAGTATAGTCCATCATTTAGACAGTTTGACTAATTGAGATTTATGATAGAATTATTACTTAATTTTATTGGTGTTTTATACACAATGTATATTTAGCTGTCAAACTTTAATTAATGCTGTGACATAAAAAGTATAAGCTTCACATGCTATTATAACTTTTATGTCGTTTTGGAACTTGGCTGTTCCCTTATAAAGGTCCAGAATATTTTCTGCCAGGCATGTGATGTTTTTTTTCAATATGATGTCATTACATTACTGTCTTGCCACCAGCCAATCAGTGCATTGCTGATCATGGTTTAGAGATCTGCCCTTTCCAATGAACACAAGCGCAGTAATGGTAAACAATTTAATCCAGATATTTTAAGATTAAATACACAAGTTTATTTTTATAGAACTAAATTAGCCAGAGATCCGTTATCCCAAGAAGATCTGGCATCTGTCAAATCGTCTCAGATGTATTAAGCGAGGTATGACGAATGAATCTCTAGCTCACGGGAAAAAAATCAGCATCATAATCTCATGTGATGAAACAGGTTGTGAGGAGGAGGAGGAAATCAACTTTATACTCTTTAAATTCTGTAAAAAAATTCAAATGTCTACAGCAACACCCTCAAGTCAAAACGTTTTAAAAAATAATAAACATCACATTTCAACCCTTTTCACCACTGTTTAAGAAAAATAATAAGTGAATATTATTATATATTCCAGATACATTATTATCCCTTAAAATTGGACTCGCCATTAAATGCGTTTTATAATTGTTGATTTTCAAACCACTACCGAGAGATCGTCATCCAAAACATTCATCAGTTTTCTGTATCCCGAGGACAAATGTGTTTAAAATGTTTGTGTGACCTGTTAAATTATGTATCTTTCATTTGGCCAGAATTAAACGGGTAATTAAGCACAGACTCTGTTATATGAACATGTTTGTGCCACATACAATTCATAATATGCCACTAAATTCACCCCATCCGCTGCCATGGTTGTGAGGAAAAAAGGGATCATTTATCAACATCAAACTCAAATAAATGAAACCCGAGTCTGGATTAACCATCTTAGTGAAGAAAACACCTAATGGAAACAATTCAGCCTTTCCAAATGACCAGAATGCATTTAAATACCTTCCTGATGTCAACGCAGCTCGTTTCTTCTCTCTTCTGGAGAGCCATTCATCAATGCTGCGCTTAACAGAAGATCTATCACGGTCAGGGTCTTCCTTCCGTCGCTTTTCATCTGAAAGGAAATTACAACCATGTACACAGTTGAACGTGTGAAAACATAGAAGTGTATAACAGCCATCAGCATGCCTTGTCAGTAAACTTTAAACCATGGCTTCACTGATGCACTTCTTAAAGGAGATCAACTCACCATCAATCTTTTGCTCCAGCATCTTCATGCACCTCTCAGACATGTGTGAAAAACGACAGTTTGTTCCAAATACACACTGTCCTGGAAGACAGTAAGAGGAACAAGTTACCCCCATCAGGTTCATAGAAGAAACCCCATTTAACTAAAGAGGCAACACATCTGTCACATGTCTCACCGGTCTGAAGAAACTTTCTGCAGGGCTCCTTTGTTCGCTCTTCATTTAAAACTGTGACAGCGTCTGAAAATAAAAATGAAAAACGTGTTTTACCGCAACATAATTGTTCAAGAAGCTGTTGTGTTGTGTTTAGTTTTCTACGAGTACCTCTGAAGTTGTCAAACCAGGCTTTCTTCGCTCGGTGGTGCTGGACGCCGTTCAGGTGCTTCTTTCTGTTGTGTAGGTTGTCCTGAAAGCTGCGGTCACAGTAGTCGCAGTAATACCTCTTCCCCATTGTTCTCGCCGCACAAAATATTATAAATCAGACTTACATTAAACATGAACATGAATTTTCGAACTCTTCTTCGCGCGAAGAAATGTTTCTTCTTTCAGGCAATTCAATATGGCGGCATCAACACGCAGACTGCGCAGACTCAGAGTTAAATGACGTGTAGCGCCCTCTAGCGGAGAGAAAACTGCTGGCGTCTTTTACGATTCATCAGCTATTGATGTGATCATCTCATTTTTATATGTCTTTTTCAGTCAAAAAAGCTCCATAAGCATGTCAATAAAATTGCATAAGCATATACCTACCATAAATATAATATTCAGGTCTATTATTAATGTATTCAAAGGATTACTGTGTCGTATGATCACATGACATGTAATACACAGCAGTAGTCAGTTGCATTATGTTGTTACATTAATCAATGAAAGCAACAACAAAAAAACTTACAAAATAAATAAATTTTGAAAATGTACTTTCCACTAGTTACACTTGAGACTATGTATTGAAGAAGTTGAGGCCCAATGGCCTAAAGTTTGTGGGTTTTGTGGCCCACAAAGTTGGTGCAGTTGTGGCCAAACGGTGCCACAGCGAATGCCTGTCCACTGCTCTGGGTGTGTGTGTTCACTACTCCTATTACTAGTGCGAATTCATATCAAATCACTTCACTATTTCACACATAACATTTCAACTCTTTCATTCAATAGAGGTCACTACAGTGCACAGCGATTCAAAAAATATTTTCTTGCACATGCATGGATTTTGATTACTCAGTTGCACATCAATCTCTACAGTGGATCATCCAATACGTTGCCACCAAGTGGCAAACCCTTGTATGTGGAATTTTTTCCCCTCCAAACCAAGACGGCCAACAGCCAGCCAGAAATGCCAAGTTGCTCCAAATTATCAGTCTATTTCTTCTATCCTAGGAGACACTTGCAGGTAAATATATATATATATATATATATATATATATATATATATATATATATATATATATATATAAGAGAGAGAGAGAGAGAGAGAGAGAGATGTTGTAGCATCAAATATTATCTAACGAGTCATATCATTATTACATTTTTCGAGTACTGATTTTAGACGTTGAGGAAATTCTGTCCACTAAATTGGACATCATAGATTACTGACAGATTTTTTGTGCAAATACTTTTTCTGTATTTAAAACATAACCTTTTTGGTTGTACATAAGTGTATTTGTGTTATTAGAATGTAATTTGATTACATAATGTACATTGCATATAATAATAATAATTATTAAAATTTGTTACATTTATAAAGTGCTTTTCTTGGCACTCAAAGCGCTTTACGTATAGAAGGAGGGGAATCTCCTCAACCACCACCATTGTGCAGCATCCACCTGGATGATGCAACAGCAGCCATATTGCGCTACAACACTCACTTCACACCAGCTTATTGGTGGAGAGGAGACAGAGCAATGAAGCCAATCAGTATATGGGAATGATTAGGAGGCCTTAATGGACAGAAGCCAATGGGCAAATTTGGCCGGGGGGTTAAACCCCTACTCCTTACAAAGGATTTTTAGTGACCACAGAGAGTCAGACCCTGGGTTTAAAGTCTCATCTGAACGATGAATAATGCATTAATTTACTCATTACTTCAGAAAAGGAATTTGATTATTACATGTTACTTGTAATGCTTTACTTGTTACATAAAAAAAGTAATCTCACGTTATGCATGTTACTTGTACATTAGTCACAACACTGCTCATTTCAGATGAGAATGAATACACCTAATCATAGATTTTCCACAGTCTGAAAATATCAACAGATCACTGTAAATTTCAGTCTGTGGTTTCTTCAGAGAGTAGAGCTACAGTAGAAACGTGTCTATTCTGAACATAATCAGAATTAGCAGCTAAATAAGGGCAAATCAACTTACTCTGGTAGACTAGAGGGAGTGTGAACAATTTCTGAGTTGGGTTTCCGCAGACTTGTAACTTCACTGGTTAAAGAGATCTTTGATTGAATCGCATACTCATTTTTTTAGACACATAAAGTTCAACTTGTATGAATTTCTATATCTCCTAGTTGAATGGGAAACAAACACAATTGCAACTGTATTATAGTTTTTTGTACATATTTTATAGTTTTGACATGATTTTATATTTAATTTAATTTAATTTATTATTGTTGCTGTTTTAGTACTGTATTATTGTTAATACAGTATCCCATCAATTAAAACCATGAACACATACTATCCTCTCAAGTAGACATTTAAAAATCTCTGGAAAATGTGTGTTAAAAAAAGTTCAAGTCTTGTTTGCCATGCCCCAAGAGCAATAATTACGCCTATGAAAAAATCCTGCCTGAGCTTGTCATAATGCACGCATGACAGAGTTAAAAAAAAAAATTACATGAGTAAAATACATGTGCTGACTTTGCTGGGAAGAGTTGGAGTTTTAATAAGTTAATAAGAAGGTGAACTATAGGAATTTAAAGAAAATAAAAAGTATGCAAAGAAAGTGAATCATTCGGCTGTGAAACAAACCAAAAAACGACATAAAGAAAGTAAATAGTGACTTTGGTTGTCTCGAATATTGTAGAACTGTAGTGACAGACTATTAATTTTAGGTGAACTGTTCCTTTAAGTGTAAAATCCCTTCACACACTCCCACTCAGCAGGTGGCAGTAGAACTCAGGCTTTGCCATCACACCTTTCATGTTAAATATGCTGCTCTGCATCAGTACACACTGAAACAGCTCATGTGCTGGTGTGTGGCGGTATAACACACTGTACGCAACCCACTTTGACTAATCTACTCGTCCATCTTTGGATGTATTTCAATGTGGTGTCCCTGACGCCGACTGTAAGCAGAGACTGAAATCTCCCATTGGAGCACAGACGCTGTCACAGCACACGGGACCGCTGGTCGAGTGACACTGGCCCCGATGGCCAAGAACACGCTGTCTTCGCGCTTCAGAAAGGTGGACATTGATGAATTCGACGAGAATAAATTTGTGGACGATCACGATGAGGCTGCAGACCAGCAAGGACCTGATGCGACGGAAGTCGACAACCTTATCAGGCAATATCCTTTAATGCGAGCGCGATGTTTGGGGGGGGTTTGAGACACGAGCGCGCGCCTCTCGCGCTGTACAGTACTGGGGCATGACGTGATGATCGTGCCGCTTTGTTTACAAGATTTTAGCATCGCGTTGTTTTGTGTTCGATTAAGCAACAGCGACACTTTGTTAGTTTATGATTTTATATAAAACGAATCACGCTTTCCATAAAAGTATCATGCGGCACAGCTGTTAACCGCCAGTTCTGCATTTTAGAATAATTATAATTTACGTAATATTATAAAGTTAACTATTTATAGTGGGCAGAATTACCTAATTTGCTGCCTAGCGAATTTAAAAAGAAAGATGCAAACAATAAATTCACTTTTTTGAGTAATCATCTGTAAGGGTGAGCATTTCATGTAACCCTACAGTCATATCTAAAATGTCATCATGTAAATCAATAAGTTACTTATTCAAAATGGACCTGTTTTTCCTCTGGTCTCACATGTGACCACTGACATGTTTATATGTCCTTTTTATGTGAGACTGCAATCATAATTTTACACAATTTGTACTATGACTTTTTAAAGTCCTTTTATGAAGCTTTAACAGACAGAAATACTATTTTAGAGGTTAACAGCTCCGGTCATGTGAATGCTTTACAACTCTCATGTAAAAATGAACAGTTGGGAACTCCCCCAAAAAAATCCCTTGATTACAAATTTAACCAATAGGATAAAAATGGTTAATTTGCATCCAAAGCTTGATGGGCATTTGATGTTTTTTAGAAGCAGTGAAATGTTTCTCCTCATTTGAATTGGCTTGAACTAACTATCAACTTTTATACAAAATGATTAAAAAATAGAATATATTCTTATATTCAGTTGTTGAGGACAAGATCGGTCATTGACCATTTCTTATGCATCATTCTGTCACAGTGTTCCAATTAGGTTTGACTGCGCTCATCTAATAGACATTTGAAGCAAATAGCCGTCTGCATTGTCTCCGTCATAAACCTGTTAAGGAGAGATGTGAATCCACACGCTATTGTCGTGTTTCCATTTGTTTCCTTGTACTGTAGGTATACAATGGTGTGACTGTCTCTGTGATCTTTCTGTTTGTTTGTGATCTCCATGGTGCCAGTTATGCTCATAGGTGAAATGTGCCCGGACATGAATTCCTCTAGTTTTTTGGATGAAAAGTGGTTGCCAATAATGCGATCACTCATTCTCTTGTTATTACTCTCTCTGAGCTGTCTAAAGGGTTGGGATTTGGCCCTGGCAGGATGTGAAATGAAATGTGGCTGCCGTGTCTATGGCCAGTCACCTCATGACTGCTCTCCTCATTGTGCCACTGCACAGAGACCTCTGATTTGCATCAGGCTTCCTCTTCATCGCTTGCTCTACCATGGTACCTGGTTTAGTAAGTTCCTGCTGATATTATCTCGAGTTGATTTGGTGGAGCAACTGAAGCAGTGGTACTGAATCTTTTATTCAGAGTTTAATCTCACATGCTACAACTAGGAGATTCACCGTTTCTCCTTTAATGTCTAAAATCAGCAATAAGCACTCATTAACCTTCTCTATGGACAGTAGTGAAGGTCCATTAATGTGAGGCCCTCGGGCTAGATGTGCAGCTTTTGAGTCTGTCTGACTGGTGGGCATCAGTATCTGACTTGTTTAGCAGCACTTTTGTTCTGTGGGGCTTGATCTTGCTGAACTGCAAGCTGCTATTATAGAGCTCTGAGCTGCGCTTTGAAAAACAAGAGGTCCCACAGGAACCTTGCATGCTCCCTGTAGAGTTTATTGGCGTTTTGAATGAATCCCTGGCAGTATATGTTTTACCACAATCTTGAAATGGGGTAGAAAGATAAAAGATCTAATGTTAATTATAACAAAACATACAATTTTATACATTTATTTGTACTATTCTCCTATTAATGCTACCTATTAAATTTCACTGCTTCAAAACTTTGGGGTTGATAAGATATGTCTTTTTAAAGAAAGTCTCTTATACTCACCAAGCATTAATTTAATCAAGTATACAGTAAAAACAGTATTACACTGATCCCTCGTTTATCGCGGTTAATGGGGACCGAAACCCCCCGTGATAGGTGAAAATCCGTGAAGTAGGATTGGCCCCCCCTAGGAATTTCCGTATGTGTGTGTGTAGGTACCAGAATGTTTAAAATATGTACATTTATACTTTATATTTTAATTAAATCTATTTAATTGTAAAACCTTAATATTATACATTTACTGTCTCTCTCATATGATGCGTATTATGGTGCTCTACACTCATCAATGACAGTAGTATCTTGAGACTCCAGTAATGACGACGATGAAAGACCTGTGCGGTTCAATGAATGTGATGATGATGATGGTGTTACTGCACTGGTATAATGAGGCCTTTAAATCAGTTCTGGATCGTCAACATTTGCTTCTGAGAGAGGCGAAGAGGCTCCACTCCACTCGTGCTCTCATTCGTCGATCTTGCGCCGGGAACCAATCACATGTCTTGTCTGAGTGCTGTGGGTGTGTACAAAGCCTCTGAGAGAGTTTCTCTCTTTGTCTGGCATCCTGGGAAACCGTTTCTCTCGCATCACAATGACGCAACGCTGCTTTCCGCAATACGGCTGCTGAAACTTGAACCGCGAAGTGGCGAGGGATTACTGTACTGTGAAACATTATTACAATTTAATGCCTATTTTCCATTTTACAATACAGTATTTCAAAATGTAGTTTATTCCTGTGATGGCAAAGCTGAATTTTCAGTATCATTACTCTGGTCTTCAAATGATTCTAATATGTTAATCTTTTTGCTCAACAAGCATTTCCTATTATTATCAATGTTGAAAAGAATTGTCCTGCTTAATTTTTTTGGAAACCATGATATGTTTTTTGTTTTTTAGGATTCCAGAAGAATTTATTTGAAATATAAATCGTTGTAACATTAAAAATGTTACAAATTAATTTCATACCAAAAACCCCAGACTTTTGGATGGATGTTCCAAGTTACTTGGATGATTTTTAAATATTTTGAATGGCTATTTTTAGGGTGCGTTTGGTTGTCTTAAAGCAGTAATGCAAATGTGAGGGTATCTCTGACAACTTGATTCAAAACGTGGACACATCGCAGTAAGGCACATGATTTCCTTTATGTCCGTTTTATTTTGTTTCTGTATAGCTGAGTGAGAAATGTTATCTTTTTACTGCAATCATTTTGTATATTAAAATGTTTTGACTGAGAAAACAAATCCAGTGTTATATAAGTAATCATGGACTTAAGTAGAACGTCCTCAACACAGCACGAAAAAAAGGACCTCTGGGAACGTGAAGTTAGAAATAATCAGGAACACAAGAGCACTGAAGATGAGTGCCTTGAGACTTCAGATTTTTCTCTGTTTTGCTTCTATGTTGAGGCCTTCTATTTTTATTATTGAGGTCACAGCATCTAAAATTTCAATAGTTTGATTACTAAAAGTTGATATTAATGTCTCGTCTAATTCAGAGACTGAAATTAAACTTGGGATAGCTGTGTCCCTCTCCATGTTAATGCAATGTGTCGGTTGTTGGAGAATGCAAGGGTAAGCAGCTGCAGGGTATGAGACAATCAATCATCCGCATTCCTGATACTTTAGTCCCATCTGAGAGAATCGTTTGTTTTGAGACATTTCTTAGGGTACAGCTTGAGAAACCTAGTTCTCCCTAGCCAGCTTATGCACAATTTAAAGCTTCCTTTTCAATTCACTGTCGGTTTGATTAGATCTTCTTTAACCAGCTCTAATGCACAGGGGACATGATGACAGCTCTTCATATTGCTCTTAGGAACCCTCCAATCCACAGCAAGAACCCAGCAATAAAGGTACAGAGCGTTTTAACAACTTCTTTTCACAATGAATTGCTTGAAATACGCCATCTTTTCTGTCTTTCATTCCATCAGGAAAGAGCTCAAACTGTGGTATTGAGGGTTCTGACATCATTTAGGAGCAGCGATATAGAGCCCGCTGTTAAATCTCTCGACAAGAATGGAGTCGATCTTCTCATGAAGTATATCTACAAAGGCTTCGAAAGGCCTGTAGAAAATAGCAGTGCCATATTGCTGCAGTGGCATGAAAAGGTAAACCCAAGCTGTCAAATGTGAGGTGTAAAGGGACATTTTCTATTTTCACTTTTTTCTCTCTCAGGTTCTCATTTCAGTTAGTTCACAATGGAGGTACAAGAACCATTAAAAAATCATCAGATTTGGAATGCACATTTTTTAGTGGGCTATATTTATATAAAAATACAGTAATACCTCGGTTTACGAGTTTAATTCGTTCCAAGAGCTCATAACCCAAAATTCTCATACACCAAAACAATTTTCCCCATAAGAATGCACTAAAAATCAATTGACTCGTTCCACATGACCATAAATGCCCATTTTAAATATTTTTTTGGTTTTACCCTATTAATTACAGTTAAAATTATAAACATTAAGATCTCATATAAATACTAATTAATAACTGACAATCAAACTCTAAAAATACTTGACAATTTACTGTAACGCGCACTTTATCTATTGAGTATACTCTTGAGTATCTTTATCTCTGCTGGCGTGAAGGAGACGAGAGGAGGGTTTTACTGCTTACAGGGAGAATTTCTTACCTTCTTTCTAACTCATCTTGAGGGCCATTGGGGATCTATATACTGTACTGTACGTACATATTTCACTACTTGAACAATAGCGATCACAATTAATGTTAACGACAAGAGGTAAAACCACTGTAAATCACTTATAAAAGTATCACTGTGGTGAATGATGCAACCAAACCGAGCGACGCTGAGAGAATGAACGAGTTAAGGGGTGATAGGCTTTGTGAGAGGCTGTTGTTAGGATATTTCCAGTTAAAATACGCGCGAAGATGCTGGGCGTTAGGACTTTTCCACACAAAAAATGTGCGTGGGTGAGGAAAAAATGTGCTTGCACTCCGATACAATGCTCGTACACCACGATTTGCTCGTACATAAAGTCACTCGTAAACTGAGGTATTACTGTAAATATAACATGAATAATATGTCATTTTAATGTGTCTTATATAACAGGCATTTGCCATTGGAGGACTAGGCTCTATTGTTCGAGTTATGACAGCCAGGAAGACCGTATGACTACCTGAGCCGACCTGGAAACAATGTCGCTAAGAGAACATGTTTGCCTGTTACTTAAAAGAAAGGACAAGAGACCATCGTTTTGAATGCTACTGCCTTGTTGAAGAAAAAAACTGAACTGTAAATGGTAGAGACCACTAAAAGCACTTGTTTCAAACTGAAAAAACATGCTTGTGTAAAAGTGAAATAATGTTCATGTCAATATATCATAAATTATTCTATGATATACTGGCATCAAAAAAAGATTTCAATCTGACATGGTTTTTTGAGGGGGAAAAATGGAAAACAAAACAATCCCGGTGTACATGCTTATGAGTAACATGGTGAATACAGATCAGGTGAGTGTGTGCAGCAAAAGTCAGTACATATGAGGTTGCTATTTGATCAGTTAGATTTAATCAATGTTTTATTTTCTTATTTTATTTCACATCTTTGGTCCCATACTCCTTTGTTTTGTTTTTGTGCAGAGTTTTAATAATGGAACCAGTGATGTACACCAAAGGGGTAGAGTGGGGATCATTGTAAAGTGCCTGCTACAATAAAGTAAATGTATCTCCTTTAAGTTGTCAGCTTTGTGTCATTTAATTTTGATACATTATTTATGCAGAGTATGAGCGTATCATAACTTACCTCATCGGCTTTATAATAGAATGGTGATACTGTACCACAGAATTGTATAACTTGTTTGACAGCTCTATCAGGATGCTGACCTACAGAAGCAGGAAGGGCAGGGTAATTAAGATAATGCATATCAGGAAAAGAAGATAAAGGGGTCTTCAAAGAATACAGAAGGATGTGCTTTAATCAAGCCAAGACCAGTGCTCCTGGGATATCATTCATGGAACAGAGTGCTGTAATCTCACTGCTGGGCGGCACAAGGACCGGGAGCTGTATTCATCTATAAATATAGAATATTTTATAACCGTCTTAATTAGGCATGCACTGATAATAAAATTCTGCCCGATAATACATTGTTAAAACCAATTGACAAGTGGTCTATTCAATCCAACAATATTTAGTATAAAAATATGAAATTTTTTTTATTTATTTTTTTTATTAACATTTATGTATATTGTATTTTAAATTAATAATTCAGAGATTTAATAAAGAGACCCAATTCAAGTGTTAAATTACTGGTGTTTTTTTTAAGAAGTTAGATGATGGCAAAGATAATCTACATTTATGCATTTGGTAGATTCTTATATCCAAAGCAACTTACAATGCATTCAAGAAACATTGAATCAGTTCTTGCTTTCCCTGGGGATTGAACCCATGACATTGGTGTTGTAAACACCAATGCTCTACTGATTTAGCTACAGGAATTGAGCTATTAAATTAGATTAATCCAACTTTTAATCTAATTTGAAAGGAGCGAAATGAGCATGGGCAACTAAAAACAACTAAAACTGACCAACACCAATAGATATGAGAGAACATTTAAATCTATCATTTAAACTGTTGTTTTAAAATATCATAATACCTATTCTTTATCACTATTTTAGTGCGCGTTTACTAATAGAATATATAAAGCAACACCAAAAATTAAGCAAAACAGTCATAAACTTTTTAATATTCTTAAATAGCATTCTTAAAAACAAAAAGCTTGCATGTTTTGGTATCATCACTTTTTTTTCTGCCTTTAACAACAAACATCAAATATAATTTGGCAACAGATAAGACAAAACAGTTAAGTGATTAAAAACACATGACAATTGGACAATGCAAGTATGTTCAACTAGCAACTCTAGAACCCCTTAACTTATAAAGAAAGAGTATTCTGACCATTACATCACTTTTGAAAATGTTCCCTCCCACAACAGTAGGAACTGGTAGAAATCACCCGTACTACACCTTAGATCTGGCCCCATGTTGACAATAGAAAACAAATGCAGTTGATTTTATTTCTGTTCTTTCCAATCCTGGCCGCTAATGCATTTACAGATTTTATTAAAATGGTGCAGAGGGCATCAACCTTTAACAGATTTTCTAAATAATGTGCATCTACTACAGAAATATGGGCAATTAGTAAGAAACCACAAAAAAAAGGTATTGCATTTTCCCCTAAATCTTAAGTTAATAGGTTTCCGTTGTGGTACATTTCACATACAAGTGCTTAAAAAAAGTCTGTATTCACCCCTGTGCTCTCAGGTGAATGGTGCCTTGTGACTACAGCACTATCCCGGGACAGTCTGAACGAGAACCTATACAGGGCTAATTTATAGGATGCTGGGAAGTTAAGTTACTTATACACACATGCTAACACAAATGAAATAAGGCAAAAACATTTGACAGTCCACCAGTCAAGGTCAGACAACTAGACAGAGAGGAAATGGTGACATCCACCATCTGTTTCCCTCTTCATCTCCATCCAGCCTTCCTTCTCTTGGCAAACTAAAACAGCATAATAATAATAAAAAAGCTAGACCATGAAACAACTTGTGCCTGCAGATTTGGGCAGTGGATATTCCATGTGAAGGTTGATTTTGTTTGGCAGTGATTCGTTTGTTAGCAAATTTATCTCTTTTTATACAAGGGAATTATTAAATAAAATAAAAAAGCGAGCTATGACTGGAAACCGTGCAAAAAATATAAATAAGACGATAGGAGAGAGATGACTATTTACGGGACTTGTGCTCTCCACATGCAAGAATCTTTTGGTCCTATTCAAATGGCCAAGATCAAACCTGCAGTTCGGGGGAAGAGTTGGTAAACGTTGAAAAATCAGTCTGTTTAGTAACAGATCACAGACGGAGAAAAGGATGAGCTTTTTGCCAAAAGCATGACACAACAGAACGATCAGACATGCCTCTTGCCAACAGCACAATAAATAACAACAGAATCAAACTTAAATAGTGCAAGTAAAGTGCAAGGCTGCTATTGTAACCGTTATCATCGTAATTATCAACATCGTGGCGTAATGAACCGAACGAAACACTGATCACATCACTTCTTACTAGACCGACGCAGTGCACTTGTCCTTGAGACAGACGGGTCATGAAGGAGGGACACTCTTATGCCGTGATCCTTGGAATGTCAGCTGACTGCACTTGTGTGAAATGGCGGGAGGGTGTGCAGTTGAGACAGTGGCATGGTCCATTCACAGATTAGACAAAAGAACACTGCCCCTGTCACATGCAGAGGGTCATCTTTTCACAGATCTGTCACGACAAACAACCCAGACAGACACACTTCTCCGCATCACATTGACTTCTTATAGAACTATACATATATTTATATATATATAGATATATACACAAATTTGTACTTATATACAGGAGTACGCCTGTACATCTCTGTGACACTATAAAAGAGAACTTTTGTTGGCTATTGGTGTCCACTGCACACATGGAGTAAGACATTAGGTTATTACATCAGCTATGCAAGTAAGGGCTTACCACACTACCGAGGCATGCTAAAAAGAATCTCTTTTGAAGAAACGCTCAATAAAACGGAGATTCTGGTGTCAACGTAGCGATTAATTAAGGACCGTTTAGCTGATGACCAAAATAACCCAAAAGAGGCACGGCGCGGTGGACCTCCTTCAAAAGGCCAGGCAAAAGTCCACGAAATTTGTGTCGAGACGAAAAAACGAACACGTTTTAATAAACAAAAACAAACAAGAAAGGCAAGACAGAGCAAATAAATGCAAACATGCTGCACGCTCCCTACAGAGAATTGTGTAAACGTTGCAGAGGCAAAGTGTGGAGAAGGAAAAACAAACTTCCTTCTCCAAAATGTGTTTTGCCAAAGCCTTAGGCTCATTTTTTTTTTGGGAAGAATCTTCCTGGAATTACACCAATTGACAATAAAAAATGTTTCCAAAATTCTTTCCAAAGTCTCCTCTGTTATCTTGTGCTCTCTAATCAACTTCAGAAATGGCGACAGCTGCCCTCAACAGATCTGAACGCCCTTGTGCCTGCGCTCGTACACTCATACGGTACATGCATGTTCTTCTGTATGCTGGAAGCTTTCGCATCTGGGTGTGTGTAGTTAGTTAAAATCTATAAATACATGTGAACTTGACAAATTGCAAATATCTGCCCACAATGATGAGATATTTTCTCTTGAATAGTCATTAAACTATCTAGATCTAAATGAGATTAGGTTAAACAACCAGCTTATTCAGAAGAAACTACCAACAACTTTTGTATGGACATGACGTGCGTGTGTGTGCGTGTGTGTGGAAGTTGGCATGGTGCCACCATGTGGTCAATAGTTATCCATCATGCCATCAGAGAAGAGGTTTTGCACATCCAACATGGCTGCCAGCTCTACCACATGTTTCTGTAGAAGGTTGCTCTCCACCATCTCCTGTTTCGGCAGCTGAGGATATGATTCTGGAAAACTCCTCGCTTCCTGTAACGTAGATATAAATCCAGCATTCAATTCCCACACTATATGCTAATTCACGTCAACGACAGCAGCAGATACAGCTATGAGATGAGCTACATTTTATTTACCATTAGCTCATTTCAAGATCAAAGACCACAAAAGGAGAGAGAGCGGCATCAGCACTAGTAATCTCACTATTTTTAATGAAGACGATTGTGTTTTGAGCATCTGCAACATACTTTCAGTTTAATTTGTGGGTATTTACACGTCGGCTTGCTGAAGAGATTCTCAGCTACTCAGCAACTCTCACATGCTTATTTTTAAACATAAGTAAAATTTACATATGTGGTTTCAACAACCAGATGCATTTACACTTGTCCAGTTTTGTCTTAAACCACCTCCTGAAGATGTTTGAGTGACAGGATTTAAATCCGTCTCGAAAACAATTTGGAGGGCATTTACACCTGGTCTTTTCATGATCGCCTAGCTATCTGATCAGAGGAAAAAGCAGTTCCGAAGAGGAACGAAGGTCTTACGACATGATGGTAATTAACGTAAGCTAACCCTTTAACAACATTACATAAAATGTATATTTTAAATGATCATTTAAGTCACTTATATGTTTTATATATATTTAATGCAGCTTATATCATAATTATTTTTAGAATTTCAAGAATAGTACATTTATTTTAGTATTATATACTACTATAATATTTATTTAATAGATTTTATTTTGCTATTCATGAGTATATAATTTTTATTTTGTTTTATATCTCTATATTAATATATATACACATATATACATACACTAATTATATATATATATATATATATATATATATATATATATATATATATATATATATATATATATATATATATATATATATGCAAGAAGTGTTATCCTTAATAAATTAATAAATGTAATCAGTCTGTTTCAAGTAGTTTAGTATTTATTTAGGCGTTAGCATAACTACTCCATATTTACACTCATCAAAATTAATATATCCAGAATGTTAAAAAGATTGTCAGACAGTTGTTTTTTTTAATAAATATTTTTTGCTTTAATATCAGGTTCATGAGACAAATATGACTATTATTTCATCATTATTATTATTATTATTATTAATAATTATGATTATTATTAATCAAATTGTATTTACTGTAGTAACATGCATAATATTTATTCAATTCATTCTCACCCGGAAGAGCTTGTGTAATCGGAGCGTGGTGCAGCAGAACACAAAACGGATCATGATCAAACGCAGAAACTCATCACCATAAAACTGCAGAAAGGCCTGATCTGAAAGACAGTCATCAGGAAAACTATGAAATATACATCTGGCCATTAGTCCAACCTGTCCAAAAGCATTAAAAAACACAAAACAAATGACAAAGGATAACAGCACATATTTGCATTACCTATAACCCGGGAACTCGTGATCATCTGGCCAATGTCATGGAAAATCTTCCGCAGGAGTTCTTGGGCCTTTTCCCACAATCCATAGCGCATACTGCTCAGTCCACAGACAGACAGGAAGCCCATGAGGGGGTTGTAGAGGAAGAGAGTAAACAGACTCCCACGCTGAGACTGGTCTAAAACAACAGTATAAAAATACAATAGATAATCAGTATATTAACAGACAATCTTACTTCAAGGGGAGAAAACAAAACAGGAAAAAAAATGTAAAAGCTATGCAAATATAAAAAATATATTGTCTCTCAACAACAAAATAATTACCTTGCATGCTCTTCGGATAAACTGTTGGAGAAAGCAGGCATACAAGTGGTTGGCCAAACAGGTTGGAGAAATTCTGTGGAAAGACAGCAAGAAGTCAAACACTTATTTTTTTTTAAATAAATTTGCTCTACTAATAGTGAATGGTGAATGTGTTATTAATGTACACTAGGGGGAGCTCCATTCCTGAACAAAGCACCCAACTACAGAAATCAGTTGAGGAAATAAAACTCAAACAAAGGGGAGCAAATCAATCTCTAAAAAAATAAAAAAAATAAAAATACAACAGAGCCGTTTTAACTCCCTGTTTATTCTAGTCAAGAAGTCAGTTGTATTTATTATTGTTGCTCTTGAATAATGAATGGCCACATGATGTCACAGAATGCTGCAATGATGGAACAAATGAGAGTGTGTGACAAAGAAAGGGAGCCAGAGATTTTATGTCTCACCTTATAAGCTGTGCTGTTGGATGAGTCGACAATGATAAACAGAGGTTTCCTAGTGAAGGGGAAAAGGTCTCCTGGGTGGAGGCTGAAAAACACACATTTGTGCATGCATGCATGTTAAAATAACACCTCAATGTCTCAAATGTGTAGTAAGCATATAGTTTCTATGTATAGTTGGCTAGCACAGAATGAAGTCTCACCAGTGCATCTCTTTTTGTGCCTGATTTCTCTTCTGCACCATCTCACCATTCACTACATCTCGGTTAGTATTGGTCAGGACACCCCCAAAATCATATGGTCCTGGAAACAAATGTTAAACGTGATGTAAAATAATAATGGGACAGATTTTACTCCTTCTCTTAAGCAATGAAATGTAGCATTGTGATTATTTTGGCAGTGGGACTACTTTTCTGTATGGATCAACTTCTGTTTCACAATTTCCAACACTTCAAAAATCTGGGTCCATTTCAAATAAATGCTGTTCTTTTGAACTTTCAAAACAAAAAATATTAAGCAGCTCAACTGTTTTTAAAATGGATCATAATAATAATAATCATAAATGTTTTTGAGCACCAAATTGGCATATTACAATAATTCCTAAAGACTGGAGTAACGGCTGCTGAAAATTCACCTTTTCAATAATAGAAATAAAGAATAACTTACACTTTAAAATATTAAAATATAAAAGTTATTTTACAATTACATTTTTGATCAAATAAATGCATTATTGTGAGCATAAGAGACTTCTTACTAAAACATAAAATTGGAACTGTAGTGTATATCATTTTAGGGGGTGGAATTTCCTTTAAAAACCTATTAAAAAGTGCTCTACCACTAGCTAAGATAAATTACACTTCCGGTTATTCTCGTGTGGACATTTCATGCATAATATACTCACTTAACATGCTCAAGGTTTAAAAGATTATATATTACTGTGCACAGAAAATGCTGGTAAGTAATTTAAATCAGTCCATTGGTGTTAATGGAGATGTGTTCTTGAATATGGCAGTATGTTTGTGAGACACATCATACGTGACATTATACAAGTCTTCAAATTCTCTCATTTGATTGGCAGGATGATACACAAAGGATCAGTTCTTTTCTGCCTGTTTAATGTGCTTTCTCAACAAATTTGGCTTCGTCCCGTCTTTTAATAACCGTGTTCCCGCAGCAGCGCTGAGCAGAGCTCATTTCAGAACAAAAGCAGGATGTGTGTGTGTGCATGCGTGCGTGTGTGTGTTCGTTCATCTAAGCCTCGCACTCATTGGTCGTTACCGCTCGTTAAAGCGGTAAGCGCTGTGAGTAAAGCGTCACTGACAGAGCGACCAGGACCCCGATCCACAAACTCAGCGCATGCGCAGTGAACTAGGTACGCTCATGACTCAAGAGATAACCATGTGAAGTGGCGAATTTGTCCGAGATATTTTCTCAAGATATTAGTGTTCGGCGACATTAAGGAATCGACATTAAAGAATTGAAAATACTAAGACAAACAGGGAGTTTGGCGGTTCCACTTCAAAAATGTTGACATAAAAGTATTGCCGAGTTAAGTGAACCCTCAAGATAAGTGAACTCCACTGTATTAAGAAAACAATATTCAGTGATGTCACACAGAACAACAGTGTGATAAAACACCTCGGCGTACCTTCACACTCAGAGCGTCCAGTGGGGAAAACTCCAGTGGCAGAGAGATACACCAGCAGGACACTATTGGCTGGCAGCTCCTACCAATAAAAGAATCAGTGAAAGAAAAGAAAACTTTCAATGACTAGAACAAAAATGAATCCATTAAATTGGCTAATTAAATCAGAACAATCACAGTACTACAAATGTTAAAGCAGTGGCATGACAAGTGTATGAAGTTCAGTGGAATCTCAGTATCAATTCAGACAATTCAGTAAGACAATTCAGAATATACCATTTAAGAATAATGAGGCAATATTCATTTTTGCACATAGGGACACACACACAGAACAGGAATAACAGGATATTATTAAATAACCACATGAAAGAGCATTATTTGTCATCATTTATCTAAACAAATTACATGAAGCAAGATGAAAAACAGCCTAAAAATAGGACTGTCAAAGAGTCAAAAATGAACTGCTATGTAGCAAAAGCGTGCAAGTATCCGAGTCACGTGCATGTGGGTTTCCTCACACTCTCGAGGTGCTACGCTACATCAGAGCAACAGGCAGAGCAGATAGTAACACGCTAACACCCCTGTTGCTGCTACACACACTCACACATGACGTGTCACTCCAGACAACTAAACAGAAACTAGAGCACAATGTAGATAATAACCATAATGCAATTATACAGGAAATGCCTGTAAAATTGTTTCATTTTTATGTATCTTTGCCCTTGACTGCTATAATGAGATCCAGGGGCTTTAAAGGCACCATAAAAGCATGACAAGCCATATGTTTCCTATTAAAAAAGGGTAACGTGAATAATATTAAAGAGTTCCTCCTTTCTTTCTTTTTTAAGTCAGTTGGCTTTAGTCTAGCTATGAGTTTTAAGTTTTACAGGGAGATGGGACATACATTTGTATAGTGCAAGATATCTTTGGTGAGTATTGTAATACAATAAAAAAAATACAATAAAACTGTAATATTGTGAAATATTACTAGAATTTAAAATAACTTCTGTCTATTTAGACATTTTAAAGTGTAATTTCTGTAATGTAAAGCTGAATTTCCAGCAGCCATTATTCATCGGTCATATGATCCTTCAGAAATCATTTTAATATGCTGATTCTGTGCTCAAGAAAAATGTCCTATTAACAATGTAGAATGTAGTTGATTAACAAATCAACTGCGATTATTGAAGTTTTTTTTGTGGAAATCATACTTTTTTCAGGCGTTGTTAAACAGAAATCAGTTAAACAGTATTTATTTGAGATAGAATAGTTTTGAAACAATGTGAAACGTCACCTTTCTGAATAAAAAGGTTGTATTTCTTTTTTTTTTAAGAAGAAAAAAAAGTCTGGGACTTTGAACTTGGTTTATATTTGCTAAAAGTACATTTTGTCATTTAACAGTCCACTGGCATAGCATGCATATATATATCTCCCATTTATTTTAAGCTTAATCACTATATATGAAAATGTCATTGCAACAAATATACAGTCAAAACAGGATATAAATAACAGGATGGGATGACAATAAGTTGGCAGGTACTAAAAACTGCAATGACATCAGACAAACCTTGAAGGAGGCAGATAGGAAAGTGTAAAGCTGGCTGAAGGTTGGTTTATAGAGTAGATATTTATGAGGGTTCTCTCTCTTGGCAGGCTTTTCATTGGGCTCCTATAATGAGAGAGATAAATGAGTGAGAGAGGAATAGAGAGACACAGAGAGCAGGTGGAGTGAGAAAAACAGTGAGAGAGACACTGTAGGTGAAGTACTGAAATAGCAAGGGAGGAAGGGTGAAAATACTCAGAAACACTCAACATAGAGAGTGACAGGGAGAGTGTAAGAGTCTTCTCTTACAAGTGTCCCTGGTTTGGAGCTTTGTGTGGCCAGGTTCACCGGTTCCCTCTCAAGCGCTTGAAGCATACGAAACATATCGATGGTCAGCTCGCTAAACTTCACCTGCAAACCAGATGAAATCCAACCATTGCAAAAACCAGAGTTGTAACCTACATAAGTTTGAAGTGTCCACTCATTTACATAAGAAAGCACCGCTTGAATTTGACACGTTATGCAACTTGTTCAGCCTGTTAGGTGTTTTGCTGTACCATACACCCACCTGATTGTTACAGTTGCCAATGATGAGTGCATCTGCCAAGGTGAGCTGGCCAACCACCATGCCCTGTTCAAGGGGGGGCACACCCCCCTCCTGCAACCGATTGGATATGACCACCACGCCATTGCCATCATTTAGGATCATAAGAGGATCGGCCTGTGTAGGTAGAAAAATAGTGGATGAGAAAGGCACAAAAGTAAAGAAAACATTCATGTTTGACTGAGTTTAACTCAGCTTTTAAAAAAAACGTACCTCCACAAAAGCAGCAACTTCTTGCAGCACCAGATTCCACTCTAACTGGTCCTCTGTGTTGAAGCGCTGGGTGTAGTCCTCAATCTCCTCAGACAGCTCCTGCAGAAAGGTACCACAGATATAGACCATAATGTGCGTTCTTCTCATGTATGGTGAATTGTTGCCAGTATATTTATATTTCTAAAACCATTTGTTTCTATAAATATGACTACCGGAGCAATTTTACTTAAACAGTGCCAAAATTGATGATGAATTTTGTATCAATTCCAGCTGCATAACTCACTCTATTCAACTGAGACATGGACTAAAACTGTCTAATTAGTCCATTTGGTCTGCTGTCCATGACTTACCTTGACTAGCACTTTAACCAGGTCCATCTTGTTGAGCAACAGACAAACGACGATAAACCTAGCATAATACCTCAGCTTTTTGACAACCAGCTCAGGCCTGTGCAAAGAACATGGGATAAGGTTAATGAACTTTAGTGAAAACGATATAAGACAAAAATGAGGGATCTTTACTGCTGTATTTGCTCATAAGTATATTAATTCAAGGAACTTTACAGAACATGATAAATAAAATCAACTTTGCCCATCACAGTTCAGTTGTAGTTGTAGCCTCTTTTAACCTGTCTTCTTTGTTGACTTGGTGGTAATATGATCGCTGGCGAATAGCCGAATAGAAAGAAAAGGCTTCATTTAGGTAGCTTGTTTCTGAAGTGCGGAGGCTGAAGAAGATAAAATAAAAAATGATGTGTAAACAAATTCTTGAAGGACACTGTTTGAAAAAAGATGAACAAATGGTGTTAAAAGTCTCCTTACTAGTAATGGTAGTACAGCTGCCCAATTTTTGAGGCCACTTCACCTATCTGCCACCTCTTGAGACCATACCGGTTGTCCAGGACTTGTCTATATTCCAGTAACATAAACCCAAACAAGAATCATTTCTCACTAATGTTGACATCATTGATGCAGAGGAACTATCAGAGGGACGTTTGATCTTCAAGCTTCTAAGCCAAAGAACTGGTTTTATTTTTGAGCTTTGGTAAAAACAGACCTTTCTGTTCAAAAATAGATCTATCAAGAGGGCTGACCTGTGCTGCTGCTGAAACTTCCACAGCTTGGTGTATACGTCAAATGTTCGGCCAAAATAGGACTGCCACTGCTTGTGTCCATATTGAGGCAGATCCCTGCAGGAGTGTGAGAGAACAAACAAGAGAAACACAGCCAAATTTGCTTCAGTAATGCATCTTCCTCAATCATCAATTTAACAGGTTTAGGAATTGAAGCAATTAAATAGTGAACAAAATCAAAATGAACCCATTTCTAAGTGCTTGCGTTTACACATTCAGTATTTGGAACTGACAGGCAAAGTTATTTACAGTTGACTGTAAAGAAGGCAGCGTGGTGTAAGCATAGTAAATGATTGAAGAAGTTCAACATACACTTTTTTGAGTTATGACATTAGAGTTGATAGTTATGAGGTCAGAAAAAGAAAATCGTGGATGTATAACCCACATAAAATGAACATGAATTTCAAAGATAGAGGGTACATTTTCTTTTCATGCCAACTTTACAGGAGTGTCTCAAATAAGGACAATTTGAACAATGAATTGATAGTGTGTGAATAACCATTATGACAAAGACTACATGGGGGGGGGGGATATAGTTCCATAACACTATAACATAACATGAGTTCCATAACACTAGAAAATCTCATCACAATTAACTTGATAATAAGTTATTAAGTCAAATGGAGACTTCCACAATAGAGACAATAGATTCTTCAGCAAACACAAAAGAAAATATGTATTTTGTGACAAAAAATAAATAAATACGAAATTTCTCGAATTTGTTGTTGTTGTTGTTTTTTTACAGATGACAGAATTGTAATCTTTGGATTAACTATGCCTTTAAATTGTACAGGAAATTACTGTTCAGATATAAGAAAAATGAACAACAAAATGAAGTTCACTTTAAGTTCAAGATCATTTTAAGTTAGATACTTAAGTAAAGTTTAACTATATTTCTAAGTATACTTTATGCAGTCAGTATCCTAATATCAATGTACTAGAAGTATAATTGTAAGTGTACTGTTACAATACTACTTGAGACTAAATTTGCCCACATTTTAGTGTATAAAAGTATACTTTTAGTGTAATATACTTTAAGTGCTACAGTAGTAAACTTTGAGTAAATAACTAATTTAATAACTATGTTTTTTGTCTGTACTGCAATTATACTACAAGAGAACATAGGTATTCTGATAGTTTACTAGTCAAATACTTAGTTTATGAAAGTACCCTTTGCAGTGTACTCTCAGAGAACTACAAGTTTAGTAGTTTTATACCGCAAGTATACTTGTAAGTTCTCTTTAAGTGAACATAACAGCATACTTGTGGTTTACTATTTATTATTTTTATATTTTAAGTACTTATTTAAGTATTAATTTGTATTTGAAATATACATTTAACTCTTTCCATAAAAATAAATAAATAATAATGTCTTCTTGCATACTTTATCAACACTTGAATGTGTGTAAGTGTAAAAAAGCAACCTTTTAAACAAAAAGGTGAGAGAAAGCCCCCGCTGTCAGGTTTGAGAGAACGAGGAGTCAGAGATGCGGGTGAAAAGGACTTTTAATACAAAATAAAACAAAATACAAACACAAACCACCCGAAGGGGAAAAACAAGACCAGACTAGACAGAACTAAGACTGGACTACGACTAGACTAGACTAGACTAGACTAGACTAGACTAGACTAGACTAGACTAGACTAGACTAGAGACTTGACTTGACTGGAAAAAACTCACAGGAACAGACAAAGTAAGGACAACGACGCAGCACAGAACAGCAGACAAAGATGGAATATATAGGGAGGACATTGGGAAGTAAACGAGGTAAAACAGCTGGGACAAATCAAACTAATGACAATGAAACAAGACGGGCGGGGTAACAGACAAGACCTGAACATGTAGCCAATGCGGAGGCGCATTGCTGCATGTTCACATTAAACAAAGACGACGCGCAGCTGGTGACAACCAAACTGCGCGTGACAAAACACAACAAGAAACGCACGCGGTCGATGGGACGCGAACTGCGTGCCAAACATAAACACACGGACGTGAGGAGGCGCGGCTCGCGCAAGGCTTGAAACCGCGCCCACTCACATGACAGAGCTCGCAAGAACGAGTAAAAATCACCTGTTCTGACGAGCTCATGACAAGGACGAACATACACGAGTCGTGAATGCCCGAATCCCGATTCAAAACCGAAACTGAACCAGACCAAAGTATCGGGACCGGACATCATAACTCGCACGAAAGACGTCACAGACAAGCGCGCGCGCGGCTCGAATCCTCGACGCCGTGCGCACACACACCAAACACGAGACATAACGGTAGTGTCAGAGCTCTGCCACAAAACCAAGAAATGACTACTAGACCTAATGTGGCAGAACCCTGACACCCGCCCCCATCGCAGTTTTGGATCGACTACATACGGATCGAATTAAAAATGATGATCAAAACACAGATGGAGTTGATCGAGTCCATCAACATTATTACCATCCATTCATTAACGTTAGGCAGTTTTGATTTATATGCAGTTTAGTTTATGGTTTAAAAAGTATACTAATAGTATACTTGAATAAACTTCATTTTTGTAAGGGTTACTAGATTTAAGGTACTGTGACTCATTGTTTTAATCATTGGTTTGTTTTAAAAGCTATAATAAATCAAGGTTGTATTCAAACCAAACCTACAACCTTGATACCCACATACAATTATATAAGGCATTTCTGCCCCTCTGCCTTGACACTCCAATTACAAGACATCATTTTGGACAACAGCAGAGGAGCATTTCAAATATATAAGTGGTCGTGGTTGTCATGCACTTAATTAACATCATCATGGCGATGATGAGAAGACATGGGTGGTGGGGGAGAGCAAAAACAGCAATCAGAACGAGTCAGAAAGTGCGAGTGGGTGAGAGTGTATGGGCAGGGCTCTGGTGAGTCATAGTACCGATGATGTGAAGGAATTTGATGAGCTATGGCAATCAACTGGAGAAGTGGCTCTTTTGCCTGTACTCGCTTTTTCTCTCTTTATTCCTTCCTCGTCCTTTCCCCCCTGAACCCTCGCATAACACCTCTAGGCCCTATTGTTATCATCAGAGGGTTGCTATGACAACAGAAGCAGGGACTGGGGAAAGAAGGGAGGTTGTGAATGCAGCAGGTAAATGCAAAAGCACTCATTTACACATGCTCACGCATGATTACAATAGATGGCGAATCATTTATGAACCTGTAATGGCTCATTATGGGAAAGACAAGGGGACAAGAATGAATGTCCAGGCACACACACATCATGCACCATCACATAAACACCCACACACAGGCACGCCCTCCTTTCATTCATGCACATTCGACGCAACCAAGCACTGTATTTTATTTGCACAGCTTTCATTCATAATGTGCATTCACACATGCTAAAAGGCAATACATATAGTTTTGTGAGATTTACGGTTCACCCTATTGCCCTTGTGGGCTGAAAGAGACAAGGTCAGGAAGGAGATAGGTGCAGTGATTAGGCAGGGCTTTAATTTCACTACATGCACCATTAATTTCCCATCCTCTCTGACAGCATTAATACCCACAAGACAGATTCTCTGGCAGAGCACAGCCAGGGACAGACCTGTAAATTAGGGAAGGAGGAGAAAGGAGGGAGATAGGATGGTGTATGTGTGCAGATGGGGTCAGATGTAGTTGAGTAACAGAGCAATATTACAATATTATCAGTATGGCATGGCTAAAGCCTCTCATACTCCAGTATTTTGATGATTCCATTATTCTAGATCAGTGTTTTTCAACCAGTGTTCCACTAGTGTGCCGTGAGAGATCGTCTGGTGTGCCATGGAAAATTCTTCAATTTCACCAAATTTTTCAAAAAAACACATTTTGAGCGGCTGCAAGCGGCAATGGTGCGCGTCTGTACTCCGCCAACAATCGAGTATCGCGCTCCACCACCCCCCGTCAACTACCGAGTATCGCGCTCCACCCCCCCCCACCCACCCTTTTATGGGTGTTCACCCTTTATTATGAAATTTAATGGGGTGTTTTTGGAGGGCTTGGAACGGATTAGCCATTTTACATGTAAAATGTGTTCCAAGAACCACTGTGTATATATATATATATATATATATATATATATCTCATTTATAACTCATATATAACACACACACACACACACACACACCCGTACATACACAAACTGTGTTGCACAAACACATGGCATCATAAGCATTAATCATATTGTCATATTTAAACATAATTTATTGACATTTTTGAAAGTCTGTGTTGCACGTTGTTGAAGAATATGAATATGAAGTTGTCAAAGCTACTACAAATGTCTCTTTAGTTTTTCTCTTGTTAAATAAAGAGATACTAAAGAGTTAAGAGATAGTGAGAGCTATCAAGTAGTGGAAGTTTTAGGAAATGAGACCAATTAATAATAGCCATTTCATTACTGAACTCTTCAGGGTGTTGCTCAGCATCAAATGCAGAATTAGGCCGCTACTGGTTAGACAGCCTAATTACTGTGGAGAAACGGGGCATTGGGTGTGGCCTCATAACAAGCATCTAATCCTGTATTTGTAGACACAAGCTGTCATTAAGGTATGAAACATAAATACATAAACATGTTTATTGGTACTGAGTATCATATGAAAACCATGCAGAAAAAAAATGATTTAATTTGACAGTATTATATAAAGGTAAAAGAAAAAAGTGTTTACACTATATAGGAACACTGCAATATTAAGTATGAATATATTATTAATAATAATAATAATATATGAATGTCAGAACACGGAGGCTACTCTATGAAACAACCTCCTGGACTGTAGCAGTCTCCGTCAGTTATGCAATATAAATGTAAAACACACACTTCTGGTACATAAGGACAGGGCCTGGATACAGAGATAAGAGAAGAGGGAAGGAATACAAATTGTGAAGACAAGAAGGAAAGAGAGAAAAAAAGAATGGGGGAAGAGAGAGAAGGCTAAAAGAGAGGGAGATAGAGCCCACAGCTACTGACATACTTGTCCTATAAATAGTCTTAGCTAAAAATGACTGATTAACTCAAACGAAACCTACTGGCCACTGAGAAATAGTGATAAACATGGAGTGACGCGAGTAATTTTTTTAAGGGTGTGTGTAATGCAGAGACAAACGCTGGCAGATATGAGGGGGTGGAAAAGGAGCGCTGAAGATTCATTCAGATGTAAAACTGAGCTCACTTCACCCAAACAATGTAAAATATAAAGGGCACTCCATTCCCTTATGGATGAACAGGCAAACATCTACACATACATAAAGCACAGAACAGATGATATACTAGAACCTGTTCATTAATAGATTAATAAAATCAACCACACACACAAAATAGACCGTTTAAACAGTTCAATATATATGGTTGTCAGCCCAGTTTTAGAGTGCTAAATATGGTTACATTCACACACAGTTCAGCTATAAATGAGAGTGACACCCATTTCTAAAAACTGCACTGATTTTCTTAAAGAGACAGTTCACCCAAAAATGAAAATCCTGCCTTCATTTACAGCTGTGGCCAGAAGTATTGGCAGTGGCAAATTTTGTTTGTTTTGCAACATTTGCTGCTTCAGGTGTTCTAGTGTTGACTTTATTTCTAGATTATTGTGCAGAGAGATCAGATGCATTTTAAATAAATAAACAAATAATTGGCTCTGGCACAAAATGACCAGCTAACATAATTTCACTACCGTATTTTCTCGCATATAACCCGCAGAAGCAGATAATTCGCATTTCGAATTTCGAATGTTGTTCACATGACGTCAATTATCCATAACTGTTCAGGCTCGGTACACAGTGCTTGTGCGCAAAATTTAAACAATAAGAAAACAAACACAAGTCAGACTCAGATCAAAAAGAAAAAGCAGTCTCTCCCACTGTGCATCAGCACGTCCCTTAAGAAGCGTTTTATACAGGTGTTGATCATCGGATGAGATGAGAAGAGCACGCTCTCATGGCAACACAGCCAATCACGTCTTCTTGCATTATTGATAGGCCAGACAGCCTATCAGTGCCACCTGTCAGAGTGATACAAGGTTGTTGTCTCTGTACAAGGGCCAGAGACAACAAACCTCTCAAGAAATAAGAACATAAAGAAAATACCGCAAAAAAAAAACATTGACGTAACAAACATATTAAAATATTATTACGTGTAAAAAATGTGTGATATAGCCCGCACCCTTATATAACCTGCACCCCCCACAGGGTTTGTAAAGTCTGGTATAACCCGCAGGTTATATGCAGAAAAATACGGTAATCATATTATCAGCACATAGGAAAGTGTGTACTAGTACTAGTCAAGAGAAATCACTATCATTCTGATTGGATTATAAGAGCAGGCTGATTGACATAAAAAGGAGAGAAGAACTGCTTCCAATCATTGTGTTCTTGTGTATCCAATGGTTGCCTCCAAAAAAGACAGCCGTCATTGCTTTGCATCAAAATGGCCTCACATGGAAGGAAATTGCTGTAAAAAATACCGCACATAAATAGTGCAATCTACTGGACCATTAGTAACTTCCTGGAAAGAGGTTCAACTGCAGTGATGAAGGCTTCAGGACATTGCATAGTGTCCAGCAAGCGCCAGGATCGGCTCCTCATGAAGAATCAGCTACTGAATCATGTCACCACCAGTGCAGAGTTTGCTTAACATTGGCAGCAGGTGGGCGTGAGTGAAGAATCTGCATGTACACTGAGGCAAAGACTTTTGGACAACAGCCTGGTGTCAAGAAGGGCAGCAAAGAAGCCACTTCTTTCAGAGAAAAGCATCAAGGATAGACAGAAATTCTGCAGGAAGTACAAGGATTGGACAGAAGAAGACTGGTGGAAAGTTATCTTTCCATGATGAAGCTCTTTGGAACATCTGGAAAATCGATTGTCCAGAGAAGAAAAGGTGAACTCTACCCTGTGTCGTGCCAAAGGTGAAGCATACTGAGACCAGCGATGTGTGGGGTTACTTATCATCCAAGGGAGTGGGCTCCCTCACAATTCTGCCCAAAAACATTGCTATGAACAAAGAATGGTACCAAAACATCCTGCAAGAGAAACTTGTTCCAATGACCCATGAGCAATTTGATGATAACCCTTTGTATGATAGAGCACCATGCCACAAGGCAAGAGTGATAACGAAGTAGCTCGGAGATCATGAAATTTACATTTTGAATTTGTGGCCCGGCAACTCACCAGAGGTCAGTCCTAAAAAGACAAGTGGACCAACCCAAATTGTGATAAACAAGCACTAATAAGGCAAGAACGGATCACCATTTGTCAAGATTTGGCCCAGAAGCTGATATTCATTATACCTTGAAATGCTTATCATTGCTTTCCAGTATACTATAAAAATGACGCAGAAAACTTAATGTCAAAATGTCACTGACAATACTTTTGGCCATGGCTGTACTCACCCTCACGTTGAATGTCTGAGAGGTTGAAAAACACATTGACTTTCATTGTACTGGCAAAATAAAATTAATAATAATTTTTTAAAAATGACATCATCTTTGCGTTCCACATTTGAAGTAAAGTTATATGGTTTTGAAAAAAAATTAGGGTGAACAAATGATGACAGAATGTTTTATTTTTGGTGAACTACACTTTGAGACACTTACATTTTGAGAAATATTTTATTCATTCATTCATTCACTTTTTTTCATGAGGGATAACAATAAGTCACATACGTGGGAATGTGAGCTTTATGTTATCCGAAGATTTTAGATTTGTTTGCGGTCTTCTAATAGTAGACCTCCCATCAGTTTTGTGGTTTGAGTATAACCCAAGCAATGTGCTCAATGCTGTAATAAATGTAAAAAGCATTTGAAGCTGCTGTCGGTTAATTAAGAATTGACCGCATCGACTATGCTTGGTTATTAAATAACATTGTCTCAACTGTGATAAGACATTCCAGTATTATGCAAGTAACAAATTGGCAAAACAATGAACAAACAAAAGAAAATTAAATCAAAAGAACCAAACAAAGTCGAGAGTAAATTTACATAAGGTCACTGCATGATTGGACTGAAGCAGGCAAACAAATCCACAAATAAACAGTAAAATGCTCAGACACCGAGAAGAGACTGACCGTAAGCCATTGAAAAGCTGTTTTGACTTGTCCAGGAGATAGCAGAAGTCAGTGACAGTTTTCCTCTCACAGAGAGGGATGTCATCCTCTGCCCCCACCCCTGTCATGGCAGCTGCTGTAAACAAAACAAAACATAACAGTGAATTCAAAACAGATTGTCGGCAGAGTTATGCAAAATCGAGTCATTAGCGCAAGCGCGTCGTTCAAGCAGCCATCAGTGGCTGAGGCAAGTTTTATGAATCACAGAACGAGCACCACAGAACTCTGAACTGACATATTGTGGGTATAAGAATCTGCATCTGTGACGTGGGCAGATGTTGAATCAGCTTCGACGGAAACTGACTAATTCCACCTCCAAACCAACTGATATGCACTGACGAATTTGCATTTGAGTTTGAACCAAAGTTTCACTGAGGAATAATAATCTATTTATCCATCTATGAACTTCATGGAGATGAATAAAACAAGACACATTAAGCTACAAGATTTTTGTTTTGTTTTGCTAATCAATAAAACAGTGATTTTGTGTCGTGGATAGGGATGTTTATTTCTTTTTATTTTCCTGAATGTTAACTGACATTAACCAATCATTAACTGTTAACTGACAAGATTGTTAAATTAGAATGGATAAGTGTGAAAACCATTAAAAATATATGCAAATAGCAGCATAAACAACAGAACATGAGAATTCACAAATTGTCACATCACACCCCTGCAGTGATATATATATACAGTGGAATCCGGTTATGTTGACGGCCTCGGGGGTTGCAAAAAAGCGTCGAGATAACTGAGGAACGAGATAACCAAATGCCAATATATTTGATGAAGCGATCGGCATGCTATAAAAATGTACATACACTGTATATGTTTGCTAACAACAAAAGGCATATGTGCTCCAACTAACAGCAGAGATTTACCAGTATACAATAAAAAACACTTTCGATTCTCGATACAAACCTTTAATTATATTCTCCAACATTGCAAAAACAATTTCGCTCACATCGTAAAAAGTCACAACATATTCGTGAGGTCATCGCGCTGTACTAGATTGCATACTTTCTTGCGTTCTGCCTGCCTAATGTACTCTCAACAAATTTGGCTTCGTCCCTTCTTCTGCGAAGCGAAGCGTCACTGGAGATTCACGTGCAATGCGAACTCAGCGCATGCGCAGTGAACAAGGTACGATCATGAGTCACGAGATAACCATGTGAAGTGGCGAATTTGTCCCTCTTTGGTGCTCGAGATATTAGGGTTCGTAGACAAAAGAATCGACATAACCAATGAGAAAATGCCTAGGCAAATAGGGAGTTTGGCGGTTCCACTTCAAAAACGTCGACATAATAGGGTTGGCGAGTTAACCGTGAGTCGAGATAAGTGAACTCCACTGTATATGCCAGGAGGGATTCTGGGAAACGTAGTGTGCTGAGGTGACAGGACTGGTGAATGGCGATCGTGACAGTACTTTCCATCCTTCCAAAAGGTGCATTCAGGCACCGTAATCCATCCACAGGGGTGGGAGAGTGGTTGCCCTGGAGCCTGACAAGGGATAGCTTGACAGAACTTGAAGCCTTCAAGGCGACGCCAGTAGATCAGGGGCCCAGGGAGGCGCCGGCAATTCTAGGAGCCATGCTGGTGAAGGTAAGTCAGGGGACCGTGGCAGTGTAGGTAGTTCAGACTACTTGGCCACTATGAATGGACAGGAGATCAAGACAGCTTCCAAGTTCTTGGAAGTGAGAGGGCGCTGGGCTGAACTCTGGGACGAGAGTGGGCACTGGAGCGGAATCATGGGTTGGACTCTGGTCACGGGCTCGAGCTGACGTGTGCAGCCCACACACACACACACACACACACAAAAGGGTCGGGGCCATAATGGTCAGCTCTACATTTAAAAGAAATTACTCTGGGGCTGGAGTGAATTCAGGGATTGCACTGTCTGGAGCACATCCTTTCACTGGAATGGACTCAGAGATCTCACCCAACAGAACGGACTCAGATTTCCCTTGCTGGAATGGAATCTGGACAGAAAAATTGATGAGTGGAGTACTTCCATGAAAGGTGGAGAAAGTTTGGGGATGTTGCTTTCCTGAACTAAGGGTTCTGCCCTGATGGCAATTATGGTTTCTCTGTAGTCTTGAGGTGCAACAATATATGCAGAACTACACTGCCACAGAACGAGACAAAGTGTCTCACATCTATCTATCCCTGACACCTGATGGAGTCAGAAAACTGTCGTCAGAAAACTATTCCAGGAATTCCTGCACATATTCTTCCTGCCATCGTGGAATATGAAGCATAAGAAAGCACCAGGCTCTAAAAAAACTCCCACTGACTCTTTTGCTGTGGTCTGGTCTTCTGTAGCAGACAGAAGGAGACAACACAGGAAACACAGGCTTTATTCACAGATGAATATGAAGACACTGATGATATCAGGTTAGGATTCCTTGCAGAGAAGTAGTGGGTTTCCGTTCCTTTTTTTGACACACTCCACAAACAAGTTAATTTGAAAGAAAAACAAAACAGTGGAAAGGGCATCCTGTTGGTTTTCTTTAAAACAAAACATTGTGCTTTTGTAAAATATTGTGTGCACAAATAAAAATAAACCCTTTACAATTTTGAATGATGTCTCACTCTTAAATGTATGATCAAAAATGGCAAAGTATTTTATGTTGTTTCCACAGTTACAATAAGGAAATAATTCACGCACACACACATTGCTGACTTGGCATTGCCACATGTTCATTATCAAAATAAAAAAACAGTCAACTCAACAAATAAAAAGTTACACTGCTCAATTTAAATAGTCCGTAGTACAATCTGTGCCTTTCAGCATGACCACCTACCCAATGCAGATTTGTTTTATGTGGATATTGGAACACGAGTGAGGTACAAATCCTAGTAATAGGATTTACATAAATAATAGTTTAGCATCCAAATAAACTGCAAATATGGAAACATCTGGATTCATGCTGAATGAGAGTTAGGTTACATGAGCCCAACGTTAGATTCGGTTTCAATTTCACTTTAAATGAATGTGTTTTGGCTTGATGTTAAGCTACTTATATTTTTGATTCTTGTTATGTTCTGAATATTATTAAATTGAAAGAGTTTAACAGTTTACCTGTTTCAGTTCAGATTCAGTTAACCACTTAATTATGAGCACCCCTAGTCTTGGAAATGCTGTATTTTTCCGCTGTGAGGACAAAAAAAAAAAGTACATTATATGGACTTCCAATACTGACGCCATAGTTACTACAGATATTATATATATTATTATATAGCTACTCGTGAAGCCTCAGATGCTGAAACCTGATGGTGAGGAATGTTAAAGTTTTGACACTCTTTCAGCCATTGACCAATTGAATGGAATAGTTGACCAATCATCAATCATCAAAGTTCAAAACTTTTCAGAAAGGTGGGCTTAAAAGAGACGGGAACTAAAACAGTGTTTCAGGCAGAGAGTAAAGAGAGAAATTGTTTTTTTTACTTTAATGCCTGGCTTAACAGACAAGATTTAAGCCTAATCCTAGAATAAAATGCATGTTTGAACTGTCAAAGCAATTTGCACTGACATATTTAAAACATCTATCAATGCCATTCTTTCTTTGACTCCAGACTTTCTTTGTACACCATTAATAGGTTTTTGCTAAGGCATGTTTAAAAAAAACTACCTACATGACCTAATCCTGGCTTAATCTAAGCCCTGTTTGTAAAACTGGGCCTATCATGTAAATGTATTTTAGCAGACCTCAAAAATAAAATTTCTATTAAATTACAGCGTTGTGATGCCTAAATTTAATTGTAACATTTTTATTTATTTGAAAATATAGGAAGTACGGTCCATTTTCTGCTACTTTTAATCATTCATTTCATTTACTAACCACTATTAAAAAAATAAAAATAATCAACCAATAAAGGACAGTGGAGGTTCAGGTCATGCCAGGTCATTCAGGTCCTGCCTGCTACATATGCAATCACTCAATGATCTTTTCTGGCTGAATAATGAGATATCTCAATGGCCTTTCCTGTTCAGAAACAAGCTTTAATGGCCTATAAAGACAGCACAGTCTACTATGTGCAGTTGGAAGAAGGTTGGCTCTTACAGAGGGCCAATTAATCTGCATGTTTCCACATAAAACCGTGAGAAAAAGAAGAATTCACAGTTAAATAAGTGCTAAAAATCACATTTCAATTTCCATATGTATTAAAGGGATAGTTCACCCAAAAATGTAAACTCTTTCATCATTTAACCACCCATGAATGTTTTAAACCCAATCCTTTTATCCACCAGTTGTTCCAAACCTGTATGAATTTATTTGTTTTGCTGAACACAAAAGAAGATATTTTGAGGAAATATACTATGAAACAAAATACTATGGAGGTCAATGGGGCCCATCAACTGTTTGGTTACCCATAGTCCTCAAATTATCTTTTGTGTTCAACAGAAGAGAGAAATTCATAGAGGTTTAAAACAATTTTTGGGTGAATCATCACTATGTATTTTTGTGAAAATGGCTTAACATGTGTGTTTGTGTGAGACTAGATAGTGTCAACCAAACCAAACAACACCACACATGGCCTCTCTATGGTGGCAGGAGAAAAAAATCGTATGGCATTAATGTGTCATGGGGAGGGCATGTGCACCTCTTTTGGCTAAACCTAGAGGAACCAGGCGTTGTGAGTGTATGTGTGTGTTTGAGGGGTGGATTGGGGGGAAAAGGGAGCAAGGGACATCAAAGACAGAGGAAAGTAAGAAAAAGGGGGTTGTGACAAATAAACGCCCAAGGCTGATTGTGCAGTGCTTACTGCTCGGATCAGATGTTAAATTGGAGCTGAGGACAGAGTGGGGGAGAGGTCCACACAAGAGAATGAACATTGATAATAATCCATAATACATTATGTAAAGCATGAATTTTAAGTGAGCTTTGTGAAACGACTAGAAGCTCAGATAAGGTTCATTTATAACTGTTAAGATACTCCAATGGCCTTGATTCATGCAGTTAACTATTCAAATTCACTTTTGTTTTTGATTGAACCATGTCTACATGCATGGAAAGCTCTAACTCCCTCACATCTGTAAAAATAAATGGAAAATTGGTATGTTGAAGGCCTATTCGTACAAATAAGAGCAACTAATGTATGATGTATTGTGCTGACATTGGAAGCCACTGCAGGGAAAAACATCATTTATTGCCTGAAACTGTGTACAGTGTCAGAGCGTGTGTGTGTGTGTAGTCAGGCCCGGTGGGTAGTGAGACAAACATTCAGCTGTCAGTCTAAGGTGGCCTGAATGGAAAAGACCTGGGCATGTCCATCACCCCTGCTCAGCCTCCAGATGGCTCACCATGGTCCATATATGGACCATTTCTGCACAACTTTCAATTGCTGTCAACAAATTCAGAAAATAATTTGGGGATATTTCACAATTAAAACAATTTATAATTGAATGATACAGTAGTAACAGCCTATTATTATTAATATTATTATATAAGGTTGTGCATACTCCATCAAAAAAAAAAAAAGAATAACATTGGAATAAGTTCAAATTTGCAAGGCATTCATATTAAGATGATGAATTTAGTTTAGTGTACAAATGGGGCTGACTCTACTCAAGTCAAGGTTTAGCTGGTTACCAAAGGTTATCCTGTAGCTCCTGCTGTAACTACACAATTTGGCTCTAAAAAGCCCTGTGGCCATTCAAAATTGGTAATGTATTCTGAAAAATATATATATGTTTTTTTGGGGGGGATTTGGTGTCATTTATTTCTAATGTTTTACTTTATTAGCTCAGATAACTGGCCGAAAATTTCCTTTAAATTAGTCCTTTATTATCCACCACATATGTGCATTACTAACAATTGAACACGCTTGTATTGAGGAAGCACAGTGGTTATTGCATACCAAACAGAAATTTGTTGAATGGAAAAGCTGTCTGTCATACACACTGTTTTACAAGAGGCTGCCATTCATTCAAGTCTGCACTGATTCTCAAAACAATTCATTCTCTTTTTCAGCATGAAACAGATACTAGATTTGTCATGCACAGGGAGAGCAAGAAACTACAGAAAAATGCATTCACTTTTTTTTCATATTAAAGGTACAGTAATACCTCGTTTTACGAGTGACTTTGTATACGAGCAAATCGGTGTACGAGCATGGAAAGTCAAATCAGTGTAAGAGCACTGTATTGGAGTGAGACATTTTTTCCCTCACCCACGCACATTTTTGTGTGCAAAAGTCCTAACGCTCAGCATCGTCGTGCGCATTTTTACTGGAAAAATCCTAATGACAGCCTCTCATAACAGTCACGCGGTTCCAATCCCTTTATCACCCCTTAACTCGTTCATTCTCTCAGCGTCGCTCGCTTTGGTTGCATCATTCACCACAGTGATACTTTCATAAGTGATTTACAGCAGTTTTACCTCGTGTTGTTAACATTAATTAATTGTGATCGCTATTGTTCACGTAGTGAAATATATACGTACAGTACAGTATATAGAAAGAAGGTACGAAATCCTTCGTTTAAGCAGTAATTGTCACGGTTCATGAATTCATTGTCTCCTAGTTCTGCCTGTGTTTGTGTGTGTGAGTGGGGGTGTGGTCACTGATCACTGACACACCTGATTCTCATCTCATCTGCCTATGTAGTTCACTTCTCTCCACTCCTGTGTTGTCGAGTCGTTGTCTCTGTTATGTTCGCGCTGTCTTTGGAGCTCCCGTGTTCGCATGCGTCTCCCTTGCTTGTGTCTCCCGTGCTCGCGTCTCCCCCTCTCCCATGTTCGCGCGCGTCTCCCGTGTTCCGTGTTCCACGACCTTCACTCTGGATTATCACTTTGTTTGTTTTCTGCACTATTATAATAAATTCACTCATTTGCACTCATTTGGTTTTGTGTTTTCCCTTGCTGACAGTAACACCCCGCCCCCCCCCTCCTCTGGTCTCCTTCACGCCAGCAGCAACGCTGCTCAAAGCTGAAGTGCATTACAGTAAATTGTCAATTATTAATTCGTATTTATATGAGATCTCAATGGTTATAATTTTAACTGTAATTAATAGGGTAAAATAAAATAAAAATATTAAAAATGGGCATTTATGGTCGTGTGGAACGAATCAATTGATTTTTAGTGCATCCTTATGGGGGAAATTGTTTTGGTGTACAAGAATTTTGGGTTACAAGCTCGCTCTTGGAAGGAATTAAACTCGTAAACCGAGGTATTACTGTATAAAGAAGTTTTCAAAACCTATTTTATCATAAATCATTTCACTCATGCTGTGATTCAAAATTATGAAAATGATTTGATAATAAAATAAGAAAAGATACATTTTATTAATGCTATTAAATTAATTTATAACAGAAAGTGTGATGTTTTTCTTTACGAAAAAAAGGGCAGGGGGAATCATACATTTTAAAAAGTTTGGGGTAGTTTTTCTCTCTAAAGAAATTAATACTCTTATTCAGCAAGGGTACATTAAATTTAAATTTCAAATAAACGCTGCTCTTTTGAATTTTTTATTAAATCAAACAGTTCCACTAAAATATTAACCGTTTTCAACATTGATAATAATAAATGTTTCTTGAGAAGCAAATCAGCATATTAGAAGGATTACTGAAGAATCACTGAAGACTGGAGTAATGGCTGCTGAAAATTTCACTTTAAATAAATAAATTACATTTTAAATAAATATTAAAAGAGTTATTAAAATTTAAATGTTACTAATATTTTACATTATTCCTGTATATCTGACCAAATAAATGTAGCCTTGGTGAGCAAAAAAGTCTTCTTTCAAAAACATCTTACTGACCCCCAACATTTGAATTGTAGTGAAAACAGCACAGTCTCAAAGAAACTGTCCTAAATCATGCCACAAAAATCAATCAATACTCAAAATAAAATAAATCCATAGCTCTCCTGTATGCACAATGATTTCATGTATTGCTCCCCAATACATTTTTGTATTTTAGTATCTGGTGGTCCGAATTTGATAATGGGTTAAAGTAACATTTAGGAAGAGACACTTGAATACGTCAGTATTTTTAATTTTATTTTTAAATCTAATAATCAGATACTATTTTGGTCAGTCTCAATAAAGCATTCTATTAATTAACTATAAGTATTAGTATTATCAATGGATCTCTCAGGGGTTCATTATGACATTCTTGACCCACAAATCCAAATATCCATTTAACAAAGGTATTTTAAGCTAAGCTAAATTGGGTTTGTATACCTTGATCTTGGTCATTCGTATAACATGAAAACAGCAAATGGCACCTATTGAGAATAAGCATTAAAATAACTGTTGTTGATCAATAAGCAGATCAATATCAACACAGAGCTTTATTTTCTAGTTGTAACAAGTGGTAATTGAAATTTCAGAATAAACATATATACAGAGCTACAGGGTGGAATCAGCCATTAGTATTATTTTTTGCAGAATCAAACTACCTGTGCACTAATACCCTATGGATGCAATCTAGGAATGATTGGAAGATGGGCTTTAGAGATAATAGATATGATGAGAGAATATTGAAAGGAGGCATGAATAAGAGAGATCTCCTTGTCTCATGATGGAAATACATGCATGCTCTTTCTCTAAAGCCAGCAGTGGTACAGGGCTTCTGCACAGAGATGTGCGCTTGACCCACATATCCTCTCCTTCCATAAAAATGCATGAGCTATGCATCTGCAGCAAAAGAACTGCAGGATGAGGCAGTGTGTGTATGTGTGACCAGTATGAAGCATGCACGTGCAACTAAAATGCTTAATCAATATCATATCATCTATCACTTTTCACAGTCACTGCATTGCCGAATACATTTTATAAGAAGTACGGAAAATTACTATCATCATGTTATAGTAGGTCTACTTTCAGCATGATTTATCAACTATTAAAAGACCAGCCTGTTTGGATAAAGTCCCATTAAAACAAACAATGCTACAAAAGATTGGTCATTACATGAAATTAAAACTGCAATCACTCACCAAGTTAAAGAGGTCACGCAAACACATATGCTGACTAATGCATCTACCCTCTGCGCAAAAGCCTACACGACTGCTCATGTTAATGGAATACCATCACTGTGAAATGTCAGGACTTAAAAAGAGTGAAAGTGAGTGATGAATACATGGTGGGCATGGTGGCTAAAGAGCCCAAGGCTCTCTAATCGTATTCAAATCCACAAAGGAATGAGGTAAGAAGTATGAAGAGGAAAATAGGACAGGTGTCCTATATAAAACTTTGGAGAAACAAACAGAGGAAGCTATAATTATGAACTACCTTGCAATCATAAAAGTTATTTCTAAGCAAAGTCATTTTGCTTTCTGCAACAGTAATTTCCAGTCTACAAATTTTATCAAATCGGTATTACTTTTTAATGCTATATCTCTCACTACTTGTGTGAAGAGAGCGGGAAATGGAAACCTGCAGAACTTGAGCATGGGATGGAAAATCTTTCCACTCACTTATGCTGTTGCAGATCAGTTTTTATCGTGTGCATTGTTTTGTGACGCAGAAAGCTTAATGTTTTGGGCTAAAACTGGCTAATTTCACAGCAGACTGTTGGTCGGTGGTTGGTAGACAAGTGGTTCACCACAAGTTTAGTATTTTGCACTTTAACAATTAATATCAACATGGCTGTGTTTCAAAGTACCACAGGCCATGCTGATATTAACTGTTGAAGTCGACTTAAAACGGAAGTTGCGATTATCTTTTCTTCTCTATTGGCTTCTCTGATGACACACACAAAAGAAAAGTAAGGTGGGACTTGGTAAGGTGGGAAAAGTAAGGTGGGATCATTGGATGGTTGTGCTTTGCTATTAGTGCTCTCATATGATTGACAGGTTGTCCTAAACACATACTGAGAGAAAAGATGTCACTGAAGAAGGAGGGGAAGTTAGTTTGATTCATGATTACAAGTGGACATTAATTTTAAAATAATAATATTAAACCATTCATAATAAATAATGCATATGTTGTATTTCATGGTACCTAAACGAGGCACACTAAAAAAACTACATTGGGTTTATGATGCATTTTAAATGAAAGGATGATTTTAAGATAAACTACACCCATAATTGTCCATAGCGAATTAGGAAAATCCTCACACACTAGTGCCTCTATAATAAGAGACGAATCCACGTCTACGAGCTCATTCTTCCATAACAAGCCAGTCTGTATGACGTCATTTCAGCTAAGCAACCTGGTGGCTCTTTCACAGATGATGTGTGTGTGAGAGCTGACGCTAAGAAAACATACTTGCCTGCAACAAATCTTCCTTTTTTATCTCGGTTTCAGTCTAACGCATCATTATCATAGGACATCGATTGAAGTTCAATTCCTATTCATACCACAGCCGTAATAATCTCGCTATCCAATAATACACAATTCGCGCTTGCTCTTACAGTCCGATTATGCACGCGCGGCCGATGCAGCCTTAACGTGAACAATAAACGGAGCAGACAGAGAGCGCTCTGCCAAAATTCAAACCCGTTGCTGTTGCAGGACAGATTGAACCCGGGCTGCACATACTGTAATTCTTGCGCCAGCCAATGATTTTTCAACCGTCTTCGTTCAATAATAATACAGAGATGCTTATTGGCTCATGTTCCATTCACAACTTGAATATCTGGGTGGACTAAGAGGAACAATGGACAAAGGGTGAAAATCACAACTAAACGTGAAGCGTTTGGCAGCGTGCGCGCATCTCTGCGTAACAGTTCATTGAGCAGGAACGCGGACTGACTGATCACTTTGTTTTACATCAATTACCAGTGTGAAGAAGAACAACAACAGGCATTTCTGACACACTTCACACCATTAAGCCATCCAGCAATTCTGAACGCCTTTTACTCATGAGCACAAAGCCCGGGTCTCATCTATAACCACTTACCTCTCGCGCGACGGCTGTCTCTCTGTTTTAGATGAGAATGCGGTAATACACGACTACTCTGAGTGACTCTGTCAAAGATGAAACTGTAGGTTGGATCGTGTAATATTGATTAGAAAGAATTAATTAGAATGGCAATGTGTTTCTTGAATGCAAGGCGAGTCGCTTTGGACAAAAGCGTCAGCCAAATGCATAAATGTAAATGTGTAATGGCAAGAGAGACGACAGGACTGTGTTAGCATGATTGGAGAGCGCTCGGGGAACAGCGGCGTTTTTGTCCTCAAAATGACCATCAGAGTTGACAAAACTGTGGCTTTAGCAGATGCTGTGACTGCGGTTTCCTGGCAACCTGAATTATGTTGAGCTGATGACTGGAGTTGACGTGCTATTATTGATGGTTCTTAATAAATAAATAAATAAAAAAAATATATATATATATATATATATGATGACATACGTATACATACATACACACTGCACTTTGACTACGGAACAAAATGAATATTTTAGTGACTGTGTCTGACTGACTGGCGCTTGACTATCGTAATCTACTAAAACGTGTTCACTACAGCCGTGTTTGTCTTTTATCTAACGCATAAACCGCCGAGCAATAGCTGTCAAAAAGTCAGTGATTTGAGCCCCAACCTGATCACTGATGTAGTTTAGAGCAGCTATCTTCCGTTTCAGCTCCTCAAGAACAGCGTTTCCAGGTAGCGCGCGCCTGTGAATCCCGACACAAATCTAGACATCCAGTGCGGCGGCGCACCGTCGTTCGCATCCACCTCATTCAAATCACCCTCCCAGTGAAGAGCAGGGAGTATCTGCCATTCGGCATCTACTGCAGTCGACGATTCAGTCTGGCCAGTTGAATCTTCATTGACTATGTTGTGGCAACCCGCTCAAAGTAACTTGCTTGTCAGGTCCCCACCGGTCTGTTAGTGACGTTCGATGCATCCCATTGGTTGGCCGTGCTGTCAATCAGACAACATTTTACACACAGAGGCGGGACTGACGTGGTTCTTGCCGCTATGGTACAACCCGATGGATTTAAAAGGGACATATGCCGCCCAACGGTATCGTACAGTAGTGCATTTAAACTGGTCTTGTATGCAAGACAATTTTCATGTTCTCATTAATTAAGACCACACCAGAAATGGAACTTAATAAACGCGTTTATTTTCAATATTTAATTGGTGAATGGGCTGTTGTTTTTCTACAATAATAAAATACAACAAATCTGAGAAAAAGATGATTAAATCAAAACAATTATATTAAATGTACAAAATAAATCACAACCTTTGTCTTGTCTGATCATCGCCTCAACCTCTTTCTACAAAACAAAAAAAAAACAGTGTCTTTGTTGTGGATTGACCACCACAGTTGTTTCAGTGACTAGTTTCTAATCTGTCAAAAAACACACAAAAAAAAGCGCCATGCTGTCAGCACATTGTTACACCATAAAGTTGTCATTAAATGGTCAATGGCTGATAGGTCTGTATTTAAAGCCCTGGAAGAAGAGTGGCTTTGAGAATAGCATGAGGATGTCCAATTGATTACAGTCACACGCCCACATTAACAACATTATACTGATCAAATAAATGACCAAGGTTCTAATCCTGACCATAATTTACTGTTATTTTGGAGAACACTTCAATCTTTACAAAAATATTTGTAAAAAAAACAAATGAAAGACAATAAAAGAGCGCTTGAAAGCAATGAAAAGGAGAGGTTTGGACCCAGGCGATTTCAGAGGAAGTAAGGTGTTGTCGTTCTTGGTGGTATGACCCTTTCCGAGTCAGGAACGGCCCGGAACAACTTGGGCTCCCGTGTGTTCACGTCTTTGAAGACCATGATGGAGGCTATGTTACCACAGCGGTAGCAGTAGTTTGGGGCCGACCAGACGGTTACCAGCTTCTCGTCAAACATGAATTTGTAGCCCTCGTGAACCAACTGATGTGCACGGCAAATCAGCTTCAAGTTGTTGATGTGAACAAACTTTAAAATGGAAAGAGAAAAATTCAGGACAAATTCTATTCTGCACAAACAGGTACATTAACTCAGTGTTTTTCAACCATTGTGCACTAGTGTGCTGTGGAAAATTATTCAGTTTCACCTAATTGGTCTAAGAAAACATTTTTTGAAAACTAATTAAAATACTTTTTTCTTTGTGTTTATTTGATTCCCATTCAAGACACTTTGATAAGAATGACTGTATATTGTTAATATAGACTACAGAGTTTCGTTTTTCAGCATTTTCGGTTGGTGGTGTGCCTTGTGATTGAAAAAAAAAGAAGGAAAAAAAATAAAAAATAAAAAGTATGTTGGCTCAAAAAAGGTTGAAAAACACTGCATTAACAGAAGGTTTCCCCCCTTAGTAGCATTTATACAAAATGGATTGAATATTTAATTAATTGAACAATATTTTAGTTAACCGCTAATTTAACTAACTATAGGTGTCCATCAACTATAAATTCCTTATAGTTTTTAGTTTACTGAGAAACTTTACTGCACTCCAACTACATCTCCACTCCATAACCCAAACAGTGAGTGACAGTAACACAAAAGAGCCATTTCTTAGACATTACCATTTCAGTATAATAAAATTCGAATTAATTGTATTTTACAACCTGTATTGGGAGGTGTTAAAAGAACTAAAAACAAAACAGACACTGCATTTAGAGTACTCTTACCTCATTGGTAACCTTAGCACCAAAGAGCCAGCCAGCACCTCTCGGGCTGATAGCCCAGGTGTCCACGTCCTCTGGATCGGACCAGACAAGATCACAAAATGCACCCTTGTGAGGGATTTCCTGATTGCGTTCAATGGTGCGTATCTGGTCCAGAGTTTTGATGTCAGGTGAAAGGCCACCATGTACACAAAGGATCTGCTCATCTATCAACTGTGGGAGAAATCAAAACACTACAATAAGTACAGTAGGAAAAATACCAGTTAAACAGACTTTTAGACCTTTTCAATTGAAGAGTTTAAGCATTGAATATTTGGTAAACATACCTCAAGTAAACATTTTGTTGATTTGGAGTCGTAGCTACACCATTATAGACAATGGGTACAATTGTCTAAAACAACTGCAAAATTATATCAAACTAAAAATACACTGACTGAATTCATTATAACTGTACCAGGCATTACTGTGTGGCTTCATGGGGACACTTAAACCAGTATCAATACAACTTACATGCTACACATGAGATCTACAAGTACTTTAAATTGACTACCATTAGCAACCAACCCAACACCAAATTATATTCTTTAATATTTGGTGATCTGGTTTATTTCATAATGGACCATTTGTCTGATGACCAACAGAAATCCTTGTTTTATATTATATGTTTTTATATTTCCATTTTATTTTTGTATGTATACACACGTACATATAAACCCTATTCTTGTATTATACATCCTTTGCATGAAATTACAAAAACACAGTTAATGCTGCTGTGAAGGTTTCTAATATCACGACTGTGGGAGTGACTGTCAAATTGACATCTTTCTCACTTCTGACTACCATTATTAATCGCTCTCTATTTTTTTCCTCTTTTTGGAAGTCATGAAAACAAAATTGTGGAGGTTTTTTTTTGCTATTTGAGTAAATGGGAGCACAAATTATAATGTAATCTCTCATTCAAGAAGCTTACCCAACTATGATGACTTCCGCTTCTTAGAAACCAGGAAATGTGAAAAGGGTCTATTGCACAGATAATGTATAAAGCACATAATTTACTCCCAAAATGTATTCAGATGCTATTTGAAATGAGTGTCAGTATAAACTTAGGGAAACATGCAAGGACAAGTATACTTGCAAAATCCCTGATAATGTGTAGCTCACTTTCCAAATTAAAGAAAAGACTTTAAAAAAATAATGTGATAAATATAACAAAATATGAAACTATTGATTTATGAAAGGTGCAATCCAGAAGAAACTTGAATGCATGCATGTTTTGATGCTTTTTTTTTAAAGAAAGAAAGAAAAAAAGTAGGTAGGTAAAATAAGCCATGGCTTATTTAAAGTCTAGACTTTTTTTATTCTTAATCACCAATAGAATGCAATTTCTAGGATCCAGTAGATACTCAATTCAGTATCTACATAGAGAAATTTAACAATAACATAAACCTACAAGGTTGTTAATAGATCATTTTTGATTCCGCTGAAGCTCTCGGCCCACATTATTTCAGCTTATTTTTAAAATAATTGTTTACAGCTGCCTTCCTACTGAAAAGCTACATTACCCTTGATACTGTACAGAAATTTACACCAATCAGAGAATCGGAAAAATAGCAACACCAAAATAGCTCTTTAACTCCACCTAGTCCAATGAAGCACTAATGAAATTAAATAAGAACAGCAAATGACATAATACACTGAAAATTATTAAGTCATTTTGTCTGCTTGTGCGTTTTACTATATATATAAAAAACCTTTTCAAAAATCTTTAGGAACCAGTGCCACTGAAAAAAAAAAAATGCATGAACAAAGTTGGGCACTAAAATGGTGCACGCAAAATCTCAAGGCGGCTTGGCAATACTTACGGCAGCAACAGTCAGCATGTCAAATACTTTAGTGCAGTATCGCCAGGCATTAGCATTTCCATATTTAGTTTGGCACTCATCTATAGACCAAAAGACAGAAAATGAAACCCTAAAATGAATGTACAACAAAATCTCAATAAAATAAGTTCATCATGATAGGCATGCATTTGACTTCTGCAATCTCACCATAAAAGCCATACACTTGTGTGATCTGCCTGCTCTCGTGATTGCCACGCAACAGTGTGATGCGGTCAGGCCACTTTGCTTTAAGTGCTAGCAAATATGTGAAGGTTTCTAAGCTGTAGTATCCTCGGTCAACAAAGTCTCCCTAGAGGAAAGAGAACATACTCTTCAATAAATGCTTAGGGGGGAAAAGATGCCTTGTCCAATGAGACACCATATATAAAATCGCAATACAATATCATCTTTAGAGATACAATACCATGAAAATGTAGTTCGTGTCTGGTACTTGGCCCCCGGTTCTGAAGAGTTCACATAGGTCATAAAACTAGGGACAAAGAAAAAGTTTAGGTCAGGGAAGATCTCCAGGAACATGATTGAGCACCACTGGTTTGGGTCAATATCAAGCATGTTGCCATGGCAATAAAATAGATTGTCAACACTTAAAAACATTATATTCAGCATTAATATACTGTTATAGCAGCACTAATGGGGTCTACTCGCACCTGTCCATGAATGTCCCCGCATACAGTGACTGGAGTGGATACTGGCTGTACATTTGATTCTTCAAGCAGCAGGTCACATACATAGTCACACAATCTCTGTCAACGCAAAAGACAGCAGGTTTGAACAAGCTTGTGAAAGGAATGGCATCACTACCGACGACAGCAGAAGCAGCAGATTTCTGTACCTAAAGTCGCATTAATTCATAAGGAGGTCAAAACTGAGCCTTTTCAGGTGGCATTTTTCAAAATTGCATAAGAGTGTCTTGGGTGATGATATTACGGATTAATTCTGAAGCCTAAATGTACGTACGCGAACTGCATTTAAGACGAGGGAGTGGAGGTTCAGTCAAAAATGAAAACTACTAATGAAGACGGAAATATAAGATTAACTGAGAGATAGATGGGCGTTTCAAATGAGTTCGCATGATAGCAACAACATAAGTTAGCCACCCTTGGTATCCATAAGAAATAATGGCTTTATTATGACTAAATACTTTTTTGGGGGCCGTATAACCTGTTATTTCTGAAGTAAGTCCCGGAAAGCAGGCTAAATGATTAGAGTCATATGATACGCAGAGACTGCATTGCAATGACACACTATTTTAACGGCCTTTACCACGATCTACATGACTAAAAATATAACAATGAATAATATGATCAACAGTGTCAGAAAAGGGAAAATTACAGATGATAGTCACCTTTAAGTCGTTCTCTGGAAGATATTTGCACTGCCTCGCAATTTCAACATACTTATCCAGGTCCAGCGGCGCCATTTTAAGAACAACAGTCGGTGGAAGAAGAGAAGAGGAAGTGTTTCTACGTCATAGAGGGAGGTAATGATTGACACGGAATCAGCCAATCAGCACTTCGACACGGTCTTGAGCGCCACGGCGCGACTTGCAATCATTCGTTTCGAAGGTTATCACGTTTCTCGAAATAAATTTGGAAAACATTGAGCTATAGACAGAGGCTGATGTTTGTCAAATTGTTCAAACTTTTTTTAAATGATTAAATAGTTTGAGCATCGATATCTAAGTCACTGCATCAAAATATTCTCCATTCATTCACCACGAGGTGGCAACAAACAAAGTTTCAAACTAAGGATGTCACCTAAGCCTACACAATTCTCAATATGATTTATGAATCTTTTACATTATATATAGGGTTAGGGTTTTGTGTGTGTGTGTGTGTGTGTGTGTGTGTGTGTGTGTGTGTGTGTGTGTGTGTGTGTGTGTGTGTGTGTGTGTGTGTGTGTGTGTGTGTTTTGTATGCTTTTATAGAAAATATGTTGAATGCCCACAAAGTACTACTCAATAATTAACCACTTTATTACCTTTGATCACTGCAATCATAATACAAAGTTTATACATGGATGAACTAAATTTGCAGGAGAAAAACCAGACATCACAATAAATTTAAAAAAGTGCGCTACATATTCATTATGAGTCGAACATCTTGATTATATGAAGTTATACAAATGTTAATGTTTGCTGTATTTTAACACCGCAACTGCTACAGAAATATGAAGACACTAGACTAGATAAAGTATTATATAAAGGACAACAACTGCCTGTTGTGGAATTATGATTATCGGATCTATATGCAGATATTACATGTTTGTTCTGTGTCTTATATCAAATGGCATTTTACATTGGAATGGATATACAAATGTTGTGTGTCTACATGCATGCATTGTTTTACTCAGTTGTTCTGGACATATGTAGCCAGTTTCAGCTATTTTTATATACCGGTATTTGTTATATGTTTGTCAGTGCAAAGCAGAAAATGGCATGCCTTATGTTGTCAGGTTTTGGCAGTATGGGATAAAGAACAAAAATACACAAACAAAATTAACAGTATTTATGCTTCTTTTTTGACTGAGTAACTAATGAACACATATTGCAGTTATAACATTTATGATTTTCAAAGAAACAATTAACAAAATTATCACATTTACTTCATTTGTGGGAACAAAGGTCATTTTTTATATTTTGTCCATCAGAAAAATGCACAATTAGCAAGACCCAAGACACACTCAATTATATATATCTTTTTAAATCATTAAACGCCGAATGTTTATAACAAAACATGGGTTTAAAAAATACATTAAGGCAACAAAGTATACAACTAAAATACAGAATCTAACCTGGTATTATGTGAATAAAAAATTAAAAAATAAAACTACCTAATACAACACTCTGACTTGTTTCTCTTTCCTCTTGGTAAATAAATTACATTGATATTTCATGATTTGTCCCGTGAAAAAGAAAGGTACATTTTAGTGTTTCCCAATTCTGGTCCTGGAGTACACATTTCATCTCCCTTATCTGATAAACTCATTTAAGGTAAACACTGGAGTCTCTACTAATGAACCAATGAGTTGTATCAGCTGTGTTTGATAGGGAGACTGTTAGGAAACACTGTTTGAGTGTAGGTTCTTTTACGGAAAATTGTAGAGTATAATTTGTGTTCTCCATCTAAACTTGATTGAAATGCATTAATTGTGCCATTGTAGAGAAGGTTTGAGAGTTGAAACGTGTCACCGAGTTTTCGTCCGTGCAGATTCCTGCAAAAGAAAAAATTTAAATGCTTTCCAAATGATTACAACTAACATAGACAACTAAATAGATGTAACTAACTTCAAAATAATTGTTTTCACAGTAATACATATTATAGTGGTATACACGGAGTACAAAGATAAAAAGATTACACTTTAAATAGTTTTTATGTTTCCAATGTATTCATTATGTTGTATGTATTGTATTGTGTGGACCCACCACCATCAAGTGTCCATTCTTGGCTCTGTAGACCATGTATTCACTGCTGCTCTTGAAATCCACAAAGCCCTCTTTGCCAGGCTGGATGTCAAACCTCACACTACAAAATAGCAATAATTCAATATATGTATAATGCAAACTTTTTAAATACAATAAACAATCTATCTCTAAGAGCAGGACTGAGTATCTCACCTCCCTTGTACGACTTTGATAAGGCTGTGGTTTTTTGTCACTACACAGATCTTTGTCAGTGCTTCGAATAGATGGTTGCACTGCAAGACCAGGTCGCCCTAAAAACAGAATATTTAACATAATCCTATATATTTCAATGACAGGTTATTGTATTCTTTTTTTGTTAGTACAAAGGAATACTATACATGTATAAATATACATATATATAATTTTTTTTTCTTTCCATTTTACCACATGAGTTATTTAATACAATTACTTAATTCCCTGAGATATTTGTTCACCTACTTTCTGCTTTGTGTCATCACATGTGACATGGAGAATCAGGAAGTTGTCACTTAAATTGCTGACAGACAACCCTGTAAATAAAAATACATATCTTATGCATGTAAAGTTACAGTATGGTATAATATGGAGCTTGACATTTTAGTAATGGTGGATTACTAAATATTACTTTGTCATTAAAAAAATTAAAAGAGTTAAAAAAAATAATAAGACTATAAAAAATTATCTAGTGTGAACTAAACAAATTACTATATCAATTAGTATGTTTACACTTTTGCCAGCTGCTTTTAATGAAAAAGTACAATTTATAGCAGCTATATTTATATTAAAATGCATAGACTATGTTAAAAAAATTAATCTGAACTGATCTCAAATTTCAAACAATCATAGACTTTTAATCTTTTTATCTATGGATTAATCAGATTACAAAAATGAAATACTTGAATTAGATTATATTACGTTTTAAAATACTCATAATCAGAATACACTTACCTTTTATGTTTATTAAATGGTTGCTTAATATTCCCAAAATGGCAGTAAATTGTTCATTGATTCTCCATAATTCTTTATATTCATCTTTTAAATTTTCCTTTCTCAAAATTTTGAGGAACTGCACACACAGATTGGCCACTAGTCCGTTGACCATAATTACATGCAAAATTGAGAAGCTACACAGCATAAACAAAAAAAAATTGTGTTTTTTAAATTAAATTATTTATTATCATTTAACTATGATATAATTAAATTTTAGCTTTTCATAAATTTATGAATGCCCCGCAGTTCCATCCCAAACCCTAAAAAGGAAACCCCTGACATAATGTTATGTTTAATGTACTTTGTTTTTGACAACAACAACAAAATTATAATAATTGAATAATTTCACTTTCTCTTTGTATTTTGAATAAATATGGTACAAGATTATTCTATTCAAATCAATGTTATAAACAAGTCATTCATTTCAAAGTAATCAAAAAGTAGTTAATAAAATTACCTAAATTGTTTAATGTAATAGATAACGCTAATTTTTATCATGTAATTTGTAATCCAAAATGGACTACAATTTGTAAGTAATCTACCCAGCACTGTTGGACATTGAGATTTACCTTTAAGTGAGCTGTAATTCACCCTCTGTTTAATCTTGGCGTCCTCCACCAGATACGCAGCTGCCTGAGTGAAGATCAGCTGTCTGAAACGTGGCCGAAAGCCATTTCTGTCATACTTAATCACTGGAACACTGTACTGTATAGAGGGAGAGATCATAATTAGTTTGTCTAGCTGAAAAATTACATACATATACATGCACACATATCCGAGCTTGTTTAACTAAGAGTACCTTAGATCTATATCTATAAATTATAGATCTAAAGTACTCTTAGTAAAACAAGCTTCGATAATTTTACATACCTCAATGCCCTCAGGACAAATCAGCTGCAAGACTTTGATGTTTATGTCCTGTTCACCTGAAGACAAAGATAGAAAGAGCACATTTTTGTTATGTTCATTCATGAGGAATAACCTGATCTTTGCATTTAGAGATTGAAAGGTTTACAAACAGCAACAGTATCTAAAAAAAAATCATAAACTCTTACTTATCCTAGTGTCAGCAAAGGGTTGGCATACGCTCTGAGGGTAGTTCTCTTTTCTGCCTTTGAATATGTCACTGGTCAGTGCTTTGATTTGCAGCTGAAAAATAAAATGGAACTTTAACTCAATTCCAGCCAGAGAATAAAATATTAAAATAAATGCAAATAAATTAGCATTTTACCTGCATCTTCCGCTGTGCACTAATCCCTCGAACATACTTCCGTACAAGGAGACGCATGTGCAACTTACGTAAAAGCACTGAGGCCTATAGATTCATTTATAACAATGTAAAGTTTTATTAGAGTGAAATCATTAATCTCAACTATAATAACTTTGCAGTGTTTCAATGATAATGGGTCCAAAGATGTATGGATTACCTCTTTCATTATTGGTGGAGGAGTCAGCCAGGTGCTTTTGTCTATTACTGATTTTGGCAGATTCTGTTGGAGTCTTGTGAGGTAGCTCTGCCTGACAAAGGCCAGATATTCAGAGTTGTCTATGCTCGCAGGTTGATTTCGGTTCATGAAGCCCTTAATAAACCTGCAGGATTGGGGGAAAATACCTCAAATATAAGAAATTTGAATTACATTACCCTAAATATTTATAGACATTACTGTTCAAAAGTCTGTAAGATTTCTTAAATGTGCATTTAATTCGATCAAAAATAGTCACATATTATTAGTTTAAAATCCTTTCAATAAATTTTCAAATGTAATTTATTCATGCGATGTCAAGACAAGAAATATGTTTGATTTGGTGTTTTCCCAATTATTATCAGTGTTAAAAATGGTTGTGCTGCTTAGTTTCTTTCTTTTTTTTCTGTAAAAACAGATACATTTCCACATTTATACAAGTTCAAAACAACATTTAATTGAAACAGAAATCTTTTTTGATCAAATTAATGCATCCTTACTGAACAAAAGTATTAAATTCTTTCAAAACTGAATCGTACTGACCCCAAACGTACATTTACATAAAATCATATTTAGATCAATAAAACGTTCATTTATTTTTCATTCAGTAGTCACGTTAAAGCAGAAGTAACTGACAGGAAGGATCTGACATTATAATGATCTCACTTCTTGATGACTTTGACAGCCCAGGCTCTTCTTTCCCTCTCTTTTCTGGCCTGAAGGCCTCGCCAACATGTTTCAATCTTGGTAGCTGTGAAAAATGAATTAAAAGTGATGTTATGTACAGGGCTGTCGCTCAAGGGAAGAAAGGTGGAGATGATTCTTGTGGCCTGGCTTTCAGGGGGACCACGGCAATTTCAACTGAGCCCTTGTTGTATATGGTTTTCTTAATAACTCTAGTGTTTGAACCGAGAAACCCGTTCAAACCTGCTTCTCTCTGCCTCTGGTAGTCTCCTTTCACCCTATAACCTTTGTATTTGGCCTGGATTCTTGTGGCTGTAACAAAATTAATTTGAGATATCAAACAATCAGGTGAAAGCTGCTATTGAAAGAATCAATCACAAGTCCTTCAGGGGATTCCAGCCTTTTTTTGTCAGCTATTACTGGCGCCTTACCCAACTCATGCTTGCAGACTTCAAATGCATCTTCAGTGGCAAAAAGAGTCCTGGGATGACGAATAAAGATTTTTGTCCTTGAGAAATTAGAGGGGAAAAATATTTTATAAAACATGGATTTATTTTATAGGTAACTGATATTTACAGGTCCTAGAAGAACAACACAGAATCACAGCAGCAGCCTGGTACAGCTTGTACCTTCCCATCTTGTACTCGTTTGGTTTGTACCCAAGGTGTTTGATGAGCTGCTGCACTCCCTCTGCTGGTGTCCCCTTCCAGTGTGGCCATGTATCAGGACATAGAGCCTTATATCTGCAATGATGAGCAGGTGAGAAGTGAGAACAAGCACGTGATACAAAAGATGTGTGCAAATAAATGTAAAACAAAAATCATCCAGCAAATGTTTGATGGTGAATAAGATAGTTGAAGTAGCATTAATGGAAACAAAACAAATACACCTTTTCAGAAAGACTTCGTATCTTCTCCTATAAGCAAACCCAGCACGTCTGACTCTCAAGTGCTCCATTAACCCCAGGTACTTGACTTGATGTCTCACCATGACATCATCAAAGTGATCTGAGGTTAGGCGAGTGAGAGAGAGAGGTCACTGGCACCGTCTTGTAAAACATTCAGCAGACAAAACCACCAACAAGAGGTGTGAAGTGAAAGGCTCACCTGGCTGCTTGCAGTGGTTGGGTTTCAGGCACCGCACATACCATGGCTCCTTGGTCATGAGGATTTCAGTGAGGCCTGCAAGGCTGCTCTTAAACTGGGTGGCAACCTGTTCACAAAAACCTGGTCTTTTTTACTTCTGTATATTTAAGTGCTGCTACAGCTTAAATACAAGTAAAGTGGAAATAGCATCATGAGTGGCTCTCAGGTTTTCACAATTATACTAAAATCAGGGTCAAACAACCTGCAAATCTGTTTCTAATAGCCAGAAAATTAACATTAAAACTATATATATATATATATATATATATATTTATATAGACAAGGCTTTTGGAATTATTTGTTTTAATTATCTAATTAAACATCTTTCACTGTACCGTCTCAGGTCTTTTCTTGCCGTCAGGTTCAATAGCATGGAAGCAATGCTGGATGATACTGTTCTTAGACTGTCGCATGACCTTAAACAATAACAAATAACTTTTATCTTTATGTCTATTTCATAGTCATTATCTTCTCAAAGATGACAGGCCAACTGAGAACACATACTGTAGTGAATCCTCTTACCTCTTTAATATTCCTGTACAGAAGATCATTATTTTTGTCAAGAAATCCTGACATGAAGAAATCAAAAAGGTCAAGGAAAATAAAGAAATGTTTGTTGTTTAAATATTTTTGTTGTTGCATTGAATAACTTACCAACAACTGAGTAAGTAACTTCTCCAGCATAGTGTAGGAGTCGAAAATCCCCTCGTTTCAAGGTTTTGCGTGTTTTTTGGTCCGCCAATTTGTGCCTGAGAATTAGAGACAGTGAATTGGATTAATAAATGGATACAGTACCATACAATGAACACAATAGCTTTGCAGCAGTACACATTCTATGGTACCGACACTCCAATTCTAGTTTGCACTTGAAGATTTTAGCTGTTGTTAAATTTAAATTATTCCTGCATCCAACAGCTTCACAGGCTATTATATGGATGATACAGATTCAACATTCACCAAGTCAAGTTATTGCTATACAATACAGATTGTTTCAAAGCAGTTTCACAGTAATAAATAAACAAAGTTTGTCCTGATAAAAATCATTGCCTGATGACATTGAAATTTAGGTAGACCTAAAATATGTTTTACAGAAGTTAATGTTACAATATTGCCATTTTAGCAGTTATTTAACAGTCTTTGCTTTCAATAAATGTCCATGAGTCACCTTGTATACACAACAACTTGGTCATGTCTGTATTTAAAAAGGTAGATGGATATTTTTCCCACCACTGGAAAAGATTTTAACTAAGGCCTATGAATGTAACATCTATATAAAACTACTCAGGATCTACAAATTAGCTATTGTTATTTTTGGGCATTTAATTTAATGCAAGGGTCTCCAATCCTACTCCTGGAAGGCTGATTCCTGCAGAGTTTGGCTCCAACACCTGCCCAGAGGTTGGAGGTGACCCTGAAGACCCTGATAAGTCGCTTCAGTTGTGATTAATTAAAGTTAGAGCTAAATACTGGAAGGTGGCCCTCAGGATTGGACATCCCTGTTTTAATTCCTACAGAGTACTATGATAGCATTTAAATACTGGTATTATGCCAATTTAAATGGAATTTAAAATGTTTACCCACGTGACAAAATGAGGGTGACCGGACATCTTCTCCTCTAGCTTCTCCAGGAATGTAAAATCTGTGGCTTCTCCAGGACGCAGACATTCTTCATCCTTTAATTCAGGATATATGACAAAGACTGACTTAGTTCACACTTGTCACACTTTTTGATGCCTTTTCCTGCATCGTTAAACAGCTGCTGCTTTGATGATGCAAGCATACTGCTGTTCAAACCCAAACAACAAAATGTGACCAATCCAGCAGGAGATGGGGAGAAATTGGATCAGGCAATCAGAAAGTGTGAAAGCACCCTTAATCATGTCATGGAATGGATGTTAGTTTGAAGCCATTCTACACACCAGTACTGATATGATGCCTCTATGTTTCTCCTCCACCAGGTCACAGATGATCTTATTGTTGAAGAATGGCACTGGTTCCCACTGAAATATGTCAACATGGGGAAAAAAGGTTTATCAATGAAAATATGGCAAAGCACAGAAATTGAGTCAGATATGTCTCACAAAGCATTACGTCACTATCAGTACATCACTATCAGAAAAGGCCTTGTTGATTTCAAATAAATGCTGTATGTACTTCACCTCGATTCCCTCCATCTCGTACTCCTCCTGCTCTGATTTGAGGGTGAGCTGTATGAAAAGCTGCTGAAGCTTTTCATTGCAGAAGTTTATACAGAACTGTTCAAAACTGAGGAGCAAACCACCAGTAATCACACACTTGGTAAACATCCATCCATCCATTTATCTAGTTCTTACCAAATATAAGACCATTTCCATGCAATAGCAATAATGTCATCAGTGCAGTGTTTCTACTTGACCGTAATGGCCCATTTATTTGTGTCTAGATGTATCTAGAGGGCTTGTTCTGAAACTATATTGATTTGAAAGTTACTAATTGGTTTGAAATAATTAACCCATTTTAATAGTTTTCCTGAAGGAACCCATTATAACAAATGCATGGTTTAAATATGTATGATTGCAACGCTTTAGTGTCACCTGTTCACATCAAACACTTCAAATCCATAGATGTCAAGCAGTCCAATCACCGTCTTTCTGGTTGAATCCTGCAGTGACAGAATGAATAGATTGATCACCTAATAACCTATAATAGTATAATAATATAATTTAATTAAAAGGACCTATAATAATCTATCTCGCTATAAAAAGCTGAGTTTGTAAACCAGGCATACCTTATTTGCCAAGGATTCATTAATCTTATTAACGAGCCACGAGAACGTGCGGCCATAGATGGCTTTGGCTAGTGCATCCCTGGCATACTTTGCATGTTCAGCGGTGAAAGGGCTTAGGACCTGAAAATTAGAAATACTACATAATCATGCATTTCCGAAGTAAAGAAACATATCATACTATTCCATCTCTTAAATAACTTTTCAAAATGATTTTAATATTATTTAAATATAAATGTATTTACCATGTATTGCTAATTATTCAAAACAACTTCTCATGGAAATTTTACGCTTTTCTAACAATTAGTATTAAATGGTATTTATGGTATTGGTATTAAACACACATTTATGCATCAGTCAATGTGTCATACAATATATATTTAAAAATTGCATATTGTCAGGGTTCTGCCACATTCGGTCTAGTAATCTCTTGTTGTTGTGGCAGAGCTCTGACTCTACCGCAATGTTGTGAGTCGTGACTGTGTGCAGTGTTGTAAGCATGCGGTTCGTGTTTTCATCGGCCGCATGCTTTCATGTTGTGTGTTCTTGTCACGCGCACTTGTCAGTTTGGCCAGTCACCAGCTGCGCGTCGTCTTTGTTTAATGTTAACACGCAGCGATGTGCCTTGGCTGCGTTCATGTCTTGTCTGTTACCCCGCCCATCTCGTTTCATTGCCATTAGTTTGATTTGCCCCAGCTGCCTTCCCTCGTTAACTTCCCCATGTGCTCTCTTTATAATCCCATTGTGTTTGCTGTCCTGTGCTGCTTCATTGTCTTCTGTCGTGTGTCCTTGTCAAGTCTTAGTTATAGTCTAGTTGAGTCCTTGTTGAGTCCTTGTTGAGTCCTTGTTGAGTCCTTGTTGAGTCCTTGTTGAGTCCTTGTTGAGTCCTTGTTGAGTCCTTGTTGAGTCCTTGTTGAGTCCTTGTTGAATCCTTGTTGAATCCTAGTCGCCTTCTAGTGAATCCTAGTCTAGTCCTTGTCTGTTCCACCCCCCCCCCCCTCGGGGTGGTTTTGTTTGAGTTGTTTTCTGTTATTAATTTCTGTCAATAAATTATCTTCCCCCTTGCGATTGGGTCCTCGCATCCTTCCCGTTCCCTGACACATATACCCACGTTGCAATTAATAATATATTTACATTATATGCTTATGTAAACTTTATAGTGTTTGGATTACATCGAATTTTGTATTTACTTGGCATAAGAACAAGATCTAAAGTAGACAATACAAATAAGCCAATATTCAGAATCCTTCTTTTATCACCTCTTCTCCTTTGGCTTCAATCTTCCTGTGAGTCAAACCCTCCTGTAATATGTTTGAGGGGATGCCCAATAACTGAGAAGAACATAAATAAAGAAGAAATGGGTTGCAACAAAAACAAGACAAAGTGAGAGGTCAATATTAGTATTACAGTATAAACTATAATATTGTTCATGCATAATTATTCTAAAACTTGAGAGAAGGGACAGTGGAACATACCTTTGACAGCCAATGCACTTCTGCACTGCTGTTTAACGTGGCATAACCCAGACCGCTGGCTTCAAAGTGAACATTCCCGAGATGAAGGACACTGGCAATGATTGCAAACAGATGCTAAAAGAAGACCAAAGGTTTTAAACAATGACCTCTCTTTTTAAAAATCAGCTTTCTACACTGACCCAGTGACCCACCGGACATCTTACCTCTATATCTTTTTCACAAAACTCAACAATAGTAAGGGCTTTCTGTACGGTTTTCCAGTCACTCTTGTCATTAATGGAGCTCACTTTGGCACATTCTCCCTGTCCAGAAAATAGATTTTGAACAATAAAATGAATATACCTAGCTTATGGTTCTAAGTCTCTGCATTTGTTTAAATACTTATTTTTAAAAGGTAATGTAAAGCAACATCTGTGTTTCTTACCTGAATAAGATAGCGGTAGTTCTGACAATTTCGCTCCAAACCAAGCCAGCGAAGAAGCTCATCCTCCCCTCCCTCAACTAACTGATAGAAGATGTGGAAGTTTCTCTCGCCACGATTTTGGTGGACCACCCTTGACTTTTCCAGTAAGTAGCTTAAGATGTGGCCACCAACAGCTGCTCCCTAAAAGAATAAGCTTGTATTTACATTTTTTAAGGAATGCTTTTCTGCTACTCCACTTCTGTCCGATTCGAACTTTACCTGATGGTCAAACTGTATGTCCATATACTTTCCAAATCGACTCGAGTTGTCATTTTTCAGGGTTTTGGCATTTCCAAAAGCCTTTAAAGATAAAGCCCTCAATATTACTCTTCTCTTTTACTTACACTGTGCTATACTTTGAGCATGTACACTGAGAATTTTCCAATGTTTTCAACTGATCATTTTAGAGAAATATTCTGACCTCCAGCACCGGATTGGAAAGAAGGAGCCGGTCTCTCACGTTGTCCAGGAGTCTAGTGCTGGGACAGCTTACTGCATAGAACTGCAGGACTTTCTTGGAGGCCTCGGTCTTACCAGCACCGCTCTCACCAGAGATGAGGATGAAGTGGTTGCTGGTTTCACTAACCATTGTCCGGTAAACGTTATCAGCAAGTGCAAATCTGAGAGGTCAGAAAAATAAGTTACATTTAAAACATCTTTAAAGATTAATATAATAAAAAAAGACAAAGTAACGTTTAAGAACAAACAGTAAATGTGTATACCATTCAAAGATTTGAGGTCAGGAAGATTTTTAAAATGTTTTTCAAGAAGGTCTTTCATTATACCAATGCTGCATTTATTTGATCAAATAAATTTAAATTTAAAACAACTGTTTTAATGCATGTTAAAATGTCATTTATTCTTCAGATGGCAAAGCAGAATTTTAGTCAATAATTCAGTGTCACATGATCCTACAGAAATCATTCCAATATGATGATTTGCTGCTCAAGAAACATTTTTTATCATCACTTTTTTCAAGATTCTTTGATGTATAAAACGTTTAAGAGAATTTAAAAGGATTTATTTGAAAAATAATTCTAACTATGAATATTTAGAATATTGTCTTTACTGCCACCTAAAAAATTAATTTATCAAAATAAAAACTTTTGAACATGTATATTTCCTTGTATATTTGTAAACTTACATATGAGGAGGCAGCTCAAAAAAGTTGACTCCCATATAAATGTCCATTTGTTTCTTGGTATAGATTCCCAACTCCTTATATGGATTTACTGACACTAGGAGGGTCCCGATGTAGGTCTGATAGAAATAAGAAAGACATTTCAGAAAAAGTCCAGTCCTTTGCCTCGATAGAGTACTGAGTTACGATCTGAATACAATAAAACAGACATTTAAAAAAAAATTTTTTTTGAATCAATCTGCAAAAAAACTATTCAGAATCACGGGTTAAAGGATCATAATGAAATATTACTGTCTCAGCAGTTTCGTATAGGAGGTTTATCTTTGTAAGGTGCCCTTGATAACCTTAAACAGAACATTCTCCATGCTGAATCATCAGTAAAGTCAGTTTCCAGGACTTGCGACAAGGCAAATTAGATATATAGAGAACATTTTCACTTAGTAGGCAACGTGCTGTGTGCAGTGACCTGCGTTCTGCATGATAGTCCACATTATTGTCAACCCATCTCAATAATGAAAGTAACAGTGATACTGGATATTGCATCGCCAGCCTTTATGCCGGCCTTTAGTCTATTCTGGTCACATGAGTGGGTGCAGGACTCACATATATAAGGTTCTCGTTGAACCGTTTTCTAAGGTTGTCCATGAATGCTGTCTCACTGGTGTAGGCATCCAGGAGAACAAAGTCCTGAATGCCCACCCGGTCCCTAGCCGTCAAACACCCCTCCATCTCCTGTAGGATCCGCTGGCAGCGCTCCTCTAAACTCTGTTAATCACAGACAAGAAAAACAAAGGATCAGGTGTTGATCAGTGATTTAAAAAAGGTACCCTTAGCTGGGTTTTTGTTCTTATTTCAAGAAGATTAAACTGTATAATAAACCCATTTTTAATCATTACTTTTTATATGCAACAAATATTCATGATTTCTCCTGTTTGACATTAAGGAATTAATGACCATTAGGAAGTGTGTAGCCTTAATGGTTTCACTTTGTTTTCAGGGTATAAATTCACCGTAACAGTTTGTGCAGCAACAGCATTAGACGTCGCTTGAAACAATTGCTTGAAACTTAAAACACCAATTTATTTTACTTATTTAATTTATTATTTATATTCTTCAAGATAATTACTAAATTAAATACATATATATATTCAGTAATGGTGATTATTTAACAATAGTCTCTCACAGATGTACACAAATGACCAACATCACTGACTTTCCTTCACTCTAACTATTATATCACCCTACATTCAGTAATATATCACTTTGAATGTGGCCTTGAACAAATCCTGTCAACAATATGCCATGAAACATCTGAGCCCAGCCTTACTTATCTAATCTAAAATGTTTTTCTGCACAGTCCATCAAAAGGAACATTCATCAATCAACAACGATAACGGCAGGGTCTACCTTGGTCTTTTGACAAACAGGAAGGATATCATTTTTGTGTGTTGATAAAGTCCAATGTCTTCTAAAAATAGTTTTATTTAAAATAAATTACATGAATAAACAGCACTGCTTTAACCCTTAGTGGTATAGCTTCAACAACAAAACACTCCACGTTACACACTTGCAATATATTTGTTGGCTGCATACGGATGATGTAAAATTCCCATTTCACCACATCTCAAAGAAGCTCTAATTGAAATCTTGTCACTGTGAAGTCCATTTGAGTATAGTAAACTCATTTTCATGTTATAAAAATATATATATAAATTATTTGAGACGACTTGAGCTTTGTGACATGGTGCATAATCCTGTTGGAAGTAAGCATCAGAAGATGTGAAGGCACTCTGTGGTTATAAAGGGATGGACATGGTCAGCAATAATACTCGGGTTGGCTGAGACACTTAATCAAGCTAAAGTGGCTAAAGTGTTCCAAGAAAATATCCCTCACACCATTAAACCACCAGCAGCCTGAACAGTTGATACAAGGCAGGATGAATTAATGCTTTCATGCTCTGTACACCAAAATCTGACCCTACCATCTGAATGTCGCAGCAGAAATCGAGACTCATCAAGCCGGGCAAAGTGTTGTGCTGTGACAGAAGGACTCAAAGGCAGAGATCCAAACACAATGTCTTTATTAAAAATGGTCAATAATCCAGGCAGGGGTCACAAAGGCAGGCAGACAGTAGCAGAAACGTGGTACAGGCGGTGGTCAAGACAGGCAGCAGACAATCTTAAGCCTTATTCCAGGTACAGGTCGGGGCAGGCAGAGAAGGATCAGAAACGGGTAAACAGGCAGAACTGGTAACAGGCAAACAGACAGGGAATATAAATGCTCAGAAATGACAGCTATGGCAAATCAAGACCTCACGGTGAGTGTGTGTGTGAGGCAGTCGTTTATAGTCCAGGTAATGAGATAGGTAACAGGTGGCATGAACAAACAGACATGATAGAGTCCAGCTGTGTATGTGTAATCAGTGCAGTGTGATGGTTCCTGGGAAATGTAGTGTGTAGTGAAGTGTCAGTATATGTGTGAGCTCCATCTGGTGGCCATGGAGGGGAGCGCAGAGCTCATAATCATAACGTGCATTCAGAGATGCTCTTCTACCGACCTCGGTTGCAACGAGTGTTTATTTGAGTTACTGTTGCCTTTCTATCACTTTGAACCAGTCTGGCCATTCTTCTCTGACTTCTGCCATCAACAAGGCATTTTTACCCACAGAACTGCCGCTCACTGAATATTTTTTCTTCTTCTGACCATTTTCTGTAAACACTAGAAATGATTGCACATGCAAACCCCAGTAGATCAACAGCTTCTTAAATACTCAGACCAGCCTATCTGGCAGCAACAATCATGCTACGTTCATTCACTTAAATCACCTTTCTTTCCCATTCTGATGCTCAGTTTGAACTTCCGCAGATCATCTTGACCATGGGCATATTCTTCGTACGTCGCTTACTACATCCAAGATCAGTTGACACATCCGGGATGAGATAATCGCGCTAACTATGAGCTGGATTATTCGGTTCTTCGAACGCACCTGTTCTTGACGATTAGTATAGCTGGATTGAGTTATCTGAGATCATTGCGCGTTCATGTGCTGGTTTAAAAGGGGATATGTATCGATAGTAGAAACACTGATCAGCAACATTTTGATTGGTCAGCGAGCATGCTGAAAGAGCGTGCGCAGTATTTCTCGGCGGCGCGTCGCTGAATTTCAGTGTTCAATTAAAACACAAAGCAACACTTTAAAGGCTTCAAAAGCCAGGAGAGAGGGCTGGCAAAAAGTTGCCGACAAATTACATTTGTGAGTTGCCTAGTGATCGTGTGTGTAATTATATTGTCTTATATTAATTGTATTTTATAATCCTCTTTTAGAGCCACCGCAGGACCCACTAGAACTTGGCAACAAGTAAAAGTAAAATGCAAAAATATTCTACAAAATGGTATCTTTACTACTTGCGCTGTTCTGCAAAAAAAAAAAAAGTTAATTCATGAAATAGAATTGCAAGAACTAATAAAGCAAAAAGTCCGACTTGAGATTTAATTGCTTCAAAAGGAACTTCAAAGTTAGTCAAATACACTAATAAACACACTGTACTATTGATGACCTTGCATGATTTATTTATTTCATTCCACAGGCAAGAGACGATCAGCTGGATTTTTACAAATTAAACTAAACTGTGTGCAAAGTTCCCTCTTTTCAAAAATGATGCTGGACAGTTCTGTCCCGTGCAGCTCCAACACTAGACTGGTCAAGTGCACTGGCTGGAGATCATCATCAGCTGTATTTCCACCACAGGGTCCTCTGCTTTCTGATGGTGGCAATGTGTGTGCAGTCTATGGCACCAATCACATTAGGGTGATATTTACTGGCATGGTCATGATTTCATAATCTCCATAATCAATTATAATGTACCTGTAATAGCGAAAAAGCTCTCTTAAACAACTTGGGGTCTTAAGTGGTTTGTAAAAACCACAAAAAACACCGTAAAGATTGCTTGAGTGCCAGGAAAACTTTGCGAATGACACGACAGACAGCACTTTCACAAAGTTCTCTGCATCTCTAACAGGAACGTGCCACTCGCAAAGTAGCGCAAGGCAATACACACAGTTTGAGCTGTTGTTAACGCCCGACTAATTGTATCTAAATTAACTAGATACATTATACCCTCACGTGAAAAACTATAGTTTATATTTATATATATAGCTATATATATATTTTTTTATTTTTTTTTATTTTATTTTTTTATTATAATTCTATTAAATATATTATATTGAACCTTCAGCAACAGTTTGCTCTCGTAAAAACGGACAGGACAAAATTCCCATATCACTTCCGCTTATAAAGCCGTGATCTAATCCTGCCATCATGAAGTAAGCCTGCTCCCTAGCAGGTTCAATTCAACGGACCTGTTACTATGACAACCAGTCCCGGATGAGCGTCGAAGAACCGAACAATCCAAGATCATGCGAAATCGCCAACAATCTAATCCAGCTAAGCGAGTTAGCGAGGTACGAAGAATATGCCCCATGTCATCTACATGCTGCCATGTGATTGGCTGATTTGATATTTGCGTTAACAAGCCACTGAACAGGTATACCTTATAAAGTGACCTATGTTCAATGAAAACTTTTATGTAAAATATTATCAAATGTATGATTTTTGGAAATAAAAACTAGGAATTACCATATAATTAATAGTAAAAACTAATTTAAAGGGATAATATTTAGAGTGGACAAATATTGCAAACATGACTATGGTTTCACTTTATTTTGATTGTCCCTTTAACGTCCTGTTGACTCTAAATAACGTTGCACCTACATTAGATTGTTAGTAGACTGGTTGGGTTAGAATTAGAATAAGTTGACATGTAGTTGCACAGTTACTTCTAGTCAGTAGAATGTCTGTTGGGGGAGCAACACAATAAAGAGTTAGTAGATATTAAGCAGACAGTCTAGGGGTGTAACGATACACAAAACTAATGGTTCAGAAGTCACGGTTCGATACAGCAGGGGGGAGAAAACTAAACCTAACATTTCTTGTAATTATTATATAACAGTGGTTTACTGAACAAATTGTGTTTCTGTCTTTAAATGAATTCAATTACAATTAAAAGTTTCTTAAGGATAAAAAATAAATGATCTGCTAATGCTATAAACAATACAGGGAGACCTTAAATTCAGTTGCTATTTATTTTTAGATATAATAATCAACACTCAAATAACAAACTGAATGCAAACATTTAAACTGCACAAAAGGCAGTTTTTGCATAAACATCGAAAAGTAATTATAAAATGATGTTATTACTCCAATTCATAGTTGAAATATAATCATTTACACACCGGCTGTCATTTTCATGACATCATAATCAAGACATCACTAAAAGGTTAAGTAAAATATAATGGACATACAGGCTAATAAGTGCATATATTTAGCAAAAGAACTAACATGCTGTGGACACTGAATGAATGAGATAAAGGTAATGCTACCTGACATATTGTTTACAAGCTGTTTTATTGATGTCTTTCCACTGTCAAAACACTAATTGAGCGATTAAGCGAGATATGATATGTTTCATTAAGTTGTACTGTATCTTTCAACATACCTTCAGATGTTCATTCATGTTTATTTTGTAACTAATATTAAAGAGGAAGAGTGTGATGACTTCTAATAATGACCTGTTATGTGCACACCACATTATAGAGCGTCTGAATGGCATTTATTGCTTAAATGTCAAGATAAAATGCACAGAATTTGAAAGATGGCACTATGTTTCTTATCGAAAGTAACAAAAACGCTGTGATTATTGGTGATTATGCTACAACGCTGTATTCATTGTGTAAGTATAAGACCAGAACCAGGTGCGGTGGTGTGTACCGCGTTTCTTTGGTGCGGTTTGAATATCGTTACACCCCTACAGTCTACTAATACTCTAGGGAGAGTTATATGACATGTAGTTGAATGTTCAGAACAGAATGTTCAAAAGGGACCATCAAAATCAAGTGTTACCTGAACTATATTTTCAAAGCCTAAATAATTTATGTTTTGTTAAAGAAAAAAAAGAAAAATTGTTGCAACAGTGTGATTCTCGATATGACAGACTATTCCTGAGTCATAGGCTATACTGTTACATAAAACAGCATTAAAATAACTGAGACACATTTACACAGACATATTCAACATGCTCTGCTCAGGAATATGTTTAAATCTACATCTGCGTCATAATTTGCACTAACAAAATTTGTATTACAGGCCTATCTTAGACCTCAAACAATATTTTTGAAAATGTGTCTAAAGAATGCACATGTAGAAGATAGTTAACACAAAGTAAAGTAAAAGTAGGAGCCCTTACCTTCAGTGCAGTGTACTGATGTGGGAACTGTATGATCTTATCCAGTTTTGTAAAGAGCATCTGTGATTATTTCAAGTACAACAGGAAACAATGTCATATCACACTCACCACTTCCACCATGGGAAGTCATTAATAAAACGTTTGCTAAGGAAGCGGGGGTCTGGGTATTTGTATGTGTCAAGAAACATCTGTCTAAAAGAGAAATCGTTGTGGATTTATTGTCTTGCATCCTGAAAACTTCTGCTCAGCATAGGTTTGTCCTATCTTGGTTCCTTTAAACCTGAGGACAAATCTATTTCTATCAAAGATTACATGGTTCCTCTCTGTTCCTGTCATGGGATGGAATTTGGGCCAAGGTCACAGGCGTACAAAAAATAAATGAACCATTCCTGTCTGGAGCTACTGATGCTTGATTTACCTCCAAGAACAAATGGAACCCCCCCCCCCCCCCCCCCCCCCCCCTCCTCCTCCTCTCTCTCTCTCTCTCTCTCTCTCTGTCTGTCTGTCTCTCTCTCTCTCTCTCTCTCTCTCTCTCTCTCTGTCTGTCTGTCTGTCTCTCTCTCTCTCTCTCTCTCTCTCTCCCTCACGTACACATACACATACACATAAACACACAAATACCACTAATGATATCATATTTGTCCAGTTGAAGCGAATAGACGTTCACAATATGTTACAGTAAGTTTAATTTTCCAAGTTGTTCAGGGATTATTTTCAACAGTTTTTGATAATATTAGTAAAATAAAAGGTTACACTTTATTTCGATAGTCCACTTAGACATTCTACTAATTACAAGTGACTTTACAACTTACTCATTAGAATAGTAGACTGTTAGGTTGGGTTAGTGTTTGTACAGTAAGTTGACATACTTGCAAAGTTAATTCTAGTCAGTAGAATGTCTGTTAGAAGAGCATCAAAATAAAGTGTCAGTAGATATTAAGCAGTCAGTCTAATACTCTAATGACTGGAAACTGACATGTTCTTACAAAATTACTTATAGTCAGTAAAATGCCTTAATGGACTATTGAAATAAAGTGTTACCAAATAAAAATTGCTAAGTAAGCTGTCTATTTTACCACAAAGCGAAAGTGCAGAGACTAGGAAATGTTCTGAAAGATAAAGCTGGCATCACACATGAGTCCTGCCAGTCAGCTGGCAAAGAGCTCTCAAACTAAAGCCAAGAGGGGATGCCAAGCTTCTGGCAATCAGTCAATGTTCCTCTCTCATTACACACAGCATGTCATTGCATCTGTTGAAAAGACAATCATCATCTTAGCTCAAACTCAGTGTTTTAAACCTTTCTTTCTTAGCACCAACAATCAGCTGGAAGACTTTTTTTTCGTACACTATAAAATTGACTAGGTTGCAATGTGGATATTTATGAATGCATATAAATGATACAATATGATATATACATCATAATAATTGAATATAATAATATATACATTTGTACTATAGTGTGATTTTTTTACTACCATAGAGGGCAGTTTGAGCTTGCTGATATTTTCTTTCTATAATCACACAATTGATCAGGTCTGAATTGAGAAAAAAAAAACCACACAGTTTAATTTCCGTGATGACTTAAATTTCCACTTTGGTGTCAATGATATTAGATACATCTTGTTGTATTTCCAAGTGAGTCACTGAGACATTAAAGCTGATTTTGAGGGAGAAGGAAAGTCTATCTGGCTAACTGACCATCATGTGAGAGGCCACGCTATTGTCCCAAAACTCCCGTATGTCACAGGATCCCAGTGCTCAGCTCACAATATGGCTTGAGTCTTCGGAAAGAGCTAGAGCTAATCGTTGGTCACTGACCCACATTCTAAACCTAAAAGTATGGATATGTATTACGTATATACATCATTTACTTGTGTTTCTATTTTTTATATTTATATATTCATTATAACTCAATTGTCCCCCAAATCACCAGTCACATTTTGAATCTCATTTGCACAAAATATTAAGTATAAAATGAATAAAAAGTACAAAGATGAACTTATAGAACAAAAAATATTTAAGACTTTTATCAAATATCCTTGTAATGTGATCTAATTTTCTGTCAAAAGCTTGAGCTTGAAAACTTTTATACTCTAAATGCATAATGCTAATTAAAGTTAGGCCAGACTTTTAAAAAAGAGCACAGTTATAAGCGTTTAAATTTCACACAGTTTGTAACATGGAATATTCCTGAATTACCTCAGTATCCATTGCTTGTTCCAGAATATATATGACTCTTTATTCTCCTAGTATTAGTCCAGTGTTCAGTAGCTTAAAGGGCCTTTAGTGTCCAGTTTGCCCTGGCATGATGGAAACTCACACCAGCAGAAGACACTTCTTGAGTGATCCACTTTTTTCCCTTCTCACCGTTCTTCTCTTTCTCTATCTCACGCTTCTATCCATGGTGAAGAGCTCTCGTCACATTATTTCATTTTAAGCACCACAGCTAAACTCAACTCTTGGTCTGCTCCAAGATGCTGAATGATTCATGAAGGGGCAGCAAGAGAGGATCTCATTCAGCACCTTTCCTTAGTGGCCGCTGCCCCACCATGTGTAACACAAGGCTGTGGAAACCTGAGCCAGAACCCTACTCCCTCCCCTCCTACCTGTCTTCTTCTGCACAAAATTACATTGTTGGAGTCTAGTTACTGATCTTTGATTAGGTGGATCCGTTTTCTGCTAATTACAACCCACTCACCAACACGTGGCTTGTGGCCCATTTGGTGTAAAATTGCTTCAATTTTATTTTTACAAAATGATAGATGTGCAACCACTCCAACTGCTGGGACGGTCATTTGAGGTTCTGATGGAATCTGAGTCAGCGGACGTTTACTTCATTACTGTAAAAGAGTGTAAAACAAGTAATAGTCTTCCTCAGGTAATGTACACATTTTTCAGAGATGTATAATTTATTTTCGGCCCACTGCCCCTACATATGTCAATGCACTGCCCAGAGTTTGAACCAATTATTTTCAGTTAAACAGTTGAATAAGTTCACCAAGCAAGACTGGAATGGATCGTTTAAAACTGGAATGGATCATTCAAAGTTTGTGTTCTGCATTAGCACTGAACTACAAGCCTCTCCGTGACTTGGTTTCTCCAATGTGTCCAAATCAAAAAAACCTAATCATGTCTGCTTTTTCTTTTCACCATGGAACCACTTTAAATTGTTAAAATCAGATCCATTCAATATTGGCCAGAGCCTTTTTTTATTTTATTTAAAATGTGACTCTTGACACAATAAATGTGTTGATGAAATTATAGTATTTTAATGTATTTACACCTTGGTCCATTACTGATGCTGTTTACAGTGAAATATTATATTGATGTGTGAATAATTATTCAATAAATTCATATTTTATTTAAAATTTAGCCTGAGGCTTACTGTAAATAAATCAGTACAACATATTCATCTGTTATCTGCACAATCCTTACTACGGTACCTTACCAAGCCACTAGACTGGACCAGCTACCAGTTTACGCTGGTAATAGCTGACTTTCCTGTAGGGACATGAACCGAGTGCACTTAGTGCCTCCTCCTCTCATCTCAGTGAGTGTACCAATTATTTGAATCATACAGTTAACTCAAAGTTTATTCAATAGCAAATACTTGGTTGTGTCTTTAAGTTGGTTTATGGCTGCCATAATTGTTTATTTTATTATCAGACACTCAGTGAGTGATGGTGTACATAATTGTCTATTGGGTGCTACAGGTGCAAAACATAGCAAATATAAGTACTAAACAATAAATCAGTCATTCAGCTTGCATTCAATCCGACACTAATGACAATAAACACCCTTATTAACCAATCATAATTTTAAAAATACCTTACATATGCCTATAATGTGGTTAAATGTTTAAAACTAAACATGTATACACAACATATGGGTTGTCAGAATTACATGGTGATGAAGTAAAGATTAATTTTTTTATTGTTATCAGACTTCCCATCCATGTGTGATGCGTACCCCACTTGAGTTAAATCGTATTTATTTACGAAGGGTCATGTCATCCAAATGTTGCCTTTCTGTGTGAATTCCAAATCAACAGTACAAAACGTTTATTTTTTCATTAATAAAAGAATAAATTCAAAACAAAAAGTAAATGCAGAACATCTCTCAATTGGCAAATCAATACATCATTTAGCCCTAAAGATCGGAAATTACACCGAGGCACAAAGTGTTAACATCCCTAGCCCTTATTAGTTTCCCCAACCACATGCACCTTTGACCTGATTGCATTAGCGGTGCAAGTGGATACAATGGTAAAACTGATGCGCTCTTGTAACTAAACACAACACACTTCAGATAAATAGGAACTAAACCGACCGTGCTAGTAGATCCTCAAACATTACATGATGTCACAAGGTTTACATACATACATACATACATACATACATGTGTATATATATATATATATATATATATATGTATATATATATATATATACACACACACATACACACACACATATTCCAGTGAAATAAGCTTGAGCACAAGCATTACTATGAGCAGATAGTAGATCTTACCTTAGAGTTCAGGCAGTACATGTTTTAAGAAAGATAAAATTCACGTCCTGTTTGGTTTGCTTCAATTGAGAGTCCCGGGAGAGAATGGGACTGTGCCAGTGGTGCAGAGAGGTGCACCTTACTGTATGTGCATTGGCGTCCAGAGTTTAAAAAAAAGACACGGTCTAAGAAGAGTTGAAGTGGGACACTCAAGCTTATTATGGCTGCATCACCTGAATATATGGACATCCCACTATGAAACATGCTCTACATGGTCTGCCGTAGTGTCCTATTTTTCTTTTCTTTTCTTTTTTTTAGTTTGCAACTGGCCTCATTCCCAAATGCTCAAGGCAGGCTATACAGTGTGATCTAAATATACATTGTGATTTTTTGTACAATTCAATTAAATTCATAAGCTTTCGAAAATCAACATTGCGTTATCATTTTTAAACTAAATAACCGACTAATACTATGCTATTTCTCCATGCTACTTAAACCTGGTTTTTAACTTGATGCTGAAGTCATTAAAATCACACACTTTTTGTCCAAATATTAACTGTATTCCTTTATTGTCCAAATAATGTAACTATTTTCATTATAACAACTGCAATGATGATTACAAGGTCAACCTCACTACAGGGAGTTGTGACCCATTTGCAACATAACTCAAATATCAAATGCAACACATTTAACTGTTATGTATAATATTTGTTTAGAATAAAAAGCATAATGTTTTTTCAAAGAGCTGTCCAATCAATTGGTTTCTTTCCTGATGCTTTAAGTAGCATATTGGTTTTAGAGAAGTGCCTACATCCAAAGAAGCCTAAATGTGCTGAATATGGTGATGGATGTGAAGTCTCAAGGACATGATGACGTTTCTGGGAAGGGGAATAACAGCCAGTGAGATATTCCTTTAAACTACTACATTGTAATCATTTTTAAAGAGGCAGTTTTAAGTTTCCAGTGCCACTATATAAATTTAATAGTTAGAGTCAGCCATGATTATTTACACCACAAGTGAGATAACAGTAAGCATTCAGCGTCTTAAATAAGTAACAATTACTAAGTTCACCTTTTATTCCTGATAAACATTTACATTTCATAATTAAGTCTCCATGAACTTACTCTGTCGATCACTCTGCCTTTCCTCTGAGCATATGAGCCCCAAAGAAGAAAGACCAGACCGCCGAGGTTCCTGCTAAGCCACAGGACCACAGCATCTGTGAAGAGCTCCCAGCCTTGACCCTCATGAGACGTGGGTTGATGAGCCCTCACTGTCAACACAGAATTCAGCAGCAGAACACCTGATAATGGAACAAACATTTACATTTAATTTAATAAATTGGTTAGCTTTCTTTACAACTGATGCTGTAACTTGTAACAGGCTCCTTCACAACCAGACATTTGAGGTGGGTTAGATTTTTAAATGTTAATGAAAAATGGTTATTATGCTCACCAAGGCTGCACTTATATAATAAAAACAGCAATATTGTGAATTTTTTTTACAATTAAAAATAATATAATAAAATAATATATTTTATAATGCAATTTATTCCTTTGATGACCATTACTTCTGTGCCACATGATGCTTCAAAAAACAGTCTAATATGCTGATTTATTGCTCAAGAATCATTTTTTTCTTATTTTCAATGTTAAAAATAGATTTGTTGTGCTGATGAATGTCATTACTGTTATATTTAATCAATTGAATGCATCCTGTATGAATTAGTCTTAAAGTCTTTCAAAAAAAAAAATCCTGAAACCAAACTTTTGAATGGCAGTGTATGTCGATTACCTACCCTGTTCAACCCATTTTGTGAGGTCTCCATGACCTGGGTGCTGGAAGCCAATAATATCTTTTGTCAGCTCCGTAAATATGTTTTCCAAACTGCAAGAAGTGAAGCAAGTCAACAGATATGAAAAGACAGAGTCAACATTTTGTACAGTAAGTATTTGCTTTTCACCAGGCTAGGTTTTCATTGTTTTTCTATGAAAATCCAGTCGACAGACATGTTTGATCTTTGCGCTTATGTCTTTCCTCTTTAACACGCCATTCTAAACATGCGTTGCTCAAGTTAAGAGAAGAACCCATCTCTAGACCTTGCTGTTTTTACTTTGCACTGTTGTGCATCTTGCACTTTTAACTGCTCTGTGTGAATTTCCTAAGATTTTGGTGAGATAATTAAAAAGAAAATAGGTATTTTCACAGTTCAGTACAATCCTGTACCTAGGAGGAGGAGGTTTAGGCCTCAACACACTAAAGGCCAAACCATGGGCTTGACCTGGATGGTGATAGGGGTCTTGCCCAAGAATGACCACTTTTACCTGTCAACACAAACACAACCGGTAGTGTATTGAACGTTTTTTAACAACAAAAAAAGAACTTATTATACCTCTTCCTTTATTAAGGAACTTACGTCTTCTATTCCGCACAAAGTTGTGCAATAAAACACCTGTTCAGGGCTGGGATAGACGGTAAATAATTGCCTCTCCATTGTAACAAAAGACATTAGCTGGAAAAGAGAAACAAAACAGGAAGTCTTTTTATTTCATCTTCCCGTTGTTATTTTGATAATTTCCCATACTGAGTATCACTAACCTTTGTAAAATAAGGTTTTGTAAATTCAGTCCCAATTTGTCTTCGCCAGCTCTCACCAACAGGTACAGGTACGTTTCGGCTGGCCAATCGTTCAAGTGCCGCGCGTCTGTTCTGCTCTATCTGATGCAGCTGCTCCTCACTGAGCTGCATGCTCTCACCACTAAATTACTCTTTGCAGGATGCTGTCTCATTTACAGGGGAGAAACAGGAATAACACACATTCAGAATAGCACTCTTTATGAAAGGATTGTAGCTTACTTGCTTTGCTAAAATACGAAGGCCCAGGAAATGCAAGATTTTTTTTACAATAATTATCTGAAACAGTCATTTAAATATGGAGCTTAATTCTTAACCTACCTTTTGATATGTCCAAAGTAAGATAAGTGTATGCACTGTGTATCGAGACACCTTCACAAATACTGCTGCATCACTATTATGCTGCCATGTCATGCAAATTCAGGTTCGCTCTACCATTTGCAAAACTGAAAGCGAAACTTCAAGTCTAAACCATGTTTCCTAAACCGTGACAGTAACTATTAGCAGAGCAGAGATGTGACAGGCCACGTGATCTTGCTTATGTTGCTTAAATATGACTAAATGTTAGATCCTTTGATATTACCTGTTTGAATTTTTCAAAACATGAACAATTTTAACCAAAAACCATTCTCTCATAGTACAAAAAAAGACTTCATCATTGACTCTAGACCTTTTTGAAGACCTCCTGTTGTACAAGACAATATGCTCCATAAACATTATTATTGATATATTAAATTAATTTATGTGGGGTAATTAATTTAACATATTAGAAGCAGGAACCAGCGAACATTCAACAATTCACATTTTAATTCACGTTTGATTCCCATTCACTTTATATTTCAATTCACATCCTATTTACATTCAATTCACAATTTGATTAGACTCAAACATCATTGAAATACAGCAGCACTCTTTTTTCCCATTTGTTTTGCATGTTGTCTGCACTTGGATCAACACAACACACATGCATCACATTGCTCTCATGAATGTGGGTTGGGGATTAATATTTTATTGAGAAAGTGACATCACATTGTAAAATTGAGATTAAACCACAAGAGTCATATGGATTACTTTTATGATGTATTTACTACCTTTTTGGGGCGTTTCTTGTAGTTGCATAGTCTGTCAATGGAGGAACAGAATTCTCTCAGATTTCATCAAAAAGTTCTCCATTTGCGTTCTGAAGATGAACAAAAGTCTTCTGGGTTTCGAACGACATGAGGTTAGTAATTGCCAAAAATTAAGACTCCATACAGTTTCCCCTTGTAACGAATGGTTACTCACAGGCAGAGATCCAATAGCGTGTCTTTAATAAGAATGGTCGTACAGGCGGATAATCAGGACAGGCAGAAAGCATACATAAACGATATTTCCAGGCAAAGGTCAAGGCAGGCAGACAGACAGAATCAGAGTAGTTGTACAGGCAGGGAAGTCGGGGCAGGTGGAGAACAATCACGAGCAAAATACCAGGCAGAGATCAGTAGTGATGTGACTTTTGACACCGAGGCTTCGAAGCTTCGAAGCAAAGAACGAAACATCTCACAGTGAAGCACTGTATCAGAGCGTGATTCGTTTGGCAATAACCACGTGATCATTGACGTCCGAAGCTTCGTTTTCTCCCTCAACCACGTGACTGCTTCGTAATCTGGTTCAAATGTAGCGCGAACCCCTTGCGCAGGTTTTGAGTGTCATGCACTTCGGTAAAATGATAGCGAACTTATTCGAAACAGGGGATAGGCTCTTTTGAATTTTGAGCATGGAACCAGCCAAGAAAAGAGGCCGTTCGGAAGTCTGGCAGCATTTTCAGGTTGTAACAAATAAAGTAAGCTCATTGTTGTTGTTGTTGTTATTATTATTAATATCAAGAATTATATTGTAAAATAATAAATAATTATAAGAATTAGGCTAATATTAATATGAATATTTACACGAATACTTTTATGTACTTTACTAATAATTTGTCTTTCCACATCTTGCCCTGGAATTTTTATGCACTCCTGCCTCCTCAGTCCCATGTGAGAGAATATATTCAAAGGCAGGGGAAATAGTAAATGAAAAAAGAAATAGACTTAGCCCCTGTACTGTTGATCAAGTTCTGTTCCTTAATAAAAATCTTTGATTTCTTCAATTTCCCACAAAATAAAAACTCCCCAGTTCACAAGAACTTTCATCACTGAGTTCACAAGCCCTTCACCATTCCACAGTTATTTTATTTTATTTTGATTGTATATGCCTACATGAGCCTTGCCTATGAATTCATAGGTTTAGGACTAAGGCTAAAGTGTATGTAAATAAGGCTGCATGTGTTGATCAAAGCAGATTCATAAAAATAGTTTCTATACACATTAATTTGTCCCTTTTATTATTTTGTTTCATAAATTCATTAATAGGCTAATTTGTTCACATGTTGTAAGTAGCCTATCAAATTAACAAATGACAAAAAAAACTTTATTGCTTTTATAGTTTTCTCAAAGTGAATTAAACAAAGTTACATGAAACAGTCTAAAAAAATTAATGGGTCCTCTGGCACAAGCTGCTCTTCAAACTTTGACCACAAGATGTCGCTAGTGTGCGCCGTGTTGAAAAGCTTCGAGTAATGAACCTTTTTACGATACAGTTGAGGGGAAAGCCTCGGTGCTTCACAAAGCTTCATTTCACCATCACTAGAGATCAGGAGAGGCAGACTGAATCAAAAAACATGAAACCAACATGGTCGGTCCAGGAAGAGCAGACACAGGTATAAACCCGATCAGTAATGTTCACAGACAGCAAAACAAGACTTCACAATCACAGTGCATTGTGTGAGTCTTTTATAGTTCAAGTAATGGTACACAGCTGGTGCAATAATCAGTCCAATGAACGGCATCATGGGAAATGTAGTGTGTGTATGTCAGTATACTTGTGAGAGCTCCCTTCGGTAGCCAGAGAGGGGAAGCGTGGAGTTCGTAATCATGACACCCCTGTTCTTAACATCCATAGAACTACTGTTTATCTAACAAACATTTCCAGTGAAGAAATTTCACTAAAGAATCTGACACATCCTTATGACCTAGATGAGGCCTGGAGTGACTTGTTGTTCAGGGATATATGATGCCATGTGGGTTGAACTCTGGAGGACTGTGTAACTACTCAAGGCCAACCCCACTCCCTATGTTTTCTGTTATGTTATTGTAATCAGAGTTTAATCGCACTCTGGTCTAACCTGTTCTATAGCTAAATGTGCTAAATGTTATGGTTTAGCGTTCCATTGCAGCTGAGAGAAATGAGTGAGTTGGCAAGATCATCGCGAGTGGCTTACAAACGATGGAAAGACAATGACAATGGGTAATCTGTGTGTTTTTGTGTTTACGTCTTTATTTACACTGACAAAAGGATGGCAAAGGATGCAGTCTTAAATTATGTTTAGTTTGTGAAGCTTGAGCTTCAACAATGTTGACTGAAAAACAAAATTGGATATGCAATGGTTAAACTGTACTAAGGCTAAAGTCAGGTATTTTTGAAAAAGCATCCTTAGTATTCATGAGGAGCAGTCAGGGAATAATGAGCCTAGCGATGAAAGAGTTTGCACTATACTGGAGCAAGCGGATTTGGGGAACAGCAAGACCCGAAGCTCTGGCATGTCAGGTTGGCATCTCTTTCTTACATTTTATATGAATGCACAATTTGAACAATTTCTCTCTTTATTCAAGGATTGAGTTGAATGTTTAAAACCTAAAATGGTGATTAAGGCCTAATTCATGGTGTAGTGTGTGTATGCCCCACATCTATTGGATTGAGTTCATTTATGGTCTTCAGGAGGTGTGAGGTCAGTTAAGGATGATCAAAAAAATTATTTTGTTAGAAGAAACAGCAATATGTATGTCCGCTACTAGATATTGGCCATCAGACTTTTTTCGTTTACAGAGCATATCAAAGAGTAGGTTTTAAAGCTCAAATAATAATGCAAATTCTTATACGACTAGGCCCAAATACACAGGCAGAAAGACAAGTCAAACGATACACTGAAATCTGTTAGGCACATGGGCTTTGCAGAAAATAGATAGAATTTGTATCAAGAATTGCAGCCTCAGGTTATCAGATGGTTACTTTTGTCAACAGAATTTGATTCCTCACTGGAATTTTACTGAATACATATAAGCTCAGATGAATCATCATTGAGTATTTATTTTTCACTAGAAACCTTCACTGTGGAGGAAGCAATTGAAGCTATTGGTTTTGGAAGATTTCAATGGAAGCTGTCTATGCTAACTGGAGTTGCGTGGGTAAGACTTTTTTTTTTAAATATAAGTGATATTTACTGAGCTTGACTTAACTTGTTAAAAAAATCCTGTTTCTTATATCCATGCAAAGATGGCTGATGCTATGGAAATGATGCTCCTTAGTATTGCAGCCCCTCAACTGCGCTGTGAATGGAGCCTCTCCAGCTGGAAAGTGGCGTTCATAACAGCGGTCAGAATACTGTATTTACTGTTGTACACTAGGACGGATGATTTTTAAGGTTAACGTTAGACACTCTTAGTTGTCAAGACTTTTATAATATTTATTCTTTTGAATCTTAAATGTATTGTTATTATTTTGTACGTACCTTGTCAGGTAGTATTCATTGGAATGATGCTCAGCTCATCACTTTGGGGAAACATTTCAGACAAGTATGGCCGAAAAGTGGTATGTGTGGTTTAAATCAAGCACATGTGAACTGTGTAAATGAATATCAATGCAGGCATTCTTCTTAGAACTACAAACATAAAGCCTCACTGTCTCCATCTTTTAGTGTTTAATACTGTGCATGCTGTGGACGTTGTACTTTGGGCTTCTCAGTTCTTTCGCACCTGTTTACAGCTGGATCTTAGTCTTGCGAGGCCTTGTGGGATTTGGCCTGGGAGGAGCCCCGCAGTCGTGAGTTTTCACATCAATGAACAAACAATGAAGTGTGACTTGTGGTTTCAATGCACAGTTATAAATCACATTCATACATGAGCAACACTCAACACTCAACATTTTATTTAAAGGTCTTTTTTATTTATGTTCTAGATATTAAGCTGTTTTGAAACTGTGGCTAGTGCTACTCTCATTAGTGTCAATATGTTTTGAGCATTGCTTTTACATCATGTGTTAAAACATGTAATTGTCCAAACTTCCATTTTCTCTAAGAGACCATTGAACCTGTAAAGCGTTACATTTCCACTACTGTGAAGAACCTGACCAGTCTTGTTGATCTAGCTTTGTTGTTTTTCTGTACTGGCACTTTTATAAAATATAAATTCAGGGAGTTTGTATTTCTTTGATCAAAAATACGGTAACATTGTGAAAAGGTTTTACACTTTATTCCTGTCATGGCACATTTTCAGCAGCTATTTCTTCAGCTTTCAGTGTCACATGATCCTTCAGAAATCATTCTGATACACTGATTTACTGCTCAAAAAACATCTCCTGCATGTCCAGGATTATGACATTTTCATACATGTGTTTAGAGACCCTGGGCATCTTCATCTAGGAGTAGAAAGGCCTCTTTAGTGTTTTAACTGATTGTTCCTGCTACCTTAACTGTAAGAGTCTTATAGACTGCTCCACATTTGCATGTTTCACTGAACAAGCATAAAATACATTATTTAAACTCTTTCCAATGAAGATTTGTAAAGCCTATTTGGAGTTTACATAATTATCTTTAAAAAACTATAAACAGAATGGTTTTTTTTTTTTGCCGAGTTTATATCATTTTACATTTTTTATAATATTTCATTTTATAGTTTTATTTTTTAAAGAATGTTTAATTTCTTTCCTTACAGTGTGACATTATATACTGAATTCCTTCCGGTGAAAACCAGAGGGATATCAATAATCCTGTTAGGGGTGATTAAGACGACTGCTTATTCAATTATTGCACACATTTTTCAGTATAAAATTACTATATATTTTATTGCACTAAGTTAGATGGTTAATGTTGTTATGGACAGGGGCAATGTTTTGTAATTTATAATTAACTGAACCTTAAAAATAGCTTTATTTTCAATTTTCTCCCATAATGAGAATTGCCCAAGTGTGTGCTTATAATGGTCTTGGTAATTAAAAAATGAATAAATTTGCTTTTCTAATAGGTGTTCTGGGCCGTGGGTGCTGTGTTTGAAGTTTTACTGGCTATGATAGTCATGCCCAGATTAGGCTGGAAATGGCTGCTAGCTTTCTCCATTTTTCCTCTTGTTGTCTTTGCTGCCTCCTGCTGTGTATGTATGGCTGTAACAATCTTTTAAACTGTTACTAGACACTAAGCTCCTGTTCAGGTGCCTGAAATTCTGATAGATCCTGTATTAATTCTACACTATGAATGTTGATTGTGTGCATTTGTCATGTAGTGGTTACCAGAGAGTGCTAGATTTGATGTCCTGAGAGGCAGGGAAGACAAGGCCCTGAACACTCTGAAACGTGTAGCAGCATCTAATGGGCGATTGATGCCTACAGGACGACTTATAGCCAACACACAGGTATGTGGGGTTACAAGTCCTACATCTTTTCTCATCCTCACTCGTTATTGTGGAATTTCTCGGTTTGTAAATTACAGTAGCAAAAGAATTGTGTTTATGTGTTCTAGAATGATCGTGGGAGAATTAGAGATCTTTTTATTCCAGAATACCGCAAGACGACACTTCTGGTCTGGTTTATCTGGTATGAATATGGCTAAAAACATTGAATCTTTCCATATACAGGAAAACGTCTAAAATGTATGTTTGTTTTATTTACACAGGTTATGTAATGCTTTTTCATATTATGGTCTTGTGCTGCTAACCACTGAGCTATTCCAAACGGGATCTACATGTAGTGGTGAGTAGTTTGTAGGTACTTTTTTGTAAGTGACCAAACTCAATACAAAATGTGCAAAAACTTGATTTTAACAGAAAAGCTTCTCCTGGTTTCATAGACAAGGCTTAAGTTTAAGCTAGTTGACGACTGAAATGCATGTTTGAGCTGATTTAACTGAGAGCATCTTGCTCTGGCAAATCTTGAAATATATCAGTGTCTTTGTTTTGTCTTAAGATTCACATCAGTAACATTTTCTTCTAAGACACTTTTATAAATGCCCCTATTGAACTAAAGCTTAAACCTGGCTTAATCTTTAATAAAAACACTCTCAAGAACATTTTCGTTCACCATTCCTTGCTGGTGGAACGATCTCTCTGCCTTCATCCAGAATGCAGAATCCTTGGCAATATTCAAAATACTGCTAAAAACTCATCTTTTTCGCGAGCACCTAACATAAAAGATACGCACACACCACCGCAACCACATTTATAATAAAAAACACACACACACACACAAAAACATCTTCCTCTAAATTCCTCTATTCCCCAGGCTTGTACTACTTGTATGTGTAATGTTTGAAACTTTGCATTGTAAGCACTCTTATCTACTTTTGCTTCGCTTTCTGAATCGCTTTCTGTATTCCTCATATTGTAAGTCAATTTGGATAAAAGCGTTTGCTAAATGAATAAATGGAATCTAAGTCCTGTCTGTGAAACCGGGCCATTGTGTGGCAAGGACCATAAATCTAGCCTATACACTACTGTTCTGGGGTCAGTATGTTTTTGGGTTTTTTTTTGTTAAAGAAGTCTCTTACACCAAGGGTGCATTTATTTGATAAATACTGTAACTAGTATTACTGTAAGTATTATAAGTATTACAATATAACAAATACTTTTTCTATTTTAATATATGTAATATAAGAATGTGACGCTGAAGTTCAGTCATCATTCTAATTTGTTCAAGAAAAACGTCCTATTATTATTAATGTTGAAAAAAGCTGCTTAATATTTTTGTGGAAACCATGATGCATTTTTTTCTGGATCTTTGAATAGTAACTTTATAAAAGTCTTTACTGTCACTTTTGACTACTGATCCCAAACTTTTGAAAAGTAGTTTAAATTGTCTTCAATATATTTTTTATCTATTTGTAATGACTCAAATTATGCAATTTCTTTTAGATTTTAAAAACTTGCGGGGCATATTTAATATTTTGAATGTAAGTAAAACTGTCTCATTTTAGTCACTGACAACTCGAGTATGGAGCCTCAGTGCAGTTTGGAGTGCAAATATCTGACTTTTCAAGATTATGAGGACCTTTTGTGGACAACCTTAGCAGAATTTCCAGGTGACGTCGCACCATATGTCATTCTTCCCTCTCGAGTGTTGTTTTTAGTTAATAAACCTAAATGCAAAAATTGTTATACAAGCTACATATAAACTAACAGACAACTAAAAGATTTATGTCTTGATGTCAGAATAGGTATTCTTATCTCTGTGTGGATGATTGATCGGATTGGCAGGAGAAAAAGCATGGCACTTTTCTTTTTAGCCTTCTCTCTGTGTATCTTGCCACTGTACGCCTGTGCACAAAGGTACAATCATCAGGTCATCAAAAAAACCTGTAGACACATAAGAATCCGAAAAAAAATAAATTTAATTGTAAGAGGAAGAGAAAAAACAGTCTAAATATTTTTCAAAACTCGGTAAATTATATTTGAGTTTTTTCTTTATATTTCCAGGACAGTTCTCACAGTCTTTATTTTCATCGCTCGAGCCTGTATAACAGCAGGCTGGCAGGTTGCATACGTTTATACACCTGAGGTAAGGCTTAATTGAAAAGCTGCTTATTGTGTTTTCGTCCATATCAGAATTTTTATACAAAAGCACTTTCTTTTTTTGGCCTCCTCAGGTTTTCCCCACCGCAACCAGGGCTATTGGTATTGGTACGAGCAGTGGGATGGCTCGTGTTGGTGCTCTCCTCACACCATTTGTTGCTCAGGTAGAGCATTTCTCCAATTTCCTGAGACTAAACATAAACATGAAACAATTGAACATGTATTGATGAATGTTTGGGTCTGTGCCCCTTCAGGTACTTCTGAAAACATCAGTTTACCTGACTCTATCTGTGTATTTAATATGTTGCTTGCTGGGCACAGTAGCATCCTGGGCTTTGCCCATGGAAACAACCGGACGGAGCTTGCAGGAATCGACTCAAAACACCACGGAACAAAAACACACGGAAAGGCAGCATGGTTCTGATACAGCCGAGTCCTCCAGCAACACATCTCCTTAACAGCACATGGAATACTGTAAATGTTTAATTTGTTTTGATTGAGTAGTGAAGAAAAACAAAATGTATAATCAGGCCATACTGGTTTATACTGAACGTTGTGTAAGTGCATCCTAAATGCAAATTCATCAGAGATTTTTGAATAAATAAGTTAATTTTGTATAAATTGCATAAAATGCTAACCTGTGTTTCTCTTTTTACTTTAGAAATAGTACATAAACCCGTTTATGATGTCAAGTACTTGTGTATCTAGGAAGACCCAATGAAATTTACATTTTATGCATTTGGCAGATGCTTTTATCCAATGCAATTTACATTATAATCAGTGTAAGTGTAGATTTCTGTCCTGTGTTGATGTTTTCCCAATAGACTCTATACATGCACACCTACTGATTAAAATTTTTAGCAAATTATTGGTGTGTCTGGTCTGTGACATTTCCTCAATATTTAATTCTGTTTTAATTCCATACACCAGTACACTTAAATTGTGACAGCCATGAACCATGATTTGCTTCTTACTGCATAACTGCAGGGGGAGGGATATGCTTGTTCTAGAGAGAATTTGATTGGACAAACATTTGTGTAGTGCAGGATGAGTCATCAATATTTTTTCTAGGATTAGAAAACTAGACTGAGTAGTTTACCATAGAATAATTCCACCTTGACTGAATATTAAATTGTATATCTCTGCTAAATTTAACACCATGACAACATTTCATTAGAGGCCTAGCTAACAGACATAGAATAAAAGAAACAATTTTTTTAAATTAATATTATATTGTTTATAATTCTAGCCATGTTGAATTTGCAGTACAAACACTCAGCTTCATTTTTGGTTGCTGAACCATACCAATTTATCCTCGTCATAGGGAGGAAGGATCTAGCGATCAAGCATTATGTTAGTTTTGAGATGGTCTACATCATGAGGTCTCTAGTAGTATGTGGATGATTGGGTGTTGAGTCTGCATAGGATGCACTGTTGTCAGGGAGAAGTGCAAGTCACCTTCACGCGGTTGGCCCAGAAGCCCATATCTAACATAGACGATCACAGAACTACACCAACCACGGACGTCGGTGCCGAAACAAGGTCCATTATGTCTGGTCACTAAATCAACGATCCAGCCGCGAAGATAGAGCACAGACCGTTGCTTATTGGCATCGTTGGCGTGAATGAGAATTTACAGAATCGCCGAGGTGGATGACAAAGCCGATGATGGGTTTATCGCTCCGTTAAATAGATTTAATGCGCCTCTAAATGCATTAACCCCGTCGCTGGCGGGCGTAGAACTGGATATCTCGGCGTGTCCTATTCGGACCGGAGCGCCTGTGAGGTTTCACTGAAGGCTTTGCACCGCAGCCATGGCTCTGGTGACTCTGCAGCGCTCTCCTACACCCAGCGCCGCATCCTCAGCCAGCACCAACGCGGGGGAGGTGAGTGGAGGCTGACCGGCGGAGGAAATGCCGGGGATGCATGTGTAAATAGCGATTAAAACCGCTCACGTTAGCCGGGCCTTTTGCTCGGGGATCGTTTTTCCTTTCTAACGAGGTGCAAATGTGATACTACAAGAAGTCACTGAGTTCAACCTGCTGTGTAGACGAGCGCATGGTGAAGTTTTGACATTAGCGGGGAGGTGTTTTCAGGCAGCGTGCTGGAGAGCGCGCGCGGTCATGGGGATTAACTTGACTTGGCCAAACAAAACACTGCATGCGTGAATGAATTTTGTTTATATTATTGAATGGTAAAAAATATCTGATAACTATTTTGCTGAAGTGGTCGTAGACGACACGGTGCAAATATGTTTATCTTGCCTTGCGTTCAATAACGTACCTAATTTGTGTTGGGGAGTAAAGTGGTAATAAACTCGCTGCCTTGTTTAACGTAATGTGTCAATTCAGCCACACCACAAATATGCTTTAGAACACTTTATTAGCCAAGTAACATGTGTACTTCTTACCATTTGAGCGTTTGGCTCGGTTGTGAACAAATCGTTCAGTGAGTCGGATCTTCTAGTGAATCAGAAAACCTCCCTGAACGATTCATTCTCGAATCAGACTGAACAATTACGAATCGGTCTGAACGGTTTTCGAGTCGAGCCGGATCATTGACATGAAATCGTTCTCTTTCCATGTGCGATTGATAATGAACTGAGAGTAATCTGATAATAGTGCATTTGGATTTTGAATGATATAATAAAAAGTGATGTTACTTTATTACCCAGTAGAAATGTTAGAAATAAAACATACTGTTAGCTGTTACTGTAATCAGTACAGATATGGTGTGGGTTTTATTAGAAAAAAGCTGTCTTTAAATGCATGGAAAAACCAAGAGATGTTAATGAATTTCACTAAGTTTAATGTGAATGCATATTATACTTGGGTTCTAAATTACTTTGTTAGTTAAATCATGGGTCTATGTGCCTGAACTAGTGCACATTTCAGAAACAGCCTTATTAATGAAACATAACTGGGAAAAAAACCCAGCTATATGTGCTTACTCAAAGCTTTATTGGGACGCTTTAGAATATTTAACGTCTCGTGCCTGTTTGTCAGGCCACGTAATGACGCATTTACAGCATTACCTAATCAGAGAGGGTCTTATTATTATGGTGTGTTTGACTCGAAGTGGTGCTGTGCATGTCACTACCAAATTTCACCTTCATAAAGCCAGAACCATTCAATGTATCCCCAGTTTTAGAATGTTCTCCTCGGATATAAAGTCCCTTTTTTCTTCTTTTTTTACGAAAATGCCTAAACCTTTGAACTCAAAAGCCTTAAAAACTTCTAACATTCTTGAGTCTGTTGTATAGAGTCTTTAATTTATTACGTTGAAAAAATGTTGCATATTGTCTTGATGTATTCAATTCTTGTACCCTCTCATGATGATGTCCGTTTGTCCCTTTATATTATTATTATTCTTATGTTTTCTTTACTGTTAATTGTATGTTCCCTTTTTTGTGCAATGAAAAAAAGTCACTACCCGATCCGTATTGGCAACATGATTGGTACCGCGCATGTGCGAAAATGCGCCTACTTCCTGTCTGAATTATGTTGAATCAATTTACAGCAGTTGTTGCTGGACTCTACCTGATCCGTACTGGAAATGGTTCTTCACTTTTCACTTAATGTATTAACAAAAAGTGTATTTATAAATTGAAATTTATGTAATACATTTTTCAAATTTATGTAATTGCCCTAATATCACAAATCTCTTTTTATTTATTTATTTATTTTAAAATCATTATTGTTCTTATTTTTTTTATATGCATGTTCATTTTGTACTTTAGTCGTTGCTTTTACTCTGTTTTATATCTCTTGAGTTGTATTACAATGCCTTATATTTGCCTTGTATTGTTTGCATTGTATTTTTCTGTAATTTAATAAAAATAATTATTATGGAACAAAGATTTCTTCTTATCACATCCATAATATCTGTCACTATCTACCACGTGACGTCACTATAAATCGCTATAAATTTGTGACAGTGACATAGTTGTCATAAAAATGACAGGAAGTGGTAGCAGTTTTGCGCATGCCTGTACAATGCGCTGTACAGTAAAATGCGCTGTACCAATTGTTTTTTCCAGTACGGATCGAGTAGCGACAGTGCAGACCGATTCTGTCTGGCATCAAAGTACCGCGAGAGTGCAATTTGAAAGTATATGAAGCCATCAGCTCTGTAATCGCTACACGTAAAAACACGAACGGTCTACGAACACCTATTGGGAGAACAGAGAAAGTGTAATGGCTAACCTGGATCATGTGTGCCTTAAAAAATAGATCAGTCCAAAACAAATGTTTAAGAGCAATCATGTTAGCCAATGAGCTAATAATTTCCATTAAATAATAAGCCATTTCATCACAAATAGCATTATAAAGCCTCTCCCTGTAAAAAAAAAAAAAAAACATCCTTGTGTACCGCAGCGTTAGCAGGAGTTACGCTTCTTCGGGTGAGGTTGCAGGCTTGCCTTCAAGTGCATTTGATCATTGCTGAATCGTTTTTTGATTCGGTTATTTGAAACAAACTGTTCGAAAGAACCGAGTCATCCTCTCACTACTCCCAGTACACTCACTGCAATGATGTCATTGAATAGATACTCTGCCTGGTGACCAATCATGGGACCCAGAATATTGTCATGACTCCCTCCCCAGATTTTGCTGTTCAAGCTTCTTGGAGACAGCCCACTAATGAGCTAGTTTACTATAACATAAGCGTAGAGTAATGTCCATCCATTAGGCTTTCAGTTTTTATTGTCTCAAAAGTGTTTGTGTTTTACTTAAGCATCAAATATTTCTGCATTCTATTTAAAGTCTTTAGTTTAGGGCTTGCATTTCTGGATCCACCCCATCAGACAGACTTTTAATAGCTTTTTATGGCGTTTGTGTCTGTAAACCACGACGAGAGACATTCAGAATTGGTTGATCATAAATACAAAGTAATTTAATGTGGCATATTTTCTATCAGAGCCCTTTGTAATTACTTATCTGCTGTTTTATTTGTCAGGATGTAGGCAGTGATGACGATCGAAAAGCAAACCTAAGGTGAGGGCTATTTTTATTTAATCCTTTCATCCTTTTTAACTGTGAAACTTAATCTTAATTTTGGAGTGTGTTCATAATCGTATGTGTGGCCTATTTCAGCCTGAGTGAAAGTTTCTTCATGGTAAAAGGGGCAGCTCTGTTTTTACAGCAAGGGAGCAGTGCACAAGGGCCCAGGACACCTACCCATCATAAAAATGCAGGTAAACCACCATAAGGTCGTAAGTAACTAACATTACGTTGAACATTGAGGGTTGACCAATTTTTAGTGGGATGGGGGTCGTCTTATTTAAAGATATGAATTTTTCAATTCAAAATGGTAATATTTTGCCTCTCTGGATGTTACTGTGGGTCGGTTGTCACAATTATTATTTTTTTACAACTGAAGCGCCATGGTGAAATTCATGTTTGGTGTTTGTAAAACGGTAAAAACTGCCTTCTGAATTGATTGGCTGTTTCAATCACTTTGGAAATTGGCAAGTGCTGTTAGACCGCTGAGGCAGACCAGCCTTTTAACCTTTAAAAGTTTTGTCATCGTAACAAGAAACAGAGCATGCGTAATGGTTATTTTTATATTTATATTTTTATATTTTTGATGAAAATAGTGGTTTATTGTTACGTATGTTATCTGATTTTTTTCTTTTAATAGATATTTTTCTTATTGTTGTTGTTAAAGGTGATCTACCACAGCACCTACAAGTAATGATAAACACCCTCCGTTCTGAGGATAGAATTAAATTAGTAAGTGACGTACACTATATCTAGTACAATGTTGGAATGGCTACTGCTCTCAATGTGCGTACACCAATATATACTGTCCATCAACAGGTTGTTAGGTTAGAAAGTGGATGGACAGACCATGTGCGGTACATGGTGGTTGTCTACACAAATGGACGTCAAGACACTGAAGAAAACATTCTGCTTGGGATGGATTTCACAGATAAGGACAGGTGAGATCATGGTTGTGCTAAAAGTCTTTATGCATTCATTGTATTATTATTCAAACCCACACTGACTGGTTGACACAGATGTTTGTTTGTTGTAGTAAAAGTTGCTCTGTTGGGATGACACTTCCGCTTTGGAGTGATACCAAGATTCACTTGGATGGAGATGGGTAAATATCTTAGTTACCTTCAATTATTTGACTAGTAAAGTAGGATTTAAAAAAAGTATGCCAGTTTTGATTTTGAATTTTTTAAGATTCTGTAATTTTTCCACATATAATGTTAGTTAAGTTGTTTTTATTACTGTTCTCCAACCTCTTCCTCTAAAAACAAAGTCTGTCTGCTCGGCTGTTTGTTGCTACTGTACGTTTGAAGTCAGCATGAAATTGAAATTGACCCCGTCTATTTTCAAAATGCATGTTATTGAATTCTACGTGAATGACTCATCCATCCACGTTTCTCTCTTCTTCTTTTTTTTAGCTAGTCATTTTTAATCAAAGTGTCTCTGGTGACTTCTCCAATCATTTCATCCTCATAAAATCACGTTCAATCAAGTTCACGTTCAAATCTGCCTCCATCCAATCGAGAGCTGATGGATGAATCCAAGTCCCCGTCCCTGTCCCCATATCCACCTTTCTTTTTCAATTATCCATTTCACTCAAGAGATGTACATTACAATATGGAAGAAAAGATCCTTCGCTACTTCTGTATCATTGCAACTTTAAAACTCCAGTATCTGATATCAGCAAGTTGGAGTAGTATGGAACAACCAAGTTTTTTTAATGATCATTTTTAAATCTCACACTTATGTGTCTAACGCATACACATTCAGTCAGCCTGTTTATATGTGGTCAATTAAAATCACCCTATACATTATGTGTACAGAGAATGACCTCTACAGGTTCAGTATGAAATAACATGTTTATTGTCTCTGTGTGACCTGAGGGCAATTGGCACACGCAGTATGCGGAGAGAATTTTCGACTGGTTTGTAATGTAAAATTGTTCCACTGACCAACATGGGAAAGCAGCATCATCCTGCTCCCAGCTTATGGATTTCTATATAATCACAATTGATGCCATACCTCATAATTTACATCCCTGAACTCCTCTATCTCTTCTCCCAGAGGTTTCAGCGTGAGCACAGCAGGAAGACTGCATGTTTTTAAGCCTGTGTCAGTCCAGGCCATGTGGTACGTTAGCTTGTTTGTTTTTGTTATGCTTGAAACAGAAAGTTTCAAAGTTAAATATACAAATTATTACATATCCTCTTATAGTGTGTTTATGACATGTTTTCTATTTTTATTTTCAGTTGACATTTTAACAGTGTGTTGACACACTTTATCAATTGATTATATTTTACTATTGTATATTGTAGGTCTGCCCTTCAGATGTTGCACAAAGCATGTGAGGTGTCCCGCAGATACAACTATTTCCCTGGAGGGATGGCCCTTACATGGGTTGGCTATTATGAGAGCTGCATCTCGTCAGAGCAAAGCTGTATCAATGAGTGGAATGCCATGGCAGATCTGGAGACCCCCCGGCCTGACTCTCCAGTCATGTTTTCTGATCAGTGAGCTATATGTCATTGGATAGAAAAATAACTGATAAATCTTCAATGCTACATAAATGCAACAACAGATTGATAAACTGATAATAGGATTGAATACTCTGATATGGGACTAAAATTTTTATTAATTTGCATGTATTAACATTGCTTTCATGTCATAAACAGGCCAACAGAGAGGGAGAGAACAGAGTGTATGATCAAAGCCAAACTCCGAAACATAATGATGTTTCAGGACCTGGAAAATATTACTTCTAAAGAGGTATATGTAATGAGGTTTTTATGCCATAGTTTACATAAATGCGTCAGCCGTGGAAGGAGCATTAAATTGAATCCTCTCACTTCTGTAGATCCGAAATGAGCTGGAACAACATATGAGCTGCAACCTGAGGGAGTATAAAGAGTTTATTGACAATGAGATGCTGCTTATCCTCGGCCAGATGGACAAGGCTACGCTCATATTTGACCACCTGTACCTGGTAAATCTTCCAAGATTTCTCTGCCATACTTGATTCTTGTTTGCTTAAGATGTTCGCTTTCCTAACAAGCAGAGCACATGCTAGTTTACTAATCGAATTGGTGAGGGAAAGTGGTGCAACGCATTCACTGATGCATTGCACTACTTTCTCAAACAATTGTGTTTTGAGAAGAAAAAAACCCCACAGGGCACAATTGGTAAGAAGGACCCACCTGCAGAGTTTACACTATGCAATACAAAAGAGCCTGCAGATAAGGCTGGACAATTTGTTTTTGTTTTTTTACGTTTTTTACTCAATTGTTTTTAAACGCTTTCCTGTAGCTCAGTCAGTAGAGCATGGCACTTGCAATGCCAAATGTCATGGGTTCGATCCCAGAGAAATCAAGAACTGATTAGAATTTCAATGTGTGTCTTGAATGCAATGTAAGTCGCTTTGGATAAAAGCGTCTGCCAAATGCATACATGTAAAATTCTTAATTTCAATGCAGAATGTATTTACACCAAAATCAAAATTGTAGAGCATGTGCTCGGCACTTGATTCATTCTTTGTTGCATCTACTAAAAACAAGAACCACTTAAGTTTACAACAAAATTACATGGTTATTGACAGGAGCTTTAAGACTCTAGAAGCTAATGTCATTAATTTCAGGGCTCGGAATGGAACGCATCCAACTTGGAGGAGCTTCAAGACTCTGGGTTAGTGCTGATATATATATATATATATATATATATCGACCTACTGTGCGTCTATTTAAGATTACAGTATATGTGTATTTAATACAAATCTGTAGGATACAGTCTAACATCAGTTTATTTTTCTGCAGGGTGGGGTATATCCTCAATGTCACAAGAGAGATTGACAACTTTTTCCCAGGTACCTTTTGTTACTGTAATGTCCGTGTTTATGATGATGAGACTACAGATCTGCTGGCGCACTGGAACGAAACCTACAACTTCATAGTTAAAGCCAAGTGAGTTACTTTTAGTTGTTAAAAACATATTCGAAAAAATGTGTACTTGTTTGTGTCATATGTTGTTTCACTCAATAAAGGACCCATATTTTTTGCCAAAAGCTTTTTTGACTTTGATGCTTGTCTTTCATATAGGAAAAACAACTCTAAATGCCTAGTACATTGCAAGATGGGAGTGAGTCGATCAGCATCCACCGTCATTGCTTATGCTATGAAGGAATATGGATGGTCACTTGAAAAGGCATACAGTTTTGTCAAACAGAAGAGGAATATAGCACAACCCAATTCAGCTTTTATGAAACAACTGGCTGAGTACGAGGGGATTTTAGATGCCAGGTGGGAAATATCAAGATAATGAGAGTGTAAAATCATAAATTCCTATTTGCATTTATATTTATTAATTTAGCATACACATTTTATTCCGAGCATCTTACTTTTTAAGTACATTTGTTCATTATTATCAAAGTGAAAAAAACTGCTTTAGAACAGCATGAATTTCCATGCTTGTCCAAGCTGATTTATGATGATTTGGTACTGTTGATGCCAGTCACCCAGCATGGTCTTTCTTGTCAAAGCTGATTGAACAACAAAGACTTGTTAGTTAAGGTGGGGATACAAACATCCTAAACAGTTTGTGGTGACTACATAGTCTTTAAGACATGAAATAAAAGGACCAACACTTTAGCTTTTTTGGCTTTGTGAGTTTTCTTTGATTGTTTTTTCTCTTTTCACACTATCAAGAGGTGACGGCTACCTTTGTTTTCTGTCATTGTAGCAAGCAGAGACACAACAAACTCTGGCAACCAGACAGTGATGAGTATTCGCTGGAGGGCCTTCAGGCTTCAGCTGCCAGTGGTGACCAGACTCCTCAGTTTTCGTCATTGCACCCCGATCAGGAGACGGCTTGGGGCCACGGAGGAGCAAGTGCTTCCCCCTGCTGCGGAGAAGAGCCCACAGACCATCTGAATTACAACTACTACTTCCGGCGGCTCTCAGACACTGCTCTGGACAGTGAACCCTCCACGCCAGTTCGAGGTCCTCCGCTTTTAGGCATGGAACGAGTCTTTATTGAGATTGAGGACGTGGAGAGGGATGCGTTGTTGGATGATGAGGGTTTCCCCATGGCTCACTTGGCCCTTCCTGGGGAGGGCACAGCAGCCCAGACCTGCGGCCGACTGGAGCCCTTGGAGGACATGCGGTTGCGGCTGGAGTTCAGCACGGTGGAGGAGGAGGATGAGGAGGAAGCACAAAAGGAGGAGGCAGAGATGGCTGCCTTAGCTCGTGGTGAGGAGACTCAGAGGGAAGACGGGAGCCTGGCTAACTCGAACCGCTTTAACAACGAGAACGCCAACAACAGCAACAGGCTGGCCGGGAAACGCAGCTGCCCTTCTGGCTTTGACGTGAGTATGACGTCTTAGCTGTAGCGGCAGCTCTCCTGGCTTGTATGCAAGCTTATAGCTCAAAGAGCTCTTTTCTGTGAATCCATCCTAAACGCTTTACTTTCTCTAAAGCATCCCGTACTCTTACACCTTTAAAAAACCTAACCATGCATTCTCCCTGCCTGTGTGTATTCATCGGTTTAGGACAGTGCTAGCATTGGAAACCCCTACAAAGTGAAGCCCTCATATCAGTCGTGCCGAGACTGCCTGCGCCTGCCCAGTGGCCGCCGCTGCGAACGTCGCACCCATCGCCTTAACCTGCCACGTCATGCTGGCCTTCCCAGTATCTCCATCCAGGCCCCCGGAGGACACAAATTCAGTCCCGCCTCTGCCAATAAGGTGCCTCCTTCTAGCCCTCAGCATCACATGAGCAGTGGGCACTGCCAGTGCATTTGTTGCTCCAGTCGGGCCAACTTGGACACTTACCTCAATCAAGCAAGCTGCAAAGACCTTCCTCCGGATTTGTGTTATTCCTTGGAGACTGAGGACAAAATGGAGGGGGAAGAAGAGGGGACCATCAGTCCTATGACAGAGTTCACTTTCCAGAGGCTCAGTCTGGGTGGTGAGAGGCCTATGGCGGAGCTCAGTCAGGGGGCCCACCTGGAGACACAACTGTCCAGACCTCAGTCGGAACAGATGGACTTGAGTGTAGAGGACACTGCCACGGAGGACATGGAAGTGGATGAGGGGAATGTTCCCAACTTACACCCTGGCTCCAGTGAATTCAAGCAAATGCTTGCACCCGGCTCGTCCCTGATGCGCAGCTCCAGCAGCGACAGTCTTCAGAGACTTCAGAGAGGCCAGCCGAGCTTGGTATGCCAACGAGCCCAAGAGATTGAAACCCGTGTGCGGCTCGCCGGACTTACCGTGTCCTCCCAACTTAAAAGGTCTAATTCACTGGCCAAGCTAGGTGACTTGGCCATTTCCACAGAGGACCTCACGCTTTCCGCCAGAGTGTCAATTGACTATGAGGAGCAAGAGCCTTCAGTTTGCTTGGAAACCTCTTGCTCTCCCAAGCTCTCTTTAACGCCGACTGTGTTGCAGAGTTTGAAAAGCTGACTCAAAGATGTCAGAACTGCTTTCTCAGTGAATGGGACTGCTCCAGTCCTACAGCCATCGAAAGCAACCATGGAGGCTGATGCTGCAAGACACCTCATGAGAACAATCAGGCCAGGCTTGGACGTCCTTCCAGCAGCCCTTTACATAACTGCACTGCATTCTTCATGAGTCTGTCTGCTTTAACTAAGATATTTATATATATATTAAAGCATGCTCTGGCTTGGACCTTCATTAACGGCTTTGTTGATATCGCATTTCTTTCTTGCTAAAGGAAGCCCAACCTGTTATGGTATCACTATACATGTAGCCCATCTAATGTTGCATAATGAAGATCTGGTTACATTTATTCAAATAATTGTCTGATATCTATAATTTCAAATTGTTTTCACTGTTAAAGCCCATATTAATGACCTTTGGTGGGTATCATTACTAACAATATCGATGAAATTTTGCCTCCCAGTTTGTTCACCAACAAATTTGTGTGCTTTTGTAGATCAATCGATGTGGTTAAGATGATTCAATAAGAAAATGCCTATTTTTATCTAATTTAGATAGTGGTCATAAACCATAAAAGAGCACATAAATGCAAAAATTAAACAATGTTATGGGATAACTAATCAGAATGTGTCATTTACCAATGATAATCGAAATTTCCAGATGTAGATGCTGATGCTTGGCCATGATAACATTTTAGCTATGGCTTTATTAAAACAATAAATTATAATTTCAGCCCATAGAACTGAATATTGTTGTGCACTTGAAGTTTTGCCTTCAAAAGCCATATAGTTCCACAAACCTTTGTGAAGATATTTTCATCAAAATGTCATACCACAAAAGACTCAAGTTTGTCACTGTGTCATTCCAACCTGATAGTTACTTGAATCCCTAAATGTTGCCATTTGCAAAAATGACATCAACAAAGCCACATAATTATTGTCTATTTCCAGAGAAAAATGCAACATGAATGTCATTGGCTATATGTCTTACAATTCTCTAATTTGCTTATCAGCTGGTGTTTATCAGATAAACTACATCTGAAATGTGCTACTAGAGCATAGCTCCTGTTCTGTAATTTAGCTTAAGCTGTTTATTGTACAAATTGTAGCCTGTGATGTGCAAAAATGCTTTAGCAGCAACACATTAGTACAATACAGTCTTCAAGTTGTTCAAAGGATGTTCAAATGTGTCACTATCGTCCTTTAAAAGGTCATTTTAAAGTGTCTCCTATACAAATTTACATCCTGGCATCTGATAATGACAGTCATGTTTGTTAAGTATTAACAGGTACAAGCAGTGTGTTCTTATGATATTGTGGCCATAGGGACTTTACTAACATGATGGTGTCTGATAAATAGTAAGTAAACTTGATCTTAATTTATATTTTCATATATATATATATGTGTATATATACATATATATGTGTATATATACATATGTGTGTGTGTATGTTTATGTAAGTCAATAATTAATGTTGGTCTTTATGTTGTCCGTTAAGCTTTTTTGTTTTTCTCTTCTTTTGTGGGGAAAAAAATTTAAATATGCAAAGTGGTCTGTGCAATAAGTGTAAGCAAGAATTTGAAAAGAATAATTTTTTATTTATACAATAAGAAAAGTAATTAGTTTTCATTTAGAAGAATGAAAATCTGATGCGAAAGGAAAGAACCTTGAGTGCGATTTGCGTGAAAGCTTTTTTTCCCATATGGACCACATGGACTCAGTCACTGCTGTATGAAACTATGTTCTAGCTTTTATTTTAAAAACATGAGACCTGTTTCATATTGCTTTTGTAAATTGACAGTTACCTGGAACTTATCTGGAAGCTCTTTATTTATTTATTTCACACACATTTTAAAAATACATATAATGAGGACTCACATTTCGAACTGTATGCTATAGTTTTGGGGAGGTATTTCTGCAAATCAAAATGATTATGATTGGCTAAAAGATGGCCTCCCAAAAAGACTAAAGTTGTAGTTTTGTTTTTCGCTCATGGCTCTCTCTCCTCCTGGCTGCTGCTGATTTAAGTACTAGTCATTTTGTTTCTTCAGAGATGCAAGTGCCTTAACTGTTGCCATTTGCAATCAAACGGTTCTTTGGTAAAAACCGCTTGTTTCACAGAGGTTTTGTCTTCACCTGGTTGTGGTCTTTACAGAGCAAGGATTATTTTGAACAAATGCATAATTGTGGCATTTGTGGCAATTTTTGGTTGTTTTGTCTTTTTATTTTAATACTACATTTCATATTTGAATAGAAGAGACCAAAGTCATTTATTTATTGTCATGTTTTGACATGTTTGAACACACTAAACTAACAATAAAATCAACTGGAGAAACTATAAGATTGCCTTTTAGCCCCAACATAACAGCTCAAAATGACTGGGAACATACATCAAATATTGTACTTCATTTAGACCATTTTAAGTTGTGTTGCACTGTTTTATAATGTAATGTACAGTTAATTATAGAAATAAATTGTTTATTGTCTGCATCAGAAATGGACCAGTATTGCTTTTATTTATAGCCTTGAATTGCTCATAAGGAGATAGAGAACTATGTTGATAATCAATAATTAAATGAATATGTACTGCACATCATAATTCACATTTTCTACAAAATGACAGTAAAGTAAATTACATGTTGATGTAGGAAAAGTGTTGCTTTCTCTGATCTTTGAGTGCCTCACAGAAAGAAAATCTAATTGAATTAGGCAAATGTGATTTTGACATCACAAGACCAGAGACTGAGGCTGGAGTCAGTTAAACAGACTAAAATGTGCGTATTTAGTGCAAATCCAAAGACGTATCTGCATCAATGGTGATGATTTTTCGTCTTTTTTAGGAATACATGAAAACGGTGAGACTGTCGACTGCATTTCTATTGCTTATGTTAAGTTATGTAACATCTGTATTTGACAGTAAAGTGATTTCTGATGTATTGTAAATCTTTATGGGCAGACATACATAAATGTAAATGTATTTGTGAATTACTTGTCTGGGGAGATTTATTTTAAAAGGTATCTTTTCAAAAATATATATTTACAAAAGAAAAATTTAAACGTGGAATGCTTTATAAACAGACTTTTTATGTTTTAAAAATATGTCTCTGTATTCATTGAACCTGTTATGACATGTTTGACTGCATTTAGTACATTGTTTTGCACAGATAACAAGGACAGTTGTTACTGATAGTTGTCACTTGAATAATGGGTCAGCAATTCCATATATGGGGCCGTTTACACAACATTGTTTTCAACTAAAAATGGACGACCCTATGCGGTTTGGTCATTTTTAACATCGTTTAGACAATAGTTTTGGTTTTTAGGGGGGGTTTTGCAAAGGGGGAGGGTGTTGGCATCATCATCACAAGTGGTTATAAGAATTACACAAATCAACACAATATCACATTTTGTCATCATAAAAAAATTACTAACAACAGACTCGATGATTATTTTAGCAAAGCATTTGTGTTCAAAGTGTTTAAAAGAAGTAAAAACTGGAGAAGGAGAACATTCTAAAACTGGGATTACAATGAATGGTTCTAGCTTTATTTAGATGAACCTTATTTACCTAGAAGGCAAAGTAATAATACAGTATTATCAAGTATTATATATAGATGTTAAAACTGAGGTCCTGACTCTCTGTGGTCACAAAAAATCCCAAGAGTAGGGTTTTAACCCCGGCATCCTGGCCAAATTTGCTCATTGGCCTTGGTCCATCACGGCCTCCTAATCCCCCCTCATACTCTAATTGGCTTCATTGCTCTGTCTCCTCTCCACCAATAAGCTGGTGTGTGGTGAACTTTCTGGCGCAATATGGCTGCCGTCGCATCATCCAGGTGGATGCTGCACATTGGTGGTGGTTGAGGAGATTCCCCCCTACTATGTAAAGCGCTTTGAGCTCTGTAAATGTAACGTATTATTATTATTATTATCTTTACAAAGTGATATCGCCAACCAGCTTACTTGTCTGGCATGCATAATAGAGTGTTATTAGTCATTTTCACAGATCTGTGTGAACAGGGATCATTTTCATCTGTCCAATGAAAAATATTTTTAGTTTTAACATACTCTAAGTTTCTTAAAGTTCAAAGATCTGATCTCAAACACGTCACAGGTTGCACATGAATGGACCAGGAATAATCAGAATACTATTTATTAAAGAAGAAGGAAACAACAGGCCAAATGAGATAATTAATGAGAAAACCTGTGAACCTGATCATGAGTTACAACACCCTGGGAAACTAGGGAAAACAGAACCAAAACTGAATATAACCATTACAAAACGACACAAGTCAACCACAACTAATAAATGATTTGTTCTCTTGCATGTTTTCTATTACTGTACGTGAAATTGTGTGCGTTGACATTACTTAACCATTAAACGTTGTGCTCAATCTGAAAATTCATTCACATACTGTTTTGGGTAGGGCTATGGAGCCAAACGAAGAGAGTCTGGTTTTATGGATGGCCCTTCCCAGCTGCTTGGGATATTACAAGCTGAGGACATCAACCTCAAAATAACCTGCGCAGTGCCTGTGCAATGACACAACCATAATATACGTTTGCCATTCATTCGGAAGCACTGCCAGTTGAGCATTTACCTTTACAGCTGACATTCTCAGACAGAGTAAAGAGTCAACACAGAGCACTGGAGCCTTAAAATATCCCATCATGCTGAGAGACACAAATGAGATGACATTTCCTGATAATGCACAGCCATGTTTATTCATGTTTATATAGACATAAGCTGTGTCATGTATGCTAATGACAAATCTACTAAACATATTTTATATTTTAATATGACATTCTTTGTTTAAGTAAAACATTATGCAGTTATGATGCAGCATGAGGGCAGAGGACAAAGGACCTGCTTTCACCTTATCATATGCTTATATTTGGGAGGCTATTTTAGACTATTCTTCCCATGAGACACATTGTGACACTACAGTAAGCTGAGCATTATGGTTTATTTTTTTACTCTAAAACTACTCAGGCTGGGCAATGGAAGTGTCAGAAGATCAATTTCAGAAGGTTAATAATTAACAAACACACACACACACACACACACACACACACACATATATATATATATATATATATATATATATATATATATATATATATACCACATTTATTTGTAATTCACTTTAATTGTAATGTATTAAATTAAACTAAAAGGAAAATGTCGATGGAAACATCGTGGTTTTGTTGTCAAGAGCCATGGGATATGTTTGGAGTCGTGGGTTTTCCCCTTTCATGTCTAGTGTGACCTTCGCACCTGGTAACTGATCTATTCTGCCAGTTCCCATTTTGGTTCTGTGACTCAGTGGCCACATTGAGAGTCATTTAATTTTAGGCATTGCAACATTCCTGAAAGGAGTGATGTGAGAGGAACAAGAGAGAGCTTGAGATGGGTGGGGTCTCATTATGCATAAAGATATACGGTCTATTCATAAACTCATGGGTGGTGATATGTGTTCTTCACAGGGGTGATGGGACAGAAACCGGACAAGGAGCTAGGAAAAGAAGACGTCCTAACCAGTGCCGATAGTGGCAATGAGATCTTAAACCACAGTGAGGAGGAAGCACATTCCAACAACCCAGAAGAAACAGACCAGAATTTTGTTCACTTGGACACCTCCATACTAGAGCCCTGTCCTGGTCAAGAACCAACAAGATCTAATGACAACACTGAGCCCTCTTTTAACCAGGGAGGAAAAAAGATCAGTCAGAGTTATGACACGGATGTTTCACAGAATGTCAGGACACCAAATCCTCAAGTGAGCCTGGCGGGAGGTCCATGTGCCTCAGAATTCAAAACAGTCACAAGTGACACAACCGCCACAGATATATCTACTGCTGTGGACCAGCAACATCCTGACAGAACAGAAGTAATGACTAACAAATCTCACCTCAAGGATACTCCAAACATGTTAGAAGGTTCATGTCAAGGGGACTCAACAGATGATGCCGTGAATGAGACACAGACGCTGGTGGACAGACACAAGACGTTGTTGGACACAAAGGCAATGACAAAGAGTAGTGGTGATGCTGAATTAAAGAGGAAATTCTCTTTGGAATCAGAGAATGCTAATTTACTTGAAACACAGCCATTCCAGGAAATAAGAGTTTCAAAGGCAAAAGATATAGAAGATAAGACGCTAGACAGAGCTAAAATTAGGATAAGTTGTGACAAAGTTTGCAAAGAAAGTGCTGGAATTATTCAACACAAAGAAAGCGCTGATCCGAACAGATTTAAGTATTTGGACAAAGCTGATTCTTTATGTCTGGAGAATGTTACTACGCATCCATCAACCACTGGACTCCATTCACATTCAAGTCGCCCGTGGCTTCGGAGTGCAAATAAGCAGGATAATTTACAGGAGGAAAAAAATATCAATCCAGATACGTCAACATGTATTTTAAAAGAACCTTATGATGCCTCACTGACACATTTTGCAGCAACGCCCAAAGAATATTTCATTAAAGACCAAAGAAACACAACTTTCCATACGCCATACTTGGGAAAAGAAGAGTCTATAGATCCTGCATGGGGTGACACTGAAGGTAAGGACAAACTCTTGCATACTCCCTTCGATGAAATTTGCCTATTAAAGTCTAGAGTGAAAACATTCAACTCTGACTCTGAGATTGTTACTGAATCCACAAATGCAAATACAGCTCTAGTTCTGTTAAGGATTGAGGAGGACTCAGATTCAGTTTTGATCAAAAGCAGTACTGTACTTTGTTTCACACTGAGAAGAAAAATGATGACAAAAGGGCATTCACTGTCATGGAAAAGCACTCAGCAGTCATGTCATATGAGAGTTTAACTGAATCCAGTGCTAAAAAAGTCCCTGTTAGCAATGTGCCTCACCCAGCCAAAAAGGGAGTGTGGGGAGCAGATGCACCATGTGTGAAAAGAGACAGTAAATCTGTTTATCATAAAGCTGTTCAGTCAAAATCCACAGAAAGCAGGAAAGATTGTGATGGTCCTCTTAATGGAAGACACAGTTCTTCACCTTTAATTGAATTATCAGGAGAAAAAGGTAAAATTCAAGAAGTGCATCTGGGTAAAAGAGCCTGTGATCCAAAGATTTACAGTTTGGATGATCCAGACACAAAACATAGGTCAAGGAGATTTTTTCCAGATGTTTAAATCAAGTTCTCATTAACCATTTAAACTCATTTTCTCACACAGATTTTGATGGCGGTGACACTACAAGAGTCACACAGATGGCTTCTTTGCAACGTGAAAAAGGGCCTCTCTACTTCACGGCTGTGATTACACCACCACTTCAGATTCATGGATTTTCTGAGCAGGAGGCGAGGAAGTCATCTGACATCTCTCATATGTATGTTCCTCACACTGAGATACAAAGCAGGATCCCTGACGTCTTACCCACAGACGCACAGACAGAAATCAAGGCCAAAATCAAAGGACCACCACCACCTGTTCCAAAGAAACCGAAGAATCCATTTAAAAAAGCTGTTGACTACAAGGAATCTGCTTCTCATTCAATAGACGAGCCAAGCGAATATTTGGACCTGCTGCTGAAGAATATTAAAATGGGAAGAAAGCAGGCGGCACTACAGTCTGATGAAGATTTTAATGCACATGCATCATGTCTTTATATGTTGCCTTATTATATCGAGTCTCCATCCTACTGCATGTCCATAGAGCCTGAGGCTGTTGATTTTCCAAGACATTATTTAGCCCCAAATGATGAAACTGTTGCACCTGATTGTGATAACTTGATAGAAACTAGCAAAGATACAGAACTAAAAGAAATGGATATGTCTCAGCTGAGACCATTATTAAAAAAAAAAGCAAAAAAAAAGGGCCCACCACCACCTGTACCTATGAAGCCTCAAAATCCATTTGCTAAAACAGACACGGAAAAGATCAAAGCAAGCAAAGACTCTGTTTTGGAAAATATGGAACATCCTTTGAAATATGGTAGAAGTGACTCTGAAAGCAATAGGATGGACATTGAGGACGAAGAAGACTCTAAATCCACTGCAGTCCCAAACAGATATCCTCACGCCGCCTGTAGAATTCCAAGCAGTGATTCTTCAGCTTCAGAAGAAAACGAAGTGTCCAGATACAGGCCTGTCTCCGAACTCATCAGAGACAGCAACAAAATCCAGGAGAAAGTGATACATCACAGCAGGACAAACATAATGGAAGCCATGCCAGATGTGGTTGTGGGAAGTCAGACTCAAAAAGTATCGCAAATGAAGACAGCCTTTGATGTACAAACATCTCCCCATAAAATGGAAAGAAGATCCTCACCAAAGAAAGGTAAGACAGGTTTTCAAGTTGATTGCATTTCCAGTTTACATAAAGTAAAGCTAACTGATCAAATCTGTTTCAGTGTTATCAGTTTTAGGTAAGATTTGCACAGCCAGTCAAGTGAAAATGCATTATTATAGCATGTATTGTGGACACTTTGGGGGGATTTTTTTTTTTAATACTTTGAAGTATTTAGAAGTGAACATCTAAATAGTAGATGAACACAAATGATACAATTTATTAAGGTATCTGATAACATTACTGTATCACCACACATTACCAATGGCTCTTTCTGCATGAAAACTACACACACACACACAGAGAGAGAGAGAGAGAGAGAGAGAGAGAGAGAGAGATCATCATATTTGGGTGTCCTTGATATCATAAAGTTTGAAAAGTATTATACCACAGTGAAACAGAAAAATAAGATTCCAAATTAGATTTTATCACTTCGCAACATAATGTCCTGTAACATTATCAGCTCCGTTGAAGGCGAGACTGCAACGTGTTTAAATACGCAAGAAGCTTGGAATCAAAGTGTTTGCAAAGAGGAGATGCTCAAAGGTTTTTACACGTTTATCATTTAAACCGCAGTGACCTGTCCGCCAGTACGGTACAATTTGTACACCTACTTCTCATTCACACACATAGAACTGATGTCCATGTAGGAGGAGGGGAGGGGAGAGGAGAGAGGAGAGGAGAACAAGGGCGTTTTCTCCCGTTCATTCAGAATAAAGGAGAGGAGGGAAGCTATTGTGGCTAGCCGCAATTTACTGAGACAGTCACCAGCACAAACTGAATCTGTGAGAAAATAAATTAATGCTTTGAATTTGACGCCCTGAGAGACGTAGTACTGATAAAGGTAAGCTTTATGCGTTTGCTCGTATTAATGCAAGGCAGGTCAGTGTTGCACTAGCCTCTACTGGAATGCTAGCTCGATTTTAGCAAGCATCACTGATTTAAAACAAGCTCTGGAAACAGCTAGTACCTGGACAAAATGCGCTCGTGCATGTGTATTTGCTGCATTTAGCGTCATTTTCTGACATGTCAGACTACATCCAGCTATAGATGATCATGCATATGGCGAGATAACCAGAAATAGTGAGATATTAATTGAAAGTTGACCACCATCATGACCTGTGCCGGGTGGATAGCACGCCTCCACTCCAAAACGGCACGTCGCATTTCGCCAGCGCATGCAAAGAAAAACAAGCTCGGCTCAAATCAAGCTGCATTACTGATGCTTTTTCCGCTTTTTTCATTCATTTGTTCGGTTAGCGTTTTCTCACACCAGCACATCTACCGAATATGTCTTAGGTTTTTTCATTCTCTTATCTTTCTCTCATCTTTACATATGTGTTATCTCTCACTCTTTATCTTAATTGACCGTTTAGTAGAAATTTAAATGTTGGTGTGAGGGCTTTTTCCCCCGGTATTTTCGCCGGTATCATCATCATCTTCATCTTCATCATCATCATCAATAACGCAGCTCGGCCATTAGAAAGAAAACACACACTCACACCGCCATACATCTGACCTATTTCCAAAAGCAAACCCGTGGCTTTATTGTGATGACCACATTTTATCCATCATTTGATCATTGTTACTAATGGTAGTTATTTAGGAATACACCGCAATCATGCTCATCCCAGCAAGTGCTTCTGATAATCATATAATGTATTAAAAATGCGACTCATATAACCATTGATTGCTTATGTATAATTATGAATATCATCTAGTATATCTGTTATACCCGGTCAGGAATAAGCACTGTATGGCTGTGTCTCAAAATGTGCCTAACTAGACAGAAATCTTGGGAATCATAGATGTCTGCATCATCTTTGGTGTGTGTAGCATTATAAGAAATGTGTATTTTGGCAGCTCATTTGGATTTTATTTTTATCTGGATGATAACTAAACAATGCAAATTTATATCTGTTCAGGAAAGAAAATGTTTACTTTTATGGTCTATGTGTGATGCATTCATTTTTAGACACATAGATAAAACAGTCTTGCCAAGCTAAAATATGTGCTTCATTTGATAACGTAACTTAACTGATGACATAAAAATTATATTTGAGTTTTCAAGGGTTAGAAATAGATCCTTATGTTAACAACACATTGTATTATTTTCCTGTATATACTACTAATAATAAATAAATAAAAATCAATAATTTAAACAAACTGTCATCAAAGAATGGCATACATTTCTACACAGAGGCTCAAAGAAATTCACACACACAAAACTGCATCTTCTCCTTGTCTTTTATGGAGAAGTGCTTATACAGAGTGAAATGGAAAACCGTTTCCCAGTGCTCTCCAGCTGAATACTCATCTTACTCTAATATGATACACTGTCAGTATTAAGTCTGAAAACAACACTGAACATTCATCTGCCATTATAACTGTGTTTTACCGCAAAATATAAACTGTCAGGTAGTAGTAACGATAATAAACACTGAATTACTTAGTATTACTTTAAATAAATAAAAAAATCATTATGACTAGTAAGACGAAAACCTTTGTCTTCTCTTGTATTTTCAGAAATGATCAGACGAGTGGTACGACAGAGTAAATTCCGTCATGTGTTTGGTCAGGCGGTGAAGAATGACCAGTGCTATGATGACATTAGGGTTTCACGGGTTACCTGGGACAGTGCCTTTTGTGCAGTAAACCCCAAATTTGTTGCTATTATTGTGGAGGCTAGTGGAGGTGGAGCTTTCCTTGTTCTGCCTCTGCAAAAGGTAAGCCGTATCCATATATGAATTAAATGTCCACTCAGCATTTTTGCAATTAGCAATTTGAATAGGAATAGCTGGTAGGAATTATGTAAGACGAGACACAAATTCATGCTCTCTGTCACTGCTTTCTGTTTTGCAGACGGGTCGTATTGACAAGGCCTACCCTACTGTTTGTGGTCACACAGGTCCTGTGTTGGACATTGACTGGTGCCCGCACAATGATCACGTCATTGCCAGCGGCTCTGAAGATTGTACAGTAATGGTATGGTCGGCTCCTTCACTACATCATCTCATAGAAACCCTGATCAGAGTCTTAAGTGTCTAAAAGACTAATTATTATAATAAAAAAATCCCATTTTTGTCACACAGGTGTGGCAAATTCCTGAGAATGGTCTCACTTCAGCTCTTTCTGAGCCAGTCGTGGTGTTAGAGGGTCACTCCAAGAGAGTGGGCATTGTGACGTGGCATCCAACAGCTCGCAATGTTCTGCTAAGTGCAGGTAAAAGATTTTAAAAGCAAGTGCGCTACATAAAAACCCTTGCGTTTATCATCTTGAGCATCAAAAAAACAATGCTGTCTTCTCTCCTCTGTCAGGATGCGATAATCTCATCATCATTTGGAACGTGGGCTCAGGAGAAGCTCTGATCAACCTGGAGGACATGCATCCTGACGTGATCTTCAGCGTCTGCTGGAGTCGCAACGGCAGCCTCATTTGTACTGCATGCAAGGATAAAAAAGTGCGCGTTATCGATCCACGCAAGGGGAAGATCACTGCGGTAAGTGAAACATCTCAAAAGGACTCTTTATTTTCACAGTTCTGAGTGTCTCACTAGAATTGGTGATCACAGGAGAAGGATAAGGCCCATGAGGGGGCCCGACCCATGAGGGCCATCTTTCTGGCGGATGGAAATATTTTCACCACCGGCTTCAGTCGTATGAGTGAGCGGCAGCTGGCCTTATGGAATCCAGTAAGCCAAACAAATGGATTTTCTCTATATATTTGAAAAAAATGATGCACTATTATGAAATATATTTTCATGTCCTCTTTAAGAAAAACATGGAAGAGCCAATATCAGTGCATGAAATGGACACAAGCAATGGAGTGTTGCTTCCCTTCTATGACGCTGATACTAATGTGGTCTACCTGTGTGGAAAGGTGAGCAAATTTGTATGTGACCCAAGAAGCACAAGTTCAGCCATATTGTATTAACTCTACAACCTATTAATTCGAATGAATTATACACATCTTTTTTTTTTTGGACTCCAGAGAAAATAGTCAAAGTCCCTCTTATTTGAGTTGATGTGTACCGCTGGCAATTCTGTTATATATTTGTAAAACTATGATGTCTGTTTAATGTTGAACATCTTTATATAATATATTTATACATTACAATTAAGATTGGGCCCTCCTAGAAGTTTGTTGAGGCCCGCTAGTTGTGAACCGCTGGCTTAACATCAATACTGGGATATATTAGTTTTAGTATTTTAATACGATCAAAATTGTGAAAAGGACATTGTGGAAAGATTTTCAAAACTGAAACCTTGTTTTCTGGTCCAGGGTGACAGCAGTATCCGTTATTTCGAGATCACAGATGAGGCACCGTATGTGCACTACCTCAACACGTTTTCCAGCAAGGAGCCCCAGAGAGGCATGGGATACATGCCTAAAAGAGGCCTAGACGTCAACAAGTGCGAGATAGCCAGGTATGCGCTATTTGCACAGGACAAGTATTTATTTTATGTTTTATTTTTTTTATGAAATCTTTGAGGTGCTGATGGCCACATCAGAGTCTGGATATTTTAGAGAAACCAAACTGACTTCAAGCCTTCAGCATTGTTGTGACTTGATTGATGCACTTCTCCTGCTGCTAGTTTTATTTTTCTTCTCCAGTAGGGGGAAGCATTAGCCTGTCATTGACTATCAAATCTAATGGGATGGCAGTGTGGCACTGATCATGCTGTGGCTCCTAAAGGTCATTGAAATGTTATTCGACAACTAATGATCACTATATGGATCGTTAGTTTTAGTATCTATTCTTTCATAAGGGTGTACATTATGTGTTTATTATTATTTTACCTAATTATTATATTTATTGCAATCCTTTTATTTATCTGGCATAATCTTTCTCTAGATAGAATGTGCGTCTACACCTCTATCACACATCTATCTATCTACTCCAGTCCCATGATCCTTCAGAAATCATTCTAATTCTAAGTTGCTTCTAAAGACATTTCTTCTTATAAATGTTGAAAACAGTTATAGTTAAACATTATTGTGGAAAGAGGATTTTTTGGTTACTAGAAGATTCAAAAGAACAATATTTATTAAAAATGTTAAGCTTTTTTAACAAGATGCTGTACTGTTAACACCATTAACATGTCTGTTGTTTCTTACAGGTTTTATAAACTTCATGAGAGAAAGTGTGAGCCAATTATCATGACCGTCCCTAGAAAGGTACTTTTCACTTTTATGATTGTTTATGATGCAGTCATTCTGTATGATTTTGTTATTCTTAAAAATGAATTATTAAAGTAATTTTTTTTACAATAATTTTAAAATGATTTTCAGTTGATGAGTTTTTGTTAAGTTTTACTGGCAAAGCTCAATCAAGTGTGATTTAACGGTCATTAATTGATGAAGAAAATGGGAGGCACTTGATTTCAGCTAACATTTAAAGCAGCAAATGTTTTCAGAGAAAACAAACAGCATGAATCCGAAATACTCATTACGGTATTTCCTGTCCCTTCTGTTCTTGGCAGTCAGACCTCTTCCAGGACGACCTCTATCCGGACACAGCAGGTCCAGACCCGGCGCTAGAGGCTGAGGAGTGGTTTGAAGGCAAGAATGGTGAACCAATCCTGATCTCACTAAAACACGGTTACGTCCCGGGCAAGAACCGCGACCTCAAAGTAGTCAAGAAAAACGTGCTGGATAACAAGGCAACCAAGAAGGTGGAGGAGCCACCAACTCCTCAGAAAACAGCCTCTCCTCAGCTAACCAGAGTAAGGGTGATGCTTCATTGATTTTTCTCCAAATAACTGATGTTCAATTGGTGCTAAAACACTGTTTGCTTATTTTGCCCCGCAGAAGAATGAAGTGAAGTTAGAGGAGCTGTTGCGAGAAGTCAAGTCTCTTAGAGATCTGGTCACGCTGCAGGACAGGAGAATCGCCAAACTGGAAGAGCAGGTGGCTAAAGTGGCAATCTAAGACACTGGTGGTGGTCTGAGCCATAGCGTCAGTATGGAGAGAAAGAGAGAGATTCGGGTGGGCTGGGGGGGTCAGTCACTGCCAAAATGTCTCAAATTGACTCGATCATTCCGCTTGGTGTCTCTCACAAGGACAACTTCAAGCAACATTCCAAGATGGACTTTTACTTTTTGTCAAGTCTCCCCCAAGCATTCGCATAACAAAGAGTGGTCACTGGTTTTAACTGAAGTTTTACATTTTGTTAAAAATGTTCTTACTTTTTTTAGTTATTGTAACATGGTTTCCATGAGTATTCTGATATTTACCAGTATGTTACAGAGTGTCGTTGTATATACACATCAGTATTTCTCTTTCCTTTTTTTGTTGTGCTGCCAAATTTGAGGTGATTTAGTCACCTCTCTTTTTATTTCTACTTTTATATGTTTTTCCCAGTTGTAGATAGTGGCTTATTGAAAAACATAAATTTACATGTCATACTATTCAAAGTGGGACATAAGCAGAAAAGGCAGTACTGTGTGATTGAAAAGGCCATTGGTACTTCAGAAACGAATCATAGCTGATAAGGATGTTTTAAGGGATACAATTATCGACTACAGGGGGAAATTTAAGGCTGGCGCATGCTAAAAGATTTTTTTAAATGTGAGAGACCACAAACATGATGATTTAAAAACCATAGATTTAACAGTTTTGTTCCTAAAGTTTTTGGAGTGCCACAATGTGACCAAGACAGCTCACCACTAGGGTTGCATAGTTTCCAGAAACTTTCCATGATTTTTGGGAAAATTACTGGACATTTTCAGCCCCTTTGCAGTGAGTCGCAAAACACAGATGCCATTAGCAAATAACCAGATTCCCGACTGTGATCTCACAAAATCTCTCACAGTCAAATATGAATTTAGAGTAAACGTGGCGGATGACAGGCAAGAAGACATGGCGATAAAAGTGTTTGGACTGCTTTTTACAGAAGATTTGTTGGGGAGGAAAAGGTTTGAAAGGAGTCGTTTTATGCTTCTGGCATCTCGCTTTCTGATTTTGTATCATTTATTTTCATGCGACAATCTACAGAGTGTGTGTGCGTTTGGATCCCACGCACAGGATTTATTAAATATTAATATTGGGTACAGGTTGGATATTTAACATTTGAAATCGGTGCTTCTGAGCAGATCCAATCAATCTCTTAACACCCATCCCAATCTGATAAAATAATCTGTAGAACCACAAAGACGATTGGGATTTAGCCTAGGACTGTGGAGAGAATTGGGCTCCAAATTGGTCCGATTATCTTGTAGTTTGTGGGTGCCTCTAGGGAAATCTAAGAAATGTTCATAACCATTCAAATTCAACATTTGGAATTTTAAATTTGGTCCATATACTATATATTGACAGATATATATATGTACCTTGTGATGACCATGATCACTTAAGTATTAATGGTCACATAGTCATCTCCTCCATTGCCTGGCTTTGATAGCATCATAATTTGATTATAAAGCATCCAACAACAGGGTTTTTCAAAAAAATAACACAATCAGTTCCAGTATATCCAGAAGCAATAACATAATGTTGCAGAATGAATGAATGTGAACGTAAATCTAAACTTGTTCAAAATGCATTAATCATGCGTACGCATCATAAATCAAAAACCTACCGCTGTAAGTAATTATGAAATTACTGTTGCACCTCAGGAAATCAACCACTTAGAAGTCAGAAACATTGGATGCTCAACACTTTCCATTTGCATGACGTTTTTTCAACAGAAATAGCAGCGACATATTTTGAATAGGAAATGGCTATTTTTTTGCTATCATTATCCGTGTTCACCAGTTTGCCCCCACTTTTGAATTATTACAGAATATTGGGCTGACACACGCTCTGATACATGAACTTGGCTTTAAGAGGCAGTGGCTACCTGCGAGCTCTTCTGATGTATATGTACTGTAAATGTATTGGTGCCTCGATGTGTGTTTCTGGTTTTAGACAGACCTCCTCAGTTGACCACTGCTTGAGGACAGCATCCATGAATCTGAGCACTTATCTGTGTCCTAAACAGTCTTGTGCATGCATTCCAAACTTCACCTAAAAGAAAAAAAAGGTTGACTCTACAATAAATCCTTTCATTAATAATTCTTCATGAAGTTTGCTGTGTCGTTTTTTTGGTGTTTGTTGAACCATTTACAATGATGTGAAACAAAAACGCTGATACATTTACCAGTGTGAATTATCATCTTGAATACGTTCCATTCATTGATCAGATGTTTCCTAATAATGTTGTGGTGAAAATGACCTCAGAGGACAGCATTATTACTGTTGTAACATTGTTTCAATGTTCTTGTTGTTGCTTGGCTAACAGTTTTCTATTTTTTAATGACAATTATTTTTTATTAGAAGAAGATTTAAGATAATACAGTAATACCCTGATATACGAGCGTCTCTACATACGAGTATTCCAAGATACGAGCAAGCCTTCAGGCAGATTTTTGCTTCTAGATATGAGTAAATATTCGAGATACGAGCACGCGTATTGACGCTGATGCCGACGCACATTCACTTCACGTGTTCGCTGACTTCTGTACACATTGCTCGTGAGTAGCTGAAAAAAAGCAAATCAATAATAGAAAAGTAAACAAAAAAAAGTAAGCTAAGTTGAGTTATGTTAATTTAAGTTTATCGAAGTTATGTAGTGTTCGTGTAAGTTACGATACGGAATCAAGTGTCTGCCAACCCCCTTCCTCCCTCCTTCGCACCTGCCGCTACTATCTGTAAAAACTTATAATTAAAACCACATTTTATTTGATATCACACGAATCCTTATACTGTATACATATACTATAAGTGTGTGTGTGTGTGTGTGTGTGTGTGTGTGTCTAAACCAATAAAACACATGTTTTTTTTTCTCCATTGTTACGAATCTGGAACGGATTAATTTGTTTTCTATTATTTCTTATGGGAAAACATGATTCTAGATACGAGCCATTCGAGTTACGAGCTTCGCCCTGGAACGGATTATGCTCGTATCTCCAGGTATTACTGTATACATAAATAACAGTTTTTTTTATCATAAGTGCAAGACCCCTCCCAAGATTCATTGTAAAGGATATTATCTCTTTCTTATTTACTGCATGTAAAGACATGGTGTGCCTTATTTTCTAAGTCTGTCCAGTAAAGAAAGAATGACATACTATATCCTTCATCCTCAACTCTCTCAAGATTAGCTTAGATATGAGCAGATGGTTTCACGATAATGCATGTCTTGGCAAATCATTAAACGTCCAAGAAGCCTCACAGGGCTGCTGCCATATTGAAAACTAATTCTAAGAGGACTAAAAAAAGAATACATGTTCCTGCAGACCAACTCTGAAATATTCATATAAATATAGTTTTATTTTATTTTTAAATACTCGCGCAACATCTTTTAGCACTTCCATCATTTTCAGCTCATTGTATTGCTATTCTTTGGTTTGAGGTTTGCCACAGCAGCCCTATATATTTCTGCTCTCAACACCCTGTCCATTGTTCTATCAGTGGCTCACAGCACGTGTGCCCTCTACCGCCTGAATCACGTGAGCACAGGAAACATAAACCTCTTCCTCAGGGACCTGATAGCTCCTGTTTGAAGACCAATCACAAACCCAAAGTATTTTACAAGAGGCTTTCAATGTCTGTATTGCATCCTCAAACATTTTTAAAGATTAAAAGAATGGGTTCAATCAGGGTTTTTAGGTTCAAGAAACTGGATAAAAAAGAAAGATTCTTGAGAATAGAGTCTCCCAGTTAGTCGAAACAAACTGCGTTACATCTGGTGGCTTGAAGTTCTCCAGTGCACAGACAGAGAGAAAAAAACTCAGCTCTCCCCCAACCAGCCTTTAACGAGAACAGTGTGTCTGGAACTGGCCCAGTCAGTCTTTCTGGGACAGGGTCGAAGCAGAAGAAAAAGAAGGAGGAGGGGAGAACAGAAGTTTCTTCCCCGCTCACCAATCCAACAATTCTTCATCGTGCAGTCTGTAACAACAGACATTCAGCTTGAGAGGAGGACACAGCAGAAGCTTTCTTCTCCATGTTAGATCATCTCCAGTCGGCATGTTTTAGAACTTTAGAACTTGAAAGTAAGTATGAATTCAAATTTCTGAATTTATTTTGTCTGTTATCTATTTTAGTAATGTCATCCCTGTCCAAGTAATGATAGACAGATGACTTCCCTTTCAGGAATGCACAGCTTTAAAATGTCCAAGTCCAGATGTGGCTAACTAAGTTTAAAAGTGTTCTCTAACTGTTCAAAAGATTCTATGGCATAGAATAGTTTCTAAATGCACTCACGCTGTTGACTTTGGCAAGTTGACCCTTAAAGATCCTAAAAGATAGAGATTTGCATAAAAGGAACTACATTTTGAACTGCTTTGAAGCTGGAATAAAAACACTGACAGAGACTAATATTAATGCTTTGTATGTGTGTGGGGGGGGGGGGGGAGGGTGAGTGTTAGAAAACGAGGCACCACATGAGCTTGATACTATTTCCATTGTGCAGCAAATGCCCAGTGATGACTAGGTTTGTCAGCTTGAGCACAGATGGCACAGAGCAGAGAGAGACCTCTGACGAAAGTTCTTTGTTTAAAGAAACAAATCGTTATAATTTATTATGTTGGTTCACCAGCTGTTTTGTGAATCTATATTTATTATACACTACACTTAAATGAACTATAGATTTTGTTTCTTAAGACTTTACAACACGATTCAAAATTTGTTAACATTCATTTTGGAAACTAATTGTAATTAACACTAATGAATTAACAAAAATAATATACATAATTATGAACAAATCCATATTAGTAATTAACTATAGTGTGTTTTAAAAAATTAACAAGATTAAATCCTGTTAAATTCTTGTTTAATGTTAGTTCATGATCATTGCCTTAACTAATGGTAATAAATCGAAACATTATAAAGTGTTTCCAGCAGACTTGGCACTGATATTCTTTAATTGAGGTTTCTATGTGGCACTTTGATTGAGTTTGATTGATTTGATTGAGTGGCAAGCAAGTTGATAACATCACAGCTAACAAAAATTGCTAATGTTCCTATTAAGTTATGAAATTGTTATTTTTTAATGTTATTAAAAATGCTTTGAAAACATTTTCTCTTGGTTAACTGAAGGGAAAATGTTATTATTTTGCAAATGTTAGGGAAACACTGTTAAAAAAGACTTTGAACCAGTCTATTAGCATTACCGGAAGAACATTTATCACTCAGGAACCTTGTCAACAAATGTCAGCCAAAGTTCTGTGAAGACTCTTGCTTAGCTGGTATGTTTTTTTAAATTATTGTTATTTTTTTATAATAAGTAATTAAAATGCATTTTAACCCCCTCAGGTATTCAGTCACAGGATGGACCACTCATCTCTCCGATGCCTCATCTGCCTGTCCATTAATCTGCTTAATGGGCACACTACTAGTGGCACCCCAGTCATTTTCAATGACTCTATGGAGGGCAGTGGACATTGGGACTCTGACAGCAAAGACCTGCTCACCATACCTAGCATTTCCTCCTTCCTCAGTGAATCGGTAAAGACCACCTCCATATATGGAGAAAAATATACCAAATCATTCTTGAATCAGGTGGTGGACTTCTTGCAAGAGAACCACCTTCCCATAATCGTCATTACCACTTTACTTCTTCTCATCCTGACCATCCTCTGCTCGGCTGCCATCTTGAGTCGCCGTCGTAAAATCAGCACCTACTACCCTTGCGCTTTCCCCTCCAAGATGTACGTGGATGAGCGAGACAAGACTGGAGGAGTGCGCTTCTTCAACGAAGTCCCTGAGAAAGCCAACACCAGCTCCAATGAGGAGGCGGTGACTTCAGCCAGACAACTTCAAGAGGACATCATGCTGGCTACTAAGAACCTCCGAACTCCAGTCAAAACTTCATGGAAGGAGAAGAATGAAACGGCAGAAGATCGAAAACCTACAGATGATGAGGAATGTCCTCAGTGCGACAAGAGTGAAGAGAAGAGCTGTGGCCTGTTAGAGGACAAGAGCACAAATCTGACTACCATTGAGGATTATGTGGAAAAGAGCAGCCCCAGCAGGTCCCAGGACAGTGTCCCTGCTTGTGATATGGAAAAGACTGACCCCTTGGACTCTGGGCCCCCTGAAGAGAGCAAACATCCATCTGGGCCAGAGAATTCAGAGATAGAAGAGAACACGAACAAACAGGAAGTTGCTACTTCAGACTCACCATTTATCAGTGAAGAGAAAACAGCATTTTAGAGTGGACGTTTTTAAAGCCTTAAAGGAAACACTTAGACATAAATACCAGTGTTCGTAAATCCGTTCTAAAACTACAGAATGTAGTGTGAAGTTCCATTGAAATGATCTGATTTTTCAAGAAAATGTATGTGGTTTTAACATAGTTTGTGACTGTTTATTTTGATATACCAAATATAAATGTACTCCGCTTTAAATCAGTATTTTAATTTACAAGAACGGATGCCTATTGGGCAAGACTTTAACATAAAAATAGCATTTTAAACATTAGCTGTGACAAGTCTCTTTTCCTTTGACGTATTGATGACTAATCCTGATTAACTCTGAAATGCTCTTAATTCTTGTTTCCTTTACTCTCTTTTATTAGCAAGGACATTTTATAAAGACTGGAAGGGCCAAGTAGATTGTGATGGCTTATACTTGAAGAATGCTATTTTAGGTCTCATTTAAATGTCTCACAACTTTGCAATGCACTGCAAACACACACACAAAATAAAACAAGCACATTTGCTATTCCAATTAAGGAGAGGAGCTTCAGTGTAGAAAAGCTTTGCTGTGAGCCAGGTTATTGTTTACATATTCCGGTTCTAAATATTTCCTTTCAAGGTCGAGAGGGATTCAGCCGCAGCTGCTGAACACCACAAAGTTCTATGCCACCTTTCTAACAGTTTAGTCTAAAGACCAGTTAGTCTCAACACGTACTTTATGAAGAACACTAACTATTGAATCTTTTTACGGCACTCGATTCCTACTTATTTAAATGTTCAATATAAATAGTCAATCAATATTTTCTTAAATGTCAATAAATGCCGTTTAATACTACTATTCCACTCACCATAATCTTTGGTAGTTTGTTTCAGATCTATTGTGGCTCCGTTTACATTTATCCATTTGGCAGACGCTTTTATCCAAAGCGACTTACATTACATTCAAGGAACACATTGAATCAGTTCTTGTTTTCCCTGGGATCGAACCCATGACCTTGGCGTTGCAAACACCAATCTACTGATTGAGCTACAGGAAAGTCGTACACCTGTTCGGTTTAACACCTTACAGTTCATGAAAGAAATATCACATCGAGTTTCTCATAAATTAAAAGTACATTACGCAAGTTAACGCAGGAGACAAAAACAGTGCAATGAATTTTGATCTAATTTTAGAACTCAGAATTAGTGGCAAAACAGCGCCATCTATGGAGATTTTTTCTTCACCCAGATCTTCTAGAACATTTCTATTTTTAAGCCAGAAAGAATCAGTTTCAAGAGGAAAACCCATATAAATCGCTACACTGAAACAAATTGTAATGCAAAAAAATCAGTTCATCACTTTAAATGTGCTTTATAGTTATTGATCCCATGGGTATGCAGCATTAAATGCAACGCCAACATGCCTGATGTTTACATATGCTTTATTTATGAAAGAGCATTGAATATAAGACCAGCAGGATAAATCACCATCAGAATCACATTTTCGTTCTTTCAAACTAAATAGAACAAGTTTTTTGTGCGCATTTAGCAAACAAGTGAAACGACTATTACATCAGCATATTTAAACATATATGGCTTAGACTGTAACAGTTTATAGGTCAGTGCTTTTACATTGTGCGTTTAAAAGACTGGCTACAGTGCAATAGTTGGAGAGCTTTGGTCTAAACTCATATGGAGGATTGGGAGCAGTGGTTCTAAACTGTTGTTTCAAGACCTGGATTTTACTTTCGAAATCAAATAGTGATCCAAACCCAAACACTGAGATATTAAATTACCATAAATTTTGTATACCAAACAACACAAAATTAATGTCATTGCATAATGGAAGAAAATAAACGCATTATTTTTCTTCCACATCAATACTTAACTATGTTGTGCATTTTAACACAGCCATTATTTTACTGCTGCCCACGATCTAGTCAGAACAGACCTAAAATCCCATTTGGTTGTGAAGCACTAGTTGAGAACCACTGATTTAGAGGATCAAGTGCACCTCCTAGTTGCGGGACACGGCGATCTTCTCACCCTGTTCACCTTCCTGTTTCAGATGGTAGTCTGCCAAAGCTGCTTTAATGGCATCCTCTGCCAGCACTGCAAAGCATAGAGAACCAGGTCAGTTACAGAAAACAGCTTGAACATACAATTAAGATTTGTAATATACATATAAAATGCTAAATGTTACGGTCAACCTAAGCACCAAATACAATTCTAGAAAATATTGTACAAGCACAAATTAATTAAAAGTCATAGGAAATCAGAAATCTTACTGGAGCAGTGCAGTTTAACTGGTGGAAGACAAAGCTCCTTAGCAATCTCAGTGTTTTTTATTTTGAGGGCATCACCAACCTGTAAATGCAAGCAAATTTATTAGGGCAAAAACGTTTGGTTACAATCAATTGCGTTTTGTTACTATACAGAATGAGAAAGAGGATAAACCTTTAAGCCAAAACATTAAGAACAGGAACTAGCAAATGTGTCCATTTTTGCTTACAGATTTGCCTTTCACCCACTCAGTAACCAAGGAACTGGAAGCAATAGCAGAGCCACAGCCAAAGGTTTTGAACTTGGCATCCACAATCTTGCCAGCCTCATCCACCTCAATCTATGTTGAAAAAAAAGAAGAAGAAGAAAAAAGTACACTCGAGTTCATTAAATATATAAGCACTGTGTGAAGTGTGGTGATAGCTTTGTTTTGGGCTGCTAATCATCATCAGTTTCATCCATCATCAGTATTTGGGACTGAACCGCAGACAGTCTCTGTAATGAATAGTTAAAAAAACATGATCATTTATTCAAGTTTAATTTTGTGAGAAAGTTTATATGAAAAAGTCAGTAATGAGAGAAATCAATACTTCTATAAAAATGGATCAAATAACTTGTGATCAAAATTATATTTAGGGTTTACATAGAATTGGTTATTTGTTGAATATGGGTGTTTTATTGTATAACTATTTTAAATTTTGGACTGTTTGTAAAAGTCTTTAATGCAGATTCAATTCAATGTGAGGCTTCAGACATGTTATGGAGAACTAAGAGCCTGCAAGACTCACCTACTTGAATGATAAATGACAGTCAATAACCCTACAGTAGTAAACATACTCAGCCACTTGAAGTAAAAATATTATATTTATAATGAACAATAAAGCAGTCATTCACAAGTCCTATTGTTAGGCAAGACAGGATTACCTGCAGTTTCATCACATCTCCACATGCAGGGGCACCAACCAACCCTGTGCCCACATTCTTAGCATTTTTATCCAAAGATCCAACATTTCTTGGGTTCTCATAGTGGTCCACAACCTTTAAAACAAAAAATACATTTTAGGGGAGGAGCCAATTGAGTTATGTCACAGTGAAGATCATGTGTCAATTGATTGTTATACAACACAAAATAAACGACCACACTATTCTCCAACAATTCCTTATTTTTACCTAGTTAGTTTCATACTCATTTTGCATAAAAGTTACAGAGTTGTCATTTGTAAAATAAAATTAAAAGTCTGATGAATATGATGATTTTAAAAGATGTGTAAAACAGAAATTATGGGCTCATTCAAATAAACAATTACTCATCTTAAACAAAATGTGAACTATGAAAAATAATAAACTGACTTTTAAAACTTAAAACGGAACCACACGAAACATTAAGTCGTGTTATAGTACAGTACCAACTACTGTTACTGTGTATCGCAGGATGTCAACCACACAGAAGAAAACTTAACATGAGTCATTCTAGCTTACCTTTTCGTGATACCCATATTGCACTCCAAAATGTGGAGCTGAAAGTGTTTTCAGAAATAGCGGAGACGCACATTTCTTCACCAGCAAAGCCGCCATGATATCTATAATGACGCACTTGAAACTCTCAAATAGCGGATTTATACGACGCTCAGTCCCGTACTTTTCAACAACCATCGCGAGATATGAGACGTGAGCTAAAGAAGTGGAGCTTACATTGTATGCACACATTAGTTTTAAACAGTTTTTATTTATATAAACATTTATTAGTATTATTGGATAACCTTTATTTTTCTTAACTTGAACAGTTTATACGTTTTTAATTGTAACATTTAGAGATTAAAAATAAAAACGTTTACCCCCATACAGTGACTAAAGATGACAACGAACATAAGAACTTTAATAAACCGAAACTGCTAAACTAAAAAAAAAAGTTTTCTAGAGGAGTAGAGTATTCTTTTTTACTTTCATGCAAATGCATTTTACTTGAAACTTTGCAGCGTCCGTAGTGCCTTTATTGTGTATATTAAATAATGCCATAAATGTTTATTGATTATTACTAATAATAGTAGTGCTTGTAGTAGTAGTGTGTGCTATTGGTCTCTCCACTCAATGACTTCAGTGCAATGCTTGTAACTGACAGCGCTGCCAGCCAATCAGTGAAAAGGGAGGCGGCGAGAATTTTTCAAACCTCAGGAAATGGGAAAGGCGATTCAACTTCCATAAAAAAAAACGTACCTGTAATTCGAGAGCCGTCTAGCTTCCCAGCTGACAGTCAGCCGCCTGTATCCTCTTCCAGCACAAAACAGCACATAACGTTTCATTCCTTTTGTATGTATTTGTTGTTCGAGCTCTGTCAGATTAATTTTGAGGTCTGGATATGGATTGTAGTGTCACTCGCCCGGGCGCCGCGTGATCCAGAGCCGAGAGCTCGAGCGAAGACTCGGTCAGTCTGAGCATCAGTGCGTGTGTGGCGGACTTTCTCTAACAATGTCGGGCGTGACGCTACAGGTAAGAAGCAAACTTAATCTATTTCACACAGCCTTATCGATACAGTTACGTGTGAAAGCCGGATAATATTTCTGTTTGAAGATCAGATAAGTCCTAAAACAAAGCAGTCGGTCGTTAACGTTCAGACGCTCATGTTTGCATTGAGTCCCAGTTAATAATTCAGTAATTCCACTGAATTGCTCACAAGATGTATGTATATATATTTTATTTTTTAAATCTAAATAATAGCGAAACTTGTAAAAAAAAAAAAAAAAATTCTGATATGGAAAAAAAATTTGACCTGCCTCCTTGTCTTCTGTTGCTTTATGCGGGAGTTTTTGGACTTAGTCCAAGCAATTAAACATCAGTAAAGATTTCAAGTCGAACGAGTTTGACAGGATTTTCTTCTTTGACTGTTTGACTGTCCTTCACCAGAGGCTTGAGTTTAACTGAAGTTATGTGTTGAGAAAAAATGAGTCACTTCTATGTCTTTTGTGATTTTAAAGTATTTGAAAGGGTTGTGTTTTGATAGAGGGTTGATTATTTTGAAATGTGGTCCGCCTGTTTTTCAAGCTTTACTGCTGTTAGGAAAATCAGTATTGATGCATTAGCCCAACTATACTAGACAGTTTGTTAAATACTCCTGTTATTTAAATGAATGGTGAGGACTACATCAAATGTGTCTATGTATTATGAAAAATGATTCAAAGAGTCAGAATTTGTAAAACTCTGCCCTCTATGGGCATCAAAGTGAGGTGCGGTATGAATGTCTTGTTCAGAATATAGGCATTACTATTATGAAGAAAAATGTAGGTTTTTAGCTCTTTCCAACCACTGCTGATTGAAAATATGTAAGCGTCTGGGATTATTCCTGGGATCTGTGTGTCTGCCTTTATGGTGCAACTGCTCCAGTAGCCTTTATTCGGCTAATATCAGTGACCTTATTTTGACCCTATCCAACCTTGCTCATAGTAAGTTCACTTTATCAATATATCAATATCACTTTCACACGTAATGAATTATTTGGCTAGTATAGTGGAATTATGTTTACTTGATCTTTTTAAAAGCACCTCTGATGCTTGCCTTGCTTGAACTGAAATGTGGATGTCAATATGCTTAATCAAAAAGGCTGCCATAAACAAACAAGCAAGTTGACTTTTTTTTCTCCTCTCAACGCCACTTGATCACTACAGAGCAGCTCTCTGCGGGGTCTGGCGGAAGGTGACCTCATGGATCCTGAGTTCCAGCAGCGTGTAGAAGATGCGATTGCCCTTCTCCGGCAGGAGATCCAGCGGGAACTGAAGATCAAAGAGGCGGCTGAGCGTTTGCGACGAGCGGTGACCAACCGCAAAAGTGCTGCCGATGTGGATGGTCAGCTTCGAGCTTCCACCCGAAAGCTCGAGCAGCTCCACTGGGAGCTCCAGGAGCTGAATGCACGTGCTGTGGCCACACAGAAAGAGATTGTGACAGGTGAGAGCAGGAGGGTGTGCTCTGGTTTTGATGAGTTAAAAAAATATATATTTTGATATTTATTTTTAAATGTAGTAGATTAAACTGAATGAACTGATTAGGTTGCCAGCCTATTTTTTCCCCTATTCCGTCTTGTGAAATATTATTACAATTTAAAATAACTTTTCAAATGTAATGTACAGTAATCCCGCGCCACTTCGCGGTTCAAGTTTTGCCGGCTCAGTGCATTGCAAATTTTTCAAAAATATTAATAGAAAAATAAAAATTCAAAAATACCGCCATATCGGCAGCCGTATTGCGGAAAGAAGCACTACCGTGATGCGAGAGAAACGGTTTCCCAGGATGCCGGACAAAGAGATTAACTCTCTCAGAGGCTTTATACACACTCACGGATGCTCAGACAAGACACGTGATTGGTTCCCGGCGCGAGATCGACGAATGAGAGCACGAGTGGAGTGGGAACCTCTTCGCCTCTCTTAGAAACAAATGTTGACGATCCAGCGCCAATATCTGACGATTAAGCGCTTCCCGAACTGATTTAAAGGCCTCATTATACCAGTGCAGTAACACCATCATCATCACCATCATCATCACATTCATCGAACCGCACAGGTCTGTCATTGTCGTCATTACTGGAGTCTCAAGATACTACTGTCATTGATGAGTGTAGAGTGATGTATCGTATGAGAGAGAAAGAGTAAATATATAATATTAAGGTTTTATAATTAAATAGATTTAATTAAAATATATATAAAGTATAAATGTATAATATTTTAAACATTCTAGTACCTATACAAACATGTATGGAAATTCCTAGAGGGGCCAATCCTACTTTGCGGATTTTCACCTATCGCGGGGGGTTCCGGTCCACATGAACTACGATAAACAAGGGATCAGTGTATTCCTGTAACGGCAAAACTGAATTTTCAGCAGTCATTACTCCAGTCGCTTCAGTATCACAATACACAATGCTGATTTTGTGCTCAACACAAACATTTTTATCAATGCTGAAAATAATTGTGTGGTTTAATATTTTTTGAAATCGTGATTCTTTTTCTTTTTTTCAAGGTACTTGGATGAATAAAAATTTATTTGAAACAGAAATCTTTTATTTCATTATAAATATCTTTACTGTCATGCTCAATTTAATGTGTCCTTGCTGAATAAGAGTATTAATTCTTATATAAAAAGTACTGACCCCAAACCTTCAGTACGGTATTGTAGACTGAATTTATTTTTGGCCTTTTATTCTGTACACTCCTTTGAACAAAATTTAATATCAGGAAAAAGGCTAACTGAATCACATTTTTGTCCAGAACTTTTTGTCTTTCTCTCATTTGCTTTTAATTATATAATAAACTTTTTTTTTTTTTTTCTCAGATGATGCCACCTCTCCAGACCATTGCCATTGGGAAGAGGTCACATCACCCTTGGGCAGCCGTATCCGTTCTTTGAAAAAACAGCTTACCATGGAGCTCAAAGTAAAACAAGGAGCTGAGAACATCATCCAGACTTATGCCAACAGTTCTGTCAAGGTGAGCTTTTCCCCTCATGGCCCCTTTTTCTACTCCTCTGTGTGTATTTAAATCACTTTGGGTTGCTGCCAAAATGCTATGAAATATGATAATACACAGACAAAGGAGGTTCTAAGTCCCCCCCCCCCCCAACCCTTTATAACCCTTTTAGAGTCCCATGACCTCTAGCTAGTCGTAAGTGTATTTGCCACTTATTCTTTGAGCCGGTGCATTTCTATCAGACAGGGCTCCAATAATGCTGCGGCGTCTGGCTGAGAACACTGTGTGCTGGCAGCTCTGTGATTTATGTCTGTGCTGGATTCAGACAGCTTGAGTACAGTCTTGATCTCACACACACACACGCTCAAACACTCACAGTCACACACTAAAACATCCTCTCTTTGAGTCTGAAATGGAAGAGCTTGGTGGTACTGATTCGGTTTCTCCGGTCCTAGGCCTGGCGACAGCAGCAACCCATGTGACTTTGTGCCGACCAATGCCGAAGCATTCGGGTTTGGGCCAGCTAGGCAGGGCGCAGCAGCAGCAGTTAGAGGTGGCTAACTCCTGTGGAAGGAGATCTGTAAACGGAGTGAGTGAGAGAGAGAGAGAGAGGCAGAAAGACAAAATGTAAAGGGGAGAGGGAGGAGGAGGAGGAGGAATAGTGAGTGAGCGAGCGAGATGCAAGGACAGTAGAACAATAAGAAGAAAGAATGGAGTGGCTTCTCGGATACTGATCCTTGATCAGCTGTGTGTGAGGCTCAGTGTCTAGCTATACAGGATAAACTGGCATGAGCAGTTTTGAGGATGGAGAGAAAAATACATCAGGAGGGAACGTCTGATGGGAGTCAAGGAAGAGCAAGGGAATGTCAAACAGCCATCTGAAAGTTCCCAAAACATGACAGATGACCTCTTGAGCTGCATTGAGAGGGGGAGAGCACTATGGACGGTACGGTTTCCTTCTTCTTTTACCTCCTGAATGGGTTTTTTCTTGCTGGTTTTTGAAAAGGTCACATATTTCATGTTGCAACATTGTTTACACTGGGCTGTGTTGGGCATCGCAATCAGTGAGTGTGTCTCTTTCATTTGCTTAATGTAGCTGCTGCATTTCAGGATATACAGCTCTGTTGCACTGTTATCACTCTTAACGTCACGGCGCCTAAATCTCTGGGACGAAAATTTGATCTTTGAATGTGTTTGGGTGTGGTGTACACCTGGCTGCTTCTCATGATGAAGAAGACAAGAGTTTAATGAAGACTGCTGCACTTTTGGCCTGTTTGTCTTCATGGGGGATTTCTCATATTGGACGGCTCAGCTTAAAGCTGTAGTGTGTGGTTTTTGTGCTGATAATATCATCACATGGAACGGCAAAAATGACTGTCTGGTTTCTCAAACTCTCTCCTTTTGTTTCTATGTCAGGGGACGTTTGAACAAACAGAATAATGTTTTGATAGAACCACAGTCTGCATATTACAAGGTTCCCACAGTCATGGAATATGAATTCCTTGGAAATATCGTTATAGTTGTTTTTTTTAAATCACATTTCTGTTGTGAATACACATTTTACAGTTACATTCTGCTTTAAAGCATTTCATTGCTATATTGTGTTTTTAAAAAGCATTGCATAAACTAATAATTTAAATCTATTCATTACTACAATTAGTACATGACAGAAATGGGAAAACTACCCCAGAAATCTCTCACTCTCTCTATTTATTTATTTAAATTATCCTGACAACTATAAGAAACTGGAAAGTAATGGGGAAAAATCCAGAAGTTTATTTGTTCAAAAAGTGTGTGAAACATGATGTTGATCTTGTATTTCTTCATGTTTCTTTCTTCTTGTGTGTGTGGTTCCTGACCATTTATGTTTTGTTTTTTCCTCTGACAGTGTCTTTTTACCGTTTGTTGTAATGCAGTTGCAAGAATTATCTATTGATCTATTGTTTCTCTTGTCACTCCCCAGGATCGGAAGATGTTGTCCACAGCACAGCAGATGCTGCAGGATAGCAAGACGAAAATCGAGCTGCTCCGCATGCAGATTGTCAAAGTCACCCAGGCCAGAGAAGGAGAGCGGGAGACCACACAGCCAGAGGGTAAGCAGACATTTTCAATCCGTAAGAAATTTAGAAATTATGATTATTATTACAAATATTTAGGAAAAATCTATCCTCATAGGACATTGCCCCTTACACAGCCAAGATACAGCACTAAAACTGTTGGCCGTATGAGCAAAATCATAGTTTGTGGCAGAGTGGAATTGCAGGAGGGTTGTAAGTTCATTGGGGAAAAAAAGTTATTCTTACAATGACATTGACCTATAAAATTTCAAGACAAATTCTCAAAACGATAATCAAAAATGAACAAGATGCCAAGGTACAGTGTGTCATCACAGCCTTGACATTGGCAATACAGCAGTATTAAATATCAAATTTGCATTGCAGTGACCTTTCAGCATTCACTTTGGGTGTGGTGGTTTTTATTGGGATAGTTTTCATTCCTTTCACAATATTTGAATACTTTATCAGGTGTTAGAATCACCAGATGCATTGGAAAGCTAGTGGGATGACACGACTAAATTCAGTGTTTCCATTTTTTATAGATGCCGTCTGCACTGTTGATTATAAAAGGGGTGATACACTTTTTGTTGTGTTGTGATACTCACTTCTAGTGTTCAGTTGTTGGTGCTTGGTGCATAAAACAGACCCAAAGGATGTATTAACAATATTTTTTTACTCATATTTTATGTAGAAATTAATTGTTAATTTCACTGGACATTTTAAATTAAATGCTTGTTTTCTTTGTGATTAATTGAACATTTATAAAATATCTATCAAACATTTATTTTTGCGAAATGTCTGAAATTACTTTTGTAAGTGAATTGTAAACAAGCAATGAAAGTTGGTGCCTGGTTATTCCCTATTATTTTAAATAAGAATATTTAGTAATATAAATATTTTGGAAAGCGCTGGTTTATACACTTGTTTTTCTGCAGGTCGCCCCTCTGAAACTATTAGTCCGCTTGAGTTGCGAGTGGAGGAGCTCCGGCACCATCTGAGGATTGAGGCAGCTGTGGCAGAAGGTGCCAAAAATGTGGTCAGGCAGCTTGGAGGACGCAAAGTGCAGGACCGACGTGCTCTAGCTGAGGTAATTGCATATATTGGACTTAATGTGTAAAGGTTTTTCAGAAACCAACACGCGTGCATTTTTCATTCTGAATGCACTGATTGTCAGGGAACAACAGACTGTTCCACTGTTAAAATGATGCGAAAATATGACAATTCAGTCATTTACTCACCCTCATGTGGTTCCAAACCTGTATGTCTGAATGTTATGAACTAAAAACCCATTGAAGCTCAATGGCTTTCATTTTATGAAAACAAAAACAATACATTAGAGTTAGGGGTGGGCAATATGGCAAAAATATTATATAATGATTTTTTTTTTTCAGACAGCATCACAATTTTATTACTGTTTTTTTTTCATGTATTCTTTTCATTTATTTATTTATTCATATATAATTTAATTTATCCATGTATTCTATTCAATGTTCTTTTTCACCAGTCACTGAGCAATACAGCCAAACTAATATAGCCTTACAAGTTAATGAAAAAAATGACAGAAAATGTATGTCAAAGTTAGGGTTGCGATTTAACTTCTTGCGATAAATATTTTATTTTACCTTTTTTTAAAATAAGAAAAAATATACAAATAATAAATTTACAGGTACAAATTAAACGGTGCCTTAATTTTTCAGCTACAGTAAGAAATATAAACATAGACTTCAATGTTTTAAATAAATATACAATGATTTAGGGATGGACATTATCCCAGTAGACACGAGATTTTGCAATTATGTGACATTGCTGAGCTTGCGCGGTCATGAAAGCTTAATGTTTGCATGGGTTTTAGGTGTTGCGTTTTAAAAACAAGTGGCATAAGCATCAAGATATTTCAAAAGGACGTAAAAGTATTTAACAAAATTCATTTAACAAAATGCATTTAACAAATTTCCTGACCGTGGTTGTGCCGCAGTTCACTACAACTCGCCCAGAAAATATTCACAATTATTCGTAAGAAAGAATAACATAAATGAAAAACAAAGTACAATCCATGTCGCTTCTACATTTCTTCGCATGTATGTCATTTTGCAAACTTAAATAATCACTTGGTCTTGCCTACTATAGATTGCTATGGGGTAAGAGTTATTCATTTTTCATTTCACTTCATTTTTTGACTCCTTTATTAATATGCGGGATGGTGGGACTACAGAAACCGAGATGTTTTTTTTTTTTTTACGCCCACTCCCACCCGCAGGAAAAGGTAAATCTGCAGGATCCCAATGAAGCCCTCTACAGTGAACTTTCCGAGAGCCTACTCTGCTCTGATTAGTCAGATGGACCAGTCTGTTGTGATTGGTCAACCACTTATAGCACGGTTCGGAAAACAAAACTCCCATTACCATATCTGAATTTCGGCTCCAGAGGCTTTCTCAGCACTTGTACACTGTAATGCAGCATTGGTTTTACCATATTAATTCCAGCCTGAATCCTATTCCTTTGGCAGTGCATGTAAAATGTATTTGCTTTCGCGGCACAGAAAACAATGTCTTTAGTCTTTTGTCAACACAAACAAAAAGGTAATATAAGAAAATGCATATTAGGGGAACTTTAAATAACCAGATGTATTGGCTAACATCTATGCATGTGAATTAGCAACAGTGATAAACTCCTGAGAATTGAGCATATACAGCATCGTTCACCCATGCATGTTTGACCTTGAAGCAGCACACCCAGCACATGATTTGTCATCAAGACAGACAAGATAGAGTATCCTGTGAGTGATAAAGTGTGAAATAGATAACCTGCTGCTGAAATGGCCTCACTAATCCTTTTTTCTTTTTTTGATTTATCCGGCATTTTAGAAGACCAGAAGCACTTACAATCACTTAACTTAAAAACAGGCTACAGTCCTTGTCTGTCCAGTCATAACTAGGGATGTGGCGATATAAAAATTTCAAAATATATACTGTATAGCAGCCTAGTTCAAGCCAATGTAAGATTCCTTACATTTTCATTTTACACTTCTATGGTCAACTTTATCAACACAATAAAAATAAAATCCAAATGCATGTGCCATGGATAAATAAAATGGAATAGCCTATGTACAGACAATAATTTACTTATTTTAATTAAACCATGTTGTTGATGAAAATGAGACAAATAAAAGTGCTAATTAAAAATAATCCACCAATGTTTTTGAAAAAGAAAATTCTAAAATGAATATTACTATTTCAAATAACAGCATTGCTGTTTGAGCTGTGTGCACTTAAGGTGAAGCTGAATAAACATTGGGAACCTGAAGCACTTTATAAAAGTGGCATGGCATCTCAGGCAAAGAAGCCGTTGGCACATTCCACTATACTTGGTCGTATATCCATTTGTCATTGGCATGTGCCACTAAAACTTGTGGCGTGCCCATGAATTGCATCATGTCACTGACATTGTTGCGTAGCATGTTGTGTCACCTCCAATAACCTAGTGAGTAGTGACATGCCGCTGTCTGTAAAAGTAAATGGTTCAACATATGCAATGGCAGAACGACATTTAATTAATAATAAGTTTCTTTCAAGGATAGAGTTTATTACATCCTGGAGTTAATTTTAACCATTAAGCTTCTCCAAATGTTTAATATCTGTCTTGTTGCCTGTTGTATGTATTTATATTATTATTATTATAAGTTTATTTTTTATCATTTGTACAATGCATTTAAATACACAGTTGTTTTGATAACTCGACACATTTTCTTTCCTATTTGCACAGGATTGACAGTTCATCTGTGTCAATTGGAATTATAAAATATATTTTTGCTGACCACAACTAAAAAAGTGAAAGTGGTGCCAACCAGTAGGGTTATGTCCCATCACATAGTGACACTTGCCAATAAGGTATTTCATATAATTGTAAAACTAGTATTTGAGAAAATGCCAAACTATTATAAAGTGACGCCTACCATTCCGAAATGCATTATGAAAACTGGCACCAACCATTCAGAAGTGTTCTGGACTTTGACACTGGCTCTTCACAATGCAGTAATGTAGGTATGTAGATACTCTATTAAACAGGATGTCTATTATAATGTTCCTACATCAAAGTCAAATACAAAACAATAGCAAGCAGGAATTCATGTTCACACTGCAAAAAAAGTGTATATTTCTTATTTCATAAAATGATTTGAGTAATATTAGCACCATAGATGAGAACCACTAACCACATGTTAAATTATTGTCCTATCTATATTTATTTAGATCAATATCAGACTCTGTTTTTGTTTCTGTCTAATACACAAATAACGACTGTGAGGAAGCCTCAGTTTTGGTTTATATTTCGCTGACCAACGGTACACTTATACTGACACCTACCGGCATTCATGCATGCAGTATCATGTGAAAATAAACGTTTGCATGGATGTGACTATTAATGTGGTATTCATAGTGACGCATGTAACTCATAATTGTATGTAGCTTATATGAAAGATTTGTACTGCACAACTATGTTTTTCTTTTGAAGCGATTCCAATCATATTTCAAGCAAGTCAAAACCATTATGGCGAGCAGTGCACATCTGTAGTGTCTCAGCAGAAAGATTTCTTATATTTTTACATGTTTGTCACACTTAAATGTTTTAGATCATCAAACAAGTTTAAATACTTACGTTTTTATATGAAGGTTGTTATTACCGTATTAAGGGAAAATAAAATTCAAACCTACGTGGCCCTGTGTGAAAAAGTGCTTGCCCCCTAAATATAATAACTGGTTGGGCCACTATTAGCAGCAACAACTGCAATCAAGCGTTTGTGATAACTTGCAATGACTCTTTTACAGAGCTGTTTAGGAATTTAGACCTATTCACATTTGCAGAATTATTCTAATTCAGCTACATTGGAGGGTTTTTTAGCATGAACCGCCTTTTTTAAGGTCATGCCACAGCATCTCAATAGGATTCAGGTCAGGACTTCGACTAGGCCATTCCAAAGTCTTCATTTTGTGTTTTGGATCATTGTTCTGCTGCAGAACCCAAGTTCGCTTCAGCTTGATGTCACAAACAGATGGCTGGACATTCTCCTTCTGGTATTTTTGGTACGCAGCAGAATTAATGGTTCCATTTATCACAGCCAGTCTTCCAGATCCAGTGAAACACCATATTGTACTGTTGGTATGTTGTTCTTTTTCGGAAATGCGGTGTTACTTTTACGCCAGATGTAATGATGTGATCAAGATGTTTTCTGGCAAAAATTAGACAAGCCTTACTGTTCTTTTTGCTCAGCAGTGGTTTTCATCTTGGAACTCTGCTATGCAGAGTTTTTTTGCCTATTCTCTTTCTTATGGTAGAGTCATGAACGCTGATCTTAACTGAGGCCTGCAGTTCTTTGGATGTTGTTGTGGGGTCTTTTGTGACCTCTTGGATGAGTTGTCAGTGCACCTTTAGGGTAATTTTGGTTGGCCGGCCATTCCTGGTAAGGTTCACCACTGTTCCATGTTTTCGCCATTTGCGAATAATAGCTCTCATTGTGGTTAGCTGGAGTCCCAAAGCTTTGGAAATGGCTTTATAACCTTTTCCAGACTGATAGATCTCAATTACATTCTTTCTTATTTGTTCCTGAATTTCTTTGTATCTTGGCATAATGCCTAGCTTTTGAAGATATTTTGGTCTACTTCACTTTGTCAGGCAGGTCCTAATTAAGTTAAAAAAAAAAATATTTGGGGATTGAGATGTGGCAGAAATGCATTTTCACACAGGGCCATGTAGGTTTGGATTTTGTTTTCCCTTAATAATAACAACCTTAATTTAAAAACTGCATTTTGTGTTTACTTGTTATATTTGACTAATATTTTAATTAGCTTGATGATCTGAAATATTTAAGTGACGCATGCAAAAAAAAATTAAGAAATCAAGAAGGGGGAAAACGCTTTTTCACACCATATACCGGAATGTTGGCCGATATATCGTGCATCTCTTTTCATTACTTCAAGTTTTAGAGTTTAATTCAGACTGCATTTGGATTTACATTTCTGATACAAATAATATAATGTGTACTCTATACAGTCAGTGACGTTGTTTTATTTTTACCATCATGCAGAAATGCTCATGTCTCTGTTAGTTTTGAGCCTCTTTTTTAAATTGTAGAGTGTTTTTCTGTGTTCAGGCTCAGGCCCGTTTGCAAGAGTCTTCTCAGAAACTGGACCTTTTACGTTTGTCTCTGGAGCAACGACTTGGAGAACTTCCGCATGACCATCCCAAACGAGCTGCCATTAAAGAGGAGCTGACAGTGGGGTCCTCGCCTATCGTTGGGGTGCATAGAGATCGCCTGCGCTCATCGTCTTCAGCATCCTCTTCACTCTTCAAACCTGCCACCCTGACAGGTATTGACACAGTTGAAAGTTAGCAGGAAGGTTATGTTGTTTAGATGTCAATAGAAATTTCACTCTTTGTCACCTCAGATAAATATAGTGCCATAGAATATTTGAAAAGAAAAAAGTTCCAATTTGCTACATTGGCAAATGCCCTTTTGCACATTTAGAATTTTTTTATTTGCATTCTTGTCCAGGTGTTTTGGTAAGAAATGAGAATTTTTTATTTGGTATGTATTAAATTGACAATATGTCTATATTTCGTATAATTTCTGTTCAAGGACGAAATCTTGAGAATTAGGGCTAGTATTTTTTTTTCTCAAGATTCTTTCCTTGAGTGTGTGTGTGTGTGTGTAATGTTGATGCAAATTCAGCTGCCATTACTGTAATAAATTACATTTTAAAATATTGTAGAAAACAGTTGTTTCTTAATATTATGTTTTTTATTGTATTTGTAATAAAATAAATGGAGCCTTGGTGAACATGAGACTTGTTTAACTATGTTGGCCATTTTGCTCCATACCCACTTATGTTTAATTATATTTTCCATTCGGCTTGTATCATAATCATTTTGTTCACATTTTATATTCATATTTGCAATTCTGATTGTTATCATTATGCAAAATACAAGTATAGAGGTAATGAAAGTTGAATGTTTGTTAATCTTTGTGTTTGTGCAGGGTTCTGTTTTTATGTGTCGTGTATACGTATGGCTGCTGTATTGTGTAAAACCTGCATACATATGTTTTCAGGGCGACTTGAGGTCCGGCTGATGGGTTGTCAAGACCTGCTGGAGTCAGTTCCAGGCCGTTGTCGGGTGAGCAACGTGTCCTCTACCCCTGGAAGTCCCTCTGAGTCCAAATCACTAAGGATGAGATCTGGCCTTTCCACCCGCAGCACCAACGGCAAGACCACCAAGACTGACGAGCTCTCGTGTGAGTCTTTCAGGAGTGGATTTCACAGTAATCTATGTCTTGCTGTGGAGAGCGACAGAATGAATCTGTATTTTCCTACCTTGTCCAATGAGTCTAAAATTGTTCGAATAAACAGACTGAATGGAATTTAATAGATTTTTTTTTTCACTTAGTCTTTAGGATTAAAATTACTTAATTCTTATGTGACTCATAACCCCCCGGTAAGATGTGTCTTTAATTGTTTTCTTTCTTTTTTTGTGTTTTCTCTCAGTTGAGATCAGTGCTGTATTGAAGGTGGACAACAAGATAGTCGGTCGCACACATTGGCGGCTGCTGAGTAAGGAGGCCTGGAATCAGAGCTTTACCATTGAACTTGAACGGGTCAGTGTCAACAAATTTGACTGCATATTTCATAGACATATCTAGTAAATAAATGCGTTTTGAATTCAGATCAGGAGCTCACCCTTAATGGATATCACAATCTCAAACTCTTGGTCTGAGTGCTTTTACAGCTTGCAATTTATGACTGTCAGTCATCACTTGCCACATCTGTTTTATGGAGAGTGCCTGTGATGGCATTGGCTTTTCCTCACCTTCATTAACGCAGCTTTACTCCAAGAGTGCAATCAGCCGCCTCCAGAATAATCCAAACTAATCCCGCAACATTACTGTAATCTTTTGCTCACCCCTTGGACACAAACGCTCAGCCTGAAAACTGAATACTGGCCAAGTCAGCCTGCAGCTCTCCATGCTGATTTAGCTGTACCGCCGGAAAATGAGAACTTATTTAATAAATTCTGGATTACTGATGCAGTTTTTCTTTTCAAAGGCTTCGCTCACGTCTGTTAGATAAATTGGAAGCGTGTTGTATCTGTTTTGATTGTTTTAGACACTAAGCTTTTCTGCATATTTTGATGCATCTCAGCAGCAAAAAAATGTTTTAATAAATAAATGACCCAAACTATGTTTTATTAATAGTGCAATCCAAAAAAGGCATGCTACAGTTTTAATCAGTTGTGATTGGCTTTTTGTTATTTTTTTTACCATGTCAGTGATCATGCACTACCATTCAAAAGTTTGGGAGTCTGAATGGTAATGCATAATATAATTAATTTTTTAATGGATTAAATTATATATTCAGCAAACATATATTAAATTGGTCAAAAGTGACCTTAAAGACATTTATACTTTTACAAGATCTCAGATATATGCTGTTCTTTTGAACTTTCTATTTATCAAAAATTCCAAAAAGGTGTCATGATTTCCACAAAATATCAAGCATCACAATTATTTTCAGCTTTGATAATATAATAACCATTAACGTTTCTTGATCGCCAAGTCAAACTATTTTAAATTGTAATGTGTATATACATAAAAAAAAATACTTTTTTTATTTACTGTTTAAATAAATGCTGCCTTGATGAGCATAAGAGATGGGGTGAAATTCAATTGGAGAACTATTATAAGGTGTAAAGAGCCATAATTTATTTATCTTTCTGCCTCGCACATGACCATTGACCCTGTAGTCTCGGGAGCTGGAGATTGCAGTGTACTGGCGAGACTGGAGGTCCCTGTGTGCCGTGAAGTTCCTGCGTTTAGAAGACTTCCTAGACAACCAGCGACACGGCATGTGTCTTTATCTCGAGCCACAGGGCACGCTGTTCACAGAGGTGAGAGAACCTTCATCATAGTGCCAAATCATGCTACTGCAACATAGAGCCGAGTGTGGCACGTTTTACAGCTGCTATGTATTCAGTTCAGGACTACATGACTAATGCATGGAGTTAGCTATTCAAACTGCGGTTTGGTTTCAGGTGAGATTCATCAATCCTGTCATTGAGCGACATCCTAAACTACAACGACAGAAGCGTATTTTCCCAAAAGAAAAAGGTGGGCCTGACCTCACGTTTTCGTAATCGTAATCTCTCTCTTAAGCACTTGAATGCTTTCAAAACTATAAAGAGTGGCATTATGATCATTTATTTACTTATCATGACCTACAGATGACGTGCTGTGACGTGTTAGATGTTAAATAGCTGATTTAATGTTTCTATCAGGGAAAAACTTCCTGCGGGCAGCGCAGATGAATATGAACTTTGCCACTTGGGGGCGTCTAATGATGAGCGTGCTTCCCCCCTGCAACAGCACAGTCGCCGCCCTGAGCCCTCCGCTGCCTGGTTCTGAACCCACATCCCCTCCATCTGTGTCCACGCCCCCTCCTGGGTGAGACTTGCACAGGTGTCCCTGGGGATTTGGGAGTCCGATTTGTTTCAGAAAAACATGTACATTTAATCAGTGTAAAGTGATTTTTCTTTCTGTGTTGTGGCTGTTTATTACAGAGACTCAGCAGTTGTTAAACTGAATTTCAGTGAGGAGCGTCCTGCCAAGCCCCCACGCTTGGCAAAGAATCCTGCAACTGACGAATCACTTTCTGCGGTACATTTTGTGGATAAACACTTACTTTTAATTTGTAGTTCTATATTGTTCTGGTCAAGGTAAAGTCGTAATAGTGTTTTGGGATGTTTCCCAGATTTCCGCCAAATCGAATTCCTCTGAGGATCGGCAGGTTCTCAAAAGCAGGCCTATATCCCAACCTACTCCTCAGTAAGTCAATGTTATTCATTAGTGTTGTTATTATTATTGCTCATATTTAAAATTAAGGGTTTTGGAAGACCCCTAACCTTAACTCTTAAATTTCAACACGTAAACCCTCTCAGATTGTTTGTCTCTTTCTCTTTCCAATTGGTCTTTTTCCTCCGTCTCACTGTGTTTTGTATATATCCTGTTCCACAGGAGGAAAGAGGGGATGCAGATGGAGGACTTCAACTGCATTTCTGTTTTAGGAAGAGGGCACTTTGGAAAGGTAAAACTGCAGCTGTCCTTCTGTACTGTAATCAGATGATTCTGGATGGTGGCATTGACTATCATATTGTCTTTCATTGAAGGTCCTGCTGGCTGAGCTCAAGAGAACTGGAAAACTATATGCCATCAAAGCTCTGAAGAAAGGGGACGTTGTGACCCGGGATGAAGTGGACAGGTGAGTTTGAAAATTCTTGTCTGGAATGTCTTCCTGTGCTAAAAGCACCATGAATGGGATATGGATAATTTTTAGTTTAAAAAATATATTTATTTATATATTAAATATTTAAATATATATTTAGGAAGGGGATGGTTTGTGATGGTTTCATTTATTTTGTAAGTTTCTGGAATTTAAATGTTTTTTTAAAGCTCTCTTTTAGTGGACACCTACTGTATTTGGCTTGTATTATATTTGTGAATTCATGTTATTCTTTTTATAGTTTAATGTGTGAAAAGAGGATTTTTGAGACCATCAATATGTCCCGTCATCCTTTCTTGGTGAACCTGTATGGGTGCTTCCAGACACCTGACCATGTGTGCTTTGTGATGGAATATTCACCTGGAGGAGACCTGATGACCCACATTCACAACAACATCTTCTCTGAACGGCAGGCGAGGTAGAGACACACACGCACACACGTTGGGACTTTCAATCCATAGACAATGATTTTTACACTGCAAAATCAATATATTCTATCCCCTACTCCTAATCTCAACCCTCACTCAACTCTCTGTACTTTTAAATTTACATAAAGACATAATTGAGTATGTTTAGTTTATGCTATCACTATCCTTGTGGGGAAACTTGGTCCCAGGGACCACACACACACACAAACACATTCTTGTACATCTATCTTTGTGAGGACATTCATTGACACAATGCAGTCTCTAGTTCCTTACAAGCCTATTCCTCACCTCAACTAAGTGCCTATCCTGAACACTTACCCTTAACCTAATTATAACATTTAAAATCAAGTCCAAAAGGCCTTTAAAGGGGCTTCAGAAGGTGAGGACCGGCCAAAATGTCCTCTCTTTATTCTGACCTAAAACTTAAACTGGTCCTCAGATATTGTACAAGTATGTACACTCAGATCCACACACTGAATATTTTTCATTCATCCGTCTGTGACTGTAAACCTTTTCTGGCAGGTTTTATTCTGCATGTGTATTATTGGGCCTGGAGTTTCTGCATCAAAATCGGATTGTCTATAGGTAACTTTACCGTTACTTCTATATTCAACTATTACTAAATTCCCATATTATGTGCATATGTGAAATGGATTCTCTCTTTAATTTTAGGGACTTAAAGCTGGACAATCTGTTAATGGATTCTGATGGCTTTGTGAGAATTGCAGATTTTGGACTTTGCAAAGAAGGTATATTTAGACAAAACCGTTTCTCCTGTGGAACATTTTTCTTTTGTTTGTTCCTCTCAAATGATTATTTGAGCAGAGTTACCAAAGTCTTGCCTCCAATTAGGTATGGGACATGGCGACATGTGGAACCCCAGCGATCGTACATCAACCTTTTGTGGAACCCCAGAGTTCCTGGCCCCGGAGGTTTTGACGGACAGCACTTACACCCGTGCAGTGGACTGGTGGGGGTTGGGTGTGCTCGTATTTGAGATGCTAGTGGGAGAGGTCAGTCCTGGTCCTCAGACTCTCAACACAGCATCACTAACTCTTCTTGGCCATATGTTGTTTATATACTTATACAACCTTTTGAAAAATTTAGGGCCAGTAAAAAAAAAAAGAAACAGTATTCTTAAATTAAGGTGAAGACATTTATACTGTTTCTATTTCAAACCATTGCTGTTGCTTTGAACCACTTTTCATCAAAAAATGTCCCCCATAATATTATGTAGTACAACTGTTTTCAACATTGATAGTAATGGAAAATGTTTCTTAAGCATCAAATCCGTATATTAGAATGATTTCTGAAGGATCATGTGACACTGAAGACTGTAATAATGATGCTGAAAATTCAACTTGTCCATCACAGGACATTTAAAATGTATTAAGATTTTTTTTTAAAGTATTAGAAAATATTGTGTTTTTGATTTCTGATCAAATAAATTCTGCCTTGCTGAGAGTTATTTCAAAAACATAAAAAAAGAACCCCAATTGTATCCTCTTGTGGCTTCCAGTCTCCATTCCCTGGTGATGATGAAGAGGAGGTGTTTGACAGCATAGTGAACGATGAAGTGCGCTACCCCAGGTTTTTGTCCCCTGAGTCAATATCTGTGGTCCAAAAGGTAACCGTTCGTCCAGCTCTCATTGCACAAGCTGAAATTTAAATTCAATCTCTGACCTTGTATCTTTTCATTACAGTTGTTGCAGAAGAACCCCGAGACACGACTGGGAGCAGGAGACCAAGATGCCAATGAAGTGAAGAAACACAGGTTTTTCCAGGTGACTCTCACTTCTAGTTTTGTCTACCTTAGAGAATCTTCTTTTAAATGTTCTTTTTAAAGCCCTGCTCCTCTCCACAGGGTATGGACTGGGAAGCCCTGTTAGCCAAAAGAGTCAAACCTCCTTTCCTGCCGTCAATTAAAGCACCAGCAGACGTCAGCAACTTTGATGAGGAGTTCACGCGCCTGAAGCCAGTCCTGACCCCTCCGCAGACTCCCTTCTTCCTCACCGCTGAGCAGCAGGAGTTCTTTGCAGACTTTGACTTCTCTGGTTTGCTCTAACTTCCACTCGATTAAACTCAGAAGGGGCTGTGACAGATCAAATCTCTGCTTTCTTTTCTCTCTGTCTTGTTTATCCAATTATTCTCTCCCTTGAGTTATGCAGTCGAATCAAGTGAAGCTGGCCCCGTGTCACCCTTTAAAAGCTGCTGTGCGCTTTTCGTGAAACTGGCTGCAAATGTGTGCTTAAACTCCAAAGACAGTCCAGACTGGACTTTAAAACCAAGAGGAAACCATGTGACCACCAACCAGAACTGTGCTGCCACCACTGAGAGTAAGGTCAGATCTGCTCAGCCCGTCCGTGATATTTATACATGCAGCTATAAATGTACATTCATGTTATTTTTTGGGAGGTTATACTGTTTATCGTGTGCAAATGTTTATTTTTAGTCCGCAGTTAAAATAAAAAGAAGTCTTCCTGATAGAATTAACTTTAATGCCAAGATATACTTGCACTAGTACTGAACAGATAATAATTGTCTGAACGCCGTGCCGTTTTTAAGGATTTCTGATGTAGTGCTGATCCGAGCAATGCATCTTAAGCTCCTTAAGTTCCAGGCTGTGACTATATGGGACCGTGTGCTTATTCTTCATCGCTTCGTCTATGTGATGTATGTCCATGATAAACCCTCACATGTTGATCTCTGGATGTCCCTAATCTGGATTTGATTTAGGATTGGTGCCCCAGATAGACTATGCTTGTTAATTTTGGACCAGTTCTCAACCAAACCTAGTTGCTCCAGACGTCTTGTGACTTTTGGCTTCAAATGGCGACTTGCTCTATCCTGCCTTTCTCTTTATAGCCCTCCTCTGGACAAATGTAGGATCGTTGAATTAGACTAGACATATTCTACTCGATGTCTTAGCATGATAGTTTAGCACATTCACTCACTACGCTGATATTTAAACAGTTTCATCATGTATGTTGTTCCTTATTTAACATGTTTGTCTAAATTTTACTTTTCTACATCAGACCATCATTGTCAATGTGGTTTACTACTGATAGGTTACACTGTGAACAAAATGACACTAAAATATTTAAATGAAACTTGCCGTTTCTATGTGCCACATGAAGGATAGTAAAATATCGAAATAAATGTATTTGAATGGGATGAATGTATTTTCAGAAATAAAATACAACGTGACCATGTTGTTCAGTTTATTGAATATTGATATTTCAAAGTATTACATAGAGGAACAAAAAAATTGCATAACTTTGATCAAAACGGCACAAGTCATTCATTAAATCTCAGCATTAATATTGAGTTAAAAACACTCAAGTAAAGAATCAGAAGTCAAGTAAAAGAAAAAACAATTATTGCTTTTTATGCAGAGGAATTTCAAACTAATGTTTATTAAAGAAAATACACTGGACTTTTATCAATCAAGCATTAATCTGTTCTGGCTGTACAAAATGGACGGGAATCTAACAGTCAAAGGAGTATCACGTGCCCTTATGTCTTTCTCTCTCTTTCAGCTGCAGATGTGTAATAGGAAATGCACGGTTTATATAAAAATAAGCTTTTGTCAGAAACATTCTGCACTGATGATGTTTGTATTCGAATTTTGTCTTTTAAATATGTTAATTTCTCAAGATTAGTGTATAGATTGTCAAGATAAACGGTTACATTTAAATATTATAAAATCACATTACAAGCATATTGAAATTTCACCACTGATATATAAAGTGCTATAGGAAATTTTCACATGAATGTATCACCCTGTCTGAAATTGATCTTAAAACAAAATCTGTAAAAATGTGTATATACAACTGACTGTATTTCACAAGTTCAATAATTGCACAAAAATCATTGCTGATGTAAGAACTACAACAGCTGCTGCTATAAAATAAGCTGACAGACCATCTAGTTAAACTACTTTTGTCCAACAGCTTTTTAGTACCATGAAAGATTATTCCAGCATTTTAAACATAAAATTCTAAATATTTCATATTGCATTAATGGGAAACCACAATACAGCTGTTGTGATTTTGTGCTTTTTGTTATGCGTTTGCTATTAAAATGTGTAAAATCAGCACGGACGAATTGTCGATGTAATATCTGGGCAAAGAATACACAAAACACTTTCACAGAAACGCTCTTCGTTCCAACCTATGTGATAACACTTGATCAAAAATCATTGCAACTACAGTACAATGTTCATGCATTTAAGAATCACTTTCAAAATGGAATGGGTCATTCACAAGGAAGGAGAAGTAAATTAGATGTAGTAGCAGATGCAATTTCAACCAAAACATCAACTTCCATTTTTAATGGGTTATTTGTCATGACTCCCAGGGAATTAAATGGGATTGTTGCCTTGTTTGAAATACACATGCTCCCAAACCACTGGTTGCCAAACGCAGAAGAAGCCCCAGAGGTTGCGCAAGGTTCCGCGGTCAAAAGGGTTTTCGTCTACGCCGCAGTGCTTGAGGTAAGAGATTCGATGTCGGGACATGAACTCCCATGTGGTGGTGTTTAGGGACACCAGGTACAGGTGAGAGCCCAAGAGGAGAAGCACAGTCAGGGAAAGGACTGCTACCACCGCTGCTGCTCCCAAGAGCACACCGTTGGTTCTCAACCACAGCTGCCAAGTGGGAGCGTGACTGAAGCCGGACCTATACAAGATTTAAAAGAGTCTTTTTAATGTGTAATGTTGCCTAAGCATGAAAAAGTGTGCAAAGTTACAAAGCAACACTCAGGTGTTTCTGAAAGTCATTAACAAAAGCCTTGATTGAGTCTTGAGTTTTCTTCCGAGACCCGACTGAGTTGCTTGAGCAAGCGTAACAACAGAGCGATTGACTAATCACAAAACACTGATCCAACTGACCAATCAGAGCATGTTGTGCTTTTTAGAAGGAGGGGCTTCATAGTGACAGGAACTAAACAGAGCGTTACTGACAGATTGGGAGAAGAGGTGGTGCAATAATTAAAAATAATGTTTTGTTTCTTTAAACCCTATTTTAGTAAACCTCAAAAGCAAAGTGAAGACTTTAAAAAAGGACAAACTCAGAGCTCTGAGATGTTCTTTTCTTTATGCTTTAATTGTGATTAAATGATTTGAGAACACCATTTAGAGTTGAAAAGGTATGGAAAATAATACAGTGATCCCTCTTATTTAGGTTAATGTGGACCAGAACCCCTGCGATAGGTGAAAATCCACGAGGTAGGATCAGCCAATCAGCTCACGGGGTACATCACTCGTGCTCTCATTCGTCAATCTCGCGCCGGGAACCAATCACGTGCCTTGTCTTATTGCCCGTGGGTGTGTACAAGGCCTCTCTTTCTCTTTGTCTGGCATCCTGGGAAAAAGTTTCTTTTGCGCATTACGATAAAACAACGCTGCTTTCCGCAAGGCGGCTGTCGATATGGCGGTATTTATGAATTTTTATTTTCCAATGAATATTTTTGAAAATTCCGCGAAGTGGCGAAGGATTACTGTATCATTATTAGGACTATTAACTCCATTAGCACTTCTGGACATCTTATGCATGATATATAAAGTCCAGTTCACACAGCACTGACAGACGCAGACAATCACTAGATTACAGTATGTCACTCCTCAGACATTCCACAATGGAAAAAACCAACCAACGGCAACGGAGGCAACACACTGATCGTACAAAGTCTATCGGTACAGTGTGAACTGGCCTTAAGTTGTACTCACCAAGCCATGTACAGTCCCCACAGTAACACAACAAGCTGGACAGCCAGATAAAGGACAAACCAGCGGTGGTTTCTCTCCCCGACGCAGTTCTCTATCCAGGGGCAGTGGTGATCATAGCGCCGCACGCAGTGCTGACACGTCTGGCAGTGTTTGGATCTCATGGGTTGCTGTGGCAAAATGTGCATTCATTTTTATAATGGATTAATTGTTATAAATGAACAAACTAAGATGTTTCGAATATATCAAAATTACTATTGTAAATCAAAAACAAAAAAATGACAAAAACTAAATTTAACTAACATTTTCATTACTTAACTAAAATAAAAGGTAACACTTTTTTAAGGTCTCATTTGTTAACACCAGTTAATGCATTAACTTAGATAAACTAACAATGGGCAGCATAATTTTACAGCATTTGTCAAACATAATGTAACTTAATAAACATGTTTGTGTTAGTTTAAAGTTGACATTAAATAAGTGTTACCAAAACATATGGCTCTGAAACTAAAACTGAATAAATTATTAAATGTAATTAGTTTTTGTTGGAGCATTAAATATTTAAATTCATTTGTTTAAAGCCCTCTCTCGCTTTCTCTCTCTCATGTTTAATAAGTGACCGCGCACCTGTACAAGGCAGTGTCCACAGCGCCGCAGCCGTATGGATTTGGTAGTCTGTGGAATCATATCCTGCGTTTCTTCTGCAATACCAAGTGTGAACTGAAATACAGTCAGATGGTGCATGTTTGATGCTGAAAGATCTGATTACTCTGTAGAGGTGGACTTCACTCTGAAGACTGGTAAATATTTCTATTAACTGTTTACCTGAATGTCATGTGATCATTAACCAACATATTGTTAAATTATTGAAATATCAACTTAAAATTGCAGGGGGAACTTTGAGCAAATATTTCTGGTCACAGGTGTCTGGATGACAAAAAATGTTGAATCCCCATATTAACTAACCTGCAAGTCGCAGTCTTCAGACAAGACAAAACCAGGATCCATGAGCGAAACTGCAAAGTACAGCAACACGGACACCAGGACGAGCAGCACAAAGAGAACCGGCAGTGTGAGCTCTCCCGTCTCCTCTTGTTTGCGCAGGTCTGCATGGAAGCACAATAGTGAGGTCGAGTAGAATAGAGCATAATAGAGTGGAAAGGAGTGCAGTAGAGAAGTAGAGTAGAACATAATTGTTTAGGATAGAAAATATAATAGAGAGAAACAGAGCATAGAGGAAGAGTAATACAATATGCAGCGGAGTTTGGTTATGTCGACGGCCTCGGGGGTTGGAAAAAAGCATCGAGATAACCGTTTAGCGAGATAACCCATATAACATATACAGTAGTACCTCAAGATACAAAAGGCTCAACTTACGAAAAATCCAAGTTACGAAAGCAAAGACGAAAATTTTTACTGCTCTACATACGAAAAGGTTTCAAGATACGAAAGGTTTCTGAAAGTCCGAGATTTGCCCCATAACAATTTTGAAACTCGCGCCGCACGCCGCCATCTTAGTTATAGTAGACTCGCCACCATCCTCCTGCTCTCCCATTGGTTCCTGATGCTAGCCAAGCCATGAGATCCTTCTCTCTAATTGGACAGCATCCCTCCCATCATGCATCTTCTATACGTACGTGCTGGCGTGCTTTAGCTCAGCCACTCCGCACCCGAAACTTTAAATTTTGTATGTGTTTTCATAAAGTTAAGTGTACGTACGTACGTTATCTGCCGTTTGTCCTCCTCTGCCGCCACTTTCGGAGATAGCCTCACTCGAAAGGTAAGCTTCGACATTTTACGTTATTTCATTGTTTATAGGTCAATTTAGCTTTATTATGGAGGGCTTGGAACGGATTAGCCATTTTACATGTAAAATGTGTTCCAAGATACGAAAAACTCATTATACGAAGGCCGCCTCGGAACGGATTAATTTCGTATCTCGAGGTACCACTGTATTACATATATTAACATTTTCCTACATATAACCCGCAGACGCAGATAATCCGCACGTGCGCTCATATAGCCAGCGGGTTTTGTGTAAAAAATCATTGGCATAACCCGCACCCATAGATTGATGAACTTTTTTGTGTAAGATCACATTTTGAATTTCAAATGTTGATCGCTTGTCATCAATTATCCATAACTGTTCAGGATCGGTACACAGTGCTTGCGCGCAAAATTCACACAATAAAAAAACAAACACAAGTCAGAATCAGAAGAAAAATAAAAGGCACGTCCCTTTAGTGTCGGATGAGATGAGAAGAGCCCCGCGCTCATGCCAGCACAGCCAATCACGTCTTCTTGCATGATTGACAGGTCAGACAGCCTATCAGCGCCAGCTGTCACGTTCATTCCACTGGCAATGTGGATTCTGAAAGTTCTTGTACATGAAACGTTCACGAAGCGTGCGTGTTTGGAAGCACTCCGTCAGTGATTCATGCGTCAGGCGTGCGTTGAATGTTCGTGGAATACTTTGGTCAATTTCTCGACGCACAAGCACGCACAAACCCAATCTGTGCGTGATTCGTGCGTTCTTCATGCGTTTTCGGCTGTGTGACTGGGCCTTAAGACAAATAGGGAGTTTGGCGGTTCCATTTAAAAAACGTTGGCATAATAGGATTGGCGAGTTAACCATGACTCGAGATAAGTGAACTCCACTGTATAAGAGTAAACAAGTATAAAATGTAGTGCAGAACTGTGGAATCCCATTTATGCCACATCAAATCAACACAAAAAGTTGAAATTATGACATAGCAAAGGATGGAACACTAGGCATTATACTCTTGGCAACTTTGTAAATAAATACAGATGAAAAACTGGGCATCATACACTAAATGACTGAAGATCACACACTTGCAGACTTTCAAGTCATTCCAAACAAAGCAGACATGTGGCTTAAGGCTTCGATATTAATGACAATTGTTTTACAGTGCTCTTGAAATCGACTAAAATATTAATATATTCTGACTGGATGGAATAATGGTGTGAAGCTAAAAAGTTAGAGTCTGTGTCCATCATACACTGCGTGATTTCCTGTGAAATCTATCAACTCTGACTTCCCAAAATTAGCAAAAGTTGTATACAGTAATGTATTCCAGGCCAACGGTAAGTAATAATTATAAAATAAAAAGTTTAAATGATGAGATAAAACAAATGTATGCTATAATTATGACTTAATGTGTCATCATTTAAATATTTATCACAATTCCGACATAGAATCTCGTATATTTACCTCCTAATTTTAACCCATCTCATAATTACATTTCTGGTCTGGAATTTAGTTACAATTTCGTAATGTCATCATTCAGATTTTGTTACAATGTGATATAATTTCGGCTTTTATGCCATGAGTTTTTATCTCATAATAAAGTGGTATTTGGTCATTTTGACTTCTTGTTATAGCAGAAAATATACTACAGTTAGAGTTCATGTCGGTTGGTAAAAGTAACCAGCAGATAATGTTACGCATAAAATAACACGAGTCGCATATACTCACTGCACAATCTGCATCTTGAGAGCGCTTACCGGTGTCGTGAAGGAACAGAATCAGCGTTATAACCCATGTCAAGATGACATGAGCGGTCCTCACCAGGAATCCTGATCCGAACACATTTTTGAACATCCTAGCATACTTCTAATCAGAGCCAAGCATGCATCTGCTGTGTGCTCGAGATGAAACACATGTTATTCTCAGCTAGCGGCGTTAGCCAGCTCATAGAAACCCAGTTACATTCCAGCTGTCAAGCGAGCTCCTACGCGTCCTACGCCGAATTCCTGAACAAGAACCATTTTAACCAAAATGTTTCACCCTAGCATAGAGGTTTGTATGCTGCACATCTAACGCGGCGGACTATAGCACTGTAATGCAACCGAAGCGTGGTACTTCATTTGTATGCTGTGTTTCTCTCGCTCTAATAAGCTTGTTGATGCCGTTCCGTTTCGCTGCTTAGACGTGAATAGGGTAGAAGTCACGCTTTCTATTGGTCGGCTGGGGTCACGTGACGTCTCGGCTCGAAACTGGGATGCAAAAACAAACCCGAGGGGAAGAAAAGAAAAACACATTCTCTTAACTATGTGGGTGAGTGTGGTTTTATTGCTGGAGTAAAATTGTATAAAACGAAAAGCATGACAAATTAATAAAAAGATTACATTTTATTGCATAAACGGTCATTTTTGAATGTCGTTTTTAAAAATGAGATTACAATTCTCCTCTAGCCTGTTGAAGAATTTCAGTGATGTTCTATTGAACTTTATGTTCATCCAAAAATACTGAAAAAATGTATCATAGTTTTTGAAATTGATAATGATAAGAAATCTTACTTGAGCACCAAATCAACATATTAGACTGAATTGTGAATAATCAGGTGACACTGAAGACCAATGAAAATGCAGCTTTATATGAAAAAGCATTTTACAAAATTAATGTTTTTACTACATTTTGTTTTAAATAAAGGCACGTGAAGTTGTAAACATCCCTTTGATTTCCTGACAAAATTTGTATTAACATGACGGGATCCTCGGTTGGAATTTGGAAACACTATGTAGTTTGCACAAGGTTGTTGGCTTCATTCTCATCGAGTAGAAAAGGGGACTTTAATTTCTTCTGTTTCAGCAGATGTTCCAGACCCTGTAAAACACAGCAGTTAAAATGCATGCATGCGTCATGGAGGGTAAGAATGAAAAAAGGAGAGAAAGTGATAAGAGTGTTACAGCTGTCTCTTGAGCTCTCTCTTGAGAACAGGAACAGTTCTCTGACATCATTCGCTCCGTTTCACATCATGCTCCATATGTTCACCCTGGTTTGTTATCCTTTTTTCACTCTGTGGCTCTGGGCTAATCTCGCCTCTTTTTGTATTAACTCTAACATTTTGTTATTTAATGATTTGGAGCTTTTGTGCTAAAAATGTTAACCTGAGATCCAAAAACGGAACGGCTTTATCAGAATTAGCAAGCTCTATATTGTCATAAAAATACTCCAATTTTTACCTCGCCAAAGTATGATACGAGTGGAGAGATTTCGCAAATTGCTGGGGAGTCTTCATTCTGTGCCATACTGTAAAAGAAAGAGTAGACCAAGTCAGTCGTTATAAGCCACACACCCCACTGTCCATCTTAGGAATTGTCTCAAAATAGGTCATTTTCTGCATGGACGGGTAAATTCCTTTTGGGCATATTCCTTTCAGGTTAAACCAGTTGAATTTATAACAAGAATGGAGTTGATTTTTGTTGTTGTTCAAATTTCTAGAGCTTATTCTGCTTTGCATTTGGTGTAGAATAATTATAATATTTGAGGACATTTACATTAAAGGGATATTGTGATAAATTATGACATTTACATACTAAAAAATGACAATACAGTCATAATTTACTCACCCTGATGCAGTTCCAAACCCTTAACACATTTGTTCACCTTCAAAAAATAAATTAAGTTTTTATAATGACATCTGAAATTTCCATCCCTCCATTGAAAGTCTATTTTCCACTTTCAATCCAAGTATTCTGAAGAGACTGTTCTCGTGGGTTAGTTTGAGCTTCCATTTACCATATTTCACTGCTCTATGTACGTTCACTGAGCAATGTTTATGTGAATAAAAGCCTAAATTAAAGCCTAAATTGTCTCTTCGGAAGACTTGGATTTAACCTCTAGACTTGTAAGGATTTCTGAATGTCAGATTTTTGGGTAAATAGACTTTCAACTCGAGTGACAGAAATCTCTCAAATATAATTAAAAAAGATTTATGACTTTGGAATGACATGAGAGTGAGTAAATGATGACAGAATTAAACATTTTAGGTGAACTAACCCTTTAGGTAATTTTGAAGATGCTATCCAATGCAATCTTTGATAAAAGGCGCCTCATTAACTTTAAGTAAATTACTTTTATAAGGGGTATTTTGTGTTATCACCTGTGTTTTGGGGGGATGGGTTTATCTTCTTCATCCAAGAAGCTTGCACCCGCTGCCAGAGCCCAGCGGTAATGTTGCGCTAACAAGGATCGGCGTGCTGTAGTTGGTGTGTCCAGAGGTGCACCATCAGCATTTTTCAGGGGTGAGAATTCCTCCTCTCTCAACACCTCAAAGGCGACAAATTTCCTGCAAGAAGAGACTATGGTAAAGGAGATGGCGATATCCGAACTTGCCAAAATTAAAACTAGTTGTAGACACACTTTGAAAACGGAAAGACATCAAAGACAAATTTCTCCATTTTGATGCCATTGGGTTTGGTTGGTTTCACCAGGTTTCCCTCTCCGTCCACAAATGGCACTTTTTTGATCGCCACATGCTGCTTCAGCTGACTCTCAAACTTTCTGCAAGGAAAAAGCATTGAAATACTGTAGGAATAATTTTGTAGAATTTTTAACTTATTAATGTAAGTCAATACATCTAATTCTTTAAAATACATGTATTCTTAGTGCATGTCGATGACATACTCTCCCACTTCCTTTAAGAAGCCTCGAGTAAAAAAGTGGTTGCAGATGTTCCCAGCACTGAACAGAAGCTCTCCTCCTGGGCCTTGCAGCTCTGAGGTCTCTGGTTTGATCTCACTGTACTCAATCACTTGATACACACCGTCAACACGACACACCACTCCAACAGGTTCTGCAGGATAGGCCTTATCCACCACCTGACCAGAAAAAGAGGTAAACATAGCTAACTGGGTGCAAAAGCAACAATAATAAAAAAAGAAATAATGTTTAAAATAAATAAGGATGATATTTTTACCTTGGCACCACAGTCTGCTCCTTTGTTTACACAAAAGCCAATAAAAACTGGGTCTGCCATCTTCACCAAGATGTTGTCCACACAGTACACGTGAAGATACTCCACACCCCTTCTCTCCATGTCCTCTAAAATCTTGTTGTCCACTAGGGCACGATAAAGGCCACCATTTCCATCTGAAGTGGACAAGATGAGCACAATTTTATTTAAAAGTATTTTTAATCATTCATTTATTAACTACCCATTACTAATAAATAACATAAAATTATCATTCCTTCTGAAGACAAACAAATGTTCTCTGACCTGGTGCCATGGCTATTTTGTTTTTCTTTTCCAGGATGATCTTTCCATCAAAGCCTACTGCTGGTATCATCCTTTGCTCAAACATGACCACGTTGGATGGACAAAGACCAAAAAATTCATGGTCTTTGAAGAACTTCTCTGTGGGTGCCAGGGTGAATTCACTGGTCATTATGTACCTAAACACATATCGTTTAAAGTTATTGTCAGTTGGAGGTTCATTATGGACTAATTCATTTTGGTTGAATGTCCCAAAGCACTGTCCCAAAGATTAACATATCTTTCTTTTTATAAAATAATGGTACTTTTTATTTGTACTTTTTTAGCATTGTTCCAGACCTAGACTTTAAAACTTCCAACATGAAAGTACAACATTAAATATTTATTAACAACAGAAAATACTGTAAATACTATAGATTATTTGAGATGTGGTTGAAATTTTCCACAGCAGAAAAATGACCAAAATTACATCCACAGGGCCAAAAGTGTTTAGTTAAAACTACAACTAAAAGAACTGAACCATACCATGGTATTATGGATTTACAACCATGCGTCACATTAGCCAGCTCTTGGACCTTCTGGATACGCTCAGCCTGGATCTGGTACAGGGTTTTCCCACTTGGAAGTCCAACATTGTACATGCCCTTGGGATATGACACTCCAAGTCGAGTACCTTGACCACCAGCTAAAAGCAAAACAGCCACTTTGCCCCGTGAAATCTGCAATAACCCTGAAGAACGAAGTCTTTGTCAAATAAATATCATGCTACTTTTGAACGCATTGCAACATTTGAAAGTTAGAGCCCAAACGAACTATTGTACCTTCATCACCCCACATCCGAAGTGCTTCTTTGTCACTTTTACGCACACTTCCCACAACCTCTGGAGGAATGGGCTCCATCCGCTCGTCTAGCCGACCATCAGCACTCGAGTGTCGGCTTGCGGCAGCTGCTCGACAATGCTCAAGTAGCTCTTCGGGCTGAAACTGAGATATCTCCTCCAGAATTGTACACCTTTCTTCCGCACAAAGTTCAGCCCAGAACTGTAAAACATGACTCTGTCCTGCCGTTTCTAACCTCGCTTTAGCTTCCTCGAATGACAACATTTCTCTACAAGAAGACTAACGTTAGTGTACACGTTAATGGTAATGACAACAGTCGCGTCGACTCTTGTATGGGTCCGGATCCTGTTTTCACTGCCTGCAACTCGTGACCAGAGTGCGGTTCGTGTAATACGCTTATCGCTGGCGTTGCATATAATAGATGAAATAAACAGAAAACCACTGTCAAGGCAAATTTAGTTTATACGAGTCATTTGGGAACTCCCCTTAGGCACATAGTGGCCGACTGTGTCTTACGACCTAGTAGTCTACCTAGTTAGACAGTCATTCGGTTTTCATATTAAAGGTTGACTATGGACGTCCCAAATCCTGTCTAGGTAGGCAGCTCAGCAGTTTTCGAAACACAGCCAGTATTTACTCTAGGAACAGGGATGAATGACTTCCTCAGAGAGCAAACCGCTGTCATGTGATCAGTCCTGCGCTTGTCTGCTGAGTTACTCTCCTGCCCTTTACTGTGAGGAATCACTTCCCATCCCGGATCATGCAAAACTTCTCACAAAATAATTCGTTTTACCTGATTAAGCATGCATTTCTAAAACACAAGGTTTGGTAAAAAAAAAAAAAAACTTTTTGACATTTAAAATGGAAAAAGGCACAAAGAGTGACCCAAGACCCTAAGAATTTTGTCGCACTAGGAATACTCACAAAAATGTACTGGATTGGATGAGTTTGAGTGGTTTAAAAAAAAAATAGTAGTAGTAATAGTAACAAATCTGACTCTCTTGGGTCAATTTTACTCCCATTGGAATTAATGGACTGTGAGGACTGTGTCAAAGTGGTTAGACTTAACAATTTGTTTTTAATTTTTTCAAATAATTCTTCTTATAATTATAATAATATATAATAATTATATAAATATAAATAATTTCACTTGTTTTTTTCTCCTACTGTCCACTTTACTCACTTGGATTATTACAATATCTGATTATAAGAGAGACTAAAAAAATCTAAATAAAACTACAAATGCTAAAAAATATTTTATGATGTTTAAATAGATACCTGAAGGCATAATGAATGAAAAAAGTGCAGAGGTGTTAAGAAAAACGAACTTTAAGACCCAGCAGAACCGTTCATTTGCTCCATACATAAGGGCATTTTTAGCAGCAAGTAACGAAACATCATGTTATTAGTTTTGTTCCACAAGAGGTCGGCAGAGACACCCAATGTGAGAGATTCTGGGCTGAATTAACAAGGTTATGTATGAAATGTTGAGTTATTTTCGATTTAAGGTGAAAGAATGTGCTTATAGTATTTTATTTAATTGAAAAAAATCGAATACTTTTAAACGTAAACAAAAATTAAGTAAAAAAAACCTTCAAAAAAATTGCATAACAAAAAGATACAAATATTATGAAATGATATGAACTTTCTCAATCCAAAAAATAAAAATGTATAATTTTAGGGCTTCGGGTCATTTTGATCTATGAGCGACTGATTTATTACAGAACAGCTGAGGGTTAAAACACAAAGTTACCAGTGATTGACCAATACTTATGTAATGAACTTAAAGTAAAAACAAAAAAAGTTTCATTTGGAAGAAAAAAAAACAATCAACATGGTGGAATGTCCCATATAAAGACTTAACATCCATTAACAGAAGCAAGAATAGCTTTATTTCACAGTTTATACAAACATAAATATTTCCACTCTACATTCAGTTTCTGCATTCTATAGAGCACAGTTTATTTTCCTTTCTTGTCCAGTAAACATTCTTGCATTGATCTGCACATCTCAACGTCAACTAAAACTTCATATGATATGCTTTGCAGTATATTTCATTAGCATGTATGTTGTTTATGATATTCAGGGGACCCCAGCAACAGTACATTTTGATATAAATGGCAAACACTGTGCATTTACACTCACAGAAGCCGTAACACGGCTACTAAATAGCCAAACAGTAAGGCAATAGATTGCAGGCAGTCTCTGTCAGAGCGGCATTCCTTGATTGTGTTGAACGCCACAAACAAACACAAATCTAAAGCATTTAGTCTCAGGACAACCACACAAATGGGTCTAGCCCACAAGTTCAGAGCAGTCCAAAGATTTCTCCTGTGAGAAACAATGAAAAAAGGTGCAAAATGCAAAACAAACAAAAAGCTGCATCCGTTACGAGGCAGGCAATACAGCTTTTAAAGCCCTGTAAAGACTCTACAGTGCAATTTGTGCATATTCAGAAAAGATACACATACACACATACATGCATTACAAAGACTGAATTGATTCAAAGGGAATTGGGCCAGAGTGAGTTCAGTTCAACTAGCATCGGGACACACAGTTTTTTTTTTTTTGCTTTTCCACTGATCCAAGTCATGTAATGAAGCCTGAAAAAGGCAAACTGTTAGGCCTGTTCAATTTCAGTCATACAGGTTATTTATGCAGATATGACTTCCACAACTCAATGGAAATGAGTCTCAGGAGTCACATCTGCATAAGGGTATCAGAGACCACTAAATTCTCCCTGAGAATCAAATCATTAGAAAAACATTTCAGCCATTGACACCATCTCCATTCATTTCCCCCAGAGTCCAAAAGCAGCTTAATTTATGTACAAATAAGGCAACTATATTAACACTAAGATTTTGTAGAACTTATTTGTAGAACAAAAATGGCAAATTTTAAGCATTGGGGTGCCTATCCTGATAAATATCATATCCAAATATACAAGATATTTGCAGACTGCTGTAGAGTAGTCATTATCGAGTACATTTTTAAACATAAATCCTAACTTGTATCTGTTTAGTGTTGTCTTTATAAAAACTGAACCTTTTTCCCGCCAACCTGATACAAACATTAAACATAACTGCTGAAAAATAATGTTAACTTAAATCACAACCTCTACACTACTGAATAATTCCATTATAAATCCTCCAAAAAATTCAAGTCTTGTTTATTTTTATTAAAATAAAGTGCTTAAATATGTTCCTTGACTAGAGTGAGTTTAACGTTCAGTGTTCAGCCATGTTTGAAATGTCTCCAAAGTAATACTGGTGAGAAGTTATATTTACACTTCAGATAATTTATCAGTGAATTTACCAGAACTATTTTAAAGTAAAAATGAATAAAATATTAGCATTGGTTTCTCCAACTTAAGACCATACAGTGTCTATCTAGACATGAAACTCAACCCACCACATTTAAGTTGCTGAATTCTCAAACCCTGGTCAATTTATCATCAAACTGAAGTGTTGAAACTTTTCTTAACGCTTGATTATGAGATAATAATCTTAATATCATGGAGTCTTCTTTTTCAGTAACCTTCAAACATAATGTAATAATCAACATTTTAAAAAAACAACAATGAAAAGCCCTCAACATTTCAAATGTTTCCCTTGTTACACTCTGGAACTTTTAAGATGTCAAAACTGGCTCATCAGTTAACATAATAATACAAGTAATAAATTATGTGAGTGATCTTATAAGAAAGAGTCACCGAAAACAGGAATCTTTCTCTTCCAGCCACTGGGATTGTTAGTGTCATATCTGCAAATTAAATTCCGGTTAAATGAATAATTGAACTGATGAAGTGTTATTTTCTTACAGAAAAGTTGCATATACTAAATGCTTTAGTAAATCTGGCTCTTTGAATCCACCAATTGTCTGGCCTTTCCATCCTAAAAGAATATCTTGTATATTTTTGGTCCCTACTAAAATATAACAAACACAACCTGGTGACCTCACATGACCTCAGGATTGGAATAAGGGAGTGTTGGGATCCATTACAGAAGCAATTTTGAGGTGCTCATGTTTTACTTGAAGCTAGGATTTTATTTTATGCCCTGTTCTAATATATTCCAGTTACTCTTCCACTCACTGATCAAAGTCAAACCTCAGATCTTTGACGCAAAGGTTTCTTTTTCCCCATGAAGCTCATGCGAGCTCCAAGTGTTGCTACACTTCCCGTTGAGTACAAGCCGGCCCACTTGGACGTTCTCCTTCACTGGTCCAACAGAAAAGTTGAGAGGGAAAAACAAAAGCCATTAAGCATTTAATAGTCTTCGGGTTCCCCTCACCGGGACTGAACGCCAAGGGTGATCTTTAGGTTCTCATAAACCACGTAGCTGATGCTAACAGCAGGGATGACCTTCATAAAGTTGGGTGCCAAGCCTCTATAGAGTCCAAACGCACCCTCTGTCCGTACAATGTGTCTGAAGAGACCAGTCATGGTCATCTGAGGGCTGCCTTCCTGCGAAGCTGCTGACAGAAGGAGAACAAGAACAAGACGGAAGTGAAAATAAGTCCATTAGACTGTGACAGAGAAACAATAATAGTTTACTTGTGAATGATAATGATCGTAAACAATCAAGCCCTGTAATGACGTATCTGAGATTTAGCTAGATACGTCAACGTTTGAAGTTTTAAAGATTTACTAAAGAGTTTAAAGATTTACCTTGAGCCTGCATACGTGTCCTCACTAAGGCTAATGGGTAGCTCGCTAACTGTCCACAAGTACTAGACATTGTACCACAGGCAAGCAGCACAAACACACCCGGATCGGCACTGTCCGTAGCAAACCTCTGTAGCCATGCGTTTTTTAGAGTCTACATATAAAAAAAATTAAATAAATATTATTTACAATATAAATTAATCATACAATAGTAATAGTAATGCACAATAATGTACCAATAAACGGTATAGCACAACAACAAAACATATGTATATATATATATATATATATATATATATATATATATATATATATATATATATATATATATATATATATATATATATATATATATATATATATATATATATATATATATGTATATATATATATATATATATATGTATGTGTGTGTGTGTGTGTGTGTGTGTGTGTGCATATATACACAGTGGAACCCACTTATCTTGAGGTCGGTTAACTCGCCAAGCCTGTTATGTCGACATTTTGTAAGTGGATCCGCCAAACTCCCTATTTTTCTTAGCATTTTCTTATCGGTTATGTTGATTCTTTTATGTCGCCGAACTCTAATATCTCAAGCACAAAAAAGGGACAAAGTCGCCATTTAAAATTGGTTATCTCGATCCCTGGGACTAATGATCGTACCGAGTTCACTGCGCATGCGCTGAGTTCACGTTGCAAACACGAATCACGGTCAGTATAGTCGCTCACTCCATTGACGCCTTACTCTTGCGGCGCAGTGCCGTGCAACCGCAGATGAACTTGCGCAAAAATCAAGCCTTACAGATGCTATCTTGGAAGAGGCACAGGAGTTCACCTTCACTGTCCAGGAATTCCCAGATTACACTGACATCGATAAAGACGTCGTTACTGATAGAAGCATTTGTTTTCAAGCAGACCATTAAAGGCAAAAAGCAACAAAGCATTTTAGACTTTGTAAAGAAACCATAGTAACCGCGTGTGCAATACTTTTCAGAACTGAGTCAGAGCGAATGTGTTTGTGTGTTGTGACTGTTTACGCTGCGAGCAAAATTGTGTTTGCAATGTTGGAGAATATAATTAAACGTTTGTATCGCAAATTCGAAGGTGATTTTTATCGTATACTGGTAAATCTTGTAACGGCTGTCAGAGTGATTGACGACTGCCCAGATGTTAAATGGAAACGAAAGAAAACGAGGCGATTAAACTGGTCACTGATAAAACACTCTTCTCAAACATGTAAAGAGCGCAAGTACAAACCAGGACAAATAAAAAAAGTAAGATAGAAACAGTAGATTATCCTATATATCAGTCAGCGGTAGAGCGGCCACCTCTCTCCTCACTCCCTCTCCTCCCCGTGCGCGCTCAGACCAGAACAGCGAGCACAACAGCATACGCCGTCTTAAAGGTATATTCCCAACATAAACATAAAGTAGCCATTACAATCTCTGCTGTTAGTTGGAGCACAAATGCCTTTTGTTGTTAGCAAACATATACAGTGTTTGTACATTTTTATAGCATGCCGATCACTTCATCAAACAAATCAACATATTTGGTTATCTCGATCATCGGTTATCTCAACGCTTTTTTGCAACCCCCGAGGCCGTCAACATAACCGGGTTCCACTGTATACACACACACACACACACACACACACACACACACACACACACGTGTATAGTCATTTTGTTTCAATATGTAAAAACGTACCTCATAAATAGCCAGGTCTATTCCAGCATAAGGGATGATACCAAGCATATTTGGAATATAACCCTTGTAAAAGGCTGTCAGGCCCTCCTTTTTAAATATATGTTTAGCACAGTCCACGATACCAGAGTACTGACCCGTCCTTCCCAGGGCAAGACGAGTCTTTAAAACCTTAAAGAAAACACAAGAGTGCTTTAGTTTGAGCTACAAGAGATTTGAAAAAGGAAATGCTTTGTTTGGTGTTGAAAGCTATCACCAGAACTTGATTTAGTTTCAGATTCTGAGTTACTACATGAAGTTAGTTATGAAAATTAATTTTTAAAATGGTACTTTACAGAACAATGACGTAAAGAATGCATGGGTGGTCTAGTGAAAGCATATGATTAACTATTATTACTTAAATTACAGAAAAGAAAGCTTATGTTTTTTCAAAGCAATGCTGAAACATAATTCTTAAATTATTGTTTATGCTCTTACCTCCATGGGGTAGATGCTGCTCTGGGCAATTGCTCCTGCTAGAGACCCAGCAACCAGCCTCTCCAGGATCCCCAATGTCTCCTGATTACTGCCAATCAGCCGCTTAATCTAAAGAACAGAGCAAAAGAGCTTTAGAAATCACAGATATAATAGTTGGGAGCAACTCATAATGTTTAATTAAGTTTTTTTCTGTCTAAAGATCTGTTCACACCAAGAATGATAACTATAAAGATTACACTAACTATATTAGTGTCTACATATGCAGAAAATATCATTTTATTTATTCTAAGTGTGTGTCTGCTGCTTTAAATGCCAAAGCTCTTTAAAGCTGGATAAATTCTGTTTGGCTGTCAATGCTTTTTATTACCTCTCCTTTGTGTGAACAAGCCTTAAAGGATTTAAGACACGTCATCTACCTCACTGTTCTTTAAATATCCAGGATTTTGTGTGTTATAAATGGCTATGCTATAACATGTTTACTGTGTAAACATACATTACATGTTTAAACAACAAGCTACCTGCTCATATGCCATGAATTTGATAGCAGACTCTGGTGCAATCTTCAAAACGTTGATACCATTCCCTCGCCACAGTGACCGAAATCCACCTTCACGGATCATTTGGGCGAATCCTCCGGCGATACCCATGGTGTTGCTGCGGGTCGCATGAACCTGCCGACACCATTCCAATTGTGAAACATCTCAATTTGCTCATGAATTGTTTCATTTAAGCATTTTAAGGCATTTCCATCAGACAAGAGGTTCAAAGTTCAACACAGTCTTATAAATTCAGAATTTAACTTTAGAATAATAACTTTATAACCACCCCAACTAGGGCCTGAAGAAAGCCTAGGATTTCAGCTTATAAAATAAGATGAAAGATAAAATATTCATATTTCCAATACATTCTGTTCTTTTGAACTTTCTATTCATCAGAAACCTTCAAATGTATGTTTCCACAAAATATTAAACAGCCAAACTGCACAGCATTTATAATAATAAATATTTTTTCTTGCATATTAAGATGATTTCTGATGGCGCATGAGAAAATTAAGACTGGAAGAATTAAAAAAACATTGTATTAATATATCACATCATTACAGCTTTCACTGTATTTTATCAAATAAATGCAGCTTTGGAAACCGTAATGGATATGTTATATGTTTTTCAAACCTAAATGTGTATTATTCAGTAATTATATGATGTCTCATACCTGCATGAGAACTTTTAGGCGGTCCAGAGGTGCGGTACAGGTACGGGACACAGAACCTGCTGCACCTCCTGCTACCAGGTGTCGCCACCACATGCCAGTTTTCTTCTCCTCTGCTGTAAACTCATCAGGGACTATCATACTTTCCCCTACATCAAATATCTGCACAGAGGAAATGACATCATGTAGACTGAGAATATAATGAATGGACAATCAACCAGTTAGGTGGTTTATCATTAGCACTATAAATAGTTTTTTTAAATGTATACAAAAAGAACAAAAAGAGATATCCATCTTACTCTTTTTTTCCCTTTTTTACATTTACTGCCATTTTGTTATATCCATTCTTAAAACGACATTTATTTAATTGGTTTTAGGAGGCAATATTTTCTTTTTTATCACTAATATACTGAATTTGTGATAATAACAAAAGAAATCCAGAAATAATTGCTTTTAATTTTCAAATCAAACTGATATTACTCATTTGTAACATAAGTGACTTAAGGGTTCACCTGGTTATAGGTTCTAGAATAATCCATAAGGTGGAACACATCTACCTCTCTGTGTCAAAAAGGTCAAGTCAGTGACGTCAACACACCGTTGATCTGTTTAACAGGATCAGACTGGATTACAGCGTCCCATTCATGAGTATTTCAGGTGAAAGGAAACAAATTGAACTAAGTGGGATTATTTGGACCTATTGGCTAAGATGGAAGAAAATCTCCAGTTTTAATGAGATGTGTGGTGTATGTCAGTGATGCAAGTAAAGGCAATTCACCCAATAAAGCAATGAGAGACCCTCGGCACTGAAAGAAAGGCTGGGAACTTAGAGCTATTAGGTACATGGCAGGATGGTGTGGTTTTATTTTACCGTGGAGTGTTTCCAGTAAAGGATGATTTCAGGAATGTTCTCAGCAGGGTGAAGTAAGTGGTAATCTCTCCATTCATTCCAGTCAATCGTCATCGTACCATTTTTATCCATACTATTCAAATAAAAAGACAAAAAGAGACCAAAACTAAATGATAGCATTTCTTGCAGACAGTTTTTTGGCTCTGGGTAGGGGCTTTTCATTTTTTAAATAAGACCAGCTTACAATTTAAAATGTAAGCACTTAAATAAGAAACTGCTTGGACCTTCACAACTTCTAACAACATTAATAATATGCAGTAAAAAATATGATTATTCACATGCAAAAGTGCCTCAGCCTTTTTATTTTTAATTATTTCTTTAATCATATTTATTTTTTACTAAACATTCTATTATTGACTTTCAAAAATACTTACAAATATAAACCATTATCTTATTCAATATTTTAAAAGAATCTACCATATGGGACAGCTTTTGAGAGAGAAAGAGAGAAATTACCTTAATTATGACAAATTAAATCGCACAGATGAAATGCAAATGCAGAGCAAGGCAAACATGCAGGGAGAAGACAGCTACTTACTACATTATAGGGGCACATATATGACCCCTCCTTATTCTGATAAGATGAGCAGACAGAGAGTGGGTGTAGGATCACAAGAAGGAAAGAGTGATAAAGAAACAACGCACGTTCAAAGACATTTACAAACATACACAGTCACCCAGACAGAAAAACAAAAAACGTTGATTATAGCAAGTGCTTCATTTAATTTGTACACCTGTTGCTCATTTTTTTAGGGAGGGTTTTTAAATGAGCGCTAAACTTTTTTGACTGGTCAAAAAATGTCAAAGAAACATGCTGAAAAATTAGAAACAGGAGACGTGTTGTATAAACTGTGCTGGTTAAGGTTACTCAGTCACCTCAACAGATCAGTCAGGTCTGAATTGACAGATACAAATCAGTAAAACAGATTACCTTTTGAGGATCTTTTCAGCTTGTTCCTCAGATATATGAACTCCGAGGTCTCTCAGTGACTGCATGATCTCCTGCGAGTCTATGTGACCTGTGGATTTAAAAGCAAATGTGGTGAAACAATTGTCCGTTTTAAGTGAGAGATCACATTTTCCTTGATGTTTTGACATTTTGTATCCTGCAAGTTTACATTTAGATCCATTAAACATTTAGTTCCACCCACAGATTCCTGTATGTCATGTAGTAGTAAATATGAGAAAGTAGAAAACACATTATTACCGTACTTTCCTGCATATAACCCAGTGCTTCTCAATTATTTTCTGTCGCGCCCCCCCCCCCCCCCAGTAAGAAGTAAACATTTCGCGCGCCCCCCCCCTCCCCGTATTTTGGAACTTTCGCTTTCTTGTTTCCATGGCGACGCATCAAAAAGCGCTGTATGATAGATGTTTCACATTTATTTAGTTTTTTCTTTTTTTATTCAAAATAGTCACCACCTTGTTGGCTCTGTCATCAACTACCTGATATTCAGATTCTCAGATATGTGGAAGTGAATGTTTGTCGCTTAAAAACCTTTATAATGATATGTTCTCTGAACGCGTCTTTTTTTGGATCAGTGCCAAATATTGCGTGAAAACACATGTGAATTTAGCGATTTATCACGTAACACATGAACACCGGTGTGATCGTACACGTCAATGGGTGAAGGGTTTGTTATCTGAAATTCATATCTGCTGCTCTTGTTCAGTGCAAGAAAAACTACTCCCTGTCAAAAAAAAGCATGTTCCCCACGGTCACGCGCGCCCCCCCTGGCATCGCCCCACTATTTGAGAACCACTGATATAACCCAAGGGTTATACCAGATTTTACAAACCCCGGGTAATATACGGGTGCGGGCTATATCACAAATTTTCTACATGTAATAATATTGCAATATAATACTGGCCCTTGTACTATCACTCTGCCAGCTGGCACTGATGGGCTGTCTGATCTGTCAATCATGCAAGACGACGTGATTGGCTGTGCTGCCATGAGGGCGGGCTCTTCTCATCTCATCCGATGATCAACACCTGTAGAAACGCTTCTTAAGGGACGTGCTGCTGCACAGCGGGAGAGACTGCTTTTTCTTTTTGTTCTGATTCTGACTTGTGTTGGTTTTCTTATTGTTTGAATTTCGTGCACAAGCACTGTGTATCGAGCCTGAACAGTTATGGATAACTGACGTCATGCGAGTAACATCCGAAATGTGAACTTACATAAAAAAGTTCATAAATCTATGGATGCGGGTTATATAAAAGTGCGGGTTTTGCCAACGCTTTTTTACACAAAACCTGTGGTCTATATAAGGGTGCGGATTATCTGCGTCTGTGGGTTATTTGCGGGGAAAATACGGTACTCCAGCAACAAAACCACAGAGATGCCCCCTTGACGAATCAAGGAAGGATACGCAATGATCCAGAAGTCCCAATCAGGAATTTAATGTGTCATACCTTTTGATCAGTCTATGACGAAACGCAACCCCAGAGAATTCAAACTAAAACGGGGTCTACTGCAAACTAAAAGGGATCAAAAGTCCAGAGTAGTGCAGACGTCAGATGTAACCGTAGCAATAATCATGCATTTTAAAATGAAAACACAATATGGTAAACGTAGCCTAATTTGAAAACTGTGATTTCTAGACTTTTTGTTTATTAGGGAAATTTTTTTTTTTACTAAACTCCTTATCCAGTAAATCCCAAACTGTAAAAGTCAAAGAACCTATAAATATTGTTTGAATACTGGCACGCAAAAAGATTGAGATCCTCTGATCTAAACACAGTAAGCACACTTTATACACAATCTATTATTTGTAAAAGTACTGCTCCTACATGATACATGCATGTCTTTCTTACCATTTCTTAACAAACTTACCATCATTCTTTTTGTCAAGGCTCTTGAAGACCAGCCTCAGTTTCTTCTCATGGTCCCTCAGGTAGTGCACAAACTCCTCAAAGTCCAGCTGACCGTCCAAGTCTTTGTCTCCAGCCTTGACGACTTTCTGAAACACATGCGCAAAACTATTGAAGAAAAATCAACAGCAAAACCTCAAAATACACTTACATTTTTGGAGAACAGTGATCCGGTGTTGTTCGGGGGTGGGGGGGGGGGGGGGGGGGCTGTTCGAGGTAATGAGGCAGTAGGGACAGACATATGGCGTTGTTTGTTGAAGATAGTATTGAACGAATCATGTTGAACATTCTCATGACCATCAGCTTTATGAGACCTATCTTGACAACGTTTGACCTTTAGGACACAAGCTGTCTGAACCATTGAGCAGCATATAATTAGAGGTAATGGAAGGAGATGGGAAAGAATAATTAATCATTAACCTGAAGTGTTCTGGAAGGACAGAAACAAACGGGAGTGTGCTTAGAGTTTTGATGGCAAATCAGGCCCATAGTGTGATTCCTGGCTGATGTTGCTCTGACAGTGCGTGAACCTTCGCACCGAAATCATTGGTCTTTCCACTACGGAAGTTTTGCAACCACAAGCAGACAAATGAACACCCCACTCAGAGACATCACCAACTCATAATGAGCCTCTGAAAACTAGAACACTGAAACTAGATCATTTATGTTTCTATGATAATTTCCATTATGAGATTAGGCATGAGTGCATAATGACACCTTAACTAAAAAAAGTGCAGAAGTGTCTGAATAATCTAAAAATCACCTGTACTGTACATAGACTAGAACTTGTACCCATACAGTCCATAAATAAAGTAATTTTCATAAACTATGCTCATTAAATCTATACCACAGGAAGCCATGTTGTTAACTTATATACATGTATATTTGCATTATAAATACATAAGCAAACATAAAAGTAAAAAAAACAAAAAACTAATGGATTATAATAATCCATCTATTGATCCACATTCAACAGAAATTGCTCTGATTAAACCGGCCATGTCAGACAGGTATATAGTCAGAAGTCATTCAGAATCAGAGCTTCAGTGCATCATTTCAGGCTGTCAAGATCACAGGCCTCCAGCCAAGTCTCAAATAGCCGTCAGTGTAAAGTAGCTTAAAGATAGCCGCCGTCTTCACACACTTAATCCGGACGCTGCAATGACTCAACTGTATACAAGTGGGTCATGAGGATGGAAATGAGACTTTGGGGTTATTAGCCTTCTTACATTTAGTTTCAGTTTACAATATCTACTTTAGCTATTTTCTACAATAGCTCCATTTTGTGCAAAAAAGAGCATTTGATCTCCAAGTCATTTAGGCATAAACATCAAAGTGAGCTCTACTCTGTAAAGGACACAGGAAGGGATTCTAAAGGAAGTCAAATAATCTGGATTAAATTGATTCATCCCATTACATATCAAGTCATGGCATGAATGGACAGAACACACAGACCTTGAACTCATAAGAACTTTTTTTTTGACAGTAAAACTGATTTTCCTCAATTTCTATAAAATACCAAACTCATAGGTTATATTTCAGTAATTAAAACGAAAACCATTTTTAAAAAAAATAGGTATTTGAAATAATACTGAACATAAAAAATATATATAAATATTATATGAAAACTTACTGGGCAAATAACTGAAATAGTCTGAAGTGTTTGACAATTTATGATAACAACTAAAACTGAAATAGAAAATGTTTAAATAAAATGACAAATAACAATTAAAGCATAAAATAAAAAATTCAAAATATTAATACTAAATACTATAATGGCATATAAATAATGCTAAAATAACACTGTTTGAGACGTTATTACACTGAGAAACACCGCACATACCTTTCGCCATTTCCTGTACGAATCAAACTCTTGTGATGGAAGAAATAAACTCAACTTGAAAAGAGACTTCAGGTGTGCTGGTAAAATATCAGACTCAAAATACTCAAATTCTATCCGGTCTGAGATATTGACAGGCACGTAAAGACACAAACACAACATGTTCACCTAAAATTAAATGTAAAAAATCATGCAAACTAAAAACTTAAAGCGAGGTAAGAAAGATACACAGATGTAAGATGTACAGAGCTCTTGAATGTTCTTGAAGCTATCAGACTACAATGCTGGTGTTTCTTACACATGGGATTAGGTGACCCATAAATCCCACCCATTTTGAAGCTTGAACTGCAACATGCGATGTAATTGGCTAAAGTCTTACACAACATCACCTTCTTATAGGCCTATCAGTCTTACAGGTTGACAGTCATGCAACTGCACAATTCTGGAATATTCACATCCTTAAAATAAGGAAAAGAGGCAAAAATGTATTTGATAAATCTTCTAATTCAACAATTACATTAAGAAATAAAACCATGATAAAATATCACACTTTATTACAGTAATTACTCATTTCAAAAATCTCCTATTAAGCCTTAAGGAGCATTAATCAGTTCAGCAACAACTAACTAATGAAAATGGTGGTCTTAAAAGATGAGACTTAATCAATTTTACTTTGTGAATAATCTTGTTGGTGTCTAGAGACAACAAAAAACATAATACACATTGTAATGTGTCTAATCCTGTCGCAAACACATGCTCTAACCCCAATAGACTGATGAGGTGAAAAACTTTGGACAATAATATTTAAAGAGCAGCATAGGCTGTAACCCACTAAAGATGTGAAGCAATAATTTACATGCATAGGAGACTTTGTATAACAAAATCATACCAACTCAGTACGGATAACTAGCTGTTTGTCATGTGCAAATGTCTGTTGATATTCCATTTTTGAATCGTTTCCAAAATTCCAAGAATCAGGGCTTCGATGATGACGCGTGCATTTCGATTCTGCTTATTAATGTAAGCATTTTACAATGGCTTTAAATGATTCAAGTGCAAGAATATCCATACACGGTTTTCTGTTCAGCACACACATCAAAACGCGCTCACAGAAAAAGTGTTTTTAATGGGATTTAAGGACCATGTGCAAAGAAAGCCGCCTCTCAAACTGAATAGTGTGTGATAATGAACTCCATTCTCTTCTGTCTTTTTGAACGGACAAATATTAACAAAAATATGTCAAATATTCTCATAAGCAAGGCCTGTTATGTCTAAAGTGAACGTAAACAGTATAATGGATCCATGCAGCTCTTAAAGTGACATAAGCCTAATATTCCTGCTGCCATCTCTATAATAAACAACAAAAGACAAAGAAAAAATTAATTTGCTCTTCTTGACTAAATAACGTTTGTAACTACATTTGTAATGTATATTTTATTTATAAAGTGCAGTGTTATTTATATTTGAGTTAAATAATACGCTTCTGTAAAATCTGAAAATACTAAAACATTGTTTATTTCAATCATATCTTTGTTCAGTTGCATTTATTTGTACGATTGCCAATTTGTTCTTTTTTTTATTACTGAGTTGAAGACAGAAAATCAAAATCCCTAGTCTCTTCTATAAATTGTTTTCTTTTTCTTCTAATGATTTATAATCAAGTTATGTTTTTGAATGTCTATGTGCACTTCAGTTAATTGTCTATGTAACTAACTATTAGTTAAAGCCTTTGCTTTGCTTTTCTGTATTTTTCCATTGAATGATGATGAATATTGTCTGTACTTCTCACCAGATAGAAAATGTAATCTGAATGTTTTGAGAAGTCTCTCTGTTAATAGTTGGAGCCTGAGTCGAGTTCAGCCTTGGAGAAGCTGTGTATCTGTATATCTCTGTGTGTGTGTGTGTGTTAATATGTTCTGTATTGGTGAGGTGAACTGGCAGCATAGGGAGACGGAATGACGGCTTGTTCTCGACAGTCTGAAGCCAAACAACGCTTTTCTGCAATCTGGAAGGTCACTTAACGCGTAAATCAGAGGCCTTGTCAACCACGTGATCGACGGAAATATGCATCTGACTATCTGCTCTTGTGGAAAATTACTAGTTTTGTTTACCTTTCTTTCTTAGCCAATCAGAATCATTTAACCTTCAGCAATGACATCGTTAGTAGCCTTTGTTAGGGTATAATTGCTGTAACAATTGATTGATTGATTGATTTGATTTGTAAACGGGCGGACTAACAAACTCCTTGACAGACTTGAAGCTGGTTTATGCTGGTCTTCATTCATCATATCTAGTCCTCAGGTCTTAATGTATATTAGCTAGGCTAATTGTTTGTGCTATGGTATATTTAAGTGTCCCAGGGAAAGCAAGAACTGATTCAATGTGTTCCTTGAATGCAAAGTAAGTCGCTTTGGATAAAAGCGTCTGCCAAATGCATAAAAGTAAACAGTAAAAGTGTTCTCTTTAGCCTGATGTTTTTTTTTATTCATGGTATTCAAATACAATTAAATGTTTTGCAATAAGACTCTGAATAAAAGTGAATGATATCCAAGTTTTTGTTTTACCTTATCAAAATTAAAAAAATCGCTAAGAATCCCAATCAATAGAGAGAATCAGAATCATAATACAGTAATCCCTCATTTATCGTGGTTAATGTGGACCGGAACCCCCCCCCCCCCCCCCCCGATAAGTGAAAAGCGTTAAGTAGGATCAGCCAATCAGCTCTCATTTGTCGATCTCGCGCCGGGAACCAATCACGTGTCTGGTCCGAGTGCCCGTGAGTGTGTACAAAGCCTCTGAGAGAGTTCCTCTCTTTGTCTGGCATTCTGGGAAACCGTTTCTCTCGAATCACGATGAAGCAACGCTGCTTTACGCAATACGGCTGCCGATATGGCGGTATTTTTGAATTTGTATTATTTTATGAATATTTTTATGAATATAAGTCCACGATGCACTGAGGCCGCGAAACTTGAACCGCGAAGTGGCGAGGGATTATTGTAATTCAAACGATACCCGATGTATCTAAAATGAAATATTTAAAATGCACCCATTTTCTCAGACCTGTATGACATGACAAAGATAATTCGGTTAAAACATTTGCTTTTTACTAATTTTCCATATGCAAATGAGGAAATGTGAAGTATTCACCTATGGCTTCATTTTGATCAGATCTGAAAGACTTAGATCAAGATTCATAAAATGAAATCAAGTGCAATTATCTCACTGACCATATAGCAACTCAGTTCAGAGTAACAATATTAATGCAGGAGCATAATTAAGACTTTCAAAAACTGTTTTGTTTGACGTTACATTCTTTGTAATACCTGCTGGAGATCCTTAGGAGGCGCCACCATAATTAGCACTGTAGTTTTCCTTGTGGAAACTGTACTCTTTACTTGATCGACTGAATCTCCATGTGTACCTGGTTTCTTCTCGCCTCCCTTTACCGCAGCGTTCTCTACATTTTGTTCCTTAAGTCCATCAGGTGGTCCTGTGGTACCATGCTCGCCCGCGATTACTCCCGGAAACCACTGGGAAAGGTACGAGCAGAGTTCCTTGAGCATCTTCACGAAGATGCTCCAAGTCTGTTGACAATTTAGGAGTTTGTGTATGTGATCAATCACAACATCCAACAGTCATGTATGAGTTTTTCTTGCGTCTTGTTCTTTGATGGAAATTTAAATAAAATGCCTACAGATGTATTAATGTGTGTGTGTAGAGACAAACTGGTCATATGAGGCCAGGAGGATGAGGGCAGATGAGGACACTGCCACACAATTTCCAAAGCTCACTGGCACATCCGACAGCATTCCCACAATAACCCGGTGACCAAGTCAAAACTTTGAAATGCAGTAGATGACCAATTCCAATTAACCTCTTCAAAACCTTCTCAAACTCAGAGCATCTTTCCTGAACAAATTGTCCAGAAAACTTTCAAAAAGATGCAGGTAAATTCACTCTTCAAGCGACTTCACTCCACAACCTTGACACACTGCACAGCAGCCAAAAACATTCAAAAAGACAACTTAACTTAAAGAAGCTTAAATCCTCACAATCAATCTAAGTATAAACCCGTTTCCATGTTTAAATGCGTATATTCCTTGTTGCCTACAAGCTTCTGCAGGTTGGCTGCATCTATAGCCGGCAAAAAGTGATGCAGAGAAAAAAGCTGCAACCTCACTGCAGCTGTGCCTCAGCCAATCAGAGCGCTCCACACTGGACAGCCTGTCTGACAATGCACAGGCAGCCAATCACAGGATGAAATACAGCCGTTTAATGGACTGATCTCTCTCACACACCCAACAATGAGGAAATTCTGCTGACTGTTTTTTTCTGGCTTTAAGACATCATCATCATCAGGATCTCCCCGGTAATGTCTTCATGGTGATTCTGTGCACTTCGAACACTGTCATACCCACAAAAACCTACCTCAATAAAACCAAATCCTTTTTTATAAAATGCATCTGGGATTGCACAGCAGGACATGCTAATTTTTAACAAATACATCTTCCCTTCTTCATTTTATTTGTAAATGTCTAGATTTAAATACAGCTCATTTGAACACAATCATCTTCTATTGATCAGACTGAAAGTGCAGCTGCACCACAATTTATTTCACAGTAAGGTATAAGATCAATATTCAGATCTCCAGAACCTACAAATGGTACATTTGTCGTTCTAAACCCATAAGACTTTAGTTTTGCTTCTTGCAGAAACTCAAACATGCTGCGTAACACACAAGAACGAACCTCATTGGTGTTTATATGTGGATAAAACTCTAAATTAAATCTGTTCATCATATAAAGCACTCATGTCTTCAGATAATTTGGACTAAACTGCTAAATTGTAGAGATGCACCAATCGACTCCCCCATTTCAGGACTGGAATCAGCCGATTTTCCGCATGCTCGGAAAAGTGACCAGCCAGTCAGTCTCACATCTTTCTGATTCCGGCCTGTTCTTTTGCCAGCGGCACATGCAATAATGTTCTCCGATGGAGAAGTGACACACATCCGCCTCCGCTCACTCGCCCGTGAGTAAAAATTAGTGATGTAACTGATAAATCCTTTTCTCCAGGGGTCCCTTGCACTCCTAAACTAATAATATGTGACGACAGAGAAGTACTAAATTATTCACCGAGCCCTTTGAATGTGATGAAAGATCTGGCTGCCTGCTATTAATGCACTTAATTTAAAATATAAAAATTTGTTGAAAACATGAGAAAGCACAAGCATCTAAACAGAAAGGCATACTTTTTTTATTTGAATGGAGAGGATTAGCTTGAAGAGCGATATTAGCTGATTGTCTGATGTGGGGGGAATTGGATAGCTCTATATGTGGGAGGTTTAATATCATTCTGTTCTGATTGTTAAGCAGTTACCGTGCGAGTCTGTGCGATAAGCTGAATGAAAAGGCTAAATAAAAGGGAAAAAAGTGTCACAGAGCTGCTCCTTTAACTTATTCAACATTTATTTAAAACACTCTTATAATTAAAAACTTTTCTGTGCATACTTGCTCATAGAGCATATGAAGACCAATGTAACAACTTATTCTTCAATGTCTATCTTTGAATGTCTTTGAATAGAAAAACTATGAGCAGGTCCTGTTTTCACACAAGTGAAGTATTTGCATTTATTTTCTCACAACATTTGCATACCCAGTGTGCAAATTAAGTCAAGAATCCACAAAGGCAATCCACCCTTGATCATTAAAGAGTCAGTAAGTTATTTTTGCCCTCCATAATTAAAGCAGTAGATTTCATTCATCTGTGGGAAAGGTTGTGAATTATGCAGTAAACTCATAATAAAGCATGTAATAACACCGTTACTGGTCTATTTGAGCAGTGCCAAAAAAAATCTCAGCTGGTCCACTATAGGGGAACTTTCGGTTTTGTTCAAAATGCTTTTGTTAGTTGTCAAACAAAAGAATTCTTGATGTGCAAAAAAAACTGCAGTCAGGCTTTTGTCCAAGACTACAGCTATCCAAAAAAAGGTCTGACCTTAAGGAAACCTAGTCTCAAACCAAACACAACTGTAGAATAAACTCTCAGTAATGAGGTGTGCAGAACACGCTTGTCTTCATTATAAGTCAATGAGCAAACCACCTCTGAAACTTCCCCTTAATTCATATTCGGAAAGCCTTAACATTATGCTACCTGTAAATGATAAATGTAGTCCTTTAATCAACCTTCCCCCATCACAGAGGGAGAAACGGGGGAGGAAAAGGGACATTTGCCAGGTAGTAAATCATAAATGACAGAAGGTCCCGAAACAGGCCACGTTCCAGGTGATCAGTCTCCAAGATCTCACTCTCTGATGTACAGGACGCTCCTTTTCCAACTTTAACTGAGTAATTAATATGAACTAGTTGTTTAGCTTATTGTATTTCCTGAAGAACTGAAAGTGAAACATTTTCTGCCTTCTCACATTCCACGAATTTATGTTGCGTTTTAAAAGATTGCAATCACCCAAAGCAGGTTCCGTGTATTATTGCCACTCTAGTATAACCTTATTATGTTCCTCTGTACGTTCTCAAGAGACTCTTTCTAAGTACACATTTCCTTCTCCTTTGCACAATTACACTGTAGTCTAGATACATTTTTAATATACATGATAGTGCAAATTACAATGAACTCGGAGTAGAAAACAACATGTCTGTATATGGGCATTCTAACTAATGCTTATATATTATTTTAATTATATGTGTATATATATATATATATATATATATATATATATATATATATAAATAAAATATTGTGTGTGTGTGTGAGAGAGTTATACAAGTATATAAAATCATAATATTAAAACAATATAAATTAATAAGAATAGAACACATACATCTTTTTATGATAAACATTTCTCAGTGTCTGATAGCTGTTGTTCCAGCTAAATAAGGATAAAGACATTTTCTTCTCGCCTGAAATTAATCTCAATTCGACTTTTTAAATATGTATTGTGGGTGGGCAGAAACCCACACGACTGCCCAAGAATAGAATCTATAGTACAAATGAAATTCTTATCATGATGTGTAAGCATTGCTAGTGTTCACCAAACAATAAAATGTATTTTTTGTCCCATATATCCACATCAAACACTAAAAACCAGTAAAGTAACTCACCATGAGTTCATGTTCAGTCCGATGGACGCCCAGCTTTTTCAGTCCGATGGTCAGGTCGTTGACACAGATCCCTCCGTCTCTGTTGACATCCAGGATCTGGAAGAGCACCTTGAGTCGGTGCTCCTGCTCGGGTCCGCCGCACACCGGACAGTGATGCGGGGAGTCGCAGGACTCATCATGCCCGTGGTCTGAGAGTGAGGTTGCGGCCAATGTGGAGCCCACAGTCCGGCCACCACCTCCGGGATCCGAGCCCTGATACTCCTCCGAGCGGCACTGACAGAAAACACCACTGAGCAACGGAGAGACGAACGATCCACGCGGATGCATTTCACACGCGCTGAACTCCAGACTAATGGCTGGTTACAGTTTCACGGTAAGTCTGTGCGAGCGTTTGATCGTTTTCAGTCAAGGTGTGCACTGAGATAAGCGTCCAAATACGTCTAGAGAGTTATCTATTCCATACGAGCCTCTTTATTTCCGCAATCGGTTTGTTATGTTTTGAAATAAGGTTCGAAATGTATCGCTCATTCACTCGCTAAAGCGGCGGCATCCAGGGCTCCCGGTCATAGCGATGAGCTGGACGAACGTCCCAACGATCCTCCGGGGTTTAGCATGTTAAAAAACGCCGACAAATAAACTTACTCCGGCATTTACATCGCTCTAAATCTCATTCAAGATATAAATCCATGAGTTTGTGATTTTCTAAAGGTAATCCGGTTTGAATTGGCGGTCTGAATGACAGCTGATGCAACGAAAATGCCGGTAAGTCGGTCGGGCGGAGTCTCGTGTTCGACAGGAAATGAGTGGCTGGACAGAAAGGGGCGGGTCTCGAAGTGGGAAGGGCTACTGATGGGAGTGATTGACACAAGCACTTACCAATCACTTTGGTTTTCGCGTCACAGCCCAATAGTTCTCTTCTCCCTGTAATTTAATAATAATAATAATAATAATAATATACATATTATTATTATTATTAGTAGTAGTAGTAATATAATTACTTATAATATATTTTAAAATTACTTTAATAATCCTAGCTTTCCTATAGCTCAAGCAGCAGAGCATTTGTGCTTATAATGCCAAGGACATGGGTTTGATCCCAGGGATAGCAAGAACTGGCCCAAAGTGTTCCTTGAATGTAATGTAAGTTGCTTTGGATAAAGTGTCAGCCAAATGCATAAATGTAAATGGAATAATCGCACTCCCATTTTTTTCATTCAAATGTTATTCATTAAATAAGTAGCTATGAATATGATTTTTTAAATCTAGCAAATTCAGATTTATTATCTTATGCTTGTGTGTGTTAAATTTGACCAAGGTACCCTATTAAATATCTCAGCGGGCCAATACTGTCACGATTTTGTCAAATTCCAAAATGTATTTGGTGGATAATTCATCTTTTAAATTAGGATTTTAATTAAAAAAAGATAATTTCCTATGTGGAATTAGCTTTTTACACTGGGGAAACACTAATAATAAAAATACATTTGTGTCTGAGACATCTATGATTATAAATACTGTCTTCTGAATGATGAAGGCCGGTTCATGATGAAGGCCGGTTCAGCAACAAGCATTGAAGGATTGTTTCAGATGTGGCAGACTTGACCAAAAGCAGACTGAGATATTACAAGCAGCTTGAAAGCCATGGATTTGCTAAAATTCAGAATAACCTGATGCATGTTTCATTTACATTAAATATCTATGGCAGTAATATAACTGTAAAGAAGTAAACTGACAAATTAGTTTTTTTGTGGACTTTGTCACACAAAGACCACAAAGTGATGTTTTATTTTTAAGCAATTCTGTGTATTTGAACAAATCTCTCTAGTTAGCTTCCATGTAAGTTTCAGGAATTAAATCATTCCATTCAGCCATGTTTGCACATAAACCTACTGTATTAACAGGGAACTAATTTAGCATGTGACTGAATGAGGTACACAGAGCTTGGCTGTTCCTGTCTCCACCAAACTCTATACTAATGATGGCTCTCATATTTGTGCACAGTCAGAACTGCCCTTCTGAAACCTCTGTGCTAAACACTTTTCTATTTTGGCCATGCATGCAGCCACGACTCAGTGAACAATCTCTATAAGAGAGCTCTGTTCTGCAAAAGTTTCCTCTTTGTATATTGGATACAGCTTTCACAAATCTACAAATCCTCTTCAATTTGGTGGTGGTTACGGTGCCTTAATAATGTTTTTAATTAATTTAATTTGAACAAAACGTTTGAAATACAAAAATCACAGAAAACTGATTGTAAATTAGCCAATTATAAAGCGAACTAATTCATGTATAAATTAGTTGTCTTTCACATTGCCCTAAGTATAACATCTAATGATTTACACGTTTTATCTCTGTACGATGTACGCTATTGTCTTTTATGTAAATTCGGAGGGTACGATGCCACGAGCAATAAGTCAAATTAACAATAGCATTAGCAAGTATGCGGTCACAAGATGGCGCTACATTCATTTCAGAACAAAACCTAAATAAATCTTTTCTGCTGTAACACAACACAAGCGCGCGAAATACTCATTATTCACTAGGATAGTGATTCTCCTTGACAAACCAATGTTTGTTTTCGTCCTCAGAAAGCGCTGAGGATTTTATTGATGAATTATGCCTTTATTGATGCATTTACAAAGCTAGCATCATAACCTACATAATGGCAAAGCTTAACAACGCTCTTGAACTCAACGTGTCATGCGATTTGTTGGCGTTATGGTGTGAAGATGTGGAAGTAACGGGAGTTTCTAACGCTCCCTGTGAACTGCTGGCTGTATTTAGGGAAATCCACGCGTCCACGGAGGCGGCGCTTAATGGAGTTCAGTGAAGAGCCAGAGACCGTTTCAGTCCGGAGCAGTCAGTCAGTCTTTTGACTCAACGCTAAACAGTTGATTTCGATACGATTTACATCTGGTTATAATTATATTATGGGCCGTTTTCTGAATCGTTCCGTCCAGTGATATGAAAACTGTTCATCGACGTAAGTATTAAACTGTCTGTATTCCAATTGTCACTTACAACATGCGACTACTTTCGATTAAGAGAGAAAAGATGATGGCCATTTAGCTAAATATTGCCAGTATTGTCAGTACATTTTTCTTTTGATTATGTGAATGGTGTCAGTGGAGTCTCAGGCATCGTTACCCCTGGATATATTGGATTTCTTCAAGGTAACTAACTCTAGGGAATGTGTTTGCTTTTCAGCAAAGACTGTTGCCTTCCCACAGTGCTGCCCCTGTTTTGGTTTTACGGTAAGTTATGATACAGTTTCTAATGTTAACTTGGTTAACATGTGTCTGTCTGACCAGTCTAGGTGTTTTATTTATTTCCCCACCCCACTTTTTTCCACCCCAGGTTCCTCTGGACAGCTTCAGTCCTCTCAGAGATGTTGAACCAAAGAACATACATTGAGAAGGACTTCCAAGCACCAGATTAAAAGAAACCTGTCTCTCTGTATTCGTCTACCTCTGTTTTCAAACATCCAAAGTTCAGTCTTAAAAGAATATGGCGTTTTTAATAAAAAAGAAGAAGTTCAAGTTTCAGATACACTTCACCCTGGAGGAGCTCACGGCTGTGCCGTTTGTGAATGGGATGCTCTTCTGCAAAATCAGACTGTTAGATGGTGGAGACTTTTCCATTTCTTCATCCAGGTAGGATTTGGGATTCTCTCAGTTTGTTGGTCCTAACACAAAACATCCCAGGGTAACCATGGTTTCTGCCAAATAAAATAGTTTCTAGGGCAGTAAAACTGTGGTAGTGTTCCCTTTTCGAGAGCGGGAACGAGTTCCCAAATGCATTTTTGTGCACCGTCTCGTTCCCGTCTCTCAGGGAACGGAGGTTACGATAGTAACTGGAGACGTTTTTGTTAGACACAGTTGTTATAAAAAAATGCAAATTACTGTAAAATTAGGAATTTATTGCTTAACATGGTATGATTGTTAATGGATGATTATCTCTTGAAAAATTATCTATAGCCTTAGGATGGTTGGAAGGACTCTATTTCTGTATTATTATTCTGCTGTTGTCTTTAGTAGGTTTCTTGAGGAACACTTGTTCAGACCTTGGGTTTTTACTCAACCGGTCTTGCAGCTCTGAACAATTTTTGAGTCCATTTAAAATAGATGACCACACAGGTTGCTCTGAGTGCTCTGAGTCTTATGAACATGTCTCGCATCAAAAGCCAAGGCGTTTTTAAGGGTCAGGGTTAAACCACTATGCCGTTCTTTATATTGTTTACCCAGGTTAAGGATTTGCTCTTTTGATCACTGCACTTAAACTGCCTGAATTGTGAAATCACGTCCATTTTCACGATTTATTTTGCCCGTGACTAATTCTAAACTCATTCCTGCACTTTGACTGTGGTTTAAGATGATAGGACACAGATGTCAGTTCTACGGTTGCTTATAAAATAGAGGCTTAGGCTCTTAGTAGGTTAAAAACAATTGTGCAAGTCCAATCAGACACAACTTAATTAGAAATAATGAACGTCTGTTAGTAAATCTCAGTGAGTCTTGTATATTGACCACTGGGTTATGATTCCAATATGTGAATAAGACCGTATGAATCTTGCACCTGATGTGTTCAATGCATTGTTTCATCACAAATGTTTCTGGAATCAAAGCAATTTTGCAGCCATCTGATATAGATGGGTCACAATTTGAGAGAATTGACCAGTTAAACTACCCAAACATCTTCAGAAAAGTCCTTCAGGTTCTGCAAATTCATCAGTTTTCCAGCATATTTTGCATATTTGAACTCTTTCCACCTGTATGATGTTGAAATTCAGGGACTCAATTGTTTTCAGTCCCTGACTCTTTTCCTTCTGGAGTGAATGTCTAAAGCTTTTAAAAGGGGTCATGAACTGTATTTTGTATATGTTTCCTGAAGTGCATTTTTACATCAAAACATTGTCACGATTTAAAAATAAATGTCTATTTTCTATCCTGTTTCTATATGTTTGAAGGAGTGTGTCTTCTGTGAGACTTCAGTGTAAATGCCCACTGCTGTGATTGGCTGATATCTTTGCATATGAAATAAATATTACATGTGGAATCCTCTCAAATAGTTTTACCACACCTTTACTATTAGAGCTGTCGGGAATAATGAATCTGTGTTGATTTTAATATGTTATGTTTAGATCTATTCATCACATGAAAGGCTGCAGTGAAGAGCATTGAGTAGATGACAGCCAGTCTGTTTCATCACGTGGATGCAGTGATCTCATCAATGCAATGCGATTTCTGGACGAATAAATAATGCAAACTTTATGTGAATACAGTGAGAGCTTTGTTGTGAAGTTGTAACTGCGTTCGATCCAACGGATCCATATCGTAAAAGTCTGTTTGCAAAGCCTGCGCCGAAATTGCAACTGAATTACCTAATAATTCACAGTGAAATGTACCGAATATAAACAAATAATGAACTGCTGAGACTTTCTTGTAGTAAAAAAAAAAGATTCTTTCTTTCGTAGCATTAGGATTCTTTGGAAGGTAATGTTTTTCTCATTCTCATTTCACTATTCACTAACGGGTCAGTGGGTGGTGCCAAAGACATGGGGATGTAGATGTTACCGTTGATCTTCTGCAAAGTTGGTCTTTCACGACACTATGACGTCATAATTCCGCACTTTGCCGATCTTGTTGTTTTCTGACCTTGGTTTAAAACAAATATGTGTTTGGAATAACAAAATATATAGTTATATCTCTGAGTAGTATAATATAATCTCTGAACTGTCGAAAGATCAGGGAAAATTTTACCTGAAGCTAGTTCATGACCCCTTTAATATTTGTGTTTGAGTTCCTCAGTGTGAAAAGATGGATCTCAAAATCATACAGTCATTGCTGAAAAGGGTTCAAATATGCAAAAGATACTGGAGAACTGAAGAATTTGCAGAACCTGAAGGATTTTTCTGGAGAACATTGACCAGTTTTAACTGTTCAGGACAAACAAGGGATTTTTATGATCCCTCTAATCTTGTTACAATTTTTTTTCATTTTCATAGGTTCTCCAAAGGGTAAGTAAAGGATGTATTGTGTGTTTGTATATATCCTTAACATAACCTTTGTAGAACCTATGAAAATTAATGATTTCATTTTATTAATGGTTTCCCTTAGAACCACTTTCTGCCCTGCTAGTAACGGCCCAGAGAGCATGAGAAACAGTAACTCTAGAGGCCAAAAATGTGTCCGTCTATTTGAAGTTCTCTTGTGTTGTGAAGTTGTTTTTAGTGGCATATGACTGGGGGTGGTATATTGTGTGGGTGCATTGACTTGCTAGCGGTGCCAGGCACAGTGAGTGCTCTCGTTCTAGTGCACTGAGATGCCCTCTGCATTCATTCTGCACAATGCCTTGTGTATCTAATGTGAGGAGGGAGAAGGGGATTATGTCATGAATGTCCCAACACCATCATTCCTCACATGTACTGATAGAGAGATTAGATTAGATAGATTGCAGGAACCGAGTGTTTGGCAATTTCTTGAGAGAGAAAGTGGAAAAAAACAATGATAGGGACTGGAAATGGAATGCAAGATGGAGTAACGCATGAAGGAGAAAAAGAAAGTCGAGAGAGAGAGAGAAAGCAAAAAAACAGGACAGAGACTTCAGTGATGGTCCAAACAGAGAGCCGTTTGTCTGACTAAGCCACGGTCCTGTTTCCCTCTTCCCCCTCCCCTTGCTCCTTCTTTTCTCTCTCTCACCATTCTTTATCCTTCTGCCCGCTTTATCAGTGTGGAATTCATGGAGCGCTTGATTGACACGAGTGAGCTCTCAGAGTGATGACAGACCGATAGTAGTAGTATCAATGTGGAAGATCTTGCCTCTATAATCTGATCTCAGACTCGTTCTCCAGCTTTTCCACGGTTCAGGTTTGCATTAAACCTGGGATAAATCAGATCAACGTGATGATAAAAATTCCTGGGGTGGATGATGAGGATGTAGACACAGAAGTCATTAGTTTACAGAGGTGTCTTGGGTTGCTGAGTGGACAGAGGGCAGTGAAGCTTGAAGGAAAAGAGAGTGCTGATAGCGTTGGTCTGCATAGAGCCGGGCACATGCAGTTAAAGCTCCCATTCACACATGCACAGTCGTGATACGTGAACTACATCAACTTATGCAAACCAATATCACTGCCGTAGATTGGCCATCTTTTTTCTTTTTTTCTCTGTTTGTGATTAGCACCCGAACCTTAAAAGACCTTGCTGAAAGATTCTAGTCTGAGTTATTCTTGTTGTAGATTTTCTTAAGGTGTATCATTATCATGGTAGAGGTTATGCAACTACAGTGGTTGCTAGGGAAACTGTTATGTGAGCGATTCTCCGTGTGTGTGTGTGTGTGTGTGTGTTCCTAAGTCTCACCATTGATGGCAGTTTTTGATGAAATTGCTCTGTAATTGTAATCATTGCAGGGACGCTCATCTCTCTGCCTTATACAGACGATAAATACTCAAGTAACCATGTGATTTTGATTCTCACAGGTTTATTTCTGCACACGAATTAAGGCCCATTCTCACCAAGACAATAATGACTATAAAGTTTTAGTAACTGCTTTAACTCTATCCACCCACACTAAGCGATTTCAGTCAAGACATTTTGGGATTATTGGTATTGACATAGACACAAATTTCAATTTAAGCTTCAATTTACAATTGATTAATTGGGGTTTATTTAATACATGGCAAGTATGGCAAATTTCCTCAAGGAAAAAAATCTTTCTCAACTAAAGCTGTAAGTTATACTGGGAACCCAAGTTACAGTAATATAAAAGGTTAATTTTAACTGATTTGAATAGGTTTTTTACTTGTAAAATATTTGAAAATGAAACATGTACATGGTGGCTGTTAGGGATTTGGCACAGATTGGTATCAGCCGATAATCACATTCTATGACTCAATCGGGATTTACTCAATTTGGCCGAAAACCGTAAAATGTCGCTGATGTGCATGTGATCAGTATACAGATGAGGCTTTAGCGCCATGTTCTGATTTGTAACATCGCAAAACATTAACCTCAAATGTAAACCACACATTAGTAAATCACACAGCTTTATTTAGAGCAGTGACATGACATGCTGCTTGGCTAATGTTATAGGACTTCCAGGATCTGATCGTGATGGAGTGTTTTCCAATGTCATTTGATGGTTCAACCAATGGAAACTGGATCTAGGGTATGGTGGTTAGTGGTGATGTGTTGATACCAATCCGACATTGCTTTACCACTAGAGCACGCTTGGATGGGATTGATCACTCCGATTGTACCATCTTGATTTATGGTGCACCGTAGAACAGGAGTGAAGCTGAAACAATGCTGAAAGATCATCAAAAAGTAAATCAAACTTGGTTTTGCCGGTCATTTATATTTTTTAATCGTTATCTTGTCAAGCATGATTACAAACAAAATAAATCAATAAATTGCATCACATTTTCTGGGGTTTTCTCAGCAGTGTTGTAATCAAAGAACCTCCAAACATGTTTAAAAAAATCTAAAACTTTTAAAAAGTTTTAAAGGTTTTCTATCAAATGGTTATATTATACGTGATGAAATGTGCAATTGATGATACCGGTAGAGTTACTAAAAGTAAGCAATTACTTTTAGGTATGCCATCATTAAAAATGCCTCCAGTGTGTAAGGGCTTTAAAGTGGCAGTCAACAGCGAGCTTACATCTCACTTTTATATAAAGCTTTAATGATCGGGATCAATCATGACAAGAAATCAGTAGTTAGTTTCGGCTGCAAAAAGATTCTAGCTGACTAATGAGTTTAAGGACATTAAATGTTTTTTCTGAGGTAAATGCAATACAAGTTGAATTGTTTACAAGTTGACATTCCACAGTTCAATGTGTTCTGAAATTAATTGTTGAACAATCAATTTCTCAATTTACTTTAAATTTACACAAATTCTTCATACTATTGTTCAAAAGATTTTAAACAAATGCTGTTCTTTCTTTTTACTATTGCTGGTTATACTGTATTTTAATCAAATAAATGCAGCCTTGGTGAGTGCAAGAGATTTCTATCAAAACAAAAAAGAAGTAATTTACAGTGGTAGTGCACGAATGCTGATTATATGTACATTGACCTTGTTAAATGGGCTTTGGCCACTGTACAGTCAGTATCGTTGACCACTACTAAAGATGTTTGTGTTTTGCATTTAATCTTTTTGTGCTGATTGATGTTCTTAAATGAACAAAGAGAAAGCCTGAAGAAAGAAACAGGATCCAGTTTCTCTATGCTTGGTGTGTGTGTGTGTGTGTTATTGGGACCATGGTGGCTTTGACAAATCGAGCAGAACCTCATTCTTTAGATTCCACTGAAAGATTTACACCCCGAAACAGACACGCAGATTATGCTAATGAGCAATGTGAGATTATGAAAACCAATCATTCTCTTTTCCATTGCCTAGAAACCATTCATGTGCATTCACGGCTGTTTGTGTCTAGTATCTTGGCAACGGGGTATCAAACAAAACCTTTGAGAATGTGGCACTTTTGGTATACAGCACACACACAAATGCACATACACAATGATTGCAGTGCCCATGCACCTTTTAAGAAGTATTTTAAGTTAAGAAAGGTAGGGAATAGTTTCTACACCTTTTTGTAGACCAAACTAGAGCCCCAATAGACAGATGATTTAGGCTGTAATTTTTTAAAGATGCTTTGATAAGTCTTTCTCTGGCTCTTTTTCTGTCTTTCTCATACACTCGGAGCCACATTAATATTATATTTCTAACATATATTATGTCTTATCTGAGACTCCAGGTACGGTCGATTCATATAAATAGGGCATAATGTTTATGAGGTGTTTTTCTCTCTCCCACAATGCACCTCAAAAACAACACATATCTGCAGTCTGTAGCTTAATGCTCAATAGTTTCTTTTTTCTGCATTACAATCATGAATAGTGATGTTTCTCACATGCTTGTCTAATTTTCTCTCTTCACGGACATTAAGTGGTCTCTGTGATCAGGGTGTCTCAGAGTTCAGAAGTTCAATTCTTCTGGTGACTCGCACCGTAAGGTTGCTTGTTCCATTCCTGGCATGTGCTGCCAGCTTGCTTACGCAGCACAACCGGGCAGAGGAGCAAGAGTCTCATCCCGTAAAGGCTGCTGTGTTATTCGGCTACAACTATGATATTAGCAGCTGAGACTCAGCAGTGCACCTGCTCTCAGCGGGGACAGACTGAGGCTTCTATACTGCCTCCTGTTAACACTTCATGAAACAGATTGCAGTTGGGTGTCTTTAAAACTGGACTTTGCACTGTCTGCTCTCGTTTTGATCAGCTACTGTTTGTCAAAGATCCTTTAGTCAATTATTAGTGGTGCTTGCTGTTATACGTCTAAACTTTGGCACGTACCTCATCCTTTATCCTATCTGCTATTATATCTGTTTTGTTGAGGAGAATTGTGCCATTATTTTTCAAAGCCATTGGACTTACGATTTTCACTTGGCAGATGATAAAATTGGTTTAAAAAAAAAAAATTGGTATTAACTACTGGTATTGAGTGTTTACATGCTCAACAGTATGCTGATAACTATCAAGAATCTGCTTATTTTAAACTTAAGAATACTGGAGGGAGATTAATTGGTGTACTGTCCTGTAAAAGCAAAATACAGTGGCAGAGATCTGTCTTGTTATATCAGTCTGTAACCGAAACATCCCCTTTTCTCTTTTCAGGTTTTAAGATAATTAAAAGTGTTTCTTAGTTAACTGTTTTCAATTTTCTATTCTAAAATATAATTAATTCCTATGATTAGCAAAGCTAAATTGTTTGCAGCATTTACCGTCACATAATCCTTCAGAAATCATTCATTTAAATTGATTTGGTGCCGAAGTGCTTTTTTCAGGATTCTTTGTATAGAAAGTTCAGAAGAACACTGTATATTTGAAAGCAAATATTTTGTAACTTTCTATTGTAAATATTATTTTGTGTAATTGATTATTTTTTTACTTACAACAACAGTATATATAGTCACACAATCAAATATGTACAATAAACAGAATAGAAGTATAAAAACCAAATAAAAGTTTAGAAATGTTTAATACTGTCAGAGTCAAGTGGCAGTAATGAAAATTAATAAAATACAGAATAAAAATCATTCTCTCATAGACTAATGGCAGTAGGCAGGAAGGAGTTTCTGACAAGACAAGAACTATCTCTCATTTACTCATGGATTTTTGAATCTGTGGGAAAATATGGAAGAAAGTGGAAGATGGATAAGTGAGCACCATCTGGAAGTGAGTTTCACACAGAAGTAGGTTAAATGAAGTCCTGGGGGAACAGAAGGGTGGAGGGACAGAGGGAATAAGGACAAGCTACGCTTGACAAAACATGACTGGCTTTTTCGCATCTCACAACAAATAGTTTTAGATGTAGTTTGTTTTGCCACAAACCTTATTTCTCATATTGTTGCAGTACTATACAGATCTGCTCAAGTGTATGTATTTGAGTTAAGCTCTCGCTGCTTTTTCACAGCTGTGTCTTAAGCTTCCTGATTTTGCATAGTCACAGGTTTCCAGGGGTCAAAGTTCAGTTGGCGGATGTGTTACAGGGTTTCACAGACAATATAGCTAGGAATGTCCACTTGATTTATCTCTCCTCCCTTCACACGTTCCTCTGTTCCTTACAGCACTATATGCAAACACTCCAGTGCTGACAATAGTGTTCCTTGACCGCTTTAATAAAGATTTCCACCTCAAATCTTCAGTCAGCCTGTTTAAACCGTTTCTCAAAAGACTAAAGCTGTGTTATCAGCACAAGTAACATCTCTGCTGTATGTCCACACTTGTTACAGTTACCGTATTTAAATTACAAGCCTTGATATTGTATAGCCTACTATTATGAAAATATAGCCACACCAACCCACAGGTTTTTTTTTTTGTAGGCTTAGGGCGAAACTTGTACAATACATGCAGTCCTGAACGGAACAAAACATGATATTGTTACAATTCTGGTGATTCTAGTACTTTCATGGCTATTTTGTTGCAAGTACAGTAACAGAATAATACAGTCTGATAAATTTGGGTTATATTAAATGAACACATGCTTTGGTATGCTTGTTCATCAAAGCACATTACATCTGGATACTTCATTACATACACCAAACCTAAATCAAAGCCTTTGTTCAGGGAGAACCTACCACAGAAAGAGAAAAACTCCTCGGGTGAATAATGACTGACATTAAGCTGGCTGTAATGTTCCACCAGTATTTTATTATGTCTGTTTCTGTTGGCTTACCAAACCCATTTGAACATTCAAGAGAAGGAATTACTTAGTGACTTTGCACCCTGCTGCCCTTACATTTTGTTCTTCTTGCAAATTGCAGTCTGTTTAGACTTGTCTTTTTTTTGTCCCTCCAACCATGTTTTTTTTTGTGGTTTTGCCTCTGCATGTTAATCATTGTACTTTATCTTCTGCTCACTCTTCATCCTTTCCAGTCCACTTCAGATGCGTTTGCTGTCATACACAACATCTGCACTCTGATTGCAATCTCGGGCCAGTAAATCTGTTGTGCCTCTCAGAATTTGAGCTCTCATTCTCATTCTCAAGATGTGCATGGAGAGCTTGTGAGATCAAAGGTCAAATCTTTTTTTTAAGGCATGAAATTGAAAGTAAATATAGTACATAAAAAAAATGATGTTCACAAATAATTTGTTTACAATTCTCAATTTTTATTTAATTGTGACTTTAGTCAATTAGTGCATTAGTACATTATACATGGAATGTATTATAATGGCAGTAAGTGGAAATTTAATTGGTCCATCAACACATTGGTTTAGATATTATATATGTAATGTAACAAATGTTTCCTAGCTTTTCATGCATAAATGTTAAGCATTCTTGAATGCACAACAATGTTGGGCTGTTTAACATTCCTCATATCACACAGATTTGTAAATTACTGTAATCACTGAAGCGTTCAGCCCATTGGCTACATGGAGAACATTATTTGGTCATTATTTAGTCTTGCCTGTTTTTGTGGAGAATGCCTGACATAGAAAAGACGAACGGCTGAATGAGGAAAACACAGCTGGTGCTCCTCAATTCCTATAGAGTTAAAAACCACTTGTATCTATATTTAATGCTATACGGGTTAAGTATAAGTATAAGGTTTAACCCTATTTCTAGACTAAAATGCATATTTGAGCTGTTTTAACTGAAAGCGACTTGCCCTGGCATGTCTTTAAAATATAAGCTGTCAAAGCTGATTACTGGACTAAGTTATCTTTTGAGTCTTATTGCACTAATACTGTCAAATACACATAATGTTTACATAAACCATTGGTTATGTCGCAAGTGAAAGTAAATATTCGAGAGGAAATCGGATGCGTGTCTATATTAGATGTTTAGCAGTAAACATGCTCCCGCTTATCCCTAAAGACAGAGTTTTTTTTTGTATTGGGTGAACTATCCTATACTTTATTTACTCACTCCCAAACCTGCATTAATTTCTTTCTTGTGTTGAACACAAAAGATGTTTTGAAGAATGTGGATAACCAAGCAGCTGCTGGTCCCTCTTAACTTTATTTATATTTAAATATATATATATATATATATATATATATATATATATATATATATATACATTTACATATATACATACAGTGGAGTTCACTTATTTCGACTCACGGTTAACTCGCCAACCCTATTATGTCGACGTTTTTGAAGTGGAACTGCCAAATTCCCTATTTGTCTAAGCATTTTTTATGGTTATGTCGATTCTTTTATGTCGCCGAATCCTAATATGTCGAGCACAAAAGAGGAAAAAAGAAAAAAAAGTGGCCGTCGACATAACTGGATTCCACTATGTATGTATGTATGTATGTGTGTGTGTGTGTGTATATATATATATATATATATATATATATATATATATATATATATATATATATATATATATATATATATATAGATAGAGTTCCTCTCTTTCACCTGAGAGAGCCTGAGTCAGACTGTCAACTGTACTGTTCCTCCAATCACAAATACGTGAGGGAGAGAGAGAAAAAGAAAGAAGGGAAGGGAAAAAGGTCTTTATAGGGTGATCGCAATAAAATGTGACTAACGTAAGGAAACACTGTACATGCTGGTCTGCTTAGATGCTACAAAGATTTCAAAGAGTTTCAAAGATTTCAGTTTAGTCTGATATTTTTATCTTCAGCAGTCTGTTTCCATCAATCTTGATGACTGTGGTTTTTAGTTTATCTTATATCAGTTTGTTTTCGTTTGACCAGAGCTCCCACAGCATTTCATATCGTTGGGCTGTTTGTACAACAGTTATTGGCAGTATGTCATCCTCATAAAGAGCGAGCTGAGTTTTCTCATCTGCATTGCTCTCTGTTTCTGGCTCTTCTCTGAGAGTCTCGCCCATCCCATGTGTTCTGATCCATTCCAGTGGAATGAGAGATGACTAAATTCACAGAGAGCCTGGAGCTTATGACAGCAATTCTCTGATTGACATCTAGACTTTAACTCACAGTTGAATGTTCAATTGATTACTTATTGATTAGTGTTTAATCACGCTTTTCAAAGTCAATTGGTGTCTCTAAGTCTCTAAACCTCCTCCACAGCAACCATTCCAATAACTGTGGCCTTCTGAACACTTTCAATCAGTAATCAATTAATTTGAGGTTTTGTTGGCAGATGTAGTCCACAGGGTCCACTTGCAGCATTGAAGTTTCTCTGATTTCAAAACACAATGATTAGGGCCTCTGTTCCAGTAAAGCACTCTTCCTGGGTGGTTACATGTGTAAAGTGCATGCAGGACTGGACTCCAGCCATCTCTGTGTCTCTTATGCAACAGCTAGCAATGCTAATGTCAAAACGCCCCCGGCTTGTGTTTGCATACCTTATCAAAGAGGAAAGAGGCAGGTTATGATCTAATGTCAGTGTGTGAGTGTCTTTGTGGCTATTTCTGTGGTTGTGTGTCTATGGATGTCTGTAGGGCTGCCCCCAACTAAAGATTTTCCTTGTCGACTGGTAGTTGTTTACTTAAGCCATTAGTCGATTAGTTGGTGGAAAAATTGCTCCAATGGCGTGGATGTGGAGGTTAAGTTAAACTTGTCATGCAGTAACTGTTGTACTAATTTAGCTTCCACACTCCAATTGAACACTTGGATATGCCTCTAATTTTAGTGCACATTTATCTAGGTTAGCATTAGGCTACTACTTACTAGGGATGTGCATTTCGACTAATTTGTTAGTCGTTTAAACAAAAATTTTGGAACTGACTAGTCGACTAGTCTAAAAGTAATGCGGCTAGAAATAAGGTCACATTTCCGCGGCATGCTTTTCCTTCTGGAGTCTCAAAACTCTTAGCTTTATGGGAGAAAAAAGCTTAAAGCTTTAGCTTTAAAATTTAATATAAACGGATATAAACAAAACACATGGGAGATCTGTGGTAAAGATTTTGTTTCTGCTCGGATTTTTTAAGGTTTTAAGTTAATGTTTTATTAAATTTTATAATATTCTCGCTGATATAGTTTCCCTTTATTCTTTCCATGGTGATGCGTCATGCTTGTCACGTGACACGTCTGAAACCAAAGATAAAGGTACGTGGTTGAAAACTGAATAGCTGTTATATATGACAAACACTGAGCGCGTCTGTCGCGACCGCAGCGCCAGCCAAGGCGCGAAAACACGTTTGAATTTAGCAATTGATCACGAGATGCACGGAATGTTCTAATCCCACGTGTGAGGTTACATGTAAGGTTAAAACGTCATTTGAACAATAAAATCTTGTGGGGGGTTTTTCTCGTGTACTCAACTAGTGTTTTCGATGTCTACTAGTCGTAACCTAGACTAGTCGACTACACTCGCACATCCCTACTACTTGCATACAAAAAAAGAAGTAATGTTTGAGTTTGCATGTCACCTCTTTGTGAACAGTCTTTACCCTCTCGAAATATTCCCACAGTACTCTGTATTTTCTACCCAACATATTACCACATGGCCCAGGCGTGACTGCGTAACTTTGCCAAAACACTTTGTTTTTTGCAACTAACCGACTAATAAAATTTAATCGTCCAACGTTTTGTCAACTATTAGGGGGCAGCCCTAGTAGTCTGTTGATGATTTTGTCGATTAGTGGGTTATCCCTTTTTGTGTTAGTCGGTGACTTTGCTTGTTTGTCAGGTTGTGGTATGTCTGAAAAGTGACATACTGTAATCTGATGATTGTCCGCGTTGGTCGCCGTCTGTCATTACAGTGCGATAATAAATCATTTTAGTCAAGTTCTACAGAGACCATCTAATACAGGGGTGTCAAACTCATTTTGGTCGGGGGGCCGCACACTGCTTAATCTGATGTCAAGGGGGCCGAGCACTAAACTCATAGCAAAATTACATAGAACTAACAATAAGTCCGCTTTTTTGTGGACTATTATATTAGTGTATTATATTATAAATAGTATTAAATTATAAAAATCTTTAAATTAAATGAATTGCCCTTTTACAAAACATATTACAAACAACCTACATATAGTATGTGCAATTTCAAAAACACAGTTTACTCAGTTTAACATTTATTTAAGTGCATTATGCATAAAAAAGTGTCTATTATTTTACAATGATGCAAAGCATTTAGTCACAGTTTTGTGGAACTTAAAAACACTGTCCTGCGTGTAAACATAAATCAAGCATCAATTATTTAAAATTAATTTTCCAACTCTGGGAAGCAATTCTGAACACATGAATTAATTTCACACACTTAAAATCTTAAGTGGCAGCTGTTTTAAAACAAAAAGTTTTGTAAAATTTGCAAGTTTATACATAAGTATGTGTGGGGTTTTTTATGTAAACAAATTAACTTTATCACTTTGCGAAAACTGCAATTTGTAATTAGAGTTCGCTAAAGACCTGTCGTCAGGATGGACGCTTCTGCTCTCACTGCAGCATCACTGGCCTCTCCGGGTGAAAACAGATCGCTGTTTCCTCAGACCCACCATCATTTCATTTACTTTCTGTATTCTCAGTTGTCCGTCCAAGCTCTTGTATTTCTCGCCATGCTGAGTTTTATGGTAATCATGCAGTTTAGGTGCCTATATTCAAACGGTCACAGATCGCGTAATTTCAGACGGCTGGCATAACTTCTTAGATCCGAACGACAGGGAGATCCACACGAACAACGTCGAGAATATGTGGATGCGTGCCAAACGCGAACTTAAAACACAGTTTGGCACGTCACGCATCCTATTTCCATCCTCACGAGTTTGTGTTCCGAAATCGATTGCGAAACGACAACGTTTGCAGCAGCATTATCTGCTATAGCTGCCAATTATCCCGTGTAGATGTTGGGTTAAAACTGTTTTGTTGCTTTTTTTGACCATGTATGATTATCTTTAAATCCCTATTGCTTATTTAGTGTTTTTTTGAATATACGCTCCTAAACTCCATGCTTACCGGTTTTATAGTGGCGCCGAATATTATATTCCTTAAGCACCGAAACTTGCTGCTGCACACCAGCACACGGGTTTCCCATTCACCTCCGTGAACATATAGGAAGAGGTCCATTTTTCTTGATAAATCCGCCACTTTGTGTCCACTTTTCTCTTTTTTGACGAAGATATTTCGATGATGAGGTTGCCACGGACAACAGGAAAGCGCGTAAATTGACGGAACTAAACGCCACTCAGACCCTGAAGCTCAGTGCTGCCATCTGTTTCAATTTCTGTTGCCATCAATTTTTTTCATATTGCAGATTTATCTCCCGGGCCGGACTGAACCCCCTGGCGGGCCGGATCCGGCCCGTGGGCCGTACGTTTGACACCCCTGATCTAATACATTGAGAAAACGTAATAAAATAAATAAATCCCAGGTGGTGCATGAGGTGAGAGAAATATTGACCTAAAAAGGTTTAAGTCTTTAAACAAAAGCCTCAATAAAAATAAGTTCCATGCAACTACAAAATAATTATTTTAAGCAAAATTTCTGTAATGTATTTTTATGTTTAATAGAGTATTGTGCTGTTATTTTAGCAACATATTCATATTCAGTTTCAATGAAATGTAAATTGACAGATTTTTTTTATTTATTAAATATTGCAGTGTTTATTGTGAATTGATTAATTTATGTACCTTTTTTATTTTTAAGTAATATTCCCTTGTAATCTTTAATCGTGTTGCTGTGTATGTAGATTGTCCCAAATTGTTCCCATGTGCTTACATGATTTTATGATGCTGTCTTAGAAGGCAGTAGGCAACTCACTATGGTTTTGGACTAGAGTGTGGACCGTCATCCACGGCTAAAATTGGCTTCTCTAATTTTAACGAGAACTGTCAACAGCTTTCCAGCACTAATCCATTTGTGATGGTTAATTGCAGACAATTGCAGAACCTCACCGAGTTCACTTTTCTTTCTTTTTTCACCATGATTATGGAAAACTGCATTTGAATTAGTAATTTTCAGGTCTGAGGTTTAGCCACTGATTAAGTAAAGTCCTATTAGCTTTGCCTATCACATGGGTAATTAAATTCTGAGCCTGCTGAATTTAATTTAGTATCCCTGGTAACAGAGTATTCGGTTAATAAACGAACAAACAACTAATCAAGTTCAATGCAAAAGTAAGTTCATTTGGTCAGTGGTTTATTCACATTTGCTCTCCATAAGCATCCATGAACTGCTTTACTTTTCACCTCAATATGAATGGATTGTTTATCAAATTCAAGTTGGATTGAGTTCCTTACTTACATGGCCACAATAAATTCTCCCTTGGCAGAACATTTGGCAGATCAATCTAGCTCTACTATACAATCTTTGCACCCTCAGGCAGGTTGATTACTCCCCCATTTTTTATGACTGAAGGCTTAGATTAGTTTGAACTTGTTTAAGATCACTGGTCCTCTAGAAAGAGTTGATTTATTTTTGGTTGTCACTCCTAAACCTCAGTGTTATTGAATGGATGCATTGAGAGAGGTTTCTGGTAGCTATGTGTCACTGCCTGGACCTGTGAGATGTCAACATCACAGGAATCTCTGAGGGCTGGATTGCATTACTAAACCACAATTTTCTTCTTGGCCCTGACTCCTACCACAGGTACCCTAATCTCGGCAATGAGAGCTTGTTACGTAATACAATAAAAAAGCAGATCCCTCTGTTTGACTAAATCAGTAGATTGATTTAATCTTGTTTGTGTGTGGGTGGTCCAGGTAAACCCTACATTTTGAGTACCAAATGCTCCCATAAGAATAGTAAAACATTTCTCTGATATCTTTTACCTTGATTTTACTGTTGTTACTGTATTTTGATCAAATAAACTCTTGGTGAGCATAAGAGCCCTTAAAAAACGTTTGAAAAATTCATATAGATCCCAAAACTTTTTAACCGCATTGTACGCTGAAGCCAGGAGGTTCGTTTCATAAACAGAGTTTGTGCTTTTTAATCCCATTCTAATAAAAAAATGCAGCAGTGTAGAGTTATGGAGAAAATTACCTACTTTTTTCAGTTAACTCATAGCTCTTCTGAGAAATCTGATCCTGTTGGATAGCTATGTCTGTGACTGTTGTATACAGTTTTAATTTTCCCTACACAGTAGTTCTGCTCGTTCATTTTGATCTTTGTTACAATAAAGTAAGTCAAATGACAGTTGGTGGTTCAAATATTGTTGCCATCCCATCTGACGTGTAATCAAAATCAGTAGGATAGTCTGTACAGTAGCTGTAATGGTTTCCTCTGGGTTTCATGATGCCAGTTTCACCTTACAGCATGTAGATTGTTTTTACATGCATACAAACACACAGGTTGCACAACAATAAAGTTTATAATCCAGATGTTTGTGTGTATCTACAAGAGAATGGGGTTTAACACCAGTAACTGTCTAAAGAGATGGGCTCAGATTAACTCTTGTGTTGATATTTAGGATACAGTTGAGTTTGCTGAGAGGACGCAACCAATAATACACATTATTCAGATGAATTTGAAAAGCTGTTCCTGTGTTGACTTTAAACGACAGAGATGTAAGACATCAGGGAGAGTTTAGAGCAGACCATGTTTAAAAAGTTTCATTCCACTGCTGTCACCAGATTGGATGAAGCTAAACATTGGAATATGAACCACACTCAATCAAAAGTGTTTTATTTCCTCTGCTGTACTCTTTGTTTAAAACACATGCTACAACATCAACAGTCTTCTGGCTCTGGTTTCTACAGGGAGGTGAAAAGTCAGTGTTTGCGAGGGATGACCTTAGCCTAGTAATCTTTGCTCTGGGTGATGATTGATGCTCTTGCTGGAGCATCTGGAATGCTGTTATTGTGTTTACGCCAGGACAATGTCATACTTTACCCTTACGCACAATTAGAGGTTTTGTACTCCATTAAGGGTTTGTGTAGAAATATTTGTTTTAAATATGATGAATAAACTACAAAAGGCCCCTTATGAAAATCATGTTACAATATCTACACACATTCACAACTGTTCAAAACATTTTTTACTTTTATTCAGCGAGTCTGCATTACTTTGATCAAAAGGGGCAGTAAAGAAATTTTACAAAAATACTACTTCAAATAAAAGATGTTCTTCAGAACTAATAATTAATTCCTGAAGAAAAAATCTATCATCCTTGGATGTGGACTGCACCTCTTCTGAAAAAATTAAGCATTAGAAATGTATTGATTAAGCGAGCGATTAAACAAGTTTTCGTCTGTTTGTGTCATTTCACACCAGACTTTCTTAATTATACTCAACATCCTGCCCTGTTTTTCTAAATATTTAATGTTGAAATCTACGGCTGTGTCAAGTATTTTGTCCTCGTAGGAAATGTTAAGTTTATTCTGTTTGTAATAAATGTTAAGCCAGCATTTAACACCATTAAGAGACCAAGTGTGTGTCAAATCAATACTTGGACTAACTATGTTTTCTTGAGTTAAATATTAATACTGTGTATCGTTTGAAAAAAGCATAATCAAGTTGAAAATATGCCGGTGCATTTTATGCAATGTGTATACGTCCCATTAAGTTCACCAATCATGGAAGTGCGCGTTTACTTGCAATTCTGAAACATGTAACACATTGAAATGTTTTGTTCTTTACAGAGAGTGAAAATGATTGCTATTTTTATTTTTACACAATTATCTTAATTCATAAGCCAACCTGTAGTCTTGTTGAGAGTAATAGACTGATTTTAAATTTCTTTTTAAAATTCTACACACATTTGAACTTTGAACTAAGAAATAGTTTAGATCTTAGACTATAAAAATGATTTTCCAGTAAACACAATTTTTTTCTTGTTTTTTTTCTGTGATGCCTTCATCTAACGGGCCTTATTTTGGGCCCACAGGCCGTGTGTTTGACACTGCGGCACTAGATGCTCCACTGAGCTAACGAGCTCTACAGAGTGATGAAATATAGATATCAGCCTCTCCAATGCCTCGCATCACTTTGAGTTTTTCAACAAGACGGAGAGGACTGTGAATAATTCATTAGGGCTGATGATTTTGAGTCGGTCACGTTTTAAGATGCAGCACGTGTCTGTATCTCACGTGCTGCCACAAAACAGTTTGGAACGTTGCACTCAATTTTCAGTGGCATTGAGCCACAGCTAATAAAGCATTTAGTGGGGTCTCATTGATCTGTGGGCAGAAAACACAAAAACCGACAAGTCAAGGGACTCATTTTTTTCCCCACCTCATTAAATCTCAAGTCAGGTCCTAACCAGGTGTGACTCAAAAAGACAAGTTAGAAAAGTGATGTTTACCATCACTCTCATTAGTCTGGATTTCAGCTGCCCCATACATTTAAACCAGTACGAAACAGAAACCGATAGGCTTTTCTTCCATAGTGATGATTATGGAACAAGCTTCTGCCTCTGGAACAAGAAAAAATGTGGAGCGTGGCTTGATTTTGTGTAAAAAAATCGTTGGAATAACCCGCACCCATAGATTGATTAACTTTTTTGTGTAAGATCACATTTCAAATTTCAAATGTTGATCGCATGACTTCAATTATCCATAACTGTTCAGGCTCGGTACACAGTGCTTGTGCGCGAAATGCGCACAATAAAAAAACACAAGTCAGAATCAGAACCGAAAAGCAGCCTTTAAGAGTCTTGTGTTGATCAGATGAGAAGAGCACGTCCTCATGGCAGCACAGCCAATCACGTCTTCTTGCATGATTGACAGGTCAGACAGCCTATCAGCGCCAGCTGTCAGAGTGATAGTGGAAGCGATAGTGGTGCCAAAGATGATAACCCTCGCAAAAAGGAAAAATTAAAATTTATTGATGTGCATGATGCGAGTTATTAAATGAGAATTGAGAAATGAGAACACATGATCGTGTTTTTGGTGTCGTTTTACACAAAAGTGTTGCCGCAATTTGTTTGATGAAGCGATTGGCATTGGTCTAAAAAAATGTACAAATACACGATCCACGTGCAAGGCAAACTGAGCATGCGCAGTGTACTAGGTATGGAAATTAGTCACGAAATAACCATGTGAAGTGGCGACTTGTCCCTGTTTCGTGCTCGAGATATTAGATTTCGGCGACGTTAACGAATCGACATTTTATAGAATCGAAGAATACTGAGACAAATAGGGAGTTTGGCGGTTCCACTTCAAAAACGTCGACATAATAGTATTGGCGAGTTAAACGTGACTCAAGATAAGTGAACTCCACTGTGTGTGTAATAAATAAAACAAAACAAAAAAATATATATATATATATACACACATCCACACACACACACACACACACACACACACACACACACACACATATGCTTGTTGCATTGCTCTTAGACACTGTCTCGGTCTCATTACCCAGAACTCTTTTTGCATCCATATATGAAGATTGTGTGAGAACTTCTCAGTCTGTCTTTTGTGCTCAATATTAATTTAGAGCCTAGTGGTGAGCTCACCTACAAGGGATCTCCACACATTCATGTCACTGATATTGTTGATCTATTGTTCTTTTCAGCAGCCAACATGACCTCAGTGCAACATAATAACGTGTATATCAATATCATGTTGTTTATTTTCCCTTTAGTTTGCTATGTAGTTCTCACGCCATATGCTCTGTTATTTCTCTCCCACTGTATAGGTGTGTGTCTGTATTTTGTGGATACATGCAAGCGTACATATGCATGTGATTGAATGTTGTGTGTGACTCATATTTTCATTCCCCTCTCCAGCTTGATTCCCTCTTTCGTCATTCCTGTTCTCCTCGATCCAGATGAGGAATGCATCTGCTGCCTCTCTGGTCTCTGTTACAGATTTTGCACAGATGTGCTTGAGTGTGAACGTTGCTTTACGTGTAGTTAAAGCGGGATTCTTCTTGCTCTTTTGATATAAAAGTGTTCAATGTATGATATTAAACTTTCAGAAACGTCTGCCAAGTCCACTTAGATGATTTATTGAAACTAAGTTGAGCACAGTAGAATGTGAGGCTACAGAGCCTCAAAAGAGACATTGTGTTCCTCCAAGGTATTCACTAATTTTTAGGATCTTCCAAAATAGTTGCAGAATGCAAAGTTTCTTTGGGAAATGTAAGTTTCGCAAAAGCATTGTGAAAATATAATTCTTCCATCACTGTCTTTTAGCGTCTTTGTAGGTTGCCCATGTTGACATATCAACAAAAATTTATTTTTCAGCAATGTCAGGAGGACCTTTTACATGCAAAGAGGTTATTCAGTCTTAAATGAGATCATTTACAATATTTATGACTTAAATAAAACAGCCTGTTTAATCCTAGGGGTCAGAGAGAGGGTGGAAAGACAAAATGTCTTCCTGCCAAAAACATTCACTAATGTTGTAGTTGGACTTCTGGGATACACAAAATCCCAATGTTTACTGAATAAGGATGCGCAAAAGTAGGTTTTCAAAACTGTCTTGCCAGAATGACTAATCGACCAATCCTCCTCAAGGGAGGTGTTCAAGAACGGCTATTCGGGGTTTACACAAGGGTTAAAAACTGTTGCATGTAAAAAAATGCAAAAGTTGTGGTTTGAGACGCTGTAATAGCTATGAGCTATTATTTACATTGTTCACATTTACATGCTCTTCACATGCAGGTGTCTTTGACTTCCTCTGTCGTGTCTCGTCATGTCAACAGTTGGAGCCTGTTTGCACCTGTCTGCATGGTTTGAAGTGTTCACTGTTTGAAGTTTTTTACAAGTTTGATATTCAAGACAGGCTGAAAAAGGCAGAGAAATAGAGAGAGATGTGTGTGAGTTGAGTTGTGAGTTAAATGTCTCTCATTGACACTCACATGAGTGAACTTTAGTGTAATCAGTTATTCGTTATGAGGGGCAGAAGAACCAGAAGTCCAGATTATGTGTGAATGACTCTTCCTGTAGTGACACGGCACACCTGTGGGAAGGGCCTTATGTAACAGCAGAGACTACCGGTAACTGTACATTTAGTGTAAGTGTGTGTGTGTGTGTGTGTGTGTGTGTGTGTGAGAGAGAGAGAAGTCTATATGGATCGGTCTGAAGAGAGATGCTGGCGATTTCATTAAAAAGAGTTTCTGAAGAATCAGCTTACTGTTTCATTGCTGCAATTTTGTCTTTTTTAATTTTTTTAAAGAGATCTCTTTTAATAATCACCAAGGTTCCATTTATTTTATACAAATTACAGTAAAAACATTAGTAGTTTGAAATATTATACAGTTACAAATAAAATATAGAAATATATTTATCCTCATGATCGTAATGATGCATTTTCATTTGTAACAATTTAAACAAGTTTACTTTCATCTTACAATTTAATGTGTTCTTGCTAAATAATAATTCACGAGTTCACACTTACGAATGATTCAGGAGCAATGAATGGTAAGCGTATTTGGCGAGCTGTCCGAGGAGAGGGCTCCGAGCTCGGTGTTAGCCCGAACCTGGAGCACTCCCCCCGTATCCTGACTTTGATAGGAACAATTAAGTGTGAGGAGTTGGGGTGGTGGAGGGATGCCGAAAAATGTCAAAGAGCTGTAGGTGAGTCAAACGTGTCTATATATACGTACTTCCTCTCCTGCTGATAGGATGAGGAGTAATTGCTGATGACGTGTTGATTGTATTAATCATTTGAACGTGCTCCTCCCGAACTTTGTTAATAAAACATCATAAAAATACAAAAAAAAAATATTGACCTCAACTTACTTTACAAAAGCAAGACAAAGATAAACATATTAGCATATTACTTTTACGTGTGTGTACACCAAGCAAGCAGTGCTAATGTAATTTAATTTCCACTCTTAACCACTTTGAGTTGTTAAGGCATATTCTTAGAGTGCTTAAGCAAGAACAATCATGCTTAAGCAAGAGTGCTTAACACATATTTAAATTATTAGTGATTCTCGGTGACCGTTTTATGTGATGCTATACAATTGCTAAGATTGGAAACCATATGCTTGGTTCAATTCAGAAGAGCTTACACCAAGTCTGTATGATATTAATCTTCATATCTTGGGTCCCTCCTTCAGTGTAAATCAGTGTGTGTTTGTCTGTATTTATCATACACTATTCGTAAATATCTAGTTGCTTAGAAAATTCAAACCTCTAAACATAGAGGATCCGCAAGTGTTTGACATAAAATAGCATTTGTCGTCTGAAATAAAAGCTGTTAAACCAGACCCTTAACACTAGATACTGAGACTGGCACTACGTCACAGCTGTGGGCCCTTGGAGGGACCTTCGCCTATATTGGTCAGGCGTCCAATTAGGGCTGACCTCCAGGAGGAAGATTGTCACCACAGATGCCTCCAACTTGGGTTGGTGCCCCAAGCTGATACAGCTGTCATCAACAGCTTTGTGTCCGATTTTGCTGAGGAAAGACCTTCTCTCAGGCGAGAGGGTCCCCTTTGGCATCTCCAACCCAAGAGAGCCTACATCTGTGGTCCCTCAATGGTAGCCTTTGCAGCTCCCTGTTAGGATGACTAACACTATAGCAGAGGCCAGAGCACCATCTACAAGACTCCTCTATACACTTAAGTGTTCTGTCTTCTCTGACTGCTGTGAAATCTCTTGTGAGGCATCAACCATTCTGTCCTTTTTGAAGGAGCTGTTTGATAAGGGGTAGACCCCTTCTACATGCAGAATCACACCCTCTTAGCCAGCCAATCTGTGGGAAGGAACGACTCTTTTCTTGAGGGGGGAGCCAGGAGACTTAACTTTGTTCTGTCCAGTCTGGAACCTGTCCACAGTCCTTTGGGGCCTTCAAGGCCCTCCGTTGAGCCGCTTCAAGAGGCCCCTGTTGTTAAAGACTGCCTTGCCGCTAGCTTTTAGGCTGTCGAGCGTGTGGCTTTCAGTGAGCGCGTCCTGTTTAGAATTTGGGCCTAACGACTGTAATGTCGTCCTCAAACCCAGGCATGGACATGTACCTAAAGTGCTCTCTACTCCATTCAGAACACCGGTCATTACCCCGTTAGCTCTCCCTGCCTTAGAGGATGAGAAGGGTGCTAACTAATTTTGCCCGGTCCAGTTCCTCAGAATTGGCAATCAGGGCAGACCTTTGCATGCTTCAGAGGCTGCTCTAAAGGCCTGCCAGTTACGAAGCAGAGATTGTCCCATTGGATAGTTGACGTTATAGCCCTGTTAGCATGCGAGTCGACGACGCCACTTCTCAGTCGATATATTCTCACAAAATGATATTCGCCGCAGACTTCTATAGGCAGTCAGCTCCACCCGTTTTGGTTGGCTGAAATTCCATAGATTTGTGAAGCTACTGAAAAAAAGTAGCTTTACTTTACTTGAGAAAACTGAATTTCCCCAAAATGTGATTTATACAATTCTCGTTCCTGTTAAATTTAACTCGCGCCCAAGGTTACATTAGTATCCAGATCATTTTGGCATTGAGAGGTGAGTCCAGAGAGGACACATCCTTGTCTGTTAAACTCTAATGAAGTCTATGAGGGTTTGCACTTTAATGAGTTTGATATCATTCGATTACAGTTATGCCTAAATAGGGTCTCATAATTAGCTCTTATGATATTATGGCAGTTATCAAACATGATATAAAATCAGTTTTTATACCACAGTCTCACATGCATCAGTCATATAGCAGCCCTTTTATCAGCATCGATTTGTGTTTGTTTGTGTATATGGACAGTCCCGCTGGAGCATCCAAGGGTTCACTGCGTTCCTCAAGGGAACGGCAATAATACCTCACAGATCATCCTTCATGTGTTTCAAACCTACCTGTTGTGAAGTGTAACCACTCTGTCACACCATCCCATTATATTTTGATACAACAATAGTGTGTCAGTAGATTGAGTTATTGAGTTACCTCCAGCTATTTGGGTTGGCTGGCTAATTTCTTTTTTTCCTTTTTTCGAATTTGTCAAAAGTAGCCATAAAAAGAATTTGCTTCATAATGGAAAAATACTTTGTCACCTAATTGTGAAAAGAGGGAAGTTTTATTAGCTTTACACACATCACAGATGTCATTAAGGTAGTAAATTTAAATATTTTCATTCATCTCTCCCTCTCTCTGGTTTTATGGATCCATGTGGAATCAGGGTTAACATAAGCTCCAATCTGCATTTGTTCTGTGATTCAGGGACGTGCTGTGGAAATATTTGAGAATATCTAGGACACCATTCTAACAGTCCATATCTGTGTCTGTTGGTTTGTGCATGTGAGAAGGAGTGCGTAACCATTTAATCATTCGATTCAGTGGCTGATTGTTATGTCTGATGTTCACCAGGGTTATGCACCTTCCAGAACTGAATTGAGAATGCCTTTTAAAATTGTAGCTCAGTATCTAAATTTGAATTTCAAGCTGTTTATTTATTTAATGTGTGTGTGTGTGTTAGCGTTTGTTTGATTTATTTATATGTATGAATGGGACAACCATTATAGTCCTTTTGTTTAGTAGTAACTTTTGTTTGATTATTTTTAAAGCACATAGCAATTTCAAGGTCTGACTGTGTAATTTATGTTGTAATTTACGAGTCTTTTCAGGTATTAATTACCACATACGTTCTTCCTCATACATTTTAAACTGTTTTTCTAAAGAAGCATTAGGAATTTCTAAGGAAGCCCATGGCCTTCCAGCTTGTCCTACAACTTGATGTCAATACAGAATAACACTATAGTTGTGTACAGTTTTTTGCTTTGCCACAGTGTTTTGTGATTTGCAAGTCAAGTAGATTGTAACATTCAGCTAATCTAAGAACTAAGAACTCTTTGTGGTTTCATCATATCACATTATATTGCAAAATACATTTTTGGTCATCCATGCTTTTTCTGTGAAGTTTGTTTTGAAGCACACTAGCTTACAGATAACAGGAGGTTAACATATTCAAACTAAAAGCCAAAAACTAAGTATTGAAAGAACAATGAAGAAAATCACATTTTGGAGACATAAGCATTCAAAACTTATGGTCTCTCATTGATTTTGACGACATCACTCTGCAATTTAGCTTCTATCATCATCAGATTTTCAGTCCAATCAAGTTCTTTTTAGAATCTAAAGCATCCTGCCCCCTAGATTATAAATAGTCACTAAAGCTATGGCTAAAATTGGCCATTTGTTCACACATTCTACGTGGCGAATGGCACAGTGCACTATGTAGGGGATAGGGGATGATTCAGACAGTTTAAATATGCTTTCCATTGGGGTGAATGAAGTGTAGTTTAACTTTGGTGTTATCCCAACTGCCGCATGTGCGCACACACACTCAGTAACAACATAGAGAGAATCATAAGTGTGAGTTGGCGCAAACCACAAAAGTCGGACCAATTTGAATTTTACAGAGGATGCTAAAAAAGTGATATGGAGGAGAAACTGCGAACTGACCAAGGACAATGGTTCTGGCACAAGCTGAGATATAAGCTAAACACTATTGGCCCTTTATTTAAAAAAGATAGGATCGATTTGATATGTCCCGCTCTTATCTCCCTGTTCCAGTGGAAATGACATCAACGCATTAAATAATGCTGTGTGTTTCAAGACATTTCAGTGGGCATTTTAAGGATGAAAATGTACTGTACTCTGATCTTCAGACTGGCAGTAAAGTCTTGATGGGACCTTTGCGTCATCCTCCAGCTGTGATCTGACAGGTGCTTGAGTGTTTCAAAGGAACTTGTGAATGTCTGATGTTGCTCCAAGAACAGGAAGGAAACACTTTTTTACTCAAATGAACAAAGCCATGGGATGTTACTCAGACTGTAAAAGAGCTCAGAGCTGTCATGTGGAGTGAGTTTGGAAGTTGTCCTCCGCTTCACTGTGTAATTTGAGCAAGATAAAAGTCTGATTAGTTTGGGTTCACAATCTGCTTTGAAATGGAACAGACTTTCGGTTTGATTACAAACTGTTGAGACTCGAATGCAAGCCTACCATTCTTATGAGACACATCTAGCTGAGTCAAACGTGACCTGTAGCCCATCAGCAGTTGGTGTGTGTGTGGGGTGGCCCATTCAGGGTCACACTCGGGTAATGGATGTGCCGTTATCCGTTCTCATTTTCCCTGGCACGCTGGAGGATATTAGGAACAGATGCCTTGGCAACATGCCCAGGGTAAATGAAGGACTGAAGGAGGCCATCAAATCTGCCTCCAGGCACTGTACAATATGCAGGATAACTGTGTGGAAACAGGCTGGTAAAAATTCAAAGAGCTTTATCGAGTGAGAGAGACACAACAGTGGTTTTGTGATTGTACTCCCCATGTTAGGGGCCAAATAATGTTCATACAGAATTTAGAAAATTGAAAATCACGAAAAGGGACCCATTACTGCGAACAAAGACTTTACAGATAAATCTACAGAAGATCCACTATCTTATCATTTTTCTTTTTGAAGAGAGTTTATGAAATTGGTGGGGATGTGGTGCAATGCAAATGAGCTGCAGGAATGGAGGATGATGAGAAGGAAAATAACAAAAAGTGAAGGGAGAACACACTGACCCACTTTCATCAAAGAGGTCTGCAGAGATGAAAGGATGGTAAAGTTTCCTTTGGCATTTCATAATGTACAGTCTCTTCTACTGCCACAGTCTAGCTTCATTTGTGACTGAAAGATTAGCTGTGTTTTAATCTATTCTTAAACATTCTCGTTTCCAAAGTGTTGTTTCACACAGATGGATGACGAAAAGAGAAAACTTTTCAGCATCTGTGATTAGAATCTCTTCACAATGACCTTTGAGCCTGTGAACGTTCTAAAAACTCATCTAAACTGACTGTTTTCCATTTGTTAATCATCATAGAGTTCATTGTGTTATTTGTTTTATCTGTGGTGTTCTCAGTAATTACACTGACTGGATTATAAAGACGGACTAAGATTTATTACGATGTTGATCATTCATTTTCTGTCTGTTTCTCTACAGGCAAGAGGTTCAGGAGAACTGTGTTCGCTGGCGAAAGAAGTTCTCCTTTGTGTGTAAGATGAGTGCCAGTCCTGCCACGGGGGTCCTGGACCCCTGCATTTGTAGAGTGTCTGTGCGTAAGGTTAGTCTCACTTTAACACACACACAAAAACCTTCATATTTTAAGTTTAAGAAATCTGTGTCCAGGACAAGGGTAAACATTTAAAGCAAAAGTTAAAGATGGATGATTGGATAAAATGTCCAAAACAACTTAATATGAACTTTAAGTTGAATTTTGTTCTTGAATTCTTTAAGAAAACAAAAAACAAACAGAAGATAAAAGTGCCCTGATTGTGGAGCTATTCAGTGAGTTCTGATGTTTGGTTTACTCCATACAGGGTATCTGCTGTCTCATGGTTCCCTTTGCTCTCATTAAACTTTACTCCCTTTGCCTCATAGCGTCGCCACACCAATGGCAAACATATTACATAACAATTAATCTCTTTCTTTTTTTTGCTTTGCAGGAACTTAAAGGTGGAAAGGCTTTTTCAAAGGTAAAAGCTTTCTCCTTATCCGTTTCTCTCTCCTTTTTCTTTCTCTCAAACAGACTCCAAGGGCACATCAAGTATTTCTTTCTCACACTCAAAAGATCTGTTTTTTTTCTTCTTGGTTTTATAATGTTTATAAACCCAAAGCTCTTGTGAGTCAAATGCATGTACACAAGTATGCATGCTTTTCTCACAGAAACTCAGGACACCACACATACAGGAAATACTGCATAAGCAAATATAAATTATGTAATTTAAGTAAGAGGTTAGTTTTGGGGATTTTGTGATCTGGTCTGGACCTGTCATAGACATGTGTTTCCACACCTTGAGAATCTCTAAACAAGTTATCAGGCAATGCTTGTACCACCCTACATTCATTGTACTATAAAGTAAAGCAATTAGTTATAATAGACAAAAAGCTGAACACGTACTTTTAGTAATTACAGAAAAGTCTGACACAGGCAGGGCATTTCTCTTGTGTCAACAAACAAAGGGTATGAGACATTCCATAAACAAAGGACATTAATAATGTCACATATAAAAGGTATAATATAAAAGGTACTATATATACCATGGTGTGAAAAAGAGTTTGCCCCCCACCCCTCCTGATTATCTTCTTTTTTTTTTTTTTGTCACACTTAAATGTCACACCTGAGTTCTCTAACAACACCCAGGCCTGATTACTGCCTGATTACCTGTTCTCAATCAAGAAATCACTTAAATAGGACCTGCCTGGCAAAGTGAAGTAGACCAAAAGATCTTCAAAAGCTAGACATCATTGCGAAATCCAAAGAAATTCAGGTGTAAATGAGAAAGAAAGTAATTGAGAACTATCAGTCTGGAAAAGGTTGTAAACATATTTTTAAAGCTTTGGACTCCAGCTAACCACAACAAGAGCCATTATCCACAAATGAAAAAAACATGGAATAATGGTGAACCTTCCCAGGAATGGCCGGCCGACCAAAATTACCCCAAGAGCTAAGTGACGGCTCATCCAACCGGCCACGAAAGACCCTACAATTACATTCAAAGAACTGAAGGCCTCACTTGCCTCAGTTAAGATCAGTGTTCATGACTCCACCATACGAAAGAGAATGGGCAAAAATGGCCTGCATGGCAGAGTTCCAAGATGAAAACCACTGCTGAGTAAAAAGACTATTAAGGCTCATCTTATTTTTGCCAGAAATCATCTTGATGATCTCCAGGACTTTTGGAAAAATACTCTGTGGACTGATGAGACAAAAGTTGAAGGTGTGTGTCCCAATACATTTGGCGTAAAAGTAACCCCGCATTTCAGAAAAGGAACAAACAGTAAAATATGGTTGTGGTAGTGTGATGGTCTGGGGCTGTTTTGCTGCTTCAGGACCTGGAAGACTTGCAAGATAAGTGCAACTTTTAAATTCTGGTGTCTACCAAAAAATCCTGAATGAGAATGTCCAGCCATCTGTTCGTGACCTCAAGCTGAAGCGAAATGGGTCCTGCAGCAGGACAATGATCCAAAACACAAAATGAAGACCTGGAATGGCTTAGTCAAATTCCTGACCTGAATCCTATTGGGATGCTGTGGCATGACCTTAAAAAGGCAGTTCATGCTCGAAAGCCCTCCAGTGTGGTTGAATTACAACAATGCTGCAAAGATGAGTGGACCAAAATTCCTCCACAGCTCTGTAAAAGACTCATTGCAAGTTCATAACCTTGATCACAAACGCTTGATTGCAGTTGTTTCTGCTAATGGTGGCCCAACCAGTTATTGGTTTTAGGGGGCAAGCACTTTTTCACACAGGGCCATCTAGGTTTGGAGTTTGTTTTCCCTTAATAATAAAAACCTTAATTTAAAAGCTGCATTTTGTGTTTACTTGTTATCTTTGACTAATATTTAAATTTGTTTGATCTGAAACATTTGAGTGTGACAAACACGCAAAAAAATAAGAAATCAGGAAGGGGGCAAACTTTTTTTCACACCACTGTATGTGACAGAATAATACATTAGGCTGTAGTTTGGGCCTTGCAGAAACTTGAAAGATGCTTTTTTCAGTTGTGCCGTTATCATTTAGTGATGTCATTGTATGTTCCAGGAAAGGTTGTATGGTACTGTACACAGTACCTTTTAATTGTTTTTGATCTGACAATTATTTATTTACAAAGTAAGCACTGCCTTTATCCCTTGCTGTAATATCACACATCAATGATTTTTAAAGGACAGCTGGTCATGCGCATCAGAGCTGACTCTGTAAGGTATTATTGGAAATGGAAAGAATTATATCAACTACCATTATTATATCATTAACCAGGGTTAATACAATTTTTCGAAGAACATTTTGATGATGGAGATTGCAGAGAAATGGATAAAGAAAGTAATAGGAATGCTTTCCAGTAGTGTTGGAGAAACCTTTATCGAGTCGGAATCGGAGAGGGATTTCATGCATGACTGACTCTGCCAACTTCACATGCCTGTAGTTATATAAGAGTGCTCTTAAAAGTTAACCCTTTCCTTTCTTTCTTCCCTAAACTAAGTTCTATGCTTCTACAGTTTGACATACTTTTATTTTCTACCTTTTTACTCTTAATAAACAAGTCTAGAAGTTGAAAAGCAAGATGAACAATGAAACCGTGAAGCCCCAAATTTATGTCCTTACTTATTTCTAGTATTCCTTATTCATAAAGCTAATAATATAATGACTTTCTATTTTGTATGTCTGAAGTACTGATGATAAGACCTTTATTTTGACTCCAGCTGGGCTTTGCTGACCTCAACTTGGCGGAGTTTGCTGGTTCAGGCTCCACTGTTCGCTGCTGTATACTGGAGGGCTACGACACCAAGAACACTCGGCAGGATAACTCCATACTTAAGGTGAGTGGGTTACTGTTTGTGTAAGTGCTTGTGCATATAGACTTTGGTGCTGATCATCCCATATCTGATTTCAGGAGTGACACTAGACATGTCCATTTTGATGGGCTGGTAACACTGTCAGTCAGACCAAAAGCACTACCTTTTTCATCTTGAAAGGCCAGGACTCTCTTTCTCTGCATTATTCTTAGCACCTTCAGAGTCTACTTTAAAAGGAGACAGGGCAGCAGAAGCACTGTCCTCACTACAAACAGTGTCATCTACACTGTGTGGGCGATGTGAATGGTCAAACCCTGTCATGAGTCCTTGTAATGACAGGCTGCCTGACTCACTGTCTCTTAGACAAGTCAGGAGGAAAAATCTGAAGGAAAAAACAACAAATAACATTTAATCATAGATATTTTTATCATTTTGACTCATTTCAATTTAGACTTCACGTGTAACTTCCCACAAACGTTCTGCTTTCCTGTAAAAATCTGTTATGTTTGGAAACAGATATGATTTTATTTTTAGTTCTTTTATATTTTAATATTTTCATTTTATCTCAGGTTACCATTGGCATGACCCTTCTCTCTGGAGATCCCTGCTTCAAAACGTGAGTATGTTGTATATGAGTATGAGTTCTGAGTTCTGAATTTTGTATCTTCTAGTAGGTTTCTACTATTTGCCCTCAGAATACGTCGTCTCAAGCCTCAATATGTCTTGCTATGATTTCAAATAAAGGAAAACCAGATTTAAAACAATTAAAAATCAAGATACTACTTAGTTTAATTCACCGCCTTCAACCACTGTTTTTCCTTTGAAAAAGCAGGGTTTCCATGGTTTTGGAACACTTGGTTAAATTATGAAAGTGTGATTTCTAGACCTGGAAAAGCCTTGTAAATGCCATGGTATCTTTATTAAGAATTTTCCAGTTATGTTAAGCTCTAAAATATTTTATTAGGTAGAAATTGAGTAAAAAATCCATTAAATCACAAATGACTAAAATATCATAGAAGTTCTTTGGAAGCGTGAAAAACATTCAGCTCTTAAAAATGTAATAGTTCTGGAGTTTCTATAAAGTTGAGAACCACTGGTCTAGTTGAAAGTGCATTGTGCTGAGAAACGGTTTTATTATCTTGACCCATGCTAGATATCTTAAATCTACTGGAACACCCCTCCTGTATTTTAGGCAATTGAGAGAACACATGCACTTATTGCTTCCTGAGGACATCTAAAGTTGTCTTTCTCCTTTTCCTCAGGCCTCTGAGCACAGCTAAGACCATTGCCATGGCTGGGCAGGACCCCTCTCTGCAGCTGGACTGCAAAGGAGAGGGCACTGCCAACCACTCTGCAGCACCCCTCAGTGGCAGCACTCGCCGATCAGTCAAAACCAGGCCCTCTGTGAACCATTCAGGTATGACCAACAAGTAGATAAATGCTTTACATTTGTAATTGTATTAAAAATGCAGAGATTTAACATGTTTTTTTGATTTAGTAAGGACTATCTTGAAAATGGTGTACTGTTCATGTTCTATATTTTGGACTTTGTAAATGGTGCTAACCTGAAGTTGTTTGTTCTCAGGAGGCCTTCAAGACGGATTGGAGGAGAACCTGTCCAGTCCAGATGAAGTGTTCCACACGGGACACTCTCGCAACTCCAGCTTTGCCAGCCAACAGAGCAAAATCTCAGGTGGGACTCAGGGCACGATCAAAAGAACATCAGGTACAGATTATAGCTGATTATAGTATAAAAAGAATTAATTCAAACTACTCTTCTATCATTTACTTTCAATCGTTTAGACTTATAATTGAATACAATTTTGAGCAATTTAAAATACAGGACACAAGAGCAATATTGCATTATTTTTTGTGTGTTCTAAAATCTTGTAATAATAATAATAATAATAAAAAAAGTGGTTTCACTTTATTTTGGTCCTTTTAACACATTCTGTTGACTATAAGTAATGTTGCCCCTACATGTCTATTAACTCACATATGAGTGTTAGTGGAGTATTGGGAAAACTGGTAAGGTTAGATAAGTTGACATGTAGTGGTAAAGTTACTTATAGTTAACATAAGTTGACTAGAAGTACTCAACGACCATCAAAAGAAAGCGTTACCAAAAATGTTTCTTGAGCACCAAATCAGCATATTAGAATGATTTCTGAAAAATCATGTGAGACTGAAGACTGTAATGATGCTGAAAATTCAGCTTTGCCATCACAGGAATAAATTACTGTTATTTTATATTAAAATAGAAAACAGTTATTTTAAATCATAACAATCTTTCACAATATTACTGTTTTTACTGTATTTTTGCAGCCTTGGTGAGCATAAAAGGCTTCTTTAAAAAAGATTACAAGAATCTTACAGATCCCAAACATTTGTACAGTAATGTATGCATTTAAAAAATAAAAAAGGAAAACAAGTGAAAATTAAATTTCTCTAGAAAAATGTTTGTTGTGCTACTTAATAGTTTTGTGGAACCTTTTATGATACTTTTATGAAAAAGGAAATAAATTAATACTTTTATTCAACAAGGATGCATTTAATTTTTATATATATATATATATATATAAAAAATTTTAAATGCATCCTTGTTGAATAAAAGTATTAATTTATTTCCTTTTTTTAACTATAGTGTACTGATCAAAACTTGAGAGGCTGACACCTAAAAGTGAAAATGAATATCTTCTCTTTACTTTCACCAGTACATTCGGATTTACAGCCCTTTTTTAACATTTGAGAGTTTTACTTTTCATTTGCACAATACATTGTCTTTCACGATACTGCTATGGTCAAGATAACTCTTTAGTTACTCATGGACTGATTTGTGGGATGTGTTTGTTCTTCACTTAGGCTACAGCACAGAGCACTCTCACTCCTCCAGCCTGACAGATCTGTCCCAGCACCGACGGAACACCTCCACCAGCAGCAGCAACACATCAGGAGGCACGTCTACAGCTATCGAGAGCCCTGTAGAGTTGGAGAAGGAGATGGTAAAACCAGAAAGGCCCCCACGTCCCCCTCGCCCTGCTCTGCCCCCAAACAGATCCTCAAGGTGAGGAGTCACTGGCAACACTCACTTAACTTTGCCATGATACTCAAATTTACATTGTTGTCTTATGTTTAATTGCGCAAGTACACATGACATATAGCTTAAACAAACTATAACCTGACTGAGTTGTCTATATATCTACACTACACAGGAGAAAGAAGGACTCTGTTGAGAGCCATCCCACATGGGTGGATGACACACGAATCGATGCAGATGATATTGTGGAGAAGATTGTGCAGAGTCAGAACTTTGCAGATGTCAGCAACAATGAAGGTGTGTTGAGGAGCAATTAGATTTACTCCATTAACTCTACATTTAGTTACATTACTATACTGATGCAGTATGTACTTACAGTATGTGTAAGGGTAATACTCAATTGTGAATCCTTCACATTTCTGAAGCTGATCATTCTGTCACTCTTTCTCTCACAGACAGCAATTTAACACTGTTTATCAGTAGGGATGGTACCACAGCATTAAGCGGCATTCAGCTTGTCAACAGGTAAATTATAAATGTAGAAATGTCTTGTAAGAATTAAATTCTTTATTTATTACTTAAACTACCATTGAAACATGTGGGCTTGGTTTTTGAGATATTTTTTTTAATATGTTTTTGAAAGAAGTCCCTTTTGCTCACCAAGGCTGCATACATTTGTTAAAAAATACAGTAAAACAGTAATATTGTCAACTATTGTTACAATTTAAAATAAGTGCTCAACAAAGCTGAATTTTCAGCAACATATTTGTTCTCAGACAAGTATGGTGTGCTTCAGAATCTTGTGTGATATGTTTTTTTATTATTCTTTTGCAGGGTGTCTGCGGGTGTTTTTGAACCAGTGGTGATTGAGAGCCATTAAATATCTGAGGCCAATGCGGTCAATCTCTCTCACACACACATGTTTTTTTGTTTTTAAATGATGGAGAGAACAAGACAGGGATTGTATTGTCAACTGACTTTTCAACTTGCTCTCCTTAAAGGTCTGACATATTATTTGCATATTACAACCGTAACACCCTAATCGTGTATTACAATTGCTGTAAAAAAAAAAAAAAAGTGGTTGGTACGTTTTCGTAACATTCATTGTTCTGTGATTTTAAGAATTAATACTCATAAATATTTTACAGCAGATTCTGAGAATACACACTACTTGAAATGCGTTAAGAAGTGAGGTACGATGGGAACTTCAGTCTAACACTGTGAAATATGAGGGCAGTCCAAAGGATTTATACTTTTTTTTTTTTTATTGATTTTCAGATGTTATTTAATGCATTTCACTCTCCTATTATATACAAACCACTAAAATCTGCCCTCCCATACAGTCTAATAATGCAGTTTAGTCAGTAGCCAGCTAATTGGTGTGTGGTAAACGTCGATTAATATACCTGAAATCATGTGTGGCTGGCCATACAAATATGTCAGAGGCAGAGAAAACAGTTAGTCCATTCCCCCATAAAACCATGTTCAGTATCTCAACTTATTTGTCAGAGGTGGGCAATGGTTTGCTTGCATATGTTCCAGCAGGACTGGTGAACACGAAATACAGAAATGTACTGTACTACCCCCCTCTTTAGTATAAAAAAATTCCCAATTTCTAACTCCGACCTGTCAGTATTTCTATTTCACTATTCAAACTTTTCACTTTGCTGCTGGATTCAGCTTCAAATATTCATGTGACTCTGACAGCACTGCGGTGCACACAACACAAAAGTACAGCCAAGCCATTTGTGGCATTCTCTCACTAGAGAGTATCAAAATATTCAAATGACTCGAATCCTAGTGAGATCCTGTATTCAGAAGCAAGAGCAAATGATTGGCAGAGCACTTGTTGTACGTCTCTGCTGAATAATTGCATTGTTTGTAGAGTTAGATCAGAGACAGTGACTCATAGTCACACGTCTGTCCTTGGCAACTGCGTCTGTGTTTCTGACCGGCACCTGGTGTGCCCTAGGAAACTATGTACAATAGGCATGACAGCGAAACGGAGAGAATGGAAAGCCCAGTTTTCTGTATTACTCTGTCATGCACTGCTTGTTTGTCATCTAATTAACTATTCGTGATCTTAATCATGGACATGAATCTTTCTCAGTTGATCTGAGAGCATTCACCACATTAAAAACTGACATTGAGAGTTTATTTTAAATATTCATTTCACACACACATTCGTTTTTTTGTCAGTTGAGAGAAAATGCAATGTTGTTGCATTTGCCTGCAGTTGCATTTGCAATGCCGGTTTTGTGAGCCCAATTTTGATTTTGTTCAGGGAATTGGCCCTTAAATATTTCATCTGTCCAGTGACTTAAAATGAAATGCTTAAACAGAATCACTGTTCACTAGTTAAATATAGAGGTGAGTTACATTTAACATTTTTAAATATATTGATTAACATTTTATTATTATTATTACTTTATTATTATTAGTCATGCCGTTTTAAACTAACAAATGAGTCTGTGGCATGATCCAGCTGCTTCTCTACAGGGTTAGTACTCCTGGAAATGTAAAGTAACACTAACTTTGAAAGGGCAAAATATAAGGTAGTTCTGCGACCTGATAAAGCCTAGTGTTCTGGATGTTTCTGATTAGCTAGTGTAAAGGGATTCTCTAAAGACACTGAAAAACGTATCTAAATGTTTTTGTTCTTTACTCTTTGTACTCGTTGTCTACTCTATTAGCAACTAAGAAAAATAACTCTATTCTGTCATTTCTGTATTTTCGAACCAGCAGGCTGGTTCATTCTGATCTTTCTTTTTTGGGGGGTGGGATGTTTCCCCCCCCTCAACTTTGATGTAAAATATTTCTGTCAAACATTTGTGATGACATGAAATAATGAGCATATGTTATTGTTCTCTCTCTTTCTCTAACAAATACTTTTATAATGTTGATGTTTTTAGTCATAATTGACTGTAATCTGTGATCTTTCTGTGAAGAGTGAGTGTTTGTGTGTCTGCGTGTGTATATGTATGTGTATATATACATACACTTACACACACTTGGTCTATTTAAGATGCTGTTGCAGGAAGCTGACTGGGATCTATATGCAAAATGTTGTAAGCAAGATGATTGATGTTGTCATTTATTATTTTTTGTGTCCATTTCAGTAATCTGGATCCTTTTTCCTTTAAAAATGAGGCTGTTCAGTTGATACGTGTTCAATCATTTAAATCGATATATTGAATTTTATCAATTTAATGAAAATTATTAAAAAGACCAAATGGGATCCAGCAACATATATGTATGAACTACACTGAGTGGCACAAGCTCCAGGAAACTGAAACCCTTAGATGGTGTATATATATATATATATGTCTGTAATGTTCACTACAACAGCACTTAAATACTGAGGACTAACTAATGTCACTCACACATTCTCCGGAATGATGATACGCATTTCTCCTCTGCTTTCGTAAAGGATGAAAGCTATGCACTTAAAAGAAGCTTTTCGTGATAAGATCCATATTAATAACTGCAACATTCATAAGAAAATAATTATATTCTGGAGATTTCTTTAAAAATATATAACATATAAATGAATTTACCACTAAAGTACTATGGAAATGAATTTTATTTTTCTGATTGTGACAAATATTTATATTTTAAGATCACACAAGCAATGTGGTGTTGCTCCAAAGGTTTCTTGGTCTTCTGTTTGGTTTCATGCATGGAGAAGATACTTTCTAACGATGGACCAGAAATATATTTCTACACTCAAATGTGAATGTTTCTCTCTTTAATGTAACTGTCAGGTGAGGTTGTCTATATGTATTATTTTGGGAAAATAAAGAAATTGTTGGATATCATAATAAACAAAGATTGTGTGTGACTTATTTAACAACATCCCGCTAATTATGAATGATTTACTTGTGAATTGTGTATTTTTTCCGTTGCCAGCACACACAGAATGTGTGTCCAAATGGAAAATAAAAGAGCCAGTTAAAACGTTTTTCTCCTATTAAATTTGGTAGTAATTGAATCTGAAACTAAATGTCTTCAAACTGTCCCATTTAGTTTATTTTTTGAATTCCAATTAATTTACTTAGTTTCAATAAAAGTGGTTCCTCTGACAGTTTGACATCCTGACATTTGATAAATTATAACAGATGAGATGCAGAGGATACCAATTCTTCTGTCATTTATATTTTTTAACAGAATTGTGAAACTTGATCTGCAGGAGGACGATGATGTTCTTTTATATGATTTCTGATATAAGATATTTATTTATAACGGGATATATATATATATATATATATATATATATATATATATATATATATATATATATATATACATTATAACAACAATCCTTCTCTCTATTCTACCAAGTTATATTTCAATACAAATCTGAAATAAACACTGGATACGGGTGTATCCAATATCCAATGTATAATCATTTACAGACCGATTGAAAAGCGTTCTCCTGGCACTGCTTCTAACCAGTAATCGTATTTGAGCGCCCTCGTGTGGTAAATGAGCAACAACAACGGTGTGATTTAAAAAAACTACATTTCCTAGCACGACTTCCGTTTTTAGTCGGAAGTGGATTTTATACATTTTGGTTGCACGCGGAAGTGGCACGTACACAATGGTAAGATAAACTGAAATAAGTGTAAGTGTTCATATTCATACATACAAAATGTACACTTTATAGGTCGCTGCGTTGTTTACTGTCTAACTTTCTAGTAACTGGGATTAATAAGCTACAATTTTCACTCTGTATAGTTCGTAGTATGACCACATAATTCACTAATGCAGAAGGTTACTTCTCGTTTACATTTATTTGTTCAACTTCAATGTTAAATGTCTGCCACAGATCCAGATCCAGTCCGGCAGTAGATATCCTTCATAAACACACCATACGTGTGCCATGCGCCAGAGAAACACTCGCGCATCAGACTTCCGTTTTTACAGGCGCACTGTACATTTCTATGGCATCCGCTGTCGAAGAGTAATTAGCTTGTGAAGTGGGGTTACGAATTGTAGAGTTGATGAAGGTTGTCGTGTTTGAATCGAATGCCATAACAAATGTCAGTAGGCTGGGAAGGTTTTAAAACGAGCTATTCGTTCTTAAATGCGTAAGCTCGCTGTGAAATACAAACCGGAAGACAAAAGACAAGCAGCGCTGAAAAGGGGCGGAGCTAAACGAAGTGATGACGTAGATATTTTAGATCCAGCTTTTTTTTTAAAGAATCTCTCCCTTTTATGAGTGAAATGCGGTCTGTGGCAAACAATTTGACGATACTTGTACGTTTGAAGCTGTTATGTTGATTTAAAAAAAATGTATGGAGCTCAGGCTGTAAAGAGTGGCGCTTGCAACGCCAATGTCATGGGTTCGATTCCAAGGGAAAGCAAGAACTGATTAGAATGTCAATGTGCTCCTTGAATGCAATGTAAGTCACTTTGGATTAAAGCATCTACCGAATGTAAAAGATAATGAAGAAGAACGTTTGGTTTGTGAGTGTGTGCAGAGACTTATTAAATGTAATTTGCACCTACAGTAATACCTTGTTTACGAGTTTAATTCCTTCCAAGAGCGAGCTCGTAACCCAAAATGAATTCTCGTACACCAAAACAATTTTCCCCATAAGAATGCACTAAAAATCAATTGATTCGTTCCACACGACCATAAAATGCATTTTACATTTTTTTTTGGTTTTACCCTATTACAGTTAAAATTATAAACATTACGATCATTTAAATACTAATTAATAATTAAACTCTAAAAATACATGACAAATTACTGTAACGCACTTCAGCTTTGAGTAGCGTGCTGCTGGCGTGAAGGAGACGTGGGGGTGTTACAAGGGAAAACACAAAACCCGGATTCAAGTGCAAATGAGTGAATTTATTATAATAGTGCAGAAAACAAACAAAGTGATAATCCAGAGTGAAGGTCGTGGAACACGGGAGCTCCAAAGACAGCGCGGACATAACAGAGACAACGACTCGAAAAAATTTCTCGCACTTCTAAACAATGCTCGCACACCGATTTGCTCATATACTAAGTCACTCGTAAACCGAGGTATTACTGTGTATGTGAGCCAAGCACTAAAAAGCAATATTTTTTTCAGGCGACTGGAGCAGATCAAGCTGTTGGCTTTGGACTTGTTGGCTTTAGTCTGTTACTGTTCACATATTACACTATTTGGGTCATAATCTTGGTAAGAGTTTTTTATTTTTATGCTTTTATGAGACATCCATAACATGCTTAGTTTCATATGCTACTGGAAAAAAAATTTAACATTGATGGAAACTCTTTTGCCTTTGTTCCAGCCTTTCGTAGACAGTGACCATGTGATCCACAGCTATTTTCTTCCACGGGAATATTCAGTCATACTTCCTGGTGTCGCAGCATTAATCCTCTTACTTTTTGTTGGTAAGTATTTTCTTTAAATTCAACTGCACAACCAGGTTAATTGTTAATTGTAACATGCTGGACTAGGGAATGAATGAAACTAAACCGCAAAATCTTTGCTAGATTGCAAGAGAAAGATTTAAACAGAAAGTTATGGTAAAGTTTAATGTTGGATTCACTTAATAATCTGAACAGAATGATTAAACCAAATTCCCATAACATTAAAAATTAGTAGATGTTATTGTATGCATTTTTTTAAATGTCAACCAAAATTTTGGACTAAAATATTATTCTATTGAATAGTTTACTTTTTCAATAGAACAATTTTTTTCATCAATTTTTTTTTACTTTTTGAATAGTTTACTTTGCATTTTTATGAAATATATATATATATATATTATAAAAAATGATGCATCAAATTGAAATTCAAAATGTCTTTATTTTCTGCTGCTCTTCCTTTCTCTGTTTGCTCTAGTGATCAAATTTACCCTCCTTTTTTTCAGGCACCTTCATAGGGGTTGTAACATGGAAGAATCGAAAGCCTAAGAAAGTTGATTAAGACTCTTCAGGCTGTTGTAACTCATCTGGTCACAAGAATGAAGTGGTGATTTCACTCATGTACCTCTTGCTGTACACAGCCACATGAAGCTGCTCTCCAGGATTCTGCTCATGTTCAAGTGGTTGTTAAAATGAACAAAAATAAATTATATTAAGTAGCAAAAGCAATACTGAACATTTAGTTTTGTACAGTACATCCACTTGACTTAAGACCACACTAGTTGTGAAATGTTTCGCTTCTGAGAATTCTTTCCATAGTCAGGAAGGTAAAGGCAAATAATTTCAGCACTTAAGACATTGGGAAGATGTGAATGGAATAAGGGATTTTTTTTTAATCATGCTTTAAGATGAGGAACAGTTCTCTTGTGATTGTATATAAACATATTTATAAGGTAGAGTGTTTACATCTATCAGCAAAGTTATTTAGGACAGTAATCTAAAAAGAATAAGAAAGAGAACTTTCTGCCAATCCATACAGAATCCCACTATAAAATAATAAAAATATGTAAAAATTAGTACAATGTCGTGTTTGTTTTTCCTCACTCATTTTATATGTATTACAGATCTATTGATCCATCCACCTCATACAATATATCATATATCATAAGCTGCTAGAATTATATGAGACTGATTTATTGTTCAATAGATAACTTTGTATTATAACAATGTATTTGTATGTATAAATATATATTTTAAACAGAATGATCTATGTTATAACATATATAGATATACACACTCACATACATGCTCATAAAGTGTGTCTGTGTGTGTGTGTGTTCGTGTTCTTTTGCTGTCAGTCATAGGCGGAGTTTGGGGGGGGGGGCACTCGGAAAAAGAGGCGGCTTCTTCTGCATTAGGTAAGATATTGTAATGTCTGAAGTAGTTCTATGACAGGTTCTGTTTATGAACTTTAATCGGAACGAAGAACAACACACTGTAACAAGCGCACCCGTCTAACACACTTTTTCGCCGCACTTCTGAACTCCCCGTGTTAACCCTATCACTGCGGATGCAAAACAAAACAGCAACTACAAAGAGTCTGTTCTGTTCGCTATTCTTATAAAGCAGTGGTTCTCAAATAGTGGGGCGCACGTTACCCTTGGGTACATGCTTTTTTTTTTGCCAGGGAGCTCCCTCAAACTCAATTGCACAGGAGCCAAAATCCCAAAAAACTTTAGGTCACGGGCCGAACAGGATAAACATTTATTGAAAACACTAAAACTAAACTTTTAAAACTTACCTTTTTTAAATTAGATGTGAATAAAAACAGACAGAAATATTATTCTGGAATAAATCAACTTATACCTTAAATAACTTAAAAATATAAAAATATTAAAAAAATACTCAAAAAAAATAAAATATATCCTGTCTAAATTATACAAGTTAGAAATAAAGTAAACAAGTAAGTAAAGTAAAAGTAAGTAAAAGTTGAAAGAACAAACATTCAAATTTATTTACTCATGTCATTTTATATAAAACTTAAAAAGATTTATATATAAAAGATTTTGCTCTCCATAAAAATATATCCTGTCAAAATTATACAAATTCAAAATATGGACATGCTGCATAACAAAACCTGGAAATCTAAATAAAATTTTTGCTTTTCAGCAATAACAAATCAAATCATTCAGTTGAATTTGCTCTTATGTCATTTGTCTTATAGTGCCGTCTTATTAAATTATTTAATTACTGCCACATTAGCTCCGCAAATGAGACACACGGGTATACCGGCAGTATGTCAGTAAACATATACCGTATTTTCCCGCATGTAACCCATGGGTTATAGCAGATTTTACAAACTATATCGCAGTTTTTATTGCACTGAACAAGAGCAGAAGTTCAGATAATCATCCCCTCATCCTTTGACATGTATGATCACGCCGGTGTTCATGTGTCACGTGATCAACCACTAAATTCACACGTGTTTTCACGCGATATCTGGCACTGAGCCAAAAAAAAAAAAAGACGGGCTCAGAGCTTGTCATTTATCACATCAACTCAGTGTTTTTAACCACATAAGATTTCTTTTAGGTTTCAACAAGTTGAGCCAACAAGTTGGTGACTATTTTGAATTATCTATTATACAGCGCTTTTTGTGACTGCGGTATGTCAGGTGACAAGCATGACGCGTTACCATGGAAACAATAAGGCGAAAGTTTTTGCAGCGAAATGTTTACCTCTTCCTAGAGGGCGTGACAGAAAATAATTGAGAAGCACTGGTATTAAGTCATTGTTCATTGTAAATGTATTTTATATGTAAAATTAAGGATATATAAATATGATATAAAAAAACTGAGCTCGTGGTCTGGTGCCCCCCCAAGCACAAAAGTGAAACTCCGCCTATGCTGTCAGTGTTGTGGGATGGGCCGCTGCAGTCGCGCTCAATGATGAGACACTGATCGAGCGCGTGCGAGCGAACGGCTCTCACACAAACACACACACACACACTGCTGCGCGAGGACAGAAAGAATGCGCTGATCTCTCCATCCACAAACTACATGTATTAGAGGTCCCATAATGAATCGCACTGAGGTACGTACGTATCCTTTTTTTATTAGACGGAAAAAACCTTGTTTTTTATTTATTTTTTCGAAGTAAACGTAAACTCAATTTACAGTTCAACAAACGATGAGCTCAGCTCATCCGTTTAAAAACTTCCTGTTTTAAAACCTGTTTTGTTAAAAATGTGTATCAATTAAGCTACTGGCCTTGTCTGATTCACAATGATAAGAATTTACATTATTTCGGACACATTATGACTTATTTCGGTTTATTTCACATAGTTCTCCCCCTTCATATAAGGATCTGATATGACTGAGGTCTTTTTAAGCCACAGATAAGAGTACAAAAAGAGTCTGAAACGAGATTAGAAAATCGAATTTCTTCATTCAAGAACAGCTGATTACAGTCACTGGAAACAAATAAACTTCTGGTTGAATATTTCTCTGGCACTCGTGAAACCCCCATTTAGTCACATGACAGTTGGGAGGACAAACTAAAACTGCCAAAATTGTCCACATTGGTTTGCAACTATGGTTTCCTTGTGTGCAAACAAGATGCTGGTGTCTTAAAAGAGCAGTGCATTCATTGCAGCTGAATCTGGTCAGGTTCATGCTGACCTGCTGCAGGGACTATTTTGTTCTGCCATGATGATGCTGCATTCACAACTAATGAAGGACTTCGAATCGCTTATTATTTTGACCGCACATTAAAACCTACGAGACACTTCAGTAGAAACAGTCAGGAAGACTGATCTTTAACAGTTTCATCTCTGCATTATAACATGAGCATAGAGTGCACAGTAATATATATATATATATATATATTTCTTTATTATTATTATTATATCAGTTTGATTAAATAATTATATATATTCAACTACCGTGGAATCCAATAAATCGGCATATTGGTTGTTGGTTATCTCGATGCTTTTTTGCAACCCCCGAGGCCGTCGAGATAACCAGGGATCGAGATAACCAACAGCCAATATGTCGATTTATTTGATGAAGCATGCTATAAAAATGTAAATACACTGTATATGTTTGCTAACAACAAAAGGCATATGTGCACCAACTAACAGCAGAGATTTACCAGTATACAATAAAAAACACCTTCGATTCTCGATACAAACCTTTAATTATATTCTCCAACATTTCAAACACAATTTCGCTCACAGTGTAAACACAGGCACAACCACACATAAACACATTCACTCATAACACAGTAATTTAGCTCTAACACAGTTCTGAAAGTATTGCACACGCGGTTACTATGGTTTCTTTACAAACTCTAAAATGCTTTGTTGCTTTTTGCCTTTAACGGTCTGCTTGAAAACAAATGCTTCTATCAGTAACGACGTCTTTGTTGATGTCAATGTAATCTGGGAATTCCTGGACAGTGAAGGTGAACTCCTATGCCTCCTCTTCCAAGATAGCATCTGCAAGGCTTGGTTTTTCCGCCACTTCCACGAGTTCTTCTGCAGCTGCGCGGCACTGTGAGTAAAGTATCACTGACAAAGCGACCATATGGACCGCAATCCACATGCAGCACAAACTCAGCGCATGCGCAGTGAACTAGGTGCGATCATTAGTCACGAGATAACCATGTGAAGTGGCGAATTTGTCCCCCCTTTGTGCTCACGATATTAGGGTTCGGCAACATAAAATAATCAATATAACCGATAGGAAAATGCCTAGACAAATAGGGAGTTTGGCGGTTCCACTTCAAAAACGTTGACATAATAGGGTTGGCGAGTTAACCTAACCTAAAAACTAATTCCAAGCATCCATGTTTTACCAAAGATATTTATAAAATGTAAATATCTTTACATTTTATAACAATATACTGACAGATTATGTAAATAACCTGTCAGTAACCAAATCTTACATCTGTCTGCATGTGGTTTTCTCTGCAAGTTGGTTATAGGTGTATTGGATTCAACTGCACGTCTATTGTATGTTGTAGATGTCAGGGCCAAGTGTGAGCCAACACAGTCACTCAGTGAAGAGGAGACGGTGGGGAGGACTGAGGCAGCAATGGAAACTGCTGGGTCTGTTCGAGATCGACCAGCAGCATGAGTTCTACAGTCTCACATGTATGATGAAGGAAGGGCTGTTTGCCGCTGTGCAAAACACCATTGACAACCCTTTACCTGTGAGTATTCCCATGTTTATGACACAACACACCATCCAATCCCTATTGAATATCACTTTTTCCATCTTTAAGGGGGGGGGGGGGGGGGGGGGTTATGGAGGGTACCTTTGGGTCCTTGGAGAAGATATATAAAATATATGTCGTTTAAACATTAGCATATCCACCACTCAAACTGTTATGAACAAAGTTCTATAAACAGAGGTGAGAGATTATTGTAATCAAACAGATTTGGAGTCAAACCCAAATACAGTCACAATGGAAGTAATAACAGTAACAATACAGTCACATGGAAATAAACAGTTAATCTCACGTTACATTTTAAGTGTTGGAGTATATGTTGAAATAAAAGGTGAGAGAGACAAAAGCTTGGCATGATCAAACACCTCCAAGGAGACAGACATGTTCCATTTAGCATTAATTAGTATGCGGGCAATCTCCGTAGAGAGGACCGTATTTAGTATGTTCTTTCCATGGAGACTGTGTGTTTGTGGTGCTGAGGTGGCACCATATTACAATGTTTTAGCTTGATTAGCTGCTTTTATCCTGGTAATTTGCTCAAGAGTAACAGAGCTGGGGGTGTGGAAGTGTAACCAAGTGTTTCAGATACAAACACCATTGTACTGCATGCATTGTACTGCAATGTTTCTCATCGTGCATGGTGCTACCACAACAGAGGGCAGAAATGTTAAAGCTAAAATCAGTGGCTTCTACAGTGGAAACACGAATAAGAGACAGTGTAGAATGCAGATGGTTAAATGGCTTAAGTAAATAATACTTACAAGTATAATATCTAATCTTGTGCAAGTGTATTTTAGTGATTTTAGAACTTGCATGGCACTTGAAAGAATTACAGAGCCTCCAGCAAACCTTGTATTATAGTTTATGTATGACTTTTCTAAGTTGAGGGTCCAGGACAATGTTTCTATTTTACTCCCACAGTTGGTATCCCTGAATAAATTTTCAACATGCTACAACCTAAATACAAATTTAAATTGGATAAGATTTAGTCCTGGATGCTGTCAGTAAGATCTTACAGCCGTGCTAAAATACAAAATACATATGTACGTGTCAGTGAACATTAATAATTAATTACATGAATCCCTTGCTATATGGTTTCGGTTCAATTGTTTTTAAAACACATTAAAATGCTAATGTACTATATGCAATGTAATGCTAATGCTAATGCTAATTTTACCAGAATGCGACTAAAATGTGGTAACACTTTCCAGTAAGGCTTCATTTGTAAAAACAAAGCAATTATTTATCGTATTTGATGTTAATCAAGACATTTGGTAATATATCTTTAAGGTCAAAAGTTGTATCTGTTAACATTAGTTAAAGCACTGTGAACCAGCATGAACTTGAACATTTGTATTCACAAAAAATTCAGAAAGCTTAGTTAATGCAGTAAAAACATATTGCTACTTCATGTTAGTTAATGCATTAGTGTTAACAAATAAGACTTTATTGTAAAACGTTGCCCTGTTTTGTAGTGTGGTGATCATGTGCTCCCTCGCTAACAACTACACACATAGATGATGTTGCAGACCCCTGATTCCATTCAATCCAGTCTGCTTATGCAGCAGTACGACTCATGAATGTGCTGCCTGTTGTCCAGGGCTCAAAGCATCTCTCTCACACACTTAAACAACAAAAAGAAAAACATTGCCTGCAAAAGCATGTACTATAATATGAATACTTATAATTACTGATCATATATTTTGTTTTGTTTTTTAGGATGAGCTGTGTGAGGAGGACTACAATCTTGAAGTTACTCAAATCCATAAGGTACGTTAAAGGAAATTGTAGCTTTTTTTGCAATACTGGATAAAATGTGACATAATGAACTGTTGAACCTTGTTTCGTGTTTGTGACTGTGTGAAGGACTTCAGGATGGAGACATATGCTGGTCCGGTGTTTGCCAGTCTGCGGCGCTCTCTAGGGATGCCAGAGAAGGAATACCAGCAGTCCCTCTCCTCTGAAGGCTGCTACCTGCAATTCATCAGCAATTCCAAGAGCAAGGCAGACTTCTTCCTAACGTGAGTCAGCACAAAATGTTTTGCTTGCAGGAGCATATGCAACAGAGACAGAGCATGAGGAGACAGACGATTTGTACGGAGAAATCACTTTGATAGAGACATTGCCTGTTTTTTGTACTCTAGAACATTAACTGGAACAGTTGTTTTAGCATGATTTTAGCTACATTTATGACTGTCTTGTTGCCTTGCCAAGATGGCGACTGAGCGGCTTGATATTAACGTATATATTCACTACTATTCAAATGATTAGGGTCAGTGAGATTTTTTTGTTGTTGAAGAAATAATTTTTTATTCTGAAAGGATTGATTATAAGTGACAGTAAATACATTTATAATGTTACAAAAAATGTACTAATATTCTGAGTTTTCTATTCTTCAAATAAATGATTGTACAGTAATCCCTCGCCACTTTGCGGTTCAATTTTCGCGGCCTCAGTGCATTAAGGATTGTTCAAAAATATTAATCGGAAAATAAAAAATACCGCCATATCGGCAGCCGTATTGCGGAAAGCAGTGTTGTTTCATCGTGATGCGAGAGAAACGGTTTCCCAGGATGCCAGACAAAGAGAGAAACTCTCTCAGAGGCTTTGTACACGCCCACGGGCACTCAGACAAGACACGTGATTGGTTCCCGGCGCGAGATCGACGAATGAGAGCACGAGTGGATGTATCCCGTGAGCTGATTGGCTGATCCAACTTCACAGATTTTCACCTATCGCGGGGGGGCATTAACTGCAATAAACGAGGGATTACTTTATATATTATGAAGAAAAAGGTATATAATATGTAAAGCAGCTGTCTCAACATTTATAACAAGAAATCAGCATATTAAGAATCATGTGACACTGAAGACTTGAGCAATGATGCTGAAAATTCAGCTTTGCCATGAAAGGATTTTTTACATTTAAAAAAGTTTTAGAATAGAAAACAGCCATTTAAAATTTTAATAAAATGTGTCTGTTTGTATTCTATTTCTGATCAAATAAATGCAGCTTTGGTGAACATAAAAAATGTTTTTCAAATACATTTAAAAAAAAAAACTCTTATAAAAAAACTTATATAAGATATGTATCTAAGTAAATTTTGTAATATCAATGTTTTTTTATATCAAACCACATGCCCCTTACACAATTCTCTTTCCTCTGTTCAGTAACGATAAGCGGTTCTTCTTAAAGACACAGAGTAAAAGAGAAGTGCGATTTCTCTTGTCTAACTTGAGAATCTACATGGAACATCTGGAGAAGTACCCACACTCTCTGCTTGTCAAATTTTTGGGTGAGAACCTGGTAAATTAACTTTAACAAATGTTACTGAAAAAATATTTTAAATTATTATTATTATGCATTATAAATTGAAATGTGTATTTAAATGCTCCTGAATGCCTATCTTTATCGCATCCGTTTAAGAAAATATAATGGTTTATTCATGGACAGGTGTTCACAGGATCAAAGTTGCACATCAGAAGATGGTAATTGTTTCATTTATTTAATATCTTTAATTTCCTGTCAGTAATACGACTCATTTTATGGACCAAAGGTACATGTCATAAAACACTATTGGTTTTTTTGTGTGCAGAAGTACTTTATTGTGATGCAAAGTGTCTTTTTCCCCGATGACAGAATCACGGCAAGGTAAGGCTTGCTGCTTTGCGTGTAATAACTGGAAATAGTGTTATCGCTCTGTCCATTATCAGACCTGTTAATATTTAATGTTTCCCATCTCTCCATCACATATATGAGAGTACACCATAGGAACTTTCATTTTGACTTGCACTTATTGGTCATTAAATTGCTTTGCCTTTTAGCTGTTACTTTTGGCTCGCACTGATGGTAAGAATAATGATCTAATCCATCACTCACACCTCCATTACTCTTCCTCCTAGCTTTACATTTGTCCTTCTCTCTCAATGTTTAAGGTATGATATAAAGGGCTGTGAAGTGAGCCGGTGGACAGACCCAGCCCCTGAAGGCAGCCAGGTTATTGTTGTTTTAAAAGATCTTAATTTTGAAGGACAGTTCATTCAGTTAGGTAAGCTCAGTTCTTTGTTGGCAAAGGATATTTACAGTTTACTGTATCTGCAACATTACGTTCAGTCTTATAGCTCCTTGTTCATACGACAGATCAACAGCGTCCATGGCTCCTGCGTCAGGTGGAGATCGACACAACTTTTCTTCAGACACTCAATGTGTTAGACTACAGCTTCCTGCTGGCCCATCAGCCCCTGCACCAGGATGAGCTCAGCGAGACTCTGTCTTTCGCAACACTCATCGTGCGTACCAAAAAGTGAGTGTAGTAAAGATTAGTGAACCATACATGTAGTCATCCATAAACAACCACAGACATTTACAAAGATGTTTTCAAGGAAGGTCAGCTGTGTACATTTACTGTATAAATGTTTCAAAGAGGATCCAAATAACCTAACTCTAAATTTTATTGTTAATATTTCAGGGAAGTTAGTGTTATTTCTTTTTTTTAAGAAAAAAGGTACACTATTACTGTTTAATAGTGTTCCCATAAATGGCCAAGGTGTGACCATGTTTCAAAAAGCGAGGGTTAATGTATAGTGAACAGAACTTTTTTAAGGGAAGGTCTCATTTTGAAAGCTGCATACATCATTGAGGCTGCCTCATTTCAGAAAATAATCCATTACATTTCAAAGTAAGAAAGAAATTACAATATGTAATAAACCTCATAAGGGTTAGGGTTAGTTACTTCTCTGAAATGAGACATATGCAACCAACAAATGCAGCCTCCAGAAGGTCTTCTAAATTACTTTAAAAATGATGTTGAATTGAAAAAGTGGAGAGTGTAGATAGATGGTGGATATCTATTCACAATTGTAGTTTATCTATATTTAGTGAAGTCTCAAGGTTGATTCTCAGCTTCTCACTGCCACATAGACAACTGAGGGAACTGCTTATGCTTGACTGAGGTGCACACAGATGATTAGAGATAAACGTTATATGCTTTGGTGCAGAATACTGATGTGTCATATCTAGGTTTATTGACATTTTTTGGATGAATGTCTTAAAGAAATAACAAAAACTAAATAATTATACAGTAATAGCCTAGTGTCCTTGCTACTACCATTCCATCATTCATTAACCATCATCAAACATACTTTTAATATCCATCCTTTAAACCAAATACTTCACCCAAATATATTTGAATTTGACATTTTAATGTCTTTTCAAACCTTTATGACTTTGTCTCTTCCATAGAAACCAAAATGACATATTGATAGCAGAATGTCCAAGCTGCTATTTTCCACGAAATGAAAGTGAACAGTAATCACAGATTGTCAAACTTCAATAAATGACTTAAATTTCGAAGTTATCATATGACTTTAGTATGGGCTACTTTTATGCTGATTTAATGGTGACTTTTTATGAGCGTCACAGTTTTGGTCCCCACCCACTTTCATTGTATGGAGAAGAGCAGCGTGAACTATTCATCTCTTTTTGTGTTCTAACAATTCCTTTAATTGCATAGAAAATGTAGGTGAAATAAACTGCTACAGAAAAAAACAAGTTCTTCAACTCAGAAATAAGCAACAGCCACATATTTTCATTGAGTGAGTTACTGTTCTGTATTCCTCTCTGACTGGTTGTTAGGTCAGTGAATGCAACATCCAGTCCTACACATGCCGCATCGCCCACTGTTCCCGGGGTGGTGGCAGAGGAAGACTCCACACTCCTCTCCACAGAATTAAATTGTGTCACACAGTGCCACACAGCAGAAATACACAGTGGCAATGGAGGAATGGACAATACAAGCCTTGAAGGAGACAAAATTGAGCAAACCAGTAGGGTGGCAACAGAGTCAGCTGATCTACAAGAGTTCCAAGCCCAGAACCGGAGACTGCTTCCCAACTTCAAGAACCCTCTTCATGTCATTGATGGACCAGAGCGTCGCTACTTCATTGGAATTATTGATATCTTCACTGTTTATGGTTTCAAAAAGAGGCTAGAGCATCTGTGGAAAAGACTGAGACACCCACGGCAAACATTCTCCACAGTCAGTCCTCCAGCGTACTGTCGCAGGCTGTGTCAGTGGGTTCAGGACCATACCAAATAAAAAAAGACTGATTGGATAACAGAGGATGTACCAGGGAACACACTGTTCACAAACCTGACTCATACATACCTCATTATGTAAAGTCGAAACAGTGGTAAGGACCTGAATGTAGATTTGAGGGCAAATGTTTTTACTCTTTTAAGTTGACCGTTTTGAAGTATCTGTTTCTAAGTAGCTTTGTGTAAATAAGTACAATACTAATGAAAGTAGAAGTGAATTCAGGTTGATTGAAACACTTTTCCCCCAGTTATCTCAATGGCAAAAAGTGTCCCAATCAACATGAATTCACACCATTTGTTGGAATACTGTACTTCCAGAAAATTAAAACATTAAAATTTGCATTCATTTAAAATGGTCATTATTCAATAATGGTACAATGATCATTGCATCATGCTTAATACGCATAGAGAAGAAAACATGAATAAGAGCAGCTGAGGTCTGATTTTGAAATAATGAATTATGTAATGCTGATTACAAAAACCAGCTGCTCATACAGAAAGGCTTTTGAGAGTAAATTAAACATATCTGACTTACAACTTAATAAACAGCAGAGTCCCTTCTTTTAAGCTGTGTTTCATTTTCAGCATCTGTTATGTGAAGCTACAAAACTTGTGTGATTAAAGCTATGTGACTTGAATGGATGTCAGTTTGTATTGAGTTGTGCCATTTCTCTACGTTTGAACTGCTTGTTTTATGGCTTCCCATACAAGAAACATTACAACATCTTGGCTTAAATGCACACAAAAAAAATCACAATTCACATTTGTGTTGCTCCCCTCCATTATTGCATATATAAAACGAGTAGTTCAAACATATAGGTAGAGGGTTAGTAGAAGTAAAAACAAATCCAAAAGTCAAATATTTTGGGGCCAGTTTGATTAAAAAAAATTAAACTTGAAAACGAACATGCCAAAAACTCATTGGTAAAAGGCTTGTTTTTGTTGTTGTTTTTTAGACTATTGGTCAGATTTGACCTGTACAGACCACAGAAAACATTTTTTTAAAACAGTTATTTTTTTCATGAAAACGATTTTATAAAGAGCTGAAAAAAATGCGGTGTTCAAAATAATAATAAAGGACTTTGGTTAAAGTGAGCATCCAGGCAGGCTGAGTAGAAGATGGTTGATGTAACTGATGGCAAGACCGTTAAATTCCAGGTCGCGCTGTCGATTCAGCTTCATCCTGCACAATCGATCCCGTTGCAGGGACAACCAACAAGCTGATGTTGCTGAAACGCACACAGTGAAAACGCTGACACGATGGATTTCAATGTCAAGAAACTAGCGTCGGATGCAGGTGTCTTCTTCACTCGTGCTGTTCAGGTATGAAGTGACCCAGTGCTTTCTTTTTACTTTACGGGAGTTGCGTTCAGCCATGAATTCAGTAGGATGGATGAACGCAGCGGCGCCTTCGGGCTCGAGCGACAGAATCAATCGCTTCGCTCTGTTGCCCTTTATAGGTTATTTCGCCAGCGTTCAGAAACGTCGCTTTTACCCTTATTTATCAGCCACTGTTCAAGCGAACAATCCTTATGTCATTTTACGATGATCTGTATTTTCCTCGCCATTGTAAGCCGATAGACGCAAGCCAAGCCCGTATCCATTATTAATGGCTGTTCATGTGACAGTCACCAGCTGAACACTCGCTTACAGCGTAGTCACTGTTCACTTGAGAACAGTTCATTGCTTTTACTTAAGATGCGTGTTCACAGATGCTTATGTTGTAGTTTGTTAAATGTTCAGTCTATTTAATTTTATGTAATATATCTTTATCCATATCCACAAGGCAGTAAACCGTTTGATAATCATTGTCCATAGTTTAAAGGGACAGTTCACCCAAAATTGAAAACATTGTCATAATTTATTCACTCTCATGTTTGGCTTTGATTCTTCCATTAAACACAAAAGATGTTCAACTCACTGTTTATGCTAGTCTTGAGGGCCCCTGAGATTTTCTGTACCTCACAAAACGCTTTGTGTTTTATTTTTTTAAGCAGAGTACCATTGTTGGTTTTGGAACAACATCAGAAAGATCATTTTAATAGACAGTCTTGTCTGAGGAGCATTGAAATATTTCTCACATACACACTCACACAAATTGTCTTCGTAATCTTTAATTAAAATCTGAAAAAGTACTTGCTGTCTGAAGTAGCCTCCCTTGACTGAGGTGAATGGAACACCTACTTTTCTAAATCTGATCCATTCCCAGTGGGAAAACACAAGCCCTGCCCCTTGTTTTTCTCATTTAGTATTCCGTTTCACTTGGAAAATATGTCACAATACTGAAGTAGAGCCTGCCACACCTTCCAGTTCACACAGACTTCAATACAAAATGCAATCATTTTATTTGATTGATAATTAACTGATGAATTGAACCAATATGTGACGATCTAAAGATCAAGTTAGTCATAATGAAAAGAGTGGCATGCATTTAAAGCTGCAGGTGTAGAGAGAATCCTGTTGCTGAGTCGTAGCGTGTGAATGTGATTTATGTTTTTTTTTCTTTCCCTCTTTCAGCTCAGGCTTGAATTTTATGCTCAGTCAGCAGGGGTCTTCCCTGTGTGTGAGTGAAAAATCAAACACCAGCACTGTGGGTTTTTTTCCACCTTGTCAGAGGAAATCTTTACTACAAGGATCCCTGTCATTCCAGGAACTTCCTGTTTATCAATGAGAGTCAGCTGTTAGCTGCTGATCTTTAACAAGGATTTTATTCAGGTTTTACCCTCCATATTTGGCTATTAAGTGAATACAGTCTGTAAAGGCCGGGGCGGGTGTTATTTAATTGTACATTTGTGACCTGTGATTTAAAATCTGGACCTTCCAAACAACTAGTTTAGATTTATGTAAAATGTCTTCTGTTCTAATGATGGCTGAAATTAGGAACCGGGCTTTCCTTCATTCCAATAGATGACATGGGCAAAACCATTAACTACTACTACTACTAAGTCGGCGTTGAAAGCCGAGCTCTACAACAGCGGCGCCATACATCTCTGTCCTGCATACAAGTAGCTAGTTCCTCGACGGTGATGACACTGGTGTCTGATAGTAAGGTGTTTACCATCGTTATCGGTGGGCGCCCGACTCCCATCTTTCCATGTTTTGGCTGCCACAGTATTACGTGGTGAGCAGGGAGTTCAGGATGTCTAAAGCAGTGTCCAGCGAGACTTAGGCGTCGTGCAGCAATCTTGTCTGTTAACCTCGGTAGATCTCCATATAGCTCCGCATTGGTGACATGGTCCTTCCAGCTGATGTTGAACACCATTCTCAGCATTCTGGTATAGCAACCATCTAATGCCTTTGAGAGGGTCCTGGTTAGTGTCCAGGCTTCACACCCATAGAGAAGTATAGTCTCCACTGCTCCAATGAAGAATCTTGCCTTGAGTCTCTTGGATAGTGTAGACTTCCAAATTTTCTTCATGCCATGCAGTGCTTTCCAAGCAATAGACTTCCTTATCCGGATGTCTTGCTCTGTTGTGTTGACCCATGCTCCAAGATATTTGAAATCACCAGTGCGTTTTAACTGCGATCCATCGCTGGTTGTCAGTGGTTGGTGTTCACCAATGTTAAAAGCCATGTATTCAGTTTTCTTGGCATTTAGATGCAATCCCACTTTTGAACATTCCTTTTCGACTCTCTCTAGAAGTTCCTGTGCTTCTTGAATTTCGTCAGAGAGAAGACATATGTCGTCTGCGAATTCCAAGTCTGTCAGAGTTACTGGTCCATGTCTTCTAGACCTTCTTGGAGTTATTGTAAAGCCTAGGTGTTCATAGTTTGCAGTAGCCTTTCGTAGGGCGTAGTCAAGAACTATGACAAACAAGAATGGGGCCAATGTATCCCCCTGAAGAACTCCTGCTAAGATGTCGAATTCTTCTGTTGTCCCATCTGGTGTTACGACTTTTGCCTTTGTGCCAGAGTACATGGTTTCTATGGCAGAGAGTAATCTTGAAGGGATCCCGTATGCTTTCAGAATACGCATCATCTTCCCCCTGTGGATGGAGTCGAATGCCTTCTTGAAATCGATGAACGTAAGAATTGCAGAGAGGTTGTTCTTCTTTCCCTCTTCTATGATTCTTCTCAATGCGAGGATCTGGGCAACTGTTTTCCTACCGATTCGAAAACCATTCTGGTTATATCTCATCCTCAGGTTAATCACTGGTCGTATTCTGTTTAGGATCATTCGGTTATACAGCTTTGCTATGATGCAGGTTAAGCTGATTCCTCTATAGTTGTCAGCTTTGGTCAGATTGCCAGACTTTGGTACTGGGATGATGTTTGACCATGTCCACTGCTCCGGTTTATCATTCTTCATTAGGGCAACATTGCAGATGTCCAGAAGAATATCATCTAGGTCACAGTATTTGATGATCTCTGGAGGTATCCCGTCGGGACCAGCGCTTTTCCCTTTCCTTAGTGAGCGTTTAACTTTGGCAAACTCGTGCATGGTGAAAGGTCCTTCCTCTATGTCAAGGTTGGAGAAGATCTGCGGAATTTCCTCGTCTTCTTCCTCAACCACTGGAGGGTTGCCTAGCAGGTTCTTGAAGTGTGTGAACCATGTTTTCACCCGGTTATCTGCTGTGGTTCCTTCCATCTGTCCTGCTTTGGTTGAACCTCGACCGCTGATGTTATTAACGATATTCCATGCCTCGCTATACTTCATGCTCTCTGAAGCACCTTCCACCAGACTTATCTTCTCTGCCAGCTCCTCTTCTTTGAGCCTGTTGTATACTGACAAAAGATAGCTTTTCGCAACCTTGAGGTCTTCCAGATGTTGCTCCGAATCATTCCTTGTGTATGTGGATCTTGCAGTGTCCACAGCCTTGCGGGCTCTCACAACATCTGGATGATCTGACTGGTGTGTCCTCTTTGCTTTCTGGACCTCAGGCACAAGTTTCAGTGCTTCTATACTTGCATCCACAAAGTGTTGGTATGTCTCTGTAGCCGTTTCCTCCTCTCTCTTGAGTGTCTGGTAGCGGTTCCTAACCTCCACTGTGTATCGCTGCTGCAGATCTAAGTTGGTACTGAAGGTTTGCCAGTCATGCTTTACTCTGCGTCCAGTTGTTTTGTTTACTCGTAAGCTGAGTCTCACCTTTGTTGACACTAGTCTGTGATCAGAGTTTACGGAGTCAAAGCAGCTATATGCTTCTGTGTTTAAAACACTGTTCCTCCATTTCTTTCTAATCAAGATGTAGTCTAATTGCCGCTTCTCATTGGTGAACCTGTCTCTGAAAGTCCACTGTTTGCCTGGACGTTTCCTGAAGGCTGTGTTTGTGATTATTAAGCGGTACTGTTGGACGAGATCTACCAGGTACTGTCCATTCCTGTTTGTTGCTTCATGGTATGCAAACGTCTCATTTTCTTTGCCTACCCGGGCGTTGAAGTCACCCAGTACTGCAAGAAAATGGTGGGCTGGTATACTCTGTATGGCAGAAGATAACTGGGTGTAAAAGTTGTCCATATCCTCATCGTTGCTGGAGTTGTGTGGTGAATAAACAACTATGACTGATGTTAGAGGGTTCCCTTGAAACTCTGCAACTAGGATTCGACTTCCGTGAGGCGTGACGCTTCTAATTGCTTTCCTGGCGTGGCTGTTAAGAAGTAAGCCAACTCCTCCTTGTGCCGAATTCGTCACAGGGTCCCTCCATGCTGATGTGGTGACGAGGTACATCCCTTCTAACATACTGTAGACAACCTCAGATTGTGCATGCACTCTTCGATGTTCCTGAATGCCTAAGATGCTGATACCTACTGCCTTTGCGCACGCCGCCAGTTCCTGAGCTCGAGCCTCTTCGCGGATCGTGAGTGCATTGAAGGTAGACAGTGTTAGCTCCCTCCTACAACGCAGCAAAGGTGCAGCCTTGATAGTCCTGTTCTCGGATGAACCCCTCCCGAGTGGGTTTGAGGGTCCTTCATCATACTGTCGTTCCACCGTAGTAGTTCGACCAGAACCATTTCCAGCCGCAATGCTCCTGTGGACTCCGGCCACTGGAAGTATACGGTTTGATGTGTTTTGTCCTGCCATTATGTTGCTTTTCTTGGCTGATAAGTCCCTGGGGCGCCACTCCACTGGAACTACTTCTGGCCGTTGGGACTACTATGTCCTCTTCCGCCCTGAGCGCGAAGCAGCACTTCCCCCTCACCTAGTTTAGCCTGCAAGCCAAGGCAGTTTTCCAGGGTATGGCCGGGAGATTACACTTCCCTTCTTGGAGCACATAGGTGAGAAGTAGACAGAAAGTCCGTCCTAGGAACCAGTAGTGAGACATAGTCTAGAGAACTACTCTACAACTAATGCTAAAGTTATGATGAACTACTGCTACTAGTTGACGAGCATGGCTAATTCCCTAGTCTGCGTGTACCCCTCTACCAATCCCCTATACCCCCTAAAACCATTAAGAGCCCGATGAACTGTTAAGGAATAGGAAATAAAATGAAAATAATAATAAAAATTCCCATGGCACTTATTACTTTATTGCAGTTATGTTATTAACCAAATCTGCATTTGTGGATAATATACCATTTTGCAAAAACAAATAAACAAATGAAAACATCTCACAAGGGAGCAGGCCCTGGGACCTCACCAAAACAGTTCACACTTGTCTGATCCTCTTCCATTTTATTCTAGTTTACTTAACTGATCTTGTTCATTGTTATCTCTCCCCTGAGAAGAACAAAAGAAGAACTCAACCCTGTTTGCCATCCAGGGACCAGATGGAGTGGGTGTCCCCTATCAGCCAATCACATTAAACGTCCCCGCTTAGCCAGACACTACTGTACCTGTCAAGGATTTATTTGGGCGCACATCATTATCACTCAAAGCCACAGTTCTCTCATTGAGTTAATGCAGTCAGAGTTGTTTATACTCCAGAGAACCATTTTTAGCCATGTATGATCTTTTTGGCCCTTTTTATCTATTATTTTTTTGATAGGAAGAAAATCATAATGCCAAAAAATCATGTGAATAACTGTAAGAGTTGTTCTGAGAAAGTTCAGTCATTGAGGAGTATGAGAATACCGCTTATTTCCTGACAGATCAAAATTGGATGTCTTGTTTAGCCTTCTGAAATAAAGCTTAAGCACAAAATTATGCATGTTCTTGCTCCCCAAAAAGAGCTGCTTATATGCTTGTCTGGTTTTGAGCGCTGCTCTTACAGACTATCTGAATTGTTTTGTGTGTTCTTCAGTACACGGAGGAGAAGCTCGGCCAGGCAGAAAAGACTGAGCTAGATGCCCACCTGGAGAACCTGATCGCTCGAGCAGACTGCACCAAAAACTGGACCGAAAAGATCTTCAGACAGACCGAAGTGCTGCTTCAACCCAACCCAAGTAAGAATAAACGTGGGCGTTTAATGTTTAAGATGGCCCTGTATTGCATTTTCTTAAAGAAAATGTTTTGTTATTGGATCTTGTTTGAAATATGTTGTAAAATGTCTCATGTTTTTAACATTTCCCATTAACATGATGAACGGGAACACCTGTTTGTTGGCATCCGAGTCAATCTACTATAGACACCTATTGAATCTACTTTAATGACACCATTTGCTTGATTACACAATGTATCTGCAAAAAAATACTTCTATTCGAGAAATGAAATGTCTGCTTAATTCCCGTATATCCATCCTGTGAGATATAATGCCTGCGACCCCTCTTAAAGCAGCAATTGTGCTCAGGTGTAACTATGTCAGTTATCACGTTATGTGAATGCAATATTTCACTGGTATAGTGGTTAAATCTGAGCTGTTAATCGTTACTTTGTTCTTACTTCACTCCAGGTTACTGCAGCTGGCCTTCCCTGTTATAAGAGTACTGTAAGACACTGGATAAAACTGTCGTAATTTATCTGACAGTTTTATCCAGTGTCTTACAGCACTCTTATAACAGGAAAGTCTAGCTGCAGTAACTTTGAGTCAAGTATGAACACAGCTTAATTACACTACTCTTCAAATGCTTTATATTAATTAATGTTTGTATTCAGCAAGGACACATTACATTGATCAAAAGTGACAGTAAAGACTGAAAACCAAAGATCAAAAAGTTCTGTTCCTTTTGACTTCAAAAATTGTAGGCAGCACAACTGTTTTAACTGATAATAATAAGAAATGTTTCTTGAGCTCCAAATCAGCATATTAGAATAATTTCAAATACATTAAACATTTTACTCACCCCAAACCTTTGAACTTTAGTGTATATCTATTACATAAGAGCCAAAAATCTGTTTTATGTTGGCAGCAAACAACTGAGTAAACAACAAAAATGTTTTATATTGATTCTAATAATTCTTTGGATAATTTATAAGGCCACAGGTTTCAGTTGCTTTAGAACTCATCTTTGACCGTAGTACGTTTCATAAGTAATTGCAAGAGGTTCCAATGGTCTTGTGTTTGTGTACTAGTGAGAACACTAACCTGTTCTTTCTAACTCTCTCCATGCTCCAGTTGACCAAACTGGTAAGTCTTGTCTCTTCTCCCCATGGCCTATGCTTTAGGTCACCAGTTTAATTCCTATCCCCAATGACTGATGCTTACCGGTAGTTTTTTTAGACACAATGTATTGATTTTGCTCTTCGTTATGCCTTTGTCATGGTAGTACAGTATACCTTGAGATATGAGCGTCCCGACATACAAGTATTTCGAGATACGAGCAAGACTTTAAGCACATTTCTTTTGCTTTAAAATACGAGTAAAGATTTGAGATACAAGCACGCTTACCGACACCGATGCTAGGTGGATGAGCAGTCAGCGCCACCTCCCTTGTTCACTTCACGTGTTCGTTGACTTCCTTGTGCATCTCCCGTGAGTCTTACTGTGATGTATGTTATATACATTTATGTGGTAATTGCATAGGATCTCCACTAGAGGGCTACTTTGGTTTTACAGCGGCGATTACTGGAGGCGACGAGTGATTCACGAGTATTAACAACAGCACGAGTTATGTGTGTTCAATAATAAATATGAGGTTTTGAGGCATACATTATTGTGCGTGTAGTCTATCCAATACACTACACTGGAAGAAACAGTACACTTCCGTATTGTGTTTGCGTAATCTACGTAATCCCTTCCCCCTTCTCCCCCTCCTCCTCCGCACATTCCACTACTGTATCTGTGTCTGTCTCGAAGGTAACAACTCATAATTAAAACCACATTTTATTTTACATCACAGGAATCCTTATAGACTATAATTTGTCTATTGGAATGGATACATTTTTTTTCTGTTATTTCTTATGGGAAAAATTATTTGAGATATGAGTAATTAGAGTTACGAGCTCAGTCCTGGAACGGATTATGCTTGTATCTCAAGGTATTACTGTACTATAATTTTTGCGGAAAAGTTTGTTTGAAAGGACTATGAATCTTGTGGTTTTAACATCTTAACAAAATCTGGTTATCAAATCTGAATAAACTTACTGAATAAAGCATGACGTCTTTCTTACTAACATGAATCTCTGTTTAGGTGCCCGTATTGAGGAATTCTTCTATGAGAAATTAGACCGAAAAATCCCATCCAGAATCACCAATGCAGAGTTGCTGGGACAGTATATGCTGGACGCTGCAAAGGACTTTGGGCCAGGAACTCCATATGGTTTGTACAACCAACCAGAAGATTTTGAATATAATATAATATACTTAACCCTCTTTCATGTAAAAAAAAAAAAAAATCATTTTGCCTGTTAATACCAGCTGGATACATTTTGGCACAAGTGTGAAATGTTTTATTGGAATTTTACTATTTCACCTGTTTTCCATTTAGTAAGCTTATTTAATACTAGGTCCACAAAATAGATACACTCAGAACCTTAAGGACAAAAATGTACCCAATGAAACCTATTAAAACTGCAATTGTTTTTAATCGCAGGGCCATTTAACTATAAATAGTTTTTGTTTAAATGCTTTCATTCTCTTGTTGAGGCCTCAAAATTTAAATATTTTACAAAATGGCACCATTTTCTCAGGTTTGGCCTATAATATGTTTTCTGCTTCTGCATATTATAGAGCAAAATGGATAAATTCTGCAGAGTGTGGTTTGTATGTATGTAACAGAAAAGTGTGTGTAATATTTGAGAGAGGGAATTTTTTACTGTACTGCAAACTGCATATCCCAGTGCTGTGTGTAGCAGTGAAGCTTTGCTGGCATTTAATTGGAAAAATTTGGTATTGCAACCAAACAAAATCTTGCTGAAAGTTAATTTGAGATATCAACTTCAAATTTGTTTAGATTTGTGGCCATGGTTTTCTAGCAGTTTTGATTTTGATATAAAATGACGTTCAAAAATCATTTTCATTAAAAAAATTGTTTTTAAAAGCCTTTTTACTTGAACAAAAATCTGTCAAAGTTTCACATTTTTATAACTTATTTTTGTCCAAAGGTTAAAAAATACCCTAACCATACCTCTACCGCATCTTAATAGCAGCAAAAGTGTTTTGCAATGCAACATGAACTTTGTTCCTAACAATTTATGTAAGTAAATAGTAAATTGTAGTTAAAGACACCTAATATGAAGAGTAACTTTGAAAAATATAATTTTTTAATCTCCTAGAAGCCAGTACATATTAATTTACAATAATTATTTTTAAAGATTAGTTTTTTTTTAAATTAAATATGCATTTACTCTATACCTCTGAGATGCTGTGCCTCATGCCTGACCTTGCCTATGGCATCATGTGAGTCAGGATCACTGCTGCCCAAGTTCGCATCTATTTTTTTTTTCATGTTTTCCACTGTTTGCCTTCTGACGTGACGGAAATTAATGTATGAATTGTTTGAGTCTTGACCAGTGATTGTTATAGACTATACTTCATTTTGTAGTGATCTAGCAATGCAAGTGTCTCCAAATCAAGTTAATGTTCTTGTGCAAGCCATGTTTCACTAGATGGTGCTCTTGCCCTCTCTAAACCGAGGTTAAGCATAAGTGTGGATGCTTTTAGGTTAGAAATTTCTTAGTGAAAGTGTAATTTATAGATTTAGTAACCATTTTATATATAAAATAGTAAGTATTTTTTATTTATATATATATATATATATGTATATGTATGTGTTACAGAATATATGCAATTTTTTATGCTCTTTCAATTATTATGAAATGTTAATTAAAAAATGCTTGGAATCCATCAATCCAAGTAAATAACAATTGAAAACATGACAGTTTCATTTACACAGAATCAGTGCATCTCTAAGTAGTTCATAAGTGATTAATAGAGTTTAGACTTCTGGAGAATGAGTTAAGTGTGCAAACCAATAATTTGAAGCTGTCAGTAATTGTAATGTAAGAAATTTTATTGAAATGTACAATCGTATGTTATGTTTTGTGAATGTTTACCAGGTAGTACTTTGATCACTGTTGGTGAGTATCAGAGGAGGTTGGGTGGAGCAGAGCGGGAATTCTTACATACATCAGCCATCAACTTCCTCACACCTCTGAGGAACTTTCTAGAGGGTGACTGGAAAACCATTTCTGTAAGTGAAATTTAGAATCTCTTCCATATTTTCTACCGGGTGTTTAAAATGCGTAGTTTTATATTGTGCAAATTTTCAGATTATCCACATTTATAACTGTCCTCCTGTGGGCTACTGTTACCTAAAACTGTGTCTATTAATGCAGATTATCTGTCCTCCTTACATACTACGATAAAAGGTTGGAGCAAGATTTGTTTCACAAACTTTAATACTATATCAGTCATTCCCGTCAGTGCTCGACTAACGTAATGCGCTGTTATTGATGCAGTTCCCGTATGTCCACAGCAGTTCATTTGAAATACATGTGGGTTTGTTGATGAAGGTAAGCTTGTTAATACTGATGTAGAGGATTTACAGTTGCAACATCTAGGTAGTTTTCCCAATGTTTCATCATCAGACTTGTGGTCGGATTGATATGGTAAAATCCACATCATTGTTACCGTCTTTATAGTGTGTGTGTGTGTAATCACTGAGGAAGCCTCCGGTAATGGGCGTTTAGCTTCCGACAAGCTCTGTAAGCGGTAGACCAATCGCAACAGACTTAGTCGAACCGACTAGCTCGCAAAAATGGAAAAATGTGGTGATGTGCAATGTATATTATGTGGAAAATGAAAGTGTTTTTTGACCTTTTGAAGCAAGTAAAATTTGTAAAGTATGGCATTTTTTAAAGTAAGGCATTTTAATATTGAATGAATGGTTTAAAATGTACAATACAAATACACATTTAATGCAGTTAAGCATGCATTATTTTTTATCAAAGTCTGTATGTTTTGTTTTTAGAAAGAGAGAAGACTACTTGAGAACCGGCGTCTGGACCTGGATGTTTGCAAAGCTCGACTCAAGAAAGCAAAATCAGCAGAGGCCAAGGCTGCTGTAAGGTTTATTTTCAATTATTCAAACATCATCACATGCTTAAAAAAAAAAAGTATTCTTCCCTACCACCCTCTTATCATGAAGCACTTCTGAGCTGTCAATATAGGATTCTCAAGGGACAATAGGAGGGAGACAATTCAGGAGGTATGCCATGAAAAATCAAGGATATTCAGGCCCACATTCCAAATATAGCCCATCATGAGGGTATCAGTGAATCCACGGTGCGTAATCAAACAAACAAAAAGTAATACAAATAAATAAAACACAGTTAATGGACTGATTCCTATTAATTCTGATTTAATTTGTGAAACTAAGATTTACATGTTTAAACTCACCTTGACTAAATAATTCTGGAAAATGAAAAGGTTCTTTAAAAAAAGCAAACTGGTAAACACGATGCATGATATAATAAATTATGAGGTTTGGGTCACATATATTGGTTGCTGCATATTTTAAAGCCAAACAATTATCAGTAACACTTTAAAATAATGTCCCATTTGTTAACATTACCGGTAGTTAATGCGCTATCCAACATGAAGCATAACATTGCGCAATATGTTTCAGCATGTATTCATTTTTGTTAAGGTTAATAATTGTTTGTATATATTTTTTTTTGTTAATGATAGTTCACAGTGCATCAGCTACTGTTCATTTCCAAAATGTACACTATTTGGAAACGCAAAAAAATGATTTCTTAAGATTAATAATAAACATTAAACAGAAATAGTTAGTTAATGCATTTAACTAATGTTAACAAATGAGCCCTTATTATAAAGTGTTGCCCTATAATTATTACTGTTACTATTGATCATATTTTTAAAAGTGATCCGTGGTGCATTTGGTTCATTTTGTTTACCACATTGAAAAAGGTAATTTACTGGGTCAAGTTTTTCAGGGACTAGTTATGTGAAAAATATATTCTTTTAGTCAGAAATATGGAAACATCATTATCGAATGACCCTTTCATATCTTCTCCTTTCACTTGTGTTTGCTATTTCACTTTTTTCAATGATTTAAGTGGCCCTCCAGGAGTGTAACTTACTCTGAGGGTTGAGTCACCGGATTTGAGTCATGTTTTCATTGTTTTATTTCCTATATTATTTAGAGAGTTACAGGCTAATACACGCATTTAGGATGGGATTTTGGTAATTTTCTTCTTGATGCATATCCTGTTGATGTTTTAATAGCGTAATCTGAGGTCAGGACTGGACCGGACTAGACTATGATTATCTCTATAAAGAACCTGGTTGTTTCTTCTTTTGTGTACAATTATAATTCAATTTTTTTACTTTCCAATGGCCACATAAAAAAATGTGGGCTCTGTGTTGGATCTTTTCCTTTCCCTGTTTACACTAACACGTCTCTCTGTTGTCATTTGCACAGTGTGAGGGAGATGTGAGTATTCGTGTGTGTGTGTGTGTTTTTAACTGCCTTTCATCCTTGACTGAAACTTATAACCTTTCAAAAGTCAGTCCTTTTTGAAATCGTAGTCACTTAACTCATGATGGAAAGGTCTGTGAGATAGAAATGGTAATGCTAAAAAAGAATAAAATTAAAAATAATTCCTTGTTTATATAATATCACTCACATACACAATGTATACAACATTTCCTTTTTATTACACTACGCACACACACACACACACACACACACAAAATAGTATCCATTAGTCTGAAATTGATGTTTGTGTATTGGTGAGCATATGATTGAAATTAATTTGTATAAATGTATCATTCAACAAAGCATGTATTATTGTCGATGACATTATCGATGTCATTCAACAAGTAAATAATTGTGCTCAGCATTTTGGAAAACCTAACAAATGTTGATTCATGTCATAGTCAGCAAGAGTATTGTATATGTTGGCCTCTGTTTCAGTGGTATCAAATATTTTCAAGAGCTTGTCAAGGCACATTGAGAGCAGAGCATTGTGCTGTTTATGATGCTGTTTAAACTGCTTTAGTTTTCACTCTACAGCTGTGGCCAAAAGTTTTGAGAGTGACACAAATATGAATTTTCACAAAGTCTGCTGCTCAAGTTCAGTACATCTTTTTGTCAGATGTTACTATAGTCTACCTAAGTGTAATTACAAGTGTCAAAAGCTTTTATTGACAATTACATTTTATTTATGCAAAGAGTCAATATTTGCAGTGTTGACCCATGTAATTTGCACTGGCATGCTGTCAATCAACTTCTGGGCCATATCTCGACTGATGGCAGTCCATTCTTACATTATCAATGCTTGGAGTTTGTCAGAATTTGTGTGTCTTTGATTGTTCTCAATGGGAATTTTAGCCATGGACCTAAAATTTCAATGTTTTATTCCTGGAGTCACTTAGTTATCACTTTATGTCAAGGTGCTCCATCATGCTGGAAAATGGATTGTTCGTTATTAAACTGTTCTTGGATGGTTGGGAGAAGTTGCTTGCGGAGAATGTTTTGGTACCATTTTCTTTTTTTCTGGGTGTCCCAAACAATCAGAGGGGGGATTCATCAGAGAACATGACTTAACTCCAGTCCTCAGAAGTCCAATCCCTGTCCCTTTTGCAGAATATCAGTCTGTCCCTGATGTTTTTCTTGGAGAGAAAGTGGCTTCTTGGCCTTCTTGACACCAGGCCATTCTCCAAGAGTCTTTGCCTCACTGTGCGTGCAGATGCACTCACACCTAAATGCCATTCCTGAGCCAACTCTTCACTGTTGGTGCCTGTTGGTGCCACAGCTGAATCAACTTTAGGAGACGTCTTTGTGCTTGCTGGACTTTCTTCAGCGCCCTGAAGCCTTCTTCAGTGAGCCGATAAATGGTTGATTTAGGTGCAATCTTACTATCAGCAATATCCTTGTCTGTGAATCCCTTTTTTGTACAAAGCAATGATGATTGCACGCATTTACTTGCAGGTAATAGGAAGAACAATGATTTCAAGCACCACCCTACTTTTAAAGCTTCCAGTCTGTTATTCTAACTCAATCAATGTGACATGGTGATCTCCAACCTCATCAACACTCCCTGCTGTGTAAACGAGCGAATCACTAACATGATGTCAGCTGGTCCTTTTTTGGCAGGTCTGAAGAGCAGTGGAAAGGTTTTTTAGAGATTAAGTTTATTTTCATGGCATAGAGGGACTTTGCAATTAATTCCAGTTAATATGATCACTCTTCATAACATTCTGGAGTATTTGCTAATTGGCACCATAAAAACTTAGGCAGCAGACTGGGAAAATTGATATTTGTGCCATCCTCAAAACATCACCAATTATTCTTGACATTACCGTACATTACGATTCTTATTATTGATGGGAATTAATGTGTTAGATACTTTGATGCACTGAATCAAAAGTATGAGTAAAAAATATAAGTAACTGTGAGTAACAGTAAGAAAATGCATTTTATTTTATTGTGGTGTACAATTAAGGGATACAAAAAAACTACAGCTGCCCTCCTAATTTCCTTGTTTTTGTGTGTGGCAGAGGTTACAGACTGGTTTGTCATGTGTTTGTTTTTTAAACTTTCATCTTGAAAATAGTGTTGTATTCTGGGTTAGTTCATGATTCTACGGACGCATGATTCTCTGTAAAACTCTGTTTTCCCCCCTCCACCTGTAGGCTGCGCCTGACTTTCAGGAGACTAGGCCACGCAATTATGTTCTGTCTGCCAGTGCATCTGCGGTAAGAAGGCTGCAGACCCTTAGCATTAGAAGTCCCCCCCCCCCCCTCCACACACACACTTTAACTTTTTTTCTTTCTCTCTTTTCCTCATGACCCTTATTTGTATATATTTCCCCAGTGATATTTGCACCAAACCTTTTGAATTTAGATTAGCAGGATGTCCTCCAACAGTCCACCCTTTATTCAGCAGTGGTATGGCACTGTACTGTTGTTTTAAGTAAAAAGCATAGGCATAGTATCATCCTTTACCCTTAGATGGTTGAAATGTGCAGGTGATAATGAGAAAAGGACCACAATGAAACTTTGTCATTGTCTTATCTCTTACTTTTTCACTCCACGCAGTGGGATAGTGAAGTTGGTGATTCATATCTGAGTGACAGAGAAAAGGTTGTATGAACTTGAATCTGAAGTGGCGCCTTAATTTAATCCCCTCTTAGAGTAGTGTACTTCTAGACGTTTATTGTCACGTCAGCACAGCTCAGTGATGGTAGAATCTCCTTTCAAGACTTGAGATGTTTATCCATTGATTCATCATCAGGTTATCCAAAACTAGTCCTGCTTTTTTCTCTGTCAGTGGTGTGTGTGTTTACCCCAGTAACATTGTCTAATTTATGTCTCCCGTCTTATATTGTTGTGTGTCTGTTTGCCTTTTCGTATGTAACATATTAATGTTTTGGCACCAGCAGATGCAATACATGTGTATTCATTTGATTAGTCCTAGTAATACTTAATAGTAGGGTGTAGTTTGTGTGTGTGTACTTTTAGATATTGAAATATTTAGATGTCAAAAGTTTGGACACTTTTTACTAATATTCTTAAATATGGGAAGTCATTAACCTGTTAACTGTGCCAGTAGAAGAAAAAAAAACCTTAGCGTTAAGCCATGATTGATTTAAAGGCATAGGTAAATGTTTTTTTGGATAGATCTATATGAAAATTATTTTAAGCTCACTTAAAATAAAATGTTAATTATCTTTCAATTAATGCTGTTTGGCTATAATGGGTACAATTGAGAAGGGGAAAAGGTCTTTGTGGTTTTATTTTTGAGATTCAATGTGAAGTATTACAATATGAATATATTCAAAAGTAATTTTAATCGATTGAGAGCACTGATATGTACAGTTTTCACTGTATAAATGATACAGTTGTGGTCAGAATTATTGGCTGTAAAAAGATTGGCTTTTGGTCTTTCGTTTAATAAGCTAACCTTTCTTTGTCTGAATCCATGACACAATTTTTTTTTACTTCAATGATGATGAAGAGTTCAAAATTGCTTTAATGAAAATAAAGGTAATCCACATAGGTGAGGGTAATAGTAACAGCAGTGTATCCATGTAGCTACACAAACAACAACAAGAAATGACGAGAGGACAGGAAGAACTAAATACACATACAGTGATGAACAAATGTCAAACAGCTGTGGTGATCCATGTCCATGGTGATAAATGATTGGCAGAAGGAACATGTGACTGAATTAGAAACAAACAGATCCTAGGTCTGTGACGGCGTGACACTTTGATCATATTTACCAGGGTGACCCATAATTCTCACTGCAACTGTACATATATTTTGGGTTTTGTTTCTGTAAGTACTTAAAAAGCAAATTCAGCTTCAAGCATGTCCAAACTTTTGACTGATTTTGTAAAATTTTGCATTTGGTGCTTTGAAGTCATACTGGTGCCATGTTATTGCATATAGTCAAAACATGAAAATACCCTGTGTTGAATATTTGCAGTGGAATGTGTGTGTGTGTAGGGGGGGGGGGGGGGGGGGGGGGGGAGGGGATACCTTGCTTTTATTCTTCCACTTTAAAAAAAAAAAAAGTGTTCCCATGCGTCTGATTACATTAGTGTTTCTTTCATTCTCAAGATCCTGTGAAGCTTAACAGTACAATACATTTTGATGTTGTTCAAATTTAACCTATGAATTTTAGTCACTATTTATTCCCAGTGGGTATATATTTGTAAGGGTGTGTTGTCAACACTGTTTTTCTCTTGTCGTTATGCTGCGTGTTCCAGCTCTGGAGTGAGGAAGTTGATAAAGTGAGTATTGGGCAAGATCTGAAGATGCATAATTGTCTGTTTTTAGACACATCTTTGTTCATTTTAGTTCTCAGGGAGCAAAAAGTATCCCTGTATATTAATTTTTGTAATAAATGTTTGTGGATATATGTACAGTAATACCTTGGTATACGAGCAAATCGGTGTACGAGCATGGAGGGTCAAATCGGTGTACGAGAATTTTTCCCTCACCCATGCAAATGTTTTGTGTGGAAAAAGTCCTAACGCTCAGCATTGTCGCACACATTTTTACAGGAAATATCCTAATGACAGCCTCTCATAAAACAGTAACACGGTTCCAACCCTTTATCACCCATTAACTCATTCATTATCTCAGCTTCACTTGGTTTGGCTGCATCATACACCACAGTGATACTTTTATGTCATTGCTATTGTTCACGTAGTGAAATATTTTATAGTAAATTGTCAAGTATTTTATAGTTTAAATGTCAATTAGTATTTATGTGAGATCTTAATGTTTATAATTTTAACTGTTTTTAATAGGGTAAAACTAAAAAAATATTTAAAATGGGCATTTATGGTCGTGTGGAACGAATTAATTGATTTTTAGTGCATCCTTATGGGAAACTTGTTTTGGTGTACGAGCATTTTGGTTTACGAGCTCGCTCTTGGAACGAATTAAACTTGTAAACCAAGGTACTGTATAATGATAGTCTTGTGCTTATGTTTCCACATGGACACAAATCTATACATCTGTCAGACTTCCTAACAAATAATACAGATTTCAGCTAGTCTTAAATGATAATCGCATTATAATAACCAAAATGCTGGGAATGCTTGTACATTTAAACTGGCATTGACATCACACTTACAGCACACACACACCCACACACACGTATGATATAAGCTGCAATAATGTGCTCTATGACAATGTTAAGAAGTAATAAAATAAGTCAAGGCAACATAATCATGATTTATACAAATGAGTGGATACATTTGTATTTGTTATCCTAAAACGAGACATTCCCAGTCAGTTACGTCAGACTGATATAATGGGATTTTTCCTGGAAACCCAATCACCTCCATGTGGTGACAAGTCACACCCACCTGGTACAGCGATCGCTCATTCCAATCTACCTTCAAGAGACGAGTCGATTTTAAAGGGCAAACAGCTATTTTAATTCCTAACTGGGGATTTTTTCCAAAAACAGCAATTTGAATTGCTTCTGAAGCTCTTTGTAAATCTCCTGTAATTGCTATCAGGAGATTTTCTATGAAAATAGCAGTTTTAACTACTTTTGCGACTCATCATGGGATCTCTTTGCTGGTGTGAAGGTGCGTGGGTGGTCAGCATCTTTTTTTAAGATGTCTCTCCGTTAGTGTGTTTCTGGATCCGGTCGTTTCCTAACTTCATCTGATGGCCACGATCTCTGTCTCGCATGCCTGGGCAAACAGCATGCAGAGAGAGCGTTCGGAAATGGTGAATGTTCTCAATGTGAGAGCATATCCATGTTGGCATTGGCACTGTGGTTGCGAATATCCTTCTTTAATATCTAGTCCCCTCTGCTTCTACTCAGCCCTTCGTTGCTTCTCATAGTGGAGCCGCGGGTCTGGTTAGCACTTTGAGAGATCAGAGGATTACAGTGGGAGCTTCCCATGCGACGTGCCATCAAGATGCTGAATGTTGATGCAAGTCCCTAATATGAGGTGCCTTCGGAGGTCTAGATTAGGATCAGATGTTGATCACTGTATTGGCTTTTGTCTGCCCTTCTTCGGGATGGTTGCTCATGCTGAATTGTATTCAGAGTTGACAGCCGTGCTTTCATAGGCCAATGAGACCATCAGGCTTGAGTGGAAACTGCCATCGTGTCCTTAGAGCTTGTGGTTGGATGATTGGTTTCTGGCTGTGGCGTGTGGTTCACAGCTGTGTGCTACCCCAGTGCTTTTCTTCCCAGAGGTGCCTTCCATGCCTTTTGACCCACCTCATGCACCTTTTAATGCCACTCCTCTCTCACTAGGGACATTCCACAGTGTGCAATTGCAGAGCACTTGTGCCAGCAAAGTGCTGCCAGCTGGCGGAATTATGCGCGCCTCCCATCCAAAGCAAGTAAGATCACATCCTACAGGTCCATCAGGCAAAATCTCTCAATGAGGGGATGGTGGCATGCCTCCATCATCGGCTGGGGTGCTGTATGCAATGGACAGGACCACGACCACAGTTGCATGCCAATTGCCTCGAGTTGCAGTACCCCTGTTCCAACTGTTCTGTTCCCTGTCCAAGGAGACCTGCAGCATGGATGTGCAGGCACACAGCTGACCCCGGGTCCTATGCAAATATGCGTTTTCCCTAGTGAGGTTTCCCGCATAGACACTGTGCAAAGTCAGGGAGGACGAGAAGAAAGTCTTACTATTTGTTCTATATTGTCTAATCTGGACCTGGTTTCTTGAACTTATGCTCCCCTTGACAGACCTTCCCTGGTGCATTCCTCTGAGAAAGGAGCTGCTTTCTCTGGGACTGGCACCATTGAGCACCCAGTGGCACCTGCCTCAATACTGTTGATGACAGGTCATCTGGGAAAGCAAGATCATCCGGTTCCTGAGAGGTGCCAAGCTGTTAAATCCTCTCAGGCCATGTCTCATCCATTCCTGGGACCTCTCTGTGGCGCTTTCAGTTGAACTTAAAATCTTGTCTCTAAAGACAGTGCTCCTGACTGCATTTTCTTCCTTGAAGAGGATGGGGGACCTGTATGCGTTTTCAGTCAGCGAGTCATGCCCTGTCTCGTATTATCCAGACACCCTAGCCTGTATATGGCTCTCCTTTCGGAACAAGTTGGTGAAATTACAAGTTCTGCCCCCAGACTAGGCAGACACAGCCCTTGTCTTGCTGTGTCCCATTCGCACATTGCAGGTTTATGTGGACTGTACGCAGAGCTTTATAAACTCAGAGCAGCTGTTTGTCTGCTTTGTAGGCCAACAGAAGAGAGAGGCTGTATCCAAACAGAGGTTGACCCACTAGATAGTGGGCTTACTTGAGGCACTGGGTAGGTTATGACATTGAGGGCCATTGCTAAAAGGTATAAGTCCCACCCAATCGGTCCAATGACTGTTTTCAATAAACCAGTGAAGGATCACTGCGCATTCTGTTTGTTTTTTTGGTGTGGCAAAGTAGTTTAACTCCACTTAAACCTGTCTCTGACAACCTTGAATTTAGGTTGGAATGTCAAATGGTTTTTGTTCATTTATATGATCATTTATCTAAGACACTTTTCTATTTATTATTCTATTTAACCCTTTACTCTTATTCCACACGTTTATTCGGTTACCAATGTCACTCAGGGTCTCGCGCCGGCTATTCTTTTACACAGATCCCACAGTCATAAACTCTCCAGCCTCTATCATTAGTCAGAGGTTATGGCTAATGCTACTTAATAGGCCACCCATGCTTGCCATGATTTAAATAACAGTTCCATTTAGCCCCCAACAATCACCTATATAACAACTTAAAGTTCAATCAATAATCAGAGGTTATGGCCAAAACCATTAAATAATGCCGTCCTGTTTCTCGGCAAAACATAAATTAAAGTGAGTAATGCCAGTTATATCTATGTCTGGGTGAGTGTGATTCAGCATTCAAATCTCATTGGGCAATGTTCATTGGCTCATTTATTATCACTTGGATTTGATTGAGCTCTTAGGTGAGACCCCATGACGTCAGTTCAACGTAATGTCCCCGGTTAGCAAGAAATTTTGCTTTTGTCGTCTTTATTGTAAATGGGATTTTAACATATTTACAAATGACATTATACAAAACCTATAAATTACCTTTGCCTGACAACTATATGATATATAATCTAAACTCATTTGCTATGAACTATTCTTGTGTTTGCCAGTGAGTACTATGTGCTAGTTTCCACTAGGTGCATGTTTCATGTTCTCCCTTGTTGCACCAACAATTCATGAATGGTGTTAAGTGGAGGACAGAGCATATGACGGGCAGATGATGACCCATGTGGTGGTTAAGAACTCTGGCATGCAGTGTGCTCATTCCATTTCCCCATGGTTTCTGTCCTCTCTCAACAGTCTCTTTCAAAAAGTGGCAAAAAGCTCAAAAGTAATGACATTAAGAGATTCGTAATAAGATTAAATGATGTCAAATCAAAATTGATTGTGCTGAGGACCACTTTTTTCCCTATAAAACAAGACAAAACGAACAAGAGTTGGCTGGACATAACAAATGTTTATTGGCTAAAATAAAAAAATCAAAGTTGGCTAGTCAAAGTAATTGATGTAAGTGAATGATGTGTCCTGTGACTTTCCTTTTAATGTTTGTGTTTATGGTTCCACCAGGCAGAGCATGAGCTGCGTGTGGCTCAGACTGAGTTTGACCGGCAGGCAGAGGTGACACGCCTCCTGCTGGAGGGCATCAGCAGCACACATGTGAGTACCTGTGCTTCTCACATTCACACTACTGTTTATTATGCAAACAGAATACACTACAACGGCAGCGTTAATTAGTTAGTTAGTTCGTTTATACTTTGTCTCCCTTTCTTGGGCAATCGAGAGAGCAGGTCAGCACACAACAATCCACCACACAGTTACACATCATGCGTACAACACAAAACATAACATTTCCAAATGGCATACATCAGTCATTTCACAATTCTAATATTATTCCATACCCACACACCAATAATCACTTATTGTTCAATTAATAGAATTTATACCTATTCAGCTTACAGGTTGGTCCTTTATCCTTTATCTTCTGCTTGAGGGCATCAGCTTTTACTTTTTTTTTTTTTACGTACAGCTTTTATAATCTCTTGAATCACCAATACTTTTAGGGCTCTGCTGCTTTACAGACCTCTCAAAAATCTCCTGAAGAGAAGTTAGGGGCAACATGCCAATTATTTTTCCTGCTATTATGACCTAATTTTAATGGGCAAGTTTCCAAACCTTCACCATAGTTTACAATACCATTTAAAGGTTTGTAGTTTTTTTATTTTTTTTATTAATGTTTCTATTCCGTAACAATAAATTAAATTGACCGAACATAACAGAGAAGACAAAATATTACTAAAGATTTGTTTCAAATAAATGTTGTTCATTTGAGCTTTCTATTTATCAAAGAATACTGAAAAAAGTTATAATAGTTTCCACAAAAATATGAAGGTGTTCTTGAGCACCACATCAGCATTTTAGAATGATTTAAAAAATGTTATTTAATTATATTTCAGAATTTAAAAAAACAAATATTTTCCAATTCCAGTTATTAACCTTGGATAGCATAAGATGTATACATCTCACAGACCCCAAACTTTGAAATGGTAGTGTACGTGTCTTTCAAAAAGGAAATAAAGAGACTTTCATATTGATTTTCTGTTGCAGGTAAACCACTTGCGTTGTCTGCATGAATTTGTGGAGGCCCAGGCTGTTTATTACACACAGTGTCACAAGCATATGCAGGACCTTCAGAAAGAGCTGAGCAGGTGAGAACTTCAGTTAATCACTGCAAACTGTAAAAGCATAAACAAACCCATAAACAACAATTTGGTAGCTTACTTTAGTTAACATTAGTCTATTCCTGTTATGGATAGATGTGGCAAATCCATTTATTAGTATCAAGGGGTTTATCCCACACATTTCCTTTATAGCAAATGGTTTCTAGTAAAAAAAATCATTAGACTTCTTGAGATCAACTGTTTTTTCTGCTTTTTCTTTCCTCTGTTTTCAGTGCAAACGGAGAAACGTGAGTAACTTTTTCCATCACGCTGAAAGGGGAGAGGGTTTACAGACAAAATTTAAAGGGATAGTTCATCTAAAATTCTGTCATAATGTACTCACCCTCTTGTCATTCCAAACCCATAAGACTGTGATTTGTCTAAACACAAATTAATTGAAAGATGAAGAGATACGGACGCTTTTATTTTTTAAACTTTTATTCACATATAAACACATATGTACACACACAAGCTCCAACACGCATGTGTGATGCACGAGAACCTAGTAGGTCTGTTCTAATACTAGATACATATGGACTTCCAAATTTGTATGCGTTTATATGTACGCTAAATGAAATCTGTCTGATTTTGAATTTGTGCTTCCAGGTTTCCTAATGCCTTTGCTGTGAATGCCTCCACATCAGGGGTGTCTACAGGCTCTTCTCCCCTTTCCACTGCCACTCTACCTGGAGCTTCTTCACCTAGTCGTCCCCCAAACCCCTCCAATTCTCTTGAGCCCAGCACACTGAAGATTGAGGAGGTGAAGCCTCCCGCCACTGGCACTCGCAAGGCCAAAGTGCTGTATGACTATGATGCTGCAGATACAAGTGAACTTTCCCTTCTCGCTGATGAGGTAGGGCATGATCAAAATCTCTTTCATTCATTTTTATAAGTGACTAAATGATTTTTAGTACTGTAGTGAGTATTCGTGTTTCAATGGAATCTGTGTAGCTATTTAATTTGAAATCAATTGAAATGTTAATAAATTATACGTGATATGAATAATTATAACTTTTACCTGTGTAGCCATTTAATTTTAAATTAAAATATGAAAATTAATTGCACAATTATATACATTTTATTACTATTATTTTAAGGGGCCAAGCACCGAAAATCCGGAGGCACCTATTGAAACAGTTCCCGCTCTTATTATTATTCTTCCGTTTCCACTTCCGTCTATGCAGCCCATAGAACCGCTTGTGGGAAAGTTATGAATTTTGGTACACAGATAGAGGACTTAAGTCAATCTAACGCCACCATCTGTCCAAAGTTGCACTCACATTTATACTATTAACTTGAAAAGTAAAGGCTACAAATGATAGATTTCTGATTCCTTGTCTCAAGACGGTTCTATTGTACCCTATGATGTAATTTTCCGCCATCAAAATGGCAGAATATTTTTCAATCTTCCCAAAAAAACTCCTCTTAGACCGTTGCATCAATTTTCATGAAATTTAGCCTAAAATCATGTTAATGTCTTTTCTAATTGTTGGTCTGATGCTTCCAGCCATGTTGGCATGACTTGTCGTCTTATTTACGCATGCCCCGATCATTGCTGCTTGCAGCTATATTTATTATTATTTCAATATGCATTTAATTTTCTAACACCACTCATGTTTTAATAAATAACTTTTATAAATTAATTTCTTTTGTAGTTCTCTATATTGTTAATTTGTGATTTAAAAAAAAATATTTCTTGTCTACTGTAGTCCATTTAAAAAAAAAGTGGGTTTGTTTACAGTCCCTGTGACTGCCTTGTGTTTACAAAATTGACTACTTGGCTGAGCTTCGTGACGCACTTCTACTACATCTCACTTATTTCCGGTGATATGCATTTTCAATGAAGTGGTGTTCTAACGATTCTGTGTACAGAACTTTTCAAACTCAAGGGAGCATGGAAGATTTAATCCAACCAAGCCGATCTGAGAAAGCAGTGGCTGTTAAACATATGTGATTATTTCATCACAGGGTGTCAGTGCTTGTCTAAACTAGTGACCACAATGCTGAAGTATGTGAGACCTGATGAAAACAAACTTTTATTTTTTGCTTTTACTTATATTACAATTACTTTTATTGTCAGTCATTTTACTTTCCTCTATGCTGTGTGCATTAATGGTATAAGTTTAAGTAACACCGTTATGTTTATCATGCAACACTGTACACAAGCAATCCAGTCAAATTTGTATCAGTCAAATTCATTTAAAAATGTAAACTCTACAGGTATGAAATATGATCAGTAATAGAAAACTTTGGTCCAAGTGACTGCAAGGTTGTTCTCAAGCCCAGGCATGGTTAAAAACCAAAGGTGCTTTCCATTCCGTTCAGAGCACAGGTCATTACTCTCCCCATTTCCAAAAATGTGCAATCTTTATACCTACTCTGCCCGGTCTGGGCTTTCAGATCATAGAAAGGGAACGTCTTTATCTACGTAACTTTGGTTCCCTGAGATAATGGGAACGAGCATTTGTGCTACTGCACATGTTCCTGAATTGATGCTTGCCACTCCAAACTTGTATATTACCCATTTTGGTGGGCTGAAGTGCTATTTGTCTGTGCAAGGGCACAAACATGATTAATTCAAGGCTTTAGTATTTTGAAGAAAATTAGTTTCCCCCGTAGCGTCAGCAACTGACACAATGCTCATTCCTATTATCTCAGAGAACCGAGGTTACACGAGTAACCTGGATATTTACTTGCTACATATGGTGATATTTCATGCAATCTTACAGTATAATACTGTACAGGTTTAAATTCCCAAATTTTTTATATTTCTGTATTATAAAGGTATAAACAGATTAATTTAGTTGATAACTATAATTTTGTTTTATTTTTTGTACCATAATAGATTTTTGTTTTTACTTTTCTGTTTAATTTTATTCTTTTAAAAAAGGTTTTAAATTTGAATGATCAGATAGCCATCTCCATTGTTCACTCATGCAAGGCTGCCAGACAGTTTCCTATGATTCAGCATCACTGATCCATCTAAACCAAGTCTTTGACATGTATGCCAATAAAACTCAATCCTCAAAAGACGTCAAAGGGGTGTTTGCAGACTGTATTTGTTAATACACGTCTGAATGTTTCCAGAGGACTGTGCCGTTTGCAACACCGCCCACGGCAAAAGTCTTGATTTTTTTTTTTTTTTTTTTCTTCTCTTCTTTGTCTCTGTTTTTGTCTGTTCTTCTGTAGCTGATTACGGTGTACACTGTGCCCGGCATGGACCCAGACTGGCTTATTGGAGAGCGAGGCAACCAGAAAGGCAAAGTTCCTGTCACATACCTGGAGCTCCTAAGCTAGATGCCCCATCCTCTCCACAAATACAAAGTCACACTCAATTATGCATGAACAAATACTCAAGCACTCCTGAACACTGAATGTACCTGTTTCTTTCCAGTTAGCTTTTGTTTCTTTTCTTTTTTTTCCCTTTTTTGTAATACCTAGATTTACATCTAGGTCTGTCTTGTTACTGTGCATAAATATGCATTCTTGTTTTTAGGACCTACCGGTAGTTATGTTCTGTGTGTATGTGGTTTAATTTCAACAAAATCCTGCATAAGGTATTTCTTAAAGTAACAGAGTTTATTTGTGACCGCTAGATATACATGAAGTCTTTCTTCCCCTCAAAGTGAAGAAAATACACTGAAAAGCTTTTGTGTTTGAGCTGGCTGTGCGTTTGTGTATGTGATCATGTTTTGAAGACACTAAACATCTAGGCTTTGCTTCTTTGCGTGTCGTCTCGCTTATCAAGCTTATATGGTGGTCTTGGTTTGATACCAGCATTTTTTTTATTTAAAGGCATTTAGGTGTTTTGTCAATGATTTGAGAAGATTGTAAAGGTATTAGGTGCAGTTCTGATGTACAGTATGTGGTTTGCTGTGATCTGCTCATATTTGAATGATTGAATTTCGTTATTAGAAAGTATTCACATCTGCTTAGTCAGCACTTTCCCACCGTTGTCTCTGTGTTCTGCGCTTGTTCCAAAAAGCAATGCATATTGACTTGATACAATTTGAATATCTAATAAAGAGAGTTTTACTGGGTCTTGATCTAGATGGTGTATATATAAAAGTCTGGTTGTTAATTCTCACTTGCCAGTGCACTGAGCCTACATCATGCATGTAACTTTACACCATTACTGCTCTGACAAGCTGGTGTGGCAGCTGGAAAACAAGTTCAAGCGATTGAGAAAGATTTTTTTTTTTTCCAAAACAATCTTGATCTATCTTGGTCAAGATAAGTCTTGTGTAGGAATTCTGAAATCTTCCCTTCACTGAGAAGGATTTTGGTTATCATTCATTTAGATAAATTTCGGAATCTCCTTCAAGGAACTTCTAACCTGAGTGCTTTATATGTAGAAAAATATTCAATGTTTGATGTTTCTTAATGTAACTTTGTTTGACGATGAATACCTTAATCTGCTTCAAATGACGTTTTTAAAAATATATTTATTAATCCACAATAAAAGTGTCTAGTGGTGCAAAGGATTTAAAAGTTTGGTTGTTCAAAACAATGAATCGTACACAATCAGATGATTTCTTGTCCGCTACTTATAAGTCAATTTAAAAAAGGATCTTCCACTAACAGAGGTTTGTTAAACAAAAATTGGTTACATTTATACTATAATTGATAGTACCATTTAACTGTAACATAAGTATTAAGTGCTGTTAATTCCTTGTATGAAGTGAAGTATGTTAGTTGTCAGCAAACGATAATACAAGAAGTTGTTAGGTTGTTGTTACACAGAATATACAATTTATTCTGTTCCTGCAGCCATATTGACAAATGTTGCTTTCTTGGGATTACTTTGTGATCAACGTTTTACAATCTATGTTTAAATGATATTCAGAGACTGGTAACAAGAAAAGCTCTTTGCTTCACAGAGATGTGATTTCCCAATCACTAGTCCCAGGGTATGCAACCTGGCTCCCTGATAAGGGGAACGAGATGTGGAGACCAGAGGCCGCGTTAGACTTCTATATGAACAGGGTCATACAAAATATGTCCATCACAATCAATATGTCCATTCGCATTGTCAGCAGCCATATCACCCTGTAGCCCAAGACTGGTTGCCCACTGAAGCTAAGCAGGGTTGAGTCTGGTTAGTGCCTGGATGGGAGACCTCCTGGGAAAAACTAGGTTGCTATTGGAAGTGATGTTAGGAGGCCAGCAGGGGGTGCTGACCCTGTGGTCTGTGTGGGTCCTAATGCCCCAGTATAGTGTCGGGGACACTGTACTGTAACAAGCACTGTCCTTCGGATGAGACGTTAAACCGAGGTCCTGACTCTCTGTGGTCATTAAAAATCGCAGTATGTCCTTCGCAAGAGTAGGGGTGTAACCCCGGCATCCTGGCCAAATTTGCCCATTGGCCTTGGTCCATCACGGCTTCCTAATCCCCCCCATACTATAATTGGCTTCATTGCTCTGTCTCCTCTCCACCAATAAGCTGATGTGTGGTGAGCTTTCTGGCGCAATATGGCTGCCGTCGCATCATCCAGGTGGATGCTGCACAATGGTGGTGGTTGAGGAGATTCCCCCCTACAGTGTAAAGCGCTATATAAATGTAATGTATTATAATCCTTTACCTGTCATTTTCATAAGCCATTTATTAGGCTCTGTTTTTGTTCAGATTTTCATTTTTATTCATGAAATTTTAAGGAAAAGCATATAGGTTACATTATGCATTTATTTACGAAGACTGTTGGTCACTATTCAGGTTTCATCATGAATGCATTTCCAATAAATTGCAATGTGCTTTGTTACTTTATGAAACAAAGTATCAGATTTCAAATTTGTACATTTTATCAATTCTATCTCAAAATTCAAACAAATAAATACTGTCTTGGCTCTCTTTAGTGTAACAAGAGATAACTGTAACGCCTCAGTTCAAGCGAAGTGGTGCACGCATGAACACGGTCCAACCACTCAAAGCAGCAGTCAAGTGCGACCTAAAAACAATTACATGGATGATGACAACAACAAAGCTGGAAAGTTGAGCTTGGCCTGTCCTATGATTGAAGTTGCGGGACCAGACAGGGTGGTGATGGTGTACAGACCACCATCATGATTTGCACAGCCACAAAGACTCGTGAAAAGTTTGCTGAAGCCATTGACGTTCTCGTCGAGGAAGCCAGACCAACACTTGAAGAACTGAGCTCCTGCAAACACACATGGGGCTAATGGAAGCTGGTAAGCTCACTTTCCCAGCACAAAACCATACTGCACCCCATCCTGAGTGGTCCAACCAGAGGAACCAGGACTTCAGAGAAGCTGTTTGAGCGCTGGCTGAGAACATTAGTCAAGTTTTCCAGAAGAAAATGGATCTAGCAAAGACTTCGGTGTTTAAGCAGAAAGATGGTGAGTCAGTAGAAGAATATGCCCATCGACTTGAGTAGATCCACACAGCCTGCTGAGGCATTCCAAACAGAATGACACAACTAACGTATCACCCTGGGAAGAAATGTTTTCCCAAATGGACTTGACAAACATTTCTGAAGGCTGTAAGTGCTGCATTGGGTGGCAAGGAGAAAGACTGGACAAATAAAGAAGGAAAAAGAATGTCAGAAAACAATCAGAAAGACAAAAAGTGTTACTTGGCAATGGTTCAGTATGGGAGGGATGGTAGGCCAGCGAGGTGGAGGACGAAGCCATGGATCTAGTCATGGAAGAGGGCGAGGAAAAGAACATGGAACAGATGACAGAGGCCAGTGTCACAAGTGTGCCAAGACTCGACATTGAATGAATGAATGACCTGAATACAGCAGACTGACCACAAGCAGGGGCACTGGAGGACAGCGCAAGGGGGCAGGGAAGTACTGATTTATCTATGATCTATTATCACAGCTACACTACAATAAAGAATGGCTTACAACGACTGATACGTGTAATTTAGGCAAACATCTCCAGTTGATGAAGTCAAACACATTCAGAAAATTGCTCATGTTGAGCATTAGCGTGGGGGATTGTGAATTAAAATGTATGGTAGACTCTGGGTTAAATCACTCAGCAGTAAGAGAATGTAAGATTCCCGACCTGCCCACGTCATCCAAATAACTAGCAGTGCTATAGAGCACATTGTACAAGAATGTTCCTCGAAGATAAAAGTCTGTCATGATGAAAGGGGCAGAGAATTCAGATTTTTGATCACAAAAAAATGCCTAGTAAATTTATTAGGAAGAGATTTGATGTGCACAAACGGGCTTAGTGTTGGAATGCAATGACGAGTGTGTGCAAATTGCTACGAAATGTGCATGTTTAAAGAAGCAAAGGTAAATTAGTATATGTATGAATGGCATTTGAGGGATGAAGCCCTTGATGAAATTCCAGGAAACATCATTGCTCCAGGGGATGAAATTATGAAGGTTGATGATTTACATTGTACAAGCCATATACGTGAAGGGCCAGATGTTGACATTGAAAAAAAATGGTATGAGACTTTTAGTGACATGCAGACTATTAGTGGTGTGTAGAACTAGCAAAATTGACACCTGAGCATAATTATTATAATCTCTGTATTCAGGAGAAAATGCAGCTCCTCATGTTTCCCTGAACAGGAAAGAAAGGAGGAACTGGAAAGAGGCTAGCTGTTTTGCCAAAGCACGTGCAGAAGCCACTGATTGGGAAGCATGTTATGAAATTTAATACAATTAATCCTTGAAAGCATACAAGGGTGTCGGAGGGAGTTCAGTAATCCATGGAGGTGCTGTATATTCATGAGTGCAAAAATTATCTTGGGTGGAGCTCCCGGGTTGTCAGTAGGAGCAGGCTTGGGGACTAGAGAGCATTCAGAGGGCACTCAGTATATATAACACCTTGAGATACGAGTGTCTCTACATACGAGTATTCCAAGATACGAGCAAGCCTTCGGGCAGATTTTTGCTTCTAGATACGAGTAAATATTTGAGATACGAGCACGCATACTGACGCAGATGCTGACGTATGTTCACTTCACATGTTCGCTGACTACTATACGCATCGCCCACGAGTAGCTGATTTTGCATTATTCTTCATAATAGTAATAAGTTCTAAGAAAGTGAGTGGTAAGGATGGTGGTGAGAAGAAGAAACGCATGATGACCATGGAAATGAAGCATGAAATTGTGGATAAATATGAGCGTGGAGCTGGCGTGAGTGATCTAGCACGCAGGAGCATCAGAAGGAACTGTCAACTGAGGAGTTTTTCGAGCTACAGACGACGAACATACGCAAGAGCTTTGCAAGGTTTTGCAAGAGCTCAGCAGTGGTGAGGAAGAGGAGGAGGAACTGGAGGAAAACATTTCTACAAGTGAAATTAAGGAAGTGATGGTTATGTGGCAGAAGGTTTCTGATTTCATTGAAAAGAAACACCCTGATAAATTGTCTACTGGTCGTGATTCTGTGCTTTTTGACGACACATGCCTTACTCATTTTTAAAGGGGTAAACAAACAAATCTCCCTCGATGGGCATTTCGTTAAAAGCTCTACGCCAAGTGAAAGTGAGGGTTATCAGGTGAAAAAAGGGCAGAAAAAAATCGAAAAAAGCAAAATATATAATAATAGAAAATAGAAAAGTAAAAAAAAAATACGTAAGCTACCGTATTTTTCGCCGCATAAGACGCATTTTTTCTTCCCCAAAACTGGGGGGGGCGGGGGGGTTGGTGCGTCCTATCCAACGAATATAAAGAATCCGCGGAGCGCGGCCATGGCCGTAGCCGTGGTGATGACGAGTGGTGATGACGTTCGACGCTCACGCTTCACTCTCTGTGAGTCACGCTTCTTTCTCTTGGTTTAGTTTCACTTCTCTCAGTTGCACTTGTGAGCCGCGTTCTCTGCTTCCGTGGTGACTCGCGTCTCGCCAGGTGTTGTACCGAAATCTGACTCCCCGGACAAATCTCACTCCCCTACGCGCCCGCATTAATACGCGCTGCATCGAGGTGAACGCACTTCCTTGAGCATATTCGCCTACACACCGACTTGTACACTTACATAAATAAGCAGAAAATTAAATTATATTACAGTTATAATGAATTATAGTAGGCCTATGGGTTTACCAGGGGGAGTCAAATTTTCACAGCAGAAAAATACACCTGTGAAAATCTCACTCCCCTCACTAACTCTGGTTTAAAAGATCACAGAGTTAACATATTTTATTATCTCATTATGGTATGGACATTCTTTGCTCAAAAGCATTTGGTTGAAACAATTATAGTATGGGTTTACCAGGGGGAGTCAGATTTTCACAGCAAAAAAAAATAACTCACCATATTTATTTTATTGTCTTATCATATGGTGAGTCTGTGAGCTTTTAAACCAGAGTTAGTGATGGGAGTGAGATTTTCACAGGTGTATTTTTCTGCTCCAGAAAAATCTAGATGTTAGTGAGGAATTTGTCCGGTGAGTCAGATTTCAGTACAACACCCCACTTCCCGGTTTACACACAAATTATTGGAGTTCGAATAAAAACATTACAGCCTTATTTTTGTTACTTTCACTGTTTACTGACTTTACTGACTGTTAATGTGAGTAAAGATAGTTCTTAATATGTTACATGGTTGGCATAAAATTGTTATATGTTTTTTGTGCTGTTAACTTTATACAGTTGATATAAAATATTTTACTACAGTATTAGGTTCAGAATATTTTTTTCTAGATTTTCCTCCTTTAAAATTGGGTGCGTCTTATGTTCCGGAGCGTCTTATATGGCGAAAAATACGGTAAGTTCAGTCATGTTAATTTAAGTTTACATAGTGTTCGTGTAAGGTACGATACGGAATCAAGTGTCAATGTACCAATCCCCTTCCCCCTTCCCTCCTCTGCATATGCCGCTACTGTCTGTAAAAACGTATAATTAAAACCACATTTTATTTGATATCACACAAATTCTTATACTGTATACATGTACTGTATGTGTGTGTGTGTCTATACCAATAAAAAACGTTTTTTCCGTTGTTATGGATTTGGAACGATTTAATGTGTTTTTAATTATTTTTTTATGGGAAAACATGATTCTAGATACGAGCAATTCGAGTTACAAGCTCCGCCCTGGAATGGATTATGCTCGTATCTTGAGGTATTACTGTAATTCATATATAAATCATTTTTAGGTTTCATTTTTCAACTGTTTAAAATTTTCATTATACTTGGATGAAACTATGACTTTTTATTCTGTGTATCCGTTCTCATAAACTTGAATTGAAGTAAAATATGAATTCAATAATAAACATCTACCGTACAAAATAAAGCAATACATTTTTAACACATTTGCAGTAGGCAATATTACACATATTTATTATATCATGTGTGAATTTTTCACCCCAGTCCAGCTCGGATGATTCCCCTCTTCTAGAGCCAGAAAGATGACCTTCTATTTAAAGTAAAGTAGCTCAAAAGTTAAGGTAGCTCAAAAGTTTTTGCACTCTGTTTCTGGATATCTGTTTGCTTTGACCTATCTGGTATGAAAGCATTTATGCTGTTTATGTTTTGCAGCCAGGAATATTTAGGCCAAGTTAAAATTAAATTGGAATATTCAGTATTCAATATACTCATTGCATCTCTGCATGTTCAAGATATTTAATATTTATTATGTTTGTGGTAGAATACATTGTGGTACCAAGATAGGAAGGAGGCCTATGGATTTGCTATTTTGCTATTCTTAATCCAGAACATATGTAAATTGTTATGTAAGAAAGTCATTTTACAAGTACTGAACAGATGTTTGAAAATAACTATTTATTTGAACTTCAATACAAAAGCACAAATTTATGAGTAATTCAGACAAAAATGTTGCATTCTTAAATGTAGATGTATACAATAGCCACCTAAAGGAAAAATGTAATAAACAGGATATGATTTTTAAAATCAAATGAAAAAAGTATGTTCATACTCACACATTTAAAGGTTTTAACATAAAACATGCACAGTTTCACTAGGTACCAACTTTTTGGTACAATTTGGCTGGCACAATGACCCTTAATTATTCATTACAGCTTCATTTCTGGATAGTACACACTGTGTATTTACTTTTTTTAAAGTACAATTAACTGGATTGTTTATTTCAACTTAAATGACATTAAACTGACTTAAATTATTTGAATCATGTATAAAAGTCGAAAATTGTTTAACTTTTGATGACAAAGCAATTTAAAAACATGTCAACAACACGATCAATAGGTGTACCTAACCTGTCATGTTCAGCATTATGGATCAGACTAAAAATCTCACACTAAAAAATGAATTAAAGTATATATTCTCATATATGTACCTAAATAACAGGTCGTGAAAAAAAGCCAATTCTAAAGGTAAGTGACATCCAATTGACTGTTTCTTAACCAGTCGCCAAACTTGCAAGTATTCTTGTTGATCTTCACCCTGAGACTAGTGTCAGCTTCAAGCAGGATCACACGATTCAAAGTGATTGACTGCAGCCAATAATCTCTACAAAACATAGACTCTCTACCACTTATAACCTCTCTCTCTTCTTCATAGTTGCTATGCTTCTGTGAGACCTTGACCACTAAAGTCAAAAGCTCTGGATTAGGCTTACACTGACCATAGTTTACACTGTAAGAGATCCGTAAATTGATCAAGTAGAGACCCTTTGCGAAGACGTGGAGAACTGTTTGGTTTTCCAGCTTGAAATTTTTGCACTCATAGCCATCTTTCATAATTTCCCACTTCATGGGCTGTTCTTCTGAACAAGCATCAAACTGCTTTCTAGCTGTTTTAGGAGAGAAAGCATAAGTCAGGACTTTACAAAACAAAATATAGCTACGCTATAACTTGGTCACTGTAAGGTCATAAAAAATGTCCTGCAGTATTTCTTAAGACATTCAGACTTAATAATGCTTACTACACAGTATTTGACTCTGTAGTGGACAAGTGGACAGTGTTGAAGCCAATTTTCAGGATTGCATTTGCATTAATCTAGTGACATTACGCGATGGTATTAATTCACCACTATTTAAACATACCTTTCAGATGTACAGAGGGTCTTATTGGGGGTTCTTCAGCTTTCAAAGCCTTTGAACGGGCTCCTGAAAATGCATCCTGCATGTGGAAAAACGGGAACAGCTACATGAGCGACAGTTTCCAACTATACTTTTATTGCATCTGAATTGATAGTGGCATTGAGTTAACAATTAATGACTATATACTTTTACAAACAAAACAGTGTAATTTGTTCTTGTATATTACCTTAGTAAATTGTTGGTGAAACTGTAGCCACATCAAAGTCACGAGGAACGTCGCGAGCAGCACCGCAGTGGCCACGCGCAGTCGCGTCTCCTGACGCTTCATAGCTCGACAATGCCGCATCAAAACCAGCATCATCTGTCCCTGCTCCACACCAAATATCTCAGTGTCAGCCATGTGCGCGGATAATGCAATCACGTTACTTTGTGAGGCTGTCAGTGACCCTCTTATATCTGGATACGCACTTTAGTTTACGAACATTAAGCCCAGCCCCGTCAAAGTTACTTCAGAATGTGTGGGCGTGTTTGATGTCCTATGGATGCAATTTAAGCTAGTCAACTCATTGACCCAGAGAAAAATATGTTTTCCTTCTTCACAGTTGAGGATGATTCTCCGTTGTTTAGTCATTTGTGTGAACTTTGTCCCACATAGAGGCTTATAAGACAGAAGTCACTTTAAAGTCGTGGTCACTAGTTGTTGAATGAGAAGAAACAAATGAGAAGATTCATTACAAACATATTCTCTCACTGTGACCCAACCAACAGGTGTAGGATCAAAATGCAAAGTTTATTTAAAAAATTATAAATCCAAACAAAATTCCAAATATTTAGTCAGTTAGTAGAATTTAAGCAGAGGTCATGTCTTCTGTGACACATCATCCAGAAAAAAAAACCACTTAACCACTTTCAAAAAACAAAAGCTAACAAACATACATTTAGCGCACTACAAGACACTACAAGATTATCATGCTAAATTTAGCCACTCAAGTGATCTCACGGTTGTAGTATTCCATCTCTTGGCTCACTACGCACACTGAGATGTATATCTCAGAACCACATATTTATTATTGAACATACTTAACAGCTCTCTTGCTGCTCCCAGCTTATGCTAGTGAATCACTCAATCCCTACGGTAATTAATTAATAGGCATTATATATACATATGTATATATATATGAAAGTTAGTTCTCGCAAACGATAAGACCTGGCTGCCACCGTTTGTCTGTTTCAATGTGTACAGTATTTCCTGGGTGTAGTTCTGGCAAGGCTTTTACTCTCTCATCGTAGTGCCTCTTTAGGTTTTGGAGTAGTTGGTCGCATGACTTCACTGGATGCTGGTATGGTACTCCTCAGAACCATCTGAATTTTCGCAGGTAAGTAAGACATACTAGTGATGGGAGTTCCTTGTTGAAAGCAAAGTAAGGTGATGGTCCATCCCTGACTGTTCTGTTTTTTTCAAGACACTTTTGATGGTTTGGATAGTTCTCTAGTCCAGCAACCCATTTGCCTGAGGGTAGGCCGGACCTGAGTGTGTCAATTTAATACCCTACTCAGCAGCAAATTTCTTATTTTTATAGCTTGCGAAAGGTACATAGTCCCACACTAGGTCCTTAGGAATGCCGTACCTGGCATACAATGCTTTCATCTTTTCTATGATGTCTTGTCTTTGATATTTATTGCCTCAGGAAACTTTGACATATAATCAACAATCAGAAGATGAACCTCTGATTTCGAAGATGTCTGCTGCAAGTTTTAAACAGGGATAGCTCTTTCTGGTGCCTGGGATAGAACTGTTGACACATTAGACATGTTCCAACCATATGTTTGATATGCTTGGTCATACTGGGTCAAACTTTCTGGTGTGAGCTTTCACGCGTTGCATCCTCTGATGTGAGATGTGTAGTTTCTGAAGCATCTCTGTTCTCATGACTCAGGATCCTGTTAGATACCAGAAATATACCATTTTGCACAGTCACAGTGTGTCTAACAGGCCACGACTGATGAATTTTTGGATCCAGTTGCTTTCTACGTGTCGGCCATCCTGTCTTCTGCATCTTCACAAACAACTGGAGAGTACTGTCTCTTGCAGTAGCTTCTGTAAGCTGCTTTAGCATGTATTCACTGAGAGCCTCTATTGCGTCAAGCGCATATACAACTCTTTCATCACTGAAGTTGTATTAAAGGCTCATTTAATCGGGACTTTTATTATGGAACTAGAGTTATGGTAATATTCTTGTAGTGCGCAGCATAGCTAGTTGAGCTGTTGCTATCTATGTGATCGGTGCAAGCTGTTGGCCGAAAAGATTTTCAGTCCTGATTATCCTGGGTTTCTGCAGATATATCAGGATGTTAGTCACTGACTTCAAAGTAAGCCCGTTTGTTAATATTGCTGTTGACCGCGCTCTGAACTGTGTTACATGCATCCTCGTCAGATGTGTATGCCCAGAAATGTCCAGTAGCGATCATTCTGTATTAGTCAAATCTATAATATTGGTGCACCTGTGATTATTCTGTTTATGTGAAGATCCAGATCAAAGTTACAAATGATGTCTTTATAATGCTAGGTTGATCTGTTAATCAGTTATAATACCAAATGTGGGATTAGTGCCATGTTTTACTGCTGCTCATTTGTGCCACAAGGCTATCCAATATATGGGCACTATATGTCATTGATGATTGAACTCTTATGGCTTGTATTTTCTTTTTGAATACCCTGTTTCAGTTATTTAACTCTGTTTAATAAAGAATTGTCAAATATAAATCCTTTTCCATTATGTTGCAGTGAATGAATATTGCTGTTCATATATTTAGTTTATTCGTTATCTTTATTGTACTTATTATTTTTCAGACTATTTTTATCCCTGAATATAAGGTGGTTCATCCATCTAACTTCGATACATCGTGTTAAGCTGATCACCTGTCTTCTCATTATTTGTGCTCTGACTGGCACCCAGGGGGGTTTACTCAACCATTATATACTCAGCATTGACAGTCCAGAAGTCCCTCCAACAAAATTGGTCCTTTTAGCCGGATTGAGTATGCCCTTCTGACATTATGGACTCCGATGAGGAGATTACTGGAGCTACTCGTTCTAAGTGCTATACTCATCCTCCAGCTTAACTACATCAGTATGAGGTACCATATTCCTGAGGCAGACCTGTCACTGATCATGATGTTCCACACACCTGGGAGGCACCTGTACACCGGACATTTCCCCCAGCCTTACGCCATTCCCACTGGTGGTGACCTTGTATATTCTGATGGCTCACATGTCATGTCCATGAGTCATAAGCCTCCACACAATGCTGTATCCCCTCGGCCATCCTTCTCTGCTTCAAGCAGCTGACTTACCGACCACAGCACATGACAAGTGAGCTACAGAATCTGCGTAGTGAGCATGCACACCTAATGCAGACCCAACAGAGCATTTCCAAGCAGACTTAAAAGAGTTGAGAGAAGTCCATGCAGAAGTTAGAGAATTAGTTCAAGTGGCTCAGGTCCTTAGAGCTGACCTCAATTGAGCTAGAGGCCAGATCCTTTCCCCAACACAGCTTTCAGCATCACAGTTATCCAGCCCCTGTGTGAGGCCGTATGCATCCACAAGCTTAGTGGAAGATGGAAATATTGCTGAATGTCGGAATCTGACGGTGTCATGACTTATCAACCTGTTAAGCCCAGGATTAGAAAGGATCCCTTTGTTTTTACAGTCGCTCAGTCACGCCCTCCTCCGACTTTTGCTCCTGATGCTTATGGACTTCCTCCTTGTCCTACCCCTAAAGAGCTTCAAGAGTTGCTTGACGTTCGCACAACAGTGGCACGGCAGGATAGCTTTGGAAAACCTGCTTCCCCCAGATGGGACCAAATTCTTCAAATACCAGATCTTAGTGGATCACCTTAAGTTTGAGGAGGCTACAATGATAACAGAAGCTTATTTGAACTCTTGAATTTACTGATACAATGACTGCACACCATGAAAAATTTGGCCAACCGCATCAGCTAGCCTTAAGGATGATCGCTATTGTTCTGAAGAGTCCTGACATCAAGCGAGGTGATATCTCTGCCTTCCAGAGGTTCTATCTCCAGGTGCTGTCACTAGTAGGCCTAATAAGAACCCTAAGACGTGACGGTGAGCTGGAATTGAGTTGTCATATGTTCTGCCAACCTGACACCATTCCTAATCTGGTTGACCTTTCGAACTGTCTTTGTTACAAAACCTTGTGCCACAGCTACGATGCTGAGCTGATGTCTAAAGTTTCACACACCAAGGCAGACTTTGGGAAGAGAACTGTGACAATCTTGCATGGTGTTGGAGAATTCCAGGCTGAGACTCCTGTTTATTGGAAAGGTCCTGTTTCCCAAACCAAGCCTACTTAGATGGAGGATTCAGCTAACTCAGAGAAGAGCTGCCTGACGAGTTCTTCTTCAGATAGGTTCTTACTGGATAAACCATCTGTTGGAGATTGAGTTATGCTCAAAGTGGTTCCTGTAAATTTGCATTGTGAAGATCGCACCTTGGACACATTCGCTCTTCTTGGTGATGGTTCAGAGAGGACTATTCTGCTCTCTACTGCAGTTGGGCCTTGGGCATCCACTGTGTTTCTGAAGATCTTCCATTGCGGACAGTAATTAATGACATTCAAGTCCTTCATGGTTCCTCCATATCCTTTCAGATCTCTCCTATCTGTAAGCCCCAAACCAGTTTCAAGATCATTCATGCCTTGACTGCAGACTTAACCTGTCACGCCAGTCTTACCCTGTAGAACAACTACAACAGAAGTACAAAATCTGGTCTTCTAATCCATCAACTTAATGAAGTCCAGCCTTTACTTCTTATCAGTTATGCCACAAAGCCTGTTCAATGGGGTGGCTCAGGTGCACCACCTGCAATTCATAATTCTAGGATGAACTCTCCAGGGGCCTTCCTTGGGTTGGCTTTCTGCTACACGGCAATGTCTGCTAACCTCCGTGGCTCCAATTCAGGATGAACTTTTCCAGAATGTTCAGTGATTGTGGCAGTTGGATACAGTTCCGCAGTCAGAGGGTAAAGAGGTCACCCGTTCCAAGCCAGATCAGGAGGCTCTTAAGCTACTTGAAATGAAATCTTGCATCCTGAAAAGGAGGGAATCAACCGGTTGGCTACACCCCTGCAGCAGCGAAAGGACATGCCTATGTGGAAGGCACCTAAGGAGTCAGTCCTACCTCTTGACAGTATTGAGAGGTGTCTGCTGAAGGACCCTGTAAAAGCTGAGATCCAGGAGCTGACAGATAAGTGTTCTTGTATTATTTTAGCTCTGCAGACGACCTCGCTGATGACCTCACAAAAGGAAAACCTCTTCAATATCTTGCAGCACCAAACCAATGGTATCAATGACCTGTCTTTTCTTCTCCAGGATCCCAAGGAATGGCCAGTAATACCTAAAACTGAGTCCCAGGAAAACCAGGTTGAACTATAGAGCTACAGTACCTTATCATCCTCTTCTGACAACACTGGATGGACCTACAACACCTGGCAGGAACTCTTGTACGTCACTGCTCAAGAAATCAGAGCTACCCTTGATCCAGGAACAAGGAAACCTCTGCATCTCCACAGGCTGAGGAGTACCTCCAGGCTGAGCTCCATATCCTCAAACAGGTACAGCAGGAATCCTTCCCTGATGATTACAAACAGTTAGAGACTGGAAAGTCACTCTGGTCCAGAAGTCGACTAATTACGCTTGCTCCTGAAATAGATCCATCCATTGGTCTGATCAGAGTAGGTGGTCATTTTAGGAGAATTACGTATTTTGAGGACTTCGTTTTACATCAACTGGTCCTAGATCGGGATTGACCGGGATTGCTTTTGAATCGACATGCATATGATGTTCACCCTGGAAACACTTAAATTTTGTTCAACCATTCTTTCATATCTATTGATTTGTTTTGAATCTTTTGTCTTCTTGGTGTGAACAGTTTTATTCTGCTCTCCCACTTCTCCTGCTTGAATCTGTGTTTTTGCTGGCTCTGCTGCTCTACAAATGTCCACTGTTTATTTCTCTTAAGAGCCTCTCTTTTAGAGACTGATCACCGATACTGAACATAATCTTGTCTCTTATCATGTCAGATTCTGTTGAGCTGAACTCACAGTTTACTCTTTTGTTTTAATTCTGTGACTAACTTATCAATGGTAATCGAACATTTGATCAAATGGGGCCCAGAACTAAGCCCAGAACTGGTGCCTTTCGAAAACAATATTCTTTCTCAGTAAGCAATACTTCTCCAGTGGATTTACTATGTCTTGCATTGTGTCATTCTCCCCTTCTGGCTCAATGGACAGTGAATTGTACACTTCTAAGGCCTCTTTCCTAACGCATGAAGTACAATGGCCATTTTTATCTGTTCACTTTTTTAAGTCCAATCCTGTAGCAGTCATGTAAATATTAAACCGTTGAATCCATCTCCTCTAGTTTTCCCCATCAGAACTAATGGAGGTGGTAGTCTAAACTGATCCATGTTAATTTTTCACTATGGCAGACTCGATTCAGTCAGGTTGCGTCAACTTTTCCCGCCACGTCTCAGTGCTGTCAAACACAGGTTCGAGTTTATACAACAAGTCTACATATTTTATTTATGTATTTGATAAACTATGCACATGATGTACGTCTCAGAATCACATATTTAATATTGTCGAAAACACTCCCAACTGCTAGTGAATCACTCACTTCTATGGTAAACCCCTGCAGTAAAACCAAGATGGCCCTCTTGTGGAGTCCATATGCAATTACCCCATAAATGCATACCACAATATGGAAATGGATGTAAACAAAATGGATACTCTCGACAGGCTACAGATGAAGTCTACAATAAGCTTGGTGAGCAAACTTGTCAATTCATCTTGTTGGATGATACAGAGGAAACTGACCATTAGTCCTCATGTAGCTCTGCGACTTTTCATCGCTGCACAGTGTACTGTTGTGCAGTTTGTATTACTGCAGCATGAAGATAAGATCTTATGGATTTATGAATGGACTGCTCATTTTAAAATCTGCTAGTGACATTTGTTATTACATCCGCTTCAAACATTACAATGCCCATGACAACTGTCAATAAAGCTACAATAAGTAAATTGGGTTCCCTAACCCTAATTAGTCTTCGACATCGATGCCATGTAAGTTCATGGGGGTCAGTGCTGTCAGTGACCAATGACTGAACTGACAGTTGTCACATGGCATATGATGCAGCGTTTGGGGCACAGTAAAGACAACACTTGTGAACAAGAACAGAACTAATTTAAAAAAAATCAAACAATGTGATTTGGTGCACACCAACATGTGTAACTTGTCTCTCAAATCTGATTGGTTGATTGAAATGTTGTTCCAGGATCAACAAAGATGTCACATTCCCCAGCAGCTAATATAGTCTTGCACATTCACAGAAAACCTCTTACATCCGCGTATAGAAATAAGGTGTATAAGAGAACAGTTTTACTTGCATAAACACATTTTGGCACGCTTTGAAATGTTGCCTTGTGAAAGCGAACCGAACCAAATAGAATATGCAACATTTTAACAAATTACTCTGGGGGCTTCCAGAGTCCAGCCTGGGGATGAATTTCAAACCGCCCGCGGCTTTGTGGCCAGCCATGCGTAATTTACATATCGTGTAGTTTCACAATGTCAAAACAAGGTGACATGAAATGAAAATAACATAGATGGAAATGAAAGTCCACATTGCAGAACTGTATGCATTTGTATTTCTATAAAATGTTTGAAGACTAAATACCATAAATCAATTCTAAATACCATAGAAACAATATTGTTACCATGGTAGTGAGGTGTCATGTTTCACCTGTGGTTATTTCAATGTATGATAGGCCTACCATGAAAGACTATTGGTTAATTTAAATAAGAGCAGAGTTCTGAAATTTCTTTAAAATTGTTAATGATACTGTTTGTGTATATATATATATATATATATATATATATATATATATATATATATATATATATATATATATATATATATATAAAAAAATTGCATCCCAACTAATCCTACTGTCAAATCAAGCTTCAGTCAAATATGTAATTCATATACACATACAGTACATATATTTATGTGTGTGAGTTTTAATGAATGTACAGATGTTTTTTTGCAAGTATACAGTTTATGATGTAGCTTATAGATATACAATTTTAGATGTTACGTACAAATGGATAGTTGTGGTGGAAAATTTGGAGTTTTGAGAGTTTTATTTGTTCAGGCTGAACCCTAAAAAGGGGAAATGCATTTTGTTTTTAGTCAGAGCAAATCAAACGTGTTTTATTCTTTCGAAATTTCTTCATTCACAACAGGTTGAAGCTTAAATTCACAACATGACTCAACTGAAACCCTTTTAACTTCAGACTTGACTAACTGTCTCCCGTCAGCTTTAAAGTTTCTAACGCAAGGGGGCAGTACTTGCGTCTACATCTAGGCCGACATCAACTAAATCAGTCCTTCCATCTGCTTTACTTCAGAACCCTGTTCAAATTAATAAATACATTTGGACGTCCTTGTTCAGAGATGCTTTGTTGTCAATGTCAATGTCAAGGTAAATGTTTTAGTTCCCAGATTGCTAAAATGGCTGCAAACAAACAAAACGTGTAATACAAAATACAACCATTAGTTAACATTGTGTAAATTCTTATTAGATTGTCACACACACACAAACTCTTTCTGCCCAACACTAGTTAGACTGACGTCAAAAGATTTTGTTGTTTCTGAATAAGTAGTCTACTCTACATACGTTCATTTGATTCATTTGATTTCATTCAAAAGATTTTATTTCCTTTGTTACTTAAGCATTAAATAACTCCTTACACAGACTGTTCTTATTTTGTACCACTTTATTTGCACATATTTTTTGTTTTTTATTATATGCCTAGATATTTTTATGAACATTTTAATATCATTCCTTTTGGAACAGCTTTTTTTCCTTTAGTGTTTTTGAGCTGCTGCTCTCTAACTTTCAAAACATTAAGACAAATAAAGTGTAGTCTTTTCAGAATTGGCTAAAATCTCAGATGACGTTATGATATTACAATGTCTGTTTGTGACATTTACATATACATTCAATAAACACATCTTATACAAATAACTTTTTTTTATGTGGAGTTTGTTGATGTTCCTAATGTACAATAATGGCTTATAAAATATCAGAGGCATGCAAAGTCAGCTTTACAATATGGCTTTATTTATAATTAATAGTTTAAATAAAACAAAAATATAACAAATTGCATATAAATATAATATTGCTTATATATTTGAGAACAGTAAAAAAAAGACGTAGTCAACTGAAATCACTCAAAGTGAACAATTAGTATAAACACAAGAATAAGGGCTTATTGGAGAAAGTATATAAGGAGAAACAAAGAAAGTATATAAGGAGAAACAAAGAAAGCCTTAAGAAAAAGAATAGCTGGCTTGTGTCATTCAAATACAAGGAAACTGACATGTTATTTTCCTAGCTGAGAAAAAAAAAAAACTTGGTTTGCTTCATTTGCTGGAAAAACAACAACATTCCTCATCAGTGCATCATGCAACAGCTCATGTCGTTCATTTTATATGGCATGCTTGACTGACTGGATTAGTGTAACTAGTGGTCATTTATGTGAAATAATATCCCCAATGCTACACACCCATCAGAAAAGATTTCCATGACTTTCATGAACAAATTAGTACGATACTCTTGTGATTACAGCAAAAACGGACACCACATCATTTAAAGAATACTGTCTCATGAATTTGTTGTTAAAACTGTTGACTGCTTATCTTAAAAATCAAAGTTTACAAAGTTGCTTTATAGCCTTAGCTTTTCTATGACAATCTTTGATATGTTGCTTTTATGAGGTTTTTACATTCAGCTGTCGATGATTAAAATACTAGATGATAATACTATATTTATACACAAAGATACATTTCACTGAAAAATACCCACTTGTTCAGAATTAGCTTACAACTTGTTTGCCATCTTTTATGTAGCCTACAAAACACATGAGAATCTTCAAAGTCGGTGCTCATACACAGTATATCGTGCCCTTTTTTATCTTGACTCATAAAAAAACTGAAACACAACAAACTTAACTCGCATATCAGTTGAAAGGAAAATGTGTCATGCTTCTGAGAAGAACATGAGATGTGATCTTCATATTTCGAAAGGAAGAAGAAAAAACACCAAGAAAGTATCACAACCCCCCACGCAATCCTTGTTAATGTCAACGAGCATTTCCTATCATGACAGCTGGAAAATCTCAGGTGTTCTAGCAGCTGATCTTGAAGACTGCGTCATTTCGAAATGCCACAATTAAAGGTAACAAGAATATAAGAACAGCTGCCATTGTAAAAAAAAAATTGGACAAGGTCCATGGACATAACTGATAATTTATGGAACGTGTGTTGCCTATGTTCCACAGTCTACCAGTTGTCTGCCCATTTTATGATGGTGAGAAAGGTGGAGAAGGGTCGTGGAGCATAGTTCACCATATCACTTGGATACACTCTCACTGAAAACCGGTTTGATGATTGCATGTACATCAGAAGGAAAGTGGTGAGCTTTGCATCTGGAGACTGGTTGACATGCACCACCCGAGTGTCATGTGAAGCTGAAAACATCTCTGGTTCCTCACCATAATCAAGCTCCACCAGAAGTTTGAGTTCTACAGTAGAGTTGTTATTCATCTGTGGCTTTAGAACGAAATTTGCCTGAATGTACACCAGGTAAACACCTTTCTCTTGTGTGACTATCCACGTTTCGTTAGGGTCCAGAATGCTCTCCCCATGAATCCTGTGGTTCTTCCACTCATCCTCCCAAACCAAACGACCACCTGTATGATTGTGAGCTTGAAAAGAAAAGGGGATGCGATAAAATGTATTTTTAACAAGAAACGTGACATTTACGTGAACATATTTTATTTCTATGCGAGGACAAAACAACAAACAAACAAGATATTCAAACAAATATTACTAATCACCTTTTAGAAGCCATTTTTCTCGAGAGAATTGTCTGAACATACTTTCTGTTTCGTCGACTGTCAGACGGAAAAAAAATGGAAAAGATTACCAGCACTGAATGAATGTTTGATTAAAACCAACAGCAACAATCGTTGAATGAATGACTGAATGTTCGATTGAGAGCAGAACAGAAATCGCGTTTACACAAACACACAGCGAGACTACCTTACACACTCACACACACCCCCCACACAGCCTCACTCACACACACAGTTATACACTTCTAGCCTCGTTAAACTATTGGAATAGTGACTCTCCAAACACTAAGACCTTGCCGAGCATTTCTGCCATTTAGTTTTTATAATAGGCTAACGCTTGCACGTTTTATCGTGTGATTTATTCACTACAAAACGCAGTACATCATAAACAATTGTGTTTAAATTGCTCATAAAATGTTTCGTTTTCAAGTAAGAAATTTGTCTTGGTGCTGTGTAAGAGGTTATTACACTCTCTCAGAGCTAAAACAAATGTTTTGCTTCAGACGCGTTAGTAGCGACACAATTTAGATAAAGCTAACTCTTAGCCAAAGGGTATCAAAGACACATTTACGTAGGATATTTATGAAACTGAGTAAAAGTTGATTTAAAGTCTTTGTAAGATAAGATAAGAATTGTAAGAGAAGTCTTACAGCCCCAGTTTTATATATTACAAATGATTAAGTGTTTTAAGTTAAGTGTTAACACGTTTTGTCTAACTTTGCCGGTGGAACCAAATGACCATCGGTAACGGCATCTTCAATGGACGGGAAAAAAAGTATGGAATAGTAAACTATAAGGATAAACTTACCGTCCAAGATGCTAATTCTGTGGCGTCCAGACACCTGTTGAAGTTACGGTAAGACATGTCACTGTGTCAAGCAATATTTCAAGAGTAGATATTACATACACGCCCTCTGCAACTCGACCCACATCAAAAGCTGGAAAATAAGAAAGCGTTTCTCAGCCGAATAAGCATTATGTTAGTGGAATGAAGATCTGATTCCCTTTTTTTCTTTTTCTTTTATGCGTGTGTAACAGTATGCTTACTGGAATTATCTTAATCATACAAGTACAATCCATTGTCGAGTTATTCTTCACAATGAATCTTGAACAACGTATCTATTGATTCGCAAATTATATTTACCTTCGACATGAAGAGGTACGTCAAGCACGATGCGATTAAAACGAGGAGCAAAGTTATCGATATCCAGATAATGTGCGCTCTAGCTGCGCGCGTCGTATCCATGCTTGCTCTTCAAGATGCTGAATCCACTGCAGTTTCACACAAGAAATGCCTCTTGTAGTGTCGGATGAAGTTGACGACTGTAATGGGACGCCAGTCTCCCACGCATTCAACAGTGCGCTATTAACTCCACATCACCTGTGGGTGAGATGAGGGTGGATGTGATCATGATGACTGTAAACACGTAGCTTTCCCTCTCTAAAGCATGCTTCATTGACATCTTGTTGTAATCTAGGCCAACATATTGTGTTAATTTTATTAACGCTGCTTGGAAGATCATTAATTAATTCGTCTTGCATCAGATTACTTGTCTGGAGAGTCAAACACGTAGAATGCTAGTCGGTGAATGGAGGACCAGTAAAACTTCTGAGGTGGTACCACTCTAGTTTATGGAAAATTACGTTTAAATCTTGAATCTTTAAGGTCCTGACAAGTAACTATGAAAACTTTAAACTTTAAAAAAACTTAAAAACTGTGAAAATTTTATAGGGATATGAGAGGCGACATGATATTTCGGTGGCACACCTGGTCTAAAAACGTGTGGCATGTGCCAGAGTTATTAATGCAGAACATTTCACCTCGAGTATAGTGACTGACAGATGAGCCGAGCAGCTGCATTGACGTCATTGTGACACAGAAACCTAAATAAACAACCTATTTTACTGGCATTTTAGTGAAAGGTAACCAGGGGCGATTATACCCCTCTGTATTGCAGTATCAGCATCTGCAGTGATTGAGACAAACACAAGATTAGCTGGCTGTCCATGCTCTGTTCTCAGCGACAAGAAAAAGTGTCCTTTAGGCTATCCATCCACAATGTCAAAATAAATGTCAAAATGTTGATCATGTTCAAATGAGCTTTATAGCCAGAATAATAACTGAATAATACAGTTGGTTTTACAGCGTTAACCCCTGAAAATGTATTTAATTTCAAATCATTTTATCTAACCAGATAATATTTATTAAGAATATAGACACAAATTGTATTAACGTAATACAATATGGCAATTTAATGTCTATATTAAATATTTTTTATTTCTAATTATATTAAAAAAAATGACAACATGAATTTAACAATTTGTCACTTCTATAATTCAGTGACAATAATAAAAATCTCTTTACTCTAAGGCTAATAAATGGATGGCACGACTCACTCCTGGGTCATTAATACTATATTTAATAATACAAAACAAATTATTTTTCTGATTTCTCAGTTTAAGTTTGACTGAGTGCTCTCTGATACTGATGCGTGTCTTTATTCATTTCTGTGAGTGACGGCATGTTAATGTAATATCACAATCCTATGTTTTAAAATTAAAAATGAAATTATGTTAGATAAAATAACTTCATGATTGTTTTGTAAAGCATGCGTTCATGGGTGTTAATCGCTCTATTTCGCAGCGTAAACCGTGTTACAGTGGATGGGAAACCGTCCTGTATTGCTTCAGCAACTTTATGTAAACCGCATTCATACAAAGAGCTACACAGATGCAGATGTCATGATAATCTATCAACAAAAGCACCTTGTCCTCAGTCTCTGACGCTCGCTCTGCTCGGCGCCGAGCGTGCAGGTGCTTTTCTTCGGAGTTTTAAGGGTGGACGTAAATGAACGAAGGATAAAATAACTAGGTATGTTATATAAAACAAGACTTGAAGTGCAAATAAAGTGGTACAAGCGATGGAAAATTCGTGTACAGATTAGGTCTTTCATCACACTTTTTTTCTTAGGGGAGCTGGGTGACGCCCATCTAAGTAACGAGGTTTCTGCGCTTAGACGCGACCACAACCCCTGATGTGTCAGCATAGATTGTCAACAAGACTATCTCCGTCTGAAGGCCTAATCGACAGGACAGCCAGTTGCACAGATCCTCAAAAATATGAGTCTGATATGAATCCAATCTTCAACAACATCGAACTGGATTAAATATTTTGAATGCTCCGATCCCAATTTGACTTCTGACCTGTAATGCTGCCTAAATCTTAATCATACACTGTTCCTTTGTTTGCTAGAGTAGAACTGGTCCCCTGACCAAGCCTGCTTTCTCCATAGGTTTTTTTCTCCATTCTGTCACCTGATGGAGTTTGACTTGCTTGCCATTATTCGCCATGGTTTGCTTAGTTGGGGACACTTAATGCTCAACAACATTATTGATCTGACTGTATTGACACCATTGTATGAGAACTGAACTGAGCTGGAAGAAGAAGGGCTGCTGTATAGACAAACTAACTAAATTAATAACTGAACTTATTATAACTTTATACAACTGAAACAAATCAAGTCTGAACTTACTTGAGCTGGACTTTGACAACAATTTCTTCTAGGGCTGCTGTACAGCCGAAAAAATAAGTATCTCGAAATAATGAGAAACTTTCTTAAAATAATGTGAAACTTTGTCGAAATAATGATTTAGTATCTCGAAATAACGAGAAACTTTCTCGAAATGACTTAGTACTGTATCTCGAAATAACAAGAAACCTTCTCGAAATAACGAGAAACTTTCTAAGTCATTATTTCGAGAAAGTTTCTCGTTATTTAGAGAAAGTTTCTTGTTATTTCAAGATACTTTCTCGAAATAATGACATAGTATCTGAAAATAACAATACTAAGTCATTATTTTGAGAAAGTTTCTCGTTATTTAGAGAAAGTTTCTTGTTATTTCAAGATACTTTCTTGCAATAATGACATAGTATCTCAAAATAACAATACTAAGTCATTATTTCGAGAAAGTTTCTCGTTATTTCGAGAAATTTTTCTCAAAATAATGACTTAGTATCTCGAAATAATGAGAAACTTTCTCATGTTTCGAGTTTCTTGTTATTTCGAGATACTAAGTCATTATTTTGACTTAAATACCGGTAACCTTTTTTTTTTCCTCAACTGTGGCGGAAACGGGCGTCCATTTGAATCAGATCTTTTAGTGAAATGTTTCATCCATTCACAAAATTGTTGAATTCACATTTCTCAAATTCAACTGCTCATTGGAAAATATTATCAGTGAATAACTTCAGTTTGAACTGTTCCCCATCAATTTTTGCATTTCTTTTCAGTCTTCATCACCATTGCTAGGACATCACTGACCAGATCTCCATTTGTATTCTGTAGAACAAAGTGTAACACACAAGTTTGGACTGACACAAAGTTGTGTAAACGATGCCAGGATTAGAATTTTGGAGTGAACTATCCCTTTGAGAGCACATATAGACCACAAGTACTTTAGAGACCACCCATTAGGTATTTTCCCTCAATGTTGACTGGAAGTCACAAGATATATCTGTAATCAATCGCATAAATAAGGTCACCACATGTATCACCAATGTGCTCCCGTTGGGTGTGGGTGTTAGCAGAAGCATCAGCAGAAGTCTTTATGCACTGTGCATGTTTAGGTTTTGCTGGGCGCTTTAGGGACAAGCAACTTGTTTATGAGCATCTCACTGTTGATTCAGACACAGATTATGTTTTTATATATATATTTATATGACTCACTTTATCGGTTACTCTAGTTACAGAACTCACAAGTTAAATTTCCAAAAGAGGGAAGTTTCCCAGATGATATCAAAGTAAAAGAAAATGCATGCCACAATGACATCAAATTCCACTTGTCAGCAGGCTAAGGCTAATTTCCGACATCATTTACTCCGATTGATTTAAATGTCTCGGGATTTTTGATGTGCAATAGTGATTCACATTTCTGTTTTGTCATTACTGATTACCCTAGAGGAGTAACCGACTCGTTATACGTTTTGAAATAAACAATATGAGGACGATGATCTTTCTTTATTAACTGGGAATGCTAGAGCTCAAAATTAAAGGAGGGAGGCTGTGTTATATAAATTAATTGTTCATTTACAGTGTCAGTGCTGGGATTGAGGGATGATCGTGAGAAGAATTTCAACATCTCTCTCTCTCTCTGTCATGGCAACTGTACTTCCAGGAAGACAAGAGAGACAAAGGAAAGACTTTCACTACATCAGTTTCCACTTCAACTGCTTTCCATTAGCGAAATGGAAAAATGCAGTTAACTAAGAGGGGAGATAAGTGAAAATCAGTTGTGTTTTGAATCACTCCCACAACGAACTTGGCTTTGTGTTTACAATATCGCAAATATAATCAACACTATCATCACATTTCTGTATGACGCCTCAGTCTCTTCTTTTATGTGGAGTAATGTGTACAACAGAACCCCTTTTTATGGTTTCAAAGTTATAATTTCACCATCAAACAAGTTTCTATGCAAAATGAAAAACAATAATGAGGTTTGAGATGAAAAACACACTGAAAGTGATTTATAAAATATTTGATCTTTTTGTTTTTCACTTGCAAAGAGAGGTGTCTCTTTTTGCTCATGTCTTCCTTTAGAAAGATTGCATGTTGATACCGGCTCTGTTGTGATTTAGTGAAATCAAAATGCAGATGATAAAAGGCGAGCACTAGCCATTGAAATTACTATTTACCTATGTTAAATCAGGCTTTACATGAACTACTTCTATGATTTCCCTTGCGCAAAAACAAAAAACAAAACTTTAGCTACTTCAATACTTTAAATGTAACAATTATTCATCAAAAAACATCCAAATTATATTTTGGTTCCATTTATTTTTTTAAGATTGAATTACTTTTTCGCTAATATTTCTCCAAGAAGGGATTAAGAAAATGCTTTTTATTTCTAAAATCATTGCTGAGTAAAAAAAGAAAAAGAGAAAAGGAAAGTATGTACTGTTTATATTTCAGTTAAGGAGATGGAGAAGATATTGGTACAGTATTTTTCTTTCTTTTTGTTTGATTCATAGGGAAGTTAGTTTTCTTGGGACATTTCATTTCTGTTTAGTTTATTGTTTTGGCAGTTAGCTCAACCCTGAAGTTCTTGCTTTTGATCTGTAATGAATTATTTTTGTAAAAGACTTGCTCCAAACATCTAGAGGTAAAAGGATAATTAAGAAGAATTATCTTTATGTTGCACCCTGAACATTATTATGACTTTAAAAAGTGACATAGATTCTGAGATATTTGTTAGTATCTATGACCCCTTAATGGATACCCAGAAGGTGTAGGCGATTGCAGGAATACTCCACAAGCGATCTACCCTCGACCTTTGAGAAGTGTACAAATTAAAGATGAGAACATTTAAGTGGGTGGGGGGCTTTTGCAGATATTCTCCACCGGATTGTTTATCAGGATTATATGAAAGCAAATTATTCACCTCAGCTCTCAAAATCAACAACAGCCAGAGAAAAATATTTTGATAAGGAGATTGTGTCATCCAGTATTTGTGATCGCACATTCACTCTATATTTGGCAAAACTATCCAAGAAGTTTGGAATGTGACTCAAATGGCACCTGGGGGCAACCACTACTACAGATCACCTAGAAAATATTTATATGACATTTTTGTAATACAGTACTAGGAAATGTAGGAGTTGTCCGTGGGCTTCCAAACACAAAAATGCCTTTGTGGTATTCATCTACAACTATTTTGCTCAAAAGAAATTGACAAGATCATACAAGAACATATTAGATCATCTTAGGTCAGCCATGGAAAATATGCCACACATCAGCATATTGCTCAATCCAACCCAAAATCATGCAGATTCATGTGCCACATAAGTGAGGACTGTAAATATTGGATGATGCATTATGAAGATACAAAACGTCTGCACTTAGGCGCTCACTCAGTTCACGATTCTGACACAGATGATTGCATCTGAAGCACATGGTATGAAGATGAAAGTGATTATTATACTGAACAGAAAAAAAGAAACTGATCTGAGCAATATTGTCATGATTTAACCGTAGATATTTAATTTTTAATTAAAGGAATGTCACAATAACAGACTATGAAGTGAGTTTGGAATTAACTGGACTATAGGTTATGATGAATAATGTTTGAAATGCACAACTGATTCATATTAAAATAAATATTTGTTACTGTAGAAATTTAAAATGTCTTACCGTGTCAAATTCCCAGAACAACTATTAGCATAAATAAAATTAAAAAAATAGATTTATGATGCCTCAAACACAGCTAAACATCTTTAAAAGATCTGATGCCACTAGCCCTGACAAAACAGACTGAATCTGGGGATTCATTTATTCACAAAATTCCAAGAAATGTTAATGAAATTAAATTTAAGTTGATGCCTGTGAATTTCACAAGTGCTTTTTGTGTTCTGGATTAATCAAATTCTGGAAATCCGGAAACAGACTGGTGAGATCCAGTGGCTGGAAGTAATGCATGATTAAGAATAATACTATAAGCACAGATTCTAGTAAAACGTACTTTTATTGAATCTTTCACAGAGCTAGTTGTGAATGTGGTGCACCATGCATACTGCACAATGCATACAATATAAGATTAAGACACTGTTACAATGTCAGTCTCTATGCGAGCGCACAAGTACGCTGAACACAGAAGTAAAACTCATTGCCACATGTACCAAGACGATAGCAGCCTCCTCAAGACAACCATTCTGTACATCTCATATTTACATAGTTTTGTACCAACGCACCTCGGGAAAAGACAGCTTCAAGACTGTGGAAGTGGGACCTAAAAAGACGATATCCCAAAAGTCATTTAAGGACTATTGCTCTTTTCTTCAAGTTCAGGCCATCTTCTACTGAGAACACCCTTTCATATGACTGACATTTTTCATATTTACTGACTGACACCGACAAACTCAGTTTCCAACACACACTCAAACACGAGCACTTATTAATTCACTAAACCATTCGATCAAGTTTTTTTGTTACTCAAATGGCAGTGATTGACCGTCACAAGCAAAGCTGTTAAACCCAACAGGCATTTTTGATCATATTTGTTCCCCTCGTCTGTGACACACAAACTGACCCTAAGCCATCAATCCACACAAGTCCACACAACAAAGCATTGCACCTTTCAACAGGTGGCTGGTGATAAGCGGATTGCAGAGAAATTCTTGAAAATAAATAAAGCAAGATTCCATACATTGCGAAACAGTTCTTTAAATCCTCGTTGTCAAACTGTGACGAATTAGCCAGACTCTTTGCTGATTGACACACACATCCTCTTTGGCCTGATAGAAACAAATCATCCTTTCTTTTACATATACATACACACACACATATATATATATATATATATATATATAGCTAATTAATGCAAAAATCCCACTGGATAATACACAAGCCGGGTCTGCATGTCAGGTCCAGTGTAATGGTGCCCCCTAAAGTCATGCACATGTAATAGCATGTATGGTATCCTTATGCTGAAGCAACAGTAAAATGGTGTAGTTTACAAAACAAAAATTACATCCATCCTGAGTTTATTGAAAACAAATGTTTTCTCTGTGTGTTTAAAACATCCACAGCATTTACAAAGGGATTGAGTAAATGTATGTATGTAAATGTGCATTTGATTGATCTAACCAGACATGCTTCAGCTATTATTCTGTTAGCAAATTAGTCTGCATCTCTCCTCTTTCTTCAAAGCAATACAACATATTTCAGCTCTGAGTTGGCCAAGGTCCACAACAAAGCAGGATATTTAGCTTGGCTTTTTAGTCAGATGCTCTGCTCATATTCTACATTCCCGACTGGCTATTTTTGTTTTGGAGTGCTTTGTGCGAGTGTTTGAATTATGTCCAATGAGAAAAACAATGTCGTTTTTTAGTCGGCATTAAATGAAATAAATTATTTGGGGTCCACATATCCATAGGTCCACAATCTGGCCAGTGTCGATCCAACGCTGGTGTAGCAGCCCAGTTTCTGAGTAAAATCAGTAAGATCAGTTACACCTTATACAAACTACCAGGACCAGTTAAAGCAAGTTGTCCATTGCCCACGTCACTAATTTCATCCTCCAAAAGCCCTGATACATCTGCGTTCGGAATGCTGTCGTGATAGCTACTGAAGCTAATGTTGTCCTCCTTCAGCTCGATGGTCCAGAACGGGGCATTCAGCTTGCGGTTCTGGTACTCCCTGTAGGTGTACACGCCACCCACCACCGCCATGAGAGCTAGCACAACTATGATGATGACCGCCAGGATGATGATGTTGAACTGGTTCCATGCGAGTGGAGTCACTGTGGTGGTGGTGGTGTTGGGGGTGTAGCTGCCAAGGCTGCTCAGCAGGGTGGTGGAGAAGGTGGAGAATTGTGTTGTAGCATTGGGGATGGAGGTCATGGTGGTGTAGTGAAACCAGTGGGTAGCGGTTGAAGGAGTAGTGTGGATGACTATGGACAATGCAAGAGAAAGAGAAGGACAGTTTGAGAAAATAGGCATTGAACAGAACACAACATATCCAAAAACAAAAGTTAATTACCGTATTTAACTGCATATAACCCACGGGTTATATAAGGGTGCGGGATATAGCACACATTTTTTACACGTTTTTTTAATTTGTTACATCCCTAAGGACGTAAAGTTTTTTTTGCGGTATTTTCTTTCTGTTTTTCTTTCTTGCGAGGGTTGTTGTCTCTGGCGCTTGTACTATCACTCTGACAGCTGGCGCTGATAGGTTGTCTGACCTGTCAATCATGCAAGAAGACGTGATTGGTTGTGCTGCCATGAGGACGTGCTCTTCTCATCTCATCCGATGATCAACACCTGAACAATCGCTTCTTAAGGGACGTGCTGCTGCACAGCGGGAGAGACTGCTCTTTCTTTTTGTTCTGATTCTGACTTGTGTTTGTTTTCTTATTGTTTGAATTTCGCGCACAAGCACTGTGTACCGATCCTGAACAGTTATGGATAATTGACGTAATGCTAGCAATCTATGGGTGCAATCTATTCATCAATCTATCGGTGCAGGCTATATAAGGGTGCGGGTTATACCAATGATTTTTTACACAAAACCCCAAAACCCACAGGCTATTTGAGGGTGTGGATAATCTGCGGGTTATAAGCAGGAAAATACGGTTTTTATATTCCAGTGACATTCTACTGGTATGGAGGGCAGATCAGTGTTTTTTGCACCACTGAATACGAGTTGTGAATGTTTGCAATCTTGTACTGAATGTAATGTGTACCATAAAATAAATGGCAAGTAAACACATTTTTATATTTATAAAACATGTCTTTATATTGTATTAGTGGACTTTTTTTAAATTATAAATAAAAACCACAAAACTCACTCACTGAACTAAGTTATCGTTACTTTCATCTCGAAATGAAGCACATTTCACATACCGTATTTATTTGAGTATATCGCGCACACGTGTATAACGCGCACCCCTAATGTTCGATTAAAAATCGGTATAAAATTTTGTTTCACACCAAGCATTGTAATTGACAAAAAACGTTGTTGAACACGTGCAGCCATGATAAAAAACATTTATTTATTGTATAACATATACTTATATAAAATATATAACATATATTTATTGACAACATAAAGTAATGAACACAATACCGAAAGAGAATTACCGGTAAAAATATTTATTTAAAATCCTTCGACGTCAGATTCCTCATCAGAGACACTAAAGAGTTGCTCCCATTCTTCTGGAGTTAATTTTTCATCAGTGTCTCAGTTGGCAAGAACATTTCTTCGCTTTCTTCTGCGTCTGAATGGATGAGGAAATGAAGCGGCGAGGGGACGTTTTTTTTTCTTCGCCCTCATGTACAGTGAGAGGCTGCAGCCTGTGTTACGGGATGTAATGTATCATGCAATCGGCAATCGATTGCTTTGCGCTATGTTGCGGTTGTTGCCGCGGTTTATGTTTGAATACAGTTGCTGAATTGCACTCACGAATCTGCCTTTTATTTTATGCATATATTGCTACTTAAACAGCCTGTAAAATGCGCAGCACAAACTCACAATTCGTCGGCGCCCTCAAAGGACAGGCCGTCAAAACAAACCACACAAACCACACATTGGTAGAAAAATTTGCGCGTTATACTCGAATAAATACGGTACTTGTAGATCTATAAAAGACTTACCAAAGGTGAGTAGTGTAAAAGCCCCAAACAGGTCATAAAGATGTTAAAGTGAAGAGATATGACAGCCTTATATTATTAACAGATTTCATTCAGTCTTTTATCCCACAAAAAATATTAAAACATCCCAACACTAAAAAAATAGAACTTACCCACGTTTTAATGGTAATGTGTACACACACACACGCACGCACGCACGCATGCACGCACGCACGCACACGTAATTCTATAATTGTAACATTTGAGACATTACAACGAAATATTTCTATAAAATTGAACATGAAAGTGGACATTATGCAAATGTCAATATAGGTTATAAAGATAGAGAGAACAAAAAATAGAGTAAAAGAAGTGAAGAAAAAACTTAAGAGGAGAATAAAACAGGGTGAGAGCAGCATGTGAAGCCCTGATCTAGAGTAATGTAGAGAACAGATGCTAAACACTAGAAGAGGATTCGCAGGCAAGAGCGATTCTGTCTGTTCAGTGGACTGTATAGAAAAACTGAAAACACACCTCAGCCATTAGCCTCACAAAACATGGTAGGTTTATTATAGCATTTATTAATTCGTTTTTAATTTTTACACCTTCAGATTTTAACTTTTTGTAATTTTGTGTTTGTGTCATTTCTAGTTAGCTTTCTTTCTTTTTAAGCTGTTGTTTGTCATTTTGGTAATGCAAATACTACTATACTATAGTTACCAAGGCAGTCTTTTTAAAATAATTTCAAGTTTTTCCATTTAACATTTAATTTAACTTGAATTCAAATCACCAAAACTATTGATGGAAAGTCAACATGGAGTTCTGTTATCATCAGTGAAGGGCAACATGGTTGTTCTGTAGCAGCAGAACATCTGGAGCAGAGCTCAGACAGGCCAAAAAAGAAGGATTTATTATTGTTGGCTGAGTGGAAAGATTGACGAAAATAGTGTGGATTTGGCTGACTTACTGGAGTGATAAATCACTCTCTTTTTCTTCCTCTCTCTTTTATACATCCACCCCATAGTCCTTGTTTACTGTTTGGCAGTCCAAGTCAGCCTGCCTGTGGAAATATGCGACCTGTCCTCTTTAAAGCACACCACTGATAGAACCAGCGGGATATAGACGGATGTTGTGAGTCAGAACGCTGATCTGGGATTAGTCATTCTACATCTTCTTTTCCCCTCTTTGAAAACCAGACAGTTAACAAGCTCATTTCCTTCCTGTTCACATAGTATATACTCTAAGGCTGGGTAACATCAAGGTGTTCATTATGCATGATATTTTCAATACATTAATGCAGTTTCAGTTGTGATCCGTATTGCAAACACACGAAGAAGTGCGTCAATGCGTTATAACCTGCAAGATCAGTTTCTTCACTTTAACTGCACTGACAAGCTTCTTCTTTAATTGAATTGTTAAAAATTATATGAACAAACACACACACACACAAGAATTTTAAGTACAGCTGCAATTTTGTGAGCAAAAAAAAAAAAAAAAGGGGAAAGAAAGAAAAGGAACCTGTGATTTAACACTAGATTACTGAATCGGCACAGCCTTCATATTCCCGACTAGCAAAAACAGTTCCATTATTATCACTAGGGTTTTTACGCATATTAGCCCAAATGTATAGGTTTTGGCTTTCACCTGTAGGAGTGCAGTTCCTGGCGAGCGCGTCCCCCGTGAATCCCTCTGCACAGCGCTCACAGTGCGGGCCTGTGGTGTTGTTGATACAGCTCAGGCAGTGGCCCGTGTCCGGGTGACAGATCCGAGGGGACAAGCGGGGGTCACCGTTCCCACTGCAGTTACAAGGAAGGCAGATGCTGTCTGCGTTGTAGAAGCCATCACTACACTGCTCACAGTTGGGACCCTTGTACTCTGGCTTGCACTGGATACAGAAAGGCTGGCCGACTGAATCTAAATCACACATGGACACAAAGACAGTTTAGGGTGAATTAGAAGAACCAGACACATCTGCTGGTAAAAAGATATATGTTTATGTACTGTATATTAAGAATTAAAGACATTTTCACTGAAAATGCCAAAGAGATTCTGCTATAAAAAAGATATTTAGAGACAGAGTTAATTTGACCACCAGATGGCAGAATCTTCTAAGAATGCTGAAGGAAGTTTCTTGTTTATAATTTGTTTATAACAGGTCTTTGTGTATATTAGCCTATATTGAGGTCATGAGGCCATAGTAAATTATGTGAAGACACTCTTCCCCATACAAAATGACCAAAGTCTTCAACAGCACATCTGCAACCAAAAGTAGTAGTATACAAACTGTATAGTAAATAAAAATAAAATTATTTCTTTGAAACCTGCTTTAGAATGACACATATTTAAGATAAACAGATTTATTTTTGTCTGATCACATAACTATGATGTTGGTCACATTAAAGAGTGAAAAACATATATAAAATGTTTTAGACATTTTACATTTGTCCACTAGGAATACTGCTAAAACACAAGACAATATTATTAATGCATAAATGTTTTTAAGTTTAATTTCTAACAAACCAAACTAAAAAAGAATCATGAATTTTCCGCTGCTCTGTATTAGTAGGACAAAAATGTCACGTGAAGGATGGAAACCCGAAAATAGATGAATAATGTGACTTGCCACTAAAATTTCATGACATTGTAAAATCACCATAATAATTATATGACTACTGACAAAGTACTGAGGAACTACTGATACATTTATAGTGTACTATATGTGTATTCTAAAGTACTTTAGTGCCAATGGTGAGACAAATTATTTTCAAGAGCAATATCACATAGTGAGACATTTCACTGTCTGAAACCAAGGAAACATTCTGTGGAGAAAAAAAGTGGAGAGATGAGCCAGAACAGGCCATTTTTAAAATCATTAACGAGCACAACAAACTCACCCAAACATGTTTTTTGCTCTCTTTCATTTGGCAAAGCTAATTGAAAGGCCCAGACAGAATCTGTAAACCTCTTTTTTTGTGTGTGCATTTTCTCCACTGATTTAGGAAGCACTCTTAGATCAAATCGAGAGAGAAAGAGAGAGAACCTAAAGGGATGAGGTATACATTACCATTGAATAGTTCTGGGTCAGTAATATTTTTTAATGTTTTTCAAAGAAGATAATTCCCTTCAGAAATTATTTGAATATGATCATGTGATTTAATGAGTTTTCCTGTAGCTCAATCAGTAGATTGGTGTTTACAATGCCAAGGTCATGGGTTTGATCCCAGGGAAAGCAAGACCTGAAGACCTGATTCAATGTGTTCCTTGAATGCAATGTAAGCTGCTTTGGATAAAAGCGTCTGCGAAATGCATAAACGTAAATGCAAATGTAAAATGTGATTTAATGATCAAGAATCATCAATGTTGAAAACAATTGTGCTGCTTATATTTCCTAGGATTGTTGATGAAAAAAGTGACAAAGAACAGCATTTTCTTTTTCTATCTTTTGTAACATTAAAAATCAATTTAATGTACTCTTACTGAATAAAACAATCAATTTCTGTAAAACAAAACCGTACTGACCCCAGTATTGTAACGTATAACATTTTAAGTGACAAGATAACCTTAACAATAAGAAATAAGGACATTAACAAATACAAAAGGCATCCCTCCCATCATTAATAAAACACAACACAATTATAAAAGATAAATAACAAAACAAAATAGTGTGCTAGTTCAAAACTAGATGAAAGCCCCGGCTTAGTGAAGCTAAAATAAAAGGAATGTGAGAGAGAAGAAAGGGACAGTTAAAGCAAAAACCATGCTGAGCCATACAAAAACAGTGTGCTAGAAACAGTAAGACAGACTGTATGCAGTACCTGCTGTGAATCAAATATATCTAGCAGAGATGCAGTTTTATGTTACATACGCAGAAGGCAGTGAATCAGGAAGCTCTATGACCCTCCTATCAACATTTGCCCAGACTCAGCACCTGCATACAGCCAACAGCAGGATAAAACACAAACCTCCTGGCACTGATGTACACCCAGGGACTACTACGCTAGAAGGGCCAATTTTCCAGATTTCTCAAGCTTGAGGGCAATAACCATCACGTTAAGATAATGATACAATGAATGGACACAGAAAAACCAAGCCCGAAAAGAACGCATTTAGATGTACATCAACATGATGGAGGGACAAAGAACTTAAGCTTCTCTGAGCTCTTTGAACATAAAACTATTATCCCAATGCAGAATTAAGAACATTCACACAAATTCAATGAACAAGAGAATGAAAGAACAAAGAGAAAAGAAAGACTACTTGAGCTGTTGATGGTCAGAGTGAAATCAATGTACACACACACACACACACACACACACACACACTCATTTTCTTTGGTCTTACCTTTATGTATTTATTCCAGAAAGCCGCTTTTCAATTCTTTCAGTGACACAAAAACTTCAGAACTGCATATGTCCCAACATGTTACAGCATGCAAAGATTTCCGGCGACACACAAGATATGCTTCCTCATATTGCTGTGACTGACTCGTGACGATAATGTCTCAAATGAGGCTAGTCAATGTTTAACCATCTCTTAATTACATTACCAGCAGGAGTTTCTTTAATGCAATGACTTTTACCTAGTTTTTACCTAAACTTTTTACCTTTTACCTAAGCGTAGGCACACGAATGCAACGTTTGACGCACCATCTCTAACAGGCATGGACATGCTCATGGCTACAGTCGTTCCAGCAGTTTTCACACAGTTTTTAAGTCATAAAAACATACCGAAGAAACAGTTGAGAGTAAAGAACATAAAAAAAAAGTTTAAGTTAAAATTAATAATAAACCTAATGGTTTAAGAAATAAAATTAAATATACAGTAAACAATAATTCCACAGTGTAAGTGAAGTCAAATTACTCTTCTGCTCTCTATATTATATAAGAAGACGCGAAGATTTCTTGGCCTATATTTTCACATTTAAAATATCTGCTCATTTCATTTTCTCAATATCCGTCTATCAAGGGTGGACAGAAAGAAAACAGCAGTGGCAAATAACAGTCTTTTTCACAGACTGCTCACCTGCTGAATCAAAGCTGAAGCTCTGGTGGAACAAAGCTGGCGACTTCATCAAAATTATAGACACTGACTCTGCGTGGCAGATAACAAGCCAACCAGTGCTAGGTCATTTCCAATGCAAATTCAACCAGCATATGCAAATAAAACATGCATTTCACTAAGGAAATCTAGTGTTAGTAAGGAGAGCAGAGAAAATCTGTGCCACTTGTGAAAACAGAAAGAAAGAAAAGACTACAAGTTGCTGAATGGGATTTTAAACTACACACACACGCCACATAGACTCTACTGAGACTGTGAGGATTTATATATCTGCCTTATAATAAGTGAGATGTTCACAATAGGTAGGAAAGAGGGAGTCTTGGATGATGTCACAAGCTTGTATATATAATATCCAAACATAAAAAATGTTTGCTTTTGAAAATATTTTTTAGATGGTCAATAGGGCTACAATACAACAACATAAAACAATAATATTGCGTAATAAATTTTTACAGGATTCTTGGATGAATAGAATGTTCAAAATAACAGCATTTATTTAAAATAAATATTAAAAATCTTTTTAACAATAGTCTTTACTATCATTTTAATCAATTTAATGCATCCTTGTTGAATACAAGTATTTTTTTAAACAAAAACAAAAAAACAAACCACCTACACACATAGATACATAAAAATATGTAGAACATTAAAATCTAAAGAAATTCATTAATATGTTCAGAGAGTCTATTTTTTTTAAATAAGGTCCTTGTTTCCCATGAAACATTACAAATAATGACTGACGTTTGGAACAGACATTCAGAAAGGCATTTCCATATTTATGAGACATTCTGTAGGAAAGACCTAGTGAGAGCGACCCAATGAAACCACGGGACAAAATATGGTTAAATATGTACTGCATTGAAAGATGAAGACTTGAAAGATTCCTGAGCTGTCAAAAGAGTTTAATAATTCCATATTTTAAAAGCTTTTCCATCTAGTTCTTCAAACAGTAAGCACTACACGAGTACATTAATTTATTTAGTGGAAGATGTGAGAGCTTTATCTGTGCCTGTCAATTCTGATCTACTTGGGACTCAACAAATCATGTGTGTGTGTTTTTGGATATCTCATGGGATTTTATTTAACAATGCACAACGTCACAATGCCATGGCCACGTCACAGTAACAATAGAAGATACTAATAACAACTTGTTTGCCATTCAAGAAAATTGATTTCAATCAGTCACTGAGACAGCACACATTTGTCATTTCAGAAGTTGCTATAAGCACAAACAAAGAATTATTGAAGCAAAGTAAATCCAGCCATTTACAGAGATCAAATAGCTGACTTCAGAGCGTTTGCTCTACAAGGACTGATTTTAGAAAAGCAACTTCAAAAGCACTTTCTTTTCCTGGTGCAGAGACCCTAACCGTAACCGAAAAGCTTACTCTTACTTTCTCACTAAAACTCTTATAAAACAGATATTTTGTATATTGCAGAAAGGGTCAATACACAATAGCTACTGTATAACACCTGTCAAATGTGTATGTCACTGCACCCATTGTTGTCAGCTGTTATCCACAATTTACATCTCATAAAATACAAAATAAAATGTGTCCAGATGAAATCATAATTCTTGACTACTTTGGCATTTATTATGAATACGTTAACCATAAGGTTATATGTAAGCTAGTGTGCTCCAAAACAAGGATAAAATTTGCTCATTTAGAAGATATAAGCATTCAAAACTTAGTCAATATGGATCAGCAAAAAAAATTTCTCCAGTTTTTCATTCCAATCAAATGCTCTCTAGAGTCTGGAAAGTACAATTGTATGCGAGAATGAGAGGTTTAACAAAGTCACGCCAATGAACCCTTTATTCATCATTCATGGTACCTAACATGTTCAAGAATGTCCTGTTAAATCTTTCCACGTGGATGACAGGGTGTAGTCCGTCCCATTTTGATCCCGGAGGTGGCACACACCTCCTTTGTGTAACCTTTCAGGGAATTCCGTTGAGAACAATGAAATTTACCCATAGAACCTTGGCAATGGATTGAGCCTTCTGACTGGCTGTTGGTATTGCTACTGCATAAAGTGATATGTTATTACAAGCATGTCTTTGATGTTGCTTCTATACAGTTCCAAAGAAAGAAAATCCATACACAGTAACTCTAAAGGTCGAGTTGTTCGTAAATTGACAAGTGGTGCTGCTTTCTCTGGAAGAGCTCTGTGAACCACACAAGGAAAGGATTCTTCTTTGGCCAGTAAAATTGGGATCTTCCTAAATAAAAGGTACAATCTGTCCCTTTTGTGGACCATCTCATCATGAAGACTTTTCAAAAGAGCTGTTCTGAAATCTTTAGGTAATTGATAAGTTAGAACATTTCCATCCTGTCTTTTTCTGCACAATATGCCACCTAGAAGCACGAAGCAATTCCACTCTTTCATCATAAGCAAAAAGGGAAGTTCTTCTCTCATGGTGGAAGGAGATTTCTCTCCAAATTTCAGGAGAGCAATAATCAGAGAGTTGAATCAGTGCTTTGCTTTTCGATTATATCCTGAACTGACAGGTGAGCTATGAGTGAAACTCCATATTCCTCTTCCTCTTAAATGCAGATACACTGCACTAGAACTCATGGCAAGAGATTGGACTATCATTGCTGGATCCACAACAGCTTCAGATATGGCGCAAACCATATGCCTATTACAGATTACTTCATCTACATTCCATGAAAGGATCATGAACTGATAAATTCTCTCTTGTTCCTTTCTTGAAACAATGTTAGCAGTCACTTTATAAGAACCCCTATATAAGCCATCAGCATCAAGAATACGTTTTACTACCCGATGCTACAAAACAGGATTAAGTGGAAAGAGCAGAAACCTGTTTGTGTCCAACTTCCCAGTAGTTAGCTCATATGTTAGTGGGTTGCTGTCTGTGACAATTGTGATCTGACTTCTGTAAAGGTAGTCATGACATTTTTCAGTCACAGCCCACTTTAAAGCAATGTCCTTCTTGCTTCTGGTATAACGGAGCTCCTAGCTCTCGCATCCATGTGTAAAATGTATAGAAGTTTAGGACCAGCAAAACCTAAAATAGGAGCATAGGTAAGTTTGTCAAGGATTTCATCAAAAGCTTCCTGACAAGTAGTTTTCCTTTGAAAGGTTCTCTAGGGTTCAAGCATTAACCTGTTGTCTCTTGAGTCTTCCACAGTTTATGAAGCAGAGGTAGTTACCATTTCAAAGATGTCTTTGATAAATCTCTTGTAATATCCTGTAAATCCAAGGAAAGACCTGAGTTCTTTCAGGTTTGATAGACTTAGGTCTTTAGAGCCTTGATCTTATCAGGATCTGTCTCAACACCAGTTTCAGACACAATGTGCTCTAGACACCTCAGCGATGCCTGGAAAAATGTATATTTTTTCAGTGAAAACTTGAGAGTGTATTCCTCTGGACACTGAAGAACCTACAGGAGTCTTTCGTCATGCTCTTCTAATGTTGCTGAAAAGACTATGAGACCATCTACAAAGACTAGAACCTCTTTCAGACTGATGTCCCCCATGCAGCATTCCATTAGCCAAACGAAAGCAGCATTTGGCTTATCAGTTTCCTCTATCTTGATATGATAATACATGAACTTAAAGTCTAAGAGCGAGAACAGTCTAGACCCAGTCGAAGCAGAGAATGCCTCTTCCAGGTTGGGTAGAGCATAAATGTCTGTATTAGTTTGGAGATTCGTTAAAGTGACGGATTGTTGCTTTTCGAATATTCCCTTTCATGCAGTGTTTCATATATCTGCTTGAGAGTTGTAAAGTTGAAAGAGCATGATAAAGTTATTGCCTCCCAAAAGAATGAATTGACTCTGAACAGCCTAAACGAGTCGTCAGTATTTGAATCCCACTGCGTTTTGGTTCTACATCACTAGATAATATATTTACATTTATGCATTTGGCAGATGCTTTTATCCAAAGAAACTTACATTGCATACAAGGAACACATTGAATAAGTTCTTGCTTTCCCTGGGATTGAATCCATGACTTTGCTCTTGCTCTACTGATTGAGGAGATACAACTCCGCCCGCAAACAACTTGACCGGCCCTCAAACAGATCAATTTACTGATGACTGCTTCTAAAATTCAACAGTTCAACATGCTCTTGATGGGCAGGTACTCTGTTTATTTGGACCAGCTCGCTCTTTGGAATCGCAACCTGTAAGTATGAATAATCATTGATGGATATATTTTCTGCTGAGTGTTCAAAATACATAGATTTGTGTTTTATATTGTGTAAGAAATATACACATTGGTTTGTTGATGGTGAGGAATTACAGTTGCATCATCTCAACGTACCTCAAACTGAGTAATGTACAAAACTGGTTCAGTGTATAACTGCTGAGGCCGGACACAGAGCTGAAGTTCAATTGTGTGTGGGACTTGCACAATAACCCATTTGTTATTCACTGGAATAGACATTCACACTGGCCCTACAAGAACTACTGTCTTCTCAGCAGGAATAGTTTCAGGGACTTACCCATCCCAGATTATCTTTCATAGCCTGTCTATGCCTGAACTCAAGACACTTCAAAAGTGGTCTTTATTCTTGGGGAACAGCTCAGTGATTCAAAGGCTTGGGAGATGTATAATCAGATTACAGGGAGATCAGGGTGTTTGAGCATTGGGTCTGCTATCCGGGACAATTAACGCAAGAGTTTCAACTTGCGTATCTGATTCCACAAGCTCTTTTGGAAAGGTTTTTGACATTTCAATATGAATCAAGCAAGGAACTTGACAGACGTCAAGCAAGCAAGTCACCTTCAATCTCAAGCAAGTTGTGTAGGGTAGTAGGACTTTGCAAAAGCATCTTGATAAAATGAGAAAAGTGGTCACCTGTTACCCAGTGTCAAAAAGACAATTAGTCTCTTTTTCAGTCATCAGAACTCTTGCAGTGTATTAGTTCCAATAAGACCAGATGGAACAGCATGTTTGCCCTTAAGTGGGATCCTCATCAGCAGGGGTAGATATTACAAGTTCATCTCTGGGAATCTGACTGACTTCTCCAGTTCCTCTTCGTCCTATAACGGGATCTGGAACTAGTTTAAATCTAAGTGTCAGGAACTTTGTTGTATCTCTCCCACTGTAACTGCTTTTCTCTCAACTGGGTGTCCTTGACAATGGCCAAGGAAACATCCGTGGGATGTTATATGGCCTTCCTCTACACAGCGAAAACCATACCAGGGTCTTAGCTAAACTGCTTGTTGAGTTGGAGACTTGGTTGGTTTAGGAGGGAATGCCTTGGCTGACCTTGACTGGACACTGGGCTCCTTTGAGTTGGCCGTTTACATTTCTTAGGCTGTTTCATTGAGGTGATTTGATTTTGTAGCTCAACTACCAGTCACTTCAATTCCTCCACTTCATCAGACATCTCAATGGATACATAGTGTGAATAAAGGCTTGAGCAATTTTTCATTTTTACACCAGCTGGTTGTTCACTATTTAATATAGTAAGTATAGAAAAAAAATCTTTAAACAAAACAATCAGAAATAAAGGTAATGCTAAACAGATAAGCAATAAACTAGTGCGACAGAGCACAAATGTTAGATTGTATAGCCAATAAAACAACTTATAGGTGCTCCTTTAAAAAGAAACACACACACTCTTATATTTTTTTCTTTTCCAAAATGAATTGAATGACCATATGAAATAAACTGTCAAATGTCTTGTGGGGTACATTCATGTCTAATAATGTGGAGAAAAAAAGGTCTGTGAACCGAGATGGAAGAAGAAGGAAAAAAAAGAAAAAAAGAAGTGAGCTGAGATACCAAGGTGGATTTCTGAGGTGGAACAGATTTACTGTTCCACCTCAGAAATCAGGAACAGTAGATCTGGAGTACACACACAACTGACTTTCAAAACGTTCAATCCCACAGATACAAAAACCAGACCAAATCCATGCCAAATTATGATTTTATAAACTAACTAAAACATAAATGGCAATCTTTAAGCTCTGCTCTGCTCTGTTGTGGAAACAGAGCTAAAGTGGCATAGTATTTTGTGACACCATGGGATCTGTAATTTTTTATTTTTTTTTCATAAACACAACATCAGTGTTACCCGTGATGAGAACTAAACAAAGAGCTTCTGGCTGTGAGTGCTAAAGGATGCATCCAGACTGTAGATGACCATGCACACAATGAGAGGAAGAGAGAAAAAGATTCCCCAAGCACCAGCCGGATGATTACTAAGACTAGACTAAATCATAACATAAATCAGACAGAAGTTGTGTTATGAGCTGTCCGCTGTTTCCTCTCTTATTCGGTTTCATGTCGTCACTTTAAATTTGATCTTTGAAACTGGTATCACACTGCTCTCACAGCTAAAATATGCAGTGTTAATCACATTTATGCTAAGGGAACATCTTTATGATCATGGTAGTAAAAAAAAGTTAAAACTCGATAACATTCTGGTATCTACATACGCTTAAATCTTTAAAGAGCTGTCCAAGGCTTGCCAAGTCACATTTTAAAAGGCTTATCCTTTATTTGGGTTATGGTATTGGCACTCAAGGGTTACGTACAGCAAGAGTGTCTTACTTAAAAACACAGCAACAGCAGGGCAGGAAGTATGCAAATGTGCAACAACTGCTTATACCTGCAACCAACATAGAGAGCTACATCAAGTATTACTCAATGCTAAATCTTGAACCAGCAACCCTTCATTCACAGTGGAAGAGATAATGCCACCCATGGTGCAGTGCAGGATATAAACTAATGATCTAAGCCATGTGCTCTGCACTTCTGCGGAGTGACCTTTACAACAGCACATGTGTGAATTAATCACTTCCATCCTCCTGTTGGAGATTTGACATTATGATATATTTCTATTGTTTAGGTCCCAGTAAAACAGTTTCCCCATTAAGCTCTATAGAGACATCCAGCGGGTCTGCAGTGTAAACTAGAGGCCGGCAGATGATACATTTAGCTCTGCGAGGAACTTTGCTAATAAAACTGTGGCCTTGATGGGTAAATGAGGAATTAATTTAACACTGATGTGCTCCTCTCTACCTCATCTGGCAGCATAATCAGTGATTTACGGGAGGAAGAAAATAAGGTCTGTCGGCTAATCAGCTGCTGTCCTGACTGTGGTTGTTATTAGCATTCCATTACCATAATCACTAATCCACAAAACCTGTAGTTCCATTTTAATGTGGGCAGTTTTTTGGATGCAGGCATGATGATGAACACTACATTCTTTCTTCTACACACTTTAATAATTAAGTACTATGACAGGAAACCATACTTTTAAAATCAGGATTTAATCCACTATTATTATTCATTAGAAAAGTTTTAGCAGACTATGTATAATCTCAAAATGCTGTTCCTTGGTAGCTCCAAATCAACAGCAGAAATGCCAGAAACGAAAGTAAGTAAGAGAGAGAGAGAAGCTCTGGGCAGGCATGTTAACTTGCTCTTCAATCACATGTAAGAGCCTAATATAGCTTCTATTATATGGACGTGCCTCGAGTTATACTCATGTGCCTCTTTTGGCAGCATTTGCATAAAAATAACTGGCAACAAACTGACAATTATAAAACAAATATTCTAGTGCATAATGCAAGAAAGCCTCTATCAAGAAGAACAATTTTTAAGTATCTGTAAAAGTACAATACAGTTACACTCAGAAACTATGAGTGGGTGGTACAGTTGCAAATGCAAATATGGTTGCAACGTCAATTAGACCAAGAACTAAGACTTTTACACAGCTGTGATTCTTTTTAATGTAATAAGACCACTGGGTAGTTACGCAAATATGAATCTGCGCACTGTAATTTCCTACATTTGTACTTGGTTTTTTATAAATAAAATTCAAATACAAATACACTGCTCTTTAAGTGTGATGTCAGTAAGATTATTTTTAAAGAAACCAATAATTATATTCAGCATGACAGTACAGACTTTTGCATTTTTACAATTCATATAATACAGACCTATATAATAATATTATAAAAACATTTAAAAACAATTATATAAAATAAAATTATAATAAAGTCCACAAAAAAATTTGTAGTCATCAAATAATCTTGAAAAACGTCACAGTGACACGAAATTGTATAGAATATGGCAACAGAAAAAATGGAGGTGAAACATGGTTTATTGTGTCAACAAGCAGGTGACTGGCGATGTATCAGGTAAGGAATGAAGACTTTGATGGGAATAGAACCATAAAGTCAGGTTCTTGAATAGAAGCATAAAATGACAGTTCTTATCTAGTTGGCAGGGCAGAAGATCGGTGGACAGACGGAAGAAGACTGAAGATAGACGATGTTAGCGAGGATACACAGGACATGTAAGTGTCTGTAAAAGTGCCAGGTGAGTTGTCAGGTAAGTGTTAAGGCTTGAACGACGACACCATAGCCAACATGACTGTGTGAAGCAGGCTTAAACGTAGTGAAGCTGATGAGCGTGAGTGATGGCAGATGTGGACGGTTGGAAAGGGTGAGAAGGTGATGGTCAGGGAGGATCATGGGATATGTGGTGCTGAGGTGACAGTTGAATCTTTACATTACTCCCCCTGCCATTAGGACTATGGTGGCACCAGCACTTCAGGGGGCCAAAGGGTGTAGGTAGCTCAGGGGGCCATGGCGTTGTAGAGAGCTCGGTACCCTTGGCCGAGATGAGGGAACAGGGTATCAGGACGGCCTCCTTGTCTGAGAACCCCCATCCCCCAAAATGTACGCTGCCCACACACACATAAAAGCCACCACTGTTAATATCAGAGCCAAGATAACATTAGCATCAGTAACTCCAGGGTTCTCTGGGATGAGAGCGGGCACTTGAGTGTGCTCGTGGGCTGGAGCCATCACTGGTCTCTGGTCAAGGACGTGTATGTAGCCCACACACATAAAACTGGGAATTGGGGAGCTGGAGCTGGCTTATAGGTTGGGATCAGGAACTTGGAATGGACTCTTACAGAGACAAACATACTTCCTCTACACGTAGTTAGTGCACCAACCCAGTATATGGTCTTCAGGATGGCATCATCCAGATTTGAGAAATCAGCCAAAAGAATTTAAGCGAGTATCCCTTAGAAGAAGTTCTTGGTGGTGAAGATCAATGAAAGCTGCTGCTAAATCCATCTGTATTTTCTGTTTAGGGTCTGGTCTCCTGTCACGGTACAGAAGAAAGCAACAGACAGATGGGAGTGAAACAAGGTTTATGGTGCCAACAAGCAAGTGACTGGTGAGGTATCAGGTAAGCAATGAAGACTTTGGCGTGATGGTGAATGAAAGTTCCTATCTATTTGCAGGTAGACAGGGCAGAAAATTGGTGGATGACTGTAGATGGAAGATGGTAGCGAGGATGCACATGATGTGTCTCTTTGTTGAGTAGCCATTTAAATGTTCAGGCTTGAACAATGAGACCAGACCAATACCTAGTGTGAAGCATTGATCAAATACAGTGGAGCTGATGAGGTGAATGATGACTGGTGTGGATGATTGGGAAGGGTGCTGAGGTGACAGGTGAATTGTGAAAGAAACGTATCTTGAGCACCAAGTAAGTGTATTAAAATTAATTCTAAAGGATTATGCGACACTAAAGACAGGAGTAATGACTGTTGAATGACTGCTCAGATTTGCCATCAAATGAATAAATTACATTTATAAATATTTAAATAGTAAAAAGTTAATTTAAATTGTAAAAAAAAAAAAAAAAAATTTAAATAACTGATTGTGTCTTTAAAAATGTGTGACAAAAAGATTGTAACTATAATATTGAGTAATTCTTCTGGTGGATATCATAAGGTTACTCTGTTACTCAAAACAGCATTGTGTGGCTACATTTGTGATGTAATATCTGAGAACACTGAACACACACCCGTCTTTTTTGCTGGTCCTACCTTACACCAGCTTGCACAGCTACAAGAACATAGCTGCCGTCAGCAAACCCAGAAACCCATCCACAGATCAACAATATCACACAAACACCACATACGCCGAATCAAATCAGCCTACAGACGCGAAGCACTGTGAGACTCATCAAAACACAATCTGAATAAGACACAAGAAACAACCCCATACTTTCTCACCTTTACAGTATATTTCATAAACATATCCTGTGAGGTTTTTGTTCTGAGAGGAAGCCCAAAGAGAAGAGAAAAAAAGTTTCCAGTTTCACTTTCACTTAAAATAAAGCTATCTCCTCTTAAAAGCCTCAGTCTACCCACTCAGAAACTCAGGCAGCAGGCAGTTGGCCAGAATGATGCATAACACCTAATACAAAACAGATGAGAGGGGGTACTCCACTTTTCCCAGACGTGGAGAATTTCCTACAGCTGTGGCCAATAGGAGTTCAATAATAAAGTTAGCAGGCTATGCTAATGTTAGCCATCCTAGCCTGACGTGCGTGTGAGGAGGACTCACCCAGCATACAGCTGCCTGTGGAGGTGACGGTTGAGCAGGGGCAAGGGATGCAGGGGTCTGTGATGGGAGAACCGGGCCTTCTGTAAAAATTATACCTGCAGTTCTCACAATAGGGTCCTTCGGTGTTGCCTTGGCAGTTCACGCAGATGCCTGAGAGAACAGAGGGAGGGAGAGAGGGTTGAGTAAACAGACCCACAGCTGTGACTGACAGAACTTTGGTCCAGTGAGGTGGACGAGACGGGAACAGAGTTCAACGACGCTAAACAAGGTAGACATAACAAACCTGAAGTTGCTAAAGGGGAAAAAAAGAAAAAAAATGGAGAGATTGAGCAAACATATTTCTAGAGTGTGCATGAAAACAAGGAAGGAACTTTATCAGACCTTGCCAGAGCATGCGCAAATTTAACGACAAAATACTAACAGGGGGTTGTAAAAACAAATTATGCATTTGAATAAGACTTTTTGTGTGCAAACATTCAAGTGAAGTCTTTACAAGGTTGAGTGGTTTGAACTGCTTTTATTATTGATTTTCAAATGTTGAAAGACAAGACAAGTAATAAACTTACCCTTCAACAAGTGATTGCATAATTCACAGAGAAACCACAAACACACTCACACACACACACATACAGAATGGCATTCCTCTGATCTATTATGCAACGAGCCCAACTGGAGATGAGCAAACAACAGCGCAATAATTGCAGAAATCTCGAATTGCAGAAAAAGTGACCAGAAACGGCTGTAAGTAATAAGAGTAACGATTTTCTTCTCAAAAAGGCAAATACATGGCATATTAATGAAAGAATGGAATCAAACAGCAGAAGGAAGGACTGGTGAGTATCGAGGTATTGTTTTGGAACAGGGTCAAGAAATGTTTTTTCACACATGACAATGCTAATTACTAATGACTAATTAACAATGCTGATGAGCACCTGTGCAACTGATGTCTAAAAAAAATGAATTTCACTGTATTCGATAAATTAACAAACACTTTTCAAACATGTTACAAAACAAAGATGATGTCCAGTTCAAAATGAAGACAAAAAGCATTTGGACAACATTATCTTCTTTTATGAAAAGAAAGCAAGTCAACATCTGGAAGAAAATGAGGGTCAGTAATTGAGACATGCATGAATTAACCCCAGTAGCAGATCTTTACAGGTGGAGCAGGGAAAGTTGGAGGGTTTCTGAAAGTGTGCTGCAGACTGCTAACAGCAACACTACTGGTATTTGTCTGAATGTTGAGCCACAGCTCACTAGCCGCTGATGCAAAAGCAACCAATCAGCTGTGCTGATGTAGATAATGACTTGATTGCTACCAAATGAGTCGAAGGCCTATCAGCCAGTGCCATCTAGAGTTTCCTGCCAGAACTAGGTAATTAATCACAGAGTATTGCAGGAGCTGCCCATCAAAACTGCTTTGGGATAAAACATACAATAAAATTCCAACAGCATGGATCAGTTGCTGACTTGAAGAGCCAGTCCAGCTATTGACATGACATTTATTTTTCAGGGATAAAAGCAGAAACATTCTTTGAGTACAAGACAAAGATTCAACTCATGGTCCAAAACACAAAGATCAAAGAGGCTGTATATGCGTGTTTGAAAAGATGGGCTGCTGTCAGACCCACTTGACTATGTGTGTGCGAGTTTGTTTTCCACTGGGTATCCAGGGCCAGAAAATAAAGCAGAAGGAGGATCATTAGTGTTCAAACGCTGTTCCCTGTGTTAAAGATGGATATGTGTCCACAGATGAAGCCCTATTCAAACACTCCCCCTGGGACAGCTCTAACTCTTCTCTCATCTCATAACAGGAGATTGACACAGGGGTCAGAGGGAAGGAAGATCAGTGAATCAGGAGAGCAAGTTTTTACATGATAATAAGGCAGAAGACAAAACGAGTATCTATAGCTGTGGTCAAAAGTTTACATACACATGTTAATTATTTGAACAAAATAAGAATGATCATAAAAAATGCATGTGATTTTTAATTTAGTACTGTTTGCACACTACATGAAGTCGTAGTTTGTATTAATTCAGTCACATGTGTGGCTCTTTGTCTTAGTTTCCCACCACTCAACAGCTGCAATGGACAATCACAGTCATCATCACAGCTTTTCTTTATTTCTGTTCATCACCATGTGTATTTTTGTTGTCATTGGTTGTTATTCGTGTTTGACTGAAGACATGCGGTTACCTTGTCTTCATCGTTGTGGTAAAATATAATAGCTGAATTTATTCAAAGGTCTAAATAAGCTTGATTCTTAATTCTTAATGCATTACCTGGATGATACATTTTTTGTGATGGTTGTTCCTTTTGATGTCCCTTGTTGTAAACTATGTCCACTGAACTGAGAAATCTCAGAAAAAATCTTTTGACACATTTGACACATTGTACAATAAAAACATTCAGTAAGTTTTAAAACTCAAAACTTTCTTGTTAGTCTAAAGACAGCTTATATTGAAGCCAATCTGCCAAAATTACAAGTTGTGGAATGCGCCGCTTAATTAAGCAATAGTGAGTAAACACCATAGTAAACACCGCCTTCGCAGAGGAAGATCAACGCCTGCTTCTACATCATTTCCTGTTTAGCCCCGCCCACTGATTTGTGCATGTAGTAGTTAAATAACGAGAGAGGCAAATGCAGGTCTATGCAGAAACCAAATTATAAAGATGGCTCTGAAGAAAAGACGCTATACAGTGCCAAGTTGAGGAAAAACGCAGTTTGGCTTCGTTCTGATATCAACATTAGGAAAGGATTTTTATTATTAATATATATAAGAATGCCATTTACTTCTAAATTATAAAACATTTTTGATGTAAAAATCATATTGACATTATGAGTCCATCTCAGGAAACATAAAATAGTATAAAAATACAGCTCACGATAACTATCACAAAGCAAAAAACAGCCGTGGATCATCCAGATAACAACACTGTATTAAGAATCAAGTATATGTAAACTTTTGAACGGAGTCGTATTATAAATTCAGCTATTATTGTCTTGTGGATGTAAATGTGAAATATCTTATTCAGGCCAGTCCTTAAAAATTAACATGCATGTTTTATGATCCCTCATAATTTGTTGAAATAATTTTACTGATTCTGCAAGGTGTATGACTTTTTACTTTTACTTTTAACTATAAATCATGCATAATCTAATCAAACAACATAATATTTTCGAAAGTGTTTCTTACAGTGTTTTATAACCCCTATATACGAAACAAAAGGATACTATTTTGTTTTTTTTTAAATGTTCATAAAAATACAATTGATTACAATAAAACCTATTTGTGAACGTGTATCTATAACTAAACATCATATAAATATTCAGTTAGTAAGCAAGCAAGTAAGATATTAATTACTAATTGCTCTGAAGGACTGAGAACGCAATTCAAATAATACTTTGTCTTTTTGACTGATTCATTAAACTCACTCATAGTTATTTGTGATTCATGCTACACTGGTTACAGTGTATCAAGTAAAGACAATACAATAGAAAAATGTGTTGTCTGTTTATTGTCTTTGTATTATTTTGTGCTATCCAGTCGGTTTCATCTCATCAAATTCAATTCAGGCTGAAAGCTGTCAGCTCAGCTGAAATATAATTTCTTTGGGAATTTCAGGGCTGTTATTGTATTCAGGGCAGGATAGACTGGTGGAAGAACTTCAAGAGCAGTTGGTTCTGCAAGAATGTGAAAACTGTTGTGAAAGCTTATAGATCAGCAGCTACAATGTCAGTACACAAATCACCATTATGACAGTAGCAACAAATTCAAAGAAATGGGAAGAGGAATGAGCCACATCAACGAGTGTGGAAAAAATACTTTGAACAGGTCAGGAAAGGAAAGGAAAAAAGCAATGCGCATGTGAAATTATCCAGAAGTAGTTAGCTAGCTGATGGTGAAATCTTGCTGAGTATGGTTATGCTGTTTGTATATATCTCTGTATTCCAGTTGTCTTTTGTCAGTCATTGGCATTATTTGTGTTTGTAAAGCTGTTGCAATCCTGTCTGTCCTTTTCCTAAATTATCTTATGGTTGCCATTGATTTTAGGGATAACTTATGGGTAGGCTTTAAGGGAAGGGATAGGACTACATTTTCAGACAGGTATGTTGTTCCTGGATCAACAAAATATGTTGATCCAGGAACAGGTTGGATAAGGATGCAGTTCTACTCTGGCCAAAAAAACAAACAATGTATGATTAGTATTCAGGCAGCATTACTGAAAAGGTGAAGTAACAGTTGCATCATGTGGAGAGTCACTGTACATCTGCAAGAAGTCAGTTACCACAGGTTTCCATGGCTGACATTGCTGGATGGCCATTTGAACAGCGTGTTTGAGTATATATTCTCTACAGCACCATTAGCTGCTGGGTAGTAGAGAGAGGAACAATGGTGAGGAATATTTCTTCCTTCAAGAAAAGCAGCAGACATAAACTGAACACTGTTACCAGTATCAGTTCTCAATGGATTGCCATGGTGGTTAAAGATTGATGCTCTAAAACGCAGATTAATTTCTCAGACTTTGTTTTTGTTGGTGAAAAAGACATTATATTTTATCCAAAATGTAATTAACTTCTTGTTTATTGAACTGTTGCTGACAATGATGCAAACAGTGTGCACTCATGCTTTTATTAAGTTTATATAAGTAGCAAACTATTATATTACCGTAGATGACACACATAAGCACACCTCTAATTTCAAACAGGACTGAGTCTATAGTCTTTACCTAAGCATGCAGCACTAGGAGTGAATGCATCGCTGAATGTGTGATTCACTGTGCATCGCGTCAGCGACTCATTTTGACTTTTCATTTCGTTCAGAACTAAAAACTAAACAGACCACTGAGAAAAACAATGTAATGGGCATGCAAGAAGTTTTAACATTTCTGAAATGAAATTCGATTTGCTACACTTTTTCAGGCTAATGCTGGCATGCAGGCTGCAGTTCTCTCTGCCAAGTCCTTGCATACACCATGTCAAAATTATTAGCTTGCAAGAATAAATATTAACTCATTTAGGTACTTATATTTGAGCACTTAATTCCTAACTCCTGCAAGTGCAACTGCCAAAACAAAACATTAGCAGTTATTTTAAACTCATCCTTCCCTCGCACTTTGTAACAATTCCCTACACTGGGGGTCAAAATGACCTGAAGCATTTCATTTAATGTTGACTATTTTTTTTTATTTGTCTATTTTTAATGAATTTTTATTTTTTATTTAAAAATGTGTTATTTTGTTTGCCTTTAAATTACTAGATTTTATCAATAAATAAATAAAAACTAAAGCACATTCCTCATATTTTTTCTGAATCACTATACTTGGAAAAAAAAGCATTGTATTAACCGTGCTTGCATTTTAATGCATTGTACTTTTAGTACTTGCCTTTTTAGGCTGACATTCACCAGGAATCTATATTTAAACTGTGAATTTTTAAATTCCAAACATTTAAAAAAAATTCATTATTAAAAAAAATTAAGTAGTCCAAATTCACCTTTCAGATTTCACTTCCAAATTATTCACTCAGTTTAAAAATACAACCTATTATATTCGAAAGTTAATTTTCAGCCAATTTTACTTTCGACTAAAAATTCAACAGCGCACATCTTGGAACTGCAGGAAAAGAAGTGGAGTGTTAAATCTGCCGACACATGATCTCCATATGCTATTTGCCGTCCTCACCAGCAGGAGGTGCAATCAGTGATGACAAACAAGTCATTCATTCACAAAAACTGATTTACAGAAGTGGAGCAAACTTTAAGTGTTGAGGGTCAGCATATGTGCGGAAAAGCTGATAAAGACACAAAAGCTGTATTTAGATTCAATGTCTTCAGGGTTACTTTCCCTGTGTAAACGGCTTTCTCTACTGCGAATGAGATGATAATATTATTCCCTTATATTACATGAGGAAGACCTATATTTCTCCCTACATACCTACATGTTTAGCACTTCAAATCTATAAAATCTTTCAACACATTTGTGAAAAAGTTAAAAGTCTTGCATTTTATTTAACTTCAGCAGAAGACCTTAGGGAGCTAAAAACATCAAACAATTTTTAGCCAGAGGACTCAAATCAATAATATTTAAGCACAACCTTAATTAAAAAAACAGAATAGAAAATCCCATTCACAAGGGGAAAAGAAATATTTGTGTGTGAAAATATTGTCATATTGACTTCTTAACTATTTATCAGTCAATAGAAATGTTATTTCTGAACGTTGAAATCTCAGCTTTTGATTTGTGAAACGAATTCACCAAGACTGTGAAAATTACTTATCTGGGAAAATTGACAAGAAACTGAATTATTTTAAGTGTAAGAAATGTCAAAAGATGAAATGTTCAAGTCAAGAATAGTGTGCCGTTACAGAATATATGCAACCAAAGGGCTTACTCCTCTACAACAGCTCAAATTGTGCTGAAGTAATGTAACAATATCCATTCGTTTCACTGCAAGGACATAAGAGGCGAGATTCACCACCAATGGTTGGGACAATTTGACTCCTGCTGTGGTATCTGACGTAATGGCAGAAAGATAATGGATGTTCTCTGTGCTTGTCTGTGTATGTACATTATTGGCTTTTAGGAAGCAGAGTGCATGCTAACAGGAACATTAAACACCGCTGGATTGCCACAAATGGACACTAGGGAAAAAAAGCACAGACAGCTACAGTGAAAATGCACCAAATATCAAATGAGAGAAGAAAAAAATTCTAGAAATATTTGAGATCAGGCTTCTGGTTCCAAACTGTCATTATAAAAACATGTTTCTGCTTAACTAGACTTGTGTATCTATAGTTTTCCCCGTCGTTAATATCTGTAGTTTTCCCCATGGTATCAAAAATGGTTTTGAATATCGAAATTTTTCTAAATATTGTATCGAAGTTAGAAATTCCAGCATCATGACAACACTAGTATTAAAGCATTATAAAAAGCATCTGTAAAATTAAATGTGATATGTGGATACTCTGTTCCACATAAAACACATGGTTGCTAAGCTATCAACGCAATAACCAAACTTTAGAAAAACAAAGACGGTGCACTTGTGACTATGAATGGGAGAAAGTGCAATGCGCAATATGGTGGAATAAGTCCCGCCTTCTAAGTAAAAGGGGCAATAGGTAAAGTCATTGTGTCACTGCAGCTGCCTGCTCTGGTTACTACAGAAACAGTCAATGCCCTCAGATGTGATTTTAGGACTGTGCATTTGCTTTGGCTGGTCCAGCCCAAATAAATTACTTGTCTGCAGGGATTTTGGCAATAGTCCAAAAGACAAAACACATTTTTCTTAAAGATTTTTCTCATCTCGACTGCCATATTTGAGGTACAGTATTTGTCTACAAAGATTTTGTATTCTGAGAAGCCTCCGTCTTGAGGGATACAATAAATTTCAAAGTAATTTCTTGATGTTGTGGCAGAGCTCTGACACTACCGTAATGTCTATTTTTTCGTGTGTGTGCGCGCAGATTCGAGTGTTCGAGCCGCGCGTGTTCTTGTCTCTGTAACGTCTGGTGTGCGGGTTATGATTTCCAGTCCCGATACTTTGGTTCAGTTTCGGTTTTGTGTCGGGATTCGGCATTCATAACTCGTGTTTTCGTCCTTGTCGTGAGTGCGCGAGAACGAGGAACCACTCGGAACTACTACGTTATGTGAGTGGGCGTGGTTTCGGGCTTTGCTTGTACCACATCCTCTTCTGTCTGTGTGCACTGTTGTAAGCACGCGATTCGTGTTTTCATCGGCCGCGTTTTGGTGTCGCGCACGCAGTTTGGTTGTCACCAGCTGCACGCTGTCTTTGTTTAATGTGGACACGCAGCGATGCGCGTTCGCATTGGCTGCATGTTTGTGTCTTGTCATCGTGTAACCCTCCCACCTTGTTCCTTGTCATTAATTTTGATTTGTCCCAGCTGTTTTCCATCAATTACCCTTCCTTCTGTTGCTATTTAATCCCTTTGTGTTTGCTGTCCTGTGTCGCGTTGTTGTTGTTATTTGGTATGTCGTTTCTGCCGTATTACAGTCCTGTCAAGTCTAGTCGTGTCTTTTTCTGTTCTGTCAGTCTAGTTATGTTTTTCCCCCTCGGGGCAGTTTTTTTGTGTGTTTTGTTTTATCTTGTTAATAAAAAGCCCTAGTCCCAACATCCATAAGCCCTCGCTCTTCCCTTCTTCCCCCACACCTGACACAATACTGCCTGAGAACTGGGTTAGAATTTCGTCTTAAAGGGATAGATCACCCAAAAATGAAATTCTGATGAATAATTTATCCATCGACATTTATTCAGCCTCAGGTTGTTCCAAACCTGTATGCCTACCATCAACTGAGTGGTCATCAACATTCTTCAAAATATATTATTTTGTGTTCCGCAGAAGAAAGAAACTCATTCAGGTTTGGAAAAACTTGAGGGTAAGTAAATTATGACAATTTTCATATTTTCTATCCCTTTAAGACAGGGCTTTTTTAAATTGGAGTTTCGGGACCCTTGCCTTAGGCAGCACAACTAGAGAACCTTAGTGGTAAGAGAAATCGAGAATGGGGTAAAGCTTTCAGTGGTGTCAGGGCATACAGCAGCAGGAAGTGCTCAAGTGCAGTTGTTGATTTACAGTGATGACATGGCTCTTGCACATCAGGATCAACACCAGACTTTGGTTACCGCACAGGACTGACGTAGCGCAAGATATAATAACTACTCAAAGCAAACAATTCTTAGGAAAGAACAATAATTATAATGGAACAGAAGGCTTGTAATATTGTTGCATTGCTTGATTTCTATGCATAATTTATTAATCAGGGTCAGCCAAGGTCATTACTATGCTTACCAGTGCCCAAAATAGGGTACACGATTTACTGATTCATGACCTAGGGAGCTGGCTGATATCAGATCTCCTATTGTGAGCTAATGATCTGAATCAGGTGTGTTAACTAAAGAAGACATACAAAATATGCAGCGTGATGGGTCTCCAAGACTGGAGTGCAAAACATAACATCAAACCATTCAGCTTTTATTTTCAGCTCTTAAAGCTTTTGCAGACCTTAAAGAGGGAGAACTGCTTAGATTTCATTTGGAAAAAAATAACCCTGAAAATAAAAATAAATCCACCAATCATAAATGTGCCAGTCTTGGTCACTGGACAGAGGTAATTGACTTACTGTTTAGAGGACCACTACCATGCTTGCTCTTTCTAATAGTACTTTACTTATTCCCCATAGATCTGTATGCACTTGAATTGAAGTAACACTACCTCTAGACAGCGGTCATGATCACTACTACAGATATAAGCTGAACAATATTACTTTCTCTTATAGCAGCTTTGGTTTAGTCATGCCATGGCTCCCAATTGAACCCTCTCCTATAATGGCTATATTTGGAGTGCCAGAATATGTTACTAGTCTACACAACAGTGCTAAAAGTGTGATAGCCTTTGCCATCCTTTTAGCAAGAAGACTTATACTAATAAAATAGAAAGATCGATATCCACCTACTTTTGCAGAGTGGATTAGAGACCTCATCTGACACTGGAAAAATTTAACTTTTTTTAATGATGTCTTGACCAACTTGTGTTATTACCCTTTGTGAACACTATTTTTGCCATTACTATTATTATAATAATTATTATTATTATTCAAATTCAATGGGGATCTTATTACTAAAATTATAATAAAAAGACTTTTGACTAAAAGACAACAAGAAATTATTTATAATAAAACTGTATTCATTGTAATAATTACTGCAGTGTCATATCCAATTCAAGGCTAATTTTGAATTATGAATGAGATATTATAAGCACCCAATCATTCAGTCTTCCACATATTTTGTAGCTGAGAGAAACAAACAAATTTAAAGCATACAAGCACTCACACCGCAAGCCAAGGCACTTAATTTCATATTTCTCCAGGGGTTTATCACTGCAATAAAAAATGCACTTGGATGAATGCTCCATTTAAATGACCAATTAGATGCTTAACATAAAATTTCTACAGATTAAGGTTCAACTACCACCAAAATATAGATCTTTGTGTGACAACTAAATGGAAAAGAGACAATGTGTTACACAATGTGTGCCTCTTAATACTTTTGTTGTGTGCATGTGGGTGGCTCACCTGACTGTGGGTGGCAGTAGCTGCTATGATTATTGCATTGGCATGGTTGGCACCCCATGCTGCTGAAGTTCGAGAAGCCTGGGCGGCAGTCGTCACACTTGTCTCCGTGCACTCCCATCTTGCAGATGCACATGCCTGAGCTGCCAGGAAAGTACAGATAAACATTTTTGTAGTTAGAGAGTGTTGTAGAGGTACAAAATGAAAAACCAATTGTTCTTACAGGACCGTACAGAATCCTTCAAAGGCCAGACATAGAGAGGTTAAAACCTCAGTCCACATCAAACACCAGGTTTCCTCTGAACTGCCAGAATAGCTACTTCTTCCCATCCATCACATGTTACCAGAACCGCTATATGAAAGCTGAAGCAAAATATATTTGAGGTAATGCTTTAAACTAGAGGTGTAATACATTGTTTGATGGAAACCCAATTAATTTATTATAGTATTATTCAGGCGTAATTCAAAATGACCATGGTTTGTGGACAACAAATATTTAAATGCATTTCATTTGCATTGCATTTGGCAGGAAGAATACAACTGTTTCAGTCCCTTTCCTGCCTTGAGAAAATGAATACACACAGGTAAATTAGTTATTAATGGTTTTGCATGTAATCAAATCTTTTTGTGCTGCTCGGAAGAGAAACCAAATGGGATAAATATGATCTACATGAGAAATTAGTTACAATGTCAGAAGGCTTCAAATAAAAAGAAACAGAAACTTCCAGAGATGAGAAAACCTCTGATTATACCATTATACACTTCAGTCTTTTGAAGAGCAAATGAGAAATGCAGAAGTCTGATTTCCTCTGGGAGAGACTTGTGAAATCTATGAAATATCTGCAATTATTTATTTCAAACACACACACACTCACTCACTCACACTCGGCTCACTCTCAGAGTGAATGTACTCTCCGCTTTTGCCTATAGGCAGAGTAATTGGCTACTTATTCTGATTGATGCTGAGCTCACAGTTCTTGAGAAAAAGAAGCCTGACATGTCAGTTCAGTTGAACTCAAACTCTCAAATCATGTCAATATTCCCACGTTTCAATAGGATACAAAATATTTAAATAATTCGGAGCAAAAAGCAATAACTAACATTATACTTAACATTAAAAAGCACATAAGACAAACTGCAGCCAGACCTAAAAAATGGTTTCATGATATATTATCAGGGTTTTTGATTACACTTTAATTTAAGGCAGTGGTTCTCAAATAGTGGGGGGGCGCGGAGTGATGCGCGTGACCCTGGGGTACATGCTTTTTTCCCCCCAGGGAGTAGGTTTTCTTGCACTGAAGAATAGCATATATGAAGTTCAGATAACCATCCCTTCACCCTTGTACGATCACACCAGTGTTCATATGTGTCACGTGATCAACCGCTAAATTCACACGTGTTTTCACACGTTATCTGGCACTGATCCAAAAAAAGACGCGCTCAAAACTTGTCATTTATCACAACAATTCAGTGTTTTCAACCACATAAGGTTTCTTTTAGGTTTCAACAAGTTGAGCCAACAAGTTGGTGACTATTTTTAATAAAAAAGAAAAAACTAAATAAATGTGATCTATCTACTATACAGCGCTTTTTGTGACTGTGGTATGTCACGTGACAAGCATGACTCGTTGCCATGGAAACAATAAAGGGAAAGTTCCAAAATGGGGGGAGGGGGGGCACGCAAAATGTTTACCTCTACCTAGGGAGGGGGGCGTGACAGAAAATAATTGAGAAGCACTGCTTTAAGGTCACCTAGTTCCACCACACTTTCTCAAACACGCACTGGGTAATAATTAACTACATTTACTTACTAAACTTATGGTTAGGGTTAGTTACTTGTAATTATGCATAATTTACTGTTATTACTATAGTATGTACATTTAGTAATGTGTCACGACATCCCCTTAAAATAAAGTTTTGCCATTTTTTGCAAACATTACTTGCCCTATCACAATACATGACAAAGTAAAGAAGTTCCAGTCTTTGCTTCCAGTCACCTTAGATACGAGTGTAAATGAAGTACTACGTCATTAGGTAATGAAAGCACGTTGTGAAGCTCATGTAAGAAGTCATGTAAAAGCACAGAGGTCCATCACTTCACATTGTCCTCACTAACATCACACTTCACAATGCGCTGACCTTTACTTATCTCTCTCACACACATATCGTTTAGCTTAAGAAGACATCGATTCATACACTGGGATCTTATGGGATATGCCATATTTGTTCTGCATGGTTTTTGAAGTGTCAATTTTGAATATATATGGATTATAGAAGTCTAACTAACACACACACACACACACACACACGTCTAAAATATTGCCTCATTACACCACGTATGCATTGTTTGCTGACAGGTTAAACAAATACACAGAAATGCACAGTCACTCATAAAAACAAACATTGACATGGAAAAGCTATAAGAATGAAACCCTTTAGCCACAGCTTCAAGTGGGAAAAAGAGAGTACGATTTCTGCAAGCATCCCAGAGCAGATTCTCTGTGCTGAGGAAGAACATCTCAAAGACCTTTCAGTCGCTCTGTTTGAGCGATTAGCTGACACCATGATCCTGCACAGCATGAGTCAATAACTTTGATGTTTGGCCTCAGTCACGTCAAGAGAGAAGTGAGCTATGACTGTATCCCATCCACTGTTTATGAAGAGCACAGAGAGGGAGAAGAAAGAGAGAGAGAGAGAGAGAGAGAGAGAGAGAGAGAGAGAGAGAAGAGAAAATTAGAAAAAAAGAAAAGAAAAAAGCAGCACCCTTCTGCCATGGGCTGGCTTATGTCCTGTGAATTTCAATGCATTTAATCTGCAAGTGCCTTCCCTTAAATGTAATGATGAATGCAGCCATTTCAAAAATTCAGATATTATAATAAGAGCTGCTGTGTCTAATTTGTATTTTATTTTACATGCTCCATATTCTCCTATGCCAACCTAATTTGCAGAATTAACTACACAGTAAGTAAATGTTTAAATGAGAAGAGTAATACGTCAATTTCTCATTCAGTAAATGAGTTGTGGGTAGGACTATCTGCTCTGCTTTTGCCAAACCATGTCAGTACCCACATGACTTCATCATTATTTTTGCAATGCATTAGTGCACACTCTAAAGTGAAAATGAAGTTTTTAAATATTGTTTATATATATATACTGTGTGTTTTTAATTTGCTTTAAGACAAACTAAGTCAACACAATTGCTTAGTTTTTGTCTTTAAAACAGCAGTTATCTAAAGACAATCTAAAGACAAGTGGTTTGAAATCACCCGCGTTCTCTGCAGTTTCCAAACTGTGTTGAAACTAATACAGTCAATGTGCCGGTGGGATTGCTCTGAAGCAGGGGATTCTCAAGAGAAGCCAGGTTATCCTGGTATATTATTTTTTGATATGGAAAAGCGGGTAGATTTAGCAATGTAGTGGGTGTATGATATATATTACAAACATAGGTCAAACATAAGGCTATGGATGTTATGTGACGTTGTAGAGAGCAAAATCATCGTGCAGCGTTTACTACAGTAAAGTTGACTGAGTGGATCAGGTATTCAGAGCTGGTATGGGGGAGTTTAGGAGGGGTTAATTTGCAATATTTGCAATGGCACCATGTATACTAAGCCAGTGTTTTTCAACCTTTTTTGAGCCAAAGTACATTTTTTAATTGAGAGAAAAAAAAATAATAATCACAAGGCACACCACCAATTGAAAATGTTAAAAAAATGAAACTCTGTAGACTAATTAACAATATACAGTCATTCTTATCAAAGCGTCTTGAATGGAAATAAAAAAAAATAAGTCTTTTATGATTAATTAGTTTTCAAAAAAAATTTAAACCAATTAAGTTAAATTGAGTAATTTTCCACGGCACACCTGACGATCTCTCATGGCACACTAATGTACCGCGGCACGTTGGTTAAAAAACACTGTACTAAACAAAGCAAGGGTGTAGAGTAGCATTCAAGCTATTGTAAGGCATGACTTAAAAAATATTCCACACATTTTTATTTTTTTAAATAGTTCATTTTGGTGATCAAAGATACCTTTTAAAGTATACAATTACTGAGTACAGGGGGACTTTAAGTTTTAGTTTTACACTTATCTTCAGTTTTACCTAAATGAGAAGTTCCTATTGATCCGTAAGAGAAAACATAAAAAATTCATAATCAGAAAATTCAGAACTACACTTGTCACAAACCTTAAGCTCTAAAAATCTTGGGAGAAAACACTAGCCAACTTTGCCCCGAGGGTGTAAGAATGTTGAGGTTTCCATGGCAACAACACCTCAGATCACAAGTACCCCACTGTGATTAAACTGAAACTCTATTACAGTATAATCACCAGGGCAACAATCCCACACAAAAGACAAGCATTAAATATGCTGTGAAAGCAAATTTACAACCTTTCTTAAATGCAGCCTTTGCACTTGTCAAGATTAATTAATGAATCGCTTTAGCAATTTGTGAAAATGCTGTTGGAACAGCATGGTTTATACCCACTAATAAGGGGGAAAATAGTCAGAATATATTTACTCTTTTAAAGTAGCAGAGAAATGATTTATTAACGCTGATGTGCTGTGTATAGTAATGCTCATGTCGGGTTACTTTGGCATGTGCTGTTTTAATGAAAATCCATTAGTGCAAGGCCCGTTAGTTAGTAACTGGCATAATGCACACTATCTAGGGAAATCTGGCGGTCACTGCTTTAGTACTTGGGTACTTCCTTCCAGACTATTTAAGGGCAGAGCGGTTTGAGGCCTGGGTGGTTTGGAACCTCTAATGTATAAGCCAGTTTTATTGCGGTAGTGGGTTATGCTGATCTCAGAATTTTATGGTCAGACCCAAAGGTTTTCAGAGCAGTTAAACAACTTTCTGAAAGCTCTTGCAGTCCTATGGTTCAGTGATGCTAAAGCAGACGGTCATGTTCAGTTGAAGAACACAGAGAAAAACATGAAAGAAAAACCTTCTCTAAAGTCTGAGAGTGTGTTTTCATGGTAGCGTTTTGTGTCATTTTCATAAATCTATTTTTTTTTCTCAAACTGACTGAAAATATACATACACAAAAATACAACTTACAGTGCAATCAATGTACACTACATTTCAAAATTTTGGGGTCAACACTTTTTTTTGTGAAAGGATCTAAATGGATTAAAATTATAGAAAAGATTTGTATTCTAAGTACTGTTGAATTTTCTAATCAAAGAACAATCATAAATCTAATCATAAAAATATTAAGCAGCACAATAATTTTCAAAGTTGATAATAATGTTTTTAGCACCTCATTAGCATATTCAAATTATTTGTGAAGGATCATGTGACACTGAAGACTGCAATAATAGCTATCATATTAGAGCAAAAGGCTAATCATTAACTAACGTTATGTGTCCGACATTATAGAGAGTGTTACATAAAATGCATTACCGTTCTGATACATCAACTTGTATACAAGCCTTTGTGCAATGTTTCAAAAGCTGACGAAGTGGATCTCTGAGCCAGTGTGAGTGGCTGGGCTATTTTGCATATTAATGGTTGAATGAATATAAAGAGAGCAAATGTATCATCACCACCACAAAACTCCTAATAGCAGCATCTGCTGCAGATGTCATGAATTTCAGTCTCTCTCTCTCTCTCTCTCACTCTCACACACACACACAGTTATTTCAGGTTTTATTCAAGCTGAGTGAAATAGGCACACTTCCCCAGGGTCATTACAGGCAGGCCATAAATGAGCTGGTGTAATATTTGAGTATCTCCTGGTCTACTTTCACTCAAATTCTGTCAGAGAAATACTGTAAAGGCTATTTTAAATACTTCAGACAAAGTCAGTTTCTATCTATTTAAAAATCTTAAAATTGTAAAGCAATTATTACTGTTGTTGAATGTGGTGTCTTTCTTTACTATTGATTATGTCACTGAATACTGTTGTCACAGACAAATTTCCCCATAAGAATGCACTAAAAATCTATTAATTTGTTCCACACGACCACAAATGCCCATTTTAAATATTTTTGGGGTTTTACGCTATTAATTGCAGTTAAAATTGTAACCATTAATATCTCATATAAATACTAATTAATAATTGACAATTAAACTCTAAAAAATACTTGACAATTTACTGTAATGCACTTCAGGTTTGAGCAGAGTGCGTGGAGTGGAGGAGAGAGGAGGGAGGAGCGAGGAGGGAGGAGCGAGGAGGGAGGAGGAGGGAGCGGGGAAAGCAAGGATGAGAGCAAATGAGTGAATTTATTATAATAGTGCAGAAAACAAACAAAGTGATAATCCAGAGTGAAATTTGTGGAACACGGGAACCGCGAACGAAAGAACTCATGGGAGCCGCGAACGAACAAACTCACGGGAGCCGTAAACGAACGAACTCACGGGAGCCGTAAACGAACGAACTCACGGGAGCCGTAAACGAACGAACTCACGGGAGCCGTAAACGAACGAACTCACGGGAGCCGTAAACGAACGAACTCACGGGAGCCGTAAACGAACAAACTCACGGGAGCTGTAAACGAACAAATTCACGGGAGCCGCAAACGAACGAATTCACGGGAGCCGCGAACGAACGAACGAACGAACGAACTCACGGGAGCCGCGGAAGAAGGAACTCACGGGAGCCGCGAAAGGAGGAACTCACGGGAGCCGCGAAAGAAGGAACTCACGGGAGCCGCGAAAGAAGGAACTCACGGGAGCCGCGAAAGAAGGAACTCACGGGAGCCGCGTTACGAACGAATTCACGGGAGCTGCGAAAGAAGGAACTCACGGGAGCCGCGAATGAACTAATTCACGGGAGCCGCAAAGAAGGAACTCACGGGAGCCGCGAACGAAAGCGGGGAGATAGGAAGATGATATGAGAATCAGGTGTTCAGTGACCACACACACTCAGGCAGAACTAGGAGACAATGAATTCATGAACCGTCACAGTTACTGCTTAGAGGCTCGGTACGTGTATATTTCACTACGTGAACAATAGTGATCACAATTAATTAATGTTAATAATAGGAGGTAAAAACCTCTGTAAACCACTTATAAAAGTATGCACTGTGGTGAATGATGCAGCCAAACCAAGCGAAGTTGAGAGAATGAATGAGTTAAGGGGTGATAAAGGGGTTGGAACCTCGTGACTGTGTAATGAGAGGCTGTCATTAGGACATTTCCAGTAAAAATGTGCACAACGATGCTGAGTGTTTTCCACACAAAAATGCGCCTGGATGAGGGATTTTTTTTTCTCGTACACCGATACAATGCTCGTACAATGCTCCCCAATTCGACCCTCCATGCTCGTACACCGATTTGCTCGTATACCAAGTCGCTCGTAAACCGAGGTATTACTGTAATGGGAATAATGACCCAGAGTAACAGACAGTTAGTAACCGTACAATAGGCGGACTACAGTAACTTGTTTAATTAGAGTAATTATTTACATCTCTAACATGTAATACATTTTTGTTTCGTTTTCACAGTGTTCTGTTCTTGTTTTGGCTGCCTTAGTTCTTAGTTAGTTTCTCTGGTAATTAATCAGTTCCCACACCGGTTTCATTTTATCCTTTATTACACTCCCCATGTATTTAAGCCCTGTGTTTTGCACGGTGTTCTGTTCTTTGTTCGGTATCATCAGTTTTTAATTGGATTATGTTATGCTATTCTCCTGTGATCTCCTGGGTGCTCTGTTTTGGAAATATTGGACTGTTTTTGTTATCAATAACAGTCTAACAGTCTGTAACCCTGTTTAAAGGATAAAGTGTCCCTATTATGTTATATATAATATAAAAAGTCAAAAAAAACATTTTCTTTTTCTCATAATATATTGCACATCACCACATTTTTCAATGATTCTCAAATGATGATTCAGTCTCTCTGAAACTCGCTTTTCTGCAAACTACTCTGTAATGATGAGAAAACAAAGGATCTACCATAATCATCTAGGTTACTACTGTAACATCGGTTCCCTGAGAGAGCCCAATAATCTTTTAGTGTAAAATAAACAAGCCAACTCATATCGATGTGTGAGATTTGTATTTGCAGAGCTCACCACATGAAGCAGGTATACAAGGAGAGCTTGTGCAATCGCATATTCAGGTTTTCACTGAGGAGCCGAGATGGTGGCCAACTGTGGTGACGGCACGTAATGTCTCCATTCCCTCCTTTAAGGAATGGGGGTTACAAAAGTAACCTAGATGATTATATTATATCCTTTATTTTCTCATCATATCTAAGGCTCAAACAAAGCAACCTCAGATACTTCTGATTCCAGAAAAGGAGATGCCACGGGAGAGCCCATCTCTGGACTCGGCAGTGAACCAAGTGCTGAAGCAATGAAGCAATCCAAGCAGTGTTGCCTCTGAAAAAGTTTTAGTGGGGGTCACCGTTCTGCCCTAGAGGGAGTTCAAGCAGTTCCACACTGACAGTGTATGAGTCCAACTCTATACAGAGAAAAGAGATCCACTGCATGGGAGAGAGTTTGCTCTTTTCACAATTGACCCGAAGACCCAGATGGCTGAGGTGCTGAAGCACCAGGTCCCAGTGTTCGCACAACTGCTCTTGGGAGTGGGCCAGATTGAGCCAGTAGTCAAGATAGCGGAGGACGCAAATATCACATTCCTTCTTAAGAACAAGGGCTGCCTCCACGAACTTCGTAAAGATGCGAGACATGGTGCAGCGAGGTATAGAGTAGGGACCTGACCTGAAAGGCATAGCGTCCTGGAGTGGGGTCTGAGTGTGTGGTGCAACACTTACCTGGCTCCACATTTGGGCAAAGGACGCGAATGAAAGGCATCACGTTCTCGAACTGGACCCTGCTGCCAGCTGGCGATTGTAGAGGGGGGATGAGAGTGGTAAGGCATACTGTTGCGTAATGGCATCCACACCTTCTTGGTTCAGTCAGATATGGTGTTCCTAGACCACTAAGGTGGACAGTGTCTGAATCGTGCAGTGACTTTTGTCGCATGTAGGCAGCTCCTGCATCAAACCTGGGTCAGAACTACCTTTGTGCAGTTCATTAAGGGCCTTGGCCTGATACACTTATAGGAGGGCCATGGAGTGCAGGGAGGAGGCGGCCAGTCCAGTAGCTCTGTAAGCCTTGGCTGTAAGCACAGATGAAAACGTAAAGGCCTTGGATGGGAGACATGGGAGACAAAATGACCCTAACAGGTAACTTTGTGAATCCAACTGCATCGCTACCATGTGCTCCACTGGGGGGGGGGGGGGGGGATCTCCATCTTTTGGCTGCGCCCCCATTGAGACTAGTAAGGGGGGAGGAAGCACCAGCTCAGTTTCGGGGGGAGAAAATGGTCCCTTACATGATCTAGTAACCTTCTTGTGCACTTTTCTGAAAAGAATGGCACTGGGGTGAGCCGCTCAGGACAAGCGTTGAATACCCAAGATACCAATCACCCAGCATTGCGCATTTGGAAGAAGGTGGTGGCCTCTGCTGAGCAGAAGACCTAGCATAGGAGAGGGGACTACACCTCTTTGGCGGAGACTACAGTATACATACTAGGGTAAAACATTTTAAGAAACATAAACAAACTGCATCAAAACACCTGACTCATATAGTTTCTCTTTGAAGAGATTTGTTGACAATGGATGCTATTTTACCTCTCATGCAAAGGAAGCATCTTTAGCCATCAGATGCATCTAGTTCAAGCTTCTGGACAACAACCAAGAGCCAAAGGTTGTTTGTCCAACAATAGGAAAGCAATTAACCAGCAGAAGCGCATCCCAGGTAATTTGGAGTGAGGGATTCCCGTGCAGACCCTTCTTTTATAAAAAAAAAAAAAAAGAGCATAAGACTTAAAAATGCCTGTTTACACAGTGAAAAAGCTGATTGGGTGAAGGGCAGTGGGAGGCCTGACTGAACAAAGGCACACTGTGCTTGGAGCAAAACTGGAGACTTGTTAATAACCCCTTCTGCCTACAGACCAGAGCTGGTGAGTGTGAACAGAGAGCTTTCGAGGAGAAAGACCAAAAGGAAGGAAATTATAGAAAGGATGTGAAGAGTAAGAGTATATAATACATTGGTAAATATAATCATATTTTAATTACTAACTACTGTCTAAAACGAAAATAAGTTTCTATGGGGGTTAAGTTAGGATTAGTGTTGAGGCATATAAAATAATAACAATAAAAGTCAATAAAAAGGATCATACAAAGACACAAAAAATATGTATATGTATACACTGCTCAAAAGTTTGGAGTTGATGTGATTTTTAAAAGTTGTATTTTATAACGTTTCTTATTATTATAAATGTTGAACATAGTTGTGCTGTTTTATATTTGTGGGAACAGTGACACGTTCAGGATTCTATGATAAATGGTAAGTTCAAAACAACAGCATTGTAATAAAGATCCAATATTACAAATGTGTTTATTGACACATTTAATGTACCTTTGCTTAATACAAGCATTAATTTCTTTATACACACACACACAAAAAAAAACTGCAAGTTGATTTGACAGAATCACAGTAGAGACACAGTAAGTTCTTCTCCTTGAAAAACTGTATTAAAATTCCATTTTAATATTTGCTCTCACCTGGAGGCACACTCCATGAGGAGTCCTTTATTTGAATGTTTAATTTATGTGAGATAAAAGTCTGCTGGGTGCTCTGCTTTAATGCCACGGTGGTCAACTCCTTGAGCTTTGAGCTGATTTGAGGGGTGGCAGCTCTTCGTAAAGCTGAGCAGGACAGTTTGTGAATGAGCTGGATCAGAGCCAATTTATCTGTGCAAACCCCACAGACGGGATTAGCATTTGCACTCCCTCACAGTTCTCGAACGTCTGGCGAGACATCAGAGCAAACTCAATCCCGTCACATCGAGAAACCATCAAAACTTGAACAGGAAGAAAGTTAAACACTTCTGCTCCCACCCATAGTCCTTTTAAGCCCGATTTCTACAAAAGTGAACAGACAAAGCATTTAAAAGTGTGTGATGAGCAATTCTTTATCCTCCCTATCAAAAATAAACCCTTCCATTTCACAGATATTATTTTTATTTGGCAAGCGTCACAGGTCTTGATTAGGCTACGCAGCAGGCTAAACTAATCCTCCTCACAGGCAAGAGATATCAGAAGCCAAGTCATTTCAACTTAACCAAATAAAACAGAAATGGAAAATGGCAAAATGGAAAAAGGAAAGAGGAAATAAGTAATCCCATGCTCTTTAGTAAGAAGTGCTCTAAGGGTGTGTTATAGCTTTGTTTAGTTAGGATCACGTTCTGGGTGTCAGTGTCTTCACACTTCTGGTCTGATGGGAATGAAATCCTCCATAACAAGATTAGTGAGAAGCATAACAGGGCTGTGTGTGGTAGTGGTCGACTGATTTAGCCAGTACATTATTCCCATACCTTCCATTTTGATTTAATAAGTTTGATGACTGCTATTCTAAAATGTGAAAATGGTAATATGTAAAGAGAAGATGTGGCCATACATTTTCCTGGTAGCGTATACAAAATTAACACATGAATCAAATATTACTTGCCCACTCTTCTGATCAGGTTCATTCATGTAATATTTGTACTAGAGATATAACCAGATTGAAAGGATCTCAAGCTGGCTAGTTGAAGAAGATACTGTAGCTATACACATTAACAGGCACTGTACTTCCTTGAAAAATAATTCCGACTTAGTGCTACAAAAACATAATGAAATTACCCTTCACAACAGATAATGTTTTACAATGAACTCTGTTAGAGAGCTTCATATGACAATTTATCAATTCAATAAAATATCTTACTCAACTGTTTAGCAATAAAAACAACATCTCAGCATTGGCTTTACAACTTTTAAAATCTCTACTCAACTGTTTAGCAATCGTTCTCACAATCTCTGAAAAGCCAAGCCAATGTTGATTCTTGTTTTATTACAAGCTCTGTTACATTCTCTTTTTACCAGCAGACTTTCATTTGATTCCCCAGAGGTTCAAGATTTAGCATGCTCCTGTCAACCTTTCTCGCTCACTGTGACAACTAACCTATACCACTAACATACCATACATTCATTTAACTAGTGTGATCACTTCATATTGTGCCCTGGGGTCTCATTTATAAAACTGTGCGTAGGATTTTGGCCCAAAAGCCAAAAATGGCATACGGCAAAAAATATTAAGATTTATAAAACCTCACCATCTGTGTCGCCAATTCCCTTTGTCTCCACAATGTGCATATGTGCGGCTCAGATTTGCTTAAAGGTGCGCAAATTCTCCCGTCAAGTTTGTTTTTTATAGATCACAACCTTTGCGTAGAAACTGGCGTACATAGGTTTCCAGTCCCTTTTTGTGCGTACGCACGCTTTATAAATGAGACCCCAGGTCTGATAAATCTTCTGATATATGCAGCACAATCTAGTCAAAATCGAACAGCAGGCAATAATTAATTAACTATATGATGCAAGTTGTGATGAGTCAGCACAGGTCATTTCATCGTTTCTCTGGGTAGAATTGCCCTTTTGAAACTGAAAGCGAAATTCATTATGTCATGTCCTGATCAAACCATTATTTGAATGACTGGTCTCAGATCAGCAGCAACAACCAATTTTATCAACAGAGCATGCTCATATAGTTAGCCAGCCTGAGGATTTTCAAAATGATTGACAGGCCAGTATGAACTGTGTCAATATCATTTGAATAATTAAATAGTTAAATCTTATTTCATGCACCCACAAGATCAAATATGGGTCTGCATATGAGATGTGAGGGAACAGAAAGCCTCAAGCAGCCAATTTTACTGGCTTTGGCACTACAATTTCATTGTTTAATCAGTCCAACACCTCTGAAAAATACATTTTATATACGGTAGCTAGAGTCTGCAACATTAAATGCAAGGTCTGTCTTATGTCAGTATAGTGATCAGTATAGTGATGACAGAAAGCCTCAAGCAGCCAATTGTTTACGGAATTCTCTGCAATTACAGAAGCACATGCTCCATGTAATCAGTAATTATCTTGCTCCATTTACAAGGAGTTAAACAACACACTGCTCTTGGTGTAAATGCTCTTGAATGTCTGGCTGTTTCAGATATAGATTTTCTGAAAGAGGGATTCTAATGAGGGCTAAATTAAAGATAGAACTCTTTCTCCACAATAATGCAAAAAAGAAATGAGAAAAATGTTAAGACACAAATGTCTATTAAATCATGTGTAAAACAGAGGATAATGGGTTTAATTATGAATAAATGTCACGCATTATGATTCATTCTTCTGGAACTCTCTCGACAATTACTGAGGCATAATAGTGCAACGTCCCACCAGGGCAAGAGACGTCTTGCCTCGATCAAATTCTCTAAAGCCTTGCACACAGAGTCATCTGATTGGATGACAATCCCTGGAAGGTCATGTCTTGACCAGCCATTTCTCTTTGTCCTCTGGCATGAATAAAGCCTTTTCAGATTATATCAAAAAGGGCTTGTTCAATCGCTTACAGGGAACAGAGAGCTACCATGGGCAAGAGGCCAGGCTGTGACGAGTCATCTGATTGGATGACAATCCCTGGAAGGTCATGTCTTGACCAGCCATTTCTCTTTGTCCTCTGGCATGAGGGCTTGTTCAATCGCTTACAGGGAACAGAGAGCTACCATGGGCAAGAGGCCAGGCTGTAGGACGAGGGGCTGGAGCTGCAATCATACAGACAACTTCACACCATTACCGCTCCAGGGCTCATGAATAGAGCCTTTAAACCTCACTGCACACTTTACCAAAATTGACAACGAGAGGTAGGAGGAACAGGGAAATAATAGACATGATGCCGATAGCTGATATGGATTAATTTTGTAAGACTTCGCATGATTGTTGATTAATAGAGTAGACATTTTCATTGTCAAAAAGATAATGCACATTTTTCTCTAAAACGATTGCGAACTTTTAGGAAATGCTGAATAATTTTCACTGTTTTGTTTATGTCTCACTTAATATTATTAAATTGTATTATATTTTGTCTTTATAAGAACAGTTATCCATCCTGGAAACAACAATAATAATAATAGTTTTTTTAGCCAAAAAATATATTTATGTTATCCTTTATTTTAAAATGACGTTGTTACATCATACTTACTCAAGTAATTACTGAATAATATTAATTAGCTACATGCACATACTAGAGAGTTACGGTTATGTTTAAGATTATTACTTTTAATTATGCATAATGTACTTTTATTGCTGCAATAATATGCAATAAAGTGTTACCTATATTAAATCAATGGTAATTAAATAAAGTTGTAAACAGGAAATATACTTTGTCAAATTGAAAATATATTTGCTAAAACCTTCAAATGCCTAATTGTTTTACAAAATGTACTTCAAGGGGCAAAGAAATACATTTTTCAAATCTTAAAACTAATTTTAGCTACATATAAAATGGGAGTATATCATGCCTTTTTATGCATGCTGTAGATTTAATAGAGCTGATCATGTAACAATATTCAAACCGAAAATGTCCCACCCCCTGCTCCTCTGACCCATTGTTGAGGTTGATCTCATTTTACCATGTCACAATGCCTCATGTCACAAAACAAATTTTTCTTCCTTCACTTGAATAAATACTAATTGGGGTCGTAATGGTCCACATATTCGTCCCGCAAATTTTCAGTACGTATCAAATGTGTGTACACCTCGAACACAGTTGTAGCCTATAACCACCATTTACCACCAACAATCACAATAAGCTCTGCGTTTTGTTACTTTCGATAAGAACCAAAGGGACATCTTTCAAATTCTGTCCATTTTATCATGAAATTCACACCATGAAAAAAATGCTGTCTTGATGCTCTATAATGTGGCATGACAGATCACTGAATAGGTTCAAGCGGCAGCACGAACCATGAGTGAATGCGATCATCTCTTCCTCTTTAATACTAATTACAGTGGGGCAAATAAGTATTTAGTCAACCATTATTTGTGCAAGTTCTCCCACTTAAAAAGATGAGAGAAGCCTGTAATTTTCATCATATGTACACGTCAACTATGAGACACAGAATCAGAAAAAAAAATCCAGAAAATCACTTTGTCTGATTTTTAAAGAATTTATTTGCAAATTATGGTGGAAAATAAGTATTTGGTCATATATATATATATATATATCTATCATATATATATATATATATATCTATCATATATATATATATATATAAAACAAAAAACAATATATATATATATATATATATATATTGTTTTTGTTTTTTGTTAACCATTTACAGTATGGGTTAAATGTGCCAAAAGAACCTTGATGTCTATTAAAAAAAGGTATAAAGAACCAATTGCCTAGGGAGAAATATCAACTGAAAGAGATTTTTCCCACTAGCTTTCTTCCCTGCAGCTTTTCAGGAACAACAGTTGATGGGAATAAACAGAGGTTCAACCTCTAATAGCAGGAACAGAAGAACAAAGTGTTCCTGGGTATAATGTCTCACTTCTGTTCCAGTCCAGAGCACCTGCATCTCAGTCAGTGTTCCCACAGAACCCACAAGATGAATGCAGACCATCCGTGCTCTCTCTTTCTCTACAGTCTCCACCTGGTATATCATGCATGCTGTTCTCACTTTGCCTGATAAACAGTCATACCAAGACGAGCACATTATGCGACAAAAGTATGTGTAACATATAAGACCACACCGAACAGAGAAAGTGTGAGTCTTAGACTGGACAGAATCTCAATTCTTTCCAAGTGAAGAAAGAGGGGTGAGAGGAAGCATGCAAAAAACTATGAAAGGACTTCACAGATAAAGACAGGAATCTCAGGAGACGATTAAGAACAAAAACATAACTGCTCAATTAAGAATAGTGCAGTGGAGTTCCAGACTGAATCGCTTTACTGGACATATTCCTCTTCATTTCCTTCAGTGCTTACCGGGATTTCACCAAGCAGGACATATTCCTAGATAAACATCCTTTTTGGTCCTGGAACAACATTCCTACTATCAAATTTCACAGCTAGGTTCAGAGTTAAGGGTAGATTTGAGGCTTCAATAACATTCTTCTTAATCGATCATTTCCTTGATGGTCTAGTTAATAATAGTTAACTGAGGTTGGCGTTAGGAATATTCTAGTAGTAAATAAAATAAAGCGAGGAACAAAATCAAAATATGGCTACAAAGATTGCAACATGAATTCTAATAAAGAATGTTGGGTACTTTATTTCATTTATCAAATTTAATGAAAATGTATAAATTAAATACAATTGATAGATTACTAATATTATCTAATTATTCTGTAAATATTTGTTGCATGCATGTTAACAAGTTTATGGGTAATTCATACTGAACAAATTAAATGCATTGTTTAAAAACAACAACAACAACAACACTTACAGTTAGTTCTACTTTAATTTTTTTTATTGAAATCCAAACTCTGCTTTCAATAACTGCATATATTAGATATAACCGATATTATATATTATAACCGATAATTCTTTCAATTTAAATCGATAGCTGATACATATAAATCCAATAAATAAATAAATGCATATAAAATGTGGCATCCCCTCTTATAATATATCGGCCAAACTTTCTTATTGGATCAATAACATTAAAAATGAGCATTTATCAGAATAAAATGTGATACATATAAATCCAATAAATAAATAAATGCATCCCCTCTTATAGCGATATGGTGGACGATTTAACATGCATCCCTAGTATACATTTCAGAATTGTGTGGTAATTAATCTTATATCAATATTTTTGTGCATATATGTTGTATTCAGAAATACAAGAAAAACGATTGGATTTGTAGAAGAACCAACACTAGATCCTGCCAGGAGAAACATAGATGGCAAAATATATAGCTTTTAATGGTCTTTCTTCTCCTAATTTTTCTGTTTGCTTTCCCCTCTTCCAATAAACAAGATGCTGTTGGAACATGACCAGCCAATTCTGCAGAATAATGGGGACAGATTGCTGAAGTGGAATTATGTGGGAGGGATTTATCAGTCTTCTCCTCTGTGCCAGTCTTTGTTTTCAGATCAACATTAAACCCTCTCCTCCTGCCTCTGCTATCATTTCCACAAACCAACCTTTTAGATGCTACAGAACATGATTCAATTTGTATGCAGATTTAATCCCTATAATCATGATTATCAGATTATGTGTGCTTGGAATCAAAATCTATAAATTAAATCATAGCAAACCAATTTAGCCACAGCTACTTAAACACAGATAAAGAAAGTATGCCAGACAGTTCAATGACAATTTAAGTCAAGGTGTTTTAAGAGAGGTTTGTCCTTTTGTCAGTAGCTTGCAAAAGCAGTCACATGAAAACCAGGCAATGATGATCCACATTTACCATAATGGATTTATTACCTGCTAAAATGGCCCGTGGAAACTGCAAAAAAAAAAGGCTATGGAGCCAGATAAATGATGCAGTTCAAGGATGTGGCTCGTAGAATGTGATGAATGAGATCACTTCAAGATCTCAGATGTGTCCAGGTCAATCTCTGTGCTGTCAAACTCAAGCTCAATGGATAAGTACAATATGCCACAGAGAGATTTGATCTGCGGATGTTTCAAAAACACTCAAGGCATTGGGTAGTGATAAACCAACTATCCCTAAACCATCTCTTAAAACGTACAAATATCTTTATGTGTGACATATTCAATCCTATAATGCATCACTCCATACATTTTATGAGAGAATAATGCACATTTGTGTAAGATGGCCAGCTCTCTTCAAACCATATAATTTAGTCAACCAACACATGCAACAGCTCATAACAAACAAATGTTCTCACAGTGACACGCTTCAAGTAACTTAAACAGCAGCAGAACAGAAAAAATACCAAAATATGAATAACAAATATTATACTGTAATACCTCCGTTGTGACCCACAAGGCTTGTACCCAAATCCTGTCACAATATTTTAATAATCCCTTGTGGCAGACACATTAGTAACTTTAAGCAGTCCAAATTTTCCAAGCTCACACTGTATGCGTTGAAAAATAACTTATGACTAAGCTCCAAAACATTCGCTCTAAATACACTCTGTGAAATGCATGTCTGAATATAGTGTTTAAGCTAGAAAGTAGACATATCCACTGCTATCTGGCAGACAGTGGCAGCACCGTGGGTAAGCCACTATGGACTCATATCAGGCTAGCCTGCTGCACTATGGTTATAGTGTTTATTCCGACGTCACAAAATTCATAATAAATGTTTATTCCGACGTCACAAAATTCTCTCCACTACCATCAAGTTATCATTCAATACATCAACAACAACAAAAAGGCTTCTTCTGGCCAAATCTAAAGCTAAAACACACTTTGTCACAAAGACACAAACAAAAATAAACTAAACAAGATTAGATTATACTAAGACACTAGATTTTATACACAGTGTTCTTTACTAATTAATTTGACACTAAGCAAACTAGACTACCTTTTCAAATTTTCGAACTTTCTTTTATATGTTTACCTCTTTCAATTTGTAAGTCGCTTTGGATAGAAGCATCTGCTACATGAATAAATGTAAATGTTATGCTCACTAAAGCAAATTTATTTGATCAAAATGCAGTCAAAACTGTATTTATTGTGAAATATTATTACAATTTAAAATACCTGTTTTTACTCCAGTCTTCAATGTCACAAATCAATCTAATTAGTTGATTTGGTGCTCAAGAGACATTTCCTGTTGTTATCAAGATTGAAAAGAATTGCTGCATTGCAGTGTCCCATTCAGATATTCTTTAATGAATGTCACAAATTGGTGCTCAAGAGACCCAAGATTGAAAAGAATTGCTGCATTGCAGTGTCCCATTCAGGATTCTTTAATGAATAGAAATTTCAAAAGCCCTATTGAAACAATGTTTTGTAACATCTTTTTTTATTAGGAACTGCTTTAATAGGAGACTTTATTACTGTATTTATCGAGTGTCTTGTAATAGCTATACAGTAGAGACTAAACGGTTTGTCTCTATCCCACAATCCACTTCTGCATCACCCCAGTACTTGATCTTTGCGGTCACAGATAATCTCTACCCAATTACCTCCAATCTAGTGCATCTACATCTGCTCTGCTTCCGTCGCAAAATAAGTTGCGCTCTCATTGGGCTTTACAGAGTCTGATTGATTTAACACAGATTAATGAATCAACATGGACCCCAGGTAAATGATCCGCACAATCCTCCATCTCAACCTCTGCTTTTTCTGCAGTGCCTAAAGCACAAGGTTGGAGAGAAATGAATCAACATGGAATCCGCACAATCCTCCATCTCAACCTCTGCTTTTTCTGCAGAACAACAAATAAAAGATGTGGAGTATTGTGTTGATGGCTGCATTTGCTGGGGAACAGCAGGGAGAGCTGATTGACTGCAAGGTTGGCATATTTGTCCTCAGTGTAAAAGTCTACTTATGGCCAGTGTACTTCAATATGCTGTCAAATCAGCAGTTATAAGCTAAAAACATTACAGTGATCCCTCGTTTATCGCGGTTAATGTGGACCGAAACCCCAAACGATAGGTGAAAATCCGCGAAGTAAGATTGGCCCCTCTAGGAATTTCTGTATATGTGTGTGTAGGTACCAGAATGTTTAATTAAATACATTTAATTATAAAACCTTAATATTATACATTTACTCTCTCTCTCATCCGATACATATTATGGTGCTCTACACTCATCAATGACAGTAGTAACTTAAGACTTGACTTGACTTGACGACGATGACAGACCTGTGCGGTTCGAAGAATGTGATGATGATGATGGTGTTACTGCACTGGTATAATGAGGCCTTTAAATCATCAGGAAGCGCCTCATTGTCAGATATTGGAGCTGGATTGTCAACATTTGCTTCTGAGAGAGGCGAAGAGGCTCCACCCCACTCGTGCTCTCATTGGTCGATCTCGCGCCAGGAACCAATCACGTGTCTTATCTGAGTGCCCGTGAGTGTGTACAAAGCCTCTGAGAGAGTTTCTCTCTTTGTCTGGCATCCTGGGAAACCGTTTCTCTCGCGCATCACGATGAAACAACGCTGCTTTCCGCAATACGGCTGCCGATATAGCGGTATTTTAGAAATTTTATTTTTCTATGAATATTTTTGAAAAATCCACGATGCACTGAGGCCGCGAAACTTGAACCGAGAAGTGGCGAGGGATTACTGTACAATCAAGCTTAGACCTTTAAATAAGCAAGTTTAAAACAAAGCAGAAAATAAATTTGTGACACTGATCATGTGACTTGTACAGACAGTCAGATGCTCCTGTTACCATTGAAGCAGAAGATATTCTTTGGAACATCTCAAACCATGCTGAACATAACTTGTGGAGTTAAAGGCACAGCATAACGCTAGAGGTTTTTATTCTAAACAATAACAAAGGTGTAGGTTGATGACGCTGTGAATGAGCATGGGATCATATGGGAGTTGTTGTCTTCACTTCCACAAACCAATGGAAACCAATCTGATGGGACTAAGGCAGAAATCGTATTCATGAATGAGCTAATGGATTAAAGCTTTATTACCATCCCCGCGCCTAGTCCTTCCCTGAACTTTGTTACATTTTCGTTTGATCACTTAAAATCACATTTCACCCTAATGAAACAGCTGCAAGTGCTGAATTGCTACTCCAACAGGTCTACTCCACTATAAGCCATGTTTCCATTCACCTATTTTTATGCGCATTTTGAGGTTTAGATTTTTCTTATCTGATTAGAAAACTATGATTGAAACACATTTACCAAATAAATTCCTCGCTGCGTATCAAAAAGGTAATGTGACTGTGCAATGGGATGGCATAACTGGACTAAACAGTAGACCAATTTCATTGCGCAACATCTGAAATGCTGCAAATTTTGTCGTCAAATTGGTTCGGTATAATCAACTCCCAGAACTGTCTTACACAACTGCATTCCCACACAGCAGGTATCTGCCTCTGACGGCAAAATAACAAGACCGAGTTTGTTGCATTTATGTAGGCCACGGAAATTATTATGTCTTCTCTTACTGCACTGCAACAACTTCCATTTTTCTTAATGATATGTTGTCCAGTTTATCAGGAAGTGACTATTTTGTTCTATTCTATCTATCTCATTAGATGGAAACAAAGCTACTCATAGTTACCCTTAACACACTTGGTTAAAAGTTTGAAAGGTATGTCACAAAGACATGGAGAGTGATAGCGTACAAAAATAAGCGTGAAACAAGTGAGAAGTTATAAGGAGGAGAACAGGATGTGGTGCAGTTCTGAAAGAAACTTTTTAAGTTGTCATTTGAGAAGTGACACCATACTATCAGTGAACAAAGTCTTGACCTCTGCTATAAATACTAGATGCACAGAGTCACAAAATCTCAACCACAACACTGCCTCACATTCTTTTTTATTTGCAGCCTTCACCGCGCACAGCAATTTGCAGCTTGTTTATTTATTCTCTTTTTCCTCGATCCTGAAAAACTCCACACTAAATTGGAGAAACCATTTTAGAATAAGAAAAGACTTCCCCTATTAAAGAGGATCATATCATACATTTTAAAAATGATCCAACTTATGACGCAAGTAGGTTTTGTCTCTAAAACAACCAAAAAGTTGAGTTTTATAATCCATCTTTTCATGGCTGCTCATTTAAGAAACATTACCTCTGAAAGGGGAAAGAGCAAGAGTTTTCTCCCGTTCTGCTGTTGTATCAAGTATTG